>OY728132.1:1474490293-1479490293 GCA_963277665.1 Viscum album | reverse complement strand
TAATCACGAAGAAAACTTTTTTCAAAGGAAACACACATGCAATCAGTGATTTCGTGCACTGATTCGGAGATCAGAAGTCAGAGTCCTAGTGAATGGATCTGTCGGCCGCCGCACCAACACCAGTTTCCCTAAACTGATAACCACGCCCAAAACACTTAACACTATTATCGTTTAAAAGAATCAGAGTCTAAGTTTTGCGGTAGAACTAACCCCTCTGATACCAATTTGTCACGAACCGTCCTCGGGGCTCGTGCCGTGACTACCCCAAGCCCGTCTTCCATAGGCCAGGGGTTGACGACTAGCACCAAAGGTGTAATCTTGATAAATAGGGAAGGAATTTACTTTTAACCTGTAACACAAATAGTCTGAACACAATCAGTAGAGGCAAAAAGTACAAAAATAGAAAAGTAAGGTGTGTTGAAAGTAAGTGGGCCAGTATACAAACCCAACTGAACAATAAGTATAAGTACAAGTAAAAAGGGAAAACAACTCCTGGATTGTTTTCCCGAGAATCCTACCTAAAGGGTAGGTACAGAACTCGAACAACTCGTCCCTATGGTACATCCCGTATAGTCCAGCTCTGAGAAGTCTCTCGTCCATCACCCTCAGCCTCGATCACTATCATCCATTGTCTGCACATAACACAACAAGGTGCGGGTGAAGCCCGTGTAGGGGTGAGTATAACAATACTCAGTAGGAGACCCCAAGATCCCTGAAGGTCTCCCAAAATCTAAAAAGTATAAACCACAGTAGAAAGATACGATCATGAAGTATTAACCAACCCTACTTAGGTATATGCCCATACATATACCTAAGTTACCAGTCACAGTCCAGCTCCAACTCTTGAGCCCAAACACAACCAAGTCCACAGAGGAAGTAAATTCAATCACATCGATGATAATGATTGAAAGACAAGACTCAACTCACACAGGTATAAATCTTTAGTAGAGAGATATAGATGATCAGATGCAGTCACTGATTCATCTAAGCTGTCAGACCCACACAGGATACAGGACCAGCTAAGTTGTCGGACCCACACAGGATACTGGATCAGCTATTCTATCGGACCCACACAGGATACAAGAATAGAAGTCAGAACTATCAGACCCATGGAGGATCTTGGTACAGTAGAATCATCATCGAACCCACAGAGGATTCTGGTATAGTAGTCATCAATTTCGAACCCACATAGGATTCTGGTACACTGGTCATCACAGTCGAACCCACGGAGGATTCTGGTACAATAGCATCGCAGCCAGCCTTAGGGTTCCTGCACATAGCACACTTGATTCAGGTAGGGTCCACTCCTCGAGCCAAGTGTTGATAAAACAACTATCACTAAGTCCTAAGTTTATGTATCCCGTAGTTCTGTCTCATCGTAAGAAACCTAACGTGATAGACGACAGATCAATCTAATGCCCGATCTGAGAGTAATTTTCATTTTTGTTCCAGGGGCCCAGTTAGATTTACACTCGATCCAAACCGGGCCGTTTTCTAAATTTTCCCGAAACTTACATAAAGTATTCCAAAAGAACCATCTCATCACAAGGGATCTAGTTCCATAGATAGTGCGTCAATCAGACGAGTGGTCTAGGAGATATTCGCATTTAAGTGAAGATGGGATCGGCCCGTCAAGCCCAGTGGGCTGGCGGGTCAGCCCGGCCCATTGGGGCACGGCCCACCTGCGGACCCAGCCCACATTGCGGGCTGGTCCGGTTCACCTGACACCACCAAGAGGCACCGTCTCCTCCCCTACCCGGCCGGTCGTAGCCAGTCGGTTCTGCCTGTGGCACGCGGCCCACGAAGCGGGCCCCAGTTCTTCCCACGCGGCGCCTACAGGTGTCGCGGTTCTCCAGCCCGACCGGACGGTTCACCCAGCCGAGAGGTCCGTGGATTCGGGCCGCGCTACTCCTCCACACGGCGCCTGCGGGCTCCATGATTCTTCAGCGCAGCTGGCAGGAGGGCAGCCGGTTCTTCTAGCCAAGCGGCCCACGGATGCAGGCCGCGGTCTCCCTCCACACGGCGCATGCGGGCACCGCAGTCTTCCTACGGGCAGGCCATTCGTCCCGTGGTCCGGCTCCATGGCAGCTGGCTCAGCTGGCTGCCTCCGCACCTCCACCGCGGCGTGACGGTGTTGTAGTCCCGCTGGCCTCCGCGCGGCGCGATGGCGCCGTGCTTCTTTATCCGTCGCAGCCCTCCGGGTCGCGGTTCCTCTTTTTTCCTCCGTGGTTCTTCTCCTGTGTGGTGTGATGACACCACGCCCTTTCGGCTCTGCATCCGACGTCAACAAAATGAGACTCAACGGAGGTACGTCGGGCCGTGTTTGTTCAGCACGCGCTCTCCGCGTTAGGTGATATCAATTGTCCACCGTTGAATAACGAAGATATAATTTAACCAATACAAACCCCTACCTCGTATTTCATCTTTGAATGTTGAAGAGTCACGGAAGACGGAAGTCACGGAAGACAGACGTCATTCCATCAACTTTTGAGGGAATGTCGTTTTCGTCAGTGACGTTCTTCGCGGGTGATGCCTTCCCTTTCCTGCCATGGTTGGAAACAAAGGATACACGTCGTCGTTTTTCGGTGGAAACGACATTCTTCATCGAGAGAAAAAGTGTTCTTCCTATAGTTCTCCCCAATCTCTCCAACAATTATGCCAACCCAAAATAAAAGAATATCATCACTTATTTTAATGTTGGCATAATGAATTCAAAATAATTCAAACACTCAAATCAATTAATTATATCATTAATTAATGGTGTTGGCACCATTAAAGGTAAGTCCAAGAGTTTCCCTGTTAATGGGGAGCTCAAGGGGTTAAAAGGGGGGTTTAAGGGGGTTGAGATCATGTGGGACCCACCACATAATATCCTCCCATGGGAGGTTATGTGGTTGTGGGCCCCACCTCCAACTTCCCAGTGTAAGATTAAACCACCTTTTAAATAAAAATATTTCATGCATATTTTTATTAAATTTTTTTTAGAAACCCCAATTAAAAACTTCCATTCACGTTGAAATGCAACGGCGGGAGAGGTCTCCTTAAAAGAATATCGGTGTTGTGTGTTCAACGGTGCCCTCATATTTTAATTCTGAGCACCGGTTCAAAAGATTTAAAATCCCACACGTACGTTCACTGAACGTACCCAAACAAAACTTCAGAAATTGATTCCGGGCACACCGAGTCTCGGAATCAGGCGCCATCAGAAACTACGAACTCATAAAATTATCGTGTATTAAAAAAATTCCTTGGAATTTATACATCTTTACATTAAATTTCTATTAATATGGATAAGGATTTCTCCAAGAATTTTGTCTTTAATGAAAAAAAAGAAAATTATATCAAAGTTGAATAAAGGAAGAGTATAATTTTCTATATATAATAACTATGAAAAGAAACACTTGGGGAATGTCTTGAAGGGAATAGGAGTTTCTTTCAAGTGTGTATAAAAATGAAATCAACCTTGTGAATAAAAAGGTAAGGAAAATTCTATTGGTTTCCAATGCTTTAACTATAAAAATATTGGGCACTATAAAAACTAATGCCTCAAACATCAAGGTAATTTACCTTATAAAAGTAAAAGGGAGAAAGGTAATTCTTATATGATCACTAAAGTTAAGGTTTAAGTACCAAATGGTAATATAGAAGGTACATTGATCCTAAACTCAAATTTAATTAATGCTTTATTTGATTTCCGATCTATGTGATCCTTTATATCATACATGTGATTTAAGAACATTGAATAATCCTATAAAACTCTAAGAAATGATTTTTTAGTTAATTCACCTAATTGGATTCTTATTTCAATGAATATTTTTTGAGAAGTCTCTGCTAAGGGTAAGTTGGGCTTGAGGTACATTGATCGTTTTTAAATTCTAGAGAGAATTGGATTTGTAGCTTACTGGTTTCTTATACCACCCAAACTTCCTAAAGTACATGATTTTTTATATGTTTTATTATTATGGGAATGCATGTACAATCCTATTTATATACTCACATCTGAGGGAATAGTGTTAGAACCTGGATTGTCTTATAATGAAGATTTTGTCTAGATTATTGACACTGGAGAGAAAGTGTTGCAGAATAAGACATCTTGGATGGTGAAATTCCCTTAAAGAAATCACAAACTAGAAGAGGAAACATGGGATCATAAAGAATATATGAGGAAGGAATGACAAAAAAAAATTAGAATCTAACATGTAAACAATTTTGAGCTTAAAATTATTTAAATTTTGTAGAATGTTATACATGAGACCCAACTAAAGTAGCTAAAAAATATATCATAAAACTATTATATAATGTGTACTCCAAAGAGAATTTATTCATGAATTTATTTAAAAGATCAATTTTAATTTTACTTTGACCAAATTTACTTCATTTTTATATTTTTAAAGTTTATATTATATTGAGATAAATTTTTTGTATTTTTCTAAAATAATTGATTTTTAGGTGAATGGTGGAAAATACAGTTTATACCAAAACTATTAATTTTATGACTTTATAAGTAACAAATATAAGTTTATAAAACCTTTTAATTGGTAAAATATGTATTTAACATGTAAAACTACACATTTTAAAAATACTATTTTAAATTTATAAAAAGAGTGATTAACATTTTAAGGACATAAGTAATTTTTTTCAATAAAAATTGTTTTTGGTCTTTTATTTTAATTAAATATTATTTTGGTAAAATTCAGTTTGGTATTTATTTTAAATATATTTAAATTTTATAATAAACCAATTTATATCATAAAAATTACATATATTTATAATTTTACCATTCAGATAAATTTTATGCCTAAAAATACATTTTTTCTAAAAATAAGGTTTTACATGTTACATGTATTATTGTTAAAATTGATTTTTATTATATATAGAAACTTTGTCTTATAAAATTGATTTTATATTGGTAATAATTAGTTATAAACTATTTATTAAGTTTCATTTTATTTTTATTAATAAAAAATGATTTACTTAGGTAAAAACTATTTACCATGGTAAAACCAAAAATGGTAAAAGTAATAAATCTAGGGTTAAAGATCTTGATACATTTTTAAAAAATGTTTATAATTGAGTATTTGAGATATTATAGAATTTATCTAATCTAAAACTCAATTATTTTCCATTTTTGGAGCCACTTGACATGTGAAACATGTTCTCCATTTATATTATGTTGAAATATTTACAAAAATGCAATTCTCAACACTTATAAAAGGGAATTTTCATCACCCTTTTAATATCACTCAAAGAAATTAGATTTAATATTTAAACTATGACTTTATTACTTAAATTGTAATATTATTTCACTCTCTTAATCATATGGTCACAATATATAATCTTAATCCCTCCCTTTTTAAGGAGTCCTCCAAGGGAAAGCCTAAGTCCTCAATGTGAGTACTAATTTTCCCTAATTTATTTTATTTTTTATATTACTTTTCAAAATAAATTTTTTTCATAAATATATAATTACATAATTTATAATTTTATAATGAATTTTTTTGTTCTAATATAATAAATATTAACCACCTTTCCCCTTTTCCCTTAAGGAAAACAAAAAACGATATTCATGTGTGTGTGCGGACTACCGCCTCCACAAGGCATCATGTTTAGTTTTCTTTAACCTCATTACATTGTTTGTAATAATTTTTAATTTAATAAATAAGAATTATAATTAAAATATATTTTATATTTTGGACAGATAAAACATATTATAATTTTCTCTCATTCTATAGATAACAAAATCATCAACCATTTATACGTATTGACTACCACCACTATATAATGATTGATTTTTGTTTTCTTATTTTCCTCACTTGATTTCATGGATGGTCATGATAATTGGTTTAATATACAAATATTATGTTTATTAAATTATTAAGTTTTATTAAAGAAATATTTTACAACCTATTAACAATATGAGCAAAAAAGAACTAGGGTAAATTCAACTGTTCAAAAGAGCGTTCTAAGAGAGAAAAATGATTTCTTTGTACTGTGTAATGACATTTTATAGGTTATAATATTCATATAATTCTTTAAAATTATTTTATAACAATATAATAAACACTAAATGAGGTCATTAATCTTCTTTTATAATGATATTACAACTAAATCACTTCATAATTGTCCATTAATTATAGTTTATTCATATTTGGATCCGTTTAACCACCTACTTGAATAATGAAATAAATTTATATTATGGATGACTATGGGAATTTTTTTATAGTAATATATGGTATAAATAATTTAATAATTATTTTATTTTAATTTAATAACCGTAACATTAATATTAAATTTATTAGTTACAATATCAATGTCCATTTGGTAAAAATCATTCAAACATGACCATCTTCGATTTCATTTTTAATAATTGTAAAAAACTCTCATATAATGAAATTATCACATTATAAATCATTTTAAATATTATATTCAGATAAAAATTACAATATTATCTCACACACACTACAAATAAAGATTTCTGAATTATTAACTTTGGGAGAAGAATGAATAACAATACCACTGTTATGAAACTTGTTCAAAACAGTCAATATTATTGACACCCGATATTAAAAATAGATAATAAATAAATAATATTAAATTAGTGAATAATTATAAATAAAGATGAAAAATCTTTATAGGTATAAATAAGGATATTAATTTTTTAATTTAGATAATTTACATATTCTTCCATAAACAGACATACTTTACATCCGTTATCCGTATTGTACACTGATATTTCAGGTAATCTGTGTGACCTTGGTAACTTGGTTGCATATGTGCCCATAATATATCCTATATCCTTCTTCACACCACCATATTATAGTTCATACCAATTATTTTTAATGGAATATAATATCCCATGACAATTTCACATATTAAAATCTATTGAGGGTGAGAGAACTCTTTCATTTATGCCATCAGCATGACCAAATGTAGCTGAATCAATAGGGATGAATCCTTCACCAGAGTCAAAAACCTATAGTAATTTCATTCTTCTATGTGAGGGGGAAACTAGAGGTATAATATTTACACTACTCCCAAATCTATTATCAGGTCCCAATATGTTTATTCTTTTCATAACAAATGTAGAAATAATATCCCCTAGAGTTACACCACTAGTAATTATACTGTTGAGCTCGATTAGAGGAATTTCAACCTCACTTTGGACCATAAGGTTTCCCTACTATTTCCCCATTCCTCTCCATCATTAGAAATAATTTTAGAGTCTATGAATAGTAAAATTTACCACCACTTCATCCTTGATAGATTTAAAGAGAGGTATGGAGGATGAATAATTGTAAGACTCATAAGGTTCATAAATTTGTTGCTTCATGGGATCCACCCATAATATATCAAGAACTTATTTGGTTTTTAAAGTATATTATTGTAGTTTATTTAATATTATATTTAGTACAATACTCATAGTCTCTATTAACTTCTATTTTAATGTATTGGTGTTTTTATTTCCAATTCAATTACTAATTCAATTACTTTTCAAACACTATCCATGAAAATTTTTAATGGAACTCTATGATAAAATTGAAATAATGTTTGAGACTCCCTTCATACTATCCTAAGGGAGATGTATCTTCATTTCCTCTGGTGTCTTCTCATTGTGGAAATAAAATTCCACCCGTGTTAGCCGGTCTCTTGAATATATTCCATCAAACATTGGAAGCTCAATACATCTAATGGTCCGGAATTGGTTAGGGGGAATACCAATTTTTGATGTAGCCCAATCTATAGATGGGGAAACCAACTCTTTAGCAGTTATAGCTTATGATCATGACCCTGATTCCTCTATCTCTATTTATGGATTTGCATCGTCCTATTTTGAAATTTTCTTCAAACATCACATGGATTTGATGATGTACTTATGAAATTACACTAGTTCTTCAAATTTATACTCCCACCATTGATGACATTGTATGATTTTGGTAACTTTTGAATAGATATTTGATATTGTTACCTCAAATCTCCCCATGAATTATTATATTTCTTTATATTGATATTTATGATTCATTTTTATGAAATATTTCCCCATTAATTCAACGGACATGAATATGGTGGGTCGGAGCAAATGACTGGAACTTTCATCAAATAGTCCACCTAGGGTAGATTGATTTATTTTTACTAAATTAATAACAAACCAAAATTATAGTAAGGTTTAATAAGAATAAGAATTGGGAAGGGAATAATTCTAAAGAGGCATTTCATCTCCCTCACCCAAACATCAATGTCAAACTAACATAATGATATTCCATACACTCCCTCTCTCTTCCCTACTCTCTATATAGCCAAGTTCTCCATCCCCTCTCAATATGATCCATACTTCCCTACAAATTGACTTCCCCACTTTAATACCCTAGCACACTCCCATAACTTAAAACAATTATAGTTAGCCCAACAAATATCCTTAAGAGAATTATCACACTTCCCCTATCCATTACCCTTATATATCCCCTGAGTATGCCTATCATATTGTTTCAAGTAAAGAAATATTAATCAAGGAATTCTAATAGGATGGAATATTTAATAAAAATGCTCAATTTTCTAATATTAATATTATTATCAAATCATTAAAGGCTTTCATTTATAGATTATTACATTAATGGTGACCTAGAAAGAGAAATCCACTTTGTTCTATAAATTTTTGATTTGTATGCCACCAATATTTAATCTGGTCATTTATCATAGTTGTTGGGAGTTTATTTGGATTAGATTATTTTTTGTTTAATTACACATCCCTTTTCTATTTAAATGATAAACAATGAATGTTTGAAATATAATTAATCATGAAAATTTAATGATATAGGTGGGTGTAACTATCAAATTAAATGAAAATTCATTCCATAAAAGTAAACATTTTTTGTATAAATAATAAAACCTTTGATTACCTCGTTAGTCTTATATTAAGAGTAATGGCCTAAAAATAGGGATGTATAGAGTAATGGTATATACATCCTATTTATTATGGAAAATAATAATAGTAGGTTTGAAAGTTTCTTGGGGTTTATTTAATGATATATTTTTTGGATGGAACTTCCTGATGGTCCAATTAATAGGCGTAAAAAATATAGAGGTAAGAAAATGAAAACAAAGGAATATGATGAAATGTTTTGGGTAAATTTTTATTAAGAAATGTGGTTTTGGGAAATGGGTTTCCAAAAGTAAAAGTGAATTATATTTATAGGGGTGATAGTGTTAAATTATTGATATTACATTACTTTGTAACACCTACTCATAAATTTCCATGAATTTAGAATTTTGTTGTCATGCATTAAATATTGGAAACTAGTGAAAAATATTTAAATTAATTATAAGATGACCTTACAATGTCCAAAAGATAACATTATACCATCTATTTTTTAAAAATCCCAAAAGATTATTGTAAGGAAATTGATACTACAAATAATATATATATATATAATTGGTAATCAATAAATTTGAATATAAACACAGTAATCCTTTTGAAAAAAGGACACACCTTATTGTTTAAATAAGTTGAGTCAAAATATATTAAGGATAATTTTTAGCACAATAAATGGGTTGAATCTATGAATAATGATCTCTACAATATTTAGAATAAAAAAACTTGGGATCTTGTTTCTTGACTCAATAATAAAAAATTTATTGGTATAGAGTGGTTCTTTTTCTAAAAGTTGAATAAAAATGATTAGGTTTACAAAAATAATGCAAGGATTTAATGAAATGGATATTCACAAGTGGAAGACATCAATTTTCTTGAAATTTCACAATTATAGAAATGATAGAAATAATATATAATTTTTTTGTTATAGTCACCTAAATAAAATATAAAATATTTTAGGTGGATAAGAAGTCACATTCCTCAATGGTGATCTTGAAGAAATATTTTATAGTGAAAAACCAGAATATTTTATTCTATATAAAGATGAAATAAGTCTTCATTTATTGAATATAACCTTAAATGTATCATACTAGGCCTCGTGGTAAAGGTATTCAAATATCAACACTTGTTTAAAAAGTGTGAGGTTCAAAAATAAAAAAGTGATCGATATTTTAAATTTGAATAAAAATCAAATAACTTCTCTTATTGTGATTGTGCATGTAAAAGACATGATATTTGTGGTAGATGAAGTGTAATTGTAAAATTTCACTACCCAAATGAAAAATTATCTTGAAATATCTTTTCTTATCAACATGACTTTTTTCTTAGGTTTAGAAAATATACAAGTTGATGGAATTATGTTTCTCTCAAAAGAAAAATATTTTTGTCAATTATTAAAGAAATTTGGAAAAGAATATTCAAAATTGGTTTCAATATATATAGATATATAAATATATATATATATATATGTATTAGAAAAAAAATATCCAAGGATAATCAATGGAAAATCATGAATCAAAATAAAAATAAAAAGTTAATTGGAAGTCTTCCATATGAATCTTAGATTGAAATAGTATTTATTGTAAAACTATGTGATATTTAAAAGTGATCCTAATGATTCTCATCTCATGATATAAAAGAAACTTTGGTATGAGAAAGACACTCGAGTACGGTCTTTTATACGATAGATATGAATGTCTATAATTATATGAATACATTGATGAAAATTGGACCAGAAACATTGATAACATAAAATTTATATTTATCTAGACTTTATTTCTTGAATGATATGTGGAATTACATTGAAATAAACACACCTCAATTAATCACATCCTTAGTTGTCTATGTAACATTAACTTAAGTAACTACACAAATTATATGGATGAAATCTCAGGTGAAGGAGATTATATTAAAGCTGAAATTTCCATTGACCATTAGGTGTGATAATCAAAGTGACATAAATTTATACAAAAATATGGTTCAACACTTTTTGTTGAAGTAGTTTGATATAAAATATCACTTCATTAATGATAAAGTGTAGAAAAGTGAGCAGTTATTAGATTATTTTTGTAACAACCTGAACTTTTATAAATAAAATTCCCCTTACAATTTAATTAAATGAATTATAATATATTATGAATATATAAAACGCATGCACTTCTTTGGTTTTATTATATAAAATAAGATTTAAAATATTGTATATCATATTTACCTTTAATAATATAGCCATTGAAAAGTGATCATATGATTGTTATAAATATAGGGTTTTAATAAATCCAATTTACACACACAAAGGAAGTGATGGCCTCAAATAGTAGGATCATACCCTATGAATCCCATTTATCAGAGCTTCCAATGGAGATATCATCACTAGTATTTTTCCTTGACCATTCCTAGGCTGATATCCATCAACTTAAGTAGAAGTGAAACCATTTATGGAAGAATTTCAAGCACATTGAGATCATGACCCAAATCATGTATGTTGAACCACCCCATAAAATTATCATCATCACGCACCTTACTCTTAGGGTGTTTTCTGGTGTATTAAAGGGATATGTATCAAGAACCTAACAATATGAAAATTTATATTATATATAATAATAAATATATTTTCATCTTATTATTTCTAGTTTATAAAGGATTTTTATTTTGATATAATAAAACACAAATTATATTTTTGGGTAATATTCAAATTCAATTAAAGAATTTATTTTGATTAATTAATTTATTTTTGAAATAAATAATATTTTATTGAAATATTATTGTTAAATAATTTTTATTAAATATAAATTATCATATATATTTTATGAATTCAAATGTAATTTTTATAAGGGTTCAAAAACTGTTATTGTAAAAAAAAACCCATAATTTATCATTAAATGTTGATTCTTATTTTAAAAGTAAAAATTAACATATTTAGAAAATTAGTTAGATAAATTTAATATTACTTTTGGAATTATAATTTCAATATTATCCAATAATGAATGTTTCATAATTTTCTGAAATGATCGAATTTTCGAGTAAAAATTAAATACGATATAAATATACAATGTGTATTATGAAATCATAATACCCAAAAAGTGTTGTAATAAATACTATAAATGGTATCCATGACCAAATATACGTTTTACCTTTAAAATAATTTTATTTTATTAATTTTACAAATCCTTTATGAATCCTCCAAAACTATAATATATTCTAAGGTTTTAAAATCATTTATTTAAGGACATGACTCACTTCAACATCAATAAGGGTATTATATTAATAATTTAGTGCCTTGTATTCATAAAATAATTAAAAAAATCTCTTATTTAGAAGAAACCAAGGTCAAAAGCCACGGGAAGGTTTGTGGTTTTGGTTATTTTATTATATAGATTCCAAAATCAAAGTTTGAGAAATAATAAAGAATTCCCCCTCTATTTTCCTATATAAATCCACACAAGATCCTTACTCTATCTTACCCTCTCTATATTCCTCTTAATGTGCCCAAAAAACTCTCAATATGATCCTCCCAATCTTTTTGAATCACCCTCTCAAGGTAAGGGATCCTCTCATTCTCCCCTTTATTTAAGTTTCTTTATTATCTTATGTCTTTAATCTCCAATTATTAATGATAGTGTATATTATTATATATCCCCATTATTTTCCATTTTATGTATAAATTATTAGATACCCATTTCACTCTCATTAATTCCTTCTATGAACATATATACTCCCCCATTATACTACCTAAATTTCACTGTGATTTTTCAAGCCAAACAATTGTGTAATGAATACCCATACTCATTTCCTATCAAGGGTGTTAACCTTCATTCAATTATACTTATTTGATTTGGGAAATAAATTTATTTATTCCAGAATCCTTTATTTTGGAATAAAATGTGATGATAAATTATTCCATGTTTTATGATCTATGTGGCGTAATTAAGCATGACAATGAAATGAAAGTGACGGGTGCACCCAGAATTATATAGTGCTTCAATGCATCGGGTAATGTTTTGGTCTCATGAGATGTCATTAAAGGGATTAGGTGGTGAACATGATTTATCAAGGGATTTTTTCCATCATGATTTCTTGGCAGTTATCCTTGACTTGTGTTTATGATGTAGTGCTTTAATATGTTGCCACATTTCCCTTGTTGCCTTTATGTTATCATGTTATATCATTCCTCATTGTTCATGTTTATTATTATCACTCCATTTATGCCCCATTGATATGACTATTTTATAACATGTATTACTTTATTCATGTTATTCCATGCTTATTCCCTTACTGGGATATCTAGCGCATCTCTTTCTTATGTATGTAACCAGGTTATCCCATGCAGTTTTAAGTACAAAGAAATATTATGAGCATGTTAAGGAAGTTTTAAATAAAGATGATATATTACCTATTTTAATTTTTTATGTAATGTAAATAATTCCCAAAGACACTAGACTTAACAATATTTCAGGTTGTATTATGTGTACTCTTATATAATAAATCATCAATTAATATGTAATAAAGAGAAGGGTTGTCATAGTTGGTATCAAAGGAATTTTTAGTCATTTTAGGGATTAGGATTAGAAAACTCCAGTGAAATCCTTAAGGATATAACTAGGTATAAGAAAACATCCCTAAATATTGGTAAGTATATAGTAATTAGTTTATTAATAAAATACATACATGTCTAGATACTATAAGTGGATGTGGCTCTGTCACAGATGTACATAGGGGTAAAACCCAAAAACACCAAATTGAGCTAGACTTGAATGAGAACTATTGAATGACAATAGGCCTTGCTGCACACCTAGTTTGACACTCCCATGGGTATATTCTTTGTTAAACTCACAATCTCATTAAAAACCATTATTAAGGTAAAAAATTCCCATAAAAGTATATGTTATGAAATAGATCATGTATAACATAGATTGAAGCCTATAAAATTCATAAGTTAATAAATAAATTTCATTTATAAGTTATCCCTTTAATGTAATTGGATTCTTATTTATGTGTTTAATAGTTTAAAAATATTGATCCCTAATTTTCCCTTTATTCTAGACAATGGACATAAATACTAAGAATCAGGTAAATAACTAATGTGAAGGTAAATGTGATGACTACCTAAACTTTGTGATGATACTATCTCAGCTAAATCAAGTTTTATATAGAAACATGGATCAAGAGGAGCACCCAAACCCACCTTAGAAAGAATAATATTCAATTGAGACCTTTATGTGAAAAAATCCTTTGACTTTAAATAGATCATATGATCCCTTAATCATGGAACAATGGATCAACTTCATTGAGAAGATATTATATATCCTTCAATGTTTAGAGAAAGATAAGGTTCTACTAGCTATTTATAGTAAGGAGGGATAAGATAACCAGTGGTTTACATTGATCAATAATATAAATCCTAAGGAAGATATTTAATCAATGGGGTGGAATGAATTCTGTAAAATGTTTTTGGATAAATATTTTCCTCACACTCTATGACTTAAAATGGAAAGAGCTGTATTTTCCCTAAAGAAAAAAAGATAAAGAATCTGTTGGAAAATATGATGAAAATTACAAAAAACTTTCATGATATGCCTCTGTATTTTTCATTATCCCTAAATTCAAGTTTAATTTCTTCTTTGGTGGGATAAAACCTAGTCTATGAAAATCCCTAGTGATCTGAGACTTTGATAGATATGAGGAAATTTTCGGATATGCCCTAAAAGTAAAAAAATAGAGATTGGTGAATATCAAGGGTATCATGGGGATAAGAAGAGGAAAGTGGAGTTTAATTATAGTGGTATGATGGAGAAATCTAATGGTTCTAAGAAATTTCAACATCCCACATTTCAAATGTGCGGAAAGAAGAACCCAAGAAGTTGCCTAAGGGGGGAGAGGAAATAATTTAGGTGCAAGAAAGAAGTACACCTATCTAGAAATTACTGACAGGAGAAACCCAATAATTTGATGGAGTAAAGTAATGATCTATTAAACACTCGTTGAAATGTTCATTATTTCAACTACAAGTAACTAGGGCACATTTAAAACCAATGCACTAATCTAAGGGTTTTTTGAGACAACCAACAACCTCCAAGGCATCAAGGTAGAGATTTTACCATCACACCCACTGAGGTGGATCCCAAAAATGAATTGGTGATGGTTACACTTGTTATTCATTCAAGAATAGTGAATACACTTTTTGATTCTATTTATAAGAATTCTTTTATATCCTGAAATTTTATTTTAACTATTCAAACACAACCAAAAATCATGGAATTAGAGATGTTGGTGAAAATGAAAATTGTATAAATTATTGCACCCTTGTGTATATAACTCCTCCCTTGTCAAAATTTGTGGGATAAACTTCCCAATAAACCATATGGTACTCCCTTTAGTTGAATTTTATTAAATTCTAGGTATGGATTGTATTTACCTATATAGATCTAACATAAATTTATGTGAGAAGGAAATCACTCTTTGTATTGTGAATCGAACCTCGATTCTGTAAAAGTGCAAGGAGGACCATGAATCCTCATTAGCACCAATATCTCAAGCATGGATATTATTTCCCTATGATAAAGTGTATCTAGATCAAATGATTGAGTCTAAGGAAAAGATCATCCGTGAATAAATTCCCATTGTAAGGGAATACACTGAGGTGTTTCCTGAAGAATTTCCTAATCTCCCTTCTAGCTGGGAGGTTTAAATTTCAATCAATCTTATACCTGGGATGTTACTATTATACAATAATACATATAGAATGGTTTTTGTGGAACTTTAGGAGATGAAGAAACAAATACAAGAGAATCTTGATAAAGGGTTCATATGACTAAGTGCTTCACCTTGGGGTGCACCAGTCCTCTTCAATAAGAAGAAGGATGGGTCAATGTGCCTTTACATTAATTATCATGAGCTCAAAAATATCATGAAAAAGAATAAGTATCCTATATCATGGATTGATGAATTATTTGATCATCTATGTGGAGCACATTACTTTTCCAAGGTGGGTCTTTGGTTGGGATATTATCAAGTAAGGGTGAAGTAGGATTTTCTTAAGACTGATTTCCAAACATGGTATGAGCATTATGAGTTCATAGTAATGCCATTTGGATTCACTAATACTCCAGTAATCTTTATGGACTTTATTAATAGAGTATTTATATATTAAATTGATAAATTTGTCGTAGTATTTATAGATGATATTCTAATATACTCCAAACGCAAGGAGGATCATGAAGAGCATTTGAGAACTATAACAAAGACCTTATGGATGGAGAATCTTTATGCAAAGTACAGAAAATGTGAGTTCTAATCGAAGGAAGTCTCATTATAAGGGAATATTATCAAAAGAAATGGGATATATATAGAACCTTCAAATAAAAACAATTTAATGATGGTTGAGGACAACATCTATGACAGATATCCATAGATTCTTTAGATTAGCTGGGTAATATCATCGATTTGTGAGAAATTTCTCATAATTGAAAACCCTCTAAACAAGATAACTCATAAGAGAGTCAAGATTTCTTGGAATAATGAATGTTAAGAGAGCTTCAAAGAGTTGAAAAATAGTTTTATCACTACAACTGTACATATACTACCCACAAGTGGAGAAATTTTCGTGGTATTTAACGATGCTTCGAAGAAGGAATAGGGTTGTGTGTTAATGAAGAATAAAAAAGTGATAGCCTATGTCTCAATACGATTGAATGTTCATGAAAAAAACTACCCAACACATGATCTAGATTTGGTTGTACGGATATTCATGTTGAAAATATGGCAGTATTATCTCTTTGGGGAGTAGTGTGAAATATATATGGATAACAAAATCCTCAAGTATATATTCTCATAGAAAGAGATGAATATACGCCAATGAAGATGGCTAGAGCTTCTCAAGGACTATAACTACTCAATATACTACCATCCTAGGAAAGGAAATAAAGTAGAAGATAATCTTTGTAGAAAGGATCCAGCAATTTTATTATTGATAATAATTGAGAAAGATGTGATCTTCTTAGATTTGAAAAGGATGGACATGGAAATCATAAAAGGAAGTAAAATCATCAATCATTTCATAAATTATTTCTCAATTGTCTCTCATGAAGTGGTTAAAGGATGCTTAAATAGATGATTTGGGAATTCAGGAGAAAGTGGAAGCTATAAGAAAATGGAAATCCACATAGTTCAATATTAATAAAGAAGGAGTTGTGATATTTGGGTCATGACTATGTGTACCATCAAATCCTGAGTTAAAGAAGGAGTTGATGGATGATACATATAGTTTTACTTTCTCCATCCATCCAAGAATCAAAAATATGTATCGATATCTTTGATAGTATTATTGGTGGGACAATATGAAGAAGGAGATTGTATAATATACATCAAGGTGTCTTATATGTTGTAAGAACTCAGTTCTTTCTGAAGGTATGAATCATTCACCTTCCATAAATTTTCAGTTTAATTGTTCAGATATGTCCTAATGTGAATTTTTGTTGAGTTCATGGAAGTATTGGAATTTTTTCGGTTGGTTCGGAGCCCGAAACCCAAATTTTATGTTTAAAATTCTAGGCGCACGGTTAGTTCAAACTGTGTGGGGTAGGCTGCACAGTTGGAAAAAATGTGTGAGGCATGGGAAGAGAGTGGGTGGAGTTTGCACAGTTAGAATAAACCATGTTATTTGGGCCAAATGTCTGTATGGTCAACTCTTCAATTTTGATAGTGATTTGTTGCATAGTCTCTAAATGGTTAGTGAAATTGTGTGAGTAAATCATGCAGGTTCCCCTTCTCTATAGAAGACCACGCACGGTTTGCACACAGTTTTTCCAAACCGTGCACACAAACTATGAAGACCTATTATTTTAGGTAAAATTACTAAAATACCCTCACTTAATGTTTAAGCCTAAGTTTATTTTCAATTTCCTCCTAAAGATAGCAAGAAGTGCCTTTGAGAGTCCTCTTTTGAGACTATCCTTGGATTTGAGATAGATCCTTTGTTCGATCTCCGATTCAAGTGTCGCTCATCTTGTTGGATCCAAATTAGTGAGTTTTCAATTCCTTTTTAATATTAAGTAATTATACTTAGTATTGACTTTTCTATTTATGTGTAATATAATTTTCTCTATTATTATGTTCTTCATATGTTCTTAATTTTTCCCCAGTCTATTTCAAATCAGAATCTGATACTAGATGAGCTATCAACTACTGACCTATGGTATGTGGTCTCATGCCTTTCTCTAAAAGTCAAGGTGTTTGTATATGTCATTATATCATGCACCCAATTTAAAGGCATTGCCTTGAAATGAAATTAAATCCTTGAATTTTTTAGCATGGATCATGTCATTAAAGAGACCAATTGATAAATTTTAGAGTTTGGATACCTGAATTTAACACCACCCCTTTGGGTGGTTTGATAATGAAATGGACCACCATGGGATGTTGAATATTAAATTGATGATTTTAAACCATATTGATGAATTGAATTATGATATCAATTATAAATGATATTGATAAATAATAGGGGATGGATTCCATTCCTTTAGACATATTCCTTGTATTGTTTGTTTAATCATGATATGATTTTTTAAATGAATTGTCCATGTGAGATAGATTTAGGCCAAGCCATCTAAGTTAGTCAATGCCTTGAGTCACCTTTTGAGTTGATTTATAAATGAGATGTTCTGGGTATTGACCTTGACATGTTTAATTAATTGATTAAAGGATATTGAATTGATTCAATGATTATATTCCTTGGGTGACATATGGAGTCAAATGATGAATTATATGGATGGAATCAACTAGATTTTACCTTTCTTATGATTGAGTGATACTTGGACTCTCTAACAGATATCTAAGGATGGAATCTAAGTCTTGACTTTTATGTGTTGAGTGATACAAGGATTCATGTGAGAATTACATTAATGAACTCAAAGGGGAATTTATCATTATTCAATGGGTGATAATTGGGCTTCCATAGTGAACCACCAAGGATAAACTCGTATGAAAGGGATTTTATACCACACCTAGAGTGATACCTAGGTTCTTGAGAGGTTCTCCATGGATAGGATTTGTTTCCTATGGAAATGGGGATGACCTCGTTGGTTTAAGGTTCAAACATTCCAATTGGTTTCTAACGGGTTTGTTCGTAGAATCGGAAACATCCAATGATTCCATATCCATTTGGACCTACTTTCCAAAGGTAGATGCTCATTAGTTGTGAACTGATGAGGCTTAAGAATTTTCATTGGTCGAGAGGATAGGAGGTCGGACACATCACACCCTTTTTGGGGGAATTATTGTCTACTCCGGGACTCTCTTTATAGATTTAAGTTATGTTCGTGAATCCTTATTACATTACCAAGTATGAAAATGAGTTTTCCTATAGATATGAAAATCAATGATTAATATGTATGAGATTTAGAGAATCTTTTATATGTATTCGAGGTTCTTCATCAATAAAGAATCGTTTGTATTTGTTAGAGATTCTTAATCAATGGTATCCTTTGACACATTATATAGAAATCTCTTGGTCATTATGATAACCATACTGGTTTTAAATCCACTCAGTGGGGCACTTGAAGTTTATTGTCATTCAGAAGGACATGGATTATTTCAGGGGTGGGAACGTACCCGCAGATGGGCTACCTACGTATCCTTAGTTTTAGAAAAGGAATCAGAACCCATGTTGTTTGAGTAAACAAGTATGAGGTTTATGTATGATTTATGGCTCAAAGAAAGATTCCATAATTACTTTTACACGCTAAGATCACATGAGTCATGCTTGGTGTGAGAAACAAGAGTTATTGGTAAAACCAGACAATTGTGCCATCATAAGAAATGATGTGGGACTTATGTATATATGACTACCCAAATAGATGAAGATTAGGTTTCACTTCAGGGAAGAAACCCATGAAAAAGGTCCATAAAGGTATTTGTACTTTATAGAGATTTGGATACTCTAACTTGGGGCTTACTCCTGAGAAAGATGCCCAAATTAGGAGGGGACTTATGATTGGGTTTTACTCCTAGGAAGGCAGCCCAAATCAAAAGTAAATTAAGACTGGTTAAGGGAAATTATGACTCGGGCTTATTCCTGAGAAGGAGGCCCAGGTTAAAGGGATTTGGAATTTGGGGCTTATTCCTGAGGAGGATTCCCAAATTTGGGAACTTAGAAGATTGGGGCTTACTTATGAAAAGGAGGCCCAGGTTAAGGAAATTATGGTTGGGGCTTACTCGTGAGGAGGATGCCCAGATTTGGGAAATTATGACTATGGCTTAAACCTAAGGAGGATTCCCAGTTTAGGGGACTTGGGGCTTACTCCTAAGGAGGATTCCCAAATTAAGAGAACTTGGAATGGTGCTTACTCTTGAAAAGGAGGCCCAGGTTAGGGATCCTCTCATCTTAAAGGATGAGGTTGAATGAATGAAATCTTTAACCTTAGTGACATAAAGACATGTAAATCACTAGGTTTTAAGACATGTTCCACATAATTCCTTTTAGATAAGGAATCCAACAAAGGAATCATGCCATAAATGGATTTGAAGAGGTTTTTAAAGGCTGAATCTTGAATAAGATAGGTGGATAGGCATAAGAGAGGTGAAATAGGTAGCAGGGGCACCCAAAAAGAGAGAGGCGTGCAAGTCCTGCGTAGGCGTGCAAGTTCTAGTCGTGCAAGTACACTTACACGACACAGGGGTACTTGCGCGACGGTCAACACTTAGGGTAATACTTGGGAAAAACTTGGCTCAAGCCCTTAGTATTATCCCTAGGGGCTTCCAGAAGAGTGGTGCGCAAGTTCTTCTGAAGGGGCAAGGCGGCGTACACATGTGGTCATTTCCCTTAAGGGCTAGACACTTAGGCGCGCAAGTGTTGATGAGTTTCAACACTTAGGCCTTACTCCCCCTATTTAGATCTTCCGTTCTAGGTAAGAAATTACCTTATAAGTGATCGGAAGCTTTGATAAGAGACTAGGGCATCGGGAGATCAAATCTGAGTTTCTGGAATTTTTTTCCTCTCGAAATGGGGGTCCCACCGGGGGTATTTATAGGCTGGTGAAGACCCTAGGTGAAATTCAAAGAGGGGACGCAAGTCACCTATGCGACCACTAGGCAGTGCCCAATTATACTTGTGTGACCTTGGTGGAACTTGCGCGACCCAAGTGAAAATGAATCTTTGTTCATGCCTTTGTCAATTTTTGATGTTTCTTCAAAGGATGAATCACATTGAGTTCAAGGTATTTCCCTTTTCATTCGTTTAGACTCTATGATGGAAAGAAGCGTCAACAAAAGTCCCCCCTCAGACTTGTATTAGAAAGAAATAAGGATGTGACTCTGAGGTCAAGAAGAAAACCAAGGAACATGAGGCGCGCAAGTCTTGAGCACGCGAATGGTGGCGCGCAAGTCTTGAGCGCGCAAATGGTGGCGCGCAAGGGATGAGCGCGCTGGATTTAGGTGCGTAGGGTTGCGGTATGGCCTATATATATGCGGCCATTCTCACGCAAAGCTCCCAGATTTTAAACTTTTGAGCTCTCGCCGCGCAAGTTTCCTTCGCCGTGCAATTTTCTCTATTTTCCGCTGTTTCTTTGTTGTCACGCTACTGTAGAGGTATTTGGACTTGCGTGGTGATACCTGCACGTCAAAACTTGTGCGACACACTGAGACTTGCATTCCAATTTTGGGACTTGCATTCCTTAATGCATTGGCAATTTTTTTCACTTTTCTTCACAAAATTTATTAAAAATAAAAATACTTAAGAGTTAATTATTCAACTTTTGTGCAGATTAAATGGATCCCAAGAGAATTGGAATGGCTGATGAACTGGATAGAAAGCGAATTGATGACCTGATGAACATTATTAGCCGTGATTATTATACTATATGTGACAGCAGTCTTCCAGATTTGGTCAAGTATCTGAAGAAGTATCATCTTGACTTCCCACAGAGTATTTATCTACCTTTGTATGGCTATGGTCATCAACGAGAATTAACCATTCCAGAGGCAAAGAAATATCTTCCTGAGATGCATTTACACAATTACTCCTCTATTTCGGTTATACTATGCATTAAGAGCAACAACAATGGTGTTAACCTTCAAATTTTTCTTCCATGCCATTTCCTTGCAGATATGAAAATGGAAAACCATGGGATGATATGTTTTCCGCTACCGGTTGATGGAGAGAAGATTTTCATGACATTAGAAACAATGTCTGAAAAGAGTACTCTCTTCAAATATCTCTTTACTTCCAATGCTCCATTCTCAAATACATGTATCCATATTCCAAGTCTCTTGGACAGAAACCGAGTCACTGTTTGATCAGTAGAAAATTTTCTCAAACCGCACTCAAGAAAATTCTTTTACATTTGTTCCAAGAAGAGCTGGTATCACTGCATCTCTTATTGTATCCAGTTGAATTAATTAATTCTAGGTGGCTGTTGATGAAGCTTGAGATATCGTGAATCAAATGAATAGTTATGTTGAAAGCCTCTTGTAATTCCTAAAAAAGAGAAGAGACTCCAGTCTGTGGATGTCCTTCTATCTCTTATGCATCAATGAAAAACACTTTCATCTTCAATCATTTTTTATACCTTCTTTTGCTACCTCTTTTAAATTTTTACCTAATCCAATGGGCCTGGTAAGCATAGTTTGATTTTTTGTAGGATTATTATAAATAACCCTACAAACTTTGAATCTTTTAATTGCTCAATATTACCTAAATCATATGAAATGTATGTTTAGTGAGCCGGTACTTGACTTTTGTTCAGAGTTCCCTTGTCTTTTTGTGGGTATTTTAAAGTCATGCATGTCAGACATAAAAAGGCTAATGTTTAAGGTCGAAATAGCTTTGACCGAATGGATTAAAATTGACTCAATTTCTTGAAAATTTATCTAAAAACATATTACCATAATCAAGTATGAGGGAAAATATGTAAACTATGACTTAAGAAATTTTGAATCTAAGGAATGATATGAAAAATGGCTAAAAGGCATTAAAATAAGTAGTTCCCAAGAATAAATTTACCACTATTTAACAAACCCATTAGGGGGTTGAATTATGCATGACCGCCTAAGGGCATTGGCTGCATAGTCAAATAATAGCATCTTTTGGCTGACAAGTCCATTATGTAGACTACTTATGCAAGGCCACCTAAGGGCACGTGCTGTATAGTCAGGCAAAAGAACTCTCAGAAATTTACTTTTCTACTACTAAAAATCCAATGGAAGTTTATGTGGATTCAAATTTTCCAAAGCACAGAGTTTGCTGTATGGAGAGAGGTACTTGAATATGGAGAAGATATTTCTAAACAAGATTGTCTAAGAACTGGATGAATGTCACTCCTAGGAAGGTCTGACCCAAATGTAGGGAAGGGAAATATAAACCATAGACTTTAATACTTTCATATCATGAAAAATAACATGGTAAAAATATGTTAAGGATGGCTATTTTATGCGGATCCTTACATATTTTCATTAAGACAACTAAGGAAAAAAGAGGTTTTCCTTCCAAGAATGAAGTTACCATTATTTGAAAAACCCATTAGGGGGTTGAATTATGTAGGGCCACCAAAGAGAATTGGCTGCATATTCAAATAATAGTATCATTTGGCTGACAAGTCTGTTATGTAGACTGTTTATGCAAGGCAGCCTAAGGGCATGTGTTGTATAGTCAGGCAAAAGAACTCTCAAAAATTGGACATTTTGTGACCAGAAGTCAAGAAAAGGGTTATGGATATCTAGAAGTATTTAAGGTTAGGAGTATGACACATGAAAATGGGTATTGTCCAAAGCATGAAAGAGATACATAGATCAATGCTAGCCATAATCTTGTTGTGGCTGGGTCCTGAATTGAGATACTGGAATTCACTATATATCCCATAAGGATGGGAAACAAGCCATACGTAGTTCTTGAAATATAGTTTAACGTCATGTGGGACGAAATTATGAGAGATCTTAGTTTAGGGTCATAGTGCTCTAACCATAATAATGAATACACAGTGTGTGTTTTCATAGGGACTTTTCAGTCAGGGGACTGAAAGTGGAATTTGGGGTTAGGCCCAAAGACTTGGGGCTGGATTCAAGGGATGCTCGAATGTTCCTATGTATCTTATAAGGATGGGAATCAAGCCCACATAGTTCAAGAAATACCCTCTGTACAAATTTGGTTCGTACAAGTGAAGGGTGAAAAGGGGACATTAGTTCAATGATGGTTTGACCCAAGATAAAAGGTTCAGGAATTACCATGTATGCACATAGTCTTTGGAATATAAAATGATTGGAGATAAATGTAAATAATGATTCCCTCTCAGGTGAGGTTACCAAAGAATGTTTTGGTTTACTGTTATATACGACAAAAGTGATGTACAGTTTAACGTCATATAGCAAGGACAAAGGTGAACCAATGTAAATATATTGATTATAGGGATGGCTTCACGAATCAACATCGTATGAGATGGAGGTGAATCGATGTGAAGAGATTGGTTTTGGGCTTGAACCTTAGGAGGTTGCCTACGTACCCAGCCTAGAAGGAAAGGATCAAAGTCCGCAAAGTTCAATTAAATAATGAATTAGTGATCAAGTTGTTCTTGGGGACAACGACCTAAAAAATGGTGTTGGGACTTACGCATGGTTAGAGGCCCAGAGAGGGTGTTATGGTTGAAGTTTACTCTAAGATCACATGATTTATACTCAGTGTGAGAAAAAAGAGGTAGCAACAACCTTAACGATGCACAGTTTAATGTCATGTAGGACATATGAAGGGACTATGCAGTTTAAAGTCTTGCAGTGAGGACTATTGGTGCTGCATAGTTTAGTGTCATGTAGCAGGGACAAAATACAGTTTAACGTCATGTTGGAAAAATATAGGGACATAGTTTAACGTCATGTTGGACGTGAACACAGTTTTTCATCATGTTGGACAATAAGGGTGTTGTACAGTTTAGCGTCCTATAGCTAAGACGATGGGGAGAATACAGTTTAACGTCATGTTGGACGAAAGGGGGACTGTGCAGTTTAATGTCATGCAGTAAGGACAAAGAAGACACAGTTTAACGTCATGTTGGACATATTAGAGATTTTTTCATAGTTTAACGTCATGTTGGATGAAAGGGGTGAAAATAGTTTAAGTTCATATGCATGGACCGTAACTGATGATGCAGTTTAACATCTTCATGGACGTAAGGAACTTCTGTACAGTTTAGCGTCATGTAGCTAGGACGCCACATTTTAACATCTTGTTAGATGAAAGGGATGAAAATAGTTTAAGGTTATATGCATGGAGCATGGATGATACAATTTAACGTCTTGCTGGACAATATAGTATTTGTGTTACACAAAATACTTCTTCAGAAATCTAGCATTGGTTGGAGTAGTGATGAGTTCTCCATCTATTGAGAATAAAGAATAATCTCCAATGGAGTATACCTTATGTATTGAATAAGGTCCTTCCTATTTTGGCTCAAGATTGGGAGGTTTCTTTCCTGGTATCATTGGAGTTCTAAGAACTAATACCAATTCTGCCTAAATGAATGAATGAAGACAAAAAATTTTGTTGAAAGCTCGTGTTATTCGATTCTGATAGACTTCCAAGTGGTGCAGGGTGCACAATCTTTTCTCATCTAACCATTCCAATTCATCCAATCACTTTTGATATTGTTCATATATAGATGACTAATCACAAATGGATACTCTGAGTGAGGGTAATTTAACCTCAATAGGCAAGACTTCTTCTGTTCCATATACCAATGAATATAGAGTTGACCATGTTGTAGTGTGGTTGGTGGTCTGATAAGCCCATAAAGCATGAAAGAGTTTTTCAGGACATGACTTCTTATCTTTATCCACCATCTTTTGAAGTATGTTTGAAAGAGTCTTGTTGAAATATTCTATCTGGCCATTGGCCGCTGCATGATACTGAGATGAATGATTGGATTTGATGTTGTATTCTTGATAAAACTTCCTCACCTCGGATGAACAGAAGTTGGTTCCATTGTCCGTCAATATGGTATGAGGGACACAAAATATGGTAATGATGTTATACTTGATGAAGCTAACAATTCATTTAGAACTGACTTCTTTGAGGGGTATTTCCTCTTCCTATTTGGAAAAGAAGTCAGTAGTAGTAATAATATACTTCAACTACTTGGCTGTAACAGAAGGATAAGGTCCCACTACATCCATTCCCCATGTGGAAAATGGTCGCGAGTATTTAGCTGTATGAAGAAACTCTGGGGGTTGATGAATGAAGTTGGCATGTACTTGGAAAGAATTACACTTCTTTGTGAAATCAACACAATCTTGTATCATTGAAGGCCAAAAGTACCCAAGCCTTCAAACTTGATCAGGTAGTCTATGTCTAGACTGATGGGAACCACAGACTCCTGCATGCACTTCTTTCATGACAGCCATTGTCTCTTCACCATCAATGCATCTGAAGAGAATTCCATCAAAACCTCTTTTGTCTAGAATTTTCTCTATGTGATATGGGTTGTCCTAAAGAGTAAAATTGACCACACATCACTGGATTTGTTCTTTCCCGGCTCTACCAAGTGGAAGTGTTCCATTTTGAAGGCATTCCCTGATAGGTGTCATCCATCCTGTAGTATGACCATATGGTTCAGGAATGGGACTAATTTCATTTATTTCCTCTGTTCTAGTTTGAACATAAGGTGAAATTGTACAACGGTGGGCAATCCTGATGGTTTTCTCATCCCGATTCGGATCTGCCAGAGCTGTGGCTATATTAGCCAATGCATCATCTTGGGTATTTTGTGATCTCGGGACATAAGAAAATGTCGGTTCTGAAGGAAATTCTGCCATTAACTCTCTAACATAATCATACAAAGGGATTAGTTCTTATTTTCTTATTGCATAATCCCCATTGACTTGTTTGATTACCAGGTATGAATCACCTTTCACCGTTAAGTGATTCGTTTGTGCTTGAAGTGCCAACTCCAATCCTGCAATAAGAGCTTGGTATTCTGCTTCATTATTTGTACCGCCTCCCAATAATGATAAGGAATAAGTTAGTACTGCCTTTTCTGGGGAAATGAGTAAAATTTCTAACCCAACTTTGTTGAACTTAGGATTTTCCATTTTCCTCCCTATTGGACTTCTAGAAGCGCCATCAAAGTACATTTCCCATGTTTGAAGACTATCTTGAATAAAGAAGATTTCCTCATCAGGAAGTTCAATATATGAAGATGTATCTTCTAATGAAGGATGTTCAGTAAGGAAATCAGCCAGAGCTTGGCCCTTTATTGCCTTTTGAGACACATACTGAATATCAAATTGCTGCAAAATAACTTCCCACCTTTCCAGACGTCCTGTAAGCATTGGACGACTAAGGATGAATTTGAGCGGGTTATTGTGAGATGACAATTGGACCTTGTGATGTTGAAGGTAGTGTCTCAACTTCTGAACTGCAAATATTAAATCTAGATAGCACTTCTCAATATTTGAATATCGAGTTTCTGCTTCAAGCATAGTCCGACTAAGATAGTAGAGGTTGTTTTCATTCCCAGCATCATTTTTCTGAGCAAGAAATGCACCCAATGATCACTCTAAAGTTGTCACATAAAGGATAAGTGGTCTTCCTTCAACAGGTGGCATTAATACCAGTGGACTCAAGAGATACTTCTTGAGAATATTGAATGCTTCTTGAAATTCTTCAGTCCACTGGTAAGTGACTCCCTTCTTCATCAATTTGGTGAAGGGTAAACTTTTTCCTGCCAAATTGGCAATGAAACACCAAATATAGGCTAAGTGTCCTTGAAGCCCTCTCAATTAATTTAAATTTCAAGGAGGTTACATACCAAGGATTGATTTTGTCTTCTCAGGATCGACTTTGATACCACGATGGCGTACAACAAATCTGAGAAATTTTCATGAGGTTACACCAAAAGTACATTTTAAGGGGTTCATCTTCAAATTATGTTGCCAAAGTTTGTGGAATATGACTTCCAAATCAGCTAATTGATTAGAACATTGCTTGGATTTAACCACCAAATCATCCATATAACATTCAACAAACTTCCCTAAAAAGGGTTTGAAGATACGATGCATGGAACACTGATATGTTGCGCCTCTATTCTTCAGGCCAAAGGGCATTACCCGATAACAAAACACACCCTAAGGGGCTCTGAAGGTTTTAGATTCCTCATCTTTTGGAGCCATTTGGATTTGATTATATCCTGAATATCCATCCATGAAGGAAAGTGATTCATAGCCAGCTATTGCGTCAATTAAGAGTTTTGTTATCAGAACTGGAAAATCTTCTTTAGGACAATGCTGATTAAGATCTCTGAAATCAATGCAAACTCTAATTTGTTCGTTCTTCTTTTTTACAGGGAAAATATTAGCCAACCACTTGGTATATTGAACTTCTCTGACAAAGATAGCTTTGATAAGCTTATCCACTTCAGCTTCAATTTTGGAAGCATAGGTTGGGTGTGTTCTTCTCGTGACTTGTTTGAATCCTCGATGTTCTTCTGGAAAACCCAAACGATGAGTGGAAACATCAGGATAAAGCCCTAGCATCTCTGTATAGTTCCGAGAAAATATATCTCGATTTTGCTTTAAGAAAGAAATATACATCTCTTGATCTTCAAGAGTCATGGCCGCACTAACTAAAGTGGGGCGTGGATCTTCTTTTGTACCCAGATTTATTTCTCTGAGTTTATCTACGATGGTTGAGATACCCTCTTTAAATGCTAGAGGAGAATCCTTGAGATCTTTCTCTTCTTCTTCAAAATGTGTTATTTCTTCTATTTATACTTGAATAGTAGATGGTGATGTAGAATTTCCATGATCAGAAGAGATGTTAAAATTTGAACATCTTGAAGAAGGAGCTTCCATCTCTGACCTGATTGATGATGAAGGGTCTTCCCTGAGTAATATAGAGGAGATGATGGATTGAGAATCGACATCATCATTCAATTCTGATATTGCTATAACTTCTTCTGATCTAGTTGGTGAAGTATAGACTTGCTGGATTTCAGCAGATGAAATGAATACATCCTCATTTGAGCTTTCATCATTGCTTGGTGAATCGCCAATTTCTCACATACTGTCTGGCTTGATTTCCGTAATTGACATTATGGAAGTTTCAATAAAATTATTTTGATTTGGGTTTATCCTGTCAATTTGACTGATAGGAAACACATAATATGTACTCACATGTGTAAATGGGTTTACTGGAATATTTTCCAAACCATATGGAGCATTAACTTTGGTAACCTCCCTTGTTGTGGATTTCTTCTTTCCCTTCATGGGATAGAATTCCACCTCAATGTATTGAGATTCACATGTCTTTAACGGGGCCTTATCACCATACAATGTCCCAATTTGACCATCGAAACAATATTTGAGACGTTGATGGTATGATAAAGGGATAGTCGCATGTTGAGGTATCCAGGGTCTTCCAAGAAAGATGTTGAAGGCTGAGTCTTGATCAACAACCATGAAATCTGAATTGGATATAAGATCTCCAAACTGAGTTCTGAGTGTAATCTCTCCCAGTGGTTCTTGTTCATTTTTATTATATCCTTGTAACATAAAAGTAGAAGGAGACAAATCAGATCCTGTGAGGCCCAATCGACAAAGTGTACAAATGGGGATGAGGTTGACTCCTGAACCATTATCAATGAAAGCTCTTCGAATGTCTACACCATTGACCTTTCCAGATAAGTACAAAGGTCTAATATGTCCATGCACAACATCATCTTCATCTTCATATGTGAAAGATATCACTGCATGACATTCTGCAAGAATATTATCAACATGGTAGGCTTCAGCTGCAGCAATTTTAGTTTCAAACTCCTAAGGACTTGAAAAAGCCTCAATGAGTGCCTCCCGAAGATCCTTTGATAGATTAAAGGCATCCAAAATTGATAACTTGGCCGGTACTTAGGCCAGGTGTTTCAATACATCATATTTTTGATCCAGAGGTCTGCGCTTCCCAATAGGAACATGTGGTTTAGCAGGTTCCTTGGAAGTTGATGCTTTGGAAGTTGATGCATCTCTTACCAGGATAGGAGTTGGTAATACTCCTGGATTTAGAATATTAGACCGATTAGGTCAATTTACTTGCTGAGAGGAAGAAGGTGGAACCTATAACCAATCTTCCAGAATAACTGTGCCAGGACAGAATCTGCCTTGTGTGGAAGAACTTGCTTGTTCTTGTTGAGCTCGTTGAAGGTATCTACCACGAGTTTCTACTGCATATACAGTTCTAGAAGGGGTAGAATTTGAATAGTGGCCTCAGAAAGATCCACATCTTCCCCTATACCCTGAGCCTCTGAAACTTCCTCTGATTCCTTTGTTTGATATAGGGAACCCAGGTTCATCGTGTTCGAAACTGTGATTGGCATAAGGATCTATTAAGTGAATCATATTAACAGAACCAAAGATTAACTCTTCATATGATGAAGACTCTGCCTGACTATCCAATTTAGGTTGTGACGTTTGGTGGGACGGTGCCCGTAACTTCGAAGTAGATGGCATAAAATCCTCCAAAGTCAAAGACAATTTGGGATTTGACACAATTTCATCTTCTTCTGATTATTCCTATTTCTTTGAATTATGTCATTTCTTTGAGGATTTTCCCTCTGATGAAGAGGGTTTTACTATGGAATTCATGACAGAAGACACAATTGGTTTCTTCAATTGTGTTCGAAAAATAGCATGAGTTTAGTTGATTGTTTTTCTGACCATCCAATCATCATATTTTTGCGCATTTTTTTCTTGACTTCTTTCCACTCACCTTCCTCCTCTAGATCTGTAGCAGTAACACATGCTGCCTGAGCTGAAGAACCTTTCAGTTTGACTTGTCCCGAGTCGACCATTTTTTGAAGGAGGTCCTTGAAAACAAAACACTCTTGAATGGAATTTCCCAACATCTGATGAAATGGACAATAGTTGAGACGGTCTTCATCTCATTCCTTGTTTGGACTTTTGGGCCTTGGCAATTGAACCAAATTATTTTCTAGAGATGAAATGAAATAACTAGGAACTTGTTCATTTCAGAAAGAGTAAACTTTGCTCTTCAAATCCTCAAATTGTTTTCATCTTTGATATATTTGATCATCTTGATGAAACGGCCTCTATTTTTGGCACTCAGGAGGTGGATCCCTTCAGTAAGATGAAGGTTTTGAAGTAGAAGTAGGTACAGGTGCTTGTTTAAGCATAACTATAGCAGTCTCTGCTCTACTCATTCTCTTTCTTGGAGCTGATGGAATTACATGAGTTTTATCCTTAGTCTTTATAAGACAATCTTCAATCTGTTGACCGACCAAAGTAAGGTCTCAAAACCCTCCTGTGTATTTCACTGGGATCAATAGTGTGCGCAACTCATCACGCAAATTTTCCACACAGATTGGCAACAATTATTCTTAAGGGAGTTCTAAGCTCAGAGAATATGTTAATCCCTTCTAGTGAGTAATGAAATTTGAAACCCTTTCATTTTCTATTTTCTTACCATTTGTAAGATCAAAAATTGTTGTCTTTGGAAATGTTTAACTGAATTGAAGAAATAATCTTTGGCGGAGATCCTCCCATCCGATAATTGACCGGGATTGTAAGCTTGTGTACCAAACAAAAGCAGGCCCTTGTAATGACTTTACAAAACACATGAGCATAATTGCTTCCTGTTGTTGAGGGGTTCCCATCATAGGATCGCAACAAGAAACAAAATGTGTTAAGTGCTACTCTGGGTCTCCTGAACCATTAAATATTGGGAATGTGGTACTTGAAAAATTTGATGGGGGAGGAATTGCATCAACCCATTCTGGATAAGCTCTCTTTTCTGCTTGAATTTGAGAATACTTTCCCTCCATAGCTTCTAACCGAGCTGTTAATGACTCAATAGAAGTTATTAACTTTTGAGAAACATCTGGTTGAGCTTGGACTAGAACAAGTGCAATGACTGGAGCTTGGACAGGTGTGGTGGCTGGTACTGCAACTGATGGTAGCACCGTCAATTGTTGTTGCACTTGACCCGTAGGATTGGACCTGTGAGGGTGTACTGGTAGAGGAGAATATTCTTGATCCATCTCAGTAGCTGCAACAAATTCCCTTGGCTGACTGACTCTAGCACGCTTAGGAGGAAGACTTCCTTGAAGTAATTCTGTATTCAACCTCCTTAAATCCTTAATTTCTTCCTCCTATTGTGCGAATCTTTTCTCTAATGAGAGTGATTGGCCTTCTCCAGATGAAGGGTATGTAACCTGATTCTTTCCTTTCCCCTTGTTAGATCCCTTTCGGAGAGGGGGAAGTGGGTTGCTTGAAGGATTACCCAGATTCTGGGTAATCCTTTGATTTTGTGTATGCACACCTTCTTCATTTGTGTCTATGTGTACAACCTCTTGAGCAGGAGTTTCCTCATCTGATCCCTCTGAGTTAGCCTCATCTGGGGGATCAGCAACAATGGCATTGATGACATTAATTGATGCATAATGCATTGCATCCCTTCTATTGGCATTTCAGCGATATTGTCTTCTTCCATGTTCCTGATGAGACATTGCCTTTTTTCGATTTGATCCCTCGGGAACTTCTTGATAAACTGTAATTTGGAGGGAATCCTTTGATAATTTGTCTCTTTGTTCCTCTTGAGTATTATTCCCTAATTGAGAGAAGACTGACTTTATCTGAGGAAGATATTGATGATTTGAAAAAGTCCCCAGTTAGGGGGATTGGGTTTGTTCCTGTTCAACTCCTCAAATCCTATTTGTTGATTTTGAGGGTTGGGTTAAAAGAGTCCTCCAATCTGGAAAGTTGGGGTGGCTCTTGAGATGCTACATCTAAGACTTTCTTGAAATCTCTCCTGATCTTGTGTACTTTAGTCTGTAAATTAGTTGGATGCATCAACCTGCATCCACTTTTATCACCCGACTCAAAAGACCGTTGGATGATTTCTGACACTTCTGTCACTTGCTGATGTGCTTGCTCCAAACGAGAGGCCTGTTAAATATTATCGTTTTCTTGATGCAAGAGTAATTTAACAACTTGTTCTCTGTATGCTTGATTTTGAGAAGAACTAGTTGAATCCTATTCTTGGTCAAGCCTTTGATTACAAATAAATCCAATTGATTGTGGCCAACCATGGGAAATAACATTGCATGAGACCATTTTTGGCGGGCTTTGCTGACTAGAGAGTACAGTGAAATGTAGCACTCCATGAACACCCCATCCCCTGATATGAATACCAGATGGGGCATTGGAAATTAACTGGCACAATCTTCTTAGTGTGCCAAGGCATGAACGTTGAAGGGCTCTCTACTATTTTTCAGCCTTAGGATATTGAGAAACTGAGAGAGATGCCAAGTCAATTTGGCATTGTAACCCTTTTGTTATCTTGACATGATTTTCATATTCATCATAAGATAATATTTTCTTTTTCAACTGACAAAGAGTTTTCCATATGTTGAGACGAATATCATGAATTCCATCTTCCATCAACATCTCTGGAATGTCATACTGAGAGTCAGCCAAAGGCCAAAACATGTCTGGCACTTCACCTTTCACCAGCTGTTTTCTCATATTCAGTATTTCCTCTATCATTAAATGAAGATTCTTATACCTGATTAGACCAAAGTTGGTGATTCCTTGTTTCTTCATCAGATTCAACAAGATCGTTAGAGAATTCACTGATCAAACTAGAAGATGAACGGCCCAGGGGTGGTTCGGAGAATGACCTACACCCCGGGCTATCTTCTGATTGAGAAAGTATTTCACCTATTATTGGTAAAGCTTCAGACATGACTGGATTCACATTTTCAAGTTCCTCAAGATAAGAGGGATTTATTGTCACTACATTTTCCATTAGAGCATTTTCCAGTAAATGTGCATTATTACTGTGGAGAGGACTTTCGCAGCTAAATTCATCATCATGGGGAGGACCACCATGGTGGGTTACAGCAAAATATGAAACATTTTTCTCCTTGGTCTTCTGACCACACAGAGGGTTCCTGTGGCTATCATCTGAAGATGAAACTTTGAGATCGACCGCATTGTCATGAAGCAAGCCTTCATGAGGAAGTATCTAATGTAGACCTTCAGAATTAATGTTCCCACTATTGGGAACTAAGAGAGTAGAATCTTGAGTTGAAACATATAATTGTCTGAGTGCATCAAGAACTCCAGCATCAAGAAAGGCCTTGTTACAAGTTGTCCCTTGATTTCTTGACTGTGTTGGGTAGGTCTTCTTCTTATACGCCTTCTTACTCACTTTAGGAACCGCTTGTTGATGAAAGTGGTAATTATGGGCAGGTTTATATGTTTTCTCAGGATAAATTATCAGGTTAGGCTGATTATCTCCACTCAAATCAGGTGTATGTGCCTGACTTGGTTGCCTGTATGATATGGGGGAGTATGCCCCACAACCCTCTTGGACTGGAATAGAGGTGTGTGTCTGTTCCGGAGTGAACTGTTGATGTGTCACTCCACTGGTAGGGATATATTTATGTGTCTTTCCCTGAGATGCTGCTGAAGCTGTTATAATATTTTGGCAGGCATCCAGAATATGAGCAGAGATTTTCTTCTGCTCTTTCACCGTTGATAGAATATGATTGGTGACTTTAGCTACCAGAACGGGAATATACGTCCATTTTGTTCTTGGAGTAGGTGTATATGCCTGCTTCTGTCCTCCTTTTCTTGTCAGTGAATCCTGACAGTACTCATGTGTGGGGGAAAAGAGGTGAGTCTGCCACCTGTTTGTCACTGGAGCTTTCTGACTGACTTCTCTGAATGCTACCAAACGAGATGGTTGGTAGGCTTGATCAATACTAGCATGTATATGATCCTGCTGATTGCACTCCACCAAACGTGGTTGACGATCTTCCTTCAATACTGACAGATGAGGCTGCTGGCAGGATTGATGGGTGTAAGCAGGTGTATGTGCCTGTTTACCAATTGTCAACGCATTAGGTTGGCGGGCTCCATCACATGTAGTCAGACGAGCCTACTGACTAGACGATTATTTAGAAATTGGTGTATGTTCCTATCTATATTACTCTGCCGGAATTTCCTGATGGGATTGGCATGCTGCTTCCAGACGAGTCTGCTAGACAACGGAATTAAAACGGACAGGTGTGTGTGCCCGTTCTTTGCTTTCCACCAAGTTAGGTTGGTGGACTTCTCCGGAGATGTCAGAGATGAGAACCTACTCACTGTTGACCGGATTTCACCTCTGGAGGTTCATCTTGCTTTCTCGGGTTTGAGGAACTTGAGACGAACAGCTGGAGGTGATACCCTCATCATGTTGAGGGCGCACTGCCGCACGATTCTGGCGGCGATTGTTGATGGGAGCCCTCGAGAAGGACTCCTATCTCTTTGAATTAAGGCCTTGAGGGACCTGCTCATTCACCTCCCCAGAATATGGGAGGGACTTGTGATTACTTTCCGGGGATAACGACCTAAAATGGTTGGAAATGGGGGTTGTCACCCCCTGCTTCTTGATCACTGGTCATCACTGTCCGGACGACCAGGGTGAATTATTGACTTGGAGGGCTTATCGAGCAGCCTCCATAGTCGTAATAGTACCATTTTGACGGTACTCTTTAACCAGTGGATTTGATACCCATAATTGAAGACACTGATAAGGTGATTTCATCCTCAGAGTGGACGACGATCCAGTATGATTATTAGTAGAGGCATTCATAGTAGAGGTATTCACAGCAGAAGTATTCATAGGTGTGAACTTAAGAGAATCCATTTCTGTAACGCAGAAGATCTTGGAAAAGAGTGTCTGTTTGATATAACAGACGTAATCAAGATAATTCCAGCCACTATATCTTTTGAATAATCACATATTTTATTGATTGTTTTTTTTACCCTCTCATTGAGTTTAAATAGGGGCCTAAAAATAAGTAAAACATCTTTTTAACTTGGTTAAGGATTCACGTCGGGTTCACCATTTTTTTTCCTCTGGAAATGGGGATGACCTCGTTGGTTTAAGGTTAAAAGATTCCAATTAGTTTATAACAGGTTTGTTCATAGAACCAGAAACATCCAATGATTCCATATCCATTTAAACCTACTTTCCAAAGGTAGGTTCTCATTAGTTGTGAACTAATGAGGCTTAAGAATTTGCATTGGTCGAGAGGATGGGAGGTCAGACTCATCACACCCTTTTGGGGGGAATTATTGTCTACTCTGGGACTCTCTTTATAGATTTAAGTTTTGTTTGTGAATCCTTATTACATTACCAAGTATAAAAATGAGTTTTCCTTTAGATCTGACAATCAATGATTAATATGTATGAGATTTAGAGAATATTTTATATGTATTCAAGGTTCTTCATCAATAAAGAATCATATATATTTGTTAGAGATTCTTAATCAATGGTATCCTTTGACACATTATATAGAAATATATTGGCCATTATGATAACCATATTGGTTTTAAAGCCACTCAGTGGGGCACTTGAAGTTTATTGTCATTCAGAAGGACATGGATTATTTCGGAGTTGGGATCGTACCCGCAGATGGGATACCTATGTATCCTTTGTTTTAGAAAAGGAATCAGAACCCACGTAGTTCGAGTATAGAATTATGAGGTTTATGTTTGATTGATGGCTCAAAGAAAGATGTCATAATTACTTTTACACTCTAAGCTCACGTGAGTCATGCTCGCTGTGAAAAACAAGAGGTATTGGTAAAACCAGACAATTGTGCCATCATAAGAAATGATGTGGGAATTATGTATATATGACTGCCCAAATAGATGAATATTAGGTTTCACTTCATGGAAGAAGCCCAGGAACAAGGTCTATAAAGGTATATGTACTTTATGAAAATTTGGATACTCTAACTTGGGGCTTACTCCTGAGGAAGATGCCCAAATTAGGAGGAGACTTATGATTGGGTTTTACTCCTACGAAGGAAGCCCAAATCAAAAGTAATTTAAGTTTGGTTAAGAGAAATTATGACTGGGGCTTATTCTTGAGAAGGAGGGCTAGGTTAAAGGGATTTGGAATTTGGGGCTTATTCCTAAGGAGGATGCCCAGATTTGGGAACTTGGAAAACTGGGGATTACTCCTGAAAAGGAGGCCCAGGTTAAGGAAATTATGGTTGGGGCTTACTCCTGAGGAGGATGCCCAGATTTGGGAAATTATGACTGGGGCTTAATCCTAAGGAGGATGCCCAGGTTAGGGGACTTGGGGCTTACTCCTAAGGAGGATGCACAAATTAAGAGAACATGGACTGGGGCTTACTCTTGAAAAGGAGGCCCAGGTTAGGGATCCTCTCATCTTAAAGGATGAGGTTGAATGAATGAAATATTTAACCTTAGTGACATAAAGACATGTAAATCAATAGGTTTTAAGACATGTTCCACAGAATTCCTTTCAGATAAGGAATCCAACAAAGGAATCATGCCATAAATGGATTTGAAGAGGGTTTTGAAGGCTGAATCTTGAATAAGAGAGGTGGATAGGCATAAGAGAGGTGAAATAGGTAGGAGGGGCACCCAAAAAGAGAGAGGCATGCAAGTCCTATGTAGGCACGCATGTTTGGGTCGTGCAAGTACACTTGCACGACACAGGGGTACTTTCACAATGGTCAACCCTTAGGGTAATACTTGGGTGAAACTTGGATCAAGCCCTTGGTATTATCCATAGGGGCATCCAGAAGAGTGGCGCACAAGTTCTGCTAAATGGGCAAGGCAGTGCGCAAGTGTAGCCATTTCCCTTAAGGGCTAGCCAGTTAGGCGCGCAAGTGTTGATGAGTTTCAACACTTAGGTCTTACTCCCCTTCTTTATATCTTCTGTTCTAGGTAAGAAATTACCTTAGAAGTGTCCGGAAGCTTCAAGAAGAGACTAGGGCGCCGAGAGCTCAAATCTGAGTTTCTGGAAAAAAAATTCCTCTCGAAATTGGGGGCCCACCGGGGGTATTTATAGGCTGGTGATGACCCTGGGTGAAATTCAAAGAGGGAACGCAAGTCACCTATGTGACCACTAGGTGGAGCGCAAGTATACTTTTGCAACCTTGGTGGAACTTGCACGACCCAAGTGCAAATGAATCTTTGTTCATGCCTTTGTCAATTTTTGATGTTTCTTTAAAGGATGAATCACATTGAGTTCAAGGTATTTCCCTTTTCATTCGTTTAGACTCTGTGATAGAAAGGAGCATCAACAGGCTTGTATGGTGTTGGTTCATGTTATACCTGGAGTCACACATGGATTCCAACATAGGAATTCCAAGGATGGGCTGAAGTTCTGAATTGGATAATGAATTAAAATATTTATATGACACTTCTTCCAAGACAAAGCATGAGTTTGAATTCCATATTTGCCTTACGCTTTATGGATGGCCTGTTTAGGCATCCTTTAATCATGTTATATGGGGGACATCGAGCTTGAGCTAGGACTTGAGACTTATGAATTAAATGAGACTGAATTGTTTAATGCACTTGATTAAACAATATAGGCATGAATGTTAAATGAGAGACTTATTGATTAAATGATTTTGATTAAATGATTTGGTTATAAAATGAGAACCAGGACTTATATGATGTTTAATTTTGAGTAATTCCTTTACTTGTTATATTTTTTCCTACACATTATTGTTATATATATTCACTGACTGATTGTAACCATACCTTGGGTGGTTGCCTACTTGGATTATATCTCACACCCGGTTTGGGCCACCTTTTGGTACCTGAATAGACTATATGATTAAATGTATGGATAATGGAAAGCACCCTACTACAGGTTCTTGATTGGTTCTTAGGAGTAGGGGAGCATGGGAATGAGATGAGGCTCGTGATGCTAGCTGGGATACTTTTTGGACTTTTTATGCTTTTGTTCCATGTATTGTACACTTTCTATATATGCATGTTTTAGATGTTTTATTAGATACATATGAAATGTATCATCATTTTTTATATGATATGTACATTAGTATTTAGATGTTTACTTTTTTCCATCTGATTGTATTATTTATTATATTATCTTATTTATTATTGTATTTCTACTATGCTACACTATGGTGATGAGGGAATAGTCTCCCCACTAACACACCTAGGCCCTCACTACTTGTTGGTAGCCTCTAGAATTTGGGGAGGTACACTTGAGGCCATGTGTCCAATTGCTCTTGGGGCACTATTGAGTGGTATTCAGGTCTGGGACGTTACAATGTGGTATCAAAGAATTATTTTTTGGGTTTGCATTAATTTTTGAAGACAATAGAAAGGGGTAGGAAGGAATAGGAGTTTGGTAATGAGATGTTACCTGGATTAGCTACCCCATGTATAGAAAAAATCCAAATTTCCTTTAATGGATTTATTATTTTCTTGATTTTGACTATTATGTTAGATTTGATTCCACCATTGGATGATGAACTTGATTTGTGAAGTTATTATTGATATAATTAAGGGTTATAGTTCATTGAAACTTGATGAAATGAGGGTATTTCATCTCATGCAACATTCTAGGAACCTTAAAGTAATCACATTCCATGCATTATTTCATTCCATCTAGGACGCATTACCTATTTCATGTTGTTGTGATAATTTTTATGATAGACACTCCCATTGTTATGATAGGTATTCTGAAATGTGTTGTGGTATGAATTAGGTGGATGAAATTATTTGGTTCATGATTATGATCCCTCATTGATTAAAATTTGGAGAAACATTTTATTCAACCAATTTAATGTAAATTTGATACAAATTTTAAATGATTATGAATTAAAATGGAAATCAAGATGAAAATTAATTAAAACTAAAAACTTTTATAGCAAAGAACTTGACCCAGAATCATACTTATTAGTGGGAAGTAGATAGTATATCTTGATTATACGTGATACGTATGACACCTAGACCTGATACATAGAGTAGAAAGAGGTTTTTTTTATTATATAAGAAGGCTTGTACTTATCCTATTTCTATATCCGCACTTTTGATCTGTGAACTTTAATAATGATCTCAAACTGAGGCATGTGTATGGCATTGTAGAGGCATTCCACCATGACAACCTCTAGTCGTATGCTAGGAGGGTGGAAATGACCATACTCCAGAGGTGGTGGTCCAGGGGCTACTAGTGGATCCTTTAGTGGTTTCAACTACAGCACCAATAGTTTTACAGAATGCAGTTGTTGTGACATGGTTCTGTGATGGGTTCTTATGCTTTATGCAGACTGTTTAGGGAGAATTGTGACATGTCCCTTCTATGGAAGAGTTGATGCATGAGTTCCAGCACTATCATTTGCCCATATTTTGGGGGGATGGCGGAAAAAAATCTATGGAATCATGGCTAGAGGCCATACTATCTATCTTTGAGCATCTAGAGATTACTCTTGATAGGTGGGTAAAGCACACTATGTATATGATGCATGATTCCTCCAGTAGATAGTGGGATTTTATTACTCATACAGATCATTATCAGGAGATGTTTTAGAGGTATTTTCACATGGAATTCTATGATTACCTCTATCCCGAGAATTTTAGGGCCAATAGAGCCCTGGAGTTCATAAATCTAGAGTGGGTCATGTTATCAGTTATGGAATATTCAGCCTATTTTACTGAGTTACAGTACTTCACACCTATTCTGATGGGTGATGAGTTGTCTAAAGCCTGGTGATTTGAGGATGGTATCAAGTATGAAATCTTATCATAGGTAAATGTATTTAGGCTGGCTACCATTTTTTGAATATTAAATCAGGCGCTTATTATATAAAATTACTTGAGACAGGATGGAGGTTCAATCCAAGACAGTTCGGAATCAAGATCTGGTGCTACTTTGACTGGTAGTAGGAAGTGTCATATGGAGCTTCCACACAGTGATACTAACAGTCATAGCACATACTTAGGTATCTAGTTGAGGTGCTACTTGTGTGGTAGGTTGGGATATATGAGTCCACAGTGTATGACCGACCCAGTCGAGTGTTGATCCTGTAGTAAGATGGTCCATCTATAGTGCTTCTACGGAGCTTTTCCTCCAACAACTAGTGAGAGAGGGTCTGCATTGACTCCACATTTGATAGTAGGGTTAGTGTCTTCTCATTAGAAAGGGAGCTGGATCATAGCTGTAAGATTAGGATGAGGTGGTGTTCATAGTCATGGTAGTTAGACCCTAGTTTTATAGTGATAGCAGGGTGGATCTGCTCAAGGTAACCAAGTAGTATCACAGATCTGTAGTTTTGGCCAGGGATACGCAGTGTAATAGACCCTTGAAGAGTAGGATCCATATCATCTTCTATTATAGGTACTATTCTATTAGCCTCTACTTTAGCTTCTACACTTTTTTATATAGGGGATTCTTATAGCTTCCAATATATTCCTATTGCGGAGAGCATTGGGCTCAATGTTTATACTTATGATGGCTTCCTGATGCTTGAAACCCTATTGAGGATCAGAACGGAGGATGTATGTTAGTGTAGGGAGTACCCCTTGAGATAAGTGGGTGTCACTTTATATGGGATCTCTTTGTCCTCAAGATGATGGGTTTTGACATCATTCTTAGGATGGAGCGGTTGGTTCCCTTTTATGATTTTGTTGATTTCTATCATCGTATGGTGAAATTTACATCACCAGAGGGCATATAGTTTATTCACAAGGGTGAATGGGGTGTCCAGGATAGTCGATCAAGACCCAATCATCATGGGTTTGGTGGGATAACAACCCAGATAGTGAGTTTATATCCAGATGATCAGGGAACATGTTAGATAGATTTCCATTGAGTGGCTAATTATTTCATGGACGTTTTCCCAGATGATTTTTCAGGATTATGTCCACTGAGATAGGTGGAGTTATCTATCAAGTTAGTTCTAGGAGCTGCATTGGTATTTATTCCTCCTTATAGGATGGATACTAATAAGATTAAGGAGCCCAAGAGGCAGTTAGATGATTTATAGGTAAATGGGTTTATTCAACCCAGTACTTCTTCATTGGGTTCATCGGTCCTTTTGTGGAAAATGTGGATGGAACTATTAGGCTATGTGTGGATTACTAGAAATTTATTCAACTGACGGTTAAGAACCAGAATCCTCTACCATAGATAGATGATCTCTCTTATTAGCTCCAATGAGATCAGGTCTTCTCAAATATTTATTTGAGATCTGGTTACCATTATGTCCATGTTAGACCATCAAACATACCTCACACAGCCTTTTATATTAGGTATGGTCTATATGAGTATTTATTTATGTCATTCAGTCTCACACACATGCTAGTTGTCTTCATGGAAATGATAAACCGAGTGTTCCATTCTTATCTTGATTCATTTTTGGTGGTTTTCATGGATGATATCTTGGTTTATTCTCATAATCAACACGACCATGCCAAACATATTGATATTGTATTTAATACATTGGGAGAGCATCAATTATATGTTAATATCAAAAAGTTACACTTTTTGAGGGATCAGATTTACTTCCTGGGTCACATCATCTTAGAGACAAGAGTATTAGTAGACCCATAGAAGGTGAGAGTTGTATATTCCTAGGAGTAGACCAAGAACATCTTTGAGATACATAGTTTATTAAGAATGGATGGTTAATATATTCATTTCATAGAGGACTTATCATGTTTATAAATTCCTCTTGAGGGCTTGACTAAGATGGTTGTGAAATTTTTTTGGTTAGATTCCTAATAGACGGACTTTCAGGATCTGAAATGGAGATCGACTTCAGTGCTGATACTAATTTTTTCAGAGCTAGGAAGGAGTTACACTATTTACTATGATGCATCCGCAATTGGGCTAGGAGAATTTTTTAGGCAGGGGTTAGATTCATGGTGTATGAGTCTTGGAAATTGAGGTCACATGAGAGGAATTATCCAAATCATGATCTTCAGTTAGTTGTAGTTTTTCACACACTGAGTTTTTGGTAACATTACTTAGAGAGCATTTCGTGGGGTAAACGGACCACAAAAGCCTCAGGTATATATTTACATAGTATGATATAAATATGAGGTAGTGAAGTTGGGTAGAATACCTACAATCTTTTGACTTTGAGATTGCATATATTCCTAAAAAAGTCATTGTAGTAGTCGATGCACTGAGTATGAGGACTTAGATATAGGCATTTCAGTAGGCTAGTAGTGAGTGGAAGCTCATAGATTTTTTCCCTGAGATGAAATTCATGGATCATGATAGTCAGGGGAAGACTTACCTTTCATCCTTAGTTGTCACCTCTACCCTACTGGATATAGTGAGGATAAGGCGGCTATAGAATTCTAAAGACCTAGGCCTATGAGAGAGTGTACTAGGTGAGGACCCTCTTCCTGGTTGGATGATAAGTGAGTATAGAATTATACATCTACAAGGTTGCATATGGGTTTCATAAGACATGCATGAGGAGCTAATGTAAGACTTTCATGCTTCATCTTGCACAGCGCATCCTCATGTCACCAAGATGTATCAGGATTTACATTTCTAATACTGGTCACTGGGTATTAAAAGAGATGTAGTTGGTTTTGTCATGAGATATTCCACTAGTCGGTAGGTGAAGGAAGAACACTAGTGACCATCCAGAATTTTATAGATGATGTCTATTCCTGAGTGGAAATGGAATTATTTCATGATAGATTTCATGATAGGTTTACCAATTTCACCTTGAGATAATGATGTCGTATGGGTTTTTTTTACATGCTCAAAAAGTTTATACATTTTCTACCGATTAAAGAGACATTTGCAGTTGATGAGCTTGGAAGGTTTTATATCTGTGAGTTAGTACCACATCATGGTGTCTCACATACTATTATTTCAGATAGGGATGCCTAGTTTACTTCATATTTTTGTAATGGGATACAGGGGGCCTTAGGCACACAGGTGCTTCTGAGCATGAAATACCACCCCCAGACAAATGGCCAGTCAGATCACATGATTCAAGTGATTGAGGACATGCTGCGAGTATAAATTCTAGATTGTTGGGGCTATTGGGAGATACACATACCCCTGGTTGAATTATCCAACAAAAATAGATTTTAAGATACTATCAGATGGCACCTTATAAGGCTTTATATGGTAATCTATGTCGATCACCCCTTTATTGGTTAAAGGTAGGGGAGATAGCTATGATTGGACCTCATCTTATTCAAGGAACCACAGATTATGTGCAGTTTATTTAGAAGTGTATGGCTACATTGCGATCTTGATAGAAATCATACATTGGTCGTCGCAGATGACCTCTGGAGTTCAATGTCAGGGATCGAGTTTTCTTACATGTTTCACTGAGGTTGATACATAGAAGAATCAAGAGACAGGGTAATATTTCACCATGGTATGTCGGGATGTTTGAGATTCTATAGAGAGTTGGGCTAGTGGTATATCAATTGAAATTACCTTTGATGTATTGAACCATGAACGACGTCTTCCATGTTTCTCAACTACAACATTACTATTCAGAATCATCTCATTCTTTTCATCTTGAGGAGGTTGATTTATAGGTAGATACATCCTTTGAGGATAACCCTATATATATTGTGGATCATAGTAAGAAGGTCCTTTGATACAATTCAATTCCACTAATATGGGTGTTGTGGCATCATAGAGAAGTACAAGATGAGACCTGGGAGTGAGAAGTTGATGTATGATCACAATGGCTGGAGTTATTATCATATCATGATTCACCATACTTTGAAGGGAAATTAGGGGATGAATTTATTTAAGGGGGGGAGTTCATAAGATCCCAGTTCTTTCTGAATGTATAGATCATTTACTTTCCTTCAATTTTTAGTCTAAATGTTTAAATATGACCTAATATAAATGTTTATTGAGGTCATAGAGATATCGGGGGTATCTAGAGCTAGTTCGAATCTTGAAACCCATATTATTGGTTGAAAAAGGCCTGGTTCATAGTTAGTTAAAATAGTGTTGGGCAGGCCGCATGGTCTGAAAACTGTGTGAGGCATGGTAAGAGAGAAGGAGGAGGATGTATAGTTGGAATAAATCGGGTGATTTGGACCGTAGGTCTGTGCAGATTACTTTACAATTTTGATTGTGGGTTTTTTCATGGTTTTTGTATGGTTACTAAAACCTTGAGAGGAAACCATGTGGGTTCCCCTTCCCTATAGTAGACCATGAACATCTTTTACATGGTTTTTCAAAACCATGCGCACAAATGATGCAGCCCTATTGTTTTGGGTAAAATTACTAAAATACCCTCATATAATGTTTAAACCTAATTTTCTTTTCAGTTTCCTCCTATGGACTAAAATAATCACCTTTGGGATCCTTCCTTTGAGACTATCCTTGGATTTGATATAGATCCTTCATCCAATCTCTAATTCAAGCGTTGCTCATCTCGTTGGATCCACATTGGTGAGTTCTCAATTCCTTTTTAATATTATGTCATTATTCTTGGTTTCAGAAGCTCAATTTAGGTGAAAAGATGATTTTCCCTATTATTAGGTTCTTCATTTGTTCTTTGATTTTCTACCGATCTGAGTCAAATCAGGAGATGATACTAGATGAGATATCAACTACAGACCTAAGGTAGGTGGTTTCATGCCTTTCACTAAATGTAGCGGTGTGTATATATGTCGTTGTGTCGTGATCCCAATTTTTGGGTATCACATTGAAATGAAATTAAATCCTTGAGTTGTTTAGAATGGCTTATATCATTAAAGAGTCTTATTGATAAATTTTAGAGGTTGGAAACCTTTATTTAAAACCACCCCTTTGGGTGTGTTGATAATGAAATGGACCATCATGGGATGTTGAATATTAAATTAATGACTGTAAATCAAACTGATGAATTGGTTTATGAATTGAATTATGATATCAATTGTAAATAATATTGGTAAAGAATATAGGATGGATTTTATGTCCTTAAACATAATCCTTGTATTGGTTTTTTAAACATGAGATTCTAGTTTAAATGAATTTCCCATGTGAAATAGATTTAGTCCAAGCCTTATGAGTTGGCCAATGCCTTGAGTCACCTTTTGGGGTGATCTATAAATGAGATGTTCTTGATATTGACCATGACATGTTTAATGAATTGATTTAATGCTTATATTACTTGGGTGATATATGGATTCAATTGACAAATTCCATGGATGGAATCAACTAGCTTTGACCTTGCTTATTCTTGAGTGATACTTGGACTCCCTAACAGACTGCCAAGGACAGACTCTGAGGCTTCACTTTCATATTCCAAGTGATACATGGATTCATATGATAATTCCATAGATGAACTCAAAGGGAATTTGATTATTATTCCATGGGTGATACTTGGGCTCCCATAGTGGACTTCCAAGGATGAACTCAAATGGTAGGGATGTTATACCACACTTAGAGTGATACCTGGGTTATTGAGAGGTTCTCTATGGACTATATTATAGGTTGTTGATTCATATTATACATGTAGTGACACTTGGATTCCAACATATGAATTCCAAGGATGGGCTCAGGTTTTAAATTGAATAATGAATTAAATGATTTATATAATAAACCTTCTATGAAAAATCACAAGATTGGATTCGGTCATTGCCTTACACTTTATGGATGGCCTATTTAGGCATCCTTTGATCATGTTATACGAGGGATGTTGGGATTGCATCGGTTCTTGATACTTATGAATTAAATGAGACTGAATTGTTAAATGAGCTTTATTAAACGATACAGGCCTGACTATTTAATCAGAGAGTTATTGCTTAAATGATTTTGATTAAATTATTTGGTTATAAAATGAGAACTTGGACTTTTAGGATGTTTATTTTTGAGTACTTACTTTACTTGTTAAATTTCTTCCTACACACTATTGTTGTATATATTCATTGACTAATTGGAACCAGACCTTAGCTGGTTTCCTACTAGGATTATATCTAACACCATGTTTGGGCCATTTTTGGGTACCCAAACAGACTATATGATTGCAGGTATGGATAAGGGAAAGAACCCAACTATAGGTTCTTGATTGGTTCTTAGGAGTAGGGGAGTATGAGACCAAGCTGAGGCATGCGATGCTAGATGGGATACTTTTTTTCCTTTTTTACTTTTCTTCCATATATTGTACACTTACTATGTATACATGTTTTAGTTTATTTATTAGAGATATATGACATGTATCACCATTTTTTATATGAGATTTATTATGTAATTGTTTATATATCAGTATTCTAATGTTTACTTTTTTCATCTAATTTTATTACTGCGTATAATTTCTTATTTGTTATTGTGTTTCCACTGTGTGACACTCTGGTGATGAGGTAATAGTATCTCCACTAACACACCTAGGTCCTCACTACTAGTCAAAAGTATAACAACCCATACTTTACATACATTGTTATTACTTCATAATTGAAGCACACTTATTACAACATATAACAAAACCAGGAAAGGACCGTATAGGTATAGAGTCTTTAGAAACTGGGAAACATAAACAACTGGTTCATAAAGAATCTACTTTGCCTCCCACTTATTTCATCATATCTAGAGTCCCTTTTTGGCATATCCTACTTAATAACCTTCTTCCTGACCTGGGGAAATAAAACATACAAAAGGGTGAGCTCAAATGCTCAGTAAGGGTAAACAAAAGAAAAATCAATCACATCATGAACATAACATTTTGGAAATCTTAACCTGCAAAAGAAATCATAATTTCATACCATGGGATAAATCATAGAAGTGAAATGTAATCCCAATAATCATAACATAAAACATGGAACTTTGTGGCATACACACATAATCATAGAGAATCATTTCTTATTAGTCAAGGCTCATTGCCAAGATTATCTTAGTGGACAAAGTCCATTTCTGAACCGAGTTCACTCCTATTTCAGTCCTGTTTCACTGAACCGGTTTAACCTGCCGTTCCAGCCCTATCTATCTCATGAGATATAAAATCTTTACCCAATGCATTGGAGGGAGATATAGTTCCCAACCACCTCATAATGATACCATTTTTATCTGTGCCACAAAATCATAAACCATAAATCATATCATAACCCATGTAAAAAAATGGGATTCTTAAACATCACATCATCATAACATAATCCATAAAAGGATATCGTAAAAATAATTCCACCATAACATAATAAAATCAATTTAAAAATAGGTATATAAATAGAACCCTATATTATCTTAGATGGAAAATAATTTTGATAAAACACTTGAACTCCATTCTTGAGGAAAATATCCTTTCTACTTCAAAAACACTTTTCATTTCTTAACATGTCTTACAATTCTAAACTAAAAGAAGTTGATTAAAAATAAAATTGAAAATTTGTAAAGTAAGATTCTTGGAAAAAATGTTTTAAAAATCCATTCATGTCGTATAAGTTAAAAAAACATTATTCTCGTACTTTTGTCAGAAAAGTAAAAATGTACCTTGTACGAAAAAACGACAAATGATTCCTTTCATATATTTTACTAAAAACTCACCGAAGGGTAAAATTGGATTTAAACAATTGTAGGTGGATGGAAACAATAATACATATTTATGGAAAATGGATTTGGATGATAAAATTCACCCCAGTAAATTCTGAAGTATAAACAATCTCGGATAAAAATTGAGATTGTGAGATTTTCCCTTACCTTAGGTCCGATTTGCTTCGAAAGTGTTCGAACCTCATGTATAATGATTTAAATAATGTTATTGACTTATTCCAGAATCATAATTATTGTTATGATATCATATATGGTCATATTCTTAGCTTCTTAGTAGTAATATTTCATTGCTTCTTGTTATTTGGGTGTTTATAAGTTTTTGTTCTTATGCATGTTTTGTCGAATAAATTCTTATTCTTCTCTTTAGGTTATAGATAAATCATTTCCAAAATGGTATTAATGTACTATATATCATATTCATTCATTAAATTCATTTATATAATCATTATGCAATGAAGATCATGTAGAACGAGTCACATCACATCGTGGAGACGGTATTCCGTACGTACGCACGAGCGATGATATCGTTCCCATGATCATGGAATTGTATTGGAGTGTATATATACTATTTCAGAATCAATATCACTTTACAATAATCATATATAGTCATTATTTACACCATTATACCCATCCAAGTAAGGTGGTGGTGGAAAATAGATTACACCACGGCGTGGAGACGGTATTTCGTACGTACGAACGCGCGGTGATTTCGTTTTCCGTAGGATGGATAGATGTTGAAATAGGGTTGTTTCATACTTATAATAACATATCAGTATATGAGTGATACTGATGTTATTACTTCATAATGAAACAACTAAAGAAGAAGAAGTTGAAGAAGAAAGAATTTGGAAAGGATCGGTAATGGATATTACCTCTTTTTGGCGCGCCTCTTCTTAACCTCCTCTTAGGGAACTAGGGTTGGTCTTTGAAGAAGACCAAAACCTCTAGGATGATTCTAGGGAAGTGGGGAAGCAAAATTGGAAGGGTTTTTCCGAGCTTGAAGGCTCAAAGTGGTGTGAGGAAGAGAGGGAGGAGGTTCCCTTTTATAAGGGAGGAGAGGGGCACCTTTGGAATAACTAAAAATATTATTTTATTATAAAGTCAAATTCGGTTTTTAATAGCTCCAAATTGATACATTTCGAAGATAATGTGGGTATAGGTCTAAATCCTCTAATAAAATAGAATTTAGACAAGTTTAGGTATCAATTTTAACCTTATCATTTAGATTTATCATTAAGTTAAATAATTTTACTTTCACCGTGTCTTCTTGTGTTCTTATACTATAAGGTTAATAAACTTACTATAACAAGCCAAACGAACCCCAAGTTGTTTATTATTAATATAAATAACCTTATCTAAGTCATTTGGCCGAACCTTAGATTTTTATGAATAAAATAACAATTAATAATATAATATTTGTTTTAAAAACTATTTTATGTCAATTTTGACACTATTTAGTAATTGCTTTTTTTGAAAATCATAACAGAATTATTAGTTAGAAAAAAGTTAATTAAATCAATAATAACATGTCATATTAACCTATAAAATTAGTGTAATTCATAAAAAGTTTCAAATTACATTTATTTGGGTATTTATAACATCAATTATGTCAATATTTCATTAATAAGATAATTACTGCATCATCTTTGTGTCATAAATAAATTAACTTATTTAAAGACTAAAAATTAGAAATAAAATATAATTATGTAGGAAATATTTTTTTATTTATAATGAATATTTATAGTCGAATTTATCTTATGTATAACCCTATATTAAAAATTATTTACTTATTAAACTTTGATTTTAACTATTTTAACCCTTCTTTAAATAAATTAATAATAAATGTCCTAATCTAATCCAAGAGGGCCTAAATGGTCATATTTTATTCCTAAGGTTTTTTTTGGTCGAATTACACTTATCCAATAGAATTAGGACATGTGTTAGGGTAATAATAATATCATTTTTACCCTTAATTACCCTATTTACTTTTAACCGTGGTAAATAAATGTAAAAAGTTACTATTCACAAAAAATTATTTTCATCTCATTGAACCACATTTTACTTACTGAAATCAACAGTGTCTCTCGGATTTTTGAAATTCCACTCACAGAAGCGGTTAAATTAGGTTTTATGAAAAATTGAGTTTTTTAACTACCACTTAGTGGTTTCACTATTCATCAAAAATTTAAAGTTTTCAGAAAAATACCAAAATTTCACCCTAGAATAATTTTGATATTCCAAATCCAAAAATGAAGTCCATTTTGAAAAATAAAATTTATAAATTTTCAAAAAGTGGTTATTACTATTCATAACAGATAGTTTTAATAATATTTTAATAGTATATCGTTGTTTAGTGAAACTCGGTATTGTGTACGACGCAAGCTATCGAGGAAGGTCGCGATTTCGTGTAAAGAAAGCCAAGCAAGTGTTGTGTGTAGAAAAATATTCCTTTGATGATTTATATAACATAAAAGTCCAGGGTGTTACATTCTACCCCCCTTAAAATGAATTTTGCCCTCGAAATTCATCACCTTGTAACAAACAGATGAGGATACCTCTCCCTCATAATATCCTCAAGCTCCCATGTAGCTTCTTCTAATTGGTGGTTCCTCCATAAAACTTTCACCAATCGAGTAGTCTTGTTTCGTAGGACTTTTTCGCTACGATCTAGAATCTCTATCGGTTGTTCTTCATAAGAAAGATCTTGCTCCAGCGGTACAACTTCTGAGCTGAGTACATGTGAAGGATCAGGTATGTACTTTCTCAGGAGAGATACATGGAACACATCGTGAACTTGAGAGAGATTCGGTGGAAGCACCAATCGGTAAGCTACCTTCCCAACACGATCCAGTATTTCAAAAGTACCGATATATCTAGGGCTCAACTTCCCCTTCTTTCCAAATCTCGTGACCCTTTTCCAGGGAGATATTCGTAAGAACACTTTATCACCCACTTCAAACTCTAGGTCTTTTCTTCGGTTGTCGGCATAACTTTTCTGTCGACTTTGAGCTGCTCTTATGTGTTGTTGAATAGATCTAACTTTTTCTGCCATTTCATCAACGAGATCAGGTCCTAATAGCTTTCTTTCCCCAACTTCATCCCAGCAAGTTGGAGTCCTACATTTCTTTCCATAGAGAGCTTCATAAGGATCCATCAGAATACTGGAGTGAAAGCTATTATTATAAGAAAATTCCACCAAAGGTAGGTGTTGATCCCAACCACCTTTGAAATCCATAGAGCAAGCTCTCAACATGTCTTCTAGAGTTTGAATTGTTCTCTCAGACTGACCATCTGTCTGAGGATGATAAGCAGTGCTGAAACTCAACTCTGTATCCAGAGTATGCTGAAGACTTCGCCAGAACTTTGAGGTAAACCTCAGATCCCAATCAGATATAATAGAAAGTGGTACTCCATGAAATATTACCACTTCCTTTACATATATCCTGGCAAGATGATCCGGAGAGAAATCCTCTCTAATAGCGATGAAGTGTGCCGACTTTGTAAGACGATCAACTATGACCCAGATAGCATTATTGCCTTTGGATATTTTAGGAAGTCCGGTGACAAATTCCATAGTGATGTTTTCCTATTTCCATTCTGGTATGGGTAATGGTTGTAACATCCCCTTAGACTTCTGTCTCTCAGCTTTAACTTGCTGACAAAACAAGGATCGAGATACATATTCAGCAACATATCTTTTCATGTCATCCCACCAGAAGTACTCTTTCAGGTCCCTATACATCTTCGTGCTTCTAGGATGAATAGAGAATGAAGAACTATGAGCCTCATCCAGTAGCTCCTTCTTTAATTCCGGGATGGGAGGAACACAAACCCGATTCCTGAACTTTATTATCTCATCACAATCAAGGTTGAATTCAGGAACATTTCTCACCTTCTTTTGTAACTCTACATCTTCTTTTTGTGCCTCTTTAATCTTCACATGTATAGATGGTTGAACATTCATTTGAGAAAGATATGATTTTTCCCTTTTCATTATAATTCCAAGATCCATCCTTTGTAAATCCATAAATATTGGATCTTTTGTGATCCTCATCATGGATAAACTAGCATGGTCTTGTCGACTTAATGCATCTTCCACCTTGTTTGCTTTCCTTGGGTGTTAATGGATTGAGCAATCGTAATCCTTAATCAGCTCCAACCATCTTCTTTGGCGCATATTCAGCTCCTTTTGTGTGAAAATATACTTTAAACTTTTATGATCAGTATAAATGTCACACCTTTCTCCATAAAGGTAATGCCTCCAAATATTTAATGCAAAGATTACCGCAGCTAACTCCAAATCATGAGTTGGGTAATTTTTCTCATGGATTTTCAACTGTCGTGGTGCATAAGCTATCACCATATCATTTTGCATGAGAACACACCCCAATCCCTTCTTGGATGCATCGCTGTAGATCACAAACCTTTCTCCACTACAAGGCAGTGTGAGCACAGGTGCACTAGATAACCTTCTTTTCAACTCCTTGAAATTCTCTTCACATTCCTCCGTCCAAAAAAACTTAACTCCTTTCCGAGTCAACCTGGTGAGTGGATTAGATAATCGTGAAAAATCTTTCACAAAACATCGATAATATCCAACCAAACCAAGAAAACTTCGGATCTCAGTTACTGTTATTGGTCTCGACCATCTTTCGATAACCTCTATTTTTTCTGGATCCACAGATATCCCCTCTTTTGAGATTATGTGATCCAAAAATGAAACTCTTTGAAGCCAAAATTCACATTTGGTAAATTTGGCATAAAGATTCTCCTTTCTCAGGGTCTTCAATATAATTCTCAAGTGATCTTCATGTTCTTACTTTCTCTTTGAATATACAAGAATATCGTCTATAAAGACTACCACAAAATGATCAAGATAGTCTCTAAAGACTCTATTCATTAGATCCATGAAGATAGCAGGGGAATTAGTAAGAACAAATGGAATCACTATAAATTCATAGTGTCCATACCTTGTACGGAAATTTGTCTTTGGTATATCCTCCCTTTTGACCCTTAATTGATGATACCCTGAATGAAGATCAATCTTGGAAAAGTATTGAGCTCCGCGTAGTTGGTCAAATAAGTCATCAATGTGTGGGAGGGGATATTTTTTCTTGATAGTGATCTTGTTAAGTTCTCGATAATCAATGCAGAGTCTCATTGATCCATCCTTCTTCTTAACAAACAGAACAGGTGCTCCCCAAGGTGATGCACTAGGGCGTATGAATCCCTTATCAAGATTCTCTTGGAGTTGCTTCTTCAATTCCTGCAACTCAATTGGGGCCATTCTATAAGGTGTCTTTGAAATAGGCAAAGCACCCGGTATGAGTTCTATTGAAAACTCAACTTCACGATTTGGTGGAAGACCTGACAATTCCTCTGGAAAGACATCATCAAACTCTCGTACAATGGGAATATTCTTAATTGTGAGTTTCTCACCAAACATTTGAGATAAATAACCTTCATTCAGTGGAATCAAGACCCATAATATGGAAAAAATTTCCACTGGAAGGTTATGTTCATCCTTTCATCGATAGATGATCATAGATTGATCTGGAATATGAAATGTGACTTCCCTTTTTTGGCAATTGATATGAGCTCCATGTAGAGAAAGCCAATCCATGCCATGAATCACATCAAATTCCACTATAGGAAGGATCACAAGATTTGCAGGAATCACTTTCCCACAAACTTCAATCGGAGAAGAATTATAAACTTTTGATGCGACTTTTGTGCCATTAGGGGTTGTCACAACTAACTCAACGTCTAATTGTTGAGGTAATACGGTGATATCCTTAGAAAATTCTTCAGAAATAAAGGAGTGGGTGGATCCAAAATCAAATAAAACATTTTCTACTTTAGAGTGGATGGTAAGTGTACCTTTCACCGCATCGTTGTCGTACTCCACATCGCTGATAGAAATTTCATGTGACTTTCCTTTGTCATTAGCCTTAAGAGTTTGTTGACGTCGACCATCATCATCAACCCTTGGATTTGGGCATTGATTGGCATAATGCCCCATCTCCTTGCACTTGAAACATTGAAGTGTATTAGGTTCATTCTGTGTATCCCTTCCTTTGTTTGCATCATTAGACATCTTCTTCCCATCATTTCGGCATTCAAATTCCCGATGACCTTCCTTTCCACATTTGAAACATTTACTTGTCCCTTTAAGACAACTCCCCCCATGTTTCTTTCCACACTTTGAGCATAAGGGAAAACTCGTCTTCTTTTCAGTGTTCTCTTTATATTTTCCTTTGAATTCCACTTTCCTCTTCTTATCAAACCCATATGACTGATGGGTTACTCCAATCTCCATCTCAACTTTGAGAGCACATCGAACGATTTCCTCGTAGCTATTGAAGTCCCTTATGGCTAACGCCCTTCGAAGACTTGGTTTTAAGCCACTAAAGAATCGATCGATCTTACTCTAAGGTTGGATAATAATACCAGAAGCGTACCTTGCAAGTCTTGTAAAATTTTCTTCATAGGTACCAACAGATTCATCATCCTTCTGCTTTAGTTCAAGAAACTCCTTCTCCATCTTTGTTCGGATAATACGAGGGAAGTACTTATTGAAAAATAAGTTCTTGAACTTGTCCCATTCCATGGACTCAATTTCATCTCTTTGCCTCGTATTCTTGATAAGATTCCACCATTGATCAGCATCACCTTCCAAACGATACACTACTAAGATGACTTTATCATGTTCAGAACATTGAAGAACTGAAAATATCTTTTCAGTAGTACTAATCCATTGTTCAGAAACTAATGGATCAGTAGACCCGCTGAATGAAGGTGGACGCTGCCTCATGAAGGATTCAATAGAATGTTGCTCCTTCCTTTGCTTGTTTGGAAGTCCTGCATGATTCATATCTTGAGAAAGTTGTGTGAGCATGGCTACAAGATTTTGCATTCCAGCTCCCATAACGTTTGGTTGCTCAGGGGGACAATCATTGCATTGCTCGTCGCATTCCACATTAACACGGTTCCTTCGGGTTCCAGCCATTGACTAAAACCAAGAATAATAGTGTGAGAAACACCAATTATAATAGGAAAACCACATAATCAAGAATAAAATTTCACACTTAAGGTCTTATCCTAGGTTATTCATGGCCATTTATAAAACACTAAGATTGTGTTCTATGCTTAGAGTTATCCTTAGGGTTCTTACTAAGGCTTTCACATCCTAGTTTCCAAAGGTTGACTATACCTTTCCTCTGATACCAACTATAATGACCCATACTTTACAAACATTGTTATTACTTAATAATTTAAGAACACTTATTAAAACATATAACAAAACCAAGAAAGTACCGTATAGGTATAGAGTCTTTAGAAACTGGGAAACATAAACAACGGGTTCATAAAGCATCTACTTTGCCTCCCACTTATTTCATCATATCTAGAGTCCCTTTTTGGCATATCCTACTTAATAACCTTCTTCCTGACCTGGGGAAATAAAACATACAAAAGGGTGAGCTCAAATGCTCAGTAAGGGTAAATAAAAGAAAAATCAATCACATCATGAACATAACATTTTGGAAATATTAACCTGTAAAATAAATCATAATTTCATACCATGGGATAAATCATAGAAGTGAAATGTAATCCCAATAATCATAACATAAAACATGGAACTTTGTGTCATACACACATAATCATAGATAATCATTTCTTATTAGTCAAGGCTCATTTCCAAGACTATCTTAGTGGATAAAGTTCATTTCTGAACCGAGTTCACTCCTCATTTCAGTCCTATTTCACTGAACTGGTTTAACCTGCCGTTTCAGCCATGTCTATCTCATGAGATATAAAATCTTTACCCAATTCATTGGAGTGAGATATAGGTCCCACCCATCTCATAATGATACCATTCTTATGTGTGCCACAAAATCATAAACCATAAATCATATCATAACCCATGTAAAAAAATGGGATTCTTAAACATCACATCATCATAACATAATCCATAAAAGGATATCGTAAAAATAATTCCATCATAACATAATCAAATAAATGTAAAAATAGGGATATAAATATAACCCTATATTATCTTAAATGGAAAATAATTTTGATAAAACACTTGAACTCCATTCTTGAGGAAAATATCCTTTCTACTTCAAAGAAACTTTTCCTTTCTTAACATGTCTTACAATTCTAAACTAAAAGAAGTTGATTAAAAATAAAATTGAAAATTTGTAAAGGAAGCTTCTTGGAAAAAATGTTTTAAAAATCCATTCATGTTGTATAAGTTAAAAAAATATTCTTCTCGTACTTTTGTCGGAAAAGTCAAAAAGTACCTTGTATGAAAAAACGACAAAATATTCCTTTCATATCTTTTACTAAAAACTCACCGAAGGGTAAAATTGGATTTAAACAATTGTAGGTGTATGGAAACAATATTACATATTTATGGAACATGGATGTGGATGATAAAATTCACCCCAGTAAATTCTGAATTATAAACAATCTCGAATAAAAATTGAGATTGTGAGATTTTCCCTTACCTTAGGTCTGATTTGCTTCGAAAGTGTCTGAACCTCCTGTATAATGATTTAAATAATGTTATTGACTTATTCCAGAATCATAATTATTGTTATGATATCATATATGGTCATATTCTTAGCTTCTTAGTAGTAATATTTCATTGCTTCTTGTTATTCGGGTGTTTATAACTTTTTGTTCTTATGTGTGTTTTGTCGAATAAATTCTTATTCTTATCCTTAGGTTATAGATACATCATTTACAGAATGGTATTAATGTACTATATATCATATTCATTCATTAAATTAATTTATATAATCATTATGCAATGAAGATCATGTAGAACGAGTCACATCACATCGTGGAGACGGTATTCCGTACATACGCACGAGCGATGATATCGTTCCCATGATCGTGGAATTGTATTGGAGTGTATATATACTATTTCAGAATCAATATCACTTTACAATAATCATATATAGTCATTATTTACACCATTATACCCATCCAAGTAAGGTGGTGGTGGAAAATAGATTACACCACGGCGTGGAGACGGTATTTCGTACGTACGAACGCGCGGTGATTTCGTTTTCCGTAGGATGGATAGATGTTGAAATAGGGTTGTTTCATACTTATAATAACATATCAGTATATGAGTGATACTGATGTTATTACTTCATAATGAAACAACTAAATAATAAGAATTTTAAGAAGAATGAATTTGGAAAGGATCGGTAATGGATATTACCTCTTTTTGACGCGCCTCTTCTTAACCTCCTCTTAGGGCACTAGGGTTGGTCTTTGAAGAAGACCAGAACCTCTAGGATGATTCTAGGGAAATGGGGAAGCGAAATGGTCAGGGTTTTTCTGAGCTTGAAGGCTCAAAGTGGTGTGAGGAAGAGAGGGAGGAGGTGCCCTTTTATAAGGGAGGAGAGGGGCACCTTTGGAATAACTAAAAATATTATTTTATTATAAAGTCATATTCGGTTTTTAATAGATCCAAATTGATATATTTCGAAGATAAGGTGGGTATAGGTCGAAATCCTCTCATCAAATATAATTTAGATATGTTTAGGTATCAATTTTAACCTTATCATTTAGATTTATCATTAAGTTAAATAATTTTACTTTCACCGTGTCTTCTTGTGTTCTTATACTATAAGGTTAATAAACTTACTATAACAAGAAAAAAGAACCCCAAGTTGTTTATTATTAATATACATAACCTTATCTAAGTAATTTTTCTGAACCTTAGATTTTTATGAATAAAATAACAATTAATAATATAATATTTGTTTTAAAAACTATTTTATGTCAATTTTGACACTATTTAGTAATTGATTTTTGTGAAAATCATAACAGAATGATTAGTTCGAAAAAAGTTAATTAAATCAATAATAACATGTCATATTAACCTAGAAAATTAGTGTAATTAATAAAAAGTATCAAATTACATTTATTTGTGTATTTATAACATCAATTATGTCAATATTTCATTAATAAGATAATTACTTCATCATCTTTGTGTCATAAATAAATTAACTTATTTAAAGTCTAAAAATTAAAAATAAAATATCATTATGTAGTAAATCTTTTTATCTTTCTAATGAATATTTATAGTCTAATTTATCTTATGTATAACTCTATATTAAAAATTATTTACTTATTAAACTTTTATTTTAACTATTTTAACCCTTCTTTAAATAAATTAATAATAAATGTCCTAATTTAATCCAAGTGGGCCTAAATGGTCATATTTTATTCCTAAGGTTGTTTTTGGTCGAATTACACTTATCCAATAGAATTAGGACATGTGTTAGGGTAATAATAATATCATTTTTACCCTTAATTACCCTATTTACTTTTAACCGTGGTAAATAAAAGTAAAAAGTTACTATTCACCAAAAATTATTTTCATCTCATTGAACCACATTTTGCTTACTGACATCAACGGTGTCTCTCGGATTTTTGGAATTCCACTCACAGAAGCGGTAAAATTAAGTTTTATGAAAAATTCAGTTTTTTAACTACCACTTAGTGGTTTCACTATTCATCAAAAATTGAAAGTTTTCAGAAAAATACCAAAATTTCACCCTAGGCTAATTTCGATATTCCGAATCCAAAAATGAAGTCCATTTTGAAAAATAAAATTTATAAAATTTCAAAAAGTGGTTATTACTATTCATAACGGCTAGTTTTAATAATATTTTAATAGTATATCGTTGTTTAGTGAAACTCGGTATTGCGTACGACGCAAGCTATCGAGGAAGGTCGCGATTTCATGTAAAGCAAGCCAAGCAAGTGTTGTGTGTAGAAAAATATTCCTTTGATGATTTATATAACATAAAAGTCGCGAGTGTTACAGAAAGTCTGTGTCATTGGGAGAGATGTTATTGAGGCCATGTGGCCAACTTGGATTGGGGCACTATTGAGTGGCATCCAGGTCTGAGATGTTACATATGTCAACAAGTGAAGTCTAAATGTTAAAAATAAAAGGGGATGATGAAATAATTACCCATACCAACATAAAAATGGTAAAACATCACCATGGACCTTGACATTGGTAAACTAAATACATCAAGAGGAAATAATGCAATATGGGTTGTGGTGGATCATCTTATAAAGACTTATCACTTCATTGAAATCTAAGAGGACTTCTAATTGAATCAACTTTAAAGGATATACATTAGAGAATTGGTGAGGGTGCATGGAACACCACTATTGATTGTATCTGATTGAGACCCAATATTTATCTCCAAGTTTTGTAAGAGTCTTCAAAATGCTATAAATAATAAGTTAGACTTCAGCATGGCTTATCACCCTCAAACCAATAGCCAATCTGAGAGGATTATTCATAAACTCGAGGAATTGTTGATAGAATTCTTAATTGACTTCAAATGAGGATGGGATCAATATCTTCCTTTGGTTGAGTTCTTATACAATAACAGTTTCCACTCTAGCATCTAAATGGATCTCTATAAATCCCTTTATGGGAAGAGGTGTATAACACCTGCATAATGGGATAAAGTTTGGGAATGAAAGCTACTAGGTCTTAAAATGGTTGAAGAAATGGTGGAAAAGTTAAAGACCATTCATAATAACATCAATGATGAGAAGAGTCGATAAAAGATCTATGCTAACAATCATTGATGAGACCTAGAGTTTGTGGTTGGAGATAAGGTATTCCTCAATATATCTCTATGGAATAAATTCACGAGATTTGGGAAGAAGATAAAGCTTATTCTAAGATACATAAGTCCCTTTGAGATCCTTGATTGCATTGGAGTGGTGGCCTATCAACTAGCACTCTCAACTTAACTATCTCAAGTACATGATGTGTTCCACATATCACTCTTGAGGAAGTACATATCATACCCCTCACATGTACTCAATCTAGAGGTGGTACCATTGGAGAATTATTTTTCCTATGATGAGTAATCAGTGAAGATATTATATCATAAAGAAAAAGTTATAAAAAATAAGGCAATGCACCTGGTCAAAGTATTGTGTAGAAACTACAAGTTTGAATAAGTGACATGGGAACTAGAGGAAGTGATGAAATAGAATTACCCTCATTTGTTTTAGTGTGTGAAATGAATATTTTTAGGGATAAATTTATAAAGGGGGATGATTACAACGACCCAGACTTTTATAACTAAAATTCCCATTTAAATTTAATTAAATGCATTATTATATATTAATTATATAGAAAACACATGCACTTATTTGGTTTTATCATAACCTATCATATTTAAAAGATCGTTAAGCATCTTTACCATTGATAATATAGTCATTAAGAAGTGTTAATTTTATTAATATAAATATATGGTTTTAACAAATCCAATTGACACAAATAAAGGAATTAATGGCCTCAACTAGTAGGATCATACCTTATTAATCCCATTTATCAGAGATTCTAAGGGAGGTAGCATCATTTATATCTTCCCTTGACTAAGACCAATCTTAGATCTAACAACTTAAGCATGATCAAACCCTTTTATGGGAGAATTTAAATCTCATCGAGATCATGGCTCAAACCAGGTACATTGAACCACCCCACCATTCCAAAATTTACTCATAGGGCATTTATTGGTGTATTAAAAGGATATGTATCAAGACCCTAATAATATGAATATTTATATTTTATATAATAATGAATATATTTTCATATTATTATTGTTACTTTATAAATTATTTTTATTTTAATATAATAAAACATAAATTATATTTTTGGGTAATATTCAAATTCAATTAAGGAATTTATTTTAATGGATTAATGGATTTTTGAAATAAATAACATTTTATAGAAATATTATTATTAAATAGTTTTTATTAAATGTAAATGTTTATTTAATTTTTATGAAGTCAAAGGTAATTTTTATAATGGTTTGAAAATTGTTATTGTCAAAAAAACTCATCATTTATCAAAAAATGTTGATTCTTATTTTGAAAGTGAAAATTAAAATATTTAGAAAATTATTCAGATAAAATGAATATTATTTTTTCAATCATAATTTTGAAATTATCCAATATTTTATTTTTCATAAGTTTTTAAGATAGCCAAGTTTTCCGGTAAAAAATAAATACGGTATAAATATATTTTGTGTATTATAACATCATAATACCCCAAAAGTTATGCAAAAATACTATAAATAAAATAAGTGACCAAATATATGTTCCCATTTAAAATAATTTGATTTTAATTTGATTTTATTAATTTTATAAAGTCTTTGTAGATCCTCCAAAACCTATAAAATATTTTATGGTTTTAAAATCATTTCTTTAAGGACATGACTCACTTCCACATCATAAAGGGTATTATTTTAATAATTTAAGACATTGGACTTATAAAATAATGAAAAAAACTCCCATTTAACTGAAACTATGGGCAAAACCATGTTAAAGCATTTGGTTTTGGTTATTTTATTATATAGAGTCCAAAAACTATGTTTGAGAAATAATAAATAATTCCCCTCTCTTTCCCTATATAAACCCACCAAATATCCAATTTCTATTCACTAAAAAAACCTTGGATCATGTCATTACTCTTCCCTTCCCTCTCTATATTTCTTACAAGGTTCCCCCAAGCTCTCAAGAGGCTCCTCCCAAGCTTTTGGAATCACCCTCTCAAAGAAGGGATCCTCTCCTTCTCCTCTTTATTCAAGTTTCTTTGTTATATTATATATTTTATCTCCAATTATTAATGATGGTATATGTTCTCACATATCCCAATTATTTTATATTTTATATATAAATTATTATAGACCCATTTTAATCTCATTAATCCCTTCCATGAACATCTATATACCCCTGTTATGCTGCTGAAATTTCACCATGATTTTTAATGCCAAACAATTGTGTAGTGAATACCCATACCAATTTCCTATCAAGTTTGTTCACCGTAATGAAATTATAATTATTTTATTTGGTAATTACATTTATGTATTACACACTACTTGATCGTGGAATAGAATTTGATGATAAATGATTCCATGTTTTATGATCTATGTGGCACACTTAAGAATGAGAATGGAATGAAAGTGATGAGTGTGCCCGAAATTATATAGTGTTACAATGCATTGGGAAATGTTTTAGTCTCATAATATGTCATGAAAAGAATTATAGAGTGAACTTAATCTATCACATGGATTTTTTTCATCATGATTTCTTGTCATTGTCCCTTAACATATGTTTATGATACAGTGTTTTAAGTTGTTTTTATATTTCCAATGTTGACTTTAGGTTATCATGCAATATCATGCCTCATTAATCATTTTTATGATTATAACTCTTTTTATTACTCATTGGTATGCCTATTTTCTAACATTTATCACTTTCTTCATGTTATTCCATGTTTATTCCCTTATAGGTATTTATAGTTCACCCGTTTCTTATATATGTCCCCATGATATCCCATGTTGTTTTAAGTATGAATGAATAATATGAGCATGTTAAAGAAGTTTTAAAAAAATATGATATATTCCATATTTTAATTTTTTATGTAATGTACCTAATTCCCAAAAAAACTAGACTTTTATATCTTTCGGTTTGTATTATATGTATTCTTATATAGTGAATCATGAATTAATATGTAATAAAGAGAAGGGTTGTTATAATGTTTCCACCAAATAACAAGTAGTTAATATTCTCATTAAATTGTTTCCTAATAATACATTTTATCACTTAGGTTTATTTTTTAGGGTGAAACAACTTCCCCAATAAAGGTTGTGGACTCCTAAATTTATTTTTTATTTTTTATTTTGATTTGGTTGATAAAGGGGGAGAAAATTCATAAATCTAGGATCAATTTATTGATATTAGCAGTGGGGAATGATTACTGAATTTATGTGAAAAAACCCTAAAATAAAGAGGAGAAAATATGATTATATTATATAAAATTAATTTTGAGAAAAACATGGGAGTATACATCAAGGGGGTGTTTGAAGTGAAAATTTATTTCTTCCCATTAATTTATTTTGGGAGTGTTTCTAAAAAATACAATGGGTAATATTATAGATATTTTAGGGAATATAATTTTAAATTTCTATTAGTATGAAAATTATTTCCAAAAAGTAATGACATTTTCTAATAAAATGTAACTCATGGGGTGTGGTGTGGTGTAAATAATCCATATCTTGATAGCAAGATATAAAATTCATTTTTAAGTGAATGAAATGATTTTTAATTATTTGAAAATTTTCTCTAGTTATATTTTCTAATTTTATATCAAATTAAAATTAATAAATAATATATATTTTTAAGTATTCTTATAAGTCATTAATAAGTTTAAAAATTTGGTAAAGTGTGTGTAAATTAGACAGGAAGTATATCATATATAGGGAAAAAATATACTCGATGTCATCAAAAAATTGACATCCATTTGTGTTTAAAATAGATATGAGTGTTTAAAAGATTAACATTCAACTCTATTGGAAGTAGTGAGTTATATAGGGTTGTATTTTCATTTACCAAATTCAATGTGAAAACTCTACTAAACATAGAGTGTTTTCATGGAGTAGTGCTAAAATATTATGAATTAAACACAATAATCTACTAAATTAAATTATTCTAGAAACAACATCAGATAACTTTATCAAATTTATTTCTACTTGATGCAATGTGAGAAAATTAGCTAAGTGTTTAAAAAAGTAGATCTACATTATATAGAAATGAACATATCTACTTGATGTATCATTTATCAATAAATCACTCACAAAGTCTACTAGACCTAATTCCCATGAAAATATATTGGATACAATGACATAATGTGAGTATGCATAATTCATTATAAATGAATTCATATTTATACCTAACATAGGGTTTTTTGTTATTCTACTTGTGAAGACCGATGTTTTCTTAAAATTTGAATTTTAGAAGAAATTTGGATTTTTACTTTCGAGGGCTATTTAGGGGTAAAATATTATTTTCCCCCATATAATACAATTTTAGATAAATTTTTTGACCAATATTTTGTTCTTGTAATAGGGTGTTTACCTTAGGATGAGAGTTTGGTGGAATTATAAGCCATTCAAATTTTCATAGAATAATAAATATTTCAAATTTAATTAATTAAATATTAATTTCTTCACATGTATTCATTCAATGATATATTTTCAAATTAAAATCAGATTTAAATTTCATCTTATCTATTGATTATGGAATGGGGGGTTCTTCCTAATTGAGCCATAAACTCACATTGGGTGTCGAGGTCAGGCTCAAGACCCTTTTTCTTTTTCATTTTTTTTTTCTTTTTCTTTTTTTTTTCTTTTATTTTCTTCATTTTATTCTCCCATTTTATTAATTTTAACATAAATTCTCATGTATACACCCTTGGGTATTCTTCTTATAATTACTAATAGAGATAGTGGATAGGGAGATAGGGGAAGAAGGGAGGTGTTGTCGCGGATCTTGGGAGGGGCAAGATCATCATGCAGTAGCTGTGGATCAAGGATACAAATGAAGTGTCGGTAGATTCCACCTAAAGGTAGTCCATTTTTAATTTTTACATAAATACTTATATATTTAACATTTTTTTTATATCCTTTTTATAGTTTTCAATAACCCCATGAGGTTTGATCTATTCTTAATCAGGGAAAAATAAGGGTTTCTGATCATTTGTAAGGGTTTCACATTCAGAAATATTGATCACTCAGTGTGTGGTTCAAATAATACAATCCATGTGTTCTTCTTATTTAGGGAAGATTAATTTTTAGTACTAAAAATCATGTAGTGGTTCTCATACATATATCCAAGTTCATGGGAAGACAGCTCGTGTAGGTGCACTTGGCCATGTAGGGTACATGGCCAGACCCCATGTAGGGTGCATATCATATAGAAGTACACACATAAGAAAAAATAGATGGAAAATAATTTTAAGGTACACAATAAGGATCCCCGTGTATTTTATACACCATTTACATGATTAACATGATATGTACTTGGGTTTTACATTCCAAGTCTAGCAAATGTACAGGCCTAGGTGGAGCTTTGAGAGTACATTTCATGTACTCAGGTGTACACATTGTGTACTTATATCTTGCTACCCTTTTGAGTTTTTTTTCATGTTTTTACACCCCAGAGTCATAATTGGATATAATATTAGTCCATTTTGAGAATTTTTTTCATGTAGGTCATGATGGTGGAACCCTTGGGTTGTTTTGAGGACTCCTAAGAAGCATTTTAGGGTAAGCAAGCTATGATGGAGAGGTTATTCCTATAGTAAATGAATATAGCTGACTCATGTAAGTGAGACATGAGATAAGACCTAGTTGATGGTCATGGTAATATTTGGTGTTCATGGCATGATATCACTAATTTTCTTATTTGGTGTTTGCTTCAGACAGTATCTGGATAGTAGGATTGAGATGCAACTTGAGGACATGAATAGGTTGGGTGTTCAGGCCAACCTAGAATGAAACCTTTGATTTGATATGGGATATGAGAAATATACTTATATTTATGTTAATTTTCTTTTCCATAGAGTACATCCCCCTTATGATTTGTTCCCTTTTTGGAATTTGAGTTTGTGAGATGTTAGAGATGGGGTTGTGGGATGTGTGCCCTTGAGAGACGAGTTTGACCAGAGGGACTAGTTTGAGTTAGAGTATTCTAAGAGGTATTCCACCACCTATGTTTTACCCTTAGGATCCCAAGAGGGATTATTCTACCCTTGTAGTGTTTTTGAGGATTCCTTATTATGTGCCTCCACTTATGATCTAGCCTAGAGTATCCCCAGTGGGATGCCTCCACTTTCTTTCATTTTCAAGGATCTCAAGAGGGATTCCATTGTTAGTGTATGGACCTCAATGATCCCAAAGGAGATACCACTACTATTTTTTGACCTAGGGGACCCAATTGGGTGATATAATGGTAAAACGACCCTAATATGGTGTGTTATGGGTTTTAGGTAGAGATGGTAGCGAGTGTCACACTAGAACTCGTATCGAACTTGTATGCCTGGGGGGATGTGGTAGAAGTGATTGTTTAGGAATCCAACCAACCTCAATCGTTTATTTACACATTCACCTAGTTACTATTGATATAGTTTTTATTTCAAAATGTGCTTTCTGGTACTCATCCTATGGGTTCTATTATGATGTGATGTTATGATAGGTTTGTCCAGAGGTATTTCTTGGGATCTAACTTTTGGGCCTTACATGATTGAATGTTACAATTTCAAGAAGTATCGTTTTCATTGGTATTTATCCAAGCATAAGAATTACAAAGGAGGTTATTAAGAGTGTCATGTAACCTCTCTTTCTTGGTGCTAACCGGTGGATTATTATCTCACTAAGATCTAGGTTATTACATAGGGTGTCAAGTGAGATTTTTTTCCCTAAGCATGGGATATTACTATCCCGAAGGATTGATAATGATATCTTTGATTGATACTTGGGATACTCCCTAGGATTGGTGTATGAACCATTACTTAATTACCCATACATGTATGTGTATGAGGTTTTTGAGATAGTTATTTAATGATTCTAAGTTGTTATCTAAAATCTGGAGATTATTCTTTGCATGTCACCTAAGGGTATTCCCCATTAGGGATTATCTGAGTTGAAATATCATGATTGTCTACAAACTGATAACTAGTAATATAACATCATACTAGATTACAAATGGATATAGTGGTATAACATCCAACTCAATTCCATCTTTATTAGATGTCCAATTGATATTCAAAATCCTTAATTGTATACTGGAGGTGAGTACGGGTGATCTTAGGGTTAGGACTTGTACTCCCTTGTGGTGATGAAACTTTCATAGAGACATTTCCAACACTGGATAAAGTAGCTATAGTCAATTGATATTACAAACCTAATGATCAAATTAATTATACACAACTTGAGTAGTATGACACCAAGAACTATTCCTTAGTCACAAGATGTATGTCAATCAGGACCTCAAATTCAAGGGTTGACTATGGATTGATTATATGTATTCATTTCAGTTGTTTCTTGGATATTTTGATCATATTTAATGATAATTCATGTATAACATTAGGTTATAGGTTCACCATTAGGGTCACCTACTATGATTATTTCTCACCCCTTGTATGTACACCTTGTTGGGTGTGTAGTACTTATGTCTACTTTCATGTTCAACATGGATGCACAATGGGTAGGGTTGAGGCCTAGTGATGTATAATTAAGAAAATACACTTTTTTGGATTCTTATGATCAGGATAGAGAAGCTTGACAATGTTTTTTAGATCAGGTATGTAGCTAAACTCAAAGTCAGTAGTAGAGCTGTGTATTTCTGTTTATTTATTTTATTCCTATATATTTTATTGACCTAGAAGACAATTAGTTTTGTATGTATGAAATGGTTGTTCGAGACTTTACTATATTTCATTTATTACATCTTTGTTTATATTTATTTCTTCTTCACTCTGATTATTTACTGCTATATAAGATGGTTGGTTATTTCTTTTCTTTATCTTACTCTGATATGAGGGAATGGTCTCCTCATGGACACACCCTAAGCCCTCACTACTAGTCGGTAGCCTCTAGCATATGGTAAGTCATGCTTGAGTCCTTATCAATGACTGGTCCAATTACTATTTATAAAATGAGTCAGGTCAGGATGTGACACTACTAAGGATCTTTGATCAATCCAATATAACACATCGTGGAAAAAAATTTCAAACATAACCTATTATTTCATTTTACCCAACATAGTGTCAAATTAATGACTCTACCAAATTCTGTTAATCTTTTTATATTACTTAAATAGATTTATTTAAGGTATTTGGATGATTTATTCAATTTATTTTCTAAATTTATGAGGATTTAAGGTTATTTTTTCAATTGGAACCCATTGATTTAAGATTAATAGAAAAATGGTATGTTTCATGGTGATAGATTTTGTTTTCATATTAGATTATCCAAATATTTGGGTTTTCATTTTTGAAATTTCTGGTGGCTATTGAGGTATACCTTTTTGTGTTAAATTTAATAAGGGGCACAAAATCTAATCATATTTTTTAAAAATAAAAAATATCATGTTCTAATAAGATTATCTCATGATATCTTGTATCCAAAAAGGATCAATGCACTTATTTAAAGATAGATGAGGTAGACAAAGATATATTGGGGGATATAGGGTATTATTAAGTATAATTGAAAAAAATGGATTTTTTTTTACATTAAATGGATATGAAAGGAAGAAGATATGAGATTTCATGAGACTGATAAATGTGGTGAAAACATGCAAGGGAAAAAAATATTGTGGAGGAGTATTCTTCCTATAAGAAAAAATGATTGTTCATCGAGTTGAAGAATAAGATTTATGTTGCAATAATAATTGTTCATATTTATGATTATTTATCATTCAAAAAATGTTTTTAATGTTGTAATTGTGAAATATATTCAAAATTGAGAGTACGAGACACTTTATAAATATTTTTTAAAGTTATCCCTTTGTTTACTTATTTTTATAAAAAGGGAAAAAAACCATGTAAAGTGAGATATCACACACTAGTTTAGTCAAGTCATAATGATTTAAGGGATTATTCCCCCAGGTTTCATAGACATGTAATTAAGTATTTTTCAATCTAGGCCTCTGTTTCATGTATGGTTTCCCTCTTAAACTAGTAAAAGAAGGATTATCTGATTTTAAAAATATGTAATTGGATATTAGATATCACACACTACACACCAAGTACTAGAAACTTTTATTGAGTGGTGAACCTTGTAAAAATCTCTTTATCGTTCACTATTTGTTCTTTGTTACATTTAATAGTTACAATTTATCAAGAGATAGATACATTCATGGATCACTATTCTTTAACTGGCTTTAAAGATTCCATTTAAAATGGTTAAAATTTTAAACTAAATAATAGATCACTAATTAATGCCCCATTAGTGGTCTTGATCAATATATAGACTCTTCATAAAGGCATAAAGTGGGAGTGAGTGTGGTGGGTCATATGATTCAATACCACCAAGTGGTGGAAAAATAAAATTACTCAATAAGGTGGTTATAACCTTCAAATGTTAAATAAAGGATCAAGTAATATTAAATAGGTAGAAATATGTTTAGTTAATAAGACCACACTCTTCATGGAATGTTTAAAAGGATTTTTATAATTATTCCCATCTATTATTAGAACATAAAAAAATTTATGTTTTTATAGAATTAAGTTTTTATTTTATGATAGAATGAATGAAACATAGTAAAAACATAAGTATTAATTTTCAATAGATATACCCATGATATACCTCTGAAATAATAAATGAAGGATACACAATTTTGATAGCCCAATTTACTAAGAAATGGTTTGGAGTCCCCCCCCCCCATTAAAATAAACTAACTCAAATGAACTTTCCACTCACAATTTTAGTTAGGTACCATAAGTGACATGATGATGCTTTTCAAAATTACATGACTTGAAATAATTAAAATAAGTAGGTTCTAACTCATGATAAAAGTATTGGGTAGCTTAAGTGGGTAGATAACTATGATGAAAGTGGTACTCCTAGTCAATAAATATAAAAGGGATAGATAAATAAGGAATGGTGACAAGTCTATCACACAAACACCTCTAGGGTGGCCTGAAAACTTGGTTTGTTAGGATAGTTAATATGGTTTCAATTCCCAAGTTTGGTCAAAGGTTGATCCAATAAGCACTAAAAGGCCCCAAGTTCACCTCCCTATATACAATAGGCTATCGACTATTGGTGAAACTTTACACTTGATATCATAATATATAATAACAAAAAATAATTAGAATATCATATAAAAAATCAGTATAAGCACAAAGAATTATAGTTAAGTTCTAACCATCAGTAATGGGAAAATATCAACATGATATAATAATAATGGAACCCATGAGCATCATTCATAAATATATCAAATATTTCCCACTAGTTTGATCAAGTACGTGATACCCAAAAGAAAATCATGATCATAAAAATAGTGGAGATGTAACCACAAAACCCTAAGTCCCTTCATGGATATGTCTCCTAAGACTGTATCTATCACTGCAACCAGATCCCTCATGCAACCTTCTACAAAAAATTTAAACATAAGGGTCTGAACATGCACCAAAGTGTCCATGTAGTGTGTGAGAAATGAATCTCAGTAAAGCACCACCAACAGGGTTCCTCATAATGTCACAATATGAAGAGTATAAATGTATGGAAAACAAACAAGAAATAACACACAACATAAAAGAAATCATGTTAGTTCATCAGATTCTAACTATGACACCTCAATACATGACCCCACCTGCTATAGCCAATATCAATAAAGAACTTTTTTTAGTCACATTATAAAAGAAACTTGTCTAGAAAAGCTGAAACACAACCATATTCAAGTATAGTAAACCCATATATGAAAGGTATAACATATCCAATCTCATGTTTATGAGTTAACTATGGATCTTCTCGATCACCATTGATCCACCCAAGACTATGGATGAAAAAACATTTAGGATATGTAACTCCACAACCTGAAAGAGGGTTCCATGTCATCCCCAACTCATAATTACCTCCACAACACTAAACTAACATATAGGAAACACATCTAGGAATGGTATAACACACCCAAACCTGCATAATAGAGAAATTGGGGATCATCTCATGATATAGTGAGATTCTTAAAACCTTGGAAGCTTGATCACCCAGGTGGTTTAACTCTACACTTCAATCCCTAGGTTATAAGGTTACAGTCTTAGCATCTATAGTAGCACAACATGGTCAGGATATGCAAAAAATAAATACATGTAAAACATATCCCATAGACTAGCTCTTAGATTTCCATTATCCATCCCCAATGCTCCACTAGAGGATAACACATAACATCTCCACATAACCTACCATGAAATGTCTCTATAAATAATCAACTTAAATCAAATATATAACTAAATAACACCCACAATGATCAGAATCCATAAGGCTATGGTCAATCTACAATCCTGACTCTCTGGTCACACTTGACCACATTAGTCACTATACCTCTCTTAAGAAAATCACTTCCTATAAGTCATCACAAAATCTATCATCAACCCTTAATTTCATTATGATAACAATTATAATACTAAACTACACCCTAGGGTGTCTCGTGAGATACCTGGTATCCTTTTCAACACCTCTCATGTGCTACGCAAAACAAAACATAAAGGAAAATTCCCACTTTAATCTATCCATAGGTCCCATGATCCACAGACTATCCAAGACAACTACTCTCACCTTGACCTTGGATTAGGTAGGGACCCAACATAATGCATATATTAATCTACTAGTAGTCAAACGTCTAATTTTCTTACACTAGCCAAGCCTCCTGAGCCTTCCTCCTGAAGTTCCATACTTATCTCATTCTCCAGTTTCACTTTTAAGGGCCTAATATTCTCAATAGATCCCATTACCCCACTTCAACATCTCTATGTTCCACTAAAAACACTCATGATGAGTGATCACGCTCTTTAAACCCCTTTAATCAACCCATAATCAAGGGAATCTCTAAGCCCAACTACTACTCATTGTTTGTTGGTCGCTTTCTGGTTTCTCTACTCCTTATTATAGGAGTTTTAAGGTTCAAAGACTACTCTCGTGGACTTTCCCTCACAATTACCAAGTCTAAACACTAATCATAATCTCTACATAAGGTTTTAACCACTTTAAGGGTTTTAAAACAATTCCTTCAATATTAATTGAATTCACTCATAATTTACCACCCCATCTTGGGATCTGTTAATCACAACTAGCTGTTGTAACCCTTGGCGGGTGTATCCAAAATATCTAAACCATGTGTGGAATACCCAAATCATTTTTTGGAATATTTACAATGTCCAATCCAATTACCCAATTTAGGACTCACTTGACCCCTTCATAGAATTCGCAAACCTTGACCTCATAGCATGATCATTCATGACACAAACATACATGCAATGTATGGTGAAAATATTATGAGTGGGTGCCCTAGACCCAACTCCAATATGTACTTTGATTACCATAACATGTATAGAGTTTCATATATTAATTTGTTTTCTATTACTATGATAGTAAAATTATTTATGTGTTTACTATATAATTGGTAATGTCATTAGATTACATGTCATATCAAAAGGTTATAGCATTTCCCACCTATAATGAAAACCTTGAGATACCTTGAAACTAATATTAAATATATATCCTATATTAGAGATACATCATGTTGATGTAAATGGATGATGTTTTACTATCAGGTTTTGGTAGACCATAATCATTGAGCCTTAATCTCATGAAGTTATCACTTTGTGATCTTGAGTATATGGGATCATGAGGATTAACCCTCCAATTGAAACCCTGAATGTTTCAGGTTTCATTAGTAATTTATATTTATGATCATTTTTTTTGGTCTCTATAATTGAGAACATTATCAATGTATACCATTTGATCACATAATTTTATTCAAGATGAAAACCATTGTGTTTATGTTTTGGTGAGGTATCTTGAATTTTGTGTTTCATTGGTGGTTTGACATTGATTAAATGATCAAAGAAAAAAATCACTTACATAAGGAAGAGATGTCTTGGGCCTAGTTGACCAAGATGGAGTACCTTTATTAAATCCATGATCATGCTTGAAGAAGGTAATTCCATCTAGTAATGTTATGAAATAATAGAGTAGGTAAGGATGGTGACATAAGTAGTGCATCCAAATTTATGAGATATCACAAGACAAAGAGACTACATTACACAGTGTGTGTTTGTAGAAAAGGTTATTGTTTCGATGACTATACCTTATCTCCTCAGGTGCCTAGATGGGTTATTAAAATTTGCTCCTAGTCTGTGATTAGTACTCACTGCTATTGAGATAAGGCCCTAGAGGGTCACACACTAATCTTATTCAAAATTATGACCAATTATTATAAATAATAGTTTTGGACATGGTGGTCCCCACCAAGGGGTTTGAGTGATGTTTAAGTTTGAATGATCACCAAGAAATAAATATATTTATTTTATTTTAGTTTAAAATAATTGGTATTGAATTTATTTATTAATAGTATTCACAATTTATTCAGTGAATATGTGGAAGAATATTTTATGAATGAATATTATTATATTCAAGGTTAGTTTAATATTAATGGGAGGAACAAGTCAAGTAAAAGACTCATATTTTATCATGTAATATATTTATTAGGTTATGAGTAACAGATAAAATATAAATGAAATTTATGACATAGTTAATTGGTCATAATATGTCATTTAATGATTAGTAGGTTATATATATTTCCGGGCTATATTAGAATTTCAAGGAATATTAAACCCACTTATTTAAGCTGAAGAAAGCTTAAATTAGAATGAATATTTATCCTATGAATTTGAAATCTCCTCTCTCATTCCTACCATATCATAGTGAGAGAAGGAACTCATTCCAAGAAAGTGATATTAGTTATTCTTCATGGATTTAAGGAATTGTGTAATGATGATCATGGGGAGGTCGAAAGGTTCATTGAAAATTTATGTTATCACCCAGAATATGATGTTCAGCACTAAGATAGACACTTGAAGTACATGTGGATGATCTAGAATTTCAATACTTATCTAAATAATAAAAGGGATAACAATAGAATAACTCATCCATATAAATAATGTAGATGGTAAAACGATACATAGTAAACTTTCCAATAATCATCTATATTGGAATAACAACATACGGAACGCAAATACTTTTCCCCATTTTAATAAAATGGATAACATGATCATAACCAATCCAAAGGAATAATATGGATGGTTAAAAAATATATAGTCAACTTTCCTGATTAATCAACAAACATCTATATTAGAATTACAAATATATGGATTTTTAATAGATCACTAATCAATAAATGGAATAGCATTATATGTACCCATCCATCAAACTAATACCATATAGAGTAGTGGTATATGGTTAAATAAATGATAGAATAAAATAATTTTAATCCATCTAGAGGAATAAGGTGAATGGTTGAAAAATAACATAACCCTAGTTTAATAAAGGACACAAAAAGTGTGTTGGCATAAATGATAAATACCCTCACAAAATAATTCCTTGAATGGTATAACAAAAGAAGGGATCAAGAATAAAATTGTTTTATACCATGAGTTCAATCCCCCAAATGATATATGTATATATATTAGAGGATAAATCATGAAACATAAACCCAATTAGAATTAATCCTTTATAAATTATAAAGGAAATAGAATCGAAAACATAAAAGATATTTTAGAAATAATTTTTAACATTAACGTAAAATAAAAATTTGAATTTCTCTTTCAAAGGTAACTTTTGAAAAGGTGATGTAAAAGCTTTTGAAAATATTTTTTTTAAATAATCACTAATAATAGATCCTTGAAAAAATATAAAGTTTATCTTTGATAAATGAGTATAGGAATACAAAACATATCAAAGTTAAAGGGAAAACCCTTTTTATTATTTTCAAATTACCTTTATTAAAAAATCACATTTTAAGAAGAGTAAAAAAATTAATTTGTATCAAAATATCTTATTTCCCTATAGAAGTATAAAAAAACTGTATAATAAAATATTATTGTGGAAGAACCCAAGTATTTAATAAATAAGTTAATAATGAAATAATAAAATTAAAGGAAATTATTCTTGAGTTATGAATATCCCTTATGTGTAACATACTGCTTGAAGTGAGAAATATTTAAAAAAAGTTGTATTATGTGGTGGAAATTTAAATTCATATAAAATAAATTTAATAATACATAATATAATATATGAATATAATTTTTCCAACTTTAAATTCCAATAGGAAGATACATAACTCAATGAATGAAAATCTAGTTACTAAAAACACTTACAATTAAGGTAACACATGATTCAAAAGAAATTTTAAGGAAAGAACTTGATTTGTATTAGTATATCCCATTAGGTACAAGTAAATAAATTATAAAACTTTCATGGGATAGTAAATCAATAATATACCATATAAAGGAAACATTTTTTATAACATGTAACATGTGTCAAAGAATTAGGATTGAGACTAATAAAACCCTCGCCTCAGTCCTTATTCATTCTTCACTTGAACCAAATGTCCTGAATAATTAAATTAAGTTAATTAAATAAATACTAAATAACCTTATTCATAACTATAAACATTTATATTTCTATTTTATAATCATTCTATACATATATATTAGTTATTTTTTACTTATTTTCAACATCGGGTGTAAGTAATCTTAATTGCTTTGAAATTGGTATCATAAAAGTGGTGTTGGTATTTATTATTTTTTCAATGTTAATAACTCTTAGATCATCTAAGGTATTTTAATAGATGTTACAATATATTTTATAATATATAATTTTATTTAATATAAGTTTTTTTATCATTTATGAAGATAAAATAGGCAATGATCATGTTTTGATGATTTTTAATAAATGAAGGGTCATTTCTTAATTAATGAGTTAAATATTGATATAAACATAGAAAAACATTATTTAAATATTTTTATCATATTATAATAGTAAGTAAGTTCTCATTTTCATACATGATATAAATTCATAGTATTTTTCAAGTAGGCGATTAAACTGACCCAAACATGAACATATTGTGATTAATGAATGGTTATAAGGTGGTTTAGTTTTAATATCATTATACCATAAGAATAGTTACCTTATTTAGTGTTTATTAGTCTATTATATCATAATTTTAAATAGTTATAAAGAGAATATAATTTATATAAAGTATTTACTTAGAACAAATAGATTATTTTCCTCTTAGTATGCTCATTTTAAACAGTTAAATTATAAATACTCATTTTTTATCATTTCATTAATAGGTTCTCTAATTTTTCATACTAGAACCTTAATATAACTATCTTACTCTTTATATCACATTAATTCATGATTTATTACCAAAAATTACACAAAATATAAAATGAAATATTGATAATTATAGTGTCTTTTGGAATTAGGTACATAGCATAACATCTTGAACATGATATACAATAACATTATTGAAAAGTTCCTTAACATTCTTTTAAAATTATATAGATTTTTAAAACTGTATCGGATAACCTGGGTACAGACATAAGATAGGGGTGAGATATAAAGCCCAGTAATGGAATAAATATGGAATAACATGACTATAATAATATATGATAGACATGGAATATCAATGGGGCGTAAAAAGAGTATGAATCATAAACATGAACAATGATATAGCATGATAATCATAAAGGAAACTTGGGAAATATGGAAACAAATTTAAATAATGCATCATAAACTTGGGTCAAGTATAATTGACAAGAAATAATCATGGAAAAATTCCCATAAAGGAATCCTATTTACACCTTATCCCAACATTACGTATCATGATATTAAATATTACCCAATTAATTAGAGCGCTATATAATTTTAAGCACACCCGTCACATTCATTTTATTCTCATGTTTAAGTGTGACATATAGATCATACATCATGGATTCATTTATCATAATAATTTATTCCAAGATAAATTATTTTGGAATAAATACATGTAAGTACAAATTAAAAGAGTTATAATTGTATAAAGGTGAACACCATTGATAGGAATTGGGTATAGTATTCATTTCACAATTTTTTTGGCATGGAAAATCGCGGTGAAATTTCGGCAGCATAACGACATCACATAAAAATTCATATAATGGGTTTATGAGAGATAAATTTTTCTCTCATAATTTTGAAATAAAATTGGAATTAATAGGGACATGGAAATAAATATCACACATTAGTAATTGGAAATAGAAGGCATAAGATAATAAAGAAACTTTAATCAGGTAGAGAAGGTAAGGATCCCTTATTTTAGTGTGTGACTCCAAATGCTTGGGACGGTATTCATGAGACATTGGGGGAACATTATAAGGACTCTAGATAGTGGAGGTCAGAGTATGGATGTGATCCAAGGAGTTTTAGTGAAGATAAATTGGATATTGGGTGGGTTTATAAAAGAAATGAAGGAGATTTCTTTATTATTTAGGTTTTGGACTCTACAAAATAAAATAATCAAAACCAAAAACCTTACCATGGTTTCTACCAAATGTGAGTGGTTTTAATTATTTTTAAGTGAAAGGTTTAACTTAATAAAATAATACCTTTTATTATGTGGAGGTGAGTCATACTCTTAAAGAAATGATTTTAAAACATTAAAATATATTAATGGTTTGGAAGTTTCATAAGGTCCTTATAAAATTAATAAAATAAACATAAAATAATATTATTTTAAAGAGAAAACATATATTTGGTTCTTTATACACTTTATAGTATTTATTACATCACTTTTGGGTCATTATGATGTCATAATACACAAAGTATATTTATACAATATTTAATTTTTACTCGAAAATTTGACTATCTCAGAAAATTATGAAAACTTCACCATTAGATAAATTATAAATTATGATTCCAAAAATAATATTCATTTTATCTAAAAAAGTTTCTAAATATGTAAATTTTCAATTTTAAAATAAAATTGACATTTATTAAGGAATGTTGGGGTTTTTTTGACAATAATAGTTTTCAAACCCTTATAAAAAATAAATTTGACTTTGTAAAAATTATATGATAATTTATATTCAATAAAAAATATTTAATACTAATATTTTATTAAAATATATTTATTTCAAAAATTCATTAATTCATCAAAATAAATTCATTCATTCAAATTGAATATTACATAAAAATACTATTTGTTTTTTATTATATCGAAGTAATAATCATTTATAAAGTAATAAAAGTAGGATGAAAATATATTCATTATTATATAAAAAATAATGTACATAATTATATTTCTAGGGTCTTGATACATATACCTTTAATACACAAGAAAACTCCCAAAGGGTTAAGTGCGCAACAGTGACACTTTCATGGGTTGGTTCGGCATACATGGTTTGGGTTGTGATCTCGATAAGCTTGAACTTATCCCATAAATAGTTTCACTCATGCTTAATTTATTGGATCTCAGTTTGTTCTTGGTTAGGGTAAAATCCTAGTGATGTTATATTCCTTGAAATCTCTAATAAATGGGCTTTATAGGGTAATATTTGATTGGTTGAGGTCATAAATTCCTTTATCTATGTCAATTGGATTTATTAAAACCATATATTTATAATAATCACATGATCACTATCCAAAGATTATATTATCAATGGTAATGATTCTTAATAGTCATTTAAATCTGATAGGATATAATAAAACTAGATAAGTGAAACTTTTTTCTATAACCATATTACATAATAAGACATTTAATTAAATCATAATGTAAATTATATTTAAAATATTTTGTATCATTAAAATATTCTCCCCTTAAGAAATTTTTCCCTTGAAATTTTCATTTCCTGCACTAAAATAGATTAGGCTAACTTAGTTTCAACACCTCCACTGGTTCCCACATCACTTCTTCAAACTTGTGGTTTCTCTACAACACTTTGACCATGTGAATTGTCTTATTTTGTAGAACTTTTTCTCTAAAATCTAATATCTTCATTGACTACTCTTCATAGTAAAGATCATTCTCCAATGTTACCACCTCTGAATTGAGTACATGTGAGAGATCTGGAATGTACTTTCTCAATAGGGATACATGAAATACATTATGTACTTGAGATGGGTTTGGTGGGAGTGTTAGTCAATAGTCCACTGCTCCTATGACATAAAAGATCTCAAAGGGGATAATGTATCTTGGACTAATCTTTCCATTCTTCTCAAGTCTCATCACTTTATTCCATGGAGATATGCGGAGGAATACTATATCTCCAACATCAAACTCTATTTCCTATCGATGATTGTCATCATAACTCTTCTGTCGACTTTGATCATCCTTGATGTGATTCTGAATGGTCTTAAGACTTTCTTCCATTTCCTTGACTATTTTAGTACCTATTAGTTTTTGTTCTCCAACTTCATCCCAGCATGTAGGTGTTCTTCACCTCCTCCCATAAAGAGCTTCATAGGGATCCATTTGGATGCTCGAGTGGAAACTGTTATTGTAAGAGAACTCAACCAGAGGAATATATTGATCTCATCCTCCTTTTAAGTCAATTGATAATGTTATAAACATGTCCTCATGTGTCTAGATAGTTCACCCAAATTGACCATCATTTTGAGTTTGATAGTACATATTGAAGTTTAGCTCAGTGTTTAGAGAATGTTGAAGACTTTTCCAGAACTTAGAGGTGAATATTAAATCTCGGTCAGATATAATCGATAGTGGCACTCCATTTATCCTCACCACTTCTTTGATTTATATTCATGAAATTTTATCAAATGATAAATCCTCTTGAATCATAATGAAGTGTGCAGTCTTTGTAATATGATCCCCAATAACCCATATAGAATTGTTTCCTTTGTATGACTTTTAAAGTCCATTGAAAAATTCCATGGTGATGTTTTCCCATTTCCATGTTAGTATGGGTAATCGTTGCATCATCCCCTTAGACTTTTTTCCTTTCATCCTTCACTTACTGACATTCTAGGAATTTTGATGTATATTCAATGATCTTCTTGTTCATATTTCCCCACCAATATTTCTCTCAGAGATCATGATATATCTTGGTACCTCTTGGGTGAATAGAAAAATTTAAACTATATGCATCATCCAATAGTTCCTTATTTAGCTTAGTATTTGATGGAACATGTAGTCTTAACCCAAATCTCACAATTCCTTCTTTATTAACATTGAACTCTAAGGATTTCTCATTTCTTATATTTTCCACTTTCATCTAAATTTCCCATCATGTCTTTTCACACCCTATATCTTTTCTAAAATAGATGGTTGAGAAATCATTTGTAAAAGGATTGATGATGTACCTTTCTTTATGATTTCCATGTCCATCCTCCTCAAGTCTAATAAGATCATATCCTTATCAATTCTCATCAATGAAAAAAGTATTGGATCCTTTCTACTTAGAGTGTCTACAAATCTATTTATTTTCCCAGGATTGCAATAAATTGTTATGTCATAGTCCTTGATCATCTTTAACCATCTTCATTATCACATATTCATATCTTTCTATAGGAATATATACTTGAGGATTTTTATCCATATATATTTCACATTTATCCCCAAAGAGATAATACCATAATATTTTCAAAGAAAATATCACTATATCCAACTCCAGATCATATGTTGGGTAGTTCTGCTCATGAACATTCAACTTCTTTAAATCATAGTCTATGACTTTTTTTTCTTTATTAACACAGAACCCAATACCTTATTTAAAGAATCTTTGAATACTATAAAAATTTCTCCACTTGTGGGTAGTGTGATCACTGGAGAATTGATAATCCACCATTTCATCTCCTTTAAGATCTCTTCGCATTCATCATTCCAATAAAATGTGACTCCCTTCCAAGTTATCATGGTTTAAGGGTTTGAAAATCATGAGAAGTTCCTCACAAATTGGTCATAATACCCAACTAATCCATAGAAACTATGGATATCTGTCACATATTTTGTCCTTGGTCATCCTTCAATTGGTTATTCTTTTAAGGTTCCATAGATATCTCATTTCTTGTGATGATATACCTCAAGAAACTAACTTCATTCAACCAAAACTCACATTTTCTATACTTAGAATAGAGATTCTCCTTTCATAGGGTCATTTCATAGTGATCAAATGTTCCTCATGCTCCTCCTTATTTTTGGATTATATTAGAATATAATCTATAAATAATACCATAAATTTTTCATGGTAATATCTAAAGATTCTATTCATCAATTCTATGAAGATTTATGGAGCATTAGTCAGTCTGAATGGTATTAATATGAATTCATAGTTCCCATAACTAGTATAAAAAGCAATCTTGGGGATATCCTCCTTATTCACCCTAACTTGGTAATATCTCAACCACAGATCCACCTTGTAGAATTATTATAATCCACATAGATGATTGAATAAGTCTTAAATATGTTGAAGAGGATATTTGTTATTTATCATGATCTTATTGAGATCATGATAATCAATGCAAATGCGCATTGACCCATCCTTCTTCTTGATGAAGTGTATTGCTGCACCCCGTGGTAAAGCACTTGTGAATATTAACCCTTTATTTAGCTTATAATATAGTTTTTTATTTATCTCCTCAAGTTCCACAACATCCATTCAATATGGGGTCTTGGATAATGGCAACGCCCCAGGTATAATCTCGATTGAAAATTCAACCTCTCGACTAGGAGGAAGACCAAGAAATTACTTGGGAAACACATTAGTGTATTCCCTCACAATAGGCATGTCTTCAAGGATATTATTTCCTTAGACTTAGTCATTTGAGAAAGATATCCTTGCTCATATGGAATAATATCCATGTTTGAGATGTTTCTGCTAAATAAGATTCATCCTCCTCCTTTCACTTGTACAGAATTGGGGGGAAATTCCCAATACGGTGAGTGATTTCCTTCTCATTGAAATTTATGTTGGATATATATAGAGAAATCCAATACATACCCAGAATTACATAAAATTACACCAAATGTATTATGATAAGGTTTACTAGGAAGTTCATCCCACAAATTATGATAAGGGAGGAGTTATATACTTGGGATACAATAATTTCCACATTTTTCATTTTCACTGACATCTCTACTTCCATGATTTTTGGTGGTGTTTGAATAGTTCTACTAAACATACATGATATGAAGTAATGTGTAGAACCATAATAAAAAAGTACATTTACTATTCTTGAATTAATAACTAGAATACCTATCACCATTTCATTTTTAGGATCCACCTTGTTGGTTGTGATGGAAAAAATCTTTCTCTTTCTACCATGGATATTGTTGGTTGTCTCCAAAAACCCTTGGTTTATGGCATTGATTTGAAAAGTGCCCATGTTACTTATAGTTTTACAAGTGAACAATACACTAATGGATATCTGGTTCATTCCATTCCTTTGTCACAGTATCAGGTTTCTCCTATTGTAAATCATTAGCTAGTTTCCCTTCATTCCTAGACCTGATGCATTTCCTTTCCCCTCATAGGAAATTTTTGGGGTGCTTCTTTCTGCACCTTTGACAAGTGGGATGTAGAAATTTATTGGTGCTGTTAGATTTCTCCATCGGACTGCCAGAATAAAAATCCACTTTATGCTTCTTATCCTTATTATACCCTTTATATTTGGATATCTCTATTTTTACTTTGAGGTCACATTAAAAAATTTCCTCGTAACTATCAAAGTCACAGATTTCTAGGGATTTTCATAGACTAGGCTTTATCCTATCAAAGAAGAATTCAAACTTGCATTTGGGGGTAACGACACAAATAAAGGTATATTGTGAAAGTCCTGTGAGTTTTTACTTATACTACCCAATATATTTTTCATATTTTTACTAGATAGAAAGTAAATACCTTTTTGTTTTAATATAGAGAGTTCAGGGAAAATATTTATCAAAAAACATTTTTTGGAATTCCTTCCACCCCATCACTTTGATATCTTCCTCGGGTTTTATATTTGTGATCAGTGTCTACTACTGACCAACTTCTCCCTCTATATGATAAACATACAGTAAAACCTTATCTTTTTCATAACATTTAAGTATGGATAAGATATTCTCAATGGAGTTGATCCATTTTTCTAGGATTAATTGATTGGATGATCCATTGGAAGTCAGAAGCCTTTTTCACATAAAGCTCTTAATCATATATTATTCACTCTTAAGGTTATTTGGATTCTCCTCTTGATCTAGGTTTCTATTCAAAACCTGAGTTAGCTAATATAGTATCATTACAATGTTTGTGATTCCTGCTCCCATCGGGTTGGGCATATTTTTGGGTCAGTCATCACATTTCTCATCGCAATGATAGTTTACCCAATTCCCCCTATTTCTGGCCATTGGATAGAATAAAAGAAAAATTACGGAATGACTATTTTAAAATATTAAACACATAAAGGGAAATCTAATGAAATTAAAGGGATAAATTATAAATTGAATTTATTTCCTTAACTTATGAATTTCTAGGCTTCAATATATGTTATCCATGATCTATTTCCTAACATATATTCTTATAGGAATTTTTTTGTTCCCTTAATAATGGTTCATAATGAGATTATGAATTTACCAAAGAATATACCCTAGGAGTGTCAAACAAGGTGCACAGTATGGCCCATTTTCATGTACCAGGTTACACTGAGTCAGGCCTGACACACCTTATCAGAGTTTTTACCCCTAGGTATATCTGTTCCAGAACCATGTCCACTTGTAGTATCCAAATAGGGATTTATTTTATTGATAAAAAACTTACTCTGTACTTACCAAAATTTAGGGATGTTTTCTTATACTTATTCTTATCCCTAAGGATTTCTCTAGAGTGTTCTTAATCCTAATCCAAAAAAAAACTAAACTTTTTCTCTAATACTAACTATAACAACATGTTCTTTATTTTACATTAATTCATGATTTATTACATAAAATAACACATAATACAACCAAAATTATTGATAATTATAGTGTATTTTGGAATTTGGTATATAGAATAACATCTTGAACATGGGATACAACAACAGTATTGAAATCTTTCTTAACATGATTTTAAAATTCCATGGATTTTTTAAACTATACAGGATAACCTGGGAAAAACATAAGAAAGGGGTGAGCTATAAATCCCAGTAAGGGAATAAACATGGAGTAACATTAATAGAATAATACGTGATATAAAATTCATATAAATTGGGAATAAAATTAGTAATAATCATAAACATGAACAATGATATAGCATGATAATTGTAATGGAAACCTGGGAAATGTGACAACAACTTAAAACACTACATTATAAAATTAGATCAAGGCTAACTGATAAGACATCATGATGAAAAATTACCATAAATGAATAAAGTTAACTCCCTATCCCAACATGATGTATCATGATACTAAACATTACCCAATTCATTGGAGTGCTATATAATTTTAGGCGCACCCGTCACATTCATTTAATTCTCATGCTAAAGTGTTTCACAAAGATCATACGACATTGATTAATTCATCATCATAATTTATTCCATGATCAAGGAGTTTGGAATACATACATTTAAGTCCAAATTCAAATATTTATAAGTGTATAAATTTTAACACCATTGATAGGAATTTGGTATGCTATTCACTACACAATTATTTTGGCACAGAAAATCGTGATGAAATTTTGGCAGCATAACAGCATCACTTAAAAATTCATAAAATGGGTTGATGAGATAGAAAGGGGTATATAATAATTTGAAAATAAAATTAAAATTAATAGGTAAATGTAAATAGATATCCCAATATTAGTAATTGGAAATATAAGGCAAAAGATAATAAAGAAACTTGGATAAAGAATAGAAAGTGAGAATCCCTTACGTGAGTGTGTGACTCCAAATGCTTGGAAGGGTATTCATGAGACATTGGGGAAACCTTGTGAGAACTCTATATAGTGTATTTAAAAATATTAATATTCTATAAGGAGTTTTAGGGAAGATAAATGGGAGATTGGGTGGGTTTATATAGGAAAAGAGGGGTATTTATTTATTATTTAGGTTTTGGACTCTAAAAAATAAAATAACCAAAACCACAAACCTTACCAAGGTTTTTTAACATGGGTTCTAAAAAATGGGATTTTTTCATTATTTTATAACGTAAAGGTCCAAAATTAATAAATTAATACCCTTTATTATGTGGAGGTGAGTCATACTCTTAAAGAAATGATTTTAAAACCTTAAAATATATTAATGGTTTGAAAGATTCATAAGGGATTTATAAAATTAATCAAATAAATATAAAATCACATTATTTTAAATTGAAAACATCTATTTTTTCTTGTATAAACTTTATAGTATTTATTAAATCACTTTTTGTTCATTATGATGTCATAATACACAAAGTATATTTATACGGTATTTAATTTTTAATTAAAAATTCAACTGACTCAGAAAACTATGAAAAATTCACCATTAGATAATTTAGATGTTATAATTACAAAAATAATATTCATTTTATCTAAATAATTTTCCAAATATTTAAATTTTCACTTTTAAAATAAAATTAGCATTTATTAATAAATGTTGGGTTTTTATACAATAATAGTTTTTAAACACTTATAAAAATTACCTTTGAATTCATAAAAATTATATGATAATTTATATTTAATAAAAATTATTTAATAATAATATTTTATTAAAATATTATTTATTTCAAAAATAAATTAATTCTTCAAAATAAATTCCTTAATTGAATTTTAATATTACACAAAAATGCCATTTATGTTTTAGGGTATCAAAGTAAAAATAATTTATAAAGTAACAATAATAGGATGAAAATATATTAATTATTCTATAAAAAATAATGTACATCATCATATTTCTAGGGTCTTGATACATATCCCTTTAATACACCTGCAAACGCTCTAAGGGTAAGGTGAGCGACGGTGAGACTTCCATTGGTTAGTTCAGTATACATGGTTTGGGTCGTGATCTTTATGAGCTTGAAATTATCCCATAAATGGTTTCTCCCATGCTTAAGTTTTTAGATATCATATTGTTCTTGGTAAAGGTAGAATCCCAATGATTTTATCTCTTTTGGAAGCTCTGGTAAATGGGATTTATAGGGTGTGATCCTATTGGTTGAGGTCATCACTTCCTTTGTTTGTGTCAATTAGATTTTTTAAAACCCTATATTTATAAAAAAACATGTGACAATTTTCCAAAGGATATATTATCAATGGTAATGATTCTTAATAGTAATTTAAATCTAATAGGATATAATAAAACCAAATAAGTGAATGTGTTTTCTATAACCATATTATATAATAAGACATTTAATTAAATCATAAGAGAAATTCCATTTATATTAGTTCAGGTCATTACACTTAATAATAACATGAAAATCATATTTATACTTTAATATAATACTTATATCCATCCATTGAATCTAGTAATGAAAAATGAAATAAATTGTTCCTTGGATTCAATAGTTCACACGTATGCATGGATGATGATTTCATTTTTCACAGAATGAGAAAATGAATTAATATAGTTTATAATTTCAGAATCTAGAATATTTTATAAATATAATAATTATTTATTAAATTAAATATTAGGACAAAACTTTTAAGGTGGTTAAGTAAAGTAAAATATGTTGTGTGAAGGTGGTAGTTCGCACAACGCACGAATGACGATTTCATTTTTTTAAGGGGAAGGGGAGAGGTGGTTATTGTTTATTCCCAAAATATAAAAAAATAGTACACTATAAATAATTTATTAATCATATAATATTATTAAAAATAAATTTTAAATGTAAATATTAAAGGAAAATATGTTAGTGAAAAAATTGAGCTTACATTGAGAACATTGGGTTTCTCTTAGAGGGTTCCTTGGAAATGAAGGAATTAGGATAATATATTAGGACCAGAAGCTTATGAGAGTGAAATAATATTATAGGGTAATTAAATAGGATATTTTTTCATCATGAAGCCAAATTTTTAGAGTGGTAATGAATTGGTTGTGATAGAACCCTTTTATAAGTGGTGATAATGTATTTTTTAAAATATTTCAACTTAATATAATGGAAGCACGTGTTAAACATGTCAAGTGCCTAAAAAAAGAAAATAATTGAATTGAGGGTGATATAAGGTCTAAAATATCACTACCAATAAATTCTAGACATATTTTTATCATTTTTGAATAATTTTACCTCTTGAATTATTACTTTTACCATTTTAACTTTTACAGTGGTAACTTGTTTTTACCCAAGGTAAATTCACTTTATGACTAAAAATAAAATGTTCATTTATAAATAATTTGGACCTAATGATTGTTATTTTCAAATAAATTTAAAAATATTAAATTTATAAAAGTGATAATAATTAATTTTAAAATAATAAATATATAATGTATTAAAATAATTTTTGAGAAAATATTACTTATGTTCTAAAATATAAAATAAAGGATTCTAATTTGAAAATAATATTTTAAAATATATAATGTTAATTATAAAACATATATATTTTTAAGAAAATGGTTTCATAATTTTTTGTTTATTTTTATATCTAAGTGATGTCATAAAATTCATGGTATTTTAAAAAATAGTATTTTTCACTATTCACCTCAAAATTTCTTATTTTTTTAAAATTCAAAAAATTCATATCATGATTAGATTATTATTCATAATCCAATAATGATGTTCATTTTTTAATATTAAAATTAGAAAATTTTATAATTCACCATTTAAATAAAATCCCAATAATATAGTGGAATACTGTTCATATTAGAAAATAGATTTTAAAAATGGTAACTATTCTTTATTATTATATTCTATCAATTTATAATTAATTTTTCAATAATAAATTATTCATATTATCAATATATTTTATCATGTTAATCATAATATACTTAGTTTCTTGAAATAATACACTAATTTAGGTAATTATATTTTTAAGCATGAAATGATTTTCTAAGTTTTTTTAGCTATACTAATTGAATTTCTTTAGTATTAAAAGAAAACTTTATTTTCATTATACCCATATTTCATAATGTAGTTTCTCCTATTAATTTGAGTTAATTAAATAGATAGTTTTTTATTGTTTATATTTAATACTTATATATTTATCTAAATGTATCAAGGTTTCTATTTAAGTTCAGCATTGTTTGTGGAGAAAGCTATATAAGACATTGAATTATTCAAAGTTAATTATATATTAAATTTTTTGGGTTTTATAGACTCCATTCTGAGGGGTTCATTTTTTATAACTAGAAAAGGAATCCAAGAATGATTTTCGAGAAATAAAATCCAATCCAAGAGTAAAATTGCCAAAAAAGATATTTATGAAGTAATAGAAAAGGGTTCTCATAGCTTAGAGTTATGTGAGTATGGTTTCAAAGAACCACACAAATCTTAAATCTATACACATGAGAAATTTCTTGAAATATATTTAGAGGCATCGTGTAACTCTCACTACCACAAACACCCCAAACATGCATGATTTTCCACCTACCATAATACTGAGTCTTATAAATTCCCCTCTACTTTCCATTTTGAGGATCTAACCTTCGAAATTCCAATTCAACACTCTCAACTCACACGACTTAGACTTTCATGAATATATCAACTCTTAAGATCATCATGGACTCTCATAGGTGCGAATATTGCATTAAATAACTGATATTAGTCCTTTAATGTGTTTTATCATGTTTGAGATTCTTTCATGCAACTCCATTCCATAATGAAAATAGTTCATTCTAAAGGCTTAAGTATCATGCAACTCTCAGTCTCATGAAACTTTGATATACATTTAACCCCCTACTTGTGTGAACCTTACATTAAGGACCCCAACTTGATTCTTCTTTTCACCAAACATAGTTTCATGAAAGTTGAGCGTACATGGGACCAGGGACCACTCAATCCTAAATCACTCAGGAAAATTCCACATGTATAAATGGATTCATGGCCTCTTATTCTAGATCCATTCACACCAATAAGGTGTTGGTAAGTCTCCTAACTTATTTCTCCTAAGCATTGAAACTCTTATCCCTAGACCTTGAACAATAAGAGAAATTTGGGAATCATTAATGCAGGTTGCTCCACAACACATGATGGATAGAAAAACATGTTTTTAAGATTCACACATTCTTTCCCAGTTCGTGAGAAGCACCTTGGGCCTCCAATTTGGTATAATCCTTAATCATATAATCATCATGGGAAACCAAACTTGTTCACCCAATGAGACATTCCCTTAATAAGCATCACATAGCATAATCCCCACACCATCCCTTGTTGTTTATCCTTCTATGACACAAGTTTACTTATTGCATAATGTTAAAATACATGGTATGGTTCTATCGCACTACCATAAACTATTCACCTAAAACTACATGTATTTTTATTCTTGTTTTCCAGTAGGATATTTAGGAATCCTCTTTAAGGTTCAATACCAACATCATCACCACCTCATATTCCTCTCGAGAGGAGGTATCTCTAAATCCTGATCATATTCTTGAAGTATAATCAACCTATTATCAAATATTTCATAATTCCTTATGGAAATATAAACCATTATCATCCTCATTGAAATTTAAATCATGTGTTTCATCCAAATTACATTAAACTATGAGCATCATCATTGGACTTTAAACAATGATAATCCTCCACAGGACTTTAAATCATAATCATCCCCATGAAAATTTAAATAGTAAGTGTCCTCCATGGAAATTTAAACCATGAGAACCCCCATTGGACTTTAAACTATGAACATCCTCCATAGTACATTAAACCATGAGAGTATCCATTATAATTTTAACCGTGAGAATCCTCTATATGAATTTTAACAATGAGTATCCTCTATATGAATTTAAACCAAGAGCATCCCCATTGGAATTTAAACTATGATTTTACTCCATAGTAATTTAAATTATGAGAATCCCCACATGAAATTAAACTATTAGGGTCCCCATAGAATTGAAATTGTGACCTTAGGTGACATTCCAAAGTTACCTTATGTGACGAGAATAAGAAACCTATGTAAAAATCATTTAATATCTCCAATATCCACTTAAGTGATAAGACTAAGATTTTACCCTTCCCCATGTGATGATCTATGGTTTCCTTAGGAAATGATCCAAGGATGCCTTATATGATGAGAATAAGTTTCCTTATGTAATGAACTCATGATTCTTTGGGTATTAAACCCAATATTCCCTATGAAAAAAATATAGGATTCCCTCATGGAAAATCCTAAGGAAGATATTTATAGATTCCCAACATACCCAAAAATATATGATGGTTTCTAAAGACTTATCATCTTGAATGGAAGGTCTTAACCTTGCTACAAAATCCAATGATGTAATTAATCAGTTTCCACTTAAATATAGAACTAAGAATGGAATTCAAGAGAATGTCTTAAATCTATAAGAGAGACCCATACTAGGTAATGAACTCAATAAATGAATCCATTCATGAAAAAATTGATATCTCATTATATAGTTCTGATCAAGGAGCTGAAACTATCAACCCTAGTGGTGATCAGTCACCTACCTTTGGAAAGAAAGAATGTGGGACCATAGCATCGCGATCATCTGAGGTGTAGTTCAACAACATAAGAGAGGTGATCCTAGAGAATTGTGTTAGAAAAAAACTACCTCACCACACTCCTCTTTATACACCATATTGGATTAGTTTAAATGAAAGTATAAATTGTGCCTTATTAGACATGATGAGATCAATGATGAATCATGCAAGTCGTTCATTAACCTTTTGGGGATACACATTACAAACTATATCACACACACTAAACAGAGTCCCATATAAAGTGAAAATAAAAATTCCATATGAATTATGGTATTGGAATAAATCCATCTTATATTATTTTCATGTGTGTGGATTTTAATTATTTTTTAAGGATACTTTGAGAGACAAAAAACATATATATTAATTCACTAAGTGTATCTTTATAGGATATCCTAGAGAAATAAGGGGATAATATCTATAGGAACCCTTAGACAAAAAATTAATTATTGAAATACAAACCATATTTATAGAAATATATCACATATAAAAAATAGATAGTTGGAGCAAGATATACTTCAATAAAGTTGAGGCTCAGGATACACAAGAGTTGGAACAAGACCAAATTACATAAGACCTAGTGGAATATGTTTTTTCCAAAAACACAAGTACTATGTAAGATCACCAAAGAGATTAGTTAACCAAATATATATGCTTTTCTATACATTGAGTAATGTTTTAAGAATATAAATTTTTTCATGTTTTGAATAGATTAACACAAGGATAATCTTTTGAATTTAACCTTATCCTAATGAATACAGTGGAAGTAGAAACTCTAGAAAATGTAGGTGGTTCAGAAATCATATTAGGGATTTTATTGAGTGTTTAGTTATAAAGATTATGGTTCATATAAAGGTTTAGTGTTTACATCTAAGATGTCTGGTAATGATACATAAGATCCACATATCATGATTTTATGATAAAGGGGTAGAGTGTAAGATTCATCAGAGTAAACATAAGCATAACTTAATATGTTCACGGTATCCCAATTGTTGAGTACTAATATTTACAGGTTATATAAGGTTATAGTTCTCATTAAATGGTATTTAGTAAATATAAAAAGTTTTTGAAACCATATAACCATATGGGACCCTCTTTAAATGTTTGATGGGACTACATTCACACGTGTCATGTGATTACTTATAATAAGTGATCTAATTAGTTAACTTGGCCAAAAATTATTTTAATTATTATAACTTTTTATGAATTAAAATTCAGTAGTGTTCTCTCCTAGACATAGGACTTAATGTTGGAACCATGTAATCCTTTTGTGACCATTTTCCTTAGATTTTAATTTGAATTCTAGTCTGTGTGTTTCTATAAAAGCTTCATAAATTCTAGTACATTGAATTTGGATAGAAATATTTTGATCAATAAATATGTTGGAGCTTGTTTCATTGCACTAGAAGTTCTATATCATGTATCTCTCAGCGATCAATGGTTTGTGGTCCCTAAAAGTGGTATCAAAGATCAGAAATGTACACTTGGAAAAAGTCATGGTTAATAATCACTCTTTTATGTTGATTTTATTTTGATTCATTATGATTCATTGAATTTAAAGGTATATTTTTGGAATAAAGTAAGGTGTAGATTGATAAATTTGATGGGTCATACTTCATCTTCTAGAGGATGCAGATAGAGGAATATTTGATTCATAAGGAATTGGAAGATCCATTAATGATGGCCAAACAAAATAATATAGAGAAAGAAGAATGGTAATGGATTGAAAAAAGGTCACATGGGTTTATTAGAATTTAATTAGCTTAAAATGTATCCTTTAACATCTTGGATATGAAAACTATAGTAAAGATGATAAAATATCTGGAGTACATGTATGATAATATAAAATCATTGAAAAAAATGTCCACGATGCATAATATATTTAGTATGATATTATCATAAGTTATCCCTATGGATGATCATGGGAATGATATTAATATAATTTGGGGGTATATTGAATCAGTTAATGTCAATTTCATAGAAGATGTCTGGGCACTACTATTATTATGATCACTTCTAAAGTCATGGGGCATAATGGTTATTATCATAAGTAATTCTTATAGTGAAACTAAATTAGTGTTTGAGGATGATAAAATGTTAATTCTAAATAAAGATATCATATATATAGAATTCCAATAATCTACTGGAATAGTGTTGAATATATAAGGTAGAGGATAGTCACCCCATTAGAAGTTAAATTGGATGAAATTAGAAGATAAGTTTAGATATAGGATTCAAGATAAATTTCTTGGACAGTCCCATATTTTGGAACTATGGGAAGAGAGGTAATCTTATTAAGAATAGTAAATATCATAGAGTGAACTCTAAAAAGAAAAATCCTAAAATTTCAAGTTATTTTAATTCATCTGAAGGTAATAATATTTTATTGCGAAATTTCAACATTTTTATGGAATCGTGAGTGATTGATTTAGGAGAATCATTTCATTCTATGATAGATCAAGAGTGCATGGTGAATTTTGTATCTAATAAATTCAGAAAAGTTCACTTATATAATTATGAAGCTATACAAGTCATGGGGAAGGGTATGTTAACATCTAGATGTCAAATAAGATCTTATTGAAGTTTAAAGTAGTTCAGAAAATGCTAGGTCCATATAAGAACCTAATTTATTTTGGTTAATTGGATAATGTAGGATTAATAATGAGCTTTGTGAATATAGTTTTCAAAATAACTCAAGGATCTATATTAGTGGTTATATGATTAAAAGAAGGGAAACTATATTTTATTAGAAGATCAGATGGTGTGATAATTTTCAGTGTTATAAATTTATAAAGTTTGGAGTTGTCTCATTTTCATCTTAGACACCTAAGGGACAAGAACATGAAAGTTATAGTAGAAATGGTGTACTAAAGATTTATCATGCTAATTTTAGAAATTGTGAGAGTTTTATTCACAGAAAATAGGTAAAGGTATCATCCAATATTAAATGAAAGTAATCCTAGGTCTCATAATATAAATATTATTCGCATATATGTTTGGGGGATATCCCCATATCTTTCTCATGGAACTTCCTTTTACATCAGAATATTCATTGACGATGCAACTAGGTAAGTATGGGTTTACTTCCTAAAATAAGAAAATGAGGTATTTGGAGTGTTTGTTCAATGAGATTCCATGATGGAATGGGAGACCAAAAAAAATCTCAAATGCTTAAGTTCCAATAATTGTGGTTAATATAGAGAAATATATTTCAATAATTACTATGAAAATGATGGAATCAAGATGGAAAAGATTGTACCCAAGACATCATAGAACAATGGTGTGGCAGAGTGGATGAATCAAATTCTAATTAAAAAATTATGAATCATGAGGCTAAATTTTTAAATGTACAAAGAAATTTAGTCATTATCATTCAAATTTTTAGTATAATTAGTTCCTTAAACACCAATGTGGTATAATATTATAAATTAATTTTAGTGTAAAAAACCAATGGAAGTTAACCATGGAATTTTTTCCAGAAGTTTAGCCTATGTCTGTGTCGATTCCATGTATGGGGAAAACTTAAATAAAAGTCATATACATGTTTCTTTGTGGGACATGATGATTCAATTTTGGATAATGATTTTGGAATAATGGAAATAAAAATATAGTTTGAAGCTCAAAAGTTTTATTCAATGAGAAGGTCTTATAGAAACACTGGAACTTGGATAAAAATAAAGTTTATATTAAAGATTCAATTGACCAGATCAAAGTTGATTTGAATAGAATTTTAGTAAGGATTCATGTTTTGGAAAGTTTACTAGCAACATGACTTTATAAATTTATGGTAGTTGAATATGTACCTAGATTCTCTAGGATTGGGGAGGCTTGGATCAGAGTACTGAAAGGAGAAGTTTTGGAAGTTGATGTTCCAAAAAGGGTAAATCTATAGGTTAAATTCTGGAGATCTACCAGAGTCATACATCTAGTAGAGAGGTTGGTTTATAACCTACTCTAATTTATTTTAATGGATGGAGGAGAGACAAATATCCTGGAATAATTATCCAATTTCATTGATTTTAGAAAGTGGGAGATATCTATGAATGATGAGTTGGATTAATTGTATACAAATGAAACTTGATAGTTAATGGATCTACCACAAGGGAAGAAAGTGGTTTAGATAAAAATGGTAATTTGGTTAAAAGAAGAAGTTTGAAAGTAGGAAGACCTGTAAGGATAGTCTGTTTTTCAAATGATTTTAATAGAGGTAAGGTATTGACTTCTATAAAATATTTTCACTAGTAGTTAAGAACACTAACATCTAAATAGTTCTAATCATGTTCACTTTTGATCAATTGAATCTAGAGTAGATGGATGTAAAAATGAGATTCCTTCATTGTGACTTAGAGGGGTAAATTTAAATGAATAAACTAAATGGTTTTAAGGATCATCATAATGGGGACTTGTTTTATAAGCTGAAGAGAAGTAATTATGGGTTTAAATAGACACCAAGGTAATGGAACCATAAGTTAAAAAAATTATGGATGGGGTAGGTTTTATGTAGAGAAGAATCGATCATTATTTCTATAAGAATGTGTTCAAGGATGAGAGTTTGATCCTCTTTCTCTTGTGCATGGATGATATTCTTCTATAAGGAATGAAAATTAGGTAGATTTAGGAGATGAACAAATATTTATTCATAAGGTTCAGGATGAAAGATCTCGAGGAGGATAAGAAAATATTAGGGGTAAGGATTTAGAAATACTATAAAACCAAAATATTGGTTTTTTATTATAGGGAATACGTCTGGAAGATAATAAAATGATTTGTGATGTTTAGATGTAAACTATTCTCAACTACATTTCCTACACATATCAAACTATCTAAGGAGAAAGATTCAAAAATGGAAGATGAGGTGAAGTATATAGAGAAAGTTTCATTTTCATCTACCATTAGTGGTATGATGTATTCCATGGTATGTACTCACCTATACATTTTATTCATAGTGGGATTCTTTATCCATTTCATGTAAAATCCAAATAAATAACATTCATAAGCCAGGAAATAGATCATTTAGTGTCTCAAGGCATCAGAAGATACAACCTTATGTTTTGAGATTGATGATCCATTATAGGGATATGTAGTTGTATAAATTGGGAGAGATTTAGATAATTAGAATATTATAATAATATATATTCACATTTGAAATAAGGAAAGTTAACTCGATGTCAAGGATGTATCCAATGATAGATTTTTTTTACAACAGATGTAGAATATATTTCCAAATTGGAAGTTATGAAAGAATTGATATGGTTAAAGTGTTTGGGGAAGGTCTTGAAAGAATTAGGGTTAGTGGATTTCTTTACTATGAAATTAAAAGATCAATGCATTTTTGAATAATCTTGTGTTTCATTCTTAGACAAAATACATCAACCTAAAATATCATTTCAACTGAAATAATCTTAATAAAGGATAGTTAAAGATATAGAAAATAACTAAAAGAAAAAATACAGATGACATTTTCACTAAGGTTCTAGTCTAGGAAAGAAAAAGGAAATATTGTACAATAGTGGTACTTGGGTGAATGGTAGGAGTAAGAATACATTTTTTGCAATAATGGGTGGATTGAATGTTTTTTAAAAATTATTAGAGGTTTACATGGTTTCCCTGAAAGTGTTCATTAAGTGGGATATTTTTAGGAATGTGAAGTTTGTTTTCAAGTTTTGATTAGATGATCGAAAAAAAATCTATAGAATTTCACCTTGTTGTAATGAATACAATGGTACCAAAAACTTCAGCGGAGAAATGTGGTCTAAAAATCATGTTCCTAATGTTTTGTAGTGGTTAGTCATCTGAATGATAGTTTATCAAAGTTTATGGTGTTTATTTGTAGGGATTATGATAATGATACATAAGATTAACTTCTGGTAGTCTGATGATAAAGTCATGGACCATAAGAATCCTCAAATAAAATTTAAGAGTAACCTTATATATTCATTGGATACTAGCATCTGAGTATCAATTTTTATATGTGATAAGAGGTTATTATGCTCATTGTAGGGTTTCCCATAAATATTAGAAGTTATTGAAAGTAGATGACCTACTGGAACCCAATTTAAAAATGGGTGGGACTACATTGACATGTTTCATGTGATTATTTTTAATTAGTGGTCTAATTGGATGAATCTTCTAAGAATTATTGTAATTATTTTAACTGATGATAAATGAAAATGCATCAGTGTTCTCTTGTGGGTATAGTAATTAATGTCTGAAGCACATAATCCATATGTGTCTAATTTTCCTTGTTTTTAATTTGATTTTTTTTAGTGATTTTTTCTTGTTTTTTAGATAGATAATAATATAAGTATAATGATTTAGGTTTGAAAGGCTTCCTAAGTTTCAATATATCAAATTTGTTAGGGTATCTTCTAATTAAGGAATATTCTGAAGTTTATTTCTCACTGACATAAGTTTTTCACCATGTATCTTCTTTTGATCATTGTTCTGTTATCTACAATAAAAGTAGACATGTTATTATTTGAAGATATTTTACCTATATCCTCCATGTAATTAGCATACATATCATAAATTAAAAGTGGAAATAAGCCATGAATTCTGAATTGGATTCCATGTATCTGAACCAAGTATGTATTTTGGTAGATCCTCCAGTTGATGTAAAACCTATAAGATGAAAATTGTTATTCAAGAAGAAACTGGACATAGATAGTAAATCCAATAACTATAAGGCACAGTTTTTTTCTTAACAGTTTAAGTAACTTCAAGTCATATACTATGATGAAAACTTTTAACTATTATCTATATTGAAATCCAATATAATTATACTTTCCATAGTATCTTATCATGATTATAGGATTTATAAAATTTATATCAAGATAGATTTCCTTAATATAAACCTTGTGTAAGATGTCTATATGTCACAACTAGAAGGGTTTAGTGTACCAAAGGATACCAAAAAGGTGTTCAAGTTTTAGTGATCAATTAATGGGTTGAAGCAAACATCAAGATCATAGAACATTCATTTTGATGAATCTATAAGGGAATTTGGTTTTATAAAGAATGAATGTGATATTTATATATATGAGATCTATTGGGAGTGTATTAGTTTTTGTAATAGTATATTTTGATGATTTATTACTAATGGGAAATGAGATATCAGTATTAAATTCAGTTAAGACATGGTTAAACAAATACTTCTCCATGAAAGACTTAGGTTAAGCATCTTTAATTCTAGGGATTGAGATCTATCATGATAGATATAATAGGATTAATTGAATAATTCAAGGTATATAAATTGTAAAGGTATTGAATATATTCAATATAGAAAAAATTAAGAGAGTATTGTTTCTAATTTCACATGGTATACATATTTTAAAGAAAATGCATTCTCATACATAAGAGGAGAGAGAGAATGAGTATAATCACTTATGAATATGTGGTTGGATCTATTATAAATTTCATTATATATACTAGGATTTATGTTTCCTATGCCTTGAGAATGGGATTAAAATATCAGGAAGATCCATGAGAGTTGTATTAGTTAGCTGTAAAGGTTATCCTGAAGTACCTGAGGCATACGAAGGATATGTTCTCGGTTTATAGAGTAGATGAAGAACTAGTTGTGATGGGATATATAGATAATATATTCTAAATAGATTCAAATGATATAAAATCATATTCAGTATATTCTTTTTTAATTAATGTAGGAGATATAATCTAAAATAAATCTAAGAAGCTAGTGGTCATCAATTATACAGTAGTTTATGAGTATATTATGGCTTCTGATATAGCTAAAGAATCATTTTGGATACAAAAATCCATCTAGGTAATTGATTTTGTGCCTATAAATAAATATTTTATCACTCTATATGGTGATAATACTACAATAGAGGTTTTAGACAAAGAGCATAGGCCATATCAATGAATAAAGCATATACATCAAAAGTATCATCTCTTGAAAAAAATTATCAAAAGGGTGATATTTCAGTAATTATTGTATCCATATAAGAGAATATGGTGGACCTGTTTACTAAATCCTTATCTCACTAAATCAATAATATCAAGTGAGAGCTATCATACTAAAAAAATTTAGTAGTTGGATTTAGTGAAATTGGGATTATGTTGGAGTTCGTGCCCTATAACCAAATAATTTTATACTTTTGATTACCATAATATTAATAAGTATCTTATAACATGATTATAATTTTTTTTGTGACATTAATGTGATAATTTACTTAGAGTATCAGTCATATTTAATGATTATAGTAGTTTCCCAATATTATGACAATATTCTTAAACAAATGTATTATAGTCTTGATAGTATGTGTCTTATGGAACACAAATTATGTTGTCACTATCTAGTGTTGGACGATCATAAGATATTGATACTTCTTCTCAAGAATTTCACACTTGGTAATCTCTAATATGGAAATTTATGAAGATAAACCCATTAATTAAATTCCACATATTATATGTGTCATTAGAAATCCCTATATATGGATGTGTTTATAGGTCCTTAAACTTAAGATTATTATTGATTTATATCATGAATCACATAATTAGATATATGGATGAAAATAATGATGAAATGTTCTATCATTGAGGTAGCATATGGTGGGTGTGTCATGAGTGATATGACATTAATTGAATATGTTAAGAAAGGATTTGTCGCTTTCGAGTTACTGAAAAAAGATATCTCTTATTGTTTGATTGAAATTGAACTGTCAAATTAAATTCATTTCCATGGTAGTTTGTTGACGAGTTAATTTAATAAGGTAAAAGAAAGAAAAATCAGTCACATAGGGTGAAGAAAGAAGTATACTTCCTGCTTTATGAGAAATTGAGACAAAGGAATTATATTACATAGTAGAGTTCATATGGATGTTATTAACATTGCAACATTAACTTAATTTTCTATGGGTTTCTTGATGTGTTGTTAGATGTTGATCTTGTTTTTAGGTAAATTCACTTAATTAAACTAAGAAAGATGCCTATAAGGACACACACTAATTTTATCCAAGATCTCGTTAAATTCAATTGAATTTAAATGATAAGAATAAATATTATTCTTGACTTGTGAAATAATTATTATTCAATTATCATTGATTTCATAAATTAAATCACTAAATATTATATTGTATAATATGTGATTTTAATATTACCTCGTGTTTACTATCCACAAGGAAATAAATAAATATTCATTTATTCACCAGTTTAATAAATAGATTAGAATAAATATTTATTTTGGTATATGAATATTTAAAAAAATATGTATTCATTGGTTTGGTGAATATAATATTTAATAAATAACTATTTATTTATGAGTTTAGTGAATATAATATTTATTTATTTATTGAATTAATGGTATATTTATTTGATTAAATGTTTTATTATTCAAGGTTTAATAAAAAACGAGGATTGATAGATTAATTAAAGAGCCTGGTGAAAATGATATATTATATTTAATATCATTTAAATAAATATTTATTTATTTATTTGATAAATTATATTTAAATATATGCATTCCAATTGATATAATAATATTATTATTATTATTATTATACATAGAGAATATATTATAAGAAATATTTGATAAAAGGTATTGGTGTAATTATCAAATATTAACACTAGATATACATTTATATTTATATCATTTTATATGTGATGAGTTTAATTGTGAAATACATTGAGACTCAATAAATTCTCTCAAACCCTACAGAGATCATCCTCCTCCCTCTATCTAAATAAAAAAGATAGAGTAGGATAAATTCTTTATTATGATCAATGGTGAATAATGTGAAGCACTAGGTTCCACTATGTCAGCACCCAGAATACCAAGAGCATTGTTCAAAGATTCATGGAGCACATATGGATACAACTAGTGGAATCCTAACTTAGATTCTCCATCACAATTATTACATGATAAGTGTGGTATTATAATTGATCAATACTAATTATCACATTCATGGTAATTATTATTTTAAATTAATTATAAATTAAATATAAAATAACCTCTCTTGGAAGATTCTAGGGTTTCCATCATCAAATCCTTTGGATATTATTCTTTGAAACTGATAAAAACCATTGTTAGGATTCGAATCGATGCTTAAACTACACCTAAGAACATTTAGATATCTTTTTTACTCTAATTATTATATGAGGAGTGATATATGCTTCATCCTTGAGGAGTATTCAGAACATGGGTATATCTTTCCATTCTATCACTATTTGAAGCAAGTATGGTCACATTTGGTTTGGAATGAGAACTTCACAATGTAGTAATTTATCTATTTACTTTCTTTATCAGTACATAATATTGATCATGCACCTATATCTACTGGACTTATTAGGAACATTGTTGGTTTTGGCCTACTAAGTTGTAATCAAACCCTAATCGAACACACGAGTACCTATGAAAACTTCATGTTTTATAAACCAGGTATAGTCAAGGTCCTTGATTCTTTTGATGTCAAGATATTAAATATTTACTAGTGTTGGGATATGGGATCGGGCTAAGAATCAAGACCAGTTTCATGGATATTACCTTAAATTTTATTTATTTTGGACCCAATTGTATATGATCCTCCCATGGTTGATCATTTTTATGTTATATGACTTGTATGTCATGTACAGTAGTTCACTTTGATACAACATGGTGTTGATATTTTTTATTGAATGGAATTTAGTTGTGTTGTTTATATTATCTTGTTGTTATATTAGGATGGATTATTTTAGTTATTTCTTGTGTTACTATTTGATCATTATCTATACCTAAGGTTACAGTCTCATGCACGGTTATATGTAAACCCTCATCGTTAGTCAGTAGCCTCTAGAATTTAGGGAGGTACATCTGAGTTAAGTAATAACCTAGTTTGGTCGTAGTGAAGGTGAACTAGACTATGGGCATTACACTTACATTGCTTCTAACATAATAGTGACTCCACTATTTTAAATTTTACTGTGTTCATCATTTTACCTTGTATAAAACATATAAATCTTAATTATATAGCCATTATAAGATAATATAATAACACTTAGTCCTTTTGTTAACCATTATAATTTTTCATATATGTATTTTAGATTTATAGATAAATCATTATAAGTGTGGTATTGAAACCAACTAATAAAATGTAAGGGTCTAAATTTTCTCAAACCTTTCCTTTATCTTTTTCCTATTCCTTAAGTGTATTCAAATATTTCTCTTTATTATTTATAAGTTTCTTTAATTAAAATTTTATTTTCTCGAATTTTCTCTTTACCCTTATGTAAAACCTACTACCTCGCATACGGGTAAGTTGGTTCTAATCTATGTAAGGGTAGATTCCTAGCTCGTGTAGGGGTATTATATTCTCTTCTTAGGGGAGTTTGAATTTTACATAGTGGTACTCCCATATTTCATAATGGTAGTCATGCTTTATCCATTTCTATATAAAGTTAATCATGTACTACATCAGGGTAAATCTCACACCATGGTCTTCTCAAGAGGGTATTTTCATCATGATAGATCCTATTTTATGTAAATATAGTTATTTTTATGTTATTGTTCAAGGGTATGGCCGTTTTGAATCCAATTTTGAGCCAAAGTGAACCATGGATAGTTCTACACTCATGTTGTTCATTTTTTGAATAGGGTGATCTCCCTATATAAAAGAAGTATTCCACCACACCCATTTTGTTGGGAATGGTGAATTTTGAGTGACTCTTGTGTAAAATGGGTAACCAAAAATGTTTGGTAGGCTGATCATGGCATGTGAGGTCATGGAAAATCCAAGCAACGAGAGGAGTTGGGGAAAATGATGAGAAGGGGTCTCCATATCCTGGTCTTCAATGTGGCATACTAAAATGGCTTGGGAGATTCCACCACATCATGGTCCAAGTCATTGAGATGGTTAGGGGTATTTAAATGTGATTTAAAATTCACATGGATTTTGGGGAGATAAGGAATTTCAAATTCTAGGAAGATATGATCTTATTTGACTGAAGAAAACCACGACATCAATGGAGATCACTACATCATGGTGGATTCCACTTGGGCTTCCTCAATAAATAGGGGTTCAAAGCTCCATTAGTTTATATTTTTTATTCTTCTCTAAAACCCTAGATAACCCCTAGCCTTCTCACAACTCCCTAATCAATAATATTAAGAGTCTAAACCTCATAGTTCATCCAAATAGAAGTCTCACAAATAAAGGTACCCTTTATTCTCCTATTTTCTTTGTTCTCCTTATTCTTATTTCCTATGAAGGTTTATTTTGGTGAGATATCTCTATTTTTTTGGATGAAATTCAAGGAAGACCTAATTGTCTCCTTTTTTTATAGGTTTTAGTGTTTTTTTGTGGGGGTTGATCCTCATTAATCTATTATTACATGGAGAAAGTTAAAATTCTAATTGAGGTAGGGTATTCATTAAATATCTTTTTTACGTGTTAGTGTGAAATTGTTATGCTTTATTTGATTTGGTTAATTATGGAATCAACCTAATGAAGATAATAATCGATAATCAAGAATGAATTGGAATTGGGTTATTGAGATCACATGTGATTTATTCATGTTGATATTGCCTCCTGATTTACTATATAGTATACTATCTAATTTTTGTGTTGTTGTTATTATTTAGCATGATTAATATGCTGTAAATTGATAAATAATAAAAATTTGGGGTGATGTTATGATTAATGAAGGATTCATATAAATTTATTATCATTATTCTTTGAAATTAATGAAATATTGAAGTTTTGTTTGAATCATGTTATATTTTACTTCTAGTTATGGGTAAATATTTATCATAGGCAGCTTATTATTGTTTAACCTATTCATAATGAGATGGTTAATTCAAAATGGTAATGAAATGGTTTTTCTCTAAAGATATTTTTTTATGGATAAGCAAGCTTGTTCTTGTTTGATAATAGCTCCAATTCTTTGGTGATATGGCCTTACTTTCCCCATGAGTTCACCATACTAAAAATACTTTTACTTCTTTGTATGATTTCTCTAGGATGGTAGATCCTTAAAATCTACTGTTGAAAACATGGTATGGTTGGTAAATTTATAGAACAATGGGAGGGTTTTCCCAAAGTTCTAGTAGTGACTTAATGCCAATGATAGAGGAATGTAAAGGGTTATGTGTAATATTATCAAGTATGATACTTGGGTAGATATAATGAGTTTGGAGCTAGGTTTTCTCCTTAGTTGTATTTTGGGTGCTTGATTTTTATGGCTAGTTATTGGATGGCTGACTATTGTGATTCTTAAGTGCTTTTTGTATTTGGTTCTTTAACTTGTAAGTGATTAGTTTTATCTTGTAGCTTAGGATGAGTCCTAAAGTTCCTAGAAATCATTTAATGATAAATGGATTAATAAATAAACTCATGAGAAGGGGTATTATTGATGGAAATAATGATAAATGATTTATATTAGAATGGAAACAAAGTTATGGTCGAATTAACTGCTTAAAGATCATGGTCATTGAATCTAGAAATGTAATATGGTTTATAAAATCATGTTGGGTTATAATGGAATGGTTTTATTAAACCAGAAATAGTAATGATTCATAATAAAATTTGTTAATTTTTAAATTACTAAATGGAATTTGTTAATGATTAATAACCCTTGATGCTTGTGTGCTTATATGATCTTGAGTTTCTTGGGCCTTCGTGGTGGGGGTTAGGTGTCATGTGGGAAAATATATGTAGATGAGTCTAAGTATAGATGGATACCCTTAGTTTGGTTGTATGCTATATATTCTTTATATTTTTCTAATTTCATATTCTTCACCACTTGTGTCGGATGGGAAACCGACACCCAAATTTTTTTAGTGGTGTTTTACCCAACATCTAGGTTAGTGTGGGAATGAATGGATAATTACTCCCTCTCCCCCTCTCTCCCTTCGGATGTAGTATATTATATGGTCATACCCAGGCTGTGATGGCTTAAGGTATAGGGTATAGACTCACACGAATTGTGATGGACCTTAGTTTTCTATACCTTTATGTGTAGACTATAATGGATTAAGGTTATAGATTATACTTGTATCCAACCATGGTGGTTATAGATTCCCATAGATGTGCATGCATGGGTTGAAGTATCTTCAAGTATAGTGAATGTTACATGGGTTGAATTGGCTTCTTAAATTCTACTTAGTTTCAGGATGATATTATGATGAGATTATAATGAGTTTCATGGGATGAAATATGAGACATGATATGATTTCCCAGTTTAGGGAATGATGACTTATGCGGGTGGTAATAGGATGTGATCTATTGGGACATGAGGGAAACAAATCAGTGGGGAAATTGAAGGGGATGCATTCATTTACATATATGGTTTGATATGAATATGATTATTTGTATGCATTACATGGTGACAAAGCCATGGTTAGGATGGGATGTAGTTTCACCTACTTAGGTAACGATTTGGTTTCATTTCTTATTCACTGTGATTTAGTATACTTATTTCACATTTTGTATAAGAGGAAGGGATCTTACTAAGTATACTTGTATTCTCACCCTACATATATGTTAAATATTTTTCAGGTATATAGGAGTTGTTTAGTGATTGATCTGAGAATTACTAGTCTGTGGAGTTTTTTATAAGTTTTTGTAGAACATGGTTGTTTCCTAGGATTTTTTTAGTATTATTTCAGTGGTTTTTAGTTATTTATATCATTAAATTCATGTATTTGGGTTCTTCTTTATTTATGCATGGATTCGGTTGGAAGGTATCATGTTATTAAGTATTCATTAAATTTTCAGAAATAGGGTAATCCCCCCCCCATTTTTGATTATATACCCTTGTAACTAGTCTCGATGTAATACATGAGATACAACTATAGTAGTTAAACACTACATCACAAAAATATTGCATAATTTGAACTCTAAAGAGTCTTTCTTCATGGATTTTTTTAAAAGACTAATTTTAATTTTAATTTGACCAAATGGAATATATTTTTATTATTTTAATGTTAATATTAGCTTAATATTAATTTTTTGGATATTTCTAAAATAATTGATTTTTAGGTGAATAGTGAAAAATACAGTTTTTACCAAAACTATGAAATTTATGAATTTATAAGTAAGACCTACATGTTTAGAAAACATTTTAATTGGTAAAATATTATTTAATATGTAAAATTTTAAATTTTAAAAATACTATGTTGAATTTATAAAAATTATTATTAACATTTTAAGGACCTGAGTAATATTTTTTAATAAAAACTATTTTTGGATTTTTATTTTAATTAAATATTATTTTGAAAAAATTTTGTTTTAGATTTATTTTAAATCCATAAAAATTTTATAATAAACCAATTTATATCATTAAAATTAAATACATTGAAATTTTTACCCTACACATAAATTTTATGCTTAAAAATACACTTTTTTCTAAAAATAGATTTTTACTCAATACATGAGCTGAGGTTTAAATTGTTTTTTATTACATATAGAAACATTATATGATGAAATGTATTTAATATTTTGAATCAATAATTCTAAATTATTTAATAAATTCCATTTTATTTTTATTCATAAAAAATGATTTACTTAGGTAAAAACTAGTTAACACGTTAAAATTGAAAACGGTAAAAATAATAAATCTAGGGGTAAAGAGAATTAAACGTGTTAAAACATGTTTAAAATTGGGTTTTTGAGATATTATATATCTTATATTATACCCCAATCAATTATTTTTCATTTTTAGAGCCACTTGACATGTGAAACGCGTTCCCTCTTTATATTAAGTTGAAATATTTATAAAAATATAATTCTCATGACTTATAAAAGGGGCCTCTCACCACCCCTTCAATACCACTAAAAAATTATTTTTCCTAAGGAAATTATACCCTTATTACTTTAAATATAGTTTTTTTCACCCTCTTAAGCTTATGTTCATAATATATTATCTTAATGCCTCTTTTCTAATGAGTCCTCTAAGAGAAATCCCAAGTCCTCAATGTGTGTGCTAATTTTACCAAATTTATTTTATTTTCTATATTACTTTTACAAATATATTTTTCACATTACTAAATAATTAAATCAATATTTTTGTATAATAAATTTAATTATTTTAATGGAATGACTATTAACCAAATTTCCTCTTTTCCCTTAAGTAAAAAAATGATATTCATGTGTGTGTGTGTAGACTACCACCACCACAAAGCACCTTGCTTAACCACCTTACATGGATGGTCCTAATGTTTAATTAATTAAATAATTATGATATTTATATCTTATTTTAAATTCTTTAATCATTAAAAATATTATACATTTCTCTTTTTCTATGGAAAATGAAATCATCAACCATTAGTACTTGTGGACTACCAGCTCCATGGAATAATTGATTTGTATTTTTTTATTCTCATCACCACCTTTCATGGATGGTAATTAGAATGGATTTAATGGAAAAATATTATTTTTATGAAATTATTAATATTTTATAAAGGCAAATTGTACTGCCTATTAATAATATGAGCAATAAATAATTGTGGTGAATTCAACCGTCCAAACTAGCGTTCTAAAAGGAAAAAAATGATTTCTTCATACTATGTAATAACTTCATATATGTTATATTATTCTTATAATTATTTAAAATTATGATATAACACACTAATTAATGTCATTATTCTTCTATTATAATTATATTACAACTAAATCACTTTATAATCATCCATTAATTATGGTATGTTCATGTTTGGGTTGATTTAACCACCTGCATGAGCAATGCTATAAATTTATATCATAGATGGAAATGAAAATTTAATTTTTGGTAATATATGATATAAATAATTAAATAATTACTTTGTTTTAGTTTTATAATGGAAACATTAATATTAAAATCATTATTTAAGATATCAATGTCTATTTGTTAAAAATCACTCAAACATGATCACTGTTGATTCTATATTTAGGGGTCATGACCAAAAAATTCATAGTATGAAATTATAAAATTATAAATAATTATAAAATAATAAATTTAAATTCCTTATATGATTAGTTAATGATGAAATTTTTGATAAAAATTAATAATAACGCCATTATTATGAAACTAGTTCAAAATGATCAAGATTACTCACACTCGATATTGAAAATAAGTAATAACTAACTAATATACATGTAGAGAATAATTATAAATGAAAATTAAAAAAAGTTCATAGGTATGAATATGGTTCTAAAATAGGTAATTGAGATAGTTATTTTTATTATATAGGAAGTTAGATCATGTAAGATCCCATCTTTTCCAGGTACATCCCTCTTGAGTTTTAGTTTAACCTCTTATAGTTGGGTTTTCTTTTTATATTTAAAAATTAGTGGCTGATTTTATTTTGAATAAAGAGATATTTTTTCATGGAAAATTTCCTAAAGTTTTAATATTTATATTTGTTTTAATTAATGGAGTTTGATTATAAATGGTTCAAAGGCTTATGAGGATTATCTATGGGTTTGAAAAGATTCTGAGGCAGTTTAGGTTTTTTCTATAGAATATGGGTTGTGATCCATCTTCAAGACAATTTCATGTCATGAATGGGTTACACGATCTGAACGTGTTTCTAGGAAAAAATCATGAACTAGTTCAAAGTTTGAAACATTTACACTCCATGAAACCAGTTCACTTCATGAAATGGTCCATCATGGTTATTTTAACCTAAGGTGATGCATTTTTCATCATATCTTATAAATCAGGAAATTCATGTCATGAAAGGTGTTCACATCATGAATATCTCAAGATCAGTATTTTTAGCCAATATTGCACTTATGAATTAGTTTCATTCATGGTGATTCCTTCTCACTCAAAGTATAGGATGACTCTAGTTAATTTTGGAGTGATGCCTTCCTCTATGGACCTCACGGTCTAGCATTAAATATCTGATGACTTGCTTGCTTTAGTTTTCCTCCTTCCTTATACTTTTCTCTATTATCATGGTGTGATCTCTTGACCTTCACTGGATCAGGTTTTGATCTTGATGTGTGTGATATAGGTTTTTCCTTTTGATCACTTCTTCCTTCATTATTCATCGGTGTTACCTGTTGGGAGTGTTTCTTTAATCTCCATATTAAAGTGGGTTATCTAAATATTATCTATTTTATCTGATTTAATTATCAATAGTATGTGAAATATGTGTGATTACACTTCATATGAAACCTAATAAATTAGATAAACCCTATAAAATAATAATACTTTATCTTTTAGACCATCTATTAGATCTCATTGGGTCCATAGGCATAGAGACTGAGACCTGCAGCCTCTTGATAGGTGTTCCATCCTTGGACCTTGTTGAGACTTGGTCAATTTGATATTAGATCCCTAAGATATATTGGAAAAATTGATTTATTATTGTCTTATTCTTATGAATTTTCTTAACATGTAATTTTTGTGATTTATTAAGGTAGAACCACCTAGGCTAAATTTGGTTAATCGATATGTTAATATCCTTAGGGTTAAATGATAAATAAAATAAGTTTGATATATTTATGAGGATAATTGGAAATCTAGATTTATGAAATATAACTAGCTAGAAAAATGATGATTTGATGAATTGATCATTGTTCCTTGTGGTGATATATCTTGTATGTTTGATTTTGGCCTTTCGAATTCCTTTATTATATTTTGAGATTATGTGACATTGATGTGATTGATTCTTGAGGGTGGGATGCTTTTTGGCATGGGGATTTTTATGGATATGACTAATGATTTATGTTGAATCTTGATGGAATGGTTCATGATTCCATACTACCTGAGGGCTAGGTGAATAGGTACTTAATTCTAAAGGGTAGAGTATATGACTATTCGGATGTCTGAGGACTAGATTCATTATCTATGGGTTTCTGAGGGGTGAGATTGTGGATATTCTATGGCTAAAGGACATTTTTTAATTGTATTTTTGTGTGAATCATCCTCAGTAGGAGAATATACCACCAATTATGTGATCCATCCTGATGTAGTAGGATCTGACTTTAGTCATAGATACCCAACAAGGCGCTGAAGTAGGTTTGTTTGACCCTGAGTGTCAACCCAAAACTTGGGGGATTCAGGTTTTACTTTATGTATAGTATTGATTAATTTAATTAATACTCTTTTTATCACTATATTTTTCACGAACCAACCCAGTTCAACCGTGAACTGGTCACCCAATCTGATCTATGGCAAGGACCGAGAGGCGTTCCCAATCCTCCCAGGCTGGAGACAAGCACCAAAGGCATCATAAGATACAAATGGAATTATTTCAACCAAAAAATGAATAAGGCAACTAACTAATTAAAATAACAAACCAAACTAAAAAAATAAAAACTTTACATTATTTACAACTGTAATTAAGGAAACAACATCCAGAATAACAAAAAAACTAGAATAACCAAACTGAACCTGACACCCATGACACCACTATGTAACCCCGAGAGTCACTCTCCAGTCTATTCCAAACATCTCCCAAGGAGATTGATCCCAGGCTGGAACCTACAGAATAAGTTAAAAACAAAATAAAAATATAGTCATGAGTATTAAAACTCAGTAGGTAGGCCCGAATAATTCTATTCCCCCTGCACATGATTTTAAATAAATAAAAATTGATTTCAAGGTTTGAAATACAATATATAAATATATGTTTTCTATAATTTTTATTTTTAAAGAATACAAATAATAAATTCATTTCCCTCACACTTTGAAAATAAACTTCACACGTGGGGGAGAGTTAGGTTCTTAGAGAGGAAGAAAATAGGACCAATTTGATAAACATTTATTTTTTAAATCAAGAGAAAAATATGATCACATTTTCTTTCAAACATTTTTTTTTTTGAAACCTTTTTAACAAAAACACACTTTCTCAATTTACCAAAAGAACACCAAAAACTAATCACAAGGATCAATAGTCTATATATTGAGGGCAATGACACTAACGATAATAGCATTGAAGAAACACAAGAATACCTGGGAACTTAGAGGAGAACTATAATGTACTAATACAAGAGACCCTATCCCTGGTAGCATGCCACACACGATGAAATAAAAATTCCCAAACACTTATCCACCCTAACTCAGGACAGACTGAGGGGCCCAATCCCATAGTAATAAACCCAAATATATCCACCTACTATGGGATATTGGTCAGTATGTTAATTACTAGTATATCAATCATTCTCAGTAATCCTTTTAGTTATGATAGGTTCACATGCTAAGTTCACAAAGAGGGGTGTTCCAAACAATCTAAAAAATAATCCATATATACACCATCACACATAACACACACAAACCAACACCACTCCATCCATATTAAGGAGTATTACTTGCCTTAAAAAATAATTATACAAGGGAGGTCCCATACAGAGGACACTCACATCCCATGTCCAACCATCAAGGCAAGAGTCACTTTTCGAAGGGTTTTCTAAACAACCATTTAATAAAAAATGACAAACGGGCCTCATGTCAATTTTCACGCATCAAAACTTTAATAATAAACTACACATAATCCATTTTCAATACCAATCCAATTTAGAAATCCAATTTGAAACACAAACCACCATTTTAATTTCAAAATATCATTTAAAAAACCAATCTAGCCTTTAGAAATCATAAACTACTTAGAAAATTCAACTGAACAACTTAACCAACACTTGGTGTGTAAAACCCAACAAAAACACACCACATGTTCAAAATACATTTTAAAACCATATGCACTCACTTTGAATTCCAAAAACCTACTTAGAAACCTATTTAAGGAAAAGAAACCACCACTTTAAATCTAGAATACATTATATGATCCAGTCAGGAATTTGATAAACACTTAGCATGCATAGCACCATTAAAACACTTGAAAAGTGCCAAATGGGCCTTACATAATTTCCTCAAATAAACTATTCTCATACATAAGCACAACAAGACACTTTTAACCAAGAGAAATTTGGAAATACATTTGATAAAATTCAATCACCATTTTAAACCTCACAAATACATTTCAAGACCAAAATATGCTTCTAAAAATTATAAATCATTTTTTACCAAACATAAGGCATGCACTATTCTTCAAATACACATCACACATTCAAAGAAATTAAGCAAAACACTTCATCTCCCATAGAAAAAATATTATAAAAAAAATAAATCACTAATTTAATAACTATGGAAATTGTGAAAAATAAGAAACTAATGAAATCATAAATTTGAAGGCAATGTGCAATGGGGTCTTACCTCAATCGATGAAAAAATTCCAGGAACCATTGTGAAACCTCAATCGTACCTCAACTGCACCTTAGGAAAGCTAAATCCAAACCTATTCACCAAGATTGAACCCAAATTTGAGGAATCAACCCTAAAAATCAGAACCCTTTTTGTGCAATGAAAATAAAACTCAAAAAACACTCACTGGAGGCAGGGGCTTGCACCGGAGAGAAGGGTGTCGGATAAGGGGACCGCACTGGGGATCACACCGGCTCAGCTAGGGGTTCACAAGGGGAGGGTTACCACCCTCAGGGAATCGTTAGTTCCTATGGGGCTAACCAAATTTATAAATTTATATTAAACTCAGACAACCTACTTAAATATATAGTACTTGGAAAGTCTGAGTGTCGAACGAACATAGATGATCTGTTTGTTCTATATTAATTAGGAGATTGAAATTGCAGTTGCTTAATTAGATTTTAGAAAAGAGGAAAAATGGCATGGATTGGGTTTTTAATTCAAGATAGAGGCAAGCTAGGATTAGTGATGTTTAGGGTTATGTGCTAGGGATTTACGTGAGAGTGTTTTTATTCAGTTTTGGTGACAGAATTGGGTTAGTATAGATCCTTGGTCTTGGTATCCCACCATTTTCCAATGATTTAACCTTTGTAATGGTCACCTACTTAGTGAAATCAAAGAAATAGGTGACCCAAAACCATTTTTAAACATAAAAATCCAAGATTTCACAATGGTCATGGGAAAAGAAGGATAATTAATTAAAGAAATAAAATGAAACACCTCAAATCACACACAATGGTCATACAATATGAAGAGAGAGAGAAATGGAATTGGATAAACAATTTGAAATAATCAAAAACATGAATATAATATATAAAATAATCCCTAAGCCTCACTCCCCCTATAAATCACATCGCCCAGCACTATGGAGACTACTCGCTCATGGAAAAGGAAAGTATCTTGGATACCCAAAGAAGAATGGTGGAGAAGTGGGACCTCAGATCATCACTCTGTCATCTAGAGGCCTTCCCTTGGTGATTCTTATCGTCTTCTACCTCTGAGTGTCTTGGAAGGGCTGTCTGGGATGGTATATATATACTTTTTTCATTGAAACCCGCATCCCACGTCGCCTGATTTTTTTCTGTGTGTCGACCCCTACACGACGTGTACTTAGGATACATGATGTGTACCTCATATCTTCTTTTTCCTCCATCATGTTGAATTAGTGAAAATATCATACTCTGGTTTGACTATTGTCACGTCATGTACTGGTGGTACATGACGTGTAGTCTATGTTCACAACCTGTTTCGTCGTCATGACTTGTCCAGCACAGATCTACTTCACATGATATGGTCACAATGTGTACTTGTGGTACACGATGTGTAGTTAACTTTTCTTTAGTTTCAAGCTCTTCTTTATCTCAAAAAATCTGGTTTCGAACCATGATCATTTGGCTCATTTTTCATCCACTTTTCTTTTCTTTTTTCAAATATTATTCATTTCCTTCCATAAAACACAAAACAAGTAAATTTATTCCAATTTTGTCATAATCATTCAATAAAGTACAAAAATCAACACATTGAAACACATTAAAATATATACATGAAATAGACATAACATAGGGTCAGTCGATGATGAAAGGTAAGAGGCTTTTGAAGAAGGGGTGGCGCCGATTGGGTCACATAGGGGAGGAGACCACCATAGGAGGGTGCGCCGAAAAATAAAGTGTCGGCGGTAGCTGACTGGAGAGGGGAGCGGTGCTGGCTGGGTGTGCACAAAGGGAGGGCGTGCCAAATAGGGGGGAGGTAGCATGGAAGGGAGGGGGAATACGGAGAGGGGATTATGGTTAGAATATATTTTTTTCTTTTATTAAACCCTAAAAACAAATTATTAATAATAATACATTAATAATGATCAAAATAATAATTATAACAACAATAAAAATAATAATTAATAACCTTCATAATAATAATAATAATAACTTAATTATAAAATTAATAATAATTGAAACACCCAAATCTTCCATGTTATGCTTCCTTTTAAATAATTCAATAGCTTGTGTAACATGCAACATCGAGTTCGAGCACACCATGACCTATCAAACTAGCCGTTTTAAAAGTGATTATGAATAGTAATAACCAAATTATGAAATTTATAAATTTTATTTTTCAAAATATACTTCATTTTTTAATTCGGAATATCAAAATTTTCTTATGATGAATTTTTGGTATTTTCTGAAAAGTTTCAATTTTTGATGAATAGTGAAAAATACTGCATTATTATTTAAAAACCAACTTTTTCATTTAAATAATTATTTTAATTTAAATTTATTTTAAAGTCACAATAGATACATAATAAATATATTAGTCCAATTTAGTTTATAGGAATCATTTTTATAATATAATTATATATAAAAAAATTATTAAACTTTCGAACGTCTCTTTTACCCGCCTTCAAACCACATCTACAGATTTGCATTAAACATAATTTTACTACTTATGTGAATTTAATTTCTAAAAATATACATACATGGTTGTAATACGTATGAAAAATATGGTCTAATAGGATTGAAATATTTTTTGGTGAATAGTAACTTTTGAATATTATTTACCACGGTTAAATGTAAATAGGGTAATTAAAGGTAAAAATAATATTATAATGATATAAAATTACCCTAAAACTTTTCCTAATTTTATTGAATAAATTTTTCAACCAAAATAAACCTTAGGTTGAAAATATGATCCTTTTTAAGCCACTTGTGTTATATTAGGACATTTATTATATTTTATTTAAAGAGGAGTTAAAAATATCATATTAAAATTTTAATAACTATATCATTTTTAATATAAGTATATGAGTGATATGGTTAACTATAAATATTTTTTAGAAATCTAAAATTATTATCTACATAATGGTAATTTATTTATAATTTTAGGAAAAAAATAATTTAATTAAATGGTGAAACAATAATGATGCGGTAATTGAATTATTAAAGGAAGAATCAATTAAATGATATTTAAGATATTAAAATAAATATAATTTGATTTAATTAATGACATCCAAGAATTTTATAGATAACAAAGACATTTTATTTACATATTGTAAGTATTGGTCTCAAGTTATCATATTGTTTTTTGATTTTTAAAAATAAAAATATTGAATAGTATAAAAATTAAAATAAATGACACTTTAAAATAAATAATAATTAATTAAATGTTATAAAATTTATAAAAATATCAGGTTCATAAAAATAACTATTATAATATTAATAATTTCATAAATGATCCAATTTGGTTAATTTTGGCATTTTATAGTAACTATATTAACCCTATATTATAAAAGGACAGGTAAAAATAGCAAGAGTTAAACTATTTAACTAAGGGTTAAATCCAAAATATTAGGTTGATTTTGTGACCTAAACTTGTCTAAAAATAATTTTATAAGATTATTTCATATCATCTGCATCTTATACTTGAAATAAATTACTTTGTATCTATTTTAAACAGACAATAAATTTATAATAAATTAATATTTTAAGATCTTCCAAAAGTACCCCCCACCTCTCTTATAAAAGGGCACCCTTAATTCTCTTTTATTCACACATATAAATCCCTTTATTTCGGTAAAAACATGACCATTTATCACCCCAAATTTCCTCACTTAATTATAGAGGCCATACTTTTGGAATAAATCTATCCTAAGGATTCCTTTTATGCAAATCAAAAGGAGAAGCTCAAAGAAGAGGTAATTGTTTTACCAATCCCCTTCAATTTTTTTCTTCTTATACTTCCTATTTCTATGTTTTTTCCATAACAAAGTAATAAATATAGTATAATATACATGTTTGTATGTTATTATAATTATGTAATAACCATATTCCTTCATTTATCTATCCTAAGAATAACAATATAAACATGTGTGTGTGTGTGGATTACCCTCTCCACGTCGTGGTGTAATTTGTTATTAAACACTACTATATTTGGATGGGTATAATTATGAGTATAATTGTTATAAATAATAAATATGACATGATAATGATTCTTTATAATCAATAAACCATCCAATTCTATACCATTTAACCATTAAGGGAATGATATCGTCGCTCGTGCGTACATACACCCTACCATCTCTACAACGCGGTGAGATTCATTATCTATATTAACCATTCAAGAATGATTATAAAATTTATATGATGAGTAAAAATAATAATTATGAACTTAATTTAATTCTGGATATGAATTAAATACATGTTATGCATGGAAAATTGACTTACATGACAAAATATGAATGGGAAAATGAGGCAATTAACACTTGAAACAATGGTAATATTGAAATATTATTAACAAAATGATATAAGAGGATAATATATGATATCATAAATATTGATATGATTATGGTATAATTTAATAGCATTTTTTAACCATTATACACTACTGGAAAATGGACCTATCCCCATGGTTTTGGAGAAAACCGTGGGGATAGACCCCACATATACCCACGGTTTTGGAAAACTGTGGGTATAGGTGTCTATTGAAGACCTATACCCATGGTTTTCCAAAACCGTGGGTATAGGAGGGGTCTATCCCCACGGTTTTCCCAAACCGTGGGGATAGGTCCTGAAAAGTGACCTATACCCACGGTCTCCCAAAACCGTGGGTATAGGGGTACCTATCCCCACGGTTTTGGGGAAAATCGTAGTGATAGGTCTGGACCAAAATTCATATACCCACGGTTATGAAAATCTATGGGTATAGGTCACTTTTGTGTGTGCGGGGAAAAAAAATTTCCGCGGGAAAGAAATTTGTTTTGGTGGGAATCCTATACCCACAGTTCTTCCCTCTATACCCACAGTTTTTATAAATATATTTAACTATATATATATATATATACATATAGGTGATGTTAGGGTAGTGGTTAGACGCTGTGTTTTCAGCGGAGTGGTCGCGAGATCGAAACTCGGCGCCTGCATTATTTTAGGACCTATACCCACGGTTTTGAAACCGTGGGTAAAAGCCATTGACACCGTGACAATTGGATATGTTTCGGTGACATGGTGGCAGGACACCTATACCCACGGTTTTGGAAAACCATGGGTATAGGCTAGGGACCTATCCCGACGCCGTTCCAGCCCACAGTTCCCAAAACCGTGGGTATAGGTTATACCCACGGTTTTGGGGGCTATACCCACGGTTTTGAACCGTGGGTATAGGATGTTTTTCCAGTAGTGATATAAGATGTTAACACACCCTCTACTAAAGGAAAGTATAAAGTTAAGAGATAATTTCACAATATCATTATTATCTGAGGTTATTTATACATAAGTATCTACTGGTATATCCTCATCATCCATGTCCATGTTTCTTAAAATGTATTTCAAAATATTATCAACATTTGTTTAAAGAAATTTTTACCCATTTTTAAATTTTTATATAAAACATTTTGAAAGTAATCTTTCTGTCATTTTTCAAATGATGTACTTTATAACCTTTTTGACAAATTATGGAAAGAATGCTTTTTTAACTTATATGCCACGAGTGACTATTTTATGCCGTTATGATGACATAACATTTTTAAGATTCCCTTATAATATTACAAGTTTATTTTCAAAATTAATGTTTTCCTTTATAATTTCATGGATTTTAAATTATTTTAAAGTAAAAAAATGGATATTTATCTCAAATAGTTTTAATGATTTTATTAGATTATTTTCATCTATTCCAACATCCTTTGTAGGATTTTATGATTAATTGGTGTTGATTTATTATGAAATAATATTACATATTATATTGAAGGTTTTATGATATATTTGACTTTGGATGTTCTCTTTTGATACCCTTTATGGTTTATGGTTAAATAATTAACATTTCGTATGGTAGTTTTAATATTAATGTTATTGTTATATTTTACCCCTTTCATAAGAGGAATACATTGGACTTAGTAAGTGATAGGTGAAGACTGATATATCCCCTCGATGCATTGGTAGGTCTCATAAGACAAACTAATGTCTTGGCATAAGGCCTTGATGGTATGTTTATTTATGGTCTTGGCACGAGGCCTTGATAGTATGGTTATGATGTCAGTCATTATGCATTCTCTCATTATGAGATTATTTATTGATATTACATGTGATTATTCAACTAGTAGAATATCCATATGAATGTTTAAATTGAATTATTTGATTTATTCTTACCATATTATTTTGAATCCTCTATTTTAGTTTTATACCTTACCTTAAAATTTTATGCTTATTTACAATAGCTTCCACTATATTGTTTATCCTTACTGAGCATTTGAGCTCACCCCTTTCTAATGTTTCATTTTTCCCTATGATGAAAAGAATTATATTCTGATTGACCTATATGGATATTCTAAGGGATATTAGAGTTTTCAAAGGGTATAATATGTTTTTTTTAATTTCAAGATGTAATGTAAAACTTATGTTTGTATCTGGTGTTTATAAGGATACTAAATCAATCGGTCCTTTGAGATTTGATTTCTTATGATCATGCCAATGTAATAAAATAATGCACCAACTCTGGGAAACTGGGGTTGGGGTGTTATAGTTGGTATAAAAGGAATTTTAGTACAAACCTTGGAAACAAGATTTAGTAAAACCTTGATTAGGGAACAATACCCTAAGATAGAATTTGAGGATAAGTATTGAATAAAATCTTATAATTTTGGTAAAATAGAGATTTTGTTGGTATTACTAGAAAATACATCCCTTTCTAGATACTATAAGTGGATGTGGTTATGGAACATATATACCAAGGAGTAATAACTCCGACTAAGTGTTCCGAGATTGACTTGAGTTAACCTAGTACACAACAATGGGACTTACTGTGCACCTGGTTTGACACTCTTGGGGGATATGCTTAAGATAATTCACATTTTCTTTATAACCCATCATGAAGGATTTGTGAGTAAATATGTCCCCAAAGAACCATTTTTATGATTACGGATTATATATGAATAAAATTTTCAATTTATGTTAAGTATTTTACTAGTTTGGAATTATAAATTATGGTTCATAACCTAATCTAGTGTATGCCATTGTTTAGAAATGGAACCTAGTGAAAGGAATGGAAACTGTATCAACACACGTAATCCATGTGGGTATTTCCCTCCTATGAAATATAATGATATTTTATCAGGTGATACAACCGGAACTAAACATATTATAACCATCCTTGGACAACTAACTCAGGTTATGAATAATAACCTTACCTGTATGGAGCAGCTTGATCCACAATATGGAGGATCAATGTTAGACCATTTAATGAGGAAAAACCCCTCCAAAATTCAATGAGACTAAAAATCCTTTTGTAGCTAAAGAGTGGATAGGTTCCTTAGAAAAAATATTTCTTTCTTTGGGGAGTAACGAAAGGGAAAAATTTGTTATGAAATTTTATCATCTATCAGGAGATGAAAATCAATGGTGTTCATTAATTCAAAACATGAAAGAGGATGAAAAGATAGAAAATATGGAATGTAGGGGATTTAAATAACTCTTCCTAGAAAAATAATTTCCTTGTGATCTATAAGAGGATATGGAGAGTCAATTTCTGAGTATGAGACAGAAGGAGGATAAGAATATTGCAAAGTATGAATCTAACTTTACAAGGTTAGCAAGAGATTTTACATAATACATATATAACCCAAGAAGTAAGATTGATCAATTATTTGATGGGTTAAAACCATTACTATGATAGGAATTGGTCTCAAAATCTTTATCATCGTACAAATATATAGTCTCATGTGATATCAATACATAAAAGGAATTCTCAAAGTCTTCTGACTTTAAAGGAAATAAGAAGAAGAAAAGAGCTTCTGAATACTATGGAAAAATAAATAAGGGGAAGAATGGAAAAGCTGACATTACACCCTATAGTAATTATGGGAAGAAACACCCCAATACTTTCTTAAAGGGGATGGGGGTTTGTTAAAAGTGTAGAGAAAAAGGCCACCAAGCTCATGATTGCAAGGGGAAGAAAGAATCTATAAATGTTCAGTGCTAAAATTGAAAAGATATGGGACATCATGCAAATTATTTTCCTAAGCATCAAGGAAACTTTCCCCAAAAATGTACAAGGGAGCAAGGCCAAGATTTTGTGATCACAACTGTTGAGGTTGAAGTTCCTAATAATGTGGTGGTAGGTACTTTAATCATTTACTCAAATTTAGCCAAATATTTATATGATTATAGATCCTCTCATTCCTTTATATATTCTCAGTTTACTTTAAAAATTAGATATTTCCAATTCACATTAATAATGGAGTTATCAGAAAAAACCCTAAGGGAAGTCTCATTACAACAAAGATGTGTCAAGAAGTTCCCATTATGGCATATAAAACGTGCTTTATCTACTGACTTTATCATCTTACTTATGATTGAATTTGATATAATCCTTAGTAGGGATTGGCTATCAAAATATAATAGGAAATTTTATTTCAAGAATAAGGAAGTTTGTATTTGTGAGGAAGATGAAAAATCCATTATCTTTAGAGAAGAAAATTCATCACCTAATTCTTATCAAAATATACCCCCAGTAACTTTACTGAATGAGATTATTGGGGAGGAATAGGAAATAACATCTAGGGATGAAGAAAGAAATATCCAAATTGAGGATGTACCTATTTTATGAGAATAAATTGATGTATTTCCAGAGGATTTACTTGGAAATCCTCCAGATTGTTAAGTTTAGTAAACTATTGATTTAATCCCTGATGCAAGGCCAATATCAAAAAATCCCTATAGAATGGCCACTATGAAATTAGTAGAGCTAAATAAACAATTATAGGATTTTTGTAATAAGGGATTTATTAGCCCTGATGTTTCTCCATGGGGATCCCCAATCCTTTTTGTTAAAAAGAAAGGTGGATAAATTAGGTTGTGCATTGACTATAGAGAAATCAGTGTTATTAAAATAAAGAGAAATTATCATCTGCCTTTCATTAATGATTTATTTTATCAGCTTCAAGGATCTCAATATTTTTCGATGATTGAAATTCATTCTGAATATCATAAATTGTGTGTAAAAAAGTAATATATTCTAAAGATAACATTCAGAATGAGGTATGGTCATTCATAATTTACATTAATACCATTTGGATTGACTAATTCACCATATGGTTTCATGGATCTAATGAATAGATTATTCATGTAATATCTTGATTATTTTTTTGTAGTATTTATTGATGATATCATGGTATACTCCAAAACCTATGAAAACCATGAGAACCACTTGAGGATTGTTCTGAAGACTCTTAAAAGAAATGAACCATATGGGATGTTTAGCAAGTGTGAATTATGGATTCATGAGTCTCCAAAGATATAATCTCTCTTGATCCTGCAAAGAAAAAGGCAATCCAAGAATATCCAGCATCGATGAGTAGAACTATGGTACGTAGTTTTATTGGTTTAGCAGGTTACTATCGGCATTTCATCCAGAATTTTTCCTGATTAGAAAACAATTTAACCAAGATCACATGTAAAGGGGTTAAATTTTTTTGGACAAAAGAGTGTGAATAATTTTTTTAAGAGTTGAATAGAATATTATTCAATACTCCTATCTTGACTTTACCATCTATAAATTATGGGTTTGTGATTTATAGTGATGCATCAAATAAAGGACTTGGTTGTGTCCTTATGTAGAATGATAGGGTTATTGCCTATGCATCAAGGAAATTAAAAATTCATGAATAAAAATACACAACTCATGATCTGGAGTTAGCAGTAGTAATCTTTTCTCTGAATATATGGAGACACTATCTATATGGTGAAATATGTGAGCTATATACTAACTACAAAAGTTTGAAATATATTTTCTCACAAAAATAACTCAACATCAAACAAAAGAGATGTCTTAAGCTACTTAAGGATTATTATTACACAATACACTACCACCTAGGGTGGGAAAATAAAGTGGTGGATGCGTTGAGTGGAAAGGAACATAGAGTTCTAAACAAAATGAGAGTTGAAAACGATCATATGTTCATGGATCTAGTAAAGATGGACATGGGAATTATCATGGAAGGTGAAACATCACTACTTTTTCAAATGGTATCCAAACCTTCTTTATTGTAAAGGATAAAAACTTCCCAGTCTAATGATGAGGGGTTTCAAAAGAAAATTAAAGTTTTGAAGGATGGGAGACTAATTGATTTCGTATTTGAATATGGTATTTTAAAATTTGGGGAGAGTCTTTGTGTTACGGCTATACCTGAGCTAAAAATGGAATTATTGGATGATTATCATAGCTCCAATTTATCTATACACCCTGGTGGAACTAAGATGTAAAAAGATTTTAAGGAACATTTTTTTTGTGAGAGAACATGAAGAGGGAGATTTCTAATTATGTGTTGAGATGTTTGGCTTATCAATAGGTGAAGGATGGAAGACAAAATCCTAGAGGAGTCATGCAACCTCTTCCTACACCTTTATAGAAATGGGATAATATTATGATGGACTTTGTCATGGGGCTACCAAATATTCCCAGAAGAAATGATGTGATTTGGGTTATTGTTGATCTTCTTACCAAATCATCACATTTTATCACTATAATAGAAGATTTACCACTTTATAGTTTAGAAATACTTTACATTAATGAAGTTATAAGACTTCATGGTGTACCCCTATATATTTTTTCTGACTGTGATCCCCATTTTACATCAAGATTGTGGAAAATTCTTCAGAAGGCCCTAGATACTGAGCTTCTTTTGAGCATTACCTACCACACTCAAACTTATGGACAATCACAAAGGACTATTAAAACCTTAGAATACATGTTGATATCTTAATCACTTGAATTTTAAGGTATGTGGGATCATTATTTACCTCTAGTAGAATTTTCCTATAATAATATCTTTCATTAAAGTATTCATATGGCACCATATGAAGCATTATATGGAAATAGATGTCGTACACTGACTTGTTGGGATGATGTTGGTGAAAGAAAACTTATATTCCTAGAACTTGTTGTGGAAATGATGGAAAATGTAAATACTATTCATACCCCTATCAAAATAGATCAAATTAGGCAAAAGAGTTATGTCGATAACCAATGGAAGTATTTGGAATAACAAGTGGGTGATCATGTTTTCTTGATGGTATCTTCATGGAAGGGTATTATATGATTCGGTAAGAAGGCTGAATTAAGTCACAGGTACATCATACCTTTTAAAATTCTTAAACATATTGGATTTATAGCTTACCATTTGGTAATACTGTCAAGTCTCTCCAATTTTCATGATGTGCTCCACATATCAATGTTAAGGAAAAACATGCTAGACCTAATGCGTGTACTTGCCTATGAAGAAATAGAACTAGAACCCAATATGTATTATTGTGAAGATCCTATCAAGATTCTTGATACCAGAGAACAAGTTTTGAGAAATCGAATGACTCATCTGGTAAAGGTTCTTTGGAGAAACTGTAAAATGGAAGAGGCAACATGGGAACCTGAATAACTTATAATGAAGAACCACCTCAATATTTTTATGAAGTGATATTCAAGAAATTTCAAGGATGAAATTTTTTGAAGGAGGTAAGAATGTAACACCCCAATATTCTATGGTATGCTTCCTTTTAAATAATTCAATATCTTGTGTTACACGCAACATCGAGTTCAAGTGCACCATGACCTATCAAACTAGCTGTTTAAAAAGCGGTGAAGAATAGTATTAAGAAAATTATGAAATTTATAAATTTTATTTTTCAAAATAGACTTCATTTTTGAATTTTTAATATCAAAATTATATTATAGTGATTTTTTGGTATTTTTTCCAAAAGTTTCAATTTTTATGAATAGTGAAAAATACTGCATTATTGTCAAAAAACCGACTTTTTCATTTAAATAATTATTTTGCTTTAAATTTATTTTAATGTCACAATAGATACATAATAAATATATTAGTCCAATTTATGTCATATGAATCATTTTTATAATATAATTAGATATAAAAATTTTATTGAACTTTTGAACGTCTCTTTTACCCACCTTCTAACCACATTTGTGGATTAGCATTAAACATAATTTTACCACTTCTGTGAATTGAATTTTGAAAAATTGACATACATGGATCTAATAATTATAAAAAAAATGGTCTAATAGGATCAAAATAATTTTTGGTGAATAGTAGCTTTTAAATATTATTTACCACGGTTAAATATAAATAGGGTAATCAAAGGTAAAAATAATATTATAATGATATAATATTACCCTAAAACTTGTCCTAATTTTATTGGATATGCTTTTTTCAACCAAAATAAACCTTATGTTGAAAATATGATCCATTTTAAGACACTTGTGTTAGATTAGGACATTTATTATATTTTATTTAAAGAAGAGTTAAAAATGTCATATTCAAATTTTAATAACTATATAATTTTTAACATGAGGATATATAAGTGATATGGTCAAATATAAATATTATTTATAAATATAGAATTATTATCTATATAATGATAATTTAATTAAATGGTGACACAATAATGATGCAGTAATTGAATTATTAAACTAAAAATCAATTAAATGATATTAAAAATATTGAAATAAATATAATTTGTCTTAATTAATAACATCCAAGAATTTTATAGATAACATAGATATGTTAGTGATATATTTTAAGTATTGTTTTGAATTTATCATGTTGTTTTTATATTTCTAAAAATTAAAATATTGAATAGTATCAAAATTGACATAAATGATACATTAAAATAATTAATATTTAATTAAACGTTATAAAATTAATAAAAATCTCAAGTTCCACAAAATAACTATTATAATGTTAAAATTATCATAAATTATCTAATTGGGGTTCTTTTGGAATTTTATAATAACAATATTAACCCTATATTATAAAAGGACAAGTAAACATGGTAAGAGTTAACGTGTTGAACTAAGGATTAAATCCAAAAGAGGAGGTTAATTTTGTTACATAAACTTGTCTAAAATCATTTATTGAGAGTATTTTGACCCATAATCATCTTATAATCTAAATAAATCATTTTTGTGCTATTTAAAATCAAAAATCAATTTATAATAAATTAATATTTTACAATCTTCCAAAAAAGTGTCCCTCACCTCTCCTGTAAAAGGGAACCATTTCTTCTCTTTGATTCACACATCTAAATCCATTTATTTAGGCCAAAACCTGACCATTTATCCTCCCAAATTCCCTAACTTCATCCTAGAGTCCATAATTTGTTCATAAATCTATCCTAAGGAGTCCTTGTGTGCAAATCAAAAAGAGATGCTCAAAGAAGAGTTAATGGTTTAACCAATTCCATTCAATATCTTTTCTTCTTCTACTTCCTCTTCTTATGTTGTTTCCATACCAAATTAAAGAAATCCAGTATCATCTACATGATAATAAGTCATTATAATTATTTAATAACCACATTCCTCCATTTATCCATCCTACGAATAATAATATCACCATGTGTGCGTACGTACGGTTTACCGTCTCTACATTGTGGAGTAAATTGTTATTCAACAATAATTTATTTGGATGGGTATAATGATGAGTATAATGGATATAAATAATTAATATAACATTATAATTATTCTTTATAATTAATATACCATCCAATTACATACCATTTAACCATCAAGGGAATGATATCGTCGACCGTGCGTACGTACGGCCTACCATCTCCATGACATGGTGAGATTCATTGTCTATGTTAAACATTCAATAATGATTATAATATTTATATAATGAGTAAAAATAATTATTATTAACTTAATGAAATTTTTGATATTAATGAAATACACCATATTCATGAAAAACATTACTTACATGACAAAATAGGAATGGGAAAATGAGGTAGTTAACACTCGAAACAATGGTAATACTAAAATATTATTAACAAAATGATATAAGAGGATAATATATGATATCATAAATATGGATATGGTTCTAGTATAATTTAATAACTTGTTTTAACCATTATACATGAGGTAAATTCAACCTTTACTAAAGTAAAGTATAATGGTAAGGGTTAATTTCATAGTCTCATTATTATCTGAGGTTGTTTATACGTAGGTATCTACTAGGACATCCTTATCATCCATGTCCATGTTTCTTAAAATGTATTTAAAAATATTATCGACATTTTTTAAATACATTTTTCACATGTTATACTTTTTTTATAAAACATTTTGAAAGTAATCTTTTCGTCATTTTCTAAACAATGTACTTTATGACCTTTTAAAAAATTAAGGAAATAATTTTTTTTAACTTATACGGTGCAAGTAGCTATTTTCCGCCATTATGATGCCTTAAAATTTTGAATCTTCCCTTAAAATATTACAAGTTTATTTTCAAATGTAATTTTTCCCTTTATAACTGCATGTATTTTAAATTATTTCAAAGTAAAAAAGAGGATATTTCTCTCAAATAGTTTTAATGATTTTATTAGATTATTTTCATCTATGTCAACACCCTTTGATGGATTTTATGCTTAATTGAGGTTTATTTATTATGATACAATTTTCCATATTATATTGAAGGATATATGATATATTTGACTGTGGATGTACTATTTTGATACCATTCATGGTTTTTGGTTAAAGTATTAACATTTTGTATTCTAGTTTTAATATAAATGTTATTGTTATGCTTTACCCCTTTCATAAGAGGAAATAATTGGACTTAGTAAGTCACAGGTGGGGCCCACTATAGGACCTGAATGCATCGGTAGGTCTCATGAGACAAACTAGTGTCTTGAAATAAGGCCTTTATGGTATGGTTATATATGGTCTTGGAACGATGCCTTAATGGTATGGTTATGATGTACGACATTATGCATTCCCTCATTATTAGATTAGTTATTGATATTACATGTGATTATTTGACTAGTAAAATATACATGTGAATTTTTAAATGGAATTATTTGATTTATTCTTTCCTTATTATGCTAAATATTATATTTAAAAGGCTTATGCTTCAATTGTATACCTTTCCTTAAAAGTTTATGCTTATTTATGATATCTTCTGCTATATTTTTTATCCTTATTGAGAATCTGATCTCACCCATTTATTATGTTTCATTTTTTCCTGGGATGCAAATAAGTATATTATGATTGACTTGTAGAGATATTCTAAGGGATATGAGAGTTTTCAAATGGGATAATATGTTGTTTTTCATTTAAATATGTAATGTAAAACTTATGTTTGTATCTAGTGTTTCTAAGCCTACTAAATCGATCGGTTCTTTGGGATTTGATTTCTTGTGATCATGCGAATGTAATAAAATAATTCACCAAATCTAGGAAATTGGGGTCGACCCATTACAGTTCGTATCAAATAAAGTTTAGTATAAACCTTGTAAACTATATTAAGTAAAACCTTGATTAGGGAACATTACCCTAAGATAGACTTTGAGGATAAGTATATGAAAAACATCCTAGGATTTTGGTAAAATATAGATTATGTGGGTATTCATAGAAAATACATCCCTATCTAGATAATACAAGTGGATGTGGTTCTGGAATAGATTTACCTTGGAGTATTAACTATGAAAAGGTGTTCCGAGATTGACTCAGGGAAACCTGGTATACGACAACGGGTCTTACTGTGCACCTAGTTTGACACTCCCGAAGGATATGCTTAGGATCATTCACATTTTCTTTACAAACCATTATGAATTATTTATGAGTAAATATTTACCCAAAGAACCATTTTTAGGTTTATATATTAGATATTGATAAATTTTTTAATTGATGTTAAGTATTTTACTAGTTTGGAATTATGCATTATGGTTCATAAACTAATCTAGTGTATGCCATTGTTTATAAATGGAGCCTAGTGGAAGGAATGGAAAACATTTCAACACATGTAATGAATGTAGGGATTTACCTCCTATTCAAGATAATGATAGTGGAGTTGGTGATAAAATTTTCATTGAACAGCTTATAACCATACTGGGATAACTAACTCAGGTTATGAATAATAACCTTACCCATATGGAGCAGTCTGATCCACAATGAAGAGGATCGATTTTAGACCGCTTCATGAGGCAACAAATACCAACATTATATGGCACTAAAAATACTTTTGTATCTAAGTAGTGGATAATTTCCTTAGAGAAAATATTTCTTTTTTTGGGAAGTAATGAAAGGGAAAAAGTTGTTATGGGATTCTATCATCTATCAAGATATGTTGATTAATTGTGGTCATTAATTCAAAACATAAAAGAGGATAAAGTAGGAGAAAATATGGAATGGAGGGAATTTAAATAAATATTACTTGAAAAATATTTTCCTCATGATCTACAAGCGGATATGGAGAGGTAATTTCTAAGTCTGAGGTAGAAGGATGATGAGAATGTTACAAATTATGAAGCTAACTTCACATGGTTAGAAAGGCATGCTGCAGACTATATACGTAACCCAAGAAGTAATATTAATCAATTCTTTTATGGGTTAAAACCATTCCTCTAATGGGCATTGGTCTCACAATCTGTCTCATTGTATAAATATATAATATCATGTGCTATCAAGATGGAAAAGGAATTCTCTAAGTCTAATGACTTTAAAGGAAAGTAGGAAAAGAATAGAGATACTGAATACTATGGAAAATTCAATATGGGGAATAAGGGAAAAGATAACATTCCACCCTAGAGTAATTATGGTAAGAAACACCCTGGTACTTGCTTAAAGGGGATGGGATTTTATTACAAGTGTGAGGAAAAAGGCCACCAAGATCATGATTACAAGGGGAAGAAAGAAGGTACCAATGTTCAATGCTATAATTGAAAATATATAGTACATTATACAAATTATTTTCCTAATAATAAAGAAAAATTTCCCTAGAAAAGTCCAAGGGAGTAATTCCAAGCTTTTTTTATTACAACTACTGAGGTTGAAGTTCCTAATTATGTGGTGGCAGGTACTTTAATCGTTTCCTCAAATTTAGCCAAAGATTTATTTTATTCTGGATCCTCACATTCCTTTATACCTTGCTAGTTTACTTTAAAAATTAGACATTTCCAATTCACATTAACAAGATATTTGTTAGTAAAAAACCTTTAAGAGAAGTATCATTATAACAAAGATGTGTTAGGAAGTTCGTATTATGGTATATAAATGTACTTTATCTGTTGACTTTATCATCATACCTATGATTGACTTTTATATAATACTCATTATGGATTGGATATCAGAATATGATTCGAAAATTTCTTATAAGAAGAAGGAAGTTGTGATTTGTGAGAAAGACGTAGAATCCATTATCTTTAGAGAAAAAACTTCATCACCTGATTCTTATAAAAATCAACCCCCAGTAGCTTTACTGAATGAGATTATTTGGGAGGAAGAGTAAATAACATCTAGGGATGAAGAAAGAAATATTCAAATTGAGGATGTACCTATTCTATGAGAATATATTGATGTATTTTTAGAGGATTTACCTAGGCATCCTACAGAGCATGAAGTTGAGTTTACTATTGATTTAATCACTGATTCAAGGCCAACATCAAAAAATCCCTATAGAATGGCCACTGTTGAATTAGTATAGCTAAAGAAAAAACTATAGGAGTTGAGTAATAAGGTATTTATTTTCTCTAGTGTTTCTCTATGGGGATTCTCAATCCTTTTTTAAGAATAAAGATGGATCATTTAATATTTTCATTGACTATAGAGAAATAAATTATATTAAAAAAAGAACAAGTACCATATACCTTATATTGATGATTTATTTGATCAACTTCATGGAGATCAATATTTTTCAAATATTGACCTTCATTCTGGATATCATCAATTTTGTATAAAAAATGAAGATATTCCAAAGAAAAAATTCCAAAAAAGGTATGGTCATTATAAATTTATAGTAATTATATTTGGATGGACTAATTTACCCTATTTTTTCATTGATCTAATTTATGTTAATTTAATTATAAAGACGTCATTCCAAAGTTATTTTCAAACATTTCTTCAGAAAAATAACCTTTTCACTTTGAAAATCACCTCTTTAAAACAAAAAGTTCCCAAAATATTTTTAAAATACTTTTCATTGAAAACAACCTTTCAAATTTATAAATTAATCTTTAAAACATTTTGTGTTCATGATGGTAGGAAATTTCATTCATGTTGTGCATTCTAAAACAAAGATTCCTTTCACATTTGGGGTAACATCCAAATATGACTTGTTTGGAAAATAAATAAATATTCATTTTAAAACATTTTGTAAATATTAAAAAAATGGTAAAAATGACTTTAAAAAATCATAGAGGAATATTAAAACATTCTTGAAAATAATTTTAGAAAAAATGGATAAGAAAAAAATTATTTGTGACCAAGGATAGAAATAAATTTGATTTTTCATAAAAACATTATTTTGAACTCTTGAGTGGATAAAGAGTGTAAAATAAAGGGATAATGAACTTTCATGATATATACATAAGAGAATAAAATTCATGAAGTTATTGATAAATATATCATAATATTTGATCATCAAAATCATAATCATAAAAAATCTCGATAAACAATGAGATTGTAACATCAAACCCTTACCACTTTGGTAACCTTTGAATTGTAAGAACCATTAAATAATAACATAAAATAAAAATTTAAATATCATTAATAGAATTAAATTCATGATATAACATGTAAAAAGGGTAGTATATTACCCTCACAAAATAATATATGTGCATAACATAATATATGCCTCAAAGAAAGAAAATTGATACAAAATCTGTTACCTTAAGTCTCAACTTCCTTCATACACATTTGAAAATATTATATAATAAAAATAATATTTTTATAAATATATTAAATAACCATAATATTATATATCATAACATATATTATTTACTTATGACCTTTTATTAACTGTTTATTAATAATTCCTTATTAGAATTATGTTTCGGGTAATAATTATTTCATTATTCATATATGTTTTGGTCTTGTATTTTTGGTCCTTATATTTTTATCATGGTTGAATAATATAAATAATTTTAACTATGATATAAATATCATATATAATCACTATATATGTATTTATAGAAAACCATAAAATCTATATATTGAAAATGAATTACACCGTTCATGGAGATGATAGGTCATACGTAGGCATGAATGTTGTTTCCATTTTCTCGACAGACGAAACTAAAGAAAGGAAAATAATATATTTCCTTTAAAGAATCATTTTTATTTCATATATATCAAATATTTGCATTAAAACAGTCCTTATTACTTTTCATGTAAAGTGTAATTGAAGAACGAATCACATCACTTCGTGAGGCGGTAGTCTGTCGTGCACATGAGTGATGTTATCATATTCCCACAAAATGTAAATTAAGAAGTTATATGATATATAATAATTAATTAGATATAATTATGTTAATATTTTAATATATATTCATTTAATATATCCTTATTACCATACAATTATAATGGAAGTGAGAAAAACACATCACATTGGTCTACAAGGTGGTAGTTCTCTGTACACACAAGAAATGTTATTATTTTACAAAGGGTTAGAAGTAAGAAGGTATATGTAATATTATAATTATATAAGTATAATAATGTAATAAATATAATATATAAACATTAAATATGTCATTATATCAAGCCATTATAGATGTAGATGGAAAATGAATTACATCAGTTCGCAAGGTGGTAGTCCACCGTACACATGATCAACAAGTTTCATTTCCCACTTGATGGAAGAGGTGATGGTTTTAGGTAATAAAATTAACATAATAAAATCTAATTATATGATATATACTTATGTTATTAAATCATCATTTTTTAATAAGGTTTTAAGGAGTTATATGAATAAATAAAATAAACACAAGTTTAAGAATTTTACCTCTTCTTCAGAGAATCTCTTTAGGTTTGTAACTAAATCCTTCTTAGGAGGGTTTCATAACAAAAAATTGCCTCTAGGATATTAGTATATAAGTAAGGAATATATTTTTATAGTTATTTTCTGAAACAAATGGTTTTGGAAGCGTGAATAGGAGAAGAGGGGGGTGGCCTTTATAAGTGGGGGAGAGGATAGACAAGAAATTTTTCAAAAGAATAAAGTGTACCCACATTTTTCAGATTCCAAAAGGCTCCAAAATGGGTAATTATAAAAAATTAGAGTTATAATGTTTAAATATGTCCATAAAATTGATTTTTTACAATTTTATAGGTCATTTTACACCTTATCATTTTAGTTTTACCCCCCCCCCAGCCCACCCTCGGTAAATTTGTTTTACCTTAAACACGGTAATTAATTTTTAATGTTTTTACAATTAATTATGGTAAAAAAATAAGTTATTAAATAATATTAATTATTCATATTTTAAATATGTAATCCATTTTTCTTAATTCCATTCATATAAGTGGAAAAATTAAATTTAAAACTAAACCCGCAGACGAGATGAAAAAGAGGTTTTCCAAAGAGAAATCTTTCAAAAGTTTAAAAAGTTTTATATAAAAATTCAATATAAAATTAATTAAAATTACCTAAATATGATTAATTATAAAATATTTTTTTTAATTTTACTTTTAAAACAATTTTAAAACAAAATAAAACCTTATAAATTCTTTAAACAAAAAATACAAATTTCAATAAAACCCATTATTTTTCATTATCCATCGAAAAATTAATCTCTTCAGAAAATTACCAAAAATTAAACCTAAGATAATTTTAACATGATTATTTAAAAAATTAATTTTATTTTTAAAAATAAATTTTTAATATTTTTAAAAAATAATTATAAAATAAGGGTGTAAGAAGCGATGAAAAATGATTTTCAGGAAAACACATTTTTTAAGGAAAAGATGATTTTATATTAACAATTTGACTAGTAATATTAATTATAAGAATTTAAATTAATATATATATATATATGAATAATATATTAATTTAATTTATATAATTCCTCATTAGGTGTAATTTTACTTAATGAAAATTTAAAAACATTACGTACTTAAAAATAGTCTCTAGAAAAATGAATTTTTAGGTATAAGAATAGATTTACACAAAAATCATGAAAATTTATGATCCAAATGAAATTAATTAGATTATTATATATAAAATTAACCATATTTAACTTTATGACCAAATAAAAAATACAATCATACTTTACATTACTTGATTTAAGGAAATAATAGTATTTAAAAAAAGATGTTTTCACTCAAAACCAAATCTTTTCAGAAAATTATAAACATTTCATCATAATATAATTATGATACACTATTTAAAAAAATGGAATAATTTTTATAAAATAAAATTAATAAAATCTTTAGAAACTAAATATTATATATATGCACAAAAATAATAAAATCAGTTTTTAAAATAAACGTATTTTTGAGGTATAAAATGACTTTTACTGAAAATTGTGCACCTATATCATAATAATTAATCAATAAAAATATATTTATTAGGATCCATATATATATATTTAAAAATTTAGTTCATTAAAAATTGGTGTTTCATGTAACACAAGTTATAAAAGAAATTAAATTTATTTGAAAAATATATATTTTATAAAATCTCAGGGTGTTACATTCTACCCCCCTAAAAAATTATGTCATTATAATTTGAAATTTATTTTGGTAATAGATGGTTTTAAATTTAAAAATTACTTTATATAAAACCAAATTAATAAAATATTTGATAAAAATCTCTTAAAAATAGGGAAAGGGAAAATATGAAGGTCATCTGGAATAACACATAACTATGTTCTAAATAGAATAACATCAGTGGAAAATGAAAATATGGACACGAAAGAAAATACTAACACCTAGATATTAATAGATAGTTATAGAGAACAAGGTCATGATAAATTTAACCACCAAAAAACTATAAATATATGATGAGTTAAAAGACCATGGGTTCAAAAAAATGAAAGTTATAGGATAATATTTTTGTCTTGAGATTATTTTCCTAAAGTTGAAGTAATTTTTTACTATAAAGATAGATAAAATGAGAAAATATACTTACTTGATTTATTTCATAATCATAATATCATCATTTCATTGTTCTAAAATCAATTTCCACTTCATCTCTTATTCTGAGAAATGAAAATTAAAGATTAATTTTTTATGTTGGAAGCATTAAAATTAAATTTTAACATATTTTAATATCTATAAAAGAATTATAAGTCATTCCTTATATCTATAGTTATGAACAAACCAAAATGTTTAGCACAAGTTATTCAACATGGATAAATATTCATATGGTAAAATAAAACATTAATCTCTAAACCCTTATCCAAAGTTCAACATAAACCATTCCATAAATGGTTAACCTTAAGACCCATCCAAAATTTAAAAATTTATAAATAAGGCTACTAAATTTTCAAAAATTAAATTAACATTAATCCCACAAATATCATAAATTAGATCTTAATTTTTACATACAAAACATGTGAATAACTTCATCATTTATTCTCTTGAAGCATGGTAATAACCTAAATTACCATAAAACCTTATTAAAAAAATACATGCTTCCTTATTCCTTAAATAAAACACATATTTTTGGATGTATTCCATAAATCCAAAAATGTTTTAAACTCCATCAGTGATTACATAAACCACTTTTTCAACAAATCGTTAATTAGTTCCATAGTAATAAATACTATCTAATTTAATTTACCTATATCAACCATATCTTTATCCAAACTAAACACCATTTTTCTAACTTCTGGAACAAATTAATGGTTATATTTCATTAATCTTGTGTTTTCCATAAAATATTACCTTTCTATTAAATAAATTTTCTAGTTCATCGATATGATTTAATATATTCTTGAAAATAATTAATTAAGAACTTCTTAAAAACAAACCTTATATTCATTTCATGATTCATATTACTTATTTCTTGAATTTCAATACATAAACACTTCAATCATTCCACTTCATTATTAAACCATTAACTAGGCCTCATCATCTTATTCATTAATACCTCTTTCCTAAAACATGAGATATGAATCTTGTCTTGATATCCTTAAACCTTAATTTAATCATACTTCTTATTTTTAACCTAAACCATACTATTAGAACATCCTATACCTTTCATATTTCATCTGTAGTCTATTCATCATCATTATTAAAACCATTACTCGTACCATCTTTCTGATTATCATCATGAGCTTTCCCCCTGGGGAATCAATTTGTATAATGATCATTATTTACATATTTATAACATTTAACCATTGATTATGACTTAGGGAAGCCATTATTCTAATCTATTTAATTAAGTGAACTTTTCATTTTTCCTTAGAAATCGCTTACTCTATACCCTTATTTTCCACACATAAAACATCTTCTTATTCCTTTGGGACATTCCCTTGAGTTATTATTCCCACATTATTGAAATATAGGAAACTGAATGTTTTTCCTTCATAGTCTTCACCACCTGAACACTCAACAAACTCTATCTTTCTCTTCTTTGGTGAGTTTGAGAGTTGGTTAAGGTGAAAGTTGTTAACCATATATCATAATAACTAATTAGGAATAATCATAATATCCTTTACTCCAGACATCATCCCATTTGTTTTCTCATCAACATGTTGTCTATAACATTCAATGTTATCCCAGTTCCTTTTGGTTCCCACTATTAACTAAAACCAAAATAAATAGTGTGAGTAATAATAATCATAGTGGGAAACCACATATTTATGAAAAAACACTTATAGGGTTTCTAAATCCTGACACCTTATTTTCATTCTATAACACCTTAGGATTAACCTAGGTCATTCGTGGTCATTATTCAAATCCTTCATGATGGTTCATAAAGAGTTCGTTAATTTCCAAATCATATCCCTTGGGGGTGTCCAGCCAGTTGTGCAATAAGGCCCATTATCATAAACCAGGTAATGCTCGATTTAAGACTGATACACCTATTTCAAAGTTATAAACTCTAGTTACATTTGTCCAAGAACCACATCCACTTGTAGTATCCATATATAGATGAAATTTCTTGGAAACCACTCACTCTATCCTTCACCGATATTCATTATATCTTCCTATAATTAGAATTATCCTTATATATATACCTAGATATATCCCTAGGTATCTTACTAATTTTTTATCATACTAGTTTCCAAAAGTTCACTAAACCTTTCTATAATACCAACTATAATGACCTAGGATTTCTATACATAAATATCACATATTTTTATATGAATATTCAATAAGTTTCACAAATACAAACCCAAGGACCATAATTTTTTATTATATTTGTAGACTAGATAAAAAATCTTCTTATTTAATAAAATATCATAAATATATCCCCTAAATATTTTCCCCTTTTGTACTCTTCATGAACATACACTACTTAAAACATTTCTTTATAACCTAAGGGATGTAAACATAAGAAAGGGTGAGCACAGATTCTCAGTAAGGGTTTACAAGGGAGATATCATTCTATGATCATATGAAATCATAATATAATCATAATGGTTTGATATCATGAACATAACTAACAAAGTTCATACCCAAGCTATCATAGATCATAAACATGAGTCATGGTATAAGGCATTATCATTCCAAAACACATGATTCATAAGAGTGTGAAATCATCATAATTCATTAACCATAAGCTCATGTCATAAAAGTGTGGCACTAACATATATATAGAAACCATTTTATTTGTTAAGGTTAACTACCAAGAAAATCCAACATAGTAGATCGGGCCTCACAACCTATTTCCCATTATGGATCAAGCCCATCAACATATTTCTCATTATGGATCAAGACCATTGGCCTCTTTCCCATTTGGGATAATGCTCGTCGACTTGTTTCAAAAAAAATTATCATGTGATATAAAGCTTTACACAATGCATTGTGGGGATATATAGGTCTCACCCATCCTTGGTTATAATGTGATCATCATCCTTGGTTATAACATAACCACCACCCTTTATTATAATGTAACCACCATCACCTAATGAAAACCATACATATATATTCCAAAATATCATAAAATATTCATTGTATTATAACCTCTGAAAATAAATGGATTTCATGAACATTTTATCATATTATAATCCATAAAAAAGAAATGGGTTTCATAAGAATTTCATCATTTAATCATAGAAAACCCCATATAAATGGAATGGATTTCATGGAAATATTATCATCATAATCATAAAACATACAAATAAAGAATAAGTATGGTATAATTGGATCACATCCATAGTAAATCATAAGTAAGAATCAAGTATTTAATATTATATGGAAAATGATTTTGAAATATCACTTGGAACATTTATTGAGGAAAACAACCTTTTCAATTTAAAAATCAATTTTTTGAAAATAAAATTACATAAAACATTTTGAAAATAATTTTATTTGAAAATAGACTTAGAAACATATAAATTAATCTTTAAAACATTTAGTGTCCATGATGGAGGTAAATTTCATTCATATCACTCCCATTAAAATAAATATTCCTTTCATATTTTCAGTAAAATCCAAATGAACTATGTTTGGAAAAAAACATGAAGATTACTTTTAAAAAGATAAAAAAATAAATAAAAAATAAATTAATTTAAAAAATAAAATAGGAACATTAAAAAATTATTGAAAACATTTTTAGAAAACATGGATATGAAAGAAAAGGGATTTCCGACAGTGGATATAAATAAATTTGATTTTTCTTTAAAACCTTATTTTGAACTCTTGAGTACATAAAGAGAGAAAAATGAGTGGAAAACATGTATTTTCATATCATAACCATAGTATAATAAAATTAATGAATTTATTTAGAAATATTTCATAATATTTCATCATTAAAATCATAATCATAAATAACCCCGATAAACAATGAGATTGTAACATCAAACTCTTACCACTTTAGTAAATTTTGAATCGTAAGCCCCATTAAAGAATAACATCAAATAAAAATTTAAATAACATAAATATAATAAAATTAATGATATAATATGAAAAATTGGTAGTGTATACACCACTTAAAATAAGATAGGTGCATAATATAACATATTCCTCAAAGAAGGAAAATTGAGACAAAAATCCCTTACCTTAAGTCTCGAATTACTTCGTACACATTTAAAACTAATTTATAATAAGTATAATTTTATTATAAATATATTAAATAACCATAATATTATGTATAATACCATATATAATTTACTTATGACCTTTTATTACCTATTTATTAATAATTCCTTGTTAAAATCCTATATCGGGTAATAATTGTTTCGTTTTTCGTGTATGTTTTGGTTTGGTATTTTCAGTCCATATATTGTGATCATGGTTCCATCATCTATATAATGTTATAAATGATATAAATATAAAATATATTAATTATTTATGTATTTATAGTAATCCATAAAAGTTAGATATTGAAAATGAACTACATAGTTCATGGAGACGGTATGTCGTACGTACGCATGAACGTTGTTTCCATTTTCTCAACGAATGAAAAAAATAAAGGTAAATAAATTATTAACTTTATATAATAATTATTATTCCATATATATCATATATTTTAATTAAAAATATTCTTATTACTTTCCATGTAAATCATAAGTGAAGAACAAATCACATCGCTTCATGAGGTGATGGTCTGCTATACACACGATCGACATCATCATATTCCCATGAAACGGAAAGTAAAAAATGTATATGTGATATCATAATTAAATTGGTAAAATTATGTTAAAATTATAATATATATTTATTTAATCTATACTTATTACCATCCAAGTAAAATGGAAATGATAAAAACACATCACATCTGTTCGCGAGGTGGTAGTCCACCATACACATGAGTGACATTATTATTTTCCATCGGGTTGGGAGTTAAGAATGTATATGTGATACTATAATATAATAATTAAAATAATATCATATATATAATATATAAACATTAAATCCATCATTATATTCAGTTGTGAGATGTGGTGATGGAAAATGAATAACATTAGTTCATGAGGTTGTAGTCCGCTGTAGACACGATCGACAGTTTTGTTTCCCACTTGATAGAAGAGGAGAAAGATGTAGGTAATTAAATTAAAATAATAAAATATAATTATATTTTTTATAATGATATTATTATATTATTATGTTTTAATAAGGTTTGAAGGATATATAGTAATAAATAAAATAAAAACACAAGTTTAATAATTTTACCTTTTCCACAGGGAACCTCTTTAGTTTTATACCAAAAGCATTATTATGAGGGTTTACCAATAAAAATAAGTCTAATAGTATGTGGTGATGGAATTAAGGAATATATTTGTGTAGTTATTGGTAGAAAAAAAGGGTTTTGAAAGTGTTGAGAGGAAAGGATAGGGGGTGGCCTTTTATTAGTTGGCGAGAGGACACACAAGGAATTCTTGAAAGAATAAAATAAACTCATGTTTATGACATAAAAAAGGATAAAAAATGTATAATTATAAAACACTATAGGTTATAAGGTCTAAATATTTCCATAAAATGTTTTTTGGATAATTTCATAGCTCATTTTACCCCTTATTTGTTTAGTTTAACCCCTCGATAAATCTGTTTTAACCTTAATCGCACTTATCAATTTTTACTTTTCTTACTATTAATTATGGTAACAAATTAGGGTAAAATAAATATATAATATTAATTATTATTATTAAAAATATTAAATCCATTTTTAAAAATTCCTTTCATATAATTTGTAAATTTTAATTAAAAACTAAACATGCACACGTAACGAAAAAATGGTTCTCCAAAGAGAAAATCAATAAAAGTATAAAAAGTTTTTATATATAAATTCAAAATAAAATTGATTAAAATGATATAAATTGGATTAATTACCATATAATTGAAATAATTTTACTTTTAAAACTATTTTAAAACAAAATTTAACCTTATAAATTCTTTAAAGGAAAAGACAGTTTTTAATAAACACCAGTATTTTCACTGTTTATCGAAAAATTAAACTTTTCAGAAAATTTCCAAAAACTCACCCTAAGATAATTTTGTTATTATTATTTTAAAAAATTAATTTTATTTTGAAAAATAATTCTTCTAATATTTTCAAAATTTATTTATAAAATAAGTTTTTAAAAAGAAATGAAAAATGGTTTTTAGGAAAAATGCATTTTTTTAAGGAAAATATAATTTTATATTAAATATTTGACTAGTACTCTTAATTATAAGAATTTAAAATAATATAGATATATTTATAATGTATTAATTTAATGTATATCATTCCTCATTAGGATTTATTTTAGTTAATTAAAATAGAAAAATATTACACACTTAAAAACAATCTCTACAAAAATGCATTTTTAGGTATAAGAATACATTTATACCAATATCATGAAAATTGTTGATCCATATAAAATTAATTATATTATTATAAATAAAATGTATCATATGTCACTTTATTACCAAATAAAAAATATAATCATACTTTAAATTACATGATTTAGAGAAATCACAGTATTTATAAAAAATGATGTTTTCACTAAAAACCCATTTTTTAGAAAATTATAAAAATTTAAACATAAGATAATTTTGACATACTGTTTACAAAAATGTTATATTTTTTATAAAATAAAATTAATTAAAGGGGTAAAACCTAAATATTATATCCACATACAAAAGTAATAAAAACATTTTTGAAAGAAATTTATTTTTGAGGTATAAAATGACTTTTACTAAAAATTATGTTCTTATTTCATGATAATTAATCAATATAATTATATTTATTAGGAATAATATATATGTTTTATAATTTAGTTCATTAAAAAAATCCATGTAACTAAAGTTATCAAAGAAATTAAATTTATTTAAAAAATTATTTTTCATAAAATCTCAATGTGTAACAAATTATATGATATATTATCTTTCTAGAATGATAATTTTTTCATGAATATCATATATATAAATTAAATCCATCATTATAACCAGTTTTTATAGGTTATTATGGAAAACTAATTATATCAATTTGCAAGGTGATAATCTGTTGTACACACAAATGACAGTTTTCATTTCAAATTTGATATAAAAAGAGATGGATATAGGGTATACCATTAACCTAAAAAGATATGAGTATATGGAAGGTACTGATATTATTATCTCATCATGGTTGAAGAATATTTTAATTAGTTATAATAATAGATAAAATGAAAACTCTTAGTTAAGAATTATACCTCTTCTTCAAACAACCACCTTTTCATTACACTTTATGCCCACTAAGGTTGGTATTCTGCCCAAGATTAGACCTCTAGAACTTGGGTAGTGATATCATAAAGGTATTCAGTCATGTATTTGTTTAAAAAAATATTTCTTATGGGTTTAGAGAATAGGATAGGGGTTCCTTTTATAATGAGGGGAGGGTCATTCTTTGAATTTCTTAAAGTATTAAATTAATATAAATTAATACTCATGTTCAAATAAAAATAATAATATTATTATTATATAAGATGAGAATGATTTAAATTACTCTCATCCAATAAAAATTGAACAAGTTTAGGTGGTGTTTTCACCCTTAAATTTTTATTTTAACCCTACATTAAACCTTTTGACAATTACCGCAATAACAAAGCTTTTTACTCTTTAGGGGTCATGATAGTTACTATAAAATAAAAATTGAGCCATAAATAGACCTTGGTTTATATTTTCAATCATATCTCAATCACTTGGAGGAAGATAATATTTTTAGAAATTTTAAATCATTTAATAAAATATTGTTTATTATAAAATATTATTTATGTCATTTTGGGAAATACATGAAATATTATAATATAATATATGTATAAATCATGTAAAATGGTTAAAAAAAAGTGACATAGATTATAAGAAAAAAGAATATATGGTATTAATATAATCTTACAATAAAATTTATATAGGTTTTGATTTCATTCTAAACCTTATCTTTTGGATTAACTCTTTGGTTAACCAATTTTAACCTTAACTATGGTAAGGAATTTTTCAATATTAAAGGGTTATAATTTTACTTATAAGGTGAAAATTGTCACATAAATGGAAAAGATAATCCATTTTAGACCATTTATCATCTTAATTTTCCTTTTTTAATATTTTATGACTTTTATATAATTTAATAAAATATTATTTAACATAAAATATAATTAATGTTGTTTTTGATACTTTTCATTTAGTTTGACTTTGAAAAAAAAATCAAAATAAAATAATTAAAATATAATAATTTAAAAGATCAATAACATGTTATATTTATCTAAAAAATTCATGTAACATAATAATTCATTCAAATTATATTACATTTAATATTTTTTTTAAAATTTATTTTATTTTTCTATTAATTGAATAAATACTATATTGGTGTTGCTTAAGCATTTAAGGTAATTATTTTTCACTAAAAATTATAAATAAATATCCATGATAAAAAATCATTTATATTTTAAATAAAACTTTTATAATCCAAAATATCCTCTATTTATCATTGTGTCAAAAATTTATCGATAATAAAATAAAGAGAATGATATTTTTTACTTTTCTTTACATAAAATAATATAAAGGTCAAAATCAAAGAAATATGGAAACAAGATTCCATATTTTTATAAATTTTATATAAATGGTTGAACTACATTCATACAATAGGATAAATTCAAGTGTTAGAGTCATTTTCTAGCCCTTATCATATTATTTTTAACCTTAATTTCCTGATTTACCCTCACCGTGGTGATAATTATTTACTACATTTACTAATCATAAAGACAAAAAATAAAAGGTTCCTCCTTAAAAACTTTGTATCTCATAATTAAAAATATGGAATCATTTTTTCAAGATTCAATTTCTATAATTGGGAGAATTTAATTTAACTTTAAAATGTATAAGACAATGAAAAGCGGTTTTTTAGAAAAAATTATTTTAAGTATAAAAAAATTTTTATACCAAATTCAAGCATAAAATTCATTCAAAATACTATAATTGGATTATTTTTAATAAAAATGAACTAATTAAATTTTAAAACTATTCCAAAATAGAATTTTATTTTGTAAATACTTTAAAATAAAATAAAGTTTTTAATAGAAATTAGTATTTTCACTATTTATTGAAAATCAAACTTTTCTAAAAAAAATCTCAAAATTTAACCATAAGATAATTTTGATATGATGATTAAAAAATTATATTTTTTTTATAAAATAAAATTTCTAAAATATCTAGAAATTAATTATATTATTTTATCATAAAAAGAAACAAAAACCATTTTTTTAAAAAAATGTATTTTTTTAGATAAAATGACTTTACTAAAAATTGAGTGATTATTTAATACGAATTTATCAATAAATTTATATTTATTAGGACCTTTAAATATAAATTATAAATCATTTAATCATATTCATACCCACCAATTTAACAAATAGGTTATAATGATCATATTTAAATAATAATATTTCATGGTTTGTTTAGCCTCCATTTTGTGTGTCATAAATAGTATCAAACATAGTTTTCTTTTTCAAATCTAGGGGTGTTACAAGAGAGTTCAATATTAATTATAAGAACATCTAATGTTATAATTTTATTTTCCTACCAGATGAGGAGGCTATGGAAAGTCATTTCAAGGAGGCTTTATGTTTAGAGTTCCAATGTTAGGTCACCTTATTTATGTTGAAGACATACCTCAAGGTGTTGTAAAGGGAAAAGGTAATTATAAGGATGTAAGCTAGGAATAAATAATCTTGGGATAAGAGACATTAATATTATCTATGGAGTAGATCTGTGGCTAGAAGTTCTCATATTCTTGGTTAAAAGAAGCTTCAAATAGTGGGTAGTTAGTTCTAGCCTTCTTCATCCTATTTCATTGATGCAGGTAGTTTGCAGGACCTTGTTAGTAGATCAGGTGTGGTTTATTATGCATTTAGAGGTCATTTCCATCATAAATTAGATTGTCTAGCCTTTCTCTATAGTTGGTGTAGAGCTGGAATCCCTCTTTAGGCTCATTTGTTTCAATGGTGTCCTTTGAGGCAGCAGAAGCAGGGTAATCTAGTCTATGATCATTAAATAGGGGGAAATGTGGGTGGATAATATTCATGTGATGCCCCTAATCCTTAGGGATATTGAGCATAGTGTGTCCATGGAGGTAGTTTCCATCAGGTACTGAGAGGTCATGGATCAAGTCGTGGTCAAATTCATGCCTTAAATTTTCCAACACCAAGTGAGCCAGGTGTCATGTGAGATATTATCTACCAATTTTCTACTTGGTTATATGACATATTTGATTTATAATTTTTAAAATCCTTTATTTCACCTACCATAATCCATGCTTTAAGAATTGATATAGATATAATTCCATTTCCCTTGGCATTGACTACACCATTCAAAGGATCAACCTATCTTGTATGATGTTTGAAGAGGCTATGAGTTGATGTTAGGGCAGTATCACTCTTGGGAAAATTTATTATATTTGCAGATACAACCATATGACATCATCCTTGGTATGGATTCATTATATTTGGTATAGGATAATATGGATTACTTTAGGAGGCGTGTCATATTCTTCGATATTGATGGAGACTAGGTAGATTTTGTTAGCGAGCAAAAACCTCAAATGGGTTAGAGGCAAGTTGATTCTATGTCTTATTTTATGGTTGTGTTGATGTTCAATTTAGTGGAGATTCAGTCAATAATGTTTCCTAGGGTTAAAAAAATAGTACCTTTATGTCTTCCTAAAAGAGATAGATATGATTCCCCTCTATGTGAGATCAATTTTGGGATATATATATATATATATATAGTTAGTTAGTTAGTTAGTTAGGTTTAAAACCTATATAAATGACTCTATATAGGATATCACCTTCTAAGTTTTAAGAAATGTTTATTTAGGTTGATTATATCCTATATATAGGATAAATTTGACCTAGTTTATTTCCTTGGGGTGCTTTATTAATATTTGTGAAGAAGGTAGATAGAAGCCTATGTTTTTGTATTGATTATCTTTATTTGAATTTGGTGATAGTGAAGAACTATTATCATCTCCCATGAATTGAAGATATATTTAATTATTTGAAGGGAGAAATCTAGTTCTTGAAGATTAATTTTTAGTTAGGATATCATTATATGTGTATAAAGGATGAGGATATCTTGAAGACTACTTTATGATGTCATTATGGGCATTATGAATTCATTGTGATGTTTTTCAATTTGAATAATTCTCTAGATGTGTTCATGGGACTAATGAATGCATTTTTTCCATGAGTTTCTAGATTGATTCATGATGATTTTTATCAATGATATCCTAGTGCTTTCTAAGTCATAGGAGGAGCATTTGAAGAATCTATGAGATGTTTTGGGATTTATTCACTGTCAAAAGCTATTCAAGAATCTATATAAGTGTGAGTTATAGGCCTATGATGTTTTCTTATTAAAAAATATTGTGTCTCATCATCAAGTAGTTATGGATCCTTCAAATATTGAGGTGGTTTTGTCTTGGGAAGCCCTTAATAATTTTGTAGAGGTGTGTAGGTTCCTTGGTCTTGTCAGTTATTATAGGAGGTTCATTCTAGAGTTCTCTTGGATTATTAATCCTATGATATCCAGTACTATAAAGGATTTATTGTTCATGTGGACCAACTATTTTTGTCTACTTTTGATTATTTTAAGGGGAAGTTGTTTAGTACTATAGTTCTTTATCTATCAAAGGAGGTCATTCAATTTTATATCTACTATGATGCTTCATGTCTTATCTTAGGTTGTGTTCTAATATAATAGAGGTTGGTAATATCATATAGGCCTTATCAGTTATAGCCTCATGAATATAACTATTCCACCTATGATCATGAGCAGTTTGTTTTTTTCCTCTAAAGTTATTATGGAATTACCTCATTGGTGAGTATTTTTTGGTCTCTATAGATCACAAGAGCCTAAGATATGTCTTTTCCCAGCATGAATTTAATTTGTAACAGTGAGGGTGGATGGAATTATTATAAGATTATGAATTTTAGATTTTATATGTTGGGAAAAGGGAATGTTGTGGAAGATTATTTGAGTATGAAGTTTCACATTAATGTCATGTGTTAGTCTAGTAATGTTTAGAGAGTGATATGGTAGTTTTTTCTGATACACTAGTTGTGATACACCTCGATATAGGAGTATTTAATAGTAATGGGTTTATTTATTAGATGAATATGAAATCATTATTGGTGCAGTGGGTGGAGGAGTCCCAATTGGGGTATTATATGGTAGAGGTCTAGTGAGACTGAGTTGTTTGTGTAGATACCCCTAATGATGGTCTGGGGATGATTTACATTGGGTATTGTTTCATAGAAGCCTCTTTATTCCTTTGGTGATGTGTGATGTGGTTCTCCATGAGTTCTATAGTTCTCCCTTGGTGGTATATCCTGGTGAAAAAAAATATGAATCACACCTTACAAGGTTATTTTTAGTGGTTTGGAATGAAGAGTTCAGTTATATAATTTGTATCTTGATATCTTGTTTTCAAGAGGGTAAAGGCTAAGCATTATGCTTCTGATAGTTTTTTTCAGCTGACCAATGCTCCCTAGTGTAAGTGGAAGGAAATATTGATGGGATTTTTCTCCATTTTTCCTTGAGATTAGGGAGGTTGTGATGTGATATGGGTGATCATGAACTACTTGATTAATTCATCCCACTTATTAGTTCTTAAGGAGTCGAGCTTGGTGGAGGTTTTTTCAAGTTAGTATATGTGAGAGGTGTTGAGGCTTCATGGGGTTCCAAATATGATCATATTTGATCATGATCCTTGGTTCACCTCTAGGGTTTGGATAGGTCTCAAACATGATTTTGGATTTTAGTAATGCCTCAGAACTATTTTTCATCCTCAGATGGTTGGTCAGGTAGAGAAAACTATCCAAACTATAGAGGGAATTTTTCTCTCATGTATTCCAAATTTTAGAGGTTTGTGGATGATGCACCTACCCTTGGTGATGTTTTATTACAGTAATAGTTATCAATACACTATTTGTATATTACTGTTCGAAGCACTATATGTACAAACTTACTGATCTCTATGGTGTTGGACCAAGGTTGTAGATTTAGTTATTATTGGACTAGAATTGGTGAAAATCACAATAAAGATGGTATAGGTGATCTTTAAGTGAATTAAAGTGGCATAGGATCATTATAATTCCTATGTTTATCATAGGAGGATGAATCTTGAGTTTAACATTGTAGATCATGTGCTCTTGAAGGTAACTCCTCACTGTGTGTAGTGAAGGTTTGATTGTACAAGTATGTTTTCTCCTCAGTTTATTAGAACTTTCAAGGTGTTGGAAAGTGTGGGAGTGGTGGTGTATCAATTATCACTACCCCTACAAATAATTCAGATACTTGATGTCTTTCATGTTTTGTAACTTCAATGGTACCTCCATGATGATTCTCATGTACTTGATTGGGGTTAGTTTGATGTTAGATATTAAGTGACCATTGAGGAGTAGCCAGTTGAGATTAAATATTTTCATAAGGTGTTGTGAAGGCATGTTATTCCTTTGTTTCATATCCTATTGTGACACAATCTCTTGGAGGAGAGAACTTGGTAGTGGGAGTCCCATATTCAAGCTCAATATTCTAAGATGTTCAATATTTTATCCGTGTTGAGATGATTTTTTTATCGTTATTAAGATTATTTATTGATGCATAATTGGATTATCACTATTTTATAAGACTTTTTATCCTTACCTTGTTACGTTTTGATGATAGTGTTATTTTTTTGAGTGGTATCTCCCTCGATAGTCAGGTTTTGAATATTGGTGTTGTGTGTTCATGTGCTCTTACCTCATGATGTGTTGGTTGTGTTCTAGATATAGTGAGTTATTTTAGATATATCTCATGTGGTGGTATTTAATACCCATTTATTTTTCCTTCTTGAGTTTATTTTAATTCCCGATGACGAAAATTGTTTAAGAGGTATATAATATAAGGGAGTGGATTTTCCCAAACCCTTCCTTTTTATTTTTATTTTTTGTTCCTTGAGAATGTTTAGGAATTTTTCATTATTTTTAATAAGTTTATTTAATGTAAAATTTATTTTTATAAATTTTCCCTTTAACCTTACATAGGACCTTCTACCTCATATAAGGATCATCTGGTTTAAATATTGTATAGATCCCCAACTCCTATAGGGGTATTCTGATCTCATGTTAGAGTAGTTTGGATTTCACATAATGGTACTTCCATCTTGTATAAGGTTAATTTGGATATTTTCCTTTAATACATAAATTTAAACATGTGTTATTTCATAGTATATCTCATGGAAGGGTATTTTCATAAGGTTCTTCACATCAAGGAATATCCTACTTTATGTAAAGGTAGCCATTTCAGAGTTATTGGTCATAATTCTGGCCATTTTGAATCTAGTTTGCAGTTGGGGTGCACCATGGTCAGTTCCATATTCGTGGTGGTCACTATTTTGAATGGGGTGATCCCTTTGTGTAAAATGGGGAGGCCACCATGCCCATTTTTCTGGAAATGTGGGATATTGAGTGCCCCTTTTGTAAAATAGGTAGCTAAAAATGGTTGGGAGGATCAGCATAGCTTGTGAGGTCATGGTGAAGTCAAGCATAGTGAGGAGTTGGGGAAAATATAGATCAAGGGTTACCATACTATGGTCTTTGGCTTTTCATACTAGAATGGGTAGGAAGATTCCACCACATCATGCTCCAAGACATGGTGGTGGCTATGAAGATTTAAACATGATTTAAAACATGCACAAATTTTAGGGTGATAAAGCAATTGAAAAACTAGGAAGATAGGATCTTATTTGACTGAGTGGAACCATGGCATGAATGGAGCCACCATGTTGTGGTGGAGGACAATCAGGATTCCTCTATAAATAGAGGATCCATGCTCCCTTGGTTCAGATTTTTTCTTTTCCTCTCAAACCCTATCCATCCCTTATTCCTCTCCAAGTCTCCAACCACTTCTCTTGAGAAATAAACCTTTTGGTTTATCCAGATTTAAGCCTTAAGAATCAAGGTACTCTCACTTATCTTCTACTATTCATTCTCCTTATTCTTTCTTCAAGATGTTTTTTTTGGGAGATATCTCTCTTTTGGGATGAGATTTGAGTAAGACTTAATGGTTTCTTTATGTTTATAGGTTCTGGTAGTGTTTTATTTTGTGGTGGTTGATCCTTGTTTATTCGTTCTTGCTCAAAGAACAATGAACTTCTAATCGAGGTAATGGATTAATTACTTATCCTTTTTATGTATAAGTGTAAAATTATCATGATTTAGTTTCTTTGGGTAATGATGTAATAAACCTAACAAAGATAATAATTGTTAAGTAAGAATGAATTGGAATTGGGTTGTTGACATCACATGTGATTTAGTCGTGTTGATGTTGCCTCTTAATTTACTAGATATTATGTTATCTATTTGTTGTGTTGTTGTTGTTATTTAGCATCATTAATATACTGTAAATTGATAAACAATTTAAATATGGAATTATGTTATTATTAATGAAGGAGTCATGTAAATTTAGTGTCGTTATTCCTTGAAATTGATGAAATATGGAAGTTATGCTTGAATCATGTTATGGTTCACTTCTAACTATAAATAGTCATTGATTATAGGGTTCTTATTATTGATAAACCTATGAATAATGAAATGGTTAATTCAAGATGGTAATTAAATGGTTTTTTGTTGAAGATAAGTGTTTGGGGTTAAGCAAGTCGATTCTTGTTTGATAATGTCTTGAATACCTTGGTGATATGGCCTTTGTTTCCCCGTGAGTGTGTTGTACTGAAAATAATTTTGATAATTTGTATGATTGCTAAATAATGGTAGATAATTGATGTTTTTTATTGATAAACTGATATGGATGGTAAATTTATAGAATTGTGGGTTGGTTTTCTTGAGGTTATAGTGGTAACACGATGTTAGTGATGGAAAAATGGAATGGGTTGTGCGTAATGGTGTCAGGGATGACACCAGGTGGATGGAATAAGTTAAGAGATGGTTTTTATCTTTGTTTATATTTTGGGTTATTCATTTTGATGGATAGTTGTTGTATAGTTTATTTTTTTTATTCTCAAATTCTTTTTGTAGTTGGTTTTATGCATGATAAGTGCTTCATTGTGTGTGGTAGATTAAGATGAGTCCTAAAGTACCCCTAAATTATATAATGGAGAATGGATTAATAAATTAACCCATGATAGGGGGTTTTATTTATGGATGTAATGATAAATTATTTATATCCTAAGGAAAACCATGGTATGGTTGACTTAAATTCTCTAAGAATATGGGTATTGAATCTAGAAATGTAATATGGTTTATAAAATAATGTTGTAGTGTAATGGAATGATTTTATTAAACCAAAAATTGTAATAGGGATTAATGAAATATTATTAATTGATAAATTACTAAATAGAATTGGTTAATTATAAATAAACCTTGATGCTTTTGTGCTTCTATAAGCTTGAGTTTCCTAGTCCTTAGCAGTGGAATTCAGGTTTCATGTGGGATGATAATTACATATGAGTTTAAGTATAGGTAGTTTCCCTTAGTGTGATTTTTTGTGATTTATTCTTTATATTTTTTTAATTTTATGTGTTCCACCACCTAATTCAGTAGGTAAACCGAAAACCCAATGTTTTGGGGGGTATTTTCCATAATATTCACATTGAAGAGGGAATGGATGATTTAACACTCCCTATCCTCCACTTTTCCTTTGACTATAGTATATTATGTGGGCATTCCCGAGTTGTGATGGCATAAGGTATACGGTATGGACTCGCAATGTAATATCCCTTGTGTATGGATGGGTTGGAAATTCAAGAAGGGATTTGAATTTTTAATTAGTAGATTGGTTATTTTGAGAACCAAGGTTTGGAATTGAATTTTGATAATTTTAACATCTTAAAATATATGTTTTTGGATGATAAAAAAGGATTTAGAGGTGTTCCATGGGATTAGGAGGGCTTTATGAGGGGACAGTGTGGCTATTGAAGCCTTGGGTGCAGTATGCCACTAGCCATCTAGTGGATGCAGTTTTTAGCCTTATTTTCTTCCACTTGACATTTGATGGCTATAGATAGTAGTCTTGATTAGTTTTGTAACCACCGGCTATCCGATGGACTTAATAAGGTTTAAAATTATACTTTTACCCCCTCAAATTTTTATAAGGGTTATCCCCTTCTCTTCTCTTTGGCTGTGTGCGCGATCAGAAGAATGAACCCCCCCCCCTTCTCCTCTTCCATTACCCCTCTATTTTGGGATGGTTTCAAGATATAATTCATGGATATTCATGGTGTTTTATTCTATTTTTTTGTTTTTTACTTTTTTTATTCATATCCCACTTATTTTGGGTGATATTGGTTAGGGTTTTGAGAATATTTATACTATATCATGGTAGAAATCATCCCGCCTAAAGAGTATTCTTCTCTGCTTGTATAAAGGATGTCATGAGATGACGTATGTGTGTATTCATTCATTGAATTATAGAAAGTATGATGTTGTATGAATTTTTAATGATTTTTTATTTTAATTAAATTGAATTTACTATTTAGTTGTAATCTCTTATTGGGTATTTTTCCTAGTAATGGTCTGGGAGTATGTGGTGGGATTTCGGGGTGTTGTTGGATGTGATTCTCATTTAGCAGGAGTTATTGGTGAGTTTCTATTGATTATTAAAGTTTTGAGTTAATTTTTTAATTAATTAAAATTGGTTATAATTAATTGTTTATGATGCCTTAGTATGAGTTATGTGCCCAAGAGTCTGAGCAGTGGTCATTTGAGACAAGGTGGGATTTGGTGAGGTTGGGTAGAGAGTTTCCAAGTTGTTAATCAAATAGAATAATTTATAGATGAGGTAGGTGATCTCACATAAAAACCCATGTAATTTATATTTTTGATATATGGGATGTGATTCGTGGGCTTGAGCTGGTTGGCAGTGCCCTCATGCTTAATTTGAATATTTAAATTGAGATAAATTTTTAATTTTATAATGATAAATTAATTTAATTCCTTGAATAAATTGAATGAGATCCAAGGAAATGTTAGTCTTATGATAGCAGCATTACACCTTAGTCACCAAAGTATGAGGCCTTGACCTGAGACCTAATCGAGAAAAAGGGACCATATAAGGGTTACTTTACTATATTATAACCTAAGGTACCCTAGGGGGTTCCCCATTAATAGACATACCCTAAGATTGTATGTATGGATATTGGTAGAGATAGTTGCGGGTGTCATCCTAGAACCCGAACTGATGCAGAATCCTAATGGTTTTGAGATATAGATTATTTACATAGGTGTTTAGCTATCTTTTGTTCTTTATTTTATTTTTTTAGGGAAAACACCCAATGGGTGGTTCTTATGTGTTATTTCTGATTAAGGACATTCACAAAGGGGTGGTATATGTTACCACTATTAAATATTTTATGTATTTGGAGCTCAATGTTGAAGATACCATGGATTTGGATCTTTAATGTTGAAATGTCATGGTATGGGTCCCGGGAGTCATTAAGATACATTTGGTACTTCTGTGTATTTGGAGCTTAGTATTAGAGTTACCATGGATTTGGAGCTCAAATTTTAGACATTCATGGGATAGTTCCTTTGATTCATGAGGATACAGTTAGAGATTCTATGGATTTATGGATTCTGTGGATATGGATCTTGGAAGTTGTACTACCTTGGTATGGGTCCCAAGAGTCAGGATTATATGGTTAGGATTTCCACAAATTTGGTGCTTGCATGTTACTAAGTTTCCACAATCATCACAACATGCTTATAGATACTCTAACACTGGATGAAGTAAATATGGTCGATCGAGGCCACAGACCTAAGGATCGATAAAGGTATGGTACATGGGTTGGATTGGTCTATGAAACATGCTAAGAGACACTATAACATCTATAAAAAGTAGTTATTTCTGGTTTATTTTAGTTATTACCCAATATTTATTCTTATTTGAAATGCCATATGCACATATCAGTATATTATTAGTTATATATGGGACTGTGTTGGTGGTTCCCTATTGATTTTTATACTTAAGGGAGGCCATGGAACATGGGTACCCAAGTAGTTTTACACTTTTTTCTGGAATAGGTTGGTCTGAGGCCACATGGTTTTTTTATTGAGTGGGATAGATCATATAGTATTTGAGATCAGATGAGGTGAGGCTCAGGGATTGTAATGGATCCTCCTGTACTTTTATTTTGGGTTTAGTTTTATTATTTTATTTTTACTTTGTATAAGTGATTGGTTGATAAAACACATTTTCATTGAATATTTTATTGATAATAAATAACATAATTTCCTCACATTGTGTTAAATATTTTTATTTTTAGAATATTTGGGATTATATCATTCATTTGAAAATTTTATGAAACTTCTAGTTTTTACCCTTTAAAGTGAACTATAGTATTTTGGACACAAATATTGTTTTATAGATTATTTGAAATTTAAATTTCATAACAAAATTATTCACTCAATGGGATATAACTTTTATTTATACCATTCAAGATGGATCTTTTTTATTGGAGTAAATGCACCATGAAGTCAAAGGTGGATTGGGCTTGTCAAATTGGGCACCACTTCACCATTTAGTCAATAGATTCTATATTCAAGATTGGATTGGTATCAGATTTGGATAGTATATATAAGACCTAATTCCATAAAAATATTACTCTGGAAGGACAGTTATTTCACACTTTTTGGAGGTTAACAAGTTTTTTAAAGTTTTATTAAAATATTTGGCAGAATTTTCTCATTCACACTTATAACCTCTTATAACCCTAGCCTCTCATTCCCTATATGAATGAATATTTTTCTCATTTGGAGGGGTTTTTCTATGAATTAGGATATTGAGGGATGATGGGAAGTGGTTTCACTCCATTTATCCAATAATTTCAAGAGGTATATCTCTTGAATCATGGATCCCTTCACTGAAGCCTTTTTCATCTTCTTTATGTTGTAATGTTTTTTATAACAAACTATCCATTTATCTTCCATTTATTATGTTATTTTCAATTTAATTATTATTTAATCTAGTTAATTTGTCTGTAATTTTATATTATAAATGATATTGGGTTATAACCTTTCTAAAACCTTTCACATGAAAAATGTTTCTACGATAACTACACTGCCCATGGAAGAGTTGATTTTATTAGTAATAGGTTTAATTCTCACCTTATTCAGTTTTTTTTTTGAATCAATGAGCTACTATAATTTACATAATATTATCTATAAATTGATTTTTTAAACTTAAAAGAAACTAATATATCAATTTAATAATTAACACAAAGCATGTAAGGTCGAGTAATATGCGAATTGTGAGAGCATAATCTTAATCAGTAAAACAAAACATTATGGGATAAATTTGTATGGTTAAAATATAATCCCTAAACATAATTAATCATCTCATGCAGTGTGGATATGATTCATAATTCACAACTGACCATAATCTATCCTTGGAATGAAAATTAAACCATAGTGCTATGATTATGAGTTCCAAAGTTTTCCAGGGTTTAATTCATTTCATCTTTGTGGTTGAGATAAATTCTCATAGGGTTCAGGGCTTAACAAATTAAGAGATAATAATTTAAGTATATTTTAATATGAATGATAATTATTAATAATTAATTGAGGAGTTATATTTGGATCTATTACACCTTTTAAAAAAAATTAAAATAAATCATCTTGTTCTGTTTTATCGATCCAATTTCAAAAAGAAAAAAACAAAAAAAAATATAATATTCTTCAAAAATACAACTTTTTGTGTTATAAACCTTTAACAAATCCCCATAATTTTTATAATTTTTTTTCTTTTATTTTTTTCAAATACATTTAATATTTTATTTTAAGTATTTTTTGCATAGATAACAACCTTGGTCATCTACTCTACTACACCTAAGAACTAAAAATTTCACATCATTTTAGAGAACCCACAATAATGCCTTTCATTGACCCAGTTGAAAATGAATTTGTATTTAATTTTCCAATAATGAATTTTTAAGTTGTATATTTCATTTCATTCATTATAGAAAATTTAGTTGTTTATCCTTTTGTGTACTCTAATATGTATAATGTTGGTTATTTATTTATGATTTTTCACTATGATACAGGGGGCATAGCCTCCCCATGATATCTCTTTAGACCCCCACTATTAGTCGATAGCCTTTTATGTTCAGGGAGTCATGCCTAAGGTCATGGGGTGGTCTGGTTCGATTACTTTTCATAGATTGAGTCAGGTTGGGACCTCACAAATTAGAATCAAAGCATTGTTTTATTTTTGTCTTACTATTTTGGGATTTGGTATAATGGAAACTTAGGAATGTGTCAGATCTTGTAATTTAATTTGGTCTAGTGAGTCACGAACACATTTTTTGGTGGAATTCCAGGTTACCAGGGTCTTTGTATTGATGGTATTGGTATTAAATATTATAGTTATGTATGATTTCACTTTGGGTGATGCACGTGATGTTTGGATTTATGATTATTTTATGGAATTTGGATTTATCCTTTGGAAAGAGTCCAGTGGTAGGATTTGGATCTTGGCCTGTAGAGTCAAGAGGTGTCTTATGCATCATATCAAGAATTTAGGATACACATAAAATATGGGGGCCTTTTAGTGTTATTTTTATCACTAAAGACTAAGGCTTGGCTGTTTAAAGTGTCAACAGCTATTCATATGGTGTTTATCATTTAATAACTTGGTGGTATTCTACTCAGTTGAACCAACTTGTATACATGTATTTATTTTGATGGTGGGTCCAATGGATCCTATAGTGATATGATCAATGGTGATGGAGATGATCCAGTTCCTCAGTGTTGAGGACTTGTGGTGACCCTAGTAGGTCAGTGCAGACATTAAATTCCTTGATAATGAACCCTTGTGGGATCTTATTTTAAAGGCTTGATTATTTAAAGTGTCAATAATAACCTATATAGTGTTTTCTAGCATATCTTGGAATGAATCTCTACTTAACTAAACCGGGTGACCTTGGTTCCTTAACACTAATCATCTTAGAAAATGTCATGGGGGTTATCCTAATATGTGATTCTTGAGGGAGTAGTCTCATAGGAGGATTATCAATGAGAATCAGTAACTTGGTAGGTTGTTGAGTTAGCATGTTATGCTTGTTATGAATATGAGACCTTAGAGTGGGTGGTTTGGTATGTTATTTACCTTGTGAATTTTGAGATAAGAACATGGCTGATTCCCCATGTTTTATGGTTCATGAGAGACCTAGTTTATGGTCTAAGTGGTTTAACTTAGTGGACCCTTGAGGTATGAATCAGTTTTTAGTGAGTCGGATCCATGCATTGATTGATTCCCACCCTTGAGAGGGGTCATCATGGGGTTCATGAGAGACTTATAGATAGTAAGTGTAGGTAGGTTCTTTCATTTGATATAAATTCAGGGGACGTGTTGTCGAGTTATGGTTATGGCCTAGTAGTGATCATTTTTTATTATAGGTTCCTAGGGTGATTCTAGTTATTGACACTGAAATGACATGTGACATGATTAGTGTTTTGGTATCATGAACTTGAGATAATGACATATTATTCATGAAATCATGGATTATTTTTTCTATTATTGGTTGGTACGGGAGCGTATGTATCTTATGTTTGAAGGAGTTTGATGTGGCATGCACTAGTTACACATGGTTCCATTGAAACAAGGATCGAAAAGAATCCATTTATGCGCTATGGGATGAGGATTTTTTATGTAACACTTGCGGTCAAGATGGATAGGTGCTCATATGGGGGTTTTGAAATGTCCACACTACTAGAAAAGGAACTTATACCCACAGTTTTGATCCATGGGTATAGCCCCCAAAATCATGGGTATAATCTATACCCATGGTTTTGAGAACCGTGGCTAGTTAATCTATTAGTATAGCTCTAAGATATACCCAAACTTTTAAAAATCTATACCCATGGTTTCAAAATTATGGTAATAGGTGTATTCCACTATGTCATTAACTCTATACCCACATTTTCAAAACTATGGGTATAGGTTTTAAAAAATCTTCGGTCGTAGGTTTCGATCCATAGACCACCTGTATACAATTCATGTTCCTAACTGCTACACCACATTGGGTTATAGGTATATAAATATATGTTTACTTATATATATTTATCTAAACTATGTCTATATGTGGAAAATTGTGGCAATAGGTGTTCCCACTGATTTTTTTTCCTATAGAATTTTTTTTCCTCCTTAATGCGGGAAATATATACCCATGATTTTAGAGAACCATGGGTATAGGTCTTGAAAAAAAACCTATACCCGTGGTTTTTAAAAAAATCATGGTTATAGGTTTTAATCAAATCCCTATACTAATGTTTTTTGGAAAACCATGGGTATAGAGGTGACCTATACCCACAGTATTTTCCAAAACCATGGGTATAGGGTCATTTTACAGTATCTCCCATTATGGTAGGGGCATTGGAAATAGATAGGATGCACTGAAATGATCAATCCATAAGTAGTTAAAGGCACGTGTTGTGTGGGATGAGGTGATAATGGTCGGGAGGAGTGACACGTGTGTTTGGAAATGTAACCTATTGAGAATCTACTCAAGGAGATGTATAAGAAAAATTGTATGGTGTGGAGTGTGCCAATGATCATTAGAGAGTGATACCCTCATTAAAGACCTAATATTGATGAATTTCATGTAATATATTCTCTAAAAGTGAGAATGTATGGTAAATTATGTTGGGATGGTGCTCAGGTATGAGTGGGATTGACCCTGTCCAGTCATCGTGTGTGGGGGCAGATGGAGCATGGGTTGTGATGGTCAAGGTTTTAACCTAGTGATGTAATGATAAGGACACTCTTATAGTAGGGAGTGTCCTATCAATTCTGGGTGTTATGACCCTATGTAGGTAGGGTCATGGTTTTGGGAGATTGATCGTTGGATGGTTCTAATGGAAATTAGATGCTAATGACCAAGAGAGTTTCTAACATAAATTAATTTTTCTAGATGGATAGAGTCTGAATGTGGTCACCGCGGTCAAGATGGTTTATGAAAATCTAACTTTTTTAAGATCTATAATGCTTCAGTGCTCAAGGAAATCATTATGTGGTTTCATTCGATTGATGACCCATTGAAGGATATCACATTGGGTGTTGAGTAAAAACATTGGTTTGGGTACTTGGATGATCACGGGATTCCCCCAATATTAAATACATCATGATTGGATATTTTGGTAACATATTGGTAGTTATAGTTGATTACTTATGGTAAGGGTCATCGAAAATAGGTCCATCTAATGTTTTAGCGTGTGATTTGAAACTATCATCCTGAATCCGCATCGAGTAAGTCGTTTTGGACATGATGGTTATGTTTTAGAAATTGGTTGGGGCTTTCAATGAAAATACATCATGCTCGTGTTATGATTGGATAAGGAGGATCATAAATTTATTTCGGAATTTGTGGATGAAGAGAGGCACCGAAATTGGAAAAATGGTTTCATATATTTTTGGTAATAGTATGATGGAAACCATGATGGGTGTATCAATAGAATATGGGTTATATATTTCCAATGGTAAATTCCAATGGTTGAGGCACCAAAACATCAGAATTGGTAGTTATGGGATAGATATTATTGTGGGGAGAACCACATTCCCAATGATGAATTGGATGATGGAATTATCATTCCATGGGATGGATGGTCTTGAGAAATTTTTATCTCAATGTTTTAGTGTTGGTTATGAGAGTTTTCATGGAATTTGGTAGATTTGGTTTTTTGAGTTTGAGGTTATGATTTTGAAGTTTGTTGAACATTCATAGTTGGAACATGGTTGATTGAGAGAAAATTGATGACTTGGGTAGGTCAGGGGATCCAATTGGATAACCCCCAAGAATTCTCAGGGATGAGAAGTGTTATAGTGGGGAGTTTATAATATTTCATGTGTACAGATAGGTTGGAAATTTTAGAAGGAATAAAAATTTTCAATTAGTAGAGGGGCTATTTTGAGAACTAGAGTTTGGAATAGAATTTCGAGGCTATTTGTCACGGCCTATCCTAGTGGGGGTCATGTTGAGACTCCCCAAGCATGCATCTAATAGGCTAGGGGATAGTAACTATCACCAAGAAGAAATATCACTAACATGGGAGGCCATAGCCTAAGTACCTATACACACACACATATCCAAGCCTATATTAATGCTAAAATGTAAAAATAACTAAACAACCATGCATGCATGAATCTAAATCCTATAACTAGAGTACAAAATAAAATATAAAGGAAAGTAAATAGGTCCAAATACAAGCCCACCATAAATATTATAAAACACAAGTCCAACTTAAAAGTAAAACTGGGACTATTGAAAAAATGTAGCAGGAACACACATCAGTATGTCTAGTCTCACTAAGCATTGTCCGGTCCTAGTCCATCAAGGAATCTATTAAAAGGTTGATCTTATGCACAAGGCATGAAATGTGTGGGAAAAACCTATGCAGGGGTGAGTATAAAAAATTTCAATAGGACACCTAAAACCAAAAATCATACAACAAAGGAAAATATAGTCATCTCTATACAGGTATATTTCTATAACACATATAACAAGAATGTCTAGATATACTCAATAAAGACATATAGTATAAAAAGGGTAAGTCACAACCATAGTATACCATCCTAGGATCTCAACTCAAATATTACACATATCACTCGTTTGGGAGAACACACTCTTGAATCTAATAGCACTAATGACGTCTTTCCGAGAAGTAACATTCATCAAGTCTCTCTATTATAAGTACATGATAAAGTCTAAAGAGAATATGATACACATATGAGTATCACTCCCAAGGCCATGGGGTGATACAAACAACTCAATATGTATCAACCTACTAAGTAAAGGATCAGTGCCTACATATTTTTTGTCATAACAATACCAAGAATTCCACTTAGGTAATGAAGATAAATAGAGTATCTCACTTTGGGCCTCTCAGAGGGATTCCAATGACTCTATCCAAGAAGTCATGCTGAAGGGATAATTTTACTAGGATTAGGAGATGATTCTATACTAACCCTTAGGGAAAGGATAAGGGGAACACACCCTAATGAAACTTGTTCAAGATATAGAGAAAAATGGATCACAAACATGTATAAAATAGTATACAATGTGTAGTATGGGTTACATGCCTTGTACTTTGACCATGGGTCCTACCTATGTAAACATCCCATGTATCAAGTTATGTCCATGTATGTGTAGAATTAAATGGTGTGTAGGATTTACATGTAGTCTATCTATGTACCGGTACATGGATTTAGCCCATGTATATGTGTCTGTGTACAAATACACGACTTATCCCATGTACTTGGTCTAGGTCATGTCTGTATAGGGGAGTACATGGTGTGATCTGACCTATGAACTCCACCCTGTGTCTGTGTACCTTCAAGGTACATGCTAAGTCTCCAGGGAGGGGTCACAAGATGTTTGATCCTTAACTCCAACCTGAAACCTTATTTGTCGCAATGGGGGCCCCGCATGGTGTTTAAATCTGTATTACATACCATGTGTATCAAGATTTTTCAGAAACCCTCATTCATCCTATTTTGTGCACCCATGCCTATGCTGCCTAGGATCTTAGCTCTAATCACACCAAAAATCATGGATCTCACTCGATCGAACCTCTCCATGGTCATTTTCTGAAATCAAAGCTTCAAATATGTTCAAAAAATGGATTTCATTCATCCTGATTATTGTCTGCTCACCCCGATCAAATTGATGGTTTCCAATCTGATCTAGTATAGTCATCACTACCACTGTCTCACCTCTATTGCATTGTTCCAAGACATATCTATAATTTCTAACCATTACGCTGACAAATGGGTGTGTAACGTTTGACTTTCTGGGTAATACATTGAATCGTGGTCCCAAAAAATAATGCTTTTGATGAATTTAGATATATGGAAGAAAACCACAAAACATGAAAAAATAGGAATGAACCTAAGCCATGTTCAGTTGGACTTTATTTTTTTCGATTAGAATGATGAAAAATGAACCAAATAAATAAACAAATCCCAATTAAAATCCCTGCAAAATAAACCCATCTTGCATAACGATCGAATCGTGGATCAATCCATTCATTGATTGATTTTTGTTTATTGTATAAATCAATAATGTGGAATAAAAACAAATTAAACAACCTCCCTACCTTGATTCTGATTGATTGCTGAGGATGAATGGGGTTGTGTTATGATCGTTGGTGAGATCCTTTGAATATATTGTGCGTCAATCATCAATACATGATCTAGTCGTTGTTCATCTAAGAGAAATCCTCTAAATATCTCTTCATTGGATTTATAATGGTTTCATGGTTATGCGTCTAACCCTGGTATTTCTCTAAAACAATCTATTTAAAGATAGTTCAATCTTTTCATCAAGAATTAGAAATAAAATAATTTTATTTCATTATTTTATTCATTTTAGTGCTCGTGATGACTTTTCTAAAAATGACTTATGTTGATGAAGTTCAAGTCACACCTAGGGTAAAACCCAAGTTCTAAACTCAAATGTGCCCTCAAATTTTTTATCCAGGAATCCCTTTATAAGTTATTCCATTTTTTTAGGAAAACTGCACACGGGTGCTATTAAATATATTTAATATATTTCAAAAATTTATTCCAAGAACATCATGCCTAAAAATTACATGCAGACTTAACATATGGTCTCGAAACTAATACATATAATATCTGAAAATAATACACATAAAATCTAAGACATTAAATTCTCCCCACTTTGGGGCTTTACATCCCTAAAAATCCAAAACAATGGCTATAAAAAGAGATGTGGGTACAGATCACAAATATGAGCCTCTGGTTACCATGTTCTCTTCTATATATTATCATATTACATCCAAACATTCACTAAATGAATTGATCACCCATAAAGGATCCTCTCCTACTGATCCTCGATCTCTACTAGGTACTCAACCATGGTAGCTCCATCCTCGATGTTTAGCTCATCCCAGTTGATAACATGTGATGGGTCATGCACATACCTCCACAACTACAATACATGGAAGACGTCGTATACTCAGTCTAACTATGGAGATAGATCTAAGTGGTATGGCACCTCGCCAACTCAACACAGTATCTAGAAAGAGCCAATGAATCTTAGAGATAGATTTCGCCCCATCCAAATCTCTATAATCTACATCGAAGTGAAACCTATAGGAACACATGGTCTCCCTCATCAAAATACAAAGGCCAACATCATCTATTTTCATAAGACTTCTGATGGATTTGTGCAGTCTTCCTCCTCTCCTAGATGATCTGCACCTTTTTTGTGGTTTCTCACACTAACTCTGAGCCCATGAGTGCCGACTCTCCTAGGTCATTCCAACAAAGTGGTGACCTACAGGGTGGCCCATACAAAGCCTCAAACGGTTCCATATTGATGGTGGAATGGTAATTATTGTTTGATGAAAACTCTTCCAATGGTATGTGATACTCCTCACTATAGCCATGGTATATCATGAAAGCTCACAGCATGTCCTCAATAACACGAATGGTCCACTCAGTATGGTCATCAGTTTGGGGTTGAAATGTTGTGCTCGAGAATAATTAAGTCCCAAACACCTCATGTAATCCCTTCCACAATATGGATGTTAAGTGAGCATCATAGTTAGAAATGATCATCGATGGGACTCCATGAAATTGGACTATCTCTTGAATGTACATGCGTCTCAAGCTCTCTACTGAACTCTACTTATGAATAGCTAAGAAGTGGGATGAATTGGTGAGTCGGTCTATGATCACCCAGATGGAATCATGTCCCTTATACATATGTGGTAATCCTATCATAAAGTCTATGGATATCCCATCCCACTTCTATTCTAGCACCTTAAGGGGTTGATCTAAACCCTCTGGAACTTAGTACTCATCCTTCAGTTGCTGACAATTAAGGCATCAAGAGACAAACTCTGCAACTCCTTTCTTTATCCCTGGCCACTAAAACTGATGTTGGAGGTTTTGATACATCTTTTACACACATAGATGTACCACCAAAGGATACATATATAAATCTCTCAAAACCACCTCCCACAATGTCAGAGGTACCATCATGTGTCCTATGAAAAGAATGACATGCTCCCCACCTTTAGAAAACCCATCAGGATAATTTCCAATGGATATCTGAGTATCTAGGGTCTTACAATTGGCATCCCCTAGTCGTTCCTCCCTAACTCTATGTAAGATAGGAGGGGTAAAAACAGTCAACTAGAGTTAAGTTTATCCATCTCCATCCACAAAGTATAACTTCAATTAGGACAACTACTTTGATTCCTCGCTCAGTAACTGCGAACAAGATCTCTTGTTGAGAGCATCTGTTTCTACATTCCCCTTCCTAAGAGTATAGAAAATTTTGAATTTTCAATCTTGGAGGAACTATAGACATAACATATATCTCAAGTTAAGATCCTTCTAATAGAATATGTACTTGATACTCTTATAATCAGAATAGATGATAGACCGGTCACCCATCTGATAGTGTCACCACATCTTTAGTGTAAAGACTACCACTACTGACTCAAGATAATGGGTCATGTAGTTATAATCACGTGGTCTCAAATGAAGTGAACCATAGGAAATCACTGCTTTACTCTATATCATAATACATCAAACACTAGTTCTTGATTCATCACAGAACACTACATGCTTGAAACCCTCCTCTGGAAATCTCAAGGCTCATCAAACTCTACCTAAACTACTGAAAATCCTGCTAAAACCTCCCCATACACACAAAAGGATTACCCTTTTAGGTCAAAGATATCATGGGTGATAATATTTTGGAGAATTTAGGAATTAATATTTAGTAATATCCTACCAACCTAATGAAGTTACACACCTCCTTCATGCTCTTGGGTGGCTCCCAAGCTTACACTACCTCAACCTTGGCTGGTTCCACTTCCACATCATCTGGTAAGATAACATGTCTCAAAAGGTGTACCTCATGAATCTAGAACTAGAACTTTGAGATATTTCTATAAATATGTTGATTTCATAGTACATATAGAACTATCCTCAAGTGTCTCACATGATCCTCCTCGAATATCAAGTACACAAGGATATCGTTGATGAAGACTACCATGAACCGATCTAAGAAAGGCTAGAAGATCTGTTTCATGAGTTTCATGAACACTACTAGGGTGTTCTTCATGCCAAAGGGAATCACTAAGTACTTATAGAGACCATAGAAACATCTGAATTTCATCTTTGGTATATCCTTATATCATACTCTTAGATGGGGATAACTTGGCCTAAGGTTAACCTTCGAGAACCATTGAACCCCTATCAACTAATCGAAGAGGTTATCAATCCTCAATAGTGGATACTTTCTCTTCATAGTCACTTAGTTCAAGCACTGATTGTCCTAAAAATAACCTCAAGCTCCCATATTCCTTCTTGGAAAACAAAATTGGGGCTACCCAGGGTGAAACACTGGGTCTAACAAATCCCTTCCTCTACAAGTACTCCAATTGAACCCTCAGCTTCTGAAGCTATATGGGATCCATCCAATATTCTCATGTAGATATCATTATCATCCCAAGGTGTATATCAATGCATAATTCTATATATCGGTGGGGATGTAAGACTAAAACATCCTTAGGGAAGATTTACTCATACTCTGCCACCACTATAGGAAACTGGGAACTCATAACATCCACTACACCAAGGGTTAAGCTAGAAAACAAATGATTAATTGGCTATACCATCCTATGAACGAGTTCATCTTATGTAGTCTGGGTTTCCTTTTTTCAAAAAAATTGAAAACCTAGTTCTTTCACTATGGACACACCGCATCCTTCTCCTAAAATAGTAAATATGGGAATGAACTATAGATAACCATTACATACTAAGAATGATGTTGTAATACCTTTACGCTACTACCAAGAGATACCAACAGAAGCTATCACCTCCAAGACTCATGTCACACTATCATCACAAGTTTTTAATCACAGATTCTTCTCCAGTAATAGTCTACAAGCATAAGGGTCAAGCCAAAGGTTCAATCAGAATCTCTAAGTCCCAAAAAAAGATATATGGTAAAGAAGAAATGACTAAAACATGTGTCTATCAGTATTGTAGCTAAGTTATAAAAGACACATATTGTACCACGAATCATTCTCAGAGCCTCTGGGTCATAAGCTTTGTCTGCCTGCAGTTTTCCCTACCCATGTCCTCAAACTCCCTAAGTCGTGTCTAGACCACCTGGGGGTGGTGGTGGTAAAAATTCAAAGCATCTACCATTTATTTCCACTCTCCTAGTTCCTATTCCATGTATTTCACCTTGAGAACCTACTCTCTCCTTCCACTGCCTCTACCTTCGTGACCCATCTATGGTTTCTCTATCAGTTATATGTTGGGTTGGACAATATCGTGTAAGATGTCCCCTACTTTCACATTAGTAGAACCACCTATCTAGGGGATGATTGGACCCACCCTGTGATCCCTGAACTATATACCCTCTATCCTAAGACCTCCTCCTAAAACATTCGGTGCTTCCATGTCCATGGGACTGACGTCATCTCCCTACTTCCGAGCTCACTGATCCTGAATTCCCACTAATAAAAACCACTGCCTGTATTTTCTCATCCAATAAAATCTCAACCACCAAATATTTTTCTAGCACCCCAGCATTGGTAAGAATATATAGAGGGATAAAACTGGCTCATATGTATCTATGAAAACCTCACTCAAAAGTTTAAAACCTAAATAACTAGTTGCAAACCATATCTATTGAGTACCTAGAGAGGTTGGTAAACCTCGATGAATACTCACCTACTATCATGATTCCTTGATAGAGAATCTCCTAGATATGTATATCTCACAACATGGATGGAGAGAACTCCCCTCTAAAAATGTGCTCAAACTCTATCCATGCAAGATTCTCCTTGTCATATTACTAGGTCACTAAACCACATCATCGCCCTACTAAGCTGTGGAGAAGGCCCGCCGCCAGAACCACCATATGCTCTGATGGTGTCCTAACTAGATGAAAAATTTGAGTCACTACCACAAGACAGTCCTCAAACTTCTATGGGTCAGTCTCACCTTAGAACCTGAGGGTTCTCTACTACTGAAACTCATAAATCATGATTATACTTTACACCTTATCTGCTGGTACTATGGGTACCACGTGTTTTTCTATGGGTGGTGGTATAGTTAGAACACCACCTTGAGGTAACACCTCAGAAGTTGGTTCACGTATCGATGCCTCATCACTGAGGGAATCATTCTCATGATCATGATGTTGAATCCTATCTAGGATACATCATTGAGGCATCTTAAAATAAGAAAGATATACCACGGTCAATGAGTGTATTTGGAGAGATATCTCAATAAGGACATGGAAAATACAACACATTCCTATATGATGCATGTACAATTTTTTCCCTGTAACCAATGTTCTCATGTACCTAGTTGAAAATTAGGTGGTCAGAGTCCGGTTGTATAGATATGTTGGCCACTGCACTAACACTGGAGTCCCTGGACTAAAAGCCAAACTCAAAACACTTAACACGGTTTCCCCAAACCAATCTCATATACTCTCAGTCCTAAGGTAGAATGAAATTCTTTGATACCACTCTATCACAACCCATCCCAATGGGGCCCATGCCACAACTACCCAATCCCACCTTCAATAGACCATGGGATGGAGACTAGCACCAGGAAGAAATATCACTAATATGGGAGGCCTTATCCTAAGTAATTGTACACATGCACACATCTATAACCCTATAAAAATGAAAAAATGTAAAAAAAACTAAACAACCATGCATGAATATATCTAAATCTCACAACCAGAGTATGAAAGAAAGTAAATGAAACTAAAAAAGGTAAAATACAAGCCTACCATAAAGAGTCTGAAACACAAGTTCAACCTGAAAGTAAAACTAGGAATATTGTCAGAATACCATAGGAACACACCTCAGTATGTATGGTCTCAATAAGCACTGTCTCATCCTGGTCCATCAATGACTCTATTAAAAGGTTGGTCATTTTTAAAAGACACAACACGTGTGGGAAAAGACCATGTAGGGGTGAGTATAACAACACTCAGTAGGACACCCTGAAACCAAAAATCATAAAACAAAGGAAAATAGAGTCATCTCTATATAGGTATATGTATACAGCACATATAACAATAATATCTAGATATTATCAACAAAGACGCATAATCTAAAAGGGGTAAGTCACAATCGTGGTATACCAGCCTAGGATCTTGGCTTAAAGTATCCACATAGCACTCATCTAGGATAACACACTCCTAAATATGATAGTATTGATGATGTCCATCTGAGAGGTAATTCTCATCAGTTCTCTCCATTAGAATTATGCACTGAAGTCCAAATATAATATGATACATGGATTATGATCAATCCCAAGGCCATTGGGTGATACTAACAACTCAATCTAGATTAACCCACTAAGTAGAGGACTGGTTCCCAAGTATTTTTGATCACAATGATACTAATAACTCCACTTAGTTCATGAAGATGAATAGAGGATCTCACCCTAAGCCTCTCAAATGGATTTAAATGAATCTATCCAAGAATCCCTACTAAATGGATCGTTGTCCTAGGAGTATGAGAAGATTCCATACCAACCCTCGGAGAAAGGATAATGGGAACACACCCTAACAAAACTTGTACAATATACATAGGAAAAGGGATCTAATTCATATATGAAAGATTATACGGCATGTATTAGGGGTCACATGTCATGTCCCTTGACCTCAGGTCCTACTCGTGTAAATAGCCCATGTCTCAAGCTATATCTGTGTCTGTGTATAACTACATTGTGTGTAGTTTAACCATGTAGTATACCCATTTACTGGTACATGGATTTATCTCATGTACATGTGCATGTGTACCAGTAAATGACTTAGCTCGTGTACTTGGTCCAGGTCATGTCAGTGTCGGGTATTATACGGCATGCTCCAACATGTGTACTCCACCCTATGTCCATGTAACTCTGAGGTACAAGTCAAGTATTTGGGGAGGGGTCACATACTTTGTGATAGGGTCACATGTCGTGTGATCCTTAAATCCTATCCAAAACCCTAGATTCCACAAAGGGTGTCCCACAAAGCATATAGATTTGGATTACACACTGTGTGGATCAAGATTTTCCAGAAACCATTTTTTTCCTTTCACATGCGCCCATGTCACCATCACCTCATATCTAAGCTCCAATAAAGGAAAAATCATGTATCTCACTCATCTGAACTTCTCCATGGTTATTCTCTAGAATCTTGGCTTCGAATACATTCATAAAACAAATCATATTCATCCTGATCATTATATTTTCACCCAATTTGAATTGGGGTTTTCTAATCCAATCCAATCCGCTCACCACTACCACTGTCGCACATTTGTTGCATCATTCTGAGCCCATATCTACAATTTCAAACTGTTGCACTGATAAATGGGTGCATAATGTTCAATTTTACAGTTTATATGTCGAACTATGGGATAAAAGGAGAATTCCCATGATGAATGTAGAAATATGGGAGAAAACCACAAAACATGTAGAAATAATAATGAACCTTTTCTATGTTCATTTTCATTATAATGAAGAATTAATAACCAAATAAATAAAAAAATCACAATTAAAATCCCCAAAAAATAAAATCATCCCGCATAATAATTGAACCATGGATCAATCAGCTCATTTATTGATTCATGTTCATTGTAGAAATCGAGAACGGGGAACGAAAACAAACCAAACAAACACCCTAAATCAATTTGAATAGATTGTTGATGAAGAATAGGGTTACTCTATGATCATTTGTGAAATCATTTGAATCTGTTGTGCGTTGATTGTTGATCCACAATTCGGTCACCGTTCATCTGAGATAAATCCTATGAATCTCTCTCCAATGGCTTTTCAATAGTTTTAGGGTTATGCATCTAATCTTGGGATTTCTCCATAGCAGTATATTTAAATATAGTTTAATTACTACATCAAGAATTAGAAATAAAATAATTTTATTTAATTATTTTATTCATTTTCACACCTATGGTGAATTTTCTAAAAACGACTTGTTCCTACCAAGGTTAAGTTGTGCATAGGGTAAAACCTGCATTCTAAACTCAACAATGCCCTTCTATTTCTGATACAGATATCTTTTTAGATGTTATTTCAATTTTTTAGGAAAAATGTGTGCATGTTCTATTAAATATATTTAATATAATTCAAAAATTTATTCTGGGAACACCAGGCCTTGGAATTGCACACTATCTCAGCACCTGACCTTGAAAATAATCCATATAATATCCAAAAATAATACATAGAAAATCCAAGACATTAAATTTTTAATATCTTAAAATATATGTTTTGGATGAGAAATATGGATTTTGAGGCATCTATGGGGCTTGAGCGGTCCCCTAGAGGGGCTAGGATGGAAGTTGAATCCTTGGATGTATCGAGCCATTATCCATCTAGTATAAGCCACTAACCATCTGATGGATAAGGTTTTATCCTTTTTGGCTATCATCGACCATCTGGTGGCTATAGATAGCTTACCTAGTTGATTCTATAACCACTATCTAGTCAGTGACACGGTACTGGCTAGCTGGTGGACTTAAAATGGGGGGAATTATAGTTTTACCCCCATTACATTTTTAGAGGGGGCATACCCTTTTCTTCTCTTTGGTTGTGTGTGTGAGTATAGGATCAAGCCCCCCCCCCTTCTCTCCCTTTTCATTCCCCCACCATTAGGTATGGTTTCATGTGAAAATTCATGGAGATTCAAAGTGTGTTCTTCAATTTTTGTTTTTTTCTTTCCTTTCATTCATAAACAACTAGTTTTGTGTGATATTGGTTAGGTATTTAAGATGGTTTACACTAAATCATGGAGAAAATAATCCCAACTAAAGGGTCTTCCATTCTTCTTGTTTATATGACACCTTGATATGGTGTCCAAGTTTCATCATTCATTGACTCGGTGAAGGTATGATGTTATATGAATTTTTCAAGGGTTTTCATTTTAATTAAATGAAATTTTATATTTAATTAGCGTTTCTTGTTGGGTATTTTTCTTTAAATAGTTTCAAGAGTGTGTAAAGGGCCTTTGGTGTTTCATTGGATGTGATTCTAGTGTGGCGGGATCTCTTGGTGTGTTTCTGTTGATTATGAAAGTTTTGAGTTAATTTTTTAATTAATTAAAATTGGTTATAATTAATTTTTTACAATTACTTATCATAAGGTATGTGTCATGGAGTGTGGGAAGTGTTCATTTGATCTAAGGTGGGATTAGGCAAGGCCGATCATAGAGTTTTTAGGTAGTGAATTAAATGGAATGCTTCATGGATGAGGTAGGTGGTCTCGCATACAAGCCCATGAAATTTATATTTCCAATATATAGTATGTGATGTGTGAGATTTCCCTAGTTAGTGGTTACCACCTATTTAATTATAATTTATAAATTAAGATAAATGTATAAATATATTAATGATAAATTAATTTGACACCTTGAAAAAATTAATGAGGGCCTTGTAAATGTTTCTCCTACGGTGTCGTCATGATGCCTGAGTTGTTGAAGGTTGAGGCCTTGAATCGAGACCTAGATTAGACCAGGGACCCATGTCAAGGTTCTTCTTCTATATTGTGACCTAAGGGGACCTCAAGGGTTCCCCATTGACAGAACTAACCTAAGTAGTTATGTAAGTCTATGGGTAGATATGGTTGTGGGTGTCACCCTAAAACCCAAACCAACGTGGAAGCCTTATGTCACTGAGATGTTGATGATTAACATAGGAATTCGACCAACCCTTTTCCTTATTTTATTTGTGTATGGAAAAAATCCAAGGGGTGGTGCTCATGTGTTACTGTTGATTAAGGACACACCTGCAAGGGAGGTCTTTGTTACCACTGTTGGAGTTTGCATGGATTTGGAGCTCATGTTGAAGCTTCCATGGATTTGGAGCTCAAATTTAAATACCCCAACCCTAGTAGCCTAGATTTTATGGTTAATTTATTAAATTGGAACTAGATATAAGGTATCACATCCATAAGTAATGAATAGTTTAGAAGTCTTGGTAAACTAGATACATACATAAAAAATAAAAAAAAAGTGTTTTCTTTGAGAACAGTATTATTCCCCTTAGAATATCCCAATATGTCAACCACAAAATAATTCCTAGTATCCTAGTGAAAATGAAACATAAGAAAGGGGTGATCTCAGATTCCCAGTAAGGGTATGTGTATAGAAGAAGCTATCATGAATAAATATGCATATTCAATATATAAAGTTAAATAACTTAAATACATGTCATTTAATCAATAAATTGATCATAATATGGCATAAATAAATGATGATCAAATAAATCCTTATAAATAATCAAATGATCTTGAAACTTCCATGGGTATTATAAATTTTCAAATATTCACATGGAAATAAATAATTGATCTCATAATTATGGAATTCATAATGTCAAACATATGAAATTTTTAATACCTTTCAAAAGATAGTTTAAATCTATCGATAGAAACCCATCTAATTTGGCCAACTGATTTGTCTCATGAGACATGTCAATGCATCAAGGGGATATCTATAACCATGACCAACCCATCACTTACTAATTACAATGCGTTACTCATATTAATGGGGTGATACATAATCAATATAAATATTCGTATTGAAAAACTAACATAAAAAAATTTATACTTACTCCAATAAAATAAATATAATCACAAACCATCTAGAATAATTTGGTGAATGGTAATAAAATTATACATCCTTAGTCAAAATAAAAATAAACCATACAAATAAATATTAAGGATTATATCAATATAAAATATCACCATTATATCATATGTAAAATAAATGGTTTAGGTCATCGATGAATAGAAATACCATAAAAATTTCATCAAAAATATTCTTGAGGAAAATATCCTTTTCACTTTGAAAATCACCTTTTAAAACAAAAATGATTGAGTGTTTACCTTTTAAAATTTTCTTTTAAATATCATTTTTAAAAATAACCTTTTAAAACTTGTAAAATAATATTTAAAACATTGAGTGTTCATGATAGTAAAAAATTATGTTCATGTATTAAATGTTAAAACAAATATTTCTTTCACATTTTTGATAAATCTAAATGGGTCTTGTATTGAAAATGAAATGAATATTCCTTTAAAAGAATTTAAAAAAGTAAAAATGGGTAAAAATATCTTTAATAAATCATTTTTAAAATATTAAAAATATTTTTGAAAATATTTTCAGAATACAAGTATTTTAATGAAAAAGGATTTTCAACTGAAGAGAGAAATAAGGTCAGATTTTATTAAAAATCTCAATAATTTTAAGAACCAAAGAGTCTTAAAATGATAATATTAATTGAAAAAATTTATTAATAACCATAGTATAATAAAATAGATTTATTTTAAGATATTTATATCAAATAATTCCCCTGAGGTAGACTTATACAAACCAATCCCGAATAATGATGATATTGTGAAATAAAACCTTACATTTGGTAACTTTTTAATCATAAGACCCATGAAAGAAATAACTTCAAATTAAAATATAAATACCATGAAGATAAATTTATTCATGATACAATATATCAAAAGGGGCAGTATATGCACCACAAAAAGTAATAAGTGGTGAATATGGTGTATGTCTCAGGGAAGTAAAAGTGAGATGAGAAACTCTTACCTCAGGTTCGAATTCCTTCATATGTGTCTAAAAATAATGTATAATAAATATAGGTTTATTGTAAATATATTACAAAATCATAATAATATATCTCATTCCATATATGATTTACTTATATTCTTTTTCACCCGTTCATTATGAACTCTTTTTTAAAATCACTGTTTTGGGTGATAATTGCTTTGTTTTTCATGTATGTTTTAGTTTGGTAATTTTGGTCCTTTTAATTTGATAATTTTTAAATAATATCCCAAATTTTAAGCATGATATAAATATAATATATATTCATTCTATATGTATTTATATTAATCTATAAAATTTAGAGATGGAAAATGGATTACATCGTTCATGGAGACAGTAGGTTGTACATACACATGAACGTTGTTTCACTTTTTCTAAACAGATGAAATGAAAGGAAAATAAATAATAATTCAACTTTATAGAATAATTATTATTTTATATTTAAAATTTATATTAATAAAATCTATTCTTATTACCATACATTTAAAAATAAAATTAAAAACATCTCGCATCGCTAAGTTGAGGCGGTAGTCCACACATACACACGAATGATGTTATTATTTTCCAATAGATTGGAAGGTAAGAAGTTGGATATGATATTATATTTAAAGGTATATTTTTATATCATTAATATCACATATATTCATTAACATTAAATTTACTACCTTTCATGTAAATTGTAATAAAAAACAAATCACATCACTTCGCGAGGTGGTAGTCCGCCGTACTTACAAGTGACATTGTCGTATCCTCCACAGAATCAAAAAGTAAGAATTTATATGTGATATAATACTTAAATAATTATAATAATTTCATAAATATCATATAAATATTTTACGTAAATCATTATATCCATCCATTAATGTTGGTGATGGAAAATGAATTACATCGGTTTACAAGGTGGTAGTCTAGCATACACATGATCGACGGTTTTATTTCCCATTTGATGGAAGTGGAGATAGAAATGGGTTATTACATTAACCAAATAACATATCAGTATATATTATATACCATTTTTATTATATTATCATATTTTAAGAAGGTTTTAAGGATGTGGAATAATAAATAAAACAAATATGTATGTTTAATAATTTTACCTCTTCTTCGGAGATCCAATTTAGGTTTATACCTAAAGCCTTCTTAGGAGGGATTACTAATAAAACAAAGGAATATATATTGTAATTATGTAATTAAGAAATTTATTTTTTTAGGTATTTTACAAACCAAATGGTTTTGGAAGTTTGAATAGGGGAGGGGAGTGGGTGGCATTTTATAAGTGGGGGAGAGGACACACAAGTTTTTTTTTTTGAAAATATAATGTGATACCCACGTTTTTCTCATTAAAAAAGCCTAAAAATGTGTCATTATAAAAAATTATATTTTATAATGTCAAAATATATCCATAAAATGGGTTTTTTACAAGTTTTAGGTCATTTTTTATGCTTATCTTCTTATTTTAACCCCTCAGTAAATCCATTTTTACCTTAATTGCAGTAATTAATTTTTACTATTTTCACTATTCATTATGGTAAAAAATTAATTTGAAATTATTATATAATATAAATTATTATATTTCATATATTGATTCCATTTTTCTAAATTAAATTTAAATAATTTGAATAATTCAATTTAAAATAAAATTGCAGATGCGATTAATGAGCGGTTTTCCAAAGAGAAAATTTCCATAAGTATAGAATGTTTTTGTAACAAAATTCAATATAAAATTGAATAAAATGACTTAAATTAGTTAAATTGTAATATAATTTAAGTAATTTTACATTAAAAATAATTTAAAATATAATTTAACTTTTTAAATAATTTAAACAAAAAGGATTTTTCAATAAAAATCAATATTTTTACTATTCATCAAAAAAATAATCTTTTCAGAAAATTCTCAAAAAATCACCCAAAGAAAATTTTGACATTTAGATTTCATAAATTAATTTATCTTTACAAATAAATTTTCCAAAATTGGTAAATTTTAATTTTAAATTATGTGTGCAAATCGCGACTAGACCACCTTTTAGAAAAATACAGTTTTACAAAAAATATTTCTTTTTCTTTCAAATGTTTCTTATTTTATTTATAATCAATAGATAACAATTGAATTTATTTTATACATTTTTAAACCATATAATTTTCATAATTTAGTTAGTATCATTCACATCCTCCAACTTAACAGCTAGGTTATAATGGTCATGTTTAAATAATAATATTTTAATAGAGTATCATGTTTTATTTAAACCATATGTTTCATGTTGTGCAAGCTATCAAAGAAATTGAATTTATTTAAAAATAAATATATCATAAATTATTTGATTGTTAAATTATCATCTAATATCGGTGTTTCATGTCATATACACTATTGAATATGATTTTCCTCTTTTAAAATATCAGGGTGTTACATTCTACCACCTTAAATAAATTACATCCTCATAATTTAATCTTGATCCCAAAAATCAAGGTTTTTATATTTGAAAATAACTTTTTTGGAAACCCCCATCATAATAGGGGTTAATAAAACTTCCTCTTGATAAGAGAGAAAGTCAAATATGAAGGTCATCCAGAATAACACATTACTAGGTTTCCAAGTAGGAGAACATTGGTGGAAAATAAAAACATAGACATGGAAGAGAATAATAACACCCAAAGATTAATAGAGAGTGATAGAAAACATGGTCATTAGAAATTTAAACAAAAAAATCATAAATTTTTTATTAATTAAAAGACCATTTATTTAACATAAATGAAAGTAATTGGGTAATATTTTTGTCTCGAGATCTTTTTCTTAAAGTTGAAGGATTCTGTTACCATTATGATAGAGAACACTATAAAATATAATTACAATTTCATACTTTGTTTGTTATTAGATCAATTAATACTTAATATCTTAATAAATGAATATCCAATAAGAATTTTTATGACTAAATCACTAAAATTAACATTTAAAATATCATTAGATTAATAAAATAATGACAAGTCATTCCTCCTGTCTCTAGATATTTTACAAAACCAACATGGTTAGCACATATTATCCAATATCTCAAAAAGTTAAACGTAATCCATTATATATATAGTTAACCTTAATACTCATATAAAATATGTCTAACCAAATTCAAATTTCAAAAAATTATAAGGAAAGTCATTAAATAAACATTACATTCCATAGATAATATAAAGTGTATCTTAAGGTTGCATTCCAAATATGTGAACACCTTAATCACCATAAACCCTTAATGAAAACATGAATGCTTCCAAAAATAAAATCCTAGGTTCTCAAATATATTCCATAAATCCAAACATGTAGTAAACTCCAGAAAAAATAACATAAACCATCAAATCACTAACCAATTTCAAGGTTACTAATATTATCTCATAAATATCTATTTTTCATTATTATCTCAACATAGATCACATATTAATGGTTATCTTCCCTCAATAATGTGTTTTCCAATAAGTTTAACTTTCCAATGAATCGCTTTTCTTAATCATTGGTACCATTCTATATATTCTCTCAAATCCTTAAATAAAAAGTACTACAATACAATCCTTATACATCTCATAATTCTTATAACCAGAATATCATTGATGAAATACTCATATAACATAATTCTTGAATCCAAACAAAAGTTCATTAATCATTACACATTTTTTTAGTGATGGAATAATCTTGACCTTGATCCTATATCTTCTTTTAAGGTATATTTCCTTGACCCTTGGGGAATTATTTTTTGCAATTCCTCATCTCAATAAAATTAAAACAATGAACATTGGAAACTTCTTCCTTACCCTTTCAATCATGATCATGGTGTCATTTCTATCCACACTTATAGAAAACTCTCATTCCATTCAATCAAGTATCAAGGTGTTTCTTTCCACAATTATCACATGTGGGAAAATCCTTCTTTCCCTTATTCCCCTTATCTATTTTTTCTATGTCATCGTATTCTTATCTTTATTCCCTTAAAAGCCATAATACTTATAGAATTGTTTCTTTATATTGATATCATATGACACTATGTCTTCATATGATATTAATTTTTGGGATACTAGTTTCCTTTGAAAGATTGTCTTAAGCCCATCAAATAAATGATCATCCTAACTCTTTAGATTATGTGCGTTGATATGGTTCTCATTCCTTCTAATAGGTTCCATTTAAAAATAATGGAATACACTAGATTTGATAATAACATTATGTATCATAATATATAATCCCAAAACTATTCAAACATTTAACATAAATTGAAAATTTTAAGTGTGGCTAATCTCATAATCATAAACATGGTTTCTTTGGGAAAGTTTCCAAATTATAAAATATTTTCAGATCGTTCATAATGTTTTGTTAATTAAATGTGAATTAACCCAATAATATTACTATGGAGTGTCAAATCAGGTGCATAGTAAGGCCTATTTTTGTATACCATGTAACACTCGAGTCAAGCTCGACATGCATTTTTCAGAGTTATTACACCTAGGTACATCTTCTCCAGAACCACCTCCACTTGTAGTATCCAAACATGGATGTATTTCTAGGTAACTCACATAATCTCAACCTTACCAAAACTTTAGGTTGTTCCTATATACTTATACTCAATTTATATCAAAGGGTTATGTTCCATAATCTATGTTTTCTTAAATCTAGTTCTCAAGGTTTCTACTAAACTTCATCTAATATCAACTTTAAAGACCCCGACCCCAGTAGCCTAAAGTCGGTGGTTACTTTATTAAATTGGAACTAGATACAAGGTGTCAAATCTAAAAGGACCGAATAGTTTATTATTATTGTTAAACTAGATATGTACTTGAAATTGATATTACATTCTAAACATAAAATACACAAAGTGTTTTCTTTGAGAATGCAATTATTCCCTTTAGCATATCCCTATATATCAATCACAAAAATCTTCCTAATATCCTAGGTAAAACAAAATATAATAAAGGGGTGAGCTTAGATTCTTAGTAAGGGTATTAATATAGTGGAAGCTATCATGAATAAATATTCATAATCAATATGGAAAGATAAATAACAGAAACACATTCTATTTAAACAATAAAGTGAGCATAATATGGTAGAAATAAATGATGATAAACTAAATCCATATAAATAATCATATGATTTTGAAAATTATCCATGGATATTCTAACTAATTGAATAATCACATGGATATAAATAACTAATCTCATAATAACAGATTGTATAATGTCGAACAACTAAAATAGTTGAGACCTTTCACAAGATATTTTAAATTTGTGGGTAGAAAATCATCTAATTTGATCAATTGATTTGTCTCATGAGAGTTCTATCTATGCATCAAGGGGCTACTTAAAACTGGTCCCCACCCATAACATACTAATTTCAATGCATTCCTTATATGAATGGGATTAAACATAATCAACCTAAAAATTCATATTGGAAAACTAGTATATGAAATATTAATACTTACCCCAATAAAATAAAAATAATCATAAACCATCTAGAATAATATGGTGAATTTTAATAAAATTATACATCCTTATCCAAACTGATAATAAACCATAAAAATAAATAATAAGTATGATATAAATAAAAAATATCCCTAATGAATCGTAAATAAAATTAAGGGTTGATGTCATTGATGGATAGAAATACCATAAAATCTCACTAAAAACATTGTTGAGGAAAATATATTTTCTATTTTGAAAATTATACATAGATATTCTAACTAATTTAATAATCACATGGATATAAATAACTGATCTCATAATAATGGAATGCATAATGTCGGATATCTGAAACTGTCAAGACCTTTCACAAGATAGTTTAAATTTGTGGGTAGAAGCTCCTTAGTCAAATTGATTATAAACCATAAAAATAAATAATAAGTATGATATTAATAAAAAATATCCCTAATGGATCATAAATAAAATTAAGGGTTGATGTCATTAATGTACAGAAATACCATAAAATCACATTAAAAATATTCTTGAGGAAAATATAATTTCCATTTTGAAAATCTCCTTTTAAAAAAAGTTCACTAAACATTTTTAAAATAATTTTATTTGAAAATAACCTTTTAAAATTTATAAAATAATCTTTAAAAATTGAGTGGTCATGATGGCAGAAAATTCTATTCATGTCGTACACGTTAAAATAAATAATCCTTTCAAATTTTCAATAAATCCAAACATGTCTTGTTTTGAAAACGACATGAATATTCCTTTAAAAATATTTTTTAAAGAGGTAAAAATAGCTAAAAAAATTAAAAAATCGTTTTAAAAGTTTTAAAAACATTTTTTTTAATTAGAAAACATGGATTTTTTTGAAAAAAATGATTTTTGACTAAGAGGGAAAGAAATTTGAATTTTCTTAAAAAAACTCTCAATCATTTTAAGTACCAAAGAGTGTAAAAACGGTACTATTACATGAAAAATTTCATGAATAAAAATAATATAATAAAATATATTGATTTTAATATATAAATAACAAATAATTCCCCCAAGGGAGACTTACACAAAAACAATCCCGAATAATGATATGATTGTGAAATAAACTCTTACCACTTAGGTAACTTTTGAATCATAAGCCCCATAAAAGAAATAAATTCAAATGAAACATTAAATACCATTAATATAAATATATTAATGATATAATATATCAAAAGGGTCATTATATACACCACATAAAGGAATAAGTGGTGAATATGGCGCATGTCTCACGGAAGTAAAAGTGAGACAAGAAACCCCTACCTCGAGTTTGACGTCCTTCATATGTGTAAAAATATCCTATATAATAAATATAGGTTTTTTATACATATATCATGGAACTATATTCATATATCTCATTCCATGTATGATTTACTTATTGTCTTTTTCTTCTATTTATTAACAACACTTTGTTAAAATCACTATTTTGGGTGATAATTGCTGCGTTTTTCATGTATATTTTAGTTCATTAATTTTGGTCCTTTTAATTTTATCATGGTTACATAATCTATGAAATTTTAAACATGATATAAATATCATATATATTCATTATATATGTATTTATATTAATCTATAAAAGTTATACATAGAAAATGGATTACACCGTTCATGGAGACGGTAGGTCGTACGTACGCATGAATGTTGTTTCTATTTTTCTTGAAGGATGGAATAAAAGTAAAATAAATATTAATTCACATTTAAATAATTATTATTATTTTATATATATCATTCATATTAATAAAATCAATCCTTATTATCATCCATGTAAAAATAAAATGAAAAACATTTCACATCGTTACATGGAGATGGTAGTCCACACGTACGCACGAGCGACATTATTATTTTCCAAATTATTGGAAGGTAAGAAGTTAGATGTGATAAAAAAATTTATATAAGTATTTTTATATCATAAATATAACATATATTAATTAATATTAACCATACTAACTTTCATGTAAAGCGTAATCAAAAAACGAATCACATCACTTCGCAAAGCAGTAGTCCATCATACACATGAGCAATGTTATTGCTTCCCCAATGAAATAGAAATTAAGAAGTTATATGTGATATAATAATTAAATAATTTTAATAATTTTATAAATATCATAAAAATATGTTAAATACATTATTATATCTAGACTTTAAAGTTTTTTATCGAAAACAAATTACATCGATTCGTGAGGCGGCAGTCCACCGTACACACGATCAACGGTTTCATTTACCATTTTATGGAAGTGTAAATGGATATAGGTTATTACATTAAAATAATCAAATATCAATATATATTATATTTTTTTTATTACCATAGTTGAATGAGGTTTTAAGGATGTGGTAGATGAAATAAAACAAATACATACGTTTAAGAATTTTACCTCTTCTTCAGATAGCCTCTTTAGGTTTATGCCTAAATCCTTATTAAGAGGTATTAATAATAAAAATAAGGCCTATAGAATGTGTTTAGTGAATTAAAAAAGTAATTTTTTTATGTATTTTATGAATAAAATGGTTTTGGAAGTTTGAAGAGGGGATTAGAGGTGGTGGCCTTTTATAAGTGGGGGAGAGGACACACATGGATGTTTTTTTAAAATATAATGTGATACCCACATTTTTTCTCATGAAAAAAGACTCAAAAATGTTTCATTATAAAAAATTATTGGTTATAAGGTCTAAATATATCCATAAAATTGGTATTGGATTAGTTATAGATCATTTTTAACCCTTATATTTTTAGTTTAACCCCTCGGTAAATTCATTTTTACTTTAACAGTAGTGATTAATTTTTACTGTTTTCACTATTAATTATGGTTAAAATATAATTTGAATTAATTATATAACATAAATTTTGATTATTTTAAATATATAATCTATTTTCTCAAATTAAATAAATATAATTATAAGAGTTAAATTTAAAATTAAACAGTTGACACGGAAAAAGAGCAGTTTCCCAAAAACAAAATTCCCATAAGTATATAATTTTTTAATATCCAAATTCAATATAAATTGATTAAAATGACATAAATTAGTTAAATTTTAATATAATTGAACTAATTTTTCTTTAAATACAATTTAAAATATAATTTAACTTTGTAAATAATTTAAACAAAAAGGAAGTTTTCAATAAAAATCAGTATTTTTCACTATTCATCAGAAAATTAATCTCTTTAGAAAATTCTCAAAACTTCACCCAAAGATAATTTTTACATATAGATTTAAAAAATTAAGTTTAAATTTTCAAATAAATTTTCTAAATATGGTAAAAATTATTTTTAAATTATTTGCAAAAAGTGTGACTAGACCTCCTTTTAGAAAAAATACTGTTTTTTAGAAAACATTTTTTTATCAGAAAGGTTGGGGGAAAGCCCTTCATTAAAAAAGAAAAATCATATAGAAAACCCTTTTGGACTAGGTAAGGGAAACCCCATAACATTGACCGATTCCAATAGGCACATAGGCTCAACATTCAGTGGCCCAAAAACCCAGAGGGATAAAGCCTAATAAAAAACTAAAGCCCAAAACAAACCAAAGCCCAAAGCTCTACAGAATCATGCAGCATCATGCCATAGCCACTTCCGCCCCACCATTGAGACCATTGATGGCCAACTCCTTGCACTACTTTCTATACATGCCATCTCGAGTCATCATCATATTGTCACCATGGTTGATGGCCACTGAATCCGAAGGCCCGCACCACTTCCGCGATGACGTCGCCACCTGAACACACCCGCACCACCATGACCTCCACCGGGAGCTCACCGCATCTTTTCCAGATAAATACCCCAAGGAACATTTTTTCCCCTGATCTGTCCATAGACCAATTCCTACCAAAACCACCACTACACCACTAGGTAACCCGCACATTCACCGATCTGAATCGAAAGACGACGCCATCATCAAATCTAGACCAGATCTAGATGTAAGATGCTAGATCCAAAGGATTCACCACCACCCGAGTCGCCACAAATCCCAAATCCACCGAAGAAACCATAACACCAAATTTTCAATGAGATGAATCCACCACACCATTTTGAGTCTCTACCGCACCAATAGAAATCGCCGCTGAGAGCCAGAGCCGCCGAGGAATCCAAGGAAGCTGAGGAAGCCAAATAAGAAGTTGAGGAAGCCAAAGAGGAATTCTATGTGCCATTTAGATTCACCACCACCAAAGACGCCATTGTAACATGGGGAGTCACCACTGAGGAAGCTGAGGAATCTGAGGAGTAATGGGCCAAAACCCAATCCAATATCTCTTGGTCGAATCCGAGAGACCTCGGTTTTTAATATCACATCAAAAAAACATTTTTTTCTTTCAAAAGTTTCTTATTTTATATCTAATAAATATATTACCATTGAATTTATTTTATACATGTGTAAACCAAATAATTTTTATAATTTATTTATTATTATTCATACCCACCAACTTAATAGCTAGGTTATAATGGTCATGTTTAAATAATAATATTTTAATAGATTGTCATGTTTCATTTAAACCTAGTGTTGTGTGTTACAAAACCTATAGAATAAATTAAATTTATTTAAAAATAAATATATCATAAAGACTTAGGGTGTTAAATTATCATCTAATCTTTTTTTCATATCATTTATGCTATTGAATGTGATTTTCATCTTTTAAAATCTTGGGGTGTTACATCAGATGTTAGAATGTCATGGGATGGGCCCTTAGAGTCATGAGGATATGGTTGGATATTCCATGGATTTGGATCTCAGTGTTGGCGCTACCATATATTTGTAGCTCATCATTATAACTATCATGGATATGGATCTCTATGTTGGTGCTAACATGGATTTGGAGCTCAGTGTTGGAGCTATCATGGATTTGGAGTTCAAATTTTGGACTATCTTGGGATGGGTACTTGGAGTTGTGAGTATATGATTGGAGATGCCATGGATTTAGATATTATATGTTGGAAAATCATGGGATGGATCCCTGGAGTCATGAGAATATGTTTGGGGATGCCACAGATTTGTAGAATGCATGTTACTGGGTTGGCACGATCATCGCGATGTTCTCAGAGACACCATGGAACTAGCCTAATAAAGTAAGTTCGATCAGGGTAACATACCTAAGGATAGACAATGGTGTGGTACATGAGTTGGTGTGGTCCACGTGACTTGCTCAGAGACACTTTTACATCGATCTGAATTAGGTATTGTTTATTTATTTTGTTTATTATCCTTTTTTATTATTATTGATCTTGTCACATGCATATATCGCTAAATTACTAGTTATATACGAGACCATGTTGGTGGTTCCCTAATAAGTTTTTTACTCACACCCTTGTCAAGCAGCCATGACACTAGGGTACCCAAGTATTTTTATAGTTGTTGTAGGTGCATGTTGGCAAGGATCCTTGGGATTTTTTGACCAAGCAGGATAGCTCAGATGGGATTAGAGATTGAATGGGTTAAGTCTTAGGGATTATAATAGATCCTATTATACTTTTATTTTTCTATTAGTTTTATTCTTTTATTTTTACTCTATATGTGTGATCATCCTTGTGGGTGACTCATTTATATTTAATTTTCTGAGCATGATTGTTTGAGTTGTATGTTGCATTTCATTTTTTATTTCACATTCAGTTGTTTATACTTTATGTTTATTTTAATATGTTTAATTTTGGTTATTTATTTATGATTTTTCACTCTAATATAGGGTTTATTTCCTCCCCATGATACATCATTAGACCATTACTACTAGTCAGTAGCCTCTGGAATTTGGGGAGTCATGCCTGAGGTTATGTGGTGGTCTGGTCTAGTTATTATTCATAAAGTGATTTGAGCATGGATGTTACACTCATGGGTTTTGATGTCTCTCAATTTACAATATATTTATGCGAGGGTTGTAGTTTATGAAGGTTACAATGCATATTTGTATCTGTTCATTGTGTCTATGGATTCCCATGGTTTTACATGCATGGGTTTTAGTGGTTTAAGGTATGATGCATGTCACATGAGGTGCAGTGGATTATTGATTTCCCATTTTAGGGTAGGATGACTTATGGGAGGGATGAGCATAGGATGTGAGCTTTTGGGGTGTGAGAGTGACATGCCAGTGGGGAAGTGGAAGCAGGGTACCTTCATTTAAATATGTTATTTGATATGGATATACTTATTTATATGTGTTACTCAGTGAGAGATCCATGGTGAGGATGGGATTTAGTTTTACCTTCTTAGGTAACAAGTTGGTTTCATTCCTTATTCAATAGGTTTTATTATATTTATTTCACATGTTGTATGAGGGTTTCTAAAGAGAATCCCACTTAGTATAATTTTATTCTCACCCTATGTATATATAAAAAAATTAGGTTCATAGGACCTGGTTGGTGATTGATATGAACTTTTCTATCTAGTGGAGTTTTTCAGGAGTTATTGGAGATCATGGTTGTTATCTATGATTGTTTTGGTATTATTTTAGTTGTTTTCAATTATGTATGACATTACATTCTTGTATTGTGATGATTCTTTATTTATGAATGATTTTTTTTGGTATCATCTTATCACTATTTCCTTAAATTTACTTAAAGAGTTTAATTCCTCCCATTTGTGATTATATACCCTCATTGTTAGTAACCAAACCATGGACTACCAGAGATGGGATTCGAGGTCATATAACTCTCTTTATTACTATCCTTAGAGGGGTACCGGTGTAAGGTTTTTGTGACATAAACATTTTGTTATGTGTATTTGATATCCAACCTTCAACCCTTATTGGATTCAAATTCCTGATAACATACTTATGAGTTTGAACATATGGAACAATCTCCACACTACTATTAAAAACATACAAGTGAGATTGTTCCTAATCTATTATGGGTATTATAACAACATCTCATTTTAAAATTCCTTCACCTTCGATACACTTTTGTTTTTTAGCCATGTTTTAAAATGTGACTAATTTTCAAATTCAGCCACATTTCTTAAAAACATTGAAAAAATTACATTTAACTGTGTTTTTTAGCTGTGTTTTTTTAAAACATAGGTATTTTTTATTTTTTTTATCTCATTTTTAAACATGGTTAAATTGAATAAAATTATTTATTTAATATAGGTACATATATATATTTGTCACATTTTAAAATTTAACACAGAAATGCACTCATGGAACATATATAATATTACATGATATTAAAAATAAATGTTATTTATATAAAATTAATACATGTATACACACACACACACACACACACATGTATATATATATATATATATATATATTTCTAATGTTATATAATACTATTATATATATACTATATTTTTTTAATGTCATGTAATGCTATATATATATAGTACATATATTGTTACATATCATTAAAAATATATATATAGTACATATATAATAGTATTAGATAATATTAAAAATAAATATTACTTATATAAAATTAATACACACACGTATATACAGACATATAAATATAAATACATACAGGTGTGTGTGTTAATTAAAAAAAAATTAACTATTATTAATTACAAGTTACAACATAATTATAATTAATTAATAATAACTAACTAAATGACCATTAATAACAAATATTTAATAATAGGTATAAATATATAAATTCATATATAAATATACTCATGCTTCTATATCTTTATAATATTTTTGATACATCTATATATTAATATATAAAAATATGTGAATATACATGAACTAATATTATTAATTATTAATTATATGTGTGTGTGTGTGTATAATTTTTTATATGTATTATATAAAATAATAACATTATATAATATTAAAAACAACACATACAAATAATTTATTTACACATATACAGTACATATATAATAATATTACATAACATTAAAAATAAATGTTATTTATAATACACACACATGTGTGTGTGTGTTAGTTTAGTAAATTAACTATTATTAATTACAAGTTAAAATATAATTATAATTAATTAATAATAAATATATAAATGATCATTAATAATAAATAATTAATAATAACTCTAAATATAGAAATTAATACATGCATACACACACACATATAAATATATATATATATATATATATATATTAGCTTATATATAAATATAGTAAGTTGTATATTAATATGTGTGTGTGTGTTTATTAATATATTAAATCTATGTTAATATATAAATTTATTTTTATATATATGTAATAATATTACAAGCTTTACATTTATGCATTTATTTATTAATATTAATATATGTGTGTGTGTGTGTGTGAATATATATGTAATAATATTACAAATTACAAATTACACACACACACATATATAAATATATTAATTTTTATATAGATAAATCTATTAGTTTTTATATACAAATATTAAGACCCATATATATAAATATTTTTTTTGTTTGTGTGTGTTAATATATAAATATATAAATTTATAATACATGTATAGTAGTTTATATATAAATATATAACATTAGGTAGATATAAAAAAATAACCACCTAGACTAGTGGTTTGGGTATTCCATTCATTCTGCTCTATCCCGACTTCAAATCTCGAGTGACGCAATATTTGACTTATATTTATCAAGGAGGTGGTGAGTGCTCGTAGAGTTTTATGTGCAGTTGTGAGTATAAATTTGGTGAGTGTAACACCCCCCCCCCCACACACACACACATATTTCTCTCTACTATAATCAGATGAGGTCGCTACTTGGCCTTAAGCACACCTTCTTATATGCCATAGATTGTCGACTAATAGTGAGGGTCTAGGGTAGTATCAGGGGGAGACTATAACCTCATATTAGAGTGTGTAATAACATATAAGAATAAAAAAAAGACAAACATAGTAATAAAAAATTCATTAGAATAGGCATAATAAATAAAAAAGATCAATAATAAATGAGTGTGGAAGAAAAAAGTCCTACATAATCACAGTCATGCCAACATACAACACTGATTGCCTATTGGGTTGATCAAATATAAAAATACACTGAGGTATTACTTCCATCCTCAAGCCTTATCTCATCCATTATTTGAATCCTATATAAGTTATCCCGCTCGATCATTCCACACCAGGCCCCTGCCCAATCTAAACCTTTGATCAGTGAAGTCTGCTTAGGTGCCCAAGTGTCATGGTTTCTTGATCAGGGTGTGGGTATAACTCAGTTGGGCACCACCATTTCAATCTCATACATAACTAGTAAATGCAGGGTGTATATATGTGATGTGCTCAATTGAATAAATAAATAAAATAAATGAGAATAAATAAAATAACCATTATTAATCCTTGGGTTCTAATGTGGAACTCAGGATCGACTATGCCTACATTGGTTAATTTCATAGTGTCTCTTAGCATGTATGATAATCATACCAACTAGTAATAGGTGAAACCATCAACCCCCCAGAGGTCATCCTAGGCGGTCCATAGTATCAGGCATAAATTCAACCCCTATGAGGTATTCCTAGGAGATATAGTAGTCATCAAGCATAAGTCAGACCCTGGTATGTATCTTTAGGAAATCAATAATATCACACATCACACCAACCCCTAGGAAGTAATCTTAAGTGATCATAATAATCAAGCATCAGTTCCAACTCTTAGTGGTATCCCTAGGCAGTTATAATCATCAAGTGTCATCACTGACACCTAGGAGTAAATCCTAGGTGATCAATAGTATCAAGCACAATTTTTGACTCCTAGGGGTGACCCTAGGTATTCTGTATATCTCCAGGCATACACACTGGATCCTAATCTTTATAAGAATCTTATATATAATAGTAAACTTATAATGTGTAGTATATCCCTCTCATAATATCTCATATAATGTATCTCAGAAGGGTTAGTCATCCATCTAAACCCATCCCATGTCTCTGAAGTCAACCTCTCAAGCGCACAACCCCTCATCACTACTCATCTCCAATACACACCCTCTCATGGGTTAATGTATCACTAGGGCACCCACTGGGGTCCCCTAGGCCTCATCATGCCAAGAAACATTTCTTAGGTTCCTCTATCTCATCTCCCTCATTTTAGTCTAAGTCTATAACTTAGAGGTCATATATTCCCTCAAAGTCATCATAATCATATCACAATCTCATTATCCTTATAATAAGGTCACGCGAGGAAGATGGCCTCCAGCCCATTCCCTTCCCAAATCACCCAAGGTTGGTCCTCACACCCAACCAAATCCATCAATCTCTATAGGGTCAACCCAATTAGGTAATCACATCTCATAGGGGGGATCACTTTACCCATTCTCTTCTCTACAATCCAAATGCTCTAAGCTAACTCAAGGTTCACACATGTCCTACATTGTCCAACACTCTTAGTCCAATGCTCACTTATACTAGGAGGTATCAAGGAAACCTATGCTAAGGTCCACTACATCTCATTCACTTCATTTTAATTAATTCATTAAATTCACACCCTTCTTGGTTTTAAGTATCACATGGAAAATATTATAATAATGACCTCATTTATGGGCGACTGAGGCATAAACAAGGGTCCAAGGGTCCATCATGGAACTTGACACTTCATCTCATTCACAGACATTTCATTTTAATAAAACACTTTATTTAATAAATTTCAATCATCCTTAGTGGTGGTACTATATATAACATGTAGTAATAATCATGAATAATAACAAAGGGTATGTTTAAAGGACCACCAACCTTAATTAAAAGTTATTTCATTTTTAATTTCATAGTCTAGTCATCATTTCTTAGGATCTTCCAAGTCTAATGACCATCATCCAACTGCGATAGGCCCTATCTCAAACTAGGATGACCAATAATTAATTATTTCAATTTATAATTAATTATTCAAAACAATTTTAATTATTTATAATTAATTTAAAATTTAATTAAATTAGTAATAAATCTTCAATAACTCACGGAGTGGCCCCGTCACACCAAATATACAACCAACATCTCATTGCTTGTTCCTGAAACATCCCCACTCAAAATCCCTAATAATTGACAAAAATTATATGGTCAATTTTATTTAATTTAATTAAAACCCTAAAAAAATCACATGGTGATGCATCTACAATGAAACGGTGTGTAAAAATCATTTATGTGAATCCACTAGACGAGCTTCACCAAATCCCCATCATATCGAGATGATTCCACCATTCTCTAGTGGAATCTTCAACAAAACCCTAAGGTGAATAATTAAAATTAAAAATGGATAAAGATATATCAAGAATGAGAGATAATAGTGGGAGATACTCACCTCTAATTCTAATAAATCACTGTAAAAATGACTCAAATCTTAGAGAAATTGGAGGAGGGGAGGAACCCTCCTGGTTATTTCGTGTGTGAGAGGGAGTAAAGAGGGGGTTGTGGGTTAAAATCCCATAGGGTAAAATTTCTAATTTACCACTTTTTAACAAAAATCAGTAGGTCACACATTTTGGCCACATGGTTTTATAAACCATGTCCCACTATACAGTAAGCACTATCCAAGACATCACACTTTGCACAGTTGGGTTATGCAGTTTACCAAACCATGCACTGACTTTATAGATCACCCATGAAACCAAAATTACAGGTCTTACATGATTTTTCTACAACCATGCCGTGATTGTGCACCAATCCCTAAACCAAACTCAACCTACAAGATTTTCTCTACAATCTGTTAGTTAAACCTTAACCAGATGTTGATTGTGCAATCCAACCATGCATGAATAAATTGAACTGGAAACCTTTGTACATATAGGGTGTTTTATTTTTTTTTCCTAAAATATGAAAACCAAACCGTACAATAGGTCTGAAAGATTCCAAAACTTCTGAAATTTAACCTGAAGCTCTCAAGAATCACCCAAGACACAACTTAGGCCTCACACTATATCCATGAATATCAATTTGTGATGCTCCAACTATGGGATTCTCAATATGAATCCTATATTTCAAAACAAACCCCTCACTAATTCAAAAATTAAAATTTCCTCTAAAACACATAACTCAAAAAGAGGTAGGTTTTTGAAACCTCCCCACTATAACACTTCTCATCCATGATAAGTCTCATTGATCCACCAACCACTAATCTTGACCTACCTCATTTTTTAATTCATACTCAATTCATTGAATTCTACCCTAGAACTTCGAATGATATTCTATTACAAAACTCTAAACACAAGGCAAAATTATTCATCCAAAACCAAGACACCACTCGTAACCATCACCAAAACACCAATATAATGCTTACCCATTCTCATCTATCCCAAGACGCTAAGTTGTCATCAATAAATTTATACCCGACTTATGGTACTTCCCACCATAATAAGTTTATGCTCGTAATGGTTGATTATTATCCATGGTGATCTCCACCATTGGAATTACCTTTCAAAAATGCATTACCAGTGTTCTATCAACTCGCTCAGTGCGTTTTCCATCTCAATGCACCCAACTATACATGAAAAATATCATTTGGTCCATCTCTAGCCAACTATTCTCAAAATTTCTCGGTTTCACCCAATGATGCACTATCATATCACCCAATCATAACACTAAAAATCCTCTAAGGCATCACATGTCCATCCAAATACCCATATCAAAGTTTGAAACCAACACTCAATGTAATTTCATGATTGGATCCTTGACCAACCAAATATTCACCAATATCTCACCTTGAGCATTGTCGCTCCATCGATCTGACACATGCTTGAATTACAACAAAATCATTTCGAGCTCAATGACAATGACAAAACTATGACCAATACTACATCCAAATACCAAATGTTTTATTTTACCTAGGACCAAAGAAATTAAATTTATCATCTCACTAACATCTAAAAGCCACCTTGACCATCCAATTACTAGTCTTATCACACCATGACCATTCCCACATGAGGGCCATGCCTCCATAGCCCATGATTTATACACTATCGCACATAATCACTGAACATGGTTGTCTTACTCATACCTGAACACCAACATGAAATAGTAATTACCACCAATTCCCATCTCACAGGAACTTCATCCTCAATATTAACTAAATTTACACCGATAATGAGGGTCACGCCCTCAAAATACCTATAGTTCACTCCCCTCCATATGGTTTTCCTTATACAAATTCTCAAGTGTATCCTCAATATGTTCCATCATCATATACATGTCACTCCTCACGAGACATGCTCATCATTCCATTTCTAGAAACACCTATCTAAGATCAACCTCGAATCAACTGTTCCATCACACTCTGATCCAATTCCAAGGACATATCGCATCAATCATCTCAATTTTTCCATCTCCACATGATAATTTAAGTGAAACTGATTTAAAAATTCATTTTACATATACATGTATGATCATCTAATATATCCAAGTCATATGTGGTTGTTTACTCATTTGACCATGCCTCTTGCATGTTAGTCCCATCAAGCTATAAGCACCTTCAGTGATCCTCCTCAAAATATGGTATTTAATCAATACTATGGTCTATCTCACTATCACTTGTCACCTAGTATAGTATTAAGTCCATAAATGTTAACATACACTCCTGAAAGCACATTTAGAAATATTAGGTCATGGTACTCGACCACCCATGTCCTCAAAAACAAACCAAAATACCGAAATAACCTCAAGTGATTTACATCATGAAACTCAAGGAATATACATTCCTAAAATATACTAGGTACCACCCCACATGCACTGATCTCATAAACTAAAAATATACCTAGGATTCACATATCTATGGCATTCAAAAACTTGGTTTAACCCCTCTAGTGGGTTACCCTCATACATCATATCTCATCTCGACCATATCACTCGGCTCTTTAACATCTTGAGACAAATATCAAAACATTAGGATCTCTCATATAAATATCAAATAATTGGAAACATCTCTCTATTCCCATTGAAAAAATGACATGGAAACTTGCAGAAAAAAACACACCCACTCTCAGGTTCTCACATATACAAAACCTACATCAAATGCCAAGTCATTGTCCTACTAGAGCACTCATCCTCATTGGAATCTAGATATGAGAATACCCCCTTGAGAATTATGATATTAGGTTAATCCTCATCGAGACTCCACATACAGGAGTCTCCACCTCGAGGATCACATTCTCATTTATCATTGTATGTATGTATGCATATATCGGAAACATACCATGATGATCTATGTCAAATAAAAAATTATCATATGGTTTAGTTAGGTATAATTTCATCAAGAAGTTATATGGTAAAACAATTTATAAGTTTTTTTGACACTTTAAGTAACCAAACCCATTTTCTTTTTAGAACTAGTACTATAACCACCCATGAGGAGTTCATCACTAAGGCATTTAATTCCCATACTAACCTAATGGGGTCACTATAAATAACTTAAACCAAGGGATTGCATAATTTTCATCAAAGAGAATCTATCTATAGAATCCACTTGACTTATCATTAAAAAATATATATTTTGGTTCAACTAAGTCGAATATCACCACCAAGTTATATGGGAAAACAGAGTATAATTTATTAATAACACTTTAAATAATTGAACCCTGTATATCTATGATATTAATTGCACACAAGAAGGAATATTTCATGTGAATCCAATTTTTTAAACATGAAACATGTGCACAAACTCTTTTCATTAGTCTAAGAGCCAAAAACTCATAAATCATAAATCCAAAACTCCATGTGTGTCATGCTAAGTGAAATCATACAACCATATAATAGGAATCTAATAATATCAATCCCATAACCCTAGTAACTTAGACTTCCCATTGGAAAATATGTTCTCGATGCACCATTTTTAGGTATATAAAAATCTCTGAAACATTCCTATGTCACCTTTATACCATCTACCAAATAGTAAGACAAAAAAATTGATACACACTATGATATCATTTACATAAGCTCTGATACCACTTCGCAATTCCACCTACATAGGCTCACTCTATAGTAATTGAATTGGGTCATAACTTGGCCTCAAGAATCCTTCCCCATATGCTATAGGTTTTCGTCTAGTATTGGGGGTCTAGGGTAATACCATGGGGAGATTATACCCCCATATCATAGTGCACAATAACATAAAATAATAACCAAATGACATCCATAATAATAAAACATCCATTAGAGTGCACATAATCAATAGAAAGAATTGATAATAAATGAGTGTATAAGCGAACAATCCTATAGAATCATGGTCATGCCATCATATAACATTGATCACCCATCCGGATGATCATGTATACTAATAAATAAAATAATAAAGGATATTGAGTTCTAAATTCCATCCATGAGCCTCATCTCATCAAGTCTCAAAATTTCTTCCAAGATATGCCACTCAATCATGCCTCATTGAGCCTATGCCTAACTTGAACCAGTGATCAGTAAAGTCTTTTTGGGTACCCAAGTGTTATGGTCTCCCAAGCATGGTGTGAGTATAAATCATTAGGGCACCTCCAACATGGTCTCATATATAACCAATAAATTTAGGGTGTATATATGTGTTATGATCAACTAAATAAATAAATAAACTTTGGAAGCATGAATAAAATAACCACTATTGATCACTAGGTTATAACATGACACCCAAGATCGATTATACCTACTTCATCTAGTGTCATATTGTCTCTTAGCATGTTAGATAATCATGAAAACCAATTATAGGTGAAACCACTGACCCCAAGAGGTCATCCTGGGTGGTACATATTATCAAGCATAAATGTGACCACTAGGAGGTATTCCTAGGTGATCCAATAGTAGTCAGGCATAATTTGACCCTCAGGTGGTAATACTAGGTAATTAATAATATCATGTGTCATCGCCAACCCCTATGAGGCGATCCTAAGTGTTTATAAAAATTAGGTGTCATCACCAACACCTAGGGGTGATACTAGGTAGTAATAATCATCAGGCATCATTATTGACTCCTATGAGGTAATCTTAGGTAATCAATACTATCAGGAATAACTTTTGACTTCTATGGGTGACCTAAAACAGTTCATATATCTCTAGACATACAAGTCAGATCCTTGGCATCCTACACATATCACATATAATAAGAAACTAAAATGGGTAGTATGTCCCTCTCCCAATATCTCATTGAACACATATTATAAGGATTTTCCATCTTCCCAAAACCATCTCACACCTCCAAGGTCAACCTCTCAAGTGCATGACCCATAATCAATACTATCCCATACACACCCTCCCAGAGGTCAATGTATCATTAGGGAACCCACTAGGGTCCCATAGGTCTCATAATTCCAAGACACCCTTCCTGAGTTCCTCTATCTCATCTCCCACACTCGGGTCTATGTATGTCACTCATAGGGCATAAAGTACCTAAAATTCATCATAATCATATCATAACCTCACAATACTCGAAATTATATCATGTAAGGGGTATAGCATCAAGCCTATTCCCTTCCCAAATCGCCCTGGGTCGGTCCTCACACCCAAATAAATGCATCAATCTCCATAGGGTATTCTTTCCCTGGTGATCACATCTCATAGGAGGAGGATCACTCACCCCATGATTTTCACAATTATCCTAATGCTCTAAGTCATCTCAAGGTTCACACATGGACCACTTTGTCTAATACTCTTAGTTTAATTCTCACCTATATTAAGAGGCGTCAAGGAAACCTATGCTAAGGGCTATTATATCTCATTCAATTCATTTTAATTAATTCATTTCATTCATACCCTTCTTGGTTATAAGTATCATGTGGTGCATATTATAATAACATATGTGACCATCGATGGTTAAGACATCAACAAATGCCCAAGGGTCCATCATGGCCCTTGAAACTTTGTCTCATACAAAAATATTTCATTTTAATAAAAAAAATTAATAAAGGTCAGTTTCTCTCAATGTTGAGACTACATGTCAAAAGTAACAATAACCATGCACAATACGAAAGGGAATGTTTAAATGGCCACCTACCGCAATTTAGAGTTATTTCCTTTTTAATTCCATAACGTGACCATCACTGTTTAGTCTCTTCCAAGCCCAATGGTCATCATACAACCACTTGAATCCCTATTTTAAACCATGATAACCAATAATTAATTATGAAAATTCATAATTAATTATTCACACTAATTTTAGAAATTTATAATTAATTTATAATTTAATTAAATTAGGTGTAAATTCCCAATAAATCACTGAGTAACTACATCACACCAAAACCATAACCAACAACATGATAATGTTCTATGACATTCTCCTGACACGTCCCTGATCAAAATCCTTAATAACTATCATCAATTATAGGGTTAATTTCATTTAATTTCATCAAAAACCCTAAGAAAAATCACATGATGATGTATCTACAACTATATGTTGTGTGACAACATGAAAAAATCACCTCAGTACATCCTCAAGATAATCCAAGCCAAATCCCCATTATATAAGTATGATTCAATAATTTTTATATGGAATCATCAACAAACCCTAAGTTAGAAAACCAGAATTATAAATAAAGAAAGAGAAATTAATAATGGGAGTATACGGAGGGATAAACTCACCTAAAATAATAAGATATCATTTCCAAAACACCTCAAATCCAAGGAAAAATGAAGGGTAATGAGATGAGGAAACATCCCAATTTATTCATTCATGAGAGGGAGAGAATAGGGTTTTTTGGGTCAAAATCCTACATGGTAAAAGTGGTAATTTTCCTCTTTTTAGCAAAAATCAGTAGGATTCATAGTTTGGCCAAATATGTTTCTAAACTATGTGTCAACCATGTGATAGGAACTTTCCAAGCCAACAAATCTCATATGGTTGGGCCGTATGGTTTTCTAAACCATGCACTAGCTATTCAGATCACCTCTACAACCAAAATTGTACAGCCTTCTTGGTTTTTTTACAACTGTACAGTGAATTTACACCAATCCCCAAGCCAAACTCATCCCACATAGTTTTCTCTAAAATATTCATGTTTAACCCTTAATCATGAGATAATTATGAAAATAATCCATTTATAAACTGTAACATCCCAGGTAAATAATGAATATGAAATGTTCATATATATTAATATTTGTGAATAAAATATTAATATTACTTTAAATGGGATGCTATGTTCGATGGTGTACTCAATACGCAACAACGAGTTTCTTTGAAATCTTACGTTGCACACTAACAATATAATAATATTATTTTAAATGGTAGTTAACGCCTCATCGTTGTAATGGCAGGAATGAACATAACTAACTAAAAAATGGTTATATATGTTTGTTAAATATTTTAAAAATTACTCAATAAATTATAGAGTCTTAAAATGCGAATGAATCCAATTTTAAGCATAAATATTCTAATATTCTTTAAAAGGTCGATTAACCGCCATTTGATGGTGAACCCTTTTTAAAACTACTTTTCTCAATTTTATATGTTATATTTGACAAAATAAAATCCTTCTTTAGAATAGGGACATCAAAATGTACTTTGTGTAAATTTTTGTTATTTTTCCGATAAAGTTCATTTTTAATGAATAGTGAAAAATGTTGTATTTTAATTCAAAACCTCCTTTTAATATAATTTATTTATATGGTTATATTATATTTTTAATTGGTTTTAAAGTTTAATTAGAATATATTTTTACCATTTAATTCAATGGTGGTCATTGGAATTAATTTTACTTTGAAATTGGACATAAACAAGTGCCAATCTTTTGATAGATATTGTTTCTTAAAAACAAGCTATTTGTTTTGACAGTGGGAATTAATTATAAAATTAATTAATGAAACTTCTATGTTTTTAATTAGTTAAAATGGAAATAATTTTTTAATTTGTAATATCAAACTTACTTTGGATAATTTTTTGGTATTTTTCTGACAAATGTTCATTTTTAATGAATAGTGAAAAATACCGCATTTTACTTCAAAACTGCTTTTTCATCTAATTTAATTATACAGTTAGATTGTCTTTTTAATTGGTTTTAAAGTGTAATTTAATTATTTTTTATCACTTAATAAAATGTTGTTCATTAGAAGTAATTTCACTTTTCAATTGGATGTAAAAATATGTCAATCTTTTGATAAATTTTACTTCTTAAAAACTCATCTTTGGTTGTGACAATGGGAATTATTTTTAAATTAATTAATGCAATTTCTGTGTTTGGAATTTGGTAAAATGGATTCCAAATTTGGAATCATAATGTCCAAATTATGTAATTAAGACCTTTTTGTTTTTGGACATTATGAATAGTAACGATGGTAATTATCTTTAATTATCGTGATTAATTAGTAATCAGGTAGTTAAGGGTAATAAAATAATATCATAATAATATAAAATGACCCCAACATGTGTCCACATCCTCTTTTATGAGTCATGGACGACCATGGGAATCTTTTTACCGAACTTTAGGGCCCATGGAGTCACATGGGTGTAATAGTGACATTTATGACATTATTTTTTAAAAAGAAGAGAAATATAACAAAGGTTTGTATATCCAAAGTAAAACAATTTTAATTTTGTTTATATAAATGATATATTAGATTATAAATATTCATTTTGAATATAAAAATATTTCCTACATCATGGTATTTTTTTATAATTTTTAGAAATTAAATAAATAAATTTATTTAAGACACCATGATGATGCAGTGATTACCTCATTAATGAACGATTTAAATAAAATGAAAAGATAAGGTAAAATATAAGACTTACACTTGTCTAAAACCTATTGTATGGGTGGATTTAGAACCCTTATCACCTTATACTCAAAATATATCATTGTGGGACCTTTAAAATCCTAAAACCATTTTATAATAAAGTAACATTTCAAGACTTTCCAAAAGTGACCCGCCTCCCTCTTATAAAAGGCCCCCAACTCTACCCCCTTACCCACAACTCTCAAGACCTTGGAACGTCCAACCTCTGCTCATATTATCTCTCCACATCCTTCTATTACTCCTATAAGCTTCACTTTGGGCAGAAGTCTTTCCAAGGAAGCCTTTGGCTCAAATCAAAAACAGTTACCTGATTTAGAGGTAATGTCTTCTCTCGAGTTTCTTTCTTTTATTTTCCTTCTTCACTCACCAGTATCTTCTTATTATTTTATCCCATAATAACACTAGTATCCTCAATATACTAGGATGTTTTTATGATAATTATTCTACCTACACTTACACACACTTCTGACTAATGGTTAAAGAACATATTGTTTCTCTGGGTGGCGAATTACTGCCTCACGAAACGATGATTGTTCAATATTCTTGTAACACCTCTCATGGTGGCCATTATGATGGAACTATATTTATATATGATATATATTATATTTATTTCCTCTCAATTCTTCTGTATTTTATATTTAAAACATACCTTTATGCTTTTCATGTTGTGCAAATGCGATAATTTCATTTTAGGAAGTGCGGACTACCGCCCCCTCAAGTGACGTGACTCGTTCATGCCAAACATGGAATTTATAAAGAATGTAATTAATAAAATTATGTTACCTATATAAAAAATATATTATACTGGAATTATAATATATCTATTTCTAATTTAGTTTTAAAGTCCATTAATATGACAAAAAATGAAAGTAGCATTCATGTGTACGTACGGCTTACCGTCTCCATGAACGGTACATTTCATTTATTATCTCCAAAAATTATGGAATATTATTAAATAAATATATACTGGATATATATGATATTTAAATCATGAACACCATTATGGAGATGATTTACTTATAACTACATGGACAATTCTCTTCAAACAAGTTCATTGTTGGCTCAGGAACCGAACATCGACAAAACGTATGATATGAACTCACATAATTAACTAATTATTATAACATGATAATATGTGATGTGAATTGAATAATAAACTTTAAAAGAATTCATTAATCAATTATAAATTGACCAAAGTTTATTATTCACAAATATAAAGAAACGAACAAGACAAGCCGGACTTGAGGTAAGGGGATTTCTTATCTCACTTTTAATTCCGTGAGATTTCCATTGTTCGCCAATTATTTATTGCATGTGGTGTATTTTGAACTAATATTTGATATATATTATCATTATTATATTTATATTCATGTTATTCTATGATTCATTTGGTTCTTATTATCTTTTGGTCATACGACTTGATTGATTACAACGAGGTAAGGGGTTTTTTATCTCACTTTTTGTTCCCGTGAGATTCATGCTATATTTGTCACTATCTCCTTTGAGTGGTGTATGTACTTCCCATTATTCTACTCTTTGAGTAATATACATCCATTTATGGGTATTTACATCAACATTGTATGGTCCTTCTTTCATGGGGTGTATGTTTCGTATGTTACCAAATCGGTAAGGGAACCTTTCACCCTCTTCTTTTTAAAAGTCTTCTTTTTGTTATGTCTTTTAATTCACATCTTATTATTTTGGGATATGTTCTTATATATCCTTATTGATGTAAATCTTATGTCCAAGTTATGAGATACACTTTTTTCTATCATCAACTCGTTTTCTGAAATTTGATGTGACGTCGTTAGGCTACCGAATCTTTGTAAGAGAACTTCTTAATCCAATTTCAATTTTTTAGGTTAAACCTCTACTTCTTGATTATGTCGTGCTATGAATATGTGTGAATGACATATGATTGTTTTACACTTAAAATTCAATTATATTGTGTGTATTTATTTTTTCACACATAATTACGTCATTGATTTATCCTTAATCTAAGGATACTGTCTTTATAAGGGACTTCGTCTCAATCTCCTTTCATTGAGGCATCCTTTGATTTATACACAACTTTCTTTTATACAGTGTATAAAACCCTTTTGACTTTTAATTTCATTAAAAATGAATATTTTTACATGAATCGTTTTACTAAACGACAAAAGGGATGTTTTTTTGTCTTACATATGCGGCGATAATGACTTCTCCGCCGCTGTGACAATTATTTGAGTTTCGGATTCCTCTACAAACCATAACTTTTTTTAAATGAAAAATAAATACCATGTTTTACTTTTCTTTAATTTTGGTATTGAAAATGGTTTTGATAATTTTTTTATTATATCAATGTGCTGTATTGATATCTTGTGATTGAAATGTGGAAATGTTATGTTTCCTTCATGCATGTTTTATGTGATATGATTATGTTATGGTTCTTGGGAATTGTTTATGAAGTCGGGTGGTTCCATGATAAACTAAGGGAAGGTGAGCCCGATATATCTCTCCAATGGATTGGGTAATGCAAAGGAGTTAAACGCTATGGTTTCTCTGAAGAGATTTAGGGAATATACTATGATGGTTATTCCAAACGTAACCATGAGGATTACTCACTACGTAAGAATGTTATGAATGCCTCAAGTTACCTTTATGTCTTATGATTTCTATTAGTTATTCATAAATCTTATGATTTCATGAGGTATGTTAAAGTGCTTATGTTTTATGAGTAAAGTATGATTTCATTGATTCTTATGTATACATGGACTAATGTTTTCTTTCCGTATTTTTATATCCCTTAATGAGTTTTTTATGCTCATCCCAAGTTTTTGAAATGTTTTTCACAGGACATAAAGTGAAATAGGGTCAAGGATGGGATAAAGGAAATTTCATTCTGTCTAAAACATGGAACTAGACATGACTCTTTTGTTCAAGAGTTTTTATTTTGTGAAAAAAATGAAAATTGAGTAGATGTGTCTACTTTGTAATCATTGATATGTAATAGTTATGTCCTAATTCTATAAAACTATAAACCTAAAAATATCCTCAATGTGAATTATTCATTTAATTTGAGATTATGTAATTTTTTAAGGCCGGGTCCTTATATAAACAAATTAAACTGGAAACCTTTGTAGGCTCAGGGTGTTGTACAGTATCCCCTAAATTGTGCACACCAAACTATGCACTAGGTCTAAAACCTTCTAAAACTTCTAAAATTTAACCTCAAACTCTCATGAATCACCTGATAACTTGATGTACATCTTGGGGATAAATCTATATCTAAAAAGATAAACTTAGGATGATCCAACTCTGGGATTATTAATATTAATCCCAGGTTTCAAAATGAACCCCTAACCAACTCACAAATTCAAATTTTCTCTGAAACTATTAACCTAATAAGGGGTGTGGATTTACAGTGAGTAGTAGTGTTAGCCCAATGAGTGGGCACATGGGTGAGTTGGAAGTGGGTAGCATAGTTTAGTGTGGGGTGGTAGGGATGGGGGGAGAGAGCAGCCATAATGACTCTAAAAAATAAAATCAAAACAAAACTTTTTTAAGTAATTAAAAAAATGCATAAAAATCCAAAAATAATAATTACCCATGTTTAGAGAAAATTTGGGTAATTGATGGGATATTTACCCATGTTTTATAAAAAAAATGGTTAAATGGTGTGTGGATAAATTATTTATGTTTCTAAGAAACATGACTAATTAGAAACGTTTAAAAATATAGTTAATTTACTCATACACCATTTAGCTACATTTTTACGAAATTCGGGTAAATACATTAGCCACATTTATAAACATGTTTAAATGTAAAAATAAAATGCAAATAAATTCCATTTTTTGTAGTGTAACATGATGATATTTTATAATACTGATCTTGTCTACATTGAAAAGGTATTCAGTACATAATGTAATGACTTCTTACATAATACAACCTCCTGGTCAATTTCATTTTTTAATTTATCCTTTAAATATCTTCATATAATAGTCAATAGGGTACATCCATCTAAAATATATAGGACAAAAAATTTAGATATCCCTTTCCAAATTAAGGATCAATTAAACCATAATATTAAGGAGTGGTGGAGGAAAGAACATCTCCAGTTCATATAAAGTGACATCAATTTATTTTTCCATTGTTAGCAATTTTTTTGGGTAAATATATTTACTATATATTAATTTGAAAAAAGAAACATTGTTTAGTTTTTTTTTGTAAAACGTTTTTTCAGAAATATTCAATGTAATTTCATGGGCACAAAATCTTGAATCAAAACATTACAATCATGTGATTTTAAACCTTTTTACTATAGGTCATTTATCAATACAACATTCTTAATATTTGATGAATACCCCCATGGGACCATTACTATCACAAAATACCTAGCACTGTGAACCCCTCCTAGGCCAACAGTGAAGACAATAGTGAACCTCAAGGCTCACCTCCAATAAGCATTAGGTTAGAGACTAGCACTGTGGGTATATAACATGAAAATGAGAGGCATTACCCTCATATATCCCAGGAATATAGAAAAAATCCACCAATAAAAATAAAAATATAAAATAAACCAAAACCCAAAATAATCTACAATTCATGATATGTCAAACAAATATAAATCTCTAAGTGAAAATACCAAATAAAATTCCTAGGTGGAAACTCCATATCCAAACCCAAGCTCTAAGCTAGTACTGTTAATCTAGGTCACAAAACTCACTCTACAAACCTTGATAATAGCTTATATATATAGGGGTGAACATGACATGTATACTTAGTAGGATTATACCTGACACCACTCGTTAAAATTTGGAATAAGCATACTATGATTCGGTGAATAAATAGCAGAACCAGCAAGCACCTGTCATGGAAACTACCACCCAACCTAAACAAGTCACACTCACCAAATATCACATCCAGGATAATAATATAGTATCAAAGAATTTAATATAAGGTTCCCCATGACCTCTTCCTCACTAGTTTATCTCTCTCATAACCCAACATCAAACTTCCTATGCTCAATCCCTCTTATACTGATGTGGGAAGGGTCGCAACCCTACTTACCCCAACTTCCCATAGGTCCCAACATCTCGTATTGGCATCAGTTCAAATCCACATTTTCATATTCACATCCATATTCATATCCATGTCGGTATGGTATCGTGAACATGAATTACATCAACCTAATTCCCTCCTCCTACCATGAATGACCCTCACCAAGTGTCATCATCACAACTATATCATGTTTATAAGAGAGGGTGGGGAGAGGAAGAATTAAGTTATATATTCCCTTTACAACCTAGATATTTGGGGGAAACACCCAAAACCCAAAACCTTTGGGCATTGGTAAGGTTATAAAACTCAAATTGGGTGTATAAATAAATATCAAGAAATAAAATCATATAATACAAGTGCACACACAAGCATAACCGAGAAATTTCACACCAACACAACACTTTCCTGGCCCAAAACCATCACCACACTACTATTTCCACCACCGCTTCCAACTATAACACCCAAATTAGCTTAATTCTCCAAAAAAAACAACCATGACAATCATTCACGTTCCAAAAATTATATAGGTGGTAAACAAAATCTATATTTATTGTTTCCATATCCATAATAAAATTCAATAACCACGCAATTTCATATTTAATGACAAACCACTATTATCCATTTTCCACATTTATTTCACTCATTATTCATTCATTCCTAGTATCATTATTTCATTTATAACCATGATTTAATTTGATTTCATCCACACCCATTACCATATTTCCATTAACAATATCCTTTCATAGCTGTCGAATAACCACAAAATCATCCCCACACCACACAAACTTCCATGGAACCAAACCCCACGGATAACATTCCCCTAAGAACCTCAACAACCTTACCACCATCAATGAACCACCTCAAAACCATCCCACAACTCATCTCATGCCAACCGATCACAACCTCACTTCCTAATCCACACCAACTTCCAAAAAAATCGTAAACCCATTACCCAACATGCACCAATACCCATAACTAATACATTCTCATAGATGACCTAAACATTACCACAAAACATTACCATAATAACCATAATAACAAGGTTACCATGATACACACCAAGGGTTTTTGGCATCAATCACTTCTCTATTTTAAGGCATGTCTTCATGTAAATTTGTTTCTTACACACAACTGATTTATTACTATATTTATGTATTTAATATTCTATAAAATAAAATTACAACATATAATCTACAATATCAGTACAGAGTTCTTATAAATTATAATTATTTTCAGCAATAGAAGCAAATAGGTACCAATCACATAAGAAATAACCTAAAAATAGGTAAATTCATGTGAAACATCCCTTCCCTTTCATTTCACTTAGTCTAATTCATTATCTTCATTATCCAATCCATATTATCCACCTAATGAAAAAAAAGCATGAAAACTTCATAATTTACACATAAAATAAGAGAGTTCTCAAATCCACCACCTCAACCAAAGATTCACAATATGTTGTGCAAAAAGAAGAGATGGTGGTAAGATCTCAATTGCACAAGGGAACCCATAATTAGCCTAAACCATAGAAATTACTCATCAAAATCACAGTCCCAATATCATCTATATTGGACCATCACTACTACTAAGGATCCACAAGGGAATAATGAGAATAATTCAAAAGGGGGAGTGAAAGAACTCACCTAAGATCACTAATAGTTGGTCTATAGATCCAAGGATCAAAATAAACCAAAGATGGGCTAATAAGTATCCCAAAAATGCTCCTGGATCACCCAAGGTTTAATATAAATAAGGGATATTGAATATAATTTTGAGGGGATTCTGAATTTATTCCTGTGATAGAAAATATAAGACTATGAAACAAGGGTATAGGCCAGGGTGCAATGGTTGGTTTTTTTCAAAACTATGATGCAACATGATCTTACATGACACAATAGGTTCGGGTCAAGATAATATTTGAAAATCATAGAGAAAATACCCCTATATGTCTACCTTTTAATCCCTAGTCATCTATTGAACCTATAAACTCGAGGTTATGATGTGATGTAACCCATACATCATGTCACAACAATATATAAAATAGCAAAGATAAGGGTCTCAACCCTTGGGGCTCCATAACACATCCCAAAGCACCATGCCTTAGGAACCTTTGAGATGACATAGATCCCAATATTAATCCCCAAGATGCACACCATAATGGTAAGGACCATGATACAACCCTTGTTCTTCTCTCTACCCTAAAAAATCCTAAACCCTTGGCCACGATACATCCAAATGTCCACATCGTAACTATTGGACTCACCTATTTTGATAATCCCAAATCATGTTTCATTTATATAGAGCATATTGTTTCTCTTACAGGATAATCTTTTATGTGAAAACTTTGTTTATATCAAAGTAACAACTGTGTATTTTTAATCTTACTGCTCTCTTGTTTAAGCTCACAGTGCAAAATTTCTCTAAGTACAATGGTCGTTGATGAAAAGGTCATCGATGCAAAGGTCACCGATGCAAAGCTCACCGATGAAAAGTTCACTGATGCAAAGGTCATCGATGCAAAGGTCACTAATGCAAAGTTCACTGATGCAAAGGTCACCGATGCAAAGGTCACCGATGAAAAGTTCACCGATAAAAAGTTCACTGATGTAAAGGCCATTGATGCAAAGTTCAACGATGCAAAGGTCACCGATGCAAAGTTCACTGATGCAAATGTCACTGATGCAAAGCTCACCGATGCAAAGGTCACCGATGCAAGGTCATCGTTGCAAGGCTACCGTTGAAAGTCACCAATTAAGGTTACCGTTGAGATCTACCACTAAAGGTTATTAATGGAAGGTCGTTGTTGAAGGTTGACGGTGTGTACCTACTATTGAACCCTACCATTGTAAAGGCTACCGTTACCAATCTACTGATGCTTACTCTTGCATACTTTGTCAAATTCTAGAAAGATTATTCTAACAGTAATATTTAATAAATTAAATGCTTCTGACGTTAATTAGTGTTGATTGTAGACATATCATGAGACCATGTCTCGACAGTATGAGGTGTGAGAAATATCACATGTGATGTAATTATTCCTATTGTCAAACCTCAAATATATATAAAAAGAATACTGAGGAAGAAAAAAGGAGTTTCATGAGTTCCCTGAGTCCAGAAGCTAAAAAAGTGAAGAGGAGTAACAGAGAAGTAGCATATGAAGGAGCTTACTTTCTAGATCAAAGAAGAACCATCATGCACTTACACTATGAACCCACAAGCATCACGAAGATCATTTGAGACAAACTCACTTCTGCCTTCTGTGCCTCATCAACTCTTGATCAACACCAGAAGCAGAACACTCAAAGCTAGAGAGACACTCTGTTTTAGAGAAAAATTTCATAGAAATACTTGAAAATCAAATTCTTCACTCCAAGGAGTCAAGAGTTGAATTGAAAACACATATAGCCTTTTAAACTCAAGCTTATAATCTTAGCTCTATTGTGTTTCTTCTTTTTACATTTCTGAGAAGTGTGTCTATCTATTTCACACACTCTCTCCTGTGCTTGAACTGCAGGATACTAAAAATCCTCACCACAAACTTCTCCTACATTTTTTCCCCACAAATAATAGTGGAAGAGACCGTGTGTGGGCTATACTATTTGTTTTTACCATGAAGAACTGCGGTAGAGGGTGTGAACCCTGGACAGTTTGTGAAAAGTGTTGTAAAGCCCGATACAGGTTGTGTATCAAGTTTATTGTTAATATAGACTGATTGGTGGTAAGTGAACACCAAGTGGAGAGGATTAAGTCTTGGATTGAGACTGAACCTCTTTTTTAACTTTACTATGAACTATATTTTGTTTTACACTATTTTATCTATCTTTTCTGCTGCTTATAATTGCTAAAACTTAAAACTGTTTTGCATTCACTTTGATAGTTAGTTTTGGTTAGTGTGTGTGTGTGTGTTTAATTCAGAAAACTTGTTTCAAAAGTTGAAGAAGTGTTTTATACTAATTTAACTGAGGAATAATCACCCTTTGAGAAACTTGTTGACCAACTAGACATTTACATCTCTACTACCTTAATTAACTGGGTCGTTTCAAATTTGGGATATCTTTATAAGAAAAGTTTTAAACAGAAATTTTAAGTAGGAACTCAATTCACCCCCTCTTGAGATTCCACTCCGACTAACATTTGGTATCAGAGGAATTAAGTTTAGTGTTTATTACATCTATCTGAACTATTTTGCAAGTTTTCAAATTCTTTAACTATGATTTTAGTTGTATCTTAAAGATCTTAAAATTTATGTCATATCTAAATTTTCAGTTCTTTAAAATTATAGTTAACAATGGATAATAGAGTTGAGGGTGATACTACTAACAGTCCACCTTTCTTTAATGGTAATAACTATGTTCATTGGAAATTAAAAAATAAAATGTATCTAGAGAGCATGGGACCTGAAATCTAGGACACAATTGAAGAACAACATGCATTGCCTGCTATTTCTAGGGACACATGGTCTCAGTTGACTAAAGCCACATCTAATAATAATTTTAAAGAAATTAATGCATTGTACTTTTATCTAGGTGATGAAGAATTTAATAGAATATATGCTTGTAAAACTGCTTATGAAATTTGGGATACTTTAGCTATTTCTCATGAAAGAATGACTAATGTTAAAGAAATTAGATTAAATACCTATACTATTAAATATGATAATTTTAAAATGAATCTCGATGAAATTATCTCTGGAATGTATCTTAGGTTCAATGAAATAGTGAATACCATGAGTCTTCTTCAGAAACCAGTGGACAACAAGGATCAAATTATGAGATTTCTTAGATGCCTACCTAACATATGGAGAGGAAATTATGTTTCTATCCGATAATCTTGGGACATAGGCAAGCTACAAGTGAAGGAACTAATTGGAAATATTATGATGTACGAAGAAGAGATCAAGGTAAATCAAGAAGTAGATGAAGAACCAATAAATAAATCTGTAGCATTCAAGACCGCTACCACAAAGAACAAAGACAAAGAAAAATTTCAAGCTCCTATAGACACTTCCACCAGTGAAGACTCAGAGTCTGACAGTGATGATGAGATGGCTCATCTTTCTAGAAGGTTCAAAAAGTTCTACCAAAAGAAAAAGTTCTTTATAAAATCAAACTACAAAGGAAAGTATGATAATAAAGGACAGTGGAAAAAGGATAGAAAGAGGAATGATAACACACATGAAATAGTCTGTTATGAGTGTAAATGAAAAGGCCATGTGAAGGCTGATTGCCCCAAGATTAAATTTAAGAAAATGTATGAAGACAATGGAAGAGGGTATAAAAAGGATATTAAAGCCACTTGGAGTGCCTTAGAAGATAGCTCAAGTGGATCTAACACTTATGATGTTGACAAGAACAAACATGCAAACCTGTTTTTTCAAGACAGAAACATTCGAGGTAACACCCAATTCCCCTATACCCAATGCCTATTATTCTGGGAATGAAATTGAATCAAATAATGATGAGAATATGAATAAGGATGAACTATTTGAATATTTTATAATTCTTGAGGACACCTTTAATGAACTAAAGGATAAATATAAACTTTTTAAAAGACAACATGCTTTAAATTTTAATTACAAGTCTAATTTGGATATTGAGAAAGAAAAATTTTCTCAACTATTAAAATAAAATACTAAACTTAAATTATCAAATGAGAAATTAAAAAGTGATTTGGAAAAGTTTACTGCTGGTAGAGATACCTTGACTCGGTTTTAAGGAAAAAAATTGCTCCAAAATACACAACTGGTATAGGATATCAACCAGTATAGATAAGAATTATTAAAACTAAATTTGTTCCAAATCTGGATAGTTCACTGCTAGTTCAAGTTCTAGACCATCTTTTGAATAACAATTCTCTAAAGGACCTAATAAAGTGTTCATGTCTCAAAACATTTCTATTGATTATAGGAAACCTGTGAGACAAGTATGGGTTCTCAAATCTTTTCTTGCTAACCTCTCTGGACCCAAGAAAATATGGGTACCAAAGTTACTCTACACTTAATCTGTTTTGAAGGAAAATTGTCTGAAGAGATCCTATAAAACTCTATGGTACTTGGACAGTGGATGTTCAAGACACATGGCAGAATACTATTCATTCTTCAAGAGCCTAATTAAATTTGATGGTGGACATGTCGCATTTGGTGATAATGCTAAAGGAAAAATCGTCATCTTAGGCCAAATCGGTAACCCTAATACTGTATTAATTTCAAAATTACTTTTTATTGATGGTTTAAGGTAAAATTTACTAAGTATATCTTAGTTGTTTAATGATGGTTTCAATGTTAAATTTAAAAATAATGAATGAAATGTTTTTAATTCTAAAAATGATTTAATATTTACTGCTCTTAGAAATAAAAATGTATATGTTGTTGATTTAAATTATTTAGTTAAGCAAAATGATTCATGTTTAAATGTGTTTCATAAGGAATCCTAGTTATGGAATAGAAGATTAGGACACTGTAATGTGCACTCACTTAAGAAACTAACTAGGAAAGGTTTAGTTATAGACTTACCTAAATTGGAATTCCCTCTTAAAAAGTGTATAATTCTTGTCAAAAGGTAAAACAACACAAATTTTATTTCAAACCAAATAAAGAAGTTTCTACTTCTTAACCACTTGAGTTGGTTCACATTGATTTGTTTGGACCATCTAGAATTTCAAGTTTAAATGGGAAGCACTATGTTTATATTCTTGTAGATGATTTTTCTAGATATAATTGGGTATACTTTCAATCTCACAAAAGTGAAGCATGCTCTTACTTCATTAAATATTCCAAGTCTGTAGAAAATATTAGTGGACTTAGAATTAAGAACTTGAGAAGTGATCATGGTTGTGAGTTTGAAAATCAGGAATTTGAATCTTTTTGCTCACAAAGTGGCTATACTCCCAATTTCTCTGCCCCTAGAACACCTCAACAAAATGGAGTTGTAGAAAGAAGTAATAGGACACTTCAAGAGATTTCCCAGACTATGATTAATGAATATAATCTACCTATCTATTTTTGGGATGAAGTTGTTAATATAGCTTGTTACATTATCAATAGAGTCTTAATTATACATGTTCTTAAGAAGACCCCTTATGATATTTAGAATAATAGGAAGCCTAAGGTTAATTACTTTAGAGTTTTTGGTTGAAAAGTATTTATCCTTAACACTAAGGACAATCTTGACAAGTTTTCTTCCAAAAGTGATGAAGGAATTTTCCTAGGTTACTCAATATCTAGTAAAGCTTATATAGTATTCAATAAGAGAACCAAATGTGTGGAAGAATAATTTCATGTCAAATTTGATGAGACTAATCCACATGAACCCAAAACCTCTGTTAAACACCTTGAGGAAGATATGTCAGTTTTGTACCTTAATGATAAAGATAGTGAACCCTTAGTGAAAACAACTAGTTCTGGAAATATTCTAAAATATGTGCATGGTGAATCTGAACCTATAGAAAATCATGAGGATTCTAGTTCAACTCTTTTTAAAGGTATTATAACTTTCAAGAATCATCATTTAGATGATGTAGTAGGTGATTTAAATAGAGGAACACAAACTAGAGATTCTCTAAGAAACCAGGTTGAACATCAATCCTTTCTTTCACAGATTAAACCTAAAAATATCAATGATTCAATCAATGATGAATTGTGGGTGGTATCTATGCAAGAAGAATTAAATCAGTTTGAAAGAAACAAGGTTTGGGAATTAGTTAAAAGACCAAAAGTCACTTTGACCAAAGGCACTAAATTGGTGTTTATAAATAAAGTTGATGAATCTGGAAATATAGTTAGAAACAAGGCTACACTAGTTGCACAAGGATATAGTCAAGAAGAAGGAATAGACTATGAGGAAACCTTTGAACCTATAGCTAAACTAGAATCCATTAGTATACTACTTGCCTATGCAGCTCATCTAAATTTCAAACATTATCAAATGGATGTCAAAAGTGAATTTTTAAATGGGTACATAGTTGAGGATGTATTTGTTGAACAACCCCCCAGTTTTACAAATCCCCATTTTTCAAATCATGTATTTAAACTGTCTAAAGCTTTATATGGTCTGAAACAAGCTCCAAGAGCTTGGTATGACAGACTTAGTTCTTTTCTTATTTCAAAAGGTTTTACTAAAGGAATAGTGGATCCTACTCTTTTTATTAAAAGGATTTACAAAGATGTTTTAATAGTACAGATTTATGTATATGACATTATTTTTGGATCCTCTAAAAATTCTTTATGTACTGATTTTTCAAAAATGATGCAATATGAATTTGAAATGAGTTTAATGGGGGAACTTAAATTTTTCCTTGGATTTCAAATTTTTAAAAATAAAAATGTTATTGTTTTAAATCATAGTAAATATACCAAAGATATTTTGAAACTTTTTGGTTTGGATAGCAATAAAGGTAGTGATACTCCTATGAGTACCACCTGTAAGTTGTATGCTGATGAAACTGGTAAATCAGTGGATCAAACTAATTACAAAGGTATGATTGGCAGTCTGCTCTATCTTGCTGCTAGAAGACCGGATATTATGTTCAGTGTATGCATGTGTGCTCATTTTCAATCCAATCCTAAAGAGTCTAATTTAACTAATGTTAAAAGGGTTTTTAAATATCTCAAGTATACTACAAACTTAGGGTTATTTTATCCAAGAGTACAATCATTTGATTTAATAAGTTATTCTGATGCTGACTTTGCTGGTTGCAAGTTAGATAGAAAGAGAACCTCTAGAACATGTCACATTTTAGGCAAGTCACTAGTATCATGGTGTAGTAAGAAATAGAATTTTGTTGCATTATCTACTAACGAAGCTGAATATATAGCTACTGGTAATTGTTGTGCTCAAATTCTGTGGATGAAACACACTTTACTAGACTATGGATATCAATTCAAACATATCACTATAAAGTGTGATAATACAAGTTACATTAACATCTTTAAAAATATATTATCTCATGCTAGGACAAAGCACGTTGATGTGAGACATCACTTCTTGAGAGATCATTATCAAAGAGGTGATATCACTCTTGAATTCATTAGTATTGAACACCAATTTTCCAATATATTCACAAATCCTTTGAATTCTGAGAAGTTAAATTACATAAAACATGAGTTAGGTATGATAAAATGTTAAAGTTAGGAACCTCACCATTACACCTCACTATTAGGAACGTCACCGATAGAACCTCACTGTTAGAAACCTCACCGTTAGGAACCTCACTGTTAGAAACCTCACAGTTAGGAACCTCACCGTTAGACCTCATCGTTGGACCTCACTGTTAGGAACCTCACTGATAGGAGGTCACTGTTAGGAACTCACCATTAGAAACCTCACTGATAAAACCTCACCGATAGAACCTTTCCATTAGAAACCTCACCGTTAGGAACCTCACCATTATACCTCACTGTTGGACCTCACCGTTAGGAACCTCACTGATAGAACCTCACTATTAGGACCTCACTGTTAGAAACCTCGCTGTTAGGACCTCACCATTAGGACCTCACTGATAGACCTCATCGTTGGACCACACCGTTAGGACCTCACTGATATACCTCACCATTGTTACCTTACCGATAGTCGATGTTTTCGAGACTTAGTGTTTTCTCTGCCATAATTTGAAATGTTTTCTATATTACTTATTTCTTTTATCTGATTTGTCTTTTCGATCCCTAAGTGATAAAATTAAAGTACATACCACATTTTGATCCACCTCAAGCTCTCTCCTGAATCTCTATCTCCCTAACCTAAGTACTTAACCCTCTTCTGAAACCCTTGAACCGCTCCAGACTGCATGGAAAGAGTAAAGAGACCACTGATCAGTGATAAAGGGGATGTGCCAAATCCAAATAGACCTCGAGCTAAGTCAAGCAATGGAAGCCAGGATGTAGAAAACCCGATCAATCCTCATATGTCTAAAAGGGAAATCATAGTTGAAAAAGAGCTTAGTTCTAAATGGCTACTGATAAGCAGATCTTTAGTGCTGAAGGCACTTGAAGCTCAAGGCTAGGTTGAATTCTTTGAAAACAACAATGGACCCTATTACCCGAAGTTAGTGAAGGAATTTTATGAGTTTTTTAAATTTGAAGAGACTGAGGATGAGAATAGAATGTCTTCAAGGGTGAATGGAATAAGTATAAGTTTTTCCTCTATTGAATGGGATGAATGTCTGAAATTACCATATGAAGGGATTTATGATTACTACTCAGGAGTGGTGCCTCCCACTATGGAGTTCTTCTGTTATGAAGAAGCCTTAGCCAAACTGACAGGGAGTGGCATCCCTAGGAGAGTCATTGCTGCTGATATGGAAGGAGAAGACAAGTTATTGTTTAATTTTGTCCATCATGTCTTGATTCCCAGGATAGGGGACTTTGCTACATTGAAATTTCAGGATGTATTTCTCTTGTATCTGTTAAATCATGGATAGAAGATTAATTTTTTTAGATTTTTTATGATCCAATTAAAAGATATGACAAAGCCTAGTTCCAAATACAATGCCTTATTTCATGCTAGATTTATATCCTTGATGTTGAAGGTGAAAGAAGTTTCTAGATATAAGGAGGAAATAGTTGTATTAAGGGACAATTTTTGTATTACAAAGGTAATTTTCAATTTGATGAAAATAAATTGGAACCCTTGGCAAAGAATATGGGTGCATGATGAGGCTATATTTATGAGTAATTCAATCCTGTCACTCATCCTACTAGGCCTAAGGATAAGAGAGATCCTAATCTAAATCCTAATGAAGTAGAACCAGTATATTCAAATGAAGAAGAAGAGGTTACTACTATTCTAGAAATAGAGGATTATCCTATAGATAACAGGAGTGATCCTGATATTCCTTTAAATCCTCATGCTAAAACTATATCCTTCAGTGATCCTATCCCACCAAATAGATTTCCTAGAAGGGAGACAGTCCTAAGGGACAGTGATGATGAAGAGACTAGTGAAGAATAAGGGGATGAAAATGTCTTAAAACACATTAGATAAACCTCAGATGAGGATTAGGACACTGAGTCTAGCCATGCTGACTTTGAGACTGCTGCTGATGTGAGTGAATAAGAATGTCTTAGTATCAGTCCTCTGATAGGGCATACAGAAATGTTTGAAAGTGTAGAGGAAGAGGTTGTTGATTCAGTTGAAGCTGGAATTGTTTTGGAAGATGTTGAAGATTCTGTAGAGGAAGTGGTAGTGGACCCTTCTGTTGATGTAGTTTCTCAAGGAGGTATGGTAGAGCTAAATGTGGATGATCATGAGAATTATCCAAGTGAGGGGAAGGAACTTGTTGCTACAGGTTCAGTTGTTATTGCTCATGGAATAGTAGATTGGTCAGAAAACCCTGGATTTGTGGTGTTGGGTTTAGATTATGGAGACTCTGATGATGATAAGCCTACCAAAATTCCTCCAATCCCTTCAGTTATAGAAACCACTATTGTGTAGTCGGTGTTTCTTTTGCCTCGATACTATATAAAGAAGGAAGATTTGGAATTAATTAAATCAGATCTGAATATCCACCTTGATGATAGATTTGTTGGATTAGAAAGGGTTATGACTCCCAATCAAGAAGTTGTAACATCTACAATAGAAAGACTAGTTTCTACCTCTCACTCCATCCTGCTAGAGGAAGTAAAGGATTGTCGAAATCAGATCAGAACCTTGGAAGATTCTATAGAATCAATGAAACAGTCTATAGCTAGGTTAGATTTTTATATGGATTCAAGGGCTCGGGTGGAAAAAGATATTCGATATATTAAAAGAGTGGTTCAGCAACTAGTCATTTTTTGAGGACTTTAAGAAGTCTATGGAGACACATGTGAGTGGCCAAGATGATGATATGAAGAAGCTGATTAGTGGGCTGACCAAATCTTTTAAGGAGACAGTGGCTTTCACTATGGCACCTTTGTGTGCATCTGCTTCATCTTCAGCTGCTTTTCTAGTTGATCTAGAAGCCTTCAAGTTAATTTTTAGAGAAGAAGTGGAGAAGTTCTCTAGTGCAAGTCCCTCAGACCCTCAGTCTATGACTCAAGTTATTTCCATTACCATAGAGATTCATAATCTTGTGGGAAATTATTTAAGGGAATTTGTTCAAGATCATAAGGACATCAAAGATCAAGGTGATTTCTACTACAAAAGGGTTTATACTAAACATCAGATGGATGGTCACTTCAAGTTGTTGTTGGAAAACTTGAGGATTCCACCTCTCACTCAGGCATTTAAGGATCGGGTTAGCAGTCATAGAGAGTTGACTCCTACCTTAGATAAATTCATGGAGAATAAGGATGATTTTATTTTAGCCATGGAGAGAGGAGGAAGTATTATTATGGATTACAGAAATCTTCTTTTTCCCTTCCTCCATGTGGAATGCACTCCCTTCATTGTTCCTCCAGCCTTGCCTTCTACCTCGACTGCCTTAGGATCTGTCAGTACCGCTCCATTGATGACTCCTGCACAAGCCATCAGAAGCTTGACCCCTATGATTCCTCAGTGATCTACTCACTACAGGTCTACTTATGCCTATGTTGTAGCTCCACCTACCCTGTTAACTGTTATCCCTCAGCCTATCCCTCCATCTTCAGAACCTTCCTCCTCAACTTCCAAAGACAAATATCCCTTAGACATATCTGATGTGGATTGAATGTGGGTTGTCTTAGTTGATAGGGATATTTGTAACCTTTTTTATATTCTATAATTTCTTCATTAATGGAAAATACTCTTCTGTTTCTTTTTGTCTTACATTCTTTTTGTTAATCACAAAGGAGGAAAAACAGGTCAGGTTACAAGTTAAGTTTAAGTTTTTAAACTGCATAAAAGGAGGATAAGTTTTTAAGTTGAATTTGCTTATATATATTTTTTTCATAATAATCATGGTTCAAATGTTCTTATACACACCTATGAAGATATTAGCAAATGTGATTAACCCTAATTCAGAAAATAATGACATAATTTGTGATTATCAAAAAGGGGTAGATTGTTGGACTCGCCTATTTTGATAATCCCAAATCATGTTTCATTTATATAGAGCATCTTGTTTCAATTATAGGATAAGCTTTTATGTGAAAAGTATGTTTATATAAAAGTAACAACTATGTATTTTTAATCTTACTTCTCTCTTGTTTAAGGTCACAGTGTAAAATTTCTCTAAGTACAAAGGTCACTGATGCAAAGGTCACTGATGCAAAGGCCATGGAAACAAAGGTCATTGATGCAAAGTTCACTGCTGAAAAGGTCATCGATGCAAAGGTCACCGATGAAAAGGTCATCGATGCAAAGGTCACCGATGCAAAGTTCACCGACGTAAAGGTCACCGACGCAAAGGTCGCCGACGCAAAGGTCACCGATGCAAAGGTCACTGATCCAAAGGTCACCGATGCAAAGGTCACCAATGCAAAGGTCACCGATGCAAGGTCACCATTGCAAGGCTACTGTTGAAAGTCATCGATTAAGGTTATCGTTGAGAGCTACCACTAAAGTTTATCGATGGAAGTTCACCATTGAAGGTCTTCAGTGTGCACCTACTATTGAAGCCTATTGTTGTGAAGGCTACCATTACCAGTCTACCAATGCTTACTCTTCTATACTTTGTCAAATTCTTAAGATTATTCTAATGGTTATATTTGATAAATTAAATTCTTATGACATTAATTAATGCTGATTGTAGACATATCAGGAGACCATATCTAGACAGTACGAGGTGCGATAAATATCGCACGTGTTGTACTTATTCCTATTTTCGAACCTCAAATATATATATAAAATATTGAGGAAGAAAAAAGGAGTTGCATGAGTTCCATGAGTCTAAAATCTAAGAAATTGAAGATTAGTAATAGAGAAGTAGCATATGAAGGAGCTTACATTCTAGATCAAAGAAGAATCATCCTGCACTTACACTGTGAACCCACAAGCATCACGAAGATCATTTGAGACAAACTCACTTCTGCCTTCTCTGCCTCATCAACTCTTGATCAACACCAGAAGCAGAACACTCAAAGCTAGAGCGACACTCTGTTTTAGAGACAACTTTTAGATAAAGACTTGAACATCAAATTCTTCACTCCAAGGAGTCAAGAGTTGAATTTCAAATACATAGAGCCTTCTAAACTCAAGCTTATAATCTTAGCTCTATTGTGTTTCTTCTTTTTACATTTTTGAGAAGTGTGTCTGTCTGTTTCACACACTCTCTCTTGTTATTGAACTGGAGGATACTGAAAATCCTCACAACAAACATCTCCTACATTTTTTTCACACGAATAACTGTGGAAGAGACCGTGTGTGGTCTGTTTTGTTTGTTTTTTCCACGAAGAACTGTGGTAGAGGGTGTGAACCATGGACAGTTTGTAAAAACTATTGTAAAGCCCGATACAGGCTGTCTATCAAGTTTATTGTTAATATAGACTGCTTGGTGGTAGGTGAACACCAAGTGGAGAGGATTAAGTCTCAGCTTGAGACTGAACCTCTTGTTTAACTTTACTGTGCACTATATTTTCTTTTACTTTGTTCTATCTATCTTTTCCGCTGCTTATAATTGCTAAAACATTAAATTGTTTTGCATTCACTTTGATAGTTAGTTTTGGTTAGTGTGTGTATGTGTTTAATTCAGTAAAGTTGTTTCAAAATTTAAAGAATTGTTTTATACTAATTTAACTGAGGACTAATCACCCTTTGAGAAACTTGTTGACCAACTAGAAATTTTCATCTCTACTTCCTTAATTAACTGGGCCGTTTCAAATTTTGGGGATCTTTATAAGAAAAGTTTTAAATAGAAATTTTAAGTAGGAACTCAATTCACCCTCCTTCTTGAGATTCCACTCTGACCAACAGTAAATACTTCTAAAAAGGTAGGTCCACTGAAATCATCCTCTCAAATCCCCTCACTACAACTATCATCTCCACACTACATCCTGACCTCCAAACAACCTCTCAAGGCACAACATATACCACCAGGTTTTAAAACTAACTCCCAACATAAATTTCATCTCAAACACCACTCCTACTCCCTCAACCCTCTTTATGATATCCCCAATACCCAAAACTTGAAAAGTAACAAGAGGGAAGATCTGATTTTTTATATTAGATGCCTCTCAAATGATTTTCATTCCTAAGAATTAAAACCAACCATAGGAGAAAAACCACATACATTTCCAATAAAGAACTCCCCATGAGATACCTCTCAAATGATATAGTTCCATCAACCAAACACAACAATAAATGAAACAATAAATTCAATTAAATCATCACTAATTCAAAAATTACATAACTAAGGTAATTCAAGATGTAAACAACTCGAGATATTAACCATGCATCTATGAATCTCTTTCCCACATACTCTCCAACAAAATAAATTAATAATTGTGATCGCAAAACACATTAAATCAATGTTAATAATGAAATCATATGACTATATCTGAAGTATAATGAAATCCTGAGAAAAATAATGTTTTCCCATCATCATCTCACAACCCTGACACACATCAAGTAGACTCATTTGACCTTTAACTAGTGTGGTCAATGTTAGGGGCACTGGAAACTTCTCCACATTGATCCCTAAGGCATGGACTAAGGTGTGTTAAATAAAAGAGTCTGATTCTCCAGAATAAAACAATGCATAATATAAGGTGTAAAATAAATAGATGGTACCTCAAATGATTTTTGGCCCATCTTGTGGTGAAACATCCATAACATGGAGCTGCCAACATCTAAATCCTCTGCCTCAATACCAATGAACAACTCCATGGTCATGATTATACCTATGTCTCTAAGGGTGTAGGACATCATAGAGTTGTCCTATGCCAACTCTATCTCCTTTAAGTGAAAAAAATCATGTTACCTCTATTTTTGATATGGCCTCTAAGGCAATTTTTGTTGTTGGGGATGATGAGGGATTTTCCCACCCATACTAGGTTGATCTCCAAGAGTGGTCAAAAATTGAGATTATTTATGACCACAAACTCTGTAGGTAAATTATACTGACACAAATATTCTATTGGGGGATTGAGAATTGTTGGGCCCAAAGAAATAGGAAGAAGAAAATTATTGAGGGAAACTCCCCACCAGCCAAAACTTCGACTGCTCCAATGCCTTTGATCCACCACCAATAGCCCTACTCCTTAAGTAACTCTGATATATCCCCTATTGAGATGAACTCAGCTAATAATACATCCTCTCAATGACTTGGTCCTTCTTTTACACTACGAAGTACATAGGTAGTGTAAATTGAGTGACTGTATATTGAATGATGGGACAAAACACCTCTTCTAATCACGAAGTCCTAGACTCCTAATACAAAAATAGATCAGTGGAGAAGTGAAGGAGGTCATTAAATTTTATCTTAATCTTCTTTACACTCAAGGTCACTTACTAAATAAAGTGAATCTCCTGGATATTTTATACCCTTATTGTCAAAAATCTAAACTCACCCAAAATCTAGTTCTAGAAATCATCCCATTGAACATATAACTTATTACACTTCATAAGATACAAGATCCACAATTTTCATACTGCTCCCCATATCCGATTAATATCCAGTAGTATCTGATACTCTACCCAAGAACAAATAAAGTTCAAATCATTCTCAAGATCCTTTATCTAGTGATCTGTCTCTAAATCAAAGATGTTCCCTACATACTTCACCATCACTTGATTCTAGAACTCACACAGTTTCTTCCTCCAAAGATCATCCTCCTTGGATGACTTTACCCTCCTATTATAAACTTGTTCAGTCTGATGAACTTCACCAATTCACAGATGGTAACCAACCAATATCTCTACAAACAAGAAAAAAAACCTATGTGTTTGGTATCATTGAATTTTATTTAAGAAAATTCATTTAATTTGGTTCATTTAATTTTATAATAATTTCTATATTTCAAACATAAGAGAAATAATCATAATGAATTTACCACTCCAAGGTCTTTAACCTGTAATAAACATCACTTTTCTTAGAATTTTTAGTTATTTTAAGGTCCATACATCATATCAAAGGGGGCCAAAAAAACATGTTTCATAGTTGGTCTCCCTTTATTACGTCATAGACAAAGTTCAACTAACGTTGTTTCCTTTCAAACCCATTCAATCCTTACTAGTTCCTAAATCCAGACTTCATCCTAACTCTCTACCAAATTTTTAACATCACTTTGTCATAACTTTCCCCCCACTAGGGACCCCTTCTAGGCCTACAATGAAGATAAGAGTGACCCCTAAGGCTTACATCCAATAAGCTCCGGGTTGGAAACTAGCACTAATCGTATATAACATTAAAATGGGAGGAATTACCTTCATATATCCTAAGAACATAGCATCAAATCCATCAATATACCCCACATTATAAAAAAATATCAAAACCTACAATAATCCAAAATGTATGATATGTTAGAAAAATATAAGTCGCTAAGTAAAAATACCAAATAAAATTTCTAGGAAGCAACTCCATAACCAATATCAAGCTTCAAGATAGAATTGTCCATCTCAGTCACCAAAATCACCCTGGAAACCTAAAAATAGTTTATATATATAGGGGTGATCATAACATGTATACTCAGTAGGATCATAAACTAAACAACTCATAAAAATGTGGAAGAATCATACTAATGCTCTAGTAAAAAAATAACAGAACCAAAAAGAACCTATCTAATTAATTACCACCCAATTTAACCAAGGAACACTCACCAAACATCACCTTCAAGATAATAATATGGTATCAAAGAATATAATCGAAGGTTACCCACAACCGTTTCCCCACTAGTTTGTCTATCCCATGCCTTAATTTCAAATGTAATGCGCTCAATCTCTTCTATAATAATGTGTTCGGGTCACAACCATACCTACACTAATCTACTATAGGGACCAACATATCACATTGGCATTAGTTCATAACCATATTCTTATATCCACATCTATATGCATATCCATCTTAGTAGGGTATCATGAACATGAAGGATATTAAAATTGTGCCTTCATCCTACCATACACGACCCCCAACAAGTTCCATCATCATAACCATAACATGTCTGGAATAGGAGGAAGTGAGGAGGGAGAAGTAATCCATTCATTCCCTCAATAACCTAGATATTTAAGGAAAACACCTAGAACTCAAAACCTTTGGGAATCAAAAACGTTATCCTACTTGGGTGGGGCATGTAAAGAAATTGTAGTTGTTGGTCCCAATGGAAAACTTAATAGGGTTCCAATTAAAATTTATATATAAAAAAAATTAATAAAAAAATCCATGGTTTATAAAAATAAACAACCTAGTTGACTAAAATAGTAGAAATATATATTTTAATGTTTTTGAAATATTTCTCAAAGGTTTGATCATAGTATAATTAAAATAATTTTAAAATCACTTTAACTTTTGAAATAAATCTAATTGCATTAAACATAGTATATAAAACACTAATTAAATCTAACAGAGTATTGCTTTGATAAATAGTTTTGAGAAATAAAACAAGTTTGTTATTAAAATAACAATAAACAATGAAAGAAACACATAGTGGAATAAAAAATAGGTTCAGTCTCAAATCAATACTTAGTCCTCTCCACTTGATATTAACCCGTTGCCAAGCAGTTTATTTAATAATAAACTTGATCCACAACCTGGATTGGGTTTTTAAATAAAACTATACACAAGTAGTCCAGACTATATATAGCCTCTTTTATAGTTCTTATTGATATAATAGTTGTAAAAATAATAAGAGGGAGTATCTAGTACTATCCAATATAGTGTAGGATCTTGTGTTATTAAATGTTTGGAGTAAAGTAAGCAAAACTCAAAGGTAGGATAAAAAATAGGAATAAAGAAAGATTGAAGAAGTGTTTTTATATTTATTATTTCTTTGATCAAGAAATAGATAATTAGGAATGTTCTTTTTCTTATTTTGTATTGTCTTTAAACTATCCTTGAGGATACTTCGAATGCTCGTTGCAAGGTTTCTATTTTTATGGAAAAACAAAGTGTCGTTTCAACACTAGACAATCCTCTATGTTTTCAATAAGAATGTTCATAACCAGTCTATCAAATGGAATAATTAATCAACTAGAAAATGTGCATGAGGGGTTTCTATAATTTTATATATTTTTATAATATCCAATTATCTATTCCATGATAATAATAAAATGTGATAATTCCTCATAATGATTGGAAAGTGTGGACGATCTAACATTGTCTTTAATGAATCGAGTGTCCATTTTAAGAATAATCATTCTTAAATCCACATATCTTTATCTTGCATTAAATAATTTAAACTAGCCATTGTAATAATAAATTTGAATTTTATTTCAAATAACTATGGTAGAAAATATTCAACTGGCGATAGTAATACTCGACTGAAAGTAGTAAAATTGAACTAGAGGTATCATTCCTTAATTGGTGGTAGTAAGATCAAAAATAGTGGTAGTATATCTCTACTGGTGGTTTATAATCTTCACTAATAGTAAAAAATGTCATAGAGGTAGAATCTTTGTACTAATTGTATAATTATTTCTCATGAAGTAGTGGAAGTGAACTGGAAATAGCAAGTTTCTTCTAGTAGTATTAGAGTATTCTAATGGTATTAGATCTACCAAATGGTAATGGTATTTTGAACTGGAAGTATCACACTTGCTCTAGTGGTAGCACAACTACACTAATGGTAGAAAACTTTTACTAGTTGTATCATTCTATAACTAATGGTAGAAACTTTGAAATAGTGGTGGTAGATTTGACATATATAAAACTTGAGTAAGAGGCATTTGTAGTGAACCTTGTATAACAGTAAACAATTTTTTTCATATGTTGTGTAAGGGTTAGATAACGGTAATATAAGAGTAAAAATAACCTTTATTTATGCTATGAAAAGGTAAGAAAAAATTTTATATGTTTTGTAAGGGTAATTAGATACATATATAAAGGTAAATAAAAGTTATAAATCATACATATAGATAGATAAAAACTTGTGTAAGGGTATATAGAGCTTGCATAAGGGTAGAACCGAGATTACAAAGCTCATGTAAAGGTACTTCCAAACTTACATAAGGGTAAATAGAAACTCATAAGACTTATGTAATGGTAAAAATAATAATGTAAGGATTATTTAATGGTAAATAGAAACATTAAATCTTAATAAAGGAAACATTATTTATGATCATTAAAATAAGGAATTTCATGGACTGAGCCAACAATATCCCCCTTTTTGATGATCACAAATCATGGTTGAAAAAGAAACTCAAACATAGTGGACTAAAAACAAAAAGTTTCATAAGAATACTCATCTAGATGCATTATGTTCTCCCCTTTGTGATTATCAAAAAGGAATAGGTAAGCGAGTTTTCATTAATATCAAAGTTAAGTACATCATCAAAATACAAAACAAAAGGAAAGACCCTATCAAATCTTAATCAAGTTCTGATGAATCCTCATCATGGAGAGAGGTAGGATCAATTAGGTATTTTCCTTTTCTGAAAGTAGTAGGTCTAGGAGTAGAGGCATAAGGAGGTGTGGGATTCTTGAACATAATACTAGAGGAAACTAGCCTTAGATGTCTCATGGCCTCAATAAGAGTAAGTTCAAAAGGACTAACTATAATATATGTGGCCTAAAGAGGTGTTGAGATAGGGTCAGAGACTACAAGTTTCATAGGAATAGCTAGAGGATCAATGATTATAGTCCTGGAAATATACATTAAGGGTTCCATCTATTCTATAAACCAAGGGATGGTTCTTCCACCATACTCTGTTATTAGAGAGAAATTAGTTTTTTTCCTTAAACATCTTCAATAAGGGTGCTAAATCATTTGAATAACTCACTTATTCCTTGAAATCCCTAGTAATAGGAGGCAACTAAAGTTTCTTATCCAAAAACTTGAAATTATAATTAAGATCATTCTTGGTAAAAATATTAGGTAGGTAATACATAATGGATTCGGTTATAGTGTTCATGCCACTTCTAGCTTCATTCAAACATTCTCTAACCAACTTATATATATGTTCACCATGATAATTTATCTATCTGATATAATCATGATGAGAGGTAGGATAATCTACCAACACATCTTGTATATCTTCTCTAACAATAGTTTTTATTATATTATCATAAACTACAGAATGTGTGGAAGGATGAGGATCTCTGGAAGAAGAGGCTTCACTAGCAGAAAGATATTATAGCCTTTCAAGCATTAGTAGATCTCTCTGAGTCAGATATACTCTCATATATTATAAGGTAGAGTTAATAACACCAATATTCTCAACCAATATTTAATTCTATACTTAAAAATTTCCAATTACTAGAAACAACTTCTGTTGGAGGTGTACCACAACCAAGGACACAATTAGGGATATGTCATCTTATTTTAGATACTTATCTTGTAAAGTGGATGAACTAATAATACCACTAAGATTAGATAATAGATATTCCTTAAAGAAATCAAAATTAGCTCTGGTTAGGTAACTGATCAGAGGATAAGTAAGAGGAGGAGGTGAAAACCTCTCCTGTATGGGTGAAACAGCATCCTCGGGACAAGATTTCTCATCAAGAACTAGAGGTACAACCACTAGTCTCACAAAACTAACATGAAAATTATAAGTAAAAGGTTCCAGAAGCTCTACATGGTCTATTAATTCTACAAAATATCCCTTAGGATCCCTCTAAGAAAATGAAATGGAAGGTACACCATGCTCAGGTGGACTGACTACATCATGATAATCATCATCTAAATCAGAGTAAGCTGATCCAAGAATAGTTGACTGAGGGAAATTATCCCCCTTAGAAGATTCATCCTCATCATCTGCAACTATCTCATATATCTTATCTGGGATTCCAAAAATTTGACTTGTAAAGAAAATTTTGGAGATACTATACCAATATCCACTTACAGTCTTAACAGAATCAAAAATAGTTAATAAGGGATTTGTTTCCTTATCATCATCTTCTCCATCAACATCATATAAGGAGTCATCTGATAAAACAAGAACATCCTCAGGACTCTTTGAATATAATTCTTCAAACTAGGAAGAATTGGAAACTTCAGTATTTGAATCCTGATTTTCTTTCTGCAAACTCTCCTTATAAGGTAAGGAAAGAGGAGAATTAGGGGGTCTATAAGAAACATTTGGGATATTAATAGTATCAGGATCACTATCTGATTCAAAATAGAAGGCAATAGACCCTTATTATCCTTTATCTACAGCTTCCTCATATTCTTCTTCAACTTCAACACTAGACTTAACCACCTCTTTATCTAAATATTAAAACATTGCTTCATCAATATCTAAGCCAGGATCAACCAGATCTCTTGGTATATATGGGTTCTCCATAGGGTTAAACTTCTCATAAAGCCTCTCACTATCCACTACCCATTTATTTAACCAAGGGTTCCATTAACTTTTATTCTTTTATAAGTGTTCTGACTAATACATAAATCACCACATTGAGTTACATTTTCTTCTTATTCACCAACTATTCCTTTTACTTATAACATAGTAAAAACTTCTTGGGATGGAAAAGAGAATTTTTCTTGGAGTAGGATTTTCATATCTCCATAATATACTCTATTAGATATCTATACAGGTTTATTTTATCTCCTCTTTTCATAAGAAACAAAAAAATATGTCTTTATACCTCATAATACTAAAATAATCCTTCCTAAGACTCATCATATGTTGGATAAACTTAAAAAGAAGCCAATATTCTCTATCCAGTTCCACTATCATATCCCTTCTCACACCATCATACTTAGTAAGTCTAATATGGTCATCATCAATGACAAAATTTTCATGGTCAATGGGATGAAAACCTTTATTTTATGAGTTTTTTAATGAGTTTTCTAAAACAAAATGTGTAGATCATTTTTTTTAAATATGTGTATCAAAAGGCGGCAGGGGGGCTGCCGCCTCCCCCCCCCCCCCCTACGCACTGCCTTTACCCGGGATTAATGACATGGAAAAGGTGGGGGGTTGCAGCTGTTCTCTTAAAGACAAAGTTAAAGGCGACAGGGGACTGTCGTCTTTCGCCCAACTTAAAGGTGAAAGGCAGCTCCCCTACCACCTTTTCTTTAACACCCTATAAAAGGGAACACCCCCCCCCCTCCTCACTTACAATTTCACTCATCTCTCTACATTCCACTACTCATCTCTCTAAAAAAGTCATTTTCATGTGCGGTGGATTCGGTGGTCTAAAATAATTCTTGGGTTTTTTTGCGAATCATAATTTAGAGGTATTTTTTTATTTAATTTAATGTTATTTATTTATTTATTTGAATTTTTTAGATCTAAATATGTCATTTATTAAGTAGTTTAGTTAGTTATAAATATTTTATTTATTAAGTAGTTTATTTAGTTATATATAGTTTTAAATAATAGTTATTATTATTAATGATTAAGTATAGATTAACTAGTGAATAACTTAGGATTAAACATTCTAAAATTTTGGTAGCATAAAGATTATGAGATTATCTAAGCAATAAAATCCATTTATGGATACAAACAAGTGGATGTGGCTCTAGTATAGATGTACCTAGGAGTAACAACTTCGACAAGGTGTTTTGATCCTGGCTCGGGGTAACCTGATATATGAAAATGGGTCTTACTTCACTCCTGGTTTGACACTATCTTGGGGGATATGCTTTAGATGATTCATATTTTCTTTATAAACTACTAAAATAGCTAAGAAAAGAAAACATCAAATTAGTATATTTAACAATGATAAAATGATAATTATGTTCATATAAAATGAAATGGACAAGGAAAAAAGACAATAAAAATGAAAAATATTATTAGTAATTGAATTATTTTTAGTTAGTTTTAAATATGTTATTTATTAAGTAGTTTAATCAGTTATATATAGTTTATAAATAATAGTTATTATTAGTAATGATTAAGTATAGAAAAATTAATGAATAACTTAGGATTAAAAAATGAATACATATGATTTTCCAATAATAATTAACTAATGAATATCATATGATTAATGATTAAAGAGTGATTAAAGAATAATTAACTAAAGAATAAATTAATAATGATTAACTAGTTACTAAAGAATGATTAAATAATTAAAATTTGTACTAAGAAACTTTAGTATCATAGTTTAGGATATAAGAAGATGTTCTAAAATTTTACAATCATAAATATTATATTATTTAGAAACAATATCTATTATTAGTAATGATTAAGTATAGAATAATTAATGAATAAATTAGGATTAAAAAATTAATACATATTATTATTAGCTGATAATAATTAACTAATGAATATCATATGATTAATGATTGAATAATCAATGATTCAAATTTTCTTTATAAACTACCAAAATACCTTTAGGATGATTAAAAATTGTACTAAGAAACATTAGTATCATAGTTCAAAATATAAGTAGATGTTATAAAATTTTAGTATCATAAAGATCATATGGTCAATCCTCATTGTCAATAGTATTCATAGAATGTTTTGGAAACTGAGGTAAAAATAAGAGAACACCAAATGAATTTATTTATCATTGATAAAATGACAATTATGATTATATAAAGTAAAATTGAGAAGAAAAAACACATTAAATAAGATATGAATTATTTACAGCATACAATAAATACCTTGACATTTTTCAATGTATTTATTGTATGTTGTAAACCATTCATGTGTTATTTAATGTGTTTTTTCTTATCCATTTCACTTTATATGATCATAATTTTCTTTTTATCAATGATAAATTAACTAATTTGATGTTTTCTATTTTTTTACCTTGGTTTCCAAAACATTATGTGACTTATATTCTAATAAACTTTTATATAACGAAAAATTAGTATAATATTTTAAGGTATAAATAGATGTTATAAAATTTCAATTTAATAAATATTATATGGTCAATAATTATTGTCAATATTAGTTATACTATTATAATCTTTATCAAAAAAACATTTTTGACATAGTGAGTCATGTTTGCTTGTGTGTACTACTATGGGGAGGTTATTCAAACTAAGAAATAATCTTATTATAGTAAAAAACCAACAACAGTGGTTAGTATAGCTTATTGTGTAACCCTAATTTAACTTCAAGATAGAAATTTTGGTTCCTTAAATCTGGTATTCGATCAAGAGTTCAAGTCTATGAGCTATAGACATTTGGATTCCTGGCTACATTGTGGCATCTAGTTTGTCCATTGGTTGATGATGTGAAATGGTTCCAAGAAATAAATTTATTTTCTCAATAGTCAAATAGTACCATGATGGATTTATATGTTTATGTTTCTACTGTACAACAACAATGTCTAGTTGTACGAAGAAGTAGACTTACAGGAGTGGTTAAATAAGGTCTGCCCCATGAAATTGAGGTTGTTCTATATGATGTAGAAGAGGAAAAACTAGATGATCTCCTAGATACACATGTAAATACAACTTCTGATGAGGATTTTTGTAATGATGGAATATATGGTGACAATAGTTATGATAAGAAGGGAGAAGTGGAAGTTGGGGAGGAAGTTTCTAGAAATTCATTAGTTGTACAGCATCCTCTACCCACAATAAATCATCCACCACTCTTCGCATCTTGGTCGAAAGCAATGAAATGTGTTCCTGAATTCGACTGAAATGTTCTCACGCCCGCAATTGGGTTTCTTAGAGTTGTACTAGATAGTTTTAGTGAGATAGAAAAAATCTTATATATTGGAAGGGATTTTCCAAGTAAAGATGTATTAAAAAACATGCTAAAGATATTTCACATTGTAAGGCACTATAGATATATATTTCCAGAATCAAGATGTAAAAAATACCTTATACGATGTGACAAGTATGGTGATGATTGTAGATTCTACTTTATGGTAATTCCAGACATTTCATTTGGATCTTGGAGAATATTGAAGATTAAGGCAGCTCATACTTGCATTAAGCAAAACCTGACACAAGATCATACCTCATTGGATGCTGAACTTGTGTCATACATTATCATCGAGATGATTAGGATATTCTAATATGTTCCCATATCCCTTGTTCAAGATGGGATAAAAAAAATTCAGTTATAATATTTTCTATAATAAGTCATTGATGGTGAAATAGAAGGAAATTATGAAGGTCTATAGTGATTGGGAGGACTTGTATTTGGTGTTGCTGCAATTCCTATCCATACTAAGACAAAAAAAACTAAGTTTTCTTCCATATTCATATGAATGAACATGTGTCTCAAGATAAATAACTTTATCCATCTTGTTTTCAATTTCATTGGTTGTTATGGGCATTCCTCCCCTACATCTCCGCATTTCATTTCAGAAAATTGTTCATACAGATTGATGGAACATTTTTATAAAAAAAATACAAGGTTATATTGTTGATTGTGGAAACCCAAGATGGAAACTATTCACCTATTATACTTTCCTTTTCCATTATAGAGAAGGAAAACTATGAATCATGGAGTTGGTTTTTGGCATGTATCAGCAACCATTTCACTAGTATTCGGGGTGTCTATTTGATATCTGATCGACATTAGGCAATCAATGAGGTAATAAATGTGGAACCTGATATATAGAGACCTTCAAATTTACATCATTTGTACTATATCATGCAAATTTCTAGCAACATGTGGAAAACATTCCATAATAAACCTATGAAGAAGGTGATCATGAGGCTTGGTATGCATTGTCTTTGTTATTTTTTACTATTTTAATATAAAGATAGAATTAATTTATGTGAAATATGTTCACTTCTGTGTAGAATATGAGCTATATCAATGGAGGTTTGATGAACATTTTCAAAAAATCTAAAAGTATAATCAAGAAGTTCATGATTATATAATGTGGATTCCAAAATAAAAATGGACATTGGCATATGATGGGGGGAATAGGTATCGACACATGACCACAAATATTGTAGAGTACATAAATGGTTTCTTCAAGGGGCTTATAAAGTTACCTATAACTTCCATAGTTCATGAGACGTTATATCATTGTGTTAAGTACTTTTTTGATAGAAAAAAACTAGCCTCAGATGAGATTCAATAGGGGATAAGGTACAGAATTCACTTTCAATGAGAGATTGAAAAGAACATTGAAGATGCTTTTGGTTATTATGTATGTCTTTTCCATCGAGAAGACTCTTGATTTGAATTTCAAGAGAGTTTGTACCCCATCACAAATAGAATTGGTGAAAAAATAGTGGTATTAATGGAAGCGAGGAAATGTCAATGTGGAAACTTCCAGGACTTACAGTTTCCATGTGCACACACCATCACAACATGTACCTCTATAAACATATCATAGGAAGAATATATTGATCCAGTGTAATATATGGACACCATTTCTAACTATTATGATGCACCATGGACACCTATTGGAGAGTTTTGATATTTACCAATGCCCGAAGGCTAGCTGATAGTGATACCTGACATCAACGAGTTGCGTAAATGAGGGAGACCGAAGGATAGAAGGATGCGGAATGATATGTAATGGCCTCAAGAACAATGGAAAATTTCTAGATGTACTATATGTCATCAAGAAGGTCATAATCATAAATAATTCCCTAACATTGTTGGATTGAGTTCACACTCTCAGCCACAATGATGTATTATCTCCATTGTGATCTTATCATATTGTTAATTATATGGTGTTAGTATAATATCATTTATTTTTTATAATTTTCATATATTTCCAAAAAAATCAAAATTAAAAAATTAATTACATCCTTTTGGAATATTTCATTAATCTACCACTTGAAAATAAGCTATATTTTACCTCAATTCTGAAGTTAGGATCATCTCATATAAACCATGTTCTATTAAAAAATTTCAAGGTATTTATTGTATGTTGTAAATCATTCATGTGTTATTTAATGTGTTTATTCTTCTCTATTTCACTTTATATGGTCATAATTATCATTTTATCAATGATAATTAAACTAATTTGGTGTTTTATCTTATTTTTACCTCAGTTTCCAAAATATTTGGTGGCTTATATTCTAATAAACTTTTATATAATGAAACAATAGTATCATATTTTAGGGTATAAAAAGGAATTATAAAATTTTAGTATAATAAATATTATATGATCAACCATCATTTTCAATATTAGTTACACTATAAAAATATTAATTATAAAACTTTTTTAACGTAGAGATTAATGTTTGCATATGTGTACTGCTATGGGGAAGTTATTCAAACTAAGCATTGAACTTCTTATATTATACAACCAACAAAATTTTTTATTACAGCTGGTTATGTAACCCAAAGTGAACTTCAAGACAGAATTCATGGTAAATGAACTAAATCACAGGAGGAATGGTGAAAATTATTATGGTGATGATGTAAACCCATCCCATAACCAAGAAGAGGAAGAAAGTGAAGAAAGAGAATAAAGAAAATAAAGAGAATAAAGTGAAGAAAACAAAGAAAGAAAATAAATAAAATAAATAGAAGAAAGCTAAGAAAGCTAAGAAAGTAAAGAAAGCAAAGAAATTGAATAAGGAGAAGAAAGCGAAGAAAGATAATAAGGAGAAGAAGGCGATAAAAGAAAATAAATCGAAGAAAGAAAAGAGAAGGATACATTAATGCATAATATATTTATCCATGGCTAAACCATAAAGAAATCATGTGAGAAAATAATCATGAAACATACCATCATGTGGTAAATGATAAATAAATTACAAAGAACACCATTTTCTAAAAAAAATTTAGATAAAAAAGACAAAATGTTTATATATATATAAATATATAAAACCATATCTTAAAAAATACCCTTTTTAGGTAAAAAAAATATCTTAAAAACACTCTACAACTATGCTTTGATAAACATTAAGACATTCCCTTTTCTTTTGGTAAAAAATAACTTCATAAAATAAAGTGAATAAAATCGGTATGTCTTACATTCTACAAGTCATAAAATTCTACAGAACATAACATTATATTTACATTTTACACTTATGAATCATTTCATTTTTTTGTATAACGATGAAAGATACTAGACTAATCATTGAGTTTTCTAGGCATGTTTCCCAAGTCGTGCTATCGGGTGGTGAGGTTAGACAGATTAGGGTGCATTGAGCACACTATTTTCATCACATTCTACCTTCACCCATCATTATATCATACCTACGCCATGTTGGATTCTACGAAATTGTAGTATCTGATTTCACATTTTTTAAACATCACCTACTTGATGCCCTCCTAGATAGGTGTATACTAGAGACACACATATTCCACCTGCTTGAGGGAGAGATGACCATCACCCTCAAGGATGTGGAAGTCTTTCTCGGTCTTTCTATCTAGGGGAAGCTATTATTATACCCACTCATTCATACTAGCCTGAACTTGTTCATAGATTTATAGGCATCAGGATTTTGGATGACCCTAGGACTATAGATGGTAGGTCGATATCTATGACCTAGATTGAGAGGCACTTTTGACATTTACCCAATGACACTGACGAGCACACTATTATATGTCATGCCCATTTATATATATTACAGATCATTGGAGGGACCTTGTGCACTGATCACTCTATTATGAATATGCACATAATGTATCTAGGGATGTTGTAGGACTTTTATCGGGTCGAGATGTACAACTAGGGATCTACGTGCTTGGCTTACACTTACAGAGAGTTATGCACGGCATGCTGTAGAGACCACACAGATCTTGGGGGATGCATCATCCTTCTTCAGATGTGGGCATGGATGCGCATCCCCATACTATTCCATGATCTTTCTAGTCAACCACTACCTATATAGGTGATGCATGATGCTACGCATGGACATTGGAATGATCACTCATCTCTATTGGTTTCTAATAATAGTAAGATTTTTTGAATTTAATTTCTTATTATTTATCACTTTAGATGTTTTATTTTATAGGTGGACTCATAAACACAACTTCATCAACATTCTGACACACCACTTGGGAGAATATCGTCTCAAGTTGGAAAGTCTCCTACCTGATCTGGTAAGTATATACAATATATTATTGTCTAACAATTTTAATAATAGCATCAATTTTTGTTTTTAGTAAGAAATATTTTTGAAAAATATCACATGTCATTTCAGATTTTATGGATTCCATACTAGGATTTATTGGAACAGTTTCCATTATACTGAATCACTGAACTTCATGATGCTATGGATGTAGTTCCACTCATTCACTTTCATATTATTGAGTTTTAGTAGCCTGATAGAGTCATGCGCCAGTTTGGATCTATTTAGCAGATTCCATTTCAGCCAAGACAAACACAGGAGCTTCATGACTTGAAGTTGACAGGGAGGCGGGATGAGGATTAGTGCCAATGACATGTTGAGTATCTCGACCTCTAGGGAATCTAAGCAATGCTTCATATCCTGGGTATACCTACGATGTGATTCCATCTTTTAGAGCAGGTCGAGTATGATCCATGGTATAGACTGAAGTCTATACTATATCTTACCTGACACGGCATAGCGCTTTATGATATGGTAAGTCAATAAATTTCCATTAGTTTGTTTATTAAACTATTTTATAATTCATTTTTAATCTATTTATAGTATACTCATTGAAAGAATCTTATTCGCATGAGTGATCCAGAGGAGGAGGGGTCTCTAGCCTGGTAGCGATTCATGTTGTAGTACTAGCGCTAAGGCCAGATTATCATGTGATTCATGAGATAATATTCGATAGTCCACCCCAGAGAGTGGAGGTTCCTTCCTAGAGAGTGGAGGTTCCTACTCAATAACCTCCTCCAGCAATTTATAATGATGAGGATCCATGATGATGATGATGTAGACCACGTCATCCTGCACGTGATCCCTCACATGTTCCATAGGTAGAGGTAATTCATCTAGCAGTACAGCCTTGGCCAATTGTGGTTGTTTATCAGGAGACATGGGATCCATCTTTCTTGACATTATATCGATAGTTTTCTCCAACTTGGGGTCATTATCCTTCGTAACCTATATGGTTTTCTTAGGAAATGATGGCAGGTCCTTCTATGACACTAGTGGGAGAAGGATTAAGTGTGTATTACGACAACCAGTTGACACCTCCTCCCACTGACACATAGGTATAGAATGTTATGGTTGATTTTCTAGTCCCCAAGTATCATCCCTCTCTAGGTCATCAGACTTTATCCCAGTACAGAGCTCAGTTATCTCGATACGAGCTTCAGATTCACTGAACATCATGTGGAACAAAATCTCCTCATAAACGTTGAATGTACTCATTCATGAATTTTTAAGTATTGGTTTACATAATTAATAACCTTTATTAATGACTTTATTTGGTATGTTTATGTGTTTATAATTAGGCAAAATTGTGAAACTTATGAAAAGTTCAAAGAGTTTTAGAATGAATTACATAATCAATTGGGAAAAGATATTATGATTCACTAATCAAGTCGAGGTGTTGAATACATGAGCTGAGAATTCACTAATTATATGAGACATTGTGGAATTGTTTCACAACTCACTCCTCATGGAAAACTATAGTTTAATGTTGTGTCTAAGATAGTGAATCATTCCTGATTAGACATGGTTCAATCAATGATGAGTTAGTGTGATCATATTATTTCATTATGGGGGTATACTGTGAAAATAGTTTTATTTCTACTTAACTATTTTTTATTTAATGTGGTCATAAAGAAACTATATGATATATTAACTGGTACATGTCCAAAAATATCTTTTATTAATATTTGGGGTTTTGAATCACTCGTATGAAAATTGGTTTCTAATAAACATAACCCTAAATTAGTGAAATGATTATTTGTTTTCTATCTCAAGGAAACTATGGGATATTATTTATAAAATATAACAGAACATAAAGTGTTTGTGGATGAAACTAGTATATTCCTTGATAATGAATATATTAATTGAGGATCCATTGGGATGAAAGTAGATCTTTTAAAAGTTAAGGACCAAAAAAATCATGATATGGAAGTTGAGTCAGTTCCATAAAGAGTTTTAGAAGAAGAAATAATTCAAGTAACATAATAACCTCAATGTTCTAGTAGGATTCATTAGGAACCTGATATATACGAAATTATTATGGAAAATGATGATGAACTAATGTTCATAGATGATAAAATTATAACCTATTGAGAGTACGTTGAGAGTACATTGAGAGTTCTAATTCTAAGAAATGGTTAAAATCCATAAAATCTAAAATGGACTTCATGTACATGAACCAAGTTTGGAAGTTGGTGGATGCACATGAAGGGGTGAGACCTATAGGTTTTAAGTGTGGTTTTAATATGAAAAATAATATGGTAGTAGGGTGTCTACCTATAAATAACACCTCATGGAAAATGTTACAAAAAAATTAATGGTATTAACTATGAAGAAACATTTTCATCTTTTGTAATGATAAAGTCTATTAAAATATTACTTATAATGACCTAGATCTCATATAAATATTATTACATCATCTTCATTATAATAATCTATATAATACTCCAAAAAATCTAGAGGTCTAACATCTTTGGGAATTGGATACATGATAAAAACAATAACATCATCTTTTATTCCCATCTCCATACTTTCTCTTAGACCTCACCTTACTCTTACTACATGGAATATCTTGGAGACATACATAAAAAAAGGATGATCCATAAATCTCATTAAGGTTGTCATAGGATAAAATTGTATAATATATCATGAGAGTCAATAATCATATAATGAAAATAAAAAGGGAATGATTATAAAGAATCACTTAAAAACATGGCATAAGAGTTAAATATCATAAGAGCATGGTAAACATAAGATATCATAAAGTGTGGAACAAACATAAGACATTTCATCATAATGTATATATTTATAAAGAATAATAATATTATAGTTATTTAATAATTACAAAAAAATAGTATTTAACTAAATAAAATGATGAATAAAACCTTGTATAAGTTATTTATAACAATATACATATAAATCATAATATACAAACCAATATATTTATAAATATAAAAACATGTACATTTTTTTACTGAAAGGAGGCAGGGAGCATGTCGCCTTCCATACACATATTTAAAAAAAATTAACCTACACATTTAAAAAAAATAGAAAACTAATAAAAAATCTTGATAGTACTCATAAATTCCTTCATGATGAATCCTAATAACTTAGCCCATTACTTGGAAGAAAAAATTATCCCCTTTTTATTTATCAATGTCCAGATAAAATCTTTCTTATCTCCAAATTCAATTTCACCAAATAGATAGAAATTGTAAAAAAAATCTAGTATGGAATGGTCATTAATTTTTGGAAAACCACTTGGACCATTTTTGTTCTTGGATAACCTTCCATATCAGTAACTTACTTGAAGTTATCCAAGTAACGTCAATTTAATTTTCAGTGACTAAAAATCGAGAAGAAAGAAGAGGGTTTCTCAGCTCAATAGGTCAACTAGATTCACCTTTAGAAAATAAATTTATTTTCTCAATAGTCAAATAGTACCATGATGGAGTTATATGTTTATGTTTCTACTGTACAACAACAATTTCTAGTTGTACGAAGAAGTAGACTTACAGGAGTGGTTAAATAAGGTCTGCCCCATGAAATTGAGGTTGTTCTATATGATGTAGAAGAGGAAAAACTAGATGATCTCCTAGATACACATGTAAATACAACTTCTGATGAGGATTTTTGTAATGATGGAACATATGGTGACAATAGTTCTGATAAGAAGGGAGAAGTGGAAGTTGGGGAGGAAGTTTCTAGAAATTCATTAGTTGTACAGCATCCTCTACCCACAATAAATCATCCACCACTCTTCGCATCTTGGTCGAAAGCAATGAAATGTGTTCCTGAATTTGACTGCAATGTTCTCACGCCCGCAATTGGGTTTCTTAGAGTTGTACTAGATAGTTTTAGTGAGATAGAAAAAATCTTATATATTGGAAGGGATTTTCCAAGTAAAGATGTATTAAAAAACATGCTAAAGATATTTCACATTGTAAGGCACTATAGATATATATTTCCAGAATCAAGATGTAAAAAATACCTTATACGATGTGAAAAGTATGGTGATGATTGTAGATTCTACTTTATGGTGATTCCAGACATTTCATTTGGATCTTGGAGAATATTGAAGATTAAGGCAGCTCATACTTGCATTAAGCAAAACTTGACACAAGATCATACCTCATTGGATGCTGAACTTGTGTCATACATTATCATCGAGATGATTAGGATATTCTAATTTGTTCCCATATCCCTTGTTCAAGAGAGGATAAAAAAAATTCAGTTATAATATTTTCTATAATAAGGCATTGATGGTGAAATAGAAGGAAATTATGAAGGTCTATAGTGATTGGGAGGACTTGTATTTGGTGTTGCTGCAATTCCTATCCATACTAAGACAAAAAAAACTAAGTTGTCTTCCATATTCATATGAATGAACATGTGTCTCGAGATAACTAACTTTATCCATCTTTTTTTCAATTTCATTGGTTGTTATGGGCATTCCTCCCCTACATCTCCGCATTTCATTTCAGAAAATTGTTCATACAGATTGATGGAACATTTTTATACAAAAAATACAAGGTTATATTGTTGATTGTGGAAACCCAAGATGGAAACTATTCACCTCTTATACTTTCCTTTTCCATTATAGAGAAGGAAAACTATGAATCATGGAGTTGGTTTTTGGCATGTATCAGCAACCATTTCACTAGTATTCGGGGTGTCTATTTGATATCTGATCGACATTAGGCAATCAATGAGGTAATAAATGTGGAACCTGATATATAGAGACCTTAAAATTTACATCATTTGTACTATATCATGCACATTTCTAGCAACATGTGGAAAACATTCCATAATAAACCTATGAAGAAGGTGATCATGAGGCTTGGTATGCATTGTCTTTGTTATTTTTTACTATTTTAATATAAAGATAGAATTAATTTATGTGAAATATATTCACTTCTGTGTAGAATATGAGCTATATCAATGGAGGTTTGATGAACATTTTAAAAAAATCTAATAGTATAATCAAGAAGTTCATGATTATATAATGTGGATTCCAAAATAAAAATGGACATTGGCATATGATGGGGGGAATAGGTATCGACACATGACCACAAATATTGTAGAGTACATCAATGGTTTCTTCAAGGGGCTTATCAAGTTACCTATAACTTCCATAGTTCATGAGACATTATATCATTGTGTTAAGTACTTTTTTGATAGAAAAAAACTAGCCTCAGATGAGATTCAATAGGGGATAAGGTACAGAATTCACTTTCAATGAGAGATTGAAAAGAACATTGAAGAAGCTTTTGGTTATTATGTATGTCTTTTCCATCGAGAAGACTCTTGATTTGAAGTTCAAGAGAGTTTTTACCCCATCACAAAAAGAATTGGTGAAAAAATAGTTGTATTAATGGAAGCGAGGAAATGTCAATGTGGAAACTTCCAGGACTTACAGTTTCCATGTGCACACACCATCACAACATGTACCTCTATAAACATATCATAGGAAGAATATATTGATCCAGTGTAATATATGGACACCATTTCTAACTATTATGATGCACCATGGACACCTATTGGAGAGTTTTGATATTTCACAATGCCCGAAGGCTAGCTGATAGTGATACCCGACATCAACGAGTTGCGTAAATGAGGGAGACCGAAGGATAGAAGGATGCGGAATGATATGTAATGGCCTCAAGAACAATGGAAAATTTCTAGATGTACTATATGTCATCAAGAAGGTCATAATCATAAATAATTCCCTAACATTGTTGGATTGAGTTCATACTCTCAGCCACAATGATGTATTATCTCCATTGTGATCTTATCATATTGTTAATTATATGGTGTTAGTATAATATCATTTATTTTTTATAATTTTCATATATTTCCAAAAAAATCAAAATTAAAAAATTAATTACATCCTTTTGGAATATTTCATTAATATACCACTTGAAAATAAGCTATATTTTATCTCAATTCTGAAGTTAGGATCATCTCATCTAAACCATGTTCTATTAAAAAATTTCAAGGTATTTATTGTATGTTGTAAATCATTCATGTGTTATTTAATGTGTTTATTCTTCTCTATTTCACTTTATATGGTCATAATTATCATTTTATCAATGATAATTAAACTGATTTGGTGTTTTATCTTATTTTTACCTCAGTTTCCAAAATATTTGGTGGCTTATATTCTAATAAACTTTTATATAATGAAACAATAGTATCATATTTTAGGGTATAAAAAGGCATTATAAAATTTTAGTATAATAAATATTATATGATCAACCATCATTTTCAATATTATTTACACTATAAAAATATTAATTATAAAACTTTTTTAACGTAGAGATTAATGTTTGCATATGTGTACTGTTATGGGGAAGTTATTTAAACTAAGCATGGAACTTCTTATATTACACAACCAATAAAATTTTTTATTACAGCTGGTTATGTAACCCAAAGTGAACTTCAAGACAGAATTCATGGTAAATGAACTAAATCACAGGAGGAATGGTGAAAATTATTATGGTGATGATGTAAACCCATCCCATAACCAAGAAGAGGAAGAAAGTGAAGAAAGAGAATAAAGAAAAGAAAGAGAATAAAGTGAAGAAAACAAAGAAAGAAAATAAATAAAATAAATAGAAGAAAGCTAAGAAAGCTAAGAAAGTAAAGAAAGCAAAGAAATTGAATAAGGAGAAGAAAGCGAAGAAAGATAATAAGGAGAAGAAGGCGATAAAAGAAAATAAATCGAAGAAAAAAAGAGGAGGATACATTAATGCATAATATATCTATCCATGGCTAAACCATAAAGAAATCATGTGAGAAAATAATCATGAAACATACCATCATGTGGTAAATGATAAATAAATTACAAAGAACACCATTTTCTAATAAAATTTTAGATAACAAAGACAAAATGTTTATATATATATAAATATATAAAACCATATCTTAAAAAATACCCTTTTTAGGTAAAAAAATATCTTAAAAACACTCTACAACTATGCTTTGATAAACATTAAGACATTCCCTTTTCTTTTGGTAAAAAATAACTTCATAAAATAAAGTGAATAAAATCGGCATGTCTTACATTCTACAAGTCATAAAATTCTACAGACCATAACATTATATTTACATTTTACACTTATGAATCATTTCATTTTTTTGTATAACGATGAAAGATACTAGACTAATCATTGAGTTTTCTAGGCATGTTTCCCAAGTCGTGCTATCGGGTGGTGAGGTTAGACAGATTAGGGTGCATTGAGCACACTATTTTCATCACATTCTACCTTCACCCATCATTATATCATACCTACGCCATGTTGGATTCTACGAAATTGTAGTATCTGATTTCACATTTTTTAAACATCACCTACTTGATGCCCTCCTAGATAGGTGTATACTAGAGACACACATATTCCACCTGCTTGAGGGAGAGATGACCATCACCCTCAAGTATGTGGAAGTCTTTCTCGGTCTTTCTATATAGGGGAAGCTATTATTATACCCACTCATTCATACTAGCCTGAACTTGTTCATAGATTTATAGGCATCAGGATTTTGGATGACCCTAGGACTATAGATGGTAGGTCGATATCTATGACCTAGATTAAGAGGCACTTTTGACATTTACCCAATGACACTGACGAGCACACTATTATACGTCATGCCCATTTATATATATTACAGATCATTGGAGGGACCTTGTGCACTGATCACTCTATTATGAATATTCACATGATGTATCTGGGGTTGTTGTAGGACTTTTATCGGGTCGAGATGTACAACTAGGGATCTACGTGCTTGGCTTACACTTATAGAGAGTTATGTACGGCATGCTGTAGAGACCACACAGATCTTGGGGGATGCATCATCCTTCTTCAGATGTGGGCATGGATGCGCATCCCCATACTATTCCATGATCTTTCTAGTCAACCACTACCTATATAGGTGATGCATGATGCTACGCATGGACATTGGAATGATCACTCATCTCTATTGGTTTCTAATAATAGTAAGATTTTTTGAATTTAATTTCTTATTATTTATCACTTTAGATGTTTTATTTTATAGGTGGACTCATAAACACAACTTCATCAACATTCTGACACACCACTTGGGAGAATATCGTCTCAAGTTGGAAAGTCTCCTACCTGATCTGGTAAGTATATACAATATATTATTGTCTAACAATTTTAATAATAGCATCAATTTTTGTTTTTAGTAAGAAATATTTTTGAAAAATATCACATGTCATTTCAGATTTTATGGATTCCATACTAGGATTTATTGGAACAGTTTCCAGTATACTGAATCACTGAACTTCATGATGCTATGGATGTAGTTCCACTCATTCACTTTCATATTATTGAGTTTTAGTAGCCTGATAGAGTCATGCGCCAGTTTGGATCTATTTAGCATATTCCATTTCAGCCAAGACAAACATGGGAGCTTCATGACTTGAAGTTGACAGGGAGGCGGGATGAGGATTAGTGCCAATGACATGTTGAGTATCTCGACCTCTAGGGAATCTAAGCAATGCTTCATATCCTGGGTATACCTACGATGTGATTCCATCTTTTAGAGCAGGTCGAGTATGATCCATGGTATAGACTGAAGTCTATACTATATCTTACCTGACACGGCATAGCGCTTTATGATATGGTAAGTCAATAAATTTCCATTAGTTTGTTTATTAATCTATTTTATAATTCATTTTTAATCTATTTATAGTATACTCATTGAAAGAATCTTATTCGCATGAGTGATCCAGAGGAGGAGGGGTCTCTAGCCTGGTAGCGATTCATGTTGTAGTACTAGCGCTAAGGCCAGATTATCATGTGATTCATGAGATAATCTTCGATAGTCCACCCCAGAGAGTGGAGGTTCCTTCCTAGAGAGTGGAGGTTCCTACTCAATAACCTCCTCCAGCAATTTATAATGATGAGGATCCATGATGATGATGATGTAGACCACGTCATCCTGCACGTGATCCCTCACATGTTCCATAGGTAAAGTTAATTCATCTAGCAGTACAGCCTTGGCCAATTGTGGTTGTTTATCAGGAGACATGGGATCCATCTTTCTTGACATTATATCCATAGTTTTCTCCAACTTGGGGTCATGATCCTTCGTAACCTATATGGTTTTCTTAGGCAATGATGGCGGGTCCTTCTATGACACTAGTGGGAGAAGGATTAAGTGTGTATTACGACAACCAGTTGACACCTCCTCCCACTGACAGATAGGTATAGAATGTTATGGTTGATTTTCTAGTCCCCAAGTATCATCCCTCTCTAGGTCATCAGACTTCGTCCCAGTACAGAGCTCAGTTATCTCGATACGAGCTTCAGATTCACTGAACATCATGTGGAACAAAATCTCCTCATAAACGTTGATTATACTCATTCATGAATTTTTAAGTATTGGTTTACATAATTCATAACCTTTATTAATGACTTTATTTGGTATGTTTATGTGTTTATAATTAGTCAAAAGTGTGAAACTTATGAAAAGTTCAAAGAGTTTTAGAATTAATTACATAATCAATTGGGAAAAGATATTATGATTCAATAATCAAGTCGAGGTGTTGAATACATGAGCTGAGAATTCACTAATTATATGAGACATTGTGGAATTGTTTCACAACTCACTCCTCATGGAAAACTATAGTTTAATGTTGTGTCTAAGATAGTGAATCATTCCTGATTAGACATGGTTCAATCAATGATGAGTTAGTGTGATCATATTATTTCATTATGGGGGTATACTGTGAAAATAGTTTTATTTCTACTTAACTATTTTTTATTTAATGTGGTCATAAAGAAACTATATGATATATTAACTGGTACATGTCCAAAAATATCTTTTATTAATATTTGGGGTTTTGAATCACTCGTATGAAAATTGGTTTCTAATAAACATAACCCTAAATTAGTGAAATGATTATTTGTTTTCTATCTCAAGGAAACTATGGGATATTATTTATAAAATATAACAGAACATAAAGTGTTTGTGGATGAAACTAGTATATTCCTTGATAATGAATATATTAATTGAGGATCCATTGGGATGAAAGTAGATCTTTTAAAAGTTAAGGACCAAAAAAATCATGATATGGAAGTTGAGTCAGTTCCATAAAGAGTTTTAGAAGAAGAACTAATTCAAGTAACATAATAACCTCAATGTTCTAGTAGGATTCATTAGGAACCTGATATATACGAAATTATTATGGAAAATGATGATGAACTAATGTTCATAGATGATAAAATTATAACCTATTGAGAGTACGTTGAGAGTACATTGAGAGTTCTAATTCTAAGAAATGGTTAAAATCCATAAAATCTAAAATGGACTTCATGTACATGAACCAAGTTTGGAAGTTGGTGGATGCACATGAAGGGGTTAGACCTATAGGTTTTAAGTGTGGTTTTAATATGAAAAATAATATGGTAGTAGGGTGTCTACCTATAAATAACACCTCATGGAAAATGTTACAAAAAAATTAATGGTATTAACTATGAAGAAACATTTTCATCTTTTGTAATGATAAAGTCTATTAAAATATTACTTATAATGACCTAGATCTCATATAAATATTATTACATCATCTTCATTATAATAATCTATATAATACTCCAAAAAATCTAGAGGTCTAACATCTTTGGGAATTGGATACATGATAAAAACAATAACATCATCTTTTATTCCCATCTCCATACTTTCTCTTAGAGCTCACCTTACTCTTACTACATGGAATATCTTGGAGACATACATAAAAAAGGGATGATCCATAAATCTCATTAAGGTTTTCATAGGATAAAATTGGATAATATATCATGAGATTCAATAATCATATAATGAAAATAAAAATGGAATGATTATAAAGCATCACTTAAAAACATGGCATAAGAGTTAAATATCATAAGAGCATGGTAAACATAAGATATCATAAAGTGTGGAACAAACATAAGACATTTCATCATAATGTATATATTTATAAAGAATAATAATATTATAGTTATTTAATAATTACAAAAAAATAGTATTTAACTAAATAAAATGATGAATAAAACCTTGTATAAGTTATTTATAACAATATACATATAAATCATAATATACAAACCAATATATTTATAAATATAAAAACATGTACATTTTTTTACTGAAAGGCGGCAGGGAGCATGTCGCCTTCCATACACATATTTAAAAAAAAATAACCTACACATTTAAAAAAAATAGAAAACTAATAAAAAATCTTGATAGTACTCATAAATTCCTTCATGATGACTCCTAATAACTTAGCCCATTACTTGGAAGAAAAAATTATCTCCTTTTTATTTATCAATGTCCAGATAAAATCTTTCTTATCTCCAAATTCAATTTCACCAAATAGATAGAAATTGTAAAAAAAATCTAGTATGGAATGGTCATTAATTTTTAGAAAACCACTTGGACCATTTTTGTTCTTGGATAACCTTCCATATCAGTAACTTACTTGAAGTTATCCAAGTAACGTCAATTTAATTTTCAGTGACTAAAAATCGAGAAGAAAGAAGTGGGTTTCTCAGCTCAATAGGTCAACTAGATTCACCTTTAGATTTCTTGCGAGGTTGAGACTCATCCAAATAACCAGCACCATGATTCACTCTCACTATTGTTTCACAGACACAAATATTGAAGGTAAAAGGTCAAAGGTCACAAATAAATAGAGAGATAAAGATGTTTGAACGGGCGTGTGTAAAAGAGTATTCTATTCAAACTCTAAAAAAGTATTTTTATAATTTAATACTTTGAAATAAATTTAAATATAAAAATATTTTAATTCAAATGAAATGGAAAATTTAAGAGTTTAAATAATAAAATTAGAAATGGTAGAACTTGGAACAGTAGCAACTAAGTGGAAGGTAGTAGCCAATGGTAGTAAGATAATAGTATCTAATGGTAGAAAGTCAATGGTAGTAAGATAATGGCAGTAATACAATGGAATAAATCTAATGTTAGAAAGCTAATGGTAGAAAAACAACAGCAGCAAGTGTACCTGTGACTTAACTCTTAGAAGCAAAATAATTAAGTAAATAAAAGTATAATAGAAATTTATCATTACAAGTTAATGTATGATATAGCTTAATCTCTCAATATTCAAAGGCATTGTAAATATATCAGCAAGTTGATGTTGAGTTCCAATGAACTCAAGAGTTATATCACCTTTCTGAAAATGGTCACTCAATAATTGATTTCTTATATCAATATGCTTTATCCCAGAGTGAGACATTAGATTATTAGAAATTTTAATAGCACTTATATTGTCACATTTTATAGGGACATGTATAAACTCATATCCATAGTCTAGTAATGTGTGCTTCATCTATAGAATATGTGAATAACAACTACCTACAGCTATGTACTCATATTCAGTAGTGGAAAATGAAATAGTGTTCTACTTATTATTGCATCGTGATACTAGATACTTTTCCAAAAAAGTGACGTGTTCCAAATGTTCCTTTCAAATTTAACTTACAACTACTAAAATAGTCACCTAAATAACTGAATAAGTCAAATGAATGTCCTCTAGAATATAATAGTCCAAAATTAGTTTTACTTTTGAGGTATTTAAAAATTCTTTTGAAAATATTTAAATGATATTATTTTGGGTTTTCTTAAAAATGGGCCCACATACACACAATAAACATAATATTAGGTCGGATACTAGTTAAGTATAGTAAACTTCCAATCAGACCTTTATAATTAGTTTGGTAAAATGACTTTCTAGTTTCATCCAGATCTAACTTACAGCATGTATTCATATTAGTGTCACTACCTTTGGTGATATCCATTCCAAAACATTTTAAAATATCCTTTATGTATTTTCTTTTATTTAAAACAATTCCATATTTTTTTTGAAAAAATTGAAAACCAAGAAAAAAAATTAACTCGCCCATTAAACTCATTTCAAATTAATTATGTATCATTTCAAAAAATTCAATGCATAAGGAGTTTTTATATGATCCAAAAATAATATCATCAATATATATTTAAACTACTAAAACAACGTTTTAAATTATTTTTATAAATAGAGTAGGGTTAGAAACACGTTTTTAAAACCCATTTAAAATAAGAAAGGTGGTGAGCCTATCATACCAAGTTCTAGGTGCCAATTTTAAACCATACAGTACTTTTTTTAATTTGAAAACACTAATTGGAAAGTAAAGATTTTGAAATCCAGGGGGGTTCAATAAAAATATTATCGATAATTTTTTGAAATAGTTTGAAATTTATATTTGCTTCATATGAAAGTAATATTCTGATAGCTTAAAGTATAGATACTGGTGAAAAGGTTTATACATATTCAATACATTATTCTTAACTATATCCTTTTTAAACCAATCTATCTTTGTTTCTAATAATTATGCCAAATTGATCAACCTTATTTATATATACCAACTTAGTACCAATAGTTAGGTAGTCTTTAGTTCTATCTACTAATTCCCAAATTTTATTTCTTTCAAACTAATTCAATTATTCTTATATAGATATTACCCAATTTTCATCATTGATTACTTCATTGATGTTATTAGGTTTAAGTTATGAAAAAAAGGATTGATTTTCAACCTAATTTCTTAGTGAGGATCAAGTTTGAGTACCTTTATCTAGGTCTCTTAAAAAATCATCCATGGGATAGTTTTTAGGGTTCTAGTGGTTCTAGGGACTAAAGTTATTGGTTCTTCCAATTATTCTTATAAGTTGGAAAGGAATTAATGTTATCTTATAGGATATTTATTAGGTAAATCAGTATAAGAATCAGAGGATTTATAGGTATTATTAATATTAATATTTTACTTATCATCATCATGATTTTCTATAGTAGGTTTGAGTTAATATGGATCTATCTCATAAAAAGTGACATGAACAGTGTCTTTCATGAATTTGGATTTCTTATTAAAGACTCTATAATCTATACTAGTGGTTGAATAAACAATAAATATTCCTTCATAGCTTTTGGGTGAAAATTGTTTCAAATTTTCCATTGTATTTAAAATATAGATTTTGCATCCAAAAAAATTAAAGTAATTTACTTTGGGTTTTCTACCATTCCATAATTCATATAGAGTCTTTTTTAAGATAGGTATGATAAGAACTATATTAAATATATAACAAGTTGTGTTAAAATCTTCATCCCAAAAGTAGATAGGTAAATAATATTCATTGATCGTGGTTTGGAAAATTTCTTAAAGAGTCTTATTTCTCCTTTTGACAAACCCATTTTGTTGAGGTGTTTGAGATGTAGAGAAATTATGAGTATATCCATATTTTGAGTATGAAGATTCAAACTCTTGATTCTCAAAATCTCATCCATGATCACTTCTTAAGGATTTTGTGGTGAATCCACTACGGTTCTTAACTAACTTTTCATATTTTTCAAAACAAGAAGGAAATTCACTTTTATGAGTAAGGAATAACACCCATGTATATCTGGAATAATAATCTATAATAACATAAGTATAGTGTTTTCTTGATAAACTAGAAACTATATATTGTATAAATAAATACATATAAACCAATTCTAGTGGTTGATAGGTAGATACCTCTTTCTTTAGTTTGAAATATATTTTGGTTTACTTTCCATTTTGATATGGATTTCATACTTTATCTTTAGGTAATTATAGCTTAGGTAGGTCCTAAACAATAACATTATTATTTATCTTTTTAAGTGATTATATATTGTATTAAATTATCTATTATGACACAACCAATATTCTATATGAAAAGAACTTAAACAAGAAATATTTTGAGAAGATAAGGAATCTAAATTATCAGTATAAACATTATCATTTCTTAAAGTAGTAAATATTAAATCATGCATGGAATCGTAAATATTAAAAGAATTATTTTCAAATTTAATATTAAAACAATCATTAAACAACTGAGAAATACTAAGTAGTTTATATTTCAAACCATCAATGACTAAAACTTTAGAAATAAGGGTATATTTAGAGTTATTAATTTTTCCACATCCAATAATATTTCCTTTTTCATTATCACCAAAAGTGACATATCCTTCATCCAATTTTATAATATTCTTGAAGTATCAATAGTCTCTAGCCATATGCATGGAACATCCATTTTTTAAATACTATAAATTTTTACTATATATTTTCAAGAATTTTTCTTAAGACAATCAAATAAGAAATGGCTCCAGTGCCTATATTTTATTGGGTCTAGAGAAGTTAGAAAATAAAGACTTTGGTATATACATTTGTTTCATAGTATTTCCTACAATTATAATAACATATTTATATAGAAAATAATTTTTTTATCCAAAATTTTTAGAGTATTTACAAAACTAGTAATTTCTTTAGAAACAGAAGTTTTGTTTTTCAAACTAGGATTGAAATAATTTTTATACAGCTTCCCTTGTTTTCCATATCCATGCCCAATTCCTAATTTTGATTTTGGATCTTTTTGTTCACCCATAATGATATTAAAGGTTTTTCTACTATCAATAAACTATTCCAAATCCTTTTAATTTATTCATTCACTAGTTTCATATCAGTATCTTCCTTTAAAATATTGGAATTCTTTTATTTTTCTATACTGAGATCAAATTTATCTACAACACATAAAAATGAATCTTTTTCATATTTCTATATTTATCATTCAACTCATTCATGGTATCTTACATCATATCACAATATTCTTCTAAATCTTTATTTGATATATCATAATCATCAGATATATGAGAAGAATAATTAGATGGAACCTTAGAAGCAGTATCCATAAAGCATAAATTTTCTTTTTCATTCGTATCATCTTAGCTAGACTTTGAGTCATTAGGGATATCCTCATATTCACTTTAAGTGGCCTTAAATGATATATTTGTTATTTTATCTTTATCTCCATACCTATTATAATACTTGATATTTGAATAGTTAGCTTTTATATGTCTTTTTCATTTTTTATTCATAGCAGGTAACCTCATTATTGGAATCATCCTTTTTCCAATATTTCCTCCAATTTAATATTTTACCAAACTTTCCTTTATAATTTTATTTAGGGAAGAATATATTCTTTTTGTAAAACTTTTTAAACCTTTTATATAGATAATACATTTTTTCATCACTGTCTACATCATATTCACTTCCACTTGTACTATCAGGTTTGAGAACTTCATTGGAATTTGATTATGATTATTTAAAGGAAACAAATTTATTATTTGGTTAATCATATTTAATTTTTACTTTTAACTCTTCCTCGTACATAACAGCTTTCCAATTAGCTCATTGATTGTTAGTTTGATGACATCACATGATTACCTAATAGTGGTTATAGTACCTCTCCAATGATCTAATAGACATCTCAAGATCCTCAATACTTGAGATTTTTCATTCATCATTTATCTAAGTGTAATAATAGTATTTATGAACACATATAACCAGAGATACATTTTCAGATATAAATTCATTAGGATTCATTTTTAAAGTATTATACTTAATATTATATGTATTTATTATCATTTCCTTAACATTAGAAGTTCCTTTATGAGACATAGAAAGGGTATCCCAAATATGATAAGCAGTTCCACATGAAGATATAGTATTAAATTCATATTCTCCTAAATAAAAAAATAGAACATTCATGGCTTTGAAATTTGAATCACAAGAAGCTTTAGTTGGAGTATCCCATTCTTTTCTAGCTATTTTAGGTTTTTCATATTGATCTTAAATAGATCCCTATATATCAAAATTCATACTTTCAAGATGGATTTTCATTCTTAATTCCCACTGGACATAATTTTAACAATTAAAGTATGTAGCTCTATTGTTAGCATAACCATCATACTTAGCATCCATAATAAAAAATTAAATAATAAACAAAAATTAAAAATATATTGCTAAAAACTTGATCAAAGTAAAAGGTAATAAAAGAGAAGAAAAAACTTTTCTCTGATACTAAATGTTGGTCCTAGTGGGACACTCAAGAAGTGGTGAATTGATATTTCAATTAAAATTTCTATTTAAAATAATTTACATACTAAATCCCCAATTTATAAAAAACAACCCAGTTAACTAAAATAGTATAAATATATAATTTAATGCTTTATAAATATTTCTCAAAGACTCGATCACAACCTAATTAAAAAAATTAAAATCTCTTTAATTTTTAAAATAAATCTAATCACATTAAACATGGTATATAAAATTCTAATTAAAAATTAACTAATAGAATATTATTTTGATAAATAGTTTTTAAAACTAAAAAAATCTTAAAACAACAATAAAAAAACAAATAAACACATAGCGGAATAAAAAAAAGAGTTTTGGTATCAAGATGAGACCTAGTCCTCTCCAATTGACAGTCACCCACTACTAAGCAGTTTATCAAATAATAAACTTGATCCACAACTTGGATCAGGTTTTTACATACAATTGTACATGGGAAGTCCAGGATATACACAACCTCTTCTATGGTTATTTATGGGATAAAAGGTATAAAAAATATAATCAAGATAATCTAATACTCTTTAATATAGTTCATGAGATTGTGATATTAAATATATAAATTAAATTAAGCATGGCTCAAAGGTAAGCTAAAATAGAAAATAAGAAAGAAATATTATAGAAGTTTTTTTGTAGTTCTTCCTTATCTGATAAATATAGAGCTGATAAAGAATGTTCTTCTTCTTCTATATTATCTTTAAATATGTACTAGAGGATACTTTGAAAATTCTTTGAAATAATTCTATTTTTGTATAAAAACAAAGTGTTGTTTATAGCACTAGAAAATCTTCTATGTTTTAAGTATGAAAACTGAAAATTATTCAGTCAAATGGAATAATTAATTGACCAAAAAAAGTGAATGATGGGTTTTTTTTATTTTATATCTTTTCAAAATCTCCAATTATCCATTGTAGAATTATAATAAAATGAGATAATTCCTCACACTGAGCAGTAAGTGTGTAAAGTCTGAACTTTCCTTTAATACATCGAGTACCCATTTTAAGAATAATCATTATTAAATCCATGTTTATATATATTTAATTAAATACTTTAAACTAGCCATTGGAATAATTAATTTTAATTTTATTCCATCTAGCTACCATAGAAAATCTACAACTAGCAGTAGCAAGACTCAATTGATGGTAGAAAAAACTGAACTTGTAGTAGCATGCTTAAATTGAAGGTAGCATGATTCAAACTAGATATTGAAGATCCCTACTAGTAGTAGCTCATCTTCACTAATGGTGGCATACATGGTCCGGAAGTATCATGTTTTTGCTAATGGTAGCATACTTGCTCTGGCAGTGGAAAAAGTGAACTGGTGGTAGAATGTTTCTTCTAGTGGTAGAAAAGTCTTATAATAGTTGTAGATCTATATGGTGGTAGAAACATTTTGAACTGGTGGTAGAATACTTGATTTAGCGATAGCATAGTTTCACTGGTGGTAGCAGACTTGTAATAGTGGTGGCATACTATAACTAATAGTAGTAATGTTGAACTAGCGATAACAACTTTGACTTAGGGAAAACTTGAGTAAGGTCTATTTGTAATGAAACTTGTGTAAGAGTAAACAAACTTTTTCATTTATTGTGGGTTAGATAAAAGTTACTTAAGAGTAAAAACAACCTTTATATGTGTTGTGTAAAGGTAAGAACAATTTATATACATTGTGTAAGTGTAAGTAGATACATACATAAAGGTAAAGAACAAATTATAAAGCTTGTGTAAGGGTAGATAAAAACTTGCATAAGGGCACATAGATCTTGCATAAGGGTAGAACCAAGATTGAAAATCTCATGTAAAGGTACTTACAAACTTAAATAAGGGTAACAAGAAACTTACAAGACTTATGTAAAGATAAAAATTATTATATAACACTGATATAATGGTAAAGATAAATATAAAATATTAATGAAGGAAACATGATTTGTGAGCATCAAAATAAGGAATTTCTTAGACTAATCCAATAGAAAGAAATGCAATCATATAATGTAAGAACACACACAAGCACAACCTAGCAGGTTCATGCCAACATAACACTCTTTCGACCCATAATCATCACCACACTACCATCACCACACACCAACACTAATGCCAACTATAATATCATGAACCACCCTAATTCCAAATATAAAACAGCCACAACAATCATTCACGTTACAGAAATTATCTAGGTGGCCAACCAAATCCATTTTAATATTTTCTCATCCATTATTAAATTCATTAACCATGAAATTCAATATTTAATAACAAAGCACTCTTGGAAATTTCCCACATTTATTTCACCCATTATCCATTCATTCTATGTATAATAATTTTATTTATAACCATGATTTAATTCAATTTTAGCCAATCATGTTACTTGATTTCCATTAACACTCTCTTTCCATAGCTACTGGGCAACCATAAAACCACCCCCATGCCACACAAACAGCCACTGCACCAAACCCCATGCATCACATTCCCCTAGGCACCTCAACAACCCAACCACCATCAACTAACCACTATAAAACCAGACCACAACGCATCCCATCGCAGTCTTTCTACCCAATCCACACCAAATTCCCAACCAATCACAACCCCACTACCCAACACATTCCAGTAACCTTAAACAATAAATTCCCATATTCGACCGCAAATTTACCACATAATATCCCCATAACAACCTGCAAACATAGATGCAATAAAAATCTTACCACAACAAACATCAATAGTTTTTTACATCAATCACTTCTCTATTTAAAGGTATGAATTTATGAAAAAAAAATTCTTACACACCACCAATTCATTACCATATTTAAGTATTTAACATTTTATGAAAATTGATTCCAATATAAAATCCATAACATAAACACACCGCTCTCAGTAAAAACAATGATTTTCTGAAATAGTAACATACATGTACCAATCACATGAGTAATAACATAGAAATAGATAAATGTGTTAAAAAATACTATCCCTTTAATTTCACTTAGTTCAGTTCATTATCTTCATTATACAATCTATATTATGAATCCAACAAAATCAAAAGAATGAAAACTATGTAATTTACACATAAAAGAAGAGAGTTATTGAATCCCTTTCCTCAACTAGAGAATCATAATTTATTTCACAAGAGGGAGAGATGATGAAAATACCACAATGGAATAAGGTAACCCTAAATAAACCTAACCCACATTAATAAATCATTAAAACTACATCTCTATCAACCTCCAGATAGAATAAACACTACTACCATGGATCCCCAAGGGAATAATGGGCAGTAAACAAGAGGGGAAGAGAAAGAACTCACCTCAGATCACTAATAATTGATCTCCAGGGATATTGATCAAATAAAATCAAAGAGGGGTTGAGATTTATCTCAAAAACACTCTTTAATCTCCCAAGGGTCAAGTGAAAGAATATAAATAAAATTGAATTCATAGAAAATTCTGAATTTATACCTATGCTGGAAAACATAAGACCATAGCATAAAGTTATAGTCCATGACACAATGGTGAGGATTTTTACAAAACCATGGTTCAGCCTAATTGGTCATATAGTAAATGGTTCCAAGTTAATAGAACCACTAGAAATCATGATGCAAATTTGCCTATATCTCCCCCTTTGAATCCCCTAGTCCTATAAACTCAAGGTTATGTTGCAGAATAACCCAAAAATCATATTAAAATAGTCCCAAAAATGGAATATACAAGGTTCTTAACCCTTAGGGCTCCATAGAAAATCCCAAAGTACCATATTGTAGGGACTTTTGAAGTTACATAGAGTTGGATATCAACCCCCAATCTACAATTGATGTGGAAAGGACCATGTTGCAATCCTCAACCTTCCCTCTACCCTGGAAAATCATTAGCCCTGTGCCATGTCATGGCCAAAGTTCCACAACAAAATTACTCCTAAAAAGGAATGGCCACCAAAATCGACCTCCCAAATCCCTACACCATAACCATCATCATCATTCTATAACCAGGCCTCCAACTAGCCTACCATGGCATAGAACATACCATCACATTTCAAAACCAACTCTCAGGAGAAATTTCATCTTAAACACCAACCCTCCATCCTCAAACTTCTTATTGGAATATCTTGCCCCCAAAACATGAAAATTAATGGGCTAAGAAGATACAGGTGATTACAATTACACCAATTAAAGAGTTGTAAAACTGAAATATATCTTTCTTAGAAAGAGTGTGATTCATTAGAGGAATAAAATTTTGTCTTCCCTCCTTCACTTTCACCAAATCTTCCTTGATTCCCTTATTAATCGTTTATAACCTCAAATTGATATCATATTTTATCTTCCTTTTTTTATTCAGTATTTTACTGATTACACCATCATATATATTTTTCTCTATATACATGAATTCTAGAAAATTCATGACATACAAACTCTTCTAGTAAGGTAGTTTTAAGAAAAGTGATCTTTTTTCCAACTCACTTTCAGAATGTTTTTAGATAATTATTTTCCAAAAACATTGACAAAACCCTTTACCTTATCAAGTGGTTCATCTTCTATTAATGGAAAAGGTGACAATCCTTCTTTTGATTTATATTCAAATGTTTTTATAGACAATTAGTATTGATGTCATCAAGGTAAAAACTTTTAATGTACAAAGTGATGGAGATATTACCTAAATCCATAAAATATATTATGTTCTTGGTTATATTGTATTGTAAAGTAAGGTGATATCATAAAGCATGGTTTTAATGCTACTACCATAGCCTATTGTATTACACACCATTAGAATATCATAATACATAGGATTGTATGGTATGATTCATGTGTAATACTTATGACTGATATTGGAAGAATAAATTTAAGTTTTAACATTCAATAATATTTCACAACTATCAATGATGTATAACATTTCATATGATGAAACATGTTGGGGAGAATGAATTGGTTAAGGGTTATAAACAATTGTAACCAAAGGCATTTTCCCATAACATATGAGTAAATGTGTTTGTACTCAAAAAGCATACTTGGGGGATATAAAAGTATTCCAAGGCATTGAGATGTGTAGATCACCCTTTCCATTATTATTATAGATTCTCCCTTTCCTTGAAACTCTCTTTCTCCTCTTCCTTTTACCACTCAAGACACTATAATGTCATGAGAGGTAAGAGAATCTCTCCCAAATTTTGGTTGATTCTTTCAACCTGTAGATACACCATGGAGGATGGAGTCCTTATACAACATTTAAGGGATTTTTATCAAACAATTGTGATAAATACAATAGGATATGTTCAAATAGAGAATGGTATAGAAGTTATTCATTTTATTCATACATGGTTTCAGTTTTCTACATTATAGATATTGGGAATGAGGTTTATAATTATTTATGTTACCATGAATGAGTGTCATTAAATACTTAGAAACCCATCAATGATATCAAAGTAACACCATGTGTTTTGATACACAATATCATTATAGAAAAATAAAGAACTTTTTTATCATTAAAAACTATATAAATTTTCTATAAAAATTAGCTATATGATATAGGATATCATAATCTATGATATAGTCACTCCATACGATATGGGATATCATAAGTAGTTATTAAGTTAAACCCCTTTGTCTTTCATTATATTGTAGCATGTGATATGGGAGGTCATATGAGTCAATATCACTATATTGTGTTTGAAAAAATAGAGCATCATATCATTATTAAAATATAGAGTATAATGTAAGATACGACATGAAAAGATCTGAGGGTTATATCAAGGATCAAGAATTATATATCATTAAATACAATAAATAATGGATCCAATCACACATTACGATATAAAATATATCATAAAATATGATATCCAATAAAAAATTAATTTTTTTTAATTTTCAAATTAGAATTGAATTATATGGTTTATAAATTGTTTATAAATTTTAGAAAAATATATTTTTAGATATTTGACTAATTTATAAAAAATGTATAAATTGTCAATTTATAAAATGTTTATAATTAATTAATTGAATTATTATGAAACATTTGTTAAATGAATATATATAATATTAATTTTTAATATTAAATACCTTTTTAAAGTGAAATTACATGACTTATAATTTAGATATAAAGTGTTTATATGGAAGTTATAAGTGTAATTTATAAAGTGTTTAGAATTAAAAATAAGGAAAATATATAAAAGATTTTATATTTAAAAATTATTAATTGTTCATAATTATTTAATTTGAAACATTCAAATTAAAAATTCCTTGTGTGATAAATTAGTTAAACCATTAAAAAATGAGATTTAACATATTTTATATGATAAAATATTAAATAATATTAAATATGTGATATTTAAATATTTACATAATATAGAAATAGTTTATATATATAATGATTATATTTTAGATGTCATATATTTAAGTGAAATATCATAAAAATTATAATATGAAGGAGTTAATAATATTAGTAATTATAAAGGGTTTATATTTATTTTATTATGGAATTTCCATAATCCATGACTAAATTATAAAATATTTATAAGTGCTTTATTTATGAATTTTTTATAAATTGGTTATATCATGTTTAAATATATGAATTATTCATTTATTTAGTTTATTCTATATTTTATTCATATTTATAATTTTTATATTATTAATATTTGTATTCTTTAATTTAAATAGTTAAAATGCTTCTATAAATTCTCATACATGTTTATAAAGAGTTTCATGCTAGGTGTGTTGATTGATTTAGTTTTATTTAACCTTGACTTTAGCTTGTACTAGGTTATGAACTTGAATTTAAATTTCATCATAGTTTATACACATTGGGTGTTGGAATTATGATGGAATTGAGCTCCCTCTTGAGTAAAGTATCCTTGGGCAGAGGAATTTTGAGTTAGACTCCTCATTGTCCCAGAGGATTATACCTTGTCTAAAAGAGTGGGGTTTGGATATTTTTCACTCTAAGATTACTTTTTTGGGGTTTTTCGAATTCATATGATTCTAAAACTTTACATGAAAGTGTTTCATATACCTTATGCATGAGATGAATTTTGATGTGTTTGAATATAGTTGTATTTTAATTTGGATCAGTAACATAAGTTGTGAGTTGTGTAAAGAGTTTCACATCAATATAGATTAAACATATTGATTTATTAGAAGGAATATAATTCCAAAATAAATCATTAGAATCATGAATACATGTAGACGTAATATATTAGATAAGATAGTGAGATTAAATCCCCTTTAAAATACTAAGTGTTAGATTCCTTCAAAAATGAACACTTTTTAAGACATTGTTCATCCAACTGGGCAGGTCATGCTAAAGATAGGTTCCCCTATATTATCTTATGTAAGGAAATCAAGTAATGGGTAACCCTAATAGTATTTTTTGTCCATTTTTAGTGTTTTATTTGGGTTAAACTTATGTAGGATACCCTAATAGTATTAGTCTATAAAAAAGAATAGAGTTTATTTTATGCATATGATTGAATAGGATTAAGAGTTATCTGCTCAACTATCTACGATTCACATATGATATGATTAGCATGATGACCTACCTAAATAATTAATATGTGAGATAAATACCAAATAAAAATTATTTCTTAGTGAAATATGGATCTTAGTCTAATAGATATGATGAGTTTAAATGGGGTCATAATTTTAATGGTATCACATTTAATAAAAGTATTTATTAAATGAAATTAAGTATTATACTCATATGATAAAATATTTTATTATAGATATAAATAGAATAATAATCATCAAACATTACTTTTAAATCAATCTTAATAAAATAAAATCTTAATGTAAGAAACTTCTTAAATTGGTACAAAACTTAAGAAATTTTCTTAACTGAGTTAGAAAAGTATACATGTTAGAGCAACCCCTTATTAATATACCAACTACTTAAGTTATTAAACACTTTAATATAGATTCTTATGATAATCATATAATTATTCACTTGATGTTTCAAAGGCATTGGATGCAATATGACCAAAGGAAATTTAGTCTCCACTCATATATTCAATATTATTGAGTATGTTAATGACTTGGTGAGACTAGAAATATCCTTTAAGGCTTAATCTGGTAGTTTGATTTATTTTTTAATTATTATTTAAAATTTTATGATAATTTTAATGAGTTAAATAAATGTTTTCCCTATTTTCTAAAAGGTTTAAGGTTGGGTATGAGATGTCCATGTTCATGTACTGTATTGATAGTATAGGTGGGTAAAAGTTCAAGTCAAAAAAAAGTTAATTAGAAATTCCAACAATATTTATTTGAGTATCCATACAAGGTCATTGAAATCTAAATGAAGTTTCATGAAAGAGTATTAATGATTCCATAGGATGGAATTGTTCAGAATACTTGAATGAGTTTGGGAAACTCCATGAAAATTCCATGTTAAGTATTGGTGTTATGGAAATAAATTTTTTTTATTTTGAAGGGTATATGATACTAATTGTATGTTTTACAAGTGCTATGAATATATAGGAGTTTAAAATCAAATAAATAATTGATGGGGATTTTATTTTTCATTCATGTGATGAAGTAAGGAGTTCTAACATCAAGGAATTGAATGTAAAGGAATACTTCAATCTTGGATGGATCTTAGTAAAGGATGTATATAATTATCTAATTTATCTTATGTGATAAGAAAATTTTTTATTAACAAGGATTTATTATTATTAATATTATATGATAGATTCAATACACATGGTTTATGATTCATTAGATTCTACAACATACTTAAGAAGAAGATATAGGATAAAAACATTTTATCCTAAAATTGTTTGTCCATATGTTTGTTAAAATATGATGTATTTTATCCTACCATCAACAGTATATTTTAAATAATTGATTATTATTTTTATAATAATTATCCAAACATATATAATACCATATAATACATGGTGGTTAATAGTTTATTTATTAAATATTCCCATTAAAGTGAATAAGAGTTATTTTCTAACATAAATATTTTTTGTATCTTAACATATTATTCTAAAAAATATGTAGTGTCTAAGAGGATAGTGGGAGTATATTCAAACTCATATAAGTTCAAAGTTATAAATAAAATAATATTCTAGTCAAAATACAAAGTGTATGTCACTTCATATCCTAAAAGGTTTAAGAGATGTTATTAAATGGTTGTATAAAGGATTTTAAGGAAAATTTTATGGAATAGGTTCCAAGGATAATGATGATGATGATTAACTTATAAAGTATTCTAAGTAGATAATAGAAGTTATTAACATCGTAAAATTTGATGGTGTGGAGTTAAATAATTTGAATACTATGTTCAATAAGTTGAACATTAGGAATATGATTCCTATGTATCACCATTATTCAAACTATATTTATTTATAGATTTTACTCACTAAAGAGTTTAGTGGGAGGGTTTTATCAAATGGTCACATAAATATGTGGCAGGAATTATATAAACATGTAATGAGTTTAACAAAACCCTAAAAGCGTATCAACCATAAGGTTGATCTAGAAATATATCATATATGATATGGTTATACAAATGTTTCTGTATTGTTTTGTTTAAGTATTATAAAAGGAGTTTAAAGATATAAAATGCATCATACTATAAAAATGTAATATATACTTTATCATTCTTTCATATTGGATGTATATAATCATAAAGTAAAATAATTATTGGCCTCTCAAAGTACGACTTTGAGTTATCTCTAATTGATGTTTTTCATGGAGTGTTATAGGTTGGGAAAATGTTAAGGTTAGCATGAGTATGATTTTTTATAGAGATATGAAATATGATCATGAGGCAAAAAATGAGTTTTATATGGTGTATAAGCCGTGAAGTATACCACATGGAGTGTCATACACTATGACTTTAGTATACTAGGGTGCATAGGTCATATTTGGATTTCCCCATATTTGACATTAGAGATATTCCTATCATGAGAATATACATACATTGATACATTTCTTATGTAAGAATTATGGATTATCTAATTAGGGGGTGGTTAGGTATGTTATTGATCATGTCATCAGTTGGAGCTTAACTAAGATAGGATTTATCCTCTCATATGAAAAGTATGAAATTTAGGCCCTCAATTAAGATAGACTAAGGAAGTGTGCATCCATACCTAGATAAGACATTTGATATTATTATCTATAAGATGAAGGGAATGTGATGTGCTCATCAATAAAGGTGAATTAAACGTGATTTATTCATCAACCTAGTCAATCTATACTCATAGAATTGAGAACGTATGAGTAGATTTGTGATATTGAGATACTTCATGTCTCATGGTTACTCAATGCATCAGTCAAAGGTTTCATGTGAAAATGAATGAATGCATTTAACATATTTGGTGTACATGAGTATAGAGATACATGTGTTTGATAGATATCACATCATATCCCTTTATATATTGAGTTATATTGATGTTTTTCTCAAGGCCACTCTTTATATAAATTTATGAATTTAGGAATTCATATTTGTTTTCAACCCTAAAAAGGCTCATGGGTTCACACTTTATGGTTGATTGAATAAGGATTGGGTTTTATAAAACTCATAGATCTTCTCTAAAAGTGTTTTAGAGTTTATCAAAAGGAGTTTTTAATATTCACAAGGTATTATATATGATGTGATACATGATGAGATTGATGATATATTTCCAAAATGTGTTTTGGAGGATATCCAAAAGAAATTTTAGATATGGTTTCATAAGTTATTATATATTATACAATATAAAGTGAAATTATGTGAGTGAGTAGCATGGTTTGGACTTATTCCTAGTCAATGGGAGAACACACTATAAATTTTAATCTAAAAGGTGAAACCTGAGTTACAGGGGAATCTTGTTTTAGATCCCTACCCAGCCCATCTGAGTTACAAGGGATATTGTGTTCCATAACCCTAAACAAATATTTTAATAAACTCTAACAATGTTATCCATGACTCAATATATTTGTATTTACTCCATAGTGAACTTATCCCATGGGAAAGAACACCACTTTAATTCATCGATCAAAAGATATTTCACCCTCTATTTATATAGGTACTCCAAAAATTCTAATTGATCATTTCAGTTTCACCTCTATTTGAACTTCATGTTCATCCCCCAACTTGTTTAAGGAAATTGAAAACTTCTTATTGGTTGAACCAACTTAACTCCCTAACTCTGATGATCAATCAGCTCTGAATTCCCCATTATTTTCTTGTATTCACATTCCCACCTCTGGAATCTCATTCCTCTAGCTTTCACACACCCATGCTAGCATCTATATCATTCTCTACTTCTGGTCTAATCTTCTGAATCCCTTCATATCAATATGAAGTAACTTTTGATATACTAAGGTTAGACCTATTCAATATCATTTTAATCCCACATATCCTTATGAAATTAATATTTCTTAATGATATAGATATTTTATAATATGATATGGTTTGTTGTAGAGTATGACAAACATATGTCAAAGGGTTATATTCAGTCCTGTGATTATATTGTATTTTATGATATAGGGATATCATATAGACTACCTATGAAAATATTATTATATGACTTGGGTGAACCGTAGTTCTATGAATTGTAAGTGGTGATTAATTTGGAATGGTTTGATTCATTTAAAGTAGTGAAATATCCTAAAAGTTGGATATCATTTATTAGTCTTTTCATAGGATGGGATGAATGGGAGATTTAATGGTCAAGGGTTACATGAGATGTACCAAATTCATTACTTGTACATTTATGAAACATAAAATTAAATTCATGGATTTAAGGAGTGTACCCATATCCTATATAAAGGAGGTCAAGATATGAGTATGGATAAGGAATTCTCATATAACCTTTGGTTAAAACTCTTCCCTTCTGAAGTTTTCTTATTCTTTACTTATTTGCTTATAATAAACTAGCATGTCATGAAGGATGGGAAGGTCCTGCCCAAAATCATTTGGGTGATTCACTGTAACCTATGGATACACCTCATAAGGAAGATACTTTTGGTTGTTCCTTGATGATCTTCATCAAATACTAAATGAAGGCTATGATAGTGTCATTATATGATGTAAGGTGCACATTCTCCATTTCTAGTTTTACATGATTTTAGTTTTGAAGGAAGGTTTTTCTAGAGTTTAAAGGCTTCTATTCACTTCAACTACTAGGATTAATCATTAATAAGCCCTTAGAAACCTTTCAGTGGTATAAAAGCCTTATCATTCTATTTGATTCATGAAAACATGTTGAAAAATAAAGGTTTTTGAAATCATAATACCTATCATATTCCCTATTTTCAAATCGATATATAATCTGATTCTACATCATTTGGTCATGGATTAAGATATGGAATATAATAGACAACAACTTAGTAATAATCCCTTAGTGTTATATAGGTTGCAGCATGTGACAACAAGATATCATATTTGATGATAACTTTGTGCCATGGGTTCAAAAATAGAGCATTGTATCTCCTTTGAGATATCATTGTGAATCGTAATATTATTGATAAGTAAGGGTATTTTACTAATACATGAAGTTAAGAGAGATGTTACATAAGGGTACACCTATACGTAAGGATTATTACCTTTTCTATGGGAATGTAAAACCCTTACGCATGTTGCTTATTGTATGTGGTAATTTCATTATCAATCGTAAAGTATGATTGATAATGCTTAAACAGTTTAAGCACTAAAACCAATCTATCATAAAGAAAATTTGTTTTTTTAATTTGATTATGAATTTAGTTATATAATTTATAAATTATAATAAAATTTATCTTGGGATGTTTATTTATTTATAAAAGTATTTATAATTTAATTAATTATAAAGTGTATATAATCAATTAATTAAATGTTATGAAAAAATTATTAATAAATATTTCATAATATTAAGTGTTAGTTTAAAAATACCTTTTCAAAATTATATGGAATTATTTATAATTTAGATATAAAAAGTTTATATGGAAATTATGAGAGTAATTTATAAAGGCTTTATAAATTATAAAAATAATACAAAATATAAAGTGTTTATATTTAAAATCATGAACTGTTCGTAATATTTAATTTGAATCATTCAAATTTAAATGGACTTATTTGGAAATTATTTAAACCATATCAAAAGAATTTTGATAAATGATTTGATCAAAGGTTTAAATAATGTTATATGTGCTATTTAGATTATATAAAATGTTTACATAATATAAATTGAAATATAAAATTTTTATATTTCATGAAATATCATATATTAAAAGTAAAATTTCATATAATGAATAAAATTAAGGAGTTAATATTTGGAATAAATATAAAGTGTTTATATTTATTTAATTATGGAATTTCTATAATGAATTATAAAGTGTTTATAATTTTTTAATTATGAATTATTCATAAATTATTATCACATGTTTAAATTCATTAATTGTTCATTTATTTATTATTGCATATTTAATTCATAGATATAATTATTCTATTATGAATTTTTATATATTCTCTAGTTTAAATGTTAAACTAATTCTATAAATTATCATGTCATGCATAAAATGCTAGGTACGACAATATAAGATTTAGTCTTCATATATCTTGAATTTAGTTTGAAATTAAAGTTATTAGCTTGAATTTATTTTTTGAATATAGTTTGTATATATTAGGTATTATAGTTATGATTAATTTTCACCTATCACAGGGTACTCAACAAAACAATTTTTGAACCCAAGTAAATGTAGTTGTAGTGGGGCTCAAGTTTGTCTCCAGAGAGGACAATGTTATGGGTATGTTTATATTTTGTTTTGTGGGTTCAATAGATGGAAAAAAACTAGATTAGTTTTAAATTTTATTTTAAAATTAGCGGAATAACCTCATATAATCCTTTTATATTTCCTTTTAGATTATTATTCCAATTTATACTCTCATGTTTTCTCTATAATCAAGTGAGATCTCACTCAATTACCCTCACTTGGAATTTTTGATTTAACTGGAGGGTTGAAATGATAACTACAATCTCTAATCTCCCATGAACTAGTAATCATATATATCCTATTACTCTTAAGTCAACCCAATACTCATGATTTCAAGCAATATAGAGGACCTAAGTGGCGTGTGTGTGTTTGTGATCCAATGAATAAGGTAAGATAAATTCAAAATGAAAGAAATGAGGAAATCTATTAATGTTTATGTAGTTTAAATGGATCTAGAGATTAACAGAAGAGAATAAACTATTAAAATATATAATTCATTAATAGGGGATAGAGATAATATCCTTGGATCAACCACTAATGTCTTAGTGCGCCATCACTAGGGTTATGCAATAAAATGAAATGAAAGAGAAGAAAGAAATGAAGATGTAATAGTATATAGGGTTTGATGAATGTGGGATCAGACTCATCTTCTTCAATGAGAAGTTTATCTATTTATAGATGAATGATCTGATTTATTCATCCTTCCATCTCTGGCCATGTGATTCACATGAGCTTTATCCAAAATATTCCTAAAATTATAAGCATGGAATCGTTTCTTCATATTGTCGCCATGTTCACAGCGCGATGGTTGGTATTTCTTCAAATCATCATACTTGAATATTTTTTGTTAAAATATTCTCACCCTCATGATTTTTTCCTCCCTCTTCAAATGGATGATCACCGTGTGGAATTTTTGTTGGAGAATTTACCGATTTGGACAAACCAGTGAAATGTGAAAGTGATGCTCAGTCAAGACCTGAATTTTCTTTGGAAATGGATGGTGTACCCCTATATAGATTTAGGGTTCTATGATAACCTTGATGTATCCCTTGAAACACTAGAGGAACCCTTACGTGAAAGTGAATTTCCCTTACATGACATGGTTTTGATTTAGATCAGTTTCAATATTTGGTTATGTTGGATTTTTAGATATGTGAAAGTGCTCATTCGAGTACATGGTTGCCTCTCCAGATTTGGTTACAAGACTATTCTTAGATTCAGCTGCATCACTGCTCTACATATTTGACTATGTCACTCCTCCCAAATTTATCTACTTTTCTTTTTGAGAATTTATCTACATAGATAGTAGCTCAAAATTCAGATACTTAAAAATCTTCATGTTTGGGTTTGGGGTTCTTTGTTGCTTTAGTACTTCAGATATCTAACATCGATGGAGATTGGGTCTACTTTGGGTAGCTTAGAGATTCTTCAATAGTGAGATTGTATCTCCATACTCATGGTAGGTTAGATTTAACTTTGCATTAGATTTTTCTCCAATATATAGTTTCTTTGGAAATAGATATGGTCAGTCTTATTTTCAGCTCATGGTCACTTGGTGTTTGTACATGTGTAAAATTAGATTCACAACCTCAATCACTTGAATTTCTCAGTCACAGTAGACTAAAATTATATTTATTTTATAGCTTCATAAATTACCAAAATTTTACACATGTGGTCAGTTGTGTTACAATAGGTTAGTGATGAGTGGATCATGGTTAGTATACCAATCGTGGGAAGGAGATCCAGGTGCGGTCACTTTTTTAAAAAAAAAATTCCATGTGTTAACTTATGTTCTCATCATGATATCAGTATGGTGACCATGAGGTGAAATGCGGTCACTTAAGAATTATAGTTTTAGTCAGTTGGTTCTACTTCTTGTAGTCACTTGGAGCAAACACACATTATCACTTAACATACATCATGTGGTCACTTGGTTTTTTTAGGGTGCGGTCAATTTCTAGATTGTCATTTTTTTGTTCATGGTCAATTAAGTGACTGTAGAGGTGGCATGGCCACTTAAGCCTTCATCATGTAACCACTTTCCTTTATAAAAATCATGTCTCAATCTGTACATCACACATTCTTTTTTTAGTGCAGATTTTTTCTCCAACCATTAAAAAATAATTAAATCAGAATTAAATCCTTTAAACAATTTATTCCAAAAATGTATAGATTTGTAATAATTTCTGAAATGAATAAAATGTATAAAAATAATTACTTTTCCAATTAACAATTAAGTTCCAATCCAAAAGTCACAAAAAAGATAATTTATATGGGATTAAATTAATTAGGGGGTTAATTATTAATGAGAGATAGACAAAATATTTGAAAATTTCATCTCACGTCACTCCCCCATAATTAAACTATTACACTCCCAGTAAATTTTATTAATGAATTTCATTTATTAAAAATAAAAGTAAAATATTCATTCTACCTAGATCTAAATAGAAAACCAAATAAAAATAAATTCATAGGTTCCTCCATTGTTTGAATTATCATGCCTCTTCTATGATTCAATTAACTCCTCACTTACATCCAACCAATGTTCCAAGTACTTAAGTGGATTAAATTAGATTTAAATGGGATCAAAGTTTTAACAAGAAGCACTTCATTCTTCACTCTCTCCTAAACTCCTTAACCCAAAGTTTGAATTTCCACTTCATTGATACAACTCAAATGAATTTGTTATATTCAGTCATTATCTTCTTCATTTGGGTTCAATATCCCCCTCACCTTAATGAATTCGTTTTTTTCTATTAATAACTTATTCTTTTTTTAAATTTTTTCCATCCATATATGTACAGAGAACTATGAAAGATCACTTATTTGATATATACAAAGGGCTAACTCACACACCTAGTGTATAATGTCTGATAGATTCACCATGGAATCCTAATTACCTATTTTACTCTAGGTTTAAATTTATTATATCAATTTATATTAAGTTTCGTCCCTAAGGTATTCTTTTTCATAGAGATCAAGTTACCTCAAATTAAGCTCAAAAATTCCAATGAACAGGTGTTATAATTATTATTTCACAAAAATATTTTCACTCACACTATATTTCCTAGTTTTAAAACAAGATTTCAATGAAGGTAGTGACAAATTAACTCAATATTCATCTAATTATTACTATGTAGGGACCAATGAAATTATTATCTCTATTATGAAATTTAAACTATGTAATGAATTCTTTATATCAATTCCTATATTAAAAAACGACAAACTTTTAAAAAAATCAAAAAAATGGTATGTACAGGCTCTAAAACCTCCATTTTTTTATTGTAATTATTTATTTATTTACAATCCTAAAATCTAAAGACAAAAAACCTATAGAAACTATCTATAGATTCCTAAAAATAAATTTGGTTTTGGTTTTATTTTTTGTTTTTTGTTTTTTTTTTAATAGGATATATTTAATGTAAAAAAATGTATTTGCATCCTAAAATTATTTTTCATCTCTCCGCCACACTTTTATCATACATACTTTCATTAAATTTTTAGAATTCATTTTTTTAAAGAAAAAAGTTCAAAATATAATCATCTAAACTTGCGTGAAGGAAATATATAACTTCGGTTTTCTTTATTTGATGGAATTAGGGAGGAGTTTGGACTCCTACATTGGTTCTTTCCAATTATATTTAGAAAAATGATTTAGATTATATACCTTTTATATAGTATGGTGTTATCATATTCTTCTCTTCTTAGTTTCTCCAGCTCTATCTTCTATAGATTCCTCTATCTTCTAGCTTCTACAAACTTTGGGTTAACTCCTTGGGTATCCTGATAGGTTTTATTTTGCATCTCAATATAAAATTCATAATTTCTTGAAACCTGTACAAGTAAGGTAGAGGTTTCAATTATAAATTTTAGTTAATTATCTAAAAATTCCTAACTAATCTCTTCAAGTTGTCTAGTTCTTAAAATAGTTTCTAGAAGAAAAAAATTATTTTTAGAAATAGATTCAACGGTAAAATTATAAGTTCTTGATGTTTTTTTTTTAAAATAATTATATCATCCAAAATTAAAATTTCTTCAATAGAAAAACATTGTAATTTAAAATGGTTCATAATAAAAGAATTTTGTTCCTCATGTGGGTGTTTCATTGAATCAAGTATGTTAAAATAAATTGTTTCTTTGCCAAAGGTCATGAAAAGAGTTCTTTCAATAACACTTATTATTGTTTTTTTAGTCTTGAGAAATGACCTAACTAAGATGGTGGGGGAATAAGTCTTACCTTTATCTTCCTCCATGTTCAGAATATAGAAATTATAAGGGAACAAAAAACCTTGTACACTTACCAGTACATATTTTAAAACACCTACCGGGAAAGAAATGGCTTGGTTGGAAAGTTTCAAAACCACTCAGGTGAGTTTTATTTCTCTAATATGTATATAATAATAAATTTATTAATGAATAACATTAATTTATGTTGCTAAATCATAAAATTCATTGGAAAAATTAATCCCACTTATGGTGTAGAGGATAGAAAAGATACTTGGATCTTAGAATTTTTGGGGGATTTTTGGGGTTAAATGTGTAGAAACATTTTTACTTAGTCATAAATTTTCATGACCATATAGTCTCCTCCTTCCAGTTCACATGACTTTAATAAATTTCACATACCTTATAATCTAGTGAATTGAATCCATCATAGGGATGTTGACTTCTAATTTCTTGAATATTTCCAGAATATACTATTGTTGTGTGTATTCACTAGGTTTATTGGGTGGTTTAATCCTTGTAGGGAAGGGTGGTTGGGGTTGATGTGGATCTTAAATTTTCATTTTTTACTTTATCCTTCTTCATATGGGTGTTTTCATAATAACTTCTTCTTCAAGTTTTTTTTAGTGGTAACTTCTTCAGGTTTAGTGGGTTTCTCTCTTCCAAATTCTTCTCCAGATAGTTATTCTTTACTACCTCCTAGTTCCTTGACACTCCTTAATGTAATATAGCTCAAATTTACTCTAGGATTAGGAATGGACTAGGAAAGAATCTTACATGAGCCTTAGTTCTTTAATTCATTTATGACAGTTAGGATCTAGTTATTTTACTTCAAAATTTCTTTCATCGGGTCCTCCAATGAGGGTTCTTGATCTTTCCTCAGTCTGTAGCTTATAGAAGGTTGAGAGTTCTATCTTTGAAATTGTGGTGGATGTAAATTTTTTTTAAACCTTACTAAAAGTTTGGTCTTTTAATTTTTTGGTTCCCAGCTCCATATTGAGTGTTTGAGTACTCTCAGATTCCTTAGTTGTAGTTTGGATGCAGCTAGTATGGTCTTTGGTACATGGATTCAAAATTTTATTAAAATTGAGTACAACCATCAATATAGTGGTCCAAGGATTTATAGATTTAGTATACACAAGGGGGTATAGTTGGTAAAGTATCCTATACTTTTTTCACAACTAAATTCTTCACAAAATAGATTAGTTCATAAATTTTATCGAAAAAGAGAGAGTTATAACTGTTCGCCTCATGAACTCCCCTTGTGGTAGTTCTTATACCAAATTATTGAGAATTTTGGGAGATCATTTCAATCAAGTCTTTGACTTCATTAGTTTATTTTTCAATCAGTTCTCCTCTAAAATGTTTCAATCAATATCCATCAATCCTTTTTAAAATAATACCAAGAAATGATTCTCTTTATAGAGTTGGTGTGGATAGGGCATTGTTAATCCTTTGAATCTCTCCCAATACTCATAAATGGATACTCTAATTTCTCATTTTATTTCATAAATCTCCTTTCTCAGTTATAAACTCCTTGATGTGGGGAAATAATTCTGGAGGAAGGCTCAAAATAGTTCATCCCAAGTGGTGATCTCTCCAGGTTGGGTGTTGTAGATCCACTCCTTGGAAGATCCTTCAAGAGATAAGGGAAATGTATTCCAAATGATCTAAGACTTTTTGTATCCTATAGGTTTTAATCCATTATATATTTCACCAAATTCTCATAGATTTTTATTAGGGTCTTCTCTATAAAAATCATTAAACTTAGGCATGTGACTTAGCATTCTAGTTTTAATCTCAAAATATTATTGATTGTTCATTTGTAATTGTCAGTTATTATTGTTTTAATTAGGTTAATACAATTATATTAAAGTTATATTCAATTTAGAATTATTATTTTCCATGTTTTTGGTTCCTAAAGTGACTCTAGTGGAAGAAAAATAAGGTGATGAGGAGTTAGTCAATGGGATACTAACAAACTCTCTTTTTATATCCTCTATTATTTTCAAAGTCCTAATTTTAGCCAGAAAATTTCACTCAACTTTTGGATCAAAACCAAAAATGTGATATTATTTTGATCTAGTCATTTATTGAAATCAATTTTAAAGTAAGAGTAAAATAAAATATTTTACTCCCCAGAAATGGTTCTAGGTTTGATGAGGTGCCTATCGTGGGGCACTCCGAAAAATAATTTTTGAACCCAAGTAAATGTAGTAGTAGTGGGACTTGATTTTGTCTTCAGAGAGGATAGTGTTATGGGTATGTTTATATTTTTTTATGGGTTCAAATTATGGAAAAGTATTGTATTGGTTTTAAATTAAATTTTAAAAGTAGTGTCTTAACCTCATATCATTCTCTTATCTTTTTTGTTAAATCATTATTCCAATTTATACTCTCGTGTTTTCTCTTTAATCAAATGAGATCTCACTTGATTACCCTCACTTGGAATTTTCGGTTTAACTAGAGGGATAAAATGATCACTGTAACCTCCAATATCCCCTATCCTAATAATCATATATCTCCTATTACTCTTAACTCAACCCACTACTCATGGTCACAAGCAATGGAGAGGACCTAAGTAGATTATGTGTGCAATCCAGTGAATAAGGGAAGATAAATTAAAAAATCAATAAATAAGGAAATATCCTAACATATTTACAAAGATATTGAACTATTAAAATTTAGAATTCATTAGCATAGGATAGGTATAATATCCTTGGCCTAGCCACTAATGTCTTAGTGATTCATCACCAGAGTTATACAACAAAACTAAATGAAGGAAAATAAATAAATGAAGATGCAGCAGTAGCTAGGGTTTAATGATCATGGGATAAACATCTTCTTCTTAAGTGATCAGTTTATCAATGTATATAATAAAACTCTGATTTATTTACCCTTTCATCTCTATCCATGTGATTTGTATGAGCTTCATCTGAAATATTCCTCAAATTCTGAGCCTAATGTCATTTATTTATATTGTCACCATGTGAATATCTCAATGGCTGAGATTTCTTTAAATTTACATACTTGAATCGTTTCTATTAAAATTTTATCACCCCATTATTCTTTTCTCCCTCTTTGAATGGATTATCACCGCATGAGAAGTTTGTTGTAAAATTTTCTAATTTGGCCAAACCAGTGAAATGTGAAAGTGATACCTAGTCGATCCCTAAATTTTCTTTATAAATGGATGGTATACCCCTATGTAGCACTAGGGTTATCTGATGACCTTTATTTAACCCATGAAACACTAGAGGTATCCTTACATGAAGGTGAATTTCCTTTACATGGCGTGGTTTGGATTTAGATTAGTTTTTGGATTTGGATATGTGGGATTTTTGGATATGTGAGAGTGCCTATTCAGGTATGTGGGTGCCTCTCCAAATTTGGTTATGTGAATATTCCAAGATTCAGCTATATCACAACTCCTCAAATTCAGCTATGTCACTCTTCCTAGATTTGGTTACATCACACTTTGGGAATTTAGCTATGTTGATAGAAGCTAAAAATTTAGATACTTAAAATTCTTCATGATCGGGTTTGGGATTCTTCACCACTTTGGTCTTTTGGAGATCCAACATCAATGGAGATTGAGTCTTATTTGGGTGGCTTAGGCATTATTCAGAAATAAATTTAGATCTCCTTGCTCATGGTAAGTTGGATTTACCTCTGTCGTAGCTTCTTCTCCAACATGTGGTAGCTTTTGAAACAAATTTGTTCAGTCTAATTTTGAGCTCAGGTTAGTTGGTGTTTGCTCATGTGGAAACTTAGATCCACAATCACAGTCACTTGAATTTTTCATGCATGGTAGGTTTAAATTCTATTGATGTTGTGGATTTAATAGTTTTCATAATTTTACACATGCAGCCAATTGTGTTGTGATGGGTTAGTGATGAGTGGATCATAATCAGTATATCACCTGTGGGAAGGAGATGTGGGTTTCATCACTTATTTTTTTTTCTTTTAAAATTTCACATATAGTCACTTCTATTCTCATCATGTGTTTATTATAATGATCTTGAGGTGAAACAATGTCACTTAATAATTGCACTAGCAGTCAGTTGGTTATACTTCTTACAGTCACTTGGAGTAGACATCCATGGTAATTTGACTTACAACATGTGGTCACTTGATTTTTTCAAGTTATAGTCACTTTATAGATTGTCGTTTTTTGGAAAGCTCAGTTAAGTGATCGTGGAGGTAGCACAACCACTTGCTCCTTCATCATATGGTTGTTTGCCTTTTCAAAAATCAAGTATTAATATTCACATCACAAATTCATTTTTTTAGTGTAGGATTTCTCTCCAATCAATAATAAGACAATTAAATCATTTGAACAATTTATTCCAAAAAACATTTATGGCTTCACAATAATTTAAGAAATGAATAAAACATGTAAAAATAATGAATTGATCCAATTAACAATTAAGTTCCATATTTTCCAAAATTCACAAAAACACAAATTTACTTGATATTAAATAAATTAGGAGGTTAATTATCAATTAAAAACATAGAAAATATTTGAAATTTTCATCTCACATCAGGGAGTTTGGGTCGAAATTCCCACTTTCCTAGAGGCTTATGCATTATTGTAGAAAAGTGTAGGTTAGCTATTTGTGGCTCCATACTTACTCATATAGAGATTATAGATGCCATATAATTCTAAAAATTTACATGAAAATCTCATTTACCTTATACATAGGATGTATTTAGATATTGTGAATATGTTTAACTTCTAATTTTGGGTGACTAATACAAATCATGGGTTGTGTAAGAGAGATACGCATTAATTGGTGTGAACATATTAATTTGGTGGATAGAATAAGGATTATAAAACAAAATCATTAAAATAATTCATAAAGGTAATAGTATGAGATAAAATTTTGAGATTAAAACCCCTTCATAATAAAAAGTGTTAGAGTCTTTCTAAAGAAGCACTTGTCAAGAACTCAATCATTTAGTATGGTTGATCCTAACTTTTAGGTTCCCATGAATTATCTTATTTAATGAAAGAAAGTAATTAGGGGATACTAAATATTAGGTTCCTTATTCTTGGTAGTTTTATTAGTTTACACTTTGTTAGGAAACCCTATCCATTAGGGTTCCAGAGGAATCGATTTGAGTGAATATATATGATGGATTTGGGTAAATATTTATTCACTGAACTATCCAAGAGTCGTATATGATATTATTAAAAATAATTATCTACCAAATATAGACATGTATTATTTACATGATATCTGATGTAATTCATGGTTAACTTTGGATCTTGTCCTACTAATAGGTATGATGAATTTAAAGGGGATCATCATTTTAATGGGAGACTTTAATAAAAGTCCTTATTAAATGAATGAAAAACATGATACTCATCCAATGAAAGATTTTTCATAGATAAAGGGTTCATAGTATTTGAGTTTGACCTTAATATCTATATTATATAAGGAAAAAATAAATGGTGTTAATTTCCTTGACTAGTGTCAAAACTTAAGAATCGTTCTTAAGAAAAAGGGTAAATTCTATGTGTTGAAGGAGCCCCTTTCTAAGAAACATTCTGGTGAATCCATTCAACAAACATATTTATATATATGTGAGAATCATACAAAGGATTCACTAGAATTATATACTCTCATGCTTGTGTACATTGAATCCAAATCATAAAAGCAACATGAGACTGTGATTACTTATAAGATAATAGATTACCTAAAAAGGATCAATCAGAAACAACATAGGCATGAGAGTTATAATGTGTTTAAGGATATATTTTGGTATAAAATGGAATAAAGAACCCCAATCTCAACTCATGTGATTAATATGATTGTGTATGTCAATTAATTAAAGAGGATGGGTTCACCTCTTAGGCTTGATCTAACCAAGGATTTCATTCTACAATCATTGTTAGAAAGGTTTTGATAGTTTATTATGAACTATAACATGAATGTATTCAACCAAAATTTACCTAGTCTCCTTAATATGTTGATGATAGCTAAGTGATACATGATAGGTCTAAGATTAAGATTCATCATGATGGTATAAAAGGATGATGGAAAATTTTTTTGTCCAGAGAGAAAATAAAAAAGGTCACAAAGAGTCAGCGATGCTAGTTAAAATACTGAAAATGAAGGAGGGGCAGTTCTTTCATTATGGAAAAACTATCCATTTGAAAAGGAACTACCCAGAATACTTTAATGGTTGTAAGAAACCATATGGAGAGTCCACCTCAATTATTAATGTTATAGAGTTTAATTTTTTATTTTGAAGGGTATATGATACCAACTATATTTTTTACAAGTGTTTTTAATATATATGAGTTTATAAGTGAAAAATAATTTAATTTGGGATCTTGAAGTTTTCTTTAAAGTAATAGAGTAAGTATTTTCTACATTGAGTACTTACTTTCAAGAATATCTTCTATATTGAATGAATTTGAATAAAATATGTGTATTTTTTGTCTCATTTTTCTCTCTCCTAAGAGGAGCTTGTAAATAATCATTATTTAATAAATGGGATGAGTGTCTTGATATACATGGTTTATTATTCATCCAACTCTATAACATACTTGAAAAAGAAATGAGGATAAAGGGAGTTTTATTTAGGGTAAAGTTTTTATCCAATATTATGAGGGAATATGATTCCACCGCCAATAGTGGCATAATTGATTATCTTTTTTTAGTAAATTTTCAAACACATAAAATATAATATATGATATAATAATTTATTTTTAAATTTTCCCCACTTAAAGGGAAATAGGTTTTATTTTCAAACATAAAGGAGTTTGTATTATGTTTCTTAGAATGATATTTTAAAAATAATATAGTTTTTAAGAGACTAGTTTGGGTATGTTTGGACTTAGATAAGTTCAAAGTTAACAAATAAAATATTCTAATAGTCTAATTTCTTAGTGGATTTCACTTTATATCCTAAAAGGTTTAGGATATAATGGTAAATAAATGATGTAAAAGTTATATTAGTTTTCATAACAAAGTGTATTTCACTTGATATCCTAAAAGGTTTAGGATATATTGGTAAATATATAATGTAAAATTTAAGTAAGTTATAAGAATATTTAAATGAGAAATTTTGATGGAAAGGCTTCTAAGGATGATGATGGTGCACTTAGAAAGAGTTATGAGTAGACAAAAAAGTTATTAACATTTTAATATTGGATGTTGTGGAGTTAAGGAGTTTGAATATGTACAATAACTTGAAAATTAGGAATATGATTCCTAAGTTTCACCATTATTCGAACTAACTTACTTTATAGATATTAATCACTAAAGAGTTTATTGGGAGAATGTTATCATATGGTCACATAGGGATGTGTCAGGAATTACATAGATATGTAATGGGTTTAAGAAAACCCCTAAAAGTGAAGCAAACATAAGGTCTGGTGGTATATCATATATGATATGTTAGATGGGTATGTATGTATGGTTTTGATAAAATATTCTTAAAGTGTTTAAGAATATAAAATGTATCATGTAAAATTAAAAGATAATTTTTACTTTATCATTCCTTTATGTTGTTTACGTATATGTATAAATAGATATACATTTCATGAAGTGTAATGATAATTGGAATCTCAATGTATGACTATGGGTTATCCCTAACTAATGTTAGTCATGGAGTATTATAGGTTGTGACAAAAAATGTTAAGGTTAGCGTGGTTTAAAAGAATATTCTCATAAGGCACAAAAGTGTTTTATGCACTGGATGACCCGCAATATACCACATGAAGTGTTATACACTATGTATTTGGTATAATATGGATTCATGGTTCATATTTAGAGTCATCATTTCCTGAGATTGGAGTGATACCTAGAATGATAACCTTCATACTTTTATACCTTTATTACACAAGCCTTGAGGCTTAGCTAATCAGGGTTGTTGGATGTGTTGTTGATAATGTCATCGGTTGAAGCTCAACCAAAATGGTATTTTTCCTCTCATATAATGAGTATGGAATCTTGTCCCTAGATTGAGATAGATCAAGGAAATGTATATCCATACTTATAAGTTGTACGTGATGTGATTATCTACTTGGATATGGTGCATGTGATGTGCTCATCTTCTAGATAAATGACATGTGATGTATTCATCAACCCGTGTGTCTATACTTAGAGAGTAAAGAACATTTTAGAAGGCTATATGGGATTAACATACACTATTTTCTATGGTTACTTGATATCTTGGACAAATGTAACATATGGAAATTCATGCTAGTATGTGATACATCTGGTTTACACAAGTATAGAGATATATGTGTTTAATGGATACCATAGTGGTTCCCTTTTTAGATTAAGTAGTATTGATGTTTTTTAAAGGCTACTCTTTTCCTTTATTTATAGAACTGGTGATTTATATTTTTATCAATGCTACAAAAGGAATATGGGGTCACATTTTGTGGTTAACCAATGGGGACTGGGATTGAATCATAAATCTTCTCTAAAAATGTTTTAGAGTTTTATCCAAAATGAGTTTTAGATAAGGTTTTCACAAGGTATTGAATATGATGTAATACAAGTTGTAATTAATGATAGCTTTCCCAAAGTGTTTTAAAATATATTCAAATTAATTTTTGGATATGATTTCCTAATTTATTAAATATGATACAATATAAGTTGAAATGTAATGAAAGTATATTAGACTTTGGTGAAAGTGGGTGATTGAAATCAATATTCCCTATATCCATAGATATCGTATAATATGATATGGTTTGTCGTAGAGTAAAAAAGCATATGGAATAATGATTGTATTCAATCCTATGGGTATATAATATTTTAGGATATAAGGATGTCATATAGAATACCTAATACATTCATATTATGAAACTTCAGTGAATCATAGTGCCATGAATCATAAGATATGATTCATTTATCATGGTTGTGATTCATCAAAGGGAGTGGAATCTTCTATATATTGGTTATCATTAATTAGTTTTTTCATATGATTAAACATATATAAGATTTAATGTATTAGGGTTTCATGATATGTAACTAAAGGAATTACTAATATATTTATGAAATGTATGAGTAAATGAATGGGATTGGGGAGCATCCCCATATCCTATATAAAGGAGTTTGGACCATGAGTTTGAATATATGATTCTCATATAACCTCTGGTTGAAACTCTCCCCTCTCAAAGCTCTCTTCTTACCTCTATATTTTCTTTTGGGATAATAGTATATCATGATGGATAGAAAGGTCCTACCTAAAATAATTTTGGTGATTCGGTGTATGTAACACTCCAAGATTTAAAAAACACTATGTTTGATAGTGTATACAACACGCAACACCGAGCTTAAACAAACCACGAAATATTATTATTTAAATATGATTTTTATAACCTAGTAATTTATTTATAGGGTATTAATAGTATAAACCAAATTATGAAATATATATAAAGTAAAAAATCAATACAAATGTATTGATTAATTCTTAGTAAATAAGTACTCAAATTTTAGTAAAGTTATTTTATGCTTCAGAAATATGTTTTCTTCAAAACAATTATTATTTTTCATAATAAAATATTATAATTAATTTATAGAACTTGAATAAATTGTATTATATAAAAATAATATCATTTTTTAAACCAGAATATAAAAATTATCTTAGGGTGAAATTTTCAGATTTTTCTAAAAAAATTGATTTTTCAGTGAATAGTGAAAAATACTGATTTTTATTGAAAACTATATTTTTGTTTCAAGAATTTACAAAGTTCCATTTTAAAATGATTTAGAACTAAAATTAGTGATATTATATTATTAATAATTCAATTAAGTTCATTGGAATCAATTTTATAATTTAATTTGGTATAAAAACATTTTTATACATAAAAGATATTTTTATGAAAAATTGTTTTTCATTTTGTTTTGTATTTTGATTTTAAAATAATGATTTCCACTTATAGGAATTTAATTTGATAAAAATGGATTACATATCTGGAATAAGTAGGTTTAAATTTGTTAAATAGCTCCCTTTTATTCTTAGGCATTATGAATAGAAATTGTAATAAAATTTATCACATCGGTAAAGGGTAAATCAGGTTAATCTAGGTTAAATATAAGTGTTAAGGTCACAATTTTCTATCATAATTATTATTGGTTAAATTTTATTTGAAACTTATAGCCTTATTATCTAAATTTAATTTTTTTAAGTGGCACTTTCTCATGAAAATTACCTATATAATATTTAAATCAAAGAAAAATACAAAATGTCACTCTTTTTCTTTTAAATATCTATTATGTGTCCACATATAGAAAAGATAAAGTTATGAATGAATATAAATATATATTTTAAAAATAATGAAAAAAAAATATTATGTAAATTTATTTCTAATTTTTATTAATCATATAACTGCCTTAAATGCATACGCAGTCTGATGCGATATTTATTCAATTAATGGAAAAATAAAATAAATGATTTTAAAAATATTAAAAGTGATATAATATGAATGAGTTATAGTGCTATACTAATTTTATAGATAATTATGTCATATTATTCTATATTTAAAGTATTATATTCTAATTCCATATTTTTCTTTATGTCTTTTAAGTCAAATTAAATGAATAGTGTCAAAATTTGACTGTAATGATATTTTATGAAAATAATATTTTATTAAATTATTTAAAAATAATTAAAATATTTAAAGTGGATGAGGGAGATAATATATGGTATAAAATTTCATCCCTTTCTATTTAGGATTCAATTTACACCTTATAAGTAAAATTATAATCCCTTAAGAGTAAAAAGGATGTTACTACGTTTAAGGTTAAAATAATTTAACTAAGTGGTTAAACAAAAATATATAGTTTAAAATAAAACTTAAACTAGTAAAATTTTTATTTTTTTATGATTTTTAAACTATATAATACCTTATATTCTAATATATGTCCATTTGGAACCATTTTCCTTGAGAATGACTTAGTTATATTTTAATATTTTTAATAATTCTATGTGTGTCCTTTCCCTCCCTTATAAAAGGAAACCCATCCTTCCTATAAATTACAACACTTTGATCCATATATCTCCACCATACCCTATAAAAATCCCCTCTATACTTCCTTAGACACATTATATAGGTTCTTGTGTTCCAAAAATAGCAACCCTAGGACCCTTAAGAGAAGATTCAAAGGAGTTCTTTCAAAGAAGAGCTAATCACCTTAACCGATCAATTTATTTTTTACTTCTTATTTAACCCCTATAAATATATGGTATTTATAATAAAATAATAAATTTATTATCTTAAATATAATTAAATTTTATTATTATTATTAAATCACCATTATCCACCCTCTTTCCAATCAAGTGGGAAGTGAAAGTATCGCACGTGTGTACGTACGACTTACCATCTCCACGTAGCGATACAATTCATTTTCACCACCATATTTCATATATGGTTATTATTATGTGTTTGATTTTTATATATTATACTTATAAAATAATTATAATTATTAAATTATAATATCACATTTATCTTCTTACCTTCCAATCCGTTGAAAAATGATTACGTCACTCATGCGTACATGTGGACTACCGCCTCCACATAGCGATGTGGTTTTTTTTCATTTTATTTTTATGTGGATGGTAATAAGGATGGATTTTATCAATATATATGACATATATTATATCATAATTATTCTATAAAGGTTAATTATTATTTAACTTTATTTCATTCCATCTGTCGAAAAGTGAAAACATCTTTCATGCATACGTACAACCTACTGTCTCCATGAACGGTGTAATTCATTTTTCCATACCTACCTTTCTTGGATGATTATAAATATGTATATGATGAATATTTATGATATTTATATCATTAATATAATTCCATATATTATGGAACCATGATCAACATACAGGGACCACAACTATCAAACCGAAAAATACATAGAAGACGAAGCATTTATCACCTAGAACAGTAATTTTAATAAAAAATTATTAATAAACAGGTGATAAAAGGTTATAAGTAAATAATATATGGTATGTTTCTAGAATATATTTATAATAAATCTATATTTATTATAAAGGAGGTTCAAACACATATGAATGAATTCGGACCTAAGGTAATGGTTTCTCATATCACTTTTACTTTTATGAGACATATGTCATATTCATGAATTATTTATTTTGTGTGGTGTATATAATTCCATTTTATATGTTATATTATGAATATTTTATATTCTTGTTATTTAATTTTTCATTTTAAGTTCTTATTTTATGGGTATTGTGATTAAAAAGTTACCAAAGTGGTAAGGGTTTATTTCACAATCTCATCATTATTCGGGATTGCTTATGTTTAAGTCTTAATTGGGAGAACTATTTTATATTTATATATTAGACCTGATATATTTTCATATAATCTAGTTATTTATATAAATTACAATTTTTTCTTCCATTTTCCTCTCTTTATATACTCAAGATACCAAAATAATGTTTTTATGGAAAACTAACTCTGTTTTTCTACTCAGTCGAGAATCTTTTTCTTTCATATCCATATTTTTTTCAAAATGTTTTAAAGAATATTTTTAATATTATACAATGATTTATTAAAGAAATTTATACCCATGTTTTAATTTTACAAAAAAAATTAAAAGGAATTTTCCTTTCATTTCCCGAATGAGGTACTTTTTTACTTTTCTCACAAAAGTGTGAAATGGATGTTTTTTTAACTTATGTGGCATGAACAGAATTTCCCGTCATTGTAACCAATCAATGATTTGAAGCTTACTTTATAATAATTCAAGGCTATTTTAAAATAAAATGTTTTCCTTTATATTCAGAAAATTGTTAGTTTTTAAAAGTGTATTTCAAAATAAAAAGGGTATTTTCCTCAAGAATGTTTTTAATGATATTTTTATGGTATTTCTATCCATCAAAGATAACATCCCTTTATTTTACATATTATTCGTGTTTGATATGTTATCATCCTTATTCTTCATATTGATAGTTTATGATCAATTTTATTGGGAATGTATTGACATGTTGTACACTAGTTATTCCTATATGGACATTTTTTATTATTAAGGCATAATGATTAAGTTGTATTGTTTATTCACATGATGAATGAATCAGACTTATTAAGTGACAATAGGGGACTTCTATATCCCCTTGATTCATCAGTAGTTCTCATGAGATAAACTAGTTTGGGTATTTAGCTGAGGCCTTACCCATTTATGTAAGATGTCTTAGAATGAGACTTTGACAATAAGTTTATGATGTTCAGCATTACGTATTCCATTATTATAAGATTAGTTATTGATGTCAATGTGATTATTTGAATAGTTATGATATCCATGGATAAGTTTCAAGAATATAAGATTAGTTATATGGCATTATTTGATCATCATTTATTCCTGTAATATTATTCCTTGTGCTTAAGTTATTAATTAAATTACATGTGTTTTTAGTTATTTACCTTTCCATATTGGTTATGCCTTATTTAAACTTATGATATACATAAACTTATTGAGTATTTTAGATCACACTGATTTTGTTTCCTTTCTCTAGGATATGAAGAATGACACTTCTAATGAGTTCAAGGATACATAATAATTACTCTCACTATGTTTTATATTTTATTTTCAATGTAAAATAGGAAGAATATATGTATCTAGTTTACTAAGACTACTAAACTATTTGGTCCTTTGGGATATGATTCCTTGTATTTTGTGATAATATAATAAATTAAACACTAGATACAAGCTATTAGGGTCAGGTTCTTTCCATTGTAACTCATGAATACACCTTGTATGGAAGATCTTTTCAGTTATTTCTTGGTGATCTTTATCAAACACTTAATGAAAGCTATGAAAACAACATTATATGGTATAGGGTACACATTCTTTATTTCTAGTTATACATGGTTTTAGTTTCAAATTCATGTTGTTCTTAGGTTTAAAGGTTTCTATTCACTTTTTATTCTTTGATTAATTATTAATAATTCCTTAGAAATCGTTCACCTTCATCGCTAGAATTAGTTATATATCAGTTTCTCCACTTCTTCTAAAACTTATGTGTTGTATCTAAACTTTACCCACCTAAATTACTTACTTTAAAAGTGGATGTCTTTGTCTCTATCCTAGATCTAGAATTTCCTTTAGTTAAGTTTAAATTCTCTTCATTCTATTTCTATAAGTGTAATTCTAGAAAGGTATGCTTTATAAAACCCAACACTTAACCATAAAATAACTTTCACAAAAAACCTAACAGTTTACCACTTGAAAAGTATTTTTATAGGTTAAGAATAACAATATCTCACTTAAATATTATTCTCAAGGATTTAATTCAAGTCTACTGGTCAATCTTATAAAAATATATTAAATTATCCCTTTTCAACATTATTGTGGTCCTCCACCATACTCGTGATTGTTTAAGCCTCATTGACACAAAGTTACCCCAAAATTTTTGAACCCTGATCACACGTTTCATAATACATGGAACCTTGTGAATTCCTTCATGGAATTGTATTCAAACCAAATATCCCTAATATCTATTTGACTTTGTTGAACGTCCATCAAAAAGTTTCATCGTGTACCGTGTACATGGAACCCGCTCCATTTGGATCATGTGTTCCCAAAAATCTGCCATTGAGCTTCCTCGATCGGAGAGATTTCAATCACATATGAATCTAGAAATACCATCAAATCTAACCTCCATCCAAAATTTCTTATATAAATTCTATTATCTATGAACTAACATAATCTCACTGAAATAGTTTGGCACCATTCAGTTACCATTTCATAATGCAGCCAAGTAATGCATTGGCCCTTTAATCTCATTAAATACCAATATAATTCTAAAACATCCAAAACTCCTTCCCATTTCAAAAATTATATAACTCTGATTACCTTTTATAATACACTCTTATATAGATGAAAATAATTTTTCACTGACATATCTTCCATAAAGAAACATGCCTGAGATAAAGATGTCCCTCTTCCTAGAAATGGTATGGTGGTATACAAAACTCCTAAAAAACTTTGTAGGTGAGATAAAAAGAAAATTATACCATTTTGGATTGGATTACCTCTATAATATATTTCCCCAAAAAAATGTAACAACCTTGATCAACAAAATAAATCTCATGTTTAAACAGACTAAAAACATCTTATGTCATTATTTTCAGGACATATCGTATGACTCCAATTATTAAGAAGAGTTTGACATAAGACATCTTACACGGAGCCTTCACATGCTTCCATGTATCTTAGTAAAAGTCTGAACATCCTCTCTATGACACTAATTTTTTGTGTTCTAGGTATAATCTCCTTAAACTACTAGACAAACTGTCATTAGATCTTTCAAAACTCCTACTACTTATGAACTCTCCACCAAACCCATATCCAAACCTAAATCTAGAACTTCATTTTGGCATCTTCCTCAGCATGGATATTATTCAATGAAGGTTTTGAAATTTTAGACTTATTCTTGAGGAAGAAACACTCACATTCTCATTTCATATCATTGATGGAGGTACAAAGTACAATAGACCTATAGGAACAACCAGGACTTTCCAAGATTCTAATTCATCGGTTCATCACCTTATGAGACAAGGACACTTATAATTTCTTCCCAATACCACAGTACTTTCAAGTTATATACATACCTATGATCAATTTATAGAAATCCTTAAATAAACCATGGTTTTCACCCCCTTATCACACTTTTCCACAACCAAGGATCCCCCTACATGATTCCCATTCCATTTGAAAATATTCACCTGATTCTCTAGATAATCATCGAAAACACCTTCTGAAATAATGTGACCATGTCACACTCCTTGCATCCTTTCAATACTTTATTCTAAAAATGGATAAACCATTACGTTTTCTAATGATCATGAGTGCTACCCAAACTGAATCCTCTGAAAAAAACACTTTCTTCCCTTCTTGGTTATTGACTGATGAAATCCTAAATCCAAAAAACCATAACTTAAGTGGCATAGAAAACACTTGGTAGAAAAATATACACCACCTCTAAGTTGTAGGATTAATGGAACATCTAAAACATGCCTTTCAAAATAGACCTTTTAGTCCCAGTAGTATCCTAACAAAACCCTTTCTCTCTGGAATTCTAGAAGCAAAATCGAACACCACTCAAATAATATCAAATCAATCTTAAAACTACTTAAATAGATCATAGTGTTTGATATCTTCCTTCTGGTTCATGCTCCATATATCCTAGATACACCTTCCAGAACAGTCTTTGTACTTGCTGTTGTGTCTCTTCATTCTTATAATATCTATTCTAGATGACTCCCATCAACAAAACTCCTAGATTCTCCAGGACTAGAAAAAAATTTATGTCTCTAAAATTTTAAGCTTCCATTATCAAATTTCAAACCAAATATTACCCTATTTCAACACCATCTTCTAGAAATAGTAAACTCCCATTAAATCAAAAAAGATTAAAGGGGTCATGATTATCTTTTAAAAATAACCTACAAGACCAAGTGAATAATGATTCCACTAAACCAGGATCTAAACACCTTATTAGGGACTTAAACCTTCCATGGTCTCCAACCAAGTTTAATACAACTAAACCATTTTTATTTCAAAATTTAGTAAACCACTCACCAGGAACCTAATATTCTTCCAACCAAGATCAACATTTGAAACTCAATAAACTACCCACCAGATGCTTCTACTACCAAAGATCTTATACCCCTTTTCCCAAAAATCATGAGTGATCCCTAATCATCTCTAACTTAACTCCTAAACTCTAGTGATCGATCAGATTCGAATTCTTTTCCACTTTTTCCACATTCATGTGCCCACCTCCAGAATCACATTCCTCTAGATTTTTTACACCTATACTAGCATCTAGAGCATTCTCCACTTATAGATTAATATTTTGAATTTTCTTTAGATTAATTTGATGTATCATTTAACATGCCAAGGTTACACATACACGATATTATTTTAATAACATGTATCCTTCATCATCATAATTAGTTGTTTTTTGTCTTCTCATCTTCCTCTAGAAATTATGTGCCACATCTAGACTTTATCCTCCCATGTCACTTCCTCCAAGAGCGTATATTATTTTCATTATCACTAACCTAGATCCAGAATTTCTTTTAGTGAAGATGAACAGCTCTTCATCCTAGTTCAATAAGTTTCATTTTAGAAATACATGTTTCTAAAAACCAAACACGTAACCATAAAATATTTTTCACACCAAAATATAATAGTCTCCCACTTGGGAATTATTTTAATAGGTTAATTTTAATGTCATGTATGACTGTGTGTGTGTTATAAAAAAACACATGTAACATACATGAAAATAGTATGAATAGTATATATATACATTTATATACTATAAATACTAAAAAAATACACACACATACATATATATACACACAAACATATAAAAATATGTATATACATAAAAGATAAAAGGATGGAGCCTTCGTCGCTGAATCCATCGACTCTGAATATTTAATTATTGAATATAATACCTATGAATCTTTCATTATCAAAGCCAAATAATGTGAATCCATGTAAGCTGGATCATAAAGTGACAATCAAATCTTTTTATTCTTAGGAGTTTAGTCTTTTACCCCTTATTTTAAAAAACAAATTTTTACCTATTGTGTCATTTTTGAAAGAAGGTATTAGATTTATTGTTCATTATTTTCAATTTTATCTTATTGAATTATTTGATATTGTGAGACCCTCCTTGGTGGTGATTAGATGATAGATGGAATTTATCAACTTATCACAAGTCAATGTGAGATTTTTTGATGGCTCTCATGATCTCATGAGGTTTGGGGATGAAGTAACTTTCCACCTTTACTAGAATAGGTGATATTATAATTTCATTGGGTACAAAATTAAGGTATTCAAATGGTATTCATTTTAGAAAGATGGGTGTGATATGTTGGTCATACTGATTTGGGTTAGATTTGTTACTATCTTGGTTTAATTATTTCATCCTTATACATTGATGGTGATTGAAATCTCCCTGGGTACCCTACTAAAAATTTATTCAGCTACTTTGTTGGGTTATCCCGCATTGGTTTTGGAAGGATAAAATGTGTTAAATATAAGTTTGAGGGAAACCCTAATCTCATGAGATATCCTTTTGGGGTTGAGAAGGCCCAACATCACTTAAAAAGTGGTATCAAAGCCTAGGTTGCAACAACTCTACCAAAAATTCATAAATAGAGATAGTTGATAGAGATCCACCCAAGGGACCAATGTGTGAGGAGGAGATTATTGGGTTATCCCACATCAGTCATAGAAGTGGAAAATATGCTAAATATAAGTGTGAAAAAAAAACCCTCACATGACCGGATCCTATATTTTCTTCTCTGATCTTGACTTCGAGATCTGTGGGACTATCAAGTTTAATGATGGATCCATTTTCAACATCGAGGTGTGTGAGACAATCATGTTTGCCTGCAAGACTAGTGAGCACCATGTTCTCATGGGGGTGTGCTTCATCTTGAGTCTCACCACCAATATCATCAAAATTGGACAGTATGACAAGAATGATTATTAGATACTGATCGACAATGACATCTTGAGGATCCATGATCAATATTGATGCCTGTTGGATAGGTTGAAGTGCTTCCTCAATCAATTGTACAAGATCAGACTCAACATTGTGTGGTCAATATACTTATCAGTAAGGGGATCATAGAAGGCATGGAACTAACATGTGAGGTATGACCATGTAGATTTCCAAGATCTGTGTAAGCTCATTAAATGTAATATGGTGTGAGGTAAATCATAGATTGATCAAGTGGATCGAGTATGTGATAGCTACCCACTAGGAAGTAATGTTGAGTGTCTTTCCTTGAGCCAATGAATCATCATGCAGAGCACATCCTCAACCTTGTCCACAATGACCTCTATGGTATGATCATTCTGATGATGTCAACCAAGAACTATTGATTTATGTTGTTCATAGATGACATGAGCTGCTACATATAGCTTATTTTACTCATGATAAAGGACCAAGATCTTTCAATAATCAGGCACTTTCATGCCATGATAGAGGTGGAGATAGGGCACAAGCTAAAGTTCCTTTGCACCGACCATGGTGGAGAGTTCACTTCAGTAGAATTCAGTGAATACTATATTGATCACATCATATAAAGTTAGTTCATGGATACATATTCACCAAATCAGAATGGGTTCATTGTATTCCACAACCAGACCATGGTCACCATGGATTGAATCTTACTAAATGAAATGGGTCTCCCTAGGGTTATTTGGGGTGAGGCCATATCCACCTCCATTTTTATCCTCAATCATGAACTGACATTAAACCTCAATAGGGAAACATTATATGAGACCTGCCATGGAAAGCAGCTAGTGGTATACTTTATCTACACCTTTAGTTGCATCACAGATGTTTAAAATGTAAATCCTTTCCCAAAGAAGCTGGAGTACGTCGATGATCTTCATCGGGTGTGAGTCTGGGTCTAAGGCATACCGTGTGTATGACCCCATCAATAAGCACGTGAAGATAATGTGCGATGTCATTTTCTATAAAGTAGAATAGTGGGGTTTGATTGCTCATGATGAACAGGGTATATTGTGTAGTGAAGAACCATTCACTATCGAGTACGCTAAAATATATGTACTAGGGATGATGGAGGCCAACAACATTATTGGATACCAAATATTTTCACCCACACCCACTGGTTTACGCTCTGAAAACACTACAATATTAAGCATGGATGAGTTGATTTTTTCACCATAATCCATGGTGGAGTTCAACTCACCACCATCCAACTTGAAATAAGCACTCAAAAATGATCATGATGATTCCCTACTTCAGTTTTGTGCCTTCAACAACATCATTGATCTGATAAAACCACATAAGTTTACTCTATAAAAGCTCAACTTTGGTGAGTTTCACTTCACTATAACTGATGAGCCAACCTCCTTTAACGAAGTAGAACAACATCAGTGTAGTCTGGCCCTACCTCAGGTGGCATGGTGGGTGGAACAATATAGCTATAGGTATAGCATAATTGGGGATCAAATCCATTCCACTGTGTCTTTACTCCCATCAAATGGGGATGAAGGATACTTTCCCACACATGACATGTGCAGGAAGTGTCCCAGATGATAGTGGGATGTGACATGACCCTAGAGGGATGTAATAGTGGGAGACAAGGGGTGGCATAGGGGGTGACACAACATGGACCATGGTGTGCCAGGGCTTTGGATGGCTCAGCTATTGAGAGAATTTATCTACTCAGACCTCAACACCCTGATGCTCAAGGTGAACAGCAAGTTCATCATTACCTTAATCAGGAACTCTATCTTCCAAGACTGGAGCAATCACATCAATACCTAATTCAATTTCATCTCATAGTGCATTTATATAGAAGATATCTTCCTCAAGCACACTCACATTGAGGATCAGCTTGAAAACATTCCCATGAAGTCACTTGGGCACACAAAGTTCCAAGAACTATGCACAAATATTGGAGTTGTCGAGATCTGGTGAATACGATAGAAATTAGGGGGTAATATTATTGATCAATTTCAACATAGTGATTAATTTTACCATTACCTTTTCTCCCCCTATTTTTTCCATAATTAATTATCATTATTTCCTCAATGTGGTTTGACACAAATACCCCCCCCCCCCCATTATTTTCCACAATGTGTTTTGACTAAGTTTTGTGGATCACTATTTTAATTACATTATAAATAAATTTATATTTTTTTGTGTATATAAATAAATGAAAATACCAACTTAAAATTAGCCCAGTTTTTTTATGTAAAAAATGGATTCTATGTTTTTTTCTTTGTACTTCAAGCTCTAAGAATTCGTGAGAGTGTGTGCATTGACCGACGGGAATTTCCAACATGAACTAAATCTTTTCATATTGTTAGTTACTGGGATTTTCATTAAATTATATGTTTCTATTAATCTTCCTCCCTTAAATTATATTAAAAATAAAAAAAAGGCTATTTTAGAAGGTGCATTGTGAGGAGGTTCCTATATTCTATATGAAATATAGGCGATGTGGTCATTACTTCTCTATTTGTAGTAAGTTGATGACAATATGGGTGAGGAAGATATAATCAAAACTTACAAATAAGGGGAAGGTAGTTGTAAAATCTAGTCTTAAGGAACACTTTATTATTTTGGTTGATAAAGATGTGGATAAGACATAGAAGGTCCTGAATCAAAATTGGATCTTATGCTCGTAGAGGAGAAGGTGGATGATTGAAGGTTCCTTTTATTAATCCCTCGATGCCTGAAGTTTAGGAGGAGGTAGTAGTGTAGTCCCTCTCTTATGATGATGATCTAGTTTATAACACCCTGATATTTTAAAAGAGAAATATCATGTTTGATAGTGTATATGGCACGCAACACCAAGATTTGAAGAGAATGTAACACACCAATACATTATGAAATATTTTTTTAAAATAAATTCAATTTTTTTGATAGCTTGTGATGTATAAAAAGATAGGTTTAAACAAAACATGATACTCTATTAAAATATTATTATTTAAACATTACCATTATAACCTATTCGTTAAGTTAGAGGGTATGAATAGGATTAGATAAATTATAAAAATTATATTTTTTACACATGTATAAAATAAAATTAATGGTTATATATTTATTATAAATAAAATAAGAATCATGTGAATGAAAAATAAATGTTTTCAAAAAAACTGTATTTTTCTAAAAGGAGGTTTAGTCGCGCTTTGCGAACATAATTTAAAATTAAATTTTACTAATTTTAGAAAAATTATTTTAAAAAATAAACTTAATTTTTTAAATCTACATGTTAAAATTATTTTTGGGTAAATTTTTGAAAATTTTCTAAAAAGATTTATTTTTTTATGAATAGTGAAAAATACTAATTTTTATTGAAAACTGCCTTTTCATTAAAATTATTTATAAAGATAAATTATATTTTAAATTATTTTTAAAGTTTAATTATTTCAATTATATTAAAATTTAAATAATTTTTTCATTATAATTAATTTCATATTGAATTATGATAGAAAAACATTTTAAACTTTTGAACATTTTTCTTTGGAAAAATCGTTTTTTTTTTACGTGTCTGCTGGTTTAATATTAAATTGCATTATTCAAATTATATGATTTGTATTTTTAAAAATTGATTCCATATTTTTAATCAAAAGATTTTATATTATCTAATAAGTTAAACTTAATTTTTTACCATAATTAATAGTGAAAACATTAAAAATTAATTACCATAGTTAAGGTAAAAATGGGTTTACCAGGGGTTAAACTAAGAAGATAAGGGTTAAAAATGACCTAAAACTTGTCCAAAACTCATTTTTTTGGAATATTTAGACCTGATAACCTCTAAGGCCTTGTAATGAGGTAAGGGTTTCTTATATCAGTTTTACTTCCATGTGACATATGTCATATTCACCACTTATTTATTTTTTTTGGTGTATATACTGATCATTTGATATGTTATATCATGAATATATTTATATTCATGGTATTTTAAGTTTCATTTAATGTTATTTATTTTATGTGACTTATGATTCAGAAGTTACCAAAGTGGTAAGGGATTTTCACGATCTCATCATTATTCGAGATTGTTTATGTTTAAGTCTCCTTTAGGAAAATTATTTGGTATTCCTATCTTAAAACCTATATATTTTCATCTAATCTAGTTATTAAATAAGTTTTCAAGTAATGGTATTATTTTTCTTATCTTTTTTACTTAAAATGATTGAGAAAATTTTTTTAATAAAAGGCAACATTATTTCTATTTTTGATCAAAAATTCTTTTTCTTCCAAATCCATGTTTTCTAAAAATGATTTCAAAAATGTTTTTAAAATTCTCTAAATGATTTATTAAATACATTATTACCCATGTTTTAATTTTTACAATAAAAATTAATGTAATCTTCGTGTCATTTTCCAAACAAGGATCTTTTGACTTTTACTGAAAATGTGAAAGGAATATTTTTCTAACTTATATGGCATGTGTGGAATTTATCACTACCATGACCACTCAATGTTTTAAATATTGTTTTACAAGTTTCCAATGTTATTTTCAAAGAAAATTATTTTAAAAAAAATTGTGAAATTTTAGTTTTAAAAGGTGATTTTCAAAATGAAAAGGATATTTTCCTCAAAAATGTTTTTAATGGAATTTTTATGGAATTTATATTCATCAATAACAAAAACCCTCATTTTACTTATGCTTCATTGGGAATATTTTTTAATTGTACCATCCTTGTTATTTATCTAGATGGTTTATGCTTAGTTTTAAAGGGAATGTACTATTTTTATATCATTCTCCATATTACTCTAGATTATTTATGATTATGTTTATTAATTAGGGAAAGTATTAACATTTTGTATGCTAGTTTTTTAGTATAAATGTTTATATTGATTTTGTTTCTCATATTTAATATGTGGAATGAATTGGAATTAGTAAATGGTGGGTGGGGCCTTCTATAGCCCCTTGATGCATCGATAGCTCTCATGAGATAAACTAGATTGGGTTTTTTTCTAAGGCCTTACCAATTTATATAAGATGTCATGGAATAAGGCCTTGATGGTATGTTTATGATGTCTAAAATTATTCATTCCTCATTATAAGAATAGTTATTGGCATTCCATGTCATTATTATATTAGTTATAATCTATATGGTTAAGTTTCAAGATCATGTGATTATTTATATAGAATTATTTTATCATCACTTATTCCTACCATATTATGATCAAGTAATTAATTTAATGGCATGTGTTTTAGTTATTTACCTTTACATATTTATTTTGCTTATTTATTCATGATATATTCCATTTTATGCATACACTTACTGAGTATTTGAGGTCATCTATTTCTTATGTTTTATTTCCCCTTAGATACTAGGAAGTATTTTATGATTTATATCCAAGTATATGCTAAGGGGAAATATGGAATTCTCAAAGAAAAAACTTTTTGTATTTTATGTTTTCAATTGTAATGTGAATTTCAAGTATGTATCTAGTTTACCAAGACTACTAAACTATTCAATCCTTCATGATGTGATTCATTGTATCTTATGATAATGTAATAAGGTAACCACTGACTCTGGGCAACTAAGGTCGAGGTATTTATATTTGGTATTAGAGGAAGTTTAGTAGAAACCTTGGGAACTAGATTTTAAAAAACATATATTAGAAAACATAATCCTAAGATTGAATTTGAAGATAAGTATAGAAGGTCATCCTAAGTTTTTGTAAGGAATATATTATATGTTTTTTCCTAGAAATAAATCTCTATCTAAATACTACAATAGACATGGTTCTAGAATATATGTACCTAGGGATAATAACACCAGAAAAGGTGTGTTGGTCTTGACTTGAGCATTACCTAATACATGAAAATAGGCCTTACTATGCACCTTGTTTCACACTACCAGAGGATATGTTTGGGTTAAATCATATTTTCTTTACAAACTATTATGAAGGATTTTAAAATATTTTTATGATTTGAAAACTTTCCCAAAGAAACCATTTTTATGATTATGAGATTAGCCATACATAAAATTTTCAATTCATTTTAAGTTTTTCACTAGTTTTGAGATTATACATTATGTTTCATAATGCTATGATCTAATCTAGTGTATATGATAGTTTATAAATGGCATCTAGCAAAAGGAATGGATACCTTATAAATTCACATACCCCATGTATGGATTTCCCTAGTAGGAAAGATAATGAAGTTAGAGTTGAAGCTATAGCTAGAACTGGTCAAATTATAACCATATTGGGGTAACTAACTCAGGTTATGAGCAATAACCTTGCATGTATGGGGTAGAATAATAATCCACCATGTGATGTAACAATGTTAGACTGCTTTATGCATCAGAAACTTGTATCATTCAATGGGACTAAAAATCTATTTGTATTTGAGCAATGGATAATTTGCTTAAAGAAAATATTTCTCGCTTTTGGAAGCAATGAAAGGGAGAAATTTTTCATGGAATTTTATCATCTCTTAGGATATTCAGATCAATGGTGGACATTGATTCAAAATACTAAGGATGAATGAGAAATAACAAACATGTAATGGGAGGATTTTAAGGTACTCTTCTTGGAAAACTATTTTCCTCATGAGAAATGAGATGATATAGAGATACAATTCCTAATTCTAAGATAAAATTAAGATTAAAATGTTTACAAGGTTAGTAAGGCATGTTGCGGACTACATAAGCAATCCAAAGAGCAATATTGACTATTTATTTGATGGTTTTAAGCCAAACAAGGACATGGTATCATGTGGTATAAAGATAGATAAATAATTCTCCAAGTCTTATGGATTGAAATGAAAGAAATAGAAGAAATAGATGGAAGAGAAAAAGGAAAATAAAGGGAATAAAGGAAAGAATAATTTTCCCCATATTTTGGAAAGAAACACTCTAGTAATTACTTTAATATAATGGTAGTTTTCTACAAGTGTGAAGATAAAGGCCACCATGATCATGATTGTAAGGGTAAGAAATAATTTTCCAATGTTCAATTATTTAAATATAAGAAGATGGTGCACTAAAAAATGAATTCCCTATGCATAAAGGTAATATACCTCAAAATAAGTTAAGGGATCAAGGTCAAGCTTATATTATTACTACAAATGAAGTGGAATGATTAAAGTTCTTATGTTTGGATTCAAGAATTATGTTATAGAAGTATTTTACAAATAATAGTATGGTTATAAGAATCATGAAAATATGAGGATTGTACTTCAATAGTATTTCTTTAAGTATTTTCAAGAATATGTTAAATGGTACCGATGACCAAGAAAAGTGATTCATTGGAAAGTTGATTTTTTGTAAAACACATTATTGAGGGAAGATAACTCTTAATATGTGCATGATTTTGAGATAATAATGATAAATAGATGTCTACAGGATAGTATTGGAGACCTTTAAAATTGGTTAGTGATTTGATGGTTTATGTTATATCTACTAGATTTTACTGCATTTTAGAATTATGGAATAAATTCGATAATTTGATATTTCATTTAAGGAATAAGGAGAAAAATAATTTTTTGGGAGAATTCAAGATTTAATTAAGGTTTTATGGTGATAAAGGTATTCACATATTTGAAATGTGATATTAATAACCATATTATATTGTATAGGGAATTTAATTTTGATTTATTGACCTTCTTTCTAGATTTTTGGACTTTGAATTTAGTCTGACATATTTTGGATGAGTATTAAGGTTAACCATTTATGAAATTGATTAAGTTGAATTTTGGGAGTTTTTTTAAGGTATTAGAGATTAATGTATTATATTGGATAACTTGTGATAACCATTTTGGTTTTATTAAATATAGGAGGAATATCTTGTTACTCTTTTATGAATTTTATAATCCATTAAAAGTTAATTTTGGTGTGCTAGATATAAAAAATTCATTTTTGAATATTCATTTATTGGAGTAAGAGAAGAAGTGAAAATTGATCAAAGAAAAACCAAAGGATGAAATTTTTCTTATGAAATAGAAATATATCAAGTAATTATATTTCCTTATATTCTTAGATAATAAAATAATTCCTCAACTTTAGGAAAAATATCTTGAAATAAAAGTGTTATCATATTACCTTTATATCCAATGAATCAAATGATATTTTAAATCATCATAGATTTATGGTTTTTAGGTCATTAGATTTAAATTGATCATTCACTTGGTTGTGATCAATTATCTCTATCACTCTCTATAATTATTTATGATTTTCTTCTATGTTCATATATTTACTTCCTACTAATGTTCTCCTACTTGGATACCTAGTTATGTGTTATTATAGATGACCATTGTACTTCATTTTCTATCTTATCAAGAGGATGTTTAATTAACCCATTTTATGATGTGGGTTTCCAACAAAGGTATTTTAAAATTTCAAACCCTTAATTTTTCAGATCAAGATTAAATTGTGGGGATGCAATTTATTTAAGGGGGTAGAATGTAACACCCCAATATTTTAAAAGAAAAATATCATCTTCGATAACGCATATAACACACAACACTAAGATTATAAGAGAATATATCACACTTATACTTTATGATATATTTATTTTAAAATAAATTCAATCCATTTTTATAGCTTGTGATGTACACAAAGTTGGGTTTAAACAAAACATGATACTCTTTTAAAATATTATTATTCAAACATGATCATTATAACTTATCCGTTAAGTTGGAGGGTTTTAATAGTAATAACTAAATTATGAAATTTATATGTTTTACATATGTATAAAATAAATTAAATGGTTATATATTTATTAAAAATAAATTAAGAATCATTTGAAAGAAAAGAAGAAAAGTTTTCTGAAAACTGTATTTTTCTAAAAGACAATTTAGTTGTGATTTGTGCACGTAATTTAAAATTAATTTTTACCAATTTTATAAAATTTATTTGAAAAAATAAAATTCATTTTTTAAATCTACATATCAAAATTATCTTTGGGAGAATTTTTTCAAATTTTCTAATAAGACTAATTTTTAAATGAATAGTGAAAATACAGATTTTTATTGAAAACTGTCTTTTCTTCCAAATTATTTACAAAGTTAAATTATATTTAAAATTGGTTTTAAAGTTAAATAAATTCAATAATATTACAAATTTACTAATTTAGGTCATTATTATTAATTTTATACTGAATTCTGATATAAAAACATTTTAAACGTTTAATTTTTTTTTGGAAAATCTATTTTTTTTACTCATCTGTGGGTTTAATTTTAAATTGGATTCTTCCAATTATATGAATTTAATTTATAATAATGGATTAAATATTTGGAATCATCATAATTTATATTATCTAATAAGTTCAAATTAATTTTTTACTATAATTAATAGTGAAAACAGTAAAAATCAGTTCAGGTAAAAATGGGTTTACCGAGGGTTAAATAAAGAATATAAGGGTTAAAAATGACCTAAAATATATATAAAAAACCCATTTTATGATCATATTTATACCTTATAACCTATAATGTTTGATAATTACCCACTTTGGAGGATTTTGGCATGAGAAAAATATGGGTATCACTTTTTCTTTTAAACAAATCAAGTGTGTCCTCTCCCCCACTTATAAAAGGTCACCCCCTCTCCTCTTCTCTTCACACTTCCAAATCCATTTTAAAAAACAAATCTACCCAAATAAATTACTTACTTCCCTACCCATATCCTAGATGGATTATAAATCTTTCCTAATAATGCTTTAGGTATAAACCTAAATAGGATCTCTAAAGAAGAGGTAAAATTATTAAATGTGTGTATTTGTTTTATTTATTCTTACACCTCATTAAAATAATATTAAACTATGATAATATAATAACATCAGTATCCACTATATAATTTTATGGTATTATGTTAATGTAATAATCTATATCCATCTCCAATTTCATCAAATGGGAAATAAAACCGTCGATCGTGTATACGACGGACTACCACATCACGAACCAATATAATTCGTTTTCCATCAAAACCTTTCAAGGATGGATATAATAATGTATTTAACTTGTGTATATGATATTTATGAAATTATTATACTTCATTAATTATTATATCACATATATCATCTTACATTTCATTCCTTGGGGGATACAATAATGTTTCTCATGTGTACGATGGACTACCACCTTGTGAAGCAATGTGATTCATTTTTTGATTATGTTTTATATGGAATATAGTAAGGATAAAGTTAATGAATATATGTTATATTTTTGACCTAACCATAATTTTAGAAATATAATATCACATTCAACTTCCTACCTTCCAATTTTTTGTAAACAATAATGTCGCTTGTGCAAAGGTGTAGACTACCGCCTTCATGTAGTGATGTGAAATATTTTTCATTTTATTTTTATATGGATGGTAATTATAATAGTACATACCCTCTAAGTCCATTAATTTTACAATTTTAGTTGTTGGAGGTGTTCGGGGGAGGTACTCGGAGTCTTCTCTGGAAGCTAGGGGTGTAGCAGAACTGCTGCAGGAAATACATGTTGTGTAAGTATATTACACGACTGTAATGGTGGTTAATGTATTATACAAGGATGTTTCAAAAAATTTATATTTTTGGAGTTAAATAATAAAAAGGTGATGTGTTTTTCAATGAAACTGAACCCTAAGGATTACATGATGTTAAAGAGGATTACACATCATGTAAATCCCCAATGCAGTGCAGTTTTAAAAGTTCTTTCCGAATGAATTTTAATTTGTTTAGTTGTGTCTTCTTCTTCCTATCATTTTGGGTAAACCCTAGGCACCCTGAGGAGTTCTTCAATCCCTATTCCTCCCTCTTTGTTCTGTTGGTTTTGATGGTTGTTCGTTGTCAATATGTGGTAAGCCCTTCCTGCATATGGGTCAGTTTTATTCTATTCTTCTCCTGGGGATTTGTTGTAGTGATGTTGTTATGGTTTGGGGTGTGTGTTGGGTTGTTTTTTTATGGATATTTGGGTGTGGTGTATGTTGATCTATGATCCAATGGTGCAATTGTGTTTTGTGGGAATTCTTCTTTGTCCTGTGTTGTACATCAAGTTGGAAAGATTCTTTGGGGTAGGGAATCCCTTGTTTCTCTTTATTGTGTATCATGTGGGTGGGATTTTGTTTTTTTACCTATGAGTTATGGTTGTGTTGACTTAATCAAAGATAAAGAATTGGTTATTTGAAATTAAAATGGGTAAATGGATTTTATTTTCATAATTTTACTTCTTTAATATTATTTATGATATTGTGGATTGTTCAGGATTGATACCCCATTGAAAATTGTGGTTGTTGGGGGATTTGTTTGTGCTAGATGTAAGTGTTGTGTTTACTGTTTTGGTTGTTCTTGTTGTGACATCACCCTAAAATATAAATTTGTTAATTACTTATATTTGGTTAATAAATGGTTGCCTCAAGATTATGTTTTGTGTGATAATGCCCCTAAAATAAAGTGAAATGTGATAAAATCACCTTTATAAATATGTAAATGGATTTTAATGCACTGTGATGTGTGGGTATGCTTTTGGGGTGGTAATGTGTGGTTGATGTGTGGTTGGGGCTTGTGGGGATAATAGTTTTTTGGTTTTTATTTTGGGGAAGTGAGGTGATGGTACAATGGGGATGTTGAGATGTTTTTGATATGTGGTTGTTTTGTGCTAGATGTTCGGGTAGTGATTGAATAAATATTTTCTTAATAGTGTTTGAAATAACATGGGTTGGTTTGGTTGATAGAATGGAAATGGTTAATGGATAAATTAATGATGGGTTGTGTGGTTAAATTTGGTTGATGATAAATAATTAAATGAATGGGGTGATTAAATGAAATTGGTTAGAAATGTGAAATGGGGTATGTGGCTTGTTTTGTGGTGTTATGCATTTAGAAGTGGCAGTAAAGGTGATAGTGTTGTGAGTTGGCTAGTCATATTATGAACCCATAGGTTGGGATTGAGTGTTTTATACTACATATATATACTTATATATTCTTTTTATTTCTATATTCACCCCACTCATGTCGAGTACTATTTTCCGACACCTACATAGTCACACAGGGGTGTTTTTCTCAACATCCGGTGAGGAGTACAGATGGATGGGTACCCGCTCTTTCCCTCTCTCTCTTCCAGTTGAGGTAGGTATTGCACAGGCTATGATTTCTAGAGGTATATTAGTGCATTAGAAGGTGGTTGTGATGGCCCAGATATTTGTGGGTGAGATGTGATGGATCAGGTATTTTGGAAAAAACGTGACCATGCTTGTGAGGTGGTAGCCCAGGTGTCTTAGAGCAAGCTGTGACATGGTCATGCTTGTGGGGTAGTGAGCCCGTGTGTCTTTGGGTGAGGTGTGTTGTGACCATCCTTATGGGATGGTGTGTTATACTAAAGGGATGGGAGTTCCAGGATGTACGACATTGGGTATGAGAGTGGCATACCAGTGGGAAAATTGTGAGAGGCACCCTTATCGATGTGATCATGTTATATTGTATTACTTGACTTGCATTATTTGGTGAGCATGCCTTGGTGAGGTTGGGTTTGGTTAGTATACCCGTATAGGTGATGTTTATTTTTTATATTTTCTCATAGGTGCATTAGTATCCTTCTTTCACATGTGCATGAGAGACCTTGGTTTTCCTACTGAGTATACTTGTATGCTCACCCTACGTATATAAAACTATTTTCAGGTTTCCAAGAAGATTATGTGGACCATACTAGACATTTCTAGATTGGAACTTTGGATAGTTGTTGTGTTGCTACTTTATCTTTACTTTTGGGTATTTACTTTGGAGAATTTTATTGTATATGTTTCATTTATACATGCATTGTGGGATGGTCTGGGTTTCTTTTATATTATGCCATGGAGTTTATTTTAGATGATTCATCTTATCTCCCAATCCTATTTATATTATCGAGGATAATGCCTCCCATACATGATATTTTTATACCCTCAGTGCTAGTCACCAACCTATGGACTACTGGAGGTGGGACATGAGGGTCATTATCTCTATCCCCTCATTGTGGTATCTTTCGAGGGAGGGAGTTGTGAAAGAGTGGTATTAAAGGATTGGTTGAGAGGTAGGATGGATTTTGGAGTTAGGAATGGTGATGATTTTATGGGTCGGTATGGAAATAGTTCCAATTGACCTTGGTAAGTGACATAGGCTAGGGAGACTGGCTAGGACATGGGATTTTAGGGTCCCCCATGATCCAGTGCACAGACTTTGAGCTTATTTAAGTTCCAATTGAGGTGGACCTATTTGTAGGGTAGAGACCTAGGAGAGGTGTCTGCATCATGATGACTTGTGTTCTTATTTAAATTGGGTTATTTAGGAAAGGTTGAAATGGATAAAAAAATGAATCAAATGTGTTAAAATGAATCTTAATAAAATTTCACACTATCATGCATAGGAATTTATTTGTTTTCCTTTCAGTTATGGCTCATGTTCGCCATTCACATGTTTATTAGGTAGTTGAGGTTCAGCAGGCTGATCTGGTTTATTGTCATAGGGTGGATCTGGTTGAGGAGGATGATTAGTGGAAGAGGATGTTGCATGCTTTCCAGCGGCAAGATTTGGGAAAGTAAGAGGGTGGTGTTTCAGACATAGATACAGAGATATGGATGGAGGAGCTTGAGATCGCTTTCAGTTTGATATGGGGCCTAATGGAGTATTGGGTCCCTTTGGCAATCAAATAGATGTGGGGATTTGTGCGTCAGTGGTGGATGATGTATTTGGGAGAGCGGAAGGAAGAAAATGTTGTGTGGGTCAAATTCTAATAGGAGTTTTGAGAAGAGTTCCTTTAATTGACCAAAAAGACAATAAATAGGCAAGAGATTATTTATCTTCAGTAGGGAAGCATGTTAGTGCGGGAGCTGGGAATCAAGTTCAAGGACCTTCTGCGTTTTTTCCCAGATCTTTTTCTAGATGAGAAATCTCATGCGATAAGTCTTTAGGAGGCACTCTATCCTTCTATCCAGTATACAGTTACTTATTTTACGTTGTCGGTGTATCTAGAGGTTTAGAAGAAGACATAGGTGATCAAACAGATGCACTCATGAGTAGGTTTGTCTTAGGAGGAGAACCAGTAGGGTTCCTCAAGGAGCAAAGTTTTCATTGGAAGGTCTTAGGCACCATGACCTTGAAGGTTTCAACTAGAAGGGAGTCGACCTTATAATCTTTCTTTCATGCCTTCTGGGGCCAGTGGTTTTTGTGATTTTCTTGGGAGCTTTGTGCTAGTGTGTTTTTTTTCATCTCTAGAACTAGTGTCTAGTTGTTCCCTAAGATTAGTTTGGTGGAGGTGGATAGGTTCAACACTAAACTCAATAGAAGTTTCTAGTGAGACCATTTCAACAGTAGGGGCATCAGGTTTTTTCTCCTCTAAGGAGAGATAGAGTAGGTAGAGTCTGACCTCAGTATGTTCCTCATGTTCAGGGATTGCGACCCGAGTATGGTTGTGGAGGTGGTCATCAGTAGAGAGGAGGAGGAGCCGGGCATCGTCAGTTTCACACAGTAGAGGCAGTAGTTCCAGAGGGTCTAAATATTGTCAGAGGTATGATCAGTTTGTTTATAACTCTTGTTTGTGCCTTGTTTGATTCACAATATTCACACTCCTTTATTTCACCCACTCTATCCCATGCTCTGGGATTAGATGTAGAGAGGCTTTTCATGCTCCTAGTGTTCACTACACCATTTGGAGGCCAGACCAGCTTGTTTGATGTGTGTTAGGGATGAAGACTGGTGATGGGGCCACATCATTCCTATGGGGATCTTTTCTTGCTATAGATTCAGCCATACAATTTCATCCTCAACATCAACTAGTTGTATTCCATACATACTATTATCGACTTCTTCTGTATGAGAGTTGTGTTTTTAGATGTGGGTGGACAATATGTGGTTTTCAGTGGTGAGTGAGGTTGTCATGTGGATAGTCAATGTGTGGAGCCCCTTCTTTCATTTTTGGATGAGTTTTCAGTTAAATCAATGGATGCTAAGATGGTAGAGTTTACCAGGGTTTTTAGGGAGTTCCTGGATGGTTTTCTTGAGGTGGTTGTGATGCTACCCCCTCGATGTGATGTTGAGTTTGGGATAGACTTATAGTATGATAATTCTATAATTTCGATGGATACTTATCCATTAGAACCTTCTGAGTTTTTGGAGTTGAGGATTCAAATATATTATCTTATGTAGAAGGGTTTTATCTAGCCTAGTGTGTCACCATGGGGTGATCTAGTTTTGTTCCCAAAGAAGGCGAAGTAGTTTTATCTTGGGAATAACCCAATAATGTGGTAGAGGTTCGTAGTTTTCTTGGTATTGCAGGCTATTATTAGAGGTTTGTACTCAATTTATCTCAAGTCATAGCCTCATTGACATATTTGACTAGAAAGTACCAGGATTTTGTGTAGATTGATCAGTACTAGGCAACATTTGGTTACCTGAAGGGGAAGTTGGTTAGTGTTCCAGTGCTCCGGTTTTCGGAGGAAGGGGTGATGTCTGAGGTGTTTTTTAATTCATCTCATCTGGGATTAGGATGAATATTGACATAGCAGAAGGAATTTATCTCTTATGGGTCTAAGAAATTATTCCCTTACAAACATAACTATGTCACCCATGATCTGGAGCTAGCAGCAGTTGTATTTACACTGAAGTTGTGGCGACATTACCACATTGAGAAGTGCTTTATGGTCATCACGGATCAAAAGAGTTTAAGGTATATATTTTCCCAGTTTAATTTGAACTTTCAGTAGTAGAGGTGGATGGATTTTACTTAGGGTTATGATTTTGATATCTCTTACACCTCAGGAAAGGGGAATTTTGTGGCTGATGCTTTGATCAGGAAGTCATGTAAGGGTTTTGTTCAGGATTCTGGGGATGCTTGGAGAGTAATAGAGGAGTTGGTATCCTTGAACTTAGATGAAACAGTATATTTTGGTATAGGTTGTTTATTTCATATGATGGTGTAGTATTCTCTGATACAGTAGGTGGAGGAGTCTTAGTGGGGAGACTCATAGGCAAAGGTGATGTGCGATTGTTTTGGCCATGGTGATTCTTCAGATGGGTGGTTGAATGATGTTTAGAACCAAATGCTATTTCATGGGAGGTTTTTTGTTCTGATAGAAATGTATGATGGAGTCCTTAGTGATTTTTATAACTCACATTTGGTGGTACAACCAGAAGTTTCCAATATGTAACATGTCTTGAAGATGTAGTTTTGGTGGCCTGGGATGAAATGGGTAGTGGAAAATTTTGTGGCAAAGTGTTTGTTTTGCCAGCCGGTAAAGGTTGAGTATCATGTTCCTTGTGGTTTTTTGAATCCTTTAGATATTCTTGAGTGGGAATGGCATGAAATCTTGATGGATTTAGTTATAGGGTTACTCAGAGCTCAGGGAGGTTGTGATGTTATCTAGGTGGTTTTGGATCAATTGATGATATCAACCCACTTCTTAGTGATTAAGGTGTAACGACCCAAACTATTATAAATAAAATTCCCATTCTTGAATTATTTAAATGTCTTATTATGTAAGATGGTTATAGAAAACACATGAACTACTTTTGTTTTATCCTATCATATTTAATTGACCGTTAAGAATCATTACCTTGATAATATAGTTGTTAAAGAATGATCACATGATTAGTATTAATATAGGGTTTTGACAAATCTAAATGTCAAATACAAAGGAAGTGATGGACTCAACTAGTAGGATCATAACCTATGAAGCACATATATAGGAGCATCTGAGGGATATAGCATCACTAGGCTTTTCCCTTGACCAATACCAAGCTGATACTCGAGAACTTAAGCATGAGTGAAACTGTTTACAGGATAATTTCAAGTTCATCGAGATCACAACTCAAACCATGTTTATCGAACCACCCCATGAAAGTCCAACCATCGCACACCTTACTCTAAGGGTGTATGCTGGTGTATTAAAGGGATGTGTATCAATACCCTAGAAATATTAATATGTACATTATTTTTTATAGAATAATGAATATATTTTCATCTAATAATTGTACTTTATAAATGACTTTTATAATATAAAACATGAATAGTAATTTTGTGTAATATTTAAATTCAATTAAGGAATTTATTTTGATGAATTAATTTATTTTTTAAATAAATAATATTTTAATAAAATATTATTATTAAATATTTTTTTATCAAATATAAATGATTATATAATTTTTATGAAGTCAAATTTAATTTTTATAAGGGTTCGAAAAACTGTTATTTGTCAAAAACCCAACATTCCTCAATAAATGTAGGTTTTTATTTTAAAAGTAAAAATTTAAATATTTAGAAAATTATTTAGATAAAATGAATATTATTTTTGGAATCATAATGTTTAAATTATCCAATGGTGAATTTTTAATAATTTTCTAAGATAGTTGAATTTTTGGGTAAAAAATTAAATACTGTATAAATTAATTTGTGTATTATGACATCATAATGACCTAAAAGTGATGTGATAATTATTATAATTATGATCCAAGACCAAATATATGGTTTTCCTTTAAAATAATGTGATTTTAATTTTATTTGATTTATTTTGAAAATTCATTATTAGTCCTCCAAAACTTATAATATATTTTAAGGTATTAAAATTATTTCTTTAAGAGTGTGAATCACCTCCACATAAGCAAGAGAATTATTTTATTAAGTTAGGACCTTTACCTAATAAATTAATTTATTCCAATCCCATTTCACAGAAACCATAGTAAAAAACCATGGGACTATTTGTGGTTTTGAATATTTTATTATATAGAGTCCAAAACCAAAATAATAAATAAATCCCCCTATTTTCCTATATAAACTCACCCAAAATCCCATTTATCTTCACTAAAACTCATTGTATCATTTTAAAACTCTTCCCTTAACTCCCTATAGTCCTCATAAGGAATCCTCAATCTCTCAAGAATCCCCTCCCAAGCCTTTGGAGTCACACACTCAAGTAAGGGATCCTCACTTTCCTCTACTCCTTTCAATTTAAGCACCATCTTTGGAATTTTTCCTCTTAATTTCAATTGTTTATAATTTAATTTATTTATAAATATTTACTTACTGTCAAATTGATGTGATTTTAATGATATATTATTTATCCCCTCTCATTTTTATTTTATCTAATTCATTACTATGCCGAAATTTTGTAAGGGATTTATCTCCTCTCTTTTTATTCAAGAATCCCTTTTTATGTTATGATTCCTAATTTAAATTTTATCATGATAGGATACATTATTCCATATTCCACTTATTGTAAATTTGATGTATAAATGATGATATCCCCCTTTAACTCTCATTTATCCTCCCATGATCCTTTTTCTACGCTTGTTACCATGCTGAAAAATAGTTAGGATTCTTTTATTTATTCATGTTTCTTAATTACCTTATGCCTTTTATTTACAATTTATAATGTGGGATATGTTTCTACATGTCCCTATTACTTCCCATTTTATGTCTATGTTATGAGATACCCCTTTCTCTCTCATCAACCCATTTTTATGAATCTCTAAGTGACATTGTTATGCTACCAAAATATCACTGTGATTTTCCATACAAAACCAATTGTGTAGTGAATATCGTACCCATTTACTATCAAGGGTGCTTACCATTATACACACATACTTTTGATTGGGGACTTACATATATGTATTATACACTCCTTCATCATGGAATAAATTATGATGATGAATGAATCTATGTGGTACACTTAAGTGTGGGAATGAAATGATTATGACAGGTGCGCCCAAATAGTGCTCCAATGCATCGGGTAATGTTTAGTATCATGATACATCATGTTGGGATAGAGAGTGAACCTGATTCCTTTATAAGAATTTTTTTACCATGATGTCTTGGTGGTTTAGCCTTGAAATATTTTAATGATTCAGTGTTTTAAGTTGTTGCCACATTTCTCATGTTATGATTATCATGCTATATCATGTCTCATTGTTCATGATTATGATTCCTACTCTTTTTATGCCCCGTTGATATGCCTATTTTCTAACATGTATCTCCTTATTCCATTTTTATTCCCTTACTGGACTTTATAGATCACCCATTTCTTATGTTTTTCCACAGGTTATCCCATATAGTTTTAGTACAAGGGAATATTATGAACATGTTAAGGGGGTTTTCAATAAAGACGATGTATTTCATATTTTAAGTTATGTAATTTACCTAATTCCCAAATACACTATACTTATCAACATTTTTGGGTTTTATTGAGTGTAATCTTATGTAATTAATCATGTATTAAGGTGAAATAAAGAGCAGGATTGTTATAGTTGTTATCAGATCAAAAGTTTAGTTATTTTTGGGATTATGGTCAGAAAACTCTAGCGAAACTAGTTATAAGAAAATATCCCTAAATTTTGGTTAGTATAGAATAATTGGTTTATCAAGAAAATACATCCATGTTGGGATACTACAAGTGGGTGTGGTTATAGAATAGATGTACCAAGGAGTAATAACTCCAACAAGGTGTTTCGGGCCTAACTTGGGGTAACCTGGTACACAACAATGGGCCTTACTATGCACCAGGTTTGACACTCCTAGAAGATATGATTTGGTAAATTCATAAGCTCATTACAAAAAATTATTAAAGGAATAAAAAAAGGCCCATAAGAATACATTTTAGGAAATAGATCATGGACAACATAGATTGAATCCTAGAAATTCATAAGTTAAGGAAATAAATGTAATTTATAAGTTATCCATTTATTGTCATCGTATTCCCTTTTATGAGTTTAATAGTTTAAAGATAATCATTTCAAGTTTTCCTTTTATTATATAAAATGGTCAGAAATAGGAGGAATTGGGTAAACAATCAATGCAACGGGCAATGTGATGACTTCCCCAATGAGATGCCAAACCCGCTGAGAGAAGGAATCGTGAACTTCATGACAATAATATCTCAGTTGAATCAAGTTCTTAATAGAAACTTGGATCAGGAGTAGTTTCCAAGACCCCTAATAAAGAAAAAATTGTAATCAATCTCTTTATGTGACAAAGGCCTCATACTTTCAATGGATTATCTGATCCCTTAATCACAAAACAATGGATCAACTCCATTGATAATATCTTCTCCATCCTTCAATGTTCCAAACAAGAGAATTTTCTCTTGGTTTTTTATTATATGGAAGTAGAAGTTGATCATTGGTGTACATTGATCAAGAATAAGAATTCGGAGGAAGATACTGAGGTGATGGAGTGGAAGTAATTCCGAAAAATGTTTTTCGATAAATATTTTCCTCACACTCTCTATCTTAAAATGGAAAGGGGTTTCCTTAACCTCAAGAAAAAAGATAAATAATCTATTAGGGAATGTGATGAAAACTTCAAAATAATTACACGATACAACTCAAGTTTTTTATTTAGCCTTGAATTCAAGGTTGAATTCTTCTTTTGTGGTCTAAATCCTAGTCTATGAAAATACTTAGCAATATGAAACTTTGATAGCTATGAAGAAATTATCTGATGTGCCCTCAAAGTTGAAATGAAGATCATAAAATCCCAAGGGTATCATGGGGATAAGAAGTGGAAAGTGGAGTTTAATTTTGTTGGTCCTATGGATAAATCTAACGGTGGAAATAAATTCCAACATCCCACTTGTTAAAGGTGTGAAAAGAAGCACCCTATAAATTGCCTAAAGGGGGTGAAGAAATGCTTTAGGTGTGGGAAGGTAGGATACATGGATAACATCTGCCAATAGGAGAAACCCATTAATATGATGGAGGAAAGGAATGCTCCTCGTCATGTTGTTCAGTGTTACAACTGCAAGGAACCAGGTCACTTTGAAAATAAATGCTTTAAGCCAAGGGTTTTTAGAGAAAACCAACAACCTCTAAGGCAGCAAGGGAGATAGTTTTCCATCACTATCACCTAAGTGAATTCTGAAAAAAAAAATGTTGACATGTATATTAGTTATTCATTCAATAATAGTGAATGTAATTTTTTATTCTGGTTCTATGAATTCCTTCATATCACAAAAGTTTGATAGAACTATTCAAACACCACCACAAAGCATGGAAGTAGAGATGTTGGTGAAAATAGAAAATGGGGTAACTATTGCATCCCAAGTATATAAATCATCCCTTATCACAATTTCTTGGGCTGAACTTCCTAGAGAACCATGTAATACTCCCTTTGGTGTAATTTGATACAATTATGGTTATGGATTGTCTTTCCCTATATAGAGACAACATAAATTGTCGTGAGAAGAAAACCACTCTTCATATTGCAAATCAACCCCTGATTTTGTGTAAGTGTAAGGAGGATGATGAATCTTCTTCAGTACCATCATCTCAATCATGGATAGTATTTCCCTGTGAGAAAGTGTATCTAGCTTAAATTATTGAGTCTAAGGAAATAACCATCCTCAAAGACATGCCTATGGTGAGGGAATACACTGATGTGTTTCCCGAGGAATTTCCTGGTCTTCCTCCTAGCCGAGAGGTTGAATTTTCAATCAAGCTTATACCTGGGTCATTAACATTATCCAAGACTCCATATAGAATGGATGTTGTGGAACTTGAGGAGATGAAAAACAAATACAGGAGAATATAGATAAAGGATTCATACGTCCAAGTGCTTCACCATGGAGTGCACCAGTCCTCTTCATCACGAAGAAAGATGGGTCAATGTGCCTTTGCATTGATTATTGTGAGCTCAACAAGATCATAATAAAGAACGAGTATCATCTACTATAGATTTATGACTTGTTCGATCAACTACGTGGATCAAAATACTTCTCTAAGGTGGATATTTGGTTAGGATATTATCAAGTAAGGGTAAAGAAGGAAGATATTACCAAGACCACTTTTCATACAAGGTATGAGCACTATGAGTTCATAGTGATACCATTTGGACTCACTAATGCTCCATAAATATTTATGGACTTGATGAATAAAGTATTTATATATTAATTCAAAAAATTTGTGGTAGTCTTTATAGATGATATTCTAATATACTTCAAAAGCAAGGAAGATCATTGGGAGTATTTGAACACTATGTTAAAGACCCTAAAAAGGAGAAACTTTATGCCAAGTACAGTAAATATGATTTCTAATTGAAGGAAGTCTCTTTATTGGGGAATATCATCACAAGAAATGGGATATTTTTGTACCCTTAAAATATGGAAGTAAGTTAAGGATGGACGAGGCTAAGATCTATGATATATATCCATAGTTTCCTTGGGTTGGCTAGGTTTTATCTCTAATTTATGAGAAATTTATCATGATTATAAAATCCTCTTACCAAGATAACTCGAAAGGGAGTCAATTTTTCTTGAAATGATGAATGTGAAGAGAGATTCAAGGAACTAAAAAGGATATTTATAACTACCACTTTTCTCACACTACCCATAAGTGGAGAACTCTTTGTAGTATTTAGAGATGCATCAAAAAAGGGATTGGTCTGTGTGTTGGTGAAAAATGATAAAGTCATAGCCTATGTATCAAGGAAATTGAAAGTTCATGAATAGAACTACCCAATGCATGATCTAGAGTTATTAGCTATGATCTTTGCTTTGAAAATATGGTGGTATTATCTCTATAGGGAGAAGTGTGAAATATATACTAATAATAATACCCTCAAATATATATTCACATAGAAAGATCTTAATATGTTCCAATGAAGATGGTTAGAGCTCATCAAGGATTACGAATGCTAAATCCACTACCATATTAGTAAAGAAAATAAGGTAACAGATGATCTAAGTATAAAGGACCCAACAATTCTATCATTATTAAGAATTGAGAAGGATCTGATATTCTTGTATTTTAAGAGTATGGTCATGGGAATCATAAATAAATGAACATCATCAATCCTTTCACAAATGATTACTCATCCGTCTCTTTTGTAAAGGTTAAATGATGCTCAAATAAATGATGTGGGAATTTAGAAGAAAGTGGAAACTATAAAGAAAGGTAAATCCTTAGACTTAAATTTTAATGAAGAAGGTATTGTGAGATTTGGGTCAAGGCTATGTGTTCCATAAAATCCTGATTTAAAGAAGGAACTATTGGATGATGTACATAGTTCGATATTCTCTATTCACCTATGAAGCACAAAGATGTATCAAGATATTCCTAAGCACTATTGGTGGGACAATATGAAGAAGAAGATCGCTGAGTATACATCAAATTTCCTAGTATGCTAGAAATTAAAGGCTGAAAGGTAGAAGTTTAAGGGTATGATGCAACCATTACCCATACCAACATGGAAATGGGAGAACATCACCATGGACTTCATCACTGAACTTCCAAATACATCTAGGGGAAACAATTATATATGGGTTGTTGTGGATCATCTTATAAATACATCCCACTTTATCACAATTTGAGAGGAATTCTCATTGGATCAATTGGTGTAGATATACATCAGAGAAGTGGTAAGGTTTTATGAAGTACCATTATCGATTGTATCCGATCGAGATTCTAGATTCACCTAAAAGTTCTGGAAAAGTATCCAACATACTGTAAACATTGAGTTGAACTTCATTATGGCCTATCATCCTCAAATTGATAGAAAATATGAGAATACTATTAAGAAACTATAATACATGTTGTGATCATTTTCTATGGACTTCAAGGGAGGATGGGACCAACATCTTCCTTTGGTTGAGTTATCTTACAACAACAGTTTACACTCAAGCATCCAAATGGCTATATATGAATCCATTTATGGGAAGAGGTGTAAAACAAATGTATGATGGGATGAAGTTTGGGAACAAAAACTAATAGGCCTTGAAATGGTCGAGTAAATGGTGGAGAAGGTTAAGACCATTCAGCAACACATCAAAGTTGCTTAGAGTTGACAGAAGATTTATGCTGATAATTATCGATGAGACCTAGATTTTGATGTCAGAGACATGTTATTCCTCTTTATATCTCTATGGAAGAAAGTGATGAGATTTGGGAATAAGATAAAGCTTATTCTAAGTTACATCATCCCTTTTGAGATCCTTGATCGCATTGGAGCGGTAGTCTTCCGACCAATACTCTCACTGAACCTATCTCAAGTACATGATGTATTTCATGTATCCCTCTTGATAAATTACATACCAAACCCCTCACATGTACTCAATATATAGGTGGTACCATTAGATAATTACCTTTCTTATGAGGATCATCCAGTGAAAATATTATATCATAGAGAAAAAGTTCTACAGAAAGAGACAATGCACCTGGTAAAAGTGTTGTGGAGGAACCAAAATTTTGAAGAAGCAGGGTGGAAACTGGAGGAGGTGATAAAGAATAGTTACCCTCATATTTTTAGTGTGGTAAAATAAAGTTTTTAGGGTTAAATTTATTAAGGGGGGAAGATTGTAATGACCTGAACTATTATAAATAAAATTCCCCTTTTTAAATTATTTAAATGTATTATTATGTAAGATGGTTATAAAAAACACATGCACTCCTTTGGTTCTATACTATAGAATTTAATTGACTATTAAGAATCATTATCTTTGATAATATATCCATTGAATAGTGATCACATGATTAGTATAAATATAGGGTTTTGACAAATCCAATTGTCATGGACAAAGGAAGTGATGGCCCCAACCGGTAGGATCGTACACTATGAAGCTCATCTATCGGAGATTTTAAGGAAGATAGGATCACTGGGATTTTCCCTTGACCAATAAAAATTTGATGTCCAACAACTTAAGTATGAGAAAAACCATTTATGGTAGAATTTCAAGCTCATTGAGATCACAGCCCAAACCATGTTCATCAAACCACCCCATGAAAGTCCAACCAGCGTACACCTTACTCTTAGGGAATATGTTGTTGTATTAAAGGGATATGTATCAAGACCCTATAAATATGAATATGTACATTATTTTTATATAATAATTAATATATTTTCATCCTATTATTATTACTTTATAAATGACTTTTATACTATAAAACACGAATAGTAATTTTCTGTAATATTCAAATTCAATTAAGGAATTTATTTTGATGAATTAATGTATTTTTGAAATAAATAATATTTTAATAAAATATTTTTATTAAATAAATTTATATTAAATATAAATTATCATATAATTTTTATGAAGTAAAATGTGATTTTTATAAGGGTTTGAAAAACTGTTATTTGTCAAAAACCCAGCATTCCTCAATAAATATAGGTTTTTATTTTCAAAGTGAAAATTAACATATTTAGAAAATTATTTAGATAAAATAAATATTATTTTTTTAATAAAAACATCAAAATTATCCATTTTTTATTTTTTCATAATTTTCCGAGACAGTCGAATTTTTAGGTAAAAACTTAAATACCATATAAATATACTTTTAGTATTATGACATCATAATGACCCAAAAGTGATGTAATAATTATTATAAATGGTATCCAAAACCAGATACATGGTTTACCTTTAAAATAATGTTATTTTAAGTTTATTTTAATTATTTTAAAAATCCATTATGAGTCCTACAATACTTATAATATATTTTAATGTTTTAAAATTCTTTCTTTAAGAGTGTGAATCACCTTCATATAAGAAAAGACATTATTTTATTAAGTTTGGATATTTCCCTCATAACATAATGTATACTAGTCCCATTTTGTAGAAACCATGAGCAAAACTCATGGGATGGTTTTTGGTTTTGGATATTTTATTATGTAGAGTCCAACACCAAAATAATAAAGAAATTCCCCTATTTTCCTATATAAACCCACCCAAGATCCCATTTAACTTCACTAAACCTCATTAGATCATTTACACACTCTTCCATTCACTCCCTAGAGTCCTCCTAAGGTTCCCCAAAGCTCTCAAGAATCCACTCCCAAGCCTTTGGAGTCATACACTCAAGTAATGGATCCTCACTTTCCTATCCTCCTTTCAATTCAAGCACCTTCTTTGTAATTTTTCCTATTAATTGAAATTATTTATAATTTAATTTATTTATAAACATTACCTTAATTTCAAATTGATTTTATTTTAATGATATATTATTTATACCCTCTCATATTGACCTTTATCTAAGCCGTTACTATGCTGAAATTTTGTAAGGGGTTTATCTCCTCTCTTTTTATTCAAGCATTCCTTTTTATTTTATTCTTCCTAATTTTAGTTTGATCACGATAGGATATATTATTCCATATCCCCATTACTATAAATTTTATATATAAATTATGATATCTCCCTTTAACTCTCATTAATCCTCCCATGATCCTTTTTTTTACACCCATTACCATGCCGAAAAATAGTTAGGATTTTTTTATTTATTCATGTTTCTTCATTACCTTATATATTCTATTTCAAATTTCTAATGTGGGGTATGTTTCTTCATGTTCATATTACTACCTATTTTATGTCTATGTGATGAGATACCCATTTCTATCTCATCAACCCATTTTTATGAATCTCTAAGTGACGTTGTTATGCTACCAAAATATCACCATGATTTTCCATGCCAAACCAATTGTGCAGTGAATACCGTACCCATTTCATATCAAGGTTGTTCACTTTTATGCACATATAATTTTGATTGGGGACTTAAATGTATCTATTCCACACTCCTTGATTGTGTAATAAATTATTATGATTAATAAATCCATGTTGTATGATCTATGTGGAACACTTACGCGTGAGAATGAAATGATTATGATGGGTGTGCCTAGATAGCACTCCAATGCATTGGGTAATGTTTAGTATCATGATACATAATGTTTGTATGGGTAGTGAACTTTATTTCTTTATGGAACTTTTTCCACCATGATGTATTTGTGGTTTATCCTTGATATGTTTTTATAATTGAGTGTTTTAAGTTGTTTCCACATTTCCCATGTTATGATTATCATTCTATATCATGTATCATTGTTCATGTTTATGATTACTACTCTTTTTATGCCCCATTGATATGCCTATTGTCTAATATTTATCTTCTTATTACATTTTTATTCCCTTATTGAGATTTCTATCTCACCCCTTTCTTATGATTTTCCTCAGGTTATCCTATGCAATTTTAAGTATGAGGTAATATTATGAACATGTTAAGGAGGTTTTCAATAAAGATGATGTATTTCATGTTTTAAGTTGTTATGTAATTTACCTAATTACCAAATACACTAGACTTATTAATCTTTTTGGTTGTATTAAGTGTAATATTATGTAATTAATCATGTATTAAGGTGAAATAAAGAGCATGGTTGTTATATAAGGAGTCAGGAATAGTGGATGATTTGGCTAAGAGGTATGTGGATGAGGTTGTGCAGTTGCATGGAGTTAAGAGTTCCATTATCTCAGACCGAGATACATGTTTTACCTCATGAGTCTTTAGGGGATTGAATCATGATTTTGGCACTTAGTTACACATCAAAACAATTTTCCACCCTCAGACATATGGACATACAGAGCAAACTATCCATACATTGGAGGATATGTTGCAGGTGTACATCTTAGACTTTGGTGGATATTGGGTATGACACCTTCCTTTGGTATAATTTTCTTATAATAATGTTTATCTCTCTTACATTAGCATGGAACTATTTTAGGCTTTGTACATGAGACTGTTTCATTCTCTGTTGTACTGGACAAAGGTTGGGGAGACAGTCATTCTTGGTCCTGATGTGGTGCAGAGCATGACAGAGAAATTTCATCTTGTTTGCGAGAGGATGAAAGTAGCACAGGATCATAATAAGTCTTATTCCAATCTCTATAGGAGGCCCTTGTAATTTGAGGTTGTGAACCACATGTTTTAAAAGGTTTCCCCTCGAAATAGGTAGTAGAGGTTTGGCAGAGGGAGTAATATTTCTCCCAGATTTGTTGGGGTCTTTGAGATGTTAGGGCGAGGTGACCTATCGGTTAGTGTTGCCACCATATTTAGAGAGAATATATGACTCCCATTTCATTTACTGGAGAGAGTTGGATATTGAGGTCAATGCAACGTTTTTGGAATGGATAGTAGATATCCAAGATAATCAAGAGAAGGTGTTGTATGGATGAACCATTTATTTGGTTCGTGTGTTGTGGAGGCATGGTGGAATAGAGGAGAGTACTTGGGAGTGAGAGATACAGATGCATACCCAATGCCTGAAGTTGTTTTGAGTTTTTATTTTCTCTTTTTTGCTTTGTGATGTGATGTTTATATCCTTTTTGTTTTATGAGATGAGTTTTTTTCCTTGGTTTACGATGTTTGTGGTGCGATGTGTGATAAATTTCTAACATATTAAAAGTGGAGGACCTGATTCCTAATTGAGATTCATTAACTATGATGCAATTAAACCTATGCGGGTGAGTTAGTGTTATCCAGAGTGAATAGTATCTTGATATGGAGAATGGAATTCCCTTATTCATATGTTTTGGATGGTGCGGTTCGTTAGTTGTAGTGGTTTTTGGTTTGGGTTGTGTGGAGGTTGAGATGGTTTTGAATTTTTTGTGTGGAAGTTTGGTTGTGTGATAGGAGGTGGATTATGGTTGTACAGTGTGCTTGGTGGTTGTTTGGGTTGGTGTGTTTGGATGGCGGTATCATTTGAGGTATGATGAGACACTTGAGAGGCATCTCGTGGGGTGGTTGTTCAAACCCCTTTTCTTCTAGGATTGGTTTTGGATTATCAAGGGAGAGAATAATTTGAGAGGTATTTTATATAAGGTTGTGTTCCCTCTCAGTCTGTTATTTTTTCAGTTTTGGTTATTGGAGGTGTTCGGGGGAGGTTTCAAGAGATTTCAGTGGAAGTTGGGGGTGCAGCAGAACTGCTATAGGAAATACATGTCGTGTAAGTGTATTAAATGATGTGTAATAGTGGTTCATGGCTTTTGAAAGGCTGGTTCATGATGTATAGATTTTTTGGGTTAAATAAAAAACGTGACGTGTTTTTTGGTGAAACTAAACCCTTAGGATTACATAACATGAAAGGGGGTTACACATCATGTAAATCCCCAATGCAGTGCAGTTTTAAAAGATCTTTTCAGCCGAATTTTCATTCATTTGGTTGTTACTTATTCTTCCTATCATTTTGGGAAAACCCTAGGAGCCCTGAGGAGTTCTTCAAGCCCTCTTTGTCACACCTTCCATCTTTAAATATATTTTTTTATTATTTTTTTTTTTTGCATCGAGTAGTTTAGGTTGAGTCCTAGCATAATGATTTTTAGGACTTACTTAAAAATGCTTTATTTTCCCTTGGCTACATCCAGTGCCCTGCGGTCGAAGCTGTGCGGCCTCGCTTGGGTCACTTTTCAACCTCGCCTGGTTCAATTAATTAAATAAAATGGATTACTAATAAAGAAATAAAATTAAATGTGAGATGAAATAAAAATCAAATAAAATAAGAGTTTTTAAAGATAATAATATTAATAATGATATTTAGGGACATTATTACTATTATTATTATCATAATTGATATAAATTTGATTTTATTTTATTATTATCAATTGGGTTTTATTATTTTTATTATTACTAACATAATTATTCAAATTTTAGTTTATTATCATTATTATTATTATACTTATTTTAATAGTATTATTTTTTATTTATTTCTTTTTATCTTCCCCCCCCCCTTTGTTTTTGCTTAGGGATTCTCCCCCCTTACCCCAGTGTCATGTTTCCCCCTCACCCCTTGGGTCCGCTCACGGCGTCGTCTCTCCCTTGGGTCACCGGCTCTTCCGCCAAGCCATCCGGCCACCTCCCTCACGCCACGCCCTGCCTTCCCCGATCAGACCCGTCACACCCCCCTAGAGAACTTGATCCCATCGCACCGCACCCTAAGCTCCCAGGACAACCCTTCGTGTCGCAACTCCCTGGCCAGTTCGTCGCTCGGCCTTCCTACATCCTTGCCAGCCTCCCCACCAGCGTACGCCCTTGTCTGGCGACCGCCACCCCACACCCTCCCCTGCTGGCCGCGACTTACTCCTGTGTTCCACCTCCCATTATGGCCAATGCCTTTCCCTCCTTCTGCGTGAGAAACCTCCCCCCCCCCCCCAGTGGAGTCTCCTTAACTTTTTTTTGTCCTTGAATTTTGGTTATCCAGTGGGTAACAGGCTCAAATTAGAGTTTGATCTTAAATCATGTTGGATTCGTCTCTTGAATTAGGGATTGTTCTTGGTTGCTTGTGGTACGAATGAGGTGAAATAGTGATTTCTCACCTTTATTCGGAATATTCTTGGTTTAAGGTAGGTGTTTTAGCATTTAAAAATTATTTAACGAATTAAATTTCATGTTTGATTAATCTGCCATGTCCTTTAAATTATTTTTTTGGTGCAAATTTGGTTTTGTTGAAGTTTAGTCTGCGTCGGATTTTATTAGTAGTTTTTTTTATATGGTATGGTGCATTTTTTATGGAAATTTATATTCAGAAAATTATTTTCATTTAAATAAATTGTGCAGTTGGTTGTTAATCTGTTCAACTGCTGCGAATTGCGTTTTTGACATGGTGTTGTGTGCGTTTGGTCATAAGTGAAGGTGTTGTGTGGATTGAGTAGGTAAAGTTATGTGATTTCTTTTTAAATAACCTTATGAATTTTTATTTATGATTTATTGAGTTTCATAAATGGTGAAAATGTGTTCTATAAATGGAGTTGATTTTTCCCAAAATGTTGATATGGATCATGTCACACTTTTGAAATCTTGTTTGAGTGTGTGTGGTCTTGAAATACATTTCGGGTGTGTAAATGGTGATTTTGACATGTGAAGTGTTGGTTTGGATTACCTATGAGCTTAAGCATGTATTATGGTTTGATGGTATGGTGAAAAAATATATTTTGGAAGTGTTTGACATACATACATGATGAGGTGAATTTTTGAAAGGAAAAATGGTTATGTTTTGTTTATGCCTTGTGTGGAAAGTGAAAAATGAGGTTTCAAAGGAATTTGAAAATGAAAAAGGGTTTGTTTGAAAAAGAATTATATGGTTTTCTAAATCTTGAAATGGTTTCTTTTAACTATGTAGTTGGTTTATTTTATTTTTTAAATGCTGCAGATTGGGTTTCAAAAGGATTCTAGGGTGCGTATTATTTCAAATTGGAAATCTGGGGGTGTGCAAGTGTGGTATTGGGTACGAACAATGCCTCATTCGTTTTTTTTATCTGAATGTGATATGTGACATGTCATGTGAACTTGGAATTTAAATGAGAACAAAGAGGGAAGCTTGGGGTATTAGGTGGGGGAAACTAGGACCAGTGGGCTAGTGTTCCAGAGGTGACTCAACCAAGTTTCACTAGCAGGACTGACGATTGCAACACTAACTAAACATGTGTATGACTGAGGGTCATGGTTTCTAAGCCACGTTTTCTAAGGGTCATGTTTTGTAAGCCACGTTTTCTAAGGTTCGTGGTTCCTAAGCCACGTTTCACCAAGACACGATATCCTAGGATCCCACCGGTTGCTAATACCTATAGGGACTCTCCCACTTTTTGTGATCCTAGAATGCATTACACTCACCATCGGCATATGGTGTAACTTTGGGTTTTTTCTAAAACTTTGGGTTTTTCCTAAAACTTTGGGTTTTTCTTAAAACATTGTGTTTATTTTTATTTTTTTATTTTTGGGTTTTCTTAGTGTTAAGGGTGTACTCTTAATATAAGTTGTTTTCTTTGAAGCTAAATTTTATTGATGTTGTTTCTTTAAAGTGTTTAAGATTATATGTCCCTTAATTTATTAAACTGGAAAGTGTTTTTGTCATTTAATATTTATACGTGGAACCTTTTTATTGGGTGACGTCCTACTGGGCTTTTTGCTCACACCCTACATACACCTTTGGGTGTATGTAGATTATGTTTCTTTTGTATTCCAGGTCGAAGAGTTGAACTCAGTGATGGTGGTTTAGGTTGAAGTTGTTCTTCTCTTTCAGAGTGGTGTTGATGTGTCCTCTCTTTTTCTGGGAGGTTTGAGTCAGAGTTTTAATTTCCACTATTGTCTTTTCTTTTTAGTTATTGGATCGAGTTGTAGACCTTTAATTTTGTTTTTGGTTTAAGGTCTTGTTTGGTTGATAGTTCTTCAGTTTCAGTTTATATATCTTGTTGATTGTTTTATGTCTCTTATTTCAGGTAAACCATTCCCATATGTTACTCTTGATACCCTGTCACTTGTTCCAGACCGTGGGGATCGGTAACGCCCTTCGGGCCATGTTGCGGATCGGGTTGGGCACCGGTTTGGATGGCGACCCATCCTGGTTCATCACAAAATGGTATCAGAGGAGGTTTTCTCTCTTAGGTTGTTTTATTTTGGGATAAAGTCACGGTATAGTGGAGTTAAGGTTGTCGGGACTTGACATCTTAGCTACGAGTAAGGTACCTGTCCATCACACCTCGTGGCGGGACTCGAGTTACCAAAGTAAGTTGAGGTTTTTCTACATCTTTGGTATGTGTGGTTAATTTTGTTTAGGGGAGATGAAAAAAAGTAGGTTAAGTGGTCCCAGTGAGCTCATAGGGTCTGGAAATCCATATGGAGTTGGGGGCGTTGTCCTAGAATACTTCCTGTGCCAGTGGTGTGATTGGCATATGGCCTCCAACCATATGTTCCAGTCACCCAATGACACTAGTTTTCTCTTGCACCATTCCTCGTTTCTTTGTTTTGGAATTGTGGAAATTTGGTTTTTAAGTAAAAATGATTTGGTCTTAGAAAATGTTTTGAAATAAAGCACTTTAAAAAGGAAATGATGTATGAGGTTTGAAAGGTGTGGGTTGAATATTTTGGTTTTGAAAAAAAATGGAAAGGTTTGGTTTTGATCCTTGGTTTTCTCATGGGAAACCACATGCATGAGTGTATATGGGAAGAGAAATGGTAAATGGAATGAGCGGATGAATTCCTAGATGGATATGAGGTGGGTGTTGGTGCAGCACGGGAACATGCATGTGTGAGGCCCATGGGACACCATTGGTGTTTGTGCAACCCACTAGCTTTGCTTATTTTAAAAAAGTTTTGTTAAATGAGAATTTGGTGTTTTAGTAACTGGTGATTGCGTGGGGTGTCCTTATATTTTTGAAATGTTGGATGTGAGGTGTTTCGAGCCGAGAATCCTTTTTGAATGTTTTGTGTCTTGAGTTTTAATTTTTTTTATTTGTAAGTTTGTGTGCAAGCACATAGTTAGTGAATTCTTTTGAAAAGTGCTTCGGGAAGCCCTTGCAGTGGTTCCCCCTGCACATTTAGTGTTTGCTTGCGATATGTCTTAGTCATTAGACCAGTTTGACTGGGTCCATGGTTTTATTTCTTAACCAGTGTACACCCCCATAAAGCGTTAATATACGATTGAAGAGCGACCATGGGTAATTCTTCATTGGCCAACCCTCCAGTTGATTAAAGCGAGGACTCTATCTTTTTAGTGATAGTGATAAGTTTGTACCTTATCCTTTTTGGTTAAGCAGATCCTCTCACAGTGGTATAACATACGCGAGAGGAGTTGAAGGGAGCTTTGGTCTCTTTGAGTTTTCTTAGTTGTTGGGTATGAAGTTTGACATCATTGCGTCTGAAGGTTTCCCCCTAAAAGCTGTGAAAAGAAATTCCAATGGGGAAGGGTGAAGGAAATTCAGATTTATTGGTGCTGACCGATGGTTTGAAAGGCTCATAGTGCTTCCATCGGCCGTAAGAGTCATGTTTGTTGACGTCTTGCAGCGTGAGTTCTCTTGAAGATAAATGGTGGATTCCGTAGGGTCCTTCGGGAATCCCTGTTTTCATAGGAGCATGTCCTCTCAGGGAGCTTTAATTTTTCTGTTCGAAGGGGAGTACTTTTCGTGCATCTTTCCTTCTTAAGTTTCTTAGTTAAGGTGAAAGTTGGTGCATGTGCATCCTCTAAACTCCTGTTTTAGTGAATGTGTTGCGAGCAGGTAGTTGGATGTCGTGGTGTGTTGTGTTTAGTGGTGTTGTCTTGGTTGTGGTATGGTTGTGCGTGCCACCAAAAGGGGAAGCTCCATTTGAGAGTCTTCAATACCTGACTGCGAGGCAATAGATGCTTCAAACATCAGGGCTCCAGCCATTGGCCTTGGAGTGAAGTTGGCGCATGGTCAGAAAACCTAAGAGTGTATGGGACCCCAACCTTATTTTTGTCGTTGGTACTGAAGGTGAAGGAGGTTTAAATTTTCTTATATGGTCGTTTCGTTCCGACGATCTGTCTGGGTGTGTGAGTTTTCCCCGTGGCTATGAGGAGGTGTGGTCACCTCGTACCTTAAAGTCCCGACGTATTCATCCCACCGGAGGTAATCTCTTTTACTAGTCCTTATGAGGTCTGTTTGGGGAAAACGGTCCCAATTTTGAATAGTGCTCATCCAAGAATGTAGAGATGCCAGTTTGTCTTGAGTCAAGCTTTTGACACCCTAGTAGTCGAGCCCCTCCCTCCCCGCCCTTTATGGTGGGGTGTTTGGTCACTGTCAGGAAAATTTTCGAAGTTCCTGTAATTCTCATCAGTTTCCAATGGTGGGGAGACCCACGATAGGTCTCCCTCAAATATCTATGGAGTGAAATGGATTGGCCCTTCTTCATAATGGTGGGGAGTCCTCTGGGTCCTCCCCGTGTTGGTTTTCCAATCTCGTCTCGAGTGTCTGTAAGTTTCCAATGGTGTGGATCCCCTTCGGGATTTCCCCTATTGGCCTTTTAGTTATGTTTCTAGAGATGACTTGGTGGTAGGTGATCAGAGTGTTCCTTGGACATGGCTTGACCTTGGTTTTTCATTCTATTCAAATGGTGTGGTTTTCGTTTAATAGTGCTTGAGATGTTTTGGCTTGTGAAGTTGGTTTCCATGGGTGCGAGAGTTCCTTTCCTTGATCAATCAACTGGAGGTGTTTTAACACTTTGGGGAGGATGACACATAGAGGGAACATCTTTTGTTGAGTTACTTGAGGTTGGAATTTAAGTCACTTTCCCCTGATCATGGTATGTTTTCCACTTTTTACTTGCTTTTGGTATGGATCCTTTCTGAACTACAAGGGGGGAATTAGTTGCTGTTTTGAGTCTCAACCTTAGTCGTGGCTTTCTAGGGATGGAAAGATTTATGGTGGGGATAATTTTCACACATTCCGTCTTTAAATCTTTTATTTTATTAATTTTCTTTGTGTCAGGTAGTTCAGGTTGAATCCCAGCATAATGATTTTGAGGACTTACTTAAAAACACTTTATTTTCCCTTGGCTGCATCCAGTGCCCCGCGGTCGAAGCCGCACAGCCTCACTTGGGTCACTTTTCGACCTTTCCCGGTTCTATTAATTAAATAAAATGGATTTCTAATAAAGAAATAAAATTAAACGTGCGATGAAATAAAAAAAAAATAAGAGTTTTTAAAGATAATAATATTAATAATGATATTTAGGGACATTATTTCTATTATTATTATCATAATTGATATAAATTTGATTTTATTTTATTACTATCAATTGGGTTTTATTATTTTTATTATTACTAACATAATTATTCAAATTTTAGTTTATTATCATTATTATTATTTTACTTATTTTATTATTATTTTTTATTTATTTCTTTTTATCTCCCCCCCCCCTTTTGTTTTTTCTTAAGTCTTCACCCCTTACCCCAGCGTCATGTTTCCCCCCCACCCCCCTAGGTCTACTCGCAACGTCGTCTCTCCCTTGGGTCGTCGGCTCTTCCAGCAAGTCGTCTGGCCACCTCCCTCACGCTGCACCCCGCCTTCCCCGATCAGACCCGTCGCACCCCCTGGAGAACCTGGTCTCGTCGCACCGCACCCTGAGCTCCCAGGCTAGCCTGTCGTGCCACAACTCCTTAACCAATCTGTCGCATGGCCTTCCTACATCCTTTTAGGCCTCCCCACCAGCGCACGCCCTTTTCCGGTGACTGCCTCCCCACACCCTCCCCTACTGGCCGTGACTTACTCCGGCGTGCCACCTCCCATGTCGGTCGATGCCTTTCTCTACTGTTTGAGCAACCCTCCCCCTGGTGGAGTCTCCTTAACTTTTTTTTGTCCTTGAATTTTGGTTATCCAATGGGTAAGTGGAGTTTGATCTTAAATCATGTTGGATTGGTCTCTTGAATTAGGGATTATTCTTGGTTTCTTGTGGTGTGGATGAGGTGCAATGGTGATTTCTCGCCTTTATTCGGAAGATTCTTGGTTCAAGGTAGGTGTTTCCACATTTAAAATTTATTTAACGAATTAACTTGCTTGTTTGATTAATCTTCCATGTCCTTTAAATTATTTGTTTGGTGCGAATTTGGTTTTGTTTAAGTTTAGTCTGCGTCAGATTTGATTAGTAGTTTTTTTATGGTATGGGTGCATTTTTTATGGAAATTTATATTCAGTCAATTATTTGCATTTAAATAAATTGTGCAGTTGGTTTTTAATCTGTGCAAGTGCTGTGAATTGCGTTTTTGACATGGTTTTGTGTGCGTTTGGTCATAAGTGAAGGTGTTGCGTGGGTTGAGTAGGTAAAGCTATGTGATTTCCTTTTAAAAGACCTTATGAATTTTTATTTATGATTTATTGAGTTTCATAAATGGTTCAAATGTGTTCTATAAATGGAGTTGAGTTTTCCCAAAATGTTGATATGGAGCATGTGACACTTTTGAAATCTCTTTTGAGTGTGTGTGGTCTTGAAATACATTTTGGGTGTGTAAATGGTTATTTTAACATGTGAAGTGTTGGTTTGGATTACCTGTGAGCTTAATCATGTATTATGGTTTGATGGTATGGTGCGAAAATATATTTTGGAAGTGTTTGACATACATACATGATGAGGTGAATTTTTGAAAGGAAAAATGGTTATGTTTTGTTTATGCCTTGTGTGGAAAGTGCAAAATGAGGTTTAAAAGGAATTTAAAAATGAAAAGGGGTTTTTTGAAAAAGAATTCAAATGGTTTTCTAAATCTTGAAATGGTTCCTTTTAACTATGCAGTTGGTTTATTTGATTTTGTAAATGTTGCAGATTGGGTTTCAAAAGTATTATAGTGTGCGTATTATTTCAAAGTGGAAATCTGGGGGTGTGCAAGTGTGGTATTGGGTACGTACAACGCCTTGTTTGTTTTGTTTATTTGAATGTGATATGTGACATGTCATGTGAACTTGGAATTTAAATGATCACAAAGAGGGAAGCTTGGGGTATTATGTGGGGGAAACTAGGACCAGTGGGCTAGTGTTCCGGAGGTGACTCGACCCAGTTTCACTAGCAGGACTGATGATTGCAACACTAACTAAACATATGTATGACTAAGGGTTGTGGTTTCTAAGCCACGTTTTTTGAGGGTCATGGTTCCTAAGCCACGTTTCACCAAGACTCGACGTCCTAGGATATCACAGGTTGCTAATACCTACAGGGCCTCTCCCACTTTTTGTGCTCTTGGACTGCATTACACTCACCGTCGGCATATGGTGTAACTTTGGGTTTTTCCTAAAACTTTGGGGTTTTCCTAAAACTTTGGGTTTTTCTTAAAACATTGGGTTTATTTTTATTTATTTTTTTTATGTTTGGGTTTTCTTAGTATTGAGGGTGTACTATTAATCTAAGTTGTTTTCTTTGAAGCTGGCTTTTATTGATGTTGTTTCTTTAAAGTGTTTAAGACTTTGTGTCCCTTCATTTATTAAACTCCTTATTTAATATTTATACTTGGAACCTTTTTATTGGGTGATATCCTATTGGGATTTTGGCTCACACCCTACATACACCTTTGGGTGTATATAGATTCTATTTCTTTTGTATTCCAGGTCAAAGCGTTGAACTCAGTGATGGTGGTTCAGGTTGCAGTTGGTCTTATCTTCCAGAGTGGTGTTGATGTGGCATCTCCTTTTTCGGGAGGTTTGATTTAGAGTTTTAATTTCCACTATTGTCTTTTCTTTTTAGTTATTGGATCGAGTTTTAGACCTTTAAGTTTGTTTTTGGTTTAAGGGCTTGTTTGGTTGATTTTTCTTCAGTTTGAGTTTATATATCTTGTTGATTGTTTTATGTATCTTATTTAGGGTAAACTGTTCCCGCATGTTACTCTTGATACCCGGGCACTTGTTCCATCCCGTGGGGATCGGGAATGCCCTTAGGGCCATGTTGCGGACTGGGTCGGGTGTCGGGTCGGATGGCGACCCGGCCTAGTTCGTGACACTCTTACTCCCTCTTTGATCTATTGGTTCTAGTGGTTGTTCATTAGCAATCTATGGTAATCCATTTCTTATTCTTGGTAGGTTTTCTTTCATTCTTCCCCTAGGGATTCATTGTGGTGATGTTGTTATGGTTTGTAGTGCGTTTTAGGTTGTGTTTTGATGGATATTTGGGTGCGGTGTAGGTTGATCTGTGATCCCATGGTGCGGTTGTGGTTTGCAGGCGTTCTTCTTTGCCATGCGGTATGTATCAAGTTAGAAAGCTTCTTTGAGGTAGGGAATCCTTTTTTTAACTTTATTTTGTGTCATGCGAGAGGGGTTTGCTTTTGTTTACATATGATTTATGGTTTTTCTGACTTAATCAAAGATAAATAATTGGATTTTGAATTTTAAAAGGTTAAAGGGGTTTGATTCACATTCTTTTACATCTTTGATATTATTTATGATATTGTGGATTGTTCGGGCTTGATTCCCCGCTAAAAATTATGGTCATTGGTGTATTTGTTTGAACTAGATGTATATTTTGTGTTTAATGCTTTGGTTGTGATTGTTTTGATATCACCCTAAAATAAAAATTGGTTAATAACTTATATATGGTTAATAAATGGTTTCCCTAGGATTATGGTTTGTGTGATAACGCCCCTAAAATAAAGCAGAATATGATAAAAGACCCTTTATAAATATGTAAATGTATTTTGATGCATTGTGATATATAGTCATGATTTTGGGGTGGTAATGTGTGTTTGATGTGTGGTTTGGGCTTGTGGGGATGATGGTTTTTTGGTCATTCTTTTGGGCGGTGAGGTGGTTAGTGTGGTAGTGATTTTGGGGTGGTGAGGTGGTTTGTGCGGCAATGTGTGTTTGATGTGTGGTTGGGGCTTGTGGGTATAATTGTGTGTGTGGTCATGCTTTTAGGGCAATGATCTATTTTGTTTGGTCATGCTTTTGGGGCGGTGAGGTTGTTTGTGTGGTCGTACTTTTGGGGCGGTGAGGTGATGGTATGATGGTGATGTTGATCTATTTGTGATATGTAGTTTCTTTGTGCTTGATTCTTGGGTAGTGATGGAATAAATATTTGTTTAATAATGTTTGAAATGAAATGGGTTAGTTTGGTTAATGTGATGGAAACGATTAATGGATAAATAAATAATGGGTTGTGTGGTTAAATATGGTTGATGCTAAATAATGAAATGAATGGGGTGATTAAATGAAATTGGTTGGAAATGTGAAATGGGGTTTGTGGCTTGTTGTGTGGTGTTATGCATTTAGAGGTGGTAGAAAAGGTGACAGTGTTGTGAGTTGGCTAGTCAGTTTTTGAAACCATAGGTTGGGCTTGAGGGTTTTATACTGCATATATATACTTTTATATTCTTTTGATTTCTATACGCACCCCACCCACATTGAGCACTATGTGATGACACCCACATAATCGTGTGGGGGTGTTTTTTCCAACATTCGGTGAGGAGTACAAATGGTTGGGTACCCTCTCTTTCCCACTCTCTCTTCTAGGAGAGGTAGGTATTGAAAAGGTTGTGATGGTTAGAGGTTTGTTAGTACATTATATGGTGTTTTTGATGGCCTAGGTGTTTGCGGGTGAGATTTGACAGCCCAGGTGTTTTTAGGAGAGATGTGATTGTACTTGTGGGGTGGTAGCCCAGGTGTCTTCGGGAAAGGTGTGACATGGTCATGATTGTGGGGTAGCGAGATCATGTGTCTTTGAGTGAGTTGTGTTGTGACCGTTCTTATGAGGCGATGTTTTATACAGAAGGGATATGAGATTCAGGATGTATGACGTTGGGTGTGAGAGCGGCATACGAGTGGGAAAGTTGTTTGGGGAACCCTTATAGATGTGATCATGTTATAATATATTACTTGAATTGAATTATTTGGTGAGTGTTCCTTAGTGAGGTTGGGTTTGGTTAGTATACCTATGTAGGTGTTGTTTGGTTCTGCTATTTTCTCACATGTGCATTAGTATGCTTCTTTCACATGTGCACGAGAGACCTTGTTTTTTCTAATGAGTATACTTGTATGCTCACCCTATGTATATAAAACTATTTTCAGGTTTCCAAGAAGATTAGATGGACCATATTGGACATTTTTAGCTCAGACCTTTGGATATCTACTATGTTGCTACTTTAACTTTACTTTTGGGTATTTACTTTGGAGACTTTTATTGTATCAGTTTCATTTATACATGTATTGTGGGATGGTTTGGGTTTCTTTTATATTATTCCATGGAGTTTATTTTCAATGATTCGTCTTATCTCTTGATCCTATTTATATTATAGAGGGTAATTCCTCCCATACATGAGATTTTTATACCCTCGATACTAGTCACAAACCTGGGGCCTACTAGAGACGGGACTTGGGGGGTCATTATCTCTCTCCCCCCATTATAGTATCTTTAGAGGGAGGGGATAGTGACATTAATAATGATGGATTTTATTAATTTACATGATAAATATAAAAAAATAGTGATTATTTAGAGGTGAATTAATATTTATTTTCCTTTAATTTCATTCCTTGAAAAAATGGAAATAACGTTCATGTGTACGTACAACCTACTATCTCCTTAAATGATGTAATCCATTCTCTATCTATAAGTTTTATAGATTACTCTAAATAAATATATAATGAATATATATGATATTTATATCATGGTTAATATTTTTGATATGATGTAACCATGATCAATATAAAAGGACCAAAATCACCAAACTGAAACATATATGAAAAACAAAGCAATTATCGCCCAAAATAATGATTTTAACAAAGAATTATTAATAAATGGGTTATAAAAACTATAAGTAAATCATTTATGGTATGAAATATATGATTATGTTTCTATAATAGATTTATAATAAACTTATATTTATTATATAGGAGGTTCGTGTTGGAGTTGGTTCCCTATAACCAACTTTTGTATACTTTATGATAACTTGTATTCATAATTATGAATATTAATAAACTATTTATCACATCATGACTGTTTTTCTATGTAACATAGTATGTGATAATGTCCCTAGGGTATTTTTTGCACTAAAAGGTCATAGTAGTTCCCCGTTACAATGAGAACCCGGAAGTGTTACGAAACTATTCTTAAATATATGTTCTATATCCAGATGATATCATTTGAGGGACACAAATGATATAGGATGTCAGGAATGGAGACTTATAATACTTTGAGGAACCTTCTCATGGTGTACGCCCTTGGTAATATTCAGTAGGATATTATAAGAATGAGACTCGCTGGTAGGAAATCCACATTTATATGTGTCATTGGATGTTCCTATCTACAGATGTGTATATTGGTCCTTAGACTTTAATCTTATTATTAATGAGTATTATGAGTCATGTACTTTTATGTATTGACAAAAACCATGATGAAATATGTTCACAGTGATTTATGATATGTTGGGTGCATCACGATTAATATTGCATTAATGAATAATGCGATAAAGTATTTTTCCCTTTTGTTCTTTAATGGAAGTTGATATCTCAGGTCCTTTGATGGAAATTATATAGTCTAAATAAAACCATGGCCATGGTTTTCTATAGGCAAGTTCTATTTACAGAAATTCAAAGAAAGAAAAATCAAGCATATGGGTTGATGGCACTGGCATGAAACCTACTTGATTTGAGATATCGTGTTAAAGGGATTATATTACACCGGAAAGGTTGGGGGAAAGCCCCTTTATTGAAAAGAGAAAAAGAAAGTAGGAACCCCTTTTGAACTAGGTAAGGGAAAACCCATTACAAGCCTATAGTCCCAGAGGTAGATAGCCTCAAAATTCAGTGGCCTTAGATCCCAAAGGGACAAAACCCATTATAAAACCAAATCCCGTTACAAAACCAAATCCCAAAGCCAAGAATGTTTGAGCACCACCACGCTGAAGTAGATTCAATGAGTTGCCCGCTATAGCTAGATCCATAAATCCCATCACCACCATAGATTCTCGCTCATGGACACACCATCTCACCCTGAAGCACCCACATCCAACCATTTGTGTGATAACAGCCCTCCACAATCTGCAGACAAGATCTAGAACTGCTGGATCTAGAGCCCTTCACCACACCATCCTAGAATATGGTCGTGCAACTCCATGCTCAAGGCTGCCCCCCGCCGTCATCTGAGTGCAAATCTAGATCTATGGGTGCCTTGTCATGTTGCTAGATACTAATCTTTTACTTTATACTACTTCACCTGATGCCACTAAGAAAGAGGCCTAGAGGGTCACATGCTAAGTGTATCCAGAATCTTAGTTAAATAATATATTATTATTTATTATTTAAAAAGTTGAATAAATATTATTTCTATATGTGGTTTAATAATTATTCATTTATGTTTGATCGCATATATCCCATCACCAGTTATTTGAGAGAATATAATGTGAGAGGAATATTTAATAAATATTTATTTTCTATTTAAGCTAATATAATATTTATTTATTTATTGGAAAATAATGTGTTTATATTTATTTAATAAATAAATATTCATTATTCAAGGTCTGATAAATATGGAGGAATGGTGGACTGAGTTTTTAGGTCCATTGAGAAATAATAAATATTGAATATTATTTAATTAAATAATATTTAATATAATTCACAAGTTAAGAACATGTCAAGAAATAATATTATTATTATTATTTGACAAGGGGTTTTTTCTAGAATTAAATAAATAATTAAGGGAACTTGCGTAATTATTTTATTTTAACCCTAATGATATATAAACTCGGTTATGTTATTTTCTCAATAATCCAATTCATTTGTCTTGGTTGTGCACAATGAAATTGGAGAATCCTCTCAAGCCCTAGAGAGCTCTCTTCTCCAAGAAGACTCCCAAGAACAGAGATCAATATTCCTCCACCAGATCAAGGATAACACTTTGGAAGTGATTCTCATAGTGATCAAAGGCGAACGATGCAATTGTAAGGATTTGTCGTGATAGCACCCAGATATTCCTTCGGCGATGTCTGGAGATTTGTGGAACACATGTGGATCCCCACAAGAGGGAATCTATACTTGATTCCTACAACACAATGATGGTACATTGCAGATCTATTACCATATCCATCAATAAAGAAATAATTTCAAGAAAGGTAATTCTTTATTTCATTAAATTAATTATAAAAATTATTTTATGATCCTCCCTCTAGTTCCGCCATGATTTCCCTTGTCTATTTTATTTGATTCATTTCCATAGATCTCAACATTTATCATCGTTTAGATCTTGGATTGATCATTGATCATGACAAAAAGAAACATTGGGCACTTCCCATCGCACGCTTCCACTACACCAGGAACCTTCAAGTGGTATTATAGTGGAACATAATTATTTATATCTATTTAAATATTGTTGGTGATTTGCACATTTTAATTTAGTTTTTTAATTCAAGTTTAATCATTCTTTTAATAAAAATCATAAGATCTATTTCTTCCTCTTTCGTTTCCAATAAATATCTAATCAAGACAATTAATTTTATGAATAAAATAAAATATAGGAACTCATTCAGAAGTTCCAAGGTTTATGGATGGGTAACACAGGAGTACACATCGTGTAACCGGAGTTACACACTATGTACCTATTTTCAATTCACCAAGAGTTAATTAAATAATTACTCAAACCGTGTGCATTGATTACATGTGGAATAGTTAATTCTTACACCATTTTTTGACTGGTCTAGGGTGGTGCACGATCAACTGGAGTATACACCGTGTAGCTCACATACACGGCGTATAGTCTCTTTAAGTCACTAACGGGCCGTGTATTACCATATATGGCCTACCTGACTGGTGATCATGTAATTTTAAGATCACACAGCATATAGCCCATTATAAATATCGTTTACTCTAGTTTATGAGGTATGATTTACATTCCAAGTCCCTAGGCGTGTACCTAGAATAGAAGGTGAGAGATGTACACATCTTATAGCTCAAATGTACATGTTGTGTACTTATACAAAATTATGAAAATTTAAAATTTATTTATTTATTACTATGTAAACCTTGAGACATGTACTTGAATTTTGTCATAAAGATAGCACACACTATGTGATATGTTTTAATATACATAAATATATAAATTTTTAATTAATATATGCATAATATATAGATATGCATATCATGTATGAGTCATATTACAAGTTGTTAATCTACGTGCATTGAAGCATAGCATGTGAAAGAAATATAATTTAATTTATGTAATCATACATAAAGTACATGTTGTGAAAGTATGTGATAAGTCATGTATTTCATATGTCACAAGAGTAAAACAGTATAAGAATATAATACATGTTGGGTAGAATCTGATGGGTATTCATCATGTTGCCTCCAAGGTACATTTATTTATAGAGTTAATTTTAAATGAATTTATTTAATTTGTTTAAAATTATGATGGATTAGAATCTTAATGAAATTTGGATGAGAATTAAAATAAAATAATTTATTAATTAAATATAATAATTAATTGATTCAATCATGATTTATCTTAAATAATAATAATAAAATAATTCAATGCTAGTTTTATTAAATGCATAATTCATTTCATGTATGTGGATAATCATGATATATACCAGACCTTTGTATCTGATTGGTTTCATTTAATTTATTATTAAATTAAATTGTTAGCTTGTGTTCCTTCTCTCCTCTTATTATGTAGGGCCTATAGGCCCATGGTTTCTTTTATGTAAACCCATTTTCCCACACTTTTGTGTGAGTAAAATCATATGTAATGGATGGGGCTCCCAATATAGTGGAGGTAGTTCAAGTTAGGAGATGAGGCAAAACCAATCCAAGGAGATACATTGGTGTATGGGTGGAAAGCTATAACAAAAACCTTAATTGGTTCAAGGTTTTTTCCCCATAGGTCAATGGTTAGTTTATCAACCACTAGATAAACTAACCATTAGTATAAGATCATGATCATGCCACTTTATTATTTTATTTCTGTCAAGTTTCATGGTTATTTCATTATTTATGTTTTTTCATTATCACATAATTTAATGAAATTAACAAGAATGCAAGATAAAACTAAAATAAATTGGATTATGCGTAAATATTATCTAATACATGGTTAATCACCTAAGTAAAATAAATTAATATTAACAAGCATGTGATAAAGATAATAATTGGAAATTTACACATAAAAAGGATAAAATCACTAAATTAAAAATATTAATTTGGTATAGCCTTCCACTACTTCAGTTAAAATTGAATAGTAGTTCAAAGTGATTGACCAACCAAAGTTGGGGTGCTTTTAATTATCAGGGAATTTTAACTTGAAGTTTTGGGTTGACTTAACTTAGTTTACATCAAGGGTTGACTGGAAAAGTAGTACTTGGTGTAACTGAGAGGTAAAGGTTAAGGAAATCCATTATAAGGATTTCAAGATTGGGGAGTCCACTCAACAGATCAAGGAACTGTGAGTTAATGCAGTTGGAATTTGGAATTCTTACCTAAAACCATTCAAGTTGCTTGACCAACCAAAGTTGGGGTAATGAGAAGGGGAATATGGAACTTTTCCACTAGGATGTCCAAGAAACAGGATATTATGAAACCAGGTGAGGTCTATTAGGTTTCGATAAAATAATGGGAGACCAATAAATATAATATTTATTTATTTGTCTAAATTTTATCAGATAAAGTGCTAAAATTCTTCTTATCTTATTTGTAGAAACAAAAATAAAATGGCATCAAACATATCATTTTGATCCATACTTGAGAAGTATAACCTTATCACCAGCATAAATTTCCAAGAGTGTAAAAGGTGCTTACGCGTTATACTTCGACATGAAAGGAAATTGTATGCACTGGAAGAACCTTTTCTAGTTGTGCCTGGTAATGAGGTAAGTGATGAAGAGTTATCTCTCTATGAGAAACATCAAAATGATGCTACATATGTTCAGTGATTCATGTTATCATACATGTCCAATGAGATTTTAAAGCAACATGAGGACATGGATGCATATATCATGATGTCTCACCTTTGATATCTCTATCAAGAGAAGGCAAGAAAAGAGAGGTATGATATCTTCAATACTTTTTTTACAACTAATCTTAGAGAGTCTACACCAGTTGGGCCTTATGTAGTCAATATTATTGGATGCATTGAATTCTTAGACATCTTAGGGATTAAATTCTTGGATTAGTTGTGTATAAATCTCATAATTTCATCACTTCCCAATACCTTATCCAGTTTTATTATCAATTGCAACATGAACAATAATGAGAAGAGTCTTTCAGAACTTATTACTTTAATTTTCCAAGTGGATAAGGACATGGGTCATGATAAACCCACGGTCCTTATGGTGAATAAGAAAATGAAAATCAAGTAAAAGGGTCCCAAGACCTATAAACAGTCTAAATATCCCAAGAACCATCCTTCCAATAAGAGGAAGATCTAAAGACATGGAAAGAAAATGGAGGCAATATGTTTTGCATGTGGAAAATCAGGCCACTATAAGAGGAACTGCACCCAGAAGCTAGCGGAAGTTAAATGTGTGTTTTTTATCAAATTTAATCTTTCAATATCTACAAATTGGGTATTAGATACAACTTTTGGTGCTCACATATGTATCTAAATGTATAAACCAAGTAGATTTAGAAAAAATTATAGAGGAGAGGTGGATCTGAGAGCTACCAATGGCGCAAGGATAGTTGCTATGTCCATTGGTGACTACCACCTCTCATTTACAATATGAATGATTTTGATTTTAAAATATTTTTATTATGTACCTACGGTTACCAAGAACATAATTTTTTTATTATTCCTAGATGTAGATGAGTTTATTTTCAAGTTTGGAAATAAAAGTTGTTTCTTTTATAAGGAAAACATATGTTATGGTATGGTATGTTTAAATAATGGTCTGTATGTATTAAATTACGAAAACCAAGTGTTGGAAATTGATAACTAATCATGTTCACATGACTCATATAACACCTAGGTATGGAATCACCATATCGGTCATTTAAACAAGAGGTATTTGAAAAATATCTCTCAAGATGGTTATTTAGAATCTTCTGAACTAAAACCACTTGAAAGATGTCATGCTTGTTTAAAAAGAAAAATGACCAAACCATTATTTGGTGGACAGGGTGAAAGGGCCAAAAAGCTTCTGGGATTGGTACACACTGATGTGTGTGGACCATTTTTAGTAGAATATAGAGGTGGATATTCTTACTTCATAACTTTTACTGATGACTTGAGTAGATATGGATATATCTACTTAATGAGTTATAAGTCTGATTCCTTTGAGAAATTCAAGGAATTCAATAATGAAGTAGAGAATCAACTTGGAAATAAGATAAAGAATCTTTTATCAGATTGAGGTGGTGAATATCTTAACCAAGAGTTCATAGAATTTCTATGGGAGTTTGGGATTCTATCTCAACTCACTCCACATTACACACCAAAATGGAATGTTGTTAGTGAAAGGAGAAACCATAACTTGTTATGCATGTTAAGGTTGATAATTATCCATGCAGATATTTCATTATCATTTTGGGGATATGCATTAAAAACTATGAAATACACATTAAATCGAGTTCTAACTAAAATGGAAAATGGAATTTTGTTCAAGTTATGGAGTAGAAAGAAAACTTTTTTTTGCATACACATGTATGGGGTTGCGAGGCATTTGTTATGGCCTTCTCAGGTGACAAAATATCACCTCGAGGCACAAATTGTATCTTTATAGGGTATCCTAAGGAAACAAAGGTATACTACCAATACAACCCCTCAGACAAGAAAGTGATTATCGCCAGAAAATTAATCTTTATTGAGAGGGAGAACATACTCAAAAGGGATAGTGGGATAAATATTGACTTTGATGAAATTGATGATCAAGATACACAATATTTAGAATAGGGATAGATTTTATAGGTCCTCATGGAAGAAGTAGTTCCTAAAACACAAGTACTTCATAGGAGTGTAAGAGAGTTAAGAGAACTAGAGAGATATGGTTTTCTAGTCACTGAAGATGGTGACTCATTATTGGTTGAAAATAATAAACCTATCTCATACAAGGGGGTAGTAGAGAGCTTAGAATCTGTGAGATGGCAAGAAGCCATGAATTCTGAAATGTATTCCATATATTAGAACCAAGTTTGGGATCTGGTCAATGTGCCAGTTGATGTAAATCTTGTTGGATGAAAGTGGGTATTCAAGAGGAAACTAGACATGGAAGGTAAATTAAATACCTATAAATCAAGGATAGTGTCTAAAGTGTTTAAGCAACATCAAGGAATTGACTATAGTGAAACCTTTTCACTAGTTTCTATGTTTAAATCCATTATAATTCTACTTGTTATAGCAGCTTACAATGACTATGATATTTGGAAAATGGATTTCAAAACTGCATTCCTTAATGGGAACCTTCAAAAGGATGTCTATATGACACAACCATAAGGGTTTGTTACTCCAAGTGATGGAAAAAGGATTTTCAAGTTATAGAGATCCATTTATGGATTTAAGCAAGTATCTAGGTCATGGAACATTTGATTCAATGAATCCATCAAAGAATTTAGTTTCATTAAGAACAAATGTGAGTTGTGTATTTAAAAGAGGTTTTGTAATGGTTTGGACCTTCCAGTCCATTGTTTTGTGGGAAATATGATGCTTGAGGTGTTCGATAGTAGTCCAGGGTGTCTTTAGGGCATATTATTCATTAAAATAGTGACTCATTTTCAACAGTTCTCTAAATTTATAGTTTTTCAATGGTAGAATGTTCTGGTGGTATCTCATCCCAGCAGTGTATCACTGGTGGTGACTTACTAAAAGTGACTCATCTGGTGGTGACCCGTCTGGTAGTGACTCACTAACGGTGACTCATCTAGTGGTGGCTCACTAGTGGTTGCTCGTCTAGTGGTGGCTCGCTGGTGGTGCCCCGTCTGATGGTGCCTCGTTTGGTAGTGGTTCACTGGTGATGCCTAATATGGTAGTATCTCGTCTGGTGGTGTCTTGCGAGCAGTGCCTCATCTAGCACTACCTCTCTAATGGTTTCTTGTCTGGCGGTGCCTCATGAATAGTGTTTCTAGTTTTTTCAGTTTTTCCCTTTTAACATCCCTCTTAGACATAAAATGATTTTAATTCCATATTTAAGAGATTTGAAATCCATTTCAAGGGATATAAATCATATATTTCATTTTATAAGAGTCTGGAGGGGATTACAACATGCTTTTGGCACTCAGTTACTCATCAACACTACTTTCCAACCATAGACAAATAGATAGATGGAGCGGACTATCCAGATGTTGGAGGATATGTTGCGGGCATGCGTCTTAGACTTTGGTGGATCGTGGGTATAATATCTACCCTTGTTGGAGTTTACTTATAATAATAGCTATCACTATTCCATTGGCATGGATCCATTTTAGGCTTTTTACAAAATATTTTTCCATTCACCATTGTGCTAGACAGAGGTTGTGGAGACAGACATTCTTGGTCTCGATGTGGTGTAGAGCACGACAGAGAAAGTTCATCTTGTTCATGAGAGGATCAAAGTAGTGTTGGACTGAAAAAAATATTATGTCGATCACAGAAGGAGTCCCTTAGAGTTCAAGGTTAAGGACATCGTGTTCTTGAAGGTTTCCCCTTAACATGGGTAGTGAAGGTTTTGTAGAGGGAGTGAGATTTCTCTCAGGTTTTTTGGGCCCTTTGAGGTGTTGGGACGAGTTACGAGGTGGCATACCAGTTGGCATTTCCACTGAGATTAGAGAGGATCCATGACATCTTCCATGTATCTCAGCTTCATCGGTATCTTCATGATGAATCTCATTTCATTGACTGGGGAGAGTTGGATATCGAGGATGACACGACGTTTGTGGAGCGGCTAGTAGAGATCTAGGACCGCCAAGAGAAGGCGTTGTGTAGATAGACCATTCCCTTGGTTCATGTGTTATGGAGGTATGGTGGTCAGGAGGAGAGTACTTAGGAGTGAGATATGTAGATTCATTCCTAATACCCAGAGTTATTTTGAGTTTTTCCTTACTCTGTTTTACTTTGTAATGTGATGTATGGATCCCTTTGTTTTATGAGATTAGTTATTTTTCTTGTTTTGTGATGTGTGTGGTGTGATGTGTGATAAAGTCCTAAAATATGGAAAGTGTATGACCTAATTCCTAATCAAGATGCATTAATTGCGATGTGATTAAACCCATGTGTGTGAGTTAGTGTTGTCTAGAGCGAATATTATCTTGACATGGAGGACAAAATTCCATGATTCGTGTGTTCAGGATGGTGTGGTTTGTTGGTTATGTAGTGTTTGTGTGGTAGTGTAGTTGTGTGAGATAAAATGGTTTGTAGTTTTGGTTTCATGGTGATGAGGTTGTTTGGGATGTTTTCAGTGGTTTGGTTTAGCGTGTTTTATTGGTGCTGACGTTTGAGGTATGAAGAGATGTTTGAGCTATGACAAGACTCTTGAGAGGTATCTCAAGGGATGGTTGTTCAGAATCTTCCTCTCTTTTCTTCCAGGTTGGTTTTGAATTATCGAGGGTGATAATAGTTTGAGAGGTATTTGATGTAATGTATAGGACCTTCCAATCCATTAATTTGTTTTAAATATGATGATTGAGGTGTTTGGGGGTAGTCTGGGGTGTTTTTGGGGCATGTGAGTCATTCCAACAGTGACTCATTTTCAATAGTTTTCAATGGTAGGTTGTTCTGGTGGTAGCTCATCCTAGCAGTATCTCATCCTAGCAGTGACTCACTGGCGGTGACTCACTAGCAGTGTCTCATCTGGCAGTGACTCATTGGTGGTGACTTGTTTGCAAGTGAATCACTAGTGGTGAATCGCGAGCGGGGGCTCGCGAGTGGGGGCTCACGGGCAAGGGATCACGTGCGGGGGCTCGTGAGTGGGGGCTCGCTGGTGGGGGCTCACCGGTGGGGGCTCGCCAGCGGGGGCCCGCCGACAGGGGCTCGCCGGCGGTAGCTTACCAGTGGTGGATCACTATTGGTGGCTCATCTTGCGATGCCTCGTCTAGCGGTGGATCATGGGAAATGTCTTGTCTGGTGGTGCCTCACTATTGGTGCCTCATTTGGCAGGGCCTTGTATAGCAGTGCCTCATGAACTATGTTTCCAGTTTTTCCAGTTTTTCCCTTTTGATGTCCCTCTTTGATGTAAAACAAGTTTAATGCCATATTTAAGATGTTTTGAATCCAGTTAAAGGGATATAAATCATATATTTAATTTTCTAAGAGCCTAGAGGCTTTTAAATGGTCAAAACACATAGTCTTGGTTAGGTATGCCTTTAATGGAAATTCAAAATCATTTCAAATCCCCTTTGTTCTGAATCTAATCATTCTAAGTCAGGGTAATTCCCTTAATTATTTCATTCTTCTTTATATGGATACCGTACATCCCGAATCCGTATTCCCATAGGAGTCTAGTAACCTATTACTGTAGTTGGTTGGTGTTTTTTCCTGGAGAATTTTCTATTGTATGGGTGCCCCTATTTTTGGTGCAACCAGGAAGTGTCGATCATTCTTCTCCTAGGTAGGATTTCCTTCATCCTTCTTAATTTTGTATCATGCGGGAGGGGTATATAAATTTTCATCTTTTGGGGAGATGTTTGATTCTGAATTAGTAAATATAATCAAATTGTTTTAAAATCAATACATGGAGGGACTAGGGAATGTTACGCATGATCTTACTGAGTCATTGATATTGTTGATATTGTGATTTGTATGGGCTAACTACCCACTAAAAATCATGGTCGTTGGGGGTCCTTGATTGTGCACTGGATGGTTTTTGGAATTCATGTTGTTTGGTTTTTGTTGAACACTTATATATAAAAACTGGTTAACCATGTATATTCAGCTAATAAATGGATGCCCGGGATCATGCAATTCCTATGATAACACCCTGAATTAACAAAGTGAAATTGAATAATGGATGCCATGTTAAATCTAAAAATATGTTTTTCCATGGGTGTGTGTTGTGATATAGTTGTGGGCACGGTTTGGGGGTTAGTTCTGTTGATATGATGGTTTGGGTGGGATGAGTTTGAAGAAAGACAGTTGTGATTATATTGGTAATTTGACCAAAATTTCTTCATGAATAACATGCAGAAAGCTTCACCCTGTATCTAAAGGTAGATATATGATATATCATGAATGGGTGTTAAACGTGGAGGAAGTATGAAGCCACATAAGATAATTAGGGCTCTTCACCTTGTGAAATGAATTTTACTATACTGCTTGATGTGTGTTATGTTGTGATAGTTGCCTAGTTTGTAATGACCCAAAACTCTATTAATGAATTTCCCTTATTATGTTTATTTCATATAGTATATATCACATATAATCACTTAGAGAAAATAATACAAACATCATAAATGAAGAATGAATGAAATAAGAGGTATTTTTAGAGGTTAAGGAACCTATACTGATGAAATGGTAACTTGACCTTAATAATAGTAATAAGACCCTTATAAATAGTAAACAAACCTAATGAATATTAAACTCACCCATAAAAGTATAAATAAAATTTAATAATCTCATAATTTAAAGTATGGTATAATTATATCATAGTATAAGTAAATGAATATTTTAAAAATTATTAATTAAGTGTTGACATTTTTGTGAGTCATAAATATTTAATTACATTTTTATAATTAATAAAATTATTTAAAATAAAATTCATTTTCATAAAATGGACTCATAAATCAATACCTTTTGGTCTTATGATTTTAGGCTAATTTTATGAGACCTTAGTTAATTTTTCAGAGTGTTATAAAATCAGTTTAAAATTTAAAATCTATATTTTTTGAGTAAATAATGATTTTATTTAAAAATTAAATTTCAAATATTTAGAAAATTCTTTTGATAAAATGGAGTCCATTTTTTTAATTTTACAAATCGAAAAATGGTTATGATGAATTTTTTGGTATTTTTCTAAAATACTTGATTTTTTTTGTGAATAGTAAAATATGATAATTTATGATAAATGTTAAATACATGATTTGTTGAATAATAGGTGATTTGTGGCTGATTTAAGCCCATAATATCTAACTAAACTTCATTATTTTAAAATATTTGATGATAATTCTAAAACTATTCATAGTCTTGAGCCAAAAAAATAAATAAATGAATAAGATATTCAAAAATCACTCCTCTCCTCCACTATAAATATCACCCCTTACCCCTCTTCTCCTCACTCCTCTAAGCCTTTAAACTTGTCAAAGTTCTACTCAAATCCTATTCCCTATTCTATCCCCATGTTCAGGAGCTTTTGATCTTACCAAAATACCAAAACCTCTTTCCTTAAGGAGGTTCTCAAGGAGGATAATTCAAGAGGTAAACCCTCTTCCTTTTTCTTTTAATTTCATTTTCAATTTATTTTCTTTTTTTATCTCATCCTCTCTTATTTTTTCCAATAATCATGATAAATCCAGTATCATCTATATACTGGAATTATATCATGTTAATGGAAGATCTTTCATAAATCTCCTTACTCTCTCTCTCTCTCTTATTTTAAATGAAATCATCGTCCGGGAGGTGCCGATTTACAACCTTCATGGACGATGAATCTTCATTCTTCAATTTATCCTTAAAGGCTGGTCATTAAACCATTTTTATGGTTGAAACATAATATAATACATTTATTATAACCTATTTAATGTTCTATAACCATTATATATACATAATATTAATTCATATGACAAAACTAGTTCGTAATAATCGAAATACTGCCAAAATAATCTAAATGATTATCACTAATGTTTTATCTAATTAATCATCCTCATACCATATAAAAAAATGAATTATATAACCATTTAATCTTATTTATGTTCATTAATATCATATAAATTCAATTCTAGAGAATTATACCCATTCTATATGAACTTCCATACTCATATACAAGTATATCAATCGTGAAAACCAAGGAAACGAATGCTCTCGAGCGATAAAATTGTATCTTATAACTCATCAAAAAAAATCCATAAATGAACTTAATAAAATTATACTAAATAAAATTGATGTATATAAGGTTCTGAATTAATTAATTAATGGATTTAATTTTATTATCCATGATTTTAAGGTCAAGTGCAGAACTCATTCGGACATAAGGTAAGGGATCCTGCCTGAACCTTCATTTTTCCTTCAGGTTATTATTTCACTATCATTACCCTAATATAATGTTTATGTATTTTTGTGTAATTTTTATATACAATATTTATATGTTATCATTTAATCTTTATTTTATGTTAAATACATGTTTTATAAGGTTCCCTTCTCAAATAAGCAAATCCGATTAAAGAGGACATCTCAATTTCTTACCCATTTTCGAGTACCATACATAATCTGTTTTAAGACACCATTATTTCTATAAAATCACTAATTTTTTCATGAAAAATATATTTGATCATTTTTGGTTTTATACAAAAAATCATGACAAATAAAAATGAATTTTCCAAATGAACTCTTATTTGCAAAGTAAAGGTGCATTTCTCTCAAGAATTCCTCAATGATTTTATTTGAGTATTTTCATCTATTTAAATAACTCTATTGAATTTTATTCTTTACTTAGGTTTATCTATTATGTTTAACATCCACCATATTTTATTAAATGGTTTATGATCAGTTTTATTGTGGATGTGCTATTTTGTTACTATTCACCTTATTACTCAGAATGGTTAGTGATTATGTTTACAAAATAGGAAAAGTTATTTACATTTCATATGTATATGTTGTTTATGTTTAAACTCATTAATATGAGTAATTCATTGGACTTAGTAAGTGATGGTTTGGGACCTCTATATCCCCTCAATGCATTAGTAGGTCTCATGATACAAAATAGATATGGACTTGGCTGAGACCTTGCCCATTTTCAAATATAGTTTTGGCTGAAACCTTAAACTTTTTTAGTTGTCTTGGATGAGGCCTTGAAGATATGATTCATATATCCCACATTATTCATTCCCTCATTATTAAACTATTATATGATAGTCCATGTGATTATTTGACTAGTAAAATATCCATGGTTATGTTTTATTATGGCATTATTTAATCATCTTTTATTCTTCCCATATTATACTCAAGTTTATTTTTAAAGGCATGTGTTTTTAGTTATTCACCATACCTAATATTTATGTTTATGATATCTTCTGTTGTATCTCTTACCCTTACTAAGCATCTTATCTCACCCCTTCTTATGTTTTATTTTTCCTAGGATGTGAAGAAGTATATTATGAATGACCTGTAGGGATAATCTAGGAGTTGTGGATGTTTTCAAAAGAATTTCTATATTGTATTTCCTTTCAAGTTGTAATGTTGAACTTATGTGTGTATCTTGTTTTCCAAAGATACTAAACTATTCAATCCTTTGGGATGCGTCATCCTTGTTTATATTCTAATATAATTAAATAAGGCACCAACTCTGGGAAACTGGGGTAGGGGTCTTTACATAGTTGGTATGGATGGAAAATGGAAAATCATAATGAGCTGGAATTATTACATGATAATGATTTAAACTACATATTTAATGGAATGTTTTGGTAATAGAGAATCTAGAAAATGGTTTGATATTAATTAAATACTGAAAATGAATTGTGGATTGTGTTTTTCTTGTATAGTGTTATGCATTTAGAGGTGATAGGAAAGTGGAGAAGTCATGAGTAGGGAGGTATTTTGTTTGTAAACCCATATGTTGGACTTGTGTGACTTTATATATATATGTGTGTGTATGTGTGTGTGTGTATTTATGTGTGTATAAACACCTATATATTCTTGTGATTTCTATATGCACCCCACCCACATTGAGCACTATGTTTCGAAAACCCGTATAGTCACGCAGGGGTGTTTTTTCCAAAATCGAGTGAGGAGTACATATGGATGGGTACCCACTCTCTCCTACTCTCTCTTCCAGGTGAGGTAGGTATGGCACAGGTTGTGATGTATGGAGGTCTATTGGTGCTTTAAATGGTGGTTGTGATAGCTTAAGTGTTTGCAGGCGAGGTGATATGTGGCCCAAGTGGCTTCAGGCTAGATGTGATAGCCCATGTGTTTATGGGTGAGGTCATATGTGTCCCATGTGTCTAGGGTGAGGTGTGATAGCCCAGGTGTTTTTGGTCAATACATGATTGCGCTTGTAGGGTGTAAATCATAGGTATTTGTGGGCGAGTTGTGTTGTGACTGTGCTTGTGGGCGGTGTGGTATATGGAAGAGATGGGAGTGCCAGGATGTATGAAATTGGGTGTGAGAGCTGCATACCAGTGGGAAAGTGGTGTAGGGTACCCTATCATCAATGTGATTTACCTTATATTAAATTACTTGGCTTGCGTTATTTGGTGAGTGTGTCTTGGTGAGGTTGGAGTGGTTAGTATACCTGTTTGGGCACTGTTTGGTTATGCTATTTTCGCACATGTGCATCAGTATGCTCCTTACACTTGTACATAAGAGACTTGGGTTTTCCTATGAAGTATACATGTATGCTCACCCTATGTATATAAAACTATTTTTAGGTTTCCAAGAGTATTACGTGAACCGTGTTGGACGTTACTAGCTTGTACCTTGGGACAGTTGTTGTGTTGCTACTCTAGCTTTATTTTTGGGTACTTACTTTGGAGACTTTTATTATATCTATTCCATTTATACATGTATGTGGGATGGTTTTGGATTTATTTTGTATTATGTCTTGGAGTTGTATTGTGGATGATTCATCTTATCTCTCAATTTTTTTCTTATAAAAGGGTAATGTCTCCCATATTGTGATATTTGTACACCCTTGGTGCTAGTCGCCAACCCCAGGCCTACTGAAGGTGGGAATCGAGAGTCATTATCTCCCTTTCTTCATTTCTAGCCCAGGAGGGGTATCTTTGGAGGGAGGGGTCGTGAAATAGTGGTATCAGAGCTAATAATTGAGAGATAGGATGAAGTTTTAAGTTAGGTAGATTGAGGATTGCATAGGGTGGTATGGAAACAGTGCTAGATGACCTTGGTGCATGACATAGGCCAGGGAGACTGGTTAGGACACAAGATTTTAGGGTCATTCATGATCCGGTGCATGGAATCTGAGCTTATTGAATGACCAAGTGAGATAGACCTACTTACAGGGTAGAGACCTAGGAAAGGTACATGCATCATAATGACTTGTGTTCTTGTTTTAATTGGGTTTTTTGGGGAAGGTTAAATAAATAAAGAAAATGAAATGAATTAAAATAAATATTAATAAAATTCTATACTACTTAGGCTTAGGAAATCCTTGTTTTCCCTTCATCAATGGATCATGGTCATCACCTACATGTGGCTTAGGTAGTTGAGTTTTAGTAGCTAATCCATTTAATCACCATAGGGTCGATCCGGTTGAGGAGAGTGATCAGTGGTAGAAGACATTGTGTGCTTTCCGGTAGCAGGACTTGGTAAATTATGAGAGAAGTGTTTCAGATGTAGAGATAGAGAGCTGGTTGGAGGAGCTTGAGATCACTTTCAATTTGATTTGAGCCTCGATGAGGTACTGGGTTCCATTGTTAGTTAGTCAGATGTGAGGATCTACACATCAGTGGTGAACATTATATCTGGGAGAGCAGAATGAGGTGAACATTTTATGGGTCAACTTCCAGAAGGATTTCTGGGAAAAGTTCCTTTTGTTAACCATGAAGGCAGTGAAGAGGTAGAAACTTCTTTCTCTTCAATAGGGGAGCATGTTAGTGTGGGTGCTGAGGATCAAGTTCAATGACCTTATATATTTTTTCTTATATCTTTTCTTAGATTAGGTCTCTCATGTGAGGCGTCTTGAGGAGGCACTCCATCCTTTTATCCAGTATGCAGTTGATCCTTTTACATTGTCGATGAATTTGGATGTTCATAAGAAAGTATAGGTGATTGATCAGATGAAATTACAAGGTGGTTTGATGTGATAGGGGAACCAATAGGGTTTCTCAAGGGGAAGAGTTTTCAGTGGTAGGTCTTAGGCACCAATATCTTCGAGGTTTCAACTGGTGAGGAGTCTAATTCAATAGTTTCCTTTACAACCTTCTAGGGCCAGTGATTTTCATAATTTTACTGGGAGTTTCATGCTGGTTTGTTTTGGTTTTGGGTTTTGTTCTCCTCTCTAGAACCAATGCTCAATGGTTCCCCAGACTCAGTTTGGTAGAGGTGGATAGGTTCAGTGCCAGCCTCAACAGTAGTTTCTAGTGAGACTGTTTCAGCAGTAGGGGCAGTAGGTTTTTACTCCATTTAGGGGAGATGGGGTAGGTAGAGGCAAACCTTAGGATGTTCCTCATGTTTAGGGACTACTACTCGATCATGGTTTTGGAGGTGTTCATCAGTAGAGTGGCATAGGATCTGGGTGTGTTCAGTTGCATGCAGTGGAGGTAGCAATTCCAGAGGGTCCAAAGATTATCAGAGGTACGATCAGTTTGTTTAGTACCCTTGTTTGTGCCTTGTTTGATTCATGATATTCACACTCCTTTGTTTCACCCACTCTATCCCATGCTCTGGGATAAGACATAGATAGGCTTCATGTTTCCCTAGTGTTGACTACACCAGTCGGAGGTCAGACCAGCTTATTTGATGTGTTTCGAGGGTGTAGACTAATTATGGGGCCACATTAGTCCCATGAATATCTTTTCTTACTACACATGCATCCATATGATGTCATACTCAACATAAATTGGTTGTATTTCATAGATGTTGTTATCGACTACTTTCAAAGAAGAGTCGTGTTTTTGGATATCGATGGTCAGCATGTGGTTTTAATTGGCGAGTGGGGTTGTCAGGTGGGAAGTCGATGTATAGATCCCCTTTTTATCTTATTGGCTGAGTTGTCAGTGGAATCAGTAGATATTGGGATGGTAGAGGTTCTAAATATCATTGGAGAGTTCTTGTATATCTTCCCTAAGTAGGTTGTGACACTACCCCCTCAACATGATGTTTAGTTTAGGATAGACTTGAAGCCTGGTGCTTCTTTGATTTCTATGGCTCCCTATCGGATATCACCTTCTGAATTGTGGGAGTTGAGACTTTAAATATATGACCTGATGTGAAAGGTTTTTATCTGGCCTAGTGTGCCATTATGGGGTTCTCCAGTGTTGTTGTAACGCCCCAACCCCAGTTACCCAGAGTCGGTGCGTTATTACATAATATTGGCATGATCACAAGAAATATCAAGTCTCAAAAGACTGATCAATTTAGTATCCTTGGAATAACTAGATACATTTATAAAGTTTACATTACATCATAAAATGAAAACTACAACAATATAGTCTCCATAGTCCACACTTTTATCCCCTCATACTATCCCTGCAGGTCATTCATAAAATACTTCTTCACATCCTAGGAAAAATAAAACATAGAAAAGGGGTGAGCTCAAATGCCCAGTAAGGATAACAATATAGTAGAAACTTTCATAAATAAGAATAAACATTTAAGGCAATGTATAACTAAAACAAAAGATTTTTAAACTTGAACTTCAACATAGTATGGAAAAAATAAAATAAAATAATGTCATTTACTTATTCACATGGATATTCTACTAGTCGAATAATCACATGCAATATCAATAACCACTTTCATAATGATGGAATGCATAATTCCAGACTATCATAACCACATATCCAAGGCCTCGTGCCAAGACTACAAATAAGATTTTTCCAAGGCCTTGTGCCAAGACACTAGTTTGTCTCATGAGACCTACCGATGCATTGAGGAGATATAGCGAGCTTCACCCATCACTTACTAAGTCCAATGCATTCCTCATGTGAATAGGTTTAAACATAACATAAACATTCTTATTAAAACTAGCATACGAAATGTCAATACTTTAACCACAAACCATGAATGGTATAAAAATAGCACATCCACAGTCAAACATAACTCATTCGATACAATATGGAAGATTTTATTGTATCAGATTAACCTCAATCGACAATAATGAAGGATATTGACATAGATTAAAATAATAATCCAATTATTAAGAGAAATATCCCACCTTTTCTTGAAAACATTTAAAAGTCACACTATTTGTCAAAAATCCATTTAAAATAGATTTTTGAATCAAAATGTCCCATACCACTTTGAAACTTTTAAAATTAATTTTGATTTGAAAACATTAATGTCCATATAAATAAATCCTTAAAACCATTTTTTAAAACATGTACATTAATGAGCAAGATTTAGAAGAATAAGTCTTTAAAACATTTAAAAATGGTATTTTAGTTAGAGTTTCTAACCAAAAGAGAGACACTTGAATACAAATAATTGAGGTAATCAAAACTTTGTAATATCATGATAATAAAGGGATTCATGATATACTATGTCAATGTACATTATATACACCACATAAAATTGATTTTTTGTATAACAACAAAGAAGTCTCGATGGAATGTTAATTGAGATGAAATCTCTCATAAAGGTTGTATCCTTAGGTTAAGGATAAATCAAGGACATAGTTATGTGTGACAAATATAAATACACTAAATATGATTGGATATTCAGTGTAAAACAATCAAAGGACATTCACACATATTCTTGTAAAAACAACACTAATGAATTGGATGTTTATCTCAACAAATCGAGATTGAGTAAAAATTACTCTTATCAAGTTCATACCGATGACTTGAGAATTTATCAATGGAGTGATTATGTGTATAAAAAGTATATACACAGAAAGGGGAGTGGAAATTATGACATAATCAAATTAATAGTGATTCCACACATAATCTTGGAGTAAAATAATCAATGAAGTATGCGTAAAGCCGAATGAGTGGAAATTGAAATTTCACATTCCCTTGACGATTTGGTAACTTATGAAACATGCACCCATGAAAGAAGTATAATACAATTATGATGTAAATATCCATAAATTAAAGTATATTACACAATGAATACAATCATGGGCAGTACACATACACCACATGCAATAAATAAGTGGTGAACAATGGAATTCTCACGAAATTAAGAGTGAGATAAGAAACCCCTTACCTTGTAATTTTCCTTGGTTGGGGGAAGGTTGACCTCATGTATAATGGTGAAATAATTGTTATTGAATTATAAAAGAATCATTTACATTAATATGATATCATATATGATCTTTTAACATTTATTTGTTAATAATATCTTAGTATTATCGTCATTTTGGGTGTTAACTTACTCGTTTTCCTTTATATTCTTTGTTATGTAAGTTGTGTTTGTTATGGATAGGTTGTATCTTATTAATATTCAGAATTATATCAAGTCCTTAAACATTGTTTTTAATCATCAAATGAGAATTATACTTGAATGGATACGATGGAGAATGAATCTCATCGCGTTCATGGAGACGGTAGTCTGTACGTACGCACGAGCGACAATATCATTCTTTTGATGTTAAAATAATATATAATTGGATGTTATATCATATATACAGAATAATTATCATGTTATATTTATTATTTACATGAATTAAACTTCATTATTATACCCATCAAAATAATAATGTTTTGAATAACAATTACACCATGACGTGGAGTCGGTAAGCCGTACGTACGCACGTATGGTGACATATCATTCAAAGGATGGATAGAATACTGAAATATGGTTGTACCATGTTTATAATAACATAAAATTATATATAATATACTGTATATATTATTTTATAATGGTAATAACAAATAAAGAAGAAGTGGAAGAAGAAAGGAACTTGAAAAAGGGTGGTGAAAACATTACCTCTTCTTCGGGTTCTTCCTTTTGATTTGATCAAAAGGGCTCCTTAGGTTGGCTTTCTGATCAAACTAAGGCATCTAGGTTGTATTTAGGGAAGTTTAGAGAGTATTTGGTCAGGTTTTGGCTGATCCAAAAGGATTTGAATGTGTGAATTAGTGAGAAGGGGGAGTGCCCTTTTATAAGAGGGGTGAGGGGCACCTTTGGAAAAGTTAAAAATATTATTTTATAATAAATTCATATTCTGTTTTTAATGGATCCAAAGTATATTATTTAAAGGTTAAGTTGGGTATGGGTCTCAAACCACTCAACCACTCTTAGTTAATTAGTTTGACACTTACCATGTCACTTTGTATTTTTATATTATATAGTTAATAAACTTACTATATACCTCCAAGAGACCCTCAAGTGGTCCATTAATGATACACCTATCATGATATAAGTATCTTGGCCGAAACTTAGATTTTTAGGAATTTAATACAAATTAATAATATAATATTTGTTTTAAAAGCTATTTTATTTCAATTTTGACACTATTCAATAATTGATTTTTGTAAAAATCATAACAGAATGATTACTTCTATCAAAGTTAATTAAATAAATCCTAACATGTCATATTATCCTATAAAATTATTGTTATTTATAAAAAGTCTCAAATTACATTTATTTGGGTATTTATAAAATCAATTATTCAAATTTTTCATTAATTATGTAATTACTGCATCACCATTGTGTCATAAATAAATTAAATTATATAATGTCTAAAAATTATAAATAAAATATCATTATGTAGGAAATTTTTTTAGGTTTCTAATTAATATTTATAATCGAAAATCTAACATATATAACCCTATGTAAAAAAAATTTTGATAAAAGATATATGTTTATATCATGTTTGTATTTATTTTAACTTAATTAATATAGTGTCATTATCACTTACAAGTGGCTCCATGGGGTCCAAAAATCGATCCAAAGATATCCATGGTTGGACATGTATCAACCAATAAGGTTAGGACGCGTTTTAGGGTAATTTTTTATTATTATAATATTATTTTTTAACCCTTATTTACTGGATTTACCCTTTAACCCTGGTAAATAAAATATTTACCGAAGTAATTATTCAAAATGTCTAAAAATAAAAGTTACCTATTTACACAATTTGGACATCCTGATTCCAAATATGGAATCCATTTTTCCAAATTCAAAACACAGAAGTGGCAGAAATTAATTTTAAATTAATTCCCGCTATCAAAACAAAAAGCGTGTTTTTAAGATATAATAACTATCAAAAGATTGATACTTGTTTATGTCCGGTTTAATTGTGAAATTATGTCCAATGACCAATATTTTATTAAATGGTAAAAATATATTCTAAATATACTTTAAAACCACTCAAATTCATAATTTATCACTATTAATTATTTTGATTAAAAAGTTGTTTTAATTAAAATTTAGTAATTTTCACTATTCATCAAAATATTAAAGTTATCTGAAAAGTACCAAAATTTAACCTTAGGCTAAATTCGATACTCCGAATCCAAAAATGAAGTTAATTTTGAGAGATAAAATTTCTAAAATTTTAAAAAGTAGGTATTACTATTCATAACGACTAGTTTGATTGGTTGTGGTGTGTTAGAATCTCGAAGTTGCGTACAATGCACGCCATCGCATTATTCAAAGGGAAACGTACCGTGGAAACTTGGGGTGTTACATTCTCCTATCCTTCAATAAATTTCGTCCTCGCATTTTTTTTAAAATTGGGCTTGAGAATATAATGGAAAGTCCCACATCAGAAAAAGAGTCAATAAAACTATCACTTTAAAAGAAAGGAAGAGAGGTATAAAGGTCACCCAAGATAACCCATACTAGGATTCCATGTAGGAAAACATGGATATGAATGATAAAATAAGCGTTAAGTTCTGATGGAGAGGGATATAAAACATGATCAGGAGAAATTTAACAATAAGAAAATCACAAAATTGTGTTGGGAAAAACGGTCATTAGTCTCCCAATAGGAAAAGTAAACAGACAACATTTTTTGTTTTAAGTTACATTACATAAGGACGAGTAATTCATTTATGATATTGACTAAGAAAATAAAGAGATATACTTACTTTTTAAGTAGAGTTTCATTCTTTAATAAATTTTTACCACTAAATCATTTTTTTTAACAATGAGTATTCAAGAAGACTTGGTCACAATGGAAGAGCTAGAATAAACTTCTATAGAAATACATGATCCCCGTAGGATAAACTATATATTTACCTTGTCTTTAGAGATTAATCAAAACCAAAATGGTTAGTATAATATCTGATGATCCCCCAAATGGATATTCCATTAGAAAAAAAAAACACTAATCTTTACTTCTAAAATTAAACCATCAATACCCCAAAGTTAAATAAATACCATCCAATAATCAATTGTCCTTAAAATCATTTAATATAATCCAAACTAATATTGAAACCCAAAACTTATAAGAATTTAGTCTTCCACGTTAAATTATATCTCCAAATGACATTAATTACTCTTAAAGTCACATACTTAAAAGTAATTAACCTAATCATTTCCATAAATAACTCAAATCACTATAAATCCACAATAAAAACATAGATGAAAATCCACCATTACTCCTAAAATGAAATATCATACTATTCTATTTTCCTTTGGAATATAGTGTTCACAACAAAGCGAACAACTTCCAAAATAACATTTATCACTTAATCACCAAATCATTTTCCTATACTAAGGGTATTCATTTGATAAGACATAAGATCCCAAATCAAATTATTATTGATCAATAAAATCATTTAACTAAAAATAATAGTCACACTAACCAGGGACTTCACGTAGTCCAGTGGTAGGCGATAAATCCCAATCTCACTTTGGTTGTGGGTTTGATTCCCACAGTTCTGTCCAACGCGACGAGTTATCACACGGTCTGCGTGTTGTCCTTTTTCAAAAATTATATTTTATAACATTACCAAAATGAGATAAATTACTCAAAATAACCATAACATAATTTAACCATAAATATTATCTCATACCTTGCATTTTCATCCCAAATTATAATAACTTATAATTGCCTCAAACCCAACGATCATATAAAACCAAATGGTTATTTATAACTATATCCACAAGAGAAAAGATAATTCTTCCTCAAATATCATTCTCACATGGAAAACTGCAGGGTTAAAAATACAAGAGAAAATTATTCCAAAGTAAACTCATCAACAAGGAGCACTAATACTTTTTAAACATTTCTCCAACCATTTATTCCAACATAGCTTCTTCTTTGACCAATAAAATATCCTATAGAATAGGGAATTCACTCGGGTAATGGCCAGGTCCCCTACATTTACGGAAAATGACTGTAAATGGATTCTTGGGACCATTTTTATCTTCTTCCATAGTACTCTTCATTTTTCTTCGGCAATTCTTCACTTTATGTCCTTCCTTCCCACACGTAAAGCATTTTTTTGTCCCATTGAGACACTTTCCTGGGTGTCTCCTTCCACATTTCCTGCATGATGGAAATTGAGGATTCCTTTCTCCATGGTCTCCACTGCTGGAGCTCTTATCATTCATCAACTTTCTCTTCTTTGTTGAGTCTGGGAATTGGTTAATATATATATTGTTGATCATATTTTTGGAAAATTGATTTGGCATATAGATGATATCTTTTACGCCTATCAACATTCCATTTTGTTGCTCATTGTCACCACCGTTCTCACCTTGTACATCATTCTCAAATTCACTATGACTTCCTTGGAATCCAGCCATTGACTAAAACCAAAAAGCATTGTGTGAGTAACAGTAGTCATAAAATCATTTAGAGATTAACATGTCACCATATTCTCAATTTTAAACACATTAGGATTAACCAAGGTCATTTACTCTCATCTTATATATATAATACTTCAAATCGGTTTGAAAAGAAAATATAAATTATCCTAAGCATATCCGCCGGGAGTGTCATAACCAAGAGTGCAGCAAGGCCCGTTGTCGTGCACCAGTTCTCGTTCGAGTCTAGCTCAAAGTGGTGTTTTCGGGTTTTACCCCTAGGTACATCTGTGCCAGAGCCACCTCTACCTGCTTGTATCCAGACAGGGATGTATTTCTCGGAAAACTCACAAAATCTCTACAATACCAAAATTCTAGGAAGTTCTTATATACTAATCCTCAAAGTCTATCTTAGGGCTATGTGCTCTAATCAGAGTTTATCTAAATCTAGCTCCCAAGGTTTGTACTAAACTTCCGCTGATACCAACTGTAATGCCCCGAACCCAGTTACCTAGAGTCAGTGCATTATTACATAACATTGGCATGATCACAAGAAAGATCAAGTCTCAAAATACAGATTAGTTTAGTAGCCTTGGAATAACTAGATACATTCATAAAGTTTAAATTACATCATAAAATGAAAACTAAAACAATATAGTCTCTATAGTCCACAATTTTATTCCCTCATACTATCCCTGCAGGTCATTCATAAAATACTTCTTCACATCCTGGGAAAAATAAAACATAGAAAAGGGGTGAGCTCAAATTCCCAGTAAGGATAACAATATAGTGGAAACTTTCATAAATAAGAATAAACATTTAAGGCAATGCATAACTAAAACAAAAGCCTTTTAAACTTGAACATCAACATAGTATGACAAAAATAAAATGAAATAATGTCATTTACTTATTCACATGGATATTCTACTAGTCGAATAATCACATGCAATATCAATAACCACTTTCATAATGATGGAATTCATAATGCCAGACTATCATAACCACATATCCAAGGCCTCATTCCAAGACTACAAATAATATTTTTCCAAGGCCTTGTGCCAAGACACTAGTTTGTCTCATGAGACCTACCGATACATCGAGGAGCTATAGCGGGCTGCACCTATCACTTACTAAGTCCATTGCATTCCTCATATGAATAGGTTTAAACATAACATAAGTATTTGTGTTAAAACTAGCATACGAAATGTCAATACTTTAACCACAAACCATGAATGGTATAAAAATAGCACATCCACAGTCAAACATAACTCATTCAATACAATATGGAAGATTGTATTGTATCAGATTAACCTCAATCGACAATAATGAATGATATTGACATAGATTAAAATAATCATCCAATTATTTAGAGAAATATCTCACCTTTTCTTGAAAACATTTAAAAGTAACACTATTTGTCAAAAAGCCATTTAAAATATATTTTTGAATCAAAATGTCCCATACCAATTTGAAACTTTTAAAATTAATTTTTATTTGAAAACATTAATGTCTATATAAATAAATCATTAAAATCATTTTTTAAAACATGGACATTAATGAGCAATATTTAGAAGAATAAGTCTTTAAAACATTTAAAAATGGTATTTTAGTTAGAGTTTCTAACCAAAAGAGATACACTTGAATACAAATAATTGAGGTAATCAAAACTTTGTAATATCATGAGAATAAAGGGATTCATGATATACTATGTCAATGTACATTATATACACCACATAAAAGTGATTTGGTGTATAACAACAAAGAAGTCTCCATGGAATGTAAATTGAGATGAAATCTCTCATAAAGGTTGTATCCTTAGGTTAAGGATAAATCAACGACATAGTTATGTGTGACAAATATAAATACACTAAATATGATTGGATATTCAGTTTAAAACAATCAAAGGACATTCACACATATTCTTTTAAAAACAACACCAATAAATTGGATGTTTATCTCAACAAATCGAGATTGAGTAAAAATTACTCTTATCAAGTTCATACCAATGACTTGAGAATTAATAAATGGAGTGATTATATGTATAAAATGTATATCCACAGAAAGGGGAGTGGAAATTATGACATAATCAAATGAATAGTGATTCCACACATAATCTTGGATTAAAATAATCAATGAAGTATGCGTAAAGCCGAATGAGTGGAAATTGAAATTTCAAATTCCCTTATCGATTTGGTAACTTATGAAACATGCACCCATGAAATAAGGATAATACAATTATGATGTAAATATCCATAAATTAAATTATATTACACAATTAATACAATCATGGGTAGTACACATACACCACATGCAATAAATAAGTGGTGAATGATGGAATTCTCACGAAATTAAGAGTGAGATAAGAAACCCCTTACCTTGAACTTTTCCTTGATTGGGGGTAGGTTAAACTCCTATATAATGGTGAAATAATTGTTATTTAATTATACAATAATCATTTACATTAATATGATATCATATATTATCTTTTAACATTGATTTGTTAATAATATCTTAGTATTATCATCATTTTGGGTGTTAACTTACTCATTTTCCTTTATATTCTTTGTTACGTAAGCCGTGTTTGTTATCGATAGGTTTTATCTTATTCATATACAGAATTATATTAAGTCTTTAAACATTATTTTTAATCATCAAATGAGAATTATACTTGAATGGATACGATGGAGAATGAATCTCATCGCGTTCGTGGAGACGGTAGTTCGTACGTACGCACGAGCGACAATATCATTATTTTGATGTTAAAATAATATATAATTGGATGGTATATCATATAGACAGAATAATTATCATGTTATATTTATTATTTATATGAATTTCACATCATTATTATACCCATCCAAATAATAATGTTTTGAATAACAATTACACCACGACGTGGAGACGGTAAGTCGTACGTACGCACGTATGGTGAAATGTCATTCAAAGGATGGATAGAATACTAAAATATGGTTGTACCATGTTTATAATAACATAAAAGTATATATATAATATACTGGATATATTATTTTAGAATGGTAATAACAAAGAAAGAAGAAGTGGAAGAAGAAAGGAACTTGAAAAAGGGTGGTGAAAACATTACCTCTTCTTCGGGTTCTTCCTTTTGATTTGATCAAAAGGGCTCCTTAGGTTGGATTTCTGATCAAACTAAGGATTCTAGGTTGTATTGAGGGAAGTTTAGAGAGTATTTTGGCAGGGTTTGGCCGAGCCAAAAGGCTTTGAATGTGTGAATTAGTGAGAAGGGGGAGTGCCCTTTTATAAGAGGGGTGAGGGGCACCTTTGGAAAAGCTAAAAATATTATTTTATAATAAATTCATATTCGGTTTATAATGGCTCCAAATTTTATTATTTAAAGTTTAAGGTGGGTATGGGTCTCAAACCACTCAACCAATATAATTTAGACAGGTTTGGGTCATTATATTAACCTTATCTTTTAGTTTTAACTCTTAGTTAATTAGTTTGACACTTACCATGTCACTTTGTATTTTTATATTATATAGTTAATAAACTTACTATATACCTCCAAGAGACCCCTAAGTGGTCCATTAATGATACACCTATCGTGATATAAGTCTCTTGGCCGAACCTTATATTTTTAGGAATTTAATACAAATTAATAATATAATATTTGTTTTAAAAACTATTTTATGTCAATTTTGACACTATTCAATAATTGATTTTTGTAAAAATCATAACAGAATGATTACTTATATCAAAGTTAATTAAATCAATCCTAACATGTCATATTATCCTAGAAAATTATTTTTATTTATAAAAAGTCTCAAATTACATTTATTTTGGTATTTATAAAATCAATTATTCTAATTTTTCATTAATTATGTAATTACTGCATCACCATTGTGTCATAAATAAATTAAATTATATAATGTCTAAAAATTATAAATAAAATATAATTATTTAGGAAATCTTTTTATATTTCTAATTAATATTTATAATCGAAAATCCAACATATATAACCCTATGTAAAAAATGTTTTTCTAAAAGATATATGCTTATGTCATTTTTGTATTTATTTTAACTTAATTAATATAAAGTGTCATTATCACTTACAAGTGGCTCCATGGGGTCCAAAAATTGACCCAAAGATTTACATGGTCGGACATGTATCAACCAATAAGGTTAGGACACATTTTAGAGTAATTTGTTATTATTATAATATTATTTTTTAACCCTTATTTACCGGATTTACCCTTTAACCATGGTAAATAAAATATTTACCTAAGTAATTATTCAAAATGTCTAAAAATAAAAGTTACCTATTTACACAATTTAGACATCCTGATTCCAAATATGGAATCCATTTTTTCAAATTCAAAACACAGAAGTGGCAGGAATTAATTTAAAATTAATTCCCGCTGTCAAAACAAAAAGCGTGTTTTTAAGATATAATAACTATCAAAAGATTGATACTTGTTTATGTCCGTTTTAATTGTGAAATTATGTCCAATGACCAACATTGTATTAAATGGTAAAAATATATTCTAAATATACTTTAAAACCACTCAAATTCATAATTTATCACTATTAATTATTTTGATTAAAAAAGTTGTTTTTAATTAAAATTTAGTAATTTTCACTATTCATCAAAATATTAAAGTTATCCGAAAAGTACCAAAATTTCTCCTTAGGATAAATTCGATACTCCGAATCCAAAAATGAAGTTAATTTTGAGAGATAAAATTTCTAAAATTTTAAAAAGTAGGTATTACTATTCATAACGGCTAGTTTGATTGGTTGTGGTGTGTTAGAATCTCGAAGTTGCGTATAATGCACGCCATTGCATTATTCAAAGGGAAACATATCTTGGAAGCTTGGGGTGTTACAGTTGTTTTCCAAGAAGAAGGACGGTAGTTTGAGGTTGTTTATAGACTACTAGAGGTTGAATTAGGTGACTATCAAGAACTATTACCCTCTTCCAAGGATATACGATTTTTTTGACCTGCTAAGAGGGGTGAGTTGGTTTTCCAAGATCAATCTGTAGTCTGGATATCACCAGTTGAGGGTGAAGGAGGGTGATATATGAATACTACCTTCAGATTCAGGTATGGGAACTTCGATTTTGTATTCATGGCATTTAGTGTTACAAATGAATTGGTTATGTTCATGAGACTTATGAACTCCATTTTCTATGAGTTATTGGACCGGTTTGTCATTATATTCATTAATGAAATCTTGTTCTACTCAAAATTAAATGATCACATCCAGCATCTCATAACTGTCTTGTGTGTTCTTCGATGCCACCAGCTCTATAGAAATTTTTCCAAGTTTAAGTTATGGACACGAGAGGTTCATTTCATTGGGCATGTGGTGTCTTAGTAGAGTGTGGTAGTAGAACTGTCGAAGGTTGAAGCAGTTGTTTCTTGGGAAGCACCCAAGAATGTGGTAGAGGTTTGTAGTTTTCTTGGTCTCACATACTATTATTGGAGGGTTGTACCTGATTTCTCTCGAGTTGCATCCCCATTGACAGATTTGACTAGGAAGGACTGAGATTTTTCATGGATTGATTGGTGTCAGGTAGCATTCAGTTACCTAAAGGGGAATTTGGTTAATTCTATAGTGCTATGGTTTCTTGAGGAAGGGGTGATGTTTGAGGTGTTTTATGATGTTTCCCATCTGGGATTGGGATGTGTTCTAATGCAATAGTGGGAAATGATCTCTTATAGGTCTGGACAGTTACATCCCTATGAGCGTAACTATTCCACCCATGATCTGGAGCTAGCAAAAGTTTTGTTCGCACTGAATTTGTGGTAGCATTACCTCATTAGGGAGCACTTTTTGGTCTTCACGAATCACAAGATCTTGAGGTATATCTTTTCTTAGCGTGATCTGAATATGTGATAGCAGAGGTGGATGGGGTTTCTTCAATATTATGATTTTGAGATCTCTTACACCTCAGGAAAGGGAAATGTCATGGACAACACTTTTAGTAGGAAGTTGTGGAAGGGTGTTGTTCCGGAATCCTAGGATTCTTAAAGAGTGATTGAGGAGTTGTAAACCTTACACTTAGGTTAAAGGGTGGATTGTGGTAGAGGATATTTAATTTATATGATGGTGAAATATTATTTGATGCAGTAGGTGGAGGAGTCTCGGTGGGGAGACTCAGAGGAAGAGGTGATGTGTGATCATGTTGTCCACAGTGATGCTCTGGAGGGATAGTTAGAGGATAATCAGAACTGGATGTTGTTTAGCAGAAGGGTGTTTGTTCTGGTAGAAATGTGTAATGGGGTCCTTCTTAATTTTCATATCTCACCTTTTGATGTACACCCAGGAGTTTTCAAGATGTACTGTGGCTTGAGGATACAGTTTTGGTGGCCCAGGATGAAATAGGCAGTGGTGAAGTTTATGGAAAAGTGCTCGATTTTCCAGCAGATAAAGGTCGAGCATCATGTTACTAGTGGGTTTTTCAACCCTTGGATATTCCTGAGTGTAAATGGGATAACATCTCAATGGATCTCATCATAGTATTACCCAAAGCTCAGGGGGGTTGCGATTCTATCTGGGTGGTAATGAATTGGTTGATGAAATTGGCTCACTTCTTAGCGATTAAAGAGTCAGGCGCAGTGGATACTTTGGCTAAGAGATACATGGATGAGGTAGTGAGGTTTTATGGAGATCAAAATTCCATTATCTCATATCAGGACATGAGGCTTACCTCATGATTTTGAAGGGGATTACAGCATGATTTTGGCACTCAGTTACACCTCAACACTGCTTTCCACCCACAGATGGATGGGTAGATGGAGCAGACTATCTATAAATTGGAGGATATGTTGAGAGTGTGAATCTTAGACTTTGGTGGATCTTGGGTACAACACTTGTCCTTGGTGGAGTTTTCTTATAATAATAGATATCATTATTCCATTGGAATGGATCTTTTTGAGGCTTTGTATGGAAGATTGTGTCGTTCACCATTGTTTTGGACATAGGTTGGGGAGAGAGTCATTCTTGGTCCTAATGTGGTGCAGAGCATGATAGAGAAAGTTTATCTTGTTCATAAGATGATGAAAGAAGTGCAGGACCAAAAGAAGTTTTATTTTGATCGCAGAAGGAGGCCCTTAGTGTTTGAGGTTAGGGATCACGTGTTCTTTAAGGTTTCCCCTCAATGTGTGCAGTGAAGATTTATCAGAGGGAGTAAGCTTTCTCCAAGGTTTTTTGGGCCCTTTGAGGTATTGGGGTGGGTTGGCTAAGTGGCATATCGGTTGGTTTTTCCACCATGGTTGGAGAGGATCTATGACATCTTCCATGTCTCTAAACTTAATCGGTATATTTATGATGACTCTCTTTTCATTGACTAGGTAGAGTTGCATATTGAGGATGAAAAGATGTTTGTGGAGTGTCCAGTAGAGATCCATGATCGATAATAGAAGTTGATGCATGTACATACCATTCCCTTGGTATGTGTGTTGTGGAGGCATGGTGGCCAGGAGGATGTGACATTTAGATCCCATTGTTTTATGAGATTAGTTTCTTTCATTGGTTTTTGATATGTGTGGTGTGATGTGTGATAAATTCATGACATATGGAAAGGGGGACCTGATTCCTAATTGAGACATATTAATTTCGATTTGATTAAACCCATGTGGGTGAGTCAATTTTTCCCATAACTAATAGTATCTTGACATGGAGGATGAAATTCCTTGATTTGTGTGTTTGGGACGATGCAGTTTGTTGGTTTTGAAATAGTTGTGTGGAAGTGTGGTTGTGTGAGAGAAAACAGTTTTCAGTTTTGGTTTCATGGTGATGAGGTTTTGAGAGATTTTTATGGTCATTTAATTTTGCGTGTTTGGTTGGTGGTGACATTTGAGGTATAACGAGACTCTTGAGAGGTATCTCGAGGGATGGTTATTAAGACCCTTCCTCTCTTTCCTTCCGAGTTGGTTTTGAATTATCAAGGGTGAGAATAGTTTGATAGTTATATAATGTAATGTACTATACCTTTCAATCCATTACTTTGTGGTAAATCTAATTCTGGAGGTGTTTAGGGGTAGTTTGGGGTGTTTTGGGGGCATGTGAGTCATTCAAATGGTGACTCATTTTCAACAGTTTTCCAAATTTCAAGTTTTCCAATGGTATCTTGCTATGGTAGTAGCTCATCCTGGTGGTAGTTCATCTTATTAGTGACTCACTGGTAGTGACTCACTGGTGGTGACTCACTAGTAGTGAATTTTCTGACGATGACTCGTCTGGCAGTGAATTTCTAGTAGTGACTTGCTAGTGGTGACTCACTGGTGGTGACTCGCTGGTGGTAACTCACTAGCGGTGACTCGTCTAGCGGTGGATCATTGGGGGTCACTCATCTGGAGGTGTCTCACTGGCGGTGTCTCGTCTGTTGTTGCCTTTTCTGGTAGTGTCTTGCGGGCGGTTCCTTGTATAGTGGTGCCTCGCTGGCAATGCCTCGTCTAGCGGTGCCTCATGTTGCAGTGCCTCATAAACAATGTTTCTAGTTTTTCTAGTTTTTCTTTTTTGATGTCCCTCTTTAATTTAAAATGAGTTTAATTCCATATTTAAGAGGTTTGAAATCCATTTCAATGGATATCAATCATATATTTAATTTTCTAATAGTTTGGAGGCTTTTAAATGGTCAAAATGTGTGGTCTTGTTTAGATCTACCTTTAATGGCAATTCAAAACCATTTCAAATCCCTTATATTATGGATCTAATACTTCTAAGTCATGGGGAATTCCCTTCATTCTTTCATTCTCCTTTCTCTGGATACCAAACATCCCGAATCCTTCTTCCCGTAGGAGTTGAGTAACCTGTTGCTGTAGTTGGTTGGTGTTTTTCCCCAGAGAATTTTTTCCGTACGCACGCCCCTGTTTTTGGTGCAAGCAAGAAGTTTTAATAATTATTATACCAGGTAGGATTTCATTTATCTTTCTTGATTATTTATCATGTGTTATAGGTATATAAATTTTCATCTTGTGGGGATATGGTTGATTCCATATTAATAAAGATAATCAAATTGGTTTAAAATCAATACATAGGGGGGATGGGGAAAGTGATGCTTGATCTTACTGAGTTATTAATATTATTGATATTGTGATTTGTATGGGATAACTACCCATTGAAAATTGTGTCCATCAGGGGTCCTTGATTGTGCACTTGATGGTTTTTGGAATGCATATTGTTTGGTTTCTATTGAATTCTTATATATAAAAACTGGTTAACCATGTATATTTGGCTAATAAATGGATGCACTAGGATCATTAATTTTCTATGATAACACCCTAAATTAACAAAGTGAAATTGAATAAGGGATTCCCTATTAAATCTAGAAATATGTTTTGCTCTGGGTGTGTGTTGTGATATGGTTGTGGGAATGATTGTGTGTAAAGGGGTTAGTTCTGTTGATATGATGGTTTGGGTGAGATGAGTTTGAAGAAGGATAGTAGTGATTGTATGGGTAATTTGCTCGAAATTTCTTCACGAATAATATGCAAAAATCTTTACCCTATATCTATAGGTTGATGCATGATATATCATGAATGGGTGTTAAATGTGGAGGAAGTGTGAATCCACATAATATAATCAGGGCTCTTCACCTTCTGAAATAACTTTTACTATGTTTCTTGATTTGGTTTGTGTTGTGATAGTTTCCCAGTTAGTATGGATAGCGAATGGAAAATTATAATGAACTAGAATCGTTACATGATAATGATTTAAACTACATATTTAATGGAATAGGTTGGTAACAAAAAATCTATAAAATGGTTTAATATTAATTAAAGACTAAAAATGAATAGTGGCTTGTGTTTTTCTTGTATGGTGTTATGAATTTAGAGGTGGAAGAAAAGTGGGGAAGTCATGAGTAGGTAGGTGTTTTATTTATAAACCCATAGGTTGTACTTGTTTTCCTTTCTCTATATATATGTATAAACACCTATATATTCTTGTGATTTATATATGTACCCCACCCACATTGAGCACTATGTGTTAAACATTTGCATTGTCGTGAGGGGGTGTTTTTTCCAACATCTAGTAGGGAATATGGATGGTTGGGTACTCACTCTCTCCCACTCTCTCTTCCAGGTGAGGTAGGTATGGCACATGTTGTAATGGTTGGAGGTCTGTTAGTGCTTTATATTGTAGTTGTGATAGCTCGAGTGTTTTTAGGTGAGGTGGTGTGTGGCTCAAGTGTCTTCAAGCGAGATGTGATATCCCAGATGTTTGTGGGCGAGGTGATATGTGTCCCAGGTGTCTTCGGGGTGAGGTGTGATAGACTAGGTATTTTCGATCGAGATGTAATTATGCTTGTGGGGTGGTGAGCCTAGTTTTCTACGAGCGAGGTGTGTTGTGACCATGCTTATGGGGCGGTGTGGTATACAAAAGAGATGAGAGCGCTAGGACGTACGATGTTGGGTGTGAGAGTAGCATACCAGTTTGAAACTGGTGCGAGGTACCATGTCATCGATGTGATTTAACTTATATTATATTACTTGACTTTCATTATTCAGTGAGCGTGCTTTGGTGAGGTTGGGGTGGTCAGTATACCTGTTTAGGTGTTGTTTGGTTCTGTTGTTTTCTCACAGGTGCATTAGTATGCTCCTTCCACTTGTGCACGAGAGACTTGGGTTTTCCTATTGAGTATACTTTTATTCTCACCCTATATATATATATATAACTATTTTCAAGTTTTCGGGAGGATTGTGTGGATCGTGTTGGATGTTACTAGCTTAGACCTTGGTACGGTTGCTGTGTTGCTACTCTAGCTTTGTTTTTGGGTACTTACTTTGGAGACTTTTATTGTATCTATTTCATTTATACATTAATGTGAGATGGTTTTGGATTTATTTTATAGTATTTTCTAGATTTGTATTATGGATTATTCATCTTATCTCCCAATCTTATTTCTTATAAAAGGGTAATGCCTCCCATTTGTGATATTTTTACACCCTTAGTGCTAGTCGCCAACCCGAGGCCTACTGTAGGCAAGACTCAGGGGTCATTATCTCTATTTCTTCATTATCTGCCCAGGAGGGGTATCTTTGGAGGGAGGGGGTCATGAAAAGTTTAGTGGGAATGTGGTCGTTGTCCTAGTAGTATATATTAATGACATATTACTTATTAGAAACAATATACTCATCTTATAGTCAGTTGAGGAAAGGTTAAACAATTGTTTCTCCGTAAAGGACTTAGGTAAAGCAACCTACATTCTAGGGATCAAAATCATTCATGATAGATCTAAGAGGATGCTTGTACTAAGTCAAAGTACATATATTAACTATATACTAAATAGATTTAGTATGGAACAATCCAATAGTGGATTGGTTCCAGTGTCACAAGGTTTACATTTTTCTAAGAAAATGTGTCCTCAAACACAACAAGAGAAAGAGAGAGTGAGTAAGATCTCATACGATTCGACGATAGGATCAATCATGTATACAATGTTGTGTACTAGACTTGATATTTCCTATGCATTGAGCATGGTGGTCAAATATTATGCAGACCTAGTAGAACAACATTGGACTAATGTTAAGGCTATCCTTAAGTATATAAGAAGAACTAAGGATATGTTCTTGGTGTATGGAGGAGATTAGGAGCTATTATTAGGGGTTATATTGATGCTAGTTTTTACACAAATCAGAATGATCTGAATTCACAATCAGGATATGTTTTCTATCTCAAAGGAGGAGTTGTGAGTTGGAAGAGTTCAAAGTATCCAGTTGTTTCTAATTCTATAGCAGATTCCGAGTATATAGTGGCTTCTGATGTATACAAGGAATCCATTTGGATTTTGAACTTTTTCCAAGAGCTTGATGTGGTACCTAGCAGTAAAGGTCCTATCACATTGTATTGTGACAATACTATAGTGGTGACTCTTGCAAAAGAGTTAAGGTCACACCTATGGACAAATCACATACTCCAGAAGTATCACCTCTTGAGGGATTTTTATCAAAGGGGTTAAGTTGTAGTAAGCAAAGTACCCACGAAAGAGAACATAGCAGACCCCTTGACTAAAGGCCTATCTCACTAGAAGTATGAGTATCATGTGAGAGCTAGCAGACTGAAGGTTGTTAGCAGTTGGCTCTAGTGCAAGTGGGAGTCTGTTAGAGTTGGTACCCTAGAACCAACTTCTGTATACTTTATGATAACTTGTATTCATAATTATGAATATTAATAAACTACTTATCATGTCATGATTTTTATTCTGTGTAATATAGTATGTGATAATGTCCTTAGAGTATCTGTCACACTAAAAGATTATAGCAGCTCCCTACTATGATGAGAAACCAGAAGTGCTATGACACTATTCTTAAATATATGTTATATATCTAGATAATATCATTTAAGGGACACAAATGATACAAGATAATAGGGGTGGAGACTCATAGGACTTTGAGGCACCTTCTCATGGTGTACTCCCTTGGTAATATCTAGTAGGATATTATGAGAATGAGACACATTGGTAGGAAATCCACATTTAAATGTGTCATTGGATGTTCCTACCTGCGGACATGTGTATTGGTCCTTAGAATTTAATATTATTATTAATGAGTATTATGGGTCATGTATTTTGATGTATTGATGAAAACTGTGATGACAGATGTTCGCAGCGAGGTAGGATATGTTGGGTGCATCATGATTAATATTGCATTAATGAATAATGTGAGAAAGGATTTATCCCTTCTGTTCTTTAATGGAAGTTGATATCTCAATCCCTTTGATGGAAATGATATAAACTAAATAAATCTATGGTCATGGTGTTCTATAGCCAAGTTCTATTTCCAGAAGGTCAAAGAAAGAGAAATCGAGCACATAGGTTGATGGCACCGGCATGTAACCTGCTTGATTTAAGATGTTGTGATAAAAGGATTATATTACACAGTAAGCATTTGTATGAGGTAACATGTCATTGTAGCATTAATTTATTTCTTTATGGATGTCTTGGTGTGTTGTTGGACGCTAACCTTGGACTTTAGGCTCCTTCACCTAATGCCACTGAAAATTGGCCTAGAGGATCACACACTAAGTGTATCCAGAATCTCAGTTAAATAATATATTATTATTTATTATTTAACAAGCTGAATAAATATTATTCTTACATGTTGTTTAATAATTATTTATGTATTCTTGATCGCATATATCATGTCATCAATTATTCAAGAGAATATAATGTGAGTAGAATATTTAATAAATGTTTATTTTCTATTTAAGTTAATATAATATTTATTTATTTATTGGTAAATAATATAGTGATATTTATTTAATAAATAAATATTCATTATTCAAGGTCTGATAAATATGGAGGAATGGCGGATCGAGTTTTTAGGTCCGATGAGAAATAATAAATATTGAATATTATTTAATTAAATAATATTTAATATAATTTGTAAGTTAATTGCATGTCGAGAAATAATATTATTATTATTATTTGACATGGGTTTTTTGCTGGGATTAAATAAATAATTAAGGGCACTTGTGTAATTATTTTATTTTAACCCTAACGATATATAAACAGAGTTATGTTATTTTCTTAATGAGCCAATTCATTTATCTTGGTTATGCACAATGGAATTGGATAATCTTCTCAAACCCTAGAGAGCTCTCTTCTACAAGAATGTTCCCAAGAACGGAGAGCAATCTTACTCCACTGGATCAAGGATAATGCTTTGGAAGTGATTCTCATAGAAATCAAAGTTGGACGACGCATGCACATGGATCTGTCATGCGAGCATCCAGAGATTCCTTCAGCGACGTCTGAAGATTTGTGGAACACATGTGGATCACTGATAGAGGTAATCTAAAATTGATTCATACAACGCAATGATGGTGCATTGTAGATCTATTACCAGATCCATCAATGAAGAAAAAATTCCAACAAAGACAATTCTTTATTTAATTAAATTAATTATAAATAATATGTGATGATCCTCCCTCTGGTTTCAGCATGATTTCCCTTGTTTGTTTTCTTTTATTCAATTCCGTAGATCTCAGTATTTATCGTCATTTAGATCTTATATTGATCATCGATCATAACAAAAAGCAATGTTGGACACCGCCCATCACATGCTTCCACTACTCCCAGAACCTACAGTTTGTACACATACGAAGGAAGTCGAAACTGAGGTAAGGGTTTTTCGTCTCACTTTTACTTCCATGAGATATATGACCCTTTTATATGTTATATCATGAATTTATTTATCTTAATGGTATTTAAAGTTTCATTTGATGTTATTTCATTTATGGGGCTTATGATTCAGAAGTTACCACTACAAAAAATGACTCGATTATAAGGGGTTGTTTTTTAGTTTAGAAGGGGTTATAACCCCCTATAAATACATTAGTGGTGGTTATGAGGAACCATTGATAATGTGCTCGTCTACTACTATTAGAGATGGTTTTGAAGAACTGCTGGTAAATTAGTATACAGATTAGCGGTAGTTAGATTGGAAGGAGTTAAAACCCCCTCTAATTTCTTCATGGAATCTCTGATTAGAGAGGGTTTTAACCCCTTATAATCTATTTATCAGAATAGCGGTGGTTGTAAACCGATGCTATTTAGACAATAAGTTACATATCAGTGGTAGTTTTCCAAACTGCCTCTAATTAAGTCTAAATTAGAGGGAGTTAAAACCCCCTCTATAGAGGACATTTTAGCGACAGTTGTAGAAACCGCCTCTACAATTAAATTTTTTCCCCATTCTAAGCAGCCCGACCCCCACCTATTTCCTCTCCATTCCGGTCTAGCTCCATCCCTTCCCCTCTTGTCTGGTCCCTCCACGTACACCCTTCCCCTCATGTCTGACCTGATTCGGTCTCTTCTTTCTTGTCCGGTCCCTCCACATACACCATTACCCTCTCCTATTCGGCCTAGTCTGATCCCTTCTCGTACACCCTTCCCCTCTTGTTCGGTGGTTTGGTCTAGTCCTGTCCCACCCCACCCTTCCCCTCCTGTCCAACGGTTCAGTCTCGTCCCATCCCTCCCCACCCTTCCTCCCATCAAGTTCGTCGCGTCGCACCCTCCCTACCTACCTTTATAAAATGTGAACCTGGTGAGATTTGAATTGCCGACCAACACCTCTAATGGCTAGCCTCTTTGCCACTATGGTAATGCGCATTTATTATATTAATTACATGTTATTATATTTATATATATCACTAAGGTGATTCAAATATATATTATTTGAATAAATATTTAAATAGATATAATTATTTATATATGATATATCTGTGTATAATATTTATATATAATATATATGTGTGTATAATATATATATATATATATAATGCATTCGTGTATAATATATGATGTATATATTTGTCTATAATATATATATATATATACATATATATATAATATATATATATTAGATACGTAAATTTTAAATAATATATTTGTGTATAATATATATATTATATATGTGTATATATGATATATATATATATAATTATATTTAAATATATAAATATTTATTTATACATATATTTGTAAATATATTTATATTTGTGTGTGTATGTATTTGTGTATTTATATAATATTTATAGATATAATATAATTATATTATATATATTTATATAATCGTTTTTATATATTTGTATATATGTATGTGTGTGTAACATTAATATTATTATTTGTTATTATTTTTAATACACCTATTTTTTAAATTATAAAAATTATATGTTGGTTTTATAAATACTATATATTTATATATTTTATTATTTATATTATACATATATTATATCAAATACATTTATATTATATATTTTTGTATGTGATTATATACATTTATATTATATCATATATATATATATATACACAGACACAAAACTAAATACATTCATATAATTGGAAATATATAATATAATTGAATCATATATATATATATATACTAAATTAATTTATAATTAATATGGTGTACTAGAATATATATAAAATAATTATATAATATATATATATTTATATATAATTAAATATTTGTAATATAATATAATTATAATATATATATATATTTATTTATTTATTTAATTTTAATTTTGTCTATATTTTATATGTTTGTATACATAATATAATATAAATGTATTTATATAAAAATATTTGATAAAAATGTATTTAATATAATATATGTATAATATAAATGTATAGTTTTTATAAAACCATGTATAAATTTTATAAATTTGAATAAATATATTTATAATTACATTTATATTATTTATACCGATATTTATATATGTATACATTTTTTTTATAGGTATAAGTATTTATTTAAAGTATTTATATAATGTCCTTATATATATATATTTATACTATATGTAAATACATTTATATAATGTGTTTATGTAATATATATATATATACACACACATGCACACACACAGATATATTATAAAATTTGAATTTATATGAGATTTATTTTAAAAAATAAATAAAAATTTAGATGAGGTTTAAAACCTCCTCTAATCAAATGTATTAGCGATGATTCATGACCCCCATCAAATTTCTTGAATTAGAGGTAGTTCAAAAACCCTATAATGTCATAAATTAGAGGGGTTTAAACCCCCTAATGTTATCAATTAGAGAGGGTTCACAACCCCCTATAATTTCTTAAATTAGAAGGGGTTTAAAACCCCCTCTAATCTAAGGGATTAGCGGCAGTTCATGAACCCCCTCTAATATCTTAAATTTGAGGGGATTATGAAACCCCACTATTTTCTTTTAAAAAAATTATATATATATATATATATATCTAAATGAATATTATATATATATATATATAGCTCCTCTAAAATCCAATCGAATATATAGTGCTGTTAATTATTAAATTAGTGGCGGTTTTGACATAACCACCTCTAAAATCAAAAAAAATACTAAAAAAATAATGCTAAAAAATTTAGAGGGGGTTGTGAAGAATCCCCTCTAAAATGAATTTAGAGGGGGTTATGCAAAACCCCCTCTAAAAACCCCCTTCTAATCTGTTGTTGTTTTTTGTAGTGACCAAAGTGGTACAGGTTTTTTCACAATCTCATCATTATTCAGGATTGTTTATGTTTAAATATTACTTGGGGTAATTATTTGGTATTACTATCTTAAAACTAATATATTTTCATATCCACTATGTTTTCAATAACTTTTAAATTAATATCACCATTTTCCTCTCTTTGGTACTTAAAATGATTAAGAAAATGTTTTTTAGAAAAGAAAACATTATTTCTCTTTTTTGTCGAAAATGTTTTTCCTTCCAAATCTATGTTTTCTAAAAATATTTTCAAAAATATTTTTAACATACTCCAAATGATTTATTAAAAACATTATTATTTTTTTTAATTTTTACAAAATGTTTTGAAAGGGATCTTCATGTCGTTTTCCAAACAAGCTCTATTTGGATTTTATCAAAAATGTGAAAGAATTTTTTTTAACTTATACGACATGTACCAAATTTTTTTCCATCATGGAAACTCAATGTTTTAAAGATTATTTTACAAGTTTATAATTTTATTTTAAAAGAAAATTATTTTCAAAATGTTTTGTGAACTTTTAATTTTAAAAAAAATCAAAATAAAAAGCATATTTTCCTAAATAATGAATTTAATGACATTTTTATGGTATTTATATTCATCAATGACAACACCCCTCATTTTACTTATGATTAATTGGGAATATATTATAATGATACCATCCTAATTATTTCTCTAGATGGTTTATGATTAGTTAGACTGGGGATGTGATATTTTGATATCATTCATCATATTACTCTGGATGGTTTATGATTATGTTTATTGATTAGGGAAAGTATAAACATTTCATAATCAAGTTTTTCAGTATGAATTTTTATGTTGATTATGTTTCTCTCCTTTCATATGATGAATGCATTGGACTTAGTAAGTGATGAGCGGAGCTCACTATAGCCCCTTGATGCATCGTTAGGTCACATGAGACAAACTAGCTTGGGTTTTTACCTAAGGTCTTACCCATTTATATAAGATGTCTTGGAATGAGGTCGTGAAGGTATGGTTATGATATCTATCATTATGAATCCCCTCATTATGAGAATATTTATTAATGTTCCATGTGATTATTTTATTAGTTATAATATACATGGTTAAGTTTCAAGCTCATGTGATTATTTATATAACATTATTTGATCATCATTTATTTCTATCATATTATGCTCAAGTAATTGATTAAATGACATGTGTTTGAGTTATTTATATTTTCATATTGATTATTCTTATTTATTCATGATATCTTCTATTGTATGCATACCCTTACTAAGGATTTGAGGTCACCCCTTTCTTATGTTTTATTTTCCCCAGGATACCAGGAAGTGTTTTGTGATTGATATGAAAATATATGCTAAGGGGAAATATATCATTCTCAAAGAAAACATGTTGTGTATTTTTTGTTCTCAATTGTAATGTGAATTTAAAGTATTTATCCATTTTACCAATACTATTAAACTATTCGGTCCTTCGGATGTGATTCCTTATATCTTATGCCAATATAATAAAGTAATCACTGACTCTAGGATACTAAGATCAGGATCTTTACATGGTTTATATGGTCTTAAATTATAATGAGGTTTTTATGTTTGTTTCTATTCTAGGTGTTTAAATGAGTAGGGTGGAGAAGTCGAATCCCTCCAGTATAGCTAGGGATGGAGATCATCAGGGGAAATTGAAGAAGTTCCCACTTTAATTTGTTTAAGGGGGGGATTTGATGCTTCTAAATAACAAGAGGTTGTGACTGATCAAGATGCTTCAGAATATATTGGTTTTAAGAATGCTCTATCTCCATAATTGACTACTTTTAACCAGAAGGTTTTAACTAAGGAAGATCTTACTGATAAAGTGATAGAGGCATCTCAAAAAGGAAATGTTAATAGACTTATTGTTTCATGGATTTTTTATTATAATGGGGACTAGAATTCTATTTTTTAACAGGAAGGAAAAGAAACAATAGTGTATGAGGAAAATTTCTCTCAATACAAGTCTAAAAAATCTCAATCAGGGATTACTTTTATTCAAAAAAGACAGTGAATACAAGAACAGCTACCAAATATAAAGATATGATGGTGGTGATCATGAAAATGGGATTGAATTTTTTTAAAGAATTATTGATGACTTAGGATGTAAAATATTTTGATAAATGATTCCTAATTTTAAATTCAAAGGAGATGTTGAATGAACCACTAGACATTATAATTTCAGCAAACTGAAAATAGAGGCTTAGACTCATCAATTACTCTATAGATTTCAAATAGGATCAATTTTATTTGATTTCTTATCAAGGGAATATTTTTATACAAGTATATAAGTTGAAAAAAATGAGTAATTTATTCATATTTTGAATCATTTGATAGATAAATTTTAATCACATGTTAAAAGGAATTTAGACATGAAAATTTTTGATTTATCATGGGAACCTTTTAGGTTGTCTAGATCTAATATCTATTTTTTCATTTGGAATGGGGAAGATGATTATATTAGTAGAAGTTGAAAATATAATTACTTTGTTGTATAATAAAATTTTCTACCATGAAGTATCATGAAATTTCATTTCAAAGGCAAAACCTTTGAAGTTTTGGTTGGTATTTTTCTTTTTTACCTTTTCCATTTTTATTTAATTTGTGATTTGTGTAATGGTTTTCCTTCACCAAAATTAAGGTTTATAATGATTACTATTTCCAAAAAAATGTATTTACATAAACATGTCTGTGGAAATATCTCTTTGTGTGTGTGAACAATATAGACATGCACACAGAGAGGATCGGTCGATCCACTATTTGATTTGAGAGACACATTTTTTATTGATCATGACCCATTTTTCATCAACTTATGGGGTTCTAGAAGGTGTATTATTCTCATCATATTGGTTTTTATCTATAGGTTTCTTCTATTAATCTGTAATAGTCTTGTTTTTCTTCAATGGTGGTATAATGAGCTTCTATAAACACTTAATATATAAATGATCTTTCATTTTAGGCTTCCAGGTTGCATAATTAAATACAACCAATTTAATCACATTATGGTATTTTCCTCCATTTAAGTGAAGAAAATATCTAAAAACTAACTATATGGATGTGTTTAAAATAACTAATTTAGTGGAAACTGACTCCTAATGCAATTCCCCAACCCAAAACCCATTCAATCCAGAGAGCCACATGGCCTCAAGTGCACCTCCTTATATTCCAAATAATGTAGACTAGTAGCGAGGGCCTAATCTATACAATTGAGAGACTATGTACTCAAAGAAAAGTTATAAAAACAACATAAATAATCAAGAAACATTAACATTAGATTATGTAAAATAAATAAACATCCAATCGCATATATGATGTTGGAATTCATAACATATAACTAACCACATATCGGTCTAATCACAAATATAAAAGAAAATAAAAATAAAGCCCATGCACACTGGCCCTACTATCATCCTTGTGCCTCATCCCAACCTCCTAATACCCTCAAGCTGCTCCAACCTAGTCTTGTGCACAACCTATTCTCTAACATGAAATGTATACATAAGGTATGCATACGCACTGAGATGCTCGTGCAGGGTGTGAGTATAAAATCAGTAGGGTCTCACAAAGCACCCCTAATATACGTCATTATATGCATGTGTATTCATGAGGAAAAATAGATATAATAAACATTCTCACTAAGTCATCATGCACTAACTAGATCATCACAACACCCAATGAGGTACACATGCACGTCAGATCATTGGGTGCTAACCAAGTCACCCCGACCCTGACTATACCTGCTTCAAATATATGTTAGAATCCACTTGTTTTCCTATGCCATCATATTAATACTCGGCCCGTAGCCAAAGACTCAGGTTAAGGCGGTGTCCAAAATCTTGACCCTCTACCCACAGACATTGGGCACAGTCATGCATCCACATGCCTTAACCCATCCCTTCTCACTAAAGGGAGGTACATCGATCATGCTTTACATCGTCCCACAACCCAACCCCTAGAGTGGTCATCTTCCATGACCCAAGCCACTCCTAGAAATGTCCTCAGTCATCTAACAACCTATTCCCTCTCATTAAAGACATGGTCAACTAGGCCTCCTCACTCAAGGACATGGCCTATTCCATAACCTCTACCCTATCACTTAGGGTATGGCCCAATTACATGCACACTGACCCAATCCATGTTTGGAAAGGTACTTGGACCAATACCCGGAGTGTTAAGGCGTGGTCATCACACCAACCCATCCCCATCAGACTCTAGGGAGGTCACGTCAAAAACATGAAGCACAAAAAAGGCCTACATTCCATCACATAGTTCATTAGTTGATCCTAGGATGCTATTTTCTTGAGACTTAGCCCCTAATCCAATCATATCTCAACTCACCCAACAGGTCATCCACTAGGTCCCCTATACCCACTACACTCTTTGCTCATCAATGTTATCTCACAATCGTCACCCAATGTTCATAGCCTTAAGGCTCCTCTGACCCAAACCTCAAGGTCCAGTCCAACCTTTCCAAGCCCCTTGTCACTCATGGACCTGATACCTAGGGATCATCCCAATCTGTCACATTCTACCCAACCCTAGCCTCGACAGGTGAGTTCCTAACCCCCCCCCCCCCGAAATCCTGATAACAAGTCCCAAATAACTTCTAAGACTCTCACTTATGTCTCATCATGCATATCCTAAGGGAGATCCCTCATCTTTTCACTCATAGGTAACTCATTCCCATCACCCCACACCAAGTCTCAAAGGACTCCTCTTGCTCTAAGCACATTTTAAGACCCACCTCCACTCTTAGGATGGGTATCCTCATATCTCAAAAGACATATAGTCATCTCGCCTATCATTTCTCAACCCTAAGCCTCTCACGCCTACCCATCGAACCTTGGTACCCAAACTAGGCCATTCCACAACTCATATGACAACCCAATACCTCATATTGGTCTCTTTTCATCTCACTTGGCACCATCAACCATTAAAACACAGTCGTCGAGTGATCCTAAATTATTTAAGTTCTAAAGATCACTTATTCCAAGCATATGAAGTCTAGTGCCACCCTATTCCGTCTACTCAGAGCACCAATGGTCCCTAAACCTCATGCTCAAACCCCATTTAGTGTTCAAGCATGCACGCTCATAAATACAAATGTGTATTTTATTGTTTCATAGGGGAAACCTACTTGGAACATGGAGTTAACCCCTCACCGAGCTTCATCGAGCCCCGTCCAAGCCAGCCAAGTATTGCCTACACTCCCATACACTTTTCTCATGCCAAGAGGCATCAAAACTTAATTATAATCATTTATAATTAATTATTCAAAATTAATTAGATAGGCATAGACTCTTAAAATCTCATCGAGCGTCAAATGCTCGTTATAATTGTGAGCAACCGGATGTAGTCCACTCCCAATGCACCCCCAAACTTAGGCTGCACAAAATCCCCAAAAGTTATGCCTGATTCAATGATAGATTTTACCCAAAATCATCAAAAACCCTAGGAAAAATCATTCAATGACATAACTTCACCAAAATGACTTTTGATGGCGTGAAAATAGCATCTTGGAACATCCTATATGCAATCCAATCAAAATCCCCATCAAGAGAGAATGGAGTATCCTACTCGAAATTACTACTAAACGACACCAAAACCCACCTCAAATCAAAGGGGGTGAGGAAGAGGGTAGGGGTCAATTGTTCTCCTCTCCCACACATGCTCTGTCAATCCAGAACAGGGGGAGAGCCCCTCTTTTCATTTAAAAAAACTCTAAAACATTCTTTCACATCATAAACCTGTGGTTCACACTGTAAACTGCCTTGGTAGGGGGGATCCCCCTGCCCCCAAACATTCACAATGTAAACCCTATGGTAACACCATGAATAGTCTACTGATGCAGTTTTGTAGTAGTCCAACCATCTATCCTTTGTCTAACACTCTTCTAAACCCTTGAGTCACCACCCAATCCTTGAACCTTGTCTATAATCATCATGCACAAAATTTTAAACCCTCAAAACCCTATTCTGAGTCCCGGTTCTCAAAATAAGTCATCCACCGTACAAAAATTTGAAATCCTTCACAAAACATAATGAATTGAAATCCATTGGGGTGTTAGACTTTAATGACTCAAACCAGACTCCTACTAGGTTATTTGTGATGTGTATCACTAGAAAAAAAATTAAAAGATATTTAAAAGTTATGTCTGGGCACTTTGAATTTTTTGACCACTGGAACATCTCATTTTTTCATCATCATAGTGGATTCGATACCACTTTATTGGGAAGTGATGCATTCATGAATTTGTTTAGAAACATAATGCAGATTCATAAATAGAAAAATAAATAACACATAAATTTTATGTGTTTCGACAACATGCCTACATCCACGGGAGAAGGGAGTCGCTCTATTTCTTTCTCTCTAGATAATCACCAAAGTATACACCACATACAATATGCATGATAAATGATATCAATTTAAAGGGGGGTGGTCCAACCTCCCCAAATAGATCTTGATTTATCATTAAATTAGTTATCTAACATTGAAGGCAGTCATTCATGGTCAATTACTGAATATTAGATATTCTTCCTATAAATCTCCCTCAAAATTGGGAGTTACCCCCACGGTATATATATATTTAAATTATAAAACATATACATATATTTAAAAAAATTCATGACTAGATGAAGAAAAATAAATATTGATGATGGTCAATCCACGTACTTGTGATATGATGATGATTTAGTGAAGAAAAACAGAGATTAATAAAGGTTTATTGCACTTCAAGGGAAACAACACCACAAATTGTGAGGAGAAAGTAAGATGAGGAATAAGAAAGTTATATTGGGTTTAAAATAGAAATGGTCTTTCTAAGCACTATAGTTAAAATCCCTGAGAAATGAGTAATTTTTTAATGTTGAAAAAAATACAATTTTCAAGCACTTATAAAAAGCACAATTGTTAAGAAAGATCACTATTTTTTCTCTCCTCAATTTATTATAGTGGACTCAAAAAATAAAGTCATCATATCACAGTGTATTGATCCAAAAACTATAATTGTATGATCAACTTTAACTATTTTAAAATCTAGTCCATCATATTGATTCATTCACTCTCTTTGGTTGTAGTTTTGCAATATGTTATTGAATGTTGTTTCCTTGTCATTTACCTTGTTTATTTGATTTTTTAGGCCTTTTATATCCCTTTTAGTAGGTTTTTCTTATATGTGTATCTTTTTTTAGGGTCTAGGGGGTCTATGTGAGGTTGTCCTATGTTTGAGAGTTGGTAGGCAGTGAAGCGTCTTGGCAGGGTCTTGGGTCTCTATTTTTTTTCGTTTGCCCGGGAGTTGAACTTATGTTAGCTTTTATTTGTTCCTCTATGTCCTATAGGGTTGTTTTCTATGGGTATGGACCTATAGCGAGTTCAGTGCTTAACCTTGAGTAGTTTGTGGGTGTAGTGTCCTTATGAGTTTCTTAGTTGACCATCAAGATTCTTAGCTTTACTATTTGACCCCTTCTAGTGTATTTATTCTAGTTTCCTAGTGTTTAGTACCACGTGTCATTGGGAAGATATATTAGAATGTGATGTTTACCCTACTCTTTAGTTAGATGCCCCTCTTTGATCACTATTTTTTCTCACATTTTAGAGTCATCCTAGGATTTTGTGACTACTTGCATATGATCTTGCAGTTTTCATTTATTTTAGTAACTCTCTTGTTGTGTTTGTTCTATGATATTTTCTCCTTAGGTGGAGATTATAAATCCATTCATTTTAGTATTTTTTGATACCTTGCATCAATAGTCTTACTATTATAGGTGTTCAGGTGGCTTGTCTCGGCTTAAAGCCGACGATGCTAGGTGTTTCTATCTTTTTATTTTTATGGGTTTAAGTGGAGACTCTCTTTCAATTTCTTCCTTTATCATGATCACTCTCTCTATATTGATTATTGTGCTATTGTTTTCATTTTAACTTGTTTCATTTCTGAGTTTTATTCTTTGTGAATTTCTGAGTTTTATTTTTTTAATTTTGTTTAGTTTGGGTAGGACACTACTCTTTTTTTGTTGGTGTTCTACAGACACTGATTAACTGTTCCACTGACCTTTTTTAGCATGTGATCAATAGGTCTTGGACTTCCTAGATGGTGAGATCTTAGTGGTCGACTTAGGTAAGTGTAGGTATGTGATCATATTTTATATTTGTGTGGTAGCTTTTAGAATATCATTCAATTTGGGAATCATGTGTTGTGTTGATGCATGTTAGGGGTGGTTGGGCCGATAGTATGGATATGGTCATAAAATTGTTATCCCCTTTAGTTTCTTGTTTAAGTTTTGATACTTGGATTGATGGTTTTAGGTGGTGCAGAATCATTATGTGGCATAGGGATTTAATTTGAAAACTGGGGATGTATGATGATGTTGCATATTAAATCCTTCTTGAATTTAATTTCCAAGGTAGATATTTGTTGATTTGGTTTCTACTTTTTTGCGTTGTTGATTAAATATGGATTTGATATTCTTGTTTGTCATGGTTTCATCATCCCTTGGTTTTATTCATGACCCTCACATAGTGTTGGTTTTACCCCTGCGTGAGCTCTGCTTCTATGGTTGTACCCTTATGCAAGCCTTGTATCTTTTTCTTTACCCTTACGTATATATTATTTACCTTTATGCATGGTTTTGGTGACCATTATGCAGCCTTTTGTTCTTCCCAGATCACCTTTATATGAGTATTGGTGCACCCTTGCTTAAGTCTTGTTGTCTCTAGTTACCCTTACGTGAGCACCAGGATAACCCTTACATAGTTTGTGTACTGCAGGCTCTTCCCTTACGTAACCCATTTGTTGAGCCTCTCACATTCATGTATCATTTATTAAGGTTCAATTATTCTCAGCCTTTCATTTCATGATTTCTATTGATTCATTGCAACAACCCTCGTCTCTCATGGATATTTCTACCCTAGCTCTCTCAGATTGAATATGATCAGCTTGTGGTGGCATGATTTATTTATGGGAGCTCATCTTGGATAAGAGAGAGTGAGAGAGATCAGTGAGAATTAAGATGTCTGACAACCTTGGTCCTTGGATCATCAGGGGGGAAGTCGAGAGACAGCTTGACCAGGCAGGTTCGTGGAGCTGATTATTGGTTCTCAAAGTTGTTGTGACCCCTTAGTATCTCGTGGCGTGCAATCCTGAACAATGATGAACCTTAATAGTAGTAATGAACTTGTAAAACAATATGGAAATGATTTCAAATATTATATCGATCTTCTTCATTGAAAAATATGTGACCGGGCCCTATTGAGAGGGTCTTGGTCTTTTAAATGTTTTCCTTGACAGTTTTTTCAAAATTTTGTATATGTTGTTTATTACATCGTTGTGTGTGTTGTTTGGTCATGCCTTTGTTCATGTATTTATAATGTTCCTTGTACTCCTTTCATTTTTCTTAGTAGAAGCCCTTGATGACCTCGCCACATGCATGTAGACTAGTTGGTCGAAACACGTAGATCCCCGTGTCCATTTACTATTTTCCTTTTCTTATTTTATCAACCTTTAATTGTTGGACATTGTTGTGGTTTTTTATGTTTCTTAAACTATGCTACATGTATTCTGTATGGACATAGCAGAGGTATGTGGCAATAAAAACACACAAAATGAGAAGCAAAACAGAGAAACATAAATTTTAAACGTGGTTCGGACGGATGACCTACGTCCACAGGAGAAATGGGGAAACTTTATTATCTCTCTGGATCTCATTGGAGGAACACCAAAAATACACGATTACACAATCACATCGTTATGTTTATGGTATTCAATATTGTTTTAAAGAGAAGGAAAACCAGAAAATCTTTGGTTAGTTTGGGTAGCTCATATACCCATGAGAATCTGTCGCTGTCGGCTGATTAATATTGGCAGCTTCAATGATGGATTCTGCCCACCATACTACCCATTAAAGGATACCTGAATCCTGCCAACAATGGAGAAAGATTATTGTTAATAGAATGGAATCCTCTGACTTCTCCCCATATTGGGAGTGGCCCCCACAAATCTCCCCCTCACGACCAATTTGGGGTAAAATCTAGACATGCAGTCTCCTTGCAGGCATTGAAAACTTCATCAGCAAATGGAACATGCTTCTTCTTGCCAGATGATGCATCATTTCCACCATCTTCAATCTATCTCAGGCTGACTTCAGTCCCCAATAAATGATACAACCCTTGGGACTCTTTCCCTATAAGCATCATTGCATCCCTACGTGAGACTTCTAACACTCCACCCACTATGGAAATCTTGTATCCTCTCGCATCGAGCCTACTTAATGATACTAGGTTCCATCTCATCCTCGAAATGAATTTCACATCATCCAGTTTACGAACTCCTCCATCAGGTGTATTCAATTTCACCATCCCAACTCCTCAGACCTCACATGTTGACCCATCACCGATTCTCACCTAATCTCACACCTTTTGAAAAGTATGAAATGCACCTTTCATCATACATATGTGTGTCGAGCTCCCCAAATCCAAAATTCATCTGTCTTCCTTTGGATTTTGAGTCTACTCATTCTTCTTTCTTAGAAATCGACATTCCTGCTTCATGTGACCATATCTTTTATAGTAATGACACTGCACTTCTCCCTGTTCAACTCTCTCATCTGAGTGTAAGCTTCCTGTTGTCAAGTTGACTTTATCATCTGCTGATAATTCTATGATGTTCACATTCTTCTCTTCAACTTTATCTTTCCCAACAACATACCGTTTTCACTCTCCATAATCACTTATATAGTGACCCTTTTTCTCACACCAAAAACACGTGATTTCGCTAGGATCACGTCCTCTCAATTTTGGCTTCCATTATTTACCTCCTAACATCTGATATCGACTCCTCCCACGCTGGTCATATTGCATTACCATGATTTGCTCACCTAAATGTGTCACGGGTCTTCAGAATGCCTCTAAATCTTAAAGCGATGACATCACCTCATCCAGCTTTAATGTTTCCTTCCCCATGAGCAATGCGGTTAAAAGTCTATAAAATTAACTTGGTAGAGATGAAAAAATCAAAAGTACTTTGTCATCCTCTCCAACCTTTACACCGAGCCCTAATAATTGTGTCAGAATTTTGTTGAATTTGTTGGTGTGATCCAACAAATTTGTTCCCTTGTCCATGCACAACTGGTACAATTTCTTCTTTAAGAATAGTTTGTTAGTGAGCGACTTCGTCATATATCGCAGCTCCAACTTTTTCCAGATCTCCTTCGGTGAGATCTCGTCCAACACCGAGTACTTTATCTCATTCTTTAGACATAGTCGAATTGTGCAGATGACCCGCATCTCGAGCTCTTCCCAATCATTGTCACTGATTGTCTCGGGCTTTTCTCTGATCAACGGTCTGATCATGCCCTGCTGCATAAGAATATTTTTCACTGTGCTTTTCCACAAGACAAAATTATTTTGACCATCGAACTTCTCAATCTCAAATTTTGGTAGTGCTCTGTCTCCAGTCATTGTCGTTGTCGCAAAACGTGATCACCACCATTGATGGCACACCCCTTTTACACCACCTGATGTAGTGCTAATTTTGAAAATATAACCGTATAGATGCATCTGGAATGGTTGAAATAGTGGGAATTGACTCTTGGATTGTTGAAATCGGAGTCTGATTGGTTGAAATATTGCTAAAACAAATTCAATGGTCCAGATCGCCTGCTGACGTGGTGATGATGTGGCACGCCGGAGTATTAGCCAACATCTCACCATAAATTTCTTCGACGGTGCGAATAATACCATCTTTTTTTGGCACAGGGCTACTTTTCACCCACGGTTTGACCGAAACTTTGATATGCTCTGCAGGGCCCGTTTCAACTCCATTTTCAATGTCGCTTACACCGTTGGAATTATCTCATTGTTCTCTTCATGGATCTGGCATTGGAAAAATTTTCCAACCACTTTCAATTTTCTGATCACCTGAAAAACTTGTTTTTGCCTCATCGTTTTGAACTCCCTCACTTCAGCTCCCTCTAATACCACTTGTAAGGACGCAGAGGAGGTGCATGGCAACAAAAACACACAAAATGAGAAGAAAAACGGAGAAACACAAATTTTTAACGTGGTTAGGCCGGATGATATACATCCACGAGAGAAACGGGGCAACTCTATTATCTCTCCAGATCTCGTCAGAGGAACACCAAAAATACACGATTACACAATCACACCATTCAATTTATGGGATTTAATCTAGTTTTAAAGTGAAGGAAAACTAGAAAATCTTTGGTTGGTTTGGGTAGCTCATCTACCCATGAGAATCCGTCACTGCCAGTCGATCAACATTGGCAGCTTCAACGATGGTTGCTGCCCACCATACTGCTCATCAAAGGAGATCTGCATTCTGCCAACAATGGATAAAGGATGATGTCGATAGAATGGAATCCTCTGACTTCCTCCCCATATTGGGAGTGGCCCCCACATGTTCCATGTTCTTTTGATACATCGAAACCAGCTTTCCTTCGCTTAGCATTTGGAGCCTTATTTATTTTCTGTTTTAGTCATTATTGTTGCTACTTTAATTCTTAATTTCTAGGATGATTCTTCATGTTTAAGAATCTGGTTTTCCACTTTCAAGTGTTTACATGTGTCAATATAGAATCGTTTTCTCATGTTTGTACATATATATGTTTTTGTTTATGAGAATTCTTGCAACCTTGTATGTTGTATTAACCATTGGATTGTAATGGTATCTAGTTTGTTCACTATTAAGTGGTTTCATGAATGATGGTGCAATATAATCATATATTGTAATTTGATCAATCTTAACAGTGTTGATTGGTGCTACTATAGCTTGGGTTAATAACCTTCATGTTGCGAGAGAGTTTCTAATGGTGGTGTTGGATTAGGTTGATGACAAGGGTATAAATACTCATCGTGCCATATTGATATGTTCAAATTAAAGTCCAACTCATCTGTTAAATGGATTATAATGTCATGTAACTATGCCACATATTATTTATATATTTGAATATATAATTAATTAATAAATACAAATATATTAAATTTTATTCATTTATATTAATTAAAATTAATTTATAGTACAAATAATTACAAATCAAATAATATATTATTTTATATATACTAATCTACTTAAAAATAAAATATATTTCATGAATACATGTATGAAAAAATGAATTATTTTAATAATTGTCTATTTTATCATGTTAATCATGTTAAACATCACAAATCCAAACTAGATCAATTATTCAACTGTGTACTCAGTTCGTTCGTGTTCACATCGTGTTCAATTGCCGACTTCACAGACCATGTGTTTCATGTGTCGGCCCCACCTCCCACATCTTCTTCTCTGTCTCCCCATATCTTCTCTTCCTTAGTCAGTGTAGGGTCACATTTTTCTTCATATTCTCCACCCTCTCCACCTCCACCTATGACATCTTCGACAATCACTTAGCGCGCACAGATTCATACAATGCTAGCTCAATGCTCTTCTACGTCGCTCCCTATACGCCTTCTCCATCACCGCCACTTGAATATGTCCTGCCGTCTCCTACCTTTCCACTGCCTCCGCCTGGTCATCATTGCTTGGGCCAGCTTGCATCCAGGTTGTTGCCTTAATCTCTCTTGCACCATCGGCATAAAGAGTCTACGTCACCATGGAGATCGAGCCAACGAACAACGCTATCATCATCTACATTTTTCCTCCCTTCACCCTAGGTCAAAAACCGCCACACTGTTTCTCCTCACATTTTTTTTAAATTGGCTCTCATACCCTAACACATTTCATTCCACATCTCCCTTAAATCCAGGTGCTTAGATTCCGTGTTTCAAAAAATTTATCATCAGTAAAACCGGCGCCCATTATCATTCTCAATAACAATTTATTTCCAAACACTGGTTGATTTGTTGGTAAAACCGAATCCTAATATGCATTTATTTATTTTTGAAACATGTTTTTATTTGTTTTATATTTTTATTGATGCATTATTTGGTGTGAATCTATTTTTTATCCATTGTTCTTCAATGTTGTTGTGTCTTTATCCATTGTCCTTTGTTTGTCATGTCTTCATCACTGCACGCAGTAGTAGATTTTTGGAAGTCCATTTTTTTGGGAAGAGATTCATTTATCTTGATTTTCTTTTGAAAATGTGAGCTTGTTGGAGAACTGGCCTAGTCTGAGTACTTTTTCATAGAATATATTTTAATGTGGACTTGATGGTGGATCAGTTTAGTCCGCAAGCGGATTGGACCGAGCCTATTTTCCCAAGCTCCCATAAAACGTGGGCTTAAACAAACATATGTTTTTTAGGTCCGCTCTATATGGGATTAGTTGTTCTGGTCTAGTATGCTCACCCTTTAAGCTCCCCTTGACCCCACACACCTCCTGTTGTTGGAATCAACAAGCTCCAATTTCCAATTATAGTGCTTATCCCATTCCAATCCTCCACTCTCACCAATCTCATCCTACACCACACATGCCAATCTGTTCTCAGCTTCTGCTTCTCATCCTCAACCCATATGTTGATGATGATCCCCTCTCACACTGTTCATGTTGTTCTTAATATACAGCTTCCAACCCATTTTGTTGCTCAATAATAGTTGACTTCATATCCAGCCTTCTCCTTGTAAGAACAATTTTCTCTGTTTCTGTTATTTTCATTTTCTGGTGAAATGCATAATGCTTTCATTCAATCTTCCTTGTTATAGGTGAAAACATGCTTCATGTGTTATATTACAATAATTAAACCAAGTTTTCCATTTCCCAACTTTTATTCCAAGCAATTATCTGCACATCAGCCGTAAAACATCCTTTGTATAATGATACAACTTTCCAAGTCCCTATTGTCAGCCATTTCCTCTTGCGGATGAGCATGGTTGTTAGTGGCCATTATATTTTGGGTGGCCACGGTAGTCCTCTGTTTTCATTTATGTGGACTTGAGGAAGTGAGTGAGTGAAAGAGATTTGGTATGGTTAAGAATACCATGTGGATTAAATAAAGTTGAATACATGTTGGCACATCAATTATTCTCCATGGCGATTATATGAATCAGTCAAAAGGAGACAAAATATAGCCCTATTCATAGTTGTTTATGGTGAAAGATGCAAAATGGCAATGAGGTCCCTTGGCACTATGGTGCATAAAATACTACACTACAAGTGAAAATTTCATTTACGACACAAATATGATATTTACAAATAATAAATCATAAATATGAAAAATAAAATAAAAAAATAAAACACATTATAAAATGAAAATTAAGTTCATCAAAAGACACAACTTTGTAACCTAAACAAGTATAAATATTACATAATTCACAAAGACAAATTAATATAAAATGTCATATCATTCTTCATTTTCATCCTTGGAAACATCACTATCATTACGAACAGGATCATTAAGGTGCTCTTCAATATCTTTCTCTTTAATATTTTCTCTTGACTCAACATCTTCCTCCTATTTTTCAATCCAATGAAGGGATAATCTTGTTTTTTGTTACCATGGAAGTGGATTCTCTAGTAATATTATTAGGTTCCTTAGCTTCATATGCTAAAGATACTTTTCCTTGGGTTAAATCATCATCCTCAAAAACAAGATTATTTGTTGCATCAAGTTCCTTTTTCCCTTGGCCATACATATATTTGTTGCCATCATCAATGCCTTTCGATGAGATGAGATAATTGATTTCATGTTCATTAAACATTGTATCAAAACCCTATTATATTTTACATAAATTTAGTTATTCAACTTTGACTGATGTGTTGATTTTCAAAAATGCTTCAATTTTTTTCACAACCAAAAGCACTTCAAGTGAGACTACGATTTTTTATTGCAAACCGCCCCAATTGGGGAATTGAGGCGCCATTAGATTCTCACCAATCAACCAATGCATTAAACTTTATTTTTTGAATGACCAAATTGGTTTTAAGAGTGCCTGAAGCATCTCTATATTTTGTTATCTTCTCATAGATTTTATCTAAAGTTCCAATATATGGAATCAATCATTGAATGAAATTAATCAAACTCAAGTTTTCCTTTTTCACTATCTTTAATGTTAATATTTTCATTAAAGAACCTGGGATTCAGGTATTATTCATCAACATGCAACGATTGATGAACTTGCACTTCCCATCTTACATCAATGATTTTTAAAATCACTTTATACTTGTATTCATCACTATTAAAATCCTTCACGATAACCTTTATTGCTTTATACATGGCTTCATAAATGTATCACATCATAGGTTTCTTTTCACTATGAATAAAACTAAGGAATTTAACCATAGGATCACCCACTTTAAGAGAATAAAAAACATTATTTCAAAATGAAGTACTCTACACAATAAGAGTTATCCTTTTACCTCCGCGCTCCTTTGCACACTTGCTAACATTCTATTAATTTGAGTCAAACATCTTCTTAAATTGCTCTATTATTAGTGCATTCTAGAGACACAATGGTAACAAATATTGATTTTATAAGCATAATTATCTCTCTTTTTGGTCAACTGTCTCATCATGTTCAACAGAACTGCATGATTATAAAAATAACCATTCACCTACATTTCCATTTTGAAAGTTGGGGGAAAATCAAAAAAAAACATGTCTTCCAATGTCAAATCCAAATAGTTAGTGACACATAGTCGAATAAAAATTCCTCATGCAATTTTCCTACCAAAGATAAAACAAAAATTCAAATTAAAACACTATCACTAAAAAAATCTAAAATCTAAAATACATTTGAAAACATTAAAAAATATAATGCTTACTAGTATAGACATTATCTAAAGCACTATTAGTGACAACTTGAACAACATTAGAAGGTTTAACCTTTTTAATAAATTTATCAAATCAAACATTTTTGCTTCATTTTTTACATCAGAAGAAACATTAGTGTATTTAATGAAAGATCGATCTCTTTGGGATATTCACCAATAAATTGATTAGCATTATTCTTCTTATATTTGTCCACCGAAGCCTCTTTTGGAAGGATTGATGTGTTTTTCGGCCCATTGAATTGCTCCTTTAATTCTTCTTTAAGCCCATACCATGAATATTTTAAATGGTACTCTACAATAATAGTGAACCAATGTTTTGCGACTCCCTCCATACTAGCATGAGCGAGAGGGATCTTCAGGAACTGGTCTGAAGGAAAATCAGGTTTCAACGTAGCCTAAACCGCAGATAGAGCGACCAACACTTTAGGTGAGATAACTTCTTATCATGAACTCGACGCCTCTATCTCCATTGATGGTCCTGCATCTTACTGTGACATTTTATCCAAACATCGCACAACTTTGATGATGTACTTACAAAATTCCACTTGTTCTGCCAATTCCTGCTCCCACCGCTGTTGAATTTGCATGAGGTTGGTCATTGATGAAGATAATTTGAACAATGTTACATCAACTCGCCCCATGTGCTTTTCCATTGCCTCGGATCGAGCTTGATGACATGTTTCCATGGAAGATTTTCCATGTCGTCCAACAAACGTGATTCTGGCGAGTCGGACCAAATGATGAGAACCTTGAGCCAACAGTCTACCTAGGGTGGATGTAGTACCCCCAGTTTTTTTTATGTAACCCTTGATTAATTATTTTCATGGTTATAAAGTTTAAGGGTGATGGTTGGGAGAGTTGGGAGAACTTTGGAGGTGTTTTGAGGGCAAATTGGAAGTCACACGGGAGGCACATGGTTTGTCTAAACGTGCGGCCAAACCGTGCGTAGTTGGAACTTTTGAGGTAGTGGCTACCGTATGGATGGAGCACGGTTAGGTAGATCATGCGAGGAGGTCATGCGAGGGTCTGTCGAGGCAGTGGCTAATGCACGGTTAGCGCACGGTTTGTCTAACTATGTGAACTAACTATGCAGACACTTAAGTAAGATCCTAAAAAAGTGGATCTCATGCGTTTTTGCCTCTAAATGGATTGTTTTTCCTCCTAAGCAGCCATAACTCGAGATTACTCTCCCTTGAAGGTATTAGAACCTATATCAAGAATTTTAGAGGTGATCTGAAGTCTTTCCTCATTGAATCAAAGCCAGATTCTTGAGTTATGTGATCATTCTTCATCGTTCTTGATCGTTTTCTTAGATCTACTTAGATCTAATTCTCGTCTTCTCTCAATTTCTTAGATCTAAGCCTATTATGGGTATATATAAGTGTGTGGATGCCAAATATGATGATATTTGGTCTTTTTATTGTTAGGATAAGAGATCTAAGGTGGGTTCTCAGATAATCGACCCGGTTTTCTTGAGCGTTCTTCGTTTGTTGTGGTTTTCATCAAAACCTTTGAGGTAGGAGGCTTCTCTCTCAACTCCACTTTATAGAACTGATTGGAATGCTTTAAAATTTATTTATTTGTGTGAAATTTATTGTTATTTGGTTATTGGAAACTTATTGTAAACCTTCTTGAGTGACGGTATGTGAAATCTGGAAAATTGGGGATTTTGAATGAGTGCTTGTGTTTTTAATTTTAAAATAGGGATTTTAAAATCGGGATTTTTTGGAATTGTGAAACATGGTTTAGATTAGATGTTTTAAATAAAAGGGAATTTTTTATTGGAGTGAAATGGATGTTTTGAAATTGGTTTATTCTTTGGTTTCCAATAAAAGTACAGTTTTATTGAAATGGTTTGAATTAGTTGAACACACTTGGTTTTTGACATGATGGTTGTGTGTGTTCACGGGTATGTGGGATGGATAAGGGTTATGGGTCTCCCCCATCATTAATGGTATGGATAAGGTTTAGGGATCTCCCCCATCAAAGGGTGCATGTGGGATGGATAAGGGTTAGGGGTCTCCCCTATCATTAACAGGATGGATAAGGGTTAGGGCTCTCACCCGTCAATTGGTTCATTAGGGATGACTTAGTGAAATGATGAATCACCACTCGTGAGTATAGGGATATCCAAGTAACATGCACGGTTGGTTGTGTGGATGTATGAAATGAATTGGGTATGTCAAAGTAATGTTTATAAATGGTTTTAAATATTTGTTTAGTTATTTTTCTAGAAAAATAACTTGTTGGAAAAATTGGTTTCAATTGCACTTGTATGTTTTTTGTTATAAATGGTTTTGTATACTTGTTTATATTTGGTTATAAAATGTTTTGGTAAATTGTTTTATATAAATGTGACTAAATTTTCTATCCTAGTGGCTTGAGGTAGAGAAGTCATTGGGGGAAACCTACTGAGTTTTATACTCACCTCTGCTTTGGCATTGTGGTGCTTTTTCAGATGCTATCTTACGGGACGGGGGAAAAGGTAATGTTTCCCACGTTTATAGCACTACCTCATGATGTTTGGGCTATTCGAATAATTTTTGAGCTTGGAGATTGTGGAGCATGGAGTCTTGTGGTCTTTTGAGAGTCGTGTGTCGTTTATCACTGTGTATTTTGATACTTGGTTATTCTTCCGTTGTTGTATACTTTGATGTGGTTTAGAGATACATGAAGTTGTTGAGTTATCTTCCTTTTGTTCATACATCATATAGTGAATGTTTTTTTTATGGTTGGTTAGTTTATTGGTTTATTTCTTAAAGGGTAAATCATCCCCCACTTGTATTTGAAACCCTTGGGCATTTATTGCTAGCCTTTGGCGTCTTGGGGATGTTGCTTAAGGCTTAGTAATGACTTGTTGTAATCTCAAGCCAATGAGAATTGGAGGGTCATTACAGTGGACTACTTGATTTGTACTAAAGGAATAATGTACCAAAATTACAGTAAGGGGAACAAGAAGAATGGAGGAATGGAAGAATTCTCAAGGTCAAACCAACAGAATAATATTCCCTATACTCCCTCTCTCTTCCCTGCTCTCTATATAGCCAAGTTCCCCCTCCCCTCTCCACATGGGCCTACTGCCCTACTAACTGACTTCCCCACTTTAATACCCTAACCCACTCCCAGAACTTCAAACAATTACAGCTAACCCAATAAACCCCCCTAAGAAAATTACCAAATTTCCCATGGTCATTACCCTTACACAGCCCTCGTGCATGCCTATCTCATTGTTCCAAGTAAATCATGCTTAATCATGGTATTCTTATAGGATAGGCTATTGAAGAGCAATTCGCACTTTTCTAATATGAATATTATTATCAAATCATTAAAGTATTTCATCTATGGGTTATTACATTGTTGGTGACCAAGCAAGAGACCTCCATTATGTTCTATCAGTGTTTGATTTTTATGCCACCCATATTTGATCTAGTCAGTTCTCATAGCTACTGGGAGTTGTTTTGGCTTAGAGGATGTCCCATTTAGAGCCACATCCCTTTGTTGTTTGAAGGAAAAAGAATAACAGTTCGACATCTAATGAATCATGTTGGATTTAATGATATAGTTTCATGTAACTGTCAAATTAAATGCAATGGAATGACCTAAAAGTAAACATTTTTTTGTCTAAATAATAAAACCTTTGATAACCTCATTATTCATATATTAAGGGAAGGGGGACTAAAACATCAGGATGTCCAGTGTAATGGTACATACATCCTGTTTATTAGGGAAAAAACAATGATTAGTGGTTTGAAACATGCTTAGGGGTTACTTGATTGCAGATTGTTTGGACGGAACTTCCTAACGGTTCAGTTAGTTGATGTAAAGAACATGGAGGTAAGGAAATGAAAATAAAGGAAGATAATGAAAAGTTTAGGATAAAATTGTATTGAGAAATGGGGTTTTAGTGAAATGGGTTTACAAACGTAAAAGTGGATTTTATTGGCAAGGGTAATAATATTAAATTCTTAATATTACATTATTTTATAGTTCCTACTCAGAAATTTCCATGAATTAAGAATTTCAGTGTCACACATCATAAATTGGCAACCATTGACCAAGATTTTAGTTAATTATAAGAGGACTTTACCCTACCCAAAATCTAGCATTATCTTGCCTATTTGTTTAACATTCCAAAGATTCTTGCAAGGCAATTAATGCTATAAATAAATGGGTTGAAGTACATACATGGTGAACCTTGTGGGCAGCAATCCACACCTTCTTGTTTAGACAATTTGAGTCAAAATATGTTGAGGAGACTCTTGAACACAAGGAATGGGTTGAAGCTATGAATCATGGTCTTGACTAGATTGAGAAGAACAAGACTCGAGAGCTTGTGCCTTGAACCAATAATAAAAATGTGATTGGTACATAGTGATTTCTTTCTATAAGTTGAATGAGGTTGCAAAAAATAATGCAAGGTAATACAAGGGATATTCTCAAGTGAAAGACATTGATTTTATGAAACTTTCACACTTGTGGCAAGTATGGAAACAATCTACCTAAAAATATATAAAATCTTTCAGGTGGACTTGAATTCTCAAATGGTGATCTTGAAGAAAAGGTTTAAAGTGAACAACCAGAAGAATTTTTGATAGATAAAGATGACATGAGTCTTCATTAATTGAAGGTGACCTTCAATGGATCAGATCAGGCCTCATGGACATTTATTCAAAGCCCGAAACTTGTTTTAGGAGCATGTAGTTCAAAAAGAGAAAAGTGGGCAGCAATTTAAATTTGAATGAAAATCCAATAACTTCACTCATTGTGTTTGTGCATGTAAAAAACATGATATTTGTGGGTGGTGAAGTTTAATTGTGAAGACGATGCCACCCAAATGAAAAAGAAGTTTTAAATGTCTATGCTTATTGAGATGAATTTTTTTCTTAGGTTTGTAAAATATCCAAGTTGTTGGAATGGTGTTTCTCTTGCAAGAAAAACATGTCCGTGAATTATTAAAGAACTTGGAATAGAAGATTCAAAAGTGGTGTCAATACATATGTATATTAGAAAAAATTATCCAAGGATAATCAATGGAAAATCGTGAATCAAAATAAATATAAAAGGTTATTTGGAAGTCAAGTGATCCTAAGGAGTCTCATCTTGTGATAGCAAAAAAAATTCTTTGGTATGAGAAAGTCACTTGAGAATGGTCTTGTATACGACAAAGATGAACATCTGCAATTGTATGACTACACTGATTCAAATTGGACTAGAAACGTTGATAACATAAAATCTACATTTAGCAGAACTTTCATTCGTGAAAGATGTGTGGCATGACATAGCAAGAAACACACCTCAATTAAGCACAACTAAAGCCGAGAATGTAACGTCAACTCATGCAACTACACAAATTATGTGGATGAAGTCCCAAGTGAAGGAGATGAGAGAGAATGTGAAATTTACTTTGACTATTAGGTGTAATAATCAAATTTCCATAAGGTGGTTTTTTTTTACCATTGGGTTTGATAATCAAATTGTCATAAAGTTGTCCAAAAATTCAGTTCAACACTCTTGATTGAAGCACATCGATGTAAAATATCACTTCAATAATGATAAAGCAGAGAAAAGTGAGTTGTTGTTTGATTATGTTTCCACTGAGGAACAAGTAGTCAATATTCTCATGAAACCATAGCCTAAGAATACATTTCAGAACTTAGGTTGATGTTGGGGGTGCAACCTCTTCCCCAATCAAGGTTGTGGACTTCTAAATTTCTTTTTTTATTTTTTTTTGGATTTCCTTGATAATGGGAGAAAATTCATAAATCCAGACTGAATTTGTTGATATGTGGGGGGGATGTTTGATGCATTTGTGTGAAAAGACCTAAATGAAAGAGGATAAACACATGAGTATATTCTTAAAAATTAATTTCAAGAAAAATGAGTGAGCTCACATCAAGAGAGTGTTTGAAGAGACAATTTATTTCTTCCCATGAATTTATTTTGGGAGTGTTTCTAACAAATCCAAAGAGGAAGATTAAAGGTATCATAGAGAAGGTCATTGAAAAGTTCCATAAGCATGAAAATTATTGCCACTGAGTAATAAAGTTTTCTAAAAAACATCACTCATGTGGTGTGGTGTGGTGTGAATAATGCTCTCTTGAGAGTAAGATATGAAATTCATTTTTGAGTGAATGAAAATGTTTTTAATTCTATGAACATGATCTCTATTTATATAGTTGAATTTGTTATCAACTTAAAAGTAAAAAAATAAACAAAAAAGTATCTAAATAGATATTTGGAAGTATTATGTCTTAAATAAGTTTAAAAATTTGTCCAAGGGTAAATTAGGCGGGAAGTGTAGCATACGCAATGAGCAACTCTACTGGACACAGTCAAAAAATGGAGTCATTTGTGTTTATAATAGGCATAAAAGTCAAATGGATTAATGTTCAACTCTATTGGATGTTGTGAGTTGTGTAGAGTTTTATTTGCATTTACCAAACGCAACATGAAAACTCCACTAGGCGTAGTGTGTTTGTGTGGAGTAGTGCTAAAATCTACTGAATGCAACACACTAATCTTCGTCTGTTGGGTACAGAATCAGAGAAGCTTATCAGAAGTATTACTACTCGATGCAATGTTCAAAAACCAGCTTAGTGTACAAAGAAGTAGAATCTACCTTACGTAGAAATGCACAACTCTACTTGACACATCATTGCTCAATGCATCACTCACAAAGTCTACTGGATGTAAATCTCACGAAAAGCTACTAGATACAATGACATTGTGTGAGTCTACTCGATGTATTTTCAATGAATGCATATTTCTACCCAATACAGGGTTTTCACGTGATTCTTATTAGGTTCTTTTCTTGAGCCTATCCAACGCATCATGGAATATTTTACCAACCATAACCCATTGCTTCATTTTACCCAATGCAATTTCAACTCCGCAACTCTTCCAGACACCATTAATTTTCCTATGTTATTTCAACTGATTTATTCAATGTATTTTAGATGATTTATTCCTGTTTTTTTCTAAATTTGTGAGGATTTAAGGATATTTTTTTGAAGAGAAACCCATTTATTTAAAATGAAAAGAAAAATGGTAAATGTCATGGTGATGGCTAAAGTTTTCATATCAGATTATTCAAAGATTTGGGTTTGCATTTTTAAAATCTCCGGTGGTTATTGATGTGGACCTTGCCACTTCAAATTCAATGAGGGACACAAAACCTAAACACCCCTTTTACTAAAAAATAAAAAATCTTATATTCCAACAAGTTTATCCCATGATATTTTGTGTCCAAAATGGATCAATGCATGTGTGGAAGGATGGATGAGGTGACCAAAGATATATTGAGGAATATAGGGTACTCTTTAAGTTTATGTGAAAAAAGTGGATTTTGTTTTACCTTTAGAGGGATAAGAAAATATCAAGACAGAAGATGAAATGAGACTTAGAAATGTGGTGAAAAACTTGCGAGGACCAAAATATTATGGCGGATTATTCTTCCTAAAAGAAATGAGTGTTCATCAACCCGAAGAAGAAGATTTATGTTGTAACAATAATTGTTCATATTTGTGATTCTTAATCATTCCAAAAATATTTTTATTGTTTTCATTATTCAAGAGGCATATATTGAGAGTAGGAGACTCTTTATAAAGATGGTTTAAGGCTATCCCTTTATTTCTATTTTTTGTTGTTTTTGATAAAAAGAGACACAACCATGTGAAGTGAGATATCACACACTACACACCAAGGATTAACCACTTTTATTGAGTGATGAACCTTGTAAAAATCACTTTTTTGTTCACTTTTTGTTCTTTATTCCATTTAATAGTGACTATTTATCGAGAGAAAGAAACTTGCATGGATAGTTGTGCTTTAACAGACTTTAATGGCACTATTTAAAACGGTTAAAAGTTTAAACTAATGTTAGATCACTGATTCATGGCCCCCTCTGTGTGGGAGTGTGGGAGTGTGGAGGGCTGATAGGACCTGCTAGAGGAAGCTTCTTTGTATAGAAATATAGAGAAGCAGTTGTAGCAAAATTATAGAGAATTACTGGGGAAAGAAGGAATGTGAGACAGAGATGAGAGAGAGTGAGAGAGAATCAGTCTTTTCCTCAAGATTGCCTAACTCCATTGTAATATCCCACTTCTAAAATACTCTTCTAGACTTTGATCAGTTGTCCCACCTTGAGAATGAGTCTTGTCCTCAAGATTGAGGAGGATAAACTGATTATGGTTGGTGTTGCCCCAAACAAGTTCTTTTACTTGACTCTTCGCTATTGTACAAAAGGACTGAAACTATTGACTATTTCATAAAAAATCAAAAGTGTATGCACCTTAATTTGAACCCATCTCCTGAAATCTCTAGAAAAAAAATATAGTGGGTTGGAATTTGGACTGTTCGTAGGAACAATAGGTTGAGCAGACTGAGTTGAAAAATCTAAATCCCAGACACAGGAAAGTATTTGTGCGACAAGTGGAACTTCTGGTTGCTCAGGATCACCAAAGTATAGATATTCAACAGCCCTCTCAAGGTTTCTATAGGCAGCACATAGATCCCGCACCACAATATTCCTATCTTAACTTTCCCCCACCCATGACAAGAAGCTGTTGAATGGTAGTCTTCAAGTCATTCCCTGCTACAAGATTTGATGTTGCTTGCCCATAAACATCAGAGTTAGATGAAGCAGTCTTCAAGTCATTACCTACTACAAGATTTGACATTGCTTGCCCATAAACATCAGAGTTAGATGAAGCAGATTCCAAGGAAAGATTGTTTCTAACACTGAGTTGCACTTGGCCTGCAACAGGGACCAAGTTTACTGCAGTTACTTCCAACCGAAAAGCCACTGCCATGGATGAGTATCATTACATACATTGTATGCATTGTGCAATGACCCTGTGGGTAATCCATATGGTGGTGGTAACCCAGTTGATTTGGTGCCCATTACTGAGCTTATTTCATCCTTCACAACAACCCTATATGGATTTTCCATTGGATATCATGATCTGGTAGAAAACTGAAACAATGTCCTATGTTGTGTAGGTCCTTCATAGAAAAATTGGGCACTTGGAACCCACAAATCATTATGAGTTCTGTGAATGAATGTGGTTCAATGCAAAAAAATCTAATCAGTAAGACCATCTCCAACGCAGCGCCAAAAACGACATTTTGGAGTAAAATAGGGCTCCAACCCATCGCTATTTCCGGCATCAAAATGCCGATTTGATACAGTGGAGCGCCATATTTGGTGCTCCACTGTAGCTGCGTTATCCTACTTTTTTTTAATTTCAATTAATTTTATCTTTATAATAAATAGTTTCTATTTATTTTATTCATTGTATTTTAATACTACATATTTTAATTACTATATTTAATTAATTTTTATATTTAAATATTCAATTGTTAAAATAATTTCAACAATATTATTAATATTTTTTTAATATATAAAAAATATTATTATTATTCATATTATTTTTTTTGCAATTTTTAATCAAATAAATAAATTCTTTATTCATAATTATTTTATTTTATTGGTTATTTATATATATACATAATAAAATTTATATATTAATAATCACATATCTTGTGAAAAATACATATATAATATAATAAATTGTATATTACATTTATGTTAATTTAAATTAATAATATATAGTAATTAAATAAATTGAAAGTTGAAATATTATATGCTATTTGTTTATAAAAAAAATATACATTAGAATTGAACCTATTAATATATATATATATATATCAGTATGTGTTTATAATAAGTATATTTTTGCAAAAATGAGACAAGATACAAACATACGTGTTTACACAAACAAGTACAATATTAAACAAAAAACATAATGATGTGTAATAATCAGAACATAACACATCGAACACAGTAGATAACACAAATTTAACATTACAACAAAAGCGCTCAACTGCCTTACGAAAAATGAAGGTAGAAAATAACAATCTAATAATCTGGTAAATTGGCATCACTTCCCCTGATGTTAAAATATTCAAAAAAAATGGATGTTGAAGGTGATTGCAAAGGAGCCTCTGGTGGTTGATGAAGTTGCCCTCCTCTTTTCTGTAAAATTCATGTTTGTTCACCTTGAATAAAAGCATGAAAATTTGGATCACTGATTTTATTCAAATCGCGTGACAAAATTTAATTTTCCTCTTTAAACTCTTTGAAAGCCATTCTCTTTTCTTAAATTACCATTTTTTGTTTCCTTGACTTCTCCAACATCTCTAAAAGTCACTGATTTTCTTCTTTCAAAGTTTCAATGATCCCTTGAGACTTTTCATCATTTTTTCTTTTTAATTTATCTTTCTTCACTCCAATGGGTCGTGTAGAAAATGATCCACCAACATCGTCATCATTTATGTTCAGAGAAAATGATGACAAACTAGGAGAGTCGGATGGATAAGACTCGGGAGTTTGATTATCCGACTCTGATGATACATAGTTCTATTTTCGAGGCTTTTGTCTTGCAGTACTTGAACCATCTTTGAATTTTTCAAAAAAAAATTACAGTGCTCCATACATGATCAAACCTAAATCCTTTCTTGCACGTGGGATCTTGCATGAGTAAGATTTTTGCTCGATCTAGCTAAAAAAAATTCAATGTTAATGCCACGTATTTACATATATAAACATAAAAGAGAAAAATAATAAACTACTCACAATATCTTGTTCTGATGCACCACTGGGATTCATATTTTCAACTTGCCTGATGCATCCATTTAATTTCTTCACAGCCTTCTCGATAGCTTGTATCCGACATCGCAACGATGTTTTACTTTGAAGTTCCCAGCCCTCATTTTTGCCTTTATTGTATGCATTTTTGATGCGAGACCAAAAATAATCAGATGACTGGTAAACACCAGTAATAGGATCTTGAGAAATGCTCATGTACACCTCATATAAGAGTATATCTTCACCAACAGAGTAGCTAGAAGACTAAGAAACCATCTCTTTTTAAAACAAGATAGTTTTAGGAAGGTATTGGTGAAACTAAGAGAATGAGCATTTGGGTGGAATGAAATTGATAGTTATTTATAGGGAGTATGATAGATAATGCATATCCAAAGTGTAAAAAACATACCGTTGGATGGATTTCATATTGATCTCAATCGTTGGATGGATTTCGTCATCATCCAACCTTATCATGAATGCACTTTCATCTCAACCGTTGGATGGATTTCATTTTGATATGAATTGTCGGATGAATTTTATCTATGCGTCAACTTTATCATGATTTCACTGCAATCACAACCATACAAATGGATTTCATTTTGATCGCAATCATCGGATGTGTTATAACTTTATCTAACCTTATCATGATCGCATATTCATCCCGACCGTTTGATGGATTTCATTTTGATATTAATCGTTGGATGGATTTCATCCTTATCCAACTTATCATGGTCTCATATACATTTGTAATATTTATTTATAAATATTTATTGATTAACATTTCATGTTTTTAATACAACTTTAATTTTCATAAATAATATATGTATTCATTTTCATTTTAAGTATTCGTTTTTAATTTTTTCAAATTTATATAATTAACAACTCTTATTCATTATTCTAATATTTTTTGATATATTCATATTTTAATTAAATTTCACTTATTTTTAACATTCAAAGTATAAAAAATGTATCGTCAAATAGATTTCATAGTAATCTCAATCGTTGGATGGATTTTTTTCATCATCTAACCTTATCATGATTGCACCTACATCTCAACCGTTGGATGGATTTCATTTGGAAATGAATCGTCGGATGAGTTTTATCTTTATGCCAACCTTATCATGATATTACTACGATCTCAACCATCTGTTAGATTTCATTTTGACCATATCCGTCAGATGATTTTAGCTTTATCAAACCTTATCATGATTGCATATCTATCTCGACCGTTGGATGGATTTCATCTTGATCCCAATCGTTGGATGGATTTCATCTTCATCCAACCTTATCATGATTGTATATTTATTCCATTGGATTTCTCTATATATAAGTATCATTGTATTACTTCTTAAGAATAGATGCTCGATAAGAGTACCAAAATGAATTACAATATTGGAGATCCTTCTGATATTCATTTTGAAATTTCATCATCATCATCGTCATCTTCTTCTTCATCTTCGTCCAATGATGCGGCAAAAAATGCATTTGAAGAGATGCAAGAAGCAATACATCGAGCAGTGCAGAGGAACAATATGATGATGGTGCATTATTATAGTGAATACAATGATCAGTCTGCTTACGTTGGATCCATCTCAGGGCACATAGTTATCAATCGCGATCGTGATGCTGCAGATCGTAATTTGTATGATGATTATTTTTCTAGCAATCCACGATATAATGCAACATTGTTTCGTGGGCGATATAGAATGTCTCGAAGTCTTTTTCTTCGTATTGTTGATGTAGTTAAAGCACATGATCATTACTTTCAACAAAGAAGTGATGCGCTTGGTAGACCTGGATTATCAACTCTGTAGAAATTAACAGCCGTGTTTCGAATGTTGGCATATGGCCTCCCAGCTGATGCTACTGATGAATATGTTAAAATTGGTGAGTCTACTACAATTGAATGTTTAAAAAAATTATGTCATGTTATTGTTGAGATTTTTGCAGAACGATGCCTTCGATCACATAATGCAAATGATATTTCAAGATTTCTTTATATTGGTCAAGAACGTGGTTTTCTAGGAATGTTAGGTAGTTTGGATTGTATGCATTGGAATTGGAAAAATTGTCCTACGGCATGGGCTGGACAATATGCAGGATGTTTTGGATCCCCAACTATTATTCTAGAAGCAGTGGTTGATTATGATCTTTGGATATGGCACGCATATTTTGGTATGTCGGGTACCAATAATGACATCAATGTGCTTGAATCATCTCATTTGTTTTCTAATCTCGCTCAAGGTATTGCTCCTCCTGCTCATTATGTCATTCAAGGAAAAGAATATGATATGGGATATTATTTGGCTGATAATATATATCCAAATTGGTCCACAATTGTGCAAAGTATCCACGATCCACGTAGTGCGAAGAAGAAATATTTTTCAATGAGGCAAGAAGCATTTAGAAAAGATGTGGAATGAGCATTTGGAGTTTTACAGACACGCTTTGCAATCATCACAGGACCTACACGTTTTTGGAGAAAACATGTATTACATGATATAATGACTACATGCATCATCATGCACAATATGATAATCGAGGATGAACGTGATTTGAATGCTCCAATTATTGATGCGATGGAAGTGCCAACTCCAACTGTTGAGATAACGACAGATGAAAATGTTCGATTTCAACACTTACTCAGTCAGCATAGAAGAATCAAGGATAAGGATGCTCATATTGGACTTCACAATGCATTAATCGAGTATCTATGACAGCGATATTCTGATTTAGAAAATTAATTGTAATCGACTATCCATTGTAATTTTCTGCATTTTTAATTGAATATCGTTTTAAATATCATACAGTTTTATTTTATTTTATTTTATATTATTAAATAACGAGTACAAGTTTAATTTAATTTAATCATTAATTAATTACGTAGTTAATTTTATTATTATATTAAACTTGTTTTTTAATATATAAAAATAAATAATTATTATATAACTATTTTAAAAAGTTTTCACTTAATTAATCAAATCACACACGTGTAATTATAATTAAAATTATAATCATATAATTAGTTCAAAATACACGTCATAAATTAAAATTATATTGTAGATAAATCAATAAAAATTAATGATACATAATAAATAAAAAATTTAAAAACAAAATACATTATATTAATGTATAATGAAAATAAAGCATAATTTATTATATTTAATTTGATATTGTTAAATAAAGATATCAAATTTAATTTAATTTAATTATTAATAAATATCAAATTTAATTTCTTTTAATTATTACACTTATTAAATATCATAATATATCATATTGGGTAATTTTATGAAAAATATTAGTTTTAATATAATGTGTTAATAAAAGTAATAATAAAACATATATAAAGAAGAATATTCAAAGAATATTCTTTTTTAAGTGGAAAATGAAGTAAGTGGGTTGGAGAGAAATTTATTGTTCATACTTCAAAATGAAGTAAAGTCACTTCAAAATGGAGTTTTGGGTTGGAGTTGCCCTAAGAACAACAGACTCGCCTCCTGCAATCGACGGCTTCACAACTTGTCTTGCGTCATTTCGTAACCCGTAACTCTGAGCTTGCCAACAGACTTTGTTGACAACTGCTCGTATGGTCCAGCTCCTTAGATCTCTTCCATCGCACATATATAGTTCAACGCCTCCAACATCTTGCATCTGATCATACACAGGTGTGGTTGAGTTCTCTATCTGGATCACACCTCTGTATTGATCCTTCAATTCTTCCTTGAGCATTGACAACTGTGCAACACCCCGATATTGGCAAAGTGCAGTTTACTCGACTGATTTTTTTTCTGGGTTTTTTAAAAAACAAATTTGCCTAAAAGGGATAGGGTATGCAGTATTTTTAAAAACGGGTTAGGGCATGCGGTATTTTTAAAAACGGGTCCGAGATGCGTGAACAGGGTTCACGCATCCTACAGGAAGATTTTTTTTGTATTTTTAAAATTTTTATTTTTTGTTTTGTTTTGTTTATATATATATATATATAACAAAAAATTTCAGCAAAATTTATCTGCTATTTAATATCCAGCAGTTCTGCCGTTACAGTAGTCTGGATTCTGACAGACACCCTTACCCATGGCTCTCTTTTATAAGAGGGCTAGCCCTGGAAATCCTTCCACATTTTCAATGTGGGACTCAACTGCTATCTTCTCTGCGCAGAACATTCTGCATTTCCGATGTGGGATTCTGTTTCAAGTACGTCACTTTGAAAGACTATAAAATACAAACTATATGACCAATATAAATGAAACATAAAACATGGATTAAACATATAAGAAATTGTTGAAAATAAAAAGAATTTTGTCAAAAATGTTGATGAATAATAATTTATAAGCTTTCAAAGATACCAACTTGAAACTTAAAAATGTTTCAAATACGTGTCTTTGAAAGACTATAAAATAAAAACTTTAAGACCAATTTGAATGAAACTTAAAACATGAATTAAACATATAAGAAATAGATGAAAATAAAAAGAATTTCGTAGAAAATGTAGATGAAAAATAATTTATAATCTTTCAAAACCACCAACTTGAAACTTAAAAACGATTCAATTACGTGGCTTTGAAAACCTATAAAATAAAAACTATAAGACCAATATAAATGAAAATTAAAACATGGATTAAACATATAAGAAATAGTTATTTATTAATTAGTTAATTATTCATATAATTATTAATTAGTTATTAATTAGTTAATTAGTTATTTATTAATTAGTTAATTAGTAATATAATTTAGTAATTGATAATAAATTAGTTATTCTGTAATATAATTATTAATTTAAAATAATTAATTAATTAATTAATTAATTTGTAATATAATTAGTAATTATAATTATTTATTATAATTATTCATTATAATTATTAGTTATTAATTATTAATTATTAATTATTAATTAACTAATTATTAATTAGTTAATTAGTAATATAAGTATTAATTATACAATAATTAATTAATAATATAATTATTAATTATAATTAATAATTATAATATTAATTATTAATTATATACTAATTAATTATTTAATTAATAATGTAATTATAAATTATAATTAGTAATATAATTACTAATTATAATTTTTAATTATTAATTGTTAATTATATAATAATTAATTTGTTAATTAGTAATATAATTATTAATTATATAATAAATAATTAGTTAATTAGTAATGTAATTATTAATTATAATTAGTAATATAATTATGAATTATAATTACTAATATAATTATTAATTATAATTAGTAATTATTAATTATATAATAATTAATTAGTTAATTAGTAATATAAGTATTAATTATACAATAATTAATTAATAATATATTTATTAATTATAATTATTACTTATAATTATTAATTGTAAATATTAATTATTAATTATATACTAATTATTAATTATATACTAATTAATAATTATAATTAATTATTGTATAATTAATACTTATATTACTAATTAACTAATTAATTATTATATAATTAATAATTAATAATTATAATTAATAATTATATTAGTAATTATAATTCATAATTGTATTACTAATTATAATTAATAATTACATTACTAATTAACTAATCCTTTATTATATAATTAATAATTATATTACTAATTAAAAAATTAATTATTATATAATTATCAATTAATAATTAAAAACTAATAATTGTAATGAATAATTATAATTATTTATTATATTACTAATTTACTAATTAACTAATGAATTATTATATAATTAATAATTATATTACTTAATAAAAACTTAATTACTGTATAATTAATAATTATATTACTAATTAACTACTTAATTATTATGTAATTAATAAATATATTACAAATTAACTAATTAATTATTATATAATTAATAATGATATTACTAATTAACTAATTATTAAATAATTAATAATTATATTGTTAATTAACTAATTATTCATTAACTATTTTATTAATTATTAAAAATTAATTATATAATAATTAATTAGTTAATTTGTAATATAATTATTAATTATATTACTAATTCACTAATTTATTATTATATAATTAATTTTTAATAATTAATAACTAATAATTGTAATGAATAATTATAATTATTTATTATATTACTAATTTACTAATTAACTAATGAATTATTTTATAATTAATAATTATATTACTTACTAAATACTTAATTATTGTATAATAAATAATTATATTACTAATTAACTAATTAATTATTGTGTAATTAATAATTATATTACAAATTAACTAATTAATTATTCTCTAATTAATAATGATATTACTAATTAACTAATTATTAACTAATTAATAATTATATTGTTAATTAACTAATTAATCATTAACTATTTATTATATGTTTAATCCATGTTTTAATTTTCATTTATATTGGTCTTATAGTTTTTATTTTATAGGTTTTCAAAGCCACGTATTTGAAATGTTTTTAAGTTTCAAGTTGGTGGTTTTGAAAGCTCATAAATTATTTTTCATCAACATTTTTTACAAAATTCTTTTTATTTTCAACTATTTCTTATATATTTAATCCATGTTTTAAGTTTCATTCATATTTGTCTTATAGTTTTTATTTTATAGTCTTTCAAAGACACGTATTTGAAACATTTTTAAGTTTCATGTTGGTGCCTTTGAAAGCTTATAAATTATTATTTATCAACATTTTTTATGAAATTATTTTTGTTTTCCACTATTTTTTATATGTTTAATGAGTGTTTAAAATTTCATTTATATTAGTGTTATAGTTTATATTTTATAGTCTTTTAAAGTCACGTGCTTGAAATACGTAAAACATTTTTAAGTTTCAATTTGATGGTTTTGAATGGTTATAATTTATTTTTGATCAACATTTTTTATGAAATTATTTTTTTTCAACTATTTATTATATGTTTAATCAATGTTTAAAATTTCATTTATATTAGTCTTATAGTTTATATTTTATACTCTTTCAAAGTCACGTACTTGAAACAGAATCCCACATCGGAAATGCAGAATGTACTGTGCAGGTTTGGAAGAACCTGTATCCCACATCGAAAATGCAGAATAATTTTCAGGGTAAGCCCTCTTATAAAAGGGAGTCTTGGGTAAGAGTTTCTGTCAGAATCCAGACTGATGTAATGGCAGTGCTGCTAGATTTTAAATAGCGGATAAATTCTGCTAAATTTTTTTGTTATATATATATATATATATATAAACAAAACAAAACAAAAAATAAAAAATTTTAAAACTATTAAAAAACTTCCTGCATGATGCGTGAATGGGGTTCACGCATCTCGCTCGGATTGAAGATACGTGAACCCCGTTCATGCATCTTGCAGGGATCGGGGATGCGTGAACGGGGTTCACGCATCTCGGACCCATTTTTAAAAATATCGCAAACCCTATCCCTTTTAGGCAATTTTTTTTTTCAAAAAACCCAGAAAAAAAAATTGCCAGTTTACTCACACTTCAAACTATCAGTAACATTCACTGCCAATACCGCATTGCACCCCTACATCTTCAATGCGCTAGGTGCCACAACTATTGACAAAACTTGTTACAGCGACATCTTCTCATTTGTGTCAAAGTTGTATGTGTTTGATCCCTTCGTCATTTTCATCATTTGTTCTTCTCCCTACAACGACATCTTCTTCATGTGGCGCGCCAAGCTGGAGACATGTTTCCAGAATTCAGGTTGCTCCCTCAGCTCGTGTTCCCTCCTTTGCTACTCTTGATCCCTCTGTTGTTGGTTCAATGTGAGATCTTCCATTTTGGACATCAAAGCATCCAAACTTGCTTCGACACATCCCATAGATGGGACCCTCCCTCCAAATTGCACCTTTGCGCATGGCTTGATGGTTTTGTGGCATCCCCAACATCGTGCCCTTGTATCATGCCAGACATTGTGGGTTACGCCTCTAGTAGTGCGATCATTTGAGGAGATGGAGTCACCTCCCGCTGCGGCACCATTCTCTCCATCCACCATACCAAAAGTGTGAGAGCTTCCCGATCCTTAGCTTGCTTTAGCTGGCTCTTCTAGATTGAAGCGTAGCGTCGATCTCCTCGAGTCGTTATTCCACTCCATCCATTAGTGTTGCCATCTTCACTACTCTTAGATTTTTTGATAGGTTGGACCAAAATGACAGGACATGCTAAAGTGGACTTCTTTGTATAGTTATATAGGGAAGAAATAGCAACAGAATTATAGAGAATTACAGGGGAAAGAAGGAATGAAAGATAGAGATGAGAGAGAGAGAGAGAGGCTCCTCAGTGCTCCCTCCCAAGCCACACCGACCAAACTACTCTAACCAAAATAATTCTTATGCCTCACTCCACCCCTCGACCTCCCTTTATAACAGCTCCAACCCCTCTTTAGTTTCCCACGTGCCTCCCACACTTTGTTAGGATGTACAGTTGGCCCCCCTCCAAAATATTCTTTCCAGCTATTCCAACTATGGCTTGCATTACTCCCTTGTCGTATCCACCTTCTAGAATACTATTTTAGGTTGTGACCAGCTGTCCCGGTCCCTATCATGGATCGTATGAGTCAAGACCACAAAATGGTGGGAAAATAACATTACGCAAGAAAGTGGTGAGAACCATCATATGTTAAAGAAAGGCCCACCACACTTCTTCTATAAGATTGTCTTTAAATCTGTCCTTGATGTCACTTCGAACGATCTTCACAAGGCTTTCACAAGGTTTCAGTTTTTGCATGAAAAACAGTGTCATAGAAATCACATGACAATCCTCTCTTTTCAGTAGGCACTACTTAATACTTTTGCACAAACAATTATTATCACCACAATAACACCTTGTGCACGCAAGGTTCCTCGAATTTATACTTTTTTCAAAACTTCAATTATCCGTTGTAGGATATGAATAAATGAAATCCTTGTACCAAGCATGAAATTCTGGAAAACCTGAATTTGTCTTCAATGCTCCATAGTAGCCGTTTAAAAATAATTGCTCTTAAATCCTTGTACCGACCAACCCTCTAACTTGCATTAAATTTCATAAACTAGATGTTAGAATTTAATTCAAACTTAATATCAAATATTCATGGAAGCAGAAACCTTCACGGAGGCCAAAGTCAGGCACGAAAGCAGAGCTTCCATCTCATGGTCGTACATATTCCTTCACGGCAACAGATCCTGCTTCACAATAACTGATTTGGATTCACAGTTGCAAAATTCGTTTGACGGCAGCAGAACTCTTCTGATTGTAACAAATTATTCTGACGGTAGCATGAGTAAACACATGGTCGCAAAGTTTTCCTTCACGGTTGTACGCACGAATGTAGACAACTTCTTCACGGTATTAGAGTCTGATGCACAATCATACTGCTTAAGGCATGGTGGCAGAACTCTCAAGGTAGCAACTTGTACTTGGATAAATTTATGTAAAATCCATGAAGTGATATCACACAACACATAAACAATTATTCATAAAGTAAACATGATTTGTGAGCATTAAAACAATGAATTGTTGGACTATCACAAATCATGGTTGAAAATAAACTCAAACAGTAGTAATAATTATCATAGACGGATTGGCCATCGAGTACAAAGGCATAAGGAAGCTTGACTGCATGACCCACTCATTTAGTAGGGATGAAAGTTAGCCTTAGTGATCTGACAGTGCCAAGTGGAAGGGTCATCGCTCAATGGATAAAAGTTACTTTAGGGATAACATACTGATCTTTCCCAAGAGCTCACATAAACAAGAAGGTTTGACACATCGTTGTTGTCTCTTTGCCATTTGGGGCTGTAGTATGTTCCAAGGGTTAGGTTGTTCGCCCATTTCGAAATAATTTTGATAGGGAAAATACCGATTAAAATGGAATGGATTCAAAATGATGTGATTTCATGGATTGGGATTATAAATTATCCCATTTTCATCCATGAAAAAACAATTTTTTAGTCATTGAAAACTTTGTTTTAAATTGTCTTCTTGAGTAACGCAAACATTAGTGAGAATCCAATGCCCTGAAAACCTAAGGGTTCCTCCGCATGTTTCATCCACAGAGGGTGATTTAGGGGCTAAGATCAGGCTGAAAGGTGTAGTTATTGGACAACAAGTGAATATTCTTGTACCACCTCTTGTTGGTCCCAAGGGACATGGGAGTATAATCAGAGCACAATCAAAAATAAGAATTAAGGCATGGTGGAAGAACTCTCACAGTAGAAACTTGTACTTAGATAAATTTATGTAAAATCCATGAAGTGCTATCATAAAACACAAACAATTTAGTAATAAAGTAAACATGATTTGTGAGCATTAAAATAAGGGATTGTTGGACTAAGCCAACAATCTCTTCTTTTTTATGATCAAAAATTGTGATTGAAAATAAATTCAAAATAGTAAGAAGAATTATTAGAGCATAATCGGAGTACAATAAAAAAATAAGAATTAAGTACCCCAACATTCCTCAAATTCTCTCCCTTTTGTTATTATAAAAAAAGGCATAAAATTAAAGAGGAACATGGAATAGAAATTATGTCAACACAACATAAAGAAGACTGAATTTTCATTAATATCAAAGTGAAAAGATTAAATCATCATAATACAAAAGAAAATCAGTCTTATAAAATCCTAATCAGAGTCCGAATCTGAATCCTTAACTAGTGGAGCTTTGTCCTTAGAGGAGGAAGGAGGAGGAGATGAGGTAGGTGGAGGTGCGGAGGCCTAAAGACAATGCCTCAATTGGAGTAAGACCAAAGGGGTTGACCACTATAGAAGTAGTGGAAACTAGAGATGGAACTGATGCAGTCATAGGTACAACAGTAGGAGAAATCACAATAGTCTTAGTAGTGTAAAGTTAAGGCTCCATCAACTCAACAAATTGAGATATAACTCTACCACTATGATCCATAACTTGAAAGAACTGCTTCTTTTCTTCCATAAACAACTTCAACAGAGTTAAAACCTTCAACTGATTTATTTGTTCCTTGAAGGCCTTGGTAATGGTTCTTGTAAACAACACCTTCATTAAATATCACATTCTGGATTCTGATGATCATTTTGAAGTTATCATCCCTAAACCAATAACCAAACTCCTTATCACCATAGCTAATAAAGAAACATGATTTGGACTGGTATCAAGCTTTTCCTTTTCATTAGCATTTATATGCACATATTCCAAACAATCAGAGACCCATAAATGGGTCTTACCTCCTTTCTTGACAAGATCTCCTCGGGTAGACATTCTCCCATTGGTACAGATGAACTCATGTTGATGAGATATGGTGCCATATTCACTACCTCTACCCGAGTCTTGGGTAACCCTAAGTACAACTTCATACTCCTGACATGCTCATTCAATGTTATATTCATCATTTCTACCACACCATTTTGTTGTGGTGTGTCTGGAATAGTCTTCTCCCACCGAATTTCATTGTTCGCACAGAATTTTCTGAATTCTTTACTATCGTACTTTCCTCCATTGTCAGACCTCAAACATTTCAGTTTTGATCTTGACTCATTGTCCTCCTTGACCTTCCACTTTTAAAACATGTTAAACACATCGGATTTTCTTTTCAAATTGTAAACTCATACCTTCTGGGTTCAGTCATCGATAAATGTCACATAGTATAGTGATCCTTCAAGAGAGTGTACCGGTGCAGACCCCTGAAGATCAGTGAGCACCACATGTCTAGCTTCCCAAACTTTTATGTTCTACCTCTTTTCGCAAAAGACACCTTCTTTCCGAAGATACAATCTTCACACATGCCAAATTCCACAGACTTCAACTCTAGTAGCATTCTTTTTGTTGTCAGCACCTTCATTTTCACTTATGTGGTCTAACCTGTAGTGCCACAATTGCGCATCATTGACATAATTCATTATCTCAAGCATGTTCATGTGAGTTTCTGTCATATTGTACATGGTTCCATTCTTTACTCCATGAGGTATGACCATATATCCTTTTGTAATTTTCCACACACCACTAGTGAACATGGTACTAAAACTTGAACCATCAAGTTGCTTGACAGAAATAATATTTTTTCTCAATCCAAGGATATACCTTACATTCTTTAGAATTAGAAAAATTCTACTTTTGGTTTTAATCTATGCTTCTCACTTCTTCACAGTCTGAAAAGGTTCACCATCAACAATATGTAACTTGTCAAAATTTCTAGAAACATAATTGTTTAGGAAACCCTTCTCCAAAGTGGAATAAAAAGATTCCCCTGAGTCTCAAATCCAAGATTCCATATGGCTATCCATGCTTAGCAGCAACACATCATCGGTTCCTTCAGCTGTCATATTTGTTGTATTGGTTTCAGGTGTCTTTTGATTTTCTCTACACTCTTTGACATGTCCTTTCTTCCCACAAGTTCATCATGTAGGACCAGACCCCTTTGTCTTGTCTCGACTCTTTTCTCTTCATTTTGACTGTTCTATATGAATATCCTGTTGTGCATATCTGCCTCTTACTTCCACATTTAGAGCAGAACCAAATAATCTTCCTGATTCTCTTTTCTGAATATCCTCATTTAGGATCAGGTCTTGAACATTCTTCAAAACCAACTTTGTATTCCTCGAAGAACTGCTCACAACTATTATAATAAGTTCCCAACTATCAGGTAATGAATGCAGTAAATCTAGATCATATACCTCATTGTCTAGAATAATTATCATCGATGAAAATTGACTTGTGATGGTATTGAATTCGTTGATGTGATCAATAACAGTCTTCCCTTCAATCATCTTCAGATTGGATAATCGTCGCATCGGGTATAATTTGTTTGACGCAAAAGGCTTCTTGTACATATCCTCAAGAGCTTTTATCAACCTAATCGTCGTCTTTTCTTCTCTGATGTTGAATGCCACGTTTTTGGCCAATATAAGGTGCACAACTCCAAGAACCTGTTGTTCCAGTAGCTCCTACCCCGTCTTCTTTGTTGGTTTTTCACCCAAAAGCGGTTAGTGAAATTTCTTCTGATAAAGATATTCTTCAATCTGCATCCTCTAGTAACTGAAGTCAGTTCCTTTGAAGCAATCAATCTTCACCTTGCCTTCTTCTATAGCCATCGTTCAATTCGAGCCGACCTTAATCTTCCGAACTCAACCTTTGATACCAGTTTTTACAGAAATGCGTAGAGTAACAAATGCTCGATGATTTGTAAAACAAGAGTAAAATGGGAAAAAAAGAGAACAAAAGAACAAGAAGAAGATGAAACATGAGATACAACGATTTACATGGTTTGGGAATAATCCCTACACTACCACAAAAACAGTTTTTCGCAGCGCCCCCACTTTATCAGCGCTAACGAAAAAGCGCTGATAAAGGGGGGTGCCTTTATCAGCACTCAAAAAAGTGCTGATAAAGGGTCAGCTTAAAAATATATATATATTAATATATTAATATATAAATATAGTTATATTGATATATAAATATAATATATAATTTTTAAATATATTTTAGATAAGTATAAATGTACATTTACACTTATTATACTTAATATATAAGATATTTAGTGAAAATGGATTCTTAAAAAATTAAAAAAATATTTTTAATTAATAATGTTCTAATAATTATGGAGTAATAGTCATTTAATAACAATTTGAAGACTAAAAAATTAAAAAAAATTAAAAAAGATCCAAAATATGTTGAAAACGCAACTCAAACTTCAAACGGCCATAACTTTTGATACGAGTGTCCGTTTGAGCTCTACCACATATCAAATCGAAGCCTGCGATGAGATCTACGTCGCTATAACCCAGGAGGACCCCAGTCAAGGGATTTTCGAGGCCAAAAGAGGCCCATAAGGCCTCTAAAACTGAGATTTTAGTCGGGGTACCCCGATTTTTTAACATTTTGTGGATTTTCAGCCTCATTTAAGGGGGTATTATTGGATTTTTTTAGTGGGAACTGAATTTATTCCAAGGTATTACATTAATATTGATATTATGTTTTTAAAATTTCATCATTTTTTATAATGCACTGCTATTTATAATCAAATATATAACAATATATTCATATTTTTTATATATTCACACCTAAAAATTTAATTATAAATATAAATAATAAAATATATTTACATATAAAATATATTAGATTTATCTAAATAATAACTAACATCCATTTTATTTAAAATAAAAATATATGAATATTTATATACCTATATATTAATTTAACTATATATATATATTAATCTAACTATATATATATATATTAATCTAACTATATATATTAATCTAATAACTATATATATATTAGTATTACTATAAATATATATATTAATATCACTATAAATATATATATTAATATCACTATGTATATATTAATATAACTATATATATATTCATATAACTATATATATGTTAATATAACTATATATATGTTAATATAACTATATATATGTTAATATAACTATATATATATTTTAATATAAATATATATTACTATACGAATAAATATAACTAAATATATAGATATAGATATAGATATATATTAATATAACTATATATATATGTATTAATATAACTATATATATATTAATATAACTATATATATATATATATATATTAATATGACTATATATATATATTAATATAAATATATATTACTATACGAATAAATATAACTATATAGAGAGAGAGATATATATATATATATCATGAAATGGAAGACAAATCAAAATAGAGTAGTGGTAAAGGCTTAGGCGCGCAGGAGGGAGGTCTCGAGTTCAAATCCTGGGGGAGGCAGGGGCGCGCGTGCATGGGGGAATATAGCAGCAAGCGCTGTTAAAGGGTGAAGGGGGTGTGTGGGGTGCGTGGGGTGCTGTACAGGGGCAGAAAAGCGCTGTAAAAGCGGGGGCTCAAGCGCTATAAAAGCCCCCCCGATTGGCAGTATTTTTTTAATTTTTTTAATTTTTTTTTAATTTTTTTTTAAATTTTTTTATTTTTTTTAACTTTTATCAGCGCTTTTTTAAAAGCGCTGATAAAAGGGTCCTTTATCAGCGCTAAAACGAAAGCGCTGATAAAGGAAATGCTGATATAGGACCCCTTTATCAGCGCTAAAAAAAGCGCTGATAAAGGGGTACTTTTATCAGCGGTTTTTTTAGCGCTGATAAAAGACCCCTTTTATCAGTGCTTTTTTTTAGCGCTGATAAAAGGGGTCTTTATCAGCGCTTTTCGGAGCGCTGATAAAGGGGACCCCCCTTTATCTTCGCCGGCTTTATCAGCGCTTTTTCTAGCACTGATAAAGACCATTTTTAGCGCTGATAAATGTCGTATTTGTAGTAGTGCTACGTCCACGGAGAGACAAAAATTTCACTATGTCTTGGAAGCACAATTACAATTTTATTTTTCAGAGTATCACACATAGAAAACCTACTCGAACAAGCTCATAAAGAAGACGGTGCCACAGTTCCACCAATCGCACAGTAAGTCCACTGTGATGGAGCTACGGTACTGCTATCTCCAAAGTCTGAGATGCTACAGTAACATTGTTGAAGTCCACACTGCTACAGTGCTCCGTTAGTGTCGCCTGGTCAACTCTACTACAGTTCGGTCAGAGTTGATACAGTGTCCAAAATTTGGACTGGGGGTCAGAGTCCCCCGAATCTCTGAGCAGGTGGTGTGTCACCCCCTGTAAACCCCAACGACCTTACTACAGAGGTTTAACCGTGAGAGTTGCGGTATAGTGTGTAGTCCAGGCCATTATTTGCTGGCCCAGCTTTATCCAAAGGACCAGACTACACCATTCCAACAAGTACTTTATGACAGTAGAGTCTGGTACACGGTTGCACTACATAAGGCATAGTGGCAAAACTCTCACGGTGGCAGGTGCAACTTACGATGACAACTTGTACCTAGAGAAATTTATATAAAAGCCACAGAGTGTTATCATACAATACATAAACAATTAGTAAGAAAATAAAAAAAAAACAAGGAATCGTTGGAGTAATAAAGTAGACATGATTTGTGAAATTAAAACAATTAGTAATAAAGTAAACATGATTTGTGAAATTAAAATAAGGAATTTTTGGAGTAAACCTACAAAATGTTTCCTAAAATCTTTGCCTCCCACTAAACATTCACACATTTGAAGCGAGTGATAAATGTATTTGGGTGTTTGTATTCTATAATCAAAGGTGTATTACATAAAAAACAACCTTTATGAGACAAAAATATTCCCAATGTATCCATGTATTGCCAAGATTTAATGGAATACAACATTCAAACTTTGAAAGGGTGAAAGAAGGAACCCCTCCAATGTTCAATTCCAAAATAAATAATAACACCATAAAACTTGCATCAAACTGGTTAATGAATGCTTTTATAATGGTATACTTATCCAATTAAGCAATCTAAAATTATGTTGGTCTTCTTTGGTATAATGAAAAATTCAATTGGGGTGAATTTAATCTTCATTATAAATATAATAAAAAATTAACCAACCACAAAAACATAAATAACCACAACTTTATAGTTGTTCGACTCACATCCAACAACCTATGTTTTCTAGGTTTTCATCATTTCTATCCTATATTTAACAATTTAAATAGCCTTTTATGAAGTAGTGAAGCTAATGGCGTTGTGTTCATGTTGTACATCTCACTCTCTTAAGTGGTTTTAATGATCTCAAACACCAAATTATGTTTCTAATGTTTTAATTTCATGGATTTCAGTGTTTTTATTTTAGACAATTTGTCATGAGGGTACCCAGACCAAACAGAGGGCTTAAGAGGAGCGTGAAGGAAGTTTTTAAAGTCCTCCACCAGCAGGTGGCAATGACTGCTCGGTAAAACCTGGACAGAACACCAGTTCTGTCCAAGTGCCACCAGCTATCCGGCGGTGTCTAGACAGAGAAAAAAACTAGTTGTTGGGAGTGGTCCTCGTCGGACCGTTTTGCCCTAACGGTTCTATTCAACCCCCAAGGTCTCAAGAATCATCCCTAGGTCCTCCAAAGGCTATAAATATAGCCCAAGGGTGCTTGGATGCATGCGGATACCATGAAGATCACCTTAGAGCTCTCTTGTGCTACTTTATGTTATTCTCAAGCTTTCTTCAATCTTTTCTCACATCCTCCCTCTTTCTTATTCTAAATTCTCATAGGAGGATTGTGAGTGTGCTTCAAAGGGTTTGCATATTGGAAGCCTCTTCTTTTTTATTTTCTTGGGTACTCACTACCATTGAGTGTGGGAGATTGGGTGATCATTACCATAAGTGAGGGAGATTGGGTGTGCACTGCCATTGAGTGTGAGTGGGATACACGGTCACTACCTTAAAAGTGAGGGAGATCGAGTCTTTATCAACAACCACTAAAAGGCTAGCTAGTTTCTTGCTACAACTGCTAAAAAACAAGGGTCTTACTTCTTGTAACTGGTTTCTTGCTATAACTGCTAAAAAGTAAGGGTTTAAACCAAAGCCTCTCAAGGATTTTGAGAGGAGGAGATGTAGGGATCCCTTAGTGGGTTATTGTCGAACTCCTTTATCAATCTCTTGTGCTTTGCCTTTTAATTTTATATTTTGGTTGCACTTAACTTTTATAATTTTAGTTTATCAATTTAATTGTTTTAATTTCATCAAATTTAGTTTTAATTTTTCAAAAGTTTTAATTTCTAAAAAGCTTTAAAAGGCATTTCACCCCCTCTTACCTTCTTTACTCGGACCAACAACTATGCTATGCACATTTTGTGCTTGTTTGGAAGCCAAAAGTGTTGCATTTGGGTGCTTGGTTGGGTCTGGTTCTAACCATAAAAAATTTAAAGTCCAACCTAATTAATTGAGATCTAATGATTTCTTATAGTAGTTTGGCTCTCACATCCAACGACACAGGTTTTCTGGGTTTTCATTGACTCTATCCAATACTGAACTGTTTAAATAGTTCTTTATGAAGCAGTGTAGCTAATAGCCTCGGTTTTGCTGAGGCATGCACTTTTAACAACTTTCATGCTTGTTTAGCAGCCAATTGGTGCATTTGGGTGCTTGGTTGAAGCTGTTTCTAAACATAAAAAATTAAAAGTCCAACCCAATTAATTAAAATCTAATGATTTCTTTTAGTTTAGAAAAATAATAGTCAAACACAATTTGTTACAAATACAAATTTCACTTTTAGTTCATGAAAATTGTAGAATGAAAGAGAGGTAGACCCAATACCTAATATGCCTCTCTAGGAGAGGCCTTAGTGTCTATTTATAATGAATAACAAAAGATGACATGATACCTAAGTCCGATGTGGGACTGAGGTCAACTTAACCTCTAACACTCCCCCTCAAGCTAGGTGTGTCTAGCTTGGATACATAATTAAAGAAAACAAAGAAAAGAAAAAAAAACAACAAAAAACACTACAACACTCCACCTTAAGCTGGACATACTCAGTTTAATTACAAAACAAGACGGAAAAAAAATCATCCGCTATTGCAGCCCCCCCTCGAGGTCGGTCGACGAGTTGTCGGGAAAGTCGTACTGGGTGAAGCCGCACGAGGTGGGGCACGAGCTCAGTCAGATGGGCGGGCTGGCATCGGGGCGCAACAAGAGGGAGGAGCGGCCTGTTGCATGAGAAGTGCGGCGAAGGGGGTGCGGGGATTCTGTGCAGGAGGGGTCAGCGACGAGAGAAGGGCCGATAGGAGGCTGATGGACTGGTTGGGTATGGGAGCGGCGCGTCGCGACGACAACCCAAATAGTGGATCAGGACGGGGCAGCGGCGGGTGAGGCGGATCCAGACCACAACGGGGTTGCCGAATCTGGAGTGAGGTGGTCGGTCGATGATTGGCGCATGAGAGGCGGTCAAGATCGAGCAAGGTGACGACGTCAGCCGCGGATGGCGGGAGGCGCATGACGAAGGCTGTCTAGGAGGGTTGAACGCAATAGAGCCTAAGCTCGCAACGACGCAATGAAGGGGTGACCTTGCGCGACGGGGTTGGCCGTAGGTGCACTGTCAAACCTGGAACTTCGCTTTGAGGTATGTTTTTAATTTTAATTTTTATCACATAAATTTAATTGCCTTTTTATAATTGTTTTTTTGGAATTTGGGCTGAGCACGACATTAGTGTGCACTCTTGCGCTGATAAATGAAGTCGAGCCGACACGTGTCGTGCGCTTTTGTGCTCGTAAATGATCATTGGCATGACAATGCCCGACACCCGGGCAGGGCACGGGTGAAGCTGTGCACCCTGCCCGACGCATGGGCAGAACTTTTTATAATTGACGTTTTAAGCACGTTATTTTTTTTAACATCAATAGTATTTTTATTATTATTAATCCCATTATTAATATAAATTATCAAATTTATTTATTCACTTATTTTTAGATTGGTTTAATTGTTATTATTATTTTTGGGTCCCTATTCCCTCCTTCCTTTTTTTATTTATCTATTATTATTATTATTTTTTATCCCATCATTTCTATTTCTTTTTTTCATTCCTTCTCCCTCACTATCCCTCCCCCGCGGTACTGTTCACTCAATTATTCCCGTTCTCAAACCCTATGTTGCCGCTACTTCTCCTCCCCCTTGCCGCGACGCCGCCCTCCTGCTCGACTCGGCCACGCCGTGCCACACCGATCACGCCTCCCCTGTCTAGCAGGCCACTGGCCGCTCTTCCCTCTACCCTCCCGCATCCTCGGCCGGATCCCGCTCGGCCCGTCCGTCTTGCCCAGCCGAAGCCACCCTCCTCCTTCCTCCGCGACCGCCCTCGCTGCTTCCCCCCTGCTGCCTTCCGTTCAGCCCGGCCACCTCCGCTACCTCTCCTCCTCTTTCGGACAGTCGCACACCCCTTCTCCCTCCTACACCCAGCCACAATCGTCACGACCCTGCCCTCCCTGCTACCTCCAGCGGCCGCGACACCTCCTTGCCACCTTGCGCCGTGCCACACCATCCTCCCGCTTTGCCCAACCGACGTCGTGCACCTCTCCACCCTCCTCTCTACTTCGGACAGTCTCGCCACACCACCTCCCCCCTCCGGAAAGCCCTTGTCGACCTCAGGCTGACCTCTCAGACTCCTCGTTGTAGGTGCGGAGCCACTCGTTGTTCATACTTTTATTTTTGGAAGTGTTGCGGTTGTGATTTAAATGCGATTGATTAAATCTTGATGTTTTTTTACAATGCCTTGTTTTTAGGGTGTATTTGATTTTGTCTGAGGTGCATTGGTGCAGTGGCTTTTGCTCACCAATTTTGCGAAGCTTGCGACACACCGGTAGGTGATTCCACACACAATTATTATACGATGATCATTTGCATATTTGTTTAATTAATTCAGCACCTTGTTAATTAGTTTCCATGCAGAAAAATTAATTCTGATTATGTTTTAAATGTGCATTTAATTTGTTGGAAGTGTGTCTAAAATGAATTGGTCTGTTTTTATTTTGAAATTCCACCTTGAATTGTTTATCAGTGTTTTGTGAACTGTGCAGTTAGTGCATTAGGAAGTGCAGATGATGCAGTTTATGTTTTGGCATGGTGTGAAAATGAATTTTTCCCTAAAAAGGGTTTTGAGTGAACTTTTGACATTAATAATCATGTGACGTGTTTGGAAACTGTTTAATAAACTCTCTTAGTGGTTTGCTTAATTATCAAAGTATTTTTGTTAAACTATGCATCTAGTTTAATTTAATGTGTAAGCGGTGCAAATTAAGTTTTAAAAAGATTTTGGTGTGCGTATGGATTTAAAAGAGTATTGCGGTGTGCAAATGGTGTGTTTTTGTGCCCAAATATCCTGTTTGGATCTTATGTAATAATGTAACGTGTGATGTGAACTTGGAATTTAAATGAGCACAAATAGGGAAGCCTGTGGTATTAGGTGGGGGGACAAGGACTAGTGAGCTAGTGTTCCGAAGATGGCTTGACCCGGTTTCATTGGCAGGATTGACGATTACAATACTAACTAAATATTTGATGACTGAGGGTCATGGTATTCTAAGCCACGTTTTCTAAGGATCGTGGTCTTCTAAGCCACGTTTTCTGAGGATCGTGGTTTCTAAGCCACATTTCACCGAGACACGACGTTCTAGGGTCCCACTCGTTACTAGTACCCACAGGGCCTCTCCCATATTTTGGTGCTCCCGGTTACTTTGTGCACACCGATGATACATGATATGCCACTTGAGTTACTACACAAACATGTGCCTGCTTTAAACTGCTTTTCTTTAAAGTCGTTTCAAGAAAACTGTTTTCATTAACGTTGTTAAGCATTTCTTACTTTCCTTTTTTTTATCATTGCAAATGTAATTGTCTTTTAATGCTTGTGCGTGGAATCTTTTCTTAGTGGCATCCTGCTGGGCGATTGCTCACACCCTACTTACACCTTTGGGTGTAAGTAGACTTGTTTATGTCTGATACAGATAAGAGTCCAGCGTTTGGGAGCGGTGGTTCAGGTTGTTAGCAGACCTCTTGACATGGCGTTGTGGTGATGGCTTGAGGGTGGTGTCCTCTCGTTGGGCGACAGTTTTTGGGTTGGTTTTTGGTCATGGTACTTTCTTTTTGTGTTGTTTGGGTTGTGGTTTTACATGCGACTCAAAACCTGGTTTTGGTTAAAGGCTTGTTTGGCTGCGACTTTTACTTTTCGTTTGGTTTATTTTGTTGGTTTCTTTATCTTTGTCTATTCGGGTAAATCGTTCCCACGTTTTATTGTGGTACTCGGGCACTTGTGTGAGCCTGTGGGGATCGGAAACGCCCTTCGGGCCTTACCACGGACTGGGTCGGGCGTCGGTTCAGATGGTGACCCGACTTGGTTCGTGACAAAATGGTATCAAAGGAGGTTTTGTTGTCTGAGTTATTTTATTTCGGATGAGTCTGGTTAGACAAGAGCTAGGATTATCGGGGCTCAGAATTCTGGTTGCGAGTAGGGTGCCTGACCAGCACACCCCGTGACAGACTTTGAGTCGCCATAGGGTGTCAGGATACTTGTTTGACTTCTCTTCTAGGTGGGACGTGCAGGCTGCAGACTGTGCGTGGACATCGGGCAGAGAAGAAGAATTTGGACACGATGTTACTTTTGCATGTTTGGTTTACTTATGATTACTTATCTTGCTGGAAATTTGATTTTTATTTAGATATGATATATTGATGATTTTATTTTATGACCGTTGCTCTTTGCAGCAAGATGCCTCCCCGGAGAGCTTACACACACCCAAGGGAGGAAGCCGAAGAGGAAGCCGAAGAGAGTTCTCCCTCACCACTTGAGCGGAGATTGGTAGAAGCCGTGGTCTGAACTGTTCAGGATTTAGGACAAGAGGCGACTCCTGCCCCCGTCCCTATTCCAGCTAGAGGAGATGAATCTGGCTCTAACAAGTATAAAGCTCAGGAATTTCTGAAGAATAAACCTCCTTCATTCTAAGGTAGCTCAGAACCTCAAGAGGCAGAGGAATGGCTTGAAAAGATGGAGTGTATGTTTGAATTCCTTGACACGCCTGAGGAGGTCTGGGTAAAGTGTGCCTCATTCCAGTTAGAGGGTTCTAGTCGCAAGTGGTGGGAATCGGTGATTCAGGCTGGGAAACATGAGTAGATGAGTTGGAAGGATTTTAAAGCTATCTTTAATGAGCAGTACTATTCCGAGTTCCTGGCCTACGCTAGATCCCGGGAGTTCGTGGATCTTTCACAAGGGGACCAGACAGTGATGGAGTATGCAAACCGCTTTGCTGAGCTAGTGTGGTACGTGCCTGAGATTGTTTTAAGTGAATATTTGAAAGCTCGGAAGTTCGAGAAGGGTCTTCGACCAGAAAACCACTCTCAGGTTTTCTTGTTCAAGCTGGGAACTTATGCCGAGGTGGTCGATCGTGCTTGCATGGTCGAGATTGACCAGAGAGGAAAGTCAGGGTTTTCTGGATCAGTGTCAGGGTTTGACAGTGGCAGTTCATCCTAGAAGAAGAGGAAGCATGATGAGTAATAGAAGAAGAGCGGTGGCAGCTGAGGCCATCCTCCCAGGCAGACTTCATCTGGGGCTTCTGGTGCAGGGTCTGTGGTGTGCCATTAGTGCGGAAGGGTAGGGCACATCCGACCTGCATGTCCATACCCTCCCAGACCTTGCCATGAGTGTGGAGTTGTGAGACATCTACAACGCTTCTGCAGGACTGTACGCCCTTACCAGAGTTTGACTAGATCTGTGGCTTCTAAAGGAGTATCAGTTCAGTCCGAATCGACCAGGATGACGGGATCTCGATTCGGTGGTCGTGGTGGTAGGACTGGATCATCTTCGGGGCAGAGCCAGATCAGGGCAGAGCCTCAGGCGAGCGGTCTTTCTCAGGCAGGGGCTAGGCATCTGCATGTTGTGGATCATGCACCAGCGGGATCTGATGTAGGACCTTCGACTGTTCGAGGTACCATTCTGATTGCATCTTCTATAGCTGCAGTTTTATTTGATATTGGTGCTTCAGTTTCTTTTATATCTGCCCGTCTTGTGAATCTGCTGAACCTACCAACTGAACTGTTATCTTTTGCCATGGAGTTGGTAACACCGTTGGGGAAAAAGAGGGAGCAAGGACTTAGGTGTCCATTGTGCGCACTCTCTGTGTCAAGAGTTGAGATGGAGTGAGATTTCTTGGTCCTTGATATAGACTTGTTTAATGTGATCATTGGCATGGACTAGCTGGTGCGCTTTCAAGCGCATATTGACTGTTATCGGCGACGGGTTAGTTTTATGGAACCTGATGGGAGCCCCCAGGTATTTCTTGGGGAATGGGACCCTCGGTCGGGTCGCGCAGGACCTCCACTTCCTAAGTTGGGGAATCTTGCTTATCAGTTATCATCGCTTGCACAGGACAATGATAGTGGCGCTTCTCAGAGTGGGTTACCTCGTGTAGTGGATGAGTTCCCAGAGGTATTTCCAGTTGATTTTTTAGGCTTATCCCCAGAGCAGGACGCAGAGTTCTCGATTGAGTTGGTGCCGAGAACTCAACCTATATCTCTTCCCTCACATCGCATGGCCCCCACCGAATTGAGGGAATTAAAGATACAACTGGACGATTTGGAATCCAAAGGATTCATTTGCCCGAGCGTCTCTCCTTGGGCCGCCCCAGTTTTATTCGCGAAGAAGGTTGATGGAACCCTCCGGTTGTGTATTGATTACCGAAAATTGAATAAGGCAACCATCAAGAATAAATACCCTTTGCCTCGGATTGACGATTTGTTTGACCAGTTGAAGGGGGAAAAGTGGTTCTTCAAAATTGACTTGCAATCGGGTTACCACCAACTCAGGGTGAGAGAAGCAGACATTCTGAAGACGACTTTCTGAAGCAGGTATGGTCACTTCGAGTATCTAGTCATGCCTTTCAGATTGACAAATGCTCTGACGATTTTCATGGCACTCATGAATAAGGTGTTCCACCAATATCTCGACTCCTTCGTTGTGGTATTTGTGGACGACATCTTGGTTTATTCTGGATTAAAGGAGCATGAGCATCACAGATTTTTTTGGGCACTTTGCGGGACCACCGCCTGTATGCCAAACTCTCGAAGCACACATTCTGGATCAGGGAGGTGAAGTTTTTGGGGGCATGTCGTCTCAGAACAAGGGGTTTCAGTGGATCCTGAGAAGATCAGTGCAGTTATGTCATGGGAGAAACTGAGGAATGTGTTTGAGATCAGGAGTTTTCTTGGCCTGGCAGGTTATTACATGCGTTTTGTTCAGGATTTCTCATGGCTTGCCTCCTCCATGACCGCACTTGCACAGAAAGGGTTGAAGTTTGAATGAAGCCCACAGTGTCAGGCATCCTTTGAGGAGTTGAAGCGGCGGTTGACCACCGCACCTGTGTTGATCTTACCAGAGTCTGGGAAGAGCTATATGGTTTACTGTGATACTTCAGGTACGAGCTTTGGGTGTGTACTCATTCAGGATAATCATGTGGTGGCTTATGGTTCTCGCTAGCTCCGGCCGCACGAGAAGAATTATCCGACTCACGACTTAGAGTTGGCAGCAGTGATGCACGCCCTAAAGACTTAGTATCACTACCTCTTTGAGAAAAAAATTGTGGTCTATTCTGACCATAAGAGCCTACCCTACATTTTCTCTCAGAAGGATCTCAATCTGAGGCAGCACCGCTGGATCGAATATCTACAGGGGTTTGATTTTGACATTGTCTATACCCCGGGCAAGGGTAATGTGGTGGCTGCCGCTTTGAGCAGGAAAGTACCAATGCAGGCGTTGAGGAAGTCTAGCGATGAGTGGACTTTGATGGGGCTCTTCACCCAGATGCACTTGGAGAGCAGGGAGCACAACAAAGGTGCTTTCTTGGCTAGCATTCAGTTGACTCCCGCTCTTCTGGAGTTGATTCAGCGGGAGCAGCTCGGTGATGAGCTGTGTCAGCGATCTATGCAGTTTCTTCATGGTGGGAAGACTTCTTCGGATTGGTCTATGTCTCCCAAGAGGATCTTGTGCTTCAAGGGTCGTGTAGTGGTGCCATTGTATCTTCAGAAGGTGGTGATGCAGGATAGCCGCCAGTCTCAGTGGGTCGTCCATCCTGGTACTACCAAGATGTATTACGATGTTAGTCGCCAGTTCTGGTGGCCAGGTATAAGACGAGACATAACTGACTTTGTATCGAGATGCTACACTTGTCAGCTGGTGAAAACAGAGCATCAGAGACCATCTGGCCTGCTTCATCCATTACCCATTCCTATCTGGAAGTGAGATGAGGTTGTCATGGACTTCATTGTTGGCTTGCCTCGTACACCTCGGGGAAGGAATGCTATTTGGGTAGTGATTGATCGTTTGACCAAGTCCGCTCACTTTATCCCGATCAGAGATACAATGAAGGTGAAGGAGATGGGCCGTTTGTATATTCAGGAAGTGGCCAGACTTCATGGTGTGCCGTCAACAGTTGTTTCTGACAGGGACCCCCGCTTTACATCTCAGTTTTGGGGTGGCCTCCAGAAGGCTTTGGGGCCGCAGATTAAGATGAGCACGTAATACCATCCTCAGACAGATGGTCAGACGGAGCGAGCGGATCAGATTCTGGAGGACATGCTTCACGCATGTGTGTTGGATTTCAGAGGTTCATGGGATAGCCATTTGGGATTGGTTGAGTTTGCTTATAATAACAGCTACCAATCCTCTATTAGAATGACACCCTTTGAGGTGCTCTACGGTCGGCCTTGTCGGTCTCCTTTGTGTTAGGTTGAGGTAGGCGAGACCTCACTCTTGGGACCGATCCTTGTTCGGGAGACGTCTGAGAAGGTCAAGTTGATTAGACAACGGTTGTTGACAGCTCAGAGTCGCCACAAATCTTATGCAAATCAGAGGTGGCGGGATCTCGAGTTTTCAGTGGGAGACAAAGTGTTCCTGAAAGTGGCCCCTCGCTTGGGTCACCGTCGCTTGGGAAAGCAGAGAAAGCTAACGCCGAGGTATGTTGGGCCTTTCGAGATTACTGAGCGGATTGGCAAGGTGGCATACAAGTTAACTTTGTCTTCACAGTTGACATCGATTCATGACGTATTTCATATCTCCCAACTGAAAAAGTATAATCCCGATCCGTCACATGTGTTGAATTGGGAGGAGTTGGAGATTGAGCGAGACTTATCAGTATTTGAGCGGCCGATGCAGATAGTGGATTCTCAGGAGAAGGTGCTTCGTGAGAAGTCTATTCCTTTTGTTCATATTATCTGGCAGTATGGGAATGACGAGCATGAGACTTGGGAGCGGAAGTCTTGGGTTGGCAGGAGCACCCATTTCTATTCTCTGATCAGGCTTTGAGTTGACTTTCAAAGGACGGAAAGTATTCATGGTGGGGAGAATTGTCACACCTGGACTTTGCTTTGAGGTATGTTTTTAATTTTAATTTTTATCACATAAGTTTAATTGCCCTTTTATAATTGTTTTGTTGGAATTCGGGCTGAGCACGACATTAGTGTGTGCTCTTGTGCTGATAAATGAAGTCGAGCCGACACGTGCCGTGCACTTTTGCGCCGGTAAATGATCCTTGGCATGACAACGCCCGACACGCGGGCAGGGCACGGGCGAAGCCATGCGCCTTGCCCGACGCGTGGGCGGAACTTTTTATAATTGATGTTTTAAGCACGTAACTTTTTTTAACATGAATAATTTTTTTTTTATTATTAATCCCATTATTAATATAAATTATCAATTTTATTTATTCACTTCTTTTTAGATTGGTTTAATTATTATTATTATTTTTGGGTCCCTATTCCTTTTTTTTTATTTTTTTTATCCCATCATTTCTATTTCTTCTTTTTCATTCCTTCCCCCTCACTATCCCTCCCCGCGGGTACTGTTCACTCAATTCTTCCCCCTCACAAATCCTGCGCCGCCGCTACTTCTCCCCCCCCTTGCCGCGACGCCGCCCTCCTGCTCGACCCGGCCACGCCGTGCCGCACCGATCGCGCCTCCCCTGTCTAGCAGGCCGCCGGCTGCACCTCCCTCTACCCTCCCGCATCCTCGGCCGGATCCTGCTCGGCCCGTCTGTCTTGCCCAGTCGAAGCCACCCTCCTCCTTCCTCCGCGACCGCCCTCGCTGCTTCTCCCCTGCTGACTTCCATTCGGCCCGACCACCTCAGCTACCTCTCCTCCTCTTTCGAACAGCCGCACACCCCTTCTCCCTCTTGCACCCAGCCACAGTCGCCGCGACCCTGCCCTCCCTGCTACCTCCAGCGGCCGCGACACCTCCTTGCCGCCTTGCGTCGAGCCGCACCATCCCCCCGCTTTGCCCAGCCGACGCCGTGCACCTCTCCACCCTCCTCTCTACTTCGGACAGCCGCGCCACACCACCTCCCCCCTCCGGACATCCCTTGTTGACCTCCGGCTGACCTCTCGGACTCCTCGCTGTAGGTGCGGAGCCCCTCGTTGTTCATACTTTTATTTTTGGAAGTGTTGCGGTTGTGATTTAATTGCAATCGATTAAATCTTGATGTTTTTTTTTACAATGCCTTGTTTTTAGGGTGTATTTGAGTTTGTCTGAGGTGCATTGGGTGCAGTGGCTTTTGCACACCAATTTTGCGAAGCTTGCGACACACCGGTAGGTGATTCCACACACAATTATTATTTAATGACCATTTGCATGTTTGTTTAATTAATTCGGCACCTTGTTAATTAGTTTCCATGCTGAAAAATTAGTTTTGATTACGTTTTAAATGTGCATTTAATTTGTTGGAAGTGTGTCTAAGTGAATTGGTTCATTTTTATTTTGAAATCCCACCTTGAATTGTTTATCAGTGTTTTGTGAACTGTGCAATTAATGCATTAGGAAGTGCAGATGATGCAGTTTATGTTATGACATGGTGTGAAAATGCATTTTTTCTTAAAAAGGGTTTTGAGTGAACTTTTGACATTAAAAATCATGTGACATGTTTGGAAACTGTTTAATAAATTATCTTAGTGGTTAGCTTAATTATCAAAGTATTTTTGTTAAACTATGCATCTAGTTTAATTTAATGTGTAAGCGGTGCAGATTAAGTTTTAAAAAGATTTTGGTGTGCGTTTGGCTTTAAAAGAGTATTGCAGTGTGCAAATGGTGTGTTTTTGTGCGCAAACACCCTGTTTGGCTCTTATGTAATAATGTGACGTGTGATGTGAACTTGGAATTTAAATGAGCACAAAGAGGGAAGCCTGTGGTATTATGTGGGATGACTAGGACTAGTGTGCTAGTGTTCCGGAGATGGCTTGGCCCGGTTTCACTGACATGATTGACGATTGCAACACTAACTAAATATTTGATGACTGAGGGTCGTGGTCTTCTAAGCCACGTTTTCTGAGGGTCGTGGTCTTCTAAGCCACATTTTCTGAGGGCCGTGGTATCTAAGCCACGTTTCACCGATACACGACGTTCTAGGGTCCCACTCGTTACTAGTACCCACAAGGCCTCTCCCATCTTTTGGTGCTCCCGGTTACTTTGCGCACACCGATGATACATGATATGCCACTTGAGTTACTACACAAACATGTGCCTGCTTTAAACTGCTTTTCTTTAAAGTTGTTTCATGAAAACTGTTCTCATTAACGTTGTTAAGCTTTTCTTACTTTCCTTTTTTTATCATTGCAAATGTAATTGTCTTTTAATGCTTGTGCGTGGAATCTTTTCTTAGTGGCATCCTGCTGGGTGATTGCTCACATCCTACTTACACCTTTGGGTGTAAGTAGATTTGTTTATCTCTGATACAGATAAGAGTCCAGCGTTTGGGAGCGGTGGTTCAGGTTGTTAGCAGACCTCTTGACATGGCGTTGTGGTAATGTTTTGAGGGTGGTGTCCTCTCGCCGGGCGACAGTTTTTGGGTTGGTTTTTGGTCACCGTACTTTCTTTTTGTGTTGTTTGGGTTGTGTGGTTTTACATGCGACTCAAAACCTGGTTTTGGTTAAAGGCTTGTTTGGCTGCGACTTTTACTTTTGGTTTGGTTTATTTTGTTGGTTGCTTTATCTTTGTTTATTCGGGTAAATCGTTCCCAAGTTTTATTGTGGTACCCGGACACTTGTGTCAGCCTGTGGGGATCGGGAACGCCCTACGGGCCTTGCCGCGGACTGGGTTGGGCGTCGGTTCGGATGGCGACCCGACTTGGTTCGTGACATGCACACGTGAGGGGAGGTGCTGTCGGGGCTGGCACACAGGTTGACCGGTGGGCAGGTGGATTTGTCTGGGAGGGACGATCGCCTGATGGAGGAGCTGTCTTGGCCTAGTAGTGGAGGCCGACGACCGGCGACGAGCGCACCAAGGTAGGGCCCTTTGCGCTGGGGATCGTCCCGCACGAGACGCAGGGGGTGGCGCCGTTGTGACGGTGGCCAAGCGCCTGGGGCCGCCGCCCCCAACTGGGGGAATCGATGGAGAACCTAGGGCGAGAGAGGAAAAATGGGAGGGAGAGATCGGGTTAGAGAACCTCCTCTGATACCATGTAGAATGATAGAGAGGTAGAGCCAATGCCCAAGATGCCTCTCTATGGGAGGCCTTGGTGTCTATTTATAATGAATAACAAAAGATGACATGATACCTAAGTCCGATGTGGGACTCAGGTCAACTTAACCTCTAACAAAAATTATAAAATACAACCTCACTAGTGATATAATATTTGTCAAGTATAAAAGAATGATTAATTGTTTAGGGTTTTGTCAATTAGTATAAAATCGCTTTGCTTAAAGCTCGACCCATCTATCAATTTAATTTAAAATATTATTACATTAAAAGTAGAAAATACAATAAAAATATTTTAAATTATGAAATACATCATTTCATGATTTATTTTAAAAATAATATCATATTAGATTATTATTTGGCTAAACGAGTCAAGGGCAGGGTCAATAATTGTGGCATGGGCTGACTCGAATATTAATTGCTCTTTTAAAATTAACCCCATTTATTATCTGTGCTAAAAAAGTTATCAGGTTGGATGGGTCCTCTGGTCCATGTACAAGTCTACTGGTTGCAACCAGGAGGGTGTGTGTCGGACTCGTTGACAATCATTGAAGGTTGATGAGTTTTGCCAAGAGGCTCCAAGAAGGATTGGTAGATAATATATGAAGGATGGAGTTGTTTAAGACATTGTGGTGTGATGAAGTTGAACATACAAGGGAACCATACATGGTGATGGTGACATAGGAATGCTTGTCATTGAGTTGTATGGGATTGGAGTTTTAGGATGCTTGCTGATGTTTAATGAGCTCATTCAAACATATTTTGGCTTTGGAAGAGGTGTGAGCGGGATTGAAGATGGTTGAGATGAAGTCTGAAAAATTGGTAGTCCTTATACATAAGGGTATTCCTGATATGTAAGGGTATTCCTGATACGTAAGGGTACTCTTGAGAAATTCAGAGTGGCAATAATTTGACATAGTACCTTATATGTAAGAGTAATCTCGATACTTTGTTGGAAATATGGCAGACATTATGTAAGAGTTACCTACTCTACGTAAGAGTCACTCTGAGCAGTCTCAAAAGGGATACTTAAGGGTTATCAGAATTGGGTCAGGAAAATGGCAAACTACCTGTACGTCTGCATGATACGACATAGGGGTCATTTGGATGATGCGTAAGGGTTGATCTGGACCGAGAAAATGCCGAAGTACCTGTACGTAAGGGTTGATCTGGAATATATGTAAGGGTTAGTCGATAAGTATGGGTCATCTAGATGATGCGTAACGGTTGATCTGGACTGAGAAAATGACAAAGTACCTGTACGCAAGGGTTGATATGTAACGGTTGATCTGGATGATATGCAAGGGTTACTTGACAAGTAAGGGTAATTCCAGACTTTGCCAAAAATTGAGTTGACTCTGGAAGCATGGCCCATACGTGATATTCTCATCATGAACCATGTCGCAATCTGTTTAGTGTAAAGGAGGACCACGCTGCGGGGGATGCGATTTTGGCAGAATGGAACAGATCTGGGTTGCAGAAGATACAAATCTTTGCACCATGATGCAGTAGATCACAACACAATAGGTTTGGAGATCAAGAAGTAGTTTGGGAGTATCACGTCGTCAGAGAGTTTTAAATGAGATATTCCACTGGATTTTATGGATCTAGTAGTTGACTGAGTACCATGCCACAGTGGAGGCGATCATGATGCAGAATGGTTGGAGTCAAGGTATGCTACGTCATAATGCACGACATCACGCTGTAAACAAGTTATTTTCACAATATTTGGCACATTTGGTTGGAGTTTAAAATGAGGGATTTGGCTCGCGATTTTAGGAGGTCAACTCGATTTAATTGGCGCATTATAAAAGGTTGCTTATAACAGTTTTGGAAAGAATGAGGGTTTGAATATATTGAGATATCTGGTTCAGAAAAGGGGAGAGAGCCGCTGGGGTAGTCCATTGTTATATCCGGTTCATTCAAGAGAGAAGGCTCAAGGAAGGAGTCCCATTGCTATGTCTGGCTGTTGAAGCGGACAAGGTGCAACAAGATAATTCCAGTGCGGGATCCGGAAGAGGTTAGTCGCTACTGTGATCATTTGGAAGAAAAAGAGTAAATCCTCACAGAAAGAGGATACTCTCATCTGGCTTTGGAAGAAGACACAAGACTCAACTCTCTACAAGGAGTTGATCTTATCCAACTTGAAAAAGAGGAGTGCAACGAATGAGGAGCTTAACAGACCATCTATTTGGAGATGTGGATGTAAGGTGTCTCAGCAACCCATGTTGATTTGGAAGAGACCCTCATGTCTATAAACCGTTGAAGAGACCCTCACGTCTATAAATTGACTTTGCCTTCACCAAAGTAGTGCTTAGAGGAGAAGAAGAGGGAGTGACCCTAGGATTTACCGTGCGTCTTTCCCGAATCTTTGTAACAATTGCAGTGAGTAGTGTTATCTCCTGATACGTCGACACACTGTCAGCGTATGTTCTTTGGATTAACCCTTTGTGGTGAACCAAATAAATTTTTCGCGTCGTGTGCACGCTTTATATTTCTACATATATGTTAAATGATTCAATGAGAACGCCATCGAGAGGTTGAGAGATTGGACTTGTTCCTTCCAATGAGGGAACAAGATTGGTACGACCTAGGGGACTGACATGAGAGAAAATTTTTTAATCGGTATACACCCTGATTCACCCCTTCTCTCACGGTGGTTACATTCATCTTGGTCCCAACAAGTGGTATCAGAGCCTAATGGTTCTGTTTTGTTGGAGTTCAATCTTGAAAACCTGTTATCAGCTTATTATGACTCCTATATCTTGAAAGGGTAGTTCAAGATGAGAATGAACCCGAGGGAGTTGTTGGCCTTGAAGTGGAGCTTGAGGGTTCTCTTAAAGAACTAGGTATTCAAAGAAAGAAGAACCAAAAGATTAGTGGATTGTTAAAAGAGTTCTTTGAGTATGTTGAACAACTTGACGCTGAACTTTGCTGGCTTGAACAAGTAGTTGAAGATCAGGAAGAATCAAAATCATGTATTGATTTGAATCAAAAGGATGAAGAACAAGCCAAGGTAATCGAAGATATGAGAGCTTCTGTTGAAGAACAAAGTGAGAGAATCAAGTCTCTCGTGGAAGAAGTTGCATCATTTAAAAGGAGGATTTCCGAGGATCTCTCACAAGATGGTTTATCTCGAGGAATTTTTTTTGGGGACTTCAATGAAGAAAATGAGTCGCATATGTATGATGGGAGTATTGATGAAGAAGACCTGGCCACGGTTTCAATGAAGGGCAACGAGGAAGAGCTTTAGAAAAAGAATGAATCTCTGGAGAAACTATTGAAAGAGTTTGGTGGTACTATAACAAGGCCCTCTAATTGAGAAAGAAGCTCAAAGAATATGTCTTCTTGATCAATTAATGGCTTAGAAGAATGGAGTTAAGAGATGAATGCTCGATCTTGACTCTTGAAAAAAATTCGAAGGCAGTGGAAGGAGCGTTAAAATCTGGCATAACAATTAAGAATTTTCTGTTAGATGTAAAAGGAAAAATGATTAAAGAGCTTAAAAGTTATTTAGTCTCTTTACAAGGTGGAAATGAAGATCAAGTGAAGTTGCTCAGAAGGGAATATGAAGACAAAGTAAAATCTCTGTTAGATGAAAAAGAGATCGGCTCAGTTTGAAGAGTTTTGGAGTCATCGAGAAAGCCCAAGGAGTGTCTTGAAGCCTAAAGACAAACTGTTAAGGGAAAAGCAGGTTTGGTGCTTGATACATCATCATCCAAAGAAATCAAGAAACCCGCAGTAAATTGCAAAAGGGAGATAAGAGGACTTCAAAAGGATAAATCAAAGAATGTAAATCAGAAAGTGAAGTGTTTGAATCAAACAGGTGGAGTCAAGAGGATAAATATGGCAACATGTGCTGCCATTGTGGAATGCCTGACCATACAATATGTTTCTGTGAAGATACTATTAAGTTGATTTCAGATTGTGAAAGGAAGAGTATCAAAATTTTTCATGCCAAAAGAAAGAAGTTACAACTCTTATTCTTCCGATTATTAACCTTTTCATAGTGGTGTTGGTATGTTGAGCAACAAATACAAATCTGGAAGGAAGGCTATGCCCAGACAAAGGAATTCAAACTATACCTTTGGAGGTATTTGTTTTTTGTTGGGGACAACAAAGACACTCATGAATAAGTGTAGAATGAGAAGAAGAGAAGGAATGATGAGAAAGATGTTATGAATGCGGCTACAAAGAACATATTGCAAAGTATTGTGATATGAGAAGAAGAGAAGGAATGATGAGGAAGACCACTGCTCTTGCGATCCGTAGAAATCAAGCAGGTATGGATAAAAAATCTGTTACATTAAAGAACAGTTTCACATGCTTGAAGAAAGATGAGACTGACTATCAATGGGATGTGTGTCAGACATCAAAGGCTGTTATAGTATAGCGACCTTCATGGAAGGAAAAGGAGCAATTGCGGAAAACTAAGAAGAAAAAGGAATCTGCCCTCATGGCCAACAAAGAAGAAGTAAAGAGAAAGACGTCTTTTTAAAATGCAAAAAGGAAAGATCATGAAGTGACTTGTAACACTGACGGAAGATGTCTTGTTATGAAAATGAAGGAAGCCTGCACAAGTGGAATCATTGAAAAGATCACCACACATGGAATGTACATGAAGTCAAAGGAGAAAGAAGAGTGAGAAAGCACAGACTCATGAGGAACAATGCATTAGTGGTATTATTGAAAGGAATACCGCTAAAAAGGATTGCAAGAAAGATGGAAGAAATGGGTTGGTTCAACAAGACCAACCACAGTCCTCAACTCGAGGATGACATGAAGTGCCCCTCTCCCCATGTCTTTAAATGTTTTTAACTGTTGTTTGAAGTGATGCATATTTAAGGGTGAGATACGATCCATGGGGTGTGTATGCGCTGAAAGGAAATACATGAAATGAGTGGTGTTTGAAGCAGCTACTATGGATGTCACATCAAAATCTGAGACAACAAGTGGGTTGAGAAAGATTGAGAGGAGAACCTTGCTGAATCTGGAGATACATGCAGTGATGAAGAAATTCAAGTGCCAAGCATGATCAACAAGTGATATCAAACAGCCACTTTATAAAAAAACAAAGCTGAATTTGGTTATTCATGCTGAGATGATGAAGTACAGGTGGTACGAAGCCTGATTTGGAGTGAAACTAGTTTCAAAACCATATTTGTGTTTTCTAATTGGTATCAAGCCAATTTTGGAATTCAAAAGGTGGTATCAGGCCTTTATCAAGTGGTGGCAGATCCTGAAGAAGAAGACAAATAGCTTGGTGGAATTGCAGCTACACCCTTGGAGGAATACACGTTCTATTTGTTTGTGAGCTAACAATGTGGTGTCATTTGATTGTTTTTCAGGATAATAAAAGTTGTTGAAAAGAATGTGTTAACAAGTGGTATCCCCGTGCTGAAGTCTTTCTCAATATAAGGTGTCAAGAGCTGAAGAAAATAAGGGGAGTTGGTGACGAGCATTCAAATGCTGGTTAGCCTTATTTGGGAATGTAGAAATAGCAGCTACACCCATGGAGGAATACATGTACTATTTGTTTGTGAGCTAACAATGTGGTGTCATCTGTTTGTTTTTCAGGATATTAAAAGTTGTTGAAAATAATGTGTTATGACCAATAAGTGGTATCCCCGTGCTGAAGTCTTTCTCGATATAAGGTGTCAAGTGCTGAAGAAAATAAGGGGAGTTGGTGATGAGCATTCAAAGGCTGGTTAGCCTTATTTGGGAATGGAGAAACCCTGCGAAGAAAAGGAAAATCGTGGATATCAAGTGGTATCACTAGTTTATCACGAGCAAATGGTTTCAATTGTTTCAATATGCGGTATGACTCACACACTTTATTCTTTACTGTTTATTCGCTGATGTTGTTGCTTAAGTGTGATTGAGATCACATGGAGAGATGTTGGAAGTAATGACTCTTGCTGCAAGTGTTTATGGAAATAAGTGAGTCACATGGACAGCATTGAAGTTATTGACTTAGATTCCTGTTTCCTACACCGAGTTCCGACTCAGCAGACTTAGATGATTTATTGATAACTCAGTGCCAAGAGGTAAATTCACTCACTGGAGTTCCTTGTGAAGAATGCAGCTGAAAGTGAAAGTGGGTTGAAGTTGAAGTTACAAAGAAAGATGGTTGAAAGAAGCTCAAAGGTTTTGAAGATAATCAACAAGGGGTTGTAAGAGCCTAAAGTTTTGAAGGTGAAAGCAAGTGGATGAAAGGTGTGAAGGTATGGGTTACCTAAGGGGATAGTTCCAACTCTTTAAATTTGGTGCCAGAAGCATATTGACCAAGAGGGAGTGAAGTTGATGAAGATACCCCAATACCTTTTATGGACAAAAGAGGAAGAAGGAATGAAGCATCCGACAAAGTTGAACCCTTTGCATTTTTTTTTGTCAAAGGGGGAGGAAAGAAGTCCATAAAATCTGTTTGTTTGGAGGATCATGGGTTGGAAGAGAGGGGGAGAGATTATCTCCATCTCTTGACGGTTTATGGATTTTATGAAAATAATGCTAGCAAAATCTAGAGGGGAAGATTATTGTAACACGGAGGTTGTGTGTTGGTTTTGTTGACAATCACTAAAGGTTGATGAGTGTTGCCAAGAGGTTTTGAGAATGAATGGTAGACAATATTTAAAGGATGAAGTTGTTGAAGACATGATGATGTGATGAAGTTGAACATATAGGGGAACCATACATGGTGATGGTGACATAAGAATGTTTGACATTGTGATATATGGGATTGGATTTTCAGGATGTTTGATGATGTTTAATGAGCTTATTCAAGCCTATTCTAGCTTTGGAGGTGTGAGCGGGTTTGAAGATGTTTGGAGAAGGGCGGGATGAAGTCTGGAAAATTGTTAGTCATCATACGTAAGGGCATTCCTGATATGTAAGAGAGTAATCTAAAGACTCTGGCAAAGGCATTACGTAAGAGTCACCTACTCTGACATGTAATAGTCTTTCTGAGTAGTCTGGGAAAATGGCAGTACCTGCTATGTAAGGGTACTCAGGAGAGCATACGTAAGGGTAACTCGGATTATACGCAAGGGTTACCCCAATTGGCTCAGGAAAATGGCAAAGTACCTGTACATAAGGGTCATCTGGATAGTAGGTAAGGGTCATCTGGATGATGTGTAAGGGTTGATCTGGACTGGGAAAATGGAAAAACACCTGTATGTAAGTGTTGATCCAGATGACACATAAGGGTTATGTTAGAGACCTGTTATAGGAGAGTAGGGGTATAAGTGTCATTATAGTAGGAGAATATTAGTTGTTGGAATATGGTTAGTATTTTGTTAGGATTGGGACCACGTGGAGGTGGGGGGATCTGTTATAAATATGTAGCAGGGGAGGGTGAGAGGGCCAATGAGAGATTATCTGGGAATCGGCCTTTGGCTTGGACGACTTCGGCTTGGGCGGGAGTGCAAACTCCCGAAGTCTCTTCTTCATCCCCCTTTTCCATTCATCTCCATCCTTGTCATCCTCCTGTAATTCTGCTTTCCGTTTGTAGTTCTATTCTCAAACTACTTAATAGATAAAGAAGTCAGTTCGTGGAGAGGCTTGGTCCTATCAATTGGTCCGATCTGCCGACCTTCTCCCGCCGGCTATCGTCCAGTGCGACGAGGCGTCTTACCTCGCTCATTCGACACACCCCCAGCCGACTTGTCTTCAACGTGAGGCGTGCACTGCAGATTCTTCGTGTCCGGCACAACTCAAGCGCTGGAGAATTTCAGCACGCTCGTTAGTGATGCTCACCGTTGGATCGTCATTTGTGGATTGCAAGAGTGGCGCACTGCCCTACTGTAACGCGCATGCCTAGGGGGAATGCTCCAGGTCTTCTCGTTTTGGTCAGATCACGTGCACGATCGTTTTTTTTCTCTCGCTTGGGGGTGCATTCTGCTGCACCCCGCTGCACCGTCGTCCAAAGGGGAGGCTCACCGGTTGTTAAAGTGGGAGGCAGAGGCGCACCGTCGTCCACCGACTGCGATCCAGTTTATACGGTACTTAAAAAAAAACGGAAATACACAGGGCGTTCTGTTTTTTTTGGGGGCGCTTTTTGAGGGCGCAAAATACTGCTTAACGATGGCGATATCACAAGATGAGGTGGTCCAACAACTCAGGCAGATCCAAGCGACTCTCGCCACGATCCAACAACGCCTGCTCGAACACGACCAGATGATGACTTCTGGAACTGCTGTTCGTGAATTCTTCGAAGCTGTCAGGCGTCGCCGAGAGCAGATGCCGCAACACGTGATTGTAGCTCAACCTCCCATGACGACATAGGTGCCTCTGGTGCAGCCAGGGGCGACGACAGGGACTCTGGTATCAGAGCGCAACGATGTGGCCGACATTAAATTGTTGTGTGGTGAATTTTCTACATTGCTACCGCCGGTTGCTATGCCAATCCTGGTTCTGGAAGTTGATCGGCCGACCCAACCTTCAGAGGCGACCAACACGCATCATGCCGGGGGTGGCTACAGGTCGACAACTGTCGGCCGTGAGCTCTGGACGTGGGACACAATTGGCTTGAATGCATATTGGGAATTCAATAGGAAGGTGTCGCTTTCTCCGATGATTGGCGCGAGCACTGGCAAGCTGTGGAAGGCTATGGGGTATGACGAAGCAACAATGAAAATAAAACATCTCATGTTGGGTCAATGGTGGAAGGATCGTGAGCAACAAAGGGAGCAACCATCGCTCTTCACAGTGGCGGTTGACGTGTGGACATGGGTGGCGGGCGACACCGTGGCATGGGGATTATTTTCTGCCCCAGTGCAAGGGGGTGATGTGCCGACACTTGGGCAGCAGGAAACACGTTCGACCTACCATGCAGGACGGACCATCTGGAAGATTGTCTGGAAAGTAAATGAAGACTGGGTGCATCGCCATATAGCAGAAAGGAGCATCTGACATATTGCTTGGAGACTGTGCTGCACGAGTCAGGACCAAGTCGATCACTCTGGCGGCACACGCGCGGACGTACAACCCATGGGAATGACCGTTGCACCGACACTTCATCATGTTCCTCACCTTGAGGACAAGGTGAATTTGAAGGGGGTGGCAGTGTTAGAGACCTGCTATAAGAGAGTAGTGGTATAAGCGTCATTATAGTAGGAAAATATTAGTTGTTAGAATATAGTTAGTATTTTGTTAGGATTGACCACGTGGAGGTGGGGGGATCTGTTATAAATATGTAGCAGGGGAGGGTGAGAGGGCCAACGAGAGATTATCTGGGAATCGACCTTTGGCTTGGACGGCTTCGGCTTGGGTGGGAGTGCAAACTCCCGAAGTTTCTTCTCCATCCCCTTCTTCCATTCATCTTCATCCTTGTCATCCCCCTGTAATTGTAATTCTGTTTTCCGTTTGTAATTTTGTTCTCGAACTACTTAATAGATAAAGAAGTCAGTTCGTGGAGAGGCTTGGTCCTATCAGGTTACCAGACAAGTAAGGGTAAATCCAAACTTTTCCAAAAATTGAGTGCGACTCTGGAAGCACCACCCATACATAATAGTCTCATCATGAACCACACCACAATCTGTTCAGCATAAAGGACCACACCGCGATATAGTGGTTGCACCATGGAGGATGTGATTTTTGTAGAATAGAAGAGATATAGGTTTGCAGGGAATGCATGTCTTTGCTGTTGCGGAATCGCCGGGAGACACAACGACAGAAAACGAGAAAACGAAACTAGGAAAAGCAACAATGAACACGGCGATTTACGTGGTTCGGGAAAAATCCCTACGTCCACGGGAGAGGCAGAATTTCACTATGATTCGGGAGCACAAAATTACAGAGGATTTCCGACATGAATCCCTAGCCCGAAATGGGCTATAAAACAAATGGAGAAGACGATCACTATTCGAAAAGTGGTCCGCGTCGCTACAGTGAACGGCGACTGGCTTTGTCAAAAGCGCTACAGTAAAGTTGACCCCGAAGTCCGCACCGCTACAGTACCTGTCGGTGTCGGTCGGTCAGCTACGCTACAGTGGTCAGCATTTGCTACAGTGCCGGAAATTTGGGCCGGAGGCCTTCGGCCCCCGGAGCAGGGGCGCGTTGCCCCCTGCAACCCCCAACGAGCTCACCACGGAGCTCGACCCGCGAAAGTTGCGGGCCACAAGCATTCGGCCCAACCGGATCGGGCAACATCAATCCAACATTTGCATTATGAAGCAATAGATCATGCCGCAACAGTTTTGGAGATCGAGAAGTTTGGGAGTATCACACCGTCGACGTATGCTCATTGGATTAGCTCTTTGTAGCAAGGACAACAAATGTATGAGAATCAAACAAGCAAACGAGAAGCCAAAGAAAAAATGCCAGCACATCAAAATCGAGAGCCAAGACAACAAAAGTTCAATTTGATATAGAAGTTGGCTGATTCAGACGATATGGAAGGAGATGTTGAATGATAAACGGAAAAGGATATGAAAGTGATTATAATTATAAATCTGTATTTGATAATTCAACATTAAAACACTAAAATGAATTTTTGGATCATGATTGTGCTCATCATCTTTCGATATTTTGTCAATGGCTTAACTTTTATGATTGAATTTTATAATTATACATCTTTAACTTGAATTTTTATAATTTTAGTTGTGCATTTTTTTATGTTTGCATATATTTTACCCTCCTGTTGTGACTTACTTCACTTATACGTGTGTCTTTCTTGTGCATATCTCCGAAGGTTTTTTATGGGTTTGGTATCTTAATGGTGCCTTTTGCTGTTGACTACCTTGTTATGAAGGGCTTTAGTTATAATTTATTTTATGGCTTCTTTGCTTACCCTTGTGTATCGATTTTGCATATTGTGGCTTGAAGGTTGACGCATTGAAGCAATAAATGGCAGATATGGGTTCTGTAAGTAGCCCCAGAAGAATCCTTAGTTTATCCAAAAAGAGAAGGGCCACTGTCTCTTATTCTGACATCAATGACAACACTGCTGGTTTTGGTTTGTCTGGGAAACACGGTCCCAAGACTTCTGAAGCTTATGGTTTTGTTGGTTCCAAAACAACCATTGCTGCCACAGGTCCAATTCATCCTATTTCTCTTCACCATGGTGCCTTAGAGATAGTAACAAAGGAACAGTGATAAATTCCTTTGACATGTTCAGTTTTATGAGGATTGAGAATTCGTCCATTGATCAGTGATCCCAGTCCCTTCCCCATCACATGCATGTTACATGCATAACAAGTTATCTTGTGCTAGAAGGGGTTATAAGGGCATGTTTGTTAGGGTGCATACACGGTGATGTAAAGGGAATGTGAAGTGGAAAACGAGTTTCTGTTGTTTGGTATGCGGCATTTTCAGTTTACTTGGAAATCAAAATTCCACTGTTTGAGGGAAACTCCTACCAAACATGCCCTGAGAGTAGTTTGATCATCCTTTCAACCATAATGCACAACCTATAATTCATCATCGTGGTAGTGAAAGTTTTGTGGTTGTTCTTTCCTTGAAATTTTCTATGCATAAGCTAAATGATTATGGAGTTGCCCCTCCAGTGACTAAGGAGACAGTTTTGCCTGTTTTCTCTGCTTGTTTTTGGCATCGACTGCTAAAATTGTCTGCAAACTGTAACTGTTTTTTAGGAAGGATAGCAATCTATGATTCTTGGTGGGATTTATGGATTATGTTCCGTAAGGCATTGCCTTTCATTATTTTACTTTTTTTGTTTGGCTCTGTTCAGGATGGAACATATGATATTAAAAACATTCCTGTTTAATTTTTAGGTTGTTTTCGAATCGTTTAAGCAACTTAGGAAAGTTTTTTGTAATCTTCATTCTTTCTGTATCCAGTTGTTTACCTCATATGGGCATATGTTCCAGAACCTTGGTTGCACGCAGTTGGTATACATTACTACCCCAGCAGGTCAGTAAGTTGGTTCTTTTGTTTATGCTGTTTTTTGTAACTTTCAATGGGTCTGTATTTGACCAAATATTATGGTGAAATTTTAGGAATAAAAAGGCATCAAAGAATTGAGTTTTAATGATATCATTAGTTTTTTTTTTTGCATTTGACCAAATATTAAGGTTAAATGGCCAGGTATTGGGCATTGGCAGTGCCTGCCTATTTGATGGTGACTGTGGTTTTAGCATTGGGATTGTATATTGGCCTTAACTTCATGGCGACTCCTCCTCCAGATTCCCTATACACTGTCTTTGGTTGGCCATTTATTTTCTGTATATGAGTTCATTTCTTTTTAAATTATGCTTAATTATTTATATTTTAATAACACATTGCTTAGTGCTATATGTACTTTGGGGGTTTTGCAGATGAGAACAGTAGAGAGGCTGTGTTATCTGCTCCTCCAATTGAAGGAGAAGAACGGGCAATTGATCCCATATTTGATATTGGTATTGACCAAATAAACGACCTCATGTTTATTGGTAAAAAATGACCGCATATTTCTTCCTTCTGTTTTAGTTTGTCTTTTATTTCATTAATCATATGCATATATATTATGAGATTTTATATATGAAGTCAAACCATGTAGTTTTGAGATCAAGATGACCAAACTTAATCTTTTTTGTGTAACATGTAACATTATGGTTTCTGAACAAAAGTTCACCTTCAAGAGCATTGTTGATGATCGTTTTGATCTTTTTATACAAAACTTTTGTCATCCACGCTATTCCTTTCCATTCAGGGAGGTTTAAATCTAGTTGGAGGACTTGGAGTACTGTAGTGATTCTCATTACTTGATGGATACTCATGAAGTCTCGATTCTTTGTTAAGCTCATCCATCATCTGAATCTTTTTGTAGGTGAAAAAAGTTACCCAGATTGCTCCATCACACCAAAGAATGTCATCGAGAAACCCTTATGTAAGATTTTATTGTTGTTTTTTGATATATGAAACACCAGTGATTATCTCTTAGACGGTCTTTGGTGGGGTTTTTGTTTCGCTGCATTCATGACATTTAAAATGTCTGTAAATCCTAATAGAAACACGATCTTGGTCATACCAAAAGTGCGAACTTCCACATAGGACTCCCTTCAACATCATAGGGTAGTATCACGCTATATAAAACGACGACGACGACGACAACTCCTTGCCTTTAGCACTCCAATTTCTAGCAGTTAGTCCTGACATGAAAACATATCATGGCCAAGGAAAATGAAAATGACAAATATTCTTCTCAGAACCTGGACACCTGAAACGTGGTCATGACATGCATATTCTTCTAATATGCTCATAATCACCCTTTCCTTTAATCCTGGAATTGTTCCTAAATGACTTAGAATGCACCAAATCAAAATAATATAGTTAAAAAAAAACAAAAACAACAGGACATATTTTTTAAATTTTAAGTTAGCATAAAACATACATCCAATGGAAAACACCACTTAAATCTAACTGCAGAGTCAGTCTTATTCTAATTCTTATGATGATATGACAATCTTGACGACCATCACCGCTGGTATTCAAAGTGTTTATGTGGTTCTTAATAGAGCCCAAGATCTTCGAGGAGAGTGGAAAATCTATTCTAGAAGGGAAAAACGGTCCAAGTAGGGGGAGAATGTAGTTAGGCCACATGGGAGTAATATGCTCTAATATGGCAATCTTGACGACCATCACCGCTGGTATTCAAAATGTTTCTGTGGTTCTTAATAGAGCCCAAGATCTTCGAGGAGAGTGGAAAATCTATTCTAGAAGGGAAAAACGGTCCAAGTAGGGGGAGAATGTAGTTAGGCCACATGGGAGTAATATGCTCTAATATGGGAGTGTATGGGGAGTGCCCGGGGGGGGGGCATTCTGTTTTGGGCTGTTCGGCTGTAACTTGGGTGGGAGAATCGGGGGGAGCTCTAGAGTGATTTTGTTTCTCACCTATCTTCCCCCTCTTCAATATAATTTTGATTCATACCATTAGTATACACACTCAAGGATTGAAGTTCCTAACATTTGGTCCAATTTGTTGGATATTGACGGCCCCATTCAGGGATAGAGCCATCTCATGGAGACACACAATCTGACTAAGATATAGGGGGTTGGGCAACGTTTGAGTCGTGTTGAGACAACGCTTTCAGAGCTGTCTACAACAGTTGAAGAACTTTGTGTGGGCCATCGTCGGTGGGAATGGGAGCTGACTGGGCAAGGGGAGTTCCGCAAATTCATGATGCGTCGCCAGGAGAAGCCTCCACAGTTGGAGGAGACTCGACCGATGTTAATAACCGTGGAGGGGGGATCCGCTACGGATGGCGCTGAGCATTTGTGAGTTGCTGGGAAGGAATATGGCTTGGACCATAAATGAGCCTGTGAATTTTTCTGAGCTGTTGTCGGCTAAGAAGAGGGTGTTACTCTTGGTTTTTGATAGATCAGATCCACGAAGGTGGTTAACGAGAGACGAGTTATATTCCCGTATTAATCAAACACCAGAGGTGTTTAGGATTCAAGTTGCACGAGTGAGTCTGGAGGGTATTGCGATACACTGGTTCGCTATTTTGGTCGAAATCCATCCTGATTTGACTTGGTAGATATTTAAGGATGAATTGTTGGAACGTTTCAGTGGTTTGGAGATCCAAAACCCTTACAGGGAACTTCCAGTGCTTCACCAGCGAGGTACAATACGAGAATACATTGAGCAATATGAATATTTAACCTCTTTGATGCCGCGCTGAACGTCAATATGTAGGGTATTTGTTGGTTCAGTGGAAGAGATTCGATCCTGGTCCTGAGGTGCGTCTGCAGACGATGCGTCTGCAGGCAATGTGTATCGCGCGTCATGTTGAACTGCCAGTAAACAGAGCGGGCCCTCAGTTCTGTGGAGAAGGAATACGAATTTTCAGCAGTGGGTGTGATGGCGGAATATGGCGGCCCTTACCTCGCTTGGGTTCCCTCCCCCATGGTAGAATTCCTTTGAGGCCTCTAACACGAGCAGGGAAGGGCGTGGGGGGGCCTCACTTGGAACTCTTAAACAAGTGCCAAATGGAGAAAGGGGTCTTCGCCAATTAATTAGTCAGGAGTGGGAAGAGCGGCGGAAAAAGGGGCTGTGTTTCCAGTGCTGATTGCCCCATACCCCATGCATAGGTGTGATGATCCTAGGCTCCGAGTGGTATATTGAGCGAGGGTGACATTGTGGCTGTGTTTCCAGTGCTGATTGCCCCATACCCCATGCATAGGTGTGATGATCCTAGGCTCCGAGTGGTATATTGAGTGAGGGTGACATTGATATTGAGCACAGGGATTTCGCGGAGGCTGAAGATGTGGAACTTGAGAAACTGGAGGTGGTCGAATGTCAAGTGGTGGAGTATCAACATCTGGAGGTTTGTTGTGCACCCCAAAGCCATCACAACACGAGAATGTCTTCTATCAAAGTTGAAGGATGTTTGAGCGGAATTCCTATCCTCATTTTGGTGGATAGTCAACTTCTGGAGGTCTGTTGTGCACCCCAAAGCCATCACAACACGAGAATGTCTTCTATCAAAGTTGAAGGATGTTTGAGCGGAATTCCTATCGTCATTTTGGTGGATAGCGGAGCTACACATAATTTTTTATCACTTATGTTGATTCAGTTCCTCAAATTGACTGTGCAAGTGTCACGACCCCCTCCCCACAAAGTGTACCCCTCCTGGGCCGGTAATGTGAGAAGGGAGATAATGACCCCCGAGTCCCGCCTCCAGTAGGCCCCGGGTTGGCGACTAGCACCGAGGGTATAGTAACACACAAATGGGAGGCATTACCCTCTAAGAGAACACATGCGGAAGAGAGAGATAAGATAGACACCAATCAACTCCAACTCAGAACTGGAAATATAAAAGAAACCCAAGTGCACAAATGGAATGTCACGCAAAAGTACTACAACCAAAAAGGGGAGAAACTGCAAGTACCCAAAAGAAAGTAAAACAGCTGCAACCACAAGCCCGAACAACTCCTGCAACCCCAAGCTAGTAGAAACCGGCTTGATCTCCAACCTGCTCCAAGTGCCCTGGAAAACAGTTTATATATACGTAGGGTGAGTATAACAGCATACTCAGTAGGATCCTCCCCGAAGCCTCTCGTGCAAAAGTAAAGAAAGCATGCTAAAGCACAGTGAACAACAAGTGAAACTAACTCGTCACCTAAACAGGTATACTAAGTTCCCAACCTCACCATGGCTACTCTCACCAAGTAACACATACAAAAATATAGCATAATAATAAAGAGTATCAAGGGTACCCCGCTACTACTTCCCCACTGGTTTGCCGCTTTGCCCCAACGTCGCACGTCCTAAGCATCTCTCTCTAAAAAGGCTTGCCCGCAGACACCTGGGCGAAGCACCACAATCTGCACCTCGTGCACCACAAAGGCTTGCCCGCAGACACCTGGGCGAAGCACCACACCATCCTCACAACCAAAGTAACCAGGTAGTTTTCGGGAGCCACCACAGCTCGCTTAACGTGTATCATACGTCGGGTATTATACCTGAAGCCATTACAGCCCATACACCGAGTAAAGATGCTCAAGCCATCACAACCTATACACGTTACACCTATAGTAGTCTATATGATACTATATCCAGAATATATGTGTGTGAATAACCACAAGCCATTACAACCCTCTACACACATATAAGGGGAAAAACTAACCGTTGTGCCTAATGGCACAAGTATCTACCAAGAGAAGAGAGCGGGGCCAAAGGGGGTAGTCAGCCATTCATCCTCCCACCGGAATGTTGGGGAAAACACCCCCCCAGGGCTCAGAATCCCCGGGGTGTCAGTTGCCCTTACTGACAGGGTGGAGTAGCGTATAGAAACACAAAAAGTACAGAATATATTATAACTCACAACTACACTTATGGGCATAACCTAGTCTTAGACACAACTGCAGCTAACGTCTCTCGGATCCCGGGCTGCCACTTCTAAGACTAGGTATCCTATAAGCACACAACCATTTAAAGAGCTTCATTAGATTACTTCATTCCCTTTTTATCAATTCCACTGTACGTTAATTAAGTCTTTAAACATTAATTAACCATGAACCAATCCATATTAAATTTCATTAGCAACACACCCAAAGTCAACTATTTCCTTCAACAAATTTCAACCTCATCATTAAGTTCCGGCAACTCCAACCCCATGAGTTAATACCACTTAATCAAACATTCATTACAGAATTACTTTCCCCTATTCCCAGGCATTCTAGAAAAGCATTCTATGCTACTAAACACAAGGGGGCTCAACACGGTCAGTAGATGTACTACCCGTCGAGTCTTTGCCGCCTATAGCAAGAGCGTAGACCCATCCTCCCTTGAGAAGCTAGACACGGAAAGCACGTGGCATACCCCGTGCGTCTTCGCCTCTTTCGGAAGAAGGGTAAGCAAGACCAGCTGCCTTGAGCAGTGGGGAAAAGTAAAGCAAATAAAACAACCAAAGAACCAGCAAGCAACTGATGCATCTCGCCACTCTAGGCGTCATCCGCTGCCACAACCAAAAGGCCTCTATGCCCCCACATATCACAACAACCATCCAGGATCGCATCACAACACTAGCAGCAGGAAAACAACCATCACATCAATTGGGTTCTTGGCCCTTTAACAATCAAGAGGGTAACTCAGAACCCTTCAAGGAATTATCAAACAATCAAATCATTAAACCATCTTGAATTAACAAGTTTAATTTGTTGGTTCCAACATCGGGAAACCTAACCAGTAAGCTATCACAAAAGATTAAACATGCTTACTAAGCCAATTTGATTAACATCAAATTGCAACAAGAACCGGATTCGTTTTCATGCCTCTTTACCTTTAGCCAACAATTATCAATTAATCCCGGTGTACGTTCTTTACCGATTTTCATCAAGAACAAACAGCTAATCAAAGCAAGCATAGATATCTCACCATCTAGCAAAACATGAGCCAACAACATACGATCGATATCAATTTATTTATCCGGTTAAAATATTCATTATGTCAATTCCATTTGTCATCCAGGGGATTAAACATGCTAACAATACAATTGCACGTAAAAGAAAGAGAAGCAACGAATCCCCTACCTCAAGGGTTTTTGACGAAAACCCCAACAAACGAAGAACGCTCAAGAAACCCTGGTCGATTCTCCAAAAACCCGCATTAGATCTCTCCTCCTAGCAAGATCAAGACCAAAGATCATCATAATTGGCATCCACACACTTAGATCTACCCATAACGGGCGTAGATCTAAGAAACCGAGGGAAGAGGAGTAGATCCAAGTGGATCTAAGAAAACGAACAAGAACGATCAAGAAAGATCACATACCTCAAGAAACCGGTTTCGATTTGCCAAGAGAAGCCTTCAGATCGCTTTCAAAACGCCTGGGAGAGGTTCTCCTACCCTCAAGGAAGGGTAATCCCGAGTTATGGCCGCTTAGGGGCTTAAACGAACCATTTAGAGACAAAACGAGTTAGATCCACAATTTTAGGATCTAACTTAAGTGCCCGCACGGTTAGTCCGCACGGTTAGTCCGCACGGTTTGACAAACCGTGCGCTAATCGTGCGTTAGCTACTGCCTTGCCAAACACTCCTCGCACGGTTAGTCCGCACGGTTAAACAAACCGTGCGCTAACCGTGCGTTAGCCACTGCCTCCAACACCAACCTCGCACGGTTTGGCCGCACGGTTTAGACAAACCGTGCGCCTCCCGTGTGAAAGCTATAGCCCTTTAGTTTTCCTTAAAAGTCCACCTAAACGCACCCCAAAGTCACCTTAACCTCCCAGAACACCTCTAACACTGCATTTTCAGAAAGTAATGGACTGGAGAGGTCCGAGCCATTACAATAAGATTCACATAAGTTGCAAATCAAACTGGGTAACGATCGTACACTGTGGTCTCAAGGGACTTGTTTGCTGTTAACCTTGTCCATGGGAGAATATAGCTGCGTGGTGGACACTGAAGTCATAGACATTGGCAGTTAAGACCTTATCCTGGGAATTGCGTGGCTGTAGACTCTCGGGGACGTGCAAACAAATTGGAAAACAATGTCTATGAAATTTGTGGTTGGAGACCGGGAATATTGTCTCTGTGGGGCGACCCCACTGAGCCTACCAGCCACCGCCTTGAAGGGTGGGCCAACTGGCTAGGGAGAAAAGGGAAGTCAACGCCTAATGAATGGGAGGGAAGACCAACAAAGTTGACAATTCATTGGAGAAACGACAACTGGACCTCAACAAATTGTTAGAAAAGTTCGACCAAGTGTTCGTGGAACCCACAAGGCTACCCCCTCGGCGGCCTTGGGACCATGCCATTCGATTAGTTATCGATCTCGGTCCAATGATGGTAAGACCATACATGTATCCGCATTTTCAAATAAATGAAATTGAACAACTTGTACAAGTAATGTTAGGAGCTGGAATAATTAGGCCCAACACTAGTGCTTATTCCAAGGCCAGTTCTTTTGGTTAAAAAAAAACGGTTCTTGGCGGATCTGTGTTTATCGCTTTCTCAACATGGAAACCATTCTCGATAAATTTCCTATCCCAGTGGTTGAAGAATTATTGGATGAATTACATGGTGCAACATATTTTTCAAGATGGACTTAAAAAATCCGGATATCATCAAATCCGGATGCAAGTGGTCGATGTGGACAAGACTGCATTCTGTACCCGTAACGGTCATTATGAATATTTAGTAATGCCCTTCGGGGTTACTAATGCTCCTACTTCTCAAGCCACTATGAATGATTTTTTCCTTTCGTAAATTTGTATTGATTTTTCTTATGACATTCTAGTCTACAACCATGGCTGGAAGCAACATGTGGCCCACTTGGCCGCCACTCTGTAGGTTCTCCAAGACAATCATTTATTTTCCAACCAACACAAGTGTCAATTTGCTCAATGGCAAGTGGAGTACCTGGGCCATATCATCTTTGAAGCTGATGCATCCATGGACCCATCCAAGGTCCAGGCAGTTCTTGACTGGCCTACCCCAGTGACTGTGAAAGGGGTTCGGGGCTTTCTTGGCCTCACAAGGTACTATCGCAAATTCATCTAAGGGTATGATGCTATTGCTTGACCCCTCACCGCCCTCATCAAAAAGTATGGTTTTCGGTGGTCCTCTATTGCTCAACACGCTTTTCATCGTCTAAAATAGCTCATCACCGAAGCTATAGTATCGGCGTTGCCATATTTCTCCCAAGTGTTTGAACTCGTCTTGTCACACTTTCGGGCGGGGGGTCGGGGTTGTCTTCATGCAACACGAGCAACCTATTACTTTCTTTAGTAAGGCTTTATCTGATCAGAACTTGGCCAAGTTCACCTATGAAAAAGAAATCATGGCGCTCGTTATAGCTATCCAACATTGTTGGCCCTGTCTGTTGGGTAGACCCTTTACAGTCTATTCAGATCAGCGGAACCTCAAATTTTTTACTCTAGTAGCATATCACAACTGCTGATCAGTAATGCTGGATAGCCAAACTTTTAGGCTACTAGTTTGCGATCAAGATTAAACCTAGGAGAGAGAATTCTGCCACTGACGCTCTCTCTCGGCGGGAGGACGCAACTTCTCTACATCTGACCCAATCTGTTTCAGTGTGGGAAGACGATCGCGATTTGACAATAGACGTACCCATTGACCCTTATCTCCGCAAGATCATCCAGGCCCTGTAGGCTGGACAACATTCTTATCCTAGTTTATCCTATGATTGCGGTACTCTACAGTTCTATGGCCGCTTAGTTTTATCTGCCACCTCTCCATGGATACCCCGACTATTGGAAGAGTACTATACAACCCCCAAGGGGGTCAGGCTTCTACTGTACCCACCGCAAGATCACTGCCAATTTATTTTGGTACGACATGAAGTAACAAGTGCAGGAGTTTGTGCGGCAGTGTGCTGTTTGCCAACACAATAAGTACTCCACCCTTTCCCCGCTGGATTATTACAGCCATTGGAAATTCCCCAAGTGGCGTGGGTCGATTTATCTATGGACTTCATTACCGGGCTGCCCAAATCTTGAGGGTACAATTTTATTTTCATGGTGGCAGACAAATTCTAAATACACTCAATTTTTTTATTAAAGCATCCTTACACAACAAAGGTAGCTTGAGGTTTTTTTTGAGAGGTTGATCGTTTGCATGGCATACCCACCACTATTGTCAGTGACAAAGATCCCGTCTTCATCATCCATTTGTGGATGGAATTATTCTGATTGCAAGGCACCAAGTTTCGGTTTAGTTCATCTTACCACCCGCATACGGATGGTCAAACTGAGGTTGTCAGCTGTTGCCTCGAAATCTATTTGCGCTGTTTTTCCAAGGAGCAACCGAAGGATTGATCTTATTGGATACCGTGGGCCGAACTCTCTTAATACTTGACATGTCTCTATTAATGCTACTCCTTTTGAAGTGGTCTATGGTCGCAAGCTCCCAACAATTCTCTGCTACCTTCCTTTGGAAATTTGGGTGGAAGCAGCTGCCAACGCCTTGTTGGACCGCAATGAGGCTTTGAAGCAACTCAAGCATCACTTGGATCGCTCTCAGGACTTCATGTGCCAGCAAGTCGACCGCCACAGGTGACCGATCTCTTTTGTCGTGGGGGAGCAGGTTTATGTTCTACTTAAGCCACACAAGCAGCAGTCCCTCGCTCAACGTATGAACCAGAAATTATCGCCACGATTTTGTGGGCCATTTACCATCGTAAAACAGATTGACCCTGTTGCATATGAGCTGAATCTACCTCCGACCCCTCGTGTTATTCCTGTATTTCATGTTTCTCAACTCAAACGCGTAGTTGGGCAACAAGAACTTTTGGCCACTTTTCCTTGTGATCTGGGGGGGGAATGCGACCCAATGGCTAGAACCAGAAGCTGTTCTGTCTCGGTGCTCACATATTCAAGAGGGCGTTCTTCAGCCTTAAAGCTTAATTCAATGGCAGAGATGATCGGTTGAGGAAGCCACATGGGAAGATGTTTGTCATCCGCAATCAATTCCCTTCTTTTAGTCTTGCGGACAAGATTGCTTTTCAAGGGGTGACAAGTAATAGAGTTTGAGGAAAGTCTACTCTAGAAGGGGAAAAACGGTCCAAGAAGGGGGAGAATATTGTTAGGCCACGTGGGAGTAATATGCTGTTATATGGGAGTGTATGCGTAGTGCCCACGAGGGGAATTTTTTTTCTGTTTTTGGGATGTTCGGCTTTAACTTAGGCGGGAGAACCAAGGGGAGCTCTTGAGTGATTCTGTTTCTCACCTCTCTCTTTCCTCTTCATTGTAATTTCGATTCACACCATTAGTATATATATCCAAGGATTGAAGTGTTGGAATGATGTAGCCCGATTTGTTTGGATGAAGTTGGGCTGAATGCTGGCCGTCCAGACTGTAGCAGAGATGACCAGACGACATCTACATGGCACTGTAGCAGTGCAGACTTTGACATGGTTATTGTAGCATCTCGGATTTTGGAGACAATGGTACTGTACCTCCACGGGCTTCCAGCCGCCGATTACTATAGCAGCTTGGACTTGGGTGGCTATGGTATTGTAGCACATTGGAATTAATAAGATGATTTTCTTTCAACCTGTGGAATTTCTCACCATGTTTAGAGTGGTCAGTGTCATCCCATTCAGTTGGGTTAAAGGGGGCTTCCAATCTCCTACTTATTGTATGCAGATCACCTGTCACGACCCCACCTCTCCAAAAGTACCCCTCTTGGGCCGACAATGGTGAAAGAGAGATGATGACGCCCGAAGCCCACCTCCAACAGGTCACGGGTTGGTGACTAACACCGAGGGTATAAAATTACACACATAGGAGACATTACCCTCTTAAAGATTTGAGAAGAGATTAGATGAGAACAACCACTAAGCAACTCTTGCTCATAATAAATAAAGCAAAACCAATACTTGATGCAATGCTATACATAACGGATAAAACTGAAAAAAATGAAAAAGAAATAATTCCTCGACAGTGACCACGAAGCTCCAACAGCTCCTAAACAACTCCCCGAATTAGTAATGTCCAGCTCGATCACCAACCAATCCCTGCTGACTTGAAAAACAGTTGATATAAATGTAGGGTAAGCATGACCTTTATACTCAGTAGGATCTTCGTTGAAATCGCGAAAGAAGCATACTAAAACCCAATGAATAAACAAATGAAACTAACTCATTGCCTAAACACGTATACTATTCTTTTCCCATCCTCACCATGACCCACTCACCAAATAAGGCCCAAAAGTATAACCACAATGTTGAGAACGCACACACACACATATAGAAATGGGTACTCAACAACCTCTTTCCCCACTAGTTTGCCGCTCACGTCCCAATACCGCACGTCCTGAGCCATCATCACTTCCATAAATAATTTTGTCCGAAAACACCTGGGCAACCATACCATACTATGCACCCTGTGCATCGCATCCACATCCTCCATATAGTAACCAGGTTATTTTTGGAAGCCACCACATCCTGTATTATGTACTATACCCCAAGCCATCACGGTCCGTACATAACACACCTGTAATAATCTTTCGGATACTACATCTAGAATACATGCATGCATAATAACTTCAAGCCATCACAACCCGCGGTACACTTGTATGAGAAATCACCTCGTGCATACCCGCATGCAATACTGCAGCCGAAGAGAGAGCGAAAGAGAGAGGGTAGTCAACCATCTGTATCCTCTCCATCTTGAATGCTGGGGAAAACACCCTTAGAACCTCTGGTTATCGGTTGCCCTTCCGACATTGGTGGGGTGCGTATGTAATAACAAAACATATAGAGTGGATAATAGCTCACAATCATACTAAGGGCAACTACCTAGCCTTAAATTCATCTGCCGCTAACGTCGCATAGGACACCCGCCTGCCACTGTTAAGGCCTAGATATCAAATAAGCATACAAGCATCAGGTTCAATATCAATTAATTTGTTAGCCATTAAATAATCCAAGATTAATATTTTAATCTTCCAAGCCAAGTGCTGACATCACTATTAATTCTTTGCATGTATTCTCAAGTATGACATCATCATAGGTAAGTATTGAATGATAAAAGGAGGTAGACCCGAACCCCCAAAGTTCTTTCTAAAGGAGACCTTGAGGTTCTTTTATAACAAATACTAAAGACCACATCGGACCTCAAGTCCGATGTGGGATGCAGACTCCAACACTCCCCCTCAAGCTAGGTGTACCTAGCTTGAACACATAAAGAAAAAACAAAGCAATCAACAGACTGCAAACACTCCCCCTCAAGTTGGACATACCCAGCTTGATTACGAAACAAGATGAAATAAAGAGAAACAAGCGACGATCATAGCTCCCCCTCAAGATTGCAGCTCCCCCCTCAGGATGATGGATGGATGGATGAAGTTGTCGTGGGCGCAGCAAAGGAACCACGCAGATCGGGCTGGTTGACGGAGCGCCAGGAATTACGCACTAGTGGGGCCGGTCGATGAGACGCCGGGAAAGCCACACTAGCACCGGGAAAGTCGCACTTGCGGGGCCAGCGATGGGAGGCGGTGATTCCGCAGAGTCGTTGTGGGATCTGGCGGCGCCAAAGGGCCCCAATCTTAGGCGGTCGAAGTGCTGCGCCACGGTGGAGGAAGCACGAGGGCATACCGGCGGACAAGGAGGCGGTTGCGGGGAGTCGTCGGGAGATGCTAGCGATGGGAGGCAGGGATTCCGCAGGAGGTGTCGATGACGGGAGGCGGGGCTGCCTGGCAAAGGAGCAACCACAGTGGACGGGAGCTGTCTAGAGGAGGCGCAGGCGTAGCAGGAGACTAGGCCGCTGGTGGTGTCACGAGCCACAGGAGAGGGTCGTGAGCAGGGTGGTTGGCGGTTGACTGGAGGCAGACCGATATGGTTTGGTCAGTCGGAAGGAGGCGCGTTGGATGGGAGGAGCCGACACACAAGGGAGGCGGAGGGTCGTCAGGCGTCGTGCAGGGTGCGGGGGTCGGGTATCGCCGCGGGGAATGGGCCCACAGGATTGGGGAGGGGGGAGGGAGAAGCGGGCCGGGAGTCGCGGCTAGATCCCGTCGGGATCGGGAGGCGTGACCTAGGGCGGGGCCGTCGCGCGCAGCGGGGAGGGGACGCCGGGGACGGAGGCACCGTGAGGGAGCATTGACGAGAGGGAGGCGGAGCCGGAGTCGCAGCGGGAGGCAGGTCGGAGTCACAGGAGAGCCGCGTGCGGGAGAGGTCCTGCGGGTGGGAGGTTCGCTGGAGAGCCGGGAGGGAGTGCGCCGCGGGGAGGGACGCTGCGGGAGGAGCGCCGTTGGGGATAATCGCCGCGGGAGGATTCCGCCGGATGGGAGCCGCCTAGAGCTTGATCTGCCAGGAGGGAGGGATCGCCGACAAGGGGGGGGATACCTATGGCTTGTTGGCCATGGAGGCCGCCGCCTCCCAACGGGGACAAACCCTAGAGGCCGACGGGAAAAAATAAATAAATAAAACGGGAGGAGGGCCTCGGGATTAGTTTCCCTTTGATATCATGTTGAATGATAAAAGGAGGTAGACCCGAACCCTCAAGCTTTTCTCTGAAGGAGGCCTTGAGGTTCTTTTATAACAAATACTAAAGACCACACCGGACCTCAAGTCTGATGTGGGATGCGGACTCCAACAGTAAGCATCAATAACCAATACCGTTCTTTCATTAATTCATTTTCATTTTGTAAACACCCGGGTACTCTAGGACTCAACATAAGCTACCAATTTAAAAGATGCTCTCATAGTGCATAACATCAAACAACGTCCCGTATTTGAAAACTGATCATATAAGTAACAATTGACCATTGAGCATCTATTAAGCATCAAGCTAGAAGTAAACATCGACAAGCAAGCCCAGCTCTGAACTCGTCCCGACCGCCCTGGTGTCCCACACCATGCCACCACCATCATCATAACGAGCACCTTGTGCCACCACCATCATCATACCAATCATATTGGGTAATTGATCATTCACAACATTCTTGAGCATACATACATAATTTTAAAGGCAACTAAGGCCATAACATTAAGACATTCAAGCCTCCCGCGGCCAAGAATGAGCTCGTTCAGCCCCCAAACAATTCATCTTTAGTAGACAATCATTTTAATTCCATCATGAATTAATTAGTTTACTATGCATAGGTTTTCTGCGTTAAGCAACCTATGTCATTAGCTAGAAGTAGCTACAATCAACATAACTTGCTCCAAACATTATTTCCATGTTTAAACAATTCCATGACGAGCAACAATTATTCTGCTCGTGCTTCTTTTATTTAATTAATAATATTATATGGCTTTACGCTGTTTATCCATTTCAAACATTTAACCATGCTAAACAACAACAAAACAACTAAGTAGATAACACACTATCTAGTAAATATCAAGAGGCAACATAAAGCACATTCAAACACAAAGTCCCAACCAATAATTTAATTCCCAACAAGAAATATTAAATTATCCAAACATTTGATAATCCTCATTTCAATTCTTTAATATCCAGAATTATAAAATAATTCTCATTAATATTATTTAAGCAGTTTAACACTGGGCTATGCTATTATTTTGATATCATCAAAAAATATTTAAAACTGCGGCATGTGATTATCTATATGAAATTTCCCAAAGTCTTAAGATAATCAAAATTATCAACGACATGCAATATTATTTCCAATTCAATTCTAGAAATAATCATATTAACAATATTTCACTGCATGTGATAACATTCTCCAAAGTATTAGTTTGATTTCCATGTTTAAAACAATGGTAATAAATAACCAACATGCGATAATCATTGTCTATTGTTTCAAACTTGCACAAAAACAAAGAGAAGTCACAAATCCCCTATTTAGAGAAGAGAAGCTTCACACGCTGCACCAAAAGCAGAGAGAGGAAGAAATTTGTTAAGTCTGGAAGTTTGTGAGGAAGGAACCCGGATCAATTGAAGATGACTCGTAAGACTCAAAGAAGACTTTGGGATCACTCGGACTTGAGAAACGAAGACTCGAACCACCCTTTTAATTTACTTCGCAACACCCGTTTTAAAACTCTTAAAATCGTGAGTAAAGATCTGAATTTATCTCTTCTTAACGGTTTCAAAAACCACGTTTTCACATTTATTTTCATTGATTTATGTTGAAAACACTTTACAGAAGGGTTTGGAAAGTAAAATTGGAATTTTAAAGAAAACTCGCCACTCCTACGCAACTCACACACACTGCGTAGGGGTAATAGAGTTTTACCCTTACACTGTCAGTTACCCTTATGCAGGCTAAGGTAAAAGCGGCCGACCCTTACATGAGCTTAAGAAACTCGCAAGCACCTTTACGCAACGACCGAGCTACCCTTACGTAGCCTTTAGAAATCTTGGACTATCTATACGCAACATTCAAACCAGCCTTATGCGAGCTTTAGTTTCAAATGGTTACCCTTACACGAGAAACGCATTACCCCAAGGCACGATTATCCTTATGCAAAGTATGACTTACCTTTACGCAGGTAACCAAAGCTTGGCTTACCCTTAAGCATCCTTTGGAACCCCCCTCCCACTTATACGTAACTTCAAAAATCATGCTTAAGGGTAAATATTTTATTGAAAATCTTAAATTTCTAGTTAACCCAACTTATAAATAATTAAGAAAAGAATTTATTATTACTTTCAAAATTCTAAAAGACTTCCAAAAATATTTGAATCATTTAAAAACTTCCCAATTGATTTCCCAATAAACTTTTAAAACTTTGAAATTACTTTCATAATTTGCAAAATCATTTAAAAGCCACTTATTAAAATATGAAAGCTCTTCTGAACTACCAGACACCCTAGAATGACAAAAGAAGGCTCGAGAATATTCCGGACTTTTATATCACCAAATCATTTTTCTATAAATCCATCCCAGGATTGCATTATGAAGGCCCTTTGATTTCTTCCATAGTTCGGCCGCTAAGTGCACCCCTGAGAAGACCAAGGTCTTTTCTTCTCTGTAATGTTGATGGAGAATGTCCCCAAATTCATGAAACATGCACTTTTATTATCAAGAAACAAAACCAAAATGGTAACATATAACAAATATAATAGGTTGAATCGCACCTTTGTCATTGGAAAGTTGCAGTGTTCTCCCGTGGATGTAGGATGAAAGTCCGAACCACTTAATATCATGTGTCCGGTTTACTTTTCCTGTTGCTGTTTCTTTACTTTTAGTTGATGTGTGTGAATGGTGTGCGTCTTAGAAGTGGTGATTAGGGTGCAATAGTCTTCCTAATTTCGGTGCTCTAAGACGAGGCAAGAAATTCCAATAGTTGAAATTCCGCAACGCTGAACTACCCATGGATACAAATTTTTAGTGTTTGTATCAGTTATTCAGGTTTTCTCCAACAATTGGTATCAGAGCTTGGTTGGAACACACTCAATAACTTATGTAACTTTCTCACTTGCTTCAAAGTCATATTGATTTCAGTTGGTCTTTACTATTATCATAAGATATGACAACGAAAGAGGGCAAAGTTCAGATCAGTCAGTTCGATTGAACCAACTATGACTTGGTAGATGTAGATAGAAGACTATCTCATCCAGAAGGATCTCGAACTTCCGTTGGGTGAAGAGAAACCCGACAAGATGGAGAAAGGTGAATGAGAAAAGATGAACAGGAAAACATTAGGCTTGGTAAGGATGACATTGGCACAAAGTGTGACTTTCATGATGAGACATTTGTTTATTTTATCAAAAAGACAGTCAATGGAAAATTATGTGAACAACTTCAACATAATCCTTAGTTGGCTCGAAGTGATAAAAGTTTCTTTCATTGATGATGTGTGGCGTATACTACCACATTCATCTTTATCGGAATCTTGGGGTGACATGGTTATTGTGATAAGCAATTCCTGTGGAAAGACTGATCTGGTGTTCGAAGACATCTGGAATTTGTCCTCAGTGAGGAGGTCCAGAGAAGAGAGGTCCAAGTACCTTCTGGTGGTGTGTTGAATACCAGCAGAAGGGTACGCTCACCTCGTTCGAAGAATCATTGACAACTAGAAGAGAAGTCTAGGGAGAAGGGTCTTGGAAAGTCGACTGGTCCAGGACCTGCCGACTGACATTGCGGCAAGCGAGAACATCTCCAAAGGAATTGCAGAAATCATAAAGAAGGCACCAAAAGGACAACTTCCGGAAGTTCAAATTCCGTTAGTTCAATGGATGAAGGGGACAGTTTTCTGCTCACTGTTCAAAATCTAGTGAAGACATGGGTGATTTGACTTTGGAGCATCCTTCCGCTCAACAACAGATCATGGATGCATGATGAATTATGCATCGTGAAGCTTCAGGAGAGTTCATGTAGTAGATGGAGAAGCTTTAGATATTGTCGGAAAGGGAGATGTAAATCTTCGGATGCAGAATGAGAGTATTCTTCGGTTGAAGGGAGTGAGACACTTACCAGGTCTCCAGATGAATCTCATCTCAGTAGGGCAGTTGGATGATAAAGGCTTCAACACAACTTTCAACAACGGAGTCTGGAAAGTGACTCGAAGATCCATGGTTGTGGCAAGAGTACCGGATGATATACTTTACATGGCTGGAAATTCAGGAGGAGGTGCAATGGACGAAATTTCATCCTCTGAAAATCCGGAGGTCTGACCTTGCAGATTTGGTCACCTCTGTGAGAAGCACATGAAGTTTCCGGGAGGGAAGGAGTGTTAAGAAACTAGAGGGCTGCGTGTGTATATTAAAGGATGGAAATCAGAATAGAACTATAACGGAAGGAGGAAGAAAAGGTATGAGAGAGAGGAAACACTCGAGAGATTCCCCAGGAATTTCCTTCCCCAAGCCAAATTGGCTGAAGTCCCAAAACAGAAATAATTTTCCCTATCTCCCACTGGCCAGCCTGCCTCCTATTTAACAGCCCTTGTCTCCCGCTTTTCATCATGTGCGGGCCCCTCCCTAACAGCTCTGTAAACAACTGCTTCCCTCTTCTCAAATGGCACTTATACCCTTGTATAGAAAATGCTTCCAGGGCTGTAGCAAACAGCTGTAGCCAGGTATGGGTTCTATCACTTGCAACTCCTTGAAAACGGTCTTGTCCTCAAGATTGAGGAAATGCAAATGATTACGGTTAGAGATGTCTTCCTTTTCCCATGACGTTTTGAGAGCTTCAGCCCTCGGCATGGCTACCCTACTGCTCCCTCTTTCGCCTCTTTGAAAATTTACCTTGTGTGCAAGGTGGAGATCTTGATGAAAATCCAAATGTTTCTTCAATGTATCTTGAAGATCACATAGCACGATAAGCTCGTGTGACAGGGCCCCCTTCGGCAGAGGATTATCTACTGGACCACAAGTGGCGAGTGTGAACACCTTCACCAGCCTGAAGGCTGACAACAACTTAATATTCTTCCGCACCAACTGTACTTCTTGTCTAGACTGCTGCCCTACTGTCCTGACCAGATGTTGAACTTCTAAGTCAGCAGAAGCTTCCAAATGGTGCCCAAGCATTCTGTCCCAGGGCCAATCTCGGACATCACATGCAAGTGTCCCAGATGAGCCAGGAGTGTGCCAGCCACCATGGCTCAAAACCCAGAAGAAGCCCTTCGTCATGGTTGTTCGCATAGGCTTCTCAATCATACTGCAGGTGAGGACCCCTGCAGTTGATCTCTTAATTATGCACATAAAATTTGTTGCATAATCCGATGACTCATGATCCAGCCACCCCTTGCCACCTTGGATTGCGTAGAACGGGACAACAGTGGCGAGTTAGGACATTGCTGGTGTGGTTCCATATTGGGTGCCCTGTCCAAGCTATTTCCCAAGTGGTCCTTCCACTTTAGAAGATCTAAAAGTTGTGTCCACACAAGTCTCAGCAGGTGCTACTTCTAAGATCCGTGATCCACCAAAAATCCGTGAACACACTAAGGTGTCGCATATCATCCCAATCCGCATGGCCACAGTGCAACAGCCTCGCATGTAGTGAAGCATCATAGGGACCATTAACAACCTCTAAAACATGGCCAACTTGATTGGTAGTTGAGGCAGGAAGGCTCTTGTCAGCTTCTTTCAACTCCAGGGACGTAGGACAAACCTTTTTAGTGTTTTCACCACTGTTTCCATAGATAACCAGGATCCCAGTTGCAGACCCCTTTTTTCCATCTTTCATCTCCTTGTACCGGTGACTTTCAATATAGCCGATGATCATGGGAGACCCGCAAGTAATTTTCTTAGATCCCTCTAAGAAAACAAGCAGAACTAAGTGAGTTTTCTTCTTCATCTGGGAGTCCGACCATTGCTAGTGGATGTTCCAACTTTTTTTTCTGCTATCCCGGATGGCGACATGTCCGATTCCTCCATGGTCAGTGGTAACCATCCATTGCTAACAGTATCTGTCATCGTGGCATATGGATTTTAAACTTCCAGCCTACTGAATCGCTCCTCTAACTCTGCTTTAAACACCGATCATGTCAATCGCAAATGGAACTCCCTTATAATTCGAAACCAGTATATAGCGTCTCCTGCAAAACTTACCTGGGCACAGGGGACCTTAGATTCCTCAGGTATCCCCTATATGTGGAAATCGACCTCTCCACACTCGATCCAGACATGCAGATCACTCTCATCAAACACCGACAGCTCCTCCCCTTGTGCAATTGTGGACTGACAACTCGCTCCTCGAGACACCATTCTCATGCAGTTGTTCTTCCAATCTATTGAAACACTCCATAAGGTCTTTAAACTTCCGCCATGTCACGTTCGGGTACACCTCGACCGGAATGGAAAACCAATGGATGACAACTCCTTTCATACTAACCTGAGCCAACATCAATTTCAAAGCATCGACGGTTCAATGAATCTGGAAATACTCATCCGCACGAGCGATTCATCCTCTTGGATCCGCTCTATCAAAAACAGGAAGCTCAACTCGTCTACCAAACACCATCGAATCTTGTACTGGTACAGGAACCGCCATCGCTATATGCTCAGACTGGTCCAACGGCTCCCCTGTTGCGCTCCCAGTGGAACGCATTCCCGACTGCGTTGTCTCCACCGTTGGCGGAGTATTCTCATGCAACGACTGCTTCTCCAAATGGCGCACCATGTAACAGCGGAGCTCAGCTTGATCATTGATCCACGTCTCCCATCATTTTGAATCTTGTGGGGATCATTGCTGGTCTTGGTCCGCTATTTGCTGGCTCTGTGAAAGGATGGTGAGGGAAGCTACCAACGTGGACTGAACTGAAAATTCCGGAGGGATAAAAGCATTCGCAGAAGTGCCAGAAGTTGTCGAAATCAGAGGCAACCGAGAGTCCTGATGCAATGGTTGTGTCTCCTAACGATGAAGCATGATCTTACGAAATTCAGTTTGCGTGGCTAGCTCTTGGTCCCAACGGTGTTGGCCCTGCCGAAGGTCTTGTACGTCTTGTTGGAGGTTTGTAACGTAGACAACTTAGAAAGAGTTGTCTCAATGCATCTGAGATGTTGCTCGACGCCCTCCAAACGAGTTCCATTGCGCGTCTCCTTGAAGCTAGCACGACCTCAACCAGGCAAGAAACATGAGCGTTCAGTAGATCAGACCAAGTGTTATGAACCAGAGGGCTGCTTGTGTATATTAAAGGATGGAATCAGAATAGAAGTACAACGGAGGGAGGGAGAAGAGGTACGAGAGAGAGAGAGAGGAAACACTCGAGAGATTCCCCAGGAATTCCTTCGCCCAAGCCAAATTGGCTGAAGTCCCAAAACAGAAATAATATTCCCTACCCCCCACTAACCATCCCACCCCCTATTTAACAGCTCCTGTCTCTCGCTTTTCATCATGTGCTGGCCCCTCCCTAACACCTCTGTAAACAGTAGCTTGTTGTATCCCTCTTCTCGAATGACACTTATACCCTTTTCTAGAAAATGCTTTAAAGGCTGCATCAAATAGCTATAGCCAGGTATGGGTTCTATCAGGACATTCTGAAGCTTGATCACACAACTATCAGAAGTTGTGAGAGTTGTGTGCTTGGAAAATAGAAGAGAATTTCATTTAACTTGAATGGACGGAAGGTTAGAGTCCGAAAGTTGGAGGTAGTCATAAGGATGTATGGGGACTTGCCTCAGTTCAATCTCACAAAGGATCACAATACGTTTTCACATCCATTGACGACGCCACAAGGAAGGTATGTGTTTATTTTCTTAAAAATAAATCTGATGTGTTTGGTACCTTTGTACAATGGAAAGCCATGGTGGAGTTGGACAACGGAGATTGAAATTCCTTAGATTCGATAATGGTGGAGAATACAATGAATAACAATTTCCAGAACTTATGTCGGAAGGAGATTTGGCTTGAGAGGACAGTTCATGAAACTCCACAACAGAATGGAGCAGCAAAGAGGATGAACGAGACTTTGACTAAGAAGGTTGGATGCATGTGTGTGCACTCCAGAATGCCCAAGGCCATCTGAACGTAAGCAATTAGCACAACAACATATCTAGTCAACAGAAGTCCAGCCTCAGCAGTGGGACATAGTATACCAGAAGAGCCATGGTCCGGTAAATTATCGGAAGTATCTCACCTCAAAATCTTCTGTTGCATTGATTATACTATGCTGGATCCAAAGGATTAAGATGAGTTGGAGGCAAAGTCCAAAGCTTGTTTTCTTATAGGCTATGAAAATGAAGAATTTGGCTACCGACTATGGAATGGCGATCTGCAAAAGATCATCAGAAGTCGAGATGTAATCTTTAATGAAAAGATTCTATGGAAAGACATGAACTTCGAAGAGAAATCAACTACTGAAGTTCGAGTCGATACGGATAAAAAGATCGGAAATTCACAAGTATCGGTGATACAAGATATCAGCACTAATGCATCGAAAATTCGACCAACAACAAATGTGCCAGAATGCCCAAGAACTGCAGAAGTCTGAGGGAAAGCTCCGGTAGTAGAACAATCAGCAACAGGAGCACTGAAAGTTCATAAACCAGAAGTTGAAGTTTCGGTAAGTTAAGGAACTTCTCTGAGAAGTTCTTTTAGAGTCAGACGACTAGACCAACAGGACAAGGTTGACATAAACTTCTTACTTTTAACGGATGTTTGTTGTAACATCTTGGATCTTTCTTAAGGTACGTTGTTAACTAGGCCTCTTGTTTTACCCTTGGATCTATATGTTTTTTGAAATAGGGGACGCCTTGGGGGTGTTCGGGAGTTCGGGACCCGATTTTTTTCAGAGAAGTGGAGCAGTTGGGTTTGCTACAAGTCCATAGGCTAGCCGGTGACAAGCCACTGGCCAACCAGTGGCCAAAATAGTGGCCCAGGTGGATTCTAAGCACAACATGACCTCCACCCGACGTTGTCCTGCCCTTGGTGCACCTAAAAACACCCAATGGGTGGGCGTGGTCTCAGGTGTGAGGCACTGAGGGTCTCTTTGTGGACCAAGGCTAGAATGGCCGCATGCTGTGGTGGAAGGCGTGGTGGGACTAAAACGACCAAGGATTTTGCTCTACACCATGGAGTCTTACCGCGGTGGATCTCATGGGCATGGTGCGATCGAAGCCACCATGACCGTGGTGGGCATCACCAAGCCGTGGTGACGACTGTTCAATTTTTTTTGAAACGGCCGAATCAGTTGCCTTTTCAATTTTTTTTTGAAAGGAATCATTGATTTAACGTACATCACATGAATGAATTTTCCCGCCATCATGACTACTTTTTGCTTTAAAGTTTCCTTTACAAGTTTTCATGGTTCTTTTCAAAGAAAATGTTTTCCTTAATATTTTGAAAATTTTTAGATTTTAAATTGGTGTTCAAAATAAAAAGGGTATTTTCCTCTGGAAACGTTTCAGTGATCTTCTAAATGTATTTTCATCTATAACAACATCCTTGATGTTTTTTATGTTTTACTAGAGATATGATCCGATGTTTCAATCTTTATTCTCTCTGGATGGTTTATGATTATGATGATGAAATATTGATTAAATTCGTATTATTTTCTACGTGTTAAATTTTGATGTTATGATAAATGTTTTCATGTTGTGACATACATATGAATGAATTATGATTATGGGACGGGTGAGTTCGTTATAGCTCTCCAATGCGTTGAGTAAAGATTAATGTTTTATGAGCTCAAATGGTACACGAGATGTTATCTCAAGCTCAAAATAGGGTACACGGGAGGTTATCCCAAACCCGAAGCAGGTGCACGAGTGGTTAGCGCAAACCTAACATGCGATGAATGTCTTGGTGGATAGTCTTGACATAAGATTTCTATGATTACGATTATGCGACACTTTATGCTCTTATGATTCATATTTTTTGATTCCTTTATGATTTATGTTTTATGAACTGCCAAACTTTATGTCATGACTTATGATTTTATGAATTGTTAGGTATGAATTTTAAATGTTAAGCTCATGTTCTCATATCCTTATGTTTATGATATGCTTACATATGATCATTGACTGATATTTCCCTTGTTTACTTTTACTGAGTCTTGAACTCGCTCCTTATGTTTCCTTTTTCCAAGGATATGAAGAAAGGTTTTAAGTATGATGTCTAAGAAGAATGCTAGTTGTGAAGAACTAAGTGTGAGATAATGTAGATCTTTTATGTATCAGTTGTTTATGTGTCCAAGTTTCCAAAGAAATTAAATCGTTACGCTTCTGGAATGGATCGTATTGATATGTAATGAATATTCATCTAATAAAATGTAATATTTATGTATGAAATACCTACATTATCACCGCTTAAAGAATCTCTAGATAAAGTTAAAGAAGATGGAGAATCTATCAATGGATTGGTGACAAACTCCCTATCCACTTGCTCAATAATTCTCAGATTTCAAACTCTGGCTACAAAATTCCTCTCAACCTATGGATCAAAACCAAACTGGTGATCAGAAATATATCTGGTTATGTATTGAAAACATTACAAACAAAAGGAAAATACAAAAAGAAAACACTAAAATGATAGCGCCAGGTTGGTGTGGTGTTAGTCGCGGGCCTCACAGTAAGAAAAATAAACCCAATATAAATGCATTATAATGTGACTCATGTTGTTGACTCTGGAGAGGAAAGACTTTCAGTATATTTTTAATGTGAGTGTGTGGGTTTAATTTGTATTGGGGAAATGGCGAACAATTCTGTTTGTATTTGAATGCAAGTAAAAGAATGGTTGAAATCAATTTTTAAAATAGCAGAGGGGCGGGGGGAAGTCTCCTTGGCTTGAGCACAAGTGGTTTATTGTGCCATCACTGGAGAAATTACAAGCTGCAGTAAAGAAAAGGAAAACCATATCAAAACCAGCCAAATCCTCTCTAAAGCGAGTTTCATCCCCTTTAATAGGAGCAAGATGAATATTCAGAAATCTTTGAAGCTGGGATGGTCATAACATGCTCTGGTCAGCTCGATCTCCCCATATTGACGGAACAAACTCCCTCTGAATGTTTGAAAAAATTCCGTGTTCCCTTTATGCCATATGATTCCTAGTTTACATTCCCTTTTTGCCTGATTTGGCTAAGCAATGATAATGAATTATTTCTTTAATCTCCTTATGCCTTGGATGGGTTCCACGTGTATTGGAGATGATTTCCATGGTCATGGTTCTTTGGGATTGCTCCGGGTGCAGTTGACCAGATATTCTCCAAGTACCAGATTTTGTATGGTTGAACCATAGTTTACCTAACCGTGCATCCAAACCATGAACTCTTTTAAAACTTAAAATTTTTATTTTTATAAAATTTCTTTAAATGAGGCTAAGCCTTATCACTCATCTTTGAGAGTCTTGCAAGCCATCCACCCGGCCCTCCCTCCTTGATCTCTATGGGTGCAAATCCATCATTTTGAGATGAATCTTCAAGGTAAGTCCCTTCAAATCATCTCCTCTATTCTTCTTCTTCTTCCATGTTAGATGAATTTTAATTTAGGGGATTTCCAATTTTAGGGCTTCTAATCAACTTCCAAGGCTTCCTCTTCATCTCTCTTGCGGGAGAAACATCCTTTTACACTGGTTACATTGTTCATTGGTAGGTTGTTCTATAGAACTCCTTTTGATCATGAAACCATTTGTGCTTGCTTATTTTAGGTGGTGTTTTCTTTGATATAAAACATATTTTGGTTGACAATAATTGTTTTATGTTGAGTTTCCTTGTTTTTCTCAAGATCTCATTTGATATATAAGTAATTTTCTATATTCAACATGTAAATTCTGCTCATGTAAAGATTTTCTTAGATGTGTTTTTCTCATGAATTGATCAAAGTTGTTTTAATGAATGAATTTCAAAATCAGATTAAACAATGACCTCTAAACTTGAGAGCAAAAAAAAAAAAAAAAAAACTCATTCTAGAACCGTATGCTTCGATGTTTAATCATAAGAATTTCAAATCTTTATAATTGATAAACTTAAATCCAGAAATTTAGAACAAATCAAGTGATCTCAGTCTAAGTTTTACACTAATATTTTTGCAAGAAATAAAAATATTAAGAAGAAATGACTTGCAGTGATCTGAAGGAGGAGAAACAACTACTGGAATTAACACTACCATTACCGCTACTGGTTTTACTGAAAGCATGAGGAAAGAACCGCACCACTATAAGAACCACAGCACTGCTACATGAAAATTACTGCTGCTACTGAAATGGAGTAGGAGAAGTTTCTATTTTACTCTAAAATTTTCCAGTTTACCTCTCCTTTCCTGCTTATTATGCTCGGCTACTGTTTTTCTATATACACATGATTATCAGGCTACTATTCATCCATTTAAATTGGCCACCGACTTTTGGCCTCCCCTCTCTATGCCACGGTTGCCCTTTCTCTCGGCCATTCATCTTCTATGATTTTATGCTTACATGTTGATTATCCGTTACTGGGAATTCATCTGGTTTAATCTTACTCATCGAGCTCTACCTGTATTTGATCTTACATTTACGTTCTTTATTTTTTCGCATCAGTCAGCCCTCACTAGGGTCACTCACTCCACTCAGTTGAATGTAAAGGTGAGTACAAATTGGAGTTTCCCTCATTTATTCATTAGGTGCATCATACCATTGGCTTGCAAAGATCCTACAATCTTCACCACATGTATAAAACCGAACCCTAAGAGAACTTTTCCATGTCGTTTTGTGCCTTTGGTGGGTGATAAATTAAAAGAAAACAAAACAAAAGGGAAATGAACAGGATACTTTATAGGCACTCATAATTGACTTAATAAACTGAAACTACATTGCACAAGGAATGAAACTGAAGGATCAATGGAAGGATCAAGGGAATGAAAAAGAAATGAATGTAATGGAATGAGATGAAATGAAATGTCCCACTATTGTTTAAAAATACTTAGTTGCTTAGTCATCCTTAACAATTTTTTTTGGCCCTTATTAAAATGTAGTTTTTTTTTTCAATTTACTTTTATTTTTTTGATAATTTAACTTGAGTCTATTATGTTATTTTTTACAGAGATTGTATGATTTAATTCAGCAGCCCCACTTAAGCAAATGAAGCTGATGTGCAATTGGTAGATTATGATTTTTGGCTTATAAAATGTGCTAAAGTAATCAACAAAGCTACTTCATGGATCCAGGGGGGCGTAAGAAAGATTTAAATATTTGTACAAGGGCGTATTTGGTGAGATTTTAAACGCATTTCAGTTGAAGGCCTCATTTAGGTGAAATTATATCAATGCTGTTTTGATTAATAATTTAAGCACTTTTTAGATGAAAATCACCTAAATGAATACAATTCACTCATAATGAAATTTATGGTCAAATGGGACCATGTATGGCAATAAGGCACATATCTCACAGGTAAGGGATAATAAACTAAAAGTGTGTATCAATGATATTCAAAATTAACTCGGATCATTCAAAACCAACCCTCAAATTATCAAAGATTATGAAATAGATAGTTTAAGAAGGATGAGAGTTTAATTTTTATTTTTAATTGTTTTTGGCACACACCTCTTTAAAAATTAAATTAAAAAGAAAGATTGGTCGAAGGTTTGGATCAATTGCAATTCATCATCATCTTGCCCGCTTCCAATTGATGACTGGCTATTATACAAGTGTTGACCTAAGCCCCTGTGATTGGGCTCGGCTCCCGAACCGTACCCTCGTACGGCTCTTCCTAAGAACTTGAAGCCCCCTGAAGTAAAAACATAAAAAGAATTATAAGCTCAAGTGTAGGTTAAGAAAATTCCTTTCTAGTCTTTAAATACATGAGCTTCAACACCCACTTACAAGAATTTTCACTCTATTATTCTGTAAATAAATAATTTAAAAAGTTGTTCTGTACACCAAAGAAGATAGAATGGTTTATATACGAATAAATACATTTATTTATATATAATCAATATTTTAAAAGTTATACATTAAATAATTTTTTTTAAATTTTTTACAACATTTCAACACGTTTCAGTGTTATCTTATATAAAAAACAAAAACAACATAAAAAAACTAAAAATACAACAGTCAAAAAACACGAAACACATAATTTTCCAGTTTTTGAAAACAAGAAAAAAAAGTTTAATAGACTAGATTTTAAATGCATGTTTTTTTCTTAATTTTTTTTACCTTTAATCATTTTGACATCGTTAACATTAGCGGCTTTTAACATTCGTTTTTTAAAAACCGACTTAAAAAAAAAACAATAAAAATATTTTTTTAATTCTAGTTATTTATAAAACCGATGTTAAAAATATTATAGAAAATATTTGGAACGTCAATTTTCAAAATAACCGATGATAAAAATATACTATTAAATATATTTGACACCGATTATAAAAAATCTGATGTTAAAAACGTTTTTCAGAATATTTTTATCATTGGTTTTCTATATGAGACATTAAAAACATGAAATCACAATCATAAGTGTAGTTCGTTTCATAGGTTTTGATCTGATTGTGAACCCAAAATGAATTTACACATCAAAAGTTATGGACCGTCATAAGTTGGACTTTTTTATAGAATTGAGTCATTTTTGCATCGGTTTTTAAAAAATCTACGGTAAAGGCTACTTTTAAGATCAAATTTTAAATATTGAAGGTTGAAAACGTAATTTTAAGATCTTTTTTTTTGGAAAATAACATTAAAAGTATACCTTTGACACCCATTTTTTTTGGAAATCCAAGTTAAAAGTAATCTTTTAATGTCGGTTTTGAAAAAAATAACGTTAAAAGCCGCTATTGAATTTTTTTAAATCGAGCACGTTATTGATTTTCAATTTTTCACATCGCGTGTTTCCAACTTTTGTCTTCTTGCTTACATGGCATGGTTGTGATTTTTTTTCCACATAAAAATACATCTACTCGATCTTTCCTTCAGACTTTTTATTTCTCTCGCTTTTTAATTTCTTGATTTACTCCTGTTTCACCCATTAATATATTTGAAGTGATAATCAATCTGTATTATTGTTATTTTGACGATTTCGTTTCATTATATACAGTTTTTTTACATTTTTCATATTTTTAATGATGATGGTGGTTTCAACAACGAATAAGGTTGTTCCATATGATATCTACAAGGTAGTCAAAATGCCTCATGAGTTTTTCATTGCGAAGAAAACGAATATCCAGAAATGATCTCTAATATTTAGAGGAAACAAGTGATAGCATGGAAAATAAAAGAACTACAAGGCAATGCTCAAAATGCCTCATGAGTTTTTCATCTTGGAGCAAACAAATATCCAGAAATGATTTCTCCTCCAATGGCCCGAAAACCTTCATTTTTTATTGATTTTTGATAATCCACTTTTCAAATGGTGAGGTGAAATCCTTACAAGGTCCGTAGGCGTAAGATTACATGGCCCGTAGGTTTTAGAGGAATTCAATGCTCGTAGGCTTCAAACATTACACACTACCCAAACTAACTACTTGGAACTGCTCCTCCACAGCATTTTCATCGTGAAATCAGCTCTCCACCTTCGCATGGCTGCTCGGCTAGGTTTTCCCATGCATGCACAGGCTTGTCCCGATGACAAGTGCCATATCCTCTCATTCTTGCAATCCATTTAACTTCTGCTATGGTGAAAGCTCCTTGCACCTCCTCCTTTGAAGTTTGTTCCTTGTAAGTTGTCTGGTTTGCATCTTCACTTAAGGTGGCCTGAATGCCTTGTGGTGGCCCGAAAGCCTTACTGACCCGAAGGTCTGGGTGGCCCGAAGGCCTTAAAGGACTCGGGGACTAAATCGGTGGCCCGAAGGCCCAAACGGGGGAATATTCCCGGCTGCTACAGTGCCAAACATTGCCTGCAGTACTCCCGGAAATTAGTCTCCACTTGGATTTGATCCCAGGTCTCGTGGATGCACTTAAGGAGTCCTCACCAACTGAGCTGAGCCTCATGTGCTCGAAATGATCTCTAATATCGGAGGAAACGAGTGAAAGTGTGGAGAAGAAAGTAAATAATTTACTTTTTTTTTTCATTTGGATGTTGCAGTGTTTTGATTGTTATCTTATTTCTTGATTAAAGACATGTAATGAGTTTTGTGCAAAAACTACTTTAGAAAAGTTCAACTTCTAAGGATCATAACTTTTGATCCGTAAGTCTATTTTAGCTTTACGGCTTGTCAAATTGAAGTTTGTGCAATGAAATACGCTTCTTTTAATTATGATTTCATGTTTTTAATGTAAAAAATTGGGTACAATCGCGAAAGCGGCACACACGCAAGTAAGAAAATGACATGTAAATCGCAAGCCCGGGGACTTGACCCCGCGACCTGCCCCTCACCACCCCACCACCAACGGTGGGGCAACATGTTTTCAATGTAGGTTATATATAAAACCGACATTAAAACTATTCAAAGAAATATTTTTAACATTGGTTTTTTTAATAACCAATGTTAAAAGTGGTTTTCCACGCCAGTTATACATATAACTGATGTGAAATGCATTTTTCCACATAGAAAGTGTTCTTAAAACCACCATGTAACGTCTGTTTTATATAACCAAAATTAAAAGTGTATTTACAACGACGCGTGTAATAACATCGGCCAAAAACCAATGTGAAAATGCAAAAAAAAAACGACATTAAAAAGCCTTTTTCTATTAGTGTGGTTAGAATGCTCATTTTTTAGTGCATCCATGTACACAACTCCACCATGATCAAAAAGGAAATTATAGCCATTAAGGTAGTGAAGTTTCAAAGGATCGAAGAACAATTGTGGGGTGGGGGGGGGGTGGGTGGGTTGAGTATGTTGCCTTTTACAAATTTTAACTTTTAAGAAACTTAATCCCTGTAACTTGTTAGAGTTTCTTTATAAGGCCACAACCTTAAACATTACTTAATCTTGAGTTAAATCAATAATTTCACATTATTTCATATTGATGATCTTTTCAAGTTTAGAGCTTTAGAGAATTAAACTATAACTCATACATAACTACTCAATATTACAAAGTAGACACATCTACTTACTATCCATTTTTTTCATAAAATGAAAAACGTTTAAAGAGAAACATGGTTTCGTTTCATGTTTAAACTTCATAACTTTTCCTTGATCCCATCCTTGACTCTATTCTTCTTTAAATCATGTGAAAAACATTTCATAACTTGCGAAAACATGTAAATAATAAATATTTTATTGTAAAGTAATACTTTTCACCTTTAAGAAGTAGTAAATACACTTAACTGAATATAAGCTTATTGTTTACCATTTTTGTAATCAAAAGATTACCATAAAACCCATATAAATCACACTGTTTACCGTTTTTGTAATCAAAAGATTACCATAAAACCTATATAAATCACATATAACATATAAAGGTAACTTGGGACATAATCATAATTAAATGTAATAACCATACGGTCGGCTTCTACACATATCACTAAATGGAATAGACATACATCCAACTTCCAATGCATTGAGATCTATAATGGAGACCATCCTTAGAATGAGTTGTATCGGGATCACCCGTGCGCTATAATGGGGCTCAACCCTTTGTATAAGCTGTATCAGGCTCACCCGTGAGCTATAATGGGGCTCAACCCTTCGTATAAGCTATATCGAGCTCACCCGTGAAATGTCCAAGTACCATTATACAATCACAACATATAAAAGCTTACAATTTTCAACATGTTACTCATAAAATTTCATTTTCACGCATAAGAAAACATTTCAAGTTATTTAAATTACCAATCCATTTTAAAAAATAATTTAAAACATTTATAGAAGATATTTTTGAATTAAAGTGTCACATACCACTTTGAAACTTTTAAAATAAATCCAAGAATTAAAATTCTAAAACATTTATGTCCATATAAATAAATCCATAAAAGCATTTTGAAAATATGGACATGAATGAGAAAGATTTAGAAGAATAACTCTTTAAAACACTTAAAACAATGCTTTAGTTAAAGAGTCTCATACCACTTTGAACATTTAAATTAGAAGCCAAATGAAAGTATAAAATTTTACAAAACATTAAATAACATGAGTATAGATAAAATATGGATATGAAAAGTCAAAGGGGTTGTATATACACTTTATACAAGAATAAAAGTGCATATATCAATAAATGTCTCAATGAAAGAAGAATGAGAAAAAATCCCTTACCTTGAGTTCGATTCGTCACATATGTTCCTTGTTCTTCATTTCCTTTAGATGATCACATTTCTTAACACCTTAACACCTATAAGGAGGGCGTTCTGTTTAAACTAAGACCTCAGGAATGCGGGGAGAGATTTTAGGAAGGGGTTTGGGTAGAGTTTGGCCGAATCAAAAGGTTTTGGAAGTGTGAGTAATAGAGAGGAATGAGTGACTTTTTATAGGAGAGGGGAGAGACACCCTTGGAATTATTAAAAGTATTAAATTAATATAAATTTAATTTTGATTCCAAATGGTCCCAAACTGATTTATTTCGAAGATAGGATGATGTTGGGTAGAATCCTCATGATTCAATTAAAATTAGACAAGTTTTGAATATTTTTTAATCCTTATCTTTTTGTTTTGACCCCTTTTAACTCTTACCGTTTTATTAAGTAATTTACACTTTGAGAGTTAAAATAATTACCAAATCATGCCAAACATCCAACCATGATGTAGGTAATATTTTTAACTTTCTAAAGACTATTCATAGTCTAAGAGATCCCCTGTATAACTCCATATTAAAACACTTTACTTTTTAAAAACAAGTGTAACAAAAAATGACTATTCATTGAATATAATATTATAAATGTATTAAAGTCATCCAAGTGGTCCTAAAATCAACCCAAGGATGCTCATGATCAGGATACACTCATACAATTAAATTAGGACAAGTTTTAGGGTAGTTTTATATTATTATAATATCATTTTTTCCTTTAATTATCCGATTTACCTTTAACTATGATCATAAAATTTATTACTAAAGTTACTATTCATAATGTCCAAAAATAAAAGGGATCTATTTACATAATTTGGACCTTATGATTCCAAATATGGAATCTATTTTTCTAAATTCAAAACACAGAATTGACAGAAATTAATTAAAAATTAATCTCGTTGATGGAATAAGAAAACAAGTTTTTTATGTAAAACGTTCAAAAGTTCATATAGTTTTTATATTTAATTTCAATGTGAAATTGATTCCAATGACCAAAATTGGATTAAATGATAAAAACATAACACAAATATACTTTGAAACCAATTAAAAGGACAATCTAACTACAAAAATAACTTAGACAAAAAAGCAGTTTTGAATTAAAATGCAATATTTTTCATATTCATTAATGAATGAATATGATCATAAAAATAATTTTTTTTTATCCAAAGCAAAATTTTATGCCCTGCTTCCAAATAAAAATTTTATTTTGTCAAATAGGACTTATATAAGTGTCAAAAAACTGGATTTAAAATGGGTTCACCATCAAATAACGGTAAAACTGCATTTTTAGAAAAACACTCATTTTATCTATAAAATTGTATTTGTTCTTATATAATATCTAAAAAACATATAAGATAAATTTTAAACATCATATTTAATTTATATTTAATTTATATTTAATTAATATAATCCAACAAGAGTGATTTAATTATTTTATAAACACAATTATTCGCACTTAAATAGTTTTTCATAAAAAACACATCCTTTATATTCAATTGGTTTTTATTTTCATTTTTAATTAATTTTTTAACCAATGAATCATTATATAAACACGTGTAAACCATATTTTCATAACTTAGTTAATTTTGTTCATTCTTTCCATTCTAACAGTTATACGATAACTACAACTTAAAATAATAATAATAATATATTATTTTTCGGTATAACTCAGTCTTGTGTGCAACGTAAGATTTTGATGAAACCTATTGTTGCGTGTCGGGTACACTATCATACATAGCATCCCTTTTAAATTAAAATTACTATCTAATTCATAAATATTAATAAATATGAAAAATTATTATTCTATAATTACTTGGAATGTTACATCCTTCACCCCTTTTGGAAATTGTGTCCTCGCAATTTTAAATTTGGGCTCGGTAATTAAGTTTTCACTTTTCAAAATTACTTTATTGAAATCTCACATCAGAAAAAGAGTCAATAAAACTTATACTTTAAAATAAAGAAAGTGAAGTATAAAGGTCACCTGAGATAACACATACTAGGATTCCATGTAGAAAAACATGGACATGGAAGAAAAACTAACCATCATATTTTGATGGAGAGTGATAGAAAACAAGATCAGTATAAAGTTAATAATCAGAAAACCACAAACTTGTGATAATTTAAATGATCTTTGATTTATTATTAGGAAATTTAAATGGAAAACGTTTTTGTTTTAAGATCATTTTCATAAAGTTGAAGAATTCTTTTACTACTTAGAATAAAAACATAAGAAATTATACATACTTGAAAAGTAGAGATTCACCCTTTAATCAAATTCTACCACAAAATCAACTTTTTCTCCAAATGATGAGTATTTAAGAGGATTTTTTACACCTGAAACACTATAATCAACTTTTAGAGAATCACATAATCCATAAATAATTAACTATCTATTTATCCCATCTTGAAACATTAACCAAAACCAAAAAGGTTAGGATAAGATCAGATAATTCCCCCAAAATAATAAACCATTCCATGATGAAAAACTACTTTTAATCTCCAAAATTCATAAAATGAAAAAGTTTAAAGAGAAACATGGTTTCATTTCATGTTTAAACTTTATAACTTTTCTTTGATCCCATCCTCGACTCTATTCTTCTTTAAATCCTGTGAAAAACATTTCAAAAATTGGGATGAGCATAAAAATCTCAGTAAGAGATACACAAAGAAGAAAAACTATTAGTCTTGAGAAAACATTTAAATAATGAATACTTTATCATAAATTAATAGTTTTCACCTTTAAGAAGTAGTAAATACACTTAACTGAATATAAGCTCATTTTTTACTGTTTTTGTAATCAAAAGATTACCATAAAACCCATAAAAATCACATATAACATATAAAGGTAACTTGTGAAATAATAATACTTAAATAGAATAACCACACATATCACTAAATGGAATATCCATATGATCGCCTTCCATACCCAATGAATTGAAGATCTATAATGGGGATCACCCATCGTATAAGTTATATCGGGCTCACATGTGAGCTATAATAGGGCTCAACCCTTCATATAAGCTGTATCGGGATCACCCATGAACTATAATGGGTCTCAACCCTTTATATAATCTATATAGAGCTCACTTGTGAGCTATAATGGGGCTCAACCCTTCGTATATTCTATATCGGTCTCACCTGTGAAAATCTCCAAGTACCATTATACAATCACAACATATAAAAACTTACAATTTTCAACATGTCACTCATAAAATTTCATTTTCACTCATAAGAAAACATTTCAAGTTATTTAAATAACCAATCCATTTTAAAAAAACAATTTAAAACTTTTATAGAAGAGATTTTAGAATCAAAGTGTCCCATACTACTTTGAAACTTTTAAAATAAATCTGAGAATTAAAATTCTAAAACATTTATATCCATATAAATAAATCCATAAAAGCATTTTGAAAATATGGATATGAATGAGAAAGATTTAGAAGGATAAATCTTTAAAACACTTAAAACAATGTTTTAGTTAAAGAGTCTCATACCACTTTGAACATTTAAATTAGAAGCTAAATGAAAGTAGAAAATTTTACAAAACATTAAATAACATGAGTATAGATAAAATATGGATACAGAAAGTCAAAGGGGTTGTATATACACTTTATAAAAGAATAAAGATGCATATCATCAATAAATGTCTCAATGAAAGAAGATTGAGACGAAACCCCTTACCTTGAGTTCGATTCGTCATGTATGTTTGATGTTCTTCCTTTCCTTCAGATGATCACATTGCTTAAAACCTTAACACCTCTAAGGAGGGTGTTCTGCCTAAACTAAGGCCTCAAGAATGTGGGAGAGAGATTCTAGGAAGGGGCTTGAGTAGATATTTTCTGAACCAAAAGGATTTGGAAGTGCGAGTAATAGAGAGGAATGAGTGCCTTTTTATAGGAGAGGGGAGGGGCACCCTTGAAATTATTAAAAGTATTAAATTAATATAAATTCAATTTTGATTCCAAATGGTACCAAACTGATTTATTTCAAAGATAGGATGATGTTGGGTTGAATCCTCATCATCCAATTAAAATTATAAATTTTTTGAATATTTTTTAATCCTTATCCTTTTGTTTTGACCCCTTTTAACTCTTACTGTTTTATTAATTAATTTACACTTTGAGAGTTAAAATAATTACCAAATCACGCCAAATGACCAATGAATGAGTCATTAATTAAATTTTTATAATTAGCTAAATTTTTTTGGCTGAATCTTAGATTTTTATAAATTTTATATCACTTAATTAAATATTTTATATTTAAAAATATGAATTATGTTAATGTTGACACTATTCATTATATGACTTTTTAAAAAAATCATAACTTGATTCCTTGGTACAAACTAAATCAAATCAATCCTAACATGTCATAGTCATCAAGAAAATTTGTGGATGACATCAAATATATCAAATTATATTTATTTTTATATTATTAATATCATTTATTTGATTCTTTCTTTAATAAATATTTTACTGCATCATCTTTGTGTCACAATTAAATTTAATTATTTAATTACTAAAAATTATAAATAAATTAACATGATGTAGGTAATATTTTTATATTTTTAAAGACTATTTATAGTTGAAGAGATCCCGTGTATAACTCCATATTAAAATACTTTACTTTTTTAAAAATAAAAGTGTAACATAAATGACTATTCATTGAATATAATATTATAAATACATTAAAGTCATCCAAGTGGCTCCAAGTGGTCCTAAAATTGACCCAAGGATTCTCATGGTCAGGATACACTCATCTAATTAAATTAGGACAAGTGTTAGGGTAGTTTTATATTATTATAATATTATTTTTACTTTTCGTTACCCGATTTACCTTTAACCGTGGTAATAAAATTTATTACTAAAGTTACTATTCATAATGTCCAAAAATAAAAGGGACATATTTACATAATTTGGATCTTATGATTCCAAATATAGCATCTATTTTTCCAAATTCAATACACAGAATTGGCAGAAATTAATTGAAAATTAATCTTGTTGACGGAATAAGAAAATGATTTTTTTTATGTAAAACGTTCAAAAGTTCACATAGTTTTCATATCCAATTTCAATGTGAAATTGGTTCCAATGACCAACATTGGATTAAATAATAAAAACATAATGTAAATATACTTTAAAACCAATTAAAAGGATAATATAACTATATAAATAACTTAAACGAAAAAGTAGTTTTGAATTAAAATGCAGTATTTTCACTATTCATTAAAAAATGAATATTATCAGAAAAATACCAAAAATTTATCCAAAGTAAAATTTTATGCCCCGCTTCCAAATAAGAAGTTTATTTTGTCAAATAGAACTTATAAAAGTTTCAAAAACTAGATTTAAAATGAGTTCGCCATCACAAAGCGGTAAAACTGCATTTTTAGAAAAACACTCATTTTATCCATATAATTGTATTTTTTATTATATAATATCTAAAAAACATATAATATTATTTTTAAACATTATATTTAATTTATATTTCATTAATATAATCCAATAAGAGTGATTTGGTTATTTTATAAACACAATTATTCACACTTAAATAGTTTTCATAAAAAACACATCCTTTATATTCAATTGATTTTTATTTTCATTTCTAATTAATTTTCTAAAAAATGAATCATTATATAAACATGTGTAAAACCTATTTTTATAATTCAGTTAATATCGTTCATTCCCGCCATTCTAATGACGATGCGATTACTACAACTTAAAATAATAATATTAACAATATATTATTTTTCGGTATAACTCAGTGTTGTGTGCAACGTAAGATTTCAGAGAAACATATTGTTACATGTCAGGTACGCTATCAGACATAACGTCCCTTTTAAAGTTAAATTACTATCTAATTCATAAATATTAAGAAATATGAAAAAATTATTATTCTATAATTACCTAGGATGTTACATTCTTCCTTATCAATTTTAGTAAACTCAAGTGAATATATAAAAAGAAAAGCAAATAAGGCACACATGATTTAAAAGGTTTGACCTCAATGTGAGAACCCACATCTTTTCCATAGCTACTTTCACGAGTCTATGTAAATTCACTATTATGAAGAAGTGAATATAACTAGTGTTAACTCCCATTGAACACTTTCTATCTCCTGATAGGAATGACCATACTGACTCCCATCAGTTTAAAAAAAATTGATTACAAAAAGTGATCCACAACAAAAATGAAGAACCTTGAAACTTTCTGCTCCATAAAGGTATGTCTGAAAATTTGTGTCTGATCAACCTTTGTCTGATATGCTTGTGTCCGATGACCTGCATCCGATAGCCTCAGTCCGGTGTCCCTATTATCAATCTGTGCAATTTCAAACTTTCTGATATTCTTGTATAACAAATATGTGATTATCAAACAACTACTAAAAAACTCGAACCGATACCCTCAGTCCAACTTTCTTTTTCTGGTAAACCGAACTTGCCTCAGTTCGATATTCTGATCAGAATACTCTGTTTAGAAACTCTTCTTCAATTTGAAACAGCTTCAGTTGAAAAAATCACTTGTAACATAAATTCTGCAGAGTATCAGATTTTATGAAAAAGAGAACAATGTTAAGTACCAATCTAATTTCCTCCTCTATTTATAGGTGCTCATAGAATAGAAAAGGTGGGGAACCAATTTCTTTTCCTGCTCACTAAAATTACAAATCTTTAAATTTCATGTTCATTTGAGCTTCATTTTGATCGCTTCAAACCTTCTCATCTCTTCTGGTGTCTTCTAAAAACTTCTTGATTCTACTTGAATTTACTATCTTTAATCAAGATAGAAAATCGTTTGAAAGAACAAAACTTTAGTTCGGAAATGGTACTCCGAAAACTCATCTTTTTCTAATCCTCTTGACCCACTTGAAAAAACAGAACATTGATTCAGTTTGATCAATGTTTTTTCAGATCAAACTTTGTAAATAGATTCCATCCAATGGAAAAATTATAAAATTCATAACTTCTGACTTCAACATTCCTCTGTCAGATACTCTCAACTCACTAAAGCAAAAACTCTCTAAAAACAAATTAATGATTTCTCACTCTAATTCTCCAAGATAACTGAAAATGGTTGACTACATTGTAGAAACTTCTAAATATTTTAGTTACCTGCAATGATTTTTCGGTAGCAACTTCAACCTTTCTAAAAATTTCTTTGTCTGAAGACTTTAAAATCTTATAAATATATCTTCACAAGTATTTAGCAAATCACTTCATCCGATCAACTTCTACCTGATGAAACAACTTCAAAATTATCATAGATCTCTTTCTGGAAAAGCATGTCCGGTGAACTGTATCCAAAGATCTGTATTTGATGACTTACGGTGTCAAAAAATAATCTTATGAATCTCATTCTCCATTTTTTCATAGATATTAAAAATTACACATCTCTTTCCTCTTCATATTTCTTTCACATTTTCAACACTGCAACAATTCAAAACTCAGAAACTAGAAATCCAAACTTTCTAACAAAAGAAACGTCCGATGATTCGTGTTTGATTAGGTGTGTTCGATGACCTACATCCGATGAAATGCGTATGATTGGAAACTTTTAATTTCTTCAAACTTCATCAATCTTTATACTTCCACTCTTTTGACAAATTCTGCATCTGGTGCTTTTTGTTCCGATGATCTATGTCCAGAAGAATTTAATTTTTTGAAACTATTGAAATTCACATGTATATTTTCCACAAATATCAGCTCGTATCATGAATTATTTACAATTTTTAAGAACTTTTCAGAACAAAAAAGAATAGTGCGACTTATTTTGGAAAGTTTTCTAACTTCCCATCTTTTAAAGTCTCAAAAAATTTAAAACTTTCTGAATCCGATATCCAGAAACTTCTAAATTTATGTCAAAATCTTGATCTGATGAACTTTGTCTGATGGATAGTCTGATTTCCAACTTTGAAAAAACACTTTCTTTATCCGAATTCTCAATAACTTCTCAACAAACAAGTTACAAGTTTCCATCAACACTTCTCTCACATGATTTACGAAAAAAATTCTTTTACAAAAAGTAAGTTTCCAACAAAAACAAAACTTTGTAAAACAAAACATCACAAATGATAATGAATCTATCCCTTTGTTTTTTTTGGAAAATTCTCATTAATAACTTTTTCAACTCAACATATTTCAACACTCAAACATTTTAAAACTCATTTTTAAACGTTTACCAAAGAACAAACTTTCTCAAAAGAGAGTGTCCCGATACCACACTACTAGATAAAGTAATGTTTTTGAAGGAATTTTATCCCTCAGTGACAAAAAAATTTGTAGCTATGTTAAGATAAACTTCCCCTCACTTTTATCTTTTCCTCTTACTTGTCTTTATCTCTCTCATTTTATGATAACCACAACTTCAGATTCATTTAAGAAATAAAAATACTTCTCTTCGCATAATAGGACTAAGTTGTAAAAATTCTCCCCCTTTTTCAACATAATCCAAAGCATGGTTAGAGATTCTTCCTTTAGATGTTTAGGAAGACTTTGGTGGAGGTTAAACATGAAGTTGAAGCCTCAATTCCAAAAAACTCTCTTTCAACATTTCTTTTGTGAAAATATCAATAATTTTATATTTCATAGAAATATATTCCTGCACAAAATCTCCACCAGAAACTTTCTCTTTTATGAAGTGAAACTTGATATCAATATATTCTGATCTTGAGTGCTGTATAAGTTTTTTATAAAGATAAATTTCAATATAATTATCAGAAAGTATCTTCAATGGTTTGAAAATTCCAACTTTCAAATCTTCCAACTGAACTTTCATCAATAACATTTGAGTAAAAGCCTATGTAGAAGCAATATATTCTGATTTTGCTGTGCTCAAAGTTACTGAAATTTGTTTCTTACTATGCCAACTCACACAACATTCTCCCAAGAAAAATGTTCCTTTATAAGTTGATTTTCTGTCATGATAATATCCTTCCCAATCAACATCAGTATAACCATGAAAGTTCATATCACAAACTCTTTTGTAAATTAACACACATGAAGTTGTTCCTTTAACATATCTCATAATTCTCTTTATTGCGAACATATGAGATACTTTTGGATCACTTTGATATCTGACACACAAAGTCACAACATAAACAATATCAAGTTTTGAGGCTATGAGATAAAGAAAACTTTTTATTAGCTTCTAAAAATATTTATGATTCACACTTTCTGATTTCATCTTTACTCATCTTCATCCCAAATAAAATAGAAGTAGAAAATTCTTTAGATTCTTCCATACCAAACTTTTGTAACAATTCCCTGACATACTTTTCTTGAGATAGGAAAATGTATTTTTCCTTTTGTTGATCTTGTAGACCAAGGAAGAATGTTAATTCTCCCAAAATTGAAATCTCAAGGTTCCTTTTAATTTTCTCAGAATTTTTTTTACAAACCTTTTCTTCATCTCTAGAAAAAAAAATATATCATCCATGTACACAATTAATATTAGGGTGCCGAAGTTAACTTCTTTCACATACAAGTTACTGTCAACCTTTCCTTTAGAAAAATTTAACTTTTTTCAAACAACTATCAAGTTTGGAATACCAGGCACGTGGAGCTTGTTTTAACCAATACAAGGATTTCTCTAATTTACAAACTTTGCTTCCATCATTATCAAGTACAAAACCACAAGGTTTCTCAATGTACACTTTTTCTTCAATCACACCATCAAGGAAAGAAAACTTTATATCCATTTAATAAATTTTTTAATTTTGATGTGAAACCACTGCTAGAAACATTATAATAGTTTTTAATCATGCAACTGGGGCCAAAGTTTCTTCAAAATCCACACCTTCAACCTATACATAGCCTTTATAGACAAGTCTTTCTTTGTTTCTTGAAACTTATCCATGTTCATTCAACTTGTTTATGTACACCCATTTTATTACAATAATATTTTTATTTAATAAACATGGAATGAGTTCCTAAGTGTTGTTTTTCTAAATTTGATCAAACTCTTCATTCATTAATTTAACCCATTCTTTGTATTCAACTTCTTTTGGAACCAATTCTGATCCAATTTGTGAAATGAGTGACGTTTGATTTTCTAATCTCAACCTTCTTCTTATTTGAACGAGAGCTTTCTGATTCCCAATAATATTCCCAGTTTTAACATGTTTCTATAAAGTAGGGAATTTCAAAGTTTCTCTTCCATATTCACTTTCCTCATCACATGATTCTTTTGAATCTTAATAAGTCTTTTTTGACCCACTTTCACTTTCATTGGAAATATTCAATTTGTCTTCAATATTTTCAACATTTTTTGTTAAGGAGTTCAAATTTTCAACGACTTTCACATCATATAAATCCAAAAACTTTTGTAAAGGCATATTCCAACATTTATAACTTTTTCTGTTGGGTGAGTATCCCATAAAAATTCATTCTTCAGCTTTCTCATAAAATTTTTCAATATTCAGATTTTTGATTTTTAGTAAGCATGGACTTAAAAAAACTTTGAAATACTCTAATGAAGGGTTTTTATACCACATTTCATAGGAAGTCATATTGGATTCTAGTCTCAACAAACATATGTTTTGTACATGCACAACAATATTAATAGCTTCTCTCTAGTAGAACTTTGAAAGTTTGTATTATGCTAACATGATTCTTCCCATTTCTACAAAACTTATATTTTTCCTTTCTACTACTACATTTTGTTTTGGGGTGTAGTAATAATTATATTGATGTTTGATTCCATGCTTTCTCAGATAATATTCAAAATCATTACATGTGAACTCAATACCATTATCTGTTCTCAACTTCATTATGTAAACACCCATATCTCTCTCAACTTATCTTCTGAAAACTCTGAACATTTATACCACATATGACTTGTATTTGATAAACATAATGTTGGTAATTTGGGTGAAATAATCAATAAAAGTGATAATGTAAAAATCTCTTTTTATTGATTGATGTTTCATCGGCCCACATAAATCAGAATGAATAAGTTCAAGAGGTCTGGTCAACTGAATCTCAACTTTCTTATGACTTTTATTAGTTATATTTATTTTCTTATAAGTTATACAAAAATTTTATTCTCTTATTTTCAATTCTAGTAAAATTTTAAGGACATCAACTTTAGAAAGTTTATTCATATTTTTCTGTCCAAGATGCCCAAGTCTTCGGTGCCAGAACTTGTTTTCATCTTCAGCACTCAAGTAATAGGAGTTGAAAGATTCTCCAATTTGAAAGATATTTCCATTGGTTCTTTCTCCCCTAGTAAAAAATTTTCAATCTTCAATACTTCTGATGATACCAGAATATTTTCTGAAAAAAAATTATTTTCTATCATCACAAATTTGACTCACACTAAGTAAGTTATGCTTGATCCCATCAACAAATAGAACTTGCTTAGAATTTAGTTTTTGAGGTTCTATCTCAACAATCCCTTTTCCTCTAATTTTCAAGGAACTATCATTTCCTAAAGTAACTGATCCTCTATCACGATTTTAAATATTTTTCAAGATTTTTATATCTCCTATCATATGTGAGGAATAACCACTATCAATAATTAATGGTTTAAACTTTTTTCTAGATTTCAATGATGTCTCAAAAACAAAATCTCTCCCCTAAACTGTATTTTTTCCAATTTTCATTTAATTTTTATCATAAGAAACTTTTTTCAGAAGGATTGTCATACATTTTTCATTAAAGTGACCCATTCAGTCACATATTTCACATATTTTCTCCAGTAAATCAAATTGATTTTTTTGTTGGAAAGTTTCTAACATCTTGAGATTTTACTTTTCTTACATCCTATGGGTTAAGAGAGTTAATCATTTTTCTTCCACCATTTCTTCCACTATGTTCAAACCAATTTCCTAGAAGAGACAATTTATGCCAACAGTTGTAGGCTCCGTAACCATAAATTCCACAACACTAACATAATCCATTTCTTCCACAATCTTCAAACCAATTTTCTGGAAGAGACATATTTTTCCAACCGTTGTAATCTCTATGCCCATAAATTCCACAAAACCAACAGAATCCATCAAATCTTGTTTTTTTTGTTAAAGTGAGATATTTCTCTGTAAAAACTTTATGAAGGTTGATAACTTCTTTCTACTCTAACATATTCTAAGGGGGCAGAGTAGGAGAAGTTTCTATTTTACTCTAAAACTTTCCACTTTAACTCTCATATCCTACCTATTATACTCGGATACTATTTTTCTATATACACATGATTATCAGGATACTATTCATCCATTTAAATTGGCCATTGACTTTTGGCCTCCCCTCTATATTCCATGACTGATCTTTCTCTTGGCCATTCATATCCTATGATTTTATTCTTACATGTTGATCATCTGTTATTGGGAATTCATCTGGTTTAATCTTACACATTGAGCTCTACCTATATTTGATCTTACATTTACATCCTTTATTCTTTCGCATCAGTAAGCCCTCACTAGGGTCACTCACTCCACTCAGTTAAATGTAAAGTTGAGTAAAAATTGGAGTTTCCCTCATTTATTCATTAGGTACATCATACCATTAGCTTGAAAAGATCCTACAATCTTCAACAAATGGATAAAACCAAACCCTAAGAGAACTTTTGCATGTTGTTTTGTGGCTTTGGTGGGTGATAAATGAAAAAAACAAAATAAAAGGGAAATGAACATGATACTTTATAGGCACTCATAATTTATTTAATAAACAAAAACTACATGACACAAGGAAGGAAACAAAAGGATCAATGAAAGGATGAAGGGAATGAAAAAGAAATGAATGTAATTGAATGAGAGGAAATGAAATGTATGACTATTGTTTAAAAATATTTAGTTTCTTAGCCATCGTTAATTTTTTTGGGCCTTATTAAAATTTAGTTTTTTTTCAATTTACTTTTATTTTTTTTGATAATTTAACTTAAGCCTATTATGTTATTTTTTTACAGAGATTGTATAATTTAATTCAACAGCCCCACTCAAGAAAATTAAGCTGATGTGCAATTGGTAGATTATGAATTTTGGATTATAAAATGTGCTAAGTAATCAACAAAGTTTCTTCATGGATCCTGGTGGGCTTAAGAAAGATTTAAATATTTGTACAAGGAAGTATTTGGGTAGAATTTAAATGTATTTAAATTTAATTCCTCTATCATTTAGGTGAAATTATATCAATGCTGTTTTGATTAATGGGGCTCAACCCTTCGTATAAGCTATATCGAGCTCACCCATGAAATGTCCAAGTACCATTATACAATCATAACATATAAAAGCTTATATTTTTCAACATGTCACTCATAAAATTTCATTTTCACTCATAAGAAAATATTTAAAGTTATTGAAATAACCAATCCATTTAAAAAAATAATTTAAAAAATTTTCAGAAGATATTTTTTAATCAAAGTTCCCCATACCACTTTGAAACTTTTAAAATAAATTCGAGAATTAAAATTATAAAAAATTTATGTCCATATAAATAAATCCATAAAATCATTTTTAAAACATGGACATGAATGAGAAATATTTAGAAGAATAAATCTTTAAAACACTTAAAACAATATTTTAGTTAAAGAGACCCATACCACTTTGAACATTTAAATTATAAGCCAAATGAAAGTATAAAATTTTACAAAACATTAAATAACATGAGTATAGATAAAATATGGATACAGAAAGTCAAAGGGGATATATATACACTTTATAAAATAATAAAGGTTCATATCATAAAGAAATTTCTCAATAAAAGAAGATTGAGATGAAATCCCTTACCTTGAGTTCGATTCGTCAGATATGTTCCTTGCTCTTCCTTTCCTTTGGATGATCACACTTCTTAACACCTTAACACCTCTAAGGAGGGTGTTCTGCCTAAACTAAGGCCTCAAGAATGTGGAGAGGGATTATAAGAAGGGTTTTGGGTAGATATTGAATAAACCAAAAGATTTTGGAAGTGTGAGTAATAGAGAGGAATGAGTGATTTTTTATAGGAGAGGGGTGGGACACCCTTGGAATTATTAAAATTATTAAATTAATATAAATTCAATTTTAATTCCAAATGGTCCCAAACTGATTTATTTTGAAGATATGATGATTTTGGGTATAATACTCATCATCCAATTAAAATTAGACAAGTTTTGAATATTTTTTTAATCCTTATCGTTTTGTTCTGACCCCTTTTAACTCTTACTATTTTATTAAGTAATTTACACTTTGAGACTTAAAATAATTACCAAATCATGCCAAACGACCAATGAATGAGTCATCAATAAATTTTATAGACTTATCTTAACTTTTTGGCCAAATATTATATTTTTTAGAAATTTTATATCATTTAATTAAATATTTTATATTTTAAAATATGAATTATGTCAATTTTGACACTATTCATTACATGTTTTTAAAAAAAAATCATAACTTTATTCCTTCGAAAAAACTATATTAACTCAATTCTAATATGTCATAGTAATCTAGGAAATTTATGGATGAAATAAAATATATCAAATTATATTTATTTTAATATTATCAATATCATTTATTTGATTATTTCTTTAATAAATATATTATCACATCATATTTGTGTCACAATTAAATTTAATTATTTAATTTATAAAAATTATAAAAAAATTACCATGATGTAGGTAATATTTTTAGATTTATAAAGACCATTTATAGTCCAAGATATCCCCTATATAACTCCATATTAAAATACTTTACTTAAAAAAAGGGTAACAAAAATGACTATTCATTGAATACAATATTATAAATGCATTAAAGTCATCCAAGTGGCTCCAAGTGGTCCTAAAATTGACCTAAGGATACTAATGGTCAGTATAAAATTATCCAATTAAATTAGAACAAGTGTTAGGATAGTTTTATATTATTATAATATTATTTTTACCTTTAATTACCCGATTTAACTTTAACCATGGTAATAAAATTTATTACTAAAGTTAATATTTATAATGTCCAAAAATAAAAGGGACCTATTTACATAATTTGGAAATTATGATTCCAAATATGGAATTCATTTTTCCAAATTCAAAATACAGAATTGGTATAAATTAATTAAAAATTAATCTCGTTGACGAAATAAGAAAATAAGTTTTTTTTATGTAAAACATTCAAAAGTTCACATAGTTTTTATATCCAATTTCAATGTGAAATTAATTCCAATGACCAAAATTGGATTAAATGATAAAAACATAATGTAAATATACTTTAAAACTAACTAAAATAACAATCTAACTATATAAATAACTTAGACGAAAAAGCTGTTTTGAATTAAAATGCAGTATTTTTCACTATTCATTAATAAATGAATATTATGAGAAAAATACCAAAAATTTATCAAAACTAAAATTATATGCCTCGATTCCAAAAAAGAATTTTATTTTTTCAAATAGAACTTATAAAAGTGTCAAAAATTATATTGAAAATGGGTTCACCATCAAAAGGCGGTAAAACTACATTTTTAGAAAAACACACATTTAATCTGTAAAATTTTATATGTTCTTATATAATGTCTAGAAAGCATATAAGATAAATTTTAAACATAATATTTAATTTATATTTCATTAATATAATCCAACAAGAGTGATTTTATAATTTTATAAACATAATTATTCACACTTAAATAGTTCTTCATAAAAAAATACATCCTTTATATTCAATTGGTTTTTATTTTCATTTTTAATTAATTTTATAACGAATGAATCATTATATAAACATGTGTAAACCCTATTCTCATAATTCAGTTAATATCAGTTATTCCCACCATTCTAATGGCTATGCGATAACTACAACTTAAAATAATTATATTAATAATATATTATTTTTTAATATAACTCAGTCTTGTGTGCAACGTAAGATTTCGGAGAAACCTATTGTTGCGTGTCGGGTACGCTATGAGACATATCATCCCTTTTAAAGTAAAATTACTATCTAATTCATAAATATTAATAAATATGAAAAAGACTTATTCTATAATTACCTGGGATGTTACAACCTTCCCCCTTTTTGGAAATTGCGTCCTCGTAATTTTAAATTTGGGCTGGGTAACTAAGGTTTTGCTTTTCAAAATTACTTCATTGAAATACAATATCTAAAAAAGAGTCAATAAAACTTACACTTTAAAATAAAGAAAGTGAAGTACAAAGGTCACGCGAGATAACTCATGCTAGGATTCCATGTAGGAAAACATGGATATGGAAGAAAAACTAACCATCATATTCTGATAGAGAGTGATAGAAAAAATGATCAGGAGAAAGTTAACAATCAGAAAACCACAAACTTGTGATGGGTTAAAAGGTCTTTGATTTTGTAGTAGGAAATGTAAATGTAAAATGTTTTTGTTTTAAGATCCTTTTCATAAAGTTGAGGAATTATTTTACTACTTAGAATAAGAACATAAAGAAATATACTTACTTGAAAATTAGAGATTCATCCTTTAATAAAATTCTACCACAAAATCAACTTTTTCTCCAAATGATGAGTATTTAAGAGGATTTTTTACACCTGAAACACTATAATCAACTTCTAGAGAATCACATAATCCATAAATAATTAACTATCTATTTATCCTATCTTGAAACATTAACCAAAACCAAAAAGGTTAGGATAAGATCAGATAATTCCCCCAAAATAATAAACCATTATATGATGAAAAAAATACTTTTAATCTCCAAAATTCAAAAGTAATACCCAAATTACAATACAGACAATTTGATAAATAACTGTCCTTAAAATTCCTCAAAATGATCCAAACTAAGATTGAAACCCAAAAATTCAGAAGGATTTGATCACATAGTCTTCCAGGATATGTTTAAACATTTATCTCTAAATAACATAAATCACTCTTAATGTCTCATACCAAAAAGTAATTTCCTAATCACATATTCTCACTGACAGGTTAATAATTTACTTAAATAACCTAATTCTCATAAGTCCACAATTAAAAATCATAGATTATTCCAAAATATAATTCAACTATTACTCCTAAAATAAATTCCCATAGTATTCTATTTACTTTAATCATATAAAGTTTTCAAAATTGTGAACGTCTTCCAAAATAACATTTATCACTTAATTCCCAAATCACTTTCCAATACCAAGGATATCCATTTGATAAAACATAAGTTCCCAAAATCAACTTATCAAATCGGTTAACTAAAAATAATGAAGTCGTGCTAACCGCAGACTTCAAGTATTCCAGTGGTAGGCGATGCACCATTGTATTCCTTCAGTTGTGGGTTTGATCCCCACGACCTTGCTGTATGTGACGGGTTGTCAACCATCTTACGAGTTTTTATTTTTTTAAAACTATATCATTCTTATAACATTCTCCAAATATGATATAAAATACTCAAAAAATAACAATAACATGTTTTAACCTCAAAGTGTTTTTCTTACCTCTCATTTTGCATCCCAAAAAGTAATAACCCATAATTACCTCAAAGGTGAATGTCTCCAAAAAATACTGTTAGTCACCTTAAAAGTTCATAAAATATAATCTCAAAAGGTATTTTAAGATATTAAAGTAATAATCCACCTTAAAATTATAAACTCACAATGATATCCCTAACTCTTTAGAAAACATCCTAATCTCCAAAGTTGTATAAACCATCTTCTAATACCAACTATAAGGCCCCAACCTTAAACATTAGTTAATCTTAATTTAATTAAATAATTTGACTTTACATCACATTGAGTATCTTTTCAAGTTTAGATATTTAGAGAATTAGGCCATAACTCACACATAACAACTCAATATTATAAAGTAGACACTTATACTCACTATTTATTTTTTTTCATAAAATGAAAAGTGTTTAAAGAGAACCATGGTTTCATTTCAGGTTTAAATTTCATAACTTTTCCTTGATCCCATCCTTGACTCTATTCTTCTTTAAATCATGTGAAAAACATTTCAAAAATTGGGATGAGCATAAAAAGCTCAGTAAGGGATACACAAAGAAAGAAAACTGTTAGTCTTGTGAAAACATGTAAACAATGAATACTTTATCATAATGTAATACTTTTAACCTTTAAGAATTAGTAAATACACTTAACTAAATAGAATATCATTGCTTACTATTTTTTTAATCAAAATATTACCATAAAACCCATAGAAATTACATAAAACATATAAAGGTAACTTGGGACATAATCATACTTAAATGGAATAAGCATACTGTCGACTTTCACAAATATTACTAAATGGAATATTCATATGACTGACTTTCATACCCAATGCATTATAGATTTATTATGGGGATCACCCTTCATATAAGCTATATCGATCTCACCCGTGAGCTATAATGGGACTCAACCCTTCGTATAAGCTATATCGAGATCACACGTGATCTATAATGGGGCTCAACCCTTCGTATAAGCTATATCGGGCTCACCTGTGAGCTATAATGGGGCTCAAACCTTCGTATAAGCTATATCAGACTCACCCGTGAAATGTCTAAGTACCATTATATAATCATAACATATAAAATCTTACAATTTATAACATATCACTCATAAAATTTCATTTTCACTCATAAGAAAACATTTCAAGTTATTGAAATAACCAATCCATTTAAAAAAATAATTTAAAACATTTATAGAATAGATTTTTGAATCAAAGTGTCAAATACCACTTTGAAACTTTTAAAATAAATTTGAGAATTAAAATTATAAAACATTTATTTCCATATAAATAAATATATAAAATTATTTTGAAAATATGGTCATGAGTGAGAAATATTTAGAAGAATAAATCTTTAAAACACTTAAAACATTGTTTTAGTTAAAGAGTCTCATACCACTTTAAACATTTAAATTAGAATCCAAATGAAGGTAGAAAATTTTAAAAAATATTAAATAACATGAGTATAGATAAAATATGGATATAGAAAGTCAAAGGTGTTGTATATACACTTTATAAAATAATAAAGGTGCATATCATCAAGAAATGTCTCAATGAAAGAATATTGAGACTAAATCCCTTACCTCGAGTTCGATTCATCACATATGTTCTTTGTTTTTACTTTACTGTAGATGATCACACTTCTTAACACCTTAACACATCTAAGGAGGGTGTTATGCCTAAACTAAGGCCTCATGAATGTGGGGAGAGATTCTAGGAAGGGGTTTGGGTAGATCTTGGATGAACCAAAAGCTTTTGGAAGTGTGAGTAATAGAGAGGAATGTGTACCTTTATATTGGAGAGGGGAGGAGTACCCTTGGAATTATTAAAAGTATGAAATTAATATAAATTCAATTTCAATTCCAAATGGTCCAAAATGATTTATTTATTGGATAAGATGATTTTGGGTTGAATCCTTATCATCCAATTAAAATTATACTATTTTGAATATTTTTTAATCCTTATCCTTTTGTTTTAACCCCTTTTAACTCTTACTATAATGACCCAAACTTTTATTAATGAAAATTCCTCTTGATCTAATTAAATGTATTATTATGTAAGATGGTTATATAACATATGAAATTACTTGGTTTTATGATTTTGGATTTTAAAATAAAGTTAATAATTGTGAACATTGCTAATATAGCCGTTGAACAGTGATCACATGATTAGTATAAATATAGATCTTTAACAAATCCAATCTACTTAGAAAAAGGAAGCGATGACCTCATCCAGTAGACTTTCCCTATACGAAGCCCATTTTTCGGAGCTCGGAAAGGAGGTGACATCATTGGAATCTACTCTTGACCGATCTCAAACTGAGCTTCAACATGTTAAGCTCGAATAGAACTGCCTATGGGAGAAGTGGAAGTTGATAGAGATTACCACTCGAGCGATGTTATCCGAGCCACCCCAAGAGTCTGTCACCATCGCACACCTTGACCTTCATCCTTATGCGAGTGTTATAAGTGGTTATGTAACAAGACCTTAGAACTATGATTTTGTGCATTATTTTTGTATATAATAAAGAATATACATTCATTTTATTATTGTTACTTTGTAAATAGTTTTTAAAGAACAAATAGTATTTTTTTCATTAATATTCAATTATGAAATATATTTTGATGAATTAATGGATTTTTTAATTAAATAATATTTTAATAAAATATTATTACTAAATTACTTTTTATTAAATATAAATTATCGTATAATTATTATGAATACAATTTTGATTTTTATTAAGGTTTGAAATCTATTTTTGTCAAAACCCATGAATTTTCGATAAATGTCAGTTTTTATTTTAAAAGTAAAAAATCACATATTTAGAAAATTATTTAGATAAAATGAATATTATTTTTGGAATCAGGACATCAAAATTACCCAATGGTGAATTTTTCATAATTTTCTGAGAGTCGAATTTTTGGGTAAAAATTAAATACCGTTTAATTATATAATGTGTTTTATGACTTCATAATGACCCAATAATGATATAATTAAATAATATAAATATTATGTTCGGAAAATATATGTTTTACCATTAAAATAATGTGATTTTAGGTTTATTTTATTTATTTTACAAAGCCTTAGTGGACCCTCCAAGACTTATAAAACATTTTATCTTTTTAAAATGATTTCCTTAAGAGTATGACTCACCTCCACATAAGAAAGCCTAATATTTTAAGAAGTTCGGCCATTGGCCTTATAAAATATTGTTTTCCACTCCCCTTTTGAAAAAACCATGGGCAAAAACCATGGAATATTTTGTGTTTTTTATTAGTTTAATGTGTGGTGTCCCAAACCTAAATAATAAAGAATTCCCTCTCCTTTCCTATATAAACCCACTCAATATCCCACTTCCTCTTCACTAAAATACTTTTAAGTTTGTAAAAACTATGACCTCCTATCTCTAGAATCCTCCCAAGGTGCCCCAAGCTCCCAAGAATCCTCTCTCAAGCCCCTCTCAAGCCTTTGGGATCACACTTCCAAGTAAGGGATTTCTTCTTTTCTCATTTTTCCCAATATTCTTTAAGTTTTTATGCCCTTTTATTTTCAATTAAAAATGTTGGGGTATGATTTTTCACCTCCCCCATACTTCTCTCTTTATGTTTAAATGATTAGAGACCCATTTCTCTCTCATTAATGCCTCCCATGTACTCCTGTTACCATGCTGAAATTTCGTAAGGAATTTCACTCTCCTCATTTACATTCAAGAAATTATTTTGTAGTATGAATATAAAATTCCATTACTTATATTGGGACATGTATCTATATAACCCCATTACTTTCCATTTCATGTACATATTATGATACACCAATTTATCTCTCATCAACCATTTTTATGAATTCTTATGTCACACCGTTATGCTGCTGAAATTGCACTGTGATTTTCCAAGCCAAAGTGATTGCATCGTGAATACCATGCACATTTCTATATCAAGGGTATTCACATTTATGAACATTTACTTATTGATTATATAGTTTCATGTATTAATTCAAAATTCCTTTATCGTGGAATAAATTATGATCTTTAATGATTCTATGTTGTATGATCCATGTGGAACACTTATGCATGAAATGAAATGTTTTAAGAAGGGTGCGCCATGATAGCACTCCAATGCATTGGGTAAATATTAGTATCATGATACATCTAGTTAAATGGGGATTTACTCATTCTAATTCAATTTCAATGAGGGTTTACAAATACTCCATGTGTAATGAGCCTTGGCTCATGCTAAAACCATGTTAATTGTTGTTTCCAATTTTCCATGTTATGATAATCATGCTATATCATGCCTTTATGTTCATGTTTCTTTTATGATCCATTGATATGAATATTGAATAACATGTATTGTATTCTTCAAGTTATGACTTATTTACTTCCTTACAGAGATTTATAGCTCACCCTTTTCTTATGCAGGTCCTCAGGTTACCCAATGCAATGCTAAGTACGAGGGAATGTAGTGGTCATGTAAAGGAAGTTTTCAATAAAGATCTCATGTTTCATGTTTTAAGTCATTATGTAATGTTACTAAGCCCCAAAGAAACTAGACCTCTATATCTTCTATATTGTATCAAGTGAATATTTAATGTAATAAATCATGTTTAAGTGTGTAATAAAAGAATAGTTGTTATAGTTGGTATCAGAGGGTAGGTTTAGTTATTTTTGGGATTAGGATTAGAAAACCCTAGTGAAAGCCTTAGGGATAAGACTAAGTATAATAAAAACATCCATAAGTCTTGGTAATTATTGAGTAAGTGGTTTATCAAGAAAATACATCCCTATTTGGATACGAGCAGGTAAAGGCGACTCTGGAACAGATGTACCTAGGAGTGAAAACTCTGACAAGGAGTTTCAGGCTTGACTCGGGGTATCCTGGTACACGACAACAGGCCTTTCTGCACTCTTGGTTACGACACTCCCAGGGGATATGATTTGGTAAATCCACAAGCTTAGTATGAACCATTATTAGGGGAATAAAAAGGCCCCTAAGAATATATGTTGGGAAGTAGATCATGGATAACATGATTGAAGCCTATAGATTCATAAGTTAAGGAAATATTTTTTTTTATAAGTCATCCATTTTTGTCTTTGGATTACCCTTTACGTGTTACCCCTAACTTTCCTTTTATTCCATCCAATGGATGATAATAGGAGGACTCAATCTAACAACCGATGTGAAGATTAATGCGATGACTGTTTTAATGAGATGCCCAATCCGATGGGAGCGGGAATCACAAACTTTGTCATGATACTCTCTCAGTTAACTCAAGATTTGAATAGAAACATGGGTCAAGAGGAATGTTCAACCCCCTAATAAAGAACAATTCACAATCGAGAGATTCATGAGACAACAACCTCATACTTTTAATGGATCATATGATCCCTCAATCGATAAAAAATGGATCAACTCCATTGAAAATATTTTCTCTATCCTTAAATGTTATAAACAAGAGAAGGTTCTTCTGGATGCTTATCGTATGGAGAGTGAAGATAATCAATGGTGGAAATTGATAAAAAATATGAATCCTGAGGAGGAGATCGAGGCATTGGAATGGAAGGATTTTTAAAAAATGTTTTTTCCACAAATATTTTCCTCTCACCCTTCGACTTAAGATGGAAAGGGACTTCCTTTCCCTCAAGAAAAAAGACGATGAATCCATCCAAGCGTATGAGGAAAACTTCAAAAGGGTTGCACGATACACCTCCGGATTTGTCGTTACCCCCGAATGCAAGGTTGATCGCTTCTTTGGTGGGATAAAACCTAGCCTACGGAAATCCTTGGAGATCCGTGACTTCGATAGCTATGAGGAAATTGTCCAATGTACCATCAAGGTCAAAATGGAGATTGATGGATCTCAGGGGTATAATGGGGATAAGAATTGTAAGGTGGACTTTAATTCTGACAGTCCGATGGATAAATCCAACGGTGCTAAGAAAATCCAGTATCCCACTTGCCAAAGGTGTTGAAAGAAGCACCCCAAAATTGCCTGAAATGGGGACGAGGAAATTCTTTAGGTGTGGAAGAGAAGGGAACCTAGCCGCTAACTGTTGAAAAGAAAAAACCGTGGCTATGATAGAGGAGAGGAACGCTCCATTAAAACCTCAATTCATTGTTCACTTCTTCAACTGAAAATAACCAAGGCACCTTGCAAATCAATTCCCTAATCCAAGGGTTTTCAGAGGCAACCAAAAACCTCCAAGGCAGAAAGGGTGAGATTTACCCATCATTACCGCCAAAGTAAACCCCAAAAATGAAGTGGTGACAGGTACGCTAGTTATTCATTCAATAATAGTAAACGTAATTTTTGATTCTGATTCTACACATTCTTTTATATCCCAAAATTTTAGTAGAACAATCCCAACACCACCACAAATCATGGAAGTAAAGATGTTAGTGAGTACGACAAATGGGGAAATCATTGCATCCCATGAATATAACTCCTCCCTTATCATAATCGGTGGATTGAACTTCCTAGAGAATTTCATCATACTCCCTTTTGTGGAATTTGATGCAATTCTCAACATAGATTGACTTTCCTTATATAGAGCCAACATAAATTTCTGTGAGAGTGAAATCACTCTCCATATGGAAAATCGACCCCCGATTCTATACAAGTGAAAGGAGGAAGATGAATATTATTTAGCACTATCATCTCAATCATGAATATTATTTCCCTATGAGTGCACGTATATGGATCAGATGATTGAGTCTAAGAAAGTAACCATTCTTGAAGACATGACTATTGTGAGAGAATTCGCTGAACTGTTTCCTGGAGAATTTCTTATTCTTCCTCCTAGAAGAGATGTTGAATTCACAATTGACCTTATACCTGGGGCGTTTACAATATCTAAGACTCCATATAGAATGGCTATTGTGGAACTTGAATAGTTGAAGAAATAACTACAAGAGAATCTAGATAAAGGGTTTATATGCCCAAGTGCTTCACCATGGGGTGCACAAGTCCTCATTTTCAAGAAGAAGGATGAGTCAATGCACCTTTTCATCGATTATTGCGAGCTTAACAAAATCACGACAAAGAAAAAGTATCCTATGCCACAAATTTATGTCTTTTTTGATCAGCTGTGTGGATCATAATACTTCTCCAAGATGGATTTGCGGTCAGGATATTATCAAGTATGGGTGAATAAGGAAGATATCCCCAAGATTAATTTTTGTACAAGATATGGGCACTATGAATTCATAGTAATTCCTTTCAAACTCACTAATGATCCAGCAATATTCACGGACTTGATGAATAGAGTCTTTAGAGATTACCTCAACAAATTTTTGGTAGTATTTATAGATGATATTATAATATACTCTAAAACCAAGGAGGATAATGTGGAGTATATAAGAACTATACTAGAGACCTTTCCAAAGGAGAATCTATATGAAAAGTATAGAAAGTGTGAGTTTTGGTTGAAGGAGGTCTCATTCTCGGGTCATATCATCATAATAAATGAGATATCTAGGGATCCCTTGAAGACAACTACAATAGAGGGATGACTGAGGCCAACATTGGTAACAGATATCTGTAGCTTCTTAGGGTTATCTGGATATTATCGTCGATTTGTGAGAAATTTCTCATGATTGTCAAACCCTCTTACCAAGATAACTCAAAAGGGAGTCAAGTTTGATTGGAGTGATGAATGCTAAGAGAGCTTCAAGGAGTTTAAAATGAGGTTTATCACTGTGGCTGTGATCAATTTACCCACAAGTAGAGAACTTTTTGTGGTATTCAGTGATTCTTCGAAGAAGGGCCTGGGAAATGTGTTGATGAAAAATGAAAAAGTCATTGCCTATTCTTTAAGGCAATTGAAAGTTCATGAGAAAACTACCCAACACATGATCTGGAGTTGGCTGTAGTGATATTTTCTTTAAAAATTTGGCAGAATTATCTCTTTGGGGAGAAGTGTGAAATATATATGGACCACAAAAGCCTCAAGTATATATTCACACAGAAAGAGTTGAACATGTGCCAACGAATATGGTTAGAGCTGATCAAAGACTATGACTGCTCAATCCATTACCACCATGGAAAAATGAACAAGGTAGCAGATTCTCTAAGTATAAATGACCCAATGATTCTATCATTGATGAGAATTGAAAAGGATCCAATCTTCTTAGATTTGATGAAGATGGACATGAGAATCATAAAGAAGGAAATATCACTAATCCTTTCACAAATGATTTCTCAACCATCTCTTTTATAAAGGTTAAAGGATGATCAAATGGATGATGTGGGAATTTAGAAGAAGGTGGAAACTATCAGAAGAGGAAAATCCTTAGAGTTAAATGTCAATGAAGAAGGAATTTTGAGATTTGGGTCAAGACTATGTGTTCCATCGAATCTGGAGTTAAAGAAGGAACTTTTGGATGATGCACATAGTTCAAATTTCTCCATTCACCCAGAAAAAAAAGATGTATCGATATCTACAAGAGAATTATTAGTGGGATAAAATGAAGAAGGAGATCGTTGAGTATACATTAAAGTTCCTGGTATGTCAGCAATTGAAGGAATATAGGCAAAAGTCTAAGGGGATGATGCAACCATTACCCATACCCGCATGGAAATGGGAGAACATCACCATGGAATTTGTCATCGGACTTCCGAATACATCCAAAGGAAACAATGCTATCTGGGTTTTTTTGGATCATCTTACAAAGACTTCACACTTCATTACAATTCAGGAGGATTTCTCACTGGATCAACTGACACTGATATACATCAGAGATGTGGTAAGGATGCATGGAGTACCACTATCGATTGTATCCGATCGAGATCCAAGATTCACCTCTAAGTTTTGGAAGAGTCTTTAACATACTCTAGATACTGAGATAAAATTCAGTACGACTTATCATCCTCAAACTAATGGCCAATCTGAGCGGAATATCCAAACACTTGAGGATATGTTTAGAGCATGCTCAATGGACTTCAAAGGAGGATGATATCAACATCTTCCTCTAGTTGAGTTATCTTACAATAACAGTTTCCACTAAAGCATCCAAATGGATCCTTATGAATCCCTATATGGGAAGTGGTGCAAAACACTGGCATGTTGGGAAGAAGTTGGGGAGAGAAAACTCCTAGGTCTAGAAATGGTAGAAGAAATGGTGGAGAAGGTTAAGACCATCCAACATCACATTAAAGCTACCCAGAGTTGACAAAAGAGCTATGCTGATAATCATCAATGAGACCTAGAGTTTGATGTCAGAGACATGGTATTCCTCCGCATATCACCTTCGAAGAGAGTTATGAGATTTGGGAAGAAGGGAAAGCTTAGTCCAAGGTACATCGACCCTTTTGAGATCCTTGATCACATTAGAGTAGTGGCCTATCGACTAGCACTCCCACCGAACCTGTCTCAAGTACATGATGTATTCCATGTATCACTCTTGAGGAAGTACATATCTGACCCATCACATGTAATCAATCCAGAGGTGGTACCATTAGAGAATGACCTATCCTATAAATTAATGTGGGAATTGGAGGAAGTAATTAAGAAGAGCTGCCCACATATGTTTCAGCGTGGGAAAAGTAAATTTCAAGGGCCAAATTTCTTAAGGGGGGAAGATTGTAATGACCCAAAATTTTATTAATGAAAATCCTCTTGATCTAATTAAATGTATTATTATGTAAGATGATTATATAACATTTTAACTTCATTGGTTTTATGATTTTTGATTTTAAAATACCGTTAGGAATTCTGACCATTACTAATATAGTCATTGAACAATGATCACATGATTAGTATAAATATAGGGCTTTAACAAATCCAATTTTCTCATACCAAAGAAGTGACGACCTCATCTAGTAGACTTTCCCCATAGGAAGCCCATTTTTTGGAGCTCAGAAAGGAGGTGGCATCATTGGGATTCTCTCTTGACCAAGTCCAATCCAAGATTTAACATGTTAAGCTCGAACGAAACCGTCTATGGGAGAAGTGGAAGTTGATAGAGATTACCACCTGAGCGATGTTATCCGAGCCACCCCAAGAGTCTATCACCATCGCACACCTTACCCTTCAGTCTTATGCGGGTGTTATAAGGGGTTATGTTACAATACCTCATCACTATGATTATGTTCATTAATTTTTTATATAATAAATAATATATATTTATTTTATTATTGTTACTTTTTAAATAGTTTTTAAAGCAAAAATAGTATTTTTTAGTTAATATTCAATTATGAAATCTATTTTGATGAATTAATGGATTTCTGAATTAAACAATATTTTAATAAAATATTATTAATAAATTATTTTTTATTAAATATAAATTAATTTATAATTATTATGAATACAATTGTGATTTTTATTAAGGTTTGAAAGCTATTTTTGTCAAAACCCATGAATTTTCGATAAATGTCGGTTTTTATTTTAAAAGTAAAAATTAACATATTTAAAAAATTATTTAGATGAAATAAATATTATTTTTGGAATCAGGATGTCGAAATTACCCAATGGTGATTTTTTCATAATTTTATGAGAGTCGAATTTTTGGGTAAAAATTAAATACCGTTTAATTATATAATGTGTTTTATGACATCATAATGACCCAACAGTGATGTAATAAAATACTATAAACATTATTTTCGGAAAATATATGTTTTATCATTAAAATAATGTGATTTTAGGTTTATCTGATTTATTTTACAAAGCCTTAGTGAGCTCTCAAAGACTTATAAAACATTTTATCTTTTTAAAAATATTTCCTTAAGAGTATGACTCACCTCCACATAAGAAAACCTAATATTTTAAGAAGTTTAGATATTGGCCTTATAAAATATTTTTTTCCACTCCCATTTAGAAAAAAAGGGCAAAAGCTATGGTATGATTTTTGGTTTTGATTAGTTTAATGTGTGGTGTCCCAAACGAAAATAATAAAGAATTCCCTCTCCTTTCCTATATAAACCCACCCAATATACCACTTCCTATTCACTCAAAGATTTTCTAGTTCGTCCAACCTATTACCTCCTCTCTCTATAATCCTCTCAAAGTGCCCCAAGCTCCCAATAATCCTCTCTCAAGCCCCTCCCAAGCCTTTGGGATCACGCTTCCAAGTAAGGGATTTCTTTCTTTCTCATTTTTGTCCAATTTTATTTAAGTTGTTATGCCATTTTATTTTCAATCAAAAATTTTTGAGTATGATTTTTCACCTCCCCCATACTGACCTATTTATGTTTGAATGATGAGATACCCCTTTATCTCTCATTAATTCCTCCCATGTACACCCGTTACCATGCCAAAATTTCGTAAGGAATTTCTATCTCCTCATTTACATTCAAAAAATTATTTTGTATTATGAATCTAAAATTCCATTACTTATATTGGGACATGTATATATATGACCCCATTACTATACATTTCATGTACATATTATGAGACACCAATTTATCTCACATCAACCATTTTTATGAATTCTTATGTCACGCCGTTATGCTGCTGAAATTGCACTGTGATTTTCCAAGCCAAAGTGATTGCGTTGTGAATACCATGCCTATTTCTATATCAAGGGTATTCACCTTTATGAACATTTACTTATTGATTATATAGTTTCATGTATGAATTCAAAATTACTTTATCGTGGAATAAATGATGATCTTTAATGATTCCATCTTTTATGATCCATGTGGCACACATATCCATGAAATGAAATGTTTTAAGAAGGGTGCACCCTGATAGCGCTCCAATGCACTGGGTAAGGATTAGTATCATGATACATCCAGTGAAATGGGGATTTACTCATTCTAATTCAAGTGAAATGAGGGTTTACTCATGCTCCATGTGAAATGAGCCTTGGCTCATTCTAAAACCATGTTAAGTGTTGTTGCCAAATTTCCATGTTATGATAATCATGCTATATCATGCCTTTATGTTCATGTTTCTTTTATGATACATTGATATGACTATTGACTAACATGTATTTTATTCTTCATGTTATTCCTTATTTACTCCCTTACAAGGATTTATAGCTCACCCTTTTCTTATGCAGGTCCTTAGGTTACCCCATGCAATGCTAAGTACGAGGGAATGTAGTGGTCATGTAAAGGAAGTTTTCAATAAAGATCTCATGTTTTATGTTTTAAGTCATTATGTAATGTTACTAAGACCTAAAGAAACTATACCTATCTATATTATATGTTTTATCAAGTGAATATTTTATGTAATAAATCATGTTTAAGTGTTTAATAAAAGCAGAGTTGTTATAGTTGGTATCAGAGAATAGGTTTAGTTATTTTTGGGATCAGGATTAGAAAACCCTAGTGAAAGCATTACGAATAAGACTAAGTATAATAAAAACATCCCTAAGTCTTGGTGAGTATTGAGTAAGTGGTTTATCGAGAAAATACATCCCTATCTAGATACGAGCAGATAAAGGCAGCTCTGGCACATATGTACCTAGGATTGAAAACTCTGACAAGGAGTTTCAGGCTTGACTCAGGATATCCTGGTACACGACAACGGGCCTTGTTGCAATCTTGGTTACGAAACTCCTGGGGGATATGATTTGGTAAATCCATAAGCTTAGTATGAACCATTATTAAGGGAATAAAAAAATTCCCCTAAGAATATATGTTGGTAAGTAGATCATGAATAACATAGATTGAAGCCTATAGATTCATAAGTTAAGGAAATAAAAAAAATTTATAAGTCATCCATTTTTGTCTTTGGATTACCCTTTATGTGTTACCCTAACTTTCCTTTTATTCCAACCAATGGATGGTAATAGGAGGACTTGAGCTAAAAACCGATGCAAAGATTAATGTGAAGACTATTTTAATGATATGCCCAATCCGATGGGAGCGGGAATCGCAAACTTTATCATGATAATCTCTCAGTTAACTCAAGATTTGAATAGAAACATGGGTCAAGATGAATGTTCAACCCCCATAATAAAGAACAAGTCACAATCGATAGCTTCATGAGACAACAACCTCATACTTTTAATGGATCATATGATCCCTCAATCGACAAATAATGGATCAACTCCATTGAAAATATTTTCTCTATCCTTCAATGTTATAAACAAGAGAAGGTTCTTCTGGATGCTTATCATATGGAGGGTGAAGCCGATCAATAGTGGACATTGATAAAAAATATGAAGCATGAGGAGGAGATCGAGGTGTTAGAATGGAAGGATTTCCAAAAAATGTTTTTTCAACAAATATTTTCCTCACACCCTCTGACTTAAGATGGAAAGGGACTTCCTTTACCTCAAGAAAAAAGATGACGAATCCATCATAGCGTATGAGGAAAACTTCAAAAGGCTTGCACAATACACCTCCGACTTTGCCGTTACCCCCAAATTCAAGGTTGATCGCTTCTTTTGTGGGCTAAAACCTAGCCTACAGAAAGCCTTGGTGATCCGTGACTTTGATAACTATGAGGAAATTGTCCGATGTACCATCAAGGTCAAAATGGAGATCGACGAATCTCAGGGGTATCATGGGGATAAGAAGTATAAGGTGGACTTTAATTCTAGCGGTCCGATGGATAAATCCAATGGTGCTAAGAAAATCCAGCGTCCCACTTGCCAAAGGTGCTGAAAGAAGCACCCCAAAAATTGCCTGAAGGGGACGAGGAAATGATTTATGTGTGGAAGAGAAGGGAACCTAGCCGTTAACTATCGAAAATAAAAACCCATGGATGTGATAGAGGAGAGGAACACTCTGTTCAAACCTCAATTCATTGTTCACTGCTTCAACTGAAAATAACCAGGGCACCTTGGAAATCAATTCCCTAAGCCAAGGGTTTTCAGAGGCAACAAACATCCTCCAAGGTAGCAAGGTAATTCTTTTTCCATCAATACCGCCAAAGTAAACCCCAACAATGAAGTGGTGACAGGTACTCTAGTTATTCATTCAAGAATAGTGAATGTACTTTTTGATTCTGATTCTACACATTCTTTTATATCCCAAAATTTTAGTAGAACAATCCCAACACCACCACAAATCATGGAAGTAAAGATGTCAGTGAGTATGAAAAATGGGAAAATCATTGCATCCCATGAATATAACTCCTCACCAATCATAATCAGTGGATTGAACTTCCCAGAGAATTTCATCATACTCCCTTTTGTGGAATTTGATGTAATTATTAGCATAGATTGACTTTCCTTATATAGAGCCAAAATAAATTTCCGTGTGAGTGAAATCACTCTCCATATGGAGAATCAACCCCTGATATTATACAAGTGAAAGGATGAAGATGAATCTTCTTTATCACCATCATCTCAATCATGGATATTATTACCCTATGAGTGCACGTATATGGATCAGATGATTGATTTCAAGAAAGTAACCATCTTTGAAGACATGCCTATTGTGAGGGAATTCACTAAAGTGTTTCTCGGGGAATTTCTTGGTCTTCCTCCTAGAAGAGATGTTGAATTCACAATTGAACTTATACCTGGGGCATTTCTAATATCTAAGATTCCATATAGAAAGTCTATTGTGGAGCTTGAGGAGTTGAAGAAATAACTACAAGAGAATATAGATAAAGGGTTTATATGACCAAGTGCTTCACCATGGGGTGCACCAATCCTCTTTTTCAAGAAGAAGGATGAGTCAATGTGCCTTTTCATCGATTATTGTGAGCTTAACAAAATCACGATAAAGAAAAAGTATCCTATGCCAAGAATTTATGACTAGTTCGTTCAGTTGTGTGGAGCATAATACTTCTCTAAGGTGGATTTGTGGTTGGGATATTATCAAGTAAGGGTGAATAAGGAAGATATCCCCAAGACTGATTTTCGTACAAGATATGGGCACTATGAATTCATAGTAATGCCTCTCAAACTAACTAATGCTCTAGAAATATTCACAGACTTGATGAATAGAGTCTTTAGAGATTACCTCAACAAATTTTTGGTAGTATTTATAAATGATATTATAATATACTCTAAAACCAAGGAGGATCATGAGGAGCATATAAGAACTGTACTAGAGACCTTGTGAAAGGAGAATATCTATGCAAAGTATAGCAAGTGTGAGTTTTGGTTGAAGGAGGTCTCATTCTCTGGTAATATCAACACAAGAAATGGGATATATGTGGATCCCTCGAAGATAGCTACAATAGAGGGATGGCTAAGGCCAACATAGGTAACATATATCTGTAGCTTCTTAGGGTTATTTGGATATTATTGCCGATTTGTGAGAAATTTATCATGATTGTCAAACCCTCTTACCAAACTAACTCGGAAGGGAGTCAAGTTTTATTGGAGTGATAAATGCGAAGAGAGTTTCAAGGATTTGAAAATGAGGTTTATCACTGTGGCTGTGATCACTTTACCCATAAGTAGAGAAATTTTTGTGGTATTCAATGATGCTACGAAGAAGGGCCTGGTATTTGTGTTGATGAAAAATGAAAAATTCATTGCCTATGCTTCAAGGAAATTGAAAGTTCACGAGAAAAACTACCCAACACATGATCTGAAGTTGGATGTAGTGATATTTTCTTTAAAAATTTGGTGGAATTATCTCTTTAGGGAGAAGTGTAAAATATATATAGACCACAAAAGCCTCAAGTATATATTCACACAGAAAGAGTTGAACATGCGCCAACGAATATGGTTAGAGATGGTCAAAGACTATGATTTCTCAATCCATTACCACCTTGTGAAAGAGAATAAGGTGGCAGATGATCTAAGTAGAAATGACCCAGTGATTCTATCATTGATGAGAATTGAAAAGGATCCAATCTTCTTAGATTTGATGAAGATGGACATGAGAATCATAAATAAGGGAACATCATCAAACGTTTATCAAATGATTTCTCAACCATCTCTTTTGTAAAGGTTAAAGGACGATCAAAAGGATGATGTGGGAATTCAGAAGAAGGTGGAAACTATCAGAAAAGAAAAATCCTCAGAGTTCAATGTCAACGAAGAAGGAATTTTGAGATTTTGGTCAAGAATATGCGTTCTATCAAATCTGGAGTTAAAGAAGGAACTTTTGGATGATTCACATTGTTCAAATTTCTCCATTTTCCCAGGAAAAAAAAGATGTATCGATATCTACAAGAGAATTATTGGTGGGATAAAATGAAGAAGGAGATCACTTATTATACATTAAAGTGCCTGGTATGTCAGCAAGTGAAGGTAGAGAGGTAGAAGTCTAAGGGGATGATGCAACCATTACCCATACCAGCATGGAAATGGGAGAACATCACCATGGACTTTGTCACCGGACTTCCGAATACATCCAAAGGAAACAATTCTATCTGGGTTGTTTTGGATCATCTTTCAAAGACTGCACACTTCATTACAATTCAGGAGGATTTATCACTGGATCAACTGACACTGATATACATCAGAGACGTGGTAAGGCTGCATGGAGTACCACTATCAATATTTTCCGATCGAGATCCAAGATTCACCTCTAAGTTTTGGAAGAGTCTTTAACATACTCTAGATACTGAGATAGACTTCAGTATGACTTATCATCCTCAAACTTATGGCCAATCTGAGCGGACTATCCAAACACTTGAGGATATGTTGAGAGCGTACTCAATGGACTTCAAAGGAGGATGAGATCGACATCTTCCTCTAGTTGAGTTATCTTATAACAACAGTTTCCACTAAAGCATCCAAATGGATCCTTATGAAGCTCTGTATGGGAAGAGGTGTAGAACACTGGCATGTTGGGATAAAGTTGGGGAGAGAAAACTACTAGGTCTAGAAATGGTAGAAGAAATGGTGGAGAAGGTTAAGACCATCCAACAACACATTAAAGCTACTCAGAGTTGAAAAAAGAACTATGCTGATAATCATCAATGATACCTATAGTTTGATGCTGGAGAAATGGTATTCCTCCGCATATCACCTTGTAAGAGAGTTATGAGATTTGGGAAGAAGGGAAATCTTAGTCCAAGGTACATATACCCTTTTGAGATCCTTGATCACATTGGAGCAGTGGCCTATCAACTAGCACTCCCACCGAACCTGTCTCAAGTACATGATGTATTCCATGTATCACTCTTGAGGAAGTACATACCTGACCCATCACATGTAATCAATCCAGAGGTGGTACCATTGGAGAATGACCTCTCCTATGAAGAGAAGCCGATGAAGATCTTAGATCGTAGGGAAAAAGTTCTACGAAATAAGACAATGCCCCTCATCAAGGTGTTGTGGCGAAACCAAAAGTTTGAAGAAGTAATGTGGGAATTGGAGGAAGTAATTAAGAAGAGTTACCCACATATGTTTTAGTGTGGGAAAAGTAAATTTGGAGGGCCAAATTTCTTAAGGGGGGAATATTGTAACGACCCAAACTTTTATTAATGAAAATTACTCTTGATATAATTAAATGTCTTATTATGTAAGATGATTATATAAAATTTTAACTTCCTTGGTTTTATGATTTTTTATTTTAAAATACCGTTAAGAATTGTGACCATTACTAATATAGTCGTTGAACAGTGATCACATGATTAGTATAAATATAGGGCTTTAACAAATCCAATTTACTCATACCAAAGAAGCGATGGCCTCATCCAGTAGACTTTCCCCATAGGAAGCCCATTTTTCGGAGCTCAGAAAGGAGGTGGCATCATTGGGCTTATCTCTTGACCAATCCCAATCCGAGCTTTAACATGTTAAGCTCTAACGGAACCATCTATGGGATAAGTGTAAGTTGATAGAGATTACCACCCGAGTGATGTTATCCAAGCCATCCCAAGAGTCTGTCACCATCGCACACCTTACCCTTCGGTCTTATGCGGGTGTTATAAGGGGTTATGTAACAATACCTCATCACTATGATTATGTGCATTATTTTTTTATATAATAAATAATATATATTAATTTTATTATTGTTTCTTTGTAAATATTTTTTAAAACAAAAATAGTATTTTTTAGTTAATATACAATTATGAAATCTATTTTGATAAATTAATGGATTTTTGAATTAAATAATATTTTAATAAAATATTATTACTAAATTAATTTTTATTAAATATAAATCATCGTATAATTATTATGAATACAATTGTGATTTTTATTAAGGTTTGAAAGCTATTTTTGTCAAAACCCATGAATTTTTGATAAATGTTGGTTTTTATTTTAAAAGTAAAAATTAAAATATTTAGAAAATTATTTAGATAAAATGAATATTATTTTTGGAATCAAGACGTCAAAATTACCCAATGGTTATTTTTTCATAATTTTATGAGAGTCAAATTTTTGGGTAAAAATTAAATACCGTTTAATTATATAATGTGTTTTATGACATCATAATGACCCAATAGTGATGTAATAAAATACTATAAACATTATGTTAGGAAAATATATGTTTTAACATTAAAATAATGTGATTTTAGGTTTATCTGATTTATTTTACAAAGTCTTAGTGAGCTCTCCAAGACTTATAAAACATTTTATCTTTTAAAATGATTCCTTAAGAGTATGAATCACCTCCACATAAGCAAGCCTAATATTTTAAGAAGTTCAGATATTGGACTTATAAAATATTTTTTTCCACTCCCCTTTGGAAAAAACAATGGTAAAAAACCATGGTATGGTTTGTGATTTTGATTAGTTTAATGTGTGGTGTCCCAAACCAAAATAATAAAGAATTTCCTCTCCTTTCCTATATAAACCCACCCAATCTACCACTTCCTATTCACTCAAAGTCTTTGGAGTTCATCCAAACTATTCCCTCCTCTCTCTAGAATCCTCCCAAGGTGCCCCAAGCTCCCAATAAGCCTCTCTCAATCCCCTCCCAAGCCTTTGGGATCACACTTCCAAGTAAGGGATTTCTTTCTTTCTCATTTTTGTCCAATTTTCTTTAAGTTGTTATGCGCTTTTATTTTCAATTAAAAATGTTTGAGTATGATTTTTCACCTCCCCCATACTGAACTATTTATGTTTTAATGATGAGATACCCCTTTATCTCTCATTAATTCCTCCCATGTACACCTGTTACCATGCCAAAATTCCGAAAGGAATTTCTATCTTCTCATTTACATTTAAGCAATTATTTTGTATTATGAATATAAAATTCCATTAATTATGTTGGGAAATGAATATATATGACCCCCCTTAATTTCAATTTCATATACATATGATGAGACACCCCTTTATCTCTCATCAACCATTTTTATGATTTTTTTGTCAAGTCGTTATGCTGCCGAAATTGCACCGTGATTTTCCAAGCCAAAGTCATTGTGTCGTGAATACCATGCCTATTTCTCTATCAAAGGTATTCACCTTTATACACATTTAATTATTGATTATAGAGTTTCATGTATGAATTCCACATTCTTTTATTGTGGAATAAATGATTATCTTTAATGATTCAATGTTGTATGATCCATGTGGCACACTTATGCATGAAATGAAATGTTTTAAGAAGGGTGCGCTCTAATAGCACTCCAATGCATTGGGTAAAGATTAGTATAATGATACGTCAAGTGAAATGAGGTTTTACTCATGCTAATTCAAGTGAAATGAGGGTTTATTCATGATCCATGTGCAATGATCCTTGGCTCATGCTAAAACCATGTTAAGTTTTGTTGCCACATTTCCATGTTATGATAATCATGCTATATCATGCCTTTATGTTCATGTTTCTTTTATGCACCATTGATATGACTATTGCCTAAAATGTAATATATTATTCATGTTATGACTTGTTTACTCCATTACTGGGCTTTATAGCTCCCCCTTTTCTTATGCATGTCCTCAGGTTACCCCATGCAATGCTAAGTATTTGGGAATGTAGTGGTCATGTAAAGGAAGTTTTCAATAAAGATGCCATGTTTCATGTTTTAAGTCATTATATAATGTTCCTAAGTAAAAAATACACTAGAACTCTCAATATTATATGTTGTATCAAGTGAATATTTTATGTAATAAATCATGTTTAAGTGTAATAAAAGCAGGGTTGTTATACTTACTGTTTTATTAAGTAATTTACACTTTGAGAGTAAAAATAATTACCAAATCATGACAAACAACCAATGAATGAGTCATTAATTAAATTTTTAGAATTATCTCAACTTTTTGTTTGAATCTAATATTTTTAGAAATTTTATATCATTTAATTAAATATTTTATATTTAAAAATATAAATTATGTTAATTTTCACACTATTCATTACATGATTTTTCTAAAAAATTACAACTTGATTCCTTCAAAAAAATTACATTAACTCAATACTAACATGTCATAGTCATCCAGAAAATTCATGGATGACATCAAATATGTCAAATTATATTTATTTTAATAGTATTAATATCATTTATTTGATTATTTCTTTAATAAATCTATCACTGTATCATCTTTGTGTCACAATTAAATTTAATTATTTAAATCCTAAAAATTATAAATAAATTATGAAAATGTAGTTAATATTTTTAGATTTCTAAAGAATATTTATAGTCGAAAAGATACCCTGTATAACTCTATATTAAAATACTTTACTTAAAAAAAAGTGTAACAAAAATTACTATTCATTGAAGATAATATTATAAATGCATTAAAGTCATCCAAGTGGTCCTAAAATCGACCCAAGGATGCTCATAGTCGAGATAAACGCATCCAATTAAATTTGGACAAGTTTTACAGTAGTTTTATATTTCTATAATATTATTTTTACCTTTAATTACCCGATTTACCTTTAATCGTGGTAATAAAATATATTACGAAAGTTACTATTCATAATGTCCAAAAATAAAAGGGACCTATTTACATAATTTGGACATTATGATTCCAAATATGGAATCCATTTTTCCAAATTCACAACATATAATTGGCATAAATTAATTAAAAATTAATCTCATTGATAGAATAAGAAAAATAGTTTTTTATGTAACACGTTCAAAAGTTCACATAGTTTTTGATATCCAATTTCAATGTGAAATTGACTCAAATGACCAAAATTTGATTAAATGATAAAAAATAATGTAAATATACTTTAAAACCAATTAAAAGGACAATCTAACTATATAAATAACTTAGATGAAAATATAGTTTTGAATTAAAATGCAGTATTTTTTACTATTCATTAAAAATGAATATTATCAGAAAAATACAAAACATTTATCCAAAGTAAAATTTTATGTCCTGATTACAAATAAGAATTTTATTTTTTCAAATAGAACTTATAAAAGTGTCAAAAACTAGATTTAAAATGAGTTCACCATCAAAAGGCGGTAAAACTACATTTTTAGAAAAACACTCATTTTATCTGTATAATTGTATTTGTTCTTATATAATGTATAGAAAACATATAAGATGAATTTTAAATATCATATTTAATTTATATTTCATTAATATAATCCAAAAAGAGTGATTTTATTATTTTATAACATAATTATTCGCACTTAAATAGTTTTTTATAAAAAAAGATCCTTTATATTCAACTAGTTTTTATTTTCATTTATAGTTAATTTTCTGACCAATAATATAAGGCCCCAGCCTTAAACCATACTTAATCTTGAGTTATTACAAGATTACACGTTGAGTATCTTTTCAGGTTTAGAGTTTTAGAGAATTAGATCATAAAACTTGCATTACATTCCACATATAAACAAAGTGGTTACATAAAGATAGTATTCTTCATTCCCATCAATGGAAACACATTTAAAATAAAACATGGATTATTTCTTGACACATCCTTGACTCTATCATCTTATCATGTACCTTTCCCTTGACCTGTGAAAAACATTTCAAAAACTTGGGATGAGCATAAAAACTCAGTATGGGTTATAAAAAAAAACATGGAAAGGAAACATGAGTTCATATATATATAAGAATGAAATCATACTTTACCCATAAAACATAGGCACTTTAACATACCTCATAAAATCATGAATAAATCATAGAAATCATAAGACATAAAGGTAACTTGAGGCATTCATAACATTCTTACGTAGGGAGTAACCCTCTTGGTTACGTTTGGAATACCCATCACAGTATATTCCCTAAAATCTATTCGGAGAAACCTTAACGTTTCACTCCTTCGCGTTACCCAATGCACTGGAGAGCTATAACGGGCTCACCCGCCCTTAGTTTATCACGAAACCACCCGTCTTCATAATAATGCCCAAGAACCATAACATAATCATATCACATAAAACATGCATAAAGGAAACATAAAATTTCCACATTTCAATCACGAGATATAAATACAACACATTGATATAAAAACATTATGAAAACCATTTTCAATACCAAAATAAAAGAAAAGCAAAACATGGTATTTATTTTATTCTTTTAAAAAGAAGGTATGGCTTGTAGAGGAAGCCGAAACTCAAATAACGGTTACGACGGCGGAGAAGTCGTTGTCGCCGCATACGTACGACAAAAACATTCCCTTTTGTCATTTAGTAAACGCTTCGTATAAAAAAGATTCATTTTGAATAAACGTAAAAGTCAAAGGGGTTTATACACCGTATAAAAGATAGTTGTGTATAAAATAAAATATGCCTCAATGAAAGGAGATTGAGACGAAGTCCCATACCTCGTATCCGACTTGACCCGACCGTTCTTTAATCTCCTGAATAATAAACTTGAGTTAATCTCTACTTTCTTATGAATCTTTTTCAAGTTCATTATTCCTTTTATACCATGTTATGAACATCATGTAATCAGTTAAGTTAATAATGTTCATTTTGTCGGTATTTGGTTCTTAAGTCAAAAATAGACTTCTTACACTTACATGTTGTTAATTTGGTCAAAGGTTCATTATATCCAGAATGGTATTCATGATGTAGATATCATATATGTCATATATATCCAGTACATACATGCATTTATAATATTACATAATCATTTAGAGGTAAGAAATGAAATGCACCGTTCATGGAGACGGTAAGCCGTACGTACGCATGAACGCTACTTCCATTTCTATTTCATATTTTCTGGAATGGAATCATAATGATATAAGAGTATATTATAATTCCAGTATAATAACATATATAATATCATTAACTTTATCCTTTACACATCCCACATATGGTATTAACGAATCAAATCACTTTCAGGGGGCGGTAGTCCGCACTTCCTAAAATGAAGATATCGTGTTTACCCATAATGGAAACCATAAAGGTATGCCAAAAATGAAAAAAACAGAAGCTTAAGGAAAACATAAACATATTATATATCATATATAAAAATACTGACATCATAATGGCCACCTTTTGAAGGTGTTAAATGAGTGTTGAACAATCATCGTTTCGGGAGGCAGAATTTCGCCATCCACAGAAACCGTATGTTCTTTAACCATTTGATGCAGTTGTGTGAGAGTTTAGATCAAATAAATCTTACAAAAACATCCTAGTATATTGAAGATACTTATTTTTTTACAAAATAATTAAATAAAAAGAGTTTAGGGGGTTGGAGAAGAAAAATAAAACAAATGAACATGAGAGAATGAATTACCTTAAAAAGTGTAACTCCTTTTGATTTGAGCCTAAAGGCTTCCTTTGAAAGGATTATGCCCAAAGAGAATCCTCTAGGATGAGGAGAGGGATTTGGAGAGAGTAAATGGGCAGGGGTTGTCCGAGCCAAAGGCTTGAAGAGTGTGTGAAATGAGGTAGAGGTGGGGGCCTTTTATAAGAGGAGAGGAGGGGCACTTTTGGAAAGTAAAGAAATATTACATTATTTGAAAATGTGTTTCGGTTTTAAAAGGTCCCACATTGATAGAATTCGTGGATAAGGTGATAAGGGTTCGAAATACACTCATACAATTGGTTTTGGACATGTGTAGTTCATATATTTTACATTATCTTTCTATTTTATTTAAATCGTCAAATAATGATGTCATCGCTGCATCATTATTATGTCATAAATAATTAAATTTATTTAATGTATAAAAATTATAAAAAAAATACTATGATATAGGAAATCTTTTTATCTTTCCAATGACTATTTATAATCAAAATTTGGACTTGTATAACCCTACTTAAAAATTGTTTTCGTAAAACATATTATGTTTGTGTCATTTTCACTTTAACATTAAATAAAAAAGTAATTTATGTCATTTCCCAACAAAAGTGGATCCATGGGGTCCCCAAGTTGACCCATGGCATGTCATGGTCGGCCATGACACAACCAATGAGGTTGGGACATGTGTCTAGGTCATTTCATTTTATTAAAGTATTATTTATACCTTAAACTACCCTAATTACCACTAATCGTGATTAAGAACTTAATAAGTTACTATTCACCAAAAAATTATTATAATCTCATTGAACCACATTTTACTTCTTAATGACAACCATGTATGTCGGATTTTCAAAATTCAATACACATTAGTGGTAAACTTTCATTTAACTGAAAAATCAGTTTGCTTGATTACCACTTAGTGGTTTCACTATTCATCAAAAATTGATTTTTTTTAGAAAATTACCAAAAATTCACCCTAAGCTATATTTGATATTCCGAATTCCAAAATGAAGTCTATTTTACAAAATTCAAAACATATAGGTCACATTAATTAATTTAATAATTAATTCCCGCTGCCAGAGCAAAAAGCGTGTTTTTACAAAACAATAAGTATCAAAAGATTGACACCAGTTTAAGTCTAATTTCAAAGTGAAATTGATTCCAATGACCACCATTGGATAAAATGGTAAAAATATATTCTAATTTCACTTCAAAACCAATTCAAAACACAATCTAATCATATAAATAAATTAGGTTAAAAATCAGTTTTGATGTAAAATGCAGTATTTTTCACTATTCATTAAAAAATGAACATTGTCAGAAAAATACCAAAAATTCACACAAGGTAAATTTTGATGTCCCAATCATAAAGGATAAGTTTATTTTGACAAACATAGTTTATAAAATTTTCAAAATATAGATTCAAAAATGGTTTTCCATCAAAAGGCAGTAAAACAATCTTTTAAGAATATTAGTGTATTCCATGCATAAGATTTTATTTATTCTCATTTTAAGCCTCTATAACACTATCTTAATCATTAATAGACATAGATAAAAATATCTATTATTCATTACTTACTTGGGATGTTACATCCTTCCCCCCTTTAGAAAATTGCGTCCCCGCAATTTATTTACTTATCAAATAAATGAGGGTACTTATCCCTCATTGCATTTTCGGATTCCCATGTTGCCTCTTCAATCATGTGGTTTTTCCACAAAACCTTTACCTGGTGAATCACCTTATTCCGTAACACTTGCTCCCTGTGGTCAAGAATCTGGACCGGTTGTTCCTCATAAGATAGGTTCTCTTCCAGCTGAACTACCTCTGGACTCAAAACATGAGATGGATCTGGCATATACTTTCTCAACATCGAAACGTGAAAAACATTGTGTACCTGAGATAAACTCGGAGGTAAAGCCACTCGGTATGCAACTGATCCAACTCTCTCCAGAATTTCGTATGGTCCAACAAACCTTGGACTCAACTTTCCTTTCTTACCAAATCTCATCACACTTTTCCAAGGAGAAACCTTGAGAAAAACATGATCACCTACCTCGAAAGATAGATCCTTCCTCCGGTTATCCGCATAACTCTTCTGCCTGCTCTGAGTTGTTCTCATGTGTTTCTGAATCAGCTGAACTTTTTTTGCCATCTCTTCTACCAATTCTGGTCCCATCAACTTCCTTTCACCCACTTCATCCCAGAAAGCTGGAGTTCGACACCGCTTCCCATATAATGCCTGAAATGGTGCCATCTGTATACTGGAATGAAAACTGTTATTATATGAAAACTCAACCAAAGAAAGATGTTGGTCCCAACTTCCCTGATAATCCATAGAACAAGCTCGTAGCATATCCTCCAATGTCTGGATTGTTCGTTCTGACTACCCATCTGATTGAGGATGAAAAGCTGTACTAAAATTTAATTCAGTACCCAACGACTTCTGAAGGCCTTTCCAAAAGTTAGAAGTAAACCTGGGATCACGATCCGATACAATGGAGAGAGGAACTCCATGTAACCTGACTATCTCTTCAAGATACAAACGGGAAAGTTGATCAAGAGAGAAAGTATCTTGTATAGAAAGGAAATGTGCAGATTTGGTCAAGCGATCAACAATAACCCAGATTGCATTATTACCTCGAGATGTCTTCGGTAATCCAACAACAAAGTCCATGGATATATTCTCCCATTTCTACTATGGCACTGGTAAAGGCTGAAGCATCCCTTTCGGTAACTGCCGCTCTGCTTTAACCTGCTGACAAGTCAAATACTTCACAGTAAAATCAACAATATCTATTTTCATTCCATCCCACCAGTAATACTCCCGCAGATCTCTATACATCTTAGTACTGCCCGGATGAACTGAAAACGGAGAACTATGAGCTTCACATAACAACTCTCTCTTCAACTGTGAATCACAAGGCACACAAAATCTCTTCCCAAATCTCAAAACGCAATCATTATCAATGTTGAATTCAGGCAACTTACCTTTCTGAACCAGCTCTACCCTTTTCTGCAACTCACTGTCTTGCTTCTGTGCTTGCTTGATTCTATCTGATAGAGATGATCTCACTGATACCTGAAACAAAACAGAAGGACTTCCTGCACCAACAACTTCTATGCCAAAGTTCATCAAATTGTTAACCAAAGGATCACGTTCCAACCACAAAATTGTTAATGAAGCATTACTTTTACAACTCAAAGCATCAGCCACTTTATTTGCTTTTCCCAGATGGTAATGAATTGTACAATCATAATCCTTGATTAATTCCAGCCATCTCCTTTGTCTCATGTTTAACTCTTTCTGAGTGAATATATACTTTAAACTTTTGTGATCGGTATATATTTCACACTTTACTCCATACAAATGATGCCTCCAAATTTTTAAAGCAAAAACAATAGTAGCTAGTTCCAAATCATGTGTAGGGTAATTTACCTCATGAGTTTTCAACTGTCGTGAAGCATAAGCAATTACCTGATCATTCTGCATTAGGACGCAACCAAGTCCTTTCAATGAAGCATCACTGTATATAACAAACTCACCATTCCTGGAAGGTAGTTCCAAAACTGGAGCATTCACTAATCTTCTTTTCAATTCCTGAAAACAATCATCACATTCTTTTGTCCAGATAAACTTAACACCCTTCCGAGTTAGCTTAGTCATTGGACTAGATAACCGTGAAAAATTTCTAACAAACCTTCGTTAATAGCCCGCCAAACCAAGGAAGCTACGAATCTCGGTTACATTTGTTGGTCTTGTCCATTCTTCCACAACTTTTGTTTTTGCAGGATCAACAGTTATTCCATCTTTAGAAACAATGTGACCAAGGAAAGAAATTTGTTGCAACCAAAACTCACACTTACTGAATTTCCCATACAGTTTCTTTTCTTTTAAGGTTTGCAAGATAACCCTTAAATGTCTTTCATGCTCCTCTTTACTTTTAGAAAACACCAAAATATCATCAATGAAAACCACCACAAACTTATCCAAGAACTCATGGAAAATTCTATTCATTAAGTCCATGAATACAGCAGGTGCATTGGTTAGCCCAAAAGGCATTACTACAAATTCATAATGGCCATATCTCGTACGGAACGCGGTCTTTGGAATATCTGCCTCCTTTACCTTCAGCTGATGGTACCCCGATCTCAGGTCAATCTTTGAAAAAAACTGAGCTCCCTGGAGCTGATCAAACAAATCATCGATATGAGGCAAAGGATATTTGTTCTTAACAGTGATATTATTCAAGGCTCTATAATCAATGCAAAGTCTCATAGAACCATCTTTCTTTTTAACAAATAAAATAGGAGCACCCCATGGTGATGTGCTAGGTCTAATGAAACCTTTCTCTAATAAATCTTGCAATTGCTCCTTCAACTCTAAAAGTTCAATTTGTGCCATTCGATAAGGGGGTTTTGAAATTGGCTTAGCATCAGGAACTAAGTCAACAGTAAACTCAACTTCCCGATCTGGTATTATTCCAGGCAACTCATCAGGAAAAACATCAGGATATTCATTTACCACTGGCACATCATTAATACGAAAAGTTCCTTTATTTTCAACGACGTGTGCAAGGTAACATTCATTTCCATCTTTCACAAGTTTCTCGGCCTCTTGATATGTTATCAAAAGTAAGGGTTCATTCTTGTAAACAAACTGAAAGTCTTTCTGAAAAGAAACTTCTTTAGCTCTACAGTCAATCTTAGCATGGTAAATAGAGAGCCAATCCATACCCAGGATAACATCAAACTCTACTAGAGGTAGAACAATAAGGTTTGCAAGTAGGTTCTTTCCACAGATAAGGATAGGAAGATTCTTATAAATTCTTTTTGCCTCGACACTTCCCCCAGGTGTTTTTACCAAAAGTTCAGGAGTCATTTCTTGAGATGGTATTCCCATTTTACTAGAAAAGGTTTCAGAGATGAAAGAATGTGTAGACCCCGAATCAAACAACACACTGGCATAATCTAAAAAAACAAACAAAGTACCTGATACAACTTCATTTGATGGCCCGACATCTGCTGAAGTAGTTGCAAAGGATTTCACCACCCCTTTCTTCTTGTAGTCTAACTGCTTCCCATCACTCAAGCTCCTTGTCGGACACTCGTTTGCATAGTGACCCATCTCATTGCACTTATAACACTTCACTAACTGTAAATCAAATTTGTTCTTACCTTCAGCTTGATCCTTTTCAGTGCAATCACGAGACTTATGTCCCATCTTACCACATCGGTAGCACTTTCCAGAATTCAGAAGACATTCCCCAGCATGCCTTTTGCCACATTTATCACAAACTGGAAACTTAGTTCTCTTACCATCAAACTTTTTTGAAGAATTCTTACCTTTCTCCTGCCACCTCGGTCTCTTCTTCTGCTGGTTGTTATAGAACACTTGGTCATCGGCAAACTCCATTTCCACCTTCTCAGCACATCGAACAAGCTTTTCATAACTTTTAAACTCTCGAGAAGCTAATGCCCTTCGATACTTTGGCTTTAATCCTGAGTAAAAACGATTGATTTTACTATTAAGGTCCCGGATAAAATTTGGAGCATACCTTGCCAATCGAGTGAACCTTTCTTCATAGGCAGCCACTGAGTCTTCCTCTTGCCTCAATTCCAAGAATTGATTTTCCATCCTAAGTCGAACAGCCTTAGGAAAATACTTCTCAAGAAACATACCTTTGAATTCATCCCAGTCAAGAGCATCAATCTCATCGGCGTCCCTTATATTTTTAACCATAGACCACCACTGATCTGCTTCACCCTCCAAACGGTAAATAGCAAGACTAACCTTTTGATTGTCTGAACACCCCATGACATCAAAAATCTTCTCCAGTGCTTTAATCCACCCTTCAGCTAGCACAGGGTCAGATGATCCTCTGAATGATGGTGGATGTTGCCTCATGAAATGTTCCACCACTGACATGTTCCTCTACGGTTGATCTGGCTGATCTCGTGCATGGATACCACCGCCATTTATCGCTTGAGTCAACTGCGCCATTACTGCAACAAACTGTTCAATTCCAATTCCGACCATTTTTGGATGCTGATTCAGAAGGTTATTTCCTTCTGTATGCCTTCCTAGCACTGCTTCCCTGTTTCCTCTACGGAAAACCATTTTGAACAAACATGTCTTAGATGAAGCAACATGGTAATCTTTAAATGCTATATCATTTCGAAAAAAAATATTTTTGGATAATCATTTAATAGAATTATAACTCCTAAAGTTATCTAAACCGACCTTTGATACCAACTATAAGGCCCCAGCCTTAAACCATACTTAATCTTGAGTTATTACAAGATTACACGTTGAGGATCTTTTCAGGTTTAGAGTTTTAGAGAATTAGATCATAAAACTTGCATTACATTCCACATATAAACAAAGTGGTTACATAAAGATAGTATTCTTCATTCCCATCAATGGAAACACATTTAAAATAAAACATGGATTATTTCTTGACACATCCTTGACTCTATCATCTTATCATGTACCTTTCCCTTGACCTGTGAAAAACATTTCAAAAACTTGGGATGAGCATAAAAACTCAGTATGGGTTATAAAAAAAAACATGGAAAGGAAACATGAGTTCATATATATATAAGAATGAAATCATACTTTACCCATAAAACATAGGCACTTTAACATACCTCATAAAATCATGAATAAATCATAGAAATCATAAGACATAAAGGTAACTTGAGGCATTCATAACATTCTTACGTAGGGAGTAACCCTCTTGGTTACGTTTGGAATACCCATCACAATATATTCCCTAAAATCTCTTCGGAGAAACCTTAACGTTTCACTCCTTTGCGTTACCCAATGAATTGGGGAGCTATAACGGGCTCACCCGCCCTTAGTTTATCACGGAACCACCCGTCTTCATAATAATGCCCAAGAACCATAACATAATCATATCACATAAAACATGCATAAAGGAAACATAAAATTTCCACATTTCAATCACGAGATATCAATACAACACATTGATATAAAAACATTATGAAAACCATTTTCAATACCAAAATAAAAGAAAAGTAAAACATGGTATTTATTTTATTCTTTTAAAAAGAAGGTATGGCTTGTAGAGGAAGCCGAAACTCAAATAACGGTTACGACGGCGGAGAAGTCGTTGTCGCCGCATACGTACGAAAAAAACATCCCCTTTTGTCGTTTAGTAAACGCTTCGTATAAAAAAGATTCCTTTTGAATAAACGTAAAAGTCAAAGGGGTTTATACACCATATAAAAGATAGTTGTGTATAAAATAAAATATGCCTCAATGAAAGGAGATTGAGACGAAGTCCCATACCTCGTATCCGACTTGACCCGACCGTTCTTTAATCTCCTGAATAATAAACTTGAGTTAATCTCTACTTTCTTATGAATCTTTTTCAAGTTCATTATTCCTTTTATACCATGTTATGAACATCATGTAATCAGTTAAGTTAATAATGTTCATTTTGTCGGTATTTGGTTCTTAAGTCAAAAATAGACTTCTTACACTTACATGTTGTTAATTTGGTCAAAGGTTCATTATATCCAGAATGGTATTCATGATGTAGATATCATATATGTCATATATATTTAGTACATACATGCATTTATAATATTACATAATCATTTAGAGGTAAGAAATGAAATGCACCGTTCATGGAGACGGTAAGCCGTACGTACGCATGAACGCTACTTCCATTTCTATTTCATATTTTCTGGAATGGAATCATAATGATATAAGATTATATTATAATTCCAGTATAATAACATATATAATATCATTAACTTTATCCTTTACACATCCCACATATGGTATTAACGAATCAAATCACTTTCAGGGGGCGGTAGTCCGCACTTCCTAAAATGAAGATATCGTGTTTACCCATAATGGAAACCATAAAGGTATGCCAAAAATGAAAAAAACAGAAGCTTAAGGAAAACATAAACATATTATATATCATATATAAAAATACTGACATCATAATGGCCACCTTTTGAAGGTGTTAAATGAGTGTTGAACAATCATCGTTTCGGGAGGCAGAATTTCGCCATCCATGGAAACCGTATGTTCTTTAACCATTTGATGCAGTTGTGTGAGAGTGTAGCTCAAATAAATCTTAAAAAAACATCCTAGTATATTGAAGATACTTATTTTGTTACAAAAGAATTAAATAAAAAGAGTTTAGGGGGTTGGAGAAGAAAAATAAAACAAATGAACATGAGAGAATGAATTACCTTAAAAAGTGTAACTCCTTTTGATTTGAGCCTAAAGGATTCCTTTGAAAGGATTCTGCCCAAAGGGAATCCTCTAGGATGAGGATAGTGATTTGGAGAGAGCAAATGGGCAGGGGTTGGCCTAGCCAAAGGCTTTAAGAGTGTGTGAAATGAGGTAGAGGTGGGGGCCTTTTATAAGAGGAGAGGAGGGGCACTTTTGGAAAGTAAAGAAATATTACATTATTTGAAAATGTGTTTCGGTTTTAAAAGGTCCCACATTGATAGAATTCGTGGATAAGGTGATAAGGGTTCGAAATACACTCATCCAATTGGTTTTGGACATGTGTAGTTCATAGATTTTACATTATCTTTCTATTTTATTTAAATCGTCAAATAATGATGTCATCGCTGCATCATTATTATGTCATAAATAATTAAATTTATTTAATGTCTAAAAATTATAAAAAAATACTATGATATAGGAAATCTTTTTAGGTTTCCAATGACTATTTATAATCAAAATTTGAACTTGTATAACCCTACTTAAAAATTGTTTTCGTAAAACATATTATGTTTGTGTCATTTTCACTTTAACATTAAATAAAAAAGTAATTTATGTCATTTCCCAACAAAAGTGGATCCATGGGGTCCCCAAGTTGACCCATGGAATGTCATGGTCGGCCATGACACAACCAATGAGGTTGGGACATGTGTCTAGGTCATTTCATTTTATTAAAGTATTATTTATACCTTAAACTACCCTAATTACCACTAATCGTGATTAAGAACTTAATAAGTTACTATTCACCAAAAAATTATTATAATCTCATTGAACCACATTTTACTTATTAATGACAACCATGTATGTCGGATTTTCAAAATTCAATACATATTAGTGGTAAACTTTCATTTAACTGAAAAATCAGTTTGCTTGATTACCACTTAGTGGTTTCACTATTCATCAAAAATTGAAGTTTTTCAGAAAATTACCAAAAATTCACCCTAAGCTATATTTGATATTCCGAATTCAAAAATGAAGTCTATTTTACAAAATTCAAAACATATAGGTCACATTAATTAATTTAATAATTAATTCCCACTGCCAGAGCAAAAAGCGTGTTTTTACAAAACAATAAGTATCAAAAGATTGACACCAGTTTAAGTCTAATTTCAAAGTGAAATTGATTCCAATGACCACCATTGGATAAAATGGTAAAAATATATTCTAATTTCACTTCAAAACCAATTCAAAACATAATCTAATCATATAAATAAATTAGGTTAAAAAGCAGTTTTGATGTAAAATGCAGTATTTTTCACTATTCATTAAAAAATGAACATATTCAGAAAAATACCAAAAATTCACACAAGGTAAATTTTGATGTCCCAATCATAAAGGATAAGTTTATTTTGACAAACATAGTTTATAAAATTTTCAAAATATAGATTCAAAAATGGTTTTCCATCAAAAGGCAGTAAAACAATTTTTTAAGAATATTAGTGTATTCCATGCATAAGATTGTATTTATTCTCATTTTAAGCCTCTATAACGCTATCTTAATCATTAATAGACATAGATAAAAATATCTATTATTCATTACTTACTTGGGATGTTACAAATAAATCATTATATAAAAATGTGTAAACCCAGTTTTCATAATTCAGTTAATATCATTCATTCCCACCATTTTAATGGCTAGGAAATAACTACAACTTAAAATAATAATATTAATAATATATTATTTTTCGGTATAACTTAGTCTTGTGTGCAACATAATATTTTGGAGAAACCTATTATTTCATGTAGGGTATGTTATCAGACATAAAATCCCTTATAAAATAATATTACTATCTAATTCATAAATATTAATAAATATAAAAAATTCTTATTCTATAATTATCTGGGATGTTACATGTTTCCTTATCAATTTTAGTAAACTCAAGTTCATATAAAAAAAGAAAAGTAGAAAAATCACACATGATTTTCAAGGTTCGACCTTAGTGTGAGAACCTACATCTTTTCCATAGCTACTTTCTTGGGCCTATGTAAATTCACTATTATGAATAAGTGAATAAAACTTGTGTTAACTCCCATGAACACTTTTTATCTTCCGATAGGAATGAATATACTGACTCCCATCAGTTTAAAAAAATTTAATTACAAAAAGCGAGCCACTAAAAAATGAAGAACTTTGAAACTTTCTGCTCTATAAAGGGTTTTCCAAAAATTTGTGTCAGATCAGCCCCTGTCTGATATGCTTGTGTCCAATGACTTGCATCCGATAGCCTCATACTGGTGGCCCTATTATCAATATGTACAATTTCAAACTTTCTGATCTACCTGTATAACAAATCTGTGCTTATTAAATAACTACTCAAAAACTCAAACCGATACCCTCAGTCCGACTCTATCTGTCCAGTAAACTGAACTTGCCTCAGTCCAATATTCTAATCATAATAATATATCTAAAAACAATTCTTTAATTTAAAACAACTTTAGTTGAAAAACTCACTCCTGACAAAAATTTTGTAGAGTATCATCTTTTATGCACGGGTGAACAATGTCAAGTACCGATGTACTTTCCTCCTCTATTTATAGGTGCTCATAGAATAGCAAAGGCAAGGAACCAATTTCTTTTTCGGCTCACTCAAATTACAAATCTCGAAATTTCATGTTCATTTTAGATTCATTTTGACCATTTCAAACCTTTCTATCTCTTCTGGTGTCTTCTCAAAACTTCTTGATTCTACCCAAATATCTTATCTTTAATCAAGACAGAAAACCGTTTAAAATAAAAAAAATTCAGTTTGGAAATGGTACTTTGAAAACTCATTATCTTTCTAATCCTCTTGAACCACTTGAAAAAATAGAACATTGATTCAGTCCGATCAATGTTTTCTCAGATCAAACTTTGTAAATATATTTCATCCAATGGAAAAATTATAAACTTCACAACATCTAACTTCAACATTCCTCTATTAGATACTCTCAACCCATTGAAGTAAAAACTCTCTCAAAAAAAATTAATGATTACTCGATCTGATTCTCTAATCCAACTAAAAATTGTTGACTATATTGTAGAAAATTCTAAATATTTCAGTTGCCTGCAATAATTATCCAATAAAAAATTCAACCTTTCTAACATTTTCTTTGTCTGAAGACTTTGAACTCTTATACTTCTATATTTACAAGTATTTATCTTTTCACTTCATCCGATCAACTTATATCTGATGAAACAACTTCAAACTTCTCACAAATATCTTTCCAGAAAAGTATGTTCGGTGAACTTTATCCAAAGTACTATATTTGATGACTTATGGTGTCAAAAAACTCATCTGATGAATATCATTCTCTGTCTTTTCACAGATATTCAAAATTACACATCTCTGTCCTCTTCATATTTCTTTCACATTTTCAAAACTACAACAACTCAGAACTTAGAAAATGGAAATCTAGACTTTCTAACAAAAGAAATTTCTGATGATTCATGTCTGATTGGGTGTGTCCGATGACCCATATCTGATGAAATACATCTAATTAGAAAATTTTCATTTCATAAAATTTCATCAATATTTATATTTCCACTCTTCTAACAACTTCATCGTTTGGTGCTTCTCGGTCCAATGATCTATGTCCAGAAGACTTCAATTTTTGGAAACTATGGAAATTCATATTTCTATTTTCCACAAACTTCATCTCGTATCATGAATTCTTTACGATTTTTAAGAACTTGATAGAACAAGAAAGAATCATGTTACTTATTTTGGAAAGTTTTCCGACTTCCCATCTTTTCAAGTCTCAACAACTTTCAAACTTTCTAAATCCGATATCCAACAATTTCTGACTTTTTGTCAAAATCTTGATCCGATGATCTGTGTCTGATGGATCATCCAATGGAGAATCTAATTTTCAAATTTGGAAAAAACACTTTATTTATCTGGATTCTCAATAAATTCTTAATAAAAAGTTATAATTTTCCATAAACACTTCTCTCACCCGATTTACAAAAACATTCTTTTACAAAAAGTTAGTTATCAACAAAAACAAAACTTTTTTAAAACAAAACATCACAAATGATCTTCAATATCTCCCTTTGTCTTTTTGACATATTCACATTAATTTTTTTTTCAAATCAATATATTTCAACTCTAAAAATTTTTACAAATCATTTTTGAACATTTACTAAAGAAAAACCTTTCTCAAAAGAGAGTTTCCTAACACCACATTACTAGATAAAGTAATGTTTTGAAGGAATTTCATCCCTCAATGACAAACAAATTTGCAGCTATGTTAAGATAAACTTCCCCTCACTTTTATCTTTTCTTATCACTTGTCTTTCTCTCCCCCATTTTATGATAACTACAACATCATATTCATTTAAGAAAGAAAAATACCCTGCTCTTCATAATAGGATTAAGTTGTACAAATTCTACCCCTTTGTCAACATAATACAAAGCATGGTTAGAGATTCTTCCTTTAGATGTTTAGAAAGACTTTGGTGGAGGTTTAACATAAAGTTTCAGCCTCAATTCTACAAATCTCTATTTCAACATTGATTTTATGAAAATATAAACAATTTGATATTTCATTGAAACATATTCCTGCACAACATCTCCACTAGAAAATTTATATTTTATGAAATGAAACTTGATATTAATGTGTTTTTATCTTGAGTGTTGGATAAGTTTTTTAGAAAGATCAATTGAACTCTAATTATCAGAAAGTATCTTCAATGGTTTACAAATTCCCACTTTCAAATATTCCAAATGAACTTTTATCCATAACATTTGAGTACAAGCCTATGTAGCAACAATATATTTTGATTTTTCTATGATCAAAGTTTCTGAAATTTGTTCCTTACTATTCCAAATCACACAACATTCTCCCAAGAAAAATTTCCCTCCAAAAGTTGACTTTCTATCATTACAATATCCTACCCAATCAATATTAGTATAACCATGAAAGTTCATATCAAAACTTCTTTTTTAAATCAACTCATATGAAGTTGTTACTTTAATATATCTTATAATTCTATTTATTGTGAACATATGAGATACTGTTGGATCACTTTGATATCTGGGACCTAAAGTCACAACATAAAAAATATCAGGTTTTGAGGTTGTGTGATTTCAAAAACTTCCTATTAGCTTCTAAAAATATTTTTATTTACAATTTTTCTAATTTCATCTTTACTCATCTTTATCCCAATTGAAATAGGAGTATAACATTATAGAGACTCTTCCATACCAAACTTTTGTAACAATTTCCTGACATACTTTTCTTGAGACAGGAAAATGTATTTTTTCTTTTATTGAACTTATAAATCAAAGAAGAATATTAATTCTCCCAACATTGACATCTCAAAGTTCTTTTTCATTTCCTCAGCAATTTTTTACAAACCTTCTCTTCATCTCCAACAAAAATTATATCATCCATATACACAATTACTATTAATGTGTCGAAGTAAACTTATTTCACATACAAGTTACTATCAACCTTTAGTTTAGAAAAATTTAATGTTTTCAAACAACTATAAAGTTTGAAATACCAGGAATGTGAAGCTTGTTTTCACCAATACAAGGATTTATTCAATTTACAAACCTTTATTCCATCATTATCAAGTACAAAACCACAAGGTTGCTCAATATAAACTTTTTATTCAATATCACCATTAACAAAATACAAATTTAACTCCATTTGATAATTTTTTTAATTTTTATGAGAAACCATTTCTAGAAACATTCTAATAGTTTTTAGTCTTACAACTGGGGAAAAAACTTCTTTAAAATCCACACCTTCCACTTGTGCATAGCCTTTACAAACAAGTATTTCTTTGTTTCTTGAAACTTATACATGTTCATTCAACTTGTTTATGTACACCAATTTTGTTCCAATAACATTTTTATTTACTAAATGTTTAACAAGTTCCTAAGTGTTGTTTTTCTCAATCTGATCCAACTCTTTATTCATTACATAAACCCATTATTTGTATTAAACTGCTTTTGGAACTGATTATGATTCAATTTGTGAAATGAGTGATGTATGATTTTCTAATCTCAACCTTTTTCTTGTCTAAAATTAATCTTTTTGATTCCCAATAATATTCTCAGTTTCAACATGTTTCTGTAAAGTAATAAATTTAAAAGTTTCTCTTCCAACTTCAATTTTCTCATCACACGATTCTTATGAATCCTAATAAGTATGTTTTTACCCACTTTCACTTTCATTGGAAATACTTAGTTTTTCTTCAATATTTGCAACATTTTTTGTTAAGGATTTCATATTTTCAATGACTTTAACATAATATTAATACAAAAAATTTTTAAAATTCTTTTTCCAACATTTATAACTTCTAACATTGGGTGGTATCCCATAAAAATTCATTCTTTAGCTTTCTCATCAAAATTTTCAATATCTAGATTTTTGATTTTTAGTAATCATGGACTTCCAAAAACTATGAAATACTATAATGAAGTTTTTTTATTATACCACATTCATAGGAAGTCATATTGGATTCTAGTCTCAACAAGCATATGTTTTTAGCATGCACAATAGTATTAATGGATTCTCTCCAGTAGAACTTTGAAAGCTTGTATTATTCTAACATGATTCTTCCTATTTCCACCAAACTTATATTTTTTATTTCTGCTATTCCATTTTGTTTTGGGCTATATGGAGAACTATACTGATGTTTGATTCCATGATTTCTTAGATAAGATTCAAAATCATTATATGTGAATTCGGTACCATTATCTGTTCTCAAATTCATTATGTAAACACCCATCTCTCTCTAAACATCTCTTCTGAAAACTATGAACATTTAAATGAAATGTGACTTATGTTTCATAAACTTGATGTTGGTCATCCGAGTGAAATCATCAATAAAAGTGATAAAGTAAAAAATCTCTTTTTATTGATTGATGTTTCATCGGATCACATAAATTGGAATGAATAAGTTCAAGAGGTTTGGTAGACTGAATCTAAACTTTCTTATGACTTTTATTAGTCATATTTTATTTCTTATAAGTTATACAAAAATTTTCTTCTCTTATTTTCAATTCTAGTAAATTTTGAACAACATAAAATTTTGAAAGTTTATTCATATTTTTCTATCCAAGATGCCCAAGTATTTGGTGACAAAACTTGTTTTTATCTTCAGCACTCAAGTAACAAGAGTTGAAAGGTTCTCCAATTTGAAATAGATTTCCACTGGTTCTTTCTCCCCTAGTAACAACTTTTTAATCTTCAATACTTCTGATGATACAAGAATATTTTCTAAAAACAAATTATTTTCCATCATCACAAAGTTGACTCACACTAAGTAAGTTATGTTTGATCCCATCAAAAAATAGAACTTCCTTAGATTTTAGTTTTTGAGGTTCTATCTCAGCAGTCCCTTTTCCTTTAATTTTCAAGGAACTATCATTGCCAAAAGTAACTACTCCTCTATCACAATTTTTAAGATTTTTCAAGATTTTTACATCTCCTATCATATGTGAGGAACAACCACTATCAAGAATCAATGGTTTGATCTTTTTGTTTGTTTTCAATGATGTCTCAATAATAAAATCTCTTTATTGAACTATCTTCTTTCCAATTTCATTTTCATTTTTATCATAAGAAACTTGTTTTGAAAGGATTGTCATACATTTTTCATTAAAGTGACCCATTTAGTCACATCTTCCACAAATTTTCTCTATTAAATCAAATTGTTTTTTTGTTGGAAAGTTTCTAACATCTTGAGATTTTTCTTTTCTTACTTCCCATGGCTTAGGAGAGTTATTCATTCTACTTCCACTATTTCTTCCACTATGTTCAAACCAATTTTCTGGAAGAGAAATTTTATGCTAATTATTGTAAGATCCATGCCCATAAATTCCAAAACACCAATAAAATACATTTTTCCACTATTTTCAAACTAATTTCTTGGAAGAGATATGTTATACCAAAAGTTGTAAGCTCTGTGGCCATAAATTATACAAAACCAACAAAATCTATCAAATTTTGGTTTTTTGTTGAAGTAATATCTTTCTATGTATAAAATTTATTAAGGTTGATAACTCATTTCTACTCTAACATATTCTGGGTGTGTGAAAAACTTCTTCTGGTGGTAATTTTAAACTTTTAGGAATGTGATAGATTTTTTACAACCCCTATCAACCCAATATTTATCAACACTTTTTTTAACACCTAAAATGTTAGAAAAATTAGATGAAATGTTATTTTTTTAAGGTGAAGAATTCACTCGATTCTTAGAATTTGATTTTTATATAGCTTAAGATGATTCAAATTTTACTTCTTAAGACTTACTAAAATTTTCATTCAACTTTCTTAAAGTACTTTTGGACTCAATAATTTTTGATTGAGTTTTGTTAACTTTTTCTTCCTTACTTCCAACTTCTTATTGATATATTCAACCATCTTCCAATTTTCAACAATTCTTAATTTGTAACTTAAGATCTCCTGAATGTATTATTCTTCCTACTTATAAACACATTTTATTCCTTTAAAAACATTTTTACTATATTTTTTCATCATTATGATATCTTTATTGAGAATTTGGTTTAACTCAAGACATGCAACTAATTTTGATCTGAGATGATACTCTCTGTAAGATTATCCATCTTCTTATTCATCTTCTTCACTATTCTAGGAATCTTTTATTTTCTCAACTTTTGCAATGAATGATCTGAACTTTTGTCAACTTTCATCTTCTGAATAATTGTTGTTAGTTGAGTCTGATTCATCTTTCTTACTCAACATACTTATTTTGTTTCCAGTGAACTTATTATATTTTTTAGATAAATTTTATTCTTTAGAAATTTTGTTTCACTTCTTATATCGTAGTTTTTCATCATAATCATCTCAATATTCTCTAACTTTCTTATTGGGGAAATTCATAGCAAATTGCCTAATTCCACCACACTCAAAACATTTAAGAGGATGCTTTCCTCCATACTTTCCTCTTCCTCTTAGATAATTATTAGAGATAAATGAAATCATTTTTTCATTCAAATCATAATACCTATTATCTTCAGAATCATAAGGATAAACATATTCAACATATTGAATTTTTATCTTTCTCATAGCTTCAAAATCTATTTCACCTTTAATATTTTTTGAACATTTGATACTTTCTCAGTTCATAAGTAATAAGAAAGTTATACAATTCATCAAGAGATAAATCATCTTTATCTTCTAAAGCATAAATTTTAGAATCAAATATGTTTGGAAAGTTTCTCATGAGTTTATTCACAATTGTAGAATCTTCCAAGACATCTTTGAAACCTCTGATGTTTCAAACAAATTCATTTAATTTGGTGAAATACTCATTAATAGTTTCTTTATCTCTCATTCTTATATCTTCAAACTTGCTATTCCAAATTTGTAGCTTTGATTCCTTCACTTTAGTTTTATCTTAGAAAATAATTTCAAGCTTTTCCCACACACTCAGCTGTTTTGCGACCCATTATCTTCATATAAACATTTTATGGCATATATATAAGAATAAAATTTCTAGTTTTTCCATAAACTTCAATATTTATCTTATTAGAAAAATTCATAGGAATATATTTCTCAATGGGTGGAAAAACAATTATAACAACATCAATAACTTCCAGGCCAATAGATAGAAGATATGGAATCATCTTGTTTTTCCAACAATGATATTTTTTCCATCAAATGTAGGAATTCCACTACAGTTGATAAAATTGATATTCTCCATGATAAGGATTTAACAAGGGAACCTGCCTCTAATTCCAATTAAAGTTCCAAAGGATCAAAGAAAAACTGGGGGGGGGGGGTTGAATAAGTTTTTTCCTTTTAAAAATTTAAAATTTTAAGAAACTTAACCCCTAAAACTTGTTATAGTTTCTTTATTATCAATTTTAGTAAACTGAAGTGCATAAAAAAAAGAGAAGTAAACAAGGCACACACAATTTACTTGGTTCGACCTCAATGTGAGAACCTATGTCCTTACCATAGTCACTCCTATGGGTTTATGGAAATTAATTATTATAAAGAAGTGAATACTACTTGTGTCAACTCCTATTAGACACCTTATATCTCTCAATAGGAATGATTATAATGAATCTCATCAGTTTACAAATTTTTTCTTACAAAAAGTGAGCCACAAAAAAAATTAAGAACTTTGAAACTTTCTACTCCACAAAGTTTTATCCAGAAATCTATGTTTGATCAACCTATATCTGATATTCCTGCATCTGATGGAAAATGTCCAATAGCCTCATACTGGTGTCCCTATTCTCAATATACTCAATTTAAAACTTTCTGATATTCCTGTATAAAAAATTTCCGCTTCTCAAACAAATACTCAAAAAACTCAAACTGATACCCTTAGTCTGACTCTCTTTGTCCAATAAACTGAACTTGCCTTAGTAAAATCTTCTGATCAAAATAATCTATCTGGAAACTCTTATTTAACTCGAAATAAATTCGGTCGACAAACTCACTTCTTACACCAATTCTATAGAGTATTAACTTTTATGCATGGGTGAACAATGTTAAGTACCACTATACTTTTCTACTCTATTAATAGGTTATCCCAGAATAGAAAAGGTAAGAAACAAATTTCTTTTCCTGCTTACTCAAATTTTAAATATTCAAATTTCATTTTTATTTGAGCTTCATTTTGATCACTTCAAACATTCTCATCTATTCTGGTGACTTCTCAAAACTTCTTGATTCTACTTGAATTTCCTATTTTAATAAACTTAGAAAACCATTTGAAAGAACAAAAATTCAATCCAGAAATGGTACTCTGGAAAACTCATCATTTGTCTAATCCTCTTGACCCACTTGAAAAAATAGAACATTGATTCAATACAATCAATGTTTCTCAACTCAAACTTTTAAACAAATTATATCTAATGGAAAACTTATAAAATTCACAACTTCTGACTTCATTATTCCTCTGTTAGATATTCTTGACCCACTGAAGTAAAAACTCTCAAAATAAATTAATGATTGCTCACTTCGATTCTCCAAGCCAACTAAAAATGGTTGACTACATTGTTGGAACTTCTAAATATTTCAATTGCCTGTAATGATTGTCCGATAATAACTTAAAACTTTCTAACATTTTCTTTGTTCAGAGACTTTGAACTCTTCTACTTCTATATTCACAAGTACTTAGTATCTCACTTCACCTGATCGACTTCTATCTGATGAAACATCTTTAAACTTCTCACACATCTCTGTTTGGAAAAATATGTCTGGTGAACTGTATATAGGGATCCGTATCCAATGAATTATCGGTGTCAAAAACTTGTCTAATGTATATCCTTATATTTCTTTTCATAGATATTTAAAATTACCCATCTCTATCTTCTTCATATTTCTTTCACATTTTCAACACCACAACAACTCAGAACTCAGAAGATGTAAAGCTAGACTTTCTAAAAAAATAAACATCCGATGATTCGTGCTTGATAGGGTGTGTCAGATGAACTACATCTGATGAACTGCATCCAATTATAAATTTTTTATTTCTTCAAACTTTATCAATCTTCATACTTTAACTCTTCTAACAAGTTCTGTGCCCGATGCTTCTTGGTCTGCTGATCTGTGTTCGGAAGACTTCAATTTTAGAAACTCCAGAAATTCTCATTTCTCTTTTCCATAAAATTTAGCTCATATAATGAATTCTTTATGATTTTTAGGAACTTCACAGAACAAAAAAGCATCATGTTACTTATTTTGGAAATTTATTTGACTTCTCATCTTTTCAAGTATCAACAACTTTCAAACTTTCTGAATCCGATATCCAAAAACTTATGAATTTTTGTCAAAATCTCAATCTTATGAACTATGTCCAATGGATCATCTGATCAACAACTTTAAAAAAATAATTTCATTGTCTTGATTCTCAAAAACTTCTCAAAAAACAAGTTACAAGTTTCTAACAATACTTCATTCATCTGATTTACAAAAAAACATTCTTTCACAAAAAGTTTATTGTCAATAAAAATAAAACTTTGTTAAAAAACATCAAAAATGATCTTTAAGTAGTTTGGAATTTTAAGATTTGGCTCCCTATGAAATCAATATATATGTAATTTTGTTAAACCACTAAACAAACAGTTAAACTTCACATATAACCATAGGAAACAAGAATATTTTTTAAGTTGATTCATGAAATATGGCTCATTTTTATATTTAGTTTCAAAAATGATTTTTTAAAAGTTTTTTCAAAACAAACAGTCATTTTATCATTTATTTTCCTAGTAAAATCAAATTTATTTTCAAATAATACAATTTTTTTTAAAGTATGAAATTTCAGTTTCAAAAGTTAAATGCATTAGTTCTTCTAGTGGAAAACTTTGTAAAACTACACCCATGTCAACATTAAAATTTGAAACTTCATCACCATCAAGAGGTTGAAATTCTATTTCAGTGGAAAATGGTAGTTAAAATTTAAAGTTCTTAACACTAACAAAGAAATCATTGATGTTATCACTAACTTTTAATTCAGCGCACCTAATTTCATTCATCCTTTAAAAGTAATTCAATTCAAAATAATTATCATCACTCTAAGGCCATTTTGAAAAGGTTCAACATCACCATCCATAAGAAATAAATCATCATCAATGTGAGGGGTTTCCATTTATAAATTGATGAAATAATTTATTTCAACATCAATATCACACACTCCACATGAATTTTTATCCAAATAATCAAATCCACAAACTTACAAATCATTTTCAGCAAGTATAAACTTAGTTTGAAAATTGAATATTTTAGAAGAATATAATTTCAAATATCTTAGTTCAATTTTAAGTGGAGTATCAAAAGCCAGAAAAAAACCTTAAGTTCCAACTTAACTTGACTCTCTTTATTTCCCCTTTCATTTTCTTCACAAAATTAATCACAAACAAGTTTCACATGTTTTTTCTCACTCCATCTTGATATTTATAATTATCATAATCAAAATAATGAATTAAAACATAAAAAATTCCATCCTAATTTGATTTATCTTTTGAAGAAATAATTTTGATGCATTTTAGATTGTTTCTTTCTAAAAAAGAACTGTTTTTAGTAAAAAAATGTATGAAACAATAATATAAGAATAAAAAATATTATATTCTCTATCTAAAATTGATTTACAAGGGATATCAAATTAAATAAATTCAAGGGAAGGTTTATCAAATTCAAAATAAATTTTATAATTCTCTTGTTATTCATTATTTTCTCTGTAAATTTGTGCTTTTTTAATATTTTCAAAAATAATTGGAATTTTAGAGTTTATTTCATTTAACATGCAAGAAGTGTTTTCATTACTTTACTCAGTTTTTTATATAAAATTTCTCCATATTTGATAAAATTCATTGAAATACTCATCATTCCCAAAATTTTACTGGAGAAATGAATTCAGGTGTCCACTTATTTGATTTGAAAATTCATTAAATGGTTGAAATTTCAAGTTTTAATCAAATTTTTTTTATCCATTTAAATTAAAAGGTTTATTGTTTTGAAAATAAAATTATTGTATATTATTGTTTTGATCAATAAAACCACCACTATATTGATTTTGAAATTCAAAATTTGATCCATTTTGATTACAAAATTTAATCTTCCCATTTCCACTACAATTTTGATTATTTTTTAAATTTCATAGGTTATTAAAGTTGTTATATTGATTATCAACCTAAAATAAATTTTAATTTTGATTATATGGGGGATTCCATAGTTTCTATTCATTAAAAATAGTTTTTCTATAGTTTATTAAAATAATTTTGATTATAAAATATTTATAGTGGTGGATTTTAATCAAATTAATTTTATTTTGGAAACAATTTTTATTTTAAAAAGTTTTTTTATTTTGAAAATAGTTTTGGACAAAGGAATTTTTATTAAATTTATTTCCAAAGTAATTATAATTACATTCTTGAGTGTGATTTCTTTGAAAACTATTTGAGATAAAATAAATTGATCTAAAATATAAGTTATAGATGTTAAACATGGATCACAACAATTCACATAAACAATTCTAGTAAGTTTTCACCTAAAAAATGATCAAACTACTCAAAAAATGTATATCAAACAACAATAAACAAGCACTTGTTGATTATCACACAAATAAGTTCCCAAAAAATAGATAAAACTACTCTAACAATATAAAATAGTAGCAACAAAGTAGTCTACAGTAGAAATATATCTCAATTCAATACTATTTTTTTCTTTAGTTTTTGAATTTCATGATTTTTTAGATTTTAAATTTTAAAATTTTATATTGTTTTTGTCTTTATAAATTATTTTTAATAAATAAAAGTTACCTTCCCTGGAAAAAATGAGAAAGTTTTTTGTATCAAATATGCTGTCATTGGAATTACAAAAAAAATTATACCTCGACCTTACTAATATGGAAATAGTGTTGACCTCATGCCATTATTCTCTCAAGGAATGAGTTTATTTAATTTACCTATTTTTATGAATGTTTGAATGGTTTTTAAAATGAATGGAATGTAATTTTAGGAATTTATGATGATAAGAAATTATAGAAGTTTAAATATACTCTAGAAATCATAACTTTGATTTCGATGAGTGGATCCTTTCCACTTTAATTGCATATGTTTTGATAATAACAAAATCATCTTTTTATTCCCTCTAATGTGAGTTTGAAAATGAAAAAGGATTTCCTTATTTTAATATTTTACTGTATGTAAAATAAATGAATTATGTTGAATATATTTGATCTCTTTTCTTTATTATTTATTCATTTTATTTCTTGTTTTTATTCTGTTATCATTCTGTGTCAAATACTTTTCAAATTAAAAAGTATTATGTTTTGATTTTTTTTATATTTCTCAAAAAGTATAAAGTTGTACATAGATGGTAAATTCTTTCATGTAGAGTCTTTAAGTATTATATTGTTTAAAGTCTTATAGGAAAATATAAATTTCTACAAAAAAATAGAAAGTCTTTTGTAGGAATAGAAACTCATACATGATAATTGAAATTCTTACGTGATCTAAAGTCTTACGAAATCAAAATCGGACTAAGTATAAAGTGTCATGATATTTATAAAAGAATTTATCTTTTGAAAAGTCTTAAAAAATGGTTTTATAGTTAAGGAAAAATTATTACATGAAACATGAAGTCTTACATGATATAAAAATTATAAAAATCAAAAGTCTTAAGAGATATAGTGTCTTACAAGATTCAAATTCTTACAAGATGATTATTGAAGACTTATAGAATGATGAAGTATTATGAAATTCAAAGTCACATGATTTCAAAAATCTTACATGATTTTATATGACTCAAAAATTTGTTTTTTAAAAACTAAATATATAACCTTTTTTATTTTTTTTTGATTTTGATCCACTATATATTTATGCCACTTGTTTTCCATAATTTATTTTTTTATAATTATTTATTAATTACTTTGATTCTATGAAAAGTAAATTTTAATTATTTTATGTAGAATTAAATTAAAATCACAAGGGAAGAAGCATGATTTATATTTACACTATATATTTGATAAAGTAAATTCAAAATTTGAATTTTCTTAGTATTTGTAGTAATATGTTGAGCATGATTATCTTGGAACTATTTAAAGTATTTAAGGTAAATTAAGTCATATTTAAAGGGAGTATTTATTATTAATTAATTTATTATTCTAATGATTTTATCTGTATAATTGTTTATTTTTAAAGAATATCAATTATGCTTCCAACTATGATTTATTTCATTATCATTGAGGGAGATAATTATGGATGCTATTTGGGAAAAGAAAAAATACAATTTCTATTTATGTGGCAATTATTTTTGAAAGTTTTTGTGCATTAATCAAATCTATAAAAAGTGATCAACAAAACCAATTAAAAATACTTGGATGAACATTGAGTACTTTATATGTGAACTTGATGCTCTTACTGTGAGATTATTTTTGGATGAACTCAATCGTAAAAGTACACACTAAAAATAATATAAATGTTGCCACTTCCTTGAAATTCACAACTTCATAGTTTTAAACTAATTTCTACAGTGATGTATTTTTCCCTTCTTTTGTGTGTGTGTTATTTTTCATTTATGCTTTTTCATTAAAAGGAAATACTGAGTAGGTTAAACTGTATATCAAAATGCACTTTGGTTTGTGCCTAGTGGTTTTAGAATATGGGTCTTTGGGTTGTGCCTCTAGGGTAAAAAAGGCATCCTTCTGGGCTGTGACTCAAAGTTGAAAAATTCATCTATAGTGGGTTGTGAATACCCTATAAAAGTTAGGTGTTGTGTTAGTTGTGGCTCAAAAAGAAAAGTTATTAGTAATTATGTTGTGACTTCCCATAAAAATTCAAGAGTTTAGTAGGTTACATTTATCTCGGGGATAGAGTGAAGTATAGAGTAGATTCAGGATCACTTTGATCCAAACTAATATAAAAATATCTCATGTTTATATTTTATTTTTCACTATTTAAATTATTTTAACTATGATAATTTATTTAAAATTTTATAAACTGGTCAATTAAAACCCTCTTTACCATTTGACCATATCACTATCTGGAAAAAAATTAGTTTCAAAATAGGCCCTTAAAATGATTATTAGCTCTATTATTTAGATATCTTTTGTTTCTAACCATAACCCATACTTAATCATCTAATGAAAATATAATTTTATATTATAAGTTCATGTTCTAATAAAGGAAGGATTCCTCAGATACCACCATTTTTCAATGGTGTTTACAATAGATATTGGCAAGCCAGGATGGAATCATCCCTTAAACAACTCAACATTGATCATTGTATTATAATGGAACAACCTTAAAAATTAATTGAGATTGATCTAGATGCCTTTTCTAGAAATGATGTTGTTGCGTATGTCTTAAATTATAAGTTAATGAGTATCTTACATTGTTCTATTATAAGAAATGTATTTAGTCATGTATATATATGCAAAATTGTACATGATATTTGGAGAATATTACAAGTTACTTAATATGGAGCTAAGTATATAGAATTTATAATATTTAGAGAAGAAACTGTGAAAAAAATGTTTCATCACTTTACTAGTATTATAAATGGAATGAGTTATTAGGAGAATCCTTGAAAAATATAGTTCCTTTTGAAGGATTACTTAGATATTTACCAAATAAATGACACACTAAAAAGGTTTCTATTGATCAAATTAAGAACTTCAAAGAATATGCCCTTGATGGACTTTTTGGTTCACTACTGCAATATGAATTGGAACTTAAAAATATTATAAATGAATAAAGTTTAAAGAGAAAAGGTGTTTATTTTAAATCAAATATGATTGATAATTATTATTTATTTGATTATGAGTTACAAGTAAGTGAAAGAGATGATGTTTCTCATGTAGCAAAGTGAATTTACAAAAGAAATAAAGGATATTATAGAAGGAATATAAGGGATTATCCTAGAGATGATTATAAAGGAAGTAGGAAAGGTAATGTTATTTCAAATGATACTATTAAAGTAATATGTTATGAATGTACAAGAAAAGGACATATCAAACCTAAATTTCTAATGCTAAAATAGAAAGAATAAAAGGATAAATAATAAATATAAGAAATCCATAATAACTGGTTAGAGCTGCATAGAGGATTGCAATTCCAATGATTAATATATAATATAAAAAGAATAAAAAAACTTGTGTCTTGTAGATTTAATAAATCAGGTTAGTGATTCTGATCATGATTCCAATGAATCCGATTCTGAAAGAACTCATATTGATGAGTTATATGATGATATTGAAATATTATAAAATGATATTATTGAAATTTATGATATATATAAGGAAATTAAATAAAAGATTATTAAGAATGTTGAAGAAAATAATATTATTTAAAAATAAAATAAGAAACTTAAAGAAGAGATTGAAAAGTATATAGATTTTTTTTCTAAGAATAATGAAATAAAAGAAATAAAGTTAAAATACATATGTGATTCCTTTGAAGTTCCTTAAAAATTAAATGAAAGGATTAAAAATAAAATGAAATGATTAAAAATGAAATTGAAAGTTTGAAGCAGAATCTATCCACATTTGTTCAAGGTGGATAAATCGATGATAAAATGATGTCCATGAAAAAAAATATAAATAAAACTAGACTTTTTTATTAAAATCAAATACTCAAAATATACAAGACATTCTTTAAGAAAATTTGTAGGGGAAGTGTATCTATTGATATATGTTTTAGATGTATAATCAATGGTCATTATGTAAGTGAAATTTTATTAAGATTTCCAAAATATTATAAAAATACTTGAGATTTCATTTAAAGATCTTTATATTCAATATTACCTATGAATACTTGTTTAAAATTTATTTGGGTTCCAAAAAATTATTTTTCTAACCTGAATAGACCCAAATTTTCAGGGGTACCAAAATTGTCTTACAATTGAATTTATAATAAATATGAATTTGAAGTATAAATAAGGAGACTTGGTATATGGATAGTGTCTTATCCAGGCATAATACTAGAGATTCATCAAATTTTTTATCCTCTAATAAATGTGATGAAAGAAATGTGAATTTTGGAGGCAACAAAAAAGGAAAGGTTAAAGGTTTTTCTAAAGTAGATATTTATAATTTTTTTATTATATTTAAATTATTATATGTTGAAGTTTTGAAACACAACATGATTAGTATTTCTCAGCTATGTGATGATGGTATGTTAATTAAATTTCAAAAGGACAAGTTTATTATGTTTAAAGAGGAATCTATTTTGTTTTATACTAATAAAAAATACAACATTTATTCCATAAATTTTCCCCAAATAATAAATCAAAATGTTAATTTTTTGAATACTATATAGTTAGAAAATATTTTATAGAAAATGAGGCTCATTCATAAAAATTTCAAGATACTACACAAGCTATCAAAGCACCAAAAAATTCTATAGTTTTTTGAGTTAAAACTGGAAAACACTCATGTTTGCGAGTCATGTATGGATGTTAAACAACATAAAGAAAGTTTTAAACATATTAAAGAAGTTAAAACTATAATACCACTCGAACTTATTCATTTTGAATAATTTGGACCTATACAAACAACAATTATGGGTGGTAATAAATATATTTTTGTTATTTTTGATGACTTTAGTATATTTACTTAGGTTTATTTTCTTGCACACAAAAGTAAAACCTTATCTAGATTTATTACTTATTTTAAATTGGTTCAAAATAGTAAATATTATTTAATTTTTTGAATTATAAGTGATATAAGAGAAGAGTATTTAAATATATAATTTGATTTTTTTGAAGAAAATGGTTATTTTCATAATTTTTCATCCCTTAGAACACCCCAAAAAAATAATGTAGTTGAAATAAATAATATTATTCAAGACATGGATAGAACCATGCTAAATGTGTAGATACTAGATTAGTTAGGATAATATTGAGATGTGGGGGTGAATTATTATTATTGGTTTATATTTTCTTAAATTCTTCTTTTAAATTAAACCCCCATTACCGATTAATGTTTAGATTCACTCTTTATAATCTCTTACTCACCTGTATACAAGCATATATAAGGCATAAAGAACACAAGAACATTTACATGGTTTTACCTTAGTATGAGTTCCCACTCTTTACCATGGAAACCCACTTGTTGGTTTATGATTTTTATTATCACTATAAATTTGTAATTATAAGAAATTTAATACAATTATCATACAAGGTTTGAGTAGGTATCATCAACTTTCTAAAAAGGACATGAATTATTCACTCCCCCTAAATGATATGGTGTTATTTAGACTGAAACCAAAAGTATTTATGGACTTCTTTTTCACTATTATGTTTGAATAAAATCTTCAAATCATCACTGAAATCTTCAGTATTAAAAAATAAATCTTCTTCAAGAAATAATTCAATTGCTAGTATGATTAATTCAGCAATAACTGGTCGATCTTCCTCTCATAGCTCTTTCAGATGATCTAGTCATGCATGAGAGAATGAATGCATGAAAATATACCCTTACCCTCATAAAAAAGATTCTATATCAATGAAAATGGAATAATATTTCCTCAACCTATTTATAATACTCAGATGTGGTGCATGTCATATTCTTCACTTTTCTCTCTCCTCATTACAACATGTCATCAACACTGCCGAGTATCAATACTTTCTATTTTTAAAAATTGAACCACTCATTTTTCATAATTTAAAGCTTTAATTATTCCATAATATTTATGTGAAATATTTCCATAATTATTTTATATAAATTCCTTGAAACTCATTCATAGAAATATTCACTAAAAAATATCAATTTTAATATTTGAATATTAATTTTAAAATTTCCAATTTTATTGAATTTTAATTAATTTAAATTTGAATTCAAATTAAAAAAAAGGATTTATACTAACATTCTACACCATAAAACTCTTTTAAAATATCTTTAATAATAGACTTAAATCTCATGTTGTCCATAACTAAAGATATTTTTGAAATATTCACACAATAAAGAATTGCCTAATTATTATTTTTTCACAAATTTATGAACCTTATTAAGTTGTAAATAACTTTAAAATGAGAAATAACCTTATGAAAACTTGTAACAACCTTATGATATTTTAACCATATAAATATTCATTCTAAACATTGCTATGTTATTTTTTTGTAAAGTACCGAACCTTGTAAAGTTTTGGTACCATATGAAGTTCACTATGGAACCCTAAAAAGGTTATCCCAACCTTACAAAGACCTTTTTGAACCTTAAACGTAGGTTAATTAACACTATGAGGTCCCTTATGAACCTTACATTCATTTTTAACAACCTTATATTTATGGTTGTCTCAACCTTACATCGATGGTTGTCTCAACCTTATAGCGATGGTTATCTCAACCTTACAACGATAGTCGTCTCAACCTTATGGGATCAAAAACTTAGTCATGTTTCCTCACCTAAATATTAGAATTCCATATTAACTTGAATAATCGTATATATTATTGAAAAAAATCTTTTCCAACTTCCAAACATCTGAAAAATACTTCAAGTGAAATCTCAAACTTTCAATCTCATAGTTGACAACAAAGATAACTTTCTCAAAAATTCCAAGGACACTTAAATATCCCCCTGTAAAAACCCAACTCTAACAATTGGCTTGGAAATATATGAGGTTACACTAACCTTATGTGACATTACATGGAAACCAAAGGTTTCAAATAAATATTTAGGTTTTAATAAGAATGATAGGGAACATTTTACCCTTTTTACACACACGCACACACACATATAAAACCACAAAATAAACAAGCCCAAGATATCTATATTAATGATGCATGCATCAAACTAACAAATAAAAGTAAAAAAATATGAGTAATCAGAGTAACAACATAAACAAATGAAATGAGAACAACTAAACATATAAAAGAAAGCAATACATAAGCGCTAAGGTGTTACCCCTCTTGACTCCCAGAACATGACCAACTCCCAAGCTCCATATCCAAAATCTATGATTTATACATCAATAAGCACCACTAGTGAAATATGAAATATTCCCATTTCTATATCATAGAAAATAGTGACTACATATACACCAAAGTACATTTTCAGGGGTTGAGTAATCGTACTGTAACACCTCAAAATTCTAAAGTACAACTTTATATTCAATAGTGTTTAGGAAAAATAACACCAAGTGTAAAAAGGGGAATATATTAACCCAATAAATTAAAATATATTTACTATATTAAATAAATATAATATATTCTATAACTTTTAATACATGCAATACTGAGTTTGCTTGTGTTACATACAAGAGCGACCTTCCTCGATAGCTTGCGTTACACACAAGACCAAGTTTCACCAAATAACAATGTATTATTAAAATATTATTATTTAATATAATATAATATAACCTACCCATTATTTTATAATTTATGAATATTATTTACTAACATATGAAAATTTTTAGTTTATATAAATATAAAATGAATTCATTGGTTACCAATTAATGAGAAATGAAAATAAGAACCAATTGGATATAAAAAGAAATATTATTATTTTTATGATTTCAAAGGATTTTTGCCTTAATAAACATAATTAATTAAAATTAGTTAATTATTTTAATTAAATATATATGTTATATTTTCAATAAAATATTTTTGATATTCATCCATTAGGTTTGATAGGCATAAGATAAGAACAAACCCAAAGACAATTTACTACCTTTTAATAGCGAACCCATTTTAAAACTAAATTTTTGAAATTTTATAAATTTTATTTGACAAATTAAACTTCATTTTTGAATTTGGAATTTCAAAATTAGGTTATGGTGAATTTTTGATATTTTTTTTTTAAAAATATCATTTTTAATGAATAGTTGAAAATACTGAATTTTAGTTCAAAACTATTTTTTTTCATCTAACTTATTTATAAGGTTAAATTATAATTTTAATTGGTTTTAAAGTTTAATTATATCATATTTTTATCAATTAATACAATTTATTTCATTTTAATTAATTTAACTTTTAAATTTATTATAAAAACATAGAAAACTTTAGATCGTTTTTACTTTAAAAACCTGCATTGTCGTCCCGCCTGCGGGATGAATTTTAAATTATTTTTTTCCACTTTTGTGATTAGAATTTAGAAAAATGGATTAAATATTTGGAATTATAATAATTTATAATGTATAATAATACCAACTTAGTTTTTTACCAAAATTATCAGTGAATGTAATTAAATTTAATTACAATGATTAAGGTTAAACTAAGCATAATAAGGGACTAAATGTTAATCTTAAGGCCCAAAACGACCTATAAACTTGTCCAAAATCAAATTTCTGGACATATTTATACCCTATAATACCTTTTCTATAATTTTTTCTATTATTGGATCCACTTGCAATGTGAAAAATGCGTATGAAATTCCTTTGTGAAAATATTACAAGATTGCATTTCCTTCTCCACTATAAAAGGGCCTCCTCTCCTCCCACTTCCTCAAACCTATCAAGACACTTTGGATCAAAAAATAACTTCCCAAATAGATCCTAAACATTCCTACATTCATCCTATAATCCTACCCTTTGTAAAGAAGCAATCTAAGTAATCCTTTTCGTACAAACCAAATGTGGTTACTCGATTAAGAGGTAACAAACTTCCTCAACCTTTTTAGTTTTATTTCCATTATACACTTCCTAAACTCTTATTATTATATTATTACATAAAAAAAGTATCCTAAATATACCATTATGTTTTTATGTTAATATTTATACCTAAAATTACACACACATCCATCTAATGGGTAATGAACATACCGTTTCTATGTACGATGAACTACTGCCTCACGAAATGATGATTGCTCATTTTTCATTTACCACCTCTCATGGTGGAGATTATGATAGAAAATATATTTATATAGGATATATATAATATTTATAATATATTTATACTTCTATAATTTTTATTTATAACATATCTTTATTCTTTCCATCTTTTGTAAATACGATAATTTCATTTGAGGAAGTGTGGACTACCTCCCCCTCAAAGCAGACCCATTCATGCCATGCATAGAATCTATAAAGGATGGTCTTAATAAAACTATGTAACATATATAAAATAGATATTATACTGAAATTATAATATTAATATATCATTTAATTTTAATTATTTTAATACTACAAAGAGATGAAAGTATCGTTCATGCGTACGTACGACCGACCATCTCTATGAATGGTGCATTTCATTTCTTAACTCAAAACTTTATAGATTATTATAAATACATATTTAATGAATGTATATTATCATTAAATCATGGTTTAAATTCTGGATGTGATGATACCACGATCTAATTAATAAGAACAACAAATAACATGTCAAAACATACTTGAGAAAACTAGGCAATTAACACTCAAAATAGTCAAAATAACGAAGGATTGTTAACAAAAAACTAATAAGATATTATAAGAAGTTAATATATGATATTATTAACATGATTATGGTTCTAGTATAAGTTATTAACATATTTTAAACCACTATAAAGGATGATAAATACCACACAACAAAAGTAAGGTTAAGGTAAGGGATTTCATCTCAATTTACATTCCTTTGAGACTTATTATTGTTATGCACCAACTCACTATTATATAGTGTATATACTAACATTTGACACATAATATCATGAATATTATTATTTTAATGATATTATAAGTTTCATTTAATGTCATACCTTCATGGTGATTATGATTTAAATGTTTCAAAGTGGTATGAGACACTTTGAAATGTTTAAAGATTATTATCCTCAAGAATGTTCTTAATGATTATCTTTGAAATATCACTTCTTTTTGTGATTTTTAACTTTATCTTGAAACAATTATTCTATTGTAATAATTTTTCATTGGAAATTTCCTTTAATATCCATATTTTCATATAATGGATATTATTATTTCCTAAATCGTATATCATTTTATATAAGGTGTTTACTTTGATATCTATTTGATTAAATGGGGAATTATTGATAAATTAATATATTATATTCAATAAAATATTTGATAAATCATATTTTATATTGATTAAATTAATTATTCTATATGAGGAATGATTTGTACATGTATTTATGGGTGGATTCTAGATTTTATATAGCTCCTCGATGCATCGATAGGTTCTCATGAGATGATTAAGTTATCCAAATTAAATAGGTTTCTACCTATAGTTTTAAACTTTTCAGAGGATAGATCTTGTTAGTATAGGTCCTCATATGCCTAATACATTACGTCCAATAATTAATCATTTCATTCATATATATTTTAGTTATTATTCATCCACGAGATTTTGCGTCAACATATCTATGGATACATTTAACTTTTTGTTCATTGATTAAATGAAATGTGTTTCAGTTTATTACCTTTCTATATTGAATTTTATTTATCTAGTTATTTTAATGGCATGTGTTATTAGTTATTTAACTTTCCATTTTAGTTTATTTCCATTTATTTATTATTTATTCCACTTTACTTACCCTTACTGAGCATTTGATCTCACCCTTATTATGTTTCCTTTCCCCATGTTATGAAGAATAAATATTTGAATAAGTGTTCAAGGATACAGTTTATTTCATTTTATTACATATCATTTTTATATTTTCTATTTACCAATGTATTATGGGTATAATGTATGTAATATGGATTTCCAAGACTGCTAAAATAACCTGTCCTTCAGGATTTGATTCCTTGTAATCATGCCAATGTAATAAAATAATGCACCAGTTTTGGGTTTCTGGGGTCGGGGTGTTACAGTTATTATCAGAGGGAGTTTTAACAGCAACCTTAGAAACTAGATTTAGAAAACTTAGATTAGGGAGCAGAAACCTAAGATATAAATTGAGGATAAGTATACAATAACATCCTAGAATTTTGGTAAGGTAGATATTATGTGGGTATTATTAGAAATACATCCCTGTTTGGATACTACAAGTGGATGTGGTTTTGGAACAAATGTACCTTGGAGTAACAACTCCAACAAGGTGTCCCAGGCCTAACTCAAGGTAACCTGGTATATGAAAATGGGCCTTACTGTGCACTTGGTTTGGCACTCATAGGGGATATTCTTAAGATAATTTACATTTTATTTACAAACCATTATGAAGGATTAATAAGTAAAGATGTCCCCATAGAATCCATATTTATGATTATGAGATTATCCATGCATAAAATTTTCAATTTATGTCAATTTTTTCACTAGTTTTGGGATTATAAATTATTTTTTGATTTAATGTAATTTATTTTATTGTTTAGAAATGGTGCCTAGAAGAAGGAATGAGAACTCCAGCAATGTACATGATCCAAAGAGTAAGAAGGATCATATATTTCATGTTATTAAGTAAACATTTCAAAGGGAAATAGTCTCACAAGTATTCTCATCATATGATGAAATAATATCAGGTGTTAACAAGATAAGTAAATAATTCTCCAAGTCTTATGTCTTTGAAGGGAAACAATAGAAGAAGAGGATGACAAAGAAAAAGATGGATAAAGGGAAGAAGGAAAAGAAGGATTTTCTCATATGTGATAACTGTGGAAAGAATCACCCTGTTAAATTCTTGAAGGGAATGTGAGTTTGTTATACGTGTGGAGATAAGGGTCACAATACTAAAGAATGCAAAGGAAAAAATAAAAAGGATACTATTCAGTGTTACAACTGCAAAGAGATGGGTCACTCTATAAATGAATGTATCAAACGCCAAAGTAATATACCCCAAATGATACTATTGGATCATGATAAAGTTATACTACTACTGTAGATGAAAAGGAATTATTAATATTCCTATTCAATAATTATTTCATTTGAATATTTTATCAGTAATGTATTGGTTATAAGAATTACGGAATATATGAGGATTGTACTATAATACTTTTTCATTAAGTATTTGAGATCATATACTGCATGGTACCAAGAAAAGTTATTCAGTATAAAGTTAATATTTTTGGAAAACACATGATTTATGGATAGACGACCCTTAATATGTTAGTGATATTGAGATAATGAAGAATAAATGATTGATTTGGATAAGTGATGATTACCTTGGAACTGATTAATAAATTTTCAACAAGTGGTCTATTATATCACTAATGGAGTATACAACACTTTTGGATCTAAGTAATACATCCACTAACATGTGTTTTACATAATGAATAAGGAGGAATGCATGTTTATAATAAGGTTTTATGGCGACTCGAGTTATTACCATATTTTAAGAGGATACAAGGTGAAGGTATTCACATGATTGGAATGTGAAGAATTTAGAACTTGTTTATATTGATTAAAGGCTAATGATAAGTTCATTTTGGAAATTCAGTGACCTTATTTCTAAATTATTGGATCGTAATATTTTTGGAAAAGCTAACCATTTATGAAATGGTTTAAGTTGAACTTCAGATGTGATTTTAGAGATTAATATATTCCATCACTATATAATGAATTTTGTTCTATGAGATGAAGTAGAAATAGTTCAAGTAACAAACAAATGATAATATTTTAGAAACATACCAATTATATTTATTTATATTCTTAGAGAGTGAAATAATTCCTCAAATCTAGGAAAAATGATATTGAAACCAATTTTTTTCCAAGTACCTTCTTTTTTGATGAATCAAATTGACCTTAGATCATCACATATTTAGGGATTTTTGATTGTTAACTTTATCCTAACCATGTTCTCTAGCACTCTCCATAAGAACTTGATTGTTAGATTTTTATTATGTATATATGTTTTTATTTCCCACCTATTCTCTCCTACTAGAGAACCTAGTTACACGACTATTGTACTTTCCTTTCTCTCTTATTAAGAATATGTGCTATTAACCCTATTTATGATGTTGATTTTTCAATAATTTTTTATTTTTAAATATCAATACATTGATTAATGAGATCAAGTTTAAATTTTGAGGATTCAATTTAATTAATGTGGGTAGAAGTTAACACTCTGAAACTCTAAAGTACAACTTTATATTCAATAGTGTTATGACATGTAACACTAAGAGTAAAAATGGGAATATATTAAACTGATACATTAAAATATATTTACTATCATAAATAAATATAATATATTATATATATTTTAATACAAAAAACACTAATTTATCTTTCATTACATGCAAGAGAGACCTTCCTCGATAGCTTGAGTTACACGCAAGACCGAGTTTCACCAAATAACAATGTATTATTTAAATATTACTATTTAATATAATTTGATAGAACCTAGAAATTATGTTAGTAGTTATAAATAGTATTTAATAACATATGAAAATTTATGTTTTATATAAATATAAAATAAATTCATTGGTTACCAATTAATGATAAATGAAAATAAGAACCAATTGGATATAAAAAGAAATATTATTATTCTTATGATTCTAAAGGAGTTTTATCTTAATAAACATAATTAATTATAATTAGTTAATTATTTTAATGAAATATATATTTTATATATTCAATAAAATATTTTTGATATTCATCCATTAGGTTTTATAGTCATAAGATAAGAAAAAAACCAATTTCACACATAAAAACCTATATTTTTATAAAGCCAATTTTACCACCTTTTAATGGAGAACCAATTTTAAATATGAATTTTGAAAATTTAATTGATTTAATATTTTAAAATAAACTTAATATTTGAAATAAAAACATAAAAATTAGGTTAGGGTAAATTTTTTATATTTTTCAGAAAAGTATCATTTTTTAATGAATAGTTAAAAATAATGAATTTTAGTTCAAAACTACTTTTTTCATATGATTTATTTATAACATAAAATTATAATTTTAATTGGTTTTAAAGTTTAAATAGATAATATTTTTATCAATTAATACAATTTATGTCATTAGAATCAATTTAAATTTGAAATTGATTATAAAAACATAGCAAACTTTTGATCTTTTTTACTTTAAAAACTCGCATTGTCGTCCCGCATGTGGGATAAATTTTAAATTAATTTCTGAAACTTTTGTTATTAGAAATTGAAAAAATATATTTCATATTTTTAATGAGAATAATTTATAATATCTAATAATACTAACTTATTTTTTGAGAAAAATTATTAGTGAATGTAATTAAAATTAATTACAATGATTGAGGTTAAATTAAGCTTAATAAGGGATTAAAATTTAACCTTAAGGCCCAAAAAGACCTATAAACTTGTAGAAAATATATTGTATGGACATATTTAGACCATATAATCAATTTTATTGAATTGTGTTTATTATTGGATCCACTTGCAATGTAAAAAACACGTATAGAATTCCTTTGTGAAAATATTACAAGGGTGCCACTCCTCCTCCACTATAAAAGGGCCTCCTCTCCTCCCACTTAATCACACCTATCAAGACACTTTTTATCGACCAATATATACAAAAATATCTCCTAAAAATAACTTACCTCATCCTATAAGATTTCCCTTGGTCAGGAAGAAATCCAAGGAAGCCTTTTGGTACAAACTAAAAGTAGTTACCTGATTAAGAGGTAACAAGCTTCCTTAATCTTTTTAGTTTTATTTCCATTCTCCACTCCCTAAAATATTATTATTATAATATTACATAAAAAATAGTATCATAAATATAAAATTATTTTTTTATGTTAATATTTATACCTACAATTACACCACCTCCATCTAATGGGTAATGAACATACTATTTTTGTGTACAGTGAACTACTGCCTCACGGAACGATGATTGTTCATTTTTCTTTAACTCCTCTCATGGTGTCCATTATGATAGAAATTATATTTATATATGATATATGTTATATTTATAATGACTTTATAATTTTTTAATTTTTATTTATAACATACCTTTATGCTTTCCATCTTGTGTAAATATAATAATTTCGTTTGAGGAAGTGTGGACTATCGCCCCCTCAAAGCGATGTGACTCGTTCATGCCATACATGGAATGTATAAAGGATGATATTAATAAAAATATGTAACATATATAATATAGATATTATTCTGTAATTATAATATACATATAAAATTTAATTTTAATTATTTTAGTACAACAAAAAAATAAAAGTAGTGTTCATGCGTACGTACGACCTACCGTCTCCATGAATAGTGCATTTCATTTCTTATCTCCAAAATTTATAAATTATTATAAATATACATGTACTGAATATATAGGTTTATTAAATCATGGTTTAAATTATGGATATGATGAAACCATGATCTAATTAATAATAACAAAAAATAACAAGTCAAAACATACTTGAGAAAACTAGACAATTAACACCTGAAATAGTCAAAATAATGAAAGATTGTTAAAAAATAGGTAATAAGATATTATAAGAAGTTAATATATGATATTATTATCATTATTATGGTTATTTTATAATTTATTAACATATTTTAAACCACTATACAGAAGGATAAATACCACACAACAAAAGGAATGTTAAGGTAATAGATTTCTCCTTAATTTACAATCTATTGAGACTTATTGTTGTTATGCACCAAATCACTTTTATATGATGTATATACTTCCATTTGACACATAATATAATGAATATAATTATTATCATGATGTTATAAGTTTAATTTAATGTCATACATTCATTTATATTATGATTTAAATGTTTCAAAGTGGTATGGGACACTTTGGAATGTTTAAAGATTATTATCCTCAAGAATGTTCTTAATGATTATCTTTGAAATCTCACTTCCTTTTGTGACTGTTAAATTTATATTGAAATAATAATTATATTGTAATAATTTTTCATTGGAAATTTCCTTTAATATCCATATTTTCATATGATGGATGTTATTATTTCCTAAACCATATATCATTTTATATACAGTTTTTACTTTGATAGTTATTTTATTAACTAGGGAAATTATTGATAAATCCATATCTTCTATTCAATATGGATATTTGATAAGGCATATTTTCTATTGATTATATTAATTATTTTATATGGGGAATGATCTAGAAATTCAATTAAGGGTGGATCCTAGACTTTATATATCTCCTCGATGAATTGACATGTTCTCATGAGAGGATTAGGTTGGCCAAATTAAATAGGTTTCTACCTATAGTTTTAAACTGTACAGAGGATGGATCTTGTCAGTATAGGTCCTCATGTGCCTTATACAAGAAGTCCAATAATTAAGAATTTTTTTATATACTTTAGTTATTATTCATCCATGATATTTTGCATCAACATATATATTGATACATTTAAATTTTAGTTTATTGATTAAATGACATGTGTTTCAGTTTCTTACCTTAACATATTGAATTTTCCTTATATGGTTATTTGAATATAATGTTTTATCAGTTATTTACCTTTCCATTTTAGTTTATTTCCGTTTATTCATTATTGTTTCTACTTTACTTACCCTTATTGATCATTTGAGCTCACCCTTATTATGCTTACTTTACTCAGGTTATGAAGAATAAATATTTGAATAAGCCTTCAAGGATGCAGTTTATTTCATTTTATTATATATCATGTTTTTATTTTATATTTCCCAATGTATTATGGTTATCATGAATGTAATATAAATTTCCAAGACTGCTAAACTGATTGTTTCTTTGGGATTTTATTCTGCAGAATCATGCTAATATAATAAAATAATGCACCAGCTCTGGGCTTCTGGGGTCAGGGTGTTACACGTACCTAGTAGGTTATTTCCATGAATTTTCCCACATACCTATAAAACAATAATTAGGTAAGCTCATAATTTTTATAAAAAATTTTACAAAATTTAAAAGTAGATAAAATAGTTTTCTAGTTTATATATGAAATATGAAGAAATAAATTCAAAATTAGTTCACTAAAAACACAGTTCTCATAGACAGTAAAAAAATTTCTCTTTAAATCACTTTGTATAAACAATCCATGTTCTCACACATACACCCATTCATGTTGAATGATACCCCCTTTCTCATGAGTAGATATCTATCCTCCAACAAGTCATCATTTAGTGATAATTGTTGGACCAAAGTGGACCCATGAACAAGTCCCACTAGACAAGGTCTAATGCCTAAGAACACATACTAACCATACTATGAAAAGTTCACACATATTTTTTTTTTTTTTTTTAGGAAAAAATTTAATGAATTTATCAACCACCTTGGGTACATCACCCAAAATCCATGTTTTAAGAAACAAACAGTGAATGCACAATCCAACAGAGTTTCAGTGTGATATTTTTATTTCAAATAAGAATGAAATTCTTTTAAAAATTAAAGAACCTTCATATTCCAAAGAAAGTGGAAATAGGGAAAACCACCTACCTTCAAAATGTTTTACACAAATAATATTTACAAGATCTTTCAGATCTAGAATGGTTCTTATATTACTATAATTAATCATAATAAGGTTGATCCAAACTTGTTTGATCACATAGATCCATCTATAAAAAATATGGTCTAAGGTTCTATTTAAGAGATAATGAGTGGATTTATATTAAAAGGGAAAAATATAGCCCATATATTTTGTTTCTAATATCCAACAATCGAAGAATCATTGATAAAAATGTCTGGAAGCTGAATATCACCAAAAATTTCCTAGAGAGAACCTGAAGTTTTAGGGGAAAGAGAAGAAGACTAATTATAATCAAAGGATGTTGGAATTAAAAGGTCAAGAAAAAATTGACTTAATTTATAGCAGAAAGATGAGTTCACATTGTGAAACTTCAGAATAGCCACATACATTGAAATCCACATCATCTCGCTTAAAATCTTTGAAACCTATTCACACCTTGAATAGAATTAACAAAAACTGCCCAAAAATTATTCACACCCTGAATAACCATTCATGGAATGAATCATTTACTATATCTAGATTCTAGATTATTCTCTCCTTCTTCCTCCAAACATAACTAGTGATCCAACCCAACAAACCAAAACTCAAAAGGAAAAGAATAAAAAATAGGGACACAATTCAAAATGGGGGTACTATATTCCCCCTACCCTTAGGATTTCTATCCTAAAAAATATAGAGATTGATGTTTTCTTTGAAGAGTTACTAACATTACTTCACAATGAATTTATCTTGTTACCAAGTCTCTTCTTGAATTTGACCATGCTACCATAACACCTGTACCAAGGAAATAATTATCCCTTTGAATGATTTTTCCTATTTATCTAGAATTTAAATCGGTTCATGGATAAATATCACATCAGGATTAAGAGTCACATGATCCCTACTGATCATATGACTAAGATCCAGATGGTACTTCTTTAGTTGAGACACATGAAAAATGTTTTGAACAACACTGAATCTCGGTAGTAAATCTAATCAATATAAAACATCACTAATATGTTCTAGAATATCAAAGGGCCCCACATGTCAAGGATATAGTTTTACTTTATTTCCCAAATTATTATGACCCAATTGTGGTGACACTTTGAGAAATACATGGTCACCTACATCAAATGATAATGGGTGAGGATGAGGATCTGTATATGATTCCCATTGGATCTGGACAATATCCATACGCTTCCTAATCATCTGAATCTTTTCTATAGTCTCTTGGAAAATACTAGATCCAATTAGTGAAGATTCTCAAATTTCTACCCAAAAAATTAGAGAGAGACAAGGTTTTCCATAGAATACCTCAAATAGAATCATGGATTGATAACTGTTTTTATATGATAACTTCACTAAAGGAATATGATCTTCCCATGAGCCACCAAAGTCTATGACATAAACTCTAATCTTATCTTCCAATGTCTAAATTGTATGTTCTGACTTTCCATATGTATGAGGATGATATGTCATGAACATGGTAAACTGGGTTCCAAGAGTATGTTGCAAAGCACTTTAAATCCAAGAAGTAAAATTAGGATCTCATTCAGATATAATAGATACCATCACTCCATGAAAATTAACCAATTCCTGAATATACAAATTTTCTAGATCCTCTACCATGTTGGACTATAGTATTGGGAGAAAGTGTACTAACTTTATGAGTCAATCCATAATTACCCAATAAATAATTGAGAAGAAGATGAACCCATAAGGGGAGAAACTTCTTTAGGGTTTCCCCCATCTCCGCCATCCTCTCCTCAGTCTCGGGTTGGCTGCAACTCCTCTCTTTGGTGCTTCTTCTTGGTGAGATTGTGGAATACGATTCCTCTTTCTATGGTGGTGTCAAGGGTTTGAATTCATGGGCTCGACCATCTCTATGGCGACGCAGTGAAGGTCCAATAGTCAATATCTAGTCTTCTGAAGTATGAGGGTTGCCACCACATTATCTGTGTCAGATATGAGTGATTTGGGTGGATAGATGTGGTCTCCATGAGCAGGCTTGATGGTGGCGATGAGATTTTTGGATCTGGCTTGGTACAATTTGTGGTGGGTCTTTCTTCTGACATCGGTTCTTTTATTTGGGAGGCTGACTATGTGGTGATGGTTTTTGATCTTTGATTTTTTGACTACGTGAATTGGATTTGTTTGTGAATCTGCTGTGTGATCTTGCTGTGAATATGTTGTGTGAACTTGTTGTGTAATTATATTATAGTTATTGAATCTGTTATGGTGGTGTGATCTGCTGTGTGGCCTGTGGTATGTGGTTCAAGGGTCTATAAATCCATATCTTCTTTAGGGTATTCTTTAGATTAGGTTTAGAGTTATGAGTTTTCACCAGACCATTTCTATCTAGAATTGGATTTTTGAGAGGGTATGACATTTTCCATCAGTACCAGGCCCATGCATCTCTACACGGGACAACTAGCCGAGCAGCGATGAGAAGGTGGAAGATGGACTTAACATTTTTGATGCTTGGGAGGGTCTTTCCTTAGTTGAATTGATTAGGTTTTTATGGATTTTGGCCCATTGGGACATAATTTTTTTGTCTTAAGTCTTTGATTTCATGTTGGGTTCTCCCTCAGCCCTTAAAAGGAGGTTTATGATAATAAAAAAAAATTAATTTTTCGTCAATCCACAATTACCTAAATAACACCATGTTTCTAAACCATCCAAAATATACATATGACAAATTTTAGGATAATTTTATCCCATTTAAAAATAGGAATAGGCACAAATTGCAACATACCAGCTAAACATTGATGATAAGACTTTACCTGTTAACAAGTGATACATTTCATGACATCATCTGTGATATTTATTTTCACACCTAACCACCAGAAATAAGCTTTCATTGCCTTGAACATTTTCTAAGTGCCCAGGTGAATAACCTATTTTGAATGGTGATACACCAAAAGAATTTTTTCTTGGTAAGATCGAGTTACCAAAATTTGGTTTTGGAAATGAAATTAAAAGTTTTCCTCCTCTGTCTAATCATTGATAATCTCCCCAATATTTAGGCTTTACCTAATGGTGATGCATTTAGGATCTGATTATTGAGCTTGTTTGACTAAATTAAAAAAATTAGGAACAAGTGTGATTAGGAAGAAAATTAAATTTCCATTCTATCTAGAACAGTATAGATACATGTCAGTAATAATTCTCATAAAATACCATTTTTCACGAGCCTATATAACTATTTCATTATAATACTTCCAACTCAAAGCATCAACCACTGAATTTCATTTCCTAAGTGTATACACCAATTTGAAGTCAAATATTTATAGATACTCGATCCAACATTATTACCTCAAGTTTAGGTCTCTCTGATAGAAGATATGTTTCAAAATTTTATAATCAATGAAGAAAATGAAATTTTCCTAAAGAGATAGTGGCGCTATATTTTTAAGGCATAGACCATTGTAGCTAATTCCAGGTCATGCATCAGATAATTTTTTTCATGTGTTTTTAACTACCTTGAGATATAGGCGACAACATGATCTACCACTTGCATAAGAACATAACCCAGTCCTAATCTAGATGCATCACAATATACCACATAGACATGACTTGGTTTTGGTAAGATAAGGATACGCGCTAAAGTGAGTCAAGCTTTAAGACCCTAAATGAACATCTTATAATCTCTAGTCTAAAGGAAAGGTATTTCCTTTATCATTAATGCAGTCATGAGAGAAGAAAGCCTATATAAATCTATGATACCATTTGTAATAAACTGATCCTAACTATTGGATTATAAATAGCCAAGGTTCCATTGATCTTAGGTGATATTCCTTGGATAAAAAAGGTTAGAAATAAATATCATGGGTTTAACAAGAAAAAGGGTCAATGTTTAACCCTTTTTACACACACACACATAGACACAAAAACACACACATAAAACTATAAAATAAACAATACTAAGACAACTATATAAATGATTCAAGAATCAGAATAAAAACTCAAAGTTTAACAAGATGAGTAATCAGAGTAAAAATGGAAACAAATGAAACCAAAACAACTAAAACTATAAAATAAATAAAGAAACATGTGCTAAGGTGGAAACCCTTCATACTCCTAGAATATTACCAACTCCTAAGATTTATATACAACATCTATGATAGATACATCAAAAAACACTTCTAGTGAAATACAAAATATTCAAATTTCCTATATCATGGAAACCAGTGTTTGCATACATAAAAAATTTCATATACAGGGGGTGAGTAATCATAACCAGTAGAAAAACCCCAATAATTTTCTTATATAATACTAAAATAATAATTGGGTTATCTCATAGTTTTTATAACCAATTGTACAAAATATCAAATCAATTAAAATAGTTTTTCAGTTTATATATAAATCATGCAGGAAGTAAAAAAGAAGTTCACAAAAAATAAATTTCTCATAAGAAAAATAAGCAGTTCTCTTTAAATCACTTGGCATAACTACTCCATGTTCTCACATAAACATACACCCATGCATGCCGAATGACACCCCCTTGCTCGTGAGTGGAGATCCATCATCCACCAAGTCATCACTTAGCGATAATTGTTGACCCAAAGTGGAATTATGGATATGCCCATCTAGAAAAGGTCCAATGAATATAAAAACATTCTAACTATACTATTTCAAGTTCACACATCAAAATATTTCTTTATTTTAGGAAAAAATTTAATCAATTTATCAACCACCTTGTGGGAATCACCCATGATACATGTTTTGAGAACCAATCAGTGAGTCCACAATCTAATAGAATTTTAATATGATATTTTCATTTAAAAGAAGAAAGAAATTGTTTTAGAAATAAAATATCACTCTCATTCTAGAGAAATTTGAAAAAGGAAAAAACCACCTACCTAAAAAATGTTCTACATGAGGAATATTCACACGATATCACAAATTTGGGATCTTTATTCTATTCCAATAATGAATCAAATGAAGGTTTGATAATTTTTTTTTAATCCCATAGATCTATCCATAAAAAAACCCAATTTAGGGTACTGTTTAAGATAAAATGTGCAGATTTAGATTAGGAGGGAAGAGTAGATCCCTTACCTTTTGTTTATAATATCCAATGCTCAAAGAATCGTCAAGAATGGAATCCAAAAGTTGTTGATAAAAAAAATCACCTAGAGAGAGATTGGAGTTCAAGGAAAAAGATTAAGAGACTAATTAGAATAAAAGGAAACTAGAATTAAAAGGGTTATATAAAACTGGCTAAATTTACATCATGAAAGATGAATTAATTCCTTAAAACTTAAAAATATCAAGTTATTCCAAAATTCATGTTACCTTGCTTAAAATTCTTGAAACCTATTCACACCTCGAATAGAATTCATAGAAACTACCTATAAATTATTCACACCATGAATCATTTCCTATATCTAGATTCAAGAATATTATCTCATTTCTCCTCTGATCATAACTATCAATCTAACACAACAAAGAAAAACTCAAAAGTAATAACATAAAAATAGGGGCATACCTTAAACTGGGGGTAATACACCCCTTTGGATATATTTTCAAACTCATGACACTCTTTCTTAAAAACTCAATCTCTCATTAAAGAGACACAAAATCAAATACTTTTTCATGTGATAAACATCTTGAAACCATACTACTTGTTAGAGTATTGTTTTTGAGAGAACTTCATCTCTCGGAAACAAACAACATTTTAGACAAGTGATAAAATGATCTCCTTATTAATCAGGGAACTAAATACTTAAAATAACCCCCCTTTTCACAATAAAAATATCCAATAAATTAATAATAGATAAGGATATATTTACACATATACCCCTTTTTGATATACCACCTCCTTGTGAAGGGAAAATATATCTTCCAAGAAAAGAGTTGTGCATATGCTTCTCCCCATTTAACAATATAATACAAGAGTCATTGGAGGTCCTCGCAAAGGTTATCAATTATGTGTGCATGTGTGTGTGTGTGTGGGGGGGGGGGTATGAACATTCAAGTTCATCCTTAATATCTCTAATATATCCTTAGGTACAACCTTGGTAAAAATGTCACCCAATTGTTCTCAAGTTGGGATAAATTCTAGTTTAATATCACCATTGGAAACTATCTCCTTGATGAAGTGAAACATGATATTAATATTATTATACCTAGAGTTCTGAATAGGATTTTTGGAAAGGTTAATAGAAATTTTATTATTATAATGTATTTTGAGAGGTTTTATAACTTTATACTCAAATCCTCAAGATTCTTTTTCATCCGAATCATTTTGGTGAAAGAAATTATTATAGCCACATATTCAGCCTCAGTAGTGATTAAAGTAACTGAATTTTTATTCATGCAGTTCCAAATAATATATATTTAACCAATAAAAAATATTCCACCTGAAGTTAACCTCTTATCATTACAATTCCCTACCCAATCTGCATCAGTGTAACTAGACAAACTCAAGTTTTCTCATTTTATATACTATATCACATAGTTTAATGAATATTTTATGCATTTTAGAAATATTTTGGATTCTATAATATGATATTCTTTTGTATAACTTTTATACCTAGAATATAAACTCACAACATAGAATATATAAGTACCAGAAGCATTATGGTAGAGAAATCTCCCAATCAACTCTCTGAACTCCCATTAATCCACAATTTCACCTTCAAAATATTTGGAAAATTTCAAACCCACTTGAATAGGTGTAGATATAGGTTTATAGTCCTCCATATAAAATTTATTCAAAAATTATTTAGAATAATTATCTTGGAAAAAGAAGACAAAATTTTCTTTTTTGTGTCAATTGTAATCCCAATAAGTATCTCAGCTCACCTATTATAGACATCTCAAAAATTATCTTCATTTATTTAGAAAATTAATTTAAAGAACTATATTTATCATATATAAAAATGATATGATCAACACAAACAATTACAATGAGTTTACCTGCTCTTGTTTCCTTTAAATATAGATTATTATCCACTTTTCCTTTAGAGAAATTCATATTTTTCAAGGAACTGTCAGCCTTGAATACCAATACCTCAGTTATTAATTTAATAAATACGAAGAATTCTTTAATTTTCACCCCATTAATCCATCATTATCAATAAATAAAAATTAAAGATGTTTAATATATACCCCTTCTTCAATATCACCATTTAAGAAGGTATATTCGATATTTATTCGGTAAATTGTGTATTGCCTATGAGCTACCACAACAAGGAACATTATTATAGTCTCTAATCTAGAAACATGAGAAAATTTATCTTCAAATTAAACACCTTAAACTTGAGAGTTTCCTTTATAAATAAGTTTTTATTTGTTTCTTATTGCTTTTCCTTGATCATTCAACTTATTTCTGAACACCCACTTGGTCCTAATGAATTTTTTATCATCAAGTCTTGAAGAAAGGACCCAATGGAATTATTCTCTATATGGTCCAACTCCTCATCCATCACTTCAATCCAATATTGATGCTTTAAAGCTTCATCCACTGAACATGGCTCAATCTGATAGATAAGTGAGTTTTTATTATCAAACTTAAATATTCTTCTAGTTGGTTCTTCTATATAACTCTCATATCTCTAATTCCTTATTGTTTGAACTAGTTCACATTTATTTACAATTATATTCTATACCTTCATATACTTATTAAAATTTTGATAATTATAATTTTCATTTCCATCAGTATCTTCCCTATTGCTAGTTTGATGAGATTCATTTTTAGTAGGCTAAACTTTAATTTTATCATGTATAACACCATCTTTCCAAAAATCTACTCATTGTTTTCTACAAAAAATTCAAAATTTGTTACATCTAGAGTATGATTATTAGGTTTATTTTCAACTATTCTCACATCATAATAGTCCAATAATTTTTGAAGTCTTTTATTCCAACATCTATGGCCTTTTATATTGGTTAAGTATCCAAGAAAGATACACTCTTCATCTTTTTCGTTGATTTTTTCCAGAATTGTGTATTTGATTTTAATGATATAAGGGATTACAAAGGCTTTGAAATAAATCATTGTTGGATATTATTATACCACATTTCATACGATTTCAGGTTTGAATTTTATCTTATCAATCACCTCTTATGAATGTGTACAGTTTTTCACACGTCTTCTCTCTAAAAAAATTGATATTTGATCACACCGAGATTCACTATTTTACTTCACCCTTACACCATTGTTTAAAAAAGATTTTTTTATAAATTAAAAATTTAATAAAAAATTTCACTTTATATTTTATTTAATAATATAATGTTATTAACTGTTAGAAAGGTCAAGTTTACTTGTTTTTATGATTTCATTTTTGGTGGAGGTGATTTGGAGAGCCTGTGATGAAATTCAAGCAAAACGGGCCAAACAACATGAGATCCCAAGCAAACTTGTGGACTTAAATATTTACTATGGATAATTTTCCCTCCAATTGGGATGAAAATTTGTGGGATCACATAAAACTCTGTGGTATACATTTCTCTAAAAGACCATAAAGCCCAATTAGACCATTTTGAGTCCCAAAAGAGGCCCACAATGAGAAGAAATTATGGTCGGGCCAGATTGGAACACCCTTATATATTTGGGTCATAACTTGGGCCTTAAAATTGATATTGGTACGATTACACCTCCACTGGCACATAACTCAAAGTTCCACCTCTCCAAAAAATTTCAGGACAATTTAATGTGTTTTGGTCAGTCAACCGGCTGAATCAACTTGGTTGAAAAATCTATCATGAAAAAATCACCTATACCCATAGACCATTGACTATTCTTGGATCCAACCTACCAAATTTCTATTTAAAAGAACTCCATGGATCATTGTAAATGTTGGAACAAATAGGGTTAAGTTTGATTCGAATTTTAGATCTATCTACATCCATTTTTTCCTCTTCTACGACATGTACTTCTAAACTTCTTAGTGATCCATTTGGGGGGTGTTATTTGGTGTAATCCCGAGATCCATGCTTGTAATCATTGGAAGGTGATTGAATTTATAGGGTTTTAGTATATTTTTATTGATTTATAAATTTTTAATTTGTATTTTTTTTCTGGTATGATCAAATACAAATCAAAGGAAAAAGAATCCTCATGATTCCATGCATGACCCAGATCTTATGATGATTTGAGTGTGTTCGTCTTTTTCTCACCCCTTCCCTTTCATGAGTGTGTGAATAAGTTTTGTTGGTTGATATAATCCAGAATCTTGAACCCATTAACATTAATTTTCTTGTCATATGGAATAGTTTATCATTGAAACAAATCTGGTCATCTCATCATATTATTGTTGTGATTCCTTGATTGAGTTTAGTTTTTTACATCGATACAATTTTGTTGATTTTGAACAGTCGTCGGTAATCAATAACATTGATCGATAAAATTATAGGTGTTAAACTAGTAATAAATCACATACCTTACTAGTTTCAATGTGTATAAATCAAGGAATCAATGATCCTTCCCATTCCCTTGAAAGCGATGATTGATTGAGCATCAAGGGACACTCACCCGGGTTGATCATGATTTCTCCAACTTATTTCTACAACTTAGTAATACTATTTCAATTTATATTTTTAAATAATAAAGCACACAAACACTTAACCCCATCCCCATTTTATTTTCATAATCAATTTTTTTATTAAAATAATGATCTAAGGATCTGTCGAGAGATGATATAGGGTTTTTACTATACTGTAGAAATTTTAGGAAGAAAACATCTATTTTGATGCGCTCAACAACACAATCAAATTTTGGACCTGTTTCTGGGGATCCATGATCCATGATCCTTTTTTCCTTTTTATTTATTTCTTTTATTTATTTATTACCAGTTTTTAATATCCCCCTTCCCTTTTTATTGTTTTTTATTTTTTTTATTTTTGTGTGTTTCTTCTCTCTCTCTCTCTCTTATCTCTCTCTCTATCTTTAATTATGCAATATATCACCCTCTTTTGTTTTCAATATTAATTATTATTAATTAGTTTTAATTTATTCATATTCCATTAAAAAAATAAAAAAAAATCAAACTTCACAACTTATTTTCATAACCCGATCTGGAAAAGAAAAACTATTTGAAATAACCTTGAAATTGAAAAGACACTTCACTCAAAAATTAGGTCATCTAAATTAGGATATCCCAGTAACATTGAGGAACCCCTTGTGGAACCTTGAGTGGTCTTAAACCAGTCTAAGAGTGAACCAACTGAAACCATATAAAACATGGATTAAAACAACCAAACCTTAAAATAACTAACCCTCCCATATGTGGAGTACCAACCTACGTACATCTAATATCTTGAGGAAGCATCCAACTTTGAGTTGAGATCGAGACTCATGCACCTCCTTTCTAAATTCCACGGTCTTCCTAGTGAGGACCATCACAAACATATCAAGGGGGTTCACATATTGATCTTCACCATGAAATCACAAAATGTGTCTAAAGACCTCATAAAGTTTAGGACCTTCCCTTTCTCCCATGATGATGTAGCCAAAGATTGGATATACTATCTGACTACCGCAATTGGGGGCTATAATTACCTTAAACAATTATTTTTAGATAATTTTTCCCTACCTCCCAAACTACATACATTAGAAAATAAATCTATGGAATTATAAAATCACAAGGAGATACCCTTTATGAATATTAGTAGAGATTCAAAAGACTTTTCTCTATTTTCCCCCAACAAAAAATTACTAAACAATTGCTAATTCAATAATTATATGAAGGACTTATGCTTATGGATCATGTAATTATAGATGTTTCAACTCATGATGCACTAGTTGATAAAAATCCTACCACTCATGACTTAATATCCAACATGGATCAAAATGCACAATAATTTGGTACACGGGAAATTACACTAACCCGAAGAGTTCATGAGGTAATTCATTCATCCCTAGAAAAAAAGGTAGATACTAAAATTTATGAGATGCATACCCTTATTATATAATTATCTCAAGCTCAAGGTAATTCACACTCTCCACCTACTCCATTGTATTGTGGTATTTTTTTTGATAACACTCATTTTTATGACTTGTTCCCATAACTTCAGGATTCATCTGAGTCTTGTGTAACTTTATTCCTAGGGAATCCTTTTTAGAAAGAACCACCATTTAAGCAAGAACCATTCATGCCAAATCCAAACCCTCGGTGGAAAGAACAATCACAATACCAACAAGGTGGAAACTTGAGCTACCCTAAACAGAACTAGTATCAACAATGCCAATGTATGGAACCTTCTTATTCTTCAACATATCAAAAAAATAATCCTACTCCCAAATCTGATCCAAGACTCAAGGACATGGTGAATCAAATGGAAACCCAAAACCTCTAGTTCTAACAAACCACACAATCAGCTATTCAAGACCTATAAACTCAGGTGGGACAATTGGAAAACACCATCGGTGAGATAAAGATGCAAGGTTCTGGACAACTACCATCCCAAACTATTTCTAATCCAAAATACAAAGGTAATGTTTGTGAAATCACACTTTGTAGTGGTACACAATTTTCTTCTTCCACTGGTTCTACACAACAGGTAATTCCTCTAATTGAAAACATTCTTTCTCTACCCATAAAATATTCTAATGAAGAAAAACAGAACAAAAAGGGTAAATAAGCTATTATTGAGGATTCCCTTGAACAACCCATCCCTCTTCCTTTCTCCCAAAGACTTTATAAATCTAATAAAAAATTTGGATAATGATATTGATAAAGAAATAATGGATACATTTAAAAAGGTGAAAGTTAACATTCCTTTATTAGATATAGTTAAACAAATCCCTCACTATGCCAAATTTATTAAAGAGATTTGAAACCATAAATGAAGACTGAAGGGGAATGAGAGAGTTAACCTTAAAATAAATGTCTTATCTTTGATCCAACCATCAATGCTAACCAAATTCAAGGATTTGGTCACTTTCATAATACTTTTCACCATAGGGGAGACCTTATTTTTTTTGATGAAATGCTAGATTTGGGTGCTTTAATTAATGTGATACCTTTCTCTATGTACACGTCTCTATAATTTGGATAGATTTAACCAATTATAATCACCATGAAACTTTCCAACCGAAGCACAACACACCTATCTAGTGTCATCAAGGATGTCCTCGTAAGAGTACAAAATCTCATCTTCCCTACAGACTTCTACATTCTTGATGTGGAAGATACCTGAACTCAAGGACATGTTCCTATCATACTTGGGAGGCCATTCCTTAAAATAGTAAAGACGATCATCAACGTTTATAATGGTGCACTTTCCATGGAGTTTGGTGGAGAAAAGGTATGTTTTAATATCCTTTATTCAATTAAACACCCCATTAAAGAGCACTCTAATCTTCCTATCTATTTTATGGAAGTTATCTCTAACAAAACACACACACAAAATTCTCTCCTCAACCCATACTTTGATTCATTTTATTCTTATTCACACTTAAATTATTTTAGTTTTGATTCATATTTTGAGTGTTTTGTGGGTTTAAAAAATTGTAATTTTTTTGATTTAATTGATGAGTGTGTTCATTTTGAGGCACCCATGAATGTAAATGATTTTAAAAATCTCATTTCCATAGATTATATTTCTATAGAGAATAAACATGAGAAGATAGACAATTTCATGGACCTCACTCTACCTAAATCCCCTCCCTCAATCCAAAAACCACTAGTATTGTAATTAAAACCACTTCCATCTATTTTAAAATATGCCTATCTTACGGGTATTAACCAATTGAATGTCATTATTCCCAATAACCTCTCTTTATAACAGGAATCAAAATTAAACGAACTTTTGATAGAGTGTAAAACAGTGATAGGATGAACATTAGCTAATATCCCCAAGATTATCCCATTAATTTTTATACACCATATACTTTTAGATGATGAGTCTAAGACTATAAGGAAAGCTCAACACTGGTTGAATCCCACTCTCTTTAAAGTGGTAAAATTGGAAGTCATTAAATTACTTGACTTTGGGATCATTTATCCTATATATGATAGTAAATGGGTCATCCCAATGCAAATTATGCCTAAAAAATTGGAATAATGGTTTTTCCAAATGAACAGAATGAATTGGTTCTAACATGTGTGAAAAATAATAAGCAAGTCTGTATTGACTATCATCAACTGAATCAAACCATGTGAAAGGAAAAATTTCCTCTACCTTTCATTGACCAAATGTTAGAAATAATAGCTGATAAGTCCCATTATTTTTTTCCCTTTATGGCTATTCAAGTTATTTTTAAATCCATATATACCCTGAGGATCAATAAAATACAACATTTACTTATCCATTCAGCACATTTTCATACAGGAGGATGCCTTTTGGCCTATGTAATGCTCATGGTACTTTTCAACGATGTATGTTGAGTATTTTTTATGAGTACCTTGATAATTTTATGAAAGTTTTTATGGATGATTTCATGGTTTATGGAACTTACTTTTATGACTTTTTGAAACAACTAGGTTCTGTCCTCCATCATTTCATTAAAAAAGATCTTGTATTAAATTACGAGAAACTCTATTTCATGGTTAAGAAAGGGATGGTTCTTGGGAATATTATTTAAAATGAAGAAATTCATGTTGATAAATAAAAAATTGAATTAATTTCATCCCTACTATATCCAAAATGTTTACGTGAGGTGTGACATTTTTTGGGTCATGCTAGTTTTTACCGTCGATTCATTAAAGACTTTAGTAAGATCACACTTCCCTTATCCCAGTTATTACAAAAATGATTTGAGTTTATATTTGATAAAAATTGTGAGGATGCATTCAATTCACTAAAAAGGAGTCTCACATCACCTGCCATCTTCTATCCACCAAGGTGGGATATCCCCTTCGAACTTATGCGGGATGCCTCTAACTTTTCTATTAGGCTAGTTTTATCATAAAGGGTTGAGATGGATCAATGTCATTGTGTATTCCTCATGCACCCTTAACCCTACCCAGGTAAACTACACAAACACTAAAAAATAATGCCTTTCTATTGTGTTTGACTTGAAAAAATTCCATTCATATATTCTCGGGTCAAAAGTCATTGTATTTTCCGACCATGCTGCCCTTTGATTTCTCCTTAAGAAAGCTGAAGCCAAGCCCCACCTCATATAGTGGATGCTCCTCCTCTAGGAGTTTGAACTTGAGATTCGAGATAAGAGAGGAGTGGAAAATGTGGTAGCTGACCACATTAGTAGGATTTACACACCATTGGACCTCCATGTTAACTCATCCCTCCCCATTGAATAATTCTTTCCTCATGAGAACCTTTATAATGTTTTGGACCTTATCCCCTCATATGCAGACATTTTGAATTTTCTCAAAGCATATAGGGTCCCCATATATTTTAGCAGTTCACAATCCTAGATAATTAAGCATGATTCACAATGGTACATTTTGGACAACCCTTACTTGTGGAGAATTTGTAGTGACAAAGTTGTTCATCAGTGTGTCCCTGACCATGAGTTCACTAATATTTTGACCTTCTACAACACTTTGGCTTGTGGGGGCCACTTTGGCTCTCAAATTACTTCTTGAAAGGTCCTTGACTTGGTATTTTTTTGTCCAATATTATATAGATATGCCCATCGGTTTTGTAAGTCATGTTATCAATGTCAATTCATAGGGAATATCTCTAAGAGGAATGAAATTCCCTAACCAGCCATGATATTTTGTGAGATCTTCGATGCATGGGGCATTGAATTCATAGGTACTCTTCCAAATTCATTTGGATTTTTGTACATATTATTGGATATTTACTATATCTCTAAATGCATGGAAGTAAAGTCCACCAGGAATGATAACTCTTGAGTGGTTATTGATTTTGTGAGGTCCTAGATTTTTTGTAAGTTTGGTTTTCCAAGATTTATCATTAGCGACTAGGGTTCACATTTTTTAAATCATAACATGAAAAAAATTTCTCCACAAGTATGGGATTGTTCATAAATTCTCCACTACATATCACCCCCAACTAATGGGCAAACAGAAATCTCAAATCGGGAAGTTAAGTGAATCTTGGAAAAAATAGTACAACCCAATAGGAAAGATTGGAGTTTTTGCTTAGATGATGCACTTTGGTCATACCGTACAACTTTTAAAACCTCGATTATAATTTCACCATATAGGATTGTCTTTGGAAAGGATTTTCACCTCCTGTTATAGGTAGTCCACCATGAATATTGGGCTATTAAATAAAATAATATGAATCTTTCAAATACAAGTGAGCATAGGAAGTTGCAGATTCAGAAGTTGGAAGAAATTTATCATGATGTATATGATAAATCCCAAATATATAAAGAGAAGAAAAAGACTATCCATGATGATACGATTCATCAACATATGTTTCATATTGGTGAGAAGGTCCTCATGTACAATTCCAGGAAAAACCTCCACCCAAGTATGCTTCGTTCCTAATGGCTCGGTCCTTACACTATTACTAATGTTTACCCTTTTGGTGCAATACAAGTCTTACATGACCAGAGTGGCCAAAGTATTACCATAAATGGGTAGAGACTTAAATACTTTTATGAGGATTTTACAAATCACCTGGTGGAGGAAATCCACCTTCAAGAAGCAACATACCAGTGAAACCCATTGGTATTTATCCATCCTTCACATAATATCTTTTATTATAATGAGGAAACTACATACTCAAGGTGTGGGGGGTGGGTATATTCTTGGTTTAGTTAGGAAATTTCATCATCTATCTTCTTTTTCTGTTTTTGGATTGCTGAATAGTATTGTTACCTTCCCCCCACCCCCTTCACTTTTGTACTAGAATGTTAATTTTTATGCCTAATTTATCAAGGAAAATGATACCCACTTTTTCAAACAAAATTATTCCCACTTAATAATATAAAATTATTTCCACTTAATTATGAAAGTTATTGAAAATGCATGAGGAATTTTCCTATTTCATGTGTATTTAACATTTAAAAAAAATTACTTCAATAAAAAATGTGTGTTTCAACATGAATTTAACATTGAGGTGTTATTTTTTACAAAAAATCTATTGCTTATCGATGATATAAATTATTGTATTATTTTGAAACCATTGTAAAGAATTATACCCTTTGTGTGAGTAATTTATGGGGAAACTGTGTCACTAAATATCCCCACACATCTTTTCACCCAACCATGAAGTGTGAATTTTTATTACTCAATAGAAGGTAAATATAATTTAAGTTAATATTTATCTGATTACCAAAATTATTTTTCCATACATTCAGTCCTTATTTTATCTTTTTCATTACTATACCAGATTGACCTATGTGTGTGTACCTTTTATCCAACTATTGTACGCCCTAAAAAAAACTAAAAAACTAAAAAAAAACAAAAGAAGACACAAAAATATGGTTTGTCTTGGGAAGGTAAAAAAAAACTCTTCTTAAACCTTTTATCTTGTTATAACTATTATAATTAGTGTTGTGAGTAGATCAAACAAGGTTTGAGTGATGAGTGTGAGATTTGTTCCAAGTTCAACTTTCAAAAAAAAAAAATAAATAAATGAGGGGAGTGATGAAATGTAAAACATATGGGGATATATAGGTTGGAAGCTTAGGTTTTGACTTCTATGAATTATTAAGTGAGTGGGTTCTTGAAATTTTATTTCAAAGGATGTAGGGTAGGTTCAAGGAAAAAATCATTTAAGCATATTTTTTTAAAAAAATAACATATATTTACTGGATAGAAATTTGAAAAAATAACACAAAATGGTTATCACATAGAAATATGGAGAATTAGTGACATGTTTAACTTTTTAATTACTTTTTTCGGTTTGGTATCATGCTTCTACTATAATTTCATTCTGATACAATTTATGAGACATCTTTTTCCATGATCACTGAGAATAACTCCTTGGTGTGATTTTTGCTCTCATCACACTGCTATCATGGATTAAATTTTTATTTAATGTTAAATATTCATTAATTTTGGAATATATACATGAATAATTTTTGAAAATGTGACTTTTCCTAGGATTTGAAATGTTTAGGTGTGGGTGTGTAATTGTACCATGATTTATTGCTTTATTTCACCCTTACACAACTATTTTAAACTGATTTTGTTTGTAAATTCCAAATTTAATAACAAATTAAAATTCATTATTGATTAAATAATATAGTTTTATTCAATATTAAAAAAGGTAAATTTTACTTATTTTTACGGTTTCATTGTAGGAAGAGGTGATTTGGAGAGCCCATAATGGAATTCAAGAAAAACGGGCCAAACTATGTGAGAGCTCAAGAACACTTGTGAACTTTAATATTTACTTTCAATAATTCGTGTCTCTAATTGGGATGAAAATTTGTGAGAGATCGTAAAACTATGTTTTCTAAATTTCTATAGAAGAATATATAGCACAATTTATCCATTTGGAGGACCAAAAGTGTCCCATAATGTGAAGAAATTCTAGGAAGGCCAGATTAGACCGCCCTTATGTATTTGGGCCATAATTTGGGAATCAGAACTCCAATTTGGATGATTCCTCCTTCGTTGGAAAGATATCTCAAATTAAAATCTCTACATAGAATTATAGGATATTTGAATTTGTTTTTTTTTCAACTAGCCAAATCAACTTGGTGAAAAAATCTATCATGAAAAGCACACCTACACCCATAGACCATTGATTATTCTTGGATCCAACCTACCAAATTTCTCTTTAAAATCACTCCATGGATCATTTGAAAGTTTGGAAAGAATAGGTTTAAGGTTTAGTTGAATTTGATAGATCTTTCCATCCATTTTATCCCTCTTCTACATCATGTACTCCTAAACTTCTTAGTGATTTATTTGGGGGGTGTTCTTTATTATAATTCCGAGCTCCATACTTGTAATCGTTGGAAGGTGATTGAATTTATAGGTTTGTAGTATATTGTTCTTAATTTATACCTTTTGAATTTGTATTTATTCTGGTATGATCAAATACAAATAAAATGAATAATAATCCTCATACTTCTATGCATAACCCAGATCTTATGATTATTTGAGTGTGTTAGTCTATTTTCTCACCCCTTCCCTTTCATGAGTGTGCGAATGGGTTATGTTAGTTGATAAAATACATAAGATTGAACCCATGAATATGCATTTTCTTATCTTGTGTAATAGTTTATCATTGACAAAAATATGGTCATATCATCACATTTTTGATGTGATGACTGAGTTCGATTTTTTACATCGATACAATTTTATTAATTTTAAGTGGTTGTTGGTAATCAATATCATTGATAGATAAATTCTTAGGCATTAATCTAGTAAGAAATCACATACCATACTGGTTTTAGTGTCTATAAATAAATAAATAAATTATTATTTCCCTTACTTTGAGAGTGATGATGGATTGAGCATCAAGGGACACTCACCTAGGTTGATTATGATTTCTCCAACTTATTTCTCACACTTAGTAATACTATTTCAATTTCTGTTTTTAAATCATAAAACCCAAAAACACTTAATCGCACTTCCATATTATTTTAATAATCAATTTTTTTTTATTAAATTAATGATCCAAGACTCCATCATGATATGACCTAGGGTTCCTGCTATACTGTATAAATTATAGTAAAAAAATATTTAATTTGACGTGCTTGAAAAAACGATCAATCTTTCAAATTCAGTTATCATTCTTCTTTATATTTCAGTAATGATTATATTGATCCTATCATAAAATCCATTTTAATGAGGATTTCATGATATTCTATATTGATTCTTAATCCTATACTTTGAAATATAGGATTCAAAATCATTCATAGTAAGTTTCTTCCCATAATTGGTTCTCAGTTATTTGATGTGAACACCAAGTTTTATTTTGACTTATCTTCTGAAATGTTTGGAAATTTACACCACTTTTGATTTATGTTTCATGAATGATAATCTTATCATTATTTTATGTTAATATTTTAATTTAATGAAATATAATCCACCTTTAGTGGACTGATGTATCATGGGTATACAAATATTTGAGTGAATCAACTCAAATGGTTGTATCTACACTCTTTTATGCTTTACTTGGACCATCTTCCCCTTTTGAAAAGTTGTAAAAATATGATCTCTATCTCTTCTAAATTGGAGCCTATATCTATATATTTTTTATTTTGAAACCCTACTTAGGTTCTTTTTTCAGTTATGACCAATACTTCTATGCTAGAGATTATTCTCTTCCTTGGTGCTTAGATAATATGAATTACTAGGATCTCTAATCTAAAATAAATTCACACCTATTTTTTTTCACCTGTTCCAATGACTTTTCTGTATTTAATTATATTAACGAAGTAAGTTTTTTTCTTAAAAATAACCAAATTTAATTCATCAAAAATTTAAATTACACTAATTAGATTATTCTTGAGCCCATTAATAAATAAAACTTCATGTGAATTCTACAAGTGTGGCTCAATTTTAGATGAGACAATTACTTTAATATTCAAATATATCTCATTATCTAAAGTAAAATCACCACCATCATGTTATTAAATATTTTTCAAGATATTTTTATCTACTATCACGTGTGATGAGAAACCACTATTAAGCATCCATATCTTTCTCTTCTTGTTGGATTTGAGTGCAACTTCAACAGTGAGATATTTTTCAGCATTAGGTTTCTAATGAGCCTTATTTCCTTTAGTAATCTATTATTATTTTCCCAGAATTAAGGTTATGCATTCTTTTTCATAATTACCTTTCTGTCCACATGTTCCATAGATCTCCTCAATCCCACCAACCCCATTTTGGAAAGGTACTATAAATGGTCTTTCATTATCATTCAACTTTCTCAAACCTCTATTACTTATATTTTTAGAGTATCCCCCTTAATTATTTCCTTATTTGGTTATACGTGGTATATATATTATACAAAAAATACAGGTTTTATTCCCATAAGAACAAAAAAACCAACAAAATCCCCTAAAATTGGATCTTTGATGAAATTGTTGAGTATGTATTTGAAAATTTTCTTATTATCTTGGTAAAAAATCAGCCTTATTCTATATAAATTTGATGGAACCTTTATTCATTTGACCATTATCATCTGACTTAGATGTTTTAGTTATATTCTAATGGTTTTTATTAATCCAAATTTTCTAGGGTTTTCATTTAGAACATGTACGGTTAGCTGAAATTAATTCAACATTTTCAGAAATAGAAGGCATAGATTTTACCTAATTTGATGAAAAAACTTTCTCAATACCCAATAATGACGCATAAATTAATTCAATATATTTATTAAAGTCACTCTTAAACTTAACAAGGTTATTTTTATCCTTAATACACCTTGATTTATCTCAGGTAATAATTTATTCTTATTTATCCATCTTCTTCTCAAATTATTTTATAATTCTTTCTTGCTCATCCACCTTCACTTTGAGGTTTTTTATTTCCCCAATAAAATCATTATACACACTTTGGAACTCATCTTCAACATTAATATATTTATTAAATTCCTTCTCAAGAGATTTTATTTCTTTCTTTTGTTGTGTGTTTCTCTCAAGGAACACTTCAAGTTCACTTTTCAACATATGCTCCATATATGTTTCTTATCCCTCTTATTCTTCACTACTTGAGCTATCATAAACCTTTTTAACATTTTACATGAAATTTATATATTTTCATATAAATATATTTATTATAATCATTTCTTAATAAATATATATCTTTTTCCTATTTACTCAACAAGATTCACTTCTTTATTCTATGAAATTTTATTTTACCTTTATCATATTTCTTGTACACTTTGGAATATCTTTTTTTAGATGATATATAAGGATTTTATTCACTATATTCATTATCATACTCCATAATATTATTTATTTTTAGGTAGTTAGATAAAAATTACCCAACTCCTCCACAATTAAATAATTTGAGTGGTATTTTTCCCTTTCATTTCCCCTCACATCTTTTAACTTTTTTAGAGATAAAATCAATAACCCTTTTGATAATATCATCAATATAAATATCTTATTCTAATTCACTTACCGATTCAACATACTCTTATTTAATGTTCAACTTATGCATGGATCTAAAATAAATCTCCTCTCTATCATTCTTCTTGAAAATTGGTGCTTTTCTCATTTCATAATTAAAAATACTATTGTGTAACTCATATAGGGAAATATCTTCTATATCATATATAATTTTTTTTAGATCTAATCCATTTGGGAATTTTATCATTAATTTTTAAAAAATTATAGATTCTTATAGATTTTATTCAAAACCACTGATGTGACTAACTACCTCATTCACCTCATTGAAGTAAACATCCATAGTTTCATCTTCATAAATTTAGATTTCTTTAAATTTATCTATTAATATTTATATTTTAGCCTCCTTGATCTTGAAATTTCCTTCATACATGTTATTTAACTTTTCCCAAATCTCTTTATCTTTCTGCAACCCCATCACTTTAGTGTACACTTTATCTAACAAAGATGAAAGTATAACTTTTATGTCTTTACCATAAACTTCCAAGTTTCATTTATTTGTAAAAGTAATAGGTTTATCTCTCCCAATAGGATGAAATACCATAGTAACAAAATCACTAACCACCAATCCTTATGAAATAAAATAGGGTAACATTTGGTTTTTACACCCATAAATTTTTTTCCCTCAAATAAGGGAACTACTATAATATTCATATAACTCAAAATATATATGATATTATTCATGAAGTGTATAATCCTTGGAGAAACTAACATTGATACCACATATAGAGACCATATTAGTTAGGGTAATACTGAGCGAGGGGGGGGGGGTGAATCAGTTGTACAAGTTTATCTTTATATAAATTATTCTTTTGAATTAAACCCCTATGACCAATTAAATTCTATATTCAATCTTTAGAGTATCTTCCAAACCCATATGAAAGAATATAAAATGAATATGACACACAAGAAATTTTATAAGGTTTAACCATGATATGAGATCCAACTCCTTGCCATGGATAACCACTTATTGGTCTATGGATTTTATTATCACTATAAATTTTTAGTGATCAAAAATACAATACATGTCACATATAAGGTTTGGGTAGGTATTATAAAATTCTAAAAATGGTATGGTATTATCCATTTCCCACAAATAATATGGTGTTATTTATATTGGAACCACCAATATTTCAATATTCCTCCTTCACTCTTGTGCTTGAATCAAATCTTAAAATCATAACTAGATGCTTTAGTATCAAAAGATATATCTTATTCAAGAATGAATTAAACTTACAGAATGATTAGTTCATTAGTAATAGGTTGGTATTCATCTCACAATTATTTAGGATGATCCTGTCACACATGAGAGAATTAATACATGAAAATATCTTCTTACTTATCAGTAAAAAGTTCATGGATCAATGACTATGAAATTAGAATGCCTCAACCTATTTAGAATACTCATATAGAGTGCATGGTATGTTATTAAGTTTTATCTTTTCTTGAAAAAACTAGTCATCAACACAACATAATATCAACTCCTTATCTTTTTAAAAATTGATCCACTCATCTCTCATCATTTCTAACTTTAATAATTATATAATATTTATGATAAATATTTCCACAATTATTTTGTCTAAATTTCTTGAAACTTATTCATAGAAATATTCCCTAAAAAATAGATGTTTTAGTATAAGAATATTAATTTCAATGTTTCTAGTTTTATCATCTTTGAATTAATTTGAATTTGAATTTAAATTATCCCAATGATTTTTCCTAATATTCCTTAAATAATAATGAAGATATTTATGAAATATTTTCACAAAAAATAATCTACTGAGTTCTATTTTTCAAAAATAAAGGAAACTTATGAAGTTGTAAAGAACATTATAATGAGCACTAAACTTTCAAAGACTTTTAATAATCTTATGATCTCAAAACTTAAAAAATACACGCTCAAATTTAAGAAGTTGATTTTTCATAAATTACTGAACCTTATGAAGTATCAATACCATAAAATGTTTAGTGTGAAACCTTAAGAAGGTTTTAATAACCTTATAGTTACCTTTAATAATCTTATACATAAGTGACTCAACCTTATGAGGTCCCTTATGAACCTTTTGTGCATGTGTCTCAACATTATGATGATGGTTGTCTCAAACTTATGATGATGGTTGTCTCAAACTTATAATGATGGTTGTCTCAACCTTATAGGATTCATGACTTATCTATATTTATTTATCTCAATATCAAAATTCAATGTTTCTTTGAATAATCATAGAGATTCTTGAAAATCATCCCATACCACTTCCAAACATCTCAAAAACACATAAATAAAAATATCAAACTTATAACCTCACAATTGAAAATAATGACAAATTACTCTAAAATTCCAGGTTTTGAACATGATAAGAAACTTGAACATGTTTTAAAACTTTTAAAATAACTTTATAGACAATCCCCTAGAGCATGATATGAAATAATATCTCAATTAATTTTGTAAAATAGTTTTATAGTAGGAAAATTAGACCCTACTTAATTTATTAATAAAGACTATAAATTTATTTTGATTATTCAAATTTATATAGATGATACAATCTTTGGATCTTCAAGTGAAATGAATTGTAAGTAATTTTAAAACTTAATGCCTAGTGAATTTTACATGAGTCTTATGAGGAAATTAAAATTATTTTTATGACTTCAAATATTTCAAAGGAATGATGAAAATTTTCTAAGTATTCTAAATAATTGGTGAAAATATTTGGACTTGACAATTATAAAAGTTCAAATACCCCAATGAGTTATTCTTGTAAATTGGATTATAATAAAATGGAAAATCAATGGATGATTTTTTTTAGAGGAATTATTTGTAGTTTAATTTATTTAACTACTTATAGACCATATTTAATGTTTAGTGTATGAATTAAGGCTAGATTTTGAGATGAACCTAAAGAGAATAACTTGAAGGCTATAAAAGGAATTATTAAATATGTTAAAGTCTCTTTAATCATGGATTTTTTATCTAGTAAAAACCAATTTTGAATTAAAAAGTTAGTTTTATTTTTGATTTTGGAGCTTGTAAAATTGATAAAAAAAGTACCAATGGTATGCATCAATTTTTAGGTAAAAGTTTAGTTTCTTGGAGTTAAAATAAATAACTTCCTATTTCTTTATCTACAACTAAAATAGAATATATTTATATTTCTAGTTATTGTTCTCAATATTTATAGATAAAGAAAATATTAATTAATTTTGATGTTCATTTAAACAAGTTACCCATTTTATATGAAAACTAATCTATAATTGTTATTTATAAGAACCCTTTAAAACATTAAATTACCAATCATATTGAAGTTAGATATTATTTTATTAGACCTAATATACAAAAACTTGAAATATATTGGGAATATGTCTCTACTGATGATCAATTAGAAGATATCTTTACTAATCCTTTGGATATAAAAAAGTTTGAGAAAATTAATTTTGAATTTGGGATGATGTAAATATTATTTAATTATTTTATAATCAGAATAATTATAAATAATTTATTATTAGTTTTATCTTTTTGTGGATCCTTTGTAGAATCTGTTTTTACTTACAGGAGTAGTGTTAGACTCACTATTATATCTATTTTAGAACATGAAAGATGTAATTTTAGAGAAGCTATTATTGTATTAATCTTTATTCCTAGTTTTCTAATTTTTCCATTTTATATTTGCATCAATTTTAGATGGATTTATGACTGAAATTATATATTTAAAAAATATTCTTTAAATTGGTTTTTAAAATCTATACACAAAGTTTTGATTATTTTATAGTTTTAATCAAATTAAGTACTTTGCTGATTATATTTCATTTGTTTCTATGTATACGAAGAAAAAATAATTATTTAGTTATTTTATTTAAATATATCTAAGTGTATTGAAATTATAGAATGTAAAATCTACTATATATTTTTTTAAAAATGTTTTTCAAATCTATTTTAAATGATGAAATTTCAGTTCTTAAATCTATTTTAAATATTTAAAATAAGATATTGGGATTTTATATTTATATTATTTATAAAAAAGGGGATATTTGTTTATAAATATATAGATTTTTTTATTAAAATATATTTATTTTTTACAAAATTTGAAAGTGTTTTCTTTATTTTCATTTTAAATTTATTTTTACTTACCAAAAAGAAGGTGTATTATGAAACTTTTTTATCTCAATTTTTTTTTATTATTCTAAAAAGGGGGATAATTTTTATAATTGGTTATGTAATTATAAAAAATAGAGATATTGTTGAGTGTCTCATTACTACTTTTTTTTGTTTTTATAATTACAAAATGATTTTTTATTCCCTCTAACATGAGTTTGAAAATGATAAAGTATTTCCTTGTTTGATTCTTGCAATACTTGTAGAAAAAAAGAATGATGTTGAACTTATTTGTTATTTATTATTTATTCATTTTATTTCTTATCTTTATTATATTATCATTCTGTGTCAAATAATTTTCAAATTAAAAAGTTTTACATTTTTAATTTTTTAGAATTTTCAGAATTATAATGTCAAATGAAAATGGTAAAGTCTTACATGTTGAGTTTGTAATTATTATGCTGTAGAAAATCCTATACAACAATAGAAAGTCCTATGATGAAATAGAAAGTCTTACATGTGAATTAAATATCTTACATGAGAATAAAAAGTATTATAGAATCTAAACTCCTAAGAAATCAAAATTTTCCTAAGTATAAAGTCGTACGGGATTTCTAAAAGACTTACATACTCTTGAAAAAATCTTACAAAATGGTTTTATGCTAAAGGGAAGAGACTTATAAAAAAATGTAGTCTTACATGATATCAAAGTCATATGATATCAAAATTTTTATGATATATAATGTCTTATGAGATTCAAAGTCTTATGAATTGATTATTGAAGTCTTATAGAATTCTAAAGTCTCACAAAATTAAAATTATTATGTTTTCAAAAGTCTTATGCAATTTTGTATGAATCGATATTTTTTTTCAAAATCTAAAAATATGCTATGTTTTTTTATTCTTTGTATTTCTATGCAATATATATTTATATTATGTGTTTTCCTTGATTTGTGTTTTCCATAATTATTTTGATTTTATGAAAATTAAATTAGAATTATTTTATACAAAATTAAATTAAAATCATTGGGTAAGAAGCATGTTTTATATTTAGGCTGCATATTTTATGAAGTAAATTTTAAATTCAAATTTTCTTGGTATTTGTAGTAAGATGTTGATTATATTGGAACTATAATTTTTTTTAAGACCGATAGAGTCATATTTAAAGGGAGTATTCATTATTCATTCATTTATTATTATAATAATTTTATCAGTAGAGTTTTATATTTTTATAGAATATTGAATTTTCTTACAACTTTGAAGTATTTCATTACCATTGAGAGAGGGAATTGTTGCTACTATATTGGAAAAGAAAAACTATAAAGCATATACATGTGACTATTATTTTTGAAAGTTTCTATTCATGAAGAAACTATATAAAAAGATTATAATAGAACTAGTGAAAAATACTTGAATGAATGTTGAGTGCTGTATACATTAACTTACTACTCTTAATATGTGATTTTTTTGGTTAAAATCAATCATGAAACTATAAACTATTAAGGAGATCAAAACTGCATCTTCCTATAAATTCATAATGTAATGAATCCACTTGGAGCACCATCTAAAATGAAACCTAAATCAACCCCCATTGGCCTAAAGGCCATTCTAGATCCCTATAGGTTAGTGAAAAGCACTCTAGAATAAATAAGAACAAAATAAGAATGTTTTTTCCTTATAAAATTGAACATAAAATGATAAATAGTGGAAATAAAATCCAAACAAGGCATAAAATGAGATATCCATCTATAAAAGAAACCATGAAAGTAAAATATACCATATAACAATTCCAAGGACTGATAAAATTGAAAATAAGGAAAAATATACCAAAACACCAACATCTCTATGTGTAAGTGAGGCAATGTCACACACACCTCTAGAAAAACATAAACCCAAAGATATAATAATATTCAATGCACTGAGAAACCTTCTAAACCTGTTATATATATATAGGAATGAGCTACAATCCTAGTAGTTTATCACTCACCAACCCAAACCATAACACTTTAAAATAGAATCCATATCATTTAGGTTTGAAAATAAGGCTAAAAATTAGGTTTTACAAGTTTTCTTTAAAATAAACAAGTATTAAACATTTTCCTTGAAAACACCATTTTTCCCAAAACCAAGAATTTTTTCAAATAAAACTACAATTTATTTTCTCACAATATAACATTCATAAATTAAAATTTGTAATAGTTTTAATGGTAAATTTAAGGAAAATAATATATGTTTTCATAATTTTTTGAATAATCATACCTTGGAAAATATACATAAAATGTTTTCATGAAATCTAAAGGTACTAATGAGAAAATATATAGAAAAAAGTCAACATATCCATCAATAAATCAAATTGTTCACAACAAAATATACTAAAAACATCAACTAGCCTTATCCCAAATGCCTGGTCTTACCCTATCCCGACCCAACTAATGGGAAAACACCTTAAGTTGACCTAAGTCCCACCTAAGGACATTATCCAGAACATGATTTTAAACTAGTTCACATATGTACCTATAATTCCTGCCTAGCAACCTAGGTTATCCCATGACATTAAAATGGAGGTAAGAATTTTAAAGTAGCATCATATCATATATAATATCATATAATCACATTTTAAAACAATACACAAGCCTTTATCACACCTCCAAACACCCACATAGGAACATTCCCCTTTATTAAGCATATCAATTCAATTAAATTGAACTTCCATTATAATGTACATTCCATTACAAGAATTCAAACATCTATCAGGGTAATGTTATATGGGTTTACATTTTCCAATAAATTATTTAATGTGATAATCATGCCTTTCCACATTTCACTTAGAATACGAAGACTTTAAAATCAATTTAAGGCTATTTATAAAACCATTTATAAATCATTACACTTTAATAAATACTTTCTTTCAAAGCATCATTTCAAAAAAGGGTCAAATGCACCCTAGATTTTAAAAACCACACTTTAATATTTATTTTATAAATCATCATCATAAACATCTCAAGGACAATTATGAAGAGAAAAATGGGTATTTCAATTTCCAAAACAAGAGTATATTCCATTAAAATAGTTTTTACATCAAATAATATCAAAATACCATTTTTTCCAATTTCATTCTAATATTAATAAATTATAAATATTTTATATAGCTATTATATATATGTGTAAATATTTTATGACATTGAAAACTCAATATGAAAGAAAAATAAATTATAGATTCAATTCTAAAGGGATATGATTGGGACACCTACCTCAAAATACTTGAAATCTCAATCAACAGAAGAAATCTGAAATCCAGAGAGAGGAATGACTTGGAAAAATGAAAAGGAGATACCTAGAGACACAAATCACAATTATAAAACATGGATCTAATGAACTCACATGGATTCCATATAACTTGGGAAAGAAGTACATAAAGAAGATGAGGATTCGTGATCAAGAATGAGAATAACTTTTTTATTGAGAACCACCGTGATGAACAAAACTTTGATCCACCAAGAATAAAGGTTGGGGAAGTAAAAATTTCCAAATGAGATCTTATAGGTTCACATAGGTCTAGGGAAGGTCAAGGAGAAGATTAAAATAGTAAAATGGGGATTTTGGATAAAAAGATATAAAAGACCCTACTAATTCCCGTATCCAAAGACACCAACAGTTACCTAGTGGATCTCACTAGCTCATCGATGGATATAATAGATCTATTTTAGACACTTTACATCCCACCAGTTGGCTGGTGGAGACCCACTAGCTGGACGATGGTTGCAGCAGATTTTTTGTACCACTTTTTTACCCACTGGCTGGTCGGTGGCCCTCATCGGCAAGCTGGTGGTCATGCTGTAACTATTTTAGCTAGAGGTAATGGTCCACACTAACTTTAATCTTCTGATCAGCCCTTTGATTCCTTGATGAAATTATAAGAACACTTAAAAAGACACCCAAATAAAATTAAAGATGTAAAAATTCTCCCCACCATAAGGATTTATTCCCCTAGAAGGCTTCAAGGATATTGGTAGATCAAGAAGAAAGAGGAAAGACAACCCAAGGTACACCAATGAATCTGAAACATTAAGCAACTCCAAATGATCAAATTTCTTAGAAAACAACTAGAAGAGATTCTAATAAAACAAAGGAATAAATTGATATTAGTAGATGATATATAAAAGAGCTCACTCTGCGAAATGAAACTTAAAAATAAAACCAGAGAACTAGTTTAGAAAAAGATGATAAACTCTCTAAAGAAAAAACACCGAGTGAACAAGATTCATAAATCAGAAAAAAGAACCACAAATACTCAAAAAAAACATAACCATTTAAATATGAAGCAACCTTGAAAGCACCACACATGAAAGCCTCAAACATCACAATGAAATAATAAAATTAAAAATATTATCGCCTCAAAAAATCCAACCAAAATCTCATGAAAGAGGATAATTGAGAACAATTGAAAATTCACCAAGTAGAAACATGACTCATAGATAGTTACATAGTATAGATTTAGGTCAAGTGGGGGTAAAATAGGACCACATTCCTATAATACAAGATTCTAGTAATTCTAATCAAAACATTAGATCTTCATCGACACTACATCCTGATTTCCTCAATACTTACGCATGCACACCTATACACAATAAGAAATAATAACCCCTAAATCAATGCAGGTCCCATTTCAACATGAGTGAAGAGAATTACAATAGAAACTGAAGAATAAGTATTTCCAAAAAAACCCCAATCCCAGAGTGGATTTTCAAAGGAGAATTAAATAAAATAAATACACTTGGATCATCTCTAAATAACCCATGCCCATATAAAGGATAACTCAAACTAGGATTACTAAAGGAGTTAAAATTACATCCTTACACATATAATTTTTCCCATGAATACTCAAAAAACTATAATTTCCTATTACGAGTATTCCAAAACATGAAAAAAGAATTCTCAGGGAAGAGAATAGACAACATTTCAAAATTATAAATTCAATATTGGTGGTCTCCCCACCATATTTTAATTTTTCTTAGATCCAAACTCCCTCAACTAAACTCATCAAAAAATTGGAATTCAAAAAAGTGAAAGAAAATCTAAAAATCCATAAAACCTAATTATTACATCACCATGATAGATTCCTTCAATGAGACTCGAAAAAAAAACATCACCATAGAGAAACTAGGGAAACCAAAAAAAAAACTTCTAATGTCACAAGGTCCACAAGATAAAAAGAACTGCATCAAGGTAAAATCAAATGGTCTTCACTCTAACATCAAGATCAATAAGCTAGACCAACATCAAATTACATTGGAATATCCTCTACTACATGAAACTTATCCACTCTAAGGAATATGGATGGAGACCAGTTTTCTTGAATCTTATACTATGTCTCAGTGACCTTGGGAGCTAATGATACCTACCTGTAAAAAGGTGAAGACAGAGTCTGACTAAACCTCTACATATGACTTAGATAGACATAAGTGATACAAGATTTAGGAGTCTTATTACAGGTGTTCTTCATATGAACCACATCACTATATTGGTAACCGAAAAATTGCCTCTTTCTTAAGGAAGATGGTGAGAAGAAATAAAAAAACCTTTTAATCCCACTACTCATGGAGTATGACTTGTAATACTTATTTTTTTAATTGTTGGATATTCCTTTATCACACCCTAGAATAAGAGAAATTTCCAATTCCTTTGGTGCTTATGTAAAGTCTACTTAAACCTTGATACCACACATAAAAAATGTTCCATACAAGTCATTTTTGAGAGGAAACAAAACTTGTGATAGATCTAGTTTAATAACTTCTCAAAAACACTAAGACATTAGAGAATCATATATGGATAGATGAGGAGGATAAATTACTAACATGATAAAATGGTGATCATAATCCAACACCATTTTATCTCATTACTGGAGACCATAAAATTTCATATACTTTGATAATCTCACTGAATCAAGAAATAAATCTTGAATGAACTCCACCATGAAAGTTTCCCAAGAATGGTGCTTTTGTTTCTTAATATAGTTAACATAATTCCCCACTTCCAATTCAGAATCTCTAGAATTAAGGTTACAAACTTAACCATGAGATATTCTAGAAGTTTAATTTGAATGATGATCTCTTAAATATTTTTCATCCATGTCACTTCTTCCTAATAATCCTATTTTCCAAATAAGTGAGAAGGATTAAAGATTTAGAACCCTAAAAGGTAATCCTCACATAGGGGTATAAGAGTAAGGATATAAAGCCCTGATACTAGAGCCTATGGATAAATTGTACAAAGATAATCTTAATCAACCAAACTTTTTATTAATTATAAATGAGGCTTACTCTAAAAATAAGGGAAAAAACCTATCATTTTTTTTGTAAGTCATGTATCATAAGAAAAAACACAAAACAACAAATGGACTTAAAACACCATTGAAAAAAAATAAAAATCCAATACTAAAAAAAATCCAAACTAACAAACCCAAGTCTAAATTTATTTACAAAACAAATTCACCTCTTTGACCCAAGAGGTTTTTACCAAAATCCATTTTAAAAAGAATCTATATTATTTAAACCCACATTTTCACAACCTTGAAATTTTTTAAAGAAAAAGGCTATATCATTGAAATACTTTAAAACCGGATTTTTAAAACATTTTACACTTAAACCCTTCAAAAGGTTTCAATTAAAATTTATTAAAATCACATAAAAACATTGAAAATAATTAGGATTCCAACCCTTTCATAAAATAATCAACCAATTTTTTCAAAAAAAATTCATCATTTTAAATTCAATATATTATAAATACAATAAAAACAAAACACCACTTTGAATTTAAAAAATTTTGAGAGATAATCCCACATTTATAAAAAAAATATCCTTTATCAAAAGAAGGAAAATGAATATAAAAATTTCTATAACTCTAGTAATTCCCAACTCTTTTTAAAAAAATGAAGGGTTTTGATTTAAAATATCAAATTAGACCAACTAAAACACTAATAAAACCTTCATGAATTAACTCTAAAAATTTTCATAATCCAAAGGAAATAGAAAAGAAAAATCAACCCAACACTAGAAGAAAGAAAATATAAAAATTATAATAAATATTATATACACATGGTTTGGTTTCATGGTTTGGAAGACCACACACTAATCATGAGAAGTCCACCAAAAGTCAAATAGTGCCGATTTCACAACCTATTCATGGTTTTAAAAACCATTCATAGTAATCATAAACTCTTTGAATCCCTCCAAAACCAACTTAAAAAATTATAGCTTCTAAAAATAGATCATGAATTCTCAAGGTCATAAAGAAACACCCAAATAAAAAAATTCTCAAAAACATTCAAGGATCTGGCTTGAACTTAAGATAAAATTGTCTTAGAAAACTATAGTAACATAAGAATAATATCATATGGGTAGTGATCAAGAACCCACCTGTGACTAACTAATTATATTCTGACATTCCTACCTCTAAACTACCAAACATATCATAGTAATAAGGGAAAACCACACTTTGATACTAATTATGATGAACTAACCAATAACACTATCTAAAAAAACCTTATAATCCATACTACACTAACTTGAAGGGTGTTACTGATCCCCAAGGGCTAGAGACAAGAACCCAGGCCTCAACAAGAATGAAATGAGAATGATTTATCCCAACAAAAATAAATATAAAATGATAGATAAAGGAAAAAAATACAAACAAGGAATAAACTGAGATATCCATCTATAAAAGAAACCATGGGACTAAAAAATATAAAATAATAAGGACAATGTCCAATAGTAATAAAGATAAGGAAAAAGGTGAAAAACTGCCAATATCTCCTTATGCAAGTGAGACAATTCTGTATACACCTCAACCAAATCTCGAAATAAATGATATAAGAATATCCAATGCACCAAGAAACCTGCTAAAGCTATAATATATATAGGTGTGAGCTAAAATACTAGTAGGTCACCACCCACTAACTAAAACCATAACACTTTAAAATAAAATTCACATCATGTTGGTTTGAAAATAAGGATAAAAAATAGGCTTTACAAGTTTTATTTATAATAAACTAGAATCAAACATTTTCCTTAAAAACAACCTTTTTCCCAAAACCAATCCTTTTTACAATTAAAACCACAATTTATTTTATCATAACATAAAAATCATAAATTATAGTTTAAAATAGTTTTTAAAGGAATATTGAAGGAAAACAGGATATATTTTCATATTTTTACAAATAATCATACCTTGGAATATATATATATATAAAACATCCTCATGGAATTTAAAGGTGAAAAAGAGAAACAGTCTAGAGTAGTGTCAACCTGGCCATCAATGAAGCAATGTCTATGTTCTAGAATACAATGAACACATCAATCAGCCTCATCCCAAACACCCAGTCTTACCCTATACTGTCCTAACTAAGGAAAAAACCCCTTGGGTTGATGTAAGTTCCACCTAAGGACACTAGTTAAAGCATGATTTTAAACTTATGAACATGTGTACCCAGACTTCCCACATAGAATCCCAGGTCATCCCATGAAATTCAAATAGAGATCAACATTTAAAAGTAGTATCATACCATATATTATATCATATCATCACATTTATAAACAAAACATAAGTCTTTCTCACACATTCAAACACCCACATAAGAACATACCCATTTATTAAGCATATCAATTAAATTTAATTTAACTAATATCGAAAGGTACATTCCATTACAATCATTCAAACATCCATAATTTCCATTACACATAAAGGGGAATGTCCTATGGTTTTTTTCATTTTCTAATAAATCATTTAAAGTGAAAATCGGGAATTTCCACATTCCACTCATAATATCAAGACTTTCAAAGAAATACAAGTCCATTTATAAAACCATTTATAATTAATTTCACTTTAATAATACTCACTTTCAAAGAAAAATTTCAAAATGGGTCAAACATACCCAAAATTTAGAAAACCACACTTTTATATTTTTTTTAAAACCTTAATCATAAACATATGAAGGAAAATTATCAGGGGGAAACTGAGCATTTAAATTTCCAAAAAAACAGTATATTCCCTTAAAACTGTTTTCACATCAAATCATATCAATATCCAATTTTTTCCTTTCATCAAAATATAAATAAATAATAAATATTTTATATACCTATTAGATATAAGTGTAAAAATTTTATGATATTTAAAACTCAATATGAAATCATAAACAATCATATATTAAATTCTAAAGAGAGATGATTGGGACACCTACCTTAGAATACTCATAATCTCAATCACTGGAAGAAATCCACAAGCTATAGAGAGAAAATAATTAGAGAAATGAGAAGGAGATACCTAGAGACACAAATACCAATTATAAAACATGGATCCAATGAACACCCATGGTTTCCATATCCCTTGGGAAAGAATAAAAAAACCAGATGAGGATCCATAATCATGATAGAGAAAGATTTAATGATCAAGAACCACCATGAAGAATTAAACTTTAATCAAACAAGAATTGAGTTTGGGGAATCCAAAATAACCCAAAGAGAGCCTCTAGGTTCACATAGGTTGAGGCAAATTCTAGGGAGAAGATTAAAATAATAAAATAGGGGTTTCTGATAAAATGGAATAAATGAGCCTACCAAGTCCTGTATCCAGTAACGCCACTGTCTACCAAGTGAATCTCACTGGCTATCTAGTGGATGAAGAAGATATTCTTTATTCACCATATATCCCACTAGATTATTAGTTGAGACCCACCAGATGGTCAGAATCTATAACATATTTTCTGCACCACTGCTCGATACACCGGCTAGCTGATGGCCCTCACTGGATAACTATTGAACATAATATAACTATTTTAGCTACATAAAAAGGCCCAAAATAACTCCATAATTTTGAGGATCCCTATTATACCTCAATAAACTTAGAATAAAACTTAAAAAACACCCAAGGAAAAGAGAAAATTTAGTACGTGACACATAACATCAGTGTTTTAAATTTATTTTTGTGGTGACGTCTTCCTCCCATATTTTCTATATGTGTTATTTTTGGTTTATGATTTTGCATTCAAAAGTAATACTGAGTGGGTTATACTACCAATCAAAAGTTACATTGGTTTATGCCTCTAATTTTAAAAAGTTAAGTCTTTGGGTTGTTCCTCCAGGGTGGAAAATGAAATCTATGGGGTTGTGACTCCATATTGAAAAAGTTAGTTGTAATGAGTTGTGACTCCCCTTTAAAAGTCAAGTGTTATGTTGGTTTTTACTACACTATAAAAGGTATTTTTAATTGGTTTGTGATTACCCATCAAAATTCAATATTTTTGTGGGTTAATTTTCTCTCATGTATAGAGAGAAGTGAAGAGTAGAAGTAGGATCACTTTGATCTGAAATACTATAAAAATATCTCATATTCATATTTTATTTTTCAAAATTTAAATTATTTTAACTCTAATAATTTATTTAAAATTTTATAAACTATTCAATTAACTCTTCATATTTACCATTAAACTATCTCACTATTTAATAAAATACTTTCTTTATTAGGTTCTTAAAGACTAAACTCAAGTTAAATGTTTAATATTCAATAATTCTTATGACTGATCAATATAAATTTTAAAGGGGTGATTCAATATCAATATCTAGACTTGAGTGTTGATAATTGAATTTCAAGAATCAAAATCATATTAAAAAATATCCTCTATACTTGAGTGTGATAAAAAATCAAACTCATACTAGAATCATATGGGTCAAAGTTTAATCATAATAATTTCAATGATTTTATAATTGATAAAATTTAATTCATAATTTTTGAAAATAAAATAAAAATTTCACTAATAAATTTTCAAGAATTAAAAAAATAAGAAAATACTTATAGTGATCTATATGTGAATAAAAAACTACTGGAATTCACACTACCATTAATGCCACGAGTTTTCAAATACTATAATGCCTATTTGAAAAACTAAACTACTACTACTACTACTAGAGAATTAGAGGAGTAAAAATAATATTATATTATTCTCTTTCTCTAAAATTATTTATTGCACCTCTCTCATGTATCCTACTTCTTATTTTACTAAACTACTATTTTTCTATCTGCACATAATTATCAATATTCTTACACTTATTATTGTAAATAACCAAATCCTAGAATCCTAGATTTGATGGTTACTTTATTAAATTGGCACTAGATATATGTGATAACATCCCAAAGGACTAAATAAATTAGTAGTCTTGTCAAAATAGATACATACTTGATTTCTATATTACATTGGAAATATAATAACATAGCATAATTAATTTTTTACATCCTTGATATCATTCATAATATCTTTCTTCATATCTTGGGGAAAGGAAAATAAATAAATGGTGTGCTTAGATTCTCAGTAAGGGTTTAATACAACAAAAAATATTATGAGTAAATAATAAATAATAAACATGGTAGAGTGGATAATCAAAACACATGAAATTCAATAAATAATTTGAGTTTAATGAGAATCCATGGCTAATATAAATATATAAAACACATCGATAATGAAAACTAAATTCTTAATAAAGGAAATACATAATTCTGGACATTCATAATCGAGGCCTCTCAACTAATAAATCATGAATCTTACCATAAAGGACTCTCAACCAAGTAATTATCATTCTAATAAGGCTTCTCAACCATGACATTATCATTGTATGGATTGGAATACAAAAAATACCCAACTATTATGACATGATCTTAAAGCCTTAACCTATACATCATTCCAACCTATATTTTCTCATGAGACTTATCAATGAATTGAGGAGATATTTATAATTAGGACTCAACCTTTACTTGTATATCTAATGAATTCCTAACATTTAGAATTATCAATACAATTAATTCTAAAAATTCCTTATAATTCAAAAATTATCTGTATTAAATCAATAATATGAAACATAAATACTTCATCATTATAAACCATATAGAGAAATAATAAACATGGTATCATTGTATCATATTATTAGTACCATCAATGGGTGTTTTCATAGTTTAAAATACCTTTAAAATATTACTAGAACATTTCTTGAGTAAAATACCCTTTTCATTTTGAAAATACTTATTTAAAATATAAAAAATTATAGAATATTAGGAAAAAATTTTATTTTAAAACAATATTGTAAACTTTTAAATGATGTTTCAAAACAAATTTTTTTCATACTATTGAAAAAATCTGTTCATACGGTGTTTTTTAAAACAAATATTATATCCATAACCTCGATAAAAGGTTCCTCATTTGAAAAAATACAAGAATATTCCTTTTAAACCTTTATAAAAATTAAAACATGGGTACAAATTACTTTTAATAAATCATTATACAATAGTAAAAACATTCTTGATTTTTTTAAAGAAAATATTGACATAGAAGAAAAATATTATTGATCAAAAGAAAACAAGGTTGGTTTTCCTTAAAAACACTATTTTGGTATCGTTGAGTTCCAAAAAGGTAAAAATGGAACTAATACTTGAAAAACATAAAAATAACTACATAATAAGGAAATATATTGTATTTAAGATGTATATATCATAAAATTACTCTAACATAAGCTTAAACATAAACAATCTTGAATAAGGATGAAATTGTGAAATAAACCCTTACTAATTTTGGAAAATTTTGAATCATAACCCCAATGAAAGAAATGAATTAAAATGAAACATTAAATACCATGAATATTAAGAGATTCATGATATAAATGTCAAATGGTAATTATTTACACCACATAAATGAAACAAGTGGTGAATATGTCATATGTCTCATAGAAATAAAAGTGAGATGAGAAAACCCTTACCTAAGGCCCAAATTACTTTGTAAGTAATTTTAGACTCCTATATAATAAATTTAAATTTATTATAATTATATAAAATAACCATGTAAATATTTATAATATCATATATTACCTAATTATTATATTTAAACACTCATTTTTTAATAATTATTTATTAAAATCATTGTTTATGAGTGTTAACTGTTTCATTTTTTGTGAGATTTTTTGGTTTGGTAGTTCCAGTCATTGTACATTGATCATGGTTCCATAATATAAATAATTATATTAATGATATAAATATAATATATATTAATTATATATATATATATTTATATACACCCATAAAAGGTAGAGATAGAGAAATTAAATACACTGTTCATGGAGGCGGTAAGCCGTACATAAGCATAAACATTGTTTTAACTTTTCAATAGATATAATGAAAGAATGGTAAATTATAATTCAAATTTAAGTAATAATTATTATATCACATATATCACATATATTCATTAAATCTATCCTTATTACCATCCAAGTAAAGTGGAAACAAAAAATGGATCACATCGCTTCGTGGAGGTGGTAGTCTACACGTACGCATAAGCGACGCTATCATTTTCCAATGGATTGAAAGATAAGAAGGTAGATATGATATTATAATTAAAAAATAATAATTATGTCATAAATATCATATATATTCATTAGTTTTATCTTTATAACCATCCAAGTAAAGTGGCGATGAAAAAAATTGCATCGCTATGTGGAGACAGTAAGCCGCACGTAGGCACGAGCGATTTTTACTATTTTTATAGGATGAAAAATAGAGGGAAAATAATTTTAACACAATAATAATAAAATATTATTATATTTATTATATTTGATTTATTATTTTAGTATGATTATAATATATTTAGAGTAATTATAAGAAGAAATAAATTTGAAAGATTCGGTAAAGATGATTACCTCTTCTTTAGTAGACTTACTTTACATCCCTTATAAAGGAACCTTTTAAAGGTCTTTTAAGAATACCATCACATATAATTAGTGTATAGAGAATTTTATAATATTATTTTTTAGGTTTTTGGTTGAGATAGGTTGCTAAAATTGGTGTAAATAAGAGAGGGAAACGACGTCCTTTTATAATGGAGGGAAATGACACACTTGGAGTTACTAAAAAGTTTAAAATATAATTAATATATTTATCAATTAGAATGAATCAAAATAGACAATAATTAAAATAAAAATAGGTTATGGTATAAATATCATCATAAAATAAAATTTTCACTAGTTTTAGTATCATTTGAAACCTTATCTTTTGGTTTAAACCCTTCATTAACCATTTTAACCTTAAGTGAAATAATAACTATTTCAATATTAAAGGATTATAATTTTACTTATATAGTAAAAAATGGCTCATAAATTTCCAATGAGTTAAATTTTATAACATATATTATCCCCTTTTCCATATTTCAAGTTTTTTTATTTTTAAATAATTTAATAAAATATTATTTTTATAAAATATCATTAATGTCATTTTTGACACTATTCATTTAATTTGACTTTAAAGACATCAAGAAAAATATGTAATTCGAATATAAACCTTTAAAAAATATTTAATATGTTGTATTTATCTAAAAAAATCATGAAACTCAATTATTTATCCAAATTGTGTCACTTTTAATATTTTTTAAAATCATTTATTTTATATTCCTATTAATTGAATAAATACTATACCAGCATCACATAAGCATTTAAGGTAATTATTTAATGAATAAAAATTAAAAATAAATTACCATGATGAAAAAATTAATTCAGATATAATTTTTTTTTATAACTTAACATTTTCTCTTTTTATCCTAATGTAAAAATTTTAGAGATGATAAGGTTAAGAGAGTGACATATTGCATTTTTTTTATTAAAATAATATCAAGGTCACAATCAAATGAAATTGGAACCAAGTGGACATATATTCAAGAATCGGATGGAAATGGATATACTAAACTCATCCAATAGGATAAATTCAAGTGCTATAAAAATTCTAAATCTATATCCCAATGTTTTAACCCTATTTTACCCATTTTACCCTTATCGAGGTGACAAATATTTACCAAGGTTATTATTCATAATGAAAAAAATTAAAGGGACCTATTTACAAAATTTTATACTCATAATTATAAATATGGAATCCATTTTTCAATAATAAATATATAGAAGTGTTAGAAATCAATTTTAATATAAATGTGTAAATGTAATGAAAAACAGTTCTTAAAAAAAAAATACTTTTTTAAACATAAAAATTAACTTATATCAAAATCATGAATATTAATGTTTCAAATAGATTTAATTAGATTATTATAAATCAAATAGATCATATTTAAATTTAATACTAAATCCAAAATAGAATGATACTTTTAAACTACTTATTTTAATAAATGAGGGTATTTGAAAAATCAGTATTTTTCATTATTCACTAAAAAATCAATCATTTTAGGAAAATACTAAAATTTCATCTTAAGTTAATTTTAATATGATAATTTTAAAAATTATATTCATTTTATATAATACAATTCCTAAATTTGGAAAAAATTAATTACACATTCCTTTCCTAAAATGTAATAAAATCATTTTTGAAGAAAATGTTTTTTTAAAGTATAAAATGATTTCATTAAAAATTGGGTGAGCATTTACAAATAATTAAATCATTCATTTCTATTGATTAGGAAAATTATACATATATTTTATAATTTGGATACTCATATTCATACCCTCTAATTCAATAACTAGTTTATCACATTTAAATAATAATATTTTTATTATACATCTTAATACGCTTAAAGATAAGTATTGTATGTTAAACAAGATATTGAACAACTCAAATTATTTAAATAGAAATATATCTCAAAATATTAAGATGTTAAATTCTACCCCCTTAAATAAATCTATTCCTTTTAATTTTATCTCAGTCATCAAAGGTCCAACCTTTATTGAAAACCCACATCATACAAAGGAATAATAAAAATTAATTTAACAAAGGAAAGTGGGAAACATAATGGTTACCTAAAATATATCATATTTGGGTTCCCAAATAAGGATAAAATTGGTGTAAATTTTAAATATTTACGTGGAATATAAGACTAACATCTAAGGACTAATTGAGATTGATAGAGAACATGGTTATGAGAACATTAGTAACCTTAAAACCATAAATCAGTGAGGGGTGAAAAAACCACCAATTTATTAGAAATGAAGGTAAAAGAATAACATTTTTATATGAAGATCCTTTTACTATATTATTTTATGCATCATATACTAATTCCTAAATCCTTAAAATTAAATAAATCCAAAAAATCAGAATTATTTCAAATCCAAAAATAAGTATAACGATCATGTTTGAAACCAGGGAATAATTTTTATCTTAATAGATTCTGATCAATAACCATATACCTATTAGATTTCTTGATTTATCATTATTTTCTCAGAGTGTAAAGTGATGATTTGATATCCATGAAAAGAGTTTGTAGATTTAGAATCAAATAAAGCATGAGATTTTATGAATATTTTTACTACATAAGAGATTTCAACTTTAGTTGTAGTAATTGTATAAGCTTGGCCTTCTCCCCATAGATTATTCTATGGTAAGTTCCCTTGATTCTTGGTAAATTGGTTTGAACAATTACCCATATATTTATAGATAAATAATTTGATAGTATTAGTTTCTTTCTTTGCCTTGCATTCAAGATCCTTATGACCCCTTTATTCGTACTTGAAACAGAATCCAATTCCCATTAAAAAAATACCTAGGTGTTTATTTACATAATTATAACATGTGGGAAGTTCCATCCTTCTATTACTTTCCTTTACCTCATTTCTTTTTTTGGTGCTCAGTTATCCTCTTATTCTCTTGATTTCCTTTGAAAATATAACAATTAAAGAATTGTTTCTCTATTATGATGGAACTTGATACCATATCATTATATGATTAAAATGTTTGGGAGACTAGTGCCTTTAGGAGGATTGGATTAAGCCTATCAAATAAATGGTGAATATTATAATCTGAATTACATACGTAGTCCATAATAAATCTTTCTAATCTTATAAAGTTTGCCTCATAATCAACAAAAATTTCCTCTTAATTCTATCTTATATTGAGGAATTACATTTCTATATCATCTCATTTATGATGGGGAAAGTATTTATTGAAAAATATCACTTTAAAATTTCTCTATTATATGTTTTCTATTTCATCAACCTCTTTAGTATTTTAGATCAATGAGCACCATTGATCAAAATATCATTTAAAATAATAAAATGATAGAATAAAATTTTCAATTTCATTAATTCCCAAAGCTAGGAATATTTTTTGATGGATTTAATCTATTGTTAAGGTACCAATGGATTAGTAGTTATATTAAAATATGGAGGCTTCTATTGTATGAAGCGACCCAACATAGGTGAATCACACTATGTAAAAATATGTTGTTTCATATGGGAAATGTTATTCATCATAACCCACATAAAATTACTTAATATGTCCATGATATACTCATTTCTAACACTAGATATATTGGACTACTCAGTAGGGAAATCCCTACATTGACTACGAGTATTGACTCCCTTTCTTATGTTAGGTTCTATCACTAAAAAATGACACATACTGAGTTAGCTCATAATCATAATGAATATTGATCCATAAATTAAAAAACCTTTTATGGAAAAAGTTATCAATTACTATAAGGGATTATCATAATTATCATATTAGATATGTTTATCTAAAATATAGTTCCTAAGTTTTCTAATAAACTTTCTCTAATACCAACTATAAATACCCCAACCCTAGTGTAACATCTCGACCCGAGATCCACTTAACCCGTGCCCTGAGCCTGTGGGTCACATGGCCTCAAGTGTATCTCCTTGTACACTAGAGGCTGCTAACTAGTAGTGAGGGTGTAGAGGTGGTATAGTGGGGAGACTATACCTTCATATCAGAGTGGTACAATAGATACAATCATATACAATCAATAGTGGAAGCACAATATAATTAGAAAAAATAATAATGCATCAAAATAAAAAATACAACTAATATAATAGACTAGTTTGGAAGCATAAATAAACAGAACAATTAAATAAATAACTCAAAATACAATAGGAAGTGTCTGATACATGGATGCATGGCATACTGATAATAAAAGGGGAATAGGGGTAAGGAAGATACAAGCATGCTATACAAACTACAAAAATAATAAAAAATTTCTCCACTAGCATCTCGAGCTAATGCCCGATCCTATACTCCAAAGCTCCATCTATAGGAAAAGTCATATTAATAAATGATAAAAGGGTGTGTTTTCTTATCAATACCTATATAGATAAAATCTTCTCAGGTACCAAAGGTAGCTCGAGTAGGGTGTGAGATGAAAATCTCAGTAGGCCACCACCAACGGTGTATACATGTAATCCAATCAGTGCTCATAACTAAATAGTGCGCAGGAAAATGTAATTAATTAACAATACTAAAATAACTAAACAACTGGCCTGCTCAGGTTCCTATAGGACACCTGGTGGGTCAACCTGCTTCTTCTCATGGATATAATTGAAGTATGAACAGTTACTATATATATAGTAATAATATATATATTTTAACTATATATATATATATTTCATCCACCTATATGAACCAAGTACATGCAGACATAAGTGAACATATACCTAGAATACTAGTGTTGGCTAGATCGGGGCATAACTCAAACATCCATAACCATTCTTGAATAATCCTAAAAGATCAAGCAATAGGGTACATTACCTACATCCCAATATAGTGAGAGATATTATGCAAGTCACTTGGGATGGTGAGTAATCCATCATGTCATTACTCTATGAAAGGGGTGTGACAAGTAAATCCTAGTGTCCTAATAGTGTTAATGGTGTGTGATGTCATGGTCAACACTCGATGTAAGGGAGTGTGATACCGTCATTCTCAATAGTCCCTTACCATCATATCACAATCTGTATGAAGGTGTATTCATATTTATATTTGGCATGGGGAATTAACTTCCATACATCTATTTTACCCTTACTCTAACTCTGATGATTTTCTTATATGGGAGCCTGCCCATAATGGTGTGATTGATTCCAAAAGTTTTTATAACCACAATTTCACTAATTTTGACCCTATATTTTGTTGGTTGATATCCTTTAAAAAACCCTAGATTAAAACTTCTAGACTCAATCTTTTTTGGTATATTTCTTACAACCGTATTCCTACTGAGGTTTGTCTTTAAACATTTGGTATCCATATTTTCTCTAAGTGACACTTCTATCACCATCATATAGAGGATACCGATCACATATTTCTATCTTTTTCTACAGCTTTTTCCCTTTGGGATTATATTGCTAACATGTTTGACTATAGATGCTTATTCTTGGAATCAATTTTTCCCAAATAAAACATTGTGTGGAGCTTGAATTTTCATATAAAATCAAGAATCTCTTCTTAACTGCTGTTACCGAGCTCCTCCATGTGATCTGGTATGATAGAAATTCTATTATTCACAACAAACTCTCATTTAATATTAATGCAGTTTGGATGTGGATACTCATCACCATTAGGAACGTGACCTTGATTCAGAAATATTTTTGTGACAACACTGTTAGAGACTTTGAGATCCTTCGTTGAATTAGGATCGAAGGTCTTTACAGGCATCCGAGGTGCACCATTGAGGATTTCTGGAAAGATCCACTCCTAGGTTAGATCAAATTAAATGTTGATGGTGCTTCTAAAGGCAATTTGGGACCCACGGGATATGAATCTATTTTCAGAGACTTTCTTGGACATTGTCATGGATGTTTCTTTGGAAGCTGTGGTTTGGCTTCCTCTTTGGAAGAGGAAATGTTGGATGTGATTCATGCAGTTGAATTTGTTAAGAAAAAGTTCTAGAAAAACTTTTGGATTTAAAGTAACTCAAACACTATTGTCCAAGATATTTGGAATGGTGTGGTGCACCTTTCGTGGCTGCTTACCACCCATTGGATGAGCTACCTTGCTTCGCTTCTGGAGATCAGACACATTGTCACTCATTCTTTTCGAAAAGCGAACATGGTTATAGATGGAATTTCAAACAAGGGAATCAACTAGAAAATTACTTGGCTTGATGACATTCCTTTTTATTTTCTCCCTCTCTATAAAAAAGATTGTAATAAAATACCCTCCTTTAGACTCTTGTAGTTCCTTTCATTCTTTATAATAAATTATGCTTTGGTCTTTGACCGAGGCACCACCTTTTAAAAAAAATACATCATGACCATTTGCTTCAATTAAATTCAATCCATTAATTTTAATAATCATGAAAAAACAATTCATAAGGCTCAAGGGTCCATTTAAAAGGTCACATGGTCAAGAAAGGAAATTGCATACTTTGGAAATTCTAACCATAAGTGGGATAATCACCTAATGGGTGCCTTGGGTTCTATTTAATACTCATGTATTAAGGGAAATTACATTTAAAGGCAAAGTTAAAATATAATTAGGTGTTCTGGGGAATTTAGCATTTAGCTACAAGGTCTAATTTAAAGTGGAAGACCCATGGGGTGTCCATAAGATGGGTTCAACACCTCTAATTCACTAAACAAGGATCAATGAATATTTATCAAAGTACGAGGGTCAATTTGATATGAAGGAACAAAATAAAATGGTATGCTTAACAAAAAGCCAGTGTGTAGTGAAACAACATAGCTAGGTTACATCAAAACTCAAAAGGAAAATGACGTGACCACCTACCTCAAGGTTTTAGATGACTCCTAGCTCAAAATTGGACTCAGATTTGGAGTAGGATGAAAGAGATATGAGAAATGATCCAATAACCTGAAAATAGGGAAAATGATATTGCACCTAAATAGCACAATGGATTAAGGGAAAATGAAATTGTAAGGGAGAGGATTAGAGAACGTACCAATACAGATCCAATGATTCCAATGGATTGAGAAATGAACATAAGATAAGAGAGTTTCTTCAAAGCCTAGGTTGATGATTTTTTGAGATCAAAGGAAGAGAAATCTCACTTTAATCTGCTGGAGGAAGAAGAAAAAAAAATAAATAGGTTAAAGAGTTAAATGAGGGAAAAAATAGTAACTTCACCTCAAAATAAGGGGGCGTATGGTTTAGGTGCATGGATTGAAAACCATGCGATAACCCACTATCCAAAAACATAGCAACACTGCACAACCATGAACCTCAGCCCGCATGATTATAGACAAACTGTTCAGCCTAAAGGTGTCCATTGTCTATAATTGCACAATTAAAACTAACAGTGTGGCATAGGTTTCACGATTTAAACAAACCGTATGGCCCATTTCTTTAGCACAATTTTAGGAACTTTGAGCTCCGAACAAGCCTCAAACACTCATGGGACCTTCCTTAGGCCATAATACACCTTTAACATGATTAAAAAAAGGATTAAAATTGAAAAAAAACGATCTATAACTTTTTGAAAAGATAGGTCATTACAACCACCCCTCATTAAAGCAACTTGTCCCTGAGTTGGCATTCTAAGGGTACATAGGTATGATCAATGAAGAGTTACAGCCACTAAGATCATATGTTAGATTCCTACTCCTAGGTCTTGTCCTATAATTGTTCATGCTACCATAACACCTATACCAAAGGGACTGACCTTCCTCAGAGTGTTTTCACATTCTGATCAATAATAAGAATAGGATACTCCTTGAAGTAAGCATCCACATATAACTCAACCTCATCAGGTTGAAAGACATGTGATGGGTCTGGATAATATTGGTGAAGTTGAGATACATGAATCACATCATGAATAGGATAATATTTCTAAGTAATCATTAAATAGTAAGCCATTGGTTTGATCCATATCATAACCTCAAAGTGTCCAAAAAACCTTTACAAGAGCTTAACCTACCTCCAAATATGTCCATGGCCTAGCCTAGCTAAGACTCACAAGAAAACTCAGTCTCTGACCTATAACTCAAGAGGTTGCTGATGTCTGTTGGCATAAAACTACTGTCTAGACTGAGTTGTCATCATGTAATTTCTAATCAACTGGACCTACTCCATAGTCTCCTACACGAGATTTGGTCCAAGCATAGGTGCCTCCCCTTCCTCTAGCCAGCACACATGTGAGAGACAAGAACTACCATATAAGGCTTCATAAGGATCCATCTTGATGGTATCCTAAAAGTTGTTGTTATAAGAGAACTCCACAAGAGGAATATGCTTCTCCCAAGAAACACTAAAGTCAAGGATAAATTCATGGAGAATGTCCTATAGCACTTGAATCATACACTCCGTATGTCCATTAGTCTATGTGTGATAGTCCGTGCTTAGAAGTACTTGTGTACCCAAGGCCTTCAGCTATCCTAGTAGGAATCATGACATAAAATGAGAATCTCTATTAGAAATGATAGAATTAAGAGATCCATTAAGACGTACAACCCCCCTGATGTACAATGTTCATATCTTGTATACTGAGAATTTCTCTCACATAGGTAATAAGTGTGCATCCTTTATCAACTGATCAATGAAAATCCACACAGTATCATTACCATGAGGTGATCTGGGTAAACTAGTCAAAAATTCCATCGAAACATCATCCCATTTCCACTCAGGAATGGAAAATGGATACAAAATCCTTACCGGTCACTGATGTTCCACCTTCACCTACTGACAGGTGAAATACCGAGTGATGAAGTCAGAAATTTCACATTTCATACTAGGCCACCAATATTGGAACCATAGATATCAATATATTTTGGTGACACTAGGTTGAACCGACCATACTGAGGCATGGAATTCCCACATCAGATCCTCTATGATGTCTACTGGGACCCATACACACCTATGGAACAATAGAGTATCATACCCATCCATGGTCCAACCTGAAGACGTATCGTTATTCGATACACTTTCCCTTAGGAAAAGCAGGATCAGATAGCTGTCTCATTCTCATCCATTCTAGAAGAGTAGAAGTTAATGCTAAGGCCATGAGGATAGTTTGACCATAGTCCTCCTGAACATCAACATGAATCTATAAGAATAAGGATATAAGGTACCATTAACCACTGGATTCCTAAACTGCTTGTGTCAGAGTATTTTAGATTATAGAATCGGCTACTGAATCCCTATTCCCAAGCATGTAGGAAAGCTCGAAATAAAACGACTATATGTACTCAACCCACTTGAACTTCCTGATATTAAGATATCATTGTGTAAAGATGTACTTGAGGATTTTTTGATCTATGAATACTAAAAAAATATCTCCAAGTAGATAGTGTCTTCAACATCATAAGGCATGAACTACAATAGCTAGTTCGAGGTCATGCATCAGGTAATTCCACTTGTGAGGCATCAACTGATGAGACCTATACATGAAAAATCACTCTTCCTTCATTATAATAACTCCAATCCCAATACCTAATGTGTCATATTATATGGTATAGCCTCTTCTTAGTTCTAGAAGAATCAATATCGACACTGAAGTAAAATGGCCCTTCAACTCCTAGAAGGATGCTTCACAAGATTATGACCATATGAATTCCACACCCTTCTTTGTTAAGACTGTAAGAAGAAATAATATACATGAGTAATATTGGATAAAGAATTTGTAATATTCAGATTTCACCAATAAACTCATGATGTCAAAGATGTTCTTGGGCTGTTCTCAAGAAACTACAACTCTCACTTTATCTAGGTCTACTAAAACGTATGACTATGAGATTATGTGACCTAGGAAGTGGACTTTGTTGGTCCAAAAGTGTCATTTACTGATCTTAGAATAGAGCTAATGCTCTCTCAATTTATTCATAACAATATCACTATGGGTTCATGGTCATGTCTGGAGTATGAATACACTAAGATATCTTCAACAAAGACTACCATGAATGAATCTAGATATGGGTGAAAAACCCAATTCATAAGATCTATAAAGACTATAGGTGAATTCATGAGTCCAAACAATATAACCAGATACTTGTATAGGATATACTTTCTCTTAAAAGTTGTGTGAGGTATTTATGAATTCCTGACATGAACCTGATGATATCCCAACCACAAATCTATCTTTGAAAAAACCTTCAACCCTCAAAGCTTATCAAAGAGGTCTTATATTATAGGTATTGAATATTGATTCTTTATTGTGTTATGATTCAAATGATGGTAATCCACACAGATCCTAAGGGTACCATCTGTCTTCTTGAAGAAAAGGACCAATGAACCCCAATGAGAAGTGCATGGGAGTATGAAGCCTTTAGCCTATAACTCATAAAATTGATTCTTGAGCTCTTTAAGCTCATTAGGTGTTATACTATAAAGAGGAATGGTCACTAGTGATTCTCATGGTACTATTTCAATAGTAAAATCTACCTCTTGTATTAGAGGTAGACCAAAGAATTCATCCCAAAAGATGTCCCTAAAATGATCCACTACAGGAGGAAAGATAGTGGTTCATAACCCCTAGTTATTAAGGAAAATACTAGTGATCTTAGCTATCACATTATCCAACCTCTGATGCTTGGGTCCAATTTGAGTATCTCTAACATCCCATTATCTCTTATTCATGTGCCTAACTCCCTATAGTTTTGTAAATGTTACCCTCCAATGATAGCAGTCAACATGGGATCAATAGGGAACTAACCAATTCATACCTATGATTACGTCAAATCCCATCATGTAAAGGGAATAAAGATTCCACATAAAAAGGTAATTTCCTATCTCAAGAGGAAAATTCTTACAATGGTGAACACCCTCAGAACGGATACCTAATAGGGTGTTTAGCATCATAACACCATAGTAGTGATCAATCTCAAGGCCCATACTCTTAGTGATTTCCTCAGATATAAGAGATTGAGACATGCCTATGTAAAATAAAGCATATAATAAAGTGGAGGCTACTAGAATATTAAATCATACAGTAGAAGGTCTGGTGCTCATCTCCTCAATCATAGGCTGGAATGCATGTAACTAGCCTATACCATGACCATGAGTCACTGCCTGACTGCCTTGAGCAAGCCCACTCTGTTGAATCTGAGAATCATAAGTCTGAATACCTCTGCCTCAAACTCCACCTCATCCTAATTAACTAGTGGCATTCTGGATGACTATCTATGATGATCTTACTAGCCCCACTACTAATTATGGAGTAGGCATATATCCCTTCTTGCTAGGCATTGTTAGAAAAGTCCTGAAGAAACGATGGATATAGCCCATCCTACGATGCACTCTACTATATCTTTCAAGCACTGAGGCTTCTTATTCCCTAAATTTCCACACTAATGACATATCAATAAGATTTCAAGGCAATGAGACTGGTTACTTCTACCCCCATGAGAAACCTCGAAGTGATGCTTATTCCTAGATGAAGAATCACCATTAGATTTAGGTTCTAAACTACCCTAAATCAAACCATCAACTTCCCTTAGATTCCTCTCTATAATAAGGGCCTGGTTGATGATTTTATAAATAGTTTTCAACCTAAACACATTAACCTATGACTGAATGGCATAAACTATCCCATCCTCAAATCTCCTGGTGGTCATAAGAACATTTCCTGCTCGAGTAGGAGTGAATTACTGCAACTCAGTGAAATGAGTAGAGTATTTTATAACTGGAATGATCCCCTTCTGTAGGTTCATGAATTATTTGGATTTATCATCCCTTAGAGTATGAGTAAAAAAGTATTCATAAAAGTTCTTTTGGAGATCCGCCCAGACCATATCTCTGTGAAGATCTACCTAGGTGATTACATCACACCACCGCTTAGCTGAGTCGCATCTAAGCTAAAAGCATGACACTCTACTTTAGAGGAATCTCTAGATGCTCAAATATCGATAGGATTGATTCAATCCAAGACTCCATAGCATGAGGTCCTCCATCCCCCGAAAAGGTAGAAGGATGCTGCTACTGAAACTCTCGAGTCAACTCTACCATACTTGGGGCTGGTCAAACTACACCTCACATATTCTAAAGCATACATAGAAACCCCCCACAGAACTAGGAATCAGTGCCCATATCAGAAACTAAAAGAGGTTCCATAGGTGGCACTATAGGTGGAATCACTGGCGGCTTAGGGACCGCCACCTCAAGAGAATGGTTGTCACTGCCTTCGAGGTGTGTGATCAGAGGACATTATGGTGGCATGATACTACAATTCCAAATGCACACCTTATAAGAGATTTAAGCAATTGAGAAGATTTTATTTATGAAACTAGGATAAGAGTAAATCCTTACTATATATAGATCACGCCTCTCTAACTACTTCAAAATACAGGTCTAGATGATATAAAGATACCACAATAGGCCATAAGAACATAAGAGATACCCCACTACCCACTACTAAGGCTGGGTTTAGGTTTAAGTCTCTATCTCACATGTATAGGATAACCAATTTCACTTTTGATCTCATATTAATTTTGATTTTTTGATTTTTCAATTGTTTAAATTACTTAAAATGGTTAAATCAGATGGTGTACCACTTTCAATCCATAAGGGACCATACACATTCCATCCCATGTCATGAATGGTCCATGGATCAACGTTCCATAATTAACTACTTAAGGTTTCTGATTTAACCTATTAGGGAAAACATTGTCAGGATAAAGTAGACACTTTAAGTATTAATTATGTTTTCCAATCCTTGTAAAAAGTGTTAGAACATTTCAATACATATTCAAGGCACTATCAATATGCAACAGGAAAATGAAAGCTAAGAATAGATGCGACATGAAAAAATGCAAGGAATATTAGTCCTAGAATTCCTAATAATGATGCATGTAAAAATTCTCCTTACCCTCATATCATCGATCTAAGTATGAAATAAACCCCCAATTAGAACAATAATAATAACCACAACACAACATGTGCATCACTCAATGGTGAAATGACATCAACAGTAATAGGTAAAAGCAGAACAAAAATTATAGTTTAGGAAACTTGGCCTTTACCCCCAACATGGGTTCATGACACCCAAGAAAAACTTATGAACAAGTTACTAACATTCCAAATATACAATATATTATCCCCAAATAACAAAGTAAGAATGGAAACTCCTTTGATAACACCTTTTAATGTCATAACCTAGAATCCACTTAACCCCTGCCTCGAGCTGGTAGGTCACATGGCCCCAAGCGCACCTCCTCGTACGCCAGAGGATGCCAAATAGTATTGAGGGTGTAGAGGTGGTACAGTTGGGAGACTATACACTCATATTAGAGTGGCATAATGGATACAATCAGATACAATCAACAGTGGAAGAAAAATATAACTAGAAAGAATAACAATGCAACAGAAAAATAAATACAACTGATATAATAAATAGTGTGGAATCATAAATAAATAGAACAACTGAATAAATAACTCAAAATCCACTAGGAAATTTCTAATACATTGATTCATGGAATGTTGATAATAAAAGGGGAAAATGGCTCAAGAAGATACAAGCATGCTGTACAAACTACAGAAAGAACAAAAAATTTCTCCACTAGAATCTCATGCTAATTCCCGATCCTTACTCCTAAGCTCTATCTATAAGAAAAAGCATATCAATAACCTATATAAGGGAGATTTCCCTTATCAATAACTACAAATATATAATCTTATTAGGTACCAAAGGTAACCCAAGTAAGGTGTGAGATAAAAATATCAGTAGGCCACCACCAATGATGTATACGTGTAATCCAAGCGATGCTCATAACTAAATAGTGTGCAATAAAATGTAATTTATTAAAAATGATGAAATAAATAAACAAAAAGCCTACTCAGGTTCCTATAGGACACTTGGTGGGTTTACCTGCTTCAGCTCATGGCTGTAATAGAAGTATGAACAATCACTATATATATAGTAATAATGTATATATAGTTTAATTATATATATATATATATATTTCATCCACCTATATGGACCAAGTATGTGTGGAAGTAAGTGGCCATATACCTGAAATACTAGTGCTTGCTAGACCGGGGGGTAACTTAGACATCTATAACTAGTCTAAATGAGCCTAAATGATCAAGCAATAAGGTAAATTCCCTAGATACCAATAGAGTGAGATACATCATGAGATTTACTCAAGATGGCGAGTGAGCTATAATTTTATCACTCTAAGAAATTATTGTGGTGGGTAAATCCCAATATCCTAATAGTGTTAATGGTGTGAGACATCATGATCAACACTTGATGTAAGGGAGCATGATACTGTCATACTCAACAGTCCCTTACCATCGTATCAAAACTTGTATGAAGGCATATTCATATTTATATTTGGCATGGTGAATTACCTCCCATACATCTATTTTTTCCATACCATATATATATATATATAAATATAATCAATTCATTTAGAATATTCATTCTTTTAATATAACACAAGAGGTAATAACTCTAATATCCCCCATTATCCAAGTTAAATTATATACATGAAATTTCAATTCAAAATGATCATTTAGATAAATCACAATCAAAAGGAATGGTTTCACTATCCTTTACGCGTCATTCATTTAATCCATTTATTTCATTTAAAAGAGGGAAATACATCATGAACATTTCCTTCAATTCAATTCAATCCATTCATTTTACTAAAGCATATAAAAATAATTCATATGGTTCAAGGGCCCATTTAAAAGGTCACATGCTCAAGGAAGGCAATTTACTACTAGGGAAATTCCAACCATAAGTGGTATAATCACCTAAGGGGTGACTTAGGTTTCATTTAATACTCATTTATTGAGGAAAATTTCATTTAAAGTCTAAGAAGGAATCTAATTAGGTATTCTGGGAAATTTAAAAATTATCTACAATGGCCAATTTAAAGTGGCATACCCATGGGGAATCTATAAGATGGGTTCAACACCTCTAATTCACTAGACAAGGATCAATAAACATGTATCAAGGTACAAGGTTCAATTTTATGTGAAGAAACCAAATAAAAGGGGATGCTTATCAAAATACATCTTGTTACACAATAGTGTAGCTACGAGACATAAAAACTCAAAGGGAAAATATGTGACCACCTACCTCAAGGTCATAGATGACTCCTCACTCAATACCAGCCTCAGATTTATAATATGTTGGAAGTGATTTGAGAAACAGTCCAACACCCTGAAAATAGGGAAAATGATATTTCACCTAAATAGAATGATGGATTTTAAGGAAAATTTAAATAGGAAGGGAGAGGATTAAAGAATGTACCAATACAGATCCAATGCTTCCAACGGATCGAGAAACAGACACTAGGTCAAAGAGTTTCTTCAAAGCCTAGGTTGAGGAGTTTTTGAGCTATAAGGAGGTGAAATCTCACTTTCATCTGTTGGAGTAAGAAGGAAAAAGAATAAATAGGTTAAAGAGTTAAATGAGGGAAAAAATAGTAAATTCACCCCAAAATAAGGGGGGGGGGTAGGGGTACATAGTTTAGGTGCATAGTTTTCAAATGGTTCGTAAACCATGAAAAAACCACTATAAAAAAAAGCAACACCATATGGACGTGTGCCTCACCCCACACGATTGTAGAAAAATTGTATAGCCTATAGGTTACCACTGTCTACAATCGTATGGTTAAAACTAACCATGAATCCTGGGTTGCAAAGTTTAAACAAACTGTGTGGCCCAGTTTAAACAAACTATGTGGCCTATTTCTTTAGCCCATTTTCAGGAACTCTGGGCTATGAACAATCCTTGGATGATCTTGAGACCTTCCTTAGGCTGTAATACACTTTTAACATGATTAAATAATGGATTCAAATTGAAGAACAAATGATCCATACCTTCATGAAAATATGGGCTGTTACACCTAGTAGCTTAGATCTAATGGTTACTTTATTATATTGGCACTGAATACAAGTGATCACATCCCAAAGGAATGAATAGTTTAGATGTCTTGGTAAACTAGATATATATATTATTCCCATATAATATTGGAAATATAAAAACATATCATAATAAATATTCTTTAATCCTTGATATCATTCATAATATCCTTCTTCATATCTTGGGAAAAGGAAAACAAATAATGGGTGAGTTCATATGCCCAGTAAGGGTTTCGTACATCAGAAGATATCATGAGTAAATAATAAATAATTAACACGATAGAGTAGATAATCAAAACACATGCATTCAATTTATAACTTGAGTTAAATGAGAATCCATTGTTAATATCAATATAGAAAACACATGGATAATGAAAATTGAATTCTTAATAAAGGAAATTCATAATTATGGACATTCAGTATCAAGTCCTATCAACCAAGAAATAATGAATCTTACAATCAAGGCCTCTCAAACAAGACATTATCATTCCATCAAGGCCTCTTAACCAATATATTATCATTGTATGGGCTAAAATACACCAAATACCCCACTATTATGACATGATATTACAACATCATCATATACATCATACTAACCTATTTTTGTCTCATGAGACCTATCAATGCATTGAGAGACTATCTATAATTGTTCCCCACCCTTTACTTGAATGTACAATACATTCCTTATATTTATAATGATCAATACAATTCAATCTCAAAATTCCTTATAATTAAAAAATTATTTATATTAAATCAGGAATAAATAACATCAATACTTCATCATCATAAAATCTAGAGAAATAATAAATATGGTATCATTATATCATATTTCTAGTAATATCATTGGGTGCTGTCATAGTTGAAAATACCTTCAAAATATCACTAAATCATTTTTTGAGGAAAATAATATTTTCATTTTGGAAAGAATTATTAAAAAAAAATTTCTAGAAAATTTGGAAAACATTTTCTTTGAAAATAATATTAGAAACTTGTAAAGGATTTTTCAAATAAAATATTATTCATGATGATGGGAAAATCCATTTGTGCGGTGTATGTTAAAACAATAATTCTACTCACACCTTTTGTAAAAGATGAATCATTTGAAAAAATAAAGATGGTTCCTTTTAAAACTTTATAAAAAGTAAAAAATTGGTAAAAATGAATTTTAATAAGTCATTGGTGAATAATAATAACCTTATTTATGAAATTTTAAAAGAAAATATGGACATGGAAGGAAAATATTCATGACCAAATGAAAACAAGTTCAGTTTTCCTTAAAAACATTATTTCAGTGTCTTTGAGTTCCAAAGAAGATAAAAATGGAAATAATAATTAAAAAAACTAGAAATAACTATAAGAGAAGAAAATATAGTGGTTTTAAGATAGAAATATCATATAATTCCTTCTTTGTAAGCTTAAACATAAATAATCCGAAATAAGGATGATATTGTGAAATAAAACCTTACTAATTTAGAAAATTGTGAATCATAACCCCAATGAAAGAAATAAATTAAAATGAAAAATTAAATACCATGAATATAAATATATTCATCATATAAGATATTAAATGGGAATTATTTACACTACACAGATGAAACAAGTGGTGAATATGACATATGTCTCATAAAATTAAAAGTTATATGAGAAAACCCTTACATTAGATTCGAATTTCTTTATAAGAACTTTTAACCTATTTTATAATAAATTTAAATTTATTATAATTATATAAAAGAAACATATAAATAATTATAATATCATATATGATCCAATTATAACATTTCAACACTCTTTTATTAATTATTCTTTATTAAAACCATCATTTCTAAGTGTTAACTGTTTCATTTTTTATTATAATTTCGGTTTGGTAGTTACGGTCCTTATAATTTGATCATGGTCCCATCATATCTATAATTTTATTTATGATATTAATATTTTATATATTCATTATATATATATATTTAGAGTCATACATAAAATGTAGAGATATAAAAATCAATTACATTATTCATGGGGACGGTAGGCCGTACGTACGCATGAGCATTGTTTTCACTTTTCAAAAGATGAAAAAAAATAAAGGTAAATAATAATTAAAATTTATATAATAATTAATATATCATATATATAATATATATTCATTAAACATATACTTATTACCATCCATTCAAGGTGGAAATGGAAAATAGATCACATCGCTTCGTGGGCGTGGAAGTCCACATGTATGCACAAGCGATGTTATCATTTTTAAATGGATTGAAAAGTAAGAAGTTAGATATGATATTATAATTATAGAAGAATAATTATTTCATAAATATCATATATGTTCATTATTTTCATCTTTATAACCGTCCAAGTAAAGTGGTGATGAAAAAAAGTGCACTATTATGTGGGGATGATAAGTCGTACGTATGCCTGAGTGATGTTTTTCTTTTCATATGATGGAAAAGAGATAAAAAATGGTTATCCCATAATCATAATAACATATCAATATATTTATTATTCTATATGTATTATTTTAGGATGATTGAAACATATTTATAGGAAGTAAAATAAAAAATAAATTTGAAAGAGTCATTAAAGATGATTACCTCTTCTTTGATAGAATTCCTTTAGAAACTTTCTTAAGGACCCTTGTAATGATATTTTAAGAAGAATAAAACCTTTGATTCATGTATGGAAAAGTTTATAAGATAATTGAGTAGGGTTTTTGTGAGTTAGTTTTCTCATATTGGTGTAAATAATAGAGGGAAAGGGTTTCCTTTTATAAGGTAAGGAAATGACACACTTGGAATTACTAAAAAATTAAAATATAATCAATGTATTTATCAAGTATAATTCTTAAAAATAGAAATTAATTATAATAAAAATAATATATGGTATAAATATAACCATAAAATTAAATTTAGATAGGTTTTGGTGTCATTTTAAACCTTATCTTTTAGTTTAACCCCGTCGTTAACCATTTTTAACCTTAATCGTGGTAAAAACTATTTCAATATTTAAGGGTTATAATTTTAATTATAAGGTGAAAATTGGATCATAAATTTTCAAGGGATAAAATTTTAAATAATATCTTTTACCCTTGTATTATTTTAATATTTTTATGTTTTTTAAATAATTTATTAATAAACTATTATTAGAAAATATATTTAATGTCATTTTTGACACTAATAATTTAATTTCAATTTAAAGGCATAAATAAAAATATTTAATTATAATATAAATATTTTACACATACCTAAATTTTATATTTATCTAAAAAATTCATTGAACCCAATAATTAATTCAAATTGTGTTAGTTTTAATATTTTTAAAATCATTTATTTTATTTTTATATTAATTGAATAAATACTTTTTCAGTGTCACATAAGAATTTAAGGTAATTAATCTATAAATAAAAATTAAAAATAAACTAACATGAAAAAAAATTAATTTATAAATCAAATAATTATTTAGAACTGAAATTTTTATCTATTTATCATAATGTAAAAATTTAAGATATATTAAAGTCAATAGAGTGACATTTTTTTATTCTTTTCATAAAATAATATAAAGATCATAATCAAAGAGAAATGGAACCAAGTGGCCATATATTTATGACTTTAATGGAAATTTCCAGATACACTCATCCAATAGGTTAAAAGAAAGTGTTATAGAAATTTTAAATCCTTATCCCAAAGTTTGAACCCTATTTTACTCGTTTTATACTTACCAAGATGACAAATATTTACCAAGGTTATTATTCTTAATGAATAAAAATAAATGTGACCTATTTACCAATTTTGATGCCCATTATTATAAATATGGAATAATTTTTTAAATATTAAATCTCTATAAGTGTAATAATTAAATTTTAATATAAATTCATAAAACACAATGAAAAACAGTTTTTAGAAAAATGTGTTTTAAACATAAAAATTAACTTATATCAAAATCATGAATATTACTGATTAAAATGGAATTAATTAGATTATTCTAAATAAAATGGATCATATGTAACTTTAAGACTAAATCAAAAATATAATGGGACTTTTAAAATAATTGATTTAATAAATGAGGGTATTTGAAAAATTAGTATTTTACACTATTCACTAAAAGATAAATCATTTCAAAGAAATCCTAAAATTTTACCCTAAGTTAATTTTGATATGATGATTTAAAAAATTTGGTTCATATTATAAAATAATATTTATAATATTGGAAAAATTTAATTTTAATTTCCTCACACAAAATGCAATAAATACATTTTTGAAGAAAATAAATTTTTGAAGTATAAAATAACTTCACTAAAAATTGAGGGACTACTTCTTTAGTATTATTTAATGAATTTGTATTGAGTAATACCACTATGCATATATTTTATAATGTTGTTACTAATATTATTACCCACCAATTCAATGGATAAGTTATCATATTTTAATAATAATATTTTTTATAATATAACTCAATTCACTTAAAGATCAAAGTTTCATGTTAAGAAAGATAATGAACACCTAAAATTATTTTAAGATAAATATATCTTAAAATCTCAGGATGTTACAATTATCATCCCCAATTATTGGTCTAATATTCATTAATTTGTATCTATTTAAAAATCTTCCATCGAATTTTGACCTCTCCTCTCTAAGATAGGTTTCTCTTTCTCTCATCCAACCAAATTCTCCTCACCATTTAAATTTATTGGGTTTGTATAGTTAAGTATTCACATATAGGCTCAGGTATTAATAAGTATCACATTAGTTTATACTATTTTTTGATATCACTCCACCTTTACTCTTTACTATCTCATCCCAATCAATTAATCATTGGATAAACAGGTCAGTCACTTTCTTATCATTAAACATCAATCACTCAACTAATATCCTCTATGGAATTCACTCATTTCATTCCATAATTTCTTCAAAAATTTATATATCTATTTGGAGATTTTGTGTAGTTTTTTAAATCTATAATTGACCCTGTATATGAAATATTCTATCGAAGTATTTTATTCTTATAGTGTTTTTGATTGCTCCTAATGTTTTTTTAATATTTTATAGCTAACTCAAACTACTTTAATATAATATTACATTATTACTAGATCAAGAAGTTTAATCTTAAATAAAGGAACTCCATTCACATGACTATATTTTCATGATTTTATTCTTACATGTTGATCTTCCGTTAATGGGAATTCATTTAGTTTAAACATACATATCAAGATCAACCTATATCTAATCTTATATTTTCATTATTTATTATTCCACATAAGCAGGACCTCGAGTGATTATTTTAGTTTTTAAAAAATGAAAATATATTATGTTACATTTAAATCTAGCAGTCACTCAAATTGGTAAAGGAAATCACTACACTTGAAATTCAGCAAAATTTATAACATAATATTAATCTAAAATTTTTAAATGAAGATAATATTTAAATTAAAAATATTATAATATAAATTTAAATTAAATCCATTATTTCTTATGGAATACTAAAAACAATAAGTACAACTATATAATATTAAATCAAAATTAAACATAAAACATAATATTAAATTAAATATTTTGCACCACTCATATGAGAGTCTAAATTTATTAAGTGATATTAAACATAAATTATATTACATATATAAAATTAAAAGTAATTGATTATGTAATATTAAAATAGAATTATTAATACATACATAATATTAAATTAAAAATAGATTAAATAATATTAAATTTAAATCTCATAATACTATAGAACATAAAATCTAAAAAATGTGATATTTAAAACTATATAAATTAATAATGTTTACATAAGATAAAAAAACTAAAAAATATTCTTAGAATAAATATTATTAAAACTACTTATATAAAAATAATAACTTATTTATGAACTCAATAATCAAAAAAAATTCTAAATAATATTTTAATAATATATTTAACAAATAAAAAATAATAAAATTAAATAATAATATAACTAAAAATTAATTAAAATTATGAAAATATAAATATAAACTATAAAATATTTATTACACTAGTAATTATAATTAAAATGTTAAAAACTTAAAATATTAATAAACAAATAATAAACATAACATATAAAAGGGAATATTCAACTTATCTCCTTTCTTCAAAAAAGTTTATGTTTTGATTAATATGTTTTATTATGACTTATAAAGAAAGTGTGTTATGATTTTATTGAGGTTTTCAATAACTGATGGTCTATTTGGTAGGGAATAAATACTTTTCACTATGTAATTTTCTCCCTTGAAAAAATTTCTCCTTCATGTTTTGGTTTGAATGGATATAGAATTATACAATGGGAATTGCTATTGTTTTATTATATGTATAAAAGAGGATGTTTATTTTAAGGGAGTTTATATGTGATATTTAATTTTATTTGATGTATTATATTGAATTGATATTATGATATTTTGATTTATTTCTCACCTATATTTAAAAAATTCACGAGATCCTTAGGTAGCTAAGTAGAAATTCGAGGGAAAAGTACTATACTGGTGTATTATTACAATCTAGTCAGTATCCCTTAGTTTAGTTTATTCCCTAGCTAGGGGGTTCCCACCCACTGATAATAGAGAGAGTGACTCAAGTTTAAGTCCCATAGGATCATATTATAGGCCAATATATGGTTCCACACAATTCAAGTCCTAGATTGTCTCTTTAAGACCTAGGGTGTTATCCCATGATTATCATTAGGTGATAGTTAATTGATTATATTATAGTTAATCCTTTATCGTGTTTTACTCTTATGATATATGTTATATTGTGATAATTTAATTTTATGGTCTTCTATTATTATAAGATACATATATAATGTTTGATTATTATATTTATAATAACCCCCCTTCTATTTGATATTCATATTATGATATATATTTTTCATTATGATCCATGTATTTCAAAGGTTTTCTAATGAATTTATAAAAAATAATTTTAAACTAATAATTAAGAACTTTATTAGTAAATGAAGTTGTAAATTTATAGCCAAGAGGATTGTTTTCTTCTTTTTAATTCTAAAAGCTCTTAATTTTCTAAATAAAACATTCCTTTTATTTTAAATTTATTATCTTTAAAAAAACATATTCGAATGACCTTGTTTTTTATAATGAAAGGATGACTATGATACCATTTTTATTTGATTTCAAAAGATGAAAATCATAGTTTTATTAGATGCATTTAAAATTTTCATATCATGATTTGTTTCTTAAAATGATTTTATAGAGTATTTATTGGAATCATACTAGGAATATTTTATCACAACCTATATACACACTTTCTATGTATGCAGTTTCATTTTTATCTTTTGAAGTCAATGTTTGGTTCCATTTTGATCTTAGTGGATGATCAGGTAGCATGCATGGGTACAAATGAGGTGAAAAGAGAAGTGAATTTTCTCATCACATGGATCTAGGTAGTTTGGTCTTATTTTATATATTTATTTTATGTACATATTTTTGAAACTTAATGTATATTTTGATAATTCATCCTCCCACCCCTTTTGTTCTTTTTTTAAAAATAATTTTAGTCTTTTATATCAGTTTTGTAGTTGTGTAAATTTTGATGGTCATGTTTATGTGATTTTGTTTATGTTTTATTATTATTTTAATATTTTATAATGATACTATACCTTGTTTGAATATGTATTATTTCAAAACTATTTATTTTATATGGATGATTACTCCATCATATGAAGTGGTCATGGAATAATTTCGGATGAAAGTCCACTTTTATTTTTTGTTTATTCAGGAAAAATCATTATTAAGGAGTAAGTTTGATTCCTCAAAACTCTTTTCTAGACCATGGTGACTAGAAATATTCTATGGGCTTTATGATGAGTGATATTGGTTATCAGGATGACGTAGCATGAGTTGGTTTATTGTAAAATGGTATTATATCTAGGTTTTATTTTATGTTTCTTAGAAATTTATTGGTATACATGAGATATGATCATCGAATCTCAATAGGTAGGTTATGAATAAGTATCCATTAAACACTTTTTTTTCATGAGTCTTGAGTAGCAATAGGATATTGAGAATATGTAGTTTTGGATTTTGAGTTTGATTATAATTTAGTTTAAGTAATTTTAGCTTAAAAAGTGAAAATTTGAGGGGCCTTACAAGTATATATAGTTAATGTGCATGAGATACAAACCGTGAATCAGAACCATACAAGACAATACAAAGGGTCCAATTATGAATATAGGATCCAAAATTTTTGGTAAACTATGAAATCAAACCATGAACTATGAAAAATATATATTTTTATCTATTTTATCCTCTTCTAGAATTATATGATATTTTTGAGTGTTCATGAGATATTTGTGATTAAAATTAGTGTTTTTGTATATTATTTAAATTAATTTGATGAAAATTTTATTCTTATGAAATTCATATAGAGTCACGCCTCCCAAAAAATTATCAATGAATCCTCTGGAGATAGTAGCATATAATTTATCATAATATAACCTTCCAGTTGATCAAATATTTATTGAAAAAGTCATTTATAATTCGTTAGTTATGGAAAGTAGTGGTGGTCCTATCACAACTTATAATGATTGTGACCCAAATACCTGAATTCAAAATATATAACATAAGATTTATGCAAAAAAAATTCATAATGGATTTTTGAGAAATAGGAAAAATGAAACAAAATACAACAAATCTCTAATGAGGTACCTATTATTTAAGTTACCTAGACAATAATAAATGAAACCAAATACATGTACTTGAAACATCATACAACCAAAATTCAAAATGTCACTATGGTCCACAAAACAAGTGAATATGGACAAATCAACTTATAAACATGTTATATGAATCAAACTTATCCTATCCTAAAAAAGTAGAGAATACCATGAGTGAGACTTCCTCTATAGACATGTATGGATAAACCATATGTCCTCCTCTATTCTTCCCATCCAAAATAAAAAAAGACACCAACTGAAATACAAACTCCATCTTCTATTAACTTCCATTCTCTAAGGAATTTTCTTACCCTGGATCATATAAAAAAGGGTCTACAAACATACTAAATTTGGAAACATGTATGGTGTGGGTATGATATAACTAGTAGGTAGTCCCCACCCCACTCCTATCTACTATTTATAAACTAAATTGTACACAACAATAATGAAAATATAGAGGAATAAAAATAAAAAACAATAAAAATTATTTATTATGGATATGTGACATGAATATAAGTTATAAAATGTAACACTCAATAAAATGAGGGTTTATACCCATTTAACTGCTTCAAGACTAAAATAAAAAAAATTATGAATGAATATAATAAGTTAGGGTAAAATTCTACCCCCAAAGGAAAGTTAATTGGGTATAAAAATTGAGGAAATATTATATCCCATCCTATGGTGGAAGGGGAAGGGGTATACTAAGTCAGGGAATTATGAACCCATACCAACCCATAAACCTATCTATTAACACAAGGTATAACTACTCATGCTATATATAATAACAATATACCACTTTTATAATTCTAAAAAAATCATAAAATAAAAATTACCATTAAGAAATAATATCAAACATAAATCAACTATCCATCATTACCTAACTTATACTAGTAGGGAATTTAATATAATATGGAAATGTAATTAAGACTATGGAGGACATGAAGCTAACTAGGATAAAAATTTATAAATAATACATTAATAACATGACTTAATTATTACATACACAAATAGTTAAATAATATAAGAACCTAAATATTTAGTGTCTTGGATACTATAAATAGAAAAAAACTTATTTCACATGATGTGAACATTTATTCATAATCTGAATCCAATATTAGGAATTCCATGGGACATAATACTATTCAAATCCTAGGGAAGGTAAAACATAATAATGGGTGAGCTCAAATTCTCAACAAGGAATACAATAAGAAATTCCATAATGGTTAGATCATAAACATGTGGACAATCATAAATAAGGAAAAATATCCAATTTAGAAGAAATATAAATCAATAAGTGTTAACCATAAGCAAGAAATATAGACATAACTTCTCAAATGATAAAACTTTTACCATAGAATGGGAAAATAAAACATGAGTCATATAAAATGAGGCATGAACCATAGGAGAGAATGTGTACCAATCTTAAACATATGATTTCTTATCTTTGTGAACCTAGTTAGCCACCAACCCATTCAATTGTAAAATTGTGATTAGAGATAAATTTCATAACAACCACCCTTTGTGAACCTAGATAATTTTTAAACAATTCACATAACATTTCTATCTCATGATATATAAGAATTTACCTAATGAATTATAGAGAGATATAGGTTCCACCTGTCTCATAATCCACATATTTTTGTTCCACTTAAAAAAATAATCATCACATCACAAAATAACCCATAGAAAGAAAATGGGTTTCATGACATATCTAAATCATCACATAAATAAACCAATGGAAATAAAATGGGTTTTATAGAATATATAAGATGTAAATAATTTAATTTTTATATAGAACTCATGGAAATAAAATAGGTTTCATAAAACATCCAAGAGCTATAAAATAACATCATGAACTAAATCATTTGATACTGAAAAATTTATCACAAAAAATAATCACAGAAAAGAATAATATAGGGTGAAACATGAAACATAACTCCACTATAGATATACCGTTTGAATATAATTAAAATAAATCATAAAGAAAATAAATTTTGAAAACATTTTGTGTTTTCCATTGTAAAATTTATGGTTATGAGTCTCTTTTAAAAAGTATCCTTTGTTTTAAAGAAAAATGAAAAGAAAAAATTTCACTGAAGTGGAATTGGTTAAAAAAATCTCCCCCCCATAATTAAAAATATAATATCATTTAAAAGTTAAAAAAATGAAGTTCAAATAATAAATTTTATAACTCAATGAAAGGAGTTTGAGTTACAAAGTCCCTTACAAATATCAAAATTCATAGATCAAGGGAAAGATAATACTTTTTAAAAATTTATTATAAATAATTAATAATAAAATATACTTGAAATAAATAAATTTTTTAATAATTAAAAGTGAAAATATTTTGAAAAAATTTACTCTTAAAATAATCCTTATAAAGTTTTTAAAATGAGGAAGTGAAAATACTTTGAAAACTTTTACTTTAAAAATATATATTTAATAATGGGGACTTAAAAAAGACATAAAGTTTTCAAAAAGGTAAAGTGAAAATACTTTTAAAACTTTTTAATTTTTTTAAAATATATTTAACGATGGAAAAAATATATGAGGGTTATCAAATGAAAATATAGAGTGGATGATAAAACTTTTTATTTTGAAAGGATGGAAAAACCCTTTTGATAAATTTTGAATAAGATTTTTAAAATCACACATTGTTAAAAGAGTATTAAATTTTATTTTTAAAAATTGATAAATAATTATTAAAATAATATAAAATAGTCCATATTATCTTTCTAAGAATATAGGTGAACATTGGATAGAGGGAAAACATGGACAAAGGAAAAAAGATCCATTGATAAGAATGAGAGTCATTCTTACCAATGATATACTTTTATTTTAGAAAAAATTTAATTAAAGTATTTTATATCAATAAAGAGAATTAATTTACCCAAAAAAAGGTGAAAATACAACATAACATCATCATCAGTTATAATAGATCAATCTCAAAATACTATATTCAAAGAAGAGTGATTGTGACTCGATGAAGAGATTCAAGTCCTGAAAACCCCTTACTACCTTTATAAAATTTGAATTGAAAACCCATGAGAGGTAGAACATTAAATAAAACATTTAATATGATGAAATATAAGATAATAGGGATAAAAATGACAATGGTTTAATATTTACACCATTTAAAATAAAAAATGGCTTTTAGAATAAACATGTCTCAAGGGATTTACATTTGTGACAAAGAAACCCTTAAAAATTGAGAAGTGAATGGATTAGAAGAACATGTAGGAGATATTTTAAAATAAACATTTATATCTCATCAAAAAGGGTTTTTTTATTATTAATTAATTAATTTGGGTAGTAGTTTTTTCAAATCAATGAGCAATGAGTGCAAAACATGAAATCACGCCTCAACGAAAGTGAACTTGAGACAATAAACCCTTACCTCTACCCTAGATTTCTCTAGATGTTATTTAAACTGCTATATAATAAATATAAAAATCTTAAATTACTATTTATGAACATTTTTTTATATATTTCCATTTATAATATTCATTAATGATGATTGTATTCATGTATTAGATTGTTGTAATCTATTCTCAACATCAGGTGTTAATAACTTAAACTATTTTGCATATTTTTTTATAATTTTGATAGTATTACCCATAATATGATACCATGTTCATTATTAATATATCATTTAATATTCTATAATATATAAATTATATTGATATAAAATATTCTTATTTGATTCCATATGTTTTTTGGTTATGTTATGTAAAAACTGAATTAATAACACTTTATTTTGGTAATTTTATAAAACACAAAAGTTACTTTAATAATAAGTTAAATACTTAGTATAATATTTAAATAACCATATAATAATCATTATTTTATTAATATATTATAATAATATTACTTTTTATGTTTATATAGTCATCCATAATCATATTTTTTTAGCATTGTTCACCTAGGTGGTTAAACTGACTCAAACATGAACACACTTCAACACGATTGGTGAGTATGGTTAAAGAGGTGTTTAATTTAAAAATAAAATAAAATTTTAATAAAATAATAATGAAATTATTTTCATTTTTTATGGTGGTTAACCATATTTAAATATGTTTAGTTAATTTATGAAAATCTATACAAAAAATAAAAAATATTTCATGATGGAGGCGATAATCCACACGTACGCACGATTAACATTCCCGTTTCTCATCACATGAGAGAGGGTGAAGATGTATATTAAATTTAAATTTAAGGATAATAATTATACTATATATATAATATTTATTCATCATTACCAGTATTAATACCATCCATTAAAACTAGCAATTAAAAAAAAACTACGTCATTTTCTGGAGGCAGTTTTCCGCACAATGAACTAACGATGTTCTTTTATTTTTCTAAGTGGATGGAAATGAATAAATAAGGTTCGTGACACTAATATAAAAACATATAATTATAATAATTATACTTAATTATTCATATTATTATGGTGATAATATATTTGTAAGAGTAGGATTAAGAAGAAAATCTTAAGAGGAGATAACACTTATGTTGGAGACTTGATTTTTCCCTTCGAAGTTCCATTGAAATTGAAGGGATTAGGATAAATATGAATGAATAGAGGATTAATTTTGTGTAATAGGGTTCTTGGTATAGTAAAAGATAATATTTTATAGGATTAATTCAATGTATAGGTGCAGATTTGAAGGGTGATAGTGGTATCCTTTATAAGGGGAGAAAAGGGGCACTTTTAGAAACACTCATCATTTTTCAATAATTACATGATGCTATTACAAGGTCAATGGCTCCAAATTTTAGAAATTATTGATTTTGGGGTGACTTTGGGAATATAAATTCACAAACATGTGTTTCTGTACATGTTTTAAACATGTTATATAGTTTTTACTATTTTGTTTTTACATTTTAATATTTTAATTTTAAACTTGGTAACCTATTTTTAACAATGTGATTTTATATTATATTAAACATATAAAATAACCTATATAACAAAATTTGGGTGTGATAAAAATTAATTTTAAATATATTTAATTTATTTAAATTTCTAAATTTTTATAAAATTAACTTTTAAATTAAAATAGATAATGTGTAGAAAAATTGTTTTAGTAGAAAAAGACATTTTGACCATTATGGATTATTAATCTTATTTAGTATTGATTAAAAATTAAATGATATTTAATATATTTATTTATGTGGTTATAAATAATATTATATTAATTATTTAAATTATTTAAATTTAATTGATCTGATATAAATTCCTTGATATTAATAAAACAATAATTTTAAAATAATTGTTTCACCATTATTGCGGTAATTAACATTCCACATAACAATCTAAATTTTATACCAAAAAATTAAATTAAAAATATTAAATAGGATGAAAATTATTATATAAAATATAATAATAACTTTATAAAATTAAATTTCTATATATATGGAAATTAATTATAACATTAGAGCATGCGACACACAAAAACCCATTTTTTGAAAAAAAAATATTTTTAAGAAAAAAGATTAATGATTAGGATAAAATTATAAATTATATTGATTACATTGAATTTAAAATATTTATTATTATTAAAAAATTATTTATTTAACAGTAAAATAAATAAAAAACTCATTTCATCATGTTATAATTAATTAAACAAAATAGTCGAAAAACAATTTTCATTAAATCACTATATAATCTTTCAAAATGTTGAGCATAGGTTTATAAATTTAACATAGTATTTTATAAAAATTTATCATAATTTATAAAATATAATTTTATATTAAAAGTTTTCAAAATATTTCAATGTATCCATATAATAAAAATTTTCATAAAAGTAACGACATTAATAAAATTAGTATTTTAACTATTCACCTAAAAATTAATTATTTCTAAAAACTCTCAAAAATTCATATTAGGCTAATATGATAATGAAAAATCCAAAAGTGATTTTATTTTTTCAAATCCAAATCCTAAAGTTTATAAAATTAAAATTAAAACTAAATAATAAAATATTGTGAAAAATAGTTTTTTATAAGAATTCATTTTTTCATATGTTTCCTATTCTTTTAAAATTGGTGCTAATCATAAATATATCAAACTTGAAAAATTTTAATTTTATAAAATAAATTTTAATCACAAGGAATGATTTTATTAGTTTATTATCTATAATAATTGTATTGATATTTAAAGTGAATATATTTATGTATATATATTTCATAATTCTGTTACTACTCTTTATACCTTATAATTTTATGACCACCTTATATCAGAATATATTCATTTAGTTTTGGTGTTATGTGTGAATAAAACCATTGAATATGGTATTTATTTAAGGAGAAAAAACTTGGGTTGTTATATTCTACTACCCTTAAAAGAATTTCCTCCTAGAAATTTCATTATATGGAAGAAAACAAGTGAGGGTACTTTTCATTCATCATATCCTTAGGTTCCTATATAGCCTCCTAAAACCTATGATTTCTCCATATAATTTTGACCATATGAGTTTTCTTATTCTGAATCACCTATTCTATTCAATCTAAGATATTTATAAGTTATTCTTTATAGGAGAGGTCATGTTCCAGTTGCACATATTCCGAGCTTAGTACATGTGAAGGGTCTGGAATATACTTTCTTAAAAGTGATACATCAAACAAATTTTTTACTTGAAATAGGTCTTGAGGAAGAGATAAGTAATAGGATGCTACCCAAACATGATCAAGGATATCTAAGTGAATGATATACCTAGGGTTCAACTTTACTTTCTTCCCAAATTTCAGAACCCATTTCCATGGCGTTATTCATAGAAATACCATATCACCAATTTCAAATTATAGATCACTTAGATGATTGTATATGTATATATTTTTTGTAGAATTTTCATAATTTTCATATGTACCTAAATTTTTTAGACCTTTTCTGTCATTTAATAGACAAGATTAGGCCCTATTAGACTTCTTTCCCTAGCTTTATCCCAACATATTGGAGTCCTGCATCTCTTCCCATACAAAACCTCATATGGTGAAATTTAGATGCTAATAAATATATCAAGGGAATATGTTGATCCCAATATCCTTGTAAATCCATTTAATAAGATATAAATACATATTATATATTTTTAATGGTTCTATCAGACTAACCATCCGTCTGAGGGTGGTAAGTGGTGATAAAATTCATCTCATTTCGCAAAAATTTATGAATAATTTTCCAAAATATTAATGTAAACCTCATATATTGATTATATAAAATAGATATGGGTACCCTATGTAGTATAACCACATATTTAATTTATAACTTTTCAAGATTATCCAGTGATAAATCCGATTTTATGGAAATAAAATGTGCTACCTTTGTAAGAAAATCAACTACAACCAATATGACACTGTGACATTTTAATGTTATAGGGAGTACTATGATGAAATCCCAGGTGATGTTTTCCCATTTAAATATAGGTATAGGTAATAGTTGTATCATACCTTTAATATTATGCCGTTATGCCTTAACTTACTGACATACCAAGCATCGGGATATATAATCCTTGATTTCCCTCTTCATGTTATCCCACCAGAAATTTTTCTTCAGATCTCTATATATATTTGTGTTTATAGGATGGACAGAAAAGGATGAGCTATATGCATCATCTAAAAGATCCTTTTTTTAGTTATGATATATATGGGACACATATCTAAGTTCCAAACCTTATAACACTTTCTTTATCAAAGTTTAACTTTAGAATATTATCTACCATCTTTTGTGTCTCCACATCATCCTTGTGGGATTATTTGATCATTACATAAGTAGAGGGTTAAAAAGAAACATATAAAGGGTAATATTTATTTCTTTCCCTTATGAATTCAAGAATTATCATTTGTATATCCAAGAGTATAAGTTATTTTTCAATCCTCATCATGGATAATGTAACATGATCTTTTCTACTCAGAGTAAAAACCACCTTATTTTCCTTTCCAGGGTGGTAATGTATCAAGTAGTTGTAATATTGGATTAGCTCTAACTGTATACTTTGGAACATATTTAAATCATTTTGTGTGAATATATATTTTAATCTCTTTTGATTAATTTATATATCAAAATTTTCAATACAAAGTTAATGCCAATTTTTTTAATATGAAGATCACTGTCGCTAATTCTTAATCATGTATCATGTAATTTTTATCATAAGTATTTAATTAGAATGTGACATAGGAAATTACTTTTTAATTTTTCATGAGGATGTATCCTAATCCTTTTAATGATGAATCACTATAAATTACAAAATCTTCACCACTATAGGGTTATTTAAGCATAGGTTCAGTGACAAACTTTTACTTAATCTCTTTGAAGATTTCCTAACATTATTTTTTATTGAGGAAATTGACTCATTTACATGTTAATTTGGTTAATGGATTTGATATCCATGATAAATTTCTCACAAACCATCGATAATATCAATCTAAAAAAAAAACTATGTATTTTAGCTATAGTGGTTGGTCTGGGCCATTATTTAATAATCTCATTAATTGAAGGATAGATATAAATACCCTCACTTATGATGAAATGACCCAAGAATGATTCTTTTTGTAGCCAAAATTCACATTTTATAAGTTTGGTGTATAATATATCAGTACTTAGGGTATTAAAAATAGTCCTTAAGTGATCTTCATGCTCTTCCTTAATTTTGGAATATATAATAATTTCATCTATAAATACTAACACAAATTGATCCAAGTAATATATAAATAATCTATTTATATGATACATGAAGATAGAGGTGGAATTGGTAATTCCAATAAGCATAACTATAAACTCATAGTTTCCATACCTTGTTTAGAATGATATCTTTGAAATATTCTCATGATTTAACCTTAGTTGATGATATCCACACTAAAGGTCAATTTTGGAGAATTATTTAGATCCTATGAGTTGATTAAAAATGTCATCAATAAGGGGCATACAATATTTTTTTTCCATTATGATTTTTTGAGCTCATGATAATTAATACGAAGATTAATTGATTTATCATTTTTTTAAAAAGACAATTGATGCACCCCATGGTGAATCACTAGGGAATATAAAACCCTTGATAATATTCTCTTATAATTTCTTCTCTAATTTCTCTAATTCAACAGAATCTATTATATAGGGTGACTTTGAGTTAGGTAAACATCCAAGGATGAGTTTGATTGAGAATTCATCCTCAAGTTCTGAGTTAGACCAAAAAAATTATTAGGAAATACATAAACATATTCCCCCGCAATAGGCATGTTCTCAATGATAACTTAATCCTTGATAATATGAGATAAGAAATCCTTATTGCTCAGTATCAAGGCCCACATTATATAATTTTCTAATAAATAAGGCGTGGGATCATCCTTTTATTGATATTTGATAACAGGATAATTGTGGATATTAAAGTATATTTTCCTTTATCAGAATTTGATTTGATATTTATATAAGGAAGGATAGTCCATACCTAGAGTTATGTCAAATTAAAATATAGGGAGAATAACTAGATTTTCTAGATGTATCTCTCCACAAATATCAATTAGAGAAGATTTATACAACTTATTTTCATGTAGCGTTTTAGTATGTGTTTTCATAGATTGATTAATATTTTAATTTTTTAGAGGTGAATCCATATTATTTTCAAACTTATAAGATATAAAAAACAAGAAGAAATAGAATTAAATAATAAATTCATGGTTCTATAGTGGATAATGAGTGTACCTTTCACCACTTTATTATTATGGTCCACCTCTATAGTATTAATTGCATATTACCTCCCTTGTTTCCTTATCATAGGAGGATACTATTGGCTATTACCATTATTAAACCTATGGTTAGGGAATTAATTTTCATAAATCCCATACTCTTTACATTTTAAGCATTGAAAAGTAGGTGGAGAATAATATGGGTACTTCTTCTCCTCAATGTATTTATTCAGCCTTTTTCCATTATTTCAACAATCATGAGTTAGATTTCCTTATTTACCACAATAATAGAAATTCTCAAAACCTTTAAGGTAATTACACAGGTGTTTACCACCATATTTTTTGCATGTGTCTAGTTAGAATTTATTACCCCATGTGATTATTCATTAGGTATTTTGTGATGCTTTATATTTCTTTTCCTTTCTCCTGAATCATGTGGGTCTCTATCTTTTGTTTTATCCATAATCATGCACCGAAAAACTTTTTCATAGCTTCCAAATTACTTTAAAACTAATTAAATATGAAGACTAGGTTTTACTTCCCCAAATAATCTATAAATATTATTTTTAGGTCTAGATATATACTCTAATGTGTACCTTGAGAGCCTCATAAAGTTCACCTTGTAAGATCCCACAAACACATATCCCCTTTGTTTCAATTTAAGGAATTATCATTCTATCTTAGTGTGAAGAGTTCAAGGTAAATATTTTGTGAATATTATTCCCTTGAAATACTACCACTTAGTTGAATCAAATTACTCCATTTTCATTGTATTCTTAATTATATTTCACCATTGGTCAACACCACCTTCTATATGATAGATATGACAACCCTTGTCTTTATTACACATTAATTCAGGATTTATTAAAAAAGATTACACATAATACAACCTAGAAGATCGATAAGTATAGTGTCTTTGGGTAATTAGGCACATTACATAAAAACTTAAATTAGGGGGTACATAACCATTATTAAAAACTTTCTTAACATGCTCATAATATTCCATCACACTTAAAAAAGCATGGGATTACCTGGGGACATATATAAGAAATGGGTGAGATATAAATACCAATAATGGAATAAAAAAGGAATAACATGAAAAATGTATTACATTTTAAACAATATGAATATAAATTTGACATAAAAGGGGTGATAATCATAAACATGAATAATAAGGCATGATATAACATGATAATATAAAGGAAACATGGGAAAGTAGAATCAAAATTAAACATGACATCATAATAAAGGTAAATGCTAACCACCAAGACATTATAACATGGTAAAAAAATTCCCATGATGGATTAGGTTCTCTAAATAATCCCTTGTATAATGTCTCATGATACTAAAACATCACCCAATTCATTTGATCCCTACATAATTCCGGGCGCACCCATTACTTTCATATCATGTACATGCATAAGTGTTCCGCATAGATCATTCAACATAGGATCATATTTAATAACATTTAATTACATGATTAAGGAGTTTAGAATACATACATATAATTACCAAATAAAATATTTATAAGTACATAAGGTTGAACAACCTTAATAGGAATTGGGTATAGGTATTCACTACATAATTGTTTGTAATGAAAAATCATAGTGAAATTTTGAAAGCATAACAGGGACACATAAATATTAATGGGATGGATTAATGAGAGTTATAGGGGTATATAATAATTTATAAATAATAATTCTAGTAAAGGGTATATTTAATAAAATATCCCAACATTAGGAATTGAAGATAAAAGACATAAGATAATGAAGATTCTGGAATAAAGAAGAGAATGATAGGATCCCTTACCATGAGAGGGTGATTCCAAAAGCTTAGTATGATCTTCTTGAGATACTGGGGGCACCTTGTGAGGACTATAGATAATTTAGATAATATTAAGGACTTTATAAAAGGTTTTTGGTTAATAGTAAGGGGTTATTGGGTGGGTTTATATAGTTAAATAAAGGGGAGTTCTTTATTATTTCTCAGACATAGGTTTCAGACTCTATATAATAAAGTAATCAAATCCTCAAAAATTACTAAAGTTTTTGCCCAAAGTTTCTACCAAAGAGTATTTTTTTGTTATTTTATAAGTACAAGGTCTTAAATTATTAAAATATTACCTTTAGTGATGTGTAGGTGATTCATGTTCTTAAATAAATGATTTGAAAACCTTAAAACATAATATAGGTTTTGGAGGATTCATAAAGGATTTATAAAATTAATCAAAAAACCTATAAATCACATTATTTTAAATGGGAAACATAGATTTTTTCTTTTATACCCATTATAGCATTTATTACATTATTTTGGGTCATTATAATGTCATAATACACACCATATATTTATACTGTATTTAATTTTTACCTAAAAAATCGACTATATTAGAAAATTAATAAAAATTAAACATTGGATAATTAAAACATTTTGATTCAAAAAATAGTATTTATTTTATCAAAATAATTTTATAAATATGTTAATTTTTTTACTTTTAAAATAAGAATCGACTTTAATTGATAAATGTTTGTTTTTTATAATAAAAGTTTTCGAACCCCAATAAAAATTATTTTTGACTTTGTAAAATTATATTATCAACTATAATTAATAAATATTATTTAATAATAATAATTTATTAAAATATCATTTATTTAAAAAAATTATTAATTCATCAAAAGTAATGTCTTATTTTAAATTTCATATTAACCAAAAATATAATTTGTGTTTTATCATATCAAAATAAAGATCATTTGTAATGTAACAAAAATAAGAATTAATTATAATTATTACCATTTTGAAAATAAAATATATATATTTATATTATTAGGTTCTATATACATATCCCTTTATTACACCAAAAAATTCCCTAAGGGTAAGGTGTGTGATGGTGATATTTTCTTGGGGCGGTTCAACATATATAGTTTGGGCCATGATCTTAGTGAGTTTGAAATTCTCCCATAAACAGTTTCAATCATGCTTTATTTGTTAGATATAAGATTGGTATTGGTCAAGACAAAATCCTAGTGATTGTATCTCCCTCATAATATTTGATAAATGGGATTCATAGGGTACAATCCTACTGGTTGAGACCATCACTTCCTTGGTCTGTATCAATTAGATTTTCAAAACCCTATATTTACACTAATCATATGATCACTGTTCAAAGGCTATATTATTAATGGTTATGATGATTAATGGTCTTTTAAATCCAATATGATATAATAAGACCAAATATGTTCATGTGTTTTCTATAACCATAATATATAATAATCCATTTAATTAAATCATAAAAGGAATTTTATTTATAAAAGTTCAAGTCACTACAATATTCCTCCCTTTAAAAATTTCACCCACAAAATTTTCATTTCACACACTAAAACAGATGAGGGTAATCCTATTTCACCACCTCCTCTAGTTCCCACACCACTTCTTCAAACTTTTGGTTTCTTTATAACACTTTGACCATGTGCATTATCTTATTTAGAAGGACTTTGTCTCCATGATCTAAGATGTTCATCGACTGCTCTTCATGTGAGAGATAATTCTCCAATAGTACCACTTATAGATTTATAACATGTGATGGTTCTAGTATGTACTTCATTAAGAGTGATACATAGAACACATCACATACTTGAGATAGGTTAGGTAAGAGTGATAGTCTATAAGACACCATTTTAATGTGATTAAGGATCTTAAAGGGACCGATGTATCTTGGACTAAGCTTTAACTTCTTCCCAAATCTTATAAATTTATTCCATAGATATGTGTAGAGGAATAACTTATGACCTACCTAAAAATATAGGTCTCATAAATTATTTTCAGCATAACTCTTCTATTAACTATAAGTATCCCCTATGTGCTGCTGAATGGTCTTGACCTTTTATACAATTTCCTCAACCATTTCAGGACCCAGCAGTTTGCATTCACCAATCTCATCCTAGAATGTAGGTGTTATGCAGCTATTCTCACAAAGGTATTTATACAGATCCATTTGGATGCTTGAGAGAAAACTATTATTGTATGAGAACTGGACCAAAGGAAGATGTTTGTCCCATTCTCCTTTAAAGTCAATTGATAATTCTCTCAACATGTCTTCGAGTGTTTGGATATTCTGCTCATATTGGCCATCAGTTTGTGGGTGATAAGGTGTGATGAAGTTAAAATCATTATTTAGATCATGTTGTAGAATCTTCCAAAATTTTGAGGTAGATATTAGGTCTCGATCAGATACAATTGATATTAGTTTTCCATGTAGCCTTACCAATTCTTTAATTTATATCCTTTCAAGTTGATCAAGTGAGAAGTCCTCTAAAATTTCAATTAAGTGAGCAGTCTTTGTACGATGATCCACCACAACCAATATAGCATTATTTACTCTTAATGTCTATACAAGAACAATAAAAAATTTCATGGTTATGTTTTCCCATTTGCATGTAGGTATGGGTAATGGTTGCATCATCCCCTTGTATTTTTCCTTTTAGCCTTCACTTGATGTCATAAAAGACCCCTTGATGTATATTCTGTGATCTCCTTATTCATATTTTCCCACCAATAGTGCTCTTTGAGATCTCTATACAACTTTGTGCTCCCTAGATAGATGGAGAAGGTCAAGATATATGCATAATCCAATAGCTCCTTCATTAACTCAGGATTTTGTGGTACGCATAATCTTGACCCAAATCTTAAAAATCCTTCTTAAATAATTTTGAACTCTGAGGATTTCCCTTTTCTTATAGCTTCCACCTTCTTATAAATTTCCACATTATATCTTTGATCATCCTTTATCTTCTCCATAAAGGATAGTTGAGAAATCATTTATGAAAGGATTGATGATGTTTCTTCCTTTATGATTCCCATTTCTATACTTTTTAAGTCTAAGAAGATCATATCCTTCTCAATTCTCATCAATATTAAAATTTCTGGATCCTTTATACTTAGAGTGTCTGATAATTTATTTTCTTTCCTAGTATGGTAGTGGATTGGGAATTTATAGTCCTTAATCATCTCTAACCATAATTGTTGGCACATATTAAGCTCTTTTTGTGTGAATATATACTTGATACTATTATGATTCATATGTATTTCACACTTTTCCCTAAATAGGTAATGACATCGAGTTATCTTGGTTAGAGGGTTTGAAAATCATAATAAATTTCTCAAAAATCAACAATAGTACCTAGCTAGTTCGGGGAAACTATGGATTTCTATCACAGTGGTTAGTCTTGGAAATCCTTTAGTTACTTCGTTCTTTAAAGGGTCCACTGATATCCCATTTATTCTGATAATATTTTCCAAGAATGATACTTCCTTCAAATAGAACTCACATTTTCTATACTTTGAATAAATATTATCATTTTGTAAGTTCTCTAGCACAGTGATCAGATGCTCCACATTCTCCTCCTTACTTTTGAATTATATTATAATATCATCTATAAATACTACCACAAATTTGTTGAGGTAAAATCTAATGACTCTATTCATCAAGTCCATGAATATTTATAGAGAATTGGTGAGTCCAAATGAAATTACTATGAACTCATAGTTCCCATAACTTGTTCAAAAAGAAGTTTTGGGGATATCCTCCTTCTTCAACCTTATTTGATAATACCCCGACTAAAGATCCACCTTGGAGAAGTATTGAAATCCACATAACTGACCAAAAAAGTCATCAATCAGTAGTAGAGGATACTTATTCTTTATCATGATCCTTTTAATCTCATGATAATCAATGTAATGATGCATTGACCCATCCTTATTCTTAACAATGATTATTGATACACCCCAAGGTGAAGCACTTGGGCATATGAAACCTTTATCCAGATTCTCCTGTAGTTTTTTATTTAACTACTAAAGTTCCACAACATACATTCCATAAAGAGTCTTGGATAATGTCAATACTACATGTATAAGCTCGATTGAAAATTCAACCTCTCAGCTTGGAGAAAGACCAAACAATTCTTTGGGAAACACATCATCATATTCCATCACAATGGGAGCATATTCAAGGATGATAATTTCCTTAGACTCAATCATTTGATCTATATACACTTGCTATTAGGGTAATAATATCCAAAATTGAGATATTGGTGCTAAATAAGATTCATCCTCCTTTCATTTATATAGAATTAGATGTCAATTCATGATACTGAGAGTGATTTCCTTCTCATGGTAATTTATATTGGATCTATATAAGGAAATCTAATCCATACTTAGAATTGCATCAAATTACACTAAAGGGAGTACCACAAGATTCCCTGGGAATTTTAGCCCATAAATCTTGAAAAGGGAGGATTTATATAATTGGGATGAAATAATTGCTGCATTTTCCATTTTCACCAACATCTATACTTCCATAAGTTTGAATAGTTATACTAAAATTTCATGATACGAAGGATTGTGTAGAACCAGAATAAAAAAGTATATTTTCTATTCTTGAATGAATAACTAGCATACCTATCACCACTTCGTTTTTAGGATTCACCTCAACAGTTTTTATAGAATAAGCTCTCCCTTTCTTCCTTGGAGGTCATTGGCATTGATCTTCTATGACCACCCTTGTATTAGTGCATTGATTTCTAAATTACCCTTGTTCCTTGAAGTTGAAACATTAGATAAAAGACTGAGAGTTTACTGGAGCATTCCTCTCTTCCATTACATTGGTGGATTTCTTTAGTCATCAATCACTAGCTAGGCTCCCTTACTTTCTACACGTAAAGCATTTCCTCACCCCTTAGGTAATTTTTGGGGCGATTCTTTCCACACTTTTGACAAGTGGGATATTGAAATTTCTTACCACCATTATATTTCTCCATCACACCACCAAAATTAAATTCTACTTTATGATTATTATCCCCATGAGGCCCTTGGTATTTGATGATCTTTATTTTTACTTTTAGGGAACATCATAGAATTTTTTCATAGTTATCAAAGACTCGGATCGTGAAATATTTTCATAGGATCAGTTTTATCCCACCAAATAAGTGGTCAATTTTTCATTTGGGGGTAATGATAAAGTCAGAGGTGTATCATGAAAGTCTTGTGAAGTTTTCATCGTAGTCATTGATGTATTCATAATATTTTTTCTTGAGGGAAATGAAATACCTTTTAATTTTAAGTTTGAGAGTGCGAGGAAAGTATTTGTTGAAAAACATTTTCTGTAATTCCTTCCACCCCATAACTTTGATATCTTTCTTAAGATTCACATTATTGATAAATTTACACCACTGATCAGATTATTTCTCCATATGATAAAAATACAGTATAACATTCTCATTCTTGAAAAAATTGAAGGATAGAGGAGATCTTCTCAATGGAGTTGATCCATTATTCTGTGATTAAGGGATCAGATGATCCATTGAAAGTATGAGGCCTTTGTCAAATAAAGTTCTCAATTGTATCTTGTTATTTATTAAGGGGGTTTGGGAATTCTTCTTAATTCAGGTTTCTATTCATAACCTGAGTCAACTAAGAGAGTATATTCACAAAGTTCTTGATTCATTCTCCCATTAGGATAGGCATTTTGTTTGGGAATTCATTAAATTTCCCATCACATTGGTTGTTTACTTGGTTCCTTATATTTTTATCCATTAACTAGAATAAAGGTAAAATTAGGGATGAGTATTATTAGACTATTAAAAACATAAATTGAAATCCAATATTATTAAAGGGATACCTTATTAATGACATTTATTCCTTAAATTATTAATTTATAGGTTTCAATATATGTTTTCTATAATATATTTCCTAACATAAAATTTTATGGATTTTTTTATTCCCAGAATAATGGTTCATTGTGATCTTGTGAATTTAAAAAATCATATCCCCCAGGAGTGTCAAACCTGGTGTGTATAAAGACCCATTATCATGAACCATTTCCCTATTTATTATAGATCAATGCAGTGTTTTTGGGTGTTACCCCTAGGTACATCTGTTTTAGAGCCACATCCACTTATAGTATCCAAACATGGATGTGTTTAATTTGAAACTACTTGCTATATAATTTACCAAAATTTAGGGGTTTTTCTTATGTTTAGTCTTATCCCTAAGTATTTATCTATAATTTTTTAACCCGAATCCCAAAAATAACTAAACTTTCCTTAGATACTAATTATGAAAACCCTTGTCTTTATTACACATTAATTCATAATTTATTACAAAATATTACACATAATACAACATAAAATATTGATAAGTATAGTGTATTTGGGTAATTAGGTACATTACATAACAACTTAAAATAGGAGGAACATATCTTTTATTGAAAACTTCCTTAACATTTTCACAATATTCCATCCTACTTAAAACTGCATGAGATAACCTGCGGACATACATGAGAAATGGGTGATATATAAAGCCCAGTAAAGGAATAAATAAATAAAAACATGAAATAAGTATTACATATTATAAAATAGGTATACTAATGAAACATAAAATGGGTTAGAATCATAAACATAAAAAATGAGGTATGATATAACATGATAACATAAAGGAAACATGGGAAAGTGGAAACAACTTTAAACATGACATCATAACACAGGTCAAGGATAATCACCAAGACATAATAAAATGGTAGAAAAAGTCCCATTATGGATTATTTTCACTATCTAATCCCTTTAATGATGTCTCATGAGACTAAAACATTATCCAAATCATTGAAGTGCTATATAATTTTGGGTTCACCTGCCACTTTCATATCATGTACATGCATAAGTGTTTCACATAGATCATTCAACATAGGATTATATTTAATAAAATTTAATTAAATGATTAAGGAGTGTGAAATAAATACATTTAAGTACCAAATAAAATAAATATAAGTTCATAAAGTTGAACAACATTGATATGAAATGGGTATGGTTATTCACTATACAAATGTTTGGCATGGAAAAATACAGTGAGATTTTGGCAGCATAATAGGGGAACATAAAAGTTCATGAGAGGGATTATTGAGATTTAAAGGGGTATATCATAATTTATAAATAATAGGTAAAGTAATAAGGATATGAAAGAACATATCACAACATTAGTAATTGGATATAAAAGGCATAATATAATGAAGATTCTTGAATAAAGAGGAGAATGAGAGGATCCCTTACCTTGAGAGGGTGATTCCAAAAGCTTGGGAGGATATTCTTGAGAGATTTGGGGAACCTTTGGAGGATTATAGATAGGGGAGGGAAGATTAAGGACATGATATAAGGTTTTTGAGTGAAGATGAGTGGGTGCTTGTGTGGGTTTATATAGGAAAAGACAAGACAATTCTTTATTATTTCTCAAACTTAGGTTTTGGAATCTATATAATAAAGTAATCAAATCCAGAAAAATTACCATGATTTTTTCCCATGGAATCTAAAAATTAAGAGTGTTTTTAATTATTTTATAAGTAAAAGGGCCTAAATTATTAAAATATTACCCTTGGCGATGTGTAAGTGTGTCATGTTCTTAATGAAATGATTTTAAAACCTAAAAATATAATACAAGTTTTGGAGTATTCATAAATGTTTTATAAAATTAATAAAATAACCTAAAAATAACATTATTTTAAATTTAAAACATTTGTTTGGTCATGGATACCCATTATATCATTTATTACATAATATTTGGGTCATTATGATGTACTAATACACACCATATATTTATAATATATTTAATTTTTTTCTTGAAAATTTGAATATCTCTGAAAATTATAAAAAAATCACTGTTGGATAATTTCAACATTATGATTCCGAAATTTAATATTCATTTTATCAAAATTATTTTATAAATATGTGAATTTTTACTTTTAAAATAATAATCTACATTTATTGAGAAATGCTGGGTTTTTGACAATAACAATTTTCAAACCCTAATAAAAATTATTTTTGACTTAATAAAATTATATTATCAACTATAATTAATAAATATTATTTAATAATAATATTTTATTAAAATATAATTTATTTAAAAAAATTATTAATTCATCAAAAAAAATGTCTGATTTGAAATTTCATATTACCCAAAAATATAATTTGTGTTTTGTCATATCAAAATTAATATCATTTGTAATGTAACAACAATAAGAAGTAAATATAATTATTAACATATTGAAAATGAAATATACATATTCATATTCTTAAGGTCTTAATACATATCCTTTTATTACACTAGAAAACTCCCTGAGGGTAAGGTACACAATGATGAGATTTTCTTGGGGTGATTCAACGTACATAGTTTGGGATGCGATCTTGATGAGATTGAAATTATCATATAAATGGGTTTTCTCATGAATTAGTTATTAAATCTTAGATTGGTATTGTTCAAGGGAAAATCATAATGATTATATCTCCCTCTTAATCTCCAATAAATGGGCTTTATAGGACATGATACTACTTGTTAAGGCTGTCAATTACTTTGTCCGTGTCAATTGGATTTGTCAAAAACCCTATATTTATACTAATCATATGATCACTATTCAACATCTATATTATCAATGGTTATGATGATTAACATTATTTTAATTATAATAGGATATAATAAAACCAAATAAGTGCATGTGTTTTCTATAACCATAATACATAATAATTCAATTAATTAAATCACAAAGGGATCTTTATTTATAAATATTCATGTTGTTACAATAGACATCCAAAATGACTATATCATGCACTGATCCTTGAAAGATATAAAATAAAATTTCCATTACATTAATCCATTTATAATAAATAAATGGGTTTGAAGGCCCATTAAAGGATGGTGGATGTTGACATATAAAGGATTTAATATCAAGATTATACCTTCTTGGTGAATTTGGGAGCTCCATATTATTCATGTTATTATTCATAACCTGAAAGATTCTAGAAAGAATTTACATGAGATTTTGAACTACAATACCCATCTCATTTATAAAATAAACAATTTTTCTATTTAATCCATCATTATCTCAATTCATTCTTCTTCTTTCCATATCCTTTATAGAGGAAATTTCATGGTGAGGATACTTAGATTAGTAAATGTATAAAGTATAAAACTATGATCATAAAAGAAATAACTCAAAAAATAATGTCTATATTATTCCTTAACAACTCCTTAAGTTTAAATATAGTTTATCCATGATTATTTCCTTATATATTTTCCTTAACCATGATAGTTAACATGATAACCAAAACCTTCATAATTCTTTGTAAATAAAATTTAAATTAACTTAAGCATATCTCCCAGGAGTGTCAGACCAGGTGCACAGTATGGGCCCATTCCCCACAAACTAAAATGATGGTTGAGATATAATTAACCAAAAATTTTAGGGTTTATTACCCCTAAACACATTTGTTCCAAAACCAAATCCACCTATAGTATCTATAAAAGGATGTAATGCTAGGAAAACCACATATTATATACTTTAATAAAATATCATGACATTATCTTAAACTTTTCTTTAGGTTTTTCACTAAATTTTTCTCAATATAATATCCAAAATAACTAAATCCTTTTATGATACCAAGTAAAGTGATATAAACTAAAATATAAATAATTAATACATTCATAACATGGTTTAATTATTACACCAGAAAATAGTCGTATAACCTATATACCTAAAGGTTTATTGTCTTGGATACTAGAAACATAAAAAAACTTATTTTATAGGATGTGAACATTTATTCATAATCTAAATCTACTCTTAGGCATTCCATGGGACATAATCCTCTTAAAATTACGAGGAATGGAAAATATAAGAATGGGTGAGATCAAATTCTTAGTAAGGGATAACATAACAAAGGCCATAAAATTTATATAAAAAAATATGGAAAATAATGAATAAGTAGAAATATTTGATTTAAAAGAAACATAAATCAATAAGTGATAACCATAAGTGTTAAAGATAGGCATAACATCTCAAATGATAACACTTTTTCAATGGCATGATAAAATAAAACATGAAGCATATAAAATTATCCATGAAATATAAGAAATAAAGTGGCATAATTATAATCATAGGATTTATTATCTTTGTAAACTTAGATACATACCAACCCATTAACTCATAAAATTGTGATTATAGCTAAATTCCATCAAACTCATCATTTATGAACCTATTTACTTGATAAATCATTCACATAACATTTATATCTCATGAAATATAAGGGTTTACCTAATACATTGGATAGAGATATAGGTCCCTCTCATCTCATAATCCATACATCTGTGTATAACTTAAAAAAATCATTACATCATAAAATAATCCATAGAAAGAAAATGGGTTTCCTGAAATTTAAAAATTATCACATAAATAACCTAGGGAAAAAAGAGTTTAATAGAACATCCAAAATATGAATCATCAAATTTCTATAAGGAACCCATGTATATAAAATGGGATTCATAAAACATCCCAAAGGTATAAATTATATCATGAACTAAATCATTTGATACCAAAAAATTGATCACCAAAAATAATAACATAAAATAATAATACAGGATAAAAAATAAAACAAAACTCCACTAGAGATAGATAATTTGAAGATAATTAAAACAAATAATAAATAACATAAATTTTGAAAACATTTAGTATTTTATGTTGTAAAAGTTATAGTTATGAGTCTCTTCTAAAAAATATCCTTTATTTTCAATAAAAATGAAAACAAACCTTTCATGTAAATGTAATTAGTTAAAAAACTCTTTTACCTAGAAGTGAAAATAGAACATAATTTAAAAGGGAAATTTTTGGAAAAAAAGTTTAAATAAGAAATTTTATAATTCAAATAAAGGAGTTTGAGTTACAAAGTCCCTTATGGATGTCATAAATCATGGATCAAGGGAAAGAGAAGAATTACATAAAGGTTTTAAAAAATATAAGTGAAAAAACTTTGAAAATGTTTACTCTTAAAATAATCCTCATAAAGTTTTCATAAAGGGGAAGTTAAATTAAATGGAAAAATTTTACTTTTATAAAATATATTTAATTATGGACACTTTAAAAATACATAAATTTTTTCAAAAGGGAAAGTGAAAATACTTTAAAAGATTTTAATTTTTAAAAATAATCATTAATAATGGAAAAATACATAAGGGTTATCAAATAAAAATGTGGATTAGGTGATAAAACATTTTATTTTGGAAGGATGGAAAAAAACTTTTAAGAACATTTAAATAACCTTTTTTAAAACCCATATAGTTAAAAGAGTATTAAATTTTACTTTTGAAAAAATATAAATAATTATGGAAATCATATAAAATAGTCTATATTATTATTCCAAAAATAGAGGAGAATATTGGTGGGAAGGAATATATGGACATGGCAGAAAGTATCCATTAGAAATAATATGAGTTATTATGACCAACGATACAATTTTATTTTGGAATAAATTTAGTCAAATAATTATATATTGATAAAGAGAAGTAATTTCTATATAAAATAATGTGAATATATAGAATAAAATCATCCTAGGCTATTATATATTAATATTTAAATATTATAGTCAAATAAGAGTGATTCTAACGTAATGAAGATATTCAAGTCATATAACCCCTTACCGCCTCTGTAAATTTTGAACCAAAAACCCATGAGAGGAAAAACATTAAATAAGACTTTGAATATACTGAAATATAATATAATCATGAAACAAATAAAAATATTTCAAGATTTAGACTATTTAAAACAAAACATGGTGTTTAGAATAAATTTTCCTTAAGGGATTCAAATTTGAGACAAAGAAACCCTTACAACCTAAGAAGTGAATGGATTGAAAAAACATGTAGGAGATATTGGAAAATAAATCTTTATATCTCATGAAAATGGTTTATTTATCATTTATTAATTCATTTGGGTAGTAGTTATACCACATAAAATAGAAATAGGTGAAAAACATGAAATCATGCCACAACAAATGTGAACTTGAGACAATAAACCCTTAACTTACCCATGATTTCCATGGAACTTCTTTAACCTATGGTATCATGAAGGTAAAAATATTAATTAACCATTTTAGAACCTTATTAATATAATTTAACATTTATACTCTTCATTAATAACAATTTTATTCATGTATTAGATTGTTGTAATCTCTTTTCAATATCGGGTGTTAAAAACTTTAACTATTTTGAACTTGTTTAATAATTTTGATAACATTACTCATCATTTTATACCAATATAATTATTGATATATCATTTAATACTATATAATATATAACTTATATAGGTTTTAAATTTCTTATTTCATTCCATATGTGTTTTGGTTACATTATGTGAAAACCAAATTGATGAGGACTTATTTCATAAATTTTAGTGAATGAAGAAGTTACTTTAATAATAAGTTAAATACATAATATAATATTTCAAAAACCATATAATAATAATTATTTTATTAACATATCATAATAATATTAGTTTTAATGTTTCCATAATCATCCATAATCATATTTTATAGCACTGTTTATGTAGCTGGTTAAACCGACTCAAACTTGAACATGCTTTAACTCGATTGAAGATTTTGGTTAAGGAGGTGTTTCTTTTGACATAATATAATTATAATAGAAGCATAATAATATATTTTTTTTATTTTTATAATAGTGAACTATATTTTAATTTTTTTGATAATGTATGAAAATATAGATGAAAATAGAAAAATGATTCATCATGGTGGTAACAATCCACATGTACACACAATTAACATACCCATTTCTCAACATGTGGGACGGGGTTAAGGTAGATATTAAATTGAAATTTAAGGATAATAATTATATAAGATATATCATATTTATTCATCACTACCATTATAAAAACACGAAATAATAATATAATAAAATTGTATTCAATAGAATATGCGACACACAACATCGATAGTAAACAACCAATGAAATATATTTATTTTAATTTAATCTCTTTGATAGCTTGGGGAACATGAAACCCTGAGTCTAGGTGAACCGAAATATAATATATCGTTATAACCTAACAATTAAATTGGTTGGTATGAATAGTAATAACTAAATTATGGAAAATATATGGTTTACACATGTAAAAAAAAATTCATTGGTTTTCTATTTATTAGAAATAAATTGAGAATCATTTAAAAAAATAAATGTTTTCTGAAAAACTATATATTTTTTTCTAAAAGACAGTTTAGTCATGCTTTACACAAAGAATTTAAAATTAGTTTTACCACTTTTAAAAATTTTATTTGATAAATTAACTTCCTTTTTAAAATCATAATATCAAAATTATATTAGGTTTATTTTTTTGGATTTTTATGAAAATGTTCATTTTTCGATGAATAGTGAAAAATACTGATTTTTATTGAAAACTAACTTTTCATTTAAATAATTTAAGAAGTAAAATTATATTTTAATCTGGTTTTAAAGTAAAATTAGTTCAATTATATTATAATAAATACAATTTATGTCATTATAATTAATTTCATATTGAATTTTGATACTAAAACCTTCTATACTTCTGAGAATTTTCTTCTTGAAAACTCGCTTTTTTGTCGTGTTTGTGGGTTTTGTTTTAAATTTAATTTTTCCACTTCTATGATTTGAATTTGGTAAAATGGGTTAAATATTTTTAATCAAAATAATTTATATTTACTAATAAGGCCAAATTAATTTTTGACCACAGTGAACAATGAAAACAGTAAAAATTAATTACCACAATTAGGGTAAAAATGGTTTTACTGGGGGTTAAACTAAAAATATAAGAGTTTAAATGACATAAAAACTTTTTTAAAATCTATTTTATGTAAATATTTATCTCTTATCATGTATAAATATCTACAATACTCCATTTTTTTACCCTTTGGGTATGTGAAATATGTGGGTACACCTTTTTCTTTTCAAAAATTACAAGTGTGCAACTCACCTCACTTATAAAAGGACACACCCTCTCATATATTCTTCACACATTAAAATAGTTTTTTGAAAAGTCCATAAAAAAATAAATTTCCAAATTCCATCCCATCATACCATAATCCTTGGTTTTTTCATAAATCCATTCTAGGAATACTTTAGGTATAACCCTAAAGAGGTGGTCTGAGAAGAGGTAAAATTCCTAACTATGAGTTTTTGTTTTATTTATTCTTCCAAATTCTTAAAATATTATTAATTTATACTAATATAATAACATAAATATATTTTATATAATAATATTTTATTTCTTAACTATATTCATCTCTTATTTCATCAAATTGGAAATGATAATGTCACTCGTGTGTACAACAAACTACCACCTCACAAACCGACATGACACATTTTATATCACCACCTCTCACAGTTGGGTATGAGAATGGATATAAAGTATATATATATATAATATTAATAAAATAATTATACCTATGGAGTCATAATATTATATATACCTTTTTAATTTCCATTTCACAGGGGATACAATACCGTTGCTCATGTGTACGACGACTACCACCCCGCAAAGCGATGTGATTATTTTTCAATAATGATTTACATGGAAGGTAATATGGGTAAAATTAATGAATATATGTGATATAAATTAAAAAATAATGATATTAATGAAATTTATCATTCTAAAAATATAATATATCATTTTATTTCTTACCTTTTCACTCACTGAAAGATGATAACATCATTCGTGTACATGTGGACTACTGCCTTCATGGAGTGACGTGACTATATTTTCATCACAAAATCACATGGATAAAAAATATAAGTATATTTAAATAAATAATATTTTATTTATTATATTATTATCATTATTAAAAGATAAAATATTATTTACCTTATTTCTATAATGATCTTTAAAAAATGGAAACATTACTCATGCATACGTATGACCTACCATCTCTATGATCGTAACACACTTCATTTATAAAAAAAATATTTCATGATTTGTATTAAAAGTATAATTGATGTATATATACGATAATTATTTCAAAATTATTATTCTTGATATGTTGAAATAATGACCTCTTAGACCAATAGTCAACCTACTGAAGTCATTTTGACACATAAGTCAAATATCATTGAAACACCCAACATAAACTTGGTAATGAGTGAAATAAAAGGAATAATAAACTTTGAAAAGGTTTCTTAAGAAAGTAAATAATTAAAATAATCTTATTATTTATAAATATAAGAAATTTACGTGATGATTCAGACTCAAGGTAAGATACTTCATCTCAATTTCTCAAGGTAAAAATTTTATGCACCTAACTTATTTTATATAGTGTACATACTGACCCTTTGACATGTAATATCATGATTAATTAATAATTAATGGAATTTTAAGTTTAAATTTTAATTTTTTAATCCAAGGTGATTTGACTTGAAAGTTATCAAGTGGTAAATAATTTCATAACTCAATTTATTTTCATTGGGTTATATTACTTCTTCATCATCATTGATATTAAAAGATTATAAGTGTAATGAATTTTGATTATCTTATTTAGTATTTACACTCATTTTATGTTTATTTAAATTTTATAAACACAATATATTTATTTATTAATTCTAAATTTGACATTATGATCATTATAAGGGTTTATTTCACAATCTCATTCTAATCGAGATTGTTTATTCTTAAATTTTGATTGAATGAATTTATTTGATAATTTTATAATAAAACAATTTAATTTTAATATCCTATGGTTATTCATGATATTTTTAATTAATAGTACCATTTTACCACTCTTTGGTAATTAAAAAAATTAATATTTTTTAAATAAAATACATCTTCATTTATCTCTTCAGTCGGAAATATGTTTTATTTCAAAACCATGTTTTATAAAAATATTTTAAAAATGTTTTTAAAATTTTCCAAATGATTTATTAAAGAAAATATTACCCATTTTAACTTTCTATTTTTTTGAAAGGAATATTCATGTAGTTTTCAAAACAAGAACTTCTTGGATTTTACAAAAAATGTCGAAGGAATATTTGTTTTAGCATACTCGACATGTATGAAATTTACTTCCATTATGGCGGCTCAATGTCTTAGAACTTCCATTATAAGATTCAAAGGTTATTTTTCAATAAATTTATTTTCAAAATGGTTTTTTAACTTTTATTTTTAAAATTAATTTCAAAGTAAAAAACTTATTTTCCTCAAGAATGTTTTAATGAAATTTTTATTGTATTTATATTCATAAATGGCATCAACCCTTTATTGAACTTATTATCCACTAGGTATATGTTTTATTTATATCATCATTATTATTTATTTGGATTTTTAATGATAATTTTTACCAAATAAATTATTTACATTCACTTTCATGATTCATTTTCTTGTAGTCATTAACTTTCCTTTGAAACATTCACTCTCTTGTTATCATTTTACAATTAATTTCTCTTAAATATCTATATTATTTGTATCATGAATATTATTATTTACTAAAAAATTTATTTTTTTTACATATGGTGTTTCTCTTAAGTATCCATATTCTTTGTATCATGGATATTATTATTTCCTAAATCACATACCATTTTTACATATGGTGTTTACTTTGATAGTTATTTGATTAACTAGGAAATATTGATAAATCCATATTCTTTACTCAATAAAGATATTTTTTTATAAGGAACATTGAATAATGAATTAAATAAATCATTTTATATATGAGGAATGATTTGGACCTGAAGTTAAATGTGGTGTTTGGAATTATATTTCCCCTCGGTGAATCAGTAGTATCATGAGGCAAATTAGTAAGCTAGTATTAAATGAGTTTCTACCTATGGTTTTAAACCATCATGTGAAAGGTATTAATGGTATAAGTATCATGTTATTGAGAACATGAAATCTAATAATTAATAATTTCATTCATTTAGGATTTAATTATTATTAATATCCATGATATTTTCACAACATTATTATCTATGGATCCATTTCATTCTCATATTATTGATTAAATGGAACGTGTGCATAGTTATTTACCTTTACACATTGATTATGCCTTATGTATTCATAATAGAAAATATATTGATTAAATGGAACATGTGTTCAATTATTTAACTTTCCATATTTATTATTCATTATCTATTAATAATTGTTAATATATTGATTAAATGGTATGTGTGTTCAGTTATTTACCTTTCCACATTGATTATTATTTATCTATTCATAATAGTCAATATATCGATTAAATGGAATGTGTGTTCAATTATTCACCTTTTCCATATTGACTATTCCTTATCTATTAATAATAATCAATATACTTATTAAATGGAATATGTGTTTAGTTATTTACCTTTCCATATTGATTATTCTTTATCTATTCATAATAGTTGATTTATTGATTAAATGGAAAGTGTGTTCAATTATTTACCTTTCCATATTGATTATTTATTATATATTCATAACACTCAATTTATTGATTAAATGAAATGTGTGTTTAGTTATTTACCTTTCCATATTGATTATTTCTGATCTAATTTTGATAGTCAAACTGTTTAAATGGAATGTGTGTTCAGTTATTTACATTACCATGATTATGCTTATTGATTCATGATAGATTCTACTGTACTTAACCCTTATTGATAATTTGAGGTCACCCTTATTTTTTTTCCATTCCTAAGAATCCAGGAAGTGTACTAAGAATGATATGAAAGGATATTCTAGAGGGAATAATGATATTATTGAGAAAAAATGTTGTAATTTATGTTTTAAAATGTAATATGGGAATAATATATGTATCTAGTTTACCAATACTACTAAAATATTCACTTCTTCAGGATGCGATTTCTTATATATTATACCAATGAAATAAAATAAGACACTGGTATCCAATTACTAGAATCGGGGTCGTTATAGTTGGTTTCAGAGGAAGTTTAGTATAAACATTGGGAATTAGATTTAGGAGAACATAGATTAGGGAACATAACACTCTAATAAAATTTGAGGATAAGTTTATAATAACATCATAATGTTTTGGTAAGGAAGATAATATGTGGGTTTTCCTATAAATTCATCACTATTTGAATACTATAAGTGGATGTTTTTCTAGAATAGATATACCTATGGGTAATGAAACCAAAAAATGTGTGTCAGGATTGAATCGAGCATTACCTGATACATGATAACGAACCTTACTAAATACCTAGTTTGACACTCTTGAGGGATATGCTATGGATAATTCACGTTTTCATTACTAAATTTTTTTAAGTATTTGAATAGATGATGAAAATTAATAAACTAGGTTAAAACTAAGGTGTTTTGTATTGATAATAATGTGTCATGATTTAGACATCGAATAAATGATTATATGTTTTACCATTATGATTATTGTTACCCACTCTATGATTTTTGGTTTTAGTTAATAGCTATAACCTGAAGATATTGTGTTATCATTGAATATGAAGGATAATGTGGTGACTATGGGAAACCAAATGGTATGATTATAGGAGTGAAATATATCATGCTTACCCCTAATTAGTTATCCCAAAATATTATTAAAAACCTATACCTTAACCAACTCCTAGACTCACCAAAGAAGAGAAAGATGAAGTTTTCTAAGATTGAGTGATGGATACTATGGAGGAAATAAGGATTGATTTCATTCATGTAATTAATGTGAAAATAGACACCCATAAAAGTTTCTAAAAGGAATGATAAATTTTTTATGTGTGGAAAAGAAGGGCATAAAGAAATAAATTTTTGAGGAAAAATGAATAGTATGATGGAAGGAAATAAATCTCATCCTAGGGATCCATTTATAGTACGTTTTATTAAATTTAGGGAACTTGGTAATTATCTGAGTCAATTTTATTTTTTAAAGGTAAACCCATAGACCAAGGAAAGACATATGTTAAAATAAAATGATTGAAGTATTTATGTATTGATAATATATAATTATATTGTAGAAGTATTTTTACCAATGGTATTTTGGTTATAAGAATCATGAAACATCTAAGTATCATGTAAAATTTTAGAAGAATTTATGTCTTCATTATATTAAGATTTATGGATACCATCATGGGTTTATGAGTTTAATTTTTATTATAAGTTCAAATTCTAAAACACACCTTTTTAGGTTTCATGTGATGGGAGTTTACAAATATTAAGGATGTTTTTTGGAAAAAATTTATGGGAATACAACCCATTGGTTTAGTATATAAAAGTGTTATTTAAGGAAGAAAGAATATATATTTTTTGGACTTAAGATTAAAGTTATTATTAACCATTAAGGTTTATCTTATATTTGATCTTGTAGTAATTATGGGCCATCACAATTTGGGAACATTATAAGAATTATATTAATATATTTTTGGAAAAAGGATAACCCGTATGATGGGTGAAAACCCATTTTATCCAGTGAAGGCCATAGGGCTTAAACCCACAACCAAAGGATAATAAGTTTTTATTTCCCACCACTAGCCTATGTGATGTCCTAGTTAATATGTTATTGTTTGTAGTTAAATGATTTGATGAATAAATATTAATGATGAACCAGTGGTGTTACTATTGAGGTTTACATATTAATTTATTATGTTGGATTACTTATGTTAACCATATTGGTTTTGGAAAATAGTTAGAGACATATAGAAAGTATTTTCACTCTTTTATGTATCTTAAAATCCATTAAAAGTGAATTTTAGTGATTTATGCATAAAAAATTCATTTCTAGAAACTTATTTCTCAAATTAAGCGATGAATTGGAAATTGATTAAATCATAACCAAAGGATGAAATTGTTATTATGAAATAGAAATTTATCAAGTAAGTAAATTTCCTTATATTATTAAATAGTATAATAGCCCCTAAAATTTAGGAAAAGAATATTAAAAAAATGTTATCCTGTTACAGTTATATCCAAAAAATATAATGGTATTTTAAATCATCATAGATTTATGGGTTTTAGGTCCTTAAATTTTCATTCATTATTCACTTTCTTGTGATCAATGACCTCTATCACTCTATAATTATTTACGCTTTTATTCCATGTCTATATATTCAATTTCCATAAATGTTATCCTAATTAGAAACATAGTTATGTGTTATTCTATATGAAATTTTTATTTAACTTTATCTCTTATTAAGATTAATTTTTATTAATCCATTTTATGATGTGGGTTTTTAATAAAATAATTTTCAAATATTAAACCCTCGATTTCTGAGCGGAAGATCAAATTACGAGGATGCAATTAAGATGTGGATAATGTAACAACTTGGAATTATTAAATAATAACATTGCATTTGATAGTGTATGTGACATGAAACATCAATCTTATTAAACCCATGAAATATATTTCATTAAATTTAATCTATTCGATAGATTGCAAAACATGAAACCTCGAGTCTAAATAAACTGTAATATAGTATACTGTTATAACCCAGCCGTTAAATTAGTGGGTATGAATAGTAATAAATAAATTATGAGAATTATATGGTTCACACATGTAAGAAAAATTCATTTTTATCTATTTATTATAAATAAAATAATAATAATTTAAAATAAAAAGAAATGTTTTCTGAAAAAATGTATTTTTTTTTCTAAAAGAGGGTTTAGTCGTGCTTTGCAAACATAATTTAAAATTAATTTTTAACAATTTTAGAAAATTTATTTTATAAAATTAACTTAATTTTTTAAATATTTATATCAAAATTATATTATGGTGTATTTTTGGGATTTTTTCTGAAATTTTTCATTTTTCGATAAGTAGTGAAAAATACTGATTTTAATTGAAAACTGCCTTTTAATTTAAACAATTTAAAAAATAAATTATATTTTAAATTGTTTTTAAAGTAAAATTATTTCAATTATATTATAATAAATAAAATTTAGGTCACTGGAATCAATTTAATATTTAAGTTTGATATTTAAACCTTCCATATTTATGATAATTTTCTTCTTAAAATCCTACATTTTTATTTTGTTTACGAGTTTTGTTTTAAATATAATTTTACCACTTCTATGAATTGAATTTGTTAAAATGGATTAAATATTTTAAATAATAATAATTTATATTTTTTAATAATTTCAACTTAATTTTTGATCATAATGAATGGTGAAAAGAGTAAAAATAAATTACCACAGTTATGGTAAAAATGGGTTTACTGCGCGGGGGGAGGGGTTAGGGAACTAAAAAGATAAGGGTTAAAATGACCTAAAAACTTGTATAAAATATATTTTATGGAAATATTTATACATTATAATTTATAAATATTTATAATACTCTATTTTGACCCTTTTTTCATGTGAAAAACATGGGTATACCTTTTTCTTTTCAAAAATTAAAAGTGGACCACTCACCACCGTTATAAAAGGCCACCCCAATCCTATCTTCTTTATAGCTTCAAACCCTTTTTGTCCATCCAATACCTACCCAAATCACTTATCAACTTAAATACCATCATACTATAAGCCTTGGTTTTTTCATAAATCCATTCTAGGAATACTTTAGGTATAATCCTAAATAAGTGATATGAGAAGAGGTAAAATTATTAACTATGTGTTTTTGTGTTATTTATTCTTCCACCACCTTAAAATATTCTTAATTTATTATTATATAATAAAAAATTATATTAAATATAATTATATGTTATTATGTTTAGGTAATGACCTATATCCATCTCCTCTTCCCTCAAATGGGAAATGACAACGTCGCTCGTGTGTACGATGTACTACCACCTCACGAACCGATGTGACACATTTTCCATCAACACCTCTCATGGTTGGTTATAATGATGAATTTATAGTATATATATAATATTTATAACATAATTATACCTCTTGAGTCATTTTATCATATATAACATTTTTTTAATTTCAATTCTATAGGGGATATAATAAAGTTACTCGTGTGTATGGTGGGCTACCGCCTCACAAAGCGATGCGATTCATTTTTCACGAATGATTCGAATAGAAGGTAATAAGGATAAATTTAATAAATATATGTGATATAAATGATATAATAATTATATTAATTACATATTTATAATTATAAAAATTTAATATATCATTTAATTTCTTACCTTTTCACTCACTGAAAGATGATAACGTTGTTCGTGTACCTATGGACTACCGCCTTCATGAAGCGATGTGACTCTCTTTTCATCAACAAACGACATGAATGATATAAATAAGTATAATTAAATAAATAATATTGTATTAATGATATTATTATCTTTATGTAGAGATAAAACATTACTTAACTTTATTTTATAATGATCGTTGAAAAATGGAAACGTTACTCATGAGTACGTACGACCTACCATCTCCACGATCACAACATACTTCATTTATATAAACCATCTTCCATGATAGGTCCTAAAAGTATAATTTATATATATATGATAATTTTGACATTATTATTATTTTGTATATGTTTAAATAATGATCTCTTAGACCAATAGTCAACCTACCAAATTCATTTTTGACACATAAGTCAAATATCATCGAATCACCAACAAAAACTTAATTGATTAAGTAATTGTATATAACATGGTAATAAATAATATAGATCCTCGAACCATTTATCCACCCAAAAATTACTATATTCTAAGTACCACTAGTCATTAAGCATGACTACCTGAATTCCAAAGGCTACCGACTAGAAGTGAGGGTATAAAGATGTGATAGTGAGGAGACTATACCCTTAGACGATGATATAACAATGGTCTAATAAATATAACTTAGTGTAAAGAAAGACCCTAATGAACTAGAATAGTAATATACTCATAGTATAAGTAGAACATATAATAGTGTAAGTAATAACAACAATAACAAAGAGATAAATAAACAATCCAACATGCCATTTGTTGATACTAAAATAGAACATGCATGCATATAAAGTTATACAATAAAATAATAAGAAGGATCACCAATGTACAACCTTAGTATGTACATATAATAGAATTCTAATACATAAATAAAACAAAAGGAAACTATAGCTGAGGCAAGAACCCATGGAACCTTTTATTCTATCCCATGATAGATCAATCACTAAGATCCATATCCCGATCCCAAACCTCTACCTGATCGCAATTCCATAAAATATACATGAATCCCAAAGGTATTGTGCAGGGTGTGAGAAATAATATCAGTAGAACATCACCAACGTGTAACTATCTTACATATGTAATTAATAAGGTGTGTCTAAATAATGAATAAAACAACACATGAACAACATATAATATAACACTCTTCCCTTATGATCAAAAACCACAAGGAAGAAATCACCTACTTCATCCATTGTCAGTATACAAAAATAGAGAGGATCCTTATCCTAAATCCCAATGCATCCTCCATTGAAAGTCAAACCAGGTGTACCCTTGGGTTCCACCTATAATATACACTCAACACCTCATGCTAACCGACACCTTGTGTCCAGTAATATCTGATGTCCCGAAAGAACACCCCAATAATTAGTAACTATTCTCATAGACCTTAGATCATAAGAAACCTCGTGGGATCAAAGTATGATGTAAGAGGAATAATGATACCTATCCTACAATTAATAACAATATTGGTTCAATAGACGATGTCCTGAGGAATGGAAATGTTAATCCTACCAAATAAGTCTTATCTTATTGGCCCCAAGTATAGTGAGCCTTATCCCCCAAATGATAGTCTCAACACTATTAACCAATGGCTCCTCACCATCCCTGTGGATTTCTATGGAAATCACCTCCAACCATTTCCCAAATCCACAACTAATAGAGGCCTATACCCACACAAGTGTTCAATACCACCCCATCATTTGAGTCATACTGCGTGTACACGACTCCAAACAGCGCATTGGCCAACATTGGTGAGAAAAAGTCACCAAATAAGTCACTAAGACAAACTATTCTGACACCTAATTACCTTGAAACCATGTATCTCATCCAATGATCAACACCATCCAATATCACACAAGACTCACCCATATCCTGGTGATCTTTTCACCTCAAACGATGACCGGTTCACCCAACCAGTGGTCAATATAACTCAATATATATATATATATATATATATATATTAGGCCACACCTAGAAAGATGATCACATTGCCTAAAATCTGATATCCAACACTATCTCAATCCTCAGGTCAAGCCTATCACATTCCCATGTAACTCAAAAATTCAATATAAATAAATTTAACAATTATATTTAAATAAAATTTCACCCTGAACTAATATTTCCAAGGGTCAAAGCCTCTCACTGGGCTTAAACCACATGTAGACTTGGAAGAGCATGACCATATGCATCTCTTAACATCATTTAATTAATTTTAAAAGAAACCATTTATTTAATAAGGTGTCTCTCAGTCAACACAATAGTGCACTCAAATCCTCACCCCCAAAAAACCACAAAACCACCAAGAAAGATGAGCACCACCTACTTCATGTTGGTAGACATTAACTCGTTCGATATCAACCTCTAACTCTATCTAATTTGTAATAAATAAGTGTTTTTTATGAACAACCTAAAAATAGGATAAATTAGATTGTATTGATTTAGTGCTCCTTAAAGAGAGAGAAAAGTAGAATAGAGGAAACAAGAATCAAGATCTTACCAACACAGTTTCAATGAACTTGAAAAATTGAATAATAGAGTTCGAATAAAGGAATCAGCTGAACACCTAGGGGAGGAAGAAATGGGCACTCCCCTCTGCAATACATGGGTGAAGGAGGAGGAAAAAGTAGGAGAAAATAAAAAATAGGGGAAAGGGAATTTTATACTTTTTACACTTTTAATGGGTTGTATGGTTAGCTTGCATGGTTTGAAAAACCATGCGCCAATCATGCGACGCCAACTTTCCACGTCCCAGGCTTGCATGGTTCATGTACATGGTTTCCCAAACTATGCGTGAGACCTCCATAAAAAATTGTAGACATGGACACATGACTATGTACCCACTCCTTCATGGTTTTGAAAACTATGCATAGTTGACCTGGAGGGCTGCATAGTTACTCCTTGGAGGCCACATAGTTTGTCTAAACCATGCTACCTAGTCTAGGCTCCCAAAAAACTCGAGTTTTTAGCCTTTGAAGGACCTAAAACCCAATGAAAACCCCTAAAATTTTTTCAATAATTAAGAGTCATCTAAATAAAGGTCTTTGGTTAAAGGAAAACTCATAATTATGTTCCGTTGATTGATAAAAGAGTTGTTCTACCAACCAAACTCTGAAAATTTAAAATGGGTGAGGAACTCGACTTGCTGCAAAAACCCAAGATGTTACAATCTCCCAACATTAACATAGAACATCCTTGAGTTATAAAACAAAACCTAGAGATGGTACCAAACATAACCATCTAATTAAAATTAACCCAGACTACCCCTATCTCAAAAGCACAGGTCAAATACCTCAAGGGCTCCTCACCTTAAGAGTTACCTACCCTAGTCACACGCCGAACCAAAACTTAAATAAAATCAATGGTCTATCGAACATCCCTAGAGCAGAAAGCCCTCCTACAACACATCATCGCCCATGAACCACATTAAGTGCCCCTGTGTCATACTAAACACCCATCATGTCCTATATCTCATCAGATTCCCATATTGTTTCCATGTTGCACATGAATCCTATGAGGTCATGTATCTCATCAGATGCTCAAAATCATTTCTAGTTCATCGCACCTCAATAAGTCCCACATCATAAAGTTTCCCCAATGCCAACGTACCTCAAAATCCATTCATCTAATGATACCCACACACAAATCCTGGTGCCACTCACCTCATATATATATAATGCATTAAAATTGATTCCAACCTTCTAACCAATGTTTGGTTAGTCCATAAATACATCTCATGCACCCAAAAAGAACATTCCTCTAAAAATTCCATGCCAAAATGAAACAAAACAAATCAAAACTATGATCATGAAGTACCTCTAACCATAACCAGCTCCCTAGCCTGCTTTATACCTAGAATCTACACTACCTGCATCTTTCCTAAAGCTTGACTACATGAGTCTTGACCTACCTGTGGTGTTTCACCATCCACTAGCCACTGACCCCACTACTGGGTTCCGTTATCTCTACCACGAACTCCACATACAACATAATCCCATTTACCAGATCCTGGAACCGATCCAAAATCGATATCATAACCTTGATTCTACCCTGGTCCCTAAATGTTGACATCCAAGAAGGATTCCTAAATAACCTCTCGAGATTCCCAAACTGTCTGGATGCTCAACACTCCTTTAGCACCTAATTGCATTGCATCAACACATGACCTGAATACCCGGAATGGAAGAACACCATTGAAAATACACTCCTCAGTGCTCTTCTTGAGTCCTTTTCGTAAATGCCTCACTGATACTCATCTCGTACTCTCTTCTTTATATCTAAAGAATCTCCACTGAAGTCACCTAACACCGTTACCCGACTCAAATAAGACCAACCCGTATAATCACCCTCAATTATGAGCACCTAATTCACCGCCATTAATAATGGGTCCAACCTGAAGATTTTTATCTACACCTAAATGGAATTCTATAAACCATCCTTAAAACACCTCACCCTATAGGTGTCGTCTCCCACCATATTGGGTGTGAAGTGAGAGAACTTGGTAAATGTTTATGCATAGTCCATAATAGACATGTCACCCTTCTGTAGGATCAAGAAATCCCAAACTCTCTCTTCCCTTAGAATTTATGGAAAGAAGTTCTCAAAGAACATAGCCTCAAAATCATTCTAGGATAGTCCCTCATGTCTTACTTCTTAGACCTACACATCCCGAAAGTGCTTAGATGGTACTCTAAGAATATATGTATCTAGCTTCACCCTATGGCCTGGGGGTGTCTCAAGCTGCTCAAAGATCATCTGCATCGACTCGATCTAGTTCTCAGCTGCATGTGGTCCAACCTTACCCTAAAATAGTGGTGTGTGCTATGATATTAACTCTCAAGTCAGGTATTCCATCGAAGGATCTACTCCATGTTCTCACCTATCGATGCCCTGGATGACACATACCAGGATCAATCTAATTTGATCATCAAGACCTAACCCAAAAACTATAAATTCTAGTGGATGTACCACTTGTACTAAATCTTATACCTAGTCCTGTACCTATGGATCATCTTTTCCTAACCCTATAGGTCCTCATCCTAACCCTCATAGGTCTCAACCAATGCATACCCAAGTGAAACCATAAAATTGTATACCTAAAACTCCTTTAAATCCCATCTATGTGGAATCCCATTTAATACCAATATAATAGTCAAACAGCCCAGATAACAGACACACACAAAATAACACACACACACACAAACATAAACATATATATAACACAAATAGGGTAAATAGTAATAGGTAGTGAAACCTCACTACCATTACTCTACCCCATCACAACCATGCCATATTACATATGGCCTCTTGGACCCTTACCCACCCATATTATATCCTAGTATCACATATTCCTTAGGCCATTCCCATTCTGACCAACCATGTCTCCTCAATTATAAGACCACATCACCTAACCTGGTGATCAACATCACCCCCATAGAATCATCCCTACTTGATCCTATAAGAACCGACCCCCCCACATATATATATCACATATCACAAACAATTTTATCATAGGAACATGCATATATATATATATATATAACATCCTATGTTCATATAAAAAGCATAAAAAATCATCCCCTTCCATACTGGGACAAGGGTCCAAAAATCTTCCCTTACCTCACCAGGTCAAGAGTCTCATATCATAAAAGATAATAACCATATCTAAGTGAACCAATTAAGGTGGAAATTATATAAATTATAAAATGATAAAATATTAACAACAATTCCCACCCCTAGAAACTTAGTCCGCCCCTCATGCATGGAGCTGCAGGCACCCAAATACGAGTTCTAAACCCAGTTCCAACAATATAATAATACTTGTTTAACCAAATACTAAATAGTAAGACAAAAAATAGGTAAAATAAAATCCTATGATACCATTTTTAGTGCCCTGACCCATTTAGCCACCTGAATAGTGCTACGGGATAAGTGTCATTGGGAATTAAGCATGCCTCCTAGAATACCAAAGGCTGAAAAATATCAGTGAGGGTGTAAAGAGGTGATATTGGGGAGACTATACCCTCTAGTGATGATATAATAATGGCATAATAAATATCATGTAGTAGAAATATAAACTATAACAGCCTATACTAGTAACCCTCCTATGGATAAAGCAAAACATACAATACAGGAAGCAATAATAATAGCAATAGTGGAATAATAAACATTCTAATATTCCATTTGTAGATAATAAAAGAGAATATGAATACATATCAAGTCATATAATGCATAAGCAGAAGGGCCTCCAATAGCCGATCTCAGTACATACATATAATAGTATACTGATACAAAAAGAAAACAAAAGGAATCTCTAACTAAGGCAAGAACCCATGGTCGCTTGCCTTCTATCCCATGATAACTCAATCACTATGATCCGTCTCCTGAGCTGAAACCTTTAACTGATCATAAATCCATAAAATCTACATGTGTATCAAAGGGCCTATATATGGTGTGGGAAATAATCTCAGTAGGCCACCACCAACATGTGCCTATCTTAAATATTTGATTAAGCAACTATGTCTAAATAATGAATAAAATAGCACATGCACAACATATAATATAACACACTTCCCTTTTTCTCAATAGCCATAGGGAAGAAATATCCTACTTCATCCATCACCAATATACCATAGTGGAGAGGGTCCTTAGCCTAAATCCCAAGGCATTCTCTAATGAAAGTCAAACAAGGTGAACCCTCAGGTTACACCTCTAATAAATTCACCTGACACCATGTGCCAGATGAAACCTCATGTCTAGTAATATCAAACACCCCAAATGAATTCTCCAATAATTAGTACTTGGTCCCACATACCTCATCTCATAAGAAAACCCATAGGCTCAAATCATGATGTCTGAGGCACAACGATACCTTTCCTCCAAGTAATAACACCATCATCTCAATATCCAAAATCCCAAGGAATGATGATGTAAATTCTACCAAATAAGTCCTAGCCTATTAGATTCAAGTATGGAAAGCCTCATCCCCCAACTGACTATCTCAACAATGTCAACCGATGGCTCCTAACCTTCCCCGTGGCTTTCTATGACAAGCACCTCCAACCATTTCCTTAACCCACAACTAACAGAGGACTCTACCCACATGAGTTTTTAATACCAACTCATCATTTAAGTCCTACTGTGTGTACACAACTTCAAATAGTGAATTTTCTAACATAGGAGAGTGAAAATCACCAAATAAGTCCCTAAGACACATCATTCCAATACCTTGTGCCCCTGCGGCCACATTTCTCATCCGATGGTCAACACTATCCAATATCACATGATCCTATCCCATATCATGATGACATTTTCACCTCAAATGATGACCATTTCACCCAACCAATGATCAAAATCACTTAGAATATATATAGGGGCATTCTCAACCTAATGATCACATCACCTTAAATCAAATGGACAAAGCTATCTTAATATTTAGGCCAATCCTGTCACATTCCCATGGAACTCAACAATTCAATATAAATAAATTAAAAAAAATGAAATTTAAATAAAAATTCACCCCGACTTAATTTTCCCAAGGACCGAAGCCTCTCATTGGGCTTACACCACTTTTAGACTTGGAAGAGGATTCCCATAGGCATCTCTTAACATCATTTAATTAATTAAAAAATTAACCATTAATTTAATAAGGTCTTAATCAGTAAAAAAAAACAATACGCTCAAAGACACACTCCCAAAACAACCGCAAAATCATCGAGAAAGATGAGCAACACCTACCTTATTTTGGTAGACGTCCACTCATCTAATATCAACCTCTAACTCGAGCTGATTTAGAATAAATCTAAGTTATAGATAAAATCCCTAAAAATTGGGTAAATTGGCTCGCAAAGATTTATTGCTCTATTAGGTGAGAGAAAAGAATAATATTGGCAAGATGACTCAAGATCTTACCGACACAATTCTAATGAATCCAATGACTTGTATAATGAATTTTAGATAATGGAATCAGCTCAACATCTTGGGGAGGAAGAAATGTGTTCTCCCCTGTATTATACGTGGGTGAAGGAGGAGGAAAAAGGTGGAGAAAAGAAGAAATAGGTGAAATGGAATTTTTTACTTTTCACACTTTTAATGGGTATCATGGATAGGTCACATGGTTTGGAAAACCATGCGGCCATCGTGCGACACCCACTATCCAAGTTCTAGGATCACATGATTCATGCGCATGGTTTTCCAAATTGTGTGCAAAATGTGCATGATCACTCTATAAAAAATTGCATACATGGCCACACGGTCAAGAACCCACTCCTACATGGTTTGAAAAAACATGCATAGTAGACCTGGAGGTCCACATGGTTACTCCTTGGAGGCCACAAAGTTTTTCCAAACCATGCACCCCAGTCTGTAGACCAAAAAAACTTTGGTTTTCATCCTTCGATGGTCCCAAAACTCAATGAAAACCTTGAGAAACTTGTTGAACATTAATAATCATCTAAAAAAAGGTATTGGGTCAAAGAAAACTCAGAATTAAGTTCTATTGATCAAGACAAGAGTTGATCTACCCACCAAACTCTGAAAATTCAAAATGGGTGAGGAATTCGACCCATTCCAAAAACCCAGGATGTTACATATGTAATAAAAGGAATAATAAACTTGAAAAATATTCTTATAAAAGGAAATAATTAAAAAAAGTTTATTATTCAATAAGATAAAGAATGCACATGATGTGTTAGACTCAAGGTAAGGTACTTCATCTCAATTTCTCTTCATTGAGGTCTATTAAAATGTTATTCACCTAATGTAACGTCTTGAACTAAGTGCCACTAAATTAGTGCCCCAATATGGTTTTTTTCACATAACCTCAAGTATACCTCATCATACACTGGATTCTACCAACTTGTAGTGGGGGTATAAAATGGAATTGTGGGGAGACTATACACCCATATCAGAGTGAAAAACCAGAAGCAAATAAAAAAACATCACACACATCAGTGTACATGGAAAGAATAAATAAACTAAAACTAAAACATGATATAACAAAATGAAATACAATAAATGTCTGAATGAACATGTCATACATAAAACCAATCACCCAATGGGATGGTTACATAATATACCAAAATAAAATAACTATAAAAGGGCTCCACAACATCACTGATCCAAACCATTTGTTTATTTGATACCACTCAAGAAATCCCACTAGACCAAACAATAATCAATGCATACCTCATCCCAAACCTGTGCCTATAATAAAAATGTGATAGATTCTCAGGTACCCAAGTAAAATGGAGGCCCGATCAAAGTGTGAGTAAAAATCAGTAAGCCACCACCAATGGTGTCTAAAGAAAACACCAGTCAGTATAATAATGTATATTGGAAAAGGAATTATATTAGACAAGTAGGCAAATAAAATCTGTTTCATTATTCAATTATATTCAATTAATCACTTGTATTCTTTATTCCAAAAGTTATATATTTTCATCAAATCACCTTATCCAAATATGGTTGTCTGAGCTATATATCACAAAGGTCCCTAGTTGAAAATAAAGGAGCCTCAATCCAAGAATCCAACCAGGATCTGATGATCTATGTTCAGTCATCCCAACCACTAGGTCAAAAGTCATAAAACAAGGAGAATCAATCTATTAATCCAACCAGGACTTAGAATTATTTATCCGAATATCCCAACCTTTAGGTCATAAGTCGGAAAAAATAGATCATCAATCCATGAATCCAACTGAAATTTGGCATGCTATGCTTGACTATCCCAAAATTGATATGGAATTTCATGTATATACTCTTAGGTTTAGGAGAATTAGTTCTTTCCCTACAAAAATATGGTGCACCACGGTACTTGGAGCATTTGTATGTCCCAACTAAAATTGAGTAATGGAGGATTAGTACAACATCCCAAAACCATTAATCACTGGTTGAAAAACATGGAGCATCAGTCCATGAATAAAACTGAGATTCGATACATCATGTCCAATCATCCCTAACCATACCATCATTAATTTAATACCATTCCATTCAATATTCTTTTTAGTCCATTTATTTAGTTATATAAAACCAAATTAAAAAATAAACCTTTTCATCATTTACCCAAATTCTTATTCATTAAGTGTTCTTCAAACTGTTTGACAATCAAACACCCCTTTTAACCATTTCCATTTAATTTATTTATCTCAAAATTTATAATGGTATGAATGGACCACTAAATCAACACAAGGATTGAATAAAACCAAACCCCTTTTAACATGTCATAAAATATCAACCTTGAAACATTAGAAATGTTTGGAATCTACCCTCAAAACATGGGTATTCCTCCTTAAAAAAAACATGGTCCATGACCTTAATTTCCCATGAAAAAAATTAAAAGTGTCACCAATACATTTCACAAAAAGGCAATACACACCCATTTCAAATCAACCATTAAAATTTATTGAAACCCCTTTTTTTAAACCAATTGGAGTTAAACACCTCATATAAAAAAATTCATTTTAAAACATAGTTTTCAAACATTGGAAAGAAAAACCGAATCAAAATACAAAACACACCATTTAACTATTTAAAAAAGGTCTTCATAAGCTTTTAACAAAACTCAACATCAAAACATTCCATTTTTTTCTAAGGTATCACAAAACTTAGGTTTCCAAAGGTCCAGTCTCACAATATAAAATGGATCCAATGGGGTCTATGGAAGGTCCAAGGTATTAACCTAAAGAAAAAACCAATTTATTGAATCATGGAAAAGAGAATATCACTTGTGGGATTAAGGAAAATATTTCATACACATATAAATAAATTAACAATAATATGGGTAAATATGTTAGACCACCTACCTCACTAAAAAAGCTTCCCAAAATAATTCCAAAGCACGATAACCTTGTCAAGACCCATTCAAGCATCATCCAAACCCCTTGACACCCAACCAATCTCCTCATAATCATCTAAGACCCAATATTTCCTCAAATTAAAATAATTAATAAATTATAACAATTATAATTCATAAATAATTCCAAAACCCAACTTTTCATAATGTTAGAAAACCCACCAGGTCATCGTGCCACACTGAAACCGAAGCCAACCACTCACCAAAGACCCATGACATAACCCTGATCACATTTCGAGCCCAAGACCTAAGAGGTGATACCAATTAGATAATTAATTAAATAAAAACATGAGGAAAAACCTAATAAAATTCACTACAATCACATATATTAATGAAACATCTTGCAATGATGAAAAAAATCCACCTCAAGATCTCTTATAGCCAAGAAAACCAAAAGCCCCATGAGAAATGGATGATTCCACCATGCTCTGGTGGAATAATCAATAAAACCTAAACCAAAAAAATCCCAAAATTAGAGGTAAATAAGAAGAATAAGAAAGGAAACCACTAGAAGATGAGAACTCACCTCAAACGCCAAGAAATCACCATGAAAACACCCTAAAATCAAGGGAGGGAAGAGGAGGAAGGGGTTTGGGAAACCCTGATTCATGCAGCTAGAATGGGGGATAAAGGGAGTGGAGAGGTTGAAAAACCCAAGGGAGATTTTTTGTAAAATACCTCTTTTTAATGAGATCTAGGAAGCCACATGGGTTAGATGCATGGTTTTCCAAACCTTGCACCAACCATGCAGCTAGCTCTATCCAAGGCCACAACTCACATGGTTGGCCAAACTATGAACTATGTCCATACCTACTTTCCAACACCCCAAGATTCACAAATTTGTTCCACATGGTTTGAAAACCCATGAACCAACTATTCTTTCAGCACTAACTCCCCTTTGAAGTAAGGCACACAGTTTATCTTAAACCATGCACAACCCATGCACCATGTCTTAGAACCTCCTTAGTCTCACACGATTCCTCCTTTTTCTTCACATGGTTTACCCAAAATAGTTCTATAACTATGAAAACTGACTATTATTAGTTGAAAATAAAATAAAATCCTCCTGATCATTAAGGTGTCACATGATTTCTCCTAAAACATACACAAAAAACCATGCACCCTTTCCATAAAACCCCCAAAACTTTCAAAACTTAACCCAAATCCCCAAAAGATCATCCAAAAACCTGTTATACCTCAAGAGAACCATTCCTTATCCCAAAATAATATTTTGAGGCATTCAAACTCTTGTAATATAATTTTGGATATTAATTCAAGATTTGACCCATCTGATAGAAAAAATTCAAACTCCTTCAGAAATTTCTGATTCATATGGACGTGGGGTCTTACAAAATCCCCACCATAATAATTTTCCCCCTTGAGAATCCTTGGTGGTCATTCATCTACACCACATAATCTATTTCGGTCACCTTATTTTTATCCAACATCCTCACTTATATTTCACTATCCTGAAACACTACCAAGGCACAAACTCTAACTCAAGGCCTTCAACCGACCAAAAACCGAAGATAATCCTTGTTGTGAAACCAAACACTAGGATGTTGCTTAACCAAACTCATATAATGGAAACATTGATTAAAAAATCACTTGAGTAATCATTGAGCTATTGTTCTCCCCACAATAATATCTAACTTATAACCACTATATCCCAATAATTAACACCCTTTTCATTAGTAAAACCCAACCCAACCCAAACTCACGCTACCACCAAGCACTCAAATCATTCTGAAAACACCTTTCTCCACTCATTGACCCATCATCATATCACCTAATCAATATTACATCACACTTAGGGGTATTCAAAAACCACCCAAACATAACCACTGGTGCCATACCCAAACTAATTTCTAGAACCACCATGAGATCAAAGCCAACTCTTGGATTGATCATCCTCCACAAATGAACCCCATTAGAATTCCCTATGGAATTTAATCACACACAACAATGATTTTTCACAGGTATCACAATGCCACCATGAATGACCCATGGTAAGTTCCACACACCCACAAACTATCCAGTATAAGGGATGCATCTCTGAAATCGACAAATCAATCTTAACTACAAGAGTGTCATCATCACCAAATCATCCAAATAACCTCAACCACTTTGGACCATTCTCCAACCACTGTAAACCCAATAATTGGATGTGAATTTCTTTCCCTCACTTGAGAGACCAAATAAAACATCAAATTTCACCCATTCATAGAATCCAAGAAAAAGACCCATGGAATTTATCGACATTCATTCCATTTTGAGGACCTCATCCTTAAATAGTCGATGGTGCACTTTCCACCATAAGAATCCACTTTCACCACTCCATGAGCGTAACCAACAAGAGGTCCCATATTTAGACAAAATACATTAGGGTAGCTAGGTTTATAGACATTACCCTACCAGTGTACCTAAGATGATGTCAAGATATTGGTAATGATAATCACTTCTAAGAGTACACCAAGATTTCATCGACAAACACCACCACCACACATCCATTCCTGATGTCACCCCTATCTTTAGGGAAATGATAAGCCATCAAAATTCCTTGGTCTCCTTGAACGTAAGCATATCATCACCATAATATCAGTCCTCATCATACTCATGACTGCCTATTATACTTGATTAGAAAGGGAGTATGCTCCCATACATCCTATATAGAAACCAAATGATACATCGCATCACCACCGCACCTTCACTCCAAGTATTTCAAATTTCAAGAAAATCAGACACCTCCATGTGACTCTTACCATAAAAAAACTTACACACACAGTCTCCACCCAATGAGGAAACATGTATATAAAACCACATTTCCTTGAGCACCCATTGTGGTCTCAATCCATCTCATAACCACTAGTCGCACTCATCTGCACATCCATCACCGGGTCTAGGCACCCAAACAAGCCCACCCCTCTAGAAACCAACCACAATACAAAACCACTAGCACTCAAGTTCCCTTTCTCAAAACCAAAGGAATCCCATGTGCCAAAACCCAATACTTGGATTCACCCTATATTCACTATTGTTAAGATTCCAAAATGTCCACCTTCCTCACACGTTCATAACACCAAACACAACCCATCTGACCTCTCTCAGGGGTCACCCTTGAAATCCACTCAATATCATCTCCTAAAACTAGAGTCATGTCAAAAGAACACTTGATCAAACCATCCAATGTATATGAAATCTCACAGAATAAGTACAATCATGGGGTATCAACATGAACCTTTCACATCATCACATGATAATAGAAAAACAAAACACCCTCCTCTAGGGCCCCACACCATCAATGTATCATATACTGACTAACTTCCCACGACTACGGTACCCGTCCTCTCTGAGCACCTGCACATAAGATGGATCCTTGGAGGACCCAACCATACTATTAATATCACACCCAAAACCACTCATAAAGGTCCAATATTCACACACTTATACCAAACTAAACCACTAGAATCACAACACCAGTCGTGCAAAAGGACCAAAAAAACATCCTCATCATTGAGTGCCACACCGTAGATCCATAGAACCTTCCATCAATAAGAAATTCATAAAATCACAGACTATTAGGCCTATAATATATGGAACATATGTTTCAAACATGAATCATGATATGCCTCTTACTTTTACAGGACAAGAGTCAAAACTAAGTCACACGGCTCTTTCTAATGGTCCAAGAGACTGAAATCCTTCAAAAACCATCAATCCCAAACAACATGTTCATCGTTCAAAGAAAAAATCATATATAAAAATAACAAAAAAAATATTGAACATTTATCCTAGTCCCTAGTAACCTAGAATTCCTACCAAAATAGGTGTTCGCGATGCACCATCCTAGTATCCATCACAAGCTCCGAAACATTCCTATATCTCCAGTTTACCAAACCCCAAATAGTAAAATGACAGGAAAGTAAAGCTCTAATACCACTTTATAACATCTTGGCTTGGGTTCCACTAAACTAGTTCTTCTATTCAATTTTCCACATGACCTCAAGAGTGCCTCCTCATACATTAGAGGATTCCAACTATAAGTGGGGGTCTAAAATGGAACTAATAGAAGACTATATCCCCATATTAGAGTAGAAAAATAGAATTAAATAACCAAATATAATACACATAAGAGTATGTGGAAATAATAAATAAAATAAAATTGAAACATGCTATAATAAAATGAAATACAATAAAGGCTTGAATGGACATGTCATACATACAACCAACAACCCATTGGGACGGTAACATAAAATATAAAAAATAAATGAACTAAAAATGGGATCTAACGAATCATCGATCCAAACAATATGATCATATGAAACCACTCGATCAGTCCCACTTGAACAAAAAATAATTAATACATATGAGCCTCAGCCCAAACCTATTCCTGCAATAAACATGTGAGAGCTACTCGAGTACCCAAGTGCAATGGTGTCCTGAGTAGGGTGTGAGTAAAACTCAGTAATCCCCCACTAATGATGTCTAAAGAAAATAAAAGAAAGTACAAAAATGTATGTAGGAAAAGGAATAATAGTATACAAGCAAGTAAATAAAATATTTTTTATTATTAAATAATGTTTAATTAATCACTTTTATTCTTTATTTCAAAATTTATCCATTTCCATAAAATTACCTCAGATAAATGTAGTCATCCAAGACATATATCATAGAGGTTACTGGATGGAAATAAAGGAACATTAGTCCAAGAATCCAATAGGAATCTAATATTCCATGTCTGACCATACTAACCACTAGGTCACAAGTCAGAAAAAATAGATCACCAGTCCATGAATCCAACCAGGACTTGGAACACCATGTCCGACTATACCAACCTTTAGGTCACAAGTTTGAAAACATGGATCATTAGTCCATGAATCCAACTAGAACTCATAACACCATTTATAACCATCCAAAAATTGATATGGAACACCATTCTCATACCCTTGGATTCAGGAGCATCAGTCCTTACCTTGAATAACTATGGTGCACCGGGGAACATGGAGTATTAGTTTGGTCCACCCAAAACTGAGGATTATAGGATAGATGTTTACTAATAATAGACTCTAAAATGAATCCATATGAGATGTGGTATAAAAAATAAGAAAATAGTGAAATATTTTAAAGTGTTTATTAGTCCATGTTTTATGAGGATCAAGAATGGAAATCTGGGAAAATTCAAGGAGAAAGCTGTGAAAATTATAGGAGAAATATGAAGAAGGGATCTTCATGGGATATCTATCCAATGGAAGAGGATATATATGATGGAATAAAAAATTACACAAGTTGGTATATTGTTTTTGATGTTAATATTGTTGAAAATAAACTCAATTTTGATTAAAAAAATATAGCATATTTTGAAAACATTAATGCTGAAAGAACATAGATTCTTGGAGGATAAAATGATGAAAATACTTTAAATGATCCATAAATAGTTGCTGTTGACTCAATTCAAACTAGTGATGAGGTTGAAACTGCTAGAGTTGAAAATAATAATCAAATATTAAAAAATAATATTAAATTAGAAAATATTATTGGAAATTAGGAGGCCCAAGTACATACTAGAAGAAGACTAAGAATTGAAAATCAAACAGCTCTCATTTCTCAAATTGAACCAAATTCATTTGGAGAATCTATTTAACAAAATGAGTGGATAAGTTCTATAAATGAAGATCTAAACCAAATTGAGAAAAGCATCACCAAGGATCTTATTCCTATAAAATAAGGGAAGAATATAATAGGAATGAAATGGGTGTTCATAAACAAACGTAATGAAAAATGTGAGATCTCAAGTAATAATACCAGATTAGTCGGTAAGGTTATTCAAAAGTGAAACATATATATTTTGAGGAAAAATTTTCACCCATTGCAAGATTGGAGTCTATCAGAATGTTTCTTGTAGTTACAACTCATAGTCACTATAAAGTTTATCAGATGGATGTGAATTACACTTTCTTGAATGGATATCTTAAAGAAGAAGTTTTTATTAATAAACATGATGCATTTATTCTTGATATTGATGGAACTGATGTATCTAAGCTTAATAAATCCTTGTATGGTCTGAAAAAGGCTCCTTGATCTTGGTATTCTAAACTGGATAGTTTCCTAAAGCAGTTGAACTTTTCTAAAGGAAAAGTTTATAGAAAATTATATGAAGGAGTTTAAAACAATTACTCTTATTTTAATTGTGTATGTTGAGGACATAATATTTTTAGGTGACAAATAATATTAATGTGAATAATTTTCTAATCAAATAAAGATGTAGTTTAAAATTTCAATGCTCATAGAGATTGATTTCTTTCCGGGACTACAAGTTCTTCAAAAGAAAATCTAAATCTGTCTTTTAAAAAAAAATTACAAGGAATTGTTGAAGAAATTTGGCATGGTGGATTCAAAGGAAGTCTCCACACCTATCACAATTGGTGTAAATATTAGTAAGGATAAAACAATATTGGGTGTTAATTCTAAATATTTCTGGTTATTTATTGGTAGATTAATATATCATACAACCTCAAGACTAGATATTGTATATATAGTAACTTTTTGTGATATATATCAAAGTGATTTGAAATAATAACACATGATGGATGATGAAATAATTCTTAGGTATATCAAAGGAATGTAAAAGTATGGTTTGATTTATAAAGGAAGTGGAGATTTGAACTTACTAGGATTCACTGATGCTAATTGGGCTGGAGATTGCAATGATTATAAATCAACATTAGGAAGAACTTTATTTTTGGGATACTTTTTTGTAGGTTATTATAGAAAGATTTTTTTGTGACTTTAATTATAGCTAAATTAGAGTATGTTGCTTCTGCAAATTCATGTACTCAAATTATATGGATGAAAGTTCATCTTGATGATATAAAGGTGAATGTTAAAAGACCATTGAAAATTTCATGTGACAAATAGAGTACAATTAATCTCTCAAAAAACCTAGTGAAACACTCCAGATCAAAAAACATTGATTTTAAAAATCATTTCATTAAGGAGAGAGTATAAAATAGATGTGTGAAGTTGGATTACATTTCTACAAAATATCAAATTGATGATATGTTCAAAAATTATATTCCAAGAGAAATATTTGAGGAACTTTGGTTGAAACTCTATGTTTAGCATTCCCCTATAACATAGAGAGTGTTGGGATTCCCCCACTATTATTAGGATTCTAATGTCAAGGGTGATAATAATACATAATTCTATTATTTTTTTTTGTGAATCTGGAGATGATGTTATTTTAAAATGGGGGAGTTAGTGATGAATAAGTGAAAGAATTAATGGGGAGAGAATCTAAGTCATCATTGAGAGATGAAATTATGTGTTAGGATATTTCTCTTAGAAAAATGTTGTGATTTGATGTCTCTTGAAGAGAATTGTTTCTTTTGAAAAAAATACAAAGGGGGATATTGAAGAACCCATGACATTATTGTTGGTTTTGTATTTTTTTAACCTTAACCATGATGATTACAAAGTTGTTCTTAATGTAAAAAACTTGTACCCAATTTCATTAGGATATTTATAGTAGTTAAAAATGAAGCGGAATTGATTATTAAAATGAGGTGGTATTTTGGGTTTTGATTTGTGATTTTTTTGGTGGCGAGTTGGATAAATATTATGTTGTTTATTAAAAATATGCCCAACCTACACCTAGCCTACTGAAGGGATGGAAACCAATGATTAGGTGGGAAGTCTACCCTCAGTTATCCAAGGTGAAATGGACGGGGGGAGTGCTAGTTTAATGGGGTAGGCATAGTGACCACCTATTGCATGAAAGACTATTTATATGGTATGAAGAAAGTGCACCCCAAGAGGTTCATGGATTAGGATGAATCCCATTAGGAGTAAGCCTGTGGTGTGTGTTTTGTATCTAGGTTCCGAACCAGGTGTCGACGTGAATGTAGGATTCCATGAAAAGTATTATTAAGAGGAGAAATTATAATATAATATCCAATGTGGTACATTTAGTGTTCAATTAATATTTCTCTACATTATTTATATGAAAAGAACCAAAAATGTTCGATCATATCTATTTGGGATATCTAATATTTACTATAGTTATCTTTTACCTCTTTCCTTGGTCTAAGAAGCATATGCTTTCTGAGTTTTTAATAGAGCATTGTCTGAATGATGCAACTGTACATCCATTCATCATTTGATCATCCTAAAAATTTGAATATGATAAAAAATACATGAAAATTAATTTTTATGTTTAAAGAAAGTAAGAACTAAATACATATAATGTGAATCAAAAATGGTTTTACAATGATAATGATTTCTCATAGTCGTAAAGCACCCAAGATATGGTGGTGCAAGTAGGTGGAGTAGGTTAGTGTGTGCTCTCTCTTTTAGTGGCTGAGTGATTCATTACTACTCATCTATAAATATTCATCATATTCAACTTTTTTTGTGATTTAAGTGAACTTGAATAGAGATATAGAGAGATGCTGAAATAAGGACTCTGTTTTCATGAAGAGGTTTCTATGCATTTGCGGTGACCTTTTCTAAGGCCTCCCAACCGTATGATGTTTACAAAGTCCCACAAACTCATGTTTGTTCAAAATATTCACATGGGTTATGTGAAGATTCTATGGATATTGTAACACCCCAGGTAAATAAAGAATATGAAATTTTCATATTTATCCATATTTGTGAATAAAATATTAATATGACTTTAAAGGGGACTCTATGCTCGATGGCGTACCCAACACGCAACAACGAGTTTCTTGGGAATCTTACGTTGCACTCTAATAATAAAATAATATTATTTTAAATGGTAGTTAACATGTAGCCGTTGTATTGGCGGGAATGGATAGAAATAACTAAAACATGATTATATATGTTTTTAAATGTTTTTACATTTATCCAATAAAAGATAAAGGCATAAAATATGGAAAGAATTCAATTTTAGGCGTATATGCCCTAGTTTTCACTAAAGGTTCACTTATCGCCTTTTGATGGAGAACCGTCATTAAATATAGTTTTGTTCACTCTTATACATCCTTTTGGACCAAATAAAACTCTTCTTAAGAATTGGGACATCAAAATTTAGTTTGTGTAAATTTTTGGTATCTTTCTGATAAAGTTCATTTTTTAATGAATAGTGTAAAATGTTGTATTTTAATTCAAAACCTCTTTTTAATATAATTTATTTATATGATTAGATTATCTTTTGAATTGGTTTTAAAGTGAAATTATAATATATTTTTACCATTAAATCCAATAGTGGTCGTTGGAATTAATTTCACTTTGAAATCAGACTTAAACTAGTGTCAATCTTTTGATACTTATTGTTTCATAAAAACACGCTATTTATTATGACAATGATAATTAATTATTAAATTAATTAATGTGACTTATATGTTTTGAATTTTTTAAAATAGACTTCATTTTTGAATTTGGAGTATCAAATATAGCTTAGGGTGAATTTTTGGGATTTTTCTGAAAAACATCAATTTTTGATGAATAGTGAAACCACTAAGTGGTACTTATAAAAACTGATTTTTCCGTTTAAATGAAATTTTGCCATCTTTGTGTTTTGAATTTCAAAAATCCGACATACATGGTTGTCATTAAGAAGTAAAATGTGGTTCAATGGGATAAAAATAATTTTTGGTGAATAGTAACTTATTAAGTTTTTAATCGCGATTAGAGGTAATTAGTGTAGTTTAAGGTAAAAATAATGTTTTAATAATATGAAATGAACTTGACACATGTCCTAACCTCATTGGATGTTTCATGGCCGACCAAGAAAACCCATGGGTCAACTTGGGGACCCCATTAAGCCACTTTGGTTGGAAAATGACATTAATATCTTTTTATTTAAAGTTAAAGTAAAAATAAGACAAACATGAAATGTTTTACTAAAACAATTTTTACATGGGGTTATACAAATCCTATTTTTGACTATAAATATTCATTGGAAATATAAAAATATTTCCTAAATCATAGTATTTTTTTTATAATTTTTAGACATTAAATAAATTAAATTATTTATGACATCATGATGATGCAGCGATGACCTCATTATTTAACGATTTAAATAAAATGGAAAGATAATGTAATATCTAAGACCTAAACATGTCCAAAACCTATTGGATGAGTTGATTTCGAACCCTTATCACCTTATCCTAGAAACACATCAATGTGGGACCTCTTAAATCCGAATACCATTTTAAAATAAAGTGACTTTTCTTTACCTTCCAAGAGTGCCCCTCCTCTCCTCTTATAAAAGGCCCCCACCTCTACCTCCTTACCCACACTCCCAAAGCCTTTTTATCAGCCAACCTCTGCCCATTTTGTCTCTAAACTTCCCTCTATTACTCCTTGAATCCTCACTTTGGGTAGAAGTCTTCCCAAGGAAGCCTTTGAGCTCAAACCAAAGGGAGTTACCCGATTTTAAGGTAATGTCTTCTCTTGAGTCCTTTTGTTTTATTTTGCTTCTCCAACCCCCTAAACTCTTTTTATTCATTTATTTTGTAACAACTACAGTATAATCAATATAATAGGATGTTTTTATAAGAAGTATTTGAGCTACACATTCAAAAACCTACATCTAATGGTTAAAGAACAAACTGTTTCTGTGGATGGCGAATTTCGGCCTCCCGAAACGATGATTGTTCAACATTATTTTAACACCTTCAAAGGTGGCCATTAAGATGAAACTATATTTATATATGATATATAATATGTTTATGTTTTACTTAATCTTCTGTATTTTTCATTTTGGGCATACCTTTATGGTTTCCATTATGGGTAAACGCGATATCTTCATTTAAGGAAGTGCGGACTACCGCCCCCTCAAAGTGATGTGATTCGTTAATGCCATATGTGGGACGTATAAAGGATGGATTTAAAGTTATTATATATGATGTTATAATTGAATTATAATATACCTCTATATAAATATTATTCCATTCCATAAAAATATGAAATAGAAATGAAAGTAGCGTTCATGCGTACGTACGGCTTACCGTCTCCATGAACGATGCATTTCATTTCTTATCCCCAAATGTAATGTACTATTATAAGTACATGTATATAATGGATATATATGATTAATGATACATCTAAATGATGAATATAATTCTGGAATTAAAATATACATACCTCTCATTTAGTTTTAATTCCATTAATATGACATAGAAATGAAAGTAGTGTTCATGCGTACGTACGGCTTACCGTCTCCATGAACGGTGCATTTCATTTCTTACCTCTAAATGATTATGTAATATTATAAATACATGTATATTCTGGATATATATGATATATATGATATCCAAATCATGAATATAATTCTGGATATAATGAACATTTGACCACACGAACAACATGTAATTGTAAGAAGTCCACTTTCGACTTAAGAACCAAATATCGACAAAACAAACATTATTAACTTAAATGATTAAATAATGTTTATAACATGGAAATAAGTGATCTAAAAGGAATAATGAACTATAAAAAGGTTCTTAATAAAGTGGAAATTAACTCAAGTTTATTATTCAGGACGTTGAAGAACGATCGAGTCAAGTCGGACCCGAGGTAAGGGATCCTACTCCTCTCTTTCTTTTCAAGTACACTCTTTTATGTCATTCCTTATAAGCTCATATTTCTTGTTATTGGGATTTTCTTTTATATTAATCTTACTGTAATTTTTATGTTCATATGATGAGAGACCCTATTCTCTCTCATCAATCCATTTTGTAAGTTTTGAGTGGCGCCGTTAGGCTGCCGAATTTTCGTAAGAGATCTAACCTCTCTCTTTCTTTTTAAGTACTCTCCTTTATGTCACTTATTTTAAGCTCCTATTTGTTATGTTGGGGGAATTTATTTTATATTACTCTTTCTTTAAACTTTATGTTGATGTGATGAGAGACCCTATTTCCTCTCATCAATCCATTTTGGAAGTTTTAAGTGGCGCCGTTAGGCTGCCGAGTTTTTGTAAGAGATTTTTCATCTCACTTTTATTCTCGTGAGATTTATGCTACATTTGACACAATTTCCTTTGAGTGGTTTATGTACTACCCATTATTACACTCCTTTTGTAATATAATTACATTTATGGGTATTTACATATTCATTGTATGACGCTTCTTCAATGGGGTGTACTTTTCGAAAGTTACCCAAGTCGGTAAGGGAACCTTTCACCCTCCTCTTTTTAAAAGACTTCGTTTGTTATGTCTTTTAATTCACATAATATTATGTTGGGATATGTTCTTCTATATCCTTATTGATGTAAATTTTATTTCCAAGTGATGATATTCCCTTTTTATCTCTCATCAACTCATTTTCGGAATTTTTGAAGTGACGCCGTTAGGCTGTCGAATTTTACCAAGGGAACTTTTTAACCCAATTTCGATTTCTTTGGGTTCGACATATAGTTATTGAATATGTCATCCTTTGAATATGTGTGAATGAACTTTTATTGTTTTACACTTAATATCCAATTGTATTGGGTGTATTTATATTTGTCACACATAATTTTGAGATTGATTTATCCTTAATTTAAGGATACCTTCTTTATAAGGGATTTCATCACATTTTACATCTCTATTGAGACTTCATTGTTGTTATGCACCAATTCACTCTTATATGGTGTATGTACTGTCCTTTGGAATATTATATCATGAATCCATTTATTCTCATGATATTATAAGGTTCTGATTAAATGTTATTCCTCAATTATTGTATTCAAGTGTCTCTAATTTTGGTAAAAACCCTTTAACCAAAATATCGCTTTAAATGCTTTAATGATTTGTTCTTATTAATATCCATGTTTTCAAAATGGTTTTAAGGATTTATTTATATGGATATTAATGGTTTAAAATGTTAAAAGCTTCAAGGTGGTATGGGACACTTTGATTCAAAAATCTCTTTATTAAATGTTTTAAATGGTTTTGAAAATGGTTTTTTAATGGATTCATTATTTCAATATCCTAAAATGTTATATTGTGATTGAAATGTGGAAATGTTATATTTCCTTTATGCATGTTTTATGTGATACATTTATGTTATGGTTCTTGGGAATTATTATGAAAACGGGTGGTTCCGTGATAAACTAAGGGCGGGTGAGCCCGATATAGCTCTCCAATGCATTAGGTAACGCGAAGGAGTGAAACGTTAAGGTTTCTCTGAAGAGATTTAGGGAATATACTGTGATGGGTATTCCAAACGTAACCAAGAGGGTTACTCCCTACATAAGAATGTTATGAATTCCTCAAGTTACCTTTATGTCTTATGATTTCTATGATTTATTCATGGTTTGATGAGGTATGTTAAAGTGCCTATGTTTTATGGGTAAAGTATGATTTCATTCTTATGTATATATAAAATCATGTTTCCTTTCCATATTTTTATAACCCTTACTGATCTTTTTATGCTCATCCCAAGGATTTGAAATGTTTTTCACAGGTCAAGGGTAAGGTACATGATGTGATGATAGTGTCAAGGATGTGTCAAGAAAGAATATGTGTTTTATTTTAAATATGTTTCCATTGATGGGAAGAATGAATATTGTCTTTTATGTAACCACTTTGTTTAAAGTGGAATGTAATGCAAGTTTCATGATTTAATTCTCTAAAACTCTAAACCTAAAAAGATCCTCAATGTGTAATCTTGTAATAACTCAAGATTAAGTAAGGTTTAAGGCTGGGGCCTTATAGTTGGTATCAAAGGTCGGTTTAGATAACTTTAGAGGTTAGGGTATTCTTTAAGCATAAGTGACATTACCATAATGGTTAGGATTTCAGAAAGAGTCCCAGTTTTAGATAAATTGAATGAGTAAGTATATATTAGTGTTTATCTTCCTCATTAGTACATGATGGTTTTGTTGATATACTCACACTGACATTTCTGTTTTTAGTGAATGGATGGATCTAGCAGGCACCAAAGAGACAACAGGTTTGAAGGAAACTGTGGTGGTTCTCTGATTAAGATACTAGATAAAATGGAGGATTCAATGAGGAAACTCATGGTTGTTCTAAACCAAATATCAAGGAGTCATGATCAATCACTTGAACCTTGGTATGTTCTGTAATGCATCATGTACGAGATGACCAATCGATGTGGAAGTTCAGGTAATAATTATAAAGGTAACCATTAGAGTTTATATGATCCTTACTTTTGAGGTAATTATGAGTTATTATATGATATGATGGAAAATGAAAGGCATGAGATAAACTTGAGGTTAAAATATGTTATGATCATTTTTGATGATTTTATCTCTTTTTGGGGAATGATTTAATAATTATATAGTTTTGGAAAAATGACAACACGCAGACCGTGTGACAACCCGTCGCGTCGGACAAAGCTGCGGGAATCGAACCCACAACCAAAGTGCGACTGGTATTTATCGCCTACCACTGGACTACGTGAAGTCCCTGGTTAGTTTGACTGATTATTTTTAGTTATATGATTTTATGAATTAAGAGTAAGTTTATTTTGGGTTATTTATGAAAATAATTAACCTATCATGGAGGATATGTGATTAGGTTAATTACTTTTCAATACGAGACTTTAGGAGCAACTGATGTTTTTTGGAGATAAATGTTACGATTTAACTTGGAAGACTATGTGGCTAAATCCTTCAAATATTTGGGTTTCAATCTTAGATTGGTTTACTTTGAAGAATTTTATGGACAAATTGTTTATCGGATGGTCCTAGTTGAACTTTGGGTTTTGTTGGGCAAATTTTGTAGATTAAGAATAGATTTTCTTTTTAATGGGTTATCCTTTTCTGGATTATCTGACCTTGTACTAACCTTTTTGGTTTTTGTTTTGGTTAAATCCTAAAGACATGGGATGTATATAGTTCTCTTTGGTGGATTAGGTGATTCTCTAGAAGTTGATTATAGTACTCTTAATGCGAACCAGTCTCCCTAAATACTCGTCTTTTGGAAAAAAAATATGAGTTTGATTAAGGAATCTAGTTAAAGTTGAAAGTCAACATGATAAGTGATTATGTTTCCTTATGAATAAATTCCTCAATAAAAAGTAACTTAAAACAAAACTGTTGTCTATTAACTTTTCCTACTGGGGAATCGAATACCGTTTAACCCATCACAAGTTTGTGATTTTCTTATGGTTAACTTTCTCCTAGACATGTTTAATATCACTCTCCCTCAAGAACATGAACCTCTGCTTTTTCTTCCATGTCCATGTTTTTCTACATATGGGTTAACTCGGGTGACCTCTGTACTTATCTTACTTTATTTTAAAGTGATTGTTTCACCGACTCTTGTTCCGATGTGGGACTTTCAAGGATGTTTCCAAGCTCAATTTTAAAAATTGCGAGGACGCAATTCCAAAAGGGGGGAAGGATGTAACACCACAGGTAAATAAAGAATATGACATTTTCATATTTATCCATATTTGTGAATAAAATATTAATGTGACTTTAAAGGGGACGCTATGCTCGATGGCGTACCCAACACGCAACAGCGAGTTTCTTGGGAATCTTACGTTGCACTCTAATAATAAAATAATATTATTTTAAATGGTAGTTAACATGTAGCCGTTGTATTGGCGGGAATGGATAGAAATAACTAAAATATGATTATATATGTTTTTAAATGTTGTTACATTTATCCAATAAAAGATAAAGTCATAAAATACGGAAAGAATTCAATTTTAGGCGTATATGCCCTAGTTTTCACTAAAGGTTCACTTATTGCATTTTGATGGAGAACCGTCATTAAATATAGTTTTGTTCACTCTTATACATCCTTTTGGACCAAATAAAACTCTTCTTAAGAATTGGGACATCAAAATTTACTTTGTGTAAATTTTTGGTATCTTTCTGATAAAGTTCATTTTTTAATGAATAGTATAAAATGTTGTATTTTAATTCAAAACCTCTTTTTAATCTAATTTATTTATATGATTAGATTATCTTTTGAATTGGTTTTAAAGTGAAATTAGAATATATTTTTATCATTAAATCCAATAGTGGTCGTTGGAATTAATTTCACTTTGAAATCAGACTTAAACTAGTGTCAATCTTTTGATACTTATTGTTTCATAAAAACACGCTATTTGCTCTAACAGCGGGAATTAATTATTAAATTAATTAATGTGACTTATATGTTTTGAATTTTTTAAAATAGACTTCATTTTTGAATTCGGAGTATCAAATATAGCCTAGAGTGAATTTTTGGGATTTTTCTGAAAAACTTCAATTTTTGATGAATAGTGAAACCACTAAGTGGTACTTATAAAAACTGATTTTTCCGTTTAAATGAAATTTTGCCATATTTGTGTTTTGAATTTCAAAAATCCGACATACATGGTTGTCATTAAGAAGTAAAATGTGGTTCAATGGGATAAAAATAATTTTTGGTGAATAGTAACTTATTAAGTTTTTAATCGCGATTAGAGGTAATTAGTGTAGTTTAAGGTAAAAATAATGTTTTAATAATATGAAATGAACTTGACACATGTCCTAACCTCATTTTATGTGTCATGGCCGACCAAGAAAACCCATGGGTCAACTTGGGTACCCCATGAAGCCACTTTGATTGGAAAATGACATTAATATCTTTTTATTTAAAGTTAAAGTAAAAATAAGACAAACATAAAATGTTTTACTAAAACAATTTTTACATGGGGTTATACAAATCAGATTTTTGACTATAAATATTCATTGGAAAGATAAAAATATTTCCTACATCATAGTATTTTTTTTATAATTTTTAGACATTAAATAAATTAAATTATTTACGACATCATGATGATGCGGCGATCACCTCATTATTTAACGATTTAAATAAAATGGAAAGATAATGTAATATCTAAGACCTACACATGTCCAAAACCTATTGTATGAGTTGATTTAAAAACCTTATCACCTTATACTCTAAACAAATCAATGTGGGATCTCTTAAATCCGAATACCATTTTGAAATAAAGTGACTTTTCTTTACCTTCCAAGAGTGCCCCTCCTCTCCTCTTATAAAAGGCCCCCACCTCTACCTCTTTACCCACACTCCCAAAGCCTTTGGCTCGGCCAAACTCTGCCCATTTTGTCTCTCCAATTCCCTCTCTTACTCCTTGAAGCCTCACTTTGGGTATAAGTCTTCCCAAGGAAGCTTTTGATCTCAAACCAAAGGGAGTTACCCGATTTTAAGGTAATGTCTTCACTTGAGTCCTTTTGTTTTATTTTGCTTCTCCAACCCCCTAAAATCTTTTTATTAATTTATTTTGTAACAACTAAAGTATCATAAATATACTAGGATGTTGTTATAAGAATTATTAGAGCTACACTTTCACACACCTACATCTAATGGTTAAAGAACATACTGTTTCCGTGGATGGAGAATTTTGGCCTCCCGAAACGATGATTGTTCAACATTCTTTTAACACCTTCAAAGGTGGACATTAAGATGACAATATATTTATATATGATATATAATATTTTTATGTTTTCCTTAAGCTTATGTATTTTTCATTTTGGGAATACCTTTATGGTTTCCATTATGGGTAAACGCGATATCTTCATTTAAGGAAGTGCGGACTACCGCCCCCTCAAAGTGATGTGATTCGTTAATGCCATATGTGGGACGTATAAAGGATGGATTTAAAGATATTATATATGATTTAATATTGGAATTATAATATACCTCTATATAATTATTATTCAATTCCATAAAAATATGAAATAGAAATGAAAGTAGCATTCATGCGTACGTACGACTTACCGTCTCCATGAACGGTGCATTTCATTTCTTATCCCCACATGTAATGTACTATTATAAGTACATGTATATAATGGATATATATGATTAATGATACATATAAATGATGAATATAATTCTGGAATTAAAATATACATACCTCTCATTTAGTTTTAATTCCATTAATATGACATAGAAATGAAAGTCGCGTTCATGCGTACGTACGGCTTACCGTCTCCATGAACGGTGCATTTCATTTCTTACCTCTAAATGATTATGTAATATTATAAATACATGTATATTCTGGATATATATGATATATATGATATCCAAATCATCAATATAATTCTGGATATAATGAACATTTGACCACACGAACAACATGTAATTGTAAGAAGTCCACTTTCGACTTAAGAACCAAATATCGACAAAACAAACATTATTAACTTAAATGATTACATAATGTTTATAACATGGAAATAAGTGATATAAAAGGAATAATGAACTAGAAAAATGTTATTAATAAAGTGGAAATTAACTCAAGTTTATTATTCAGGACGTTAAAGAACGATCGAGTCAAGTCGGACCCGAGGTAAGGGATCCTACTCCTCTCTTTCTTTTCAAGTACACTCTTTTATGTAATTCCTTCTAAGCTCATATTTATTGTTATTGGGATGTTCTTTTATATTAATCTTACTGTAATTTTTATGTTCATATGATGAGAGACCCTATTCTATCTCATCAATCCATTTTGGAAGTTTTGAGTGGCGCCGTTAGGCTGCCGAATTTTCGTAAGAGATCTAACCTCTCTCTTTCTTTTTTAAGTACTCTCCTTTATGTCACTTATTTTAAGATCCTATTTTTTATGTTAGGAGATGTTATTTTATATTCCTCTTTCTTTAAAATTTATGTTTATGTGATGAGAGACCCTATTTCCTCTCATCAATCCATTTTGGAAGTTTTAAGTGGCGCCGTTAGGCTGCCGAGTTTTTGTAAGAGATTTTTCATCTCACTTTTATTCCCCTGAGATTTATGCTACATTTTCCACAATTTCCTTTGAGTGGTTTATGTACTGCCCATTATTACACTCCTTTTGTAATATAATTCTATTTATGGGTATTTAAATATTCATTGTATGACACTTCTTCAATGGGGTGTACTTTTCGAAAGTTACCTAAGTCGGTAGGGGAACCTTTCACCCTCCTCTTTTTAAAAGACTTCATTTGTTATGTCTTTTAATTCACATACTATTATGTTGGGATATGTTCTTCTATATCCTGATTGATTTAAATTTTATTTCCAAGTTATGATATTCCTTTTTTATCTCTCATCAACTCATTTTCGGAATTTTTGAAGTGACGCCGGTAGGCTGTCGAATTTTACCAAGGGAACTTTTTAACCCAATTTCGATTTCTTTGGGTTCAACATGTAGTTATTGAATATGTTATCCTTTGATTATGTGTGAATGAAATTTTATTGTTTTACACTTAATATCCAATTGTATTGGGTGTATTTATATTTTTCACACATAATTTTGAGATTGATTTATTCTTAATTTAAGGATACCTTCTTTATAAGGGATTTCATCACGTTTTACATCTCTATTGAGACTTCATTGTTGTTATGAACCAATTCACTATTATATGGTGTATATACTGTCCTTTGTAATATTATATCATGAATCCATTTATTCTCATGATATTATAAAGTTCTGATTAAATGTTATTCCTCAATTATTTTATTCAAGTGTCTCTAATTTTGGTAAAAACCCTTTAACCAAAATATCGCTTTAAATGTTTTAATGATTTGTTATTATTAATATCCATGTTTTCAAAATGGTTTTAAGGATTTATTTATATGGATATTAATGGTTTAAAATGTTAAAAGCTTCAAGGTGGTATGGGACACTTTGATTCAAAAATCTCTTTATTAAATGTTTTAAATGGTTTTGAAAATGGTTTTTTTAATGGATTCATTATTTCAATATCCTAAAATGTTATATTGTGATTGAAATGTGGAAATGTTATATTTCCTTTATGCATGTTTTATGTGATACATTTATGTTATGGTTCTTGGGTATTGTTATGAAAACGGGTGGTTCCGTGATAAACTAAGGGCGGGTGAGCCCGATATAGCTCTCCAATGCATTGGGTAACGCGAAGGAGTGAAACGTTAAGGTTTCTCTGAAGAGATTTAGGGAATATACTATGATGGGTATTCCAAATGTAACCAAGAGGGTTAATCCCTACGTAAGAATGTTATGAATGCCTCAATTTACCTTTATGTCTTATGATTTCTATGATTTATTCATGGTTTGATGAGGTATGTTAAAGTGCCTATGTTTTATGGGTAAAGTATGATTTCATTATTATGTATATATAAACTCATGTTTCCTTTCCATATTTTTATAACCCTTACTGAGCTTTTTATGCTCATTCCAAGTTTTTGAAATGTTTTTCACAAGTCAAGGGAAAGGTACATGATGTGATGATAGTGTTAAGGATGTGTCAAGAAAGAATACATGTTTTATTTTAAATATGTTTCCGTTGATGGGAAGAATGAATATTGTCTTTTATGTAACCACTTTGTTTAAATGTGGAATGTAATGAAAGTTTCATGATCTAATTCTCTAAAACTCTAAACCTAAAAAGATCCTCAATGTGTAATCTTGTAATAACTCAAGATTAAGTAAGGTTTAAGGCTAGGGCCTTATAGATATAACTGTTACATGATATAATATACCATGAATATAGTGTGGAAAGCTTGAATATTTGTGAAAGTGAAATAGCAAGATAATAATAAGTAGATATGGGAACTCAAGAACCTTTTGAGTTCTCTATGCGTGAAGAAAAATATAACACACTCCAAATTTACACAAAGAGAAATGTAACACAAAAACTAAATTGCCTGAGAACATAAAGCCTACAGTGAAGGTTCCTTTGAAAATGAAAATTCATAAAGAAGAAACATCACTATGTTTATTAAGATAATATATGAATTACATGAGTTTCAGTTTTCAAAAGTGTATCTAGAAGAATCATTAGTATGAATTAGTTTTACTAATATTTTGTGTGTATCAATACAATGATATTCATTTACAAAGACTCTGAAATCCGTGAAAAAGTGAAGTATCATCTTATTAATGAGTCTCAAAGAGAAAGATAAACTTTGTGTTTAAGTAACATCTTGGAATATTACTCAGTGTTTTGGTGTTTTTTTGTAAACTAGGGAGAACCAACATAATCATTTTTTTCAGGACACATTGTATCGGGAATTGGTTGATACCTACCCTACTTGGTTTCAAGGTGACAATTTATTAACCCTCTTATAATTGTTGATTCATATTTAGTAGAGAATCTATGGCTCAGATCATCCTAACCACAATAAAGATGGAGTCACCCATCTTGGGAGAGAATCTTGTAAAAATATTGCGTGTCATTGGGATAAGACTTTAAGAAGTCACATAGGTTTATTTTAAAGAAAATAAATTCTAAAATTGTAGTACCACTAATTAAACCCCCTATTATTGGTACAACCCATTCCTAAATACTATAATTTTTACTAGTTTTTAATTTCTAATTTTTTTGAAAGTAATATTCATGTCATTTTCAAAACAAGGCTCATTTTTCTTTTACCAAAATTGTGAGAGGAATCTTTGTTTTAACGTACTTGACATGTATGTAATTTTTTGGCATCGTCAACAATCAATTTTTTTAAAATTTCTTTATAATATTTAAAGGTTATTTTAATAGAAATTTATTTTCAAAATGTTTTTTGAAATTTTAGTTTTTAAATTATTTTCAAAGTAAAAAGGTTATTTTACTCAAGAATTTTTAATGACATTTTTATTATATTTATGTCCATAAACAACATTAAAACTTTATTCTACTTATGATACACTGGGGATATATTGTACTGATAAAATACTTATTCTATATTTGGTTGGTTTATGATAATTTTGACCAAATAAATTATTAACATTCACTTTCTTGATTAATTTTTTATAGTCATTATCATTCCATTGAAACTTTCACTCTCTTATGATCATTGCACAATTTATTTCTCTTAAATATCCATATTATTTATATCATGGATATGATCATTTCCTAAACTGTATATATTTTTTACATACAGTGTTTCTATTAAAAATACATATTTTTGTATCATGGATATGATTATTTCCAAAACCATATACCTTTTTTACACACGATATTTACTTTGAATGTTATTTGATTAATTGGAAAATATAGATAAAACTGCATTCTTTACTCTATATAGATATTTTTTGATAAGGAATATTAATTCATGAATTAAATAAATCATTATATATATGATTAATTCTTTGAACCTAAAGTGACAGGTGGTTCTTGTAATTATATAGATCCTTAATTCATCAGTAGTCTCATGAGTCAAATCAGTAATGTAGAATTAAACCCGTTTTTGCCTATGGTTTTACACTATTTTTTGAAAGGTCTTGATGGTAATGGTATAATGTGCCTGAGAACATGATGCCCAATAATTAATCATTTATTTCATGGATAATTTAGTTATTATTATTATCAATAATATTTTCACAATGTTATTATATTTGGATTAATTTCATTATCAGAATATTGATTAAATGGAATGTATACTCAATTATTTATCTTTACATATTGATTATTCCTTATCTATTCATAATAGTCAATATATTTATTAAATGGAATGTGCGTTCAATTTTTTAATTTTCTTTATTGATTATTACTTATCTATTTATAATAGTCAATATATTGATTAAATGGAATGTATGTTCAATTATTTTCATTTCCATATTGATTATTCATTATTATTCATAGTAGTTAATATATTAATTAAATGGAATGTGTGTTCATTTATTTACCTTTATATATTGATTATTCCTTACTTATTCATAAAATTCAATATAGTGGTTAAATGTAATGTGTGTTTAGTTATTTACCTTTCTATATTTATTATTCCTTATCTATTCATAATAGTCAATTTATTGATTAAATGGAATGTGTGTTCATTTATTTACCTTTCTATATTTATTATTACTTATTTATTTATAATAGTCATTTTATTGATTAAATGTAAAGTTTTTTCAATTATTTACCTTGCCATATTGATTATTCCTTATCTAATCATGATAGTAAAATTATTTAAATGGATTTTGTGTTTAGTTATTTACCTTTACATGATTATAAATATTGATTCTTGATAGATTTTTCTATACTTAACCCTTACTGAGCATTTGAGATCACCCATATCTTGTTTCCTTTCTTAGGAATCTATAAAGTGTACTATTATTGATATTAAACGATATGCTAGAGAAAATAACATTATTCTAAAAAAAATATTATGTTGTAATTTTTGTTTTCAAATTTAATATGAGAATCATGTATGTATCTAGTTTACCAAGACTACTAAACTATTTTTACCTTTAGGATGTGATTATTTGTATCTTATTACAATGTAATAAAGTAAGACAATGTATTCTAGTTTCTAGATTTAGGGTCATTATAGTTGATATAGGAGGAATTTTAGTAGAAACCTTGAGAACTTGATTTAGTAAAACATTTATTTGGGAACTTAACACTATGATAGATTCTGATGATAAGTATAAAAGAATGTCCTAATGTTTTTCTAAGGAAGATATTATGTGGTTATTTCTATAAATACATCCCTATCTGGATACTACTAGTGGACTTGGTTCTGGAATAGTTGTACATAGGAGTAATAACTCTGAAAAGGTATCATTGGGATTGACTCGATCATTACCTAGTGTATAACAATAATACTTACCATACACCTAGTTTTACAATTCGATGGGATGTACTTAGGATAATTCACATTTTCATTACATACCATTATGAAGGATTTGGAAAGATGATGATAATGAAATGACTAAGTTAAAAATAAGGTGTATCAGATTGAAAATAATGTTTCATGATTTTACCCTGAATAGCTCGAAGGCCTTCTTTTTTTATTGATTTTTGATAACCCCCCTTTCAAGGGATGAGGGGGAACCCTTACAAGGCTTATATATTCATAGATATTATATGAACCATAGGTATTAAGAAATATATAAGCTATAAATACATGGAACTACTCCTCCCCAGCTTCTTCATCGTGATTTCATCTCACCACCTTCGCATGGATAGTTCAACTAGGCTTCCCGTGCAAGCACAGGATGGTCCTGATAAAAAATTCCATACCCTATCTTTCTGAAAAATCCACTTAAGCTTATGCTATGGTGAATATTCCTGCTCTAAATCCTCATCTAGAGTCTGCTTCTTATAGAGTCTGCCTAGTCGTTAAGCCCAATTTCATGTGGTCCGAAGGCCTTGAGGTGGCCTGAAGGCCTTGAGGTGGCCCAAAGGCCATGAAGAACTCGAGGACCAAACCGATGGCCTGAATTCCCAAAGGGAGGTAGTAACTACGAGAAAGAAAATGGGATTATGAAAGGAGTGGATGATATCATGATTATTATTAATCATTTATCCTCAATTATGATTAAAAACCTATTTTTTAACTAACTCTTAGACTCACCAAATAAGATAAGATTAAAGTTGGCTAAGGGCTCGAGTGATATAGACCATAGAGGAAAAAAGGATAGAATCCCTTCATATTAGTTATATGAAATGATACATCTAGGAAAGTGTATGAAAGGAATTGGAAAATGTTTTATGTGCAGAAAAGAAAGGCATAAATCAATTAATTGGTGAGTAAAAATGAATAGTATGATAAAAGGAAATAAATCTCATCCTAGGGATATATTTATAGTTTTTTGTCTTAAAAGTGGGGAACCTGGGAATTATCTGAGTCAATACCCTCTTTTAAAGGTTAACCCCTAGATAAAGGAAGGAACTATGTTGAAATAAATCAGTTGATGTATTTATGTATTGGGATTCCTGAATTATATTATAGAAGTATCTTTACCAGTGGTATTTTTGTTATAAGAATCATGGAATATCTAAGTATTATGTTAAATTTTAGTAGCATATATGTCTTCATTAACTTAATACTTATGGATACCATCATGAGTTTATGAGTTTAAGGGTGATCATAAGTTCAATGTTTTAAACACCCCTTTTTAGGTTTTATGTGATGAGAGTTTACAAATATTAAGGATATTTCCTGGAAAAAATTTATGGGAATACAACCCATTAGTTTAGTATATTATGTTTTATTTAAGTAAGTACGCCTTTAATTTTTTTAGACTTAATATTAAAGGTATTATTAATCTTTAATGTTTATCTTATCTTTATTGTTGTAGTAATTATGAGTCATCACAATTTGGGAACATTATAGGAATTATATTAATATAGTTTTGGAAAAAGAATAACCCATATGATGGGTGAAACCCCATTACATCCAGTGAAGGCTTCGGGGCTTGAACCCACAACTGAAGGATGATAAGGGATTAGTACTTATCACTAGCCTAAGTGATGTCCTATTTAATATGACATTTTTTTAGTTAAAAAATTTGATAAATAAATATTAATGGTGAAATAGTTGTTTTACTGTTGAGGTTTATAGATTAATGTATTATATTGGATAACTTGTGATAACCATATTAGTTTTAAAAAATAGTAAGAGACAAACATAAATGATTTTCACTCTTTTATGGATCTTATGATTCATTAAAAGTGAATTTTAGTGCTTCATGAATACAAAATTAATTTTTAGATATTTATTTCTTATTGTAAGTGATGAATTGGAAATTTATCAAAGCACAAACAAAGGATGAAATTGTGGTTATGAAATAAAAACACATCAAGTAAGTATATTTCATTATATTCTCAGACAGTAAAAGAATACATCAACTTTATGAAAATGATCTTGAAACAAAAATGTTATCCTATAACATTCATATTTGATGAATAAAATGGTATTTTAAATAATCTCATATTTATGGTTTTTATGTCCTTAACTTTCCATTGATTATTCACTTTCTTACAATCAATGACCTATATCACTTTCTATAACTATTTACGATTATCTCTTATTTCCATATCTTCACTTGCCACCAATGTTCTCCTAATTAGAAACATAGTTATGTTTTATTCCATATGATATTTTTTACTTCACTTTATCTCTTATTTATAGTATTCCTTATTAACACTTTTTACGGTGTGGGTTTTTAATAAAGGAATTTTCAAATATCATACAGATTTATGAGCGGAAGATAAAATTATGAAGATGTAATTTATTTAAGGTGGGGAGAATGTAACACCCTAAAATTTTAAAAGAATAACATTGTATTATATATTATATGAGATATGGAATACCAGGATTAAGCATCCTATAAAATTTATTTCCTTAAATTTAATCTCTTCGATAGCTTGCAGAACATGAAATCCTGAGTCTAAATGAACCGTAATATAGTATATCATTATATCCTAGCCGTTAAATTAGTGGGTATGAATAGTAATAAATAAATTATGAAAATTATATGATTTAAACATGTAAAAATAGATTCAATTGATATATATTTATTAGAAATAAAATAGTAATCATTTAAAAGAAAAACAAATGTTTTCTGAAAAAAGTGTATTTTTTTTCTAAAAGAAAGTTTAGTTGTGCTTTGCGCACATAATTTAAAATAAAATTTTTACAATTTTAGATTTTTTTGTTAAAATAAAGTTTATTTTTAAATCATAATATGAAAATTATCTTAGGGTGAATTTTTATGATTTTTTTGAAAAGTTTCATTTTTCGATGAATAATGAAAAATACTCATTTTTATTGAAAATTTCCTTTTTGTATAAATAATTTACAAAGATAAATTATCTTTTAAATTGGTTAATTATTATTATTTTAATTATATTATATTAAATATAATATTGTTCCTTAAAATAAAATTCATATTTAATTATAATATTAAAACATTCCATACTTATGAGAATTTTCTTCTTGAAAACCAACTTTTTCATCACATCTATGGGTTTTGTTTTAAATTTAAATTTTCTAATTATGTAAACTGAATTTGTTAAAATTGATTAAATTTTTTTAATAATCATAATTTATATTTTTTAACAAGTTCATATTAATTTTTTAACATTATTAATAATGAAAACAATAAAAATTAATTACCACGGTTAAGCTAAAAATGGGTTTACCAGGAGGTTAAACTAAAAAGATAAGGGTTAAAATGAACTAAAAAATTGTATAAAATTTATTTTATGGATATATTTATACTTTATAATGTATAATGATATATAATAATCCATTTTTTACCCTTTTTTTCATGTGAAAAACATGGTCACACCTTTTTCTTTTAAAAAATTACAAGTGTGCCACTCACCTCACTTATAAATACCCACCCCCTCTACTCTCTTCTTCACACCTTTAAACCCATTCTGTTAGTAATATACCTAACAAAATAAATTCAAAACTTCCATAAACTCATCCAAGAATACTATTTTTGGTTATAAATACAATCTAGTAATACTTTAGGTATAATCTTAAAGATATGGTCAAAGAAGAGGTACAATTCCTAACTATGCGTTTTTGTTTTGTTTCTTTTTCCACCTCCTTAAAATATTCTTAATTTTTGATTATATATTATAAATAATTATCTTCCATATAATTATATTTTATTTTTTTAAGGTAATTAACTATATCCATATTCCCTTTCCTCAAATTGGAAACGATAATGTCGCTCATGCGTATGGTGGGATACTGCCTCACGAACAGATGTGACACAGTTTCCATCAAAACCTATTAAGATTGCGTATTATGATGGATATAAAGTATATATATATGATATTTATAGAATAATTATATTTATGTATTAATTATATTAAATATACATTTTTTACTTTCCAATCTATAGGGGATACGATAATGCCGCTCATGTGTACAACGGACCACCGCCTCACGAAGTGATGCGATTAATTTTTCACTAACACTTTAAATGAAAGGTAATAAGGATAAATTTAATTAATATTTGTAATATAAATGAAATAATTATTACATTAATGAAAAATTTATCATTCTAAAAATATAATATATCATTTTCTTTCTTACCTTTTCACTCACTAAAAATGATAATGTCGTTCGTGTACGTGTGAACTACCGCCTTCATGATGCGATGTGACTATATTTTCATAACCACACCACATGGATGATATATATAAAATATTTAAGGAAATAATATGAAATTTATAATATTATTATCATTCTGTAAAGATAAAATATTACTTTTCTCCTTACCATAATGATAGTTGAAAAATTGAAATGTTACTCATGCGTACGTACAACCCGCCATCTCCATGATTATAATATAATTAATTTATGAAAAATATATAATTATTGGTATTAAAAGTATAATCTATGTGTATATATTATAATTATTTAATTATTATTGTTTTGGATATGTTGAAATAATGCCATCTTAGACCAATAGTCAACCTACTGAAGTCATTTTTGAAAAATAAGTCAAATATCATCGAAATACCCAATGTAAACTTAAGTGATTAAGTAATTATATATAAAATGATAACAAGTGAAATAAAAGGAATAATAAAATTTAAAAAAGTGTTTAAGAAATTAAATAATTAACATAAGTTTATTATTCAAGAATATAAATAACGTACGTGATGATTCGGACTCAAGGTAAGGGAATTCATCTCAATTTATCTTCATTGAGGCATATTGAAATTTTATTCACCTAAATTTTTTAATATGGTATAAATAATATCACTTTGACATGTAATATCATGATTATTTAATAATTCATTATATTTTAAATTTCAATTTGAATTATTTCATCTAAGGGTATTTGAATTGAAATTTACCAAGTGGTATAGAATTTCATAACTCATTTTCTTTTCATCAGGTTATGTTACTTCTTTTCCATATTTGATATTATAAGATTATATGTGTAATTAATTTTGATTATATTATGTTTTATTTATATTTTTTATGTGTATTTATAGTTTATACACATAATTTATTCATTGATTAATTCTCACTTCGATTTTATGATCATTGTTAGGGTTTATTTTATCATCTCATTCTAATTGAGATTATTTATTCTTAAATTTCAGTTGAAGAATTTTTTTTGATGATTTTATAGTAAAACCATTTTATTTTATTATCATATGGTTATTCATAATATTTTAAAGTAATAATACAATTTTTACCACTCTTTGGTACTTAAAATAATTTAGAAAATATTTTTTAAAAAATATGACTTCATTCATATCTTCGGTCAAAAATCCGTTTTCTTTAAAAACCATGTTTTCTAAAAATGTTTTTCACCTTTTAAAAATGATTTATAAAATAAATTTTTACCCATTTTGACTTTATAATTTTTTTAAATGAATCTGCATTTGTTTTAAAAGACAAGTACCATTTGGTTTTTATCAAAAAATGTGAAAGGAATCTTTATTTTAACATAATCAACATGTATGCAATTTTCTACCATCATGACCACTAGATATTTTAATAATTCCTTTATATTATTAAAATGTTATTTTCAAAGAAATATATTTTCATTTTTTTTGATCTTTTAGTTTTAAAATGACTTTAAAATTAAAAATGTTATTTTCCTTAAGAATGTTTTAATGATATTTTTATTGTATTTCTATTAATCAACAACATAAACCCTTTATTATACTTATGATATACATAAGATATGTTGTATTGATATCATCTTTATTATTTCTTTGTTTGGTTTATTATAATCTTTTCCAAAGAGAGTATTGATATTCAATTTCCTGATTCATTATTTTCTAGTCCTTAATTTTAATTTAAAACATTCACTCTCTTGTGATCATTTTACAATTAATTTATATTAAATATACATATTAATTGTATCATGAATATGATTATTTATTAAACCATATATAATTTTTACATAAAGTGTTTCTCTTAAATATCTATATTCTTTTTATCATGGATATAATTATTTCTTAAACCATATACCATTTTTATATATGATGTTTACTTTGAATGTTATTTGATTCACTAGGAAATATTTACAAATTTATATTCTTTACTCAATACATATATTTATTGATAAGGAATACTTATTCATGAATTAAATTGAGAATTCAATATATGAGTAATAATTTGGACCTATAGTCAGGGGTAGAGCCCAGAATTATGTATCCCCTTGATGATTCAATAGTCTCATGAGGAGAATCAGTAAGCTAACATTAAATGGGTTTATGCTTGTGGTTTTAAAACATCTTGTGAAAGGTCTTGATGGTAGAGGTATCATGTTCCTGAGAACATGATTTCCAATAATCAATAATTTCTTTCATTTATAATTCAGTTATTTTTATTATCCATGAGATTTTCACTATGATAGTATATTTGGATGTATTTCATTCTCATATTATTGATTAAATGGCATGTGTGGTTAGTTATTTAACTTTCCATATTGATTATGAATTATCTATTCATAATAGTTAATATTTTTATTAAATGGAATGTGTGTTAAGATATTTACATTTATATATTTATTATTCCTTATCTATTCATAATATTCAATATATTGATTAAATTAAATGTGTATTCAGTTATATACCTTTCTATATTGATTATTCTTTATCTATTCATAATAGTCAATATATTGATTAAATGACATGTGTGTTCAGTTATTACCTTGCTATATTTATTATTCCTTATCTATTCATAATGTTCAATATATTGATTAAATGTAATGTGTGTTTAGTTATTTACCTTAGCATATTTATTATTCCTTATTTATTCATAATAGTCAATTTATTGATTAAATGGAACATGTGTTAAATTATTCACCTTTCTATATTGATTATTCATTATCTAATCATAATAGTCAATTTATTTATTAAACGGTATGTGTTTTCAATTATTTACCTTTAAATATTTATTATTCCTTATCTAATCATGATAGTCAAATTATTTAAATGGAATTTTGTGTTCAGTTTTTTACCTTTCCATGATTATTATTGTTGATTCATGATAAAATCCGCTGTACTTAACCTTTATTGAGAATTTGATCTCTCCCTTATTTTGTTTCCTCTATCATGAATCCATGAAGTGTACTATTATTGATATACAAGGATATTATAGAGTGAATACCATTATTTTCAAAAAAATGTATATTTTAATTTGTGTTTTGAATTTAATTTAGGAATCATGTATGTATCTAGTTTACAAAGACTACTAAACTATTCGGTATTTTGGGTTGTGATTACTTGTATCTTATGCCAATATAATAAATTAAGACACTGAACTTGGGTTTCTTGAGTCTAGGTCATTATAGTTAGTATCAATTTTTTTTTCTTATAAACCTTGGGAACTAGATTTAGAAAAACATAGATTAGGGAACATAACCCAACAATATACTTTGAGGATAAGTATAAAAGAACATCCTAATGTTTTGGTAAGGAAGATATTATGTGTTTTTTTCAATCAATATATCCCTGTCAAGATACTACAAGTGGAAGTGGTTCTTGAATAGTTGTACCTAAGAGTAATAAATCAAAAAATGATGCATTGGGATTGACCTAATAATCCTATGGTGCATGAAAACAAGACTTACTACCCACATGGTTTGACACTCTCTATGGATATTCTTAGGATAAATCAAATTTTCTTTACAAGATATTATGAAGGATTTGAATAGATGATGAAAATGAATGAACTCTGTTAAACCTAAGGCATATTTGTTTGAAAATAAGGTGTTATGATTTAGACATACTATAAATGATTATATGGTTTTACCACTATGATTATTGTTGTTCAAACTATACTATTTGGTTTTAGTCAATGACTAAAACCTAAAGGAATCATGTTGACATTGAATATGAAGGACAATGTGGTGAATATGAGAAACCAAAGGGAATAATGATAGGAGTGAAAGATATTGTGTATGAGGCCCCGACCTTAAACCTGACTTAATCTTGAGTTATTACAAGATTACACCTTGAGGATCTTTTCAGGTTTAGAGTTTTAGAGAATTAGAACATAAAAATTGAATTACATTCCACATTTAAACAAAGTGGTTACATAAAAGATAGTATTCAATTTTCACATCAATGGAAACATATTTAAAATAAAACATGGATTCTTTCTTGACACTTCCTTGACACTATCGTCATATCATGTACCTTTCCCTTGTCCTGTGAAAAACATTTCAAAAAAACTTGGGATGAGCATAAAAAGCTCAGTAAGGGTTATAAAAATATGGAAAGGAAACATGAGTTCATATATACATAAGAATGAAATCATAATTTACCCATAAAACATAGGAACTTTAACATACCTCATCAAATCATGAATAAATCATAGAAATCATAAGACATAAAGGTAACTTGAGGCATTCAAAAAATTCTTACGTAGGGAGTAACCCTCTTGGTTACATTTGGAATACCCATCACAGTATATTCCCTAAATCTCTTTGGAGAAACATTAACGTTTCACTCCTTCGTGTAACCCAATGCATTGGAGAGCTATATCGGGCTCACCCACCCTTAGTTTATCACGTAACCACCCATCTTCATAATAATGCCCAAGAACCATAACATAATCGTATCACATAAAACATACATAAAGGAAACATAACATTTCCACATTTCAATCACAAGATATCAATAAAACACAATGATATAATAAAAACATTATGAAAAACATTTTCAATACCAAAATAAAAGAAAAGTAAAACATGGTATTTATTTTTTCTTTTTTTTAAAAAAGGTATGGCTTGTAGAGGAAGCCGAAACTCAAATAATGGTCACGGCGGCGGAGAAGTCGTTGTCGTCGCATACGTACAACAAAAAAATTCCCTTTTGTCGTTTAGTAAACTCTTTTTATAAAAAATATTCCTTTTGGATAAACGTAAAAGTCAAAGGGGTTTATACACAGTATAAAAGAAGGTTGTGTATAAAACAAACTATGCCTCAATGAAAGGATATTGAGACGAAGTCCCATATAAGGATCATTTTTTTAGAAATAAAATAAATCTATTATGTGTATTCACTATAATTACACATAAATAAAGTAAAAATACAAGATAGGACATAATAATATCATGACATAATTTGAAAGTAGGAGATTAACCCAAAGAATGGAAATTGGGTTAAGAAGCTCCCTTACCTCGGGTCCGACTTGACTCGGTCATTCTTTAATCTACTGAATAATAAACTTGAGTTAATTTCTACTTGTTTAAGAACCTTTTTCAAGTTAATTATTCCTTTTATATCACTTATTTCCATGTCAAGAACATTATGTAATTATTTAAGTTAATAACGGTCGTTTTAACGATCATTGGTACTTGAGTCAAAAATAAAACCTTTATAATTACAAGTTAGTCATGTATGAATTATATACAGAATGGTATTCATGATGTAGATATCATATATATCATATATATCCAGTACATTCATGCATTTATAATATTACATAACATTTAGAGGTAAGAAATGAAATGCACCGTTCATGGAGACGGTAAGCTGTACGTACGCATGAACGCTACTTTCATTTCTATTTCGTATTTTATGAAATGGAATCATAATGATATAAAGGTATATTATAATTCCAGTGTAATATCATATATAATATCATAACTCTATCCTTTATACGTCCCACATATGGTATTAACGAATCAAATCACTTTGAGGGGGCGGTAGTCCGCACTTACTTAAATGAAGATATCGCGTTTACCCATTATGGAAACCATAAATGTATGCCCAAAAATAAAAATAAATAAGCTTAAGAAAAACATAAAAATATTACATATAATATATAAATATAGTGTCATCTTAATGTCCACCTTTGAAGGTGTTAAAAGAATGTTGAACAATCATCGTTTTGGGAGGCATAAATTCACCATCCACGGAAACAATATGTTCTTTAACCATTATATGTAGGTGTGTGTAAGTGTAGCTCGAATACTTCTTATAAAAACATCCTAGTATATTTAAGATACTGGATTTGTTACAAAAGAAATGAATAAAAAGAGTTCAGTGGGTTGGAGAAGCAAAATAAAACAAAAGGACTCAAGTGAAGACATTACCTTAAAATCAGGCAACTCTCTTAGATTTGAGCTCAAAGGCTTCCTTGGGAAGACTTTTACCCAAATTGAGGCCTCAAGGAGTAAGAGAGGGATTTGGAGAGACAAAATGGGCAGGTTTTGGCCGATCCAAAGGCTTTGGAAGTGTGGGTAAGGAGGTAGAGGTGGGGGCCTTTTATAAGAGGAGAGGAGGGGCACTCTTGGAAAGTAAAGAAATGTTACTTTATTTTGAAAATGATTTTCGGATTCAAAAGGTCCCACATTGATATAATTAGAGGGTAAGGTGATAAGGGTTCGAAATCCACCCATCCAATAGGTTTTGGACATGTGTATGTCATAGATTTTACATTATCATTTCATTTTATTTAAATCCTTTATTAATGAGGTAATCACTGCATCATCATGATGTCATAAATAATTTAATTTATTTAAAGTCTAAAAATTATGAAAAAAATACTATGATGTAGGAAATATTTTTATATTTTCAATGAATATTTATAGTATAAAATATCATCTATTTAGACAAAATTAAAAATATTTTACTTAGGTGATACATTCTTTGTCACATTTAACATTCTTTAAAAATAAAAAGATAAAAAGTCACTTTCTCACAAAAGTGATTCCATGGGGCCCCCAAGTTTGGAACAAGGCATCCCATGGTCGGCCATGAGACAACCAATAGCCTTAGGACATATTTTGTGGTCATTTTGTATTATTATGATATCATTTTATTATCTTTAACTACCTGATTACTCGTTAATCAAGATAATTAAAGATAATTACCATCGTTACTATTCATAATGTCCAAAAATAAAAGAGTCTTAATTACATAATTTGGACCTTCTTATTCCAAATATGTAATCCATTTTACCAAATTCTAAACACATAAATTGTAATAATTGATTTAAAAATAATCCCCGTTGTCAAAACAAATAGCGGGTTTTTTTGAAACAATATCTATGAAAAGTTTGGCATTAGTTTATGACCAATTCCAAAGTGAAATTAATCCTAATGACCACCATTGGATTAAATGGTAAAAATATATTCAGATTAAACTTTAATACCAATTAAAAGGATAATATAACCATATAATTAAATTAAATGAAAAAACAGTTATGATGTAAAATGCAGTATTTTTCACTATTCATTAAAAAAATGAACATTGTCAGAAAAATACCAAAAATTTATCCAAAGTAAATTTCAATATCCCAATCATAATTAATATGTTTATTTTGACAAATATAGATTATAAAATTGTCAAAAGTTTTATTTAAAAAGGGTTTTCCATCAAAAGGCAGTAAAACAATCTTTTAAGAATATTAGTGTATTCCATGCATAAGATTGTATTTATTTTAATTTTAAGCCTCTAAAACACTATCTTAATCATTAATAGACATAGATAAAAATATCTATTATTCATTACTTAATTGGGATGTTACATTGAGATTATTCCTAATTAGTTATCATAAAATATGATTAACAACCTATACCTTAACCAACTCTTGGACTCATGAAATAAGATAAGGATGGAGTTTTCTAAGAGCTCGAGTGATAAAGACTATGGAGGAAAGAAGGATTTATTCCCTTTATGTAAAAAATGTGGAAAGAGACACCTAGGAAAGTGTTAAAAAGGAATGAGAAAATTTTTTATGTGTGGAAAAGAATGTCATAAAGAGATGAATTGCTAAAGAAAAATGAAGAGTACAATGAAATAAAATAAATCTCATCCCAGGGATCTATTTATAGTTTTTTTTCTTAAATATGGGTAACTTGGGAAGTATCCGAGTCAATGAACTATTGTAAAGTTTAACCTCTAGACCAAGGAAGGACCTACGTTGAAAGAAAAAGTTTAAGTATTTATGTATTGGGATTCAAGAATTATATTGTAGAAGTATTTATACTAATGGTATTTTGGTGATTTTTATCATGAAACATCTATGGATTATGTTAAATTTTAGAAACATATATGTCTTTATTAACTTAATACTTATGAATACCATCATGGGTTTATGATTTTAAGTCTGATCATAAGTTCAAAGTCATAAAAACTGATTTTTAGGTTTTATGTAATTGGAGTTTACAAAGAATAAATATATTGTTTTTGGAAAACATTTATGGGTATACAACCCATTTGTTTAGTATATAAAAGCGTTATTTAATGAAGAATGACTTACAATTTTTTGGAATTAATATTAAAGGTATTGGTAACCTTTAAGGTTTATATTATATTTGATTTTGTAGTAATTACGAGTCATCAAAAATTGGGAATATTATAGGAATTATGTTAATATAGCTTTGGAAAAAGTAAAACCTGCATGACAGGTTGCATCTAACGAAGGTCGTAGGGATTGAAACCACAACCGAAGGATGATAAGGGTTTATTACTACCATTGGACTACATGATGTACTATTTAATATTTCATTATTTTTAGTTAAACAATTTGATGAATAAATATTAATAATGAACTAGTGTTATTACTATTGAAGTTTAAATATTAATGTATTAAATTGGATAACTTATACTGACTATATTGGTTTTGGAAAATAGTTAGAGGCAAAAAGAAAGTCTTTTCACTATTTTAATATTACAGTCTATTAAAAGTGAATTTTAGTGCTTTAGGCATAAAAAATGCATTTTTGGATATTTATTTATTAGAGTAAGAGATTAATTGAGAATTTATCAAAGCCCAAATAAGGGATAAAATTGTGACTATGAAATAAAAACATATCAAGTAAGTATATTTCCTTATATTCTTTGATAATAAATTAATCACTCAAATTTAGGAAAAGGATCCTAAAAAATGTTATTCTATTACATTAATATCTGATGAATATAATGGTCTTTTAAATCATCACAAATTTATGTTTTTGAGGTCCTTAACTTTCTATTAATCATTCACTTTCTGGTGATTAATGACCACTGTTACTCTCTATAATTATTTATAATTTTATTCCATGTCCATATATTCACTTTAGACTAATGTTATCCTACTTAGAAATACAGTTATATGTTATTTCATATGACCTTTTTTTACTTCTATTTATCACTTATTAATAGTATATTTTATTGACCCTTTTTATGATGTGGGTTTTCAATTAAGGAATTTTCAAATATCAAAACATTGATTTCTGAGAAGAATATCAAATTGAGAGGATAAAATTTATTTAAGGTGTGAATAATGTAACACTATGAAGTTTTAAAATAATAAAATTGTATTTTAAAGTATATGCGACATGAAACCCAGATGTCAAACAACCCATAAAATATATTTCTTTAATTTTAATCACTTTGATAGCTTGCGGAACATGAAACCCCAAGTCTAAATGAACCATAATATAATATAACATTATAACATAGTCGTTAAATTGGAAGGTGTGAATAATACTAAATAAATTATGAAAAGTATATGTTTTACACATGTAAAAAATCATTTTTATCCAATGATCAGAAATAAAATAATAATAATTTAAATGAAAATAAATGTTTTCTGAAAAAAATTTATTTATTTTTTCTAAAAGAAGATTTAGTTACACTTTGCACACGTAATTTAAAATTAATTTTTACCATTTTTTTAAAATTTATTTGATAAAATGAACTTAATTTTTGAAAATCAACATATCAAAATTATCTTAGGGTGATTTTTTGGTATTTTTTCTAAATTTTTTTATTTTTCGATGAATAGTGAAAATAATGAATTTTATTGAAAACTACCATTTTTGATTAAATAATTTACAAATTTAAATTATATTTTAATTTGGTTTTAAAGTAAAATTAGTTTATTTATATTATAATAAATAAAATTTTGGTCATTTGAATAAATTTTTTATTTAATTTTTATATAAAACCTTTCATACTTATGAGACTTTTCTTCTAGAAAACCATCTTTTTCTTCGTGTTTACGTTTTTTTAAAATTTAATTTTAAAAATTATTTGAATTGAATGAATTAAAATGGATTAAATATTTTTAATCATAATAATTTATATTTTTTAATAAGTTAAATTTAATTTTTGACCATAATGAATAGTAAAAACAATAAAAATTAATTACCCAAGTTAAGGTAAAAATAGTCTTATCTAGGGGTTAAAATAGAATAATAAGGGTTAAAATGACCTAAAAACCAGTGTAAAATCTATTTTATAGAAATATATTGACCTTATAACATCTAATTACTGATAATAATCCATTTTGGACCGTTTTTCCATATGAAAAATGTGGATACACATTTTTCTTTTCAAAAATTACAAGTGTGCCACTTGCATCACTTATAAATGGCCACACCTATCTTATATTATTTGCACCATAAAACCCTTATGGTTAAAACAATAAATACCAAAATCACTTCCTAACTTCTATCAACTCATACTAGAAGTAGTGTTTTTTTCATAAAGAAATTCTAGGAATACTTTGGGTATAATCCTAAAGTTGTGTTCTGAGAAGAGTTAAAATTCCTAACTATGTATTTTTGTTTTATTTCTTATTAGAAATCATTAAAATATTCTTCATTTATGATTATATAATAACAAAATCATATTCCATATACTTAGATATTATTATTTTTACTTAATTACTTATATCCATCTCCTCTTCCCTCAAATGGGAAACGATAATGTCGATCTTGTGTATGGAGGAATACCGCCTCACGAACTGATGTGACACATTTTCCATAAACACCTCTCAATGTAGGGTATAACCATGGATTTAAAGTATATATATGATATTTATAAAATATTTATACCTATTTAGTATTTATATCATATATAACATTTTTAATTTCCATTCTGTTTGGGATACGATAATGCAACTCGTGTGTATGATGGACTACCGCCTCGCGAAGCGATGTGATTCATTTTTAACGAACACTTTACATGGAAGATAATAATGATAAATTTAATGAATATATGTTATATAAATGAAATAATTATTATATTAATTAAATATTAATAATTCTTAAAAGACAATATATCATTTTATTTATTACCTTTTCACTCACTGAAAGATGATAATGCCATACATGTACGTGTGGACTACAACCTTCATGAAGCAATGTGACTCTATTTTCATCACCACACAACATAGATGATATATAAAATTATATTTAAAGAAATAATATATTATTTATTATATTATGTTCATTTTTTAAAGATAAAATATTACTCACCTTCTTTCCACAATGATCATTGAAAAATGGTAACATTACTCAAGCGTACCTACGACATACCACCTCTATGATCATAATGTACTTATTTTATAAAAACCATATGTTCTGAATTGTATTTAAAGTATTATTGATGTATATATATGTTACTTATATCATTATTATATATATATATATATATTAAAATAATGTTGGAGTTCTAAATGAATGCAGTGCATCCCTATGGGCCAAGGGCTACTGGCTGCAGTGTATCACGACATGAAATATGGGTGTCACACCATGACACCTTGTACCTTACAACACATCAAGGATTTTAGTATTGTTGGGAATGGTATATAATCCCCTTAGATCCCCTCCCCATCATAAGGCCTTTTTAGAGGGGGATGGAAGTGAGCCACCCTAGCGGGAAGTGAGCCCTGCTGAAGAATGAACCCATGAGGTAGTGAACCAAAGTGGACAATATTGAGACATAGGGTACTAAAATGAAAATTTAAATCCTAAAATTGGTATCAAAGGGGGTATTAATCCTCTTATTTATAAGGAATTCACTAAGGGGGATATTTTTGGAGTCCTAAAGGAATATAGTGTAACCCTATGGGTCATGGATTGTAGGCTGTAGTGTGTCACAACGTGAAATATGGGTGTAAAATCATAAAACCTTATAAATTGTACCACATTAGGTCTTGGAGTGGTGTTGATCATGGTATATAATCCCCAGTGATCCTCTACCCATCACAAGGCCTTTTTAGAGGGGGATGATAGTGATCCACCCTAGTGGGTAGTGAGCCCTACTAAAGAACAAACCCATGAGGCAGTGAACCAAAATAGACAATATTATGATGGAGGGTCCTATATCCCAAATTTAGATCCTAAAAACAATGACATATTAGACTAATAGTATACCTACCAAAGTCATTTTTGACACATAAGTCAAATATCATCAAAACACTAGACATAAAATTAAATGATTAAGTAATTGTATATAATATGGTAATAAATCAAATAAAAGGAATAATAAAATTGAAAAAGTTTCTTAAGAAAATAAATAATTAACATAAGTTTATTATTCATGAAGATAAATAACTTATGCGACGAATCAGAATCAAGGTAAGGGACTTCATCTCAATTTTTTTTCATTGATACATATTGAAATTTTATGAACCTTAGTTATTTTATATGGTGTACATACTACAAATTTGACATGTAATACCATGATTCTTTAATAATTCTTGGAATTTTGAATTTTAGTTTAAATTATTTCATCCAAGTGTATTTGACTTCAAAGTTTTTAAGTAGTAAATAATTTCATAACTCAATTTATTTTCATTCGGTTATATTACTTCTTCGCCATATTTAAATATTCTAAGATTATATTTATAATGAATTTTTATTATCCTATGTTGTATGAATACTTATTTTATATGGATTTACAATTGATACCCATAATTTATTCACTTATTAATTCTCACTTTAATGTTATGACCATTATAAGGGTTTATTTCACAATCTTATTCTAATAGAGATTATTTATTATAAAAATTTAGTTTAAAGGAAACTATTTGATAATTTTCAAATAATACCATTTAATTTTATTCTCCTATGCCTATTCATGAAATTTTCAAGTAATAGTACCATTTTCCCACTCTGTTATATAAAATAATTATGATTTTTTAATAAAATTCGACTTCATTTATATCTTCAGTTGGAAATAAATTTTATTATAAAACAATGTTTTATAAAAATGTTTTCAAAAATGTTTTAAAACTTTTCTAAATTATTTATTAATTATTTATCCATTTTTACTTTTAATATATTTTTTTAAAAGGAATCATCATGTTGTTTTAAAAAATAGACCATTTCAATTTTACCGAAAATGTGAAAGGAATATTTATTTTAATGTAATTGACACATGTGGAATTTCCTACCATTATGAATAATAAATTTTTTAAAAATTACTTTATAATATTCAAATGTTATTATAAAATAAATTTATTAAAAATTATTTTTGTGAACTTTTAGTTTTAAAATGATTTTCAAAGTTAAAAAGTTATTTTCCTCAAGAATGTTTTAATGACATTTTATTGTATTTATATTCATCAATGACAAAAAATATTTATTAAACTTATGATAAAGTGGAGATATGTTATATATGTGACATCCTGACCTAGGTTCTAAATAATGATGCCCCGAGATGGTTCATTATGAGACCTCAGACACTCCTCCCCGTATGCCAGAGGCTTATGATTAGTAGCGAGGGTTTAATTTCTAACATGGCGAGGCTATACCCTCCTTGTCAAAGTAGAACAACATAAAAAATAAATAAACAATATCCAAAATAATACAATAACCAATGATACTCAATATAATGACTAATACATAATGATGAATCTAAAATAGAGAAAATGACTATAAACCAAAGCAGAAAATATGCCACGCCATAAAAGTGTCAAATTTACAATGAAAACACAAAATCATGGAACACTGAAATATCCCAATCAGGTCCCAACATCATGTCCAGTTCTTTAATCCGTGCTCTATCTTGAATCCCAACTCAACAATCTAACATAGGTCTCTTGCCCTTATCCTATCTTGCAAACATGAAGTCTATTCGGGTACCAATCAGGCAGCCTGAGTAGGGTATGAGTATAACTTATTAGGACACCACTAACGATGTCTAAATCAATATATACTATATGAAAGTGTATGTAGTTATATAAATAAAAAATACAAATGAAAAAGTAAATAAGTTTCATATTTATTATTCTTTTATCAACCACATCATACTTGCTTTATCCCGTGAAAGAGTTTGAACCATGTACCATCAAGATTTCACAATTAATTATTTCATGGGATTTAATTATTCATTTAATTCCAATTTCATCTCTAGTTCCAGGGATAATCAATCCAATTACCAAATCAAAAACATGCATCGAGGTCCTAGAGAAGTAGTACGACACACTGTGGGAATTTAGAGCATCAGTCCCTAACTCACACCTCATTATTAATATTAATATTAATATATAGCTCTTAGAGAATCAATCTAGAACCACATGGGTATTTGGAATGTCAATCACTATCACACACCTCATTGTTCACATTAACACACACACACACACATATATATATATTAGGGGCCTAGATCATTAGTCTGGAACACCATGGTTATTTGGAGCATTAGTCCCTATCCCACAAATCATTATTCACATGCATGAATTGAGGGACTAGAGCATTAGTCTAGCACCTCATGGGTATTTGGAGCATTAATACCCGACCTAGACCTCATTGATCAATCATATATATCACAATATATAAATCAAGATTCAACATCATTAACCTTATTTTCAATAATTCACATCATGGTTTACCATTTGATTTATCAATCACAATCATGGTCCTTTACTTTAATCACAAGGATCTATAAGAACAATTCATCAATTATTCTATTTATCATCATTTATTTCACAACTCATTAACTCATCAAGGTTATACCAATCAAACCTTTAAATCCCATTATCAACCATGAAATAATTATTTAGTTCAATTCCATAAACCCACTATTTTTACCTTTTAAATATATAATTAACATTTCAAAGAAATTGGCATACCCCATGGGTTTCCATAAAATCCAGTATCATAATCTCCAATTGGTCCAACATGATCTGTAAAGGGTCACACTATTTCATGGAATTAATGTCACCTTTTCAATTTTAAATGAAATTTCCCAACATGGAAACACAATGGAAAAATTATATACTCAATATCAAAATCAAGACTATAAGAAATAAAAATTATACCACATACCTCAAGATCGTTGAATAACTCTTTCCAAATCATAACCCTCAATCCCATGTAAAATGTTAAAATTCAAAATAGTGGAGAAGATCTTGGATCAAAACCTTAGATCAATATCCAATGAAATTTTATACACTAAAACTTAGTTTTAAACCATCGAAAATGGAGGAAAAAATAAATCTCTAAAGGGGAAGAAATATGCGAGAAATAGGAATCTTAAATAAGAAATATAATCTCTTACTAGAGATCTAATCTTCTTCTACTGAATCTTCAATTTACTAAGAAAGGAGTTCACAGAGCATTGTAACCCTCTTGGGATCCTCGAAAATATTTGAAAATTATGTTAGAAAAAATAATGGTGATTAGGGATATAAACTGGGGTTTGAGAAATTTTAAATAAAATTTTAGGTGTTTAAAATACCACGTGTATGGTTTCCTAGGTGGGATGCATAGTTTACCAAAATTTTCACCTTAACCATGCACCCCTACTACTAGGGGTTAACAGTTACTCCTAGGTGGGAAAAGATTTTTAAAAACTATGCCACAACCATGAAACCCCCCTCTGTATTAAGGTGTATGGTTTTTTGGGGGGCAGACCCACAGTTTGAAAAAACTGTTCGCCAACCATGAACTTCCCAAAAACCCTCCAAAAACCTCTAAAACTCACCCGAATGCACCCAAGGTAAACCTTAACCAAATTAAGAAAAAAGGGAAAATAATAAATAAAATGAGAATGATGCATCTCCATAAAGGTTATGATTTAATAATCTCCCCACCTTATAACAACTCATCCTAGGGCTGTACTCCCAAGCATCTCTAAGATTCCAAGGTAAAAAGATCAGGCCAAGGGGACCACATATCTCTTTCCCTATACCATGTATCCACATAAACATGACCATGATACCAAAAAACTTTGACTAAGGACATAGTCCTCCCCTGTAACACTTTCTCACTTCAATCAACAACACAAAACAGATGCTCCTTAAAGGACGCACCAACCTCAAGATCAACATCATAAACATCGATCACATGAGAAGGGTCAGGGTAATAATTCAAAATCCATGACAAATAAAAAATATCATGCATAGCAATACACCTATATGTAAGATATAATCAATATTCCCCCATTTTGATCCTCTCTATAATATCAAACGGTATGACAAACCTAGGTGTTATCTTTCCCCACCTCCAAATCCTATGGTTACCCAATCTTAATGAAACCCAAAGGAATACATGATCTCCCACAATAAACTCAAGAGTTAAATGATTTCAATCAACATAAGACTTCTGTTGAATATATGTTTTATCCATACATTTATGAGTCAACTGAACCTGCTATGATGTTTAATATGCAAAACTCAGTCCTAAAAACTCAGACTCACCCACCTCCATCCAACATAGAGGTGATATACATGTCCTTCCATAAAGGGCCTTGTATAGTTTCATCTGAATAATCACCTGATAACTGTTGTTATAGGGTAACCGAACTAGTGCTGAGTGATTCTTCCATGACCCACTAAAATTATGATGAATTCTCTCAACATATGCTATAGCACCTAGATAGTACACTCTGATTTCTTATCTGTCTGTGGGTGAAAAGCTATACTTAGTAACACCTACATACCAAGAACATTTTATAATACTTTTTAGAAGTGTAGAGTAAAAAAAAAGTCATTATTTGAAGCTATAATTTTCAGTAGTCTTTGAAAATGGAATATCTCTTGAACATAAAATCCCCCCAACCAATCAACTTTGAAAGTATCCTGGATAGAAAAGAAATGGGAAACTTTCATCAATCAGTCCAAAATCACCCATATAAAATCATTATTCTGAGGAGTCCTCAGAAGACCCACTAAAAATTCCATGGTAACATTTTAACCACTTCTATTATGGAATGGGAAATAGATGTAATAAACCACTAGGTTGTTAATGCTCATCCTTCTCCTACTGACAGGTGTAACATCATGCCATGAAACATACAATCTCCCTTTTCATGTATAATGATCAATACTATTAATGTAGGTTAGGATATATTTTGGACATACCCGATTGCACAGACCACTTCAAGGCATGAAACTCATGCATAATCTCCTCATTCATACATGTAGGCATAACAACATGACCCTATACATAGATGATCTCATCCTCATCTATAGTCTAATCAGAAGGTGAATCCCCACATTCAAGGCTTTCCATCAATACCAAACACTAAAAATACTCATACTGCCTTTCCCTAATCCAGCTCATAAGTATGGAATATACTAATTAGGATAAGAGGGTCATATTCTCCTAGTACTCCTGAACCTAAATATGCATATTAGCTAGCAAGGTCATCATCTTACACTCAGAACTAGAATCTTGAACTGCCTAAGTCCGTGTCTTCTTGGTCAAAGTGTTAGAAACACTATTTCCTTTCTCAGGCATATAAGCTAACTCAAAGTCAAATGAATGCATAAACTCAACCCATCTACACTACCTAAGGTTCAAATATTTCTATGAGAAGATATATTTTAATCTTTTTTGGTCATTTTACACAGTAAAATGTTCTAAAATGGGTAATTCCACCTAAACTTTAAAGCATTAACCACCAAGGCCAACTCATGATCATGTGTAAGATAATTTTGTTCACGTGACATCAATTTTTTATGGTCCAAATGACATGAATTGATCTCCCTACATCAAAATTTCTCCAAATACGATCCCAGAAACATCAAAAAACATGGAATACTTCTCACCCAACACATGCATGATCAAAATCGATATAGTAGTCAAATGATTCTTCAACTCTTGGAAAGAATTCTCAAATTCTCCAGACCATTAAAACTTAAACCCCTTCTTGGTCAAGACCAAAAGCGGTGATGAAAAATGAGAAAAGTCCTGGATAAATATCCTATAATAAATTGCCAAACCTAGAAAACATCAGATATCAAAAAAATTCTTGGTCTACTCTAAGTAAAAAACTACCTAAACTTTATCTAGGTCCACTAAAACACCTTCCTTATAGATTATGTGACCCAAGAAATGTACTTTATTGATCCCGAATTTATACATAGATAGCTTGGAATATATCTGATTCTCTCTTAGTGTACTCAGGATAATGTCAAGATTTTGGGTATGATCGTCATGAGTCTTGGAGTACACCAAGATGTCATCCATGAAAAAATCACAAATTGATTGAGGTATAGGTGAAAGATTTGGTTCATTGAGGCCATAAATACAAAAAGAGTGTTATTTAGACCAAACAACATCACAATGAACTCATATAGGCCATAAAATATTTTGAAAGAATTCTGTGGTATATCATAAGTTCTAACTCTCAAATAATGATACCCCTACCTCAAGTCAATCTTGGAGAATACACAACCTCCTCTCAACTGATCAAATAAATCATCAATACATAGAAGAGGATATCAGCTCTTCACTATCATCTGGTTTAACTTCCAGTAATCAACACATAATTACAACATTCCATCATCATTCTTAGAAAACAAAACTAGATAACTAAAAGGTGACTTACTCCGATGAATAAATCCCTTATCCATCAATTCTTCCAGCTGAGTCTTAATTTCTTGAATATCTATTAGTGACATTCAATAAGGTGGAATAGAAATGGGATCAACTCTCAAAATGATCTCAATTGTAAACTCAACATCTCTTTTAGGTGGAAGCCCTGAGAATTACTTAGGAAACATGTCTTAAAACTAGAATACTATGGGTGGAAAGACATCATGATTCAAACCCCCTTCATTCAACAAAATACTTTCAACATGGGTGGTGAGATCCCCTAGTTGCAGATAAACTGGCCCTGAATGGCCTGCCTAGATATCCTATTATCCACGATGAACATAAATTTTACCCTTAGGAGATGTAAATATCACTCTCCTATGGTAACAATCGATGTGGGATTAGTATAATACCAGCCAGTCCATACCAAAAAATCAATTCAAAACCTAACATATCTAGTATGTAATGATCTTAATGGAAATAAAACTCACCAACCTCATGAGTATATCCCTTGCATAAATAGATGTCCCTTGACCGTACACCTAGTGGTGTGTTGATCACCATAACCCCACTCATAAACTCCACCATCAGACTCAAACCATTTACAAGTTGAGAATATATAAAATAATGTGAGGCTCCTATATCAAATAAAGTGCTAGAAAGCATAGAATCTACAATAATAGTACCTCTGACTATCGATGGACCAACCTATCTATCCATAAGTGTAAGCCGAGTTACATGAAACTGTCCTATCCCTATACCCTATTCTCTAGTGTGAGTTTCAAGAGTTTAACTACCCTAATTATATGAGCACTCTTTCCCTGAAGTACCATGTCTTACACCTTGATAATTACAAACACTAGTACTCCAAATTCTAGATTGGTACGGTGTAGAAGACCCCCTTACCGTGCTCTGGTTCTTTCTAGATCCTCCATAACTACCCATCTATTGTGGGTTCCTATAGAACCACTGTAGATATCCCATCCCACTGGAATACTGGCACTCTATTGGTGGTTAGGGACATTGGTTGCGATAGTGACCTGACCTACCACACTGATGGAAAAGCGCTCAAGTATTACCCTAGGTTACTAATCCTTCTATCGGGACACTGTAATTTACATTTCTCTGGTTAACGTTCTCATAGGGACACTACCCACCCTTGGAATACATACATCTTGGTCATCCAACAGAAACCACCTTTCCTCCACTGTAAGACTAATTCAGGTTCCCCTACAAAATGAGAGTCTGATTCACTACCTCACAAATCTTTTTCAAATAGAATTTATTCACCTAGGAATTAATCTCACATTTAATCCTATCCTAAAAACGTTTCACAATAGTTTCCTCATCCCCTACCAGTGCTAGAAAAAATAATTTTAAATCAGTGACGTGATCAATATAGTCCATCACTGACATACTCCCCTAGACCAAAAAAATAAAATCCTCCTCCTTCTCCTACATCATCATATCCAAATAAAAATTCTCCAGGAACTTATCATAGGCGTACTTCTATATAATTAGATTCAACTACTCATCATGATCCTAGATATACCACTAGCACTTTACTGATCCTCATAATTTATAAGTATCCAACTTGACTCTGTTCACTACAGAAGTCTCTAAATGGTTGATAATTGTCTAGATAGGCTCAATCAATAACTTTGATTCCTCAGGTCTACCCTCTATGATGAATTTTAGAGGGTGATTTAATCGGAACTCCCATGTAATATTAGACATGTTTTTTATAGTCCACCTTGGTTCTCTTTCCATGAAATATATAAAATGAGCAAAGTTCTTTCCAAACTTCTCTCCCTCTCCTTCACTCAGAATTATCAGGGCCTCTTGTCTTGCTACTAGAGGTATATTTCCATCCATGTACTCCCATAATTCTATCAATAAATTCCATCATGGAGGCATGTATCTATAATTACAAACACATATATCAGGACACATAACACATCATTAACACATTTTGTAAAATGTGATTCACATAAATCCATAACAAGTCATCCCCAATATTCCACCTCACAGTCAAAACTGAGGAACTATCACTACCCTCACCCATCCCTAACTTAGGTTATGGCTAACATAGGGTAAAAAAATTTCATATTTAAATGTTTCTCATTATACACACATTTTATCAATTTCAATTTACTATATTTAGAATCATTTAAAATTATCAATTTTTTATTAGGCACTATTTCATTTCAAATTACCCAAATAAATAAAATCATTTTCTCTCTTCAAAACCCACTCATAATTTTTTACTGTACGTTCCTAAAATGATGCATGTCACATAAAATCTTGAGTTCCTAGAGTGATGCATGTATACTCAACTATCATTCCATACTGGGTCATGAGGAAAATATCAGAAAATAATAACATCACCCAACAAGTGCATCACTCATGGTGAAATAATATTCAACTATAATAGAAAACAACAAGAACATCAATACCACCCTTGATAATTGGGTTTTCCCCATACATGGGTTAGCTACTACCATTAACTAGATAATGAACAAGGCCTAAATCATCCTAGTATTATGTATACTATTCTCCAATAATAATAAAAAAGAAAAGAAAATAAAACCTCATTTGATACCACTTTGTGATGTCTTGACCTAAGTGCCACATAGCAGTGCCTCAAGCTAGTTTGTTAAGTGACCTTAGGTGCACATCTCCATATACCAGAGGCTTCTGACTAGAAGTGAGGGTCTAATTTATAATATAGGGATACTATAACCTCCTTATAAAAGTATAAAATAATATAAATAAAAAACAATGTCCAAAATAAAACAATATCCAATGATACTCAATATAATGACCAATACCTCATGATGAATTCAAAACAGGGAAAATGAATATAAACTAATGTAGTAAATATGTAATGCATTGAATGTGCCAAGTGTATAATGAAAAACCAAAATAAATACACACTAACATCTCCCAAGAGGGTCACAATATCATGTTTGGTTCACTTATCCATGCTCCATACTGAATCGCAGCTTATCCATGTAACATAGGTCTTTTTCCCTTATCTTGTCTCACATAAATGAAATATATTTGGGTACTAATCAATAAGACCAAGTAGAGTGCAAGTACAACTTATTATTCCAACACCAATTAAATCTAAATCAATATCCAGCCTATAAAAGTGTATGTAGTTGTATAAATAATAAAGATAAATGAAAAAAGTAAACAAGTTTCACATTTATTATTATTTAATTAACCAAATCATACCTACTTCATACCATGCCATATTCTGAACCATGTACCATCGAGATTTTAAAATTCATTCTTTCATAGGCTCTCATTATTCATTTAATTCAAATTTCATCTTTGGTACCATGGAGCATCAGTCCAGATACCAATTCTCAAATATGCATCAGGGGGCTAGAGTAGCAGTCTGGCATCCCATGGGTATTTGGAGTATCAATCCCTGACCCACACCTCATTGTTTATATTCACACACACACACACACACACACACACACACACACATCAGGGTCCTAAATCATCAGTATGGAACCTCATGGGTATTTAGAGAATCAATCCCTATCCCACACCTCATTGTTCACACACACACACACAGATATATATATATATATATATATATATATATATATATTGAGGGGCCTAAAGAATTAGTATGGAATCCCACGAGTATTTGGAGCATCAGTCCCTATCCCACACCTCTTTGTTCACATGCATGCATTGAGAGCCAAAATCATCAATATGGAATCTCATGGGTATTTGAAGCATTAGTGCTTAACCCAAACCTCATTGATCAATCACATGTATCACAATATATAAACCAAAAATCAAAAATATTAAACTTATTACAAATCATTCACATCATGATGCACCATTTCATTTATCAATAACAATCACGAGCCTTTACATTAATCATAAGGAACTACAAAACAATTCATCAATTATTACATTTATCATCATTTATTTCACAACTCATTAACTTATCAAGGTTAATCCAATAAACCCTTTAAATCCCATTATCAACTATGAAATAAGGATTTAGTTCCATTCCATAAACCCACTATTTCCCCCTTTTCAATCCATAATTATCATTTCATGGAAATTAGAACACCCCATGGGTTGACATCAAATCCGATATCATATTCTCTGATGGGTAAAACTAGATCCATGAAGGGTCACACAATTTTATGGAATTAAATTCACCTTTTCAATTTTAAATGAAAGTAATAACATGGAAATAAAATGGAACAATTATATACATAAGATCAAAATCAAGACTATGATAAATAGAATTTAGACCACCTACATCAGGGTAATTAATGAAAACTATCCAAACCACATCCCTCAATTTGATGTAGAATGGTCAAATCACAACAGAGGAGAAGATATAGGATCAAAACCTTGGATAAAGATCCAATAAAATGAGATCCATTAAAACCTAGATCTAAACAATCAACAATAAAGTAAATAATCCCTCTCTAAAGGGGAATAAATATAAGTGTGAGAGGAAACTTAAATAAGGAAGAGAATCTATTACTGGAGATCCAATATTCTTCCATCTAATCTTCAATTTTTTAAGAAAAGAGTTAAAAGAGCCTTGGAAACTCTTTTAAAACCTAAAAAATTGTTCAAAATCATTTTAGGATGAATAACAGTGATTAGGGATATAAACTGGGGGTTTAAGAAATTTTAAATAAAATTTCGGGAATTTAAAATTCGGTGCACAAGGTTTTATGGGAGGGGTGCATGATTTTCCAAACCATGCACCTTAACTGTGCACCCCTACTATCAGGGGTACACAGTTAATCCTAGGTGGGTGAAAATTTTGAAAAACTATGAACCAACCATAAAAACCCCCGCTATCTCTGGGTCTATGGTTTTATGGGGGTAGGTGCACGGTTTGGGAAAACCTTGCCTAACCATGAACTACCCCAAAAACCCTAAAAAAACCTCCAAAACTCACCTGAACACACCCAAGGTAATACTGAACCAAAGTAAGAAAAAAAGGGTAAAATAATACCTAAAACGAGCCTGAGGTATCTACAGGAAGGTCCGAATCTTACAATATTGATATCATCCTTATTTTTTCTTTGGATGGTTTATGATCATTTTGACCAAATAAAGTATTGGAATTCACTTTATTTATTCATTTTATTATAGTTATTAAGTTTAGTTTGAAACATTAACTCTCTTATGATAATTTTACAAATCATTTCTTCTAAATATCCATATTCTTTGTGTCATAAATATTATTATTTCTAAACCATATATCATTTTTACATATAATGTTTCTATTAAATATCCATGTTCTTTGTGTCATGGATATGATTATTTCCTAAACCATATATCATTATTACATATGGTGTTTAATTTGAGAATTATTTTATTAATTAATAAATATTGATAAATCCATATTATTTACTCAATAAAAATATTTATTGATAATTTATACTGATTTATGGATTAAATAGATCCTTCGATATATGAAGAATGCTTTGGAGCTATAGTGATGGGTGGGGACAAGAATTACATATCCCCTCTATGTAGTAGTAGTCACATGAGGTGAATCAATAAGCTAACATTAAATGAGTTTAAACCTATAGTTTTAAATAATTTTGTGAATGTTATTGATAGTAGAGGTATAATGTGCCTAACATGACATCTAATAATTAAGTATTTTCTTTATTGAGAATTCAATTTTTATTATTATTCATGATATTTTCACAATTATATTTTCTCTGGATGAAATTTTTTCTCAAATTATTAATTAAATTACATGTATTCATATTTATTTACCTTTCAATATTGATTATTACTTATCTATTCATAATAGTAAATATATTGATTAAATGGAAAGTGTGTTCAGTTGTTTTACCTTTCTATATTAGTTATTATTTATTTATTCATAATAGTAAATATATTGATTGAATGGAATGTGTGTTCATTTATTTACCTTTCCATATTGATTATTCCTTATCTATTTAGAATAGTTAATATATTGATTAAATGGAATGTGTGTTCAGTTATTTACCTTGTCATATTGATTATTACTTATCTATTCATAATATTCAATATATTGATTAAATGGAATCTATGTTCAGTTATTTATCTTTCCGTATCAATTATTTATTATCTATTTATAATAGTTAATTTATTTATTAAATGACATGTGTGTTCAATTTTTTACCTTTCCATATTGATTATTCATTATCTATCCATAACAGTCAATTAATAGATTAAATGAAATGTGTGTTCAGTTATTTACCTTTCCATATTGATTATTCCTTATCTAATCATGATATTCAAATTATTTAAATGACATGTGTGGTCAGTTATTTAACTTTTTATGATTATGCTTATTCATTCTGGATATCTTTTGTAGAACTTAGCCCTTACGGAGAATCTGAGATCATCCTTATTTTGTTTCCTTTCCTAGGAATCAAGGAAGTGTACTATGATTGATATGTAAAGATATACCAGAGGGAATAATTTTATTTTTGAAAAAACAAAATTATGTTGTAATTTTCATTTTCAAATATAATATGGGAGTCATGTATGTATCTAGTTTACAAAGACTACTAAACTATTCGGTCCTTTGGGATATGATTCCTTGTATCTTATAACAATGTAATAAAGAAAGACATTGGATCTGGGTTTTTGGAGTTGGGTCCATTACAACCATTATTAATACTAGCCATGGAAATAAGTATCAAAAAACAAACGATGTCACTTTATAGGGGTGGTAGTCGGCACAATACACTAATAATGTTCTTTTGTTTTTATAAGTGAATGGAAATGAATAAATAATTTTTTACCAATAATATTAAAATATATAAATATACTAATGATAAATTTTTATTATATTATTATGGTGATAAGATATTTTTAAGATTAATATTAAGAAGAAAATATTAAGAGGATATAACACTTATTTTAGAGACTTGATTTTTCCCTTGGAAGTTCCCATGAAATTGAAGGGATTAGGATAAATATGAGTTACAGGGGTCTTATTTTTGTGGGATAAGGTTCTAGGGATAGTAAAATTTAATATTTATAATGAGTAATTCTAGTGATATGTTTAGTTTTAAAGGGTGTTAGTGGTATCCTTTTATTAGGGGGGAAAGGGGAACTTTTAAAAAAACACATCATTTTTCAGTAATTCCATGAAAATATTCCAAGATAAATAAAAAAGTTTCTAAATTATTGAGAATAGTGTGTATTAGAGTTGAAAAATACCCAACCATGTGTTTTGAAACATGTTTTAAATATTTTATAGAGTTTCAACCATTAAGTTTTTAAATTTTACCTTTTTAGTTTTAAACTAGGTAACTTTTTTTAACTATGTAATATTATGTTTTATTAAACATATAAAATAAACCATATAACAAAATTAGGTTTTTATGAAACCAAATTTAACATATATTTTATCCAATTAAATTTCTAAATATTATAAAATCAATTTTTAAATTAAAACAGATAACGTGTAGAAAAATTATTTTAATATAAAAAGTCATTTTAAGCATTTTAGATTCTTAATATTATTTATTATTGATTACCAATTCAATGAGTGTTAATATATTAATTTATTTGTTTATAAATTATATTATATTTATTATTTATTTTCTTTCAATTTAATTGATTTGATATAAATTCCTTGATATTAATAAAACATACTTATAATATAATTATTTCACCATTATCGTGGTAATTAACATTAATCGTAACAATATAAATTTGATAACAAAAAAAGAAATTATCCATATTAAATATTATTAAGATTATTATCTAAAATATAATAATCAATTTATAAAATTAACTTTCTATGTATATGGAAATTAATCTTAATGTTAGTGCATGTAACACGAAAAAATAGTTTTTTTTGAAAAATTTTATTTTTAAGAAAAAATGATTTATGATTAGGTTATAATTATAAATAAATTGATTCAAATGAATTAAAAATAATAATTATTATTCAAAAATTAATTATTTAATATTAAAATAAATCAAAAAATTCATTTCATAATGTTATAGTTAATTAAACAAAACAGTTGAAAAACATTTTTCATTAAATTCCTATATAAAAGTTCAAAATGTTGAACATAGGTTTATAAATTTAACATAGTATTTTAAAATGATTTATCATACTTTATAATATTTAATTTTATTGGAATATGTTTGAAAATATTTCAATATATTCATATAATAAAATAATTTCATAAATGTGACGACATGAATAAAATTAGTATTTTTATTATTCAACTGAAAATTAATTATTTTTGTAAAATTTCTAAAATTAATATTAAGCTAATATGAATATGATAAATAGAAAAATTTTGTTAATTTTTTCAAAATCACATCTAAATGTTTATAAAATTTACATTATAATAAAATCATAAAATTTCAGGTAAAAAATATTTTTATAAGAAATCATATTTTTAAAAGGAAACTATTCTTTTAAAATTAGTGCTAACCATAAATATATAAAACTTAAAAAATATCCATTTTATAACATAAATTTTAAGGATAAGTAAATATTTTATTATTTTCTTAGTTTTATTAATTATGTTGAAATTTAAAGTTAATATATTTATTTATATATATTTCATAAATTTGTTATTATTGATTGTACCTTATAATTTTATGGATACCTTATATCAGTCTATATTCATTTGGTTTTGGTGTTGTGTGTGGGGAAATCCATTGAACATAGTATTAAATCAAGGTGAAAAAACTCGGGTCAATTCAGGACAACAACAAAATTCAATGAGTATATATATTCTGTAAACCACTTATCATGAATAAATTTTAAGGCATTATAAACACGTAACCAAGTATAATGAAAGATATGTATAAAATAGTCAAGTATTGTAAATACAATCAATATGAATCAAATTAACTAAAACAAATTATAACTTTCATAAAATAATTTATGAAAAACTTTCTTTATAAGGAATCGACCTTAAACATTACATAATATTGAATTAAATGAATAATTCACATTTAGGATCATTTCAGGTTTAGATTTTTAGAGAATTAGGACATAACTATTAAATATAAAAAGATTAAAAAGTAGACATATCTACATAGTTTCCATTTTTTTTATAAAACAAAAACTCTTGAAAAAAGAGTCATGTCTAGTTCCATGTTTTAGACAACATGACTTTTCCTTGATCCCATCCTTGACCTTATTCATCTTTAAGTCTGAAAACATTTCAAAAACTTTGGATGAGCATAAAAAGATCAGTAAGGGTTGTAAAACAAAGAATGAAAACATTTTTTCATAAATACATACAAAACATGAACTCTTTTACTTACCTCATGAAATAATAAGATTTATGAATGACACATAGAAATCATTAATCAAAAAAGTTAACTTGTGGCATCCATATCAAACTTACATTATAGCTATCATAGCTACATAGAGGGTTACTTTGGAATACCCATTACAGTATATTCCCTAAATCTCTTAGGAGAAACATTCCCATTTACCTCCGTCACATTACCCAATGCATTGGAGAGCTATATCGGGCTCACCCTCCCTAGGTTTATCACGGAACCACCCATATACGTAAATAATTCCCAAGAACCATAACATGATCATAACACATAACATAAGTATAAAGGAAAGATAACATTTCCACATTGCAATAATAAAATATAATTTCAAGATATTGAAATAATAAATCCATTTTCCAAATCATTTTCAATACCAAAATACATAAAAAGAGTATATGGTATTTATTTTTCCTTTTAAAAACATTCCGACTTGTTAAGGAAGCCAAAGATCAAATAATACTCGCGGCGGCGGAAAGGTCGTTGTCACCGATTATGTGAAAAAAACATTCCTTTTTGTCATTTAGTAAAATGATTCATATAAAAATATTACCTTTGAATAAAATGAAAAGTCAAAGGGGTTTATACACTTTATAAAATAAATTCATGTATAAAACTAAAAATGCCTCAATGAAAGGAGATTGAAACGAAGTCCCTTTCCTCGTGTCTGACTTGACTCGATCATTCTTTAATATCCTGAATAATAAACTAAAGTTAATTTCTACTTTCTTAAGAACCTTTTTCATGTTTATTATTCCTTTTATATCACTTATTACCATGTTATAAACATTATGAAATCATTTAAGTTAATAACATCCGTTTTGTCGATATTTGGTTCTTGAGTCAAAAATTGACTTATTATAATTACATGTTGTTCATGTGGTAAGAGGTTCATTATATAAAGAATGATATTCATGATTTTGATATCATATATATCATATATATCTAGTATATACATGTTTTTATAATAGTACATAACATTTATAGGTAAGAAATAAAATGCACCGTTCATGGAGACGGTATGCCGTACGTACGCATGAACACTACTTTCACTTATATTTCATATTTTAATGGAAATAAAACATAATTATACATAGGTATATTATAAATATAGTATAATATCATATATAATATCATTAACTCCACCTTTTATACATCCCACATAAGGCATTAACGAATCAAATCACTTTTAGGGGGTGGTAGTCCGCACTTCCTCAAATGAGATTATCGTATTTACCCACTATGGAAACCATAAAGGCGTGATATTAATGGGAATTACAGAAGCATAAATAAATCATAAACATAATATATATCATATATAAATACAGTATCATCATAATGGCCACCATGAGAGGCGGTAAGATGTAATTGAACAATCATCGTTTCGTGAGGCCTTAGTTTACCATCCACAAAAACATTATGTTCTTCATCCATTAGATGGAGGTGTGTGTAAGTGTAGTTCGAATAATTATCATAACAAAATACTAGTATATTGAGGATATTAGTGTTGTTACAAAATAAAGGAATAAAAATATTTTATGGGTTGTATAAGTAAAATAAAAGAAAACAATTTAAGAGAAACTGTTACCTTTAATTTGGGTAACTCCCTTGGTTTTGAACCAAAGGACTTATTGAAGTGCCTTCTGCATAAGGTAAGGATTCTAATAGAAGGATAGGTATGTAGGGAGATTAATTGGGCATATTTCGGATGAGCCAAATGGCTTTAGAGGTGTGAGGAATTGGTTAGAAGTGGTCTCCTTTTATAAGGGAGAGGAGGGGCTCTTTAGGAAAGTGTGAAAACATTATTTTATTATTTAATGATATTCAGTTTTTAAAGGTACAAAAATCATTATACTCAAAGATAATATGACTAATGGTCGAAAGAAAATCATCCAATCAGAATTGGGCATGTTTTGGATAATATTTTAATCATTATAATCTTATTTATTTAAATCATTTATTAATGAGGTAAATACTATATCATTATTGTGTCATAAATAATTTAATTTATTCGATGTCTAAAAATTATAAAAAAATACTATCATGTAGGAAATATTTTTATATTTCCAATTAATATTTATAGTCTAAAATATGACTTATATAACACCATATAAAAATTAATTTACTAAAAGATTTTTGTTATTGTCAATTTTGTCTTTACATTAAATTAATTAATCTAGAGTGTCATTATCTTTCATAAGTGGCTCCATGGGGTCCCAAAATCGACCCAAGGATGACCATGGTCGGATAATACTCAACCAATAATTTTAGGACACTTGTTAAGGTAATTCGGAATCATTATAATATTCTTTTAACCTTGAATTACCCTATTTACCTTTAACCACGGTAAATAAAAGTCAAAAGTTACTATTCACAAAAATTATTTTCATCTTATTGAACCACATTTTACTTCTTGATAAAAACCATATATGTTGGATTTTCAAAATTCAACTCACATAAGTGGTAAAATTTCATTTAAATGAAAAAGTCAGTTTTTTAACTACTACTAAGTGGTTTCACTATTCATCTAAAATTGAAGTTTTTCAGAAGAATACCAAAAATTCAGCCTAAGAATTATTTGATATTACGAATTGAAAATTGATGTCTATTTTTCCAAATTCAAAACATATAAGTATAATTAATTAGTTTAAAAATTAATTCTCATTGTTAAAACAAATAACGTGTTTTTAAGAAACAATAACTATCAAAAGATTGATACTTGTTTATGTCCAATTTCAAAATGAAATTAATTCCAATGAACAAAATTGGTTTAAATGGTAATAATATATTTGAATTTCACTTTAAACCAACTAAAAATATAATCTAACCATATAAATAAATTATATTAAAAGGCACTTTTGAATTAAAATGCAATATTTTTCACTATTTATTAAAAAATGAACTTCATCAGAAAAATACCAAAAAATTACCCAAAGTAAAATTTGATGTCCCCATTCTAAAGAAGGTTTTTATTTGGTCAATTAGAATGTATTAAAGTGACCAAAACTATATTTAAAGAAGGTTCGTCATTAAAAGTCGACAAATCGGCCTTTTAATGTAAATTATGCTTAAAATTTGATTTATTCACATTTTAAGCATCTAACATTTATTGAATAATGTAAATACATTTAAAAAATATGTATAATCATATTTTAGTTAGTTTCATTCATTCCCTCCAATAAAACGGTTAAGAGTTAACTACTATTTAAAATAATAATATTATATTTTTTGTGTGCAATGTAAGATTCCAAAAAAACCTGTTGTTGCGTATCGGGTACGCTACCGAACATAGAAACCCCTTTAAAGTAAAATTAATATTTAATTCACAAATATTAATAAATATGAAATATGTCTTATTCTTCATTTACATGGGATGTTACATCCTTCCCCCCTTCTGGGAATTGCATCCTCATAATTTTTATTCACTTATCAAAATAAGTGGGGGTATTTGTCCCTCATAGCATTTTCAGATTCCCATGTTGCCTCTTCAACGATATGGTTTTTCCACAAAACCTTTACCTGGTGAATTACCTTATTCCACAACACCTTCTCTCTACGGTCAAGAATCTGGACTGATTGTTCTTCATAAGAGAGATTCTCTTCCAACTGAACTTCCTCTGGGATAAAAACATGAGATGGATTTGGCATATACTTTCTCAACATCAAAACATGAAAAAAATTGTGTACCTGGGATAAAATTGGAGGTAAATATACTTTATACGCAACTGATCCAACTTTCTCCAGAATTTCATAAGGTCCAATGAACCTTGGACTCAAATTTTCCTTCTTACCAAAACACATCACACTTTTCCATGGAGAAACTTTGAGAAAGACATGATCACCTACCTAAAAGGAAAGATCTTTCCTCCGGTTATCTGTATAACTTTTCTGTCTGCTCTAAGCTGTTCTCATGTGCTTCTGAATCAACTGAACTTTCTTTGCCATCTCTTCTACCAATTATAGTCCCATCAGTTTCCTTTCACCTACTTCATCCCAAAAAGCTGGAGTTCAACAACACTTTCCATATAATGCCTCAAATGGAGTCATATGTATACTAGAATGAAAACTGTTATTGTAAGAAAATTCAACCAAAGAAATATGTTGGTCCCAACTTCACTGATAATTCAGTGAACAAGCATGTAACATATCCTCCAAGGTCTAAATTGTTTGTTCTGACTGCCCATCTGATTGAGGATGAAAAGCTATACTAAAATTTAATTCAGTACCCAGTGACTTCTGAAGGCCTTTCCAAAGTTAGAAGTGAACCTAGGATCACTATCAGATAAAATGGAGAAGGGAAATCCATGAAACCTGACTATCTCTTTAACATACAACCAAGAAAGTTGATCTAGAGACAATGTATCTCTAATAGAAAGGAAATGAGCAGATTTAGTCAATCGGTCAACTATAACCCAAATTGCATTATTACCTCAAGATGTCTTTGGTAATCCCACAACAAAGTCCATGGATATATTTTCCCATTTCCACTCTGGCACTGGTAAAGGATGAAGAATTCCTTTCGGTAACTTTCACTCTTCTTTAACCTGATGACAAGTCAAGCACTTCACAGTAAAATCAGCAGTATCTATTTTCATTCCATCCCACCAGTAATACTCCCGAATATCTCAATACATCTTAGTACTTCTAGGATGAACTGAAAATAGAGAACTATGAGATTCACAAAACAACTCATTCTTAAATAGTGAATCAAAAGGCACACATAATCTCTTTCCAAATCTCAAAACATAATCATTATCAATGTTAAAATCAGGAAACTTACCCTTCTGAACCAACATAACCTTTTTCTGAAACTCACTGTCTTCCTTTTGTGCTTGCTTAATTCTGTCTGATAGAGATGATTTCACTGATAACTGAAACAAAACAGAATAATTTCCTGTAACAAAAACTTCTATGCCAAAGTTCAGAAAATCAAAAACCAAAGGATCTCGTTCCAAACGTAACATGGTTAATGAAGTATTACTTTTTCAACTCAAAGCATCAGCCACTTTATTTTATTTCCCCGGATGATAAAGGATCGTGCAATCATAATCCTTGATTAATTCTAACCATCTCCTCTGTCTCATGTTCAATTATTTCTGAGTGAATATATACTTTAAACTTTTATGATCAGAATATATTTCACACTTCACTCCACACAAATGATGTCCCCAAATTTTTAAATAAAAAACAATAGTAGCTAATTCCAAATCATGTGTAGGGTAATTTAACTCATGAGGTTTCAATTGATGTGAAGCATAATCAATTACCTGATCATTCTGCATAAGGACACATCCAAGTCCTTTCAACGAAGCATCACTGTAGATAACAAACTCACCATTTCTGGAAGGTATTTCCAAAACTGGAGCATTCACCAATCTTCTTTTTAATTCCTGAAAACAATCATTACATTATTTTGTCTAGATGAAATTAACACCTTTTCGAGTTAACTTAGTCATTGGACTAGATAACCGTGCAAAATTTTCAACAAACTTCCGTTAATAACCTTCCAAACCAAGAAAACTATGAATCTCAGTTATATTTGTGGGCCTTTTCCATTCTTCAACATCTTTCATTTTAGCAGGATCAACCGTTATGCCATTTTTTAAAACAATGTGACCAAGGAAAGAAATTTTTTGTAACCAAAACTCACACTTGCTGAATTTCCCAAATAGTTTCTTTTCTTTTAAGGTTTGAAAGAAAACCCTTAAATGACTTTCATGTTCCTCTTTAATTTTGAAATAAACCAAAATATCATCAATGAACACAACCACAAACTTATCCAAGAACTCACGGAAAATTCTATTCATAAGATCCATGAATACAGCAGGTGCATTGGTTAACCCAAAAGGCATAACTAAAAATTAATAATGGCCATATCTAGTACGAAACGCGGTCTTTGGAACGTATGCTTCCTTTAATTTCAACTGATGGTACCCCGAACTCAAGTCAATCTTTGAAAAATACTGAGCTCCCTGGAGCTGATCAAACAAATCATCGATATGAGGCAAATGATACTTATTCTTAATAGTGATGTTATTCAATACTCTATAATCTATGCAAAGTCTCATTGATCCATATTTTTTTTAACAAACAAAACAGGAGAACCCCATGGTGATGTGCTAGGTCGAATGAAACCTTTATCTAATAACTCCTACAATTGCTTCTTTAACTCTAAAAGTTCAATTTGAGCCATTCGATAAGGGGGTTTTGAAATTGGCTTAGCATCAGAAACTAAGTCAACAGTAAATTCAACTTCTCGATCAGGTATAATACCAAGCAACTCATCAGGAAAAAAATCAAGGTACTCGTTTACCACTGGCACATCATTAATCTGAACAGTTTATTTGTTTTCAACAATATGTGCAAGGTAACATTCATTTCCATATTTTACTTGTTTCTCAGCTTCCAGATATGTTATCAGCAACAAGGGTTCATTTTTTTATACAAACTGAAAATCATTCTAAAAATAAACCTCTTTAGCTCTACAGTCAATCTTAGCATGATAAACATAAATCCAATCCATGCCCAATATAACATCAAACTCTAATAGAGGCAAAACAATAAGGTTTTCAGGTAGATTCTTTCCTCACACAAGGACAATAATGTTCTTATATTTTCTTTTTGTCTCAACATTTCCTCCAGGTGTTTTTACCGTAAGTTCAGTATTCATATCATGATATGGAATTCCCAATTTACTAGAAAACTTCTCAAAAATGAAAGAGTGTGTAGACCCTGAATCAAACAACACATTGGAATAATCTAAACAAACAAACAGTGTACTTGATACAACTTCATTTGATGTCCCAACATCTACTGAAGTAGTTGAAAAGGATTTTGCCACACCTTTCTACTTGTAGTCTGGCTGCTTTCCTTCAGTTGAGTTCTTTTTTGGACACTCATTTGCATAATGATCCATTTCATTTCACTTAAAACATTTTACTGATTGTAAATCAGATTTTGTCTTACCATTACCCTTATCTTTTTCAGTGAAATTACGAGCCTTATGTCCCATTTTACCACATCAGTAGCACTTACCAGAATTCAAAATACATTCCCCAGTATGCTTTTTACCACAATTTTCACAAATTGTAAACTTAAGTTTCTTACCATCAGACTTTTTTGAAGAGTCCTTCCCTTTTGCCTGCCACCTCGTCCCCTTATTCTGTTGTTTGTCAAAGAATACCTAATCATCGACAAACTCCATTTCCACCTTCTCTACACAATGAAAAAGTTTTTTATAACTTTTAAACTCACAAGAATCTAAAGCCCTTAGATACTTTGTATTTAATCCTGAGTAAAAATGGTTGATTTTACTATCAAGATCTCGTATGAAATTTGGAGCATACCTTGCCAGTTGAGTGATTTTTTCTTCATAAGCAGCCACTGAGTCATCCTCTTGCCTCAATTCCAGGAATATTTTTTCCATCCTAAGATGAACCACCTTAGGAAAATATTTCTCAAGAAACATACCTTTGAATTCATCCCAATCGAGAGCATCAATATCCTCACTATCCTTGATATTTTTCACCATCGACCACCACTGATCAGCTTCACCTTCAAAATGGTAAACAACAAGACTATCCTTTTGATGTTCTGAACAACCCATGGCATCAAAATTTTTTTCCAGTGCTTTAATCCACCCTTCTACTAGAACTGGATCATATGATCCTTTGAATGATGGGGGATGTTGCCTCATGAAATGATCCACTACTGACATGTTCCTCTGTGGTTGATCTGGCTGATCTCATACATTGATACCACCACTATTTATAGCCTGAGTCAACTGTTCCATCACTGCAAAAAACTGTTCAATTCCAATTCCGACCATCTGAGGTTGCTTATTTGGAAGGTTGTCTTCCTCCTGATGTCGTCCCAATACAGCTGCTCTGTTTCCTCTGTGGGAAACCATTCTGAACACAAAAATATCTTAGGTGAAGCAACATGGTAATCTGGAAATGCTATATGATGTCAATATTAACATAAATTACTTTATGGATATTACTTTAACAATAACCTAACACCTAAAGTTATCTAAACCTACCTTTGATACCAACTATAAGGACCCGACCTTAAACATTACATAATATTGAATTAAATGAATAATTCACATTGAGGATCTTTTCAGGTTTAGAGTTTTAGAGAATTAGGACATAACTATTACGTGTCAAAAGAATACAAGGTAGACATATCTACATAGTTTCCATTTTTTTTCATAAAATAAAAAATCTTGAAAAAAAGACTCATGTATGGTTCCATGTTTTAGACAACATGACTTTTCCTTGATCCCATCCTTGACCTTATTCATCTTTAAGTCATGTGAAAACATTTCAAAACTTGGGATGGGCATAAAAAGCTCAGTAAGGGTTATAAAAAAAAGAATGAAAACATTTGTTCATAAATACATAAAAAACATGAACTCTTTTACTTACCTTATGAAATCATAATATTTATGAATGACAGATAGAAATCATTAATCATAAAGTTAACTTGTGGCATCCATATCATACTTACATTGTAGCTATCACAACTGCATAGGGAGTTACTTTGGAATACCCATCACAGTCTATTCCCTAAATATCTTAGGAGAAACATTCACGTTTACCACCGTCATGTTACCCAATGCATTGGAGAGCTATCTTGGGATCACCCACCCTAGATTTATCATGAAACCACCCGTATACGTAAATAATTCCCAAGAACCATAACATGATCATAACACATAACATAAGCATAAAGGAAAGATAACATTTCCACATTGCAATAATAAAATATCATTTCAAGATATTGAAATAATAAATCCATTTTAAAAATCATTTTCAATACCAAAATACATAAAAAGAGTATATGGTATTTATTTTTCCTTTTAAAAACATTCCGGCTTGTTAAGGAAGCCAAAGATCAAATAATACTCGCGGCGGTGGAAAGGTCGCTGTCACCACTTATGTTAAAAAAACATTCCTTTTTGTTATTTAGTAAAAAACCTCATATAAAAATATTCCCTTTGAATAAAATGAAAATTCAAAGGGGTTTATACACCATATAAAATAAAGTTGTATATAAAACTAAAAATGCCTCAATGAAAGGAGATTGAGACGAAGTCCCTTACCTCGTGTCCAACTTGACTCGATTGTTATTTAATCTCCTGAATAATAAACTAAAGTTAATTTATACTTTCTTAAGAACCCTTTTCAAGTTTATTATTCCTTTTATATCACTTATTACCATGTTATAAACATTATGCAATCATTTAAGTTAATAACGTTCATTTTGTCGATATTTGGTACTTGAGTCAAAAATGGACTTCTTATAATTACATGTTGTTCATGTGGTCAATGGTTAATTATATCCAGAATGATATTCATGATTTGGATATCATATATATCCAGTATATACATGTTTTTATAATAGTAAATAACATTTAGAGGTAATAAATGAAATGCACCGTTCATGGAGACGGTAAGCCGTACGTACACATGAACGCTACTTTCATTTCTATTTCATATTTTAATGAAAATAAAACATAATTATATATAGGTATATTATAAATCCAGTATCATATAATATATAATATCATTAACTCCATCCTTTATACATCCCACATAAGGCATTAACGAATCAAATCACTTTGAGGGGGCGGTAGTCCGCACTTCCTCAAATGAGATTATCATATTTACCCACTATGGAAACCATAAATGCGTGATATAAATGGAAATTAAAGAAGCATAAATAAATCATAAACATAATATATATCATATATAAATACAGTTCCATCATAATGGCCACCATGAGAGGCGGTAAGATGTAATTGAACAGTCATCGTTTCGTGAGGCCTTAGTTTACCATCCACAGAAACATTATGTTATTTATCCATTAGATGGAGGTTTGTGTAAGTGTAGTTATAATTCTTATCATAAAAACATCCTAGTATATTTAGGATACTGGTTTTGTTAAAAAATAAAGGAATAAAAAAATTTTAGGGGTTGGAGAAGTAAAATAAAAGAAAACAATTTAAGAGAAACTGTTACCTTTAATTTGGGTAACTCCCTTTGGTTTGAACCAAAGGACTTATTGAAGTGCCTTATGCCTAAGGTAAGGCTTCTAAGAGGAGGAGAGGGATGTAGGGAGATTAATTGGTCAGATTTTGGATGATCCAAATGGATTTAGTGGTGTGATGAATTGGTTAGAAGTGGTCTCCTTTTATAAGGGAGAGGAGGGGATCTTTAGGAAAGTGTGAAAACATTATTTTATTATATAATGATATTCGGGTTCTAAAAGTCCAAAAATTATTATAATAAAATATAAGATGACTCAGGGTCGAAATAAAATCATCCAATCAGAATTGGACATGTTTTGGATAATATTTTAATCATTATAATCTTATTTATTTAAATCATTTATTAATGAGGTAAATACTGCATCATTATTGTGTCATTAATTATTTAATTTATTCAATGTCTAAAAATTATAAAAAAATACTATCATGTAGGAAATTTTTTTATACTTCCAATGAATATTTATAGTAGAAAATATGACTTAAATAACACCATATAAAAATTAATTTACTACAATATTTTTGTTATTGTCAATTTTGTCTTTACATTAAATTAATTAATCTAAAGTGTCATTATCTTTTATAAGTGGCTCCATGGGGTCCCAAAATAAACCCAAGGATGCCGATGGTCAGCCAATAATCAACCAATAAGGTTAAGAAAAGTGTTAAGGTAATTTTGAATTATTATAATATTCTTTTAACCTTGAATTACCCTATTTACCTTTAACCGTGGTCAATAAAAGTCAAAAGTTACTATTCACAAAAAATTATTTTCATCTTATTGAACAAAATTTTACTTCTTGATAACAAACATGTATTTCATATTTTCAAAATTCAATGCAAAGAAGTGGTAAAATTTCATTTAAATGAAAAAGTAAGTTTTTTAACTACTACTAAGTGGTTTCACTATTCATCTAAAATTGAAGTTTTTCAGAAAAATACTAAAAATTGAGCCTAAGAATTATTTATATTCCAAATTCAAAATTGATGTCTATTTTTCCAAATTCAAAACATATAAGTGGAATTAATTAGTTTAAAAATTAATTCTCGTTGTTAAAACAAATATTGTGTTTTTAAGAAACAATAACTATCAAAAGATTGATACTTGTTTATGTCCAATTTCAAAGTGAAATTAATTACAATGAACAAAATTGGATTAAATGATAAAAATATATTTTAATTTCACTTAAAACCAACTAAAAAGATATTCTAACCATATAAATAAATTAGATTAAAAGGCACTTTTGAATTTAAATGCAATATTTTTTCATTATTCAATAAAAAATGAACTTCATCAGAAAAATACCAAAAAATTACCCAAAGTAAAATTTGATGTCCCCATTCTAGAGAAGGATTTTATTTGGTCAATTATAATGTATTAAAGTGACCAAAACTATATTTAAAGAAGGTTCTCCATTAAAAGTCAATAAATCATCCTTTTAGTGTAAATTATGCTTAAAATTAGATTTATTCACATTTTATGCATATAACATTTATTGGATAATGTAAATACATTTAACAAACATGTATAATAATATTGTAGTTATTTTCATTCATTCCTGCCAATACAACGGCTGGGAGTTAACTACCATTTAAAATAATAATATTATAGTTTTAGTGTGCAACGTAAGATTCCAAAGAAACTTGTTGTTGCGTATCGGGTACGCTATCGAACATAGCAACCCCTTTAAAGTAAAATTAATATTTAATTCACAAATATTAATAAATATGAAATATTTCTTATTCTTCATTTACTTGGGATGTTACATTCTTAGTCAGAAACACTTAAATTTTTAAATAAATTCACTCAACCTCATACTGTTGCAAGACCAACTCTTTAAGAGCATGATAGAAAGAAAGAAGGGGTGACCTGTATAGATTAGTTTAGAAAGTAACTTTGAGGTACATATAGAGATGGAATTACACTGATAGAATAATTATACTAACCTAACATAAGGTATTTTTAATGTTTTAATCATTTCTAGAAAAAGAAGAGAAGTTTAGAAAGAAAAAAACATGATGACCTTTGATTATCTTAAGATTAACTCATGTATCAACTAGATAGAAAGAAATCTGAATGAATCCGTGAGTTTCATAAGACCAATGCATCAATGAAGATAATCTCCCATAACCCATCAGAATCAATCCTGATCAAGATTTGAGGTAGGATTTCTTGAAGATGTTGGAGGAGGACTAAGATATTAAAAAAGAAAGGGTTGTGGCTGAAATTATGTGAAACTCTAAGTTAAAAAGATTTTAGGGTAAAAATTTTAGGTGGAATGAAAAACATCCCAAAATTAATTTTTTTTATATCTACCTGGTACCTAGTAAAGACCACTAGGTACCATATTGGGATGAAATAAGTAATATAACCCACCAAGATTAACTTTTTACTCAATTAGATCCCCACACCTTCATCCCCTTTTCCTCCTTCTACCATCTTATCCCAAATTCCACTAAATCCAATCCAACTCAAAATTACACCTAAAAATAAATTTAATGAGCAAGGTTTCAGATAAAAAATAACCCATAAAGCCAAGGTTCATTATAAACTACCCACCATTGTGATTATTATACCTAATAATCTTTGACTAGCTGCCTTAGTGAACAAGTTTGACCACTAATTCTTCATATCAGCCTCCCATTCTCATGTTTCATCTTGAAGTTTTCCATGCTACCACCAGATATAAACTAAATGAATCACCTTTCCTCACAAAACTTTTTTACCCTAATTGAATATAAATATAAGTTTCCCAATACATAATGAAATCACTTTTAGTTTAATATAATTATATCAGATCACATGTTTAAGATCATGTAAATATTTTCTCAGTTGTGAAACATGGACGGTATTGTGCATGAAACTGAACTTATGAGGTAGATAAAGTTGATATATAGTATATAAAACACTTACAAAGATTTAAAATGGTATACAAAACATTAAATATAACTTTATTTTCTTACAAATCCACTAGTGACCTAATATTTATAAAACTGAAATAAAAACATGATTATAAACTTTGAACTTCAAAGGACATATATGATAGTTTTCATATTAATTTTGGAAACTTTGGGTAGTCATCAATCATTTGTGAACAAATTTCACCAATTTATTCATTTCATAAACAATATGAGGCTAGATCCTAGATGATTCATCTATTTCTATCCAACAGATATAATAATGACAAGGCATACCATAGAGAGATTCAAAAGGATCCATTTGAGTCAATGACTGGTCACTAGTATTTTAAGTGAACTCCCCAAAGAGTGACGATCCGTTAATTTTACAATAAAATAAAAAATTAAATATCACAACATATCTTATTGAATAATATTATCTTAATTGATATGGATATTAGTTTGGGGATGAAAAGTATTAATTAACATTACATGAGGACCTAAATCTTATTGTAATACTTTCTAGAAATGATATGTGAACTTGGGGTTCCTATCATAGAAAATACTATCTGGTAAAACATGAAGATTCAGAATCTCTATGATATATAATTTACCCATATCATTGATCAAATAAAATTCCTTGATAGGAAAAAAGTTATTGATATTAGTTAGATAATCCAAAATCACCCAAACTGTATCTCAAACTCTAGAAGATCTCTATAAATTAGTTGAAAATTCCATAATAATATCATACTATTTCCATAATGGTAGAGTAATTTTATGAAGTTTTCATATAAGTCATTGATTCTATGATTTCACTCATTGATAGGTGAAACATATAGAGATTAACCTTGAATTTTCACTTTCATACATAAACACTAGAATTGGTGATGAAAATTATGATACATTTTCAAGAATATAGTATGTACAACCCACCTTGATGCATGATATTTTTTACTTATTATATAATATTATTTGTTACCAAAATTATTCCATGTATATATAAAATAGAATAAGAATCTTGAAACTATTCATTGAGGATCTTCCCACCATTAAGTGACTCTGGAAAAATGATACAATCATGGTCTAATATATGGGATTCCTTGAAAAATTCCATAATTGATGATACAATATTGATATGGTATAAATAAATTCGACTCCAATATTTAATCACATCCAATTGGATTTTATCTATTAATGACATCAACCTCCATTCTTTCTTTTCTTCATATACCCACAAAGGGTGTATTTTCTTGATAAGAGCACTGTAAACTAAATTACCTTTCTTATGAGTATACTTGATATCAAAATAAAATAATTGAAGATATTATTATTATTAGGGATAACTTATATTTAAATCCCTTTATAAAAATATGAATTTATTACTACAGTGGTTGGAGAATACCATGAATCATTCACTAAGTGAGAGGGACGATTTGGGATATGTTCAATATTTGAGGGGGAGGGGGGGTGAATCTATGGTTGTGATTTTTATCTAATTTTAAACCTTTTATCCATTTTATTTTACCTATACACTTGTTAAGGTGAATGGATCAATTATTATCTCTTCTCACATTTTTATTTATATGCAACACATCCAAACTCTCTCTCACACACACACACAAGGCACAACAGATTTATACGGTCCACCTTTAAAAATTAAATATTAATCCTTAGCGTGAACAAAAAATCACTGAGATAACATGACCCACTAGTATCAACCCACTAGTACAATGAGTAAGGAATATACTGAACTCATGTTTAAAATCTCCTGACTGAATATAACATCCAATCGTGACTTTATACTTTCATCATGATGGTTTATAATATAATAGGATAACAATAAGAGATACTTCCAAGAATATATAAATTTTAATTTTTTTAATGTTCTACTTGATATTATAATCCTTCTTCACTTTCTTGAACAATAATGTGCAGGAAACCCTTATTCATTGCAACAAACTTGAAATATGATCTTACATTCTCTTATATAAATGCAAGATGTGACACCCCAGACCCATACTATTGGATCTGGTAATAATAATTTTTTTTATATAATGGATTTGAAACCAACTAAAGTGACCCAAACTTATCCATCCATAATTATAATATCAATAAACAATATTAGGTCACTTATATACAGAATTCATTTTAGGTTTATAGCATTATAGAGTTAAAAAAATTAACTAACAAATCCAATATATTTCCCATCCACTGGGTATTTTTCCCATTATACCAAGAATTTATTATTTTACAATATGTATTCAAAATCTCCCCAAAAAATTCTTTACACATGATAACTTTATATATACATCATACTTAATACCATTATTTATAACCCAAATAAAAAAGAAACATAAAAAAGGTAAACTGAAATGGTCAATAAGTGGTAGAAAACAAAAAAACCTATCATGAAATAACCAATACTTGAATAATATGAAAATAATAAATAATAATCAAATAATTCCATATAATTGATAACATGAGAATATAATGTATCCATGGATGATATAAAATATAAATAATTAGATGGATGATAATAAATAATTTCATAGTGATGGAATGTATACTATAAGACATAAAAAACAGACCATCAAGGCCTCATGCTAAGATATCATACATAAATGGTTATGGATTACACCAAATACCCAAGATAGTTTGTCTTAAGAGAGCTAACAATGCATTGAGGGGCTATATAATTATGGTTTCTGACCATAAATAATTATGTATAATGTATTCATCATATAAAAGAATGAATAAACAATAAACTACATGACCAATATTCCGTAGTAATCAATAAACATATAAATTGAAATAACAAGTATAAATTTTTTCAATATTTACCCAGTTAATAAATGGAATATATTTCTTATTAAGCACGATTAAAACCGGTACCGTATAGATAAATGATTATAAAATTAAGTCAACACTAGAAAAAATAATATAGAAATAATGTTTGTGATATAAAATAAATCCATGAAAAAGAAAAAGAAAAAGAAAGTAAAGAGAGAGATGAAGAGTGATATAGTAATGTATAAAACATAACTCTAAAAAGCATATATCTTTTAGAGTTTGAGAAGAATATGGACGTGAAATTATAAACTAAAATTTCATAAATCTTTTGTAATATGGTTGTAAATACAAACTTCTAGGTCAGTTTAAAATTCCATTTCATAGGGTTAAAATAAGAACGTTGAAAGCCTTAATTTTAAAATAATTAAAAATATTAAAACCTTGAAAATAAATAATGTTAATGATAATAAATGTGTATTGGAGGATAAAATATATATAATTAGAGTGAAATCCCTTTATTTATTATTCTAAAACAATAAACTTTATTTTTGAAATGAAAATTCATTGAATAATGGGAATATAATTTTATTTAAAAACCATGATTTTTTTAAAATTAATCTTAATTATGGATAATGTTTACAATGACTGTAAAATTTGTTTACATGAAAGACTTTAATTTTTTTTTCACACTTTAGTATAGAAATTCAGAAAATGACATGCGTAAAAAACATTAAAAATATTCACTTTTAAAGGATTTGTAAATAAATTCAAAGATAGTATAAAATCAACTTAAGAAATATTTTAATTATATAGAATAATATTTTTTATAAAAATACAATGAATATCGACAAGGAATAGAAATATTCCTGAATGCAAAGAAAAGATATGGTCCATTACACATAATAAAATTGATTGGTTGAATTATGAAACAAATAGAGGTTAAATTTCAAGAATAATTGTAAACCATATAAAATAAATAGGGAATATAGTATAATACAATCACAGGGTGGAAGAAACCAAAACTTAGAAGAATGAAGTTAATTAACGAAGGTTTTAACTCAATGAAAATTAATCAAGTTAACAATAACCCTTATGACTTAGGTAACAAATCAAAGTAAAAGGGATATGTAGAGTTTAAATGAAAATGGAACTCCTCAAAATAAAAAGTGATTTAATATATAAGAATTCAATAGGGAAATACTTATACCATATAAAAGGAAATTGGTGTAAAATAAGAAACACGTCTCAAGGAATTGAAATTTTGATAAAGAGCCCTTACCTGAGGTCTTATTTTTTTGCAACATTTTATACCTCTATATAATAAAATTATGTTTACTAAAACATGAATAAATAAGTGAATTATATTATTATTTTTCATTATTAAATATATAATGACTGGTATATATGTTTTATTTTTAAATTATCTCATTTTTTTTAATTTATTGATTTTGAATATTTTTAATTTTTAATTTTGTAAAATTATTTTTTGAATATTAAAATAAATTAAAATACATTTAAATTACACAATCAACACTAACCATCCATGTAGGTAATATCGATATGAAGTAATCTAATATTATGGTCATTAAAGATATTATTAATCCTCTAAATCATATCCCCCAAGAATGTAAAAATAGATAAGCATTTAAGCCCATTAGTTATGCACCAAGTGAAGATCAAGATAATAAAAAATCAATAATTTTCAGGGTTATTACCCCTAGGATAATCTAAGGAAGATCCTATTTCCACTTTTTTATATCCATACATGGGTTTGATTTCTAGGAAACCACAATCTATTTACATTACCAAAAATTTTAAGATGTTTTATGGATACCTGAGGTTTTGAAAATTTTTAAGACTTATGAAGGCTGTATAATGAGAGGGAACAATGGTCTACCATTGATGATATAATAATTAATTTATAAAAATTAATTATAATAACATTTATCATTGAAAATAATGGTAAATGGATAGATTGAAAAAATAAAGGTTGAGATGAGGTTATGAACTCTTACCTTACAAAGAAGCATCATAAATCTTGATAGGAACACCTTAGAACCTTAAAAACTCCTTGAAAATACTTTTAATAGGGTGAATTTGAGGTAATTAATGACCATTAGATTTGGATTGAAGAGGAATTGGATAATGGGTGGGTATTTATACATGAGAAGGAAATATTTTTGGGTTAACATATTTATTATTTTGTTAATTAAGTGAAATAATATTGGGTGGAATTAATTCCAATGAAATTAGTTGGATTATTATTAAAGAAAACAGAGTTATTTTCACATTTAAATCAATCTATAATTGAATGGAACCTTCCAACCATTCCATTAAATACAAATAAATAAAAATAGTTTTTATTAGAATATAATGTAATTTTGGTTCCAAAATGTGAAATATAAGTTTCTAAATTCAATTTAAATTTTTAAATTCATTATATAACTAATTAAATATATTTTTAGTGTAAAAATAGGTTTCATAAAATTTTATGTCAGGATAACATCATAAGGATGTCATAAGAGTTGCGGTATTCATAAAAACTATATTTTTTTACTATTCATCAAAAAATCATCTTCTTATAAAAAATCCTAAAAAATCACCATAAAATAATTTCAATGTGATGATTTTAAATTTAAAGTCATTTTTTTGAAATTAATTCTCAATATAGTTGAAATTTTATTATTAGATAAAAACAATTATGCATTTTAAAATTAAAAATTTGGTGCATAAAATTTGGAAACACCTATTATAGTAAATCTAATTTTTTTCTGGAGAAATACGTGTATAATCACTATTAATTAATTAATATATATTTTTAATAATTAAAATTTATATTACTATGAAAATATTTTTTAAATTTTATTGGTCACTTGAATATATAATAAATACACTATGTTAGTTGAATCTCAGGTCTTACATTCTCCCCTATCCTAAACATTTTTTCCTTTAAATTTAGGATATACATCAATACCTAAACAAATGAGGGAAATTATTTCTAAAAACAAAATAAAAATCTCTAAAAATATCATTAATCACCTTAAAATAAAATCACATAAGACATTAAAAGGGATATATTTTCCCTTAAACTTAAGATTAACCTTAAAATTACTAACCCGTGATGGTATGAATAACTCTTAAAATATACCCATCTAATAACATCCTAACCTATAAATTTATCTAAACCTTACTTTGATAAAAATTGTGACTCCCTAGACCCGCACTCTTCAATCTGGTTCTAATAACATATTCTTTATATACTGGATTTGAAACTAATTAAGGGACACAAAATTAACTATCTATAATTACAATATCAATAACTAATATTGAGTCACTTAAATACCAAATACCTTTTAGGTTTAGAGTTTTATAGAGTTTGGAAAAAACTTTAACTATCAAAATCCATATCTTTCCCATCCAATGTGTATTTTTTCCATCATACTAGGAATTTATTATTTTATAACAAGTCTTCAACATATCCCAAAAAAACTCACCACACATGATACCCTTCTAGACACAACATATATAATAATATTCTTCATAACCTGAGGAAAATGAAACATTATAAGGGTGTAATAAAATCCTCAGTAAAGGGTAGCGTACAAGAAAATCTATCATGGAATAAATAAGGTAGGAATAATATGGCAGGAATAAATAACAATCAAATAATGTCATATAATAGATAACGTGAGTATGTAATATATATATATATATATATATGTATAATATAACAATGTAAATAATCTCATGGAAAACCATAAATGACTTCATAGTTATGTAATGAATACCACCAGACATCATAAAAATATCCTCAAGTCCTCATTTCAAGACATTATACATAAATTAATAAGGTTTACACCAAATAACCAATCTATTTTGTCTCACGTGACCTAAAAAAGCATCGAGGGGCTATATAATTCTGAGACACACCTATATATAATTGATTACAATGCATTTAGAACATGAAGTAATGAATAAACAATACAATATATAACCAACATTCCTCATTAGTCAATAAAAATCAAAATTGAAAGAACATGTATATAAATTTTCAATATTTAACTTGTTAATAAATAGAATAAATTACTAGGTAAGCACCATTAAAAGTAACACCATATAGATGAATGGGTATATAGTTATTTTAGTACTGGAAAACACAATATAGAAATTGTAGATGTGATATAGTATAAATCCATGAAAATGAAGGAGGAAAATGAAGTTAAGAGAGAGATGAAGAGTGATAGAGAACATAACCCTTAAAAATATGTTATTGTATGAACTATACATTAATAAGAGAATTTATAGGGTAATACATGAAACATAATTCTAATAGAGATAGATCTTATAGAGTTTTATAAGAAATAGAACTGAAATTATAAAAATAATTTTTATAAACTTTTGTAATATGGTTGTAAAAAAATTCTTAGCCCCTTTAAAATTACATTTTCATGGGATGAAAATAATACATTGAAAATAATAATTTAAAAATAATTTAAAAAAATTCAAACCCTTAAAATAAATAAATTCAATGATAAGAAATGTTGGGTGAATGATAAAATATACACAAGTTAAATGAAATATCATTCTCCATTCCTCTAAAATATCACCCTTTATTTTTAAAATGAAAACTTCACAAAATTATGAGAATTTTATTTTCTTTGAAAAACAATAGAAACATGGAAATTAATCTTAATTATGAATAATGGTCATGATATAGGGAAAATGAGTTAACATGAAAGGCATTAAAAACATTATTTTCAAACTTTAGTAAAGAAAGTCAAAGATGAACCATGAAGAAAATGTTTTAAAGATTCCCTTTTAAATTTGTTTTAAAGAAAGTAAAAGATAATTGAAAATTAACTTAATAAATATTTTAGGTATAGATAATAGAATTATTGAAAAAAATATAAATAATATAGGCGTGGAAGAGAAATATTCTAAAATGTAAATAAGAGATAAGGTCGAGTCCACATATAAGAAACCATTTGGTTGAATTGTGAACCAAAGGGAGGTGAAATATCAAGAATACCTTAAAAATAATAAATTAAAAATGTAATTAAATATAATAAAATAATATGGTGGAAGAAACCAAACTTATCAGGATAAAGTTTAAGAATTAATGTTATAACTCAATGAAGTTAAATTAAGTTAACAACCATCCTCACGACCTAGGTAATGAATTAAATGACAAGTAATATAGATATATTAAATTAAAATTAAGATCTAAATAATAAAAAGTGATTTAAGGTTTAATAATTAAATAGGGTAGTATTTAACCCATATAAAATTAAATTGGTGCATAATAAGAAACTTGTATCAAGGAATTGAAATTGAGAAAAATAACCTTAACCTTAGGTCCCATTTTATTTCTTCATGTTTTTTTCACCATGTATAATAAACTTATGTTTATTAGAACATGAATGAAAAAGTAAATTATATTACTTTTTTCATAATTTATTATCAATAATTATTAAAATTTATTTATTACTATTTTATTTAAAGATATAATGACTTGAAGATATGTTTTCTTTTAAATTATATCATTTTATTTTGATTAAATGATTTTGTTTTTTTTTAATTTATTATTTTGTAAAATTATTTAAAAAATATTATAATATAATAAAATAAATTTATATTATTTAACCCACACTAACCATACATGTAGGTGGGTAATAATAGGAAATAATCCATCATTATGGTTTGTGAAGAGTTTATGTATCATCTAAATCATATTCCCTCAGAGTATCAAATCAAGTGTGTAGTTTGGACCTTTAGTTGTTCACCAAGTGAAGATCTAGTTAATACTCAACCAAAAATTTTCTAGTTTATTAATCCTTGATGTATTTTATCAAGATCCTATATCCACTTTTCTATATCCAGATAGCGATTTCATTTTGAGGAAACCACACACTCTTTACTTTACCAAAAGTTTAGGATGATTTATGTCTACGAGAGTGTTTGAACATTATAATAGATTATTAAGGTAGTATAATAAGAGGGAATGATGGTATCTCATATTATTATATAAAAATAAATTTATAAAATGAAGCATAATACCATTTATCATTGAAAAAAGGGGTAATGGGTGGACTTCAAAAATATAGGTAAAGATGCAATTAGGAGAACTTACCTTGAAAATTAGATGCTTAAAGCTTGAGAGTAAAAACTTATAAACATATAATATCCTTTTAGAGATACTTGAGTTCGGTAATGATAGGGAATTTATATATAATGACATTGGTGTGGAGATAACTCAGAGAATGAGTGGGTATCTAAACTTGAGGAAGGGATATTTTTCAGTTAAAATATTGATTATTTTGATATTTAAGCCAAGTGGTTTTGGGTGGAATTGATTTACATAAAATTAGTTGGATTTTTTATTTAAAAATGAGGGTTATTTTATATTTAAATTAGGAAAAAACCAAATGGAATGTTCCATTAACTCCATTAAATGAAAACTAAAAATGTTTTTTATTAGGGTAAAATAAAATTTATATTCCATAATGTCAAATATAAGTTTCTAAATTCAACTTAATATATTTTAAATCATTATTTTACCCCTTAAATAATTTTTTGGCGGATTAAATGGATTAAAAAAATGTTTATTTCATGTATATATCATAGTGATGACATAAATTTTTTTGGTATTCATAAAAATTGTAATTTTTACTATTCACCAAAAAATAAACGTGTTTAGAAGAATCCAAAAATTCCCCCTAAATTAATTCCAAAGTGTTGATTCAAAATTTAGATCCATTTTTTGAAAAAAATTTATCTATCTATGTGAAATTTAATTATTAAATAAAATCACACATGTATTTCAAAACTACACATTTGGTGCATAAAATTTTAAAATGATTCTTCTTGTAAATCTAATTTTTATTCTAAGACATATGTGTGAAATTACTATTCATAAATTAATATACATATCTAATAATTAACAATTATATTACTGTGAAAATATTTTGTGCATTTGTTTTAGAAACTTGAATAAATAATGACTACAATACAGTAGTTGAATCTCGAGTCTTAAATTCTCTCACCACCAAATAATTTCATCCTTTAAATTTTGGGCGTACATCAATAAAGAAACAAATGAGGGTATTTATTCCTAAAAACCAAATAAAATTTTCCAAAAATTTCTTTAATAACATTAAAATAAAGTCACATTAGACCTTAAAAAGGATATCGATTCCATTAAACTTATGATCAACATATAACTTATTAACCTATGATGGTATCTATAACACTTAAAAATACTCACTTGATAAAATCCTATGATCTAAAGTTATCTAAACCCTACTTTGTAACTAATTTTAATGCCCCAGACCTGCACTCCTAGATTCAGTGTTAAAAACATATTCTTTACATATTAGATTTGAAACCAACTGAAGCGATGAAAACTTGTACAAACATAATTATAATATCAATAACCAATATAGAGTTACCTACATTCCAAATACATTTTAGGTTAGTATTTTCAAAGAGTTTTTAAAAAACATTTATTAACACAACCCATATAATTCCCATACAATGGTAATTTTTCCCTTTATACCAATAATTTATTATTTTATAATAAGTTTTCAATATGTCCGACAAAAATTTCCACATCTGATACAATTATAGACACATCATACTTAATAATATTCTTCATAACCTAAGTAAAAGGAAACACACAAATGGAATACTCAAATTCTCAGTAAGGGGCATCGTACAATAGAATCACCATAGAATAAAAAAAGAATGAATAATATATAAGGAATAAATAATAATAAAATAATGCCATATAACAGATAACATGAGAATATAATATATCTATGGATAAAATAACAGTGTAAATAATAATATGGACAATAATAATTGATTTTATAGTAATTAAATTCCTAATTTTGTACTTCATAAAAATACAGTCAATGTAACACCCCAAGATTTTGTGAAATATATTTTTTCCAAATCAATTTAATCTTTTGATATTTTTTATTTCATGAAAAACTAAAAATTGTTTTTATATATATCACTAAGTCAAAAAATCATTTCACATGACACCGAATTGGAGTAATTTACATGGAAAATCAACTTGTTATATGTTACACACAACATTGACTTGGTGTACGTTACACCAAACACTGACTTGGTATACATTACATGCAACAATAAGTTTTTACCCGACCCGAATGGCCCTAAGGCCTTATTTTTTATTTTTATTATGGATAATACCCCTTTTAGGGGTTGAAGGGGAACCCGTACATGACCCGTAGGCCCAAGGCATAAGGCCCGACAAACCTGCAATACATGACCCGAAGGACCAGAGGCATACCATGCCCAATACATGACCCGTAGGCCCAACCCACTTGAACTACCCCTCCCCAGATTTTTGCGTCATTGATCATATATCTCCCACCTTTCATTTCTGATCGGCTAGCATTTACCCGTACAATGATGCACGGTGCCTGGACCCGATGGCGGCTGCCATACCCTATCATTCTTCCAATCCGGTTAGCTCTGCATCGGGTGGTTGCTACTCTTGTTGCTCTAATCCTCTTCTGGGTCCTGTTTTGTGTGAAATGGGATACTCCATGGTCTATGTAACCTGAAGGCCCTGTGGCCCGAAGGCCTTTGATGACCCGAAGGCCCTGGAGACCCGTAGGCCCAAACCGGTGGCCCGAAGGCCCAAATCGGGTGAATAGTTCTGGCTGCTACAGTACCAAACATTGACTGCTACAATGACTACTACAGTAATGCTACAGTACTACTACATTACCCCAGAAATTCTCCTCTACCCGGTTTTGAACCTGGGTCTCGTGGATTCCAAACAGGAGCCCTTACCACTTGGGTAGAGGCTCGTTGGCAACACTAAGTTTCTACAAAACATCATTTTATTATTATAATTATTTAAACAAGATAATTATAACCTAGACATTAACTTAGTAATATGAATAGTAATAACTAATTTTAAAATATTGTTTATAATTTTTTTATATAAATAAAACATATTTATAATGAAGGGTATGATTTTTGGTAAAGTCCTTATATATTTAAAAATACTATTTTCTCAAATGAACTGATTTTAATATCCTTATGTGAAAAATAATAAAATTAATTTTAGAAATATTTATAAATTTAATTTAATAAAATAATCATAATTTTTTTATTTAGATTGTATAAATTATCTTATGGTGAATTTTTGGGATTTTTCTAAAAAACATCATTTTTGGATGAATAGTGAAAAATATTGGATTTTAATTCAAAACTGATTTTTCATATAATTTATTTATAAGGTTAAATTATATTTTAATTTTGTTTAAAAATTTAATCAGATCATATTTTTATAAATTAATCCAATTCAGGTCATTGGAATAAATTTTACTTTGAAACTGGGTATAAAAACTTAGCAAAATTTTGGACGTTTTTACTTTAAAAACTAGCAGTGTCATCCCGTCAGCGAGATTAATTTTAAATTAATTTCTGATACTTAAGTGATTAAAATTTAGAAAAATGGATTCCATATTTTAAATCATCATATTTTATAATTTAAAATAATGTAAACTTTGTTTTTGATAAAAAATATTAGTGAAAGTGATTGAAATTAATTACAATGGTTAAGATAAAAATTAGGTTAATAAAGCACTAAACATTAAATTTAAGACCCAAAACGACCCATAAACTTTCCCAAAACCGATTTTCTGGACATTCTTCATCCATTAAATTTTAATTATTGTTTTATTTGGTTTTTTATGACTTTTTTTAGGTAAAAACATGGGCACATATTTCTTTTTTAAAAAAAATGCCAAATGTGTATTTTTTCTTCCCTATAAAAGGCCACCACCTATCCCACTTATTTACACCTCTCAAACTACATAGGTTCAGAAAATATCTACCCAAAACGACCCATAAACTTTCTAATTTTTTTGTAAGAAATTAAAATATAATATAAAATGACCATAAAAAATATTTATATTATAGAGAAGATAATTCTTGAAAAATATATAAATAATATAGACATATAAAATAGATATTATTGATGTTAAAGAAGAGATAAGGTCAAGTTTAAATACAAGAAGTCGTTTAGTTTAATTTTGAACCAAAGTGAGTTGAAATGTAAAGAAGACATGTAAATACAAAAAAAATAATCAGGAATATAATAATAAAATTATAGGATGGAATAAACTAAAAATATAATTATAAAGTTTAATAATTAAGGTTATAACTATGTGAAAGTAAATTAAGTTAACAATAATCCTTATAAGTTTGGTAATGAATCAAATGCAAGGAATTTGGAGAGAATAAATGAAAATTAAGATAAAAAGAATAAAAAGTGATTTAAAATATAAGAAATAAATATGTAATTATTTTCAACATATAAATTTAAATTGGTTCATAATAAGAAACTTGTCTCAAGGAATTGAAATTGATAAAAAGAACCCTTACCTTAGGTCCCATTCTATTTTATCATGTTTTCACCCCCTTTATAAAAAAATTATGTTTATTATAAAATGAATCAAGAAGAGAATTATATTCCTTTTTTTAATTCTCAATTATTTATAATAATTAAAATTTATTTATTACTATTTCATTTAAAAAGACAATGTTTTGAAGATGTGTTTTCTTTTTAAATTATCACATTTTTTTGATTTCACGATTTTCATTATTTTTAATTTATAATTTTATAAAATTATTTATATAGGATTATAATACATTAAAATAAATTTATATTACATAATCCATACTAACCATCCATGTAGGTGGTATCAATAGTAAATAATTTTTCATTATAGTTTAATAATAGCTTATTAATCATCAAGAGTATATCTCCTGAGAGTGTCAAACTAGGTGTGAAGTTTATCCCTTAGTTATGCACATATTAAAGATAAATTTAATTATCAAAAAATAGTTTTTAGTGTTATTATCCCTAGGTGCATCTTATCCTTATCACAACCCAACCCACAAGGGCCCACATTCCCAGCGGTAAGGTGAGAATGACACTCCATTCCTACCTCCAATAGGTTAGGGGTTAGAACTAGTACTGAGTAGGATTATCAAAAACATAGGAGGCCTTATCCTAAAGTACCCATACATGCACATGAGACTCAGCCTGATTGGTGAGGACTCGAAAAGTGTATCCAAGAGACCTGAGATCAAATTCGGGTGGAGACATATTTCTGGGTACTATAGCAGCACTGTAGCAGGTGGAACTATTCATCCATCTGGGCCTCTGGTCCACCAGTCTGGTCCTCAGGTCCTTCAAGGATTTCGGGCCACCCAAGGCTTTCAGGCGAGTTGTTTCTCAAAAAATTCAGGCCACCTTAAGGCCTTAGGGCCACCCCATGGCCTTCGGGCCACATGATGCAGATGTAGCAGTCAAACTACAAGGGATAAGGCTTCAAATGAGGATCAGGGAAAGCGCATTCACTAGAGCAGAGATAACTGGAATTGGAAGATCGAGAGGGTATGTCTTTTCTATCAGTACCAGGTCTGTGAAACTTTTCATAGAACAACTAGCCGACCAGAACTACAAAGGTGGAGTGATGATATTATGACATATGCTGGGGAGAAGAAGTTCCAAGTTTTCTTGTCTGGGTGATTCCCTCTAAGACCTAAGGTTCATGTAATTGTGTCCAAGCCTTCAGGCCTTGTAAGGGTTCCACCTCACCCCTTAAAAGGTGGATTATAAAGATAATAAAAAAATGAAGGCCTTTGGGCCATTCCAACCCCCCCCCCCCCCACACACACAAAAATATTTCCATACACCAGTATAATGTGGAAAAGATAAAAAATGATACTATAAATGCATGCATAAAAAATATTCCCATATTAGAGTATGAAAAAGTGTATAATAAAAAAGGGTTAAATACAAGCCCAAAAAAACTGATAAAGGTTCTAACCTACTAATAAAAGGGAACAGATATTAAGAGAAACTCTTGGAATTGTTTATGGTTCATATAGTACAACTAAGCTCCACCTACTCCTAATAGTATGAGGACTCCATTGAAAGACATATTTTATGTATAAGGCATGGAATGTGTGGGAGGATCCCATACAATGTTGAGTATAAACATACCCATAAGGACACCCTGAAATCACCAAACACTAATCATTAAAGAGGGAGTTATCTTTATACCAAAAATCTGAAGGAATAAACAAGAAAACCCAGACATGCACATAGAAATACTCTAAGTCTCAAGGTGATTTCACATCCTCATTTATAGTCTAGGATTATACTTGATACTCAAAGGTAAGATTCATACAAGAGAACTCACTCATCAGACCTCACTGTACTGATAGAACGCATTTGAGAATACAAACCCATATAATCTTTCCATATAGAAGCATGAAGGAATAGATAGGTCTCATACAAGATACCCAAAATATCAAACTAAAACATACTGGAAGACAATAGATATTGATACATAGATAGAGGATCACACCTAGGGCTTATGGAGGATATCTAACCCTAACTAGAGTAATGCAATAATAAGGGGATTAAATGCTATGGATGTCAGAAATAGGATACCTAACCCATCCTAGGGAATAATGATAAAGAATCACAACCTGGGACTCACAAAGGGATACCCAAGTCTATATAGAACTAACCTATACTGGGGATCACTCATCCTATGTATAGAATGAGATACCTCACTGTAATCTTTTAGGGATGGAATGCGAGAACAAATCCACACTGACATAGTTCAAGGGAACTCACCCAAGATCATACCACAACTGGACTAAAAATAAAAAGGATTCTGACTTTCCATAGAAAGAGTATATAGAATGTACCATGGGGTACACAACTTGTCTAAATAAGTTTGGAACTACCAATGTTTTTCCGTATCACATGTCATGTACCTCCAAAGATACACGATGTGTTGTTAATATACACAATGTGTAGAGGTCAGGCTGGAACTTGGCATGTTCCATTTTTCTAATCCAATGAACTTTATAAAGTACATGGGGTATTCCCCATCACACATTGTGTGTGGGGTCACATGGACTCTTGGGCGTGTACTCCTTGTATATGCCAATATGGAAGACTAATAATAACATGGCGTGTGGTATTTAAATCACCATGTAAACCCTATCCATTACTTAGGGGGTCCACACGACATGTGTTCTTCTGAAGTGCATGTTGTGTGGTTTAGAATATAAAACAAAATTCCAATCTTTATGAATATTCTCCCATGTCCCCTCCTCCATTGCTCCAGTTATAAAACACAACCATAACATCCCTGATTTGGGTTGACCAAGCCTTCAATGTCACTGGTGTCCAGATTAATGCCACCTATTGATCATAAATCACTTTTAATCACCATCCTGAAGCACCTACACATCCCAAGTCATGAGAGATCCATCCACCACTCCATTACTGGAGCACCTTCATCATCGATGGCCAGATTCTAGACACCCATTTCTTGGATTCAGTTATTATTTCACCTCTATAGATACCCAATCAATTCAGTTTGTAGAACCACCATCACCCAAACCATCACCGGATTCCTATTTTCAGCACCACACACCCACCATGTATCCAAACCCAAAAACTAAATCCATTACCATGATCCATTATTCGAAAGAATTATTGCACAATGATAGGTTCCCCTGGTATCATCAAAATATTATCCAATGGAAACACAGAAGATGAACATCGAAGAAAAAATGGAGAAAGGAACAAAATAAAAAAGTTATTATCAAACTAAGTCCATGTTCATTTTGGCCATTATCAATATATTCTAAAGAAAAATGTGGATCATCAAATCAATAAACTAAAATATGAATAAATCTCAAATTCCTAATTCTATAAAGAGAAAACAAGTATTGGAAAAACCAATAAAGAACAATCCATGAATTAATTTTAAATGAATTAATTCATGTTCATATAAAAAACCAATAATAGGGAATTAAACCACAAAATATAAATCTATACCTTGAATTTGGATTGATCATTATAAAAATAAATAATCTACATTGATTCCATTGATGAGATCCACCATATTCGTTGTTATATCAATAGATATTTTTGTTTGTTCATTCTTAATCCTCAATCCCAAGATCACTCTCCAACATGCTCACCATTAGAGATCTCTACATGCTCTCATTATCTCTAGGGTTATGTAGATAAACTTAGGTAATTTTACAAATATGGGTTTATAAAGGAGTGTTGTTAGGGTTTTTAAATTACATGATAATTAAATTAATAAATTAATTTAATTCATTATACTCACCCATAACTGCACTCTATCAAAGTGTCCAATGTCGAAAATAAATTTTTTATGCCTAGGGTAAAATAATTTCTATAGATTTATTGGTGGTCTTAGTTTTCCAATCTAAGACAATGTTAAGGATATAATCCATTATTTCCCAAAAACCAAATCTTTGTGATATAATAAATTTAATATTTTTAATATATCAACACCATCACTATGTGGGACCTAGAAATCTATGTAGACTCCACACCTAACTCTAGAAATATTATTTAAAATATTCCATAGTGTATAAAAGAAAATTTGTATTCACTACATTCTCCCCCCTTTAAGGGTTTTCATCTAGAAAAGAAAAAACCTACTCATACAGGTGAGGATACTGAGGTCTCATCTAGATATCTCACTCCCATGATCTCTTATGGAGGTTACTATTCTACCAAAAAACATGCACCAAGTGAATCAATCACCCTTAAAGGATTTTATTCTACCAATACTTGATGGTCAATGGGTACTCGGAGAGGGTATCTCTATCCTCAATATCCAGCTCACCCTAATCGATACTGTGTGATGGATCATGCACATATATCCTCAACTAAGACATGTAGAGAACACTATGCACCTTATCTAACTATTTTGGTAGGTCCAAGTAGTATTTTACCTTCGCCAACCCATCATAGTAAATAAAAAAAGGCCTTTGAAACTCAGATCTGGCATGTAACCTAAACCAAATATTCTTAATTCCCCCTTAATGAGGGAACTTTAGGAACACCTGGTCTCCCTCACAGAACCCTAAAGGCATCCATCATCAATATTAATGGGACTTTTAACAGCTCTAGGTAGCCCTCATCCACTCTTGGATTACCTATACCTTTCCTATTGTAACTCACACCAACTTTGGGACCATGAGAGTTGTATCCCCTAGATCAATCTAGCACATTGGTGACCTGTAGTATCTCTCATAAAAGGCCTAAAATAGTGATATAGGTATGGTGTGGCAATATTTTTTGTTAGAAATAAATAATCCAATGGTATATAAACATCTTAGCTATGACCAAAAACATACATTCTATCCCAAAGCATGCTCTCTAGAACCTAAATGGTCTGCTTTATCTGGTCATCTACCTGGGGGGGGGGGTAGAATGTTGTGATTAGTTGAAATTGAGTCACAAATAATCCTATAGTACTCTCTATAATAATGATGTGAAGTGAGCTTCATGGTCTAAAATGACCATATGGTAAATTCCATGAAGACAAACTATCACTTTCATGTATAGGCATCATGAGATCTCTATAGATCTCTACTCTCTTATGGCTAGGAATTGGGCCTAATTGGAAGTTCAGTCTATGATCACCCAGATAGATTCATGAACTATTTTGGATCATTGAAGTATCGTTATGAAAACCATAGAGACACCATCCCACTTCTATTTCTATCCAACACATCATCCTTCACATGTTGGTAGGTGAGGCATTTAGATATAAAATTAAAAGCACACAAAATTATTCCTAGAAAAAAAACTAACACCAAAGGTCCTCATACATCCTCTATACTCCAAGATGCACCACTCAGGGGAATGTAAGAAACTATCTCATAACCTCATATCGCAGTGTGACTATAACCACCATCTATCCTCGGAAAAAGGATGGCGTTCTCCCCACCTTCATAATTCCCTAAGGAGTATTTATAGTTGATATATAGAAATTAAAGATCTCTATTAAGATATTTTTCCATGTCTTTAGGGTAAAAACTTCTACTATAAGATCTAAGTTGTGGGTCACATATTTATTCCCAATTGGTCTTAGCTTCTAGGACACAAATAATCACCACCTACCTCTATATCAAAACACATCCAATCCCAGATCTAGAGGAAACACAAAAAACCATGTACTCGAAACCATCCTATAAAAATATCAATAAGGGGGAACTCATCCACCACTTCTATAGCTCCTAGAAATCATGTTCACACTTCTCTATCCACATCAAAGGATTCCCCTTTTGGGTCAAATAAATTAAAAGTTACATGATCTTGGAGGATTAAGGCACAAATATCCAATGAAATCCTAATAACCCATGGATCCTACACACCTTATTCATGATCATGGGTAGATCCTAAGCTAGTAATTCCCCATAAGTTTTTGGGTCCACTACTACTCCCTTTTCTAAGATGACATAACCTAGGAATTGGACCTCTAAAATCCCAAACTAAAACTATGAGAGATTACTACAATACTAGTGCTCTCAGAGTATGTCTAGAAACATCCTCAAATGTATCATGTTCTCTAAATATGATGCAAAGTACATGAGGATTTACAACTAAGAATACCACCAAGAATTTGTCTAAGAAGTTATGAAAGATCCGGTCCATTAGTTCTTTAAACACTACTGGAGCGTTCAACTTATCGAATGGAATAACCAAAAACTAAAGGTAATGACAGAACATTTGGAAATCCACCTTTAGTGTATCCTACACTCAAATACAGAGCTAGTGATAACCCATCCTAAGGTTAAACTCTAAGAGACAATTCAACGCTAACTATTGGTCAAGGAATCCATTGATTCTTAGAGGTGGATTATCATTCCCTATAGTCACTTGGTTTAGGTAAAGTTACCCCCAAATAACCTCAAGATCTCACCCTCATTCTTGGAAAATAATATTGAGTATTCCTAGGAGAACATACTGGGTCTATTGAACCCTTCCTATGAATATCCTCCAAATGTACCTTCATCCCTCAAAATTCTATGGGGTAATATGATATGTTGGAATAAATATTAGACTATCCCTGGGTGTAGTCCTATAAATAATTTAACCTTTTTATGGGGAGGTAATCCTAGAACATCCTTAAGAAATAATCCCTCATATTCCTCCACCACTATAGGAAATTAAAATCTCATAACATCTACTTCTCTAAGAGTCATAATATCCAACTGATAATAAATCAGTTGTATCCTCCTATATAAGAGGTCATCCAACTTTTATTGGGATTCATGCTCATAAAAGAAGAAAAATTCCATCCCACCAACTCAGACACAATAAAACCCTCATTAGAAATAATCAAACTATGAATATTAGGAATCCATTATATACCAATAAATACTTTATAGGGACTCATCACCACTATAGAGAGATCCCACACAAAGATATTCTCTAAGAGTTAAGTCACACTACTAGAATAGAAGTGCGATCATCAAAAAATTCTCATCAAGAATCTCCAAGAACAGGGGTCAAGATAAAGGATCTGGAGGAAACTCTAGTTCTTAAACAATGGATATGTAAAGGAAAGAGTGGATAATGTCTATGTCTACCAAAAATATATCTAATATAGAGAAGATATAGGTTATAACTTAGATCACACTTAGAACCTTTTGGTTATCAGGCTGCATAGTCATCAACAATCCTTCCCCTTTCCCATCGGTCCTCTACAATAGTGTTTTCTCTATGGTCTTAGAACATCTAAATCATACTAAACATACAAATCAAGGAACTAATCTACCACAACTTGATAATATCCACTTTGGGAGGAACTGAATCAACTACATGTATTTCAAGTGAATCATAAAAGAACATGACTCAATTGGGGAAGTGTCTCTCTTATTTTCATGTTTTAAACCACATCAAAAATTATCAGCATAGGGGTACAACAACACCCTATATCTCCTTAGAGAAGTCCCACAACTAGGAACACCATCAATAAGGGTCCTAAATAGGTGAAATACACACACCACATACTCTAATAATTCATCTACAACCTAAGGAGGGGGTCTATCTCACTATGAAACGTGGGAAGTCTTTATCTCTAAAACTCATGGATCACACTCAACATAGGTGGGATATCTGATGGTAACTCTAGAACCAACTACTACTCAAACTCAGAGGGTTCATCCAACTAAACCACTGGAAGTGGGACAACATGATACTCATTGGGTTTAGGTACTACTTTCTATCTATCCATACGAACCACCTCCTATATAGGTATCTAGACTAAAGCCTCATCACTAAGAGGATTATAATTATGATCATTTTGTGGAATCTTAGCGAGTTGTCATCATGGAGGAATCCAGAAATAGCCAATATGAACTATGGTTAAAAGAGAATATTTGGGGAGCTAACTCAAGAAGGAAATAGGAATGATATCCCATTCCTATATGATGTATGTACCATTGATTTTCTTGTAACTAGTGCCTACATCTGATAAGTAAACAAGTAGGTTATCAGAGTCTTGGAGAATGGATACACTAGCTTCCGCACCATCACTGGGTTTCTAGGTCTGAGATACAAACTAGATACACCTTAATAACATTTCCCTAGTTCCCATAAAAAACCTCACATCTAAAATATCTCCATATTTCGATCTTAAGAAAACCTCCTATGAACCACTCTATCATAACCTGACCCACCGAGGCCAACTTGGTTGTTCATAAGATGATAATGAAACTCTAATCCTGCCTCTAATATGGTAAGGGATGGTTACTAGTTCCAAGTCGGAATATCACATACATGGGAGGCCTTATCCCAAAGTTACCTTACACATGAACACATCTTCATACACTAGTGTAATGCAGAACAAAATAAAGATATAGACATGGTTGATAACCATGGATATAGAACCTAAAAATGTGTCTATAGGTAATATCCATGGTTTGGATGGAATTGGATCCTATTATCATGGAAATAGGGCCAATATTATTTTTATATATTGAAATTGGGGCTATAGGCATATAGCCATAGTTCAAACTGTGTCTATAGTTATATAGCCACAATTTACACCATGGAAATACACCTATATCCATGGTTTGAAACTATTGAAATTAATAAACCCATGAAACTCTATTTACATGGTTTAAAACCTTGACAATAGAGAAATATTAATGGTTTCTACCATGGAAATACTTATGTAGTGATGGTTTAAAACTGTGGATATTTATTTCCATATCCACGGTTACAAAATGTGGTTATAGGTTTAGCCTTGCCCAGTATAAATACATGGTTTGTAACTATGACTATATCCCATATATACTATAAAAAAATTATATACCATACAAAACCCAAACCTTGAAAATTACAAAAACACTCAAACTTACTAGCAATTCTCAATCCTTGAATCACAAAAATCAAGAATAAAATTTACAACAACAACACTCAAACTTGCCAGCATTACTCCAACCCTTCCAGTAGCACTCAAACATTGAATCTTTAAACGAATTAAAAAAACATTAATATAATATAAATAGGACTCTAACATAATAAAATCTATATCTTAAGAATTAAAACACTTAAATATTTACCAAGAATACAATGTATAATCCAAACTACTGTACTTAAATCCCTACCCTTAATGCAGTACTCAAAAAGAAGTCAAACATTGCATCTTATTATAATAAAAAAACAATAATACAATATAAAAAACCCAAAAATAATACAATATATATAATAAGAATTCAAACTGTCTCCAAGATAAACAATATAAAATTTCTATATCAATATCATCGGAACAAAACAAATCTATATGATAAAATTCAATGTAAAAATCAAGAATAAAATTTACATCTGAAATTTACCTCAATATCAGTATCACCAAAACCATCACGACCCTCATCATGTCCTAAGAAAACACCAACATCATTATAACATCTTCTCATAACACCAAAATAATCAACGAAATCCTCATTGGTATATATACCTGAATCATTGGCAGAAGTAGAATAATCCTCAAAAACCGAATAAAAATAATTGAGAACACATTTAATTAATGAAAAAAATAAAATGGTTATATGCATAATGGTTATAAAAATATTTAATATACCATGTATTTATTTACATGGACTTTTATTGATACACAGATTTGATATAAGGAATTTTTAAATTAAACTAGTATTTCTCCATGCATTTTCATGAGAATCAGTATCCAAGAATTTTTCATAGGAATTGTTTATGAGATATGAAAACTTAACACATCTATAATTAATGTAAATAGTACTAGTTTAATTTAATTTAATGGATGAGGAATAATATATATAGTTGAAACACAATATGTATTGATAATGTTGAATGGGAAAAATATATGAATACTAATAACATGGTGTCTAGATTGTGGTATAAAAGCATTCTTGTATTGGTTTTATAACATGATGCTATTGAAGATGAACCAACCACTATGTGCTCTATTTTCATCACTACAATCCAAATATTCCACATCATTTATGGTTTATGATAATCTTTAACATGAAGGGATTTTATCATTGAAAGATTATATGAATTATTGACTATTTTAGTGTGATTAATTCAAGTCACTATAATTTAAATTGTTTTCATCATTAAAGGATGATTCTAGAAAATTTATTTTCAATCCATATACTTAATAATAAAAGGACATGTTTAATTTTTTGGAGGTACATATACACACTATAGTTTCTTATGTGAAAACAAATATTGAGGATGACATATTTATTGATTTTGGTGTATGAGAAATAAAATTAATTCTATTCCATTGCTGAAGCTCTTAATGAGTCTTGTAAATTAGATGCAGAAGAAAAAAGATTCAATAAATTCTCAATGAAAATATATTAATAATGATTAAGATTTGTATTAAATTAAAAATGTTATTCCTAAAATTCATTATAACCCATGAGTAAATTTAAACATGTTAATGAATTGTTTTATTAAAGTTATACATGGTGAATTGAAAAAATTGAATTTATTAAGAATATTCTGTGATGAAAGAATCCTATTTTTTAATAATAGGTCAATAATGATTAATATTTGTGATAAATATATAATTCCATGCATGTAACATACTTAAAAATATAAATAACATGGTTGAAATGTTAAAAATAAGTTACTATGATGGGTAACTTGTAGTTAATCTTCATAATCGATGTCTAACAAAAAATATCTCTACAAGAAAGAAAATAATGTCATTAATAGATAAAACATGATTCAATTGCACAAATTATTCTTATATAAATATCATGTTAATTTTTCTTAGACAACTATCTATATTTTTCATGTTAAGAATGTTAATATAATGAAACACATAGTAATAATGTTAAAAAATTTATATTATAGTATATGATAATGTGTATGTATTTTAGTATTTCTAGAAGAATAAGCATATACATGAGAATTGTAAACTTAAAAATGCCTATATATTTTGTATATCTATAAACATAAGAAATAACATACACCGAAAACATAAAAATTTGTATTATTTATGTTTCGATATAGGCATAAGTGTAATAATGACCATAAACAAAATCATATGTATGTAAATAATAAAGATTCTATATAAGAATAATCCAAAAAAATGAATTTTTATGCCCTTTATAATATTGTATTGTTTGAAATAATTTTATATTATAGTATTTAAAATTCTTTATTTATTATATTATTTGTATAAGCATGGCTATAAACATAATAATAGGCATCCACACTATTAGAAAATGTGATTTTATTACAGAAAGTGTTAAGAATAATCATAAACATATACACCATCAAATTAAAATATGTGTATTTGAGTAATTGTATAATTATTATCATGTAGATAGGCATAGGCATAATCATATGTATATATGTATCAAATATTTTTATAATCACGAGCATAATAAGATGCATAAGTACTTTCTTGAAATTATATATTATAGTATTGTAGTGTTTTTATATTACAATTGAAATATAAATAGAAGCACTGTAAAAATGTGTAACTTTTAACATCTATTTGGATGTATATATTATATTTTTTTTAAATGTGTATATTTTAGCATTTTTCTAAGAATATGTTGGAGGATAAGAATATGAAATTTAATAATAAAAAATATGTTTGTATGAAAATATTTGTGTTGGTTTCAAAATTTGTATTTGAATAAACATAAATATATATATATATGGATATATATATTTTAGTTATGTATTATAGTCTTTACATTTTTCAGAATTTTAAAATATGTCTATATTGAGCGGTTTTTTATATTACAATATTCATCTTATTTTTTATGCTTTATATTAACCTAACGTGTTACTTTTTTTATCATTTTCTTGTTTATTCATGAAATTTATTAAAGCGTGATAAAATTTATATTCCATTATGTGAATGTAGAAGAAATTACATAGAAACAAATCAAAATGTTTGATAATTTATAGTGTTTCCATATATGGAGCTATACAAAAGAGGTAATATTATTGAAATAAATTGCATATATTGATTTAATGATATTTTGAATAGTTTTTAAAGTAAATGAATGAACTATAAATCCTTGGTGCATACCATAGGGGTTACATCCCGTCTAGATAACTAGAACTATGAATTATAAAACTCCACTATTGTAACATGATGTTAAAATAATGAAATTTACATGGTAAGAATTAAAATATACAATAAAACTAATTATTATTGATAAATCTATCAAAAATATATAAGAAAATATGATTATAAATAACAATACTACCTAAAAATAGTCAAAATATTTTCAAAAGTCTATGAGAAGCCCATAAATTTCATAAATGATTTTTTTTTCATATGTGTACTTATCATAGTCTTGGACGTGGTCTCATATATTGTAATCTGAAATTTACATTGATAGTAGCTTTTTTGTCTTCAAAATATATAGTTCATGATAGAACTTGAAAAAATAAGTCTTCTGCCTGATATAGAACTAAAATTTAAGAATGATTTGTATGAAAGTAAATCTAATGCATATACATTATCACTATTGATTAATAAATATGAAAAATAAATTTCATCTAGAGTAATTAATAAATAAGAAATTTTTTATAAACATAAACAGAAAGAGTTGCATTAATCTATTCATATACATGAGAAATGTTGTATTAATAAATATGAAAATTAAATTTCAGCAGGATTAATTGATGAATTAAATTTATTAAGAATATTTTAATGTAGTGTGTTCCTAAAAATAAAAAAATGGATGAGAATAGGGGAGATTGATAGGAAAAGTGGGTTAGAGGGGAAACATAAAAATAGAGGAAAAAATGGTAACAAAGAGAGTGCCATGTGGATTTAGATCCATGAATTTTAGTATGAATAACATATATTATATAGAAAATTCATTATTTCATACTCCACCAATTTTATATGGCATATAAAGTAGTAAGAATGGGGTGATCAAAGAATTAATTATGAGAAAAAACTTCTTAGCATTATTAATCTATATGGTATTTGAAATGGGATTAGGGACATCAACTTCATATATGTGGGAAATTGAGGGTTGATGCCTAGTGATAGTGTTCATATCAAATTAAATGAGATGAAAAATAATTTTACTAACAGTCATTGAAAAATTTTCATCTATATTTTTAATATGAATTTGTTTTAATGAAACCCAAAAAAGAACAATTAAAGATTCATTTCTTGGATGAAAATCCATGGATCATTTTAGCTACATCATATAATGACCTTTAAAGGTCCATGTTTCTTTCTAGTAAAAATAAGTTTTACATGTAAAAAAAAATTAACAATAAAATGTTAATGGTTGATCAATCTAATGGAAAACAAATCAAATCCAATAAATTCAATTCTTTTTCATGATGACTATAAATATATGGTGACCAATTGTAACACCCCAAGACTTTTTGAAATTTTTCTTCAAATATATTTAATCTATTTGATATTTCACAATACAAAAAACACTGAGTTTAGCTTGAATTATATGAAACACTAAGTTTTTCATGTGTTACACACAATACCTAGTTTATCTTGTGTTACACACAACACTAAATTTAAATGAAACATATTATACTATTAAAATAATATTATTTAATATAATAGTTATCACCTAGTCATTGGAATGAATGATATGAATAAGATTAAATAAATTATAAAAGAATATGTTTTACAAATTTATATATATTATTAATTCTTTTGTGACTAATTAATTATAAATGAAAATAAAAAATTTTAAATTTAAGGAAATCATTTTATGAAAAACTATTTTTATGTACATAAATGTGTTTTACCTAAATAAAGTAATGTAATCACTTTTAGTGAATTATTTTAATAAAATTTATATATTACATATTAAATAAACTATTTAAAATCCATCTTATTTATTTTCTAGACAACAGATAATAATAAATTGAGTTTTATGCATTAAAACAATATTTTTTTTCCTAAAAAATAATTTTATTTCATTTTTTAGAGATCTTATTTTAAAACTAAATTTTGAAACTTTTAAAAAATGAATTTTATAAAATAAACATAATTTTTGAGATCATAGTATAAAAATTATCTTTGGGTGAATTTTTGGGTTTTTTTTTTGAAAAGTTTCATTTTTTGATAAATAGTGAAAATATTGAATTTTAATTGAAAACAGTCTTTTCACCTAAATTATTTATAAAGTTAAATTATATTTTAAATTAGTTTTAAAGTATAACTAGTCAAATTAGACATATATTAATCCAATTGATATAATTTTAATCAATTTCTTATCAAAATTTGATATAAAAACTTTGTAAACTTTTTATCATTTTCTCTTTAAAAAAACCAACTTACTCATTGAATATATGGGATTAATTTTAAATTAAATTATTCTAATTATATGAATTAAATTTAGAAAAAATGATTACATATTTTTAATAATCATAATTTATATTATATAATAAGTTTAATATATTTTTTTTCATAAGGATTTGTGAAAAAAATTAAAATTAATTAACATGATTAAGGTTAAAATGGGGTTTTGTGCATTACATGAATTTGTATTAAAATTATTCTTAAAAACCCATATTATTTTTATATAATTAGTTTTTTTAATATTTATAATTAGTGGGTATAAATTATATAATAAAAATCATCTTAATTATATTTTTAAAGGATAAATTACATAGGTAAATAAAAAAATACAAGTCACCATAGTAAAAATTAAAAGGGTAAAATTGAGTGAACTTAAAGAATAAGGAATAAAATGATAAAAACGTGTTTATTTTTGTTTTTTGAGGTGTTTATTTAACAAATAAACCCTCCAATAAATTATTATTCTATTTTGAGGCACATGAGGTAAGAGAGACCTCCCAATTGGGAATACTTTTGGGGATTTATAAAAATGACACTTTTCCTCAACTATAAATGGGCACTCACTCTAACAACTTCTTCACACCTCTAAAGTCATTTGGATAAAAAAAATACCAAAATCACATCCCAAATTCCCTACTCCATCCTATTATCATTATTTTATATATAAATCAAACTATGCAATTCTTTATTGCAAACCCAAGGAGGATACCTGAATAAGAGGTAATGATCTTCAATAAGCATTTTTATTTTATATCTTCATCCAAAAAATTCAACTATTATTATACCATTTTGATATAAAAAAATAATTATATTAAAAATAATTATATTTTTATTAGTTAATGTTATTACCTACAACCTCACACACTTCCATCAAATGGGTTATGAAATCATTGTTCATGTGTACGATGGACTACCGTCTCACGAACTGATGTCATTAGTTTTTACATTACCACCTTTCATGGTTGGGAATAATTATTGATTTATTCTTTATATATGATATATATGATATATATGATGATATTATGCTTCTTTAATTTTTATATCACACATAGCTTCATGATTTCTATTTTTTGGGAATACGATAACGTCATTCGTGTGTACGACGGACTACCACCTCACAAAGTGATGTGATTCATTCATGATTTACATAGAATGTATTAAGGATGGATTTAATAAAAATATGTGATATATATGAAATAAATATTATTCTTTAATATAATATATACCATTTAATTTTATTTCTTTTAAACTGACAAGAAAATGAAAAAGCAACGTTCATGCATACATACGACCTACCGTATCCATAAATGGGGTATTTCCTTTCCTATCAATAAATTTTTTGGATTAATATAAATACATATATAATAAATATATATTATATTTATGTCATTGTTATAATTATATAGATTATAGTACCATGATCAAAGTAATGGGACCAACAAAATAACAAATCTGAACATATACGAAAATAAAGCTGTTGTTACCCAAAATGTAACTTTAACATGTAATAGTTTATAAGAAGGTAATAAAAGGTCATAATAAAATCATATATGGTATGAGATATATGAATATTTTTATGTAATATATTTATAATAAACTTATTTTTTATACAAGAGTTTTGAACGATCATGATGAGAGTCAAGACTTAAGGTAAGAGATTTCCGTCCCACTTTTACTTTCTGTGAGACAAATTCCATATTCACCACATGTTTCTTTTACGTGGTTTATAAAATACCCATGAATATATTTTTTTATTATTATACTTAATATTATTTTTATTTACATATCCATTTTAGTATATCTATTAATGCGACTTATGGTTAAAAAGTTACCAAATGAGTAAGGGATTTCCATCTCACTTTTATTTTTTTATGAGACACTTTCCATGTTCACCACATGTTTCTTTCATGCATTGTTTATAATTTAAATGAATTTATTTTATGATTATTATCATGAAATTTATTTTTATTGAAATTTCCATTTTAGGATCCGTCTTTTATGGTGTTTACAATTCAAAAGTTAACAAATCGGTAATAGATTTTTTTCTCAATTTCTCTTCTTTGAGATGTATGTTATGTTATACACCTATTTTATTTTAAAATATATATATACAGACCCTTTGGATTTTAATATCATGAATTTATTTATCCTCATGATATTTTTGGTTTCAATTTATTTTATTCCTTCATCGGTCTTATGATTTAAAGTTACCAAGTGGTAAAGATGTTATGTTACAATCACATCGTTTATCAATATTGATTATGATTATGTTTTTTATGATAGAATATTATGATCAATATCTAAATAAACTCATAAATTTTATTATCCTCTAGTTATGTCATGAGAATACATTTTTTACCTTCATTTTTCTCTCTTTATGTACCCAAGAGTTCAAAAATAACATTTTTAATAAAAATCTTTTTTTTTCAATTGAAACCATTTTTCTTACAAAACCATGTTTTCCAAAAAAAATTCAATTTTTTTTTAAAATTTCTACGAATTATTTATTAATTAATTTTTTTAATTTTATTCTTTTAAATAAAACTACATGTAATCAAAAACAATGTTCATTTGTATTTTACCGAAAATGTGAAAAGAATATTTGTTTTTAACATGCATAGAATAAAAAACATTTCCCACTATCATGACCACTCAATGATTTGAAGCTCCCCTTAAAAGTTTTTAAATTTTTTTAAATAAAATTTCTTCCTTAATATTTGTGATTTTTTTATATTTTAAATAAATTATTTCAAAAGGAAATGATTTTGAATTTTTTTTATGTTTTTAAAAATTATTTTCAAATTGGAACGAATATTTTCCTCAAGAAATGTTTTCAATGATTTTTAAATAATTTATTTATAAGTTTCTAATGTTATTTTCAAAGAAAAATATTTTGAAAATGTTTTATTTTTTAGAAATTTATTTTCAAAGAAGGTTATTTTCATTAAGAAATATTACAAATGATTGATCAAATTAAATTTTCATCTAATATTATATACTTTGATGAAACATACGGTTTTCTAGGGATATGAACCAAGGATAACATTACTATTCTTTATCTATATGGTTTATGTTTATGAAGACAATATTTTTATGAAACACATTTCTCTTCCATGTGTTACACCATGATAAAATTCTTATGAAACTCTATTACATCTCTATGGGTCATGCAATGATGAAATAATTATGAAAACACTCTCTTTTCCATAGGTTATAATATAATAAAATATTTATAAATCCATTTATTTTTATGGTTTATGATACGATTAATGTTTTATAATATTTTGTCACACATACATATGATTTTCATTATATGATTGTTGGGAACTATATATCCATCTAATGTACTGGGTAATGAAAAATGTTTTATGAGATAAAATGGTACACAGGTGGTTAGCCCAAGTCCAATAATGAGGGTACACAGGTGGTCATACCAAGATAAAAAGGTGGGAACATGAGTGGTCAAACCAATCCTAAAATGAGGGTACTCTCGTGGTTATACCAAGCCTAAAAATTAGGGTACAGGGGTGGAAAACCCAATCCCGATGTAGGTACATGGATGGTTAGACCGAGCCTAATATGTTATGAATGTCTTGGTGGGTATCCTTTACATAAGATTTTCTATGCTTATTTATATTAAAAAAATCTAGGTTTTATCCTAATTTTATTCTCTCATGGATCATGTTATTTGAATCCTTTATTATTAACGTATTATGAATTTCCAATATTTATCCCATGACTCATCTTTATGATCTATGGCAGGTTCAGTATGAAATTATGATCATTATCACATAACCTTATGATTATATTATTATTTAATATGATCATAGATTTATATCCCTTATATTTACCCTTACTGAGCATCTAATCTCACCCTTTATTATGTTTCCGTTCCCCAAGTTATGAATAATTTTTTTATGTATGGTATTCCTATGAAGATTACTAAATGGGAAGATCTTTGTGGGAAACTCTGAATATCATTAACCAAATTAAAATATTATGTTCGAAGTTTCCAATGTCCCTAAAATATTATGGTCTTTTTGCATGTGTTTATGCAATTTAATAAATTTTCATCTAAAAATATGTAATATCTAAGTATGAGAATCTTGGACCGCTATAGTTAGTATCAAAGGAAATGTGTTGTTAAAATTTTGAAACTAGGATGAGAATATTTTAGTGAGATCACTAGGGATATTTCTAAATATATGTTTAGTGATGAATTAAATGATAAGTTTAAGGATTATTCTAAGTATAAGAAAATGTCCAAGAATTTTTGTAAAGGTTAGAGTGAATGATTTTATAGAAATACATCCCTATATAGATACCACATGTTCATATGGAACTGGTATATATGTAACTAAGGGTAACAACCATGAAAACACCATATTGAGATAGACTTGATCTGGAATTGGTGTATGACCACTGGCCTTGTTGCACACCTAGTTTGAAACTCCTAGGAGATATGCTATGAAAATTCACAAAATATTTATGAACCATTGTGAAGGATTTAAATAGATGATGACTATGAATGAACTAGGATAAAACTAAGGTGTTTTGTATTAAAGAATAAGTTGTCATGATTTAGACATATTATAAGTGATTTTCATGATTATATGGTTTCCCATTATGATTAGAGTTTCTCACACTATGTTTTTTGGTTTTAGTCAATGATAGGAACTAGAAGTAACTAGTTTAAAATTGTAACGACCCAAATTTTTTTGAGTAAATTATGTTTGCTAATTTTTTGTAGGTTATTTTATTTTTCATTTAATAAAATGAGCATAATTAAAATGAGACTGTTGGGTTTCAACTGTTATATGAACGTTGGTCAATATGACCATTGGAAACTAAATGTTTCAATTATTTTCTATAAATACAAGTGATCTTGATTAATTAATATAGAAAGAAGATTCTATGGCCCCATCCAGTAGTCTCGGGCTGATCGAAGCCCATCTGACGAAACTCGGGAAGGAGGTAGCACCTTTGGGCTTTGTTCTGGACCAAACCCAAGCCGAACTTCATCGTGTGAAGCTGGAACAGAATCACCTTCGTGAGAAGTTCAAGCTGATAGAAATCACTACTTAGGCAATGTTGGCCAAGCCGCCCCAAGATTCTATCACCCTAGCACACCTTACTCTTAGGTCCTATGCTAGTGTTATAAGGAGCTATGTAACGAGACCGTAACTGCCTTATGTAATCCTTTGATTTAAATAAAAATTATGACTTCTTCTTATGGTGAAGTTTGTAAACCTCAAGTGTCCGGATAAATATAGGATGACTATTATTGATGAATTTTGGAAAAAGGATATTTTAAAATATTTATGTAAACCTTAAATAATTAATAATGTGTAATGATTTTCAAAAAATGGTCTTCTATAGTTATGTTCAGTAATAAATTTAGAGTCTAATAAGATCAACTTAATTTTTGATTAATAGTAAATTATGAATAGTGATTTTATGCTTATTATTAGTAATGTGATCAAATGGATTAAGTAACCTCACTTAAGAAAGTATTAATATAATATAGGCACCTTGATTAAGTAATTTAATTCAATAACATAAGTAAATAACTGTTTTAGAAAGTATTTGTTAAGTATTAGTTTTTTTGGGAGAATAGTGTTTTTTATTTTAAAATTTAATTAAAAATATTTAGAAAATTATTTTTGTAAAATGGAGTTCATTTTTGAATTTAGAGCATTGAAATTAGGTTAAGGTGATTTTTTTGTAATTTTTTGATGCAATTGAATTTTCAGTGAATAGTGTTTTTATTTAAAAATTAAATTGAAAATATTTAGAAAATTATATTCATAAAATGGAGTTCATTTTTGAAATCAGAGCATCGATACTTGATTAAGGTGAAATTTTGGGATTTTTCTGAGAAAGTTGAATTTTCAATGAATAGTGAAAATAAAGTTTTTGAGTTTTGGGTGTTTAATGACATCATTAAGGATGTAATAATTATTCAATAATTCTGGTCAACTTATGAATAGTAAGATAAGTTATGAGGTGTCCCAAGTGGCCAATACCATGGGAAAATACCATGGGCAAGCCCATGGGTTTTCCAATACCACCGATGAGGTGTCCCTTGGAAATAATTGCTTTGTCCGCTCACTTCTCCTATAAATACCAAGACTTTCCCTCATTATTTTCACTCCCAACTCCCCCTCAACAAAGATCTGGTATCATTAACTCCCAAGGAGTCCTCCCAAGGTTCCCCCAAGACCTCAAGATCCCGACCTTCGAGTTTTAAGAGTTACGTTTTAAGGTAAGGGATCCTACCTCTCTTTTTCTTTTCAAGTACTCTCGTTTATGTCATTTCTTTTAAGCCCCATGTTATTATGTTGGGGGTGTTATTTTATATTCATATTACTATACTTTTCATGTTCATATGATGAGAGGCCCCCTATTTCTCTCATCATTTCATTTTATGAATGTTCAAGTGGCGCCGTTAGGCTGTCGAATTTTTGTAAGAGATTCTTTCACTCTTCCCATTTTCAAAGTTCTATTTTCATGTCAAGTCTTTCAAGTTCCTTTTTCCAATGTTGGGGTATTATATCTATATTAAACATGTTATCCTTTTATGTTCACATGATGAGAGTCCCTATTTAATCTCATAAATTCATTTTTTTAGGTTTTAAGTGACGCTGTTAGGCTGCCGAATTTTCATAAGAGAATTATTATTTTTGTCTTCCTTTCAAGTTTTTAATTTCATATGGTATGACCTTAAAATTTCATTACCATGTTCTTATATCCTTTATATCCTGTCCCTCTACTATTTTATGGATCATTTATGAGTGGGTGATCCATGTCCCCTCTCTTTTCAGTGTTTTCTAAAACCCTGCAACATAGCCGTTATGCTGCCGAATTTTCATCTCAAAATGTCTCTCTTTTTTTCTCAAATACATTTATTTTATTAGGTGAATACTAAAAAATCTTTATTCTACATTGGTATTCACATATATATCAAAATTTTCTATTTTAAATTCTAGGATTTACATACATGAAACCCACTTTCCTTTTATGTGGGTTTAAAGTGACATAAAGACCACGTCTTTAAATCAGTTTTTAAAATGTTATGATTATGAAAATAAACCCATTTATTTTATGATATATGGGTTATTTATGAAATTTTTATGATGATATATGTGGCTCACATGATAATAAAGACAAATTAATGGTGCACCCTGATAGCGCTCCAATGCATTGGGTAAAGACTTAATCTCTAGATATGACCATTTTAACGATACCTTGGTGAATAACCTTGGTAATTTTTTTTAATGACACCTTGGGGATGAACCTTGGTGATACGAAAATGATTGTCTAATTTAAATGTTGTAGACACATCTTCAAGTTATGAAACACATTATTTTTATTATGATATGACTCATGATCTCTTTCTCATTTTTTAAAGTTATTTATCATGACTTTTTTGATGTATCTCAAGTTCACATGTAAAATGTTTCCCCTTGTTTCCCTTACTAGGACTTATGCTCACCCTTTCCTTTGATGTATGTTCCCAGGTTATGATATGCCTTAATGAACTTAGTATGAACAAATTAAGAATCCTTTAAAGTTTTTAAGAAGATTTTTTTTTATGTTTTCATGTATTAAGTTCCTAGTTTCCAAGACACTAAACCTTAAAGATCCTCGGTTTTGTATAATGTAATGAAATTTTATGTGAGAAAAAGGCGGGATGTTATAGTTGGTATCAAAGGATGGTTTAGTTATTTGTAGAAATTAGGATTTTAAAACTTTACAAGGTTTCTTAGTGAAAATATTATATATAGGAAAACATCCTGGTATTTTGGTGAAGTATTGAGTAAGTGGTTTCCAAACAAATAAATCCATGTCTGAATACGAACAAGTAGAGGTGGATCTGGAACATATGTACCTAGGAGTGAAAAATCTGACAAGGTGTTTCGGGCTTGACCTGAGGTAATTTGGTGCATGACAATGAGAATTTCTGCACTCTTTGTTTGACACTCCTAGGGGATATGCTTTAGTAAATTCATAAGCTTAGTATGAAATATTATTAAATGAACTAAGATAAAATAAAATAAAGATTCACATAAGAATATATGATCATGGATAACCTAGATTGGAACCTAGGGGATCACAATTCAGGATATACTCTTCTTCTACAAGTTTATCCTTCTATGCTTAAAGTTTCCTTTTCATGATTAATGGATGAGTATTTAAGCTCCCTAATTATACTTTATTTTCTTATTTAATGGCGAAAAATAGAAGAACATGTCCCAAAAACCAATGTGATAGAAAATGTGACAATTGCCCTATTAATATGACAGAGAAGACGAGAAATCAAGTTGAACATATTGTGATTATGCCAAACCACCTATCAAAAATCACAATTAATAATTGGTACCTAGTTGAATTCCCAAATTCATCTAGGAAGAGGAAGATGAAGTCTCAAGGATTTTCATCTGATAAAGGTTATAAGGGAAAGAAGAACAAATTTCCTTTGTGCAAAAAGTGTGGAAAGAGTCACCAAGGAAAATTTCACAAAGGAACCGGGAGAAGTTTTAAGTGTGGGATGATAGGGCATAAAGTAGCTAATTGCTTTAAAAAAATGGATAATGTGATTAATAGAGACAAGGTTCAATCTAATGAACCTTATACTATTTAATGTCATAAATTTTGTGAAGTTGGAAATTATCCAAGGTAATTCTCTCTTAGAAGGGATGATAAGCATGATGAACATCGACAATCTTCAAGGACAAGGGAACAATGCAAGTCCTATGCTGAGATGGATCATGATGACTTAAGTACATGTAACTTCTTTGAAATAATTGTCTATTTCATGTTGTATTTTATTTCGGGATCTATGAGAAAATATTTAATGTTTTCTAAGAACATCGAGTCACTACCTAATATTTTTTTATATCATTAAGGAAAACATCTATTGTTCTGTATCACATGTTGATGTTGTGAAGATGTTCTTCTTAAGAAAATTATTAGGGGATTAATAGATGACTATTATTTTGGAAGACATTCACTAATTTGGGAACCCTATATGATCAAGGTAAATAGATTACTACAATATTTTCTTGGAGAAGTAAAGGTTGACTTATATTTTGAGGAATCGATGAATTTAAGGTGAACTTATGATAATTTAGGTTACTTATGGAAATGATTAACCTATCTTGGGGAAAATGTGACTAGGTTAGTTACTTTTGTTATAATACGTTAAGAGTGGTTGATGTTGTTTGGAGATGAACACTAAAGTTTATCTTGGAAGACTATGTTATTAAATCCTTCTGAGTTTTGGGTTCCAATCTTAGTTTGGATTATTCTGAAGAATTTTAAGGGTGATTGCGTATTAAATGGTCTTTCTGGAACTTTGGGTACTTTTGTTGAATTTTGGATATTAATAGTAATATTTATTTTTATAAAGGATTATCCTTTTTGAGGATTATATGATCTCGTACTAACCCTTTTAGTTTTTGTTGATGACTAAAGACAAGGAAAAAATATAGTTATTCTTTTGTGGATTATGTGATTCTCTAGAGGATGATTCTTGTTCTTTTTATGAGACCAAGTCTTTTTGAATGCTCATTTTTTGGATAAAAGATTAGTCTTGGTGGAAACTTATTAAGGGATGAAACTCTAATTTAAGGTTTGTATATTTCCTTATGTTTTTATTCTATGTAGTGAATTAATTCCTCAAAATTATGAAAAGGAATGTAAAACAAAAATGTTGTCGGTTTACATTTACTATTGGGTAATCAAAGACCATTTAACACATCTTAAGTTTGTGATATTTTTGTAGTTAATTGTATCCTAATTATGTTTTCTATCACTCTCCATCAAAACTTGACCCTTTTTTTTCTCTTCCATATCCATGTTTTCCTACATGGAATCCTAGTATGGGTTAACTCGAGTAACCTTTGTACTTCCCTTTATTTCTTTTAAAGTAATAGTTTTAATGACTCTTTTTCTGATGTGGGACTTTCAACGAAATTTCCAAGCCCAATTTAAAAATTGCGAGGACGCAATTTCTTAAGGGGGGAATATTGTAACAACCCGATTTTTTTTAAGTAAATTTTGTTCCCTAATTTTTGTGGGTTATTTTATTTTTCATTTAATAAAATGAATATAATTAAAATGAGACCGTTGGGTTTCCACTGTTATATGACCGTTGGTCAATATGATAGTTGGAAAATAAATGTTTCAATTATTTTCTATAAATACAAGTGATCTTGATTAATTAATATAGAAATAAGATTCGATGGCCCCATCTAGTAGTCTCGGGCCGATCGTAGCCCATCTGACGGAACTCGGGAAGAAGGTAGCACCTTTGGGATTTGCTCTGGACCAAAACCATGCCGAACTTCATCGTGTGAAGCTGGAACGAAATCACCTTCGCGATAAGTTCAAGCCGATAGAAATCACTACTTAGAAAATGTTGGTTGAGCCGCCCCAAAATTATATCACCCTAGAACACCTTACTCTTAGGTCCTATGCTGGTGTTATAAGGGGCTGTGTAACGAGACCGTAACTACCTTATGTAATCCTTTGATTTAAATAAAAATTGTGATTTCTTCTTATGGAAAAGTTTGTGAATCTCAAGTGTCCATATAAATATAGGATGAATATTATTGAGGAATTTTGGAAAAAGGATATTTTAAAATATTTATGTAAACCTTAAATAATTAATAATGTGTAATGATTTTCAAAAAATGGTCTTCTACAGTTATGTTCAGTGATAAATTTAGAGTCTAATAAGATCAACTTAATTTTTGATGAATATTTAATTATTAATAGTGATTTTATGCTTATGATTAGTAATATGATCAAATGGTTTAAGAAACCCCACTTAAGAAAGTATTAATATAATATAGGCACCATGATTAAGTAATGTGATTCAATAAAATAGGTAAATAACTATTCCAGAAAGTATTGGTTAAGTATTAGTTTTTTCAGGTGAATAGTGTTTTTTATTTTAAAATTAAATTAAAAATATTTAGAAAATTATTTTTATAAAATGGAGTTCATTTTTTAATTCAGAGCATCGAAATTTGGTTAAGGTGATTTTTTGGGAATTTTCTGAAACAGTTGAATTTTTTAGTGAATAATGTTTTTATTTAAAAATTAAATTAAAAATATTTAGAAAATTACTTTCTTAAAATGGAGTTCATTTTTTAAATCAGAGCATCGATATTTGGTTAAGGTGAAATTTTGGTATTTTTCTGAGAAAGTTGAATTTTTGGTGAATAGTGAAAATACAGTTTTTGAGTTTCGGGTGTTTAATGACATCATTAAGGATGTTATAATTAAGAAATAATTCATGTAGACTTATTAATAGTAATATAAGGTATTATTTTTCCCAAGTGGCCAATACCATGGGAAAATTCCGTGGTCAAGCCCATGATTTTGCCAATACCACCGATGAGGTGTCCCTTGGAAATTATTGCTTTGTCCCCTCACTTCTCCTATAAATACCAAGAATTTCCCTCATTATTTCCACACCCAACTTCCCCTCAACGAAAATATGGTCTCATTACCTCCCAAGTAGTCCTCCCAAGGTTCCCCCAAGCCCTCAAGGTCCCTATCTTTGAGTTTTAAGAGTTACGTTTTAAGGTAAGGGATCCTACCTCTCTCTTTCTTTTCAAGTACTCTCGTTTATGTAATTTCTTTTAAGCCTCATGTTATTATGTTGGGTGTGTTATTTTATATTCATATTACTTTCCTCTTCATGTTCATATTATGAGATACTCCCTCTTTCTCTCATAATTTCATTTTATTAATGTTTAAGTGGCGCCGTTAGGCTGCCGAATTTTTGTAAGGGGTTCTTTCACTCTTCCCATTTTCAAAGTTTTATTTTCATGTCAAGTATTTCAAGTTATTTTTCCCATTTTGGGGTATTATCTCTATATTAATAATATTTTCCTTTTATTTTCACATGATGATATACCCTATTTAATCTCATCAATTCAATTTTTTTAAGTTTTAAGTGACGTCGTTAGGCTGCCGAATTTTCATAAGAGAAATCTTATTTTTGTCTTCCTTTCAAGTTTTTCATTTCATGTGGTATTCCCTTAAAATTTCATTACCATGTTCTTATATACTTTATATTTTTTCCCTCTACTATTTTATGTATCATTTATGAGTGGGTTATCCATGTCCCCTCTCTTTTCAGTGTCTTCTAAAACCCTACAACATAGTCGTTATGCTGCCAAATTTTCGTCTCAAAATGTCTCTCTTTTTTTATCAAATAATTTTATTTTATTAAGTGAATACTAAAAACTATTTATTCTACAGGGGTATTCACATATATATCAAAATTTTCAATTTTCAATTTTTTGGATTTACATACATGAAACACTCTTTCCTTTTCCGTGGGTTTAAAGTGACATAAAGATCATGTCATTAAAGCAGTTTTTATAATGTTATCATTATGAAAAAAACCCATTTATTTTATGCTATATGAGTTATTTATGAAATGTTGATGATGATATATGTGGCTCACATGAAAATAAAGAAAAATTAAGGGTGCGCCCTGATAGCGCTCCAATGCATTGGGTAAAGACTTAATCACTAGGGATGACCATTTTAACGATACCTTGGTGAATAACCTTGGTAATTTTTTTAATGACACCTTGGGGATGGACCTTGGTGATACAAAAATGATTGTATAAGTTAAATGTTGTAGCCACATATTCAAGTTATGAAACATGTTATTTTTATTATGATATGCCTCATGATCTCTTTATCATGCCTTAAAGTTATTTATCATGACTTTATTGATGTATCTCAAGTTCACATGTAAAATGTTTCCCCTTGTTTCCCTTAGTGGGCCTTTTGCTCACCCTTTATTTTGATGTACGTTCCCAGGTTATAAGATGCAGTAATGAACTTAGGATGAACAAATGAATAAGCCTTTAAAGTGTTTAAGAAGATTTTTTTATGTTGTCATGTATTAAGTTCCTGGTTTCCAAGACACTAAACCTTAAAGATCCTCGGTTTTGTATAATGTAATGAAAGTGTTTGTGATAAAAAGGTGAGATGTTATAAAAATTGAATGTGATATAAATTTTTTTGGTGAGAAGCCACAGGGGATGATAAATGGAGTGAAGGATATTATGATTATTCCTAATCAATAATCATGGAACATGATTAACAATGTGCGCCTTAACCAACTCTAAAAATCACTAAAAAATATAAGTATGAAGTTCATTAGGAGTTTGGGTAGTGGAGACCATGAAAGAGATAATATTCAATTCCATATATATCAAGAATATGGAAAGAATAACTCAATGGAATTTCTCAAAGGAATTATAAAATGTTTTATGTGTGGAGTAAAAGGAAACAAATTAAGTAATTTACAAGGAAAAATGAAAAGTTATATTAAAGAAATGGATTGGAATATTTGTATCCATAAGGAATTGTCAACAGATAAATGTTTTAAATGTGGAAAGTATGTGCATTATGAAAATTGATGTCTAAATGAGAAATATCATGAATATAATTAGCAAGTTTATACGAGTAATGGTTGTTGTGTTGATAATGTGGAGAATCTAAATGATATATGAAAGGTATGGGATGTTCTAACAATGTTTTTTATGTTAAAAAAGAGAAGAATGATTAAATTGAGGTTTATTAATGTTAATACATGATTCATATTCCACACTATAGGAAAGAGGTATTAAGGAATAAAACGATGAATCCTAGTTAATGGATTAAGGATGAGGTGGAATAATTGAAGTTTTTTTGTATCAGAATTGAAGAATTATGAAATATTTAGGGATTCTTCAATGTAAGTTTTTCATTAAGGATTTGTAATAATATATTGAATGATGCTGATGGACTGAAGGAGTGATTAAATGTAAAGGTGATATTTTGATTATGGTAATTCAACAATTAACATGTTCTAGATGTTTAGAAAATAGTGACTTTTTTGGGATAAATAGATGATTGACATGGATAAAGAAAATTAGATATCATTAACGACCATATAACTCATAAAGGATTTTTTGAAAAGTAGTTTTTACAATCGTTGATGGAGTTCACAACATTATTGGATATATGGAATATATTAAATAATATGCAGTTTTATTCAAGGGATGTGAAAGAATTAGTGTTTTCATTAAGGTTTTATAGAAATTCTATTTTCAATAGAATACATGATGAATGTATTCACATGTTTAGTATGTGAAAATTAGGAACTATTTCATGTTTTTGGAGGATTAATGAAAGTTCATTTTGGGAATTCAGCTAACTTCTTTATAATGTTTTGGATTTTAATATTTCAAAAGGGGAATAAAATTATAAATTTATGAAGTGGTTTATATTGAAATTTGAATGTAGTTTTAGAGATTAATGTATTATTTCTCCATATGAATATTTATTCACATTGGATAACCTATACTAACCATTTTTTTTGATGAAAACTAAAGATAGAAGGGAATGCCTTATCATTCTATTTATGGATATTATGATCTATTTGTGGTTCAGGAATAATAAATCCACCTTTATTTATCTAAGAAAGATATAAAGTGTAAATTTATCAAGGCATAACCCAAGGGAAGTATTTTTAATATGATATAGACTGAAATCAAGTAAGTATATCTTCTCATGAAAATTAGGAAAATTATATTGAAACAAAATTGTTATCTTAATACATTCATTTCATATGAATCATATGATCCCTTAAATCATATTATATTTATGGTTTTTTTGTTGTTAACTTTATTTGGATAACCCACCTTCTTGTGACCAATGATCTTTATCACTCTATAATTATTTATTCTTTTCTTTCATGTCTAAATATTCACTTCCTGCCTATGTTTTCATATGTGGAAACCTAGTTATGAGTTAATATAGGTAACTTATATGTTTCTAAATTTCTATTTTAAGGGATGTTTTATTATTCATTTGTACAATATGGGTTTCTATGAAGGAATTTTAAAATGTCGAACCCCTGATGACCAAGATGAATTTCAAGGTAAAAAATTATTTTAAGGGGAGTAAAATTTAGCACCCTAACATTTTATGAAATATATTTTTCAAATATATTTAATATTTTCAATATTTTACATTACACACAACAATAAGTTTATCTTATGTTACTTTCAACACTATATTTCTCTTGTGTTACACAAAATACCTAGTTTATCTTGCATTACATGCAACACCAAGTTAAATGAAACATTTCATACTATTAAAATATTATTATTTAATATGATATTTATCTTCTAGATGTTGGAATGAAATATATGAATATGATTAACTAAATTATAAAAATATATGGTTTAATCATGGATATATATATATAATTATTTTTCTGGTTACCAATTAATTATAAACAAAAATAAAAATCAAATTATAATTAAGGGAATCAATTTTTGAAATACAATTTTATGTATATAAATGTATTTTACCTCAATAAATTAAAAAAATCAATTTTTGAGAATTATTTGAATGATATTTTTATATTATATATCCAATAAAGTATTTAAAACTCATATTATGTATTTTCTATACAAGAGATAAGAATAAATCCAATTTTACGCTTAAAAACAATATTTTTTCCTTTTAAAAGCAGTTTTGTCACCTTTTTATGGTGAAATTATTTGAAAACTAAATTTTTCCAATTTTTTGAAATGAATTTTATAAAATAAAAAAAAATTGAGATAGAAATGTCAAAATTTTCTTAGGGTGAATTTTTGGTTTTTTTCAGAAATATTTTACTTTTTGATGAATAATGAAAAATACTAATTTTTTATTTAAAATGATACTTTCACATAAATTATTTATAATGTTAAATTATATTTTAAATTTGTTTTAAAGTATAATTAGATAAATTACATATCTATTAATACAATTTATGTCATTATAAATAATTTCATACAAAATTGGATATAAAAACCTTTTAAACTTTTGATTATTTTCTCTTTAAAAAAATCTAATTTCTCATTTTTTATATGAAATTAATTTTAAATTAAATTATACCCCTTTTGTAAATGGAATTTGGAGAAATGGATTAAATATTTTTAATAATCATAATTTATATTATTTAATAAGGTTAACTTAATTTTTAGCACATTTATTAGTGAAAATAGTTAAAATTAATTAACACGATTAAGGTTAAAATGAGGCTTTGCGCATTACATGCATTTGTATTAAAATTAATTTTACACACCCAAATGTTTTTTATTTAATTAATTTGATATCAATTTTAGAATAATTTGGTTTAAATTTTATAATAAAAATAATTTTAATTATATTATTAGAGGATAAATTACTTAGGTAAATAAAAAGATACAAGTTACCGCAGCAAAAACTGAAAGGGTAAAATTAAGTAAACTTAAAGACTAAAGAATAAAATGATAAAAATGTGTTTATTTTAGATTTTTGGAGGTGTTTATAGAAAAAATAAACCCTAAAATCCATTATTATTCAACTTTTTAAAAATATGAGGTATGAGAGACCTCCCAATATTGAATAATTTTGGTGCTTTAAAAAAATACCACTCTTTCTGAACTATAAAAGGGAAATCACTATAATGACCTGAAATCTCCTAGTATATTAATTTTCCAAAACCTGATGTTTGAGGCTTACTAGGAACCATCCATGACTCATTGAGGAGGTTTCCAAAATTTAGGATTGAACGAACAGTGGCACCGATCAGCATCGGTGCCAAGGCGATGGTGCGAGGGAGACAGTGCCAGGGTGATGGTGACAGGGTGACGGTGAATCACCCATCGATGAGTTATTTCCATCTTCTCCCAAACTTTCCATTTTCACTCCAGTAATGTATGTTTTGATGTAAAAGTGTTTTAATACCCCATTTCAGAGTGATTTAAGGCCAATAAAAGTTTTTTTAAATCCCACAAGAGTCGGGTGACCCTTGAATTACCAAAATGTGTCGCCTTTTTATCTGCATCACACCTTTTCTGCGATTTTTAGCCTCCCATGTTTTCTAGTTTCACCCCTGTTACATGTTTTTCTATGTTTAAAGGAAATTTATCAACACACAACCATCTGCTGGTCTATATCCACCATCTATGAGGATAATTATTAAATCTAAATTATTTCTAATGTGCGAAACCACCCAGCCATGTTGTCGAGCCACTATCCAAATTTTATGTACTTTGAAATGGTCTCCTTAATTTTAGGATATGGCCTCTTCTTAAGCTAAGATCCTCTTTTACTTCTTCCTTTTGTTTCTCTAAGTGTGCCTCAACACTTCCTCCTGAGACGAATGGTACACCCGTGCTGGAGCCCTTCCCGCTCAGCCTTGGAGTTCTTCCTACAAGTCACACATCCATTATTCTTGAAAAAATAAGGAAATTAGATCCTTCATCATCAAAGTAGGGGTTTTTCCTTTGTATCTCTCTTTACTATGCATCATACGGGGCAGGTATGATAATGTTCCTTTGAGATGTAGATGAAACCGACTTTAACGAAGATAATAAACAGAATTTTAAAGAATTAAGGGATGGGGAAGTTAATGATATTGTTGTGTTATAACTTTTTTGTTATGTTTTGAATTGTAAGGGGTCATGTACACAAAAAATTGTGGTTGTTGGTGGTCCTTTCTTGTGCACTAATGATGCTTTGTTTTTCTGGATAATCTTGTGATTGAATGACCGTAACATGGAAACTGTTTAATAACGTAAAATTGGTTGATTAAATGGATGATCGATGAATACGAACCCTAGATTGATCACCCTAGTTAACTAAAAGAAAATAAGGAACTTAATGAATGTTTTTGGCTAAATCTAAAAACTTCTTTGATCTATTATGGTGATATGCATGATTGTTCTATTTAATGTTTATGGGGTGATGTGGATGGGAATGAAATATCTGGTTGAGAAGTTTTTGGTTTATGAATCTAAGGCTATGTAGAGATGGAAGTAAATGTTTTGGAGCTAGTAGGTTGGGGATTAGTTTGGTTCCAGTACTTTGAGGGATCTCACGAACCCCTTTTGATATTGTTACTCACAAGAGAACTGGGTGTGAATGTTTTATTTCCTGCTTAGATATTTTATTTTAGTTGTTGTTTTGGATTATGGTTATTCCTGTTAGTTGACCAGTAGTGAATGTATATTTAAATGAAATCACATGAACATGATAATGAGAACTGGTAGGATGGGAAAGTATTTCTTTTTATGAGTGAGTTGTGCCTTGGTTGTGGCTGTTGTGTACATTGTGAATGTATGGATAGAAGCAAGAGTGGTTATGTGTGGGCTGGTTTTTGGTTTTGGGACCCTTAATATGGGATGAGTTCTTTATTACCTATATGTATAAAATTTTGTTCTTATGTTTCTTATACACACCCCACCCATGTTGACCAATTCATGCAGAACACCCCCATTTCATGGGGGAGGGTGTTTTTCCCAATATTCTTCTGAGTGGATGGTTATTATCTCATTTATACTTCCTCTCCTAGGTAGGAAAAGAATCTTCATGTAGGATGTGATGACTAGAGGTTCATTATGGACCAAGACCCTTTAGGAAGGGTGTGTTGTGGTGGTTGGCCTAGGTGTGTGTGGGCAGGTTTGTTTCCCAAGTGTCTTCGGGATGAGGCCCAGGTGTCTTCGGGCATGTAAGTGGTTGTTTTGACCCAAATGTATTCGGTCGTGGTGGTGGTTGGTATGGCCCAGGTGTTTTCAGGAATGTTTATGAGTGGTTGTGGGGGCCTAAGTGTTTTCAGGAGGGATAGATGTACAGTTGGGATGGCTCATGGGGTTGTTGTTGGAGCAGCAGTGGGACTGTAGTGGGATCTGTGGGGGAGTTCTGATGCATATGATGTCTTAAATAACCAGTGGAAAAGTGGTGCAGGGTACCCAAATATTGATGTCCAATTACTATTACTTTACCTGACTTGAGTTATATGGGGAGTGTGCCTTGGTAACGCTGCGTGGATAGTTTCCTTTATAGGTGTTTGGTTATCTCTATTTCTCACGGGGCATTAGAATGTCTCCCCACTTGTGTATGAGAGCTTTTGGTTTTTTCTACTGAGTATACCTGTATACTCACCCTATGTATATAAAACTTCTTTTAGGTTTATAGGATGACTTTGAGGATCGTACCAGACCTTACTATCTTGGGAATCAGGAGTTTTTGTTGCTAATTTTATTTTCTTTTGGTACTTTCCTTTGGAGTTTTCTTATACTTATAGAACTTTATTTTGAACATGCATATGGAAAAATGGTTTTTAGATATACTTTTACTTTCTTTATTTGGAGTTGTTTGGGATTTACAATCTTATCTCCTGATCTAATTCTACAAAAAGGGTAATGCCTTCCATATTACATGAGATTCTATACCCTTAGTGCTAGTCACCACTTCGAGGCCTATTTATGGAAGGACTCAGGGGTCATTATCTCTCCTTCAACTTGAAGAAGGAAGGGTTTGGAAGTTTTCCATACCTTCCCTCATCTTGGAGAAGGCAGTTCATGACAGAATGGTATCCGAGAGAGGTTGAGAGATAGGATGGATTTTGGGGTTATGCATAGTGAGGATTTCATGGGATATTAGGTAAATAGTGTTAAGAAATCTTGGTGTGTAAAGTAGGATAGGGAATACTGGCTAGGAAATAGGATTTTAGGGTCCCCTATGATCCGATGAAAGGACTCTGGATTTACTAAATGCTAAGTGAGGCTATACTGATTTGAAGGGTAGAGACCATTAGAAAGGTACATGCATCATAATTACTTGTGTTCTTGGGTGTATTGGGTGTTTTGGGAATTTAAAATAAATAAAAAGTTTACACGAAATTTAAAAGAAATATTCTACACTAATCTGGCATAGGAAATATTTGTTTATTTTTCAGCTATGGCACCCTGACGACGTCCACGAGTAGTGTGGGAAGTAGAGGCCGAGAAGGTTGATCTGGTTGATCAGTAGAGGGCTGATCGAGAGGAAGATGATGAAAAGTGGCAGAAGAATCTATATTCTTTCCAGTGGAAGACCCTCTGAAAGTATGAGGCCAGTGTTTCCGACTTTGAGATAGAGTGTTGGATTGAGGAGCTGGAAATCACCTTTACCTTGATTTTTACTTTTCGGGAGTACTAGGTTTCATTAGCAGTTAGTCAGATGATGGGATTAGCACGTCACTGGTGGACGCTCTACCTTTTAGAGAGGATGGATACTAAGGTTTCATGGGATAACTCTAAGAAGGAGTTTCGGGCAGAATTCCTTTCTTCCACGATGAAGGACAAAAAGAGGCAAGAGCTGCTCTCCCTCTAGCAAGGGAGTATGTCGTTAAGGGATTTTGGGATCAAGTTCAAGGATATCCTTCATTTCTCTCTAGACCTTTTCCCAAATTAGGAGTCAGGGGAAAGACGCTTTGAGGAGGCACTCCGACCTTCTCTTCAGTATATTGTTACTCCCTTCACTCTACTGACATACTTGTAGGTTTAAAAGAAATTTGAAGTAGTGGAAAGGATGCACACGCTGGGAGGTTTTCCATGAGAGGGGATCCAGTTAATCCCATTAAAGGGTAATTCCATTAGTAGTAGGCCTTCAGCATCAGGGCCTTCCAGGTTTCGACCGATAGGGAGCAGGCCTCAGTAGTTTTAGTTTCGATCTTCCGGTCCTCACCCTTTCTCCACAGGCCTAGGACCAAGGTTATTTATCTATGGTAGTCGTGGGAATCTTGAAATCAGTGTCATGACTAAGTGCAGTATGATGGGGGTGGGTAGGTTCATCACCCACCTCAAGAGCATCAGTTTCCAGCGAGACCTTTTCAGTAGCAGTAGCAGGGGTAGTGAGCTCTCAATCCACTGAGGGAGGATGATGTTAGAGGAGGATGACCTCAGGGAAATCCTGAGGGACCATGACCAAGGAATGGTCGAGGAGATGGCTAACAACCAAGGGTAAGAGGAGTTGGATGTGGGCAATTGCACGCTGTAGAGGCAGCTGTTCCATCAGGGCCAAAGGTCGTTCGAGGTACGATCAGTTTGTTTAGTACTCTTGATTGTGCCTTGTTTGATTTCAGATCTTCAAAATCCTATGTTTCACCTAGTATATCCCATGCCTTGAGTATATAAACATAGAGACTTTCAATGCCCCTAGTGTTAAGAATGCCAGTTGGAGGTCAGACCATCCTGTTTGATGTTTGTTAAGGATGCAGACTAATGTTGGGGCCGCATCAGTCCAGTGGGGATATATTTCTACTGCAAATGCAGCCATACCATGTCATCCTGGACATCAAATGACTATTTTTTATGCATTCTATTATCGACTTCTTCCAATTAAGGGTCATGCTCTCGGATATGGGTGGCCAGCATGTAGTTTTCTTTGGCGAGCAAGGTTTCCAAGAGGGTAGCCGGTGAGTGGTGACCCTCCTTTCCTTATTATCCGAGCTGTTAGTAGAGTCATAAGACTCACAAATGGTGGATGTTTTGGGGATTATCAGTGAGTTCATAAATGTCTTCCCCAAAGTGGTTGTGACTCTACCCACTCTATGTGATGTTGAGTTCAGGATAGACCTACAACCCGGTGCCTGTCTGATTTCGATGGATCCTTATCGGATGACACCCTATGAGTTGCAGGTGTTTTGGATTCAAGTTGATGACATGATGAAGAAGGGTTTTATCTGACCAAGCATGTCCCCATGGGGTGATCTAGTATTGTTTGAAAAGAAGGAAAACAGTGGTGTCAGGATGTGCATAGACTACCAAAGACCGAATCAGGTGATGGTCAAGAACCATTACCCCCTTCTGAGAATCGAAAACCTGTTCAACCAGTTGGAGGGAGCATGTTGGTTCTCTAAGATCAACCTGCAGTTTGGATACCACCAGTTGAGGGTGAAGGAGAGAGATATCCTGTAGACTACTTTCAGATGCAGGTATGAACACTTTGAGTTCATGGTCATGACGTTCAGCATTACGAATGCACCATCCATGTTCATGGGGCTCATGAACTATTTTTTCGACAATTATCTGGACTGTTTCATGGTTGTGTTCATTGAGGACATCCTGATCTACTCAAGGTTAGAGGAGGATCATGCCGAGCATCTCAGGATAGTTTTGGAGGTCCTCTGACACCACCATCTCTATGGGAAGTTATCCAAGTGCATTTTCTGTACATAAGAGGTGCAATTCCTTGGACACATGGGGTCCCTAAAAAGAATAGTAGTGGACCCATAAAAGGTCAAAGTAGTTGTTTCTTGGGTAGAATCCAATAACATGGCATAGGTTCATTGTTTATTAGGACTAACAGGTTAATACCGAATATTCGTACCCTACTTCTCTTGAGTTGTTGCACCTTTGATAGCCATGACCAGAAAAGACCAGGCTTTCTTATGGAGTGAGCAGTGCCAGGTAACCTTTAGTTATCTAAAAAGGAAGTTTTTCAGTTCCCCAGTGCTGAGGTTCCCAAAGGAAGGGGTTATGTTTGAAGTGTTCTGTGATGCTTCTAGTCTAGGCTTGGGGTGTGTGCTGATACAACAGTGGGGAGTGTTTTCTTATGGATGTAAATAGTTATATCCTAAAAAATGTAACTATTCCTCCCACAAACTGGAACTTGAAGTGGTTGTGTTCGTGCTGAAGTTTTGGTGGCATTACCTCATCAGGGAACACTTCATGGTCTTCACAAATCACAAGAGACTGAGGTATGTTTTCTCCTAGCGAGACCTAAACTTGCAGCAGTAGAGGTGGATAGAGTTTCTTCAAGACTAAGACTTCAAGATCTCCTATATCTCAGGAAAGGAGAACATGGTGGTCAATGACTTGAGAAGTAATTCATAAAAGGATGTGGTTTGCGAGTCAGCAGATGCTTGGAAAGAAATGGAGGAGTTAGATTCTTTACATATCGGAAAGAGAGTGGAAGATGGTAGTGGATATCTGTTTCAGATGATAGTGCAATCTATCTTGGTATGTCAGGTGGAGGAGTCACAGTGGGAATACATAGAGGCTGAAGTGATGTGTGATCGCATTGACCAGGGAAATGCTTTAGAAGGGTGGTTAGAGGATGATCAGAATCAGATGCTTTTCCGAGGGAAGTTCTTTGTCCCGGTGGAAATGCGCGAGGGATTTCTGGATGAGTTGCATAGCTCAGACCCTTCAGTACAACAAAGAGTTTCCAAGTTATACTAGGGATTGAGATGTTAGTTTTGTTGGACTGGATTGAAGCAGGTAGTGGCGGCGTTTGTGACAAAGTGCCTTGTGTATCAGTAGGTGAAGGCTAAACATCATGTTCCCGGTGGTCTATTGCAGCCCTTAGACGTTCCCAAGTGTAAGTGGGATGAAGACTCGATGGATTTTGTCACAGGACTACTCAAGGCTGGAGGAGGCTATGAGGCCATCTGGTTAGTGGTGGACCAATTGCTGAAATTATCTTACTTCTTGGTGGTTAAAGAGTCAAGCGTAGTGGATGCCTTTGTGCAGAAATCCATAGGTAAAGTTATGTGGCTGCACAGAGTTCCTAGAACCATCATTTAGAATTGGGATACACACTTTACTTCATGATTTTGGAATGGATTACGATGTGATTTTGGCACCTAGATTTACCTTATAACTACTTTCCACCCTCAGACGGATGGGTAGATAGAGAGGACCCTCTAGACGTTGGAGGATATGCTGCGAGTGTGTGTTATGAACTTAGGAGGATCATGGGTATGACACTTTAGTCTAGTAGAGTTTTCTTAAAAAATAGTTTTAACTATACCATTGGAATGGATTAATTTGAATCCTTGTATAAGAGACCACATCGTTCAACTGTGTGCTAGACGGAGGTTAGGGAGGTAGGTGTTCTTGGCCCAAAGGTGGTGCAGAGCACGACAAAGAAGGTTTATCTTGTACGTGAGAGAATGAAGGTGGATTAGGTGCGGAATAAATCATATGATGATAATAGGAGGAGACCCTTGGATTTCGAGGTTGGGGACCACATGTTCTTAATGGTCTCCCCTTAACATGGACATCAGAGGTTTGGTAGGGGAGTAAGATTTTTCCCAGGTTCATCGGACCCTTTGAGGTGTTGGGACGAGTCGGCGAGGTGGCATATCAGCTAGTGTTACCACTACTCCTAGAAAGGATCCACAATGTATTCCACATATCTCAACTCCGTAAGTATCTACATGATGTCTTCCATATCCTTGACGAGGTACAGTTAGATATCAAGGACGATACAACGTTCATGAAGTGACTGATGAGAATCGAGGATCATAAAGAGAAGGTGCTTCATGGATGGACCATTCCCTTGGTTCATATGTTGTGGAGGCATGGTGGACTCGAGAAGAGTTCCTAGGAATGAAATCCATAGATGAATTCCTAGTACCCAGAGTTATTTTGAGCTTTGATCTTATGTTTTTCTTTGCGCTTTGTTTTTAATGGGTTCTTGACCTTATTTGCTATGAGATGATCTGTTTCCCTTATTCCCTATTTTGTGTGAAAAGTCCAGACTATGGGGAGGGGAGAACCTAATCCCTAATCAATATGTATTAATTTAGATGTGATTAAACATGTGAGTACAAGTCATTTCTACCCAAAGAGGATAATATCTTGACATAGAGAAAGGAACTCCCTAATCCATATTTCTGGATGGTGGGACCCTTTTGTTTTTATACGGTTACTTGGGGGAGAAGAGAGGTAGTGTTTCCACAGTTGTTCCTGAGATAGATGAGAGAGAAATGTTCCTAGATGTTGAGGTTTTATTCCATATTTCAGACAACTCTAGGGTGGTTTGTCCTTGAGAAATATCTTAAGAGGTGGTTTTTCAGACACCTCTATTTTCTTTAGTTTAATCTTGAATTCTCAAGGGACAGAATAGTTCGAGAGGTATCTGATGTAATGAATCAGACCCTCCTAGTCCATTATATTGCCAAAATCTGATGTTCGAGGCTTACTGGGGACCATCAGTGACTCATTGAGGAGTTTTCCAAAATTTATAGTTGAATGAATGGTGGAACCAATGGGCATCAGTGGCACCGGTCAGCCATCAATGGAACTAATGGGCATCAGTGGCACAGATGGGTAGCAGTGGCACTGATGGGATATCGATGGAATCAATCAGAATTGGTGCCAGGGTGATGGTTCTAGTGTGATGGTGCCCAAGAAACAATTCCAGGGCAACAGTGCCAAGGCGATGGAGACTCACCCATCGGTGATTCATTTCCAGTTTCTCTTGGACTTTCTAGTTCCACTCCAATAACGTATCTTTTGATGTAACAATATTTTAATACCCCATTTAAAAACGATTTAAGGCTAGTTAAAGATGTTTTAAATCCCCAAAAAGTTGAGTGAACCTTGAATTACAAAAAAATGTGGCCTTTTCATCAGTGTCACACCTTTGTTGCATTTTGTAGCCTCTTGTGTTTTCCAGTTTCTCCTCTGTTACATGTTTTTCTCCATTTAAAGGAAATATATCAACTCACATCCATCCTTTGGTCTATCTCCACTATATCAAAATAGAATTATTCAATCTAAATTAATCTCAACATGTGAAACCACCCAGCATCATGGTTGATCCACGATCTGACTTTTAAGTACTTTGAAATGGTCTCCATGATTTTAGGATTTGGCCTCTTCTTAAGACTAGATCCTCTTTTCCTTCTTCTTTTTTGTTTATACATGTGTACATTGACACTTCCTCCCATGATGAATCATGCGCCCATGATGGAACCCTTCCCGCTCAGCCTTGGAGTTCTTCCTACAAGTCACGCATCCCTTGTTTTTGAAAAAATAAGGAACTTTGATCCTTGATCATACAAGTAGGGGTTTTCCTTTTTCTCTCTCTTTGTTGTGCATCATGTGGGGTGGGTATGATGATGTTCCCTCAGGACGTAGATGAAACCAACTTTAACAAAGATAATAAGAAGAATTTTAAAGAATTAAGGGATGGGTAAGTTGATGATGTTACTGTGTTATAACTTTGTTGTTATGTTGTGAATTGTATGGGCTCATGTACATTGAAAATCGTGGTAGTTGGTGTTCCTTTCTTGTGCACTAATGAAGCTCTATTTTTCTAGATAATCTTATGATTGAATGACTGTAACATGGAAACTAGTTAATCATGAAAACTTGTTTGATTAAATGGATGCCCAATGAATAATAACCCTAGTGTGATCACCCCAGTTAACCAAAATAAAAGAAGTAACTTAATGAATGGTGTTGGATAAATCTAAAAACTTATTTTCTCTATTATGGTGATATGCATGGTTGTTCTATTTAATGTTTGAGGGGTGATTTAGATGGGAATGGAATATCTATTTGAGAAGTTGTTGGTTTGTGAATCTGAGGCCCTGTGGAGATGACAACAAATGTTGTGGATCTAGTAATTTGGGGCTTGGTTTGGTTCTAGTACTTCAAGGGATCTCACAGATCCCTTTTGATGTTGTTACTCACAAGAGAACCAGATGTGAATTCTTGAATGCCTACTTGAATTTTTTATTTCAGTTATTGTTTTGACTTATGGTTATGCCTGTTAGTTTCCCAGTAGTGAAGGGATATTTAAATGAAATCACTTGAACATGATAATGAGAACTGGTATGATGGGTAAGTGTTTCTTTTCAGTAGTGGTTTGTTCCTTGGTTGTGGCTATTGTGTACATTGTGCATGTAGGGATAACAACCAGAGTAGTTATGTGTGGGATGGTTGTTGGTTTTTGGACCCTTAGGAAGGGATGAGTGATTAATTACCTATATGTATAAAATTTAGTTCTTATGTTTCTTATACTCGTCTCACCCATGTTGATCACTTCGTGTTGAACACCCCCATTTCACGGGGGAGGGTGTTTTCCCCAACATTCCTATGAGTGGCTAGTTATAAGCCTTTTTATGCTTCCTCTCCAAGGTATCCCAAGACTCTTCAGGTAGGATGTGACAATATAAGGTTCATTATGACCCAAGACCCTTCGAGTAGGGTGTGTTGTGGTGGTTTTACCAGGTGTGTGTGGGAGGTTTGTGTCCCAAGTGTCTTAGAGATGAGGTCCAGCTGTCTTCAAGCCTGGAAGCGGTTGTTCTGGACCATGTGTATATGGGTGTGGCGGTGGTTGTTGTGTCCTAGGTGTCTGCGGGCATGGTTATGAGTGATTGTAGTGTCCCAGGTGTTTGTGGGTGGGATAAACGTGTAGTTGGGATGGCCCATGGGGTTATTATTGGGGAAATAGTGGTACTACAATGATATCTGTGGGGGAGGTATGATGCATAGTATTTCTTAAATAACTAGTGGGAAAGCGGTGCGGGTTACCCAAATATCGATGAGCTATTACTATTACTTTACCTGATTTTCATTATTTGGGGAGTGTGCCTTAGTGAGGCTGGGTGGATAGTTTCCTACCTAGGTGTTTTGGTTATCTATATTTCTCACAGGGAATTAGAATGTATCCCCACTTTTTCATGAGATATTTTGGTTTTCCCTACTGATTATACCTGTATACTCACCCTATGTATATAAAACTAATTTCAGGTTTCTAAGAGGACTTTGAGGACCGTGCCAGACCTTACTAGCTCGGGCATCAGGAGTTTTAATTGCTTCTTTTACTTTCTTTTGTTACTTTACTTTGGAGTTTTCTTGTACTTTTAGCACTTTATTTTGAACATGCACGTGGAAAAAGGGTTTTTGGCTTGACTTTTACTTTATGTATTTGGAGTTTTCTAGGATTTACCATCTTATCTCCTGATCTTGTTCTATAAAAAGGGTAATGTCCTACATATTAAATGAGATTCTATACCCTTGGTTCTAGTCTCCACTCTAGGGTCTATTGAAGGAGGGACTTGAGGGTCATTATATCTCCTTCAACTTGAAGAAATAAGGGCCTGGTAGTTTGTTATCTATTCCATCAACTTAGAGAAGGCAGGTCGTGAAACTCACTCTCCCCAATTATTCACACATATAAAGAAATTTGGCTCGAAAAAAATATAAAAAAATCATATTCCAACTTCACTAACTTTATCCTAGAAGCCTTAGTTTGGATATAAATCCATCCAAGTAAGGATTTAGTGAAAACTTAAGGAGGATACCTAAATAAAAGGCAATTATCTTTAAAGACAATTTTTTATTTTCTATGTTTATCCACCACCTTTAATTATTATTATAACATAATGATATAATAACATAATTTTCTTACATATAATTATATGTTATGTTATGGGTATTTCCAAAAAATTCACACACTCCCATCAAATGGGTTATGAAATAATTTTTTGTGTGTATGATGGACTACCGTCTCATGAACCGATATCGTTCATTTTTACATTAACACCTTTCAGGTTTGGGAATAATGAAAAATTTATAGTTTATATATATATATATGATATTTATTAATATATTATGATTTTATAATTTTTATATCACATATACCTTCATGATTTCCATTTTTTGGGAATACAATAATGCCATTTCTATATATGACAGACTACCACCTTACAAAGCGATGTGATTCATTCATGCTTTAAATGGAATGCATTAAGGATTAATATAATAAAAATATGTGATATATATAAAATAAATATTATTATATAATGATAATATATATCATTTAATTTTCTTTCTTTCAAACCGACAATAAAATAAAAACAGCATTCACGCGTACGTATGACCTACCGTTTCCATGAACAGTGCATTTGATTTTCTATCACTAAATTTTATGGATTACTATAAATACATATATAATGAATATATATTATATTTAATTCATGCTTATAATTATGGAGATGATGGAACCATTATCAAATTTAGAGGACCAAAAAAATAACAAATCAAAACATATACAAAAAACAAAGAGGCTATTACCTGAAATGAAACATTAACATGGAATTGTTAACAAATAGGTAATAAAATGAAATTGGAAAATAATATATGGTATAATATATATGAATATTTTTATTTAATATATGTATAATAAACTTATATTTATTATACAGGAGGTTTGAACGAGTACTATAGTAGTCAAGACTTATGGTAAGGGATTTCCGTCGCAGTTTTACTTTCAGGGATATAAATGCCTTATTCAACACACGTTTCTTTTATGTGGTGTATATAATTCCCATGAATGCATTTTATGATTATTCTACTTAAAATTATTTTTATTTACATATCCATTTGAGGATCTATATTTGTAAAACCCATAGGTTTTAAAAATAAATCTAAATTCATGAAACACTAAAACTCTACATAATGAAACTCTTTTTAAGGAGATAGTTATAAAATATCTGTTAAATATAATTTTTCCACTTTTATGATTTGAATTTCGAAAAATGTTCATCTAAAGATGTGATCAATAAGTTATTTGGAGTCTAATAGAACCAACTTGTTTTTTTGAATAGTAACATACCCTTATAAATAGTAATATGAATGGTAATATGGCCCTTATGAATAGTAAATAATAATAACATTTTATTTTCTTAAGTTTATAAGATAATGAGATCTTGATTAATTTTTCAATGTGATAGAAAATGAGTTATATCTTTAAAATTGTTATTTTTGGAATAAATTATGATTTTATTTGAAAATTAAATTAATCATATTAAGAAAATTATTTTCAAAAAATAGAGTTCATTTTTGAATTCTACACATTGATAAATGGTCAGGGTGAAATTTTGGGATATTCTTAAATTACATGAATTTTTCGTGAATAAATAAATTCGATAATTTACAAAAAATTCCAAATAAATGAATTTATGTATCATGCTTGAGTCATGGATGATGTAAATAGAAATTGGTTCAAACTCACATGCACTTATTACTATTTTGGGTCACATGAATCAAGACTATTCATATTCTTGAGAAAAAATATTAAACTATTGATTAATATAATGGAAAAACTCTCCTCTCCTCCACTATAAGTACCACCCTCACCCCTCTTCCTTTCACACTCATCAAGTTTTTATAATTGTATAAATTCTATACAATCTCTTTCCCAAGGATCTTCATTACTTCCAAGACCTATTGGTATCACTAAAAGGTTGAATATAAAGGCCTTAAAAGGGATCTCAAGGAGAAGAGATCAAGAGGTAAATATCCTATTTCATTTTCTTGTGTTTCTTTTGAATTATTTTGCTTTCTTATACTCTCTTATCCTCCAATTATCCCAGAGGAATGAAAGATATAGTATTATATATATTCTGTATTTTTATCATGTTTATGGAAAAATTCATCATCATTCTTCATCTCTTCTTCCTCTTATTCTAAAAAAACACCGTCCGTGATGTGTCAATTTAACGAAATCGTGAATGATGTGTCTTCAATCTCCTTTATTTCCATAAAATATGGTTATAAAACCATTTTAATGGTTATAAAAGTTTGTAAAGTTTATGATATATCCTATTTCATGTTCTGGAGATAACATATATACATAATATTATGTTATATAATGAAACTAGTTCATGATTATCAAAGAACCACCAAAATGATCTAAACAAATATCACTAACAATTTATCTAATGATTCATCCTCATACCAGATAACCAAAATGATTTATGGAAAAATTTAATATTTTGGAAACATATTAATACAATTTCATTCCACTTATAGAGTTTCCCTTCCATTCGATAAGAAATCCTTTACGAACCGACCATGGAAATCATGTAAAGAACGCACTCAAAATAATGGAAAGAATAAAATATTATTAATTCAAGGGTGGAATGATGTTATATAATGATCATATAAGGTGTTATAAACATCAATATTTTTCTTTAAAATATTAATAACACTATTTTAACCATTCTATAGGAGTTTTAAACAAGTTTCAAGTAAGACAAACCTGAGGTAAAAGAATTATTAACCCAATTTCCATTCTTTGGGTTAACCTTACACTTCATTGATTATATGGTACCAAGAATATTTGTGTAATGAATTTTTATTTATATTATGTTTTATTATCTGTATTTACAATGTATAAACATATTAATTTCATTATATTAATTCTCACATCAATTATATGATATTTGTAAAGGACTTTCCTTTTAAAAATCATCTTTTAAAATTCTATTTTAAAAAATTCAAAAGAAATGTTTTTATGAAATTATTAATGTATTAATATTATATTCTAGATATTGGGAATTGTTGGTGAGTAAGTGTGGGACCTATATCTCCCTTTAATGCATTGATTTTTTATAAGTTTGAGGTCGGTCGTATGGTTACTCCAAGTGTAACTGCGATGGTTACACTATATGGTAGCTGTGAGGATTACATTATAAGGTAGTTGTGATGGTTACAAATCATAAGGTAGATATGAGAGTTAAAAAATTAGTTAAGTAATTATCCAAGATACCCTTATGATCTATTTATGTTTTCTATGATTTATGGAAATATCTTGTTTCATAAAGTAATTATATGATTCTTTAATGGTGAGAATTACATCTTTGTGAAAATGACTTCATATGTGTATAAGTATTCATGGAATAATGGTTTATTTCCTTATTTTTTATATCCATTACTAAGATTTTTATAGTCATAACATGTTTTTAAATGCTTTTAATAGGTTATAAGTATGTGTAATATAAAGAAGGAAGTCGAGTTAAATGTTATGACGATTTGTCAAAGAAATAATGTTGTTGTTTTGTGTTTTAAATTTTATGTTTTGGAAGAAATGGATACTATTTTAATGGTACCCACTTTGTATGATTGTGTGTTGATATGTATGATTTATGTCCTAAATTTACAAAAATATGAACTAAAATGATCATTGGAAATGTAAATAAGTGAGATATAATTGAAATAAATACAATATGTAATGTTTAAGGTCAAGGCCTTATAGTTGGCATTAGAGCATGGTTTAGATAAATTTAAGGGTTAGGATGATGATAATAGAATACCATAAATGATTATTACTTTATTTTTAGGTCAAAATTATATAGCATTTAAATATTACCATGTTGCTTCATCTAAGATATGTCTGTTTAGAATTTTTTTTTGGAGAAGAAATAGGGAAGCTGAAGTTGAAAGGAACTGAGAGGCTAATATCTATCCGAATACACATCAAAGAATAGTGGAAATTGGAACCAACCGATTTTTGATGGTAATGTCTTAGATGATGTTGGAAATAAATGGAGGTGGGATCCATTCAAGAGAATATATAGAGCTTCCATAAAGGAACATGATGATAGTGGATCATTTTATGAGGTAACACCCTCATAATTTTAGTGAGTCTTCTGACCTAGTAGTGGATGAAGGATAAATTAGATAATTTTAAAAGATATTCGATGTTATGAGATGTTCAGATAATCAAAATTTTAGTTTTTCCATTTATCGTTTTGAAGGTGAAGCTGTTTAATGGTAGTCAATGGTCAAGAATTCAGGGATATAGAGAATATTGATTCCTTAGAGTGGGATGAATTTAACAGCATTTTCCTTGATTTTTTTATTAAGGTGGTTCTACTTAGAATGGATAAGCAATTAATTGAATTGAAGCATAAGTAGAAATATTCAGTGGCCGTGTATGAAGAGAACTTCACACGAATGGCGAGGTATGCTTCAAATTATATTATGGATCTTGATAGAAAAATAAACCATTTTTTCTCAGGATTGAAGCCAAGATATTGGAGGGAATTGGCTTCCCAATAATTAAAAAGTTAATAAAATCTTATATGATGTGCTAAGAGGGTAGAAATGGAGTTTTCTGATGACCATGTGTACCTTGACAATAAACAAAATAAGAGGTCCAGATGGAAAGCGATGGATAAGAATAAATCAAATAAATCTGATGGTAAGAATGTTTAGCTTCCAGTTTGTGAGAAGTGTGGTAAAAATCACCTTGGGGAGCGCCTTAACAAAATTGAGAAGTGTTTTCAATGCGGTAAGTTTGGACATATGTCCGAAGAGTGTAATTAAAATGATCCTAAGACTAATACTGATAAGAAAAATGTAAAGTGTTTTAAATGTGGTGAGATGGGTAATTATGCAAATTCATACCCAAAGAGAGATTCAAATGATGAAAAGAAGCCATACAATAAGCAAAAAGGTGTAGTGAGATCTTTTGTGAATACGTCAATAGACGTCAGGCCATCCAATGAAGTTGTATTAGGTTCCTTGTTTGTTTATTCAGATTCTTACAATGTTTTGTTTGACATGGGGTCTATACATTCTTTTATTTTTGAGATATTTTCTGTTAAATTGTAAATATCACCTCAATAAATGAGACTAAAACTTATTTATAAAACACATGGGGGGAAATGTTATAGAAAAAAGAATTTTAAGAATCTTCCTATTGTTATATGTGGAAATAAATTACCTTCAAACCTTTTTATTTTTCCCTTATTAGAGTTTGATTTCATTATAAGTATGGATTGGATTTCTATTTATCATGCTAAGATTGATTATATAGTTAAATTTTTTTCAGAAATATTTTCAGTTTGTATACAAGAATGAACCCATACAATTGATAACATATTAGAAAGATGAGAAACTATTAAAAGATGAAAATGAAATATATCTTTCTCATATTTTTAAAAATAATAGAACTATTCAGATTAATGATCTACTAGTGGTAAATAAATAATTTTATGTTTTTCCTAATGAGTTACATGTTGTTATACTTGACCAAGAAGTTGAATTCACAATTGACTTAGTTCCTGATGATAAGCTAATTTTAATGCCCCCTTATCGAATGGATCATATGGAACTTATTCAATTAAAAAATTAGTTGTAGGAGTTACTTGATAAAGGGTTCATTCATCCTAGAACTTCACCACGGGGAGATCCTATTTTGTTCATTAAAAAGAAATATGGTTCCATGAGACTTTGCATTTATTATATAGCTTTGAATAACATTACTATTAAGAATACATATCCTTTTTCTCACATTGATGAATTTTTTGATCATCTTCAGGGAGTTCAGTATTTTTCCAAGATTGACTTGAGATCTAGGTACTATCAAATGAAGCTGAAGGAGGATGACATTCCAAAAATTTCTTTTTGAACTAGATATGGTCATTATGAATTTGTTGTTATGCCACTTGTGTTAACTAATGCACCTTCTGTATTCATGAATCTTAGGAATAGAATATTTCATGAGTTCTTGGATAAGTTTGTGGTTGTTTTTATTGATGAAATTATGGTATATTCTAGAAGTAAATAGGATCATAAAAAACATCTAAGTGTTATTTTACAAACCTTAAAATAAAATAATCTATATGGAAAATTCAACAAGTGTGAATTTTGGTTATAGAAAATTTATTTCATTAGACACATTGTTTCTAAGGATGGCATAACTATTGATCTTGTTAAAATAAATATTGTTGAATAATGACCAAGACCCACAAATATAACAATGATTCATAGTTTTCTTGGTTTGGCAGGCTATTATCAGAGGTTTGTTGAAAACTTTTCATGGTTATCTAGTCCACCGACTAATTTAATTTGAAAAAGAGTTAAATTCATCTAGAAAAAATAATTTGATTATTATTTTAAGGAATTGAAAATAAGATTAGTGAATTCTCCAGTTTTGAACCTACCTTCCTGAAATAGTGAGTTTTTAATCTATAATGATACTTTATTAAAGGGACTTGGTTGTGTTTCGATGCAGAGTGATCAAGAAATTAATTATACTTCAAGTCAACTAGAACCTCATTAGTTAAATTATTCCACACATGATTTGGAATTAGCAGCTATGGTTTTTTCCTTGAAAATTTGGAGAAATCATTTATACAGATCCAAATGTGAAATATATACTAACCACAAAAGTATAAAGTATATATTTACTCAAGAGGAATTAAATATGAGGCAGAGAAGATGGATTGAATTGATAAATGATTATGATTTCACGACCAATTACCATCCTGGAAAAGAAAACAAAGTAGTAGATGCCTTGAGTTGGAAACATCATGCATCATTAACTATGTTACAGCAGGAACAAGACCCTTTTATTATTGATTTGATGAATTTTGGCTTGGAAGTTGTTGCTGTAGGAAATTACTCTGTTTTGTTTTAGGCTTCAGTGCCATCATCTTTGTTAGATAGAATTAATAAAGTGAAAAAGGTAGATAGGGAGCTACAAAAAAGGTAGAATTGGTTAAAATGGGTAAGTTTCACAAAATTAATAATGATAAAGATCAAGTTTCAAGATTTAAAAAAATATTGTGTTCACCCTGTGATTCTTAGCTGAAGAAAGATTTGTTGTGAAAAGCTCATAGTTCTAAATTTTCAGTTCATCCTGGAAGCACAAAGATGTACAAAAGACCTTCAGGAGTTTTACTGATGGGATGAGTTGAAAAGAGAAATTGCAGATTTTACCATGAAATGTTTGACATGTAAATAGGTTAAAGAAGAGTTATAGTTACTGAAGGGGATGATTCATCCTTTACCATTGCTAGAGTGGAAATGGGAAAATATATCCATGGACTTCATTATGGGGATACCAAAGACTTCTCAAGGTAACATTTTAATCTGGGTTATTGTTGACTGAATGACTAAATATGATCATTTCCTTTCTATTCAAGATACAATATCATTGGACCAGCTTTCTCGACTATACCTCAAAGATATTTTTAGGTTACATAGATTTCGTCCTTACATTGTATCCGAATGTGATCCCAGGTACACTTCTAACTTTTGGAAAGGCCTTAAGAATTCATTGGGAACATAATTAAATTTCACTACATCTTTTCATCCTCAACCAGATGGGAAATCAGAATAGATAATTCCAAATTTAGAGGATATGATTTGATCTTATTCTATGGATTACCATGGAAGTTTGGATAAAAATATTTATTTATTTGAATTTTATTATAATAACAATTTTCATTTCAATATATAGATGACACCTTTTGAGGCATTATATGGGAAGTGGTGTTGAACTCCAGCATTTTGGGATGAAGTTAGGGAAAGAAAGTTGATGGGACCATAATTAGAAGAGGAAGTGGTTGAGAAAGTGATGATGACCCAGCAACACATGAGGATATATCAGAGTTGGCAAAAAAAATAATACAGATAACAGGAGGAAAGAATTTTCTTTCGAGGTAGGTGATCATGTTTTTCTTAGTATCTCACCATGGAAAAGTGTTATGCATTTTGGTAAGAAAGGAAATATAATTACATGGTTCATTGAATGTTATGAAATCTTAGATAAAGTTGGACCAATCACCTACTGAGTAGATTTACCTCTTATTTTATCTCAGGTACACAATGTTTCTCATGTTTTGATGTTGAGAAAGTATGTGCCCGATTCATCTCATGTTTTGAGTCCAGAAGCAGTTCAACTGGAAGAGAACCTTTCTTGTAAAGAGAAACATGTTCAGATTCTTGATTGGAGATAAAAAGCATTATAGAATAAGGTAATACACCAGGCAAAGGTTTTGTGGACAAATCACATGGTTTAATAAGTAACATGGGAATCTGAAAATCCTACAAGGGAAATGTACCCTCACTTTTTTAATAAGTAAATAAAATTGTGAGGATGCAATTTCCAGAAGGCGGGGAGAATGTAACACCCCTAGGTTTTAAAAATAAATTTAAATGTATAAAACACTGAATCTCTACATATTGAAACATTTTTAGGGAGATAGTTATAAACTAGCTGTTAAATATAATTTTGCAACTTCTATGATTTGAATTTTGAAAAATGGTCATCTATGGTTATCATCAGTAAGTTATTTGGAGTCTGATAGAACCAACTTGTTTTTTGGTGTATAGCTACATACCATTATAAATAGTAATATGAATAGTAATATGACCCTTATGAATAGTAAATAATAAAATTATTTTATTTTTTTAAGGTTATAAGATAATGAGATCTTGATTAATTTTTCAAGTTGATATAAATTGAGTTATAGTTTTAAAATTGTTATTTTCCGAATAAATTATTATTTTAATTAAAAATTAAATTAATAATATTTATAAAATTATTTTCAAAAAATGGAGTTTATTTTTTAATTCTACATGTCGTAAAATGGTTAGGGTGAATTTTTGGGATTTTTTTGAAATACTAGAATTTTTGTTGAATAGTTTAATTCGATGATTTTCGAAAATTTCTAAATAAATGAATTTTTGCATCATGCTTGAGTCGTGGATGATGTAATTGGGCATTTTTTCAGACTAAAATTCACTTATTACTGTCTTGGGTCACATTATTCAAGAATATTCATAGTCTTGAGAGAAAATATTAAACTATTGATTAAAATAATAGAAAACCCCTCCTCTCCTCCACTATAAATACCACCCTCACCCCCTCTTACTCTCACACCTATCAAGCTTTGATCATTGTCTAAATTTTACCCAATCGTCTTCCCAAGTCTCCTCCTCATGTCCAAAACCTATTGGTCTCACCAAAAGGCCAATACCAAAGGCCTTAAGGAGGATCTCAAGGAGAAGACATCAAGAGGTAAATATCCCCTTTCATTTTCTTGTGTTTTATTTTCAATTATTTTCATTTCATAAACTCTATTATACTCCACTTATCCTAGAGGAATGAAATATATGCTATTATATATATTCTTTATTTTTATCATGTTTATGGTAAAATCCATCATCATTCTTTCTATCCTATTCCTCTTACTCTAAAAATAAAAACACTATCCAAGATGTGTCGATTTACCGACATCACGGATGATGTGTATTAAATTTCCTTTAATTCCTTAAAATCTGGTTGTAAAACCATTTTAATTGTTAAAATAGTTTTTAAAGTGTATTATATATCCTATTTAATGTTCTGGAGTTAGCATATATACATAATATTATGTTATATAATGAAGCTAGTTTGTGATTATCAAAGAACCACCAAAATGATCTAAAAAAATATCACTAATGATTTATCTAATGATTTATCCTCATACCATATAAGAAAAATGATTTATGTCATCATTAAATATTAAGGAAACATATTAATACCATTTAATTCCACTTCTAATGTTTCTCTTCCATTCGACAGGAAAATCCTTTACGAACCGACTATGGAAATCATGAAAAGAGCACTCCCGAAACAATAGAATGAACAAAATATTATTAATTAATGGGTCGAATTATGTTATAAAATAATCATATAAGGTGTTATATACATCAATATATTTCTTTAAAATATTAATAAATATTTTTTAACCATTATACCAGAGGTTTAAACAAGTTTCAAGTACGAAAAACATGAGGTAAAGGAATTTTTAACCCAATTTCCATTCTTTGGGTTAACCTTCTAATTCATTGATTATATGGTACTAAGAATATTTGTGTAATGAATTTTCATTTATATTTTGTTTTATTATGTGTATCTAAAGTGTATACACATATTACTTTCATTCTATTAATTCTCACATCAATTATATGATATTCGTAAAGGACTTTCCTTTAAAAAACCCCATTTTTAAATTATATTTTACAAAATTCAAAAGCAATGTTTTTATGAATTTATTCATGTATTATGATTATGTTCTAGATGTTGGGAATTGTTTATGATGAAGGTTAGGACTGATATCTCCCTTAAATTCATTGGGTATGTGTATGTTGGTGGTCAGCCGTATTATTACTCCAAGTATAACTGCGATGGTTACACTATAAGGTAGCCATGAGGGTTATATTGTAAGGTAGATGTGAGGGTTACAAATCATAAGTGAGGTTTGAGGGTTAAAAAATTAAGTAAGAAATGCCCCAAGATACCCTTATGCTCTATTTATGTTTTCTATAACTAATGGAAATATCATGTTTTACAAAGTATGTATATGATTATTTATGGGTGAGAAGTATGGCTTTGTGAAAATGATTTCATATGTTTATAAGTATTCACAGACTAATGATTTATTTCCTTCTTTTTATATCCCTTACTTAGCTTTTTATTCTCATACCATGTTTTTAAATTATATCCATTGGTTATAAGGATGTTTAAGAGAAATAAAGAAGCCAAGTTAAATGTTATGAATATTTTTCAATGAAATCATGTTGTTGTTTTGTGTTTAAAATTTTATGTTTTGTAATAAATGGATACTATTTTAATGGTACCCAATTTGTATGCTTGTGGGTTGATATGTATGAGTTATTTCTTAACATTCTAAAACTATAAACCAAAAAGATCTTTGGGAATTTAAAGATGTGAGATCTAGTTGATATAACTGTAACATGTAATGTTTAAGGCTGATGCCTTATAATATTTTATGGGGTTTATGTTTAAAAATATATCAAATAGGTAAGGGATTTCTGAATCAATTTCATTTTTCTGTAAGACACATTCCATGTTCACCACATGTTTATTTTATGTGGTGTATATACTACCAATGATTTTATTTTATGAATATTCTCTAAAAATTGATGAGTATTTACATATCCATTTTAGGATCTCTCTTTTATGGGGTTTATGGTTCAAAAGTTAACAAATTGGTAATGGATGTTTGTCTCAATTTTCCTTCTTTCAGACATATGTTATGTTATTCACATATATGAATTTATAAGGCAAATATAAATTTACATTGATATTTAATAACATTAATTTATTTATCCTCATGATATTTTATGTTGCATTTTATTTTATTACTTCATGGGTCTTACTATCCAAAGTTACGAAAGTGGTAAAGATGTTACGTTACAATATCATCATTTATCAGGATTGTTTATGATTATGTTTATGATAATAAAATATTATGATAAATCTATAAATAAAATAATTAATTTTATCATCTTATAGATATGTTATGAGAATACATGTTTTATCTTTATTTTCATCTCTTTATATACCCAATATTTCAAAAAGAATATTTTTAAGAAAAATCAACTTTTCGGTCAAAAGCCCTTTTTCTTCTGAAACCATGTTTTCTAAAAATGTTTTCAAAAATGATTTTAAAAGGTCATTAATTGATTTATTAAATCAATTTTTACCTCATTTTTAATTTTTACAAAACATTTTAAAATAAATCTTCACATCATTTTCAAAAACAATGACTGTTTGGATTTTACTAAAATTGTGAAAAGAATATTTATTTTTAACATTCATAGAATGGAAAATTTATCCCATTATCATGAAAAATCAATGATTTCAAGATTCCCTTACAATTTATCAATTTTATTTTCAAACAAAATATTTTCCTTAATATTTTTGAAATTTTAATATTTTTAATAAATTATTTCAAAAGGTAATTATTATGTATTTTTTTATGTTTTTAAAAATTCATTTCAAAGTGTAATGGATATTTTCCTCAAGAAATGTCTTAAGTGATTTTCAAATATTTATTCATAAATTTCCAATGTTATTTGAAAAGAAAAGGATTTTTAAAATATTTTATGTTTTAGAAAGTAATTTTCAAAGAATGCTTATTTTTTATAAGAAATGTTCCAAATGATCAATGAAAATAATTTTCCATATAATCCTTCAATATAAATTATAGTTTTATAGGGATATTAAATAATGAAACATTCTTATTATTTTTCTGAATGGTTTTTTTATGATGAAAATATGTTTACGAAAACTTTTTTTTCCACGGGTTACATCGTGATAATATTATTATGTAACCTGCTTTCTTCTCCACGGGTCATACAATGATGAAATGATGAAATAATTATTAAAAATGTATCTTTTACAGTAGTTATGATATGATTAAATGTTTATAAATACATTTCATTTAATAGGTTATGGTATGATGAAAGTTTATGATCTAGTGGAACATATAATAATGATTTTCATAAAGGGATGGGTGGGACCTATATCTCCATCTAATGCATTGGGTAATGATAAATGTTATATGAGATAAGAGGGTACGTGGTTAGACATCCCAAACCCATAAAATGAGGTTACATGGGTGGTCAGACCAAGCCCAAAAATGAGGTTATACAAGTGTTCATTCCAAGCCCAAAAAATGAGGGTACACGAGTGTTTGGACCAAGCCCGAAAATGAGGGTACACAAGTGGTTAGCCCAAGCCTGAAATAGGTACATGAGTAGTTATCACAAGACTAACATGTTATGAATTTATTTTTGGATGGAATTGACATATTATTTTATATTCTTATATGTATTCCACAAATCTATATGTTATGCCAATATTATGATCTCTGGATCCTGTTCTTTGATTCCTTTATGATTAATGTCTTATGAAATTCCAATCTTTATTCCATGAATCATGTTAATGATCTATGATAGTTTGGGTACAAACTTCATTATTTATGATCTTTATAACATACCCTTATTCTTATCTTATTCATTCATATGAGTATAGATTTATATATCTTATGTTTACCCTTACTGTGCATATGAGCTCACCCTTTCTTATGTTTACTTTACCTAGGTTATGAATAAATATTTTATCTAGGGTATGTTTATGAAGAGTACTAAATGGAAAGATTTTTATGGTAAATATTGATTATCTTTCACTATATTAGAATATTTTGTTCCAAGTTTCCAATGGCACTAAACTATTATAATCCTCATGCGTGTGTTTGTGAAATGTAGTGAATATTCATCTAAAATATGTAATATCCATGTATGAGAAGCATGGTTCACTATACCAATAAAAAACTAACCCACCACCACAATTATAAATTTATATTCAAGTAATTATTTCTCATAATCTTCAAAATAAATCATGTTCAAACCCTTGAAGAGAAAATTTTCCTTCCAAATAATGTGGAATACTTTATTATTCTAAGAGAATTTGTTATGATAAGTGACAAACTAATATTTAGGAATTTCTTTAAAGAGATCATAAATGTTGATCTTTAAAATGAATGGATTCCAAATCATTAAAAATAGTGGTATTAGAGATGAAGAGATTATGATATTTAATCTACTTATGTGGTGGTTATTTTTCATTTGTATCCTACGCAATCAAGTGACAAGTAGGTGAAACCTATCAATATTTATGATTTCTATTCTAGGTTAGTGTGTGTGCATGTGTCTATGTGTTGGGAAATGTGAAATCAGTGTAGTTTAACTAAAGAAGAAGCCATGATGTCCAAAATATTACAACATTGATAGAGTATTATGTTATGATATAAATAAAAATTTCATACTATGTGTATTTTTTAGATGGACAAATGATTTATTGAACTGTATACCTATATTTAAAATGAAAGGGAATTTTTATGAATGATTTGAATAATTAATTTTTCTTGATTACATATTAAGTAATTATTTTATTTTGTAGATTTAATCGATATCCTTTTTTATATATTCTTTAAGAAATTATATCCCAAAGTGGGATTTTATGCTATTTTATGTATTATATGACTATGTTATATACATATTGTTGATGGGTGAATATAGTGATTAATTTTGATAAAAAAGTAGACACTTGATAAATAATAATGACTTTCCTAGGTATAATTTGGGCTGATATTTAGGAAATTTCTTTTGATATGTTATTTATATAGTTAGAATCTCATTGATTAAATGTTTCATAAAATTATAGAATTGTAAAATATTTAATGAGGATCTTGAATTTAAAACTATGAATGAGTAAGAAACAATGTCAACAAGGTAAATTAAACAAAGATGATTGAAAAGTGGTTGTAAGTAGTTTAATTCGTAGTTCAATTACCATGAAAATAAACTCTTCATTAGCTATAAGTATTTTTATAAATATATTTCACTCACCGTGTTTCCTAAAACCATAACATACTTGACTTATAATATTTTATAAGTATATTAATAACACTAAAATAAAAGTAATCTATTTTTTTCTAAGAGATTATCAAAGTTTTTAGATATAGTTTAATACAAAGATAAAACCAGCAGTAACTATAATCAAACTATCAACTAGGTAAATGAAATTTATATATAAAATCAAGGTTTATTTAAAACTCAAAGAAGTATAATAAATATAAAACACACAATCAATAGTTCAAATTATTTACTCACTATGATTTAAATATCTATGAAAGTAAGGAAAAAATCAATATTATTTTTCTTAAATTGTTTATTTTTTATAAAAAAACAACATTACATTTGTTAGTTAAAGATAAGTAGGAATATGTAATAATTAATATTTCCCTAGTGTGAATAATATCATTGAACCACGATCATCACTCAACAACTTCCATGATGGCTACTTCATTATCACTACTGATAATGTTAAAAGAATTATAATAAAGATAAACCACCAAAGAATAATATGAGTTTAAAGCATCAATATTATCACTATAAGAAAGATCCCTAAAGTTTGTGAGATCATCTTTATCTTGGGGATGATTTTGGACCATCAATATTTTTATATATAACACGAACATTTGATAATGATACATTTGGGTCTTATTTTATCCTACCTAAATCCAAGAAAAATTAAAAATATATTAACATATAAACTTATAAAATATATTAACATATAATTTATATGAACATATAAACAGTTTTAACATATAATATTTTAATCATATAAACTATATTATTAAATAAATACATTTATAAACCAATTCTAAATTGTCAAATATTTATGTTAATAAAAAAAATTTAAAAAATGTTTATATATTTATTTGGGTGTTTATTTGTTTAATAAAACTAACATATAAACTATATGAAATTTATAGGCTTAATTTTTTTTTTAAAATTTCCATATAAGATAATATAATTCTATGAAATTAATATATAAAATCATATTTTCATTAACAAATTTAAAATATAATCCCTAAAACATCAATAACTAAACCTAAATACCAAGAGAAATTCATCTATTTGAATGATTTTTTCGTACAGAAGTAAACGATAAATGAAATAAATAATTATATACCATTAGGTACAATGATGACATTTAAATACTACTTGAGTAAGTTGTTTGGGATCTTTATTCAAAAGTATCACCCTATAAGGAAATTAACAGTAATGTTAGATTGAATGAAAACTCATATTTTGGACATAAATGGTTGGAAGCAGTTACTTATATTCACTCTTGTATGAAAATACCCATTCTTACACTTGTGAATGGAAGTAATTCATCATCAATCTTAGACTAAAATCAATAAAAATATGCATATAAAATAAAATATTAGGAATATTTTATATGAATTAGCACTAAATCCTTAGAAAACCATTTAAATACATATGAAATGATTAAATAATAAAACTTAAACCCCATATTGAAATAAGAATATAAAAACAACAAAATCACATTACAATAATAAAGGGGATTAAATAAAAAATAAAATCATGCAATAATAAAGCATTATACTTGAAATTTCCCTCAAAAAATAAACACACTAATGGAAACCAAAATTATCATATTAGTGAAAACCAAAAATATGATAACTAACTAGAAATAATCCTTTGAATTTGATATTTTTATTATTATAAATGTTTCATCCAATGAGGTACACGACAAGTACCAGTAAACATGGATTGAACTGCCTTTTGAAAATAAACAGTAGTTAAGTTAAAATGTAATATATTGTCAAACATTAAAATTTGTTAATACACCATGATAATAACTTCATCTAATGAATAAAAATATTGAATAAAGTTGAGTCACCTATGTTTTGTTTATAGGATGACACAATTCTAAAAATGCTTATAACACTCATATTATATTTTATAAAAACTTATTTTATCACAACATTGAAATACTTATAAATTTATAAAAAACAATAAAAAAATTAAAATTCTAGAATAGTAATAAAAAATATATTCTTTCCCATTAAAAAAATTAATCCCCAATAATTATTCATGAATAAAATTATACCTCATTTACTTAAAAAGTAATTCTCTATATTTTGAATTACATGTCACACTATTATGTATCCTATTAAATTAAAAAACATTGTAAAAATTAATAAGTCATGAGACATCAAAAAGTAAAATTTCATTTAATGGAAAATAAATATTATAATAGGGATTAGTGTAAAACATATCTATTAAAAATACTTAAAAAAATATTAAAAATGCATAAATAATATCTTAATATTCCAAAAATTAATTAATTTAAACATAAGATTTATAGTATTTTATGACATAAAAAATTAATTATACTTATTGAAAACTATTTAAGCACTTAACAAGAAAATATTGAGTGCATTATTGACTACACTTATTGAAAAATATTTATGCACTTATCAGATATGATAATAAATTTAAAAAATAATAATTTTTTGTTTTATTACTAAAAATATGTATAAATAAGTTGTAGAAAAATATTTCATCAATGGGAAAAAATATATAAAAACTTACAATAAGTGATAAGTTCTATAATTAGATTTTTTTATTTGTTATCAAATAAACTTTGACAAGATAAAAAACATGCAATAGTTCCTAGAAAATTTAATATACCCTTAATCTTCATGTAATATTGGTACTATTTCAAGTTGGGTATGATCAGGTTGGAAGAGGGAATGAAGAACATGATTTTAAGTCACCACTATAAACGTACATAAATATAAACATAGAATAATATGAAATATAAACAATTCATACATTTGAAAAAGTATAAGAATGTATAAATAGTGGAAGAATCAAATTATACAACAACAATGCAATGGGATCCAAATAGTCATTGATATATGGATAAAAGCATGAAATTGTATGTTTATGGAAAAAATATGTTTCAATATATAACTAAAGTCATGTCCTAATAGAATAAAAATCAGTTTATAGGGGAAATTGGGGGAACTCTAACTAGTTATCCATATATTGTTTTATAGATGTACAAGAGGTAGGGATTTCACATGATAAATTGAATAAGGGAGGATTTATCTTGGGCCAACCAAATAGGGTTAGTGATAAATCAAATAAGGAGGTAGATCATGAGGGTAGGGATTGGTTTGACTGAGAAATTGGGAAGTTGGGGTCACCGCGTCAAAGGAGAAGAATCGAGGGTGACCACATTGAAGTGTGAGAATATCGGGAGGTTGGGTGGCCACGTATGAGCAGTGTCAGAGTTGTATTGAAGCCATGTCCGAGTAACGTTAGTGGAAGAGGACCATGGGGAAGTGGGGTAGCCACATCATAAGAACATTATAGAAGGATTCAGGGATTCCACGTCAAAGAAGTGTCAATGGAGAGGTGGGGTGGCCCCATTGGAGAATGAGGGTTGTGGGGAGTTTGTGTGGCTGTGTTGGAGGTGGAAAATCATGGATAGGTTGCGTGGCCATGTCAGAGTAGGCGGATCATAAAAACATTTATGGGAGTAGGGTTTTGGGGATGAGGAGGGTCATCAGGTGGAGTAAAATCATGAGGGTTAGGGTAGAAATTGGGAATTGGCGTGGGATACTTCCATAAGTAGTACAATAACCATGGGAATAAATTAACTATAGCCATGTTATTTATTTTTCATGGCTATAGGTTATTGGATATAGCCCCGAATTCTAGTATTAGGAAAAGATAAACAACTGATACTGTAAATGAATTAGTAACAACTAATCCTAAAATTTAGTATGAAAAAGGTTACCACAAACATAAAAGGTCCAAATAAAAGCCCACCAAAAATTCAAAAGGGTTCAAACATAAAAAAATAGGAATGCTATCAGAATGAAAATATTGGAATAATCTATGGTCTGTTTACCATAACTGAGCCCTATCTACTCATATTTATACTAGGAATCCATTGAAAGGCCTCCCGTCGGTATAAGACATGAAATGTTTGGGAGGATCCCATGCAGGGGTGAATGTAAACATACCCAGTAGGACACCCAAAAACCCTAAAACTCAAAGCATCAAAGAGTGTGTAATATCTATACCACATAACTAAGGGAATAAATATTATAACACAAACATACACATAAGAAGACTCCATGTCTCAAGGTGAGTTCACATCCTCACTACCAACTAAGGATTCTAATAGAGGCTCAATGGTAACATTCATCCCAGAGAACTGACTCATCAATCCACACTATACTAATAGAACACATCTAAGAGAATATACTCATTGTGTCTTACCATGAATAATTACAAAGAAACTAGGAAGTATCATATGAGATACTCACTTAATAAGACTACAAATTACTAGAAGATAACATATTCCAATATAAAAATAGGGGATCATGCCCAAGGATTATGGGAGGATACCTAAACCTATATAGATTAACCCATTATAAATGGGATCACATGTCCTAGATATCAGAAATGGGACACCAGACTCAACCTGGGGAAGAATGATAGAGGATCACACCCTGAACCTCACTGATGGATTCTTGACTCTATACAAAACTAAGCAATAGAGGTCATTTCTTATCCTATTCATAGGATGATATTCCTCAATGTATTAGGGATAGACTGAGGGAATGCACCCACACTAACATTATTTGAGGGAAATCACCCAAACTCATACCTTAGTTAGATAAATTATAAAATGTTCTATAACCTACCCCAAATACAGTACATGATGTGTCCCATGGAGAACACCACATGTCTCACCGAGTTTGGCATTGCTCATATCCTATCATCTCACATAGAATGTACCTCCCTATATACATGACATGTTAGTATAACACACAATGTTTAGAGGTTGGGTAGGCACTCAGCATATGCGTCCTACTGAAGCCCTTGAAATTTAAACCACTTTTGTGAAAATAATTCTTTATCTATATAAAATGAAATTATTAAACACAAACATTTCCATATTTTAAAATTATTCATTTGGCATGTAAAATTTGAAAAATCTTCTTTTATTAAATATATTTTTTATTTTGAGTCATATGTGTGTAATTATTATTCACTTACTAATATACATTTTTAATAAATAATAATTATATTACCATGAAAATATTTTATGTATTTCATAAAAAAATGAATAAATAGTGGTTACATTACCATAATAAAATACCGAGTCTTACATTACCCCCTTAAATAATTTTATACTCTAAATTTTGGGTATATATCAATACATAAATAAATGAGGGAAAGTATGCATTATAAATAAATAAAAATATCTAAAAATATCATTAATCACCTTAAAATCTAATCAACTAAAACCTCAAAAGGGTTATCTATGAATTTAAAATTATGTTCAACCATAAAATTATTAACCCATGATGGTATCCATAACTCTTAAAATATGATCATTTAATAACATACTAACATCTAAAGTTATTTAAGCTCTGATTTGATACTAACTAGGATTCCCTAAACTCATACTTTCAGATCTAATGCTAATAACAGATTCATTACCCAATATCATTGAAACTAACTGATGCAACCCAAACATATCCATATATAATTAAAATATAAAAAAAATATCGATTCATTAACATACCCAATAAATTTTAGGTTTATAGTTTTATATATTTTTAAAAAAATTTAACTAATGAAACCTGTATCTTTCCAATCTAATGAGAATTTTTCCTTTGCACTAAGAATTTATTATTTTACAACAAGTCTTCAATATCTCTCACAAAAATTATCCACACATGATACCATTCTAGGAAAATCATACTTAATGATCTTATTTATAACCTAGAAAAAATGAAACACAAGAAGGGTGAGATGAAATTCTCAATAAGGTTTAGTGTACAAAGGATTATATCATGGAATAATCAAGGAATGAATAATATGGTAGGAATAAATAATATCCAAATAATTCCTTATAACTGGTAAAATAAAAATGTAATATGTATATGGATAATAATTTTTTTAAAAATCACATGGACAACAACAATTTATTTCATTGGGATGGAATGCATCCTATCAAATATCATAAACATATCATCAAGGCCTCATTCCCAGACATCACATATAAACAGGTAAGGTTCACACCAAATACCCATGTTAGTTTGTCTCATGAGACCTACCAATTTATTGAGCGGATATATAATTCTAGGACCCAAAAATAAATATTTTTTTTCATTGAATTCATAAATTCGAATAAAGGAATAAACAATAAAATATATAACCAATATGACTTAGTAATAAATAAGTACCCATATTAAAATAATAAGTATACATATTATCAACATTTCCCTAATAAATAAATTGAATAACTTTCTTGGTATGAAATATTAAAAATTAAATCATATAGAGTAATGGGTTTATGGTTAATTCAATTCTAGAAAACACAAAAATAAAAATAGTGCAAGTGATATAGAATAAATCCATGAAAATAAAAGAGAAAAATGAAGTCAAGAAATAGAATAAGAGTTATATAAAACATAACCCTTACAAAAAATGAAAGGTATGGAATATAAATTCATTATATAATATAAATGGTAATAAATGAAACATAACCCAAAAAGAGATAGATATTATAGTGTTTGAGATGAAAATGGAAGTGGAAACATAAATAAAAATTCCACAAAGCATTTGTAATGTGGTTATAAAAACAAACTTTTTAGTCACTTTAAAATTACATTTCAAAGGGATGAAAGGAGGGCATTGAAAAAATAACTGTAAAATAATTAAAAATATTTAAACCTTGAAAATAAATAATTTTAATTATAATAAATATGTAGTGGAAGATAAAATATACATAAGTTGAATTAAATCCATTTATTTATTCTTCTAAAATTTTACCCTTTATTTTTAAAATAAAAAATTCACAGAACAATGGGAATATGATTTTATTTGAAAAAACATAGAATCATGGAAATTAATGTTAATTATGAATAAAAACCGTGATGAGATATAAATTAATTCACAAAGAATATGTTAAAAAACAATCTTTTCACACTTTAGTAAATAAAATCAAGGATTTCTAATAAAAAAACCATAATTTTTTTTAATAATTTTTTTAAATAATGTTAAATATAGTAGACAATGAAATTAATAATTATTAAAATAATAAAGAGTACCATTTTTGAGAAAATATAATGAATATGGAAAACGAATAGCGATATTACTAATTATAAATAAAATATTAGGTCGATTCCATATATAAGAAATCATTTTTCCGAATTATGAACCAAATAGAGGTGAAATGTCAAGAAGAACTATAAAAATCATAAAATAAAGAGGTAAAACTATATAATAAAATAATATTTTTGGTTAAATTAAACTTATGAGGAAAATTTTAAATAATTATGGCTATATATCAATTAAATTAAATTAATTTAACATCAAGCCTTATGACTTAGGTAATGAATCAAAAGATAAAAAATATTTAGATATTAAATGAAAATGAAACTCCTAATTATAATAAGTGATTTAAGGTATAAGAATTCAATAGGGTAGTATTTAGACCATATAAAATTAAATTGGTTCATAATAAAAAACATGTATCAAGTAATTGAAATCGAGACAAAAACCTTAAACTCCATTTTATTTCGTCATGTTTATGCACCCTAGGTAATGAAAGTATGTTTATCGAAACATGAATTAAAATGTGAATTATATTCTTTTATGTAATTATTTATTAGTTATAATCATTATAATTTAATTATTAATTTTACATTTGAATATATAATGGCTTTAATATATGTTTTCCTTCAAATTATACTTTCTTTGATCGCATGATTTCAATTATTTGTAATTTATCATTTTTAAAATTATTTATAAAATCATATAATACATAAAAATACATTTATATTAAATAATCCACATTAACTATACATATAGGCTATATCAATAATAAATAATCCTCTATTATGGTTCATAAATAGCTTGTGAATCATTGCAAGAGTATCCTCTGGGACTGTCAAACCAAGTGTGTAGTTAAGACCATTAGATATAAACTGAGTGATGATTGTGTTAATAACCAATTTTTTTTAGGTTTATTACCCATAGGTTCATCTAATACAGAGTATACAACTATTCTTTCATATCTCGGTAAGGATGTTATTAATAGGAAACCACACACTCAGTACTTTAACAAAATTTTAGGTTATTTCATGGATACATGAGTGTTTGAGAAGTAAAAAGGCTTATGAAGGTTGTATAGTGAGAGGGAATGATTCTATCAAATTGATAATATAATAAGGAATTTATAATAATTAAAAATAATAAAATTTTTCATTGAATAGAAGGGGAAATGGATAGATTACAAAAATAAAGGTAGAGATGAGGTTAAGAACCCCTACCTTGCAAAGTAGCTTTGTAAAGCTTGAGAGGAACGTCTTATAAACTTATAAACTCCTTGAAGATACTCTTGAGAGGGTAAATGAGAGATAATTAATGCTAAATTTATTTTTGTTATAGAGGATTGGGTTAATGGGTTGGTATTTATAATTGAGGAGGGGGTATTTTGTGTTAAAATATTGATTATTTTGTTATTTAAGCCAACTACTTTTGGGTGTCATTTATTACAATGAAATTAGTTGGATTATTATTAAATAAAGGAGGGGTATTTTAAATTTAAATAAAAAAATAACCAAATGAAACTGTCCAACCACTTCATCAAATAAAAAGAACCAAAAATAAATTTTATTTGAATAAAATATAATTTAGGTTAAAAAATGTCAAATATAAGTTTATAAGTAAAACTTAATATTTTTAAATTAATTATTTTACTCTTTAAAAACATTTTTTTTTGAAAAAAATGGGTTTTAGAAATTTTTATTTCAAGATTACATCATAATGATTCCATTAAAGTTACGATATTTATAAAAACTATAATTTTTACTATTCACCAAAAAACAAATTCTTTAAAAAAATACCAAAAATTAAAACTAAAATAATTTAGATGTGGTGATTCCAAATTTAAATAATTGTTTTTGAAAATAATTTTCTCTCTCTATGAAATTTAATTATTAAATAAAGATGATTTTGTATTTTAAAATTATACATTTAGTGCAAAAAATTTGAAATCTATTCTGCTAGTAAATCTAATTTTTATTCTGAGTCATATGGGTTTAATGAATATTAATTAATTAATATAAATTTTTAATAATTAATAGTTATTTTACTATAAAATAATTTTATGAATTTTATTATAAACTTGAATAAATAAAGGTAATATTACCTAAGTTGATTCTTGGGTCTTACACAAGACTTATCGTCATTCAATACAACCTAAAATACACACAACCCATATATTATTATTCTTCTTATTTATGAAAAATTAAGTTCACATACTAACTTCTTATTCCCTATTCTTCCTCCACTTTAGTAAAATAGAAAATATGGGTTCTTATTTTCTTTTCTTTGATAACTAAATTATTCAGGATATGTAGTGTTAACTCTCTTCTTCATGGTCTTTAATAAATTTTTTTTCTAGATAAGAAACACTATAAATTCTCATAATTAATATATTTATTAAAACTATAGAATATATAAATATATACTATAAAAATGTGGAACAAAATCGGTTCTATTCCTTCTAATCAGTATTCACTTCACTCTGTGAATTAAAATTATCCATGATTATAGACATTTCAAATACTTATAACTCACATAGAAAATAAATTTCATTTAATTGTATGAAAACTTCTTGAAGAAATATAGTAACTATCATAGTTTAATATCCATAATTCCACAATTCTTATTCACTCTATATATCCCAATAGAATCATAAAAAACTATAGCATTATATTTTTACAATCAATGTTAGCTCACAAGGAATAAAAAAATTCAAAAATTAGGGCCAACTAATATAGCATAATAATTTTATAGGTCTCATGATGTATGTGTAGTATCCATTATTTTACCAAAATTTTATCCAAAAAACCAATGTTTCATAATACTATTTAATGTTTGAAAATTACTAAAATCAAATAGAAATTAGTGTTATACAAAACAAAAAAATTATACGGTATAAAGTAATACATGAGCCAAAGTTTTACACCCTTGAAAAGTTATTTTTTGGACGTCCCATAAAAAGTCAATGTTCTATGACTCACATATGAAGTACTGTGAGGAATTTCATATATGGTGGATCAAGTATTATACCCTTATTATATAATTCATATGAGATGTATATTTATTTCATATGAACTTCTTCATATGAAAATACCATTTCATATGGAATCTCTTTCATATGATATCTTTCATATAAATATTAAATACCATGAATTTTTTTTATTTCATAATATAATATTTCAAAAGAAATTTCTTTCATATGTAATTTATTTCTTGTGAGAACTTTTCTATAAATGTGTTTCATATATAATCTACCTTGATATAAATATATCTCTTCTAATCATGGAACAAGGCATGGATATTTATGGATAGGTGTGTGTTTGACCATGTGAGGAAGATAATATGATGCACCAAAACATTTAAACTCAATGCAACACACATTTTATGTAATGAATAGTGTAACAAAATAATTGATCCCAAATTCAATTCTTCCTCAGATGTATACTTACTAAGTTATCCGTTGACCCACCATTAAATCCCTTAGGTCCTTCCCACCTGATGGGTCTTCCATGTCAGCATGTATGGGGGTTAATTCTTCATTAAAAATTGACTCATGATGGGTGTGATCTCCTTAGGTTAGTGCTGACCCATATTGGACTTTAAACTTTCTGCTCAAGGATTGTTCACCTTTGAAATTATCAAGATGTCTCTATGAGATGGCCTGGTAGATCTGGTGCTCAATTAGATTGAGTTGACCATATTTTTTGTTGCTTACTCTTCTTGATTGAATTTGAAAAATTATAGACTCTAATGAAAAAATACTCAAAAACTCAACTCACATCCTTCCATTTCCCATCCTTCTTTTCTTCTCTTTTAACTTTATCAAATTAATTTTATTCTATTAATAAATATTAATTGATATTTTAAAAATTATTCATCATAGATATATAGATCTCACCATTATAAATTATCCATGGGACAAAAACACTTAAAATATGTTTTACCTATAATATGAATGGTTATACAAAACTCCAAAGGAAAGAAATATTCCCTTTTTATATTATTAATCATAATAAATCATTATAGTGACATCCATATTTTTTTCCCAAATCTATTTAAATTTAGTAAAAGTGGAAACCTTATTAGGAACTCTTTTTCTTAAAACAAATCTTGGGTTCTCCATCCAATCTTCTATAATACTGATTTATTCTCAATATCCTTCAAAATATTGATATAAATCTTCATCCTCATGTGTTATATATGATAATTAAAAACCACTACAACACATAATTTTTTTCTCAATAATCTCCCCTTTTGTATTTGTTTTCAATACCCACATAAAATTATATGTTAATATATAATATTGAATTATTTCTTTATTCTCTCCCCAATTATCATTATCTTTCATTTTATTTTCTTTATACCCTTATTAACAATAAATAAAAAGTACTTAAGAGAGAGGTATCAATTCATACTCAAGAAATATAACATTAAACATTCCACTCTAAGTTCTTGTGATCTATAGTAAGTTTAGAAAACAATTCCTCCTCCTTAATATTATAATTTTATTTTTCTACCAATGTCTAGAGAATAATAAATTATAAATTTTTTAATGAAATTTGATCATGCACCTTATAGAATATTCATATCTATATAAAGTAATATTTCTATAATATTGTAAAGAAATTATTTATATGTGTCCTCTTAAATAGAAAATTCCGATAATATTTATCAAGGTGTACCTATTCCATAAATATATTACAATATTTTATAAGTATATAATTCACTAAATTTATATTTTAACATTAATATCCTGATTTAATAGTATACCAAACTTCATCAAAGATGATCCCATATTTATTTTAGAATTCCAATTGAGAGATAAATCTAGGATTTTTTAATGTTCTTATAGCTATCCAGCTATGAAAATGTTCACTTATTCTCAAGTTCCACTCTTGAGACCATACTTCACCTTTAATTACATAAATTTTAATATCACATATACACCACAAATAATAAGGAATAATGTGGAACTTATTGATCTTGAATTTGAACAAAAAATTGATAGGATTTTATTAGCCTACCTATTCCATTTAATCGCACATTAATTATTTCACATATATACCTTATATATATATATATTTACTTTAGGTAGTATGTAAATCATATTAAATTGAACTCCATTGTGTGGGTTACTTGAATTTTTTATAATCATTCATTCCTAATTCAATCTTAATCAAAATTAAGGATTATTTTTATAATTTAATTATGCTTAAACAAACTTTAGTAGTGTGTCCATCTTTGTTACATCTCCCACATAGTTCTTCTTTAACTCATTTTTTCACTTGTTGAAAACCTTTTATGAATTTTGATATCTTCTTGTGGATTTTTTTTATTTTTATTTGTTATAAGATTTTACTTTTTCTTACTCTATCTTCTTTGATTTATTTAAATCCATTAGACAAATCTGCATACATTATTTGGATACATTGATATCCTTTTTAGAATATACACGTGGATTATTATGACTTATTTTCATTAAACGAGTATCTTTGTATGTAACACTCATTCTGAAATTCTTGGGTATGTTACCCAAGGATATCTCATATACTTTATACACAATATTTTTAGGAATATTTTAGTTTTAACCTTTATCCATTTTCTTCCCAATGATGTCTTATATTTCTTCCTCAGATTCCATTGTCCTATTTCTCCATTTTTTCGATACATGTTTAGCTGATCATACACTATTCCCATGACCAAACCGATTTTATATAGCATAGAGTTTTTCAAGAGATTAAAACCATTTTGTATTATAAAATTTTCCCTTCATAGTTTTTGGATGCTTCTTCTTCTTTAGGATTTCCCCCATTGAATTTGAATTCCTTTGAACTTAATCATATGATAGATTGTGCCAAAAATTTAAGGATCTATAACCAAATTTTTTATCACACCAACAATGACCTATAACCCTTAATTTTATTCTTTGGATATGAAGACATCCTGATTTTTCAGAACTAATAGCATGCAGTTTTTTTTGGAATTTTTCATTAACTGTTTGAGCTTATTTTGGGTAACTATTTCTTATATACATTCTTCAATCCACCCTAAACATGGCGGTGAGATTCTCATCATTTTTATTAATCCATTTTATGCAAAGATTTTGTATTTAAACCTAAACTATATATAAAAATAGATTTAATAAAAACATTATATTTAGGTACGGATAATACCTTTAATTTTAAATTTTGTAGATAATGATCATTATATTATTTTATTATCTTCTTCTCACATGGTAGAGGTTTTTTCCCATAATAATACTCTATAAAGTAATGTATGGTATAAACTTCTTTAAATTTTAGTTATAGAGCATGAAACCCAGATAATGGTAATATTAATTCAATTTCTTGTCTTTTTAAATTTTTTAAAACATATTTTATAGATTCGTATATAATATGATAATTTTATATGAATTTTCAATTATAAAAGAAAAAGTTTTATTCTAATTGAAATGTTTTCCATGAAATATATGGTTTTATTAAAAGATTAAAATTATAAATTTTAAAGAATTAAATTTATAAAATGAAATTAATTTTCAAATTTAACATATCAAAATTATCTTAGGATGATTTTTGGTATATTTTTAAAATATTGAGCTTTGGGTGAATAGTGAAAAATATTGACTTTTGTTACAAATGTCATTTTATTTTAAAAAATTACCACTATATTTGGATCATTATTAAAGTTAAATTATTTTATTTTGACTAAACATAATCCAAATAATTCCATATGAATTAGTATTATATTTCTTTTAGTGTTACTTTATTTTTAGGCTTAAAACTGATTTTTTCAGAAAAAAATATTTTTCATTACATTTTATGTTATTATACTAAAATAATTTATATCACTTAATAATATTGAATCTTGAAAATTTTATTTCATATTTGGAATAATTAGGGTCAAATTTATTAATTCATCCAATTTTATTTTTTTCTTTATGAATAGTAACCTTGGTAAAAATGTTGTCACCATGGTAAAAAGGAGAGACATGTTAATTAAGGTTAAAAATAGGTGAAAAGGTCACAAAATGTTATCTTAATTATTATTGGATGATGGAATTAAATAATTATCAAATTATACTTGAATTTGACTTGTTTAGGTTCCACTTTCTTATGAATAAGACTTTATATTATTTTAAAACTCTGAATAATTACAAGAGCGCTGGTCCCTTCACTTAAAAAAGGTCAACCCTCTCCTATTTTTTTCACACCACCTAAAACTTTTAGATCAACCAAGAAATAAAAAAATAAATTCCCAATATCCCTCCTAATTTCATATGGGTCCTATTATTCTCAAAATACCAATCATATAAGGATTAATGTGTAATACAAAGAGAGATATCTCAGGAGAAGTTATAAATCCATACCGACCTATTTCTAGGTTACATCTTCCTCTTCCCCATTCAAATCCATTATTACCACTATAACATAATGAAATAAGTACCTTAATTATAATTAAATATTATTATGTATATGAAAAAAATATTTTCTATCTATTTTTCATCCTATGGGAAATGAAAACATCATCCATGTGTATGTGTGTACTACCACCTCCACAAAATGTTGTGTTTCATTTTACATCACCACCTCACATGGTAGGTTATAAATAAATAAGTAATTAATATATAACTTTTTTATGAAATTACAATTATTCTAAAAATATAATATATTTTTAACATTATTACCCTTTTCATCTATTGTAAATTGATAACATCTCTCGTGAGTACATTTGGAATACCGCCTCTACAAAGTGATGCAATTAATTTTTAATTACCATGTAACATGGTTGCCCATAAGTATGAAAATAATGAATAAATATAAAATTTATAACATAATTATGATTTTAAAAATTAAATTATTATATACCTTATTTATTTTTTATCAAGTATAAAAATGGAAATGTCGCGTGTGTGTATGTGCAAAATACCGCCTCCATGATACGATATATTTCATTTTTCACACCAACATTCCATGGATGATTCTAGAAATGTTTTTAATTTATAAAAATAATAATATTATCATGGTAATATTATGTAGATGATTAAACCAAGATATTATTTACCTTATTCATCCTACTAATGTCATTTTGGACTTATAAACTGAATATCCTAAATAACAACTAATATGAACTCAACCATTTTAGTAACTAAATAAAACATGGTAAAAAATAAAATAAATGGAATGATGATAATGTAATTAATTTGAAAAATGTTATAATGTAACTATAAAAATAATATAATTTTATTAATTATAAGGTTGGAAATATTAATAATACATGTTGGGAATCGAGGTAAAGAACTTTTTTAAAATCTTATTTTAATGTTTTCTTTCCAATTATTTTTAATACTTATTGAGGTTGTTTTAAATGTTTCAAGAATGTTTTAAATTATGATTAAAATGTCTTTAAAGTTAATTTCTTTATTATTTTTTACATTAATTATAAAGATTAAAAATAAATCTTTTCAATATTTTCTATACGGGTCATTTCGACTTTTTACAAAAAGTGAAAAAGAAAATTTTTATAACATATACGGCTTGAACACCATTTCCCAAAGTCATAAATATTATTCATTATCAGTATTACTTTTCATTTTTCTAGGTTTACTTTTAAATAAATTCTTTCTCTCAATGTTCTTAAAATAATTTAGTTTTCAAATGTTTTTCTAAAGAAATGAACCCTTTTTCTCATAACAATGAGATAACTAAAAGTGCAATTTCTTATGGGATTAAATACCAATTTTAATGGTTTTATTATTAGAGTGAATGATATATGTGTTATATTCATTTTATGGTTCTTGGATATTTAATATTAATAGAAAGTGAGACCGATATAGCTCTGATAAATAGTGAACCTGATATAGCTCTATAATGAATTGGGTAAAGTGATAAAGTTTACCGGTGATAGGATATTCATAAGATATTTGAGAATTACCTGGTTAGATGATTCCATTATTAGGGTTATTATAATTTTTAATGTTAGGATAATGTCCAAAGTCACCTACATGATATTATTTCATTTGTTCTTAAAATAAATATTTTGATTTCAAAAGGAAAGAAAATGAGATGATGTTTTTATGGAATGTTTATAGATTTTAAATAAAGGGTGAAAGTATTATTTTTTAAGGAACAATATTCATGAATATTCATATTTTCCATAAAAAACTTATGTTTATCATTTTTTCCATTATGATTACATATGAAATGTTTTATGAAATATATTGATCAATTAATTTTTTTATAATGGAAAATTAAATGGATATCTGAGATCAAATGTTTATAATGGAAAAGGAAGATTTTATTATGGATTTTTAGGGTTTAGAAATCGTATAATGGGTTTATTTAATTTTATTTCCCATATTAAATTTTGTTTTTTCCATCCCATGTTTTTTAATTTTTTTCATAGGACTTAAAAATGATTAAGAAAATTAATAAAGTCAGACACTCAATTATGATTGTTAACTTTAATTAAACAAGCATGACTTTATACAGAATTGGTTTTGAATAGAAAAATGGACACATTGTATAAATGTAAACTTTTTTATGTAATTTTTTACCCAATTTTCTAAAAATATAAAAAAAATTCCTAGAAATACATGGAAGTGTAACCCTTATTATAAATCATATACTATTTAAGGTATTGGTTGTCATATTTGGTATTAGAGAAAATGTTTATGTAAATTAAGATGTTAGGGTGATGCTAAAAGACATATTAAAGAGATTTTAATATATGGTTATTTTATAATTAGATATCTTTTCAATATTTCTATATTTATTTATCTAATCCTTGTTTATTCTGAATAGTTTTTCATAGAGGAAACTTGGAAGATGGGGTATAAAGTAATCAAGAGGACAATATCCTTTCAATATAACATCCTAGAGTGGTTGGAATTATAAAAGATAATTTTTATCTATGTTAACTTAGTTGATACATGCTATTAATGAAGGAACCAATTAAAGTGAGTGACTGAATTCTCTATAGAAGAATATGCTGATAATATAACATTTCATGAAACAAAATCCTCTGACTTTTGAAGGATCCTCAAACTTTGTGAAAGATGAAGAAAATTTTAATACTTTGGTGAAGATATTTGATGATATGGGATGTTTGGAAAATCCTAAGGTAACACTTTATATTTATCATCTTGAATGTGAAGTTGATCAATGATGGTCTTTGAATAATAAAATTAAGGAATAAAAGAAATTTATTCCATGTAATAGATGATATTTGAAGATATATTACTTGAAATGTATTTTTGTAAAGTTATTTTACTCAGAATGGAAAATAAATTCCTAGAGTTGAAACAAAATGAAGAGGAATCTATTGTTTCATATGAAGCTAATTGTACTAGATTGGATAGGTATGAACCAAATTTCAATTTGGACTATGATAATAAAATTGATCTATTTTACTTATGATTGAATCCATATTTACAAATGTATATTATTACTCATGTTTTTTAAGTTTATAAGAAAATATTGTAGTGTACTAATAAATTCAATATTGAGTATGTATAATTTTGCAATAATAAGGATATTAAGAGATCTGGGTGGTAGACAACGGGGAGTAATTCATTAGAGAAACCTGAAGGTAAGAAAATTCAATTCCCCTCATGTAGTAAGTGTATAAATAATCATTATAGAGAATATATTATGAGATATGGGAAGTGTTACAAATGTGGAAATTCTAGACACATGGCCCATGACTATAAAGAAAATAGCAATGGTAATGGTCAGACTGAAAATGAAAAACATGAAGTGAAATATTTAATTATAATGAGATGGGACATTATCGTAATTCATGTATAAATTTTGTAACTCAAGGTGTGAATAATCATGATTGGATACATAAAGCTACAAAAAGTATTTTTCTACTATAATAGAAGACGAGAGACCCTCAAATAATGTTATGATAGGTCCATTAATTATTTATTCAAATTATGTCAATGTCTTTTTTATTTGGGATCCACATGTTATTTTATATATAAGAAATTTTCAAGTAAAATGTAAATCCCATTTCAACAAATTAAGGTAAACATTTCTAGGGTTTTATAAAGGCAATATGAATTTTTAAATATTTTTTGGTTACCTTCTCTGGAAGGGTTTTCCTACAAAACTTCTTTTCCTTAACATTGTAGAGTTTGATGTTATTCTGGGTATGGATTGAATTCTTATTTATCATGATAAGTTAGATTTTAGATATAAAGAAGTTATTTTTTAGAACGAGTTTCCATTTTTATATATGAATTAATTCACACCTTTGATAAAATATCAAGAAGCTGGGAAACTGATAAAAGATGGAAGTGAAATTTATCTCGAATATATTGTTGATAATAAAGGAACTATTTAATATAGTGATTTTCCACTATTAAATGAATATATGTATGTATTTTATAATTATTTTCCTATTGTTATTCAATATTGAGATGTTTATTTTACCATTGAATTAGTTCCTGATGTTAAGAATATTTCAAAACATCCCTATCAAATGGATTCAGTTGTGTTGTTAGAATTAAAAATTAAGTTACATAAATTGATTTATAAGGATTATCTTACCTAGAACTTCACATTAATGGGATATTATTATATTTTTTAAAAATAAGTATTGTTATATGATATATTTCATTGATTCTAGGGAACTCAACAACATTAGTGTAAACAATAAGTTTCATTTTCTTCTTATTGATGACTTATTTGATCATCTCAAAGATTTATCTCAGGTTCAGGTACCATCCGGTAAAAGTGAATGAATAATACATTCAAAATATAGGATATTGAACTAGGTATGAATATTATGAGTTTATGGCTATTCCTTTCAATTTAACAAACACACCCTATATATTTATAGATCTAATAAATATATTTTTACATGAGTATTTTGATAAATTTGTGGTTGTTTATATCAATGATATAATGATATATTATAAAATATATTAATATCATGATTGATATATAAGGATTTTTCAATAGGATTTAAAACAAAATAAGTTTTATAGAACTTTCAGTAAATTTGAATTTTGGTTACAACAAATTTCATTCTATGTAATTGTTTCTAAATAAGGAATAATTGCTGATCCTGTAAAAACAAAAGTGGTGTAAGAGTAGATAAGGCATAAAAATTTTATTGAGATTCAAAGTTTTATTATGTTGTAATGTTATTATCAGAATTTGGTTGAAAAAATTATTCATTTATCTTTCCCAATGACCAAGTTAACTAGAAATGGAGTAAAATCTACATGAACAAAGGAATGCGATGAATGTTTCCAAGAATTAAGAAAAATATTGGTTAATGATCATTTATTGTCCTTTATATCTAGATATGGAGATTTTTGTATTTATAGTGATGCTTATTTGAAGGGACTTGGTTTTTTACTTGATGAAAAATGAATGGGTTACTATGTATGCATCTCCTTAATTGAAACCCTATGTGAATAATTATCCTACACACGAAAATGAGCTGACTACTGTAGTTTTTTATTTTAAAATATGGAGGCATCATCTATATGGGTTGAAATGTGAAATATATTATGATATAAAACGTTGACATATATATTCTCTTAAAAAGAGTTTAACATGAGGTAAATATATGGGTAGAACTGATTAAGGATTATGATTTCCTGATTCATTATCATGCGGGTAAAGAAAAAAAAGTACATAATTCCTTGAGTTGAAAATATAATTCATAATTAAAAATTTTATGTTTGGGGCATGATCCTTTAGTTAATTATTTAATAAATATTGGTGTGGAAATTTTGTATGGAAAATCTCCTTCACTTTTCACTTAGATATCAATTCAACTATCCTTGTCAAAAATAATTAAGAAGGTTCAAATAAAAGATCATGATTTTCATGAAAATAAATAATTGGTTAAGGATGGTAAATTTCAAGAAATTAATTTAGAAAAAGAAGGTATTACAATATTTTAAATAAAGATAAGTATTCAAAAATGATTCCTAGTTAAAGAATGAGTTTTTAAGTGAAGCTCAATGTTTTCCATTTTCTATTCATCTTGGAATTACTAATATGTACAGAGACCTTAGAGAATAGTTTTCGTGAAATGTTATGAATAATGATATAGTTTATTTTACAATGAAATGTTTTAATTATATGTTGTTTTAAGTTGAATGAAAACTACCGAATATGATCATTCATCCATTATCAATTACATATTGGAAATGGTAGAAAATATCAATTGATTTAGTTGTGGGATTACCAAAGAAATATCAAGGTAATAATGTGATTTGGGATATTTTTTATCATATGAATAATTATATGCATTTTTTTATTATTCAAGATACTACATCTTTAGATAATATTTAAATAACTTTTTTTAATGAGATATTTTTGTAATATGGAGTTCCCATCTCAATTTTATCTAATCCTGACCCTTAGTTTACATTAAATTTTTGGAAATTACTTTAGAATGTGATGGGTACTCAATTAAAATTTAGGACAACTTTTCATCATCATTATGATGGAAAATTGGAGTGTATAATTCAAACACTAAAGGATATTATTTGATATTTCTCATTATATTATTAGGTAATTTTGGATCAACATGTGTATTTTTTTTTTATAATAACAGTTTTCATTTAATTATACACATGAAACCTTTTGAAGAATTATATGGACCACAATGTTAAGATCCAATATTTTGGAAAAAAGTTAGTGAGAGAAAGTTTTTTGGACCAGAATTGGTAGAATTGATCATTATGAAAGTAAATATAAATAATAAACACATGAGGGACAAAACGAGTTTTCAAAATAACTATATAGATAACCTAAGAAAAGTCCTTTTATTTGATGTAGGTTACCATGTATTTATTAAAATATCTCATTCGAAAGGTGTAATACATTTTGGTAGAAAATGAAATTTTCTCTCAAGATTCATTAGATGACATGAAATTCTAGAGAAAGTTATATCATTCTCTTACCAGGTAGACTTACCTCCAAGTTTACCACATGTGCATGCTGTGTTTCATGTTTATTTTCTATAAAATTATGTACTTGAAACATCTCATGTTTTGATCCCTAAAGTGGTATAATTTTAGGAGAATATTTCTTATGATAAGAATCCACTAAGGATTATAGATCATATATAACATGTGTTATGTAATAATATAACTCACATGGAAAATGTTTTTTTGAAAAACTATATGATAGAAGAATCAATAGGAAAATCAGAAAAATCAATGAGGGAAAAATACCCTAAGATATTTAAGTATTGAATAAAATATCAAGGGAAAATTTTGTAAAAGAAGGAAATAATGTGAAAACCACGGTAATTTTAATATTAAACCAATTTCATGTCCTATTAATTTTCAAAAATATATTTTATTTATTTATAAATAATATGATAATTTTATATGTTTTTTTAGTTGGAAAAGAAATGGTTTTATTCTTGTTGAAATGTTTTCCATGAAATATATGATTTTATTTAAAAATTAAAATTCTAAATTTTAGAGTTTTAAATTGATAAAATTAAATTCAATTTTGGATTCTGAAAATTGAAATTATCTTAGGTTTACTTTTTAATATTTATTTTGAAAAGATTGTTTTTTGGATAAATAATGATAAAAAAATTTTTTGCTAAAATTTTAATTTTACTTTATAAAAATACCAGTCTATTTGGATTGGTTTTACATTTAAATTAGTCCCATATGAATAAAAATAATTCAAATAATTACATAGGAATAAATATTATATTATATTTTATTATAACTTCATTTTTACACTTAAAAACACTTTTTTTTGAAAAAACTAATTTTCATCGCATTTTTCATTCTTATACAAAATAAAATTTATTCCAATTATATGTATTTAGTCTTGAAGAAATTATTCTTTTTATTTGGAATTATGTGGTCCAAATTTAGAAATGGGATCAATTTCATTTTTGGTCTACATGAATAACAACCATGGTCAAAATCTTATCACCATGGTAAAAAGGGTAAACTAGTTAATTAAGGTTAAAACTAAGTGATAAGGTCTTAAAAAATTATATTAATTCTTATTGTATTATGTTATTTCTACCGTTATCACCTTATATTTTAATTTTAGTTATTTAAGTGCCACTTTCTAATTTAAAACTTTGAATAATTACAAGAATGCAACTCCCCTCACTTATAAGTGGGAACTTCCTATCCTATATTCTTCAAACCACTTGATCCTTTTATATAAACCAATCTATACAAAAATAACTTACCAATATCCCTTCCCACATCTTAGAGGTATTTTTAATCTCAAAATACCAATTCTAGTGGGATTCAGGTGTAATCCAAAGGGAGAATCTAAGGAGAAGGTATAAGTCTTAACTAAAATATTTAAAGTTTATTTCTTCTTCAACCTTTATAAAATATATTTTAATAACAATAAAATAATTAAATTATTATATTATTTATACTAAAATATTATTATATTGATATAATAACTCCTTTATATCTCTTTTAAATCTGATGGGAAATGAAAACATCACCCATGTGTACGTGTGGACTTCCACGTCCATGAAGTGATGAGTTTTGTTTTCCATCACAGCCTCAGAGGGATGGTTATAAAGAAAGATTTAATGAATACATATTATTTTTAAAACATTATATGATTATATAGATATAATAAATTACTTATGTTATAACTCTTTCTGTCCATTAGAAATTGATAATGTTGCTCGTGTGTATGTGTGGAATACCGTATCCATGAAGAGATGTGATTAATTTTTCATTACCACATCACATGGTGGGTAATAAGAATGAAACTAATGAATATATATGAAATTTATAACATAATAAAAATTATAGAAAATGAAAATATTATATACCTTATTTCTTTTCCATCTAGTAGAAAAATGGAAACATTTCTCAGGTCTACGTGTGGAATACCACCTCCATGATGCGACATATTATATTTTTTCATTCCCACCTCCATGGATGGTTATAAAAAAGTTTATAATTTAAAATAATAATAATTTTTCGTCATTAATTTTCAATAGATGATAGAACCATTATCCCTTTGTCTTTCTCAACCCACCAATATCATTTTAGACTTATAAACCAAATGTACTCAAAGTATCCAACACAAACGTAGAAATTTGAGTAAATAAATAAAACATGGTAAAAAAAATTAAATATAGGGAATAATTATAAATACAAAAAATGATGTCATTAAAGTTACGGTATTCATAAAATCCATAATTTTTACTATTCATAAAAAAATCAAATTCTTTAGAAAAATACCAAAAATTCAAACTAAACCAATTTATATGATGATTCTAAATATAAATTCATTTTTTTTGAAATTAATTTTGTATCTCTTTGAAATTTAATTATTAAATGAAAATACTTGTGTATTTTAAAATTGTGCATTTAGCGCCTAAAATTTGAAATCTCTCTTACTAGTAAATATAATTTTTATTTTGAGTGATATGGATGTAATGAATATTCATTAATTAATATAAATTTTTAATAATTAATAGTTGTACTATTATAAAATGATTTTATGAATTTTATATTAAAATTGAACAAATAAAGGTTATATTTCCTTAGTTTATTATTGGATCATACACAAGACTTATCTTCTTTCAATGCAACCTAAAATTCCCATAACCCACCTATTATTATTCTTCTTATTAATGAAAACTTAAGCACACATACTACCTTCTTATTCTCCATTCTTCTTCCACTTTAGTGAAATAGAAAATACTGGTGCTTCTTTTTGTTTTCTTCGATAACCGAATTATTCAGGATATGAAATGTTAGCTCCTTTATTCATGGTCTTTAATACATTTTTTTCTAGATAATAAATGATATCGATTACCATAAATAATTTATTTCTTAAACCTATAGAATATATATATATATATATTATAAAAATGTGAAACAATATCAATTCTATTCCTTCTAAGTGGAATTCACTTCACTGTGTGAATTAAAATTTTCCATGATTATTAATATTTAAATCTTTATAACTTACATAAAAAATTAATTTCATTTAACTATATGAAAACTAATTAAAGATAAGTATTAACTATTATAATTTCATATCCATAATTCCACAATTCTTATTCACTCACCATATCCATCTAGAATAATGAAAAAGTCTACCATGATATTTTTACAATCCATGTTAGCTCACTCAGAGTCAAAAAATTGAAAAATTGGGGCCAACTGATATATCTTAATAATTTTATAAGTCTTATGGTGTCTATGGTAGTATCCATTCCTTTACCAAAATTTTATCCAAAAAAAAATGTTTCATAAAACTATTAAATGTTTGAAAAAGTACTAAAATCAAATATAACACAGTGTCATACACAACAAAAAATTCCTATGTCATAAAGTCATACATGATCCAAAGTCTTACTACCTTGAAAAGTTATATGTTAGAATTCTCATAAATAATCAAAGTAATATAGAGCACATATAAAGTCATATGAGGAATTTCATATGTGGTGGATCAAGTCTTATACCCTTTTCAGAGAATTCATATGAGATGTATATTTCTTTCATATTAAATCATTCATATGAAAATATACTCCCTTTTTAAATATTTATCATATGATATCTTTCATACAAAGATTAAATACCTCAAATATCTTGTCTTTCATAAGAGATTATTTCATAAAAAATTTATTTCATATGAAATTTATTTCATATGAGAACTTTTATGTGAAGGTATTTCATATGAACTATAAATTAATATAAATATATCTCTTCTAATAGTGAAACATGGATTGGATATTTATTGATGGGTGTGTGTTTGACCATGCGAGGAAGATAATATAATTCACTCGACATTTAAACACAAAGGAACAAATATTTTATGCATTGAATAGTGTAACACAAGCATTGATCCCAAATTTAATTCTTCCTCATATGTGTTCTTATTTATAAATCTAGGCTCTACATTGAACCACCATAAAATCCATTAGGTCCTTCTCACCTGATTTACCTTCAATATCACCCAATATGGTGGTTCATTCTTCACTCAACATTGACTCACGATGGGCGGGATATCCTTAGGCCAGTACTAACCCATATTAAACATTCAAATTTCCGCTCAATTTTGGTTCACCTTTGAGATTATCTAGATGTCACCATGATATGGCCTGGCAGCTCTGGTTCTCAACTAGTCTTGAGTTGACTATATTTTTTGTTTCCAACTCTTCTTGATTTCTTTTTAAAAATTATAGAATCTAATGATAAAACACTCAAAAACCCAACTCACAGACCTTCATTTTCCACCCTTATCTTCTTCTCTATTAACTTAATCTAATTAATTTTATTATTTTAATAAATATTAATTGATATTTTAAAAATTCTTCATCATAAATATATAGGTCTCACCATTATAAATTATTCACGGGACTCAAACAATTTAAATATTTATTACCTATAATAGGAATGGATATCCAATAATCAAAAGGAAATAAATATTCCTTTTTCATATAAATAATGAAAATAACTCTTCACAATAACTTCCAAGATTTTTTATAGAATATATTTAAAATTATTAAAATTATAAACCTTCTTAGGAACACTTCTTATTTAACAAAATCTTGGGTTCTACTTTCAATCTTCCATAATACTTATTTAGTACAAATATCCTTCAAAATATTGATATCAAACTTCAACCTCATTTGTTATCTATGATAATTAAAAACACTACAACACAAAAAGATTTTTCTTAGTAATTTCCCATTTGGTTTTTGTTTTAATTACCCACATAAAATTATATGTTAATATATACTCTTAAATTAATGATTTATTCTCTCCCCAATTATCATTATCTTTCATTTTATTTTCTCTCTCCTTATTTAAAATAAATAAAAATTACTTAATAGAGAGGTATCAATTCATACTCAAGAAATATAACATTAACCATTCCACTGTAAGTTCATTTGAGTTATAGTAATTATAGAAAGAAAGAGGGTTTAATTTAGAAAACAAATATGTCCATGAACAAAGGAATATGATACAAATAGAAATATGACATTTAATACCTTTATTAGAAGATATATAACAATTTTAGGTTGATAAAATTGATTATACCAATTTATATACTAATTTTGATAGAATTTTATCAAGAAATATATCAACCAAAAATTTAAAACTCACTTTAACACATAAGTCAAAAACATTCATGTAGGATGTAAAATTTTAAAAACAAACATGAACCACCTTAGAAAATTATATAAATTAATTTTTTAAAAAAAATTTCTAACTTTTTATATTATAATTTGATATTGTTACCATGGTTTAGAGAATAACAAATTATACCTTTTTAATGACATTTGATCAAGAACCTTATAGAATATTCATATCTAAATGTAGTAAAATTTCTATAATATTATCATGAAATTCTTCACATGTGTCCCCTAAAAGAGAAAATTCACATAATATTTATCAAGGTGTACCTATTCCATAAATATATTACAATACTTTCTAAGTATATAATTCACTAAAATGTATCTTTTATGATTTCTATATATATTTAATATCATATAATACTTTATCAAAGATGATCCGAGATTTATTTTATAATACCAATTGAGAGATAAATATTGGATTGTTACTTGTTCTTATATCTATGTAGTTATAAAGACTTTCACTTATTCTCAAGTTCCCCTCTTGAGACCATACTTCAAATTTAATTCCCTAAATTTTAATCTCATAAATACACTATAGATAATAAGGAATAAGGCGGAACTTCCTGATCATAAATTTGAACAAAAAGGTTAATAGGATTTTCTTAACCAAGATATTCCATTTACTCCCACATTTATTCTTTCACATATATACCTTAAATCTATCATCTTTTATTTTAGGTAGAAGGGAACTCATACTAACTTCCACTTCTTTATGTGGGTTAATTATCTTTTTTATAATACTTCATTACTAGTTAAATCTTAATCCTATTTTTGGATTCCTTTTCTACTTTAGTTTTGGTTAAAAAAACATTGGTAGTGTGTCCATCTTTGTAACATCTCCCACATAGTTCTTCTTTAAATCCTGGTTTTCACTTATTAAAAACCTTTTATTAATTTTTATATCTTATAAATTTTTTTCTTTTCCTTTGTTACAATATTTTACTTTTTCTTACACTATATTCATTAATTTATCTAAATACATTAGACAAATCACCATACATTATTTAGATACATTGGTATACTTTTTATAATATCCACATGGATTCTTATGAGTGATTTTCATTAAAATAGTCTCTTTGTATGTAACACTCCTTCTGAAATTCTTGGGTATGTTACCCTAGGATATATCATACACCTTCTTCACTATATTTTTATGAATAATCTAATTTTAACCTTAATATATTTTATTCCCAAGGATTTTTTATATTTATTTATCAAATTATGTGGTCTTATTTATCCATTTCTTCGATACATGTTTAGCTAAGCATGCACCATTTCCATTAATACTCCCATTTCATTTAGAAAAGAGTTTTCAAAGTGATTTAAACCATTTTTAGTATAAAATATTTCCTTCATTGTATGTGGATTATTATTCTTCTCAAGTATTCTCCCACTTGAATTTTTATTCCTTTGAATGTAATCATATGATAGATTGTACCAAAAATTTAGTGATCTATGACCAAAATTTTTATAACACCAAAATTGTGCTATAAACCCTGATTTTATTATTTGTATAGGAAGATATCCTTATTTTCAAGAACTAATAGCATATAGTTTTTAAAAATTTTTATCAAGTTTTTGATCTTATTTTGGATAACAGTCTCTTATATACATTCTTTTATCCACCATAGACATGGAAGTTTGATTCTTATCATTTTTATTAATCCATTCTTGTAAAGATTTTTTATTTAAACCTACAGTATATATAAAAATAGATTTAATACAAACAATATATTTAGGTATGGATAACACCTTTATTTTTAAATTTTGTAGAGAATGATCATTATATTATTTTATTATATTCTTCTCACATGGTAGAGGTATTTTTTTCATAAGAATCATCCATAAAGTAATGTATGTTAGAAACTTATTTTACTTTTATTTGTGAAGTGTGACACCCATATAATGGTAATATTAATTCAATTTTGAATCTTATTAATTTTTTAAAACATATTTTATAGATTCATATATAATATGATAATTTTATATGAATTTTCAATTATAATAGAAAGTACTTTATTATAACTTAAATGTTTTCCAAGAAATATATGGTTTTATTTAAAAATTAAAATTTTAAATTTATTAATTCTATTAATTTAATTTTTTTCTTTATGAACAGTAACCTTGGTAAAAAAATTTTCACCATGGTAAAAAGGGGAAATACGTTAATTAAGGAAAAAAATAGGTGTAATGGTTACAAAATGTTATATTAATTATTATTGGATGATAAAATTTGAGAATTATAAAATTATCTTCTAATTTTAGTTTTTTAATTACCACTTTCTTATGAATAAGACTTTATATTATTTTAAAACTCTAAATAATTACAAGAGCATCACTCCCTTCACTTAAAAAAGGTCACCCCTATCCTCTTTTCTTCACACCACTTACAACTTTTACTTCAACCAAGACCTGGAAAAATAAATTCCCAATATCTATCCCATGTCATAAAGGTCATATCCTTCTCAAAATACCAATCCTATAAGGCTTAATGTGTAATATAAAGGGAGATATCCGAGGAGAATGTATAAGTCCTAACCGACATTTTTGAAGGCTATTTCTTCCTCTACCTCCTTAAAAAATATTCAAACCACTATAACATAATGAAATCTATAGAGAACCCAAACTTGACATACATGGAAATTACATTACTTTTGCGGAAAACATAATACATAACAAAAACCAACACTCAAGGACCGTAATAGGTTAGTGTCTTTGGAATCTCGGAACATAATCCTCTAATCATGGTGAAAGATCTTAAACATAGACCATAAAGATCTTCCCCTTTTTTTCTTACCTAAAACCTTTCTTTATATCCTGGGGAAAATAAAACATATAAAGGGTGAGCTCAAATGCTCAGAATGGGTAAGCATGGAGAAAATAAAAAAAACCAAATACATTTGAACTTAAAAACACGAACATAATGTTTAAACATCAAAATCTTGAGCAATGAAAGAAAACATAGTAGTACATAAAGCATAGATCATAATAGAACATAAATAATGATAAAATAGAATCGGAATAAAGCATGTAATTGTGGAAAACCATTAATCACTTGATATTATTTCCATAGTATCCAAGGCATTGCTGCTAAGACTATCTTAGTGGACAATGTCCCTTACTGAATTGAGTTCACTACCCATTCCAGTCCTGTATCATTGAACCAGATTAACTTGCCATTACAGCCATGTCTATCTCATGAGATATAGATCTTTACCCAGTTCATTTGAGGGAGATATAGGTCCCATCCATCTCATAATGAAATCTTTCTTACTTGTGCCACAAAATAATCATAGAACATTCATCATAACCCAAAGAATAAAATGGGTTCCATAAACACCATCCCATCATCACATAATCCATATAAAACAAATGGACATCATTTCATCATAAAAAAAATCAAACCATGTAAATAATAGATACATTATACTTGAAACATAAACATACTAAATAATGTAATCTTATATGGAAAATATTTTTGCTAAAACACTTGAAATGAATTCTTGAGGAAAATATCCTTTCTTCTTCAAAATAATTTTCTTTTCACAAAAGGCCACAAAATTTTAAAAGAAAATGATTTTATCGAAAATAACCATGAAAAAATGTAGAGGAAGCTTCATGAGAATTAGGCATTATGAAATCGTAAAAATCTTTTCATGCTGTATAAGTTAAAAAAAACATTCTCCTCGTACTTTTTCCGGAAAAGTCAAAAAAGTTCCTCGTATTGTAAACAAAAGAAAGATTCGTTCCATAAAACAATGTAAAAGTCAAATAGGGGTAAACATGACTTTAAAAATAAAAGGAATAATCCTAAACTCTTTATGAGAAACATTTTTATGGACATGGATGAAAAATATAACCCCAGTGAATACTTACATATAACAATCTCGGATAAGAATGAGATTGAAATAGTTATCCCTTACCTTATGTTTGATATGATTCGTATGTATCCGAACCTCCTATATAATGATTTAAATAATGTCATTTAATTATTACAGAATCATATTCATTTTTATGATATCATATATGGTTCACTTATGACTTTATATTACCCGTTCTTTTGTAAATTAAATGTTAAAGTAGCGTTTTGGGTAAAATCGTTTTATTTATCGTATGTGTTTTGATTTGATGTTCTTGATATTATTTCTCATATCAGGATTTAATTAATTACAGAATGTAAAACATGATTTATATATAATATATATTCAGAATATAAATATATATGATAGATCGATAAATGGAATGAAATACACTGTTCATGGAGACGGTAGGCCGTACGTACGCATGAACGCTGTTTTCGTTTCCTTATTGAATTGAATGGAATTAAGTAAATGAAAGATATATTTACATAAATCCAGTATCATTATTATGTAATATCTTTCTTTATTATTTATTATATATATACTGTATAATCACAATTGAATGGTTAATCATGGAAAATGAATCTCATCACGTTCGTGGAGACGATAGTCCGTACGTACACACGAGCGATGATATCGTTCCCATAATTATTGAATAGAATTGGAGTGAATGATATAATATCTTATAATCCGTATGATGTTATAATAACTATATATAGTTATTATTTACACCATTATTCCCGTCCAAGTAAGGTGGTGGTGGAAAAACTAATTATACCACGGCATGGAGACGGTATTCCGTACGTACGCACGCACGGTGATTTCATTTTCCGTAGGATGGATAGAAGGTGAAATGGGGTTGTTTAATATTTATAATATCATATCAGTATATTAGTGATACTTATTGTATTAATTTATAATGAAACAACTAAAGAAGTGGAAGTTGAAGAAGAAAGAAACTTGAAAGAATCGGTAGAAGAGATTACCTCTTCTTCGACGCACCTCCTTTAAGCTTCCGCTTAAGGGACTAGAGATGGTCTTTTGAGATGAAAAAAACTTAAAGAATGTTTCTAGGGAAGTGGAGAAGAGAAATGGGTAGGGTTATGCCGAGATTGAAGGCTCAAAGGGTTGTGAAGAGGAGAGGGAGGTGGTGCCCTTTTATAAGAGAGGAGAGGGGCACCTTTGGAAACCTCAAAAATATTAATTTATAATAAATAACAACCCACTTAAAAATCTCAAAAAATGACTCATATTCAAATATTAGATGATATAGGGTTGTAATACCATCAAAAAATACAATTTAGACATGTTGGAAATTTATTTTAAACCTTATCAACTTGATTTATCCTTATTTAATCTATTTAATTTTATTTGTGGTAATAATATTCTAAATTTTAAATTGTTATAAATAATTACTTATGTGTTGTGAATTATACATAATTGGGTAATTTATGACATTTTAGACCATATAAATATCTATTTATAATTTTTAAATATTTATGTGATTTTTAAACAATTTAATAATATGTTATTTTTATAAAATAACAACAGTGTTAATTTTGACACTATTCATTTATTTGAATTTAAATAAAATACACACAAAGGATATATTTAAATTTTTTTAATAGATTACTAACATGTCATATTAATCTAGAAAATTTGTGGAGAACATTAATTAGTTCATATAATGTTTATTTTAATATTTATAAATCCATTTATTTGATATTTCTCTTAATCAAACAATTACTACATTATTTTTATATAATCATTTAATATACTTATTAGATGCATAAAAATTAAAAATAAAATCATCTGATAAAGATAAATTTAATAAATTTCATAATAATATTTTTACTCTAATTTATAATCTTAAAATCACAACATATAAATTGTTATATTTATTAAATTATGAAGGTGACATCTTTGACATCATTTAAAAGAAAATAATATAGATGTCCTAATCGGTTTTACAAGGATCAAAATGATCCAAAAATATACCATTGTATGATTAGGGTATATATATACTCTACCAATAATGTTTGGTCAAGTTTATGGTCCTTTTGATAGGAATTATTATTTTAATAATAACTATATTATTGATTTTTCACTAAATAAATAATTTCTACATCATTAATGTATAAGATTTTAAGGTAATAAAATATTTATTAAAAATTATAAATAAATTACCATGATATTTAGAAACATTTTATCTTTAAAATTAGTATTTATAATCGAATTTATATTATGTATAACTATATATTAAAAATAATCTAATTATTAAAGTTTGAGTGAGACATTTCACTTTCCTTTAAATAAAATAAAAAAAAGGTCTGAATCAAATACAAGTGGGTTCAATTAGATTCAATTTAGACACAATAATGATTTAGGGTAAAATATAATCATCCAATTATATTAGGACAAGTGTTAGGGTAATTTTATAATATTATATTTACCCTTAATTACCCGATTTACCTTTAACTATGATAAATAAAATTTACCATAGTTACTGTTCATAATGACTAAAAATAAAAAGTAGCTTATTAAAATAATTTGGACCTACTGATTCCAAATATTGAATCCATTTTTCCAAATTCAAATCACATAAGTTACAGAAATTAATTTAATGTTAATCCCATTGTTAAGAAAATAGATTTTAAAAGTTAAAACATTGCAAAAGATTGAAATGTTTTTACCTATGAATTCAATGCAAAATTAATGGTAATGACATAAATTATATTAAATGGTAAAAATATATTATACTTATACTTTAAAACCATTCAATATTATAATTTAACCATATTAATTATTGTGATGAAAAATGTTGTTTTTAAGTAAAATATAGCGTGTTTTTACTATTAATTAAAATATGAAAGTTATCAGGATAATATGAAAAATTTATCCAAAGTAAATTTTTATATCCTCATTCCAAATAATAATTTTATTTTGTGAAATTTAACTTATAAACATGTTAAAAACTATATTTAAAGTGGGTGCGTCATCAAAAGGCGGCAAAACTGCATTTTTTGAAAAATACTTATTTTACTCGAAAAAATTATTTTGTTCTCAAACGATGTTCTAGAAAATGTGTAAGATGAATAATATTGTTATAAAATTCAAAATTTAGTTAATAATATTCATAATGTCTAGTTCATAATAATATTATAACAATATATCGTTGTTTAGTGAAACCTGGTATTGCATACTATACACACTATCAAGGAAGGTCACGATTGCATGCAATGAAAGCCAAGTCAAGGATGCGTGTAGTGAAATCTCACTTTATTGTTGAGTATAACATAATCAAAACTTATTTCATTTATACATTAAAAAAAATCTATACTTAATGTTTCATAGAATAATTTCTACAAAACGAACTTGAAATTTTGTGTAACACGAGCCAAGAATAGTGTTGTGTATACTACAAGCTAATACGGTGTTGCGTGTAACCCAAGATAATTTTGGTGTAGTGTACAAAACAAGACATCAATGAAATTAAAAAGAATAATTCTCATAAAATCTCGGGTTGTTACATTCTACCCCCCTTAAAATGAATTTCTCCCTCGAAATTCGTTGGGGTTATAAATGGTTTACAACTCGAAAGTTTATTTCATAGAAACCCACATCGTAAAAAGGAATACTAAAACATAATTTTAAAAAGTGAAGTATGAAACATATCGGTTACCCAAATTAACTCATCACTGGGTTTCCACATAGGAGAACATAGGTGAAAATATGGATATGGAAGAGAAATCTAACCATCAAGTTCTGATGGAGAGTGGTAGAGAACATGGCTATGAAAAAGACAACAATCACAAAGCCATAAATTTGTGATGATCTAAGGTACCATATGATTTATCAGATTTAAGAGAACTAGGACAACATTTTTGGTTTTCAAGATCATTTCCCTAAAGTTGAAAATTTTGAATTAGAAGAAATACTTACTTGATTTTGGTACAATATCACTGTTGTTTGTGCCTTGAACAATTTCCACTTCATCTCTTAAATAAATGAAGTTGAATTTGTCCTTCGTGAAGTTTTAGCAGATCATGCAATAGAATGATAGGTCATTCCATCTGTCTCAAACATAAGTTAGAAAAATTTATATACATAAGTCCATATATGGTGAGATTAATCGGATATGGTTCCAAAATGGACTTATACTTTATATATCATCCTTCTTAATGAAATAAAACTAGTTTCTACTAACCATGGACTTCCTATAAGCCAATGGTAGGCGATAACGTACTGTCGCACTTCACTTGTGAGTTTGATTCTAGCAACCTTGTCCGATGCGATGGGTTTTCGCCCATCCTGCAGGTTTTCATTTTTCTAAAACTACACTATTATAACATTACAGAAATTATATTGAAAAAAATTTCTAGCATTAAATAATACTATCTTATGTCTAACTTAATTCATTCCAATCTTTAGGATTATCCAAAATACCTCGGTCCAAGATCATAGTATAAAGAAAATTATTACTGGAAAGGTCATATAATAATCAAGTGAATACCATCATTTAACCCCCATATATCATAAGATATATCTTGTTGATCGCATTCTAAACATGTGAATACATTATTAATGTATTCTCTTGAAACATAAATTATCATAGAACCATAGTGAAAACATGAATGTTGTCAAAAGGTAACACTTTCCACATACCGAAATCCCAAAAATTCTATATACTCAAACCGTTATATCACTTTGTCCTTATATCAGTCATGAGCCCATTTCATTTTCTCTTTATCCCTTTATTATGAGCATATCATCTTCTTTCCAAAAATATTTCAATCACTTTTCATGGTTACCAGTACCATATTCTTATGGAAAACCACAATGGACCAATACATAGATATTCCAATATACCATAAAAGCAACTCAACAACATTATTCGTGAATTCCAATACATAAACCCTTCAATCCATCATCTTCAACGATTGGCATGGAATAGGTCCTTCCTCGATTTAGAAGTAACCTCTTAGGTCAGGTCATTGAGTTGGGTAATGCCCATGTTCTCCAAAGATATGAAATTGTACTCCATAATAGTCTTTCACTCTATGACCCTTTTCCCCACATAGATAACATCTTACCCTCCATTTTATGTATTCATCAAGGTTCTTCTTCCCTTCTTTAGAAATATCAATCTTCCTTTCTCAATGCTCCTCACCATGTGAACATGAATAAAAGTCCATATTCATCTTATTTGATGAATTAGGAATACAACTAAAGTTTACCTTGTTAATAATATATTGCGATGACTGATTTGGCATAATCACAATATCTTTCTCTCTAGGAATTACGCAATTTCATTGCTCATAGTCACCAATTTTCCATTGGATTCAATATTAACCGAATTCATTCTGGTTCCCTCCATTGTCTAAAACACAAAAACAATTATATGATAGACAACAATCATACTAGGAAAAAAACATAATAAAGAGGGATTACCTTCAATATCTATGTCCTTAGGTTTAATTATATGATTGTTACCATAATTATATGACTATAACCTATACTTATACATAAATTTAGGGACATCCCTATACATACCTTAGAAATATCTCTAGGGATCTCAATAAAGTTTTCGCATCCTAGTTTCCAAAGGTTAACTAAACCTTTCCTCTGATACCAACTGTAGATACCCCAAACTTGAAGTACATGGACATTAAATTACTTTTGCGGAAAACATAATATATAACAAAAACCAACACTCAAGGACCGTAATAGTTTAGTGTCTTTGGAAACTCGAAACATAATCTTCTAATCATGGTGAAAGATCTTCAACATCTCCCGTAAAGATCTTACCCTTTTATTTTCTTATCTAAAACCTTTATTTATATCCTAGGGAAAAGAAAACATATAAAGGGTGAGCTAAAATGCTCAGTAAGGGTAAGAATGGAGAAAATAAAACAAACCATATACATTTGAACTTAAAAACATGAACATAATGTTTAAACATCAAAATCTTGAGCAATGAAATAAAACATGGAAGTACGTAAGGCATAGATCATAATAGAACATAAATAATGATAAAATATCATGGGAATAAAGCATGTAATTGTGGAAAAACATTAAGCACTTGATATTATTTCCATAGTATCCAAGGCATTGCTACCAATACCATCTTAGTGGACAAAGTCCCTTACTGAATCGAGTTTACTCCTCATTCCAGTCCTGTATCACTAAACTGGATTAATTTTCTATTCCAACCATGTCTATCTCATTAGATATAAATCTTTACAAAATAAATTGGAGGGAGATATAGGTCCCACCAATCTCATAATGAAATCATTCTTACTTGTGCCACAAATTAAACATAAAACATTCATCATAACCCAAAGAATAAAATGGGTTTCATAAACATCATCCCATCATCACATAATCCATATAAAACAAATGGACATAATTTCATCATAATAAAAATCACACCATGTAAATAATAGAGACATTATACTTGAAATATAATCATGATAAATAATGTCATCTTATATGGAAAATAGTTTTGATAAAACACTTGAAATGAATTCTTGAGAAGAATATCCTTTCTTCTTCAAAATCATTTTCTTTTCACAAAATGAGACACAATTTTAAAAGAAAAGGATTTTATTGAAAATAACCATGAAAACATATAGAGGAAGATTCATGAAAATTAGGAGTTTTGAAACTGTAAAAATTTGTTCATGCTGTATATGTTAAAAAAAACATTATCCTCGTACTTTTGCGGGAAAAGTCAAAAAACTTCCTTGTATGGTAAACAAAAGAAGGATTATTTCCATAACACAATGTAAAAGTCAAAGAGGGGTAAACATGACTTTAAAAATACATGGAAGAATATTAAAATCTTTATGAAAAACATTTTTATTGACATGGATGAAAAATATAACCCCAGTGAATACTTATGTATAACAATCTCAGATAAGAACTAGATTGGAATAGTTATCCCTTCCCTTATGTCTGATATGCTTCGTATGTATCCGAACCTATTGTATAATTATTTAAATAATTTCATTGAATTATTACATAATCATATTCATTTTTATGATATCATATATGGTTCACTTATGACTTTATATTACCCGTTCTTTTGTAAATTCCATGTTAAAGCAACATTTTGGGTAAAATCGTTTCATTTATCGTACGTGTTTCGATTTGTTGTTATTGATATTATTAGTCATATCCTAATTTACTTAATTCCATAATGTAAAAAATTATTTATATATAATATATATTCATTCTATAAATATATATGATATATCTATAAATGGAATGAAATACACCATTCATGGAGACGGTAGGCCGTACGTATGCATGAACGCTGTTTTCGTTTCCTTATTGAATTGAATGGAATTAAGTAAATGAAAGATATATGTACATAAATCAAGTAAAGTTATTATGAAATATATTTCATTATTATTTATTATATATATACTTTATAATCATACTTGAATGGTTAATCATGGAAAATGAATCTCATCGCATTCGTGGAGACGGTAGTCCGTACGTACGTACGAGCGATAATATCATTCCCATAATTATTGAATAGAATTATAGTGAATGATATAATATCTCATAATAAATATGATTTAATAATAACCATATAAATTTATTCTTTAGACCATTATACCCATCCAAGTAAGGTGGTGGTGGAAAAACTAATTACACCACGGCGTGGAGATGATATTCCGTACCTACGCATGCACGGTGATTTCGTTTTCCGTAGGATGGATAAAAGGTGAAATTGGGTTGTTTAATATTTATAATATCATATAATTATATTAGTGATACTGATTGTATTACTTTACAGTGAAACAACTATATAAGAGGAAGTTGAAGAAGAAAGAAACTTGAAAGAATCGGTATAGGAGATTACCACTTTTTCGACGCACCTCCTTTAAGCTTCCTCTTAAGGGACTAGAGTTGGTGTTTTGAGAAGACCAAAACCTCCAGAATTTTTCTAGGGAAGTTGAGAAGAGAAATGGTCAGGGGTTTTCCAAGCTTGAAGGTTCAAAGTGTTGTGAAGAGGAGAGGGAGGTGGTGACCTTTTTTAAGGGAGGAGAGGGGCACCTTTGGAAACCTCAAAAATATTAATTTATAATAAATCAACCCCCACTTAAAAACCTCAAAAAATGACTCATATTAGAAGATTAGATGATATAGGGTTTTAATATCATTAAAAAATAAAATTTAGACATGTTGGAAATTTATTTTAAACCTTATCAACTTGATTTATCCTTATTTAATCTATTCAATTTTACTTGTGGTAATAATATTCTAAATTTTAAATTATTATAAATAATTACTTATGTGTTGTGAATTATTCATAATTGGGTACTTTATGACATTTTAGAAAATATAAATATAAATATATAATTTTTAAATATTTATGTGATTTTTAAACAATTTAATAATATGTTATTTTTATAAATTAACAAGTGTGTTAATTTTGACACTATTAATTTATTTGAATTTAAATAAAATCCAAAAAAAGGATATATTTGAACCAAAATGTTTAATAGATTACTAACATGTCATATTAATTTATAAAATTTGTGGAGAACATTAATAAGTTCATATAATGTTCATTTTAATATTTATAAATCCATTTATTTGATATTTCTCTTAATAAAACAATTACTACATTATTTTTGTATAATCATTTAATATATGTATTAGCTACATAAAAATAAAAAATAAAAAACTATGATGAAGATAAATATAATAAATTTCACAATAATATTTTTACTCAAATTTATCATCTTAAAATCACAACATTTAAATTGTTATATTTATTAAATTATGAAGGTGACATCTTTGATATAATTTAAAATAAAATAATATAAATGTCCTAATCGCTTTTATGAGGATCCAAATGGTCCAAAAATCAACCCTTGGATGATTAGGGTATAGATATACTCAACCAATAATGTTTGGTCAAGTTTCTTGTTCTTTTGATAGGTATTATTATTTTAATAATAACTATATTATTGATTTTTTACTAAATAAATAATTTCTACATCATTAATGTATAAGATTTTAAAGTAATAAAATATTTATTAAAAATTAAAAATAAATTAACATGATAATTAGAAACATTTTATATTTTAAATTATTATTTATAATCAAATTTATATTCTATATAAATATATATTAAAAATAATCTAATTTTTAAAGTTTGAGTGAGACATTTCACTTTCCTTTAAATAAAATAAATAAAAGGTCTTAATCAAATACAAGTGGGTTCCATTAGTTTCCATTTAGACCCAATTATGATTTAGGTTAAAATATAATCGTCCAATTATATTAGGACAAGTGTTAGGGTAATTTTATAATATTATATTTACCCTTAATTACCCGATTTACCTTTAACTATGGTAAATAAAATTTTCCGTAGTTACTATTCATAGTGAATAAAAATTAAAATTAACTTATTAACATAATTTGGAACTACTGATTATAAATATGGAATACATTTTTCCAAATTCAAATCACATAAGTTTCAGAAATTAATTTAAAATTAATCCTGTTGTTAAGAAAATGGGTTTTAAAAGTTAAAACCTTGCCAAATATTGAAATGTTTTTACCTATGAATTCAATGTAAAATTAATGGTAATGACATAAATTATATTAAATTGTAAAAATAAATTCTATTTATACTTTAAAACCATTCAATATTATAATTTAAACATATAAATTATTGCAATGAAAAAAGTTGTTTTTAATTAAAATGTAGCGTGTTTTTACTATTAATTAAAATTTGAAAGTTATCAAAATAATATGAAAATTTTATCCAAAGTAAATTTTTATATCCTGATTCCAAATAATAATTTTATTTTGTAAAATTTAAATTATAGACATGTCAAAAACTAGATTTAAAGTGGGTTCGCCATCAAAATGCACCAAAACTGCATTTTTTTGAAAAATACTTATTTTACTCGGAAAATTTATTTTGTTCTCACACGATGTTCTAGAAAATGTGTAAGATGAATAATAATGTTATAAAATTATAAATTTAGTTAATACTATTCCTAACGGCTAGTTCATAATAATATTATAACAATATATCGTTGTTTAGTGAAACCTAGTATTGCGTATTACACACGCTATCAAGGAAGGTCGCGATTGAGTGTAATGTAAGCCAAGTCAAAGCTGCGTGTAGTGGAAGCTCCCTTTGTTGTTGCATATAAAATAATAAATACTTATTTAATTTATAAATTAATTAAAATATATACTTAATGTTGCGTAGAATAATTTCTACAAAACGAACTTGAAATTGTGTGTAACAGAAGCAAAGAATTGTGTTGTGTTTACTGCAAGATAATACAGTGTTGTTTATAGCACAAGCTAATTTTTGTGTAGCATACAACATAATACATCAATGAAATTAAAAAGAATAATTCTCATAAAATCTAGGGTTGTTAAAAAATCAGTATCTTAATTATACTTAAATATTATTAGTTTTATAATAAAACTCTTTTATATCTCTTTTTCATCCTATGGGAAATGAAAACACTGTTCATGTGTACGTGTGTACTACCTCTTCCACAAAAAGATGTGTTTAATTTTCAATCACCTCCTCACATTGTTCGTTATAATTTTGTAATTAATTAATATATAATATTTTTATGAAATTATTATGATTCTATAAAGATAATTTATATTTTACATTCTTACCCTTTTCATCCATTGAAAATTGATAACACCACTCATGCATACGACTGGAATACTGCCTCTACAAAGTGATGTAATTATTTTTTCATAACCATGTCACATGGTTTTCCATAAAAATGAAAATATTGAATAAATATAAAATTTTAAAAATAATTATGATTTTAAAAAATTAAAAAATTATACACCTTATTTATTTTTCATCAAGTATAAAAATGGAAATGTCGCTCGTGTCTACGTGAAAAATACCACCTCCACGATACAACATATTTTATTTTTCATGCCCACCTTCCATGGGTGATTATAAAAATGTTTTTAATTTATAAGAACAATAATTTTATCATTGTTAATATTATGGATATGATGAAACCATGATATTGTTTACCTTAATAAACCAACTAATGTCATTTTAGGCTTATAAATTGAATATCCTAAAAAATAATAAATATGAACTTTACCATTTTAATAACTAAATAAAACATGGTAATAAATAAACTAAATTTAATGATGATAATATAATTAATATGAAAAATATTATTATTTAAGTATAAATATAATATAATTTTATTAATTATAAGGGTAGAAATATGAATAATACAAGTTGGTACTCGAGGTAAGGAATTATTTTTTAAATCTTATTTTAATGTTTTCTTTCCAAATCTTTTTATTCCATATTGAGGTTCTATTAAATGTTTCAATAATGTTCTTAATTTTGATTCAAAGGATGGTAAAGGTAATTTTCAATTATTTTTGACATTAATTATAGAAATTAAAAATGAAACTTTTCAAAATTTTATATATGGGTTATTTATGAATTTTTATAAAAAGTGAAATAAGAATATTTTTTAACATATACGGCTTGAACACCATTTCCAAACATCATAACTATTATTCATTATCAGTATTAAATTTCATATTTCCACGATTATTTTTAAGTAAATTCTTTATCTCAATGTTCTTGATTTTTTTAGTTTTTAAAATGTTTTTATAAAGAAATGACCACTTATTCTCATCATAATGAGATAACTAAAAGTGATATTACTTATGGGATTAAATACCAATTTTAATGGGTTTTATGATTAATGTAAATGATATATTTATTTTATTTATTCTATTGTTATTGTATATTTTATATGAATAGAAAGTGAGTCTGATATAGCTTTGATAAATAGTGATCCTAATATAGCTCTAAAATTAATTGGGTAAAGTGATGAAGTTTACCTGTGATAGGATATTCTTAAGAGATATGATAATTATCTAGTTATATGATTCCATTATAGGGGTTATTATAAGTTTTAATGTTAGGATAATGTCCAAAGGTACCTACATGATATTATTTCAATGGTTCTTAAAGGAAATATTTTGATTTCAAAAGGAAAGTAAAAAAGATTTTGTTTTTAAGTAAAGTTTATGGAGTTTTAAAAAAAAGGGGGGAAAGTATTGTTTTTTTAAGGAATAGTCTTCATGAATATTCATTTTTTTCCATTAAACCCTTATTTTTATCATTTGTTCCATTAAAATTTCATATGATATGTTTTATGAAACATATTTATTAATTATGTTTTTTTTCAGGGAAGATTAAATGGATATCTATGCTCAAATGTTTATAATGGAAAATGAAGATTTTATTACAGATTATTTAGGTTTAGAAATGGTCTAATAGGTTTATTTTATTTTTTTCCCATACTGAGATTTGTTTTTCTCATCCCATCTTTTAAAATGTTTTTTCAGGGATTAAGGATGATTAGGAAAATTAATAAAGTCATACTTCCAATTATGAGAGTTACCATTAATGAAGCAAGCATGTCTTTTTAAAGAACTGGTTTTGAAGAAAAAAATGGACATTCTGTGTTAATGTAAACTTTTTTATGTAATGTTTTACCTAATTCTCTAAAAATATAAACAAAAAAGATCCTATAAATTTATGAAAGTGTAATCATTATTACAAATCATGTTCAATTTAAGGTATAGGTTGTTATATTTGGTATCAGAGCAAATGTTTAGGTACATTTAGAGGTTTGGGTGATACTAAAAGAAATTTTAAATAGATTTTAATATATGGTTATTTTATAATGAGATATATTTTCAAGATTTATATGTTGATTTATCTAATCCTTTCCTATTCAGAATAGTTCTTCGAAGAGGAAACTTGGAAGATGAGGTATAAAGGCATCAAGATAAAAATATCTATTAAACCCAATAACCAAGAATGTATGGAATTATTACAGAAATTTTCTATCTTTGTTAACTTAGTTGATATAGGATATTAATAAAAGAACCAATTAAAGAGAGTGACCGAATTATCCATAGAAGAATATGCCGATAACATTACATTTCATGAAACAACATCCTCCGACTTTTGATGGATCCTCAAACCCATTGAAATTTAATGTAAATATTAGCACTTTGAGGAAGATATTTGATGATATGGGTATTTGGAACATTCTAACGTACCCCTTTATATTTATCATCTAGAAGGTTAAGTTGATCAATGGTGGTATTTGATTAATAAAACTATGTAAAAGAAGAAATTTATAACATGAAATAGATGATATTTACAGACATCTTCATTGAAAAATATTTTAATAAAGTTATTTTACTTATAATGGAAAATAAATTCCTAGATTTGAAACAAAATAAGGTGAAATATATTATCGTATATGAAGCTAATTTCACTAGATTGGCTAGGTATGTACCAATTTTTTTTGGACAATGATAATAAAATTGATTGATTTTACATAGGATTGAGTCCATGTTTAAAGATGTAAATTGTTACTTGTTATTTTTAAATTTATAAGAAAATTTGGCAGTGTGCTAAGAAAGTTAAGATTGAGTTTGTAGAATTTTACAACAATAAGGATATTAAGAGATCTAGGTGGCATACAATGGGGAGTAATTCATTAAAAAAACCCGAAGGTAAGAAAATTAAATTACCCTGTTATAGTAAGTGTAGAAAGAAGTATTATATATAATATATTATGAGATATGGGAAGTGTTACAAATGTATAAATCCTGGACACATGGCCCATGACTACAAAGAAAATAACAACGGTAATGGTCTGGCTGGTAATGAAAAACATGCAGTGAAATTTTTAATTATATTGAGATGGTACATTATGCTAATTCATGTACAAATTTTGTCTCTCAAGGTTGTAATCATCATGATTGGATACAAAAATTAACAAAAAAAATCTTTTTTTACCACTAGAGAAGATGTGGGACCCTTAAAAAAAGTTGTTATAGGTTTGTTACTTGTTTATTCAAATATGAAAATGTCTTTATTTTATTCAGGATCCTCAAATTATTTTATATTTATAAAATTTGAAAATAAAATTGAAATACCATTTCATTAAATTCAGTTAAAAACTCCCAGGGTTGCATGAAGGAAATATGAATTTAGAAATATCCTTTTGTTATCTTATGTGGAATGGTTTTTCCTACAAACCTTGTTTTCCTACCCATTATAGAGTTTGATGTTGTTATGGGTATGGATTGACTTCTTATTTATCATGATAAGATATATTGTAGATCTAAATAAGTTATTTTTTAGAATGAGTTTCCATTTTTATATACGAATGAATTCACACCTTTGTTAAAATATCTAGAGGCTGGGAAACTCATAAAATATGGAAGTGAAATTTATCTAGCATAGATTGTTGAGAAGAAATTAACTATTTAATATAGTGATGTTCCAGTATTAAATGAATATATATATATGTATTTTCTAATGATTTTCTTGGTGTTATTCATGATTTATAGGTTTATTTTACTGTTGAATTAATTCCTGATGCAATGCGAGTTTCAAAACATCCCTATCAAATGGATTCAGTTGTGTTGTTTAATTTAAAAATCAGTTACATGAATTGATTTATAAGGGTTATATGACTTAGAAATTCACATTAGTGTTCTCTTATTATATTTTTGTTAAAATAAGGATAGTTATATGATATATTTCATTGATTATAGAGCACTCAAAAAAATCACTGTTAAGAACAAGTTTTCTTTTCCTCATATGGATGACTTGTTTGATTATCTCTAAGTAACACAATATTTTTCAAAGATTTATCTGAGGTTCGGGTACCATTAGTTAAAAGTTAATGACTAATAAATTAAAAATCTGTAATATTCAACTAGGTATGACTATTATTAGTTTATGGTTACTCCTTTCATGTTAACAAACACACCCTATATATTTATATATCTAATAAATAGAGTTTTCTATGAGTATGTGGATAAATTTGTGGTAGTTTATATCTATAATATTATGGTGTACTCTAAATGTTATTAATATCATTAGATACATATAAATATTGTTTTACAAACTTTAAAATAAAATAATTTTCATAGAACATTAATTAAATTTGAATTTTTGTTACAATAAATTTTATTCTATGGTATTGTTTCTAAATATGTCATAACTATTGATCATGTAAAAACTAAAGTGGTGTAAGAGTGGATAATGACTACAAATGTTACTAAGATTCAAAATTTTCTTAGGTTGGAAATTTATTTCCAACATTTTATGGAAAACATTGTTAAGTTATCCTTCCCACTGATCAAGTTAACTAGAAAATGAGTAAAAATCATATGGATAAAGGAATGCGATGAATGTTTCCAAGAATTTAAAAGAATATTGTTTAATGATCCTTTATTTTTCTTTAAATCTAGATATGGGGAGCTTTTTATTAATAGTGATTCTTCTTAGAAGGGCCTTAGTTTTTTACTTGATGAAAAATGAATGGGTTACTATGTATGCATATCATTAATTGAAACCTTATGCAAATAATTATATTACACATGAACATGAGATTACCACTGTAGTTTTTTCTTTTAAAATAATAAGGCATTATTTATATGGGGAGAAATATGAAATATATTCTGACAGTAAAAGTTAAACATATATATTCTATCACAAAGAGTTTGAAAAGAGGTAAATAATATGGGTAGAACTAATTAAGGATTATGATTTCCCAATTCACTATCATACATGAAAAGTAGACAAGGTATCCAATTCCTTGAGTTGAAAAGATAATGCATCATTAACTATTTTATATTTGGAACATGATCCATTAGTTAATGATTTAATAAATATTAGTGTGGAAATTTGGTATGGAAAAACTCCTTCTCTTTTAACTTAGACATTAGTACAACTATCATTGTCAAAAAGAATTAAGAAAGATCAAATAAAAGATCATGATTTTCAAGAAAAGGAATAATTGGTTAAGGAAGGTAAATTTCATGAAATTAATTTATAAAAATAAGGTATTATAATATTTTGAATAAGGATAAGTGTTCCAAATAGTAATCATTTGAAGAAAGGGAAGCTCAAATTTTTTCATTTTCTTTTTATCCTGGTATTACTAAGATGTACATAGACCTTCAAGAATATTTTTGGTGGAAAGTTATGAAGAAGGATATAGTTTATTTTACTATGAAATATTTTACTTATATAGAGGTTGATGCTGGATGAAAAATACCAAATGGGATCATTCATCCTTTATCAATTTCATAATTGAAATGGTAGAAAATATCCATTGATTTAGTGGTAGGATTACCAAATAAATATCAAGGTAATATTGTGACTTGGGATATTTTTTGTCATTTGAATAAATCTATGAATTTTATGCTTATGTTAGATACTATATCTTTTTATAATCATTCAAGAACTTATGTTAATGAGATATTTTGGTTATATGGGGTTCCCATCCCAATTATATTTGATCATGACTCTAGGTTTACATCAAAATTTGAGAAAGGAATTTAGAAGTTTATGGGTACTCAATTAAATTTTAAGACACCTTTTCATCCTCAATATGATGTAAAATTAGAGTATATAATTAAAAATTTAGAGGATATTATTTGACCTGTCTTATTAAATTATCAGGTAATTTTTGATCAACATGTGTCTTTATTTGATTTTAATTTATAATAATAGTTTTCATTTAATTATACACATGGATCCTTTTGAGGCATTATATGGAACATAGTATCAAGATTTATTATATCAGAAAAAATTTAGTGGGAGAAAATTATTGTGACTAGAATTGGTAGAATTAATCATTGAGAAAGTAAATATGAACTGTAAATACATGAGGGGAGAAATGAGTAAGAAAAATAATTATATAGATAACCTATGTAAATTCATTTTATTTAATGTAGGTGACCATGTATTTATTAAAATATATCATTGGAAAGGTGTTATAGATTTTAGTAGAAAATGAAATATGATCCCATGATTCATTAGATGATATGAAATTTTGAAGAAATTTATATCATTTGCATACCAGGTAGCCTTACCTCCAAGTTTACCTCATGTACATGATTTGTTTCATATTTATTTTATAAGGAAGTATGTACTTTATGTATATTATGTTTTTATCCCTAAAGTTATATAGTTAGAGGATAATATTTATTATAATGAAAATTAACTAAGGATTATAGATCACATATGACATGTGTCATATAATAACGAGTTTAATTTCATTTTTTGTCTTTATGAATGGAAACCATGGTTAAAATCAGGTTACTGCATAACCTCTGTAGATGTATCATCTTTCTGAAAGCTTGAAACTCCACTGCTGGTCGGGTAAAATGTCTCCAGAAGTGTCATGTCCTACCACACTGGTGTAAGAACACATTTGTAAGGTCCTATGTATCCTACCCTTACCCTCAGCTACCCTTGTTTCAAATAATCTGAGATAAATTCTCATAATGAAATTTCTTAATTTCAGTAGTCACACCTCTAGAATGTGAAGAAGAAACCACCTATCCACCATGGGAAGACTCCTTCAGGTTCCCCTTTAAGTTGAGAGTGTAATTTTCCACGTACAAAAATTTATTTATCCTGAATATATTTAATTGGGACTTAATTTTACACTAAAGTCCATCCTAAAATCGCTTTTCCATAGTAGCCTTATCTCCAGTGAACATCGAAGCAAAGTGTTGTAGATCTATAAAGTGTCTAGCATAGTCCATCTGAAAAATATTTCTCTAAGTCAACCTCATGAACTTAGATACTCTCTCATTCCTGATCATCTATAGATAAAAGTGATCCAAGAACTTATGAAATTCCTTATACTCTACATTCTCCAGATTTCCATCCCATGTTTGAATGTCCCACCAATTATTTTCTTGTCTACGTAACATGTAAGCAGATTAATTGACAATCCTCTCTACAGGAGTCTCCAAGTGGTCAAGTATATTCTATATGAACTTGATCCAGACCACATCTCCCTTAGGTCCACCCTCTCTAGTAAAATATGGAGGGTGATGAAACTTGAACTCCCTCAAAAAGTTATGCATGCTCTTCACATCCCACTCTGGGCCTCTTTCCATGAATTTCATAAAGTGAGTGAATTTATCTCGTAACATATCCCCTACTTCCACAACTAGAATAATTGGTTCCTCATGTTCCATCATTGGAGGATCATTCCAAGACATGTCCTCAGGTCATCCTCCCAACAAGCATCATCATAGAGGCATATCTCTATAATTCTAAACGCATGTATTATGACTAATGGAATAGCTTTATTACATTTACATTAGAGGGAAATCACAACAAATCACAACAAGTATTTCCCCCAAATCTCACCACTTTGTCAAAACTGAGGTTCTATCACTACCCTTAACCATACCACACCTAGGCCTTGGTTATCAAAGGGTATTCACATTTTTTATCTTCAATTTTATCATTTAGACACCCATTAATTCTCATTTTTTATAATTTTACTATTCTCAAATTCATATTAGGAACCATTTTTAATTCTACTTCACAAGCGAGGAAAAATAGTCTTAGTTATAAAACTTACCCAAAAACCATTTTCCCGTGCATGCCTAAAATGATGCATGTCATAAAATAATCGCGAGTGCCTAGAATGATTCATATAGACTCAAATCTCATGTTATTCCAATACAAGAGTAAATTATCATAAATATTTACAATGATTATCATATAACACTACAATTGCATCACCCAAGGTGAAATAACATTCAACTGTAACATCAAACAACAATAAAAACAATCCCACCCTAAGTACTTGGGTTCTCCTCCATACATGGATCTATAACACCCATGCACAAGCTCATTACCAAGCCATTGAGACTTCCTAGTCTCATTTATACCTTTACCAAATAGTAAGACAAAAGACAAAGAATAGAAAACTGAAGCTCTAATACCACTTTGTAATATCCTGACCCAGGTTCCACATACCGTTGCCTCGCGCTAGTTATTTACATGACCTCAGGCATGCCTCCCTTTATGCAAGAGGCTGATAACTAGTAGTGCGGGTCTGATAAGTCAGTCATGGGGAGACTATACCCTCTCTTATCAGTGTAAGAACAAGTGAAAATATATATAAAATAGTAGAAGCATATATATAACCATAAACAATTCCAATCTCAAGATAATAAATGCAGGAATTACAATATTCAATAGAAATAGAAAACATTACATACTAATGTAAGTGTCAAGTATCTAAAATGAAAACTAAAAATAAATATGCTCATGAATATCAAGCGGGTTCTGAACTACATCTGATTCCATAGTCCAAGCTCCATCACAACTCAGCCATCTAACTGAGGGAATTTTCCCATAACCTTCCTAGAAGCCACAATTTCTATTCGGCTACTAATCATGAAGCCTGAGTAGGGTGTGAGTACAACTCAGTAGGCCACCATCAATGGTGTCTAAAGTAATATCCAATAAAATAACAGTATATGAAGTTTTATAAAGAAATAATTACAATTCATAAGTAAACAATATCACATTATCAATTAATCTTTATTTAACTACATAAACCACCAGGTTCCATAGGACACCTATACATAAATACCTACTTCAGTCCATGCTAGAGTCTGAACTATTCCAAATTATCAATTAATAATTTATTAAATAAATGGGATTTAATTATCCATTCTATTTCACTTATTAAAATGAATGATTGGAACTATATCCCAATGCCAGTATGTTGGGTCTCAATTGTTATATCTAGGACCCTATGGGCTTAGAAAGTAGAAGACCATGTTTCCACCACAGATATATATATCTCAATATGGTATTTGGAAGCAGCAGACCATGTACCCCCCTCTCACACACACACACACACATATCACACTGGGATTCAGAAGCAGCAGACCATACCCCACACACATGGGATTTTGGAAGCAGCAGACAATGTCCCATACATATTTATCAAACAATTTATTACCATAAGCTTTGTAAGTAGTAAACCATGTCCCAGACACGTATATCACACAATCATTTATATCACATATATCACATATCACCTCAAACATGATTAATCAACATTAATATTTTTATCAAAATTAACCATCACAATATTCTATTAATTAATTCAAAAATTAATTAACCCAAGTCCCTTAATTAATTCAAAAATTAATTAATCATTCCTCAATTCGATATCCAAGTAAATAATTCACCAATTAATTATCCCCAATTCACAATTCAATAATTCTCATAAATTAATTCAATAATTAATTTATATAAATAAATAATCTCAATATGATATAATTAATTCAACAATTAATTATCAATTTCATAGTCCCAATATATCATAATTAATTCCCCAGTTAATTATTTAATATAATCCCTAAATCTCACAATTTCACTATTATCCCAATTAATTAATTCACAAAATTAGTTAATTCAATTAATGATTTCAATTTATAAAAAAAAATATCAATTAGACAACTTGAATGAACAAAATCAAATCATGACTATGTGATTTGGAAATTATACCACCAACCTTGATTTTTTGACAATGATTGCCCAAAAAAATTCCAGAAATTTGAGAAGCATAATGATGTAGATTAGAATTCAGATCTAAAACCCTAAGTCAATATTAATGATATCAAGATCTTTTAAAACATGATCTAGATCTAGAATCATATATCTAGATATCACCAAATAGATATAGATCTGGCCAAACAATGGATAACATCCATCAAAATAATGAGATAAGAAAAAAGGATGAATGGGAAAACATCAGGATAAGATCCACTTATCGAGAGAGGATCATATCTTCGACTCGGTCTTTGAATCATGAATAAAGAAGGTTATAAAACCTTGAAATTAATCTGGATAGCTCCAAAATTGTGAAAGAATGCTAAGGGTCAAGAGAGTGTTGAAATGGGTGAATTTTTGGGGTTTGTGGGAATTTTTAAATTAATTTTTGTTCCACTTTAATTCCCAAGAACAATTTCCTTGTCTTGGGTGTATGGTTTTCCCTAACCGTGCACTAACTGTGTGTTATTTTTAGGGTGCATGGTTTTCCATTTTAGGGTGCACAGTTTGAAAAACCGTGTGCTGGAAGTGCAAACCCTCATTATCTAGGGTAGCATATTCTTGAGTTGGGCACACAATTTTCTCAAGCTGTGCACTAACCATACACAACCCCTTTATCTTCCATTTTTCTTAATTTCCACCCAAACACACCTCAAGGTAAAACCCAATCAAAAGGTACTTAAATAAAAAAATTACCTGAATTCAATCCCGATTCAACATTATAAAATGTCGGGATATTACATCCATAGACTCATATCAATGATGTATGATACTTAATGATGTATAACATACTCAAATAAAAAATAAAAAAAAATCTTGGACTACCCCTCATAACTCAAGTTTTCACTAAAATTATACTGGCCAAACATATTTTAATGTTACTTCAAAATTATCAATATTACTTTTTCTTAGATACTAAAAAATACCATAATTAATATCCCTTAGTGATCTTTGATACTATTTTGTAATGATCATAACCCGAATACCCAAATAGTTCATGACTAGATCGGTACAACACCTCAGACACCCCCAATGACTATAGGTTGGCTTGAAAAAGGGTATTATTATTAATAATATGTGATATGGGGTTTCTTCTTTGAATTTAAAATAAATAATATAAGAGACATGATAAAAATTTCAACGTGACATTTAATGATATAATATATATGAAACAAATTATAGTTAATCACTAATGAGATAATTGTTCATCCGGTTACCTAAATAATAATAAATGTAACCCACAATATTCACATGTAATATCATGCAACCAAACTTTATAATTTATTTATGGCCCACAAAACAACAGAGACTATAAAAATAGATGATACACATATTAAGTTAAGTTAACAAATCCTTTTGATAAAAAAGAATAATTACATGAGTGAGACTTCCCATATAGACATCCAAGGGTAAAATTTACATTCTATCATGATTCACCCATCCAAAAGACCAAGAAACACAACCTAGACTCTATACAGTTTGTTATACTAGCTTATATACATTGGGGCCTTTCCTTTCCCTTGATCATGTATAAGGGTATACACGCACCCTAAAATTGGACATGTATAGGGTGTGAGTATGATATACTCAGTAGGCAGTTACCACCCCTCCTCTATATACTTGTCATAAAATAAAGTTTATTCAAATAAAATTAAAATATATTTGAATATGAAAAATAAACATTAAAAATGATTTATAAAATATATAAAACATGAATATAAGTTATATGATGTAACCCCAAATACAAGTAGAGTCTATAACTGTTTCCTTTGAGCATAATCTCAAAATCTGAGATGAATGAAGATAAAAATTTTGGGTGTAATAACCATATCATGGAAAGGGAATCATGCATAAAATTCATTTAAATATTCTATTCTATCCCAAGGGGAAAAGGGAATGGGTATACTAAGTTTGGGTATTATGATAACATCCCAATCCATCAACATATCGATCAACATGAGGTTCAATTGGTCATGTTTTATATAACAACAATATAACCATTCCAGTATTCTAAAAAAATCATCAAATAAAAATTATCATCACAAAACTATATCAAACATAAAATAACCATCCATCATTCCTTAACTTATACTAGTAAGTAATTTATTTTAAGACATAAATGAAATTAAGACTATGGTGGAAAATAGTAAAATTCAATGAGTAAATGTTTTCTGTTGGACTCTTAACATGAATAACATGATAGGCATGCTAGATAGGAAACTAAGTATTAATATATATATATATATATATATATATATAATAGTCAATGAATTAATGTATACTTAAAGTGAATCAAATTAACACAACCAATTTATAACTTTAATAAAATCTTAAATGGAAACTTTTATTTGTTAAATAAACTTAAATTTTCAAATAAATTCACTTAGATCTATTCCAAAAATAGAAACAATATATAAGAGTATGAGAGGGTAAAGGGAAATCTACCCAAATTAGTGAAAAATTAAACTTTTAGATCTAGATAAAGATGATATTACATAGCTAGAATAATCAGAATAACCTAATATAAGGGAGATTCATTGTTTAAATCTCTATTAGAAAGGAGGATAATTTCAGAAAGAAAAACAATATGCTCACCTTTTATATTCCTAGGAATAAATCTTATAATATCTAGATGGATGGAAATGAAAATTAATCAATGAGTTTCTCATGACTAATGCTTTTTTTGTGATAAGATCCTATGACCCCTTGGAAGTATTATAAATCCAAATTGATGGCATGTTTTGTTGAATACATTATAGATAGAAGAATAGATTTAAAGAGGTAGGGATTTGGATGAAATTGTGTGAAATAATAAGTAAAATATGTTTTTGGGTGAAATATTAGAGGTTTAATGATAAAATTGATTGTTTTTTAAATATGAAGCCCTACTAAGTACTTGATAAAAACCACTAGTTATGAGGTGGAGCTGACAAAAGTACTATATCCCACCAAATACCACTGGGTACTTGGTACATGACCACTCGGTTCATAGTGATATCCCATAACCTTTTTGGTTCTAGACCCAATAAAATAACCTATTGAGCTTATGGATAACTCATTTTTTATTACATTAAAAAAATTATCCTCAATTTACATGATGATAAAGGTCATGACTAACAAATTAATTCAAATAATATTGATGTAAGATGATGGAACCAAGTGAGATGATCTTTCATATAAATTTATAATTAATTTAAATTTTATAATTTCATTGGTCTTGGGAATTATTTATCCATAGAAACTATTTATCAATTTACTCTTATCTAGGTTACACCATCATTGAACTACGGGGATCCAATAGTAAAATCCCTCCAGTTTTGATCCACACATTCTCCTTTGATCTTAAAACTCCACCTTCAAAACTCTAGTTTCTAGAGTGAATACATTGATCATATTGTGTTTTTAGTATTGATCGTATGACAATATTTCATTGGTTAAGGATTGATATTATCTCTCATTATTGATAGAGATAAGGAAAAGGTGGTGAAAATCTCTCAGGATTGAGAGAAAACCTATAGAGGATTCTTCATTAAAGAGAAATCTCTAAATAGATGATTCATTATGCACAATCCACTAACCCTAAAAATGATATATGAATAGAATATATTAAACTAGGGTTATAATATTGATAATTGCACATAAGGCCCTTATATAATATTATGCTCTAAATATTCCCCATAATAATAATAATAATAATAGTAATAATAATAATTATTACTATAATATTACATGGAATTCACAAGCCAAGACATCATTAAATATAATTTTATTAATTAAATAAATTAATATTTACTTAATGATATTTAGTAGATATATTATTATTATCACCAAAAATAACTTGGTTCAACCAAATTCCTTAAAGTTTACCGAACCTTGAATAATAAATATTATTCATTCGATAAATAAGTAAATATTATATTCATGGTATTGTAAATAAATATTTATTTTAATATCCTAATAAATAAATAAATAATATTTATTACCTTGAAAATAAATATATGCGATCAATAAATCATAAATAAATATTATTTATCAAGGAGAATAAGATTTATTCCAAATTTTAAATATTAATTATATTTAATTGATATCTTATGAAATACTAAGTGTGTGATCCTCTAGGGTTCTTCCTTGGTGAAATTAGGTGAGTTAGCCTAATGTACCATATCAGCATCAAGAAACACAAAAAGGATCCATTGAGGAAGAATTTAATGTCACAATTATAAAAAAACATATAAATTCTCACTGTGTAATAAATTCCATTCACCTCAATATCTCATCAAGTGGGTTGAAAATCCAGGTCCTCAATTTATATGCTTGAAATTATATTCCTTGAATACATAAAATTAATCCAACAACACACCATAGCTATAAAATATATTTTAATAGTTTCAATATAATCAATAGGATAATCCATAAACATGGAATGGACAAATACTTCCTCGAATTATTCATTAATAAATATCACTCAGGACACACCCAACATACCCTACTTCCCAGTGAATACATGACATCATAGTTTTCATTAGTACATATAATAATGTCACTAATGATACACATTAATAATACCCTTAATGTATAAGTATCATCCCACATGTTCATGGACTATATTAACTAATGAAATGTAACATATGGAATTTTTATTAGAGGGACTATTCTCAAAATCTCCCATATTAGAGACAACCAAGTGCAAACATCATGAGAATATGTCTCAGCCACTTATTAGTAGAAATCACCAAACAATCAATATACTATGTGCCTCTTAATATAATGTTACCCAACTATATAATTATTTTTAAGAATATATTCATTGAAATTCAACGTTCTCATCATAATGGGGATCTACTATGACCTTATCAGTGCATCAGATAATTTAGGACACAATAAAATTAAAATAATGAAGAAATATAATCAATATATGATAGGTAGTTTATTATTAAAAAAAATGAATATATAGAAAATCACATGTACACATGAATTGGTTTTGGGGAACTAAATCCAACATACCCCCACTTGGATTAGATCCAACTTCTAATGACTTGAAGTCTAATAGCTCCCACATGATGTTCATGCTTCTATTGAGAAAGGGATTTAGTCAACGAGTTCACCACATTTTCTTTCATGGGAATTATTCTCACCACGAACTCCACTATTTGAGAAAATTCCCTCAATATGTGATAATTTTATAGTATGTACATCATATATTTATGTGACCTTATATCCTTTACATGATCCATTTCCATAGTATTATCACAATATAGTGTGATAGGGTCTTTTCTACTAAGAATTTTTTTAATCTCTTGAATGAAGTTTCATATTCAAAACAACTCTTTAACTTCCTTGAATATAATTATTATACACTATAGAATTACTAAACACAACATGATTTGAGATCTTCTATCTCAAATCACCTCTATTAAGATTGAATATGCATTCCAACTATGATTTTTTATTGTCTTCATTTGGTTAGAAACTAGCATCTATATATCTCCTGATTACTAGATCCTCATTTTCTCTATAATCTAAGAACATTTCCTTAACATGTCCCATGTACTTTAGAAAAGTCATAAATTTAATCCAATATAGGTATCTTGGATCTTTAAGATATGTACCTACTATACTAAAGGTTTTATAAACTTCTATCCTAGTACATAACATGTCATTCATGACTGAACCAATTGAAAAAGAATATGGAATCCTTATAATTATCTACCTCTTCTCATGTGTCTAAGGACAAATTTTATTGGTGATATGAATTCAATGTGACATAGGTAACAACGCCCTATTGGATTATTTCATATTAAATATCTTTAATATCTTGTTAATGTTTATACCTTGAGTCATTCCAAACTTCCTCTCAGTCTATGAAGAAGGATCTCGATCCCAAAAATCTATTCTACTTAAACTAAGTCCTTTATAGAGAAGTATGTGTTCAACGAAGTCTTAATGGACTATAAGACTGGTATTTAATTTCCTTTAATTTTTATTTCATCAACATACTTTATTAGGAAAATGTTAACACTCCCACTAAACTGTTTATAGACACAAGGATCACATTCATTATTAATGAAACCAAATTCTATTATGTTTTCATTAAAAAAATATTTCATGACCTAGATTCTTGATTTAATCAAAAAATGGGTATCAATAATTTTTATACATTATTTTGTTGTTAGAAACCCTTCAAATTGTTTTATTGAGATATATTCCTGATGGTTCCCACTAAGGAAGAATATTTTGAAATCTATTTTCCAATTCTAATAATCATGGAATACCACAATGGAATATATAATTTTGATGTATTTTACTATAAAAATTTGGGAAAAGGATTCATTATAGTATATTTCATGACATTATTTAAACTTTTTTATAGCCACTATAGAGTTATAGATATAAACCTGACCACCCCTATCAAGTTTCTTCTTGAATACCCATTTATAATTAATGGGACTTACAACCACTAGTGGATCTATAAAAATACAAACTTGGTTTAGGTATATAGAGTCTATTTTATAAATCATGGATTTTTTCCTTTGGGTGTATTTTTCACTACCTAATGCCTTCTTATAGGTTACATTCTCATTATTATTTACTAACAATGATTCAATATTCTTAGTGACTAGAGAACCATATATTTTAGGTTATATTACCTCTCTTGTGCTCTTACATAGTACTTGTGTCACTATAATTTCCTCTTCCATGGGGATTTTTGGATTATTTTCTTATTCCAAATCTTGTGTATCTTGAACCATAACTTCATAGAAGTCTACCTTTCTCACAATATCACATTTATAGATATTCACTCTCTCTAAATGAAAAATTCATGTCTTCACACTATAACTTTTTTAGGGGTTGAATAGTTAATAAAACCTTTTTTAGCTAGAGTATCATATAAGGATACATTTTTTGAATCTGGGTGCCATTTTGTCACCCGAAGAGGACTTAACAAATGATTAACATCCCCAAGAATGTATGTTAGAAAACATCGATTTTCTTCCACACCAAAGTTCATATAGAATATACCCATTTGGATGGAACTTGGTTTAGTGTGTATACTATTGTGTATAATGTATATCACCAAAAATAAAATGGAAAACTTGTATTAATCATCACTGATCTCACCATATCAAGAAAGGTGATGTTTTTATTTTCAATTAAACCATTACATTATGGTTTATAAGGAAGAGAGAGTTGAGATAGAATAAAAAACTCTTGTAAATAATCAATAAAAAATTGGTTAAGATATTCAATGCCACAATCTTAGTGGAGTTTATTTATTTTCTTACCAAGTTGGTTGTTATATTTTTTTCTTATATTTATTTAATTTATCAAAGGATTTTGAATTATGCCAAATTACGTAGAAATATCTGTATCTATTAAAATCATCAAAAAAGTTAAGAAGTATGAGTACATTCCCCTTTATTTAACTAGGAATGGATTACATAAATCAATATGAACCAACTCAAGAAGCTTTATGGAGTTTCAAAATTTTCTACTAAATGGAGATTTGGCCATTTTTCTCATACAAAAACATGATATACACTAAGTTATTATAACTCAAAATAATTTAAGTTCTTAAATATTATTGATCCACTGAGGGGGGGGGGGTGAATCTATGGTGTTATTTTTTCAAATTTATAACTTTATGAAATTTAACCCTTGAAATATGTTTAAGTTATATTCCTTACTAATTTTTATATAATATCATAGGAATGCAGATACAATAAAGTAAACAAGGTATGGAATATTTATAATGTTCTACCTTAGTGTGAGAACCTATATCCTTTCCATGGCCACTCTTATGGGTCTATGAAAATTCACTCTTAGAAATAAGTGAATACTACTTTGATCGAACTCCCATTAAACTTATTATATCTCTCGATAGATATGATTATACTAACTACCATCAGTTTAAAATTTCTTTCTTACAATACATAAACAACAAAAAAATCTATGAAACTTTTTAATTCTACTATAGAAAAGTTCATCCAAAAAAATAGTCAGTCCAATTTTCCTTCATCTGATAGATGTTCGTCTAGTGAACCCTTTATACACCTGGTGAAATTCTATCTGGTTTGACTCATTAAAAACCTACATATGATATAAATCAATCTATATCCAATTATCAAAACCTAGTGCCTCAGAACTATGCATGAAAGTTCTGTCTAATTTCTTTTCCCGTTATTTTGAACTTAAACCGTGTCTAATTCTTTTAGTTGAAACCTCCCCTATCCAGAACTTTTCACCAACCTAAAACTAATATTTTGTTGAAAACTCACTTTTGCCACAAATTTTTCGGCATTTTATATTTTTCATACGTGTGAATAGTGTTAAGTACTGATATAATTTTTCACTCATATTTATAGGTTCTCCAGAAGTGAAAAAGTTAGGAAATAATTTTTCATTTTTACACTCACTAATATTATAAAACCAAAATTATCACACATTTTAATTTAATTTGGATACTTCTCAACTCTTCTAGAAGATTCCTGATTCTTATTTAATTATAAATAATTTTAAAAATTTCTCAAAATTCCTTAACTTCAGACATTAAGGGAATCTTAAAAAATTACTCATTTCATCTTGAAAAGAAACAACATAAAAAATATCACATCATCACTATTATTTGAGACTTTAAAACATTATGTAAAGTTTCTTAGAAAATTTTTTATGATGTAAAATTTTGTCTGATGAAAAATTTTCAATCTGAAACTATTTATATGATCACTTATCCTCAACTTCAATTTGATTTCTACACTTCAAAAACAATATATATCTGATGGACATATGATTTTTTTATGATATAAGAAAGTATATTTTTCCAGTCACTTTGTCTCATCTCATAACTAAAAAACCACATTCTTAGTAATGTTTGTCTTATAGACTTGTTTACAAGAAGGTCTTTCGATGGACTTATTTCAGCTTCACTCTTCATAAATTCAAAAACATCACAATTTATTCACCCTATAAAAGAATTATGATTCATTAAACATCATACAAACTATTTTTATGAAAAATCATCTACCTCTATCTATGAATTTTAACATAGTGAATGTGGTTAATTTTATTTGTAACTTCTAAAGACTTCTGTCAAAAGAAAATTTCTTCGAATCAAAACTTTAGATTCATATTATTTGAATTAACCCCATTTTTATGTTCATGGATATTCAAATATGTCTTATTGTGGCACTTTTTACTTTTTCACATTTTGGAAAAGTTTTCGCACTCAACAAAAAAATCAATTCCACATTTTCAAAGAACACTTTATTTGATGATCTACATTCTTTAATGTTTAATGACATTGTAAGAACTGATTAGAAAATGTTTAACTGATGTTCTACTCCAATTTTCACTTTTTAAAAACTTTAGAAAATTAGAACTAATAGTAACTTTTCTTATAAGAGCATTGGACATATGTGTTTTTTGTTAACTCAAATTTACTTCCCTTCAATTTAAAAAACTCTAATTCTTGTCCATCAGATTAGAAAATTTTCAATGTCAGTTTTCTTACAACAACTTTGTTCTGAGATCTTCATTTTTCTGCATATAAAATTATAACTAATCGTCTATATTTAGTTTTTCTTCCCTATTCCTTCTAATAGCCTTAATATAGAAATATTTATCCAAAAACATCAACTCACCCTTTAAACCAAAGCATGTATCATGATATTTTCCCTCGTGTTATGAACTTTTGAGACCATAAATGAATCATATTAATTTTTAAAAAATTTATTTAACTATGTTAAGAAAATTTTTCTAATTTATGACTTTCTAAAATTATTCTTCTCTAATAATTAAAAAAACTTTGTCACCAAAATATATGAAAAAACTTTCTTAACTTCCAACAACTTCTTAACAAAACTATTTGAAGAACATTCACTAACTTTTTACATCTATTAATAAAAACAATCTAAATAAAATTTATGGTGTAAAAAAACATAAAATATTGTTATAAAACATCACAAAAGATCTTCATGAATCTAGAAATATATATTGGTATAATTTAATCAGTCATTTTTCATTTACTTGCCCTAATAGGTGATTCCAAAGTGGGGTCTGACATTAGTCATGAAAACGAGATTCATTATAAATTTCTATTACTTAGTTCATGTAATCTAAAACATAAAGATCATTATTCAGATGGTAATTATAATAATATATGATGTATTTATAAATGAATAAAAATTTATTTCCAAATTAGAAAAAAATCCATCAATATCAAAGAAGGATAAAAATATATTTTTTTAATAGAAAACACATGATAACAGTTGTTTAGAACTAAGATCATTCTAGTTGTCAATTTATGTTGGTAATTTATAATAATTACCATAGAGAATCTAGATTAATTGGTGGATCATATATCCACATTAATTCATGAAACTGTTCTAAATTTTCTTTGTTCTTGTAATTGGATACAAATGTGAGTATCACATGATACATCTAATACCCAATTTAAAGAAATAGATAGATTTCAATTGATAAGGAATTAACCAGAATCTTATCCTTAAATATTTTCCATAGTTTATAACTTTTTCAAGTGACCATTTTTTCTATATGAAAATTAGATATCATTATAATCCCTACTTTCCCATTGATATTCTTTTTTTGTATGAGAATTTCAAATAATCCTTGTAATTAAAATTAGTGTTTAGGCCCTTTCATTTTCAATTCCTCTTGTTCACCAAAATAACCCAAGGATTTTTATGATTCATGTCCTTATAAACATGGGGAAGTATGGAAGGGAGACATGTAAGGGAATTCTCATTTTTATTCATGTTATTGTTTATAACAAATGTAACACCCCAAGCTTTCATGATACACTTCTCTTTTAATAATATAGTAGCGTGTGTTGTACGCAACTTCGAGTTCTAACACACCGCGACTAATAAAAGTAGCCGTTATGAATAGTAATACCCACTTTTTAAAATTATAGAAATTTTATATTTCAAAATGGACTTCATTTTTGTATTCTTAATATCGAAATTAGCCTATGTTGAATTTTTGGTATTTTTCTGAGAACTTCCAATTTGTTTTGAATAGTGAAAAATACTTAAAAACAAATTTTTTAATCAAAATAATTTATAGTGATAAATTATACTATTGAGTGGTTTTAAAGAATAATTAGAATATATTTTTACCATTTTTTCCAATGGTGGTCATTAGAATTAATTTCACTTTGAAATTGGACATAAACAATTGTTAATATTTTGATATATATTATTTCTTAAAAACACGCTATTTGTTGTGACAACGAGAATTAATTATGAAATTAATTAATGCAACTTATATTTTTGGAATTTCATAAAATAGACATCATTTTTGAATTCATAATATCAATTATATCTTAGGGTGAAATTTTGGCATTGTTCCGAAAAACTTCAATTTTTGATGAATAGTGAAACCACTAAGTGGTAGTTAAAAAACTGATTTTTCATTTAAATGAAATATTACCACTTCTGTGATTTTATTTTTAAAAATCCGACATAAATGGTTGTCATTATGAAGTAAAATGTGGTTCAATGGGATTAAAATAATTTTTTGGTGAATAGTTACTTTTAAGTTTAATCAATCGCGATTAAAGGTAATTAGTGAAATTTAAGGTAAATATAATTTTATAATAATAGGAAATGATCGTGAAACTTGTACTACCCCTATTGGATGAGTCATGGCTGACCAAGAAAAACCATGGGTCAACTTGGGGACCCCATGGAGCCACTTTGGTAGGGAAATGTCATTAAAAACTTTTTATTTAATGTTAAAATAAAAATGTCACAAACATGAGTTGTTTTACTAAAACAATTTTTAAATGGGGTTATACAAGTCATATTTTTGACTATAAAAATTAATTAGAAATCTAAAAAGATTTCCTACATCATTATATTTTTTTTAATAATTTTTAGACATTAAATACATTAAATTATTTATGACACCATAATGATGCAGTGATTACCTCATTAATTAACGATTTAAATAAAATAAAAAGATAATGTAAAATCCAAGGAATACACTTGTCAAAAACCTATTTGATGAGTATATTTAGAACCCTTATTACCTTATCCTCTAAATATATAAGTGTGGGACCTTTAGAATCTGAAAAAGCATTTCATAATAAAGTAACATTTCAATCTTTCCAAGAGTGCCCCTCCTCTCCTCTTATAAAAGGCCCCCACCACTCCCACCTTATTCACAGCTTCAATCCATTTGGCTTGGCCAAACTCTACCCAAATACTCTCCCAACTTCCCTCTATTACTCTTAGAAGCCTCACTTTTGGCATAATTATTCCCAAGGAAGCCTTTGGCTCAAATCAAAAAAGAGTTACCCGATTTTAAGGTAATGTATTCTCTTATGTTATTTTGTTTTATTTTTCTTCCCAAACCCCCTAAACTCTTTTTATTCATTTCTTTTGTAACAAAAACAGTATCCTCAATATAATAGGATGTTGTTATAAGAATTATTCGAGCTACACTTACACACACCTATATCTAATGGTTAAAGAACATACTGTTTCTATGGATGGCGAATTTCTGTCTCACGAAACGATGATTGTTCAACACTCATATAACACCTTCAAAGGTGGCCATTAAGATGTAACTATATTTATATATATGATATATAATATTTTTATTTTTTACTTAAGGTTATTTATTTTTCATTTATAGAATACCTTTATTGTTTCCATTATGGGTAAACGTGATATTTTCATTTTAGGAAGTCTGGACTACCGCCCCCTCAAAGTGATTTGAATCGTTAATACCATATGTGGGATGTATAATGGATGGAGTAAATGGTATTATACAATATATTATACTGGAATTATATTATACCTTTATATCATTATGTTTCATTCCATTAAAAGATGAAATATAAATGAAAGTAGCGTTCATGCGTACGTACGGCTTACCGTCTCCATGAACGGTGCATTTCATTTCTTACCTCTAAATGTTAGGTAATATTATAAATGAATGTATATACTGGATATATATTATTTATATGATATATACATCATGAATATAATTATGGATATAATGGAAATTTTACCACATGAACAAAGTGTAATTATAAGAAGTTTATTTTTGACTCAAGTACCAAAGATCGACAAAACGACCGTTATAAACTTAAATAATTACATAATGTTCATGACATAGTAATAAGTGATATAAAAGGAATAATAAACTTGAAAAAGGTTCTTAAGAAGGTAGAGATTAACTCTAGTTTATTATTCAGGAGATTAAAGAATGGTCGAGTGAATTCAGACACGAGGTAAGGGAACTTCTTAACCCGATTTCCATTCTTTGGGTTAATCTCCTACTTTCAAATTATGTCATGATATTATTATGTCCTATCTTGTATTTATATTTTATTTATGTGTACATATAGTGAATACAAATAATAGATATATTTTATTTAAAAATTATCTTTTTAAGGGATTTCGTCTCAATCTCCATTCAATGAGAAATATTTTGTTTTATACACAAATTTCTTTTATACGGTGTATAAACCCCTTTGACTTTTACGTTTATTCAAAAGGAATCTTTTTATATGAAGCGTTTTACTAAAGGAAAAAAGGAATGTTTTTCTTTTCATACGTATGCGGCGACAATGACTTCTCTTCCGCCGTGACCTTTATTTGAGTTTCGGCTTCCCCTACAAGCCATAACTTTTTTTAATGAAAAATAAATACAAAGTTTTATTTTTCTTTAATTTTGGTATTGAAAATGGTTTTGAAAGTGTTTTTATTATATGAATGTGTTGTATTGATATCTTGTGATTGAAATGTGGAAATGTTATGTTTCCTTTATGCATGTTTTATGTGATACGATTATGTTATGGTTTATGATATGTTTAAACCTGTTCATATGAGGAATGAATTGGACTTAATAAGTGACGGGTGGAGCCCGCTATAGCTCCTCGATGCATCAGTAGGTCTCACGAGACAAACTAGTGTCTTGGCACAAGGCCTTAAAAAAATATTATTTGTTGTCTTGGCAAGAGGCCTTGGCTACGTGGTTATGATAGTCTGGCATTATGAATTCCATCATTATGAAAGTGGTTATTGATATTGCATGTGATTATTCGACTAGTAGAATATCCATGTGAGTAAGTAAATGGCATTATTTAATTTTATTTTTTCCATATTATGTTGAAGTTAAAGTTTAAAAAGGCTTTTGTTTTAGTTATAAATTTCCTTAAATGCTAATGTTTATTTACAAAAGCTTCGCAATATTGTTATCCTTACTGAGCATCTGAGCTCACCCATTTCAGTGTTTTAATATTTTACAGGATGTGAAGAAGTATTTTATGAATGACCTATAGGGATTGTCAGAAGAGGATATGAGTGTGGACTATAGAGACTTTGTTATTGTAGTTTTTCACTTTATGATGTAATGTAACATTTATGAATGTATCTAGTGTTTTCAAGGCTACTAAACTAATCGGTCTTTCGAGAATTGATCTTTTGTGATCATGCCAATGTTACGCAATAACGCACCGACTCTAGGTCACTGGGGTCGGAGCGTTACAGTTGGTATCAGAGGCAGTTTAGTACTAACCTTGGAAGCTAGATTTAGATAAACTCTGATTAGAGCACATAGCCATAAGATAGACTTTGAGGATTAGTATAGAAGAACTTTTTATAATTTTGGTATTATAGAGGTGTTGTGAGTTTCCCGAGCAATACATCCCTGTCTGGATACGAGCAGGTAGAGGCGGCTCTGGCACAGATGTACCTAGGGGTAAAACCCGAAAACATCGCTTTGAGCTAGACTCGAACGAGAACTGGTGCACGAAAACGGGCCTTGCTGCACTCTTGGTTACGACACTCCCGGGGGATAAGCTTAGGATAATTTTCATTTTCTTTACAAACCACCATGAAGGGTTATGAGTATATACTTCCTCAAAGAAAACATTTTTATGGATTATATCCATAAATATTTCAATTTATGTTAAGTATTTTACAATTATGTAATTATGTATTTTGATTCATAAACTAATATAGTTTATGCCATTGTTTAGAAATGGCGCCTAGTGGAAGGAATGGAAACCGTATCAATGCACGCACTCCGTGTAGGGATTGAACTCCTGTTCAAGATAATTATTGTGGATCTGGAGATACAACTGGTGCTGATCAACTTATTACCATGCTGGGACAACTCACTCAGGTTATGAATAATAACCTTACTCATATGGATCACCCTGATCCACAACGTGGAGGATCAATGTTAGACCGCTTCATGAGGCAAAAACCACCAAAATTTAATGGGGGTACAAATACATTAGTAGCTGAGAAATGGATAAAATCCTTAGAGAAAATATTCCACGCCTTTGGGAGTAGCGAAAGGGAGTCATGGAAGTCTACCGCCTCACTGGAGATGCCGATCAATGGTGGTCGCAGATTCAAAACACAAAGGAAGATGAAGAAGTATCAAGTATGGAATGGAGGGAGTTTAAGGAAATTTTCTTAGAAAAATACTTTCCGCATGACCATTGAGCAGATATGGAAACACAATTTCTGAGTCTGAGGCAGAAGGAGGATGAGAATGTCGCAAAGTATGAGGCTAACTTTACAAGGTTAGCGAGGCATGTTGCAGATTATATACGTAACCCAAGAAGTAAGATTGATCATTTCTTTGATGGGTTAAAACCATTTCTCCGTCGAGCATTAGTCTCACAAACCTTCTCGTCATACGAAGATATCATCTCGTGTGCTATCAAGACGGAAAAGGAATTATCTAAGTCTTATGACTTTAAATCCAAGCAAGAAAATAAGAGATCTTCTGATCAATATGGAAATGGAAATAAGGGGAATAAGGGAAGATTTGAATATCATTCCTGTAGTAAATGTGGAAAGAAACACCCCGGTACTTGCTTGAATGGAATGGGAGTCTGTTATAAGTGTGGTGAAAAAGGCCACCAAGCTCATGATTGCAAGGGAAAGAAAGTTGTTGTTAATGTTGAATGCTATAATTGTAGGGAAATGGGGCATTATGCAAATGAATGTTCTAAGCATCACGGAAACATACCTCAGAAAAGGCCAAGGGATCAAGGCCAATCTTATGCTATTACTACAGTTGAAGTGGAATAATTAATGTATTGGTGCTTTTGGACTCAAGGATTATATTCTGGTTATAAGAATAATGTGATATATATAAGGATTTTTGTAACAGCCCAAGATTTTATAAAAAAATATTCTTTTTAATTTTACTAATGTCTTGTGTTGTACGCTACACCAAAAGGAGCTTGCACAACACACATCCTTGACTTGCCTTGCATTACACGCAATCACGACCTTCCTCGATAGCGTGTGTTGTACGCAACACCAAGTTTCGCTAAACAACGATATGCTATTAAGATATTATTAAAACTAGCCGTTATGAATAGTAATAACCACTTTTTAAAATTCTGTAAATCTTATTTTTCAAAATGAACTTCATTCTTGGATTCGGAGTATCGAATTTAGCCTAAGGTGAAATTTTGGTACTTTTCGGATAACTTTCATATTCTGATGAATAGTGAAAATTACTAAATTATAATTAAAAACAACTTTTTTAATCGAAATAATTAATAGTGATAAATCATTAATTTGAGTGGTTTTAAAGTATATTTAGAATATATTTTTACAATTTAATACAATGTTGGTCATTGGTTGTAATTTCACATTTAAACTAGACATAAACAAGTGTCAATCTTTTGATAGATATTGTTTCTTAAAAACACGCTATTTGTTTTAACAGCGGGATTTAATTATAAAATTAATTAATTCAACTTTTATGTTATGAATTTGGTAAAATAGACTTCATTTTTGAATTCGGAATATGAAATATAGCTTGGGATGAAATTTTGGCATTGTTCTGAAAAACATCAATTTTTGATGAATAGTGAAACTACTAAGTGGTAGGTTAAAAACTGAATTTTGCATAAAAATTAATTTTACCGCTTCTGTGAATGGAATTTCGAAAATCCGAGACACACGGTTAATATCAAGGACTAAAATGTGGTTCAATGAGATGAAAATATTTTTTTGGTGAATAGTAACTTTTTACTTTTTTTACCACGGTTAATAGTAAATAGGGTAACTAAGGGTAAATATGATATTAATATTACCCAAACACATGTCCTAATTCTATTGGACAAATGTAATTCGACCAAAAACAAACTTAGGAATAAAATATGACCATTTAGGCCCACTTGGATTAGATTTGGACATTTATTATTAATTTATTTAAAGAAGGGTTAAAATAGTTAAAATCAAAGTTTAATAAGTAAATCATTTTTAATATGGGGTTATACATAAGCTAAATTCGACTATAAATATTCATTAGAAAGATAAAAAGATTTCCTACATGATGGTATTTTATTTGTAATTTTTAGACAACAAATAATATAATTTATTTATGACACAAAGATGATACAGTAATTATCTTATTAATGAAATATTGACATAATTGATGTTATAAATACCAAAATAAATGTAATTTGAGATTTTTTATGAATTCCACTAATTTTCTAGGTTACTATGATATATTAATGTTTATTTAATCAACTTGGTTAGAACATTTAATTCTGTTATGACTTTCACAAAAATCATATATCAAATAGTGTCAAAATTGACACAAAATAGTTTTTAAATCAAATATTATATTATTAATTGTTATTGTATTCCTAAAAATATAAGGTTCGGCCAAATGACTTAGATAAGGATATATATATTAATAATAAACAATTTGGGGTTCGTTTGGCATGTTATAGTAAGTTTATTAACCATATAGTGAAAGAAAACAAAAAGACATGGTAAAAGTTAAATTATTTAACTTAGAGTTAAATCTAATTGATAAGGTTAAAATAATATCCTAAACTTGTCTAAATTCTATTGGTTGATAGGATTTCGACCCATCCCCACTTTAGCTTCGAAATAAGACCCTTTGGAACCATTATAAACCGATTTTGACTTTAATATAAAATAATATTTTGAGATATTCCTAAGGTGCCCCTCTCCTCCCCTATAAAAGGACACCTCCTCCCCCTCCTCCTCACACCAATTTGAGCACTCAAGCTCGGCCAACCCCTGCCAAAATACCTTCTCCACTTCCCTAGAAACATCCTAGAGGTTCCGGTATTCCTCAAAGACCAATTTTAGTGCCCTAAGAGGAGGTCTCAAAGAGGCACTTCAAAGAAGAGGTAATTACCGTTACCAATTCTTTCATCTTTATTTCTTCTTCCACTTCTTCTTCTTAGGTTGTTTCATTATGAAGTCATAACATCAGTATCACTCATATAATGATATGTTATTATAAGTATGAAACAACCCTATTTCACCATCTATCCATCCTACGGAAAAAGAAATCACCGCGCGTGCGTACGTACAGAATACCGTCTCTACGCCATGGTGTAATCTATTTTCCACCACCACCTTACATGGATGGGTATAATGGTGTAAAGAATAAATATACATAGTTATTACAACATCATATTGATTCTGATATATTGTATAATCCACTCCAATTCAATTCAATATTTATAGAAATGATATCATCGCTCGTGCGTACGTACGGACTACCGTCTCCACAACGCGATGAGATTCATTCTTCATGTTAACCATTTAAGAATGATTATAATGTATATATAAGAAATAATAATGAAATATATGACATTATAAAGCTACTGGATTTATGTATATATATACATATGTATGTCATCTACTTACTTCCATTTCAAGACAATAAGGAAAGGAAAACAGCGTTCATGCGTACGTACGGACTACCGTCTCCATGAACGGTGTTTTTCATTTTATTTATCTACCTATTATATATATATATATACAGAATATATATGATATATAAATCATATTTTATATTCTGGAAGTAAGTAAATCATGATATAAGTAATAATGATGTCAAGAACAACAAGTCAAAACACCTACGATAAATGAAACGATTTTACCCAAAACGCTTCTTTAACATGGAATTTACAAAAGAACGGGTAATATAATGTCATAATTGAACCATATATGATATCATAAAAATGAATATGATTTTGTAATAATTCAATGACATTATTTAAACCATTATACAGGAGCTTCGGACATGTACAAAGCAAGTCGGACCTAAGGTAAGGGAAATATCACAATCTCATTTTTATCCGAGGTTGTTTATTCGTAAGTATTTACTGGGGTGTATTTTATCATCCACATCCATGTTTCATCAATATGTAATATTATTTCCATCCACCTACAATTGTTTAAATCCATTTTTACCCTTCGGTGAGTTTTTAGTAAAGAATATGAAAGGAATCTTTTGTCGCTTTTTCGTACGAGGTACTTTTTGACTTTTCCGACAAAAGTACGAAGAATGTTTTTTTTAACTTATACGGCACGAACGGATTTCTACTGTTTTATAAAGCCTTATTTTCATGAATCTTCCTCTAAAAGATTTCATGAATATTTTCAATAAAATCTCTTTATTTTAAAATTGCATGATGTTTTGTGAAAAGAAATTGATTTTGAAGAAGAAAGGATATTTTCCTCAAGAATTCAATTCAAGTGTTTTATCAAAATTATTTTCCATCTAAGATAATAAAGGGTTCTGTTTCTATCCATATTTTTACATTGATTTGACTATGTTGTGATGGAATTATGTTTATGAATTCCTTTATCTTATATGAATTGATTTATGATGTCATGATGTTTCAAGAATCCCATTTTTGTTACATGTGTTATGCGATGATGTATGTTTTATGATTATGTGGCACACATAAGAAAGGATTCATTATAAGATGGGTGGGACCTATATCTACCTCCAATTCATTGGGTAAAGATTTTATATCTCATGAGATAGACATGGCTGGAACGGAAGGTTATTTCGGTTCAGTGATACAGGACTGAAACGAAGTGTGAACTTGGTTCAGAAAGGGACTTTGTCCACTAAGATAGTCTTGGCAATGAGTCATGACTAACAAGAAATGATCTTCCATGATTATGTGTGCATGCCACAAAGTTTCAAGTTTCATGTTATGATTATGGTGATCTCATTTTCACTTCTATGATTTATTCCATGTTAAGATATTATGATCTCTTTTGCAGGTTTTGATTTTCATAAAGATATGATATGATTTTTATTTCCTTTATTTGCCCTTGCTGAGCATTTGAGCTCACCCTTTTATGTTTTCTTTTCCCCAGGATATAAAGAAAGGTTTATAGGTAAAAAAAAAGGGAAGATCTTTATGGGAGATATTGAAGATCTTTCACCACGATTAGAAGATTACGTTCCGAGTTTCCAAAGACACTAAACTATTACGATCCTTGTGTGTGTGTTTTTGTTATGTACTAAGTATTCCGCAAAAGTAATGTAATGTCCATGTACGTCAAGCCTCGGGTCTCTACAGTTGGTATCAGAGGAAAGGTTTAGTCAACCTTTGGAAACTAGGATGTGAAAACGTTAGTGAGATCCCTAGAGATATTTCTAAGGTAGTTCTAGGGATGCCCCTAAGGATAAGTATACGTATAGGATATAGTTCTAGAACTATGGTAACGATATTAGATTAAACCAAAGATGATAGATATTTAAGTTACTCCCCCTTTATTACGATTTTTGCATCTAACACTATTCTGTTTGGGTTTTAGAAAATGGCTGGAAACAAGATGATTCACAATAATGGAGGATATGATAGACAATGGAATGATATTCTTCATGAGCAACCAAATGAAATGGGATTTGGATTTCCAAACATCATTATTATGCCGAATCAGCAATCTCACAACATGATCAATAAAGTAAAATTTGGTAAGTTTCCTGACTCGACTAATAAGAGAAAGATGGAGTTCCATGATGATCATAGAGGAAAGAAAGTTCAATTTCCCCTATGTAAATCATGTGGGAAGAGGCATCAAGGAGAATGTTTCAAGGGAACTGGAAGATGCTTTGGGTGTGGAAAAGAAGGACACAAAGCAAGTAAGTGCAAAAGAAAAAGGGTCGGTTAACACCATGGATGAGGATAATGGTATTGCTACGACATCAAAAATGGTTAAGTGTTTTAAATGTGGAATGTATGGGCATTATGCAAACAAATTCCCTAAGGGAAAGACTCATGAAGAGAATCAGTATGGTCATATGGGTAGTATTTATGTAGATGATGATGAAGAGACTACAAATGATATGTGAGATGAAAGAATTTTTGAAGCTCGGTCAATGGTTTGAGAATGTAGTGGAATGATTACATGTTTATCATGTGTAATTTTGGAATAAAGAGACATCTATGGATTGTTACACTGTTGCCTTTCCTTGTGTTTTGAAAGTGTATGATTAATGTTACCAGTATCCATGAAAGGTTATTCAGATATTTTTGGAATGTAGATGATATGCGCATAATGAAGGGATAAGAAGAAAATTAAATGTTTGATAGTATTCATGAGCTCATGATTGATATAAGGACTAAGTGATATCATGGTTTGAGTATATAGAATTTTGAGGATTTTGGTATGTGGAAAGTGTTAACTTTTAACTGCACTCATGTTTTCACTAAGGTATTCAAGAGAATACACGATTAAGGACTTTGAATGTTTGGAATGTGTCCAACAAGACATATCTTATGATATGTGGGGATCAACGACAGTATTAAATCTCTGGTAATCGATGTCACTATATTATGAGAGTGGACTGCAGTATTATGTATAAGCCTAAATATTAGACTGGATTATGTTGGACATAAGTTAGTATTGTTTAAGGATAGAAGATTTTCGATATTATTGATGGGATGTTATAGTAACGTAGTTTTAGAAAAAGGGACAACCTGCAGGACGGGTGACAACCCATCGCTTCGGACAAGGCTGTAGGAATCGAACCCACAACCGAAGTGCGACTGGCCTTTATCGCCTACCACTGGCCTACAGGAAGTCCCTGTTTAGTAGAAACTAGTTTTATTATATTAAGCAGTATGATATATGAAGTATAAGTCCATTTTAGGAACCATATATGATTAATCTCACTATAGACCGACTTATGTATATAATTTTTGCTAACCTTTTGTTTGAGACATATGGAATGACCCGTCATTCTATCACATGATCTGCTAACACTTCACGAATAACAAATTCAACTCCATTTATTTAAGAGATGAAGTGGAAATTGTTCTAGGCACGAACAATAGTGAGATTGTACCAAAATAAAGAAAGTATTTATTCCAATTCAAATTTTCAACTTTAGGGAAATGATCTTGAAAACCAAAAATGTTGTCCTAGTGATCTTATACCTGATGAATCGGATGGTACCTTAGATCGTCACAAATTTATGGATTTGTGATTATTGGCTTTTCCATAGCCATGTTCTCCACCACTCTCCATCAGAACATGATGGTTAGATTTCTCTTCCATATCCATATTTTCACCTATGTGGAAACCCAATGATTAGTTTATTTGGGTAACCGTTACGTTTCATACTTTTGTTTTTAAAGATTGGTTTTGATATTCCTTTTTACGATGTGGATTTCTATTAAAGAAACTTTCGAATAGTAAACCATTTATAACCCCGACGAATTTCGAGGGCGAAATTCATTTTAAGGGGGGTAGAATGTAACAGCCCAAGATTTTATAAAAAAAATATTCTTTTTAATTTTACTAATGTCTTGTGTTGTACGCTACACCAAAAGGAGCTTGCACAACACACATCCTTGACTTGCCTTGCATTACACGCAATCGCGACCTTCCTCGATAGCGTGTGTTGTACGCAACACCAAGTTTCGCTAAACAACGATATGCTATTAAGATATTATTAAAACTAGCCGTTATGAATAGTAATAACCACTTTTTAAAATTCTGTAAATCTAATTTTTCAAAATGAACTTCATTCTTGGATTCGGAGTATCGAATTTAGCCTAAGGTGAAATTTTGGTACTTTTCGGATAACTTTCATATTCTGATGAATAGTGAAAATTACTAAATTATAATTAAAAACAACTTTTTTAATCGAAATAATTAATAGTGATAAATCATTAATTTGAGTGGTTTTAAAGTATATTTAGAATATATTTTTACAATTTAATACAATGTTGGTCATTGGTTGTAATTTCACATTTAAACTAGACATAAACAAGTGTCAATCTTTTGATAGATATTGTTTCTTAAAAACACGATATTTGTTTTAACAGCGGGATTTAATTATAAAATTAATTAATGCAACTTTTATGTTATGAATTTGGTAAAATAGACTTCATTTTTGAATTCGGAATATGAAATATAGCTTGGGATGAAATTTTGGCATTGTTCTGAAAAACATCAATTTTTGATGAATAGTGAAACTACTAAGTGGTAGGTTAAAAACTGAATTTTGCATAAAAATTAATTTTACCGCTTCTGTGAATGGAATTTCGAAAATCCGAGACACACGGTTAATATCAAGGACTAAAATGTGGTTCAATGAGATGAAAATAATTTTTTGGTGAATAGTAACTTTTTACTTTTTTTACCACGGTTAATAGTAAATAGGGTAACTAAGGGTAAATATGATATTAATATTACCCTAAAACATGTCCTAATTCTATTGGACAAATGTAATTCGACCAAAAACAAACTTAGGAATAAAATATTACCATTTAGGCCCACTTGGATTAGATTTGGACATTTATTATTAATTTATTTAAAGAAGGGTTAAAATAGTTAAAATCAAAGTTTAATAAGTAAATCATTTTTAATATGGGGTTATACATACGATAAATTCTACTATAAATATTCATTAGAAAGATAAAAAGATTTCCTACATGATGGTATTTTATTTGTAATTTTTAGACAACAAATAATATAATTTATTTATGACACAAAGATGATACAGTAATTATCTTATTAATGAAATATTGACATAATTGATGTTATAAATACCAAAATAAATGTAATTTGAGATTTTTTATGAATTCCACTAATTTTATAGGTTACTATGATATATTAATGTTGATTTAATCAACTTGGTTCGAACATTTAATTCTGTTATGACTTTCAAAAAAATCATATATCAAATAGTGTCAAAATTGACACAAAATAGTTTTTAAATAAAATATTATATTATTAATTGTTATTGTATTCCTAAAAATTTAAGGTTCGTCCAAATGACTTAGATAAGGATATATATATTAATAATAAACAATTTGGGGTTCGTTTGGCATGTTATAGTAAGTTTATTAACCATATAGTGAAAGAAAACAAAAAGACATGGTAAAAGTTAAATTATTTAACTTAGAGTTAAATCTAATTGATAAGGTTAAAATAATATCCTAAACTTGTCTAAATTCTATTGGTTGATAGGATTTCGACCCATCCCCACTTTATCTTCGAAATAAGACCCTTTGGAACCATTATAAACCGATTTTGACTTTAATATAAAATAATATTTTGAGATATTCCTAAGGTGCCCCTCTCCTCCCCTATAAAAGGACACCTACTCCCCCTCCTCCTCACACCAATTTGAGCACTCAAGCTCGGCCAACCCCTGCCAAAATACCTTCTCCACTTCCCTAGAAACATCCTAGAGGTTCTGGTCTTCCTCAAAGACCAATTTTAGTGCCCTAAGAGGAGGTCTCAAAGAGGCACTTCAAAGAAGAGGTAATTACCGTTACCAATTCTTTCATCTTTATTTCTTCTTCCACTTCTTCTTCTTAGGTTGTTTCATTATGAAGTAATAACATCAGTATCACTCATATACTGATATGTTATTATAAGTATGAAACAACCCTATTTCACCATCTATCCATCCTACGGAAAAAGAAATCACCGCGCGTGCGTACGTACAGAATACCGTCTCCACGCCGTGGTGTAATCTATTTTCCACCACCACCTTACATGGATGGGTATAATGGTGTAAAGAATAACTATACATAGTTATTACAACATCATATTGATTCTGATATATTGTATAATCCACTCCAATTCAATTCAATATTTATAGAAATGATATCATCGCTCGTGCGTACGTACGGACTACCGTCTCCACGACGCGATGAGATTCATTCTTCATGTTAACCATTTAAGAATGATTATAATGTATATATAAGAAATAATAATGAAATATATGACATTATAAAGCTACTGGATTTATGTATATATATACATATGTATGTCATCTACTTACTTCCATTTCAAGACAATAAGGAAAGGAAAACAGCGTTCATGCGTACGTACGGACTACCGTCTCCATGAACGGTGTTTTTCATTTTATTTATCTACCTATTATATATATATATATATATATACAGAATATATATGATATATAAATCATATTTTATATTCTGGAAGTAAGTAAATCATGATATAAGTAATAATGATGTCAAGAACAACAAGTCAAAACACCTACGATAAATGAAACGATTTTACCCAAAACGCTTCTTTAACATGGAATTTACAAAAGAACGGGTAATATAATGTCATAAGTGAACCATATATGATATCATAAAAATGAATATGATTTTGTAATAAGTCAATGACATTATTTAAACCATTATACAGGAGCTTCGGACACGTACAAAGCAAGTCGGACCTAAGGTAAGGGAAATATCACAATCTCATTTTTATCCGAGATTGTTTATTCGTAAGTATTTACTGGGGTGTATTTTATCATCCACATCCATGTTTCATCAATATGTAATATTATTTCCATCCACCTACAATTGTTTAAATCCATTTTTACCCTTCGGTGAGTTTTTAGTAAAGAATATGAAAGGAATCTTTTGTCGCTTTTTCGTACGAGGTACTTTTTGACTTTTCCGACAAAAGTACGAAGAATGTTTTTTTAACTTATACGGCACGAACGGATTTCTACTATTTTATAAAGCCTTATTTTCATGAAGCTTACTCTAAAAGATTTCATGAATATTTTCAATAAAATCTCTTTATTTTAAAATTGCATGATGTTTTGTGAAAAGAAATTGATTTTGAAGAAGAAAGGATATTTTCCTCAAGAATTCAATTCAAGTGTTTTATCAAAATTATTTTCCATCTAAGATAATAAAGGGTTCTGTTTCTATCCATATTTTTACATTGATTTGACTATGTTGTGATGGAATTATGTTTATGAATTCCTTTATCTTATATGAATTGATTTATGATGTCATGATGTTTCAAGAATCCCATTTTTGTTACATGTGTTATGCGATGATGTATGTTTTATGATTATGTGGCACACATAAGAAAGGATTCATTATAAGATGGGTGGGACCTATATCTCCCTCCAATTCATTGGGTAAAGATTTTATATCTCATAAGATAGACATGTCTGGAACGGAAGGTTATTTCGGTTCAGTGATACAGGACTGAAACGAGGAGTGAACTCGGTTCAGAAAGGGACTTTGTCCACTAAGATAGTCTTGGAAATGAGTCATGACTAACAAGAAATGATCTTCCATGATTATGTGTGCATGCCACAAAGTTTCAAGTTTCATGTTATGATTATGGTGATCTCATTTTCACTTCTATGATTTATTCCATGTTAAGATATTATGATCTCTTTTGCAGGTTTTGATTTTCATAAAGATATGATATGATTTTTATTTCCTTTATTTGCCCTTGCTGAGCATTTGAGCTCACCCTTTTATGTTTTCTTTTCCCCAGGATATAAAGAAAGGTTTATAGGTAAAAAAAAGGGAAGATCTTTATGGGAGATATTGAAGATCTTTCACCACGATTAGAAGATTACGTTCCGAGTTTCCAAAGACACTAAACTATTACGATCCTTGTGTGTGTGTTTTTGTTATGTACTAAGTATTCCGCAAAAGTAATGTAATGTCAATGTACGATAAGCTACGGGTCTCTACAATTGTACTACAGTACTTGTTGTTTCAGTAAGGTTTTAATATGATGAAGGTAATCAAATTTTTAGTATGTGAAAAAAAGAGAAACTTTAATTTGTTTGGGGAATCTGATGTTACAATTGATTTTGGAATTTAGAGACCTTTTAGAGAAAGTCTGGACATAGGTATTTTGGATAACTATAAATTTTGGAATGGATTAAGTTGATCTTTGGATAGTATTGTTTAAGGTTAAAACATTTCTGAAGATTATTTTTGGAATATTATAACACTATAGTTTTAGGAAAAGGACAACCTGCAGGTTGGGGGATAACCCGTCGCGTCGGACAATGATGCAGGAATCGAACCCACAACCATAGTGCGACATGACTTTATTACCTACCACTAGTCTACAAGAAGTCCCTGGTTATTAAAAAATAGTTTTCCTAATCTAAATGGTATTTGGTTATATTTTGAACCTTATACAATTAGGATGAATAGAATATTTTTTAGTTCTGTTACCATTTGGAGTGAAAGATGGGTTCGTGGTAAAAATTTATTAAAGAATGAAATCCTACATGACAAGTAAGTATATTTACTTACGTTCTTAGAAAATATCTTAAATAAATTCCTTAACTTTATAAAAGGTAACTTAAAACAAAAACGTTTTCGGTTAACTTTTCCAACTGGGGATTCAATGAACGTTTAACCAACCACAAGTTTGTGATTTTTTTGTGGTTTACTTTCTCCTAATCCTGTTTTCTACAACTCTCCATCAGACCTTGATGGTTTGTTTCTCCTCCAAATCCATATTTTCATAGAATCCTAGTATGGGCTACCTCGAGTGACCTTTGAACTTCTCTTTTTTTAATGTTATATTCTTATTAAACCTATTTCCGATGTGGGTTTTCCAAAAAGGTATTTTCTATTTTCAACCTTTTATTTTCGAAGAACATTTTCAAATTGCAAGGATTCAATTTATTGAATGAGGGGAGAATGTAGCACCCCAAGCTTTCACGATACACTTCTCTTTGAATAATACAGTAGCATGTGTTGTACGCAACTTCGAGTTCTAACACACCGCGACTAATCAAAGTAGCCGTTATGAATAGTAATACCCACTTTTTAAAATTATAGAAATTTTATATTTCAAAATGGACTTCATTTTTTTATTTGTAATATCAAAATTAGCATATGTTGAATTTTTGGTATTTTTCTGAGAACTTCCAATTTGTTTTGAATAGTGAAAAATACTTAAAAAAAACTTTTTAATCAAAATAATTTATATTGATAAATTATACTATTGAGTGGTTTTAATGTATAATTAGAATATATTTTTACCATTTTATCCAATGGTGGTCATTAGAATTAATTTCACTTTGAAATTGGACATAAACAATTGTCAATTTTTTGATACATATTGTTTCTTAAAAACATGCTATTTGTTGTGACAGCGGGAATTAATTAATGCAACTTATATGTTTGGAATTTCAAAAAATAGTCATCATTTTTGAATTCGGAATATCAATTATATCTTAGGGTGAAATTTTGGCATTGTTCTGAAAAACTTCAATTTTTGATGAATAGTGAAACCACTAAGTGGTAGTTAAAAACCGATTTTTCATTTAAATGAAACATTACAACTTATGTGATTTGATTTTCAAAAATCCGACATACATGGTTGTAATTAGGGAGTAAAATGTGGTTCAATGGGATTAAAATAATTTTTTGGTGAATAGTAACTTTTAAGTTTAATTAATCGCGATTAAAGGTAATTAGTGAAATTTAAGGTAAATATATTGTTATAATAATGGGAAATGACCTTGAAACTTGTCCTAACCCTATTGGATGAGTCATGTACGAACAATACAAACCATGGGTCAACTTGGGGACCCCATTGAGCCACATTGGTAGGGAAATGACATTAAAAACTTTTTATTTAATGTTAAAATAAAAATGTCACAAACATGAGCTGTTTTACTAAAACAATTTTTAAATGGGGTTATACAAGTCATATGTTTGACTATAAATATTCATTAGAAAGATAAAAAGATTTCCTACATCATGATAATTTGTTTATAATTTTTAGACATTAAATAAATTAAATTATTTATGACACCATGATGATGCAGCGATTACCTCATTAATTAACGATTTAAATAAAATGAAAAGATAATGTAAAATCCAAGCCTTAAACTTGACAAAAACCTATTGGATGAGTATATTTCGAACCCTTATCACCTTATCCTAGAAATATATAAGTGTGGGACCTTTATAATCCGAAAAATCATTTCATAATAAATTAACATTTCAATCTTTCCAAGAGTGCCCCTCCTCTCCTCTTATAAAAGGCCCCCACCACTCCCACCTTATTCACACCTTCAATCTATTTGGCTCGGCCAAAATCTGCCCAAATACTCTCCAAAATTCCCTATATTACTCCTAGATGCCTCACATTGGGCATAAGTATTCCCAAGGAAGCCTTTGGCTCAAATCAATAAAGAGTTACCCAATTTTAAGGTAATGTCTTCTCTTATGTTATTTTGTTTTATTTTTCTTCCCCAACCCCCTAAACTCTTTTTATTCAATTTGTTTGTAACAAAAACAGTATCCTAAATATAATAGGATGTTTTTATAACAATTATTCGAGCTACACTTACACACACCTACATCTAATGGTTAAATAACATACTGTTTCTGTGGATGGCGAATTTCTGCCTCACGGAAGGATGATTGTTCAACACTCATATAACACCTTCAAAGGTGGCCATTAAGATGTCACTATATTTATATATATGATATATAATATGTTTATGTTTTACTTAAGGTTATGTATTTATCATTTATGTCATACCATTATTGTTTCCATTATGAGTAAACGTGATATTTTCATTTTAGGAAGTGAGGACTACCGCCTCCTCAAAGTGATTTGAATCATTAATACCATATGTGGGATGTATAAAGGATGGAGTAAATAGTATTATACAATATATTATACTGGAATCATATTATACCTTTATATCACTATGTTTCATTCCATTAAAATATGAAATATAAATGAAAGTAGCGTTCATGCGTACGTACGGCTTACCGTCTCCATGAATGGTGCATTTCTTTTCTTACCTCTAAATGTTATTTAATATTATAAATGAATGTATATACTTGATATATATGATGTATATGATATATAAATCATGAATATAATTATGGATATAATGGATATTTTACCACATGAACAAAGTGTAATTATAAGAAGTTTATTTTTGACTCAAGTACCAAAGATCGACAAAACGACCGTTATAAACTTAAATAATTACATAATGTTCATGAAATAGTAATAAGTGATATAAAAGGAATAATTAACTTGAAAAATGTTCTCAAGAAGGTATATATTAACTCTAGTTTATTACTCAGGAGATCAAAGAACGGTCGAGTGAATTCGGACACGAGGTAATGGAACTTCTTAACCCGATTTCCATTCTTTGGGTTAATCTCCTACTTTCAAATTATGTCATGATATTATTATTTCCTATCTTGTATTTATACTTTCTTTATGTGTACATATATTTAATACACATAATAGATATATTTTATTTAAAAATTATCTTTTTAAGGGATTTTGTCTCAATCTCCATTCAATGAGCCATATTTTGTTTTATACACAAATTTCTTTTATACGATGTATAAAACCCTTTGACTTTTACGTTTATTCAAAAGGAATATTTTTATACGAAGCGTTTTACTAAAGGAAAAAAGGAATGTTTTTCTTGTCGTACGTATGCGGCGACAATGACTTCTCCTCCGCCGTGACCATTATTTGAGTTTCAGCTTCCCCTACAAGCCATAACTTTTTTTTAATGAAAAATAAATAAAAAGTTTTATTTTTCTTTAATTTTGGTATTGAAAATGGTTTTGAAAGTGTTTTTATTATATCAATGTGTTGTATTGATATCTTGTGATTGAAATGTGAAAATGTTATATTTCCTTTATTCATGTTTTATGTGATACGATTATGTTATGGTTTATGATATGTTTAAACTTGTTCATATGAGGAATGCATTGGACTTAATAAGTGACGGGTGGAGCCCGCTATAGCTCCTCGATGCATCGGTAGGTCTCATGAGACAAACTAGTGTCTTGGCACGAGGCCTTGACAAAATCTTATTTGTGGTCTTGGCACGAGGCCTTGGCTACGTGGTTATGATAGTCTATCATTATGCATTCCATCATTATGAAAGTGGTTATTTATATTGCATGTGATTATTCGACTAGTAGAATATCCACGTGAGTAAGTAAATGGCATTATATAATTTTATTTTTTCCATATTATGCTGAAGTTAAAGTTTAAAAAGGCCTTTGTTTTAGTTATACATTGCCTTAAATGTTAATTTTTATTTACGAAAGCTTCCACAATATTGTTATCCTTACTGAGCATATGAGACCACCCATTTCAATGTTTTATTATTTTCCAGGATGTGAAGAAGTATTTTATGAATGACCTGCAGGGATAGTCAGAAGAGGATATGAGTGTGGACTATGGAGACTTTGTTATTGTAGTTTTTAGCTTTATGATGTAATGTAACATTTATGAATGTATCTAGTGTTTCCAAGGCTACTAAACTAATCGGTCTTTCGAGACTTGATCTTTTGTGATCATGCCAATGTTACGCAATAACGCACCGACTCTGGGTCACTGGGGTCGGGGAGTTACAACAATGCTAGATAATATTTTCTGGAGTAATAAAAGAATGAGATCAATGCAGAATACATCAAGTTATTTAATCACTTGAATCCAAATTCACTCAATGTAGCCAATTTGATTCACTATGTAAAGACTAGAAATTTCACCCTCTATAATATTTCTCATAAATATACACTTGGATATCTCAATCCATTACTGCCTATATATCTCTTGATATAAAATCAGGAAATTATTAAGCAGTCTATAAGTATCCATGATGTAATGCCCCGACCCCAGTTACCCAGAGTCAGTGCATTATTACATAACATTGGCATGATAAAAAATGATCATGTCTCAAAATACTGATTAGTTTATTAGCCTTGGAAACACTAGATACATTCATAAGTCTTACATTACATCATAAAGTGAAAAACTAAAACAACATAGTATCCATAGTCCACACTCATATCCCCACAGACTTTCCCTACAAGTCAGTCATAAAATACTTTTTCACATCCTGGAAAAAATAAAACATAGAAAGGGGTGAGCTTAGATGCTCAGTAAGGATAACTATATAGCGTAAACTTTCATAAATAATCATAAACATTTAAGACAATGTATAACTAAAACAAAAGCCTTTTAAACTTGAACTTAAGAATAATATGGAAAAAATAAAATGAAATAATGTCATTTACTTATTCACATGGATATTCTACTAGTCGAATAATCACATGCAATATCAATAACCACTTTCATAATTATTGAAGGCATAATGCTACACTATTATTACCACATAGTAAAGGCCTTGTGCCAAGACTGCAAATAAGATTTTGTCAAGGCCTTGTTCTAAGACACTAGTTTGTCTCATGAGACTTACCTATGCATCGAGGATCTATAGCGGGTGCCACCCATCACTTACTATGTCAAATGCATTCCTCATATGAAAAGGTTTAAACATAACATAAACATTGGTATTAAAAATAGCATACGAAATGTCAATACTTTATCCATAAACCATGAATGGTATAAAAAAACACAACCATAGTAAAAAATATCACAAAACCTTCAATACAATATGGAAGTTCTGTATCATAAAAAATCAACTTCAAATAATCTTAAAATGCATCAAAGGATGTTGACATAGATGAAATCAAAACCATTTGAGAGAAATATCGCTTTTTTTAATTCATTTAAAAGTCACATAATTATAAAATAAAACATTTACTTTGAAAATATTCTTATAATATTTTAAAGGAAGCTTTGACGATTTTATAATGGCAGAAAATAGCCACACCCTCCGTATAAGTTAAAAAATACATTCTTACCTTAATTTTGTCGAAAAGGTTGAAAATGACCTTATTTGGAAAAAGACGGAAGGATTAATTTATAAACATCTTATAAATAGTCAAAAAATGGTATAAATGAATTTAACCCATATTTTATAAAATAGTAAGAATGTTTTGAAATACATTTTTAAGAAACATGGATGTGGATGATAAACAGGTCCTAGTAGATAATTACATATAAACAACCTCGGATAATGAAGAGATTGTGAAATTAACCCTTACCTTGTACTTTTCCTTGGTAGAGGGTAGGTTAAACTCCTTTATTATGGTGAAATAATTGTTATTAAATTATATAATAATCAAATACATTAATATGATATCATATATGATCTTCTAACATTGTTTTGTTAATAATATCTTAGTATTATCATCGTTTCGGGTGTTAAAGGATTCGTTTTCCTTTATATTATTTGTTATGTGAGTGATATTTGTTATGTATGGGATGTATCTTGTTCATATCCCAAATGATATAAAGTTTTTAAACATTATTTTTAATCATCTAATGAAAATTAGTCTTGAAGGGATATGATGGGGATTGAATCTCATCGCGTTCGTGGAGACGATAATCCGTACGTACACACGAGCGGCAATATCATTCTTTTGATATTAAAATAATATGTAATTGGATGTTATATAATATATAAAGAATAATTATGATGTTATATTTATTATTTACATGAATTACACATCATTATTATACCCATCCAAATAATAATGTATTGAATAACAATTACATCACGATGTGGAGACGGTAATCCCTACGTACACACGTATGTTGACATGTCATTCAAAGGATGGATAGAATAATTAATATGGATATACCATATTTATAATAACATCACAATATATATAAGATACTGGAGTTATTATTTTATAAGGGAAATAAAAAATAAATAAGAAGTGGAAGAAGAAAAGAACTTGAAAGAGGGTGGTGAAATTGTTACCTCTTCTTCGGGTTCTTCCTTTTGATTTGGTCAAAAGGGATCATTAAGTTGGCTTTAGGACTAAAGGAGGGCCTCTATGATGAAGTGAGGTAATTTGAGAGGATATTTGGTCAGGGGTTGGCCGAGCCAAAAGGCTTTGAAGGTGTGAATTAGAGTTAAGGGGGAGTGCCCTTTTATAAGAGGGGTGATGGGAACCTTAGGAAAAGCTAGAAATATTATTTTTTTAATAAAGTAATGTTTTGTTTTTAATAGATACAAAGTGTATTATTTAAAGGATAAGGTGGGGATGGGTCCAAAACCACCCAACCAATAGGTTTTATACAGGTTTGGGTCACTATATTAACAATAACTATTAGATTTAACTATTATTTAAATAGTTTGACATTTACCATGTCTCTTTGTATTTTTATATTATATAGTTAATAAACATACTATATACTTATAATAGAACCCCAAGTGGTTCATTAATGATACACCTATCATTATATAAGTACTTTGGCAGAACCATAGATTTTTAAGAATATAATATCAACTAATAATATAATAAATGTTTTAAAAACTCTTTTATGCAAATTTTGACACTATTTGGTATTTTGTGGTTTCTAAATTCATAACAGCATTATTACTTCAAAAAGAATTCATATAAACAACCCTAATATTTCATACTAACCTAGAAAATTAGTGGAAGTCATAAAAAGTCTCAAATTAAATTTATTGGGATATCTATAATATCAACTATTTTAATATTTCATTAATTAGGTAATTACTGCATCACCATTGTGTCATAAATAAATTAAATTATTTAATGTATAAAAATTATAAATAAAATAAAATTATGTATGAAATAATTTATCTTTCTAATGAATATTTATAATCTAATTTATCTTATGTATAACCCTATATTAAAAATGTTTTAGTTATTAAACTTTGATTTTAACTCTTTTAACTCTTCTCTGAATTAAATAATAATAAATGTCCTAATCTAATCGAAGTGGACCATAGAGGTTCATATTTTATTCCTAAGGTTGTTTTTGGTCTAATTATACTTAGCTAATAGAATTAGGACATGTGTTAGGGTAATAATAATATCATTTTTACCCTTAATTACCCTATTTACTTTTAACCGTGGTAAATAAAAGTAAAAAGTTACTATTAACCAAAAATTATTTCTATCTTATTGAACCAAATTTTAATCCTTGATATTAACCGTGTCTCTAGGATTTTAGAAATTCCACTCACAGAAGCGATAAAATTATGTTTTATATGAATTTTCGAATTCTCCAAGGAGATGGGTAAAAGACGGTGAAAAGATCAACAAAATTTTTATATATCTAAAATTATTATAAACTGACTCTAATAAATTACATTGAACTTATATAGGTATTATTTATCTATTTTGACCTAAAATAAATAATTATTTAAATAAAAATTCGGTTTTAAACTATAACTCAGTGTTTTTCACTATTAATCAAAAATTAAAAGTTTTCAAAAACATACAAAAAATTCACCCTAAGCTAATTTTGATATTATGAATTTCAAAAATGAAGTCTATTTTACCAAATTAAAAACATAGAAATTGAATTTATTAGTTTAAAATTAATTCCCGTTTTCAAAACCAAAAAGCGAATTTTTATGAAATAATAACTACCAAAAGATTTACATTTGTTTATGTCCAATTTCAAAGTGAAATTACTTTCAATAAACAACATTGGATTAAATGGTAAAAATATAATCTAATTATACATCCAAACCATTCATATTTATGGTTGAACATAATAAATTATTTTTATTAAAAAGATGTTTTCAGTTAAAATATATTATTTTTCACTATTCACCCAAATATGAAAGTATTCAGAAAAACACAAAAAATTTATTGAAAATAAATTCTTTTTTCCTTATCCCAAAGAAGAAGTTTATTTTGTCAAATTCAATATATAAAAGTTTCAAATATTGGATTTAAAAAGGGTTCTCCATTAAAAGGCAGTAAAATTCCATTTTTTTGAAAAATACCTCTTTTATCTGAAAAAAATGAATTTTTCCTTACATTATGTCTAAGAAACTCATAATATGGATTCTAAAATTATAAGGGTTATATAAAGTTCAAAATTCTATTAATACTATTCATAACCACTTTTGAATGGCTAGTTTGGTAAGTCGTGGTGCGCTTGAACTCGATGTTGCGTGTAGTGTAAGTTATTGAATTACTTTGAAGAACTAACGTACTATGAAATCTTGGGGTGTTACACATGATATCATGAGACTTAATTAGTTCACCATTCATGGATGATAAAATCAAAAAATTAACATCTAATTCATAAACCATGTGTTTTTCATAGGATGATAACTATTAATCACCCACCTCATCAGAGGGAGAATATGAAAATTTTAAATCTAGCACATTAGACTTCCATTCATGGAGTAATAAAATATATAAGCATTAGAATCAATATTATAAGTTACTACCAGTTAAAAATTGTATTTATCCAAAATTTATCACAAGGATAACGTGGTCTATGAACTTTCCATTTCCTATAATAATAATAGATAATAATATTAGTACATTATTTGATTAATAATATATGTCATACATAATAATTTAATTATAATTATTAAAACTCCTACAATTTTATCAAGTATGAATATCCCCCACAGTTCAACTAGAAATATCCTATTGCATAGAAATTATATTATCAAGGATCCATATTTCCATTCTCATAATCTAAGTGAGGGCTAAGTAAATTACTCAAAGATATTTTGTTAGGTGGTCTTTCCAATCATGGGAATGTAGCTCTTTGATTTTTCAAGTGGACTCTATAATCCTGAAAATATGGATTGAATATCCTCTTCACTTTCCTCCAAGATGCATCAAGCTTAGAGAGGGATACCTCTCTTGATTCCAACTTGGTTTTGTCAACCTAAAAACTTCAAAAGAAATCACCAAAAAATGTTAGGGTCTTGAAGAGGGCTTGAACAGTACTTAAATTTATGGTTCTATCTTTAATCAAGTAATGAAAAGTTTATATTCACTTAATATTAACCTAAGGATTCATTTTCATTATGCCTAATTTATTTTGTTTTAAAATTTTTCAAATTTTTTTAATATTAAGTGCATTTTACTTAATTAATTAACCATGTGTAGATATTGTTTTAACATGATCAATTTATTTTAATTACATATTTCATGATTTTCAATTCATATAATTATATAATCATAGTAAATAATATATAAAATTAACTATGTGATATATAGAAATAAAATAAACATATGGATTTTTCATGAGATTTACCAATAGTTAATTTATTAAGTGAACAATAAATCAATATATGATGCTAGGGGAATTAAAATCCACGAGTCGGGTTGGATCGTGAGTTATAGTATCCCATTATCAACCATTGTATCTTATTTGGTTGAATTAACCTTGGATAAGGTTCTGAACCACGTCCATACAACTTTGATCTCCTTTCTTTTACACATGATTTTAACCCACACATAAGTGAGGAGATCCAATAGAATAAATAACGGGTTTAATAAATTAAATATTGTGCATGCATGTTCTACACTTTAAATAGGTGAATGGATGACATACAAATGATCATTTTAATTTAATAATAATAAAATCCATGAAATAAAATTAAAGAAATAAAATCCATACATTGTTAAGTTAAATCTCATGATAATCCATTCACATACAACAAATACACATTAAACTATCATTGATTTCAATTTAATCTCTTATTAAGATAAATGGACTTAGATTAATTATCTTATTAGTTGATTAATTAATTCATTTTATCTTAATTTGACCATCCAAACAGTCCTAAAAATTCTATTTATAATTAATCTCAAATAAATAAAAGTAATTATTTACTCATCATATACTTAGAGTCTACATAATAAATACCCATCATAACTATGTACCTCCCTATATTGTCATTTACTATGTTTTTAATATGGTATGTAATGTACACTTCATATCTTATCTTAATTGGGATGTAGAGTGTTAAGAAAAATAAATTTAGTATTGTTAAGACACACCATATATTTAATATATGTGACACGTAAAGCATTGAAACTTGTATTAAATATGATGTATGTGGAAACTGTACAATTTTATGAAATTGTTATATTATGCAATAATTAATTAGAAATTTAATATTCTATCAAGTTGATTACAAAACATGTACACCAGTTACATGTAGTGTAGATCAATTTAATACCATAATTAATATTTTCTTACACATAATTAATCCCCAAGGTTATAATTGGTAGATAATTTTCTCCATGTTGATGGCTATCAGTTATAATGTGTATATCCATTTACACATCATGTAATAGTTTCCACACTATGTGCCTAGGGATTTAACATGTTTTCCATCCGTGAATATGAATGAGACACATGGGGTGTATTTCAGAAACACTCCGTGTAATATTTATGTTTAATAGATGTTATCCCCATGAATCATGTATTAATACATGACACATTTATAACCATGTGGATTCTGTGAATTTCACCATGAAACAATGTAGATTACATGGCATGTAAACCTGCTACATGCTGTGTAATCTGTTAAACCATGTGCCATTTTGTTTGGTCAACACATTGAGTAAGAAATATACCATGTTTGGAAAGCATGTGACGAACCATGTATCCCAAAACCCATCCATATTCGGTGAACCATGGTACACGATGTGTATTTTTCTTTTACATGCCATGTAACTATGTTATCTGGACAGAAAGATTAACCCCCCAATAGAATCTCCTATTTTCTCCATCCATTCTTAATCTATTTACGATCATATAAAATTGAATAAATGTATAATATCAACTTTAGGTTTAATAATGAATTAAATATGAAATTAATCTAACTAGAAATTCATAAAATGATCAAAAAATATTAAATAATATAAATTTAACACGACTTCTATGATACCACTTGATGGATCTGGATGTAAGAGAAACACTTATATGGCCTATAGGAAACTGAAATTTTGTTAGATTTAATAGATAATATGTAATTTCTATTATGATAAACATCATTAACAATGAATTAATTTGATGAATATTGACATTAGATGTTAGAACCATGTGATAGGATCTTTCAAATTAATTTATAATTAATTTAAATTGAATAATTTCCTCGATCTTGGGAATTATTTATTTATAGAATATATTGAACAATAAAATATTGCATGGGTTATATTTTCATTGCACTATAAGGATCCAAGACTATAATCCCTTTAGTGATGATTCACAAATGATCCTTTGATCTTGGAATATCATTGTCATAACTCTAGATGCTAGCGCATAGACATCGATCATATTGTTTTATTTATGTTGATCACAAAAAAATCTATTGTTAATGAATGATTGTTTTTGTCTTTCATTATTAAGATAGAGGGGGACTAAGTGGTTTAAATTTATTTGTCTTGAGAGAAACTCTCTAGAGAATTTTTCCTTAGAGATAAATATCTTAAGAGAGGATTTATTGTTCACAATCCGTTGACCCTAAAAATGATATATGAATAGAATATATAGTGTTTGGGTTATAATATAGATAATTAAACATAAGTAAATTTTCTAATATTATACTCTAGATATTACCCATTAAAATAACAATAATTATAATATTATTACATGGCATGTACAAGCCAACACATTATTCAGTAAGATTTTATTAAATAAATAAATCAATATTTATTTAATGATATTAAACACATATATGATTATGATCGTCAAAACTAAATTGGTTCATCCACATGCCTTTGTATTTATCAAACCTTGTATAATAAATATTATTTATTTGATAAATAAAAAAATATTATACTCACTATCTTGAAAATAAATATTTATTTTAATATTCACATAACTATATAAATATTTATCTAATAATAAATATTATTTATTATCTTGTGAATAAATATATGTAATCAATAAATCAAGAACAAATATTATTTCCAAGGATGAGTAATATTTTTTATAATCATTAAATAATTATAGTATTTAGCTGAGATCATAGGAAACACTAAGCATGTGACCTTCTAGGATTCTTCCTTAGTGGCATTACAAAAGCTATCCTAAGTTCCAATATCAACATCTAACAACACATAAAGACACCTAAGAGTAATAATTTAATGTCATAATAATGATAACCATATAATAATTCTCACTATGTAATATAATGTCTTTATATCATTATCTATTCAAGAAGGTTACATACTCATGTTATTAACCTATATGCTTGATATGTCATTCTTTGACAACCCAAAAAAACCTATCAATACACCATTTTCATTAAATTTAGTATGACCATTTCATTCCTATAAAAGGGTCGTGATATCAACATACATAAATATATAATATACAAATAATTCTACAAATTATTCATTAATAACATATGACTCATGATGCACCTAACATACCCTAATTCTTAGTGAATATATAATATGAAAATTTTTATTAACACATATAAGTATGGAAATTTTAATAAACATTAATAATAATATTAATGTATTAGGACTATCACACAAGTTTACATATTGGATTATCTAATGACACATAACAAGTATAATTTCTATTGGAAGTTTTGTTACCATATTATCATATTTTGGAGACTAGTAACTATGAGATCATGAGAAGAAGTCTCATCTACATATGAGTATCAATAACCTAAAAGTTAACATACTACACATCCTATTATAAAATTTTATCTAACTATAGAACTATATTTAATAATATCATAATATAAATTCAAGGTTCTCATCATAGTATGGAACTTCTATGTCCTTATAAACATAAAAAATTCTTCATAAATATCTCATTAACTTAATAAGGTATTATAATAAATATATAAAGAATAATTTATTATTAAAATACATGAATATATAAGTAATTAAATAAAAAAATCAGTTGGTTCTAGGAAACCAAATCTAATAGAAGAATCCCAAGTAAAGGTTGTTTTAGAGGAAAATATTAGAGGTGTAATGAAAAAATTTTACCCACTTTTTAAAAAACCATTCGCAACCCCATTAGAAACATGATAATGACCACTGGGTATCAGGTGGACATGACAGATGTACTCTAGTCCACCAATTATAATGAGGTACTTGGTACATGGCCACTAGGTACATGGTTCTACCCTATAACCATGGTAATCCTTTACTCCTCCTTTAATCTTCTCCAAAATTCCATAAACTCCATTATAACTAAAAAATTCAACAATAGGGAATTAAAAGAGATATATTAATCATAAAAACTAACCTGTAAAGGTGAGGTTTGTTTCATAGATCAAGTTAGAGATTTTAATTAGGTATTCCAAAACCCTAATCCTCCGATTTTCTTAGGGGATCAAGTTTTCCAAGGGGAAGAGGATTGTTTTGAGTATAATGAGAGAATATTAGATTTTCTATAAATCTATAAGACTTCAAATATCATGTTTCCCACATTAAATCTTTAGTGTCTAAGTTGGAAATGGTAAAAATCCATTGATTAGACTATTCTAGATAAAATCCTTTCTAGGAATGTTTCAAGTCTTTCTTTTATTCAATAATTTTAATATAATACCATAATGGTGGTGATGATAATATATTTTTTAGTTTTTAGTAGAGTGATCAATTAGTGATAGATTATATGAACCATTTCACCAAGATAGTTCCATATGTACTTGAAATAGTCCTCAATAATCTTTTTCAGGAAAATTGGTGTGATTGGGGAATTTATTAGGGTATTTAATATATAGTGAACCTATTTATTCTAAAATTTTATATAGAATTCATGAAGAAAGTTATGATGGTAAAAGTAAGCACTGATAAATCATCTAGGAAGGGTGATGTTTCCACTCCACCTTATTATAATGTGGATGACCTCATTAGTGAAAAGCATAAGCTTATTGAAATAAATTATAAAGGTGGTGATTGACTCAATAGACCATATTGGTCTATCTATTTTGTCTCTACTAAGAGTAGATCCATGGTATATCATCATTATATGAATTAAAGTCATTTAAATCCTGCATGTGAGGATTCTCAAATATATTATAATTATTGTTTATTATTAGTCCATATTTAAATATTTTATCAAAATATTTCTCAATGTAATGATGGATTGGATTCATCAATTTTTCAATTTATTCAGTCATATATGGGTAAATTAAAGAATAAAATGACTCATTCTCAGAGAAGGAGAGATAATAGAGTTGATTATAAAATGATTTAGTGCAATGAACCGAAATGAATCAACATGAAACAATACCCTAGTCTATTTTTATATAAGGGATGATGCGTTTACTTGATCCCCACAGGTTACTGACAAGTATTATAGTATAAAAAATAGCCTTTTTTATTGATTTTAGTCTCAAGATTCCATAAACTTCAAAACAGACTCCAACTACGAATATTGCATGATGTGTCTATAGGTTGGACAAGAGTGATTGTAAATATATTGTTTCAAATATATAAAAAAACCAAAAAAATCAAAAATCACCTTACAAAACAAAATTAAAATATCCAATAACATATATATATATATATATATATGAATCTAAAAATAAAGTGAAGGCCATAGTGGCAGATACACAATAAACCTAAAATGTAAATTTCCATTTGAGGAAACACAAAGTACACATTATAATCCACCTTCTCATGACCCATGATTACTACCAACTACTACATAAACCAAGATGAAGATGGAATCAAGAATAACCACCAAAGGATGTGGCTCTATCCCTTTACTTTCATTAGATAATACAAAGTTTATATACACTCAATCATTGTGTGTTTCCTATGGGAAACAATCCTAGTAGGATACCACAATAAATATACATAACACCCTTTATAATGAAAACCATTATCACTAGTTTAAAAATACCACGTTTTAAATATCCTTTTTATTTCATAAATCATGAGATTTTAATTAAAATCATGTTGATTTTGTTTTATAAAGCCAACAATTTAAATATTTTAATATGAACATGTGAAATAAGAATATAACCATGAGCAATACACACACACACAACCATCGTCAAATAATAAGGAAATAGAGAGGATCGTAAAGTGGAAACCAAAAAAAAAACATCAATAATAATATATAATGTGCCTCAGAAACAAATAATACATGATTTAACCTTTGTTTCATGCCTATAAAATAAAGGGGTAACCTAGGACCTTTTTCTAAGAACACTAGAAAAACTATGTGAAATTGAAAAAAACCTAACCTCGACTTACCCTCTTAGCCACGATGGGTGATATCCCTTAACTATTTCATGAACATTACTAGGGACACTAGCTAGTGTAGTAATCTAACATAGTGTAACACTCATCCCAATTACCCAAACACATACCCATGTTTTCTCATGAGAAAATTATTAGTAAAAAATAATTATAACATAGCTAATATCTCAAAAAACATACCAAAATTACGAAGAATGTTCCCCAAAAAATAAAAAATAAATTTCAAATAATCACATAACCAAATAATACCTATGTCAAACCAAGGATCAAAAATCAAAGAAAAATAATTTATATAATAATTCCTTTACAAAACCTCATTTTAAATCACATTTGTAATTAAAATACACTTTGAAATGTTTTATCAAATACATCATAAGCATAAAACTGGATTTAGAATTAATAAAATATAAATATATAGTATACCCTCCTTTTTTATATTAAAAAGTAAATAAAAAAATAATAAGTATAAATAAGTATCCAGTGATTCATCTAAATCATAACATAGTATGAAAAACCATAAGAAACTCATGTACCAATGTATTCTAACAGAAAGTTCATTACATAGAATCACTTACCTCAAATTCATTGAAACCTTATTGCCATATCTAAATACTAATAGTTTAAAAAGAAAGGGATCCTCATAAACCCTATGTGATAAAATATTCAATTTTATAACCATCCCTAACCATCGAATTGACTGAAAAAAGAGAAGAAGAAACTGGAAGAACAAGAGATTAAATTAATAGAGGAGAAAGAAATGAAGGAAAAAATGTATTTAACTTAATTATTTCTATTTAATCAAGATAATATCACTATGAGAGACCAATGAAGATATAGTTTTCATCTTAGGGGATAGTTTCTTGAAAATTTGAGTGTAATGAAGAAGGAATGACGACATAAGTTGATGAGGGAAAATTAGTAATTTATGAATTTAATATTTATAGGAAGGTCATAGGGCCTGGACGTATAATTTTGGAAACCATAAAGAAATTGTGTGTATGTCACTTTAATGGGACTCACCCTACATAGGAGTAACAAACATAGTTAATAGTAACCATTCATCGATTGTTCACTAACCATACAACCTTACTCTATAAATCATCGGATTCACTCTAAATAATAATAAACCCACACAATTACTTTTATATAGGAACCAACCATAAACTTACCATGTGGGTTTAAATTATAAATCTTTCATGACTAAATAATTTGGGTGACCAAACACTAATTTTGCAATAAATAATGGAGATCTCATCCTCCCTTCATATGGCGTGGGTGTATGGTTAGCGCTAACCACGTGTTAATCATATGCCCTATACCGCTTCCACATTTTTCATTACACTAAAACTTTAACTTCTAAAACTCCTAAAAAAATATAATAAATGAAATATTCAAAATAAACACATATCAAGGACTCAGTGTTGTAAAAATTTTCCCCACTATACCACTTTCATCCCCTAGAATGTCTTTAGTTCTCTCCATTAGTTAATAAGTGAGGTCATTGGTCTCTCATTAATGCCCAATTTTCCCAAGTATCATGAATATCTATATCATGCAACTACATCACACAAACTAATATAATATATTTTTACTCATAACACATTATACTGATGATCCCTAAAAAATATAGGTTATTTAACCATGGTGGTGTCCGGATCCAAATTTAAATCCCTCACTCAATAATGTGAGATGGGTTTGGATGATACCTCTTTAATTAGAATATGTGAAACACATCATGAATACAAATTAACTAAATTTTTAAGGACAACCGTTATTCTACTTTCTTTAGATGATCCATTATCTCAAATGGATCAACATACTATAGGATAAACTTACATTGCTTACCCAACTCACGATATCTTAGTCAAGTATAGATTCTAAGAAATACTATGTCACCAATGGATAATTCCAATGGATGAAGATATAAAATAGTATATTATTTTTGGTGAATTTAATCCATCACTAATAATTTTCATATAAATTAAACTATTATAGCCAGCTCTTGAATGATCTTGAGTCTCAAAAAGGAACAATCACCCAATTCCAACAAGAAAAGAGGAGGAAAAAATGGTCATCTATAAAGATCTAAAAAAGGATCCATATTTATTAAGGCTTGAAAACTTTTTATTTTATGAAAATTTAAACAATGATAGTTGATTCTACCCAGATCAAAAAATGCTGAGAAAACAAGATCAGAGAATATATTCAAGGACCTAGATCTCCCTCTCAGTCCGACCATCCATCTATAGGTGGTATAGTGTGCTCAAATTTTACTTAGAAACCATAACTTACTAAATATACTTCTAGAATTGAGAATTAAAGTATGTGTATTAATAATAAACAATGGATGAAGTAATTCCTTAAAGTTTCATAATCTCTTGTACATAAATTTTTTAAATTTCTTCTAGTTTAGTCTAATATTTTATAGAAGTAAAGGGAACTGATTTCATCAATTGGTTAATAATCAGACTTATGAAATTCATCACACTAATAGAATAAGGAAAACCAATAATAAAAAGAATAAAGATATCATCCCAAATCCATATTATAATTTTAGGTAATTGTAATAATTCCAAAGTATTATGATGTTAAAATTATATATATATATTGGTTAAACACCAAGACATGAATTCAAAAACCAATAACTTCTTTCCGAGGTCACCAATATTGATGTTTGAGGTCCTAAAACATATTGGTATCACCAAGGTTCACTACCAACTAAAATGGTGCCCATATTTCAAATAGTGTCATTGGTAGATCAAAATCAATCACCATAGATATCCCCATCATTCGAATTATGCTTACCTATAGTCAGTCAAAATTTGATACTAGATCTAGCTGAATATAATCATCTAAAGAATGTGTGAATTTCAAAAAAATTAATAATACCTGACCATCATCATCTTCTTTTTCTCGAAAAATCTCAAAAAAATAAACTCATAAAATTCCATTTATCCTCATATTATTTCACCTCTCGAGTTAGAAAATTACTACTCGAGTCATTATCCATCACATTACCTTTTCCTATGGTATAAGACAGATCAAATTCAAAGGTTTGAAGGTACTCAACCAAGCACTTCTTTCTGAGATTACCTTTCTTATGGGATACGATTCAATTTATAATTTTATGATAAGTATACATAGGGAACCTATCCTTGAAGAAATCATAATTCCATGTTTTAAATGCATTCATCAATTTCACTAACTCAAGATCATGGGTGGGGCAGTTCTTCTCATGAAGCAAAAACTAACAAGAGCCATATGCAATAACATGTCCATGCTGCATCAAAACATACCCCAACCCTATACCCAAGGCATAAAAATACATTGAATATTAGTTACCATGATCATGAATATTTAAAATGATATTTTATTTCAACCTCACTTTTAATTCGTCAAAATATATCTGATATCTCTCACCCTTTTAAAAATTTCATCCTTTTAGAGTTAAATCTATCAAGGGAGATGAAAACAATTAAAATTCATGAAAAAATACCTATAATATCCTCCTTGAAAGAGAAATATTCTAATCTCAAATATATTATAGGGTCTTTACCATGTTATCGTAGCTCAAATCATATCAAGATCCATATAAATTCATTTATATAATACCAAAATACCTAAAAAATCACATCCTTGATAAAGAACTAACATTTAGATAACTTAGAATTTAGAAAACATTCCTTTAAAGTTCCAAAAAATATATCCAAATTTTCCTCATTATCCTTCTCCATCATAAAGTAAACTAATATATCATCTAAGAACACCATAAAAAAATAGTTAAGATACAAGTGGAAAATCCAGTTCATCAAATCCATGAAATATTTGGGAGAATTGGTAAGGTAAAATGATATAACAAGAAACTCATAATGACTATAAATTATCGTGAAATTGATATTAGGAATTTTGTATTACTTAATTCTCAATTTGTGATATATTGATCCAAGTTCAATGTTTTAAAACCATATTACTCCCTTGAGGTTTTGAAATAGGTCATCAGTAAAAGTTAATGAGTATTTATTCTTGATGGTCACCTGATTAAGCTTCCACTAATCAATGAAAAGTTAAATATTTCAATCACTATATTTTCAAAGAGAACTAATGATGTCCATGGCGAGACACCTGGATAAATTAAACCTCTTTTCTCAAGATCTTCTAGCTATACCTTCAATTTATTAATCTTTATAGGGTCTATTTGATAAGATAGAAAGAAAAAGGGTCTTATATATGATATTATGTCAATAAATAGTTCCACTTCCAACTCTAGTGGAAACATAGGGAATGAATTAAGAAAAAACATAGGTTACCTATCCAACAATATAGGAACTTGACCATCTAAACTTAATTCAATAGAATATTTGAGAAGAATAAATATCTAACATGAAATAAATCCTATATTTGTAATGACAGACCCCAACATACCTGATCACATATCCTACTCCCCTTGCAGGTCATGACATTTCCATTAGGATTATGGAAAAAAACATTATAATGATAAAAATGAATTTAATATTTAGAGCTAATCATCTAGTTTATACCAATGATAAGATTTAATATATTAAAATAAATAAATTTAAAATCCCATATGGTATTGACATCATTAATCATAAAAAACACACCTTAAACATGAATCCATGCTATCTCTAATATCTTGGAGGAGTAGAAAGTTACATCACATATTTTATCATCTCAGAGGAAGTCCTAGTTCATAAGTAAATTTATTTAAGATGGAATAATTGTATCAAACTATATCATATAAATCCAAGACTATGGAATAAGAAATAAACACCGTACCTCTAATATTCTTAGTCCTGGATTCAAATTTCATGGGCACATGATCTACTTCATATAAGATCAATGATTTGGGACAAGTTTGATACTTACTATAATGATAACCCCCTTTTATATTATGATGAGACTTTAATCCCTTGGATGTATCTAACCACACATAATATCCTTTAGTAAAATAGGATTTAACCTGATTGTTATGAGGAAGATACAAATAGAAGAATTGAAGATGACTTAGAAACCCACACAAATGTAAAGTCTTATGAGCTTATTGAAAATATGTTTTAGTGAGGCATGAATTCCTATAATAGAAACAAAAAAATGACCTATACCACAAAGTTATCACGGGAATAGAATTAGAGGGACATTTGACACTCCCACTAGTACCTCATTGAGATTCCTCCCACTTCATATTTTAATTAGATGAGAATCTCTGACCCCCCCATAGATGTGAAATCACCTATTAAATTCTAACATATTTGTATCATCCATTACTATCTTATTTTCCACACCATCATAGTTTGGTCGGAAGAAAATAATAAGCTTCAATATAACCTCTATCTCCAAAACCATCGCAAATCATCAAGATTTGATGTAATCATACATGAGGAGATGAGGAGAAAATTTGACAAACTTAGAAAATCATGTAGTATATTACATCACAAAATTATTCCCATGATCCAAGGTTAGAAACTCCCCAAATTCCCTATTTTTAGAGACACTAGGAAGAAATTATACTTGAATATATTTTTGAACTTAGCTCAAATGAGGTCCTCATGAAACTTAGTCTGAATGATGGATTCCCACCAATTATGGATTGGTTCCTCTAGTACATAAGTGAAAAAACCGACCTTATAAGTGCTAGGGGTATAAAGAAAACTAAATATTCATTAAATATTCTCTATCCATTCTTAGGGTTCCCATGAACCTCTATCTTTGTAGAATATAGCTGGGTTTTCTTAGTAAACTGTTGAGTATGGTCCATCCCTTGAGATTGATATTTCTCACTTATCCAAACTAGAGATTGGATAGTTTTAATGTTAGAATCAATAGTAATATAATATATATGAGGGTTGGTATATAATTTATTTCTTATACTCCCTCTATACAATTCACCAGGGTCATTCTAGGAGTTATTATCTAAAAAATATGAAACATAATACTCAATAACTACATAAATCAACTTTAAGTAGCATTATAAATCACAGAAATTCACCCAATTTTTCATAATCATGTAATAATAATAATAAAATATACATAACTCAAGGGGTAAAAGCATAAAATTTTTCAATATCTTATCATATTAATAGTTTTCTCAAATGGTTTGGAGGACCATGCACCAGTTGTACGAGTGTTACTGGGAAGGTGTAAAAGTTAATTCACATAGTCTCCACATAATTTTCCCAACCATGCACCTATTTATTCAATCTAACTTCAACCCCAAAACTTTTAATTTTAAAAAATAACTTAGGATATTCTCCCTAAACTCATTACAAAAGTATTTCACATCAAGTAATACCAAAATAACCAAAAATAAAGTATAATTTCAAGAAACAATTCAAAACCATCCATGGTAACTCAAGGGTCAACATGAATTAGAGATTTTAAGACTCTCCCCCCACACTCACCTCTCTATTTATGATGGTGTTATATTTATACTATCATTACCCCCTAAATATCAAGAGGGATTTGATACCATTTTGAAATGAACTATCCTAGTTCAATTAGCCATGTCAGCCCAGGTCAATATACTATAATTCTGGAAAAAAATTCCCGATCTCCATGGGTTAGTAACAAGTTCTTAGGGTATCAAAAACATCCTATGGGAATGATTTCTCCCAAAAAATTCCATAAACTAGAAAATAGAATCTAATTGGGAATCTAACATGATATGGACATATGTTGGACCACCATGCTTATAGATATACAATATAAAATTTATATACTAAATCTTATGAGGCATAAAATTATAAAATTAACAAATACCTCAATTATCACTTTACAAAACAAAACTAAATAATGAACCCATGTCATATATGCACATAAATATCAAAATAAAGTGACGACCAGAGTGTTCAATAAATAATCAACCCAAAAATTAAATTTCTATGTGAGGATTCCCAAAGTACACACCACAATTCTCCTCATCATGACCAGTAGTCACCATAAACTTCAAAAAAATAAAATATGAAGAAGGCATTAGAAATTTAAACTAAAAGATATTACTCCTTTCGCTTTACCTGGATAAGATAATATGAAGTCTACATACACCTAATGATTGTTTGTAGGGTGTGAGGAAAAATCCCAATAGGATACCTACATGAATATACACAAAAAATTTCACAATGAAAAAAGATATAACTAGTTTAAAAATACCATTTGTTACTGGCCACACTTTTACTTATTGGTAAAAATTAAGTGACATTTGATTTTTTGAAATTTTCATCCAGGAGAGGGGGGTTCTTTTTGAAAATTGGGACTCAGATAGAAATTTTGAGATTTTTAATAACTTCAAGTAATGGTTTTGGATATGGTATGATTTCTGATAGATTCATCAGGTTCATAGGTGAATGTTGGAAAATGGTTAGTGTAGTGGATGAGTATGTAAAAATGTGACTTTAGAACCCATAAAGGTATTGGAAGTGTTAGTGTATTCCAGGGAATAATCCCTGGGAGTTGGCCCATTCTTGTGTTTTTATTTTTTATAAAATTCAATTTCATGTGTCCATATATGAATATACATTAATTTAAGGGTTTGGACATAATTAGAGGGTTCTAAAACAATGTTTTGGTGTTTTGGGGGGGGGGTTTGGAAGTTGAAGAAGGTTACTTTAAATATGGGAAATGAAAATTTTAGAAGAGTAACTTCATAAGAGAATGGTAACATCATATTGGAAGTATAACATAATTTTCGAAGACTATATTTGTTTTTCAAGAGTAATATCATTTTAGAAGAGTAATATCATTTTATACAGGTAACCTCGTTTTGGAATAGTAACTTGATTATAGAAGAGTAAATTTTGATTTTGGAAGAGCATTATTAAACATAAAATTTGGGAAAGTATGAAATAGAAGAGTAAAGTTGGATTTTGAAGAGTCGATCTGGATTTTGGAAGAGTATATGTGGATTTTAGAAGAGTAAGTCTGGACTCAAAATTTTGAAAATTTTAGAATGGAATAGTAGATTAAGATTTTGGAAGAGTAATTCTAGACCTGAATTTTTTTAAAGTATGGGATAAAAGATTAGATATTTATTTTGGAAGAGTAAGTTATAACTCAATGTTTTAAAAAGTATCGAATGTATCAATAAAATAGAAGAGTAAAATTTAAGAGGAAAATGTATAATAAAAGGAAGAGTAAATGTAGAGTCATTCTAGAATTTTCCAAATTTCTTCTATGATGAATATATTTTCCAAAATTTTATAAATATTAAATAAATGATTAAAACATATTTTAATGGGGATTTTGGGTGTTATCAAGAACTGTATATAAGGATATTGACATAAATTGTTCCCACATTCCCCTATTATTCAATATGAGATATCTCTCTTATTTCTTAAAATAATCAACCACTATTCAATATAGGCGATAACTAACAGAAAATATATCCCTCTATAACTATCCTATCTTATATTTTGATGTTGTTTCTCATTATTATGGTAATTTCAAGTGTTTATACTCTATTTCATGAGTTTTTTTATCAAAATATAGTATTTCTAGTTGTTCCTAGTAATAATAAAACATTTTTTAACCAAAAGTAAATATTATGTTTAATCTAACACTTCATATCAATTTTCCTTTGTTTCTTATCCTCTTTCACTCTACTATGTTGTGCGACCTAAAATTGGGAATTAATAATGATTCCACTGAATCATGATAGAATTTTATCAATATCAATGGGATTTTGTAAGGCTTAGATAAAGGAGATCCTGTGAGGATGATCACAATAGTTTTCATAAAGATTTATCAAGGTATCTCACTGCTCTAATTTATTTAGGAATTTACAACATTTTGGATGGGATTAATGGATCAAATGAAATGGGAAATTGGAGATTTTGTACATGAATTTTTTAGATAAATTATAGGGTTGATACACATCTCTTACTTAAAGTTTTAAGATGTGAGATATTTCCAATGAGGGATTTCTAAATTATTCTCAAAATATTAATTTTTGAATTAATATTAAAATAATTTTTAAAGTTGTTTTATAATCAATTTGGATGAAAGATTAATGGAATTAGGACCTCATGTTGATGGATAGTGTCCATTTGGGTTTGGATGAGTTTTAAAGGGGATATCGAGCTTACTTTAAAGGGAATAACTTCATCAATGAAGTATATGGTCCCGTGAACATTTCCCTATGTTAATGAATTTATTTATGCAATATTGGATATTTTATCTCATGATTTATGGGTGGTAAATAAAAACATAAAATGAATTATTTAATTAAATTTACATTATTTTAATAGAGAATTAAGGATCATAGTTGGCCCTTTATCATTGGATTAATACCTCAGTCACTGATGGTTGAGCCCTTTATTATAAAAGTGTGACTGATGATATATGAACTAAAAATGTTGTAAACTAAATGAATGGAATAGAGTGGATATTTTTATTGTCCCCCATTGAAACCTCATTGGTGATGAAGGTGTGTAATGAGAATGATTAGACCAAGTAGGTCATGATAAAACCTTTATAACCATACATATTTTGTGCTAGTTGATTAAAGGGTTAGGCGAATGTTCCTCCCCCACTAGTATATAAGCACCCAAGTGGGTATAAACATGATAGGATTATGTATAGGTGGGGTGTGAGAGGACCAACCTAAGAGGACCTGAGATGTGATATATGAATTATGCCATATATCTGGAGTGATTATTATATATCTTTTATTATGATTCTTGTGAGTACACTCTATGATCATGGTGATTCTAAGGGATTATATGCCTTCAGAGTGAGGGGAATTAGACCAAGTGTTGAGAATTGGGTTTAGGAGCCCATGTAGGGCTCTGATAAGAAATGTGACCTAGGGAGACATCATTGTGGGTACTAGTATCATTTTGACCCTATATAGTGTTAATATAGGGAAGTGGACATTATTAATTTTAGGTTTGACCTTGGAACCAAAAATCAATAGTGTCATCCTGATAGGGCTTCAATAACAGAGATATGTGGTGAACTTGAGAGTATATACTTAGAAGTGTGTAATGGTTTTAGGTATATGGACAACCCACATTATTATTATATGTCATATTACCTGGTATACATTTCCCTTGATGATTATATATGATATTACTAGGTGGATGATGCCCCCTGATAATTATAAGATATTTCTAAGCGTGGCGCTATACCCCCTAGAAAAATTATGTGATATTACTAAGTGGGGTTCCATTACCCCTGGATATATTATGAGGTATTACCAGGTAGGTGACATTCTCCATGATGAGATATTACTAGGCAGGGTGCCATTCCCCTTGGATAGATTATGAGATATCACTAGCCATGGCACTATTTTACCTAGATATATTGTGAGATATCATGAGGTGGGATCTATTAACCTTAATGAGATATTACTTAGTGGGGTTCCATTATCCCTTGATAGATTGTGAGATAATCTAGGTGGTCTACCTTTCAATGGAGTGATCATTTATATGAGATTCTATGAGGGGATACTCTTCCCTATTACTACTTACATGAGATAATATAAGTGATATTTATTTCCCCCAAGTGATCATTTATATGATATTTTAGGTGGGGTCACTCTCCCCCAAATTTATTTAATGAGATAATCTTGGTGTTTGACTTTTACCTAGAGTTATATTTTATATATACTATATTTTCATGAGATTCTGTGGAAGGACATGTATATCCCTAATGTTATATAACATGATTAGAGACATCCAATACTGGACGAAGAGAGTATGGTTGATCCCGAGTTTTACCCCAAAACCTGAGGATCAATGAGTATTATTTTATTATGTTTTCGCACAATATTTATTTTTTGAGAATATCACATGGGAATAAACTGATTTATTGATTATGTTATGTAAAACTTCTTTGGTGGAATTATGAGTTGTGATCACATCCTTTTAGAGAGACCATGGAACTTTGATACCTAAGAAGAACTCATTATTCATAGGTTCTCGTTAGGCAGAGACCTGATAATTTATTTTTCAGTTGGATATCGTAGATGGAGTTAGGAGATAGATAAGACGAGGCTTGAGGATGGTATTAAAGCCTCATTTCATTTTCTTTTGTGCCTGTACTATATATATTATCGATCTAGTGGATGGTCAATTAGGATATGTTCTTCAATGATTCCAAATTAATTTATTATAAATAGACATGTTATATTTATTATGTGTACTCTGATTATTTTTATGGATGCATATTAGTTATTTATTCTATTTTTTATTCTGATATGAGGGTATGGTTTCCCAAAATTAACACCCTATACCCCCGCTACTAGTTGGAATCCTCTGATGTATGAGGAGGCATGCTTAAGGTCATGTAACACCTTCGGTTTAGACACTAATGAGTGGTATTAGGTTTGGATCATCACAAAGTGGTATTAGAGTTCCTTTTTCTTCATCTTACTATTTAGATTATTGTAGAAAATGTTTCAAAAACCATCCTAGGAAATATCTAACCTGGGTACCCCATTCAACTGATGAATTTTCTGAGGGGAGTTCCCAATCCCCCTTGATATGAAAATTAGCATTGTGCATCAAGATAAAATCTATTAGGAATGATTTTTAATATTAAAAAAATAAGCATGACACTTCATCTCAAAAGTTTGAAAAGACCATTTTATATGTTAGATGGACAAAAAAATAAGTTGTTCAATAAATAAATGAACCCAAACACGGTATAACACATAACAAATGAATAAAGTATTCAAAATAAAATTAAATATACCTTGTGAAAATTTTAGGTTAAGCAAGGTCACTTGATATAATTCCCCAAGACCATATGCTATGAATCAATAATACATGAAATAAACCTAAAATATATAGGCACAGGTTCAAATCCTACTAAGTAACCTCAAACACACCACACATAAACTTTAAAATTAAATCCCTATCATGATAGTTTGAAAATTTATTTATAAAAATAATCTCTTAATTTTATTTAAATTAAAACACATGGAATTGATAATTTAATTACTCTTATTTTAAACCCACAGTTTTACCCATTTTAAACAAGGATTTTAAAAAATGACCACATTATGTTACCCCTTTTTAAAATATTTCAAGAAAAACACTAATGGGACCAAACTATTCATTTGAAATAAAATGTAATCCTAAGGATATGAACTACCAACATAACTACCATAATAAATCATAAAGTGGATGTAGAAATAAATATCAATGATAACCACTCAATATATGAAAAATAAAAAATAATTGAAAGTAAGTGGAAATAACATCAGCAAAATAAAAGAAAAGAAGTAACTGATATGATAAATAATAAAATAAGAATAACTAAATGTAATATCATCATGAGAGGGGTCCAAGGAATCTAAGGTTAATGAAGGCAATAATCCTCACACTATCTTAGTGATCTAAACAGTCTGTATATAATTTCACTTGTAAGCTGCTAAAGAGTACATGAAATTGGCCTTGAAGCATGGTGAAACCTTAGTTGATGGCCTAAAACCATGTTTGAATTCCCTAAGGAGTTCATGTACTTATCCTAGAACCATGGTGACACCCCATATGGTTCCCACATTACAATCATCTATATTTTATGAATGTTTAGGTAGTGTGGAATAATCCAAAGGTTAGGTACTTTTCATAGTGTTTCTTACATAAGATCCTAGGTTCCCATGATACGTCATAGTGGAGGTGAGTGGTTAAAAATCACATGTTCATAAAATGTGGAATCAATAAAGAAAAAAATAATACAAACTCACCTCAAACACCCTCACAAAAAAACCCCCCCTTTCACACCCATACAAGAAGTATATAACTATTATAGTTTAACTCATCTCGTAACAATGTAATTCATAAAGAAAAAATGGGTTCAATATGCAGGGGTCATAATAATAAAGTAAAAAACGTTTATAAAGTGTCAACTGATACTTTTATCATTCTTTGAGAAACTCAAATCATAAAATCCATTTATGTTTTTCCAAATAGCCCATAAATCTTTTAGAGAAAGGTTCAAAACACATAAAACCATTTTCAAATCTAATTATTGTTTATTAATTTGAAAAAAAACTTTTAAATTAAAATTAATCTCAAATCTATGATAAAAAATCTTAGGAAACACTATGGGAAGCTTAAAAAACATTTAAAACATCACTACACATAATAAGAATCAAACAAAGTCATGAGAATCAAAAAATAAAAACCAAAGGGCACAAAATCCCAACATCATTCAAATCCATTTAAAAAATTTCATTTAATTTTAAATCAAAGTAGAATTATTATATTATTACAAATTTGAAAGTATATCAAATTATTAGATATTTAAAAAATATATTTTAAAACAAACATTCTCTTAAAAAATTATTCAGGAATCTCATCAAACATCTAACACTACTAAAAAATAGTTATTGTTGAGTGCTTCGATTTATTAGCACTAAAAAAATGATAAGGGGTTGATTTTATCATCTATATCTAAAAGTGTTGATAAAGGTACCTTTATAAGTTCTAAGAAAAGACTAGATAAAAATCCACCTTTATCAGTGTTTTTTTAGCATTGACAAAGGTTGTACTTTATCAGTGCTTTTTTTAGTTCTGATAAATGTGACCTTCAAAAATAAAATAATATTTAGAATTATATTTTAATATAAAAATATATATCTATTGATATATATATGTATAATATTTTATTTAATATGTTTTTATATAAGAATAAATATGTATTTAAAATTAATATATAATTTATTTAGTGAAAAACGATTCATAAAAAATTAATTTTTTTTATTAATTACAGGTTTTATAATTAGTATAAAGTAATAGATGTTTAAAAAAAATTAATGATAAATTTTTTAATAAATTAATTAATACCTTATGAAAAGTTTAAAACAACGTGCATATTTTAAATGACCCTAACTTTTGATCCAGATGTTAGTTTGAAGTCCACAAGATGTAAAAATAAAGCTTATAATGAGATCTATCAAATATTATTATGGTAACTTAGTTTTTATTTTTTAATTCATCATAAAATGATTAGAAGGCCTCCAAAACCGAGTTTTAAGTTGAGATACCAAAATCTTCGAATATTGGATGGACTTTCATCTTCGAGGGGTTTTTTTCTTTTTTATTGTGGACTAAATTTATTCCATGAGTTTATTTTCATATGGATATCATAGTGTTCAAATTTCATTATTCATCATATATTAGTGTTATTTATAAAAAATATATACATACATACATATATATATACATATTTGTATATATTTACATAAAAAATTTAATTGTATAAATAAATATATAGACATATCTAAACAGAAAATGTCTTTTTAAATATATAAACTAATTGTAAAGAAGAAATAATTTCTTATTTTCTTTAAAATAAAAATATATCCATTTTATTTACCATATACAAATGTATTAATATATGTATAACTATACAAATGTATATATAATGTTTATAAATAAATATGTGTTTCTGTATTAAAACACACAAACACACATATATTCTAATATATATAAATAAAATATTAATAATAATATATTTAAATAAATATAAATTTATATATTTATACACAAAAAAATTTATAAAAATAAAAATAAAAATAAATATAAAAATACACACACACAAACACAAAAATAAATACATATATACAGATATATTTTATAAATTTATTTAAACATAATATATAAATATATATAAATATGTGAATAAAAAAGATATATGTAAATATATATGAATAAATAGACATATAATAAAATATAGAGGGAAAAAAGATGGAGCTTTGGTAAGGTAATTATATTTGCATAGAGAGGTTGAAAGTTTGAATCCTTGTAGGCACAAACACAAGCACACGCGAGTAGGGGTGAGTGCTGAAAAGGGGGTGGGGGGAAGGGGGATGAGAACTGATAGGGGGAATCATGTGTGAGTAGGAGTGGGGGTGGGTGGTAGAGGGTTGAGGGAAAGCATTAATAAAGGGTTTTTATTAGGAAGGATTATTCAAAGAAATTTTTTAGCATAGAAAAAACCTAATTTTATTACTACTTATTTTAGTGCTGATAAATGGTTCATTTATCAGTGTTAAAAAATACCGAATAAAAATAAGTTGATAAAGGTCCCATTTATCAATTTTGATAAATGGTATATTTATCATCACTTTATTTAGCACTGATGAATGTCAATGAATTTTAAAGGTACTTATAATATCAACACGTTTTTAGCACTATTAAAATCCATTTTAGCACTAATAAAATTCTAATATATAGTAGCGTATTGGTATTTAGATATAAAATTTTAACTATAAATGGACTAAAAACCATTGAAAACCTCATTTTCAAGACTTAAAAAATCATGAAATCATGTAAATAAATTATATTTTCACATAAAACAAACACCATTCACATGATATCGAATAATGGAGTATTTATAAAACTCAAACACTTTAAGGATTTAAATTTAAAGAGTTATGCATGGAGCAACCTACCTCAATTAATGAATTGAACCATAATTTCAAGATTTTAATGAACTATCATATATACCTGAGCACCTATCCAATCTATAAATCCCCTAAAATAAATAATCCAATTAAAAACAAAAAAAAACTACAACAACATAACTCAGATTAACCCACCAAATGACATAACGATGTCAAACCATAAGAAAAAATGGTGTGTTCAAAATCCAAACATGTATAGACCTATAACACACAAAAAACCCCATTAATATACCCAACACAATGTAAAATTAAACCCAAAATTATCAAAAACCTAAGAAAAATAATTAAGAGACACACCTCAAGACTAATGGTGAGCTTCGACACGAACATCCCCTTATAGGACATCCTTTACAAGACACAAGTTGAAAACCCAACAATAAGAGATTGAAATCAGATTTCGTTAAATATGGATATGATACCATGATACCTATGAAACTAATGTTAGGGATTAACTTATTCTTAATGAGAAAAATCTAATGTCATTAATGATGAATCAAAATGATTAGTATCAAGGAATATAATTACAAAATAATTTTAAAAGAATGAAAAGAAGACAATGTGGGAGAGAGATGTGAAAGAGATAGACACAAAAATGTCGGGGAGATTCCTCACTGAACTACAGATCATCCCCCTTATATATATATTGACTTCATTTATTTATTTTATTTAATTCTTTTTTTATGTTTAAATTTTTCCTTCCTTACTCCTTATGCGTAACACCCTTGAACAAATTTTTTTACAATCTTCTATACCCCTTAATTCCACATCTCCCCCACTTAACATTTAATCCCCCTTTTCTCTTATCACAACCAATTAAGCTTTAAATAAAAATAAAAATAATAAAAATATCACACTATTATTATAATTATTATAACATTAATAATAATTTTTAAAACCTTATATATATATATTCCAATACACACATACAGATAGAGATATGTACAAATATATATTAATTAAATTTTAATCATTTATTATTATAAATTTTAATTCAACACAAGTAGAAATTTCACCATTATTAAACACCCATCAAAATTTAAACACAATAAAATTCTTAGTTACCAATTTAAAAAATCTCAAAATATTCTTTAAAATTTTAACATAATCACATTATTTTCATTAGAATTTAATTTTATAAGAAATAAAATTATAAATTCAAAAATATGATTTGTTACATAGGGAATAGGGACATTCCAAAGCTTGTGATGGACCTTAAACTAGTGCATGATGAACAATTTTTCCAGTGGGAATTCTAGGTTACTAAGGATATGGGATTACTAATCTTTGTTTTTTCTATTACAATTAAGATATTTATTTAAATATGATGTGAGTATTTTGGATTGGTATTTATGGTTTTTCTCTCTTGGATCATTGGAAATAGGCTTGTATAAATGAATCATTAATGGTATGTATGACTCACATGACATTCATTCTCTTTCATATGATTGATATCACTTATGATGAGGGTTAAATGGTTTAATGTCTCAACAAAAACTTCTATAGTGTTTCTTTATATAACTTATTAGGAGTATTCTACTCAACTGAACCATGATATAATTTTTCTAATGACATGTTATGTGGATCATATAGAGAGATATTCCTTGATGATGAATATACAACCCATCAATTTAAGGAATTTATAGTGACCCATAGTTGTTTGATATAGATATTTGATTCCTTAATATTAGTACGGATAAGGAAATAGGATTGGTTACTTAATGTGTCAATAATATTCAACATTGTATTTTACCATATTATTTATTGGTATAATTTTACTTAAACACACCATGCAGATTTGGTTTCCTTGAAAAATATTGTCATAGGAATATTCCATTTTATATTTATATATAAGATTATGATATTCAAGAAGGTAGTGATGTATGCAGATTCTCCGTGAGTATTATTCCCTGTAGTGGGTAGTGTATTATAATTGTGATGTGTGATATGTTTATATTCAAAACTAGGATGGATGTGATGTTTGTGGATTTAGAATTCACACATGAAACCAAAAGTGGTTAATTACTATGGGATTTTTGTAAATGATCTCTTCCATGATGTATGGGTTGATCGGGTTTTCAATATTGAAGTTGGTTTGGGTGAAGTGTGGGAATGACCAAAATTGAAAGAAAATATGTAATTTGGGCCTTTTATTAGGTCTCAGTGACCAGGATGGTTTATAATGGACACATGAGGAGACTTCTTGATGTTGATAATTTTTATGGTGGGGATATTGTAATGATTGATATCAATATAGGCTGGTAAAAATCAAGGGAAATTTGATTTTTTGATTTTTTGGTTTTTTAGAGGGGGTCATTTTTTAGAATTGGTAATCAGATCCGGAATCAAATACTTAAAACACCATTAGGTAATGTTGTTGGACTTGGTCAGAGGCACTATAGATGCTTCAGGTTCTTAGGTGAATGTTGGAGTAGGTATAGTGTAATGGGTGAGTAAGTGAAAATGTGACTTGAACCATGTATAGGTGTTATAATTGTTAGTGTTGGCTAGGGAATGATCTTTGGTAGTTGGAATAAGCTTGGGAGTTTAATTTTTATAAAATTTTATTACATGTGTTCCTATATAAATCTTCCATTATTAAGGTTTCAAAATTATTGGAAGGTTTTTAACTAAAATTTTTATGTTTTTGGGGGTATTAGGAGTTGAGGAAAATTTCTTTAAATTTTTTAAAAGGAAATTTTCTGAAGATTAACGTCATAATGGAAGGTTAACGTCATATTGGAAGAGTCACTTTATTTTGTAAGAGTAACTTCATTTTGGAAGACTAACTTCATTTTGGAATAGTAACTTCATTTTTTAAGGGTAAATGAAAGGTTAAATTTATTTTTGAAGAGTAATTTGATTAGGGATGAGTAAATCTATATTTTTGAAGAGTTAGTCTTGAATTAAAATTTTAAAATTCTAGAATTGAAGAGTAAATTTGGACTTTAGTAGAGTAGATATGGATTTTGGAAGAGGAAGTTTAGACTTGAAATTTAGAAAAGTATAGAATGGAAGAGTAAGGTTAGATTTCTAATGAGTAGATTTGGATTTTTTAAGAGTATTTTTGGACTCAAAATTTAGAAAATCATATATTAAGATATTAAATATAGATTTTTAATGGGTAGATCCAGATTTTGGAAGAGTAATTTTGGACTCAAAATTTGGAAAAGTTAGTAAAGGAAGAGTAAAAATGAATATTTGAAAGAAAATATTGATTTTTTGAAGAGTAAATATATATTTAATAAGAGTAAGTTAGGGATAAAAACTTAGTAATTTGGAATGAAAGAGTAAAATGGAAGAGAAAAATGTAAGAATAAAATTGAGGAGTAAAATTTGAGAGTAAAATATGAGAGTAGAATTCAAGAGTAAAAGGAAGTGAAAAAGTTGATGCATTCCATTGCTTTATTTTTTTTGATATGATAAAATGTGTTTAAAAAATTTCATAAATGTTAAATAAATTATCAAAAAAAACATTTAAAGTGGATCTTTAGTGTTCCCATGACCTATACACATAGATATCGACATAAATGATTCTATTATTCCCATTTTCTTCCAGAAGTGAAATATACATCATTTCTCAATTGAATCAAGTGTTGTTTGATATGGGTGATAAATAATGGTAAATTTATCACTCTATGACCATGTTATCTTAGATTATGATGATTTCCCTCAACATTACACCGGTTGATAATTTTCATGTCCTGTTTCATTATTTTTATATAATCTCTCATTTATAGTTGTTCCTTTTTGGTATAAAGTTTTGTTTTATATGAAGGGGACCTTAATCTAAATCAAACACCCCACATCAAGTTTTCCTTAATTTCTTCCCCCCTTTTCTCTACTATTTTTTGTGACCTAGACCATATATTTAGTGATGATTTCACCATAGCATGGTGAAATCATCTCGATATCAATGAGATTTTTTATATCACGGATAAAGGGGAAATTGGGAGGATGATTACAGTCAGTTTCATACAAATTTATCAATGTAATTCACTAACCTAATTTATTTGTGGATTTAAAAATTTTGGGTGATATTAATGGACTAAATGAAATTATAAATTTGGGTTTTTTTTGGGATAAAGGTTTGGATAGATATTGATGGTGAGGAACACCCATTTTCTTAAAGTTTTATGTTGTGGAATATTTTTAGTGAGTGATTTTGGAATTATCCTTAAATATTAATTTTTAATTTAAAGTTTTAATTATTTTTAAATTGATTATACTTGTTTTTGTTAGTCCAATAAGAATGATAAAGAGAGGGGGTGAATTTAGATTCTAATAAAAAAATTATATTTTTATAATTATTAATTTTACATCCCCACAATTTAAAAACATATCCCAATTCAGAAATATTATAGATATAAATAGTTTGGCACCTTGAAATAGTTTTTAAAAGGCTTGATCAAATATCTGTTAAACCAATTTGAAATTATTTTAACTTTTTTAATGATTTTAGTCACAAAAAACTTATTATAAATATCTTTTATAAATGAAATCTATTAGTGTATATTTTATAATAATATTTTATAAAACACTTATTAAAAATTAAGATATTTTAGAGTTATTTTCAATCAACTTGTAACAATAAAAACAAAATAGTTAGTGAAATTAAATAAGAGGTTAACTCTAAGTGTTGGGTATGTATTGTCTCAACAATACTCTATAAATATTATTTATTTTGATGCATAAAGATACCCATGTTTTTTTACTAATGAAATAAATTTAAGTTAATTTTAGGAAATTAATATTCATGTAAATATTTATTTTGGAATTATATTCAGGACTTTTATGCATAGGGAATATTTGATAAAATGATAGAACATATCTTTAGTATATTCAAAAAACACTATTAATAACCTAAATTAGTAATAAAAGCATAAATAATTAACCCTAAATTCAACACAATTCATTTGGATAAAACCCTGCATATAATAAAAAGGAACATATGGTCAATAAACCCTGCAAAAGTAAGAAACCGTACATTTTTGGAAATGAACATATGGTACATCAGCACCAATTTTATGATCAACCCTACATTTATGATCAAACATACTTTTATGATATAACCTAAATTTTAAAACCTATGTTTTGTGTTTTCTCATCATATAAAGGAACCCTACGTCAGACTATTCAACAATAGAGTTTTAGATTTGCGATATAATACAAGATTTATTCAATAGTCTCGATAAAAATAAAGATTTATTTAAAGGTGTTTTGAAACTGATTCAAATCCTCATTTTCAACAGAGTAAATCATTACTTTTTATAAGGGATGTTATAACTCTCTTAAATAATTTAAATTTAAATAATTGTGATCTATAAGGCAAAATTCATGTATCTTGTCAACATAAGGAAATATGTGTGTTCTATATATGGATAGAATATTTTCACTTATTATATGTGTCATACATACATGATATATTAAGATATATATTTTTACTTTCTTTTGAATATATATGTGTTAAAAAGACTGATCAAATCTATTACAACTGAAGAGGTTACACTTTAAAATTATATATTTCAACTTCATACTACTGAAACTGCTGCTGATCATTTGTTTCTATTCATATTGAAGATCATTTGCAATTAGGATCTCCTCAGAGCTATTAATACATGAATATAGTCATATTTGAAGAATAAAATCCATATTTCTTTAGTTACTTCTATAACTATGAAGTTAAATCAATATCATCATCAAATCAAACTCTTTTAATTGGAGTTTATACTGCTCACACTCTCTCATGGTTATGTGTCAGATTCTTGCACTAATCTATGGAGAAACTGGTTCCCTGTAAAAGAACCATAAGGCTCTATTCAGCCTTATTGTAAAGGTTTTAAAATCCTATACTCTGTTGTGGATTTTAAAGGTCTTATGATTAGAGGGCCTTATCAAGTGAAAATCACTAAGCTCATAGAGAGAGAGCATTGGTGGAGTGGACTATGGGATATTTGTACCTTGAACCACTATAAAATTTATCCTTTCTTCTTTACTATTTTTTCAATTCTCAAATAAATTATAGAAAAGAATATTGAATATCAACATAAATCGAAATGGAAACTAACAAAGAGAATATGTTAATATTATCAAAAAGATTCAATTCACCCCCTCTTGTGTATCTTTTCATTATTCTAACTGAACAATTTGTATCAGAGGTGAGGTTTTGTGATAAAGCTATAGAAAGGTTAAAATTATAATGTCTATACAAAGTATATGTCAATGGATTATCCAAGAGAAGGTATGTATATGATTATTTCTCTATATTTTAATGGTGAAATCTATGAATGTTGGAAATCAAGAATGATCATCTATTTGAATAATATTTGTTTTAATGTTTATATAAAGATCATAACTCGCATTGAAATTTCTAAGAAACCTAAAACATGGGAATAAGTCAAAAGAGAGTAGTATGGAATCAACTCAAAATAAATGAATGAAATAATTTATGGACTCAAACCTGATAAATTCTATTGAGTATCACAATGTCCTACTACTTCTAAAATGTGGTAGAAAATCACTTTTTCATATGAAAGAACTGATAATATCATAAAAATGAGGTATGATACTACAAAACTAAAGTTTTAAACCTTTAGAATGTATGACAGAGAGAGAATCACACAAATAAATTGATGGTTGACATAAATTTTAAACAAAATTACTACCTTAGGAGATCCAATTACTCAATCAGATCAAGATCTGAAAGTACTTAGAGTACTACCCACAAAATGGAATGGAATATCTGTAGCTATTTGAAAATCATCACCTATAAATTTTTTTACTATGATGGAATTAATTGGAACATTAATGATATATGAATTAGAAATGAAAGATGAAACTGATGATCACAAAATAGTTAAAAGGGAAAATAATTCCCTTAAAGTTACATCTTAGAGGCATGAAAATAAATCAAGAGAAGATATAAATGTATCAAAATATTTAGACTGCTCAGATTCTAAAATGGAATTAGAATAGTTAGTTCGGAAAATTATAAAATTATATTAAAAGAAAATAGGCTTCATAAAATCCTTTAAGAAATATGAAAAAGGATCCAAAGAAGTCATATGCTATGAATTCTAGGATATGGGTCATATGAGACCCTATTTCCCACAACAAAAGGAAGAAAAAAGAAAAAATGGAGAATAAAAACCAGAAGAAAAATAATTATGATCATAAAGGGAAGAGATATATGAAAGATACATGGAGTGTGCCTAAAGACTCCAACAGCTCTTCAAAATATGATTAAAAAAAGAGCCATAAAATTTGAAATCAAACATGTGCTTTATGTCTAAGGAAGAAAGTGAGGTACAAACCTATTACTCTTCTTCTTCTTCTTCTGATTTTGATAGTTGTTTAAATAGAAAATGAGCATCTTACTACTCAATGATAGAATAGAAATATTATTCCTCAATAAAGAATCATAATCCATTAAAAAATATTCACACTACTATTTTAAGTGAATGGATTAAAATTCTAAAACAACATCATGAATTAATTGAAAAATTCAATTCAACATCATCAAACTATATCAATTATGAAAATAGAATAAAATAATTACAAAACAAATTATAATATTTTAAAATTATTTATAGTATTTTAACTAAAGGATACAAATGAATAAATGAGATTATTGGTAAAAATATAACTAACAGAGAAAAATAACTAATAGGAAGGAATGAAGACATTTCAAGATTATATAAAAATTAATTTATGTCAAGTTCTAAAAATGATACCTACTTCTACTGTGGAATGACTAGAAGTTTTTCTAATAACTATTTTTTAATAAATCCTTAGTGAATTGGAATAAAAAAGGCTTTAATATCTAAAAATACACATGAAGTTAGCAATATAAATTTCATTAAAATAAGGGAAATATGGATTCATAGATATTTGGTTGCTGAAATAGCTGGAACCAAGAAAATATGGGAACTAAAACAAACATATGTTTAAATGTTTTTTCAGGAAAAAGGACATAATAAAATAATTCTATATGATATATAGAAAGTGGATGATTAAGGATTATGAGTGGAGACTCCTCCAACTTCCATACTTCGAAAAAAATGGAAGGAGGTATAGTCACCTTTGGATACAATGCAAAAGAAAGTATTGTTGGAGTTGGAACCATTGGAGATCCAAATTCATTCTCAATAAATTAAGTGTCGTATATATAAATACTAAATAACAAACTTATAATTATTTCCCAAATTTGTGATGATGTTTTTTATTTATTTTTTTCTAACAATTCCTTCTCAGTTTTCAATAATAAATTGCATAAATTTAGAACACCTAGAACTGAGAATATTTGTACTTCGGATGATAAATTCTTATGTGAAAAAAAGTGAAAATTTCAACTACTAAGAAAAATGAGTCATGGATATGGAATAAGAGATTTGTACACTAAAATATATTTTCATTATATAAATTTTCTAAGAAAGAATTTGTTTCGGATTTTCTTTGTCTTCAATTTGATAATGATAGATTCTATGATGCATACCAAATTAGAAAACAAAGAAAATGATATTTCAAATCAATTAAATAATTTTATACATCTAAACTATTGGAAATTATCTATATGGATTTGTTTATACCATCTAGGGTAGCAAGTTTGGATGTAAAATAATATTTTTATGTTTTTTTTGATGTTTTTTCAAGATTTTCTTGGGTTTATTTTATGAAACTCAAAAGTGAAGTATTCACTATTTTTGATTTTTTAATAAAATTGTTCATAATGATAAATATTTTAAAATAATTTCATTAAAAAGTGATCATGGTAGATAATTTAATAATTAATAATTTAATTCTTTTTTCTCAAATTTAGGTATGAAACAAAACTTATATGCACTAAGAATACCTCAAAAAATGGAATTTTTGACAGAAGAAATATAACTATTCAATAAATAGAAAAGACAATGCTGAATGAATACAGTCTCCCAACCTATTTATGGGGAAAATATATAAGCATAACTTTCTATATCATATATAGTGTTTTAATAAGACTTATTATTAAAATGGAACTCTATGAACTTTGGAATAAAATAAAACTTTAATGTAATGTACTTGAAAGTATTTGAATGCAATCTGTATATATTTAATACTAAAGTAAAACTTGGTAAATTTTATCCAAAGGTTGATGAAGGGATATTTCTAGGATATTCTGCTATTTCTAAATCCTATAGAGTGTATAATAAAAAATCAAGGATTGTTGAAGAATCAGTTCATGTGATGTTCGATAAAACTAAAACTTTTTATAAAAGGAAATATAAAACAAAAGAAATTGTTGACTCTTTTGAAAACATGATGCTTGATTCATATGAAATTAATTTTGAAAATAAAGTAAATGAAATTTAGTCTAGTCCAAAAGAACATGAGACAGAAGAACATGAAAGTGTCTTACCTAGGTGGTCTAAAACTTTAGAGGACCATCCTTTATAAAATTTTATAGGAAACCTAGAAAAAAGGGTTAGAATAAGAAAAAATATTGGAAACTTAATAGAATTTTATGCCTTCCTATCTCAATTAGAACTTATGTCTATTGAAGAAGATTTAAATAAATAAAATGGGTTAATCGCTATGTAAGAAGTTCTTAATCAATTCAAAAGGAATAAATTTTGGGAATTAATAGACATACCATCCAATTATATAGTAATAGGAACCAAATGTGTTTTTAAGAATAAATAAGATGATCAAGGGATACTTACCAGAAACAAAGCCAGATTAGTACCCCAAGGTTATAACCAAGAAGAAGGGATAAATTATGACGAAACTATTTTACTTGTTTATATCAATTATAATCATGATGGCGTATTAATTTCATATGAATTTTAAATTATATCATATGGATTTTAAATTTTCCTTTTTCAAATGGATATTTAATAGAGGAAGTTTATATTGAACAACCACGAGGTTTTGAAAAACCCCATAAACCAGATTTATTTTTTAAACTTACCAAAGCACTTTACGGCCTTAAATAAGCACCTAGAGCTTGGAATGAGAGATTAAGCTCATTCTTATTATATAATTAATTTTCTGTGGGATTTTCAGATCTGAATCTTATTAATAAAATAGTTTTCTCTAATATACTATTAGTGCATTTTTTTGATGATTTTATTTTTTGATCAGCAAGTAAATATCTTTATACTTATTTTTTAAATGTAGTGCAAAAAATATTTGAAATGATTATAATGGGAGAATTGAATTTTTTTAGGATTTGAAATTTATTAAAAATATTTTTGGAAATATTTTAATTTAAAGTAAATATATTATTGATTTTTTGAAAAATTTTGGATTCAGAAACAATAATACATATACAACTCCCTTGTTTGATAATATAAAACTTGATTTGGATATAGCTAGAAAACCAGTAGGCAATATGTAATATAGATGTTGGATTGGTAGTTTACAATATCTTACTGCTAGTAGAACACATATAATGTTTTATATATGTCTATGTTCTAGATTTTAGTTAAACCCAAAATAATATCATATTACCACTATTAAAATGATTTTTAGATATGTTAAAGGAAAAAAATTTCAATCCTTAATTTATCCAAAAAATTATGATTTTATTTTAATTTCATATTGAGATGTTGAATATGAAGGATGTAGATTAGATAGGAAAAACACTTTAGGAAGTTGTCACTTTTTAAGAAAATATTTAGTTTCATGGTTGACTGAGAAACAATTTCTGGTTTCTCTATGAACAGATGAGGTACAATATATATCTTCTGTAAGTTTATATGAAAAAGTGTTGTAGATGAAAAACAACCTACTAGACATTGGATGTAATTTTAGTAATATACCTATTTTATGTGATTATACTAGTGTAATTAATATTTCCAAAAATCTAATAATTCATTCTTGAACCAAGAATATTGATATATTTCATCATTTTCTAATAGATCATTTTCTTAAAAAAAGATATATATTTTGAATTTGTAAACATTGAATATCATATTTCCAATATATTTACTAAACCACTTCCCATTATAAGTTTTCATTTTATTAAGGGGAGTTAGATATATTTGATTTCAAAAAAAATTATTTTAATAATTTCCCTATTACTTTTTTTATTTGGATTTTACATATTTAATATCTGATTCAATAAAAACTATATTTTTTTAAAAAAATTTAATTTAATTTTTTACTTTATGGGTGTGTCTTTTCAAAATTAATGATTATGATAATTATTTGGATTGATAAATTATAACTTTATCACCCAAATATGTCAGAGAAACCCTTTCTATCTTTATTTCTATTATTTACATTCATATCTTAGAACCTTTTGAATTATATATCTCTTGTATTACATTAAAATTCTAGAATTAATCCTTTTAATACTAGAGATTCTCAATGAAGTCAAAGACTAAGAAAATAGATGAAGGTGAACTGAGTGACCAAAAATGTTAGCACATCCCCTTTAGAAAATTTATTCAGGGAAATTTTTTTGATTTCGATTGGATTTTAAGAAAATTTGTGTCTGAAAGAATCCCTCACCTTTAATGTTTTGTAATTTCAGTTTAATGAAGGAAATAAGTTTTTTTTGAACTCGAACTGAAGTTGTTCTATTGGTATGTTTAGTTCAGTTTGGGAGAAATAGAGGATATCATTAATTCAAAGGTAGATGATATGGAATTTTCTATTTCCTTTATCAAAATTGTACAAATTTTTAAATGTCCTCATGAAGGAGTTTTCCATTTTAATCATTGGTCAATAGGAAATAAAGAACAAAAATCATAAGCTATAATTTCGTTTCTTTTTTTTTTCTACTTTGATTTGAAAAATTTTGGTCAAAGATCTTAAATAAGACAACAAAGTACTAGTGAAATTCATCAAGTCTATAATACTCCCAAGAATAGAAGAATTAGAGAATATTATTTTTCTTGACATTTATTTCGTGTTCTTGTTTGTCAGTGAAATCAACCTAAAATTTCCTAGGTATATGCTTCGATATCTGAATCATTTCTGTCACCCAGAAGCTCAGATGTCTTTCTATTCGCATGGTTAAATTATTTATCTTCTTATATATCAAAATAATATGAATCTCCATCTAGATGTTCATACTATGTTTCATCATATAAAAACTATTAATGTTATAAATTTTAAAAAATTAGGTTATTTCTAGAGAACAATACCTGGAAAACTATAGCCTGTTGGTGCGGATGACTAGTATGAATCTAGTCCTATTTATCAGGGGGAGTAATAAAATCTCAAATCTGCTAGATAAATTTTTTTTGTATTAGAAAGATATTGTAGAATATTGAATATAAATTAATACTCAACTAAAAATAACGAAGATAATCAGATATGTAACTTCTGATCAAGATGAGGAAGAGACTAATGCAATAGTAAATGAACCTATTATCACGAGGTCTATAAATAGAGAATAACTTCCACATGAGAATCCAAAATTTGAAACTAATAATCATGAAGAATAAACTCCATAAATGCTTTTAAGAGAAAAAGTTCTTCTTTAGGAACAAAAATTTGAAAGTCAACCAAAAGATAAGAAAAATTATTTTGAAACAGATCATGTCAATGAAACTACTTAAGAAGGTGAGAATATTCAAACCACGGTAGATGAAACCACTAAAGTTGTTGAAATCAGACTATCTCTTCTACTTACCAATATGTAAATGTAACAAATTCTATATCTGGAGAGAGAAAAAAGGTTTTTGATAACATTTCCTTCTCTGTTAGTGAAAATAATTAGTAAATGTCTTTAGCTATAGTATAAGAGTATCCTCAATCGAGAATTCAAGAATAAGCCGCATCTAATTATCTAAATAATTAGATAATTTTTTTTATTAATGTTTAATAAACTGAAGGATGAGAAAAAAAGTTCACAAAATGAGCTAGCATCTTCCCAAATCATTGGAGGATTTGAGGAATTCAACTATTTACAGAATAGAATAAAAATTTGTCTAGTTACAACTGAAAATTTTCAAAGAAAATTCAGTATCCAAAATGGATTTTGATGCTTTAAGGGAGAAATTTTGGATCTGTTTGGAAAAATTCAAACAAAATATATCTCAAATATATAATTCCAGGATTTGAAATGGTATTTTAGAATTCAATTGGAATCCATAAATGGGAGTGTTAGTCAATCTATAACTTCTACTTCTGCACCATTAACGCCTCCAGATTTAGTTAGAATATTTCAAGCAATTACTTAAGGGATGTCTGATATGAATGACAGAAATCATAATCTTTAATGTAACAGTGCACCTACGAATGTGTTATTGGGTAATTAGATAGATATTTTTGTTCAGTTGACCTCTAGTGAACCGAGAACCAAAATGATTCTCAATCGGTTAAGTTACAAGATTACTCAATTTTTGTAGACCGAGGAAAATATGTATGACATTCTAAAATTAAATCTGATTGAAAGTTTAAAATTTGGTTAGTAATATAGAATTAAGATAAGACAATTGTGTGAAAAGATTTTAGGAAGAGTACAAGGATAGATGGCTGAGTTGAAGGAGGTTCTTCAAATAGTTTAATCATTTCTAGAAACTAAAACCTATTTGAACCATCCTGGTCACAATCATTCATCCCTATATTTTAAATCTTTTACCTCCAATATAAAAAGGGTTTTCATAGACACATTTTTAATGAAAATTCCTCTTTTTTATTTTACTCTTTTTTATTTTTTATGTTCAATACTTTTTCTAGACCACATGTTTTATTTTTCTATCCAGAAAAATATAACATTCATTTACAGTTATGTTATATATTGAATGCGTTTTAAACTGTTTTCATATGATTTCTTTTTGGTATCACAAATTGGGTAGAAAATTGGGTAAACAAAACATTATTTAACTAAACTAAATGTTTTTCTTATTAATTTTTTTCCATAAAAAATACTATAGAAAATTAACTTTCAAAACAAAAATTTTATTCTTTTAAAAATTATTTCATTAGTATTTACAAATCCTATATTATCTTTCAATTATTTTTATATTTTTTGTGATCATAAAAATGGGAGAGGATGTTGGTAATATATTTTATCAACAATACTCTATAAATATTATTGTTTTTGATGCTCAAAAATACCATTTTTGTTATAATAATTATATTTCTTTATGTGAATTTCAGGAATTTAATATTCATTAAAATATTTATTTTAGAACAATATTAAAGACCTTGATCCATGGGGAATATTTGATAAAATTATAGAACACATATTGAGTGTATTATGGAAATATTGTTCATACCTTACGTTGGTAAGCATAGTATAAAGAATCAACCCTATTTTCAGAACAATATGTTTTGATGGAACCCTACATTTAAGAAAAGGCAAAGTATGGTTAATCAACCCTACATAAGTAAGAAACCCAATGATTTAGGAAACAAAAATATGGTACATCAACCCTACTTTTATGATCAACCCTAATTTTATGATCATCCCTACTTTTATGATCAAACCTATGTTGTCAACCCTATGTTTGGTGTTTTTTCATCATGTAAAGAAACACTATGTTTTATTATTCAACAAAAATGTTTTAGATCCACGATATTATATAAGATTCATCTAATGATATCGATGCAAAAAAAGATTTATTTAAAGGTGTTTTATGAAATATTAAAAGGATTTTATTTAATAGAGTAAATAATTACTATTGCTAAGGGATGTTACGACTCTTTTGAATGATTCAAAATTTATTAACTGTGATATGTAAGGTGAAATCCCGGGATCTTCTCAACCTAAGGAAATATGTGTGTTCTATATACATGGATGGAATATTTTTTCTTCATATATGTGGGATACATACATGATATACAACTATATATTTTATGAATATATTTTGAATTTAGAACTACTAAAAATATTGAGAAACTCTACTACAACTGAAGAGGCTACACATTTAAGTTACATATTTCAACTTTATACTACTGAAAATGCTAATGATCATTTGTTACTATTCGTATTAAACATTATTTTCAACCATGATCTATTCAGAGCTTTTCATAATTGAAGATATTTATATTTGAAGAAAAATATCCATATTCTGCCTATTGCTAGTATAACTGTGAAGTTTAATCTATATCATCACCAAATCAAAATCTTTTGATTTATTAGAGTTTCGACTTCTCACAAATAGTCATGGTTAAGTGTCAGCTTCTTATAGTAGGATGTGGATAAATCAGTTCACTGTAAAAGAACCAGAAGGCTCAATTTAGACATATTATAATTGTGTCAACTACCTGTACTCATTTCTTTATTTTGATGGTCTTATGATAAGGGGACCTTGTCTAGTGAAGATTACCAAGCTCGCAAAGAGAGAATTGGTGGAGTATAATAGGGGATATTTGTTCCTTGAACAACTATAAAAAATGGAGTGTTCTTATTTTATGTTTATCTTCTACTCAAATCACTTATAGAAGAGAACACATAATATCTACATAAATCATAAGGTAAATTAAAAGTGACAATCTTTCAAGATTATCAAAAATTCACCATTCAACCCCTCTTTCTTATCTTTGTATTATTCTAACCTAAGAATAAGTGGATCTTAGTCCTCTGCACTTGAAACTAATCCACCGCCCTATTAGTTTATTATATATTAATAAATTTTCCACAACTTGGATTTGGTTTTATAAAAATAAATACACACAAGGTAGTCCCGACTATACCATTCCTCTTATACTATTCAACATGGGATAATAGATTTAAATAGAATAAAGAAGAAGTAAAAAATTACTCTTCTTTATAGTACAAGAATTGTGATAAGTAAATGTATATAAAAACTCAAGAAAAAATCAATAAATTAATATGAATAGGGAGAGTGAAGAGATCATGGGTATTTTGATGTAACTCAATATCTGATCAAATTATGGTTGATCATCATGTTTCTCTTACTTGTTTGATTATTTGGTTAGATCATAAATGTAAGATGTAGCTAGTTTTCCATCCTTTTATGTTTTTGAAATATTTCATTGAAAATAGAGTATTATAATATTGGTGAATTAAAATTTTTACATAGAAGAAGCACCATCACCAAACCATGTTGCATGCTTGAGCCTTCCTCATATTGGAATATGATTCTTCTAAAAGTAGTTGTTAAGGAAAAATAATACTTGTAAAGACAAGTATAAAACACTCTGACTGGTCTCATTAAATGTAAAACATACTATTGGGATTTTGTACTTTAAACATGGTAGTTTTTCCCTCACAGTTGATGAAGACTCATCTTACAACATCTCAACACTACATGTATTCAATTTTATTAATCACACAGTCAAGCCAAATATCCATGGTTAATTAACTTTATAATTGTGATTGATTCATACCTATAATATTTTTCACCTTCTTAAGATTTAATCATTTCAATTTTCTATTTAGTCACTTGATCTCTAATTTTAGTCTATCAGATATAATATACAATCACTCGAAAGATCAATATGAAATCTTTTAACATACAGAGATTGTTAAGAAATATTTATGATGGTTCAATAATTTCTATTATAGTATCTTGATCAAATTATTAAATTATTCTCTTTGGTTAGTTGAATATATTTGAGATTGATTCATTTTTTCATGTAGTTACATCGACACTATCATCACATTGTTTCTCCATATAATGTGTGGTAGCTTTCACCCTTAGGTAAATTTAAAATATTTTCCCCAAAAAATGTTTTCTAACATACAATATAGAATTAATTAATAATATAATAAAAATTACATGATATCATTAAAATAAGTAATTTTTGGACTAGAAAAACAATCTCCATATTTTTGATGATCACAAATCATGACAAGTTAAATTTGATAGTAAATAAAGAAATTTACAAATTATAAAATTTCGACCTTACTCTATTAGTTATTTCTATATAAATTTCACCCCCTTTGGGATTATAAAAAACTAAATAAAAAAATAGGGATAAATATATTAATAATAAATAAATTAAATAATTTAAAAATTAATATAAAATGATATAACACTAAGTTTAATGGTTCTGAAATAAAATATAATAAAAAGAAATATCATCCCTATGAGAGATCCTAATCATAATTTCAAGAAGCATTATCTCTCATGGATATAGGATCAACATGAGATTTATCTTTATCTTGAGAAGGTTGAGATGGAGAATTAGGTTTAGTCTAGGGCAAATAATAGGAAGTTCCATGAATACTAATGCGTCTAGAAACAAGTTTGAATTATTGAACTACTTATCCTGTAGTGGAGAAAAAAGTTCGAACATAAAGGTTTGTTAAGGTAGGATCTATAAAAGGTATAAGATATGCCAAAGAGAATATAATGGTAGTGTGATCACTATAAATATAAGGCTTTATAATTTTAGTGATGTTCTATTGGGCCAAAGAGCCTTACTCTATAATTTGGAGAAAACATTATTCTCTTTATTAAATATTTCCAAAAGCGGTGCTATCACATTTAAAATTTCATCTTATGCTTTGAAATTTTGAGTTAGTGGAGGAATTAAAAGGTCACTGTGTAGAGACCCAAAGCTTGATGTACAAAGACATTACATTACTTTTTCGGAATATCTAATACATAACAAAAACAGACACCAAAGGACAGTAATAGTTTAGTGTCTTTGGAAACTTGGAATATAATCTTCTAATCTTGGTGAAAGATCTTCAACATCTCCCATAAAGATCTTTCCTTTTTTTTACATAAAACCTTTCTTTATGTATTGGGTAAAATAAAACATATAAAGGGTGGGATAAAATGCTCAGTAAGGGTAAGAATGGAGAAAATAAAACAAGCCATATACATTTGAACTTAAAAACATGAACATAATGTTTAAACATCAAAATATTGAGAAATGATATAAAACATGATAGTACGTAAGGCATAGATCATAATGGAACATCAATCATGATAAAATAGCTTGGAAATAAAACTTTTAATTTTGGGAAAAAATTAAGCACATGATATAATTTCCATAGTAGCTAAGGCATTGCTGCCAAGACCATCTTAGTGGACAAAGTCCCTTTCTGAATCGAGTTCACTCCTCGTTCCAGTCCTGTAACACTGAACCAGATTAACTTACCATTCCAGCCAGGTCTATCTCATGAGATATAAATCTTTACCCAATTCATTGGAGGGAGATATAGGTCCCACCCATCTCATAATGAAATCATTCTTACTTGTGCCACAACATAAACATAAATCATTCATCATAACCCAAAGAATAAAAATGAGTTTCATAAACATCATTCCATCATAACATAATCCATATAAAACAAATGGATATCATTTCGTCATAATAAAACTAAAACCATGTAAATCATAGAGACATTATGCTTGAAACATACACATATGAAATAATGTCATCTTAGATGGAAAATGGTTTTGATAAAACACTTGAAAAGGATTCTTGAGAAAAATATCGTTTCTTCTTAAAAATCATTTTATTTTCACAAAATTCCATGTAATTTTAAAAGAAAGGGATTTTATTTAAAATAACCATGAAATCTTGTCGAGTAAACTTCATGAAAATAAGGCGTCATGAAACTGTAAAAATCCGTTCATGCCGTATGAGTTTAAAAAAACATTCTCCTCGTACTTTTGTCCGAATAGTCAAAAAGTACCTCATATGGTAAATAAAAGAAATATTCCTTAAATAACATGTATTAAAAGTCAAAAATGGGTAAAAAGGACTTTAAACATACGTGAATTGTTTTTAGAAAACATGGACATGGATGATAAATATAACCCCAGTAAAACAATCTCGAATAAAAATGAGATTGGAAAAGTTATCCCTTACCTCAAGTTCGATATGCTTCCTATATATATGAAACTCATGTATAATGATTTAAATAATTTCATTGACTTATTAAATAATCATATTTATTGTTATGATATCATATATGGTACACTTATGACTTTATATTACCCGCTCTTTTGTAAATTCCATGTTAAAGCAGCGTTTTGGGTAAAATCGTTTTATTTATCGTACGTGTTTGGACTTGTTGTTATTGATATTATTATTACTTATATCATGATTTACTTACTTCCTGAATGTAAATAATTATTTATATATCATATATATTCATTATATATATATAATAGATAGATAAATGAAATGAAACACACCGTTCATGGAGACGACAGGTCATACGTACGCATGAACGCTGTTTTCATTTCTTTATTGACTTGAATGAAAGTAAGTTGATGAAACAAATATATATATAAATATATACAGTTTCTTTATCATGTCATATATTTAATTATTATTCATTATATATACTTTATAATCATTCTAGAGTGGTTAACATGGAGAATGAATCTCATCGCATCGTGGAGACAGTAATCTGTACGTACGCACGAGCAATGATATCGTTCCAATAATTATTGAATTGAATTGGAGTGGATGATATAATATCTCAGAATCAGTATGATGTTATAATAACTATATATAGTTATTATTTACACCATTATACCCATCCAAGTAAGGTGGTGGTGGAAGAACAGATTACACCACGACATGGAGATGGTATTCCGTACGTACACAGCCGCGGTGATTTCGTTTTCTCTAGGATGGATAGAAGAAGAAATGGATTTATTTCATATTTATAATAACATAAAAGTATATTAGTGATACTGATGATATTACTTTATAATTAAACAACTAAATAAGAAGAAGTTGAAGAAGAAAGAAACTTGAAAGAATCGGTAGAAGATATTACCTATTCTTCGACGCACCTCATTTAAGCTTCTTCTTAAGGAACTAGATTTGGTCTTTTGAGGAGACCATAACCACTATAATGTTTATTGGGAAGTTGATAAGGGTAATGGTCAGGGGTTGTCTGAGCTTGAAAGCACAAAATTGTGTAAATATAAGAGGGAGGAGGTTCCCTTTTATAAAGGAGGAGAGGGGCACCTTAAGAAAAACTTAAAATATTATTTTATAATAAAGTCATATTCGGTTTATAATAGCTCCAAATTGATTTATTTTGAAGCTAAAGCGGGTATGGTTCTAAATAATCTCAAAAAATAGGTTTTAGAAAAGTTTAGGTTAATATTTTAACCTTATCATTTAGATTTAACTCTAAGTTAAATAATTTATCTTTTACCGTGTCTTCTTGTTTTCTTACACTATATGGTTAATAAACTTACTATAACAAGACCAAAAAAACCAAACTGGTTCATTATTAATATATATAACCTTATCTAAGTCATTTGGCCGATCCTTAGATTTTTAAGAATAGAATAACAATTAATAATATAATATTTGTTTTGAAAAATATTTTATGTCAATTTTGACACTATTTGGTAATTGATTTTTGTGAAAATAATAAAAACATGATTAGTTAAAAAAAAGTTAATAAAATCAATACTAAAATGTCATATTAACTTAAAAGATTATTGTAATTTATAAAAAGTCTTAAATTACATTTATTTGGGTATTTATAACATCAATTATGTTAATATTTCATTAATAAGGTACTTACTCCATCAACATTGTGTCACTAATAAATTAAATTATTTAATGTCTAAAAATTATAAATAAAATACCAATATGTAGAAAATCTCTTTATATTTCTATTTAATATCTATTTTTGAATTTATCTTATGTATAACCCTATATTAAAAATGTTTTATTTATTAAACTTTGATTTTAACTCTTTTAACTCTTCTTCGAATTAAATAATAATAAATGTCTTAATCTAATCCATGTGTACCTAAATGATAATATTATATTCCTAAGGTTGTTTTTGGTAGAATTTTACTTATCCAATAGAATTAGGACATGTTTTAGGGTAATAATAATATCATTTTTACCCTTAATCACCCAATTATTTTTAACCATGGTAAATAAAAGTAAAAAGTTACTATTCACCAAAATTATTTTTATGTTATTGAAACACATTTTACTCCTTGATATTAACTATGTATCTAGGATTTTTGATATTCCACTCACAGAAGTGGTAAAATTATATTTTATGTAAATTTTCAAATTCTCCTAGGAGGTGGGTAAAAGACGGTGAAAAGTTCAATAAAAATTTTATATCTCTAAAATTATTATAAAATGTGTCCAATGAATTATATTGAACTTATATAGGTACTATATATCATTTTTTTACCTAAAATAAATTTAAATAAAATTAATAATTATTTAAATTAAAAGTCGGTTTTTAAAAAGTAACCTAGTGTTTTCACTATTCATCAAAAATGAAGGTTTTCAGAAAAATACCAAAAATTCACCATAGGCTAATTTCGATATTCTGAATCCAAAAATGATGTCCATTTTGAAAGGTAAAATTTATAAAATTTCAAAAAGTGGGTATTACTATTCATAACGACTAGTTCATAATAACATTATAATAATATCTCGTTTAGTGAAACTCAGTATTGCATACTACACATGCTATTGAGGAAGGTCTTGATTGCTTGTAATGCAAGCCAAGTCAGGGATGTGTGTAGTTAAATCTCTGTTTGGTTTTGCATAAAACATAATCAGATCTTATTTCATTTATACATTAAACAAAATGTATACTTAAAAAAATGAACTTGAAATTGTGTGTAACACGAGCCAAGAATAGTGTTGCGTATACTGCAAGCTAATTCGGTGTTGTGTATAGCACAAGATAATTTTGGTGTAGCGTACAACACAATATATCAATGAAATTAAAAAGAATAATTGTCCTAAAATATTGGGTTGTTACATTCTACCCCCCTTAAAATGAATTTCACCCTCGAAATTCGTCGGGGTTATAAATGGTTTACTACATGAAATTTTCTTTCATAGAAACCCACATCGTAAAAAGGAATACTAACCAAAATGCCCAGGGATGAATCAAGGATCCACCACTACCAAATTTTATTAGAAAATAAAGTCAAATAACAAAGCATCAGAAAGGAGATTTACAAAGTCTGGTAAACACCGTGCCACAAGCATCTGTCTCAATGAAGCACATGCAACATTCAAGAGTCATAAAGGACCATTCAGAACTTGACTCTTCCACAGCCAACTTTGATAGAGCATCATCCACTTGATTAGAGAGTGGTAAAGAACATGGCTATGAAAAATCCAACAATCACAAAACCATAAATTTGTGATGATCTAAGGTACCATCTGATTAATCGTATATGAGGACACTAGGACAACATTTTCAGTTTTCAAGATCATTTCCATAAAGTTGAAGAATTTGAATTAGAATAAATACTTACTTTATTTCAGTACAATCTCACCATTGTTTGTGCCTTGAAAAATTTCCATTTCATCTCTTAAAGAAATGAAGTTGAATTTTTCATTCTTGAAGTGTTAGCAGATCATTTGATAGAATGATGGGTCATTTCATCTGTCTCAAAAAAAGGGTAGAAAATGTTATCAAATATACATAAGTCCATCTATGGTGAGTTTAATCATATATGATTCCAAAAATGGACTTATACTTCATCTATCATACCGCTTAATAAAATAAAACTAGTTTCTACTAACCAGGGACTTCCTGTAGGCCAGTGGTAGGCGATAAAGGCCTGTCGCACTTCACTTGTGGGTTCGATTCCCACAGCCTTGTCTGACGCAACGGGTTGTCGCCCATTCTGCAGGTTGTCCCTATTTCTAAAACTACATTATTATAACATTCCTGCAATAATATCGAAAAAAGGTCTATCCTTAAATAATACTATCTAATGTCTAACTTAATTTATTCCAATCTTTAGGACTATCCAAAATACTTCGGTCCAAGCTCATAGTATAAAGAAAATTATTACTTGAAAGGTCACATAACAAGCACGTGAATACCATCATTTATCCCCCATATATCATATGATATATCTTGTTGGTCACATTACAAACATGTGAATACCTTAATCATGTATTCTCTTGAAAAATGAATACCCATTGAACTTTTTTGAAAACATGAATGCTGTCAAAAGTTAACTCTTTCCACATACCAAAATACACAAATTATATATACTCAAACCATGATATAACTTTGTCCTTATATAATTCATGAGCTCATGAATACTATCATACATATTATTTTTTCCTTATCCCTTAATTATGTGCATTTCAACTGCTTTCCAAAAATATTTCAATCACTTTTCATGGTTACCGGTACCATAAAATTATTAAAAACCACAATGATCCAATACATTGATATTATAATATTCCACGATACCATAAATGTGATTCCATGATAATAATTTGAAATCCCATTACATAAACACTTAATCATTACACAACATTGTTGTCATACCCAACATCACAAATAGTGATCGCATGTGACTTCCCTTTATCCTTTTCCTTAATAGGTTGCTCACATTGATCATCATTAACCTATTGATTAGGGCATTGATTAGCATAATTCCCCATTTCCTTTCCCTCGAAGCATTGAAGTGTTGGTGGTGCGTTCTCTACATTCTTTTCTTTATTCACATCATTAGTAGCCCTTTTTCCATTAATTCAACACTCAGCTACTCGATGACCTTATTTTCCACACTTAAAACATTTTCTAGTCCCTTTAAGACAATCTCAACCATGCTTCTTTCCACACTTTGAGCATAAAGAAACATTCATATTCTTTTCATCATTATTCTGAGATTTCTCCTTGAACTCCATCTTTCGTTTCTTGTCAAAACCATGAGATGGATATGTAACACCAACTTCCATTTCTACCTTGATAGCACAACACACAATTTCTTCATAGCTACTGAAGTCTCTTATTGATAATGCCCTTCGAAGACTTGGTTTTAAGCCACTGAAGAATTAATCAACTTTTCTTTCAGGTTGGATGATAAATCTAGATGCATACCTTGCAAGATGTGTAAAATTCGCCTCGTATATGCCAACTGATTCATCATCCTTTTGCTTAAGCTCGAATAAATCCTTTTCCATCTTTGTTCGAAGAATACGAGGGAAGTACTTATTGAAAACACATTCTTGAACTCGTCCCATTCCATTGATTCAATTTCATCTTGGGGCCTTATATTCTTAATTAGAGTCCACCACTGGTTTGCTTCACCTTCTAAACGGTAAACATCCAAAATGACTTTTTCATGATCTGAACAGCAAAGTATGGAAAATATCTTTTCAATTGTACTGGTCCATTTTTCAACAACAAGTGGATCAGAAGACCCACTGAAAGAAGGTGGACGTTGCCTCATGAAGGAATCAATAGAATATTGCTCCCTTCTCTACTCATTTAGAAGTCCAGAACGATTCATAGCTTGTGTAAGTATAGAAATAAGATTTTTTACGCCATCTCTCATAACATTGGTTTGTTCAGGAGGACAATCATTGCATTTTCCATTATATTGATGAACAGAGTTCCTTTGGGTTCTAGCCATCATCTAAAACCTAAAAATAATAGTGTAAGAGGAAAAAATAATGCTAGGAAAACAACATAATAAAGGTGGAGTACTTCCAATATCTAACATCATAGGTTTAATTCTATGATCGTTATCATAATCCTAGTATTATAACATATAATTATACTTAACCTTAGAGACATCCCTAGACATACCATAGGAATATCTCTAGGGAGATCACTAAAGTTCTCGCATCCTAGTTTCCAAAGGTTGACTAAACCTTTCCTTTGATACCAACTGTAGAGACCCAAAGCTTGACATACATAGACATTACATTACTTTTGCGGAATATCTAATACATAACAAAAAACAGACACCAAAGCACCGTAATAGTTTAGTGTCTTTGGAAACTTGGAACATAATCTTCTAATATTGGTGAAATATCTTCAACATCTCCCATAAAGATCTTCCCCTTTTTTTTACAAAAAACCTTTCATTATGTCCTGGGGAAAAGAAAACATATAAAGGGTGAGATCAAATTCTCAGTAAGGGTAATCATGGAGAAAATAAAACATACCATATACATTTGAACTTATAAACATGAACATAATGTTTAAACATCAGAATCTTGATCAATGACATAAAACATGGATGTACGTAATTCATAGATCACAATGGAACATCGATCATGATATAATAGTTTGGAAATAAAACTTGAAATTGTGGAAAAACATTAATCACATGATATGATTTCCATAGTATCCAAGGCACTACTGCTAAGACTATCTTATTAGACAAAGTCCCTTTCTAAATCGAGTTCACTCCTCATTCCAGTCCTGTAACACTGAACTGGATTAACTTATTGTTCCAGCCATGTCTATCTCATGAGATATAAATCTTTACCCAATGGATTGGAGGGAGATATAGGTCCCACCCATCTCATAATGAAATCATTCTTACTTGTGCCACAACATAAACCTAAATCATTCATCATAACCCAAAGTATAAAAATGGGTTTCATAAACATCATCCCATCATAACATAATCCATATAAAACAAATGGATATAATTTAATCATAAGAAAAGTAAAACCATGTAAATCATAGAGACATTATGCTTGAAACATACACATATGAAATAATGTCATCTTAGATGGAAAATGGTTTTGTGAAAACACTTGAAAAGAATTCTTGAGGAAAATATCCTTTCTTCTTAAAAATAAATTTATTTTCACAAAATTCCGTGAAATTTTAAAAGAAAAGGATTTTATTGAAAATAATCATGAAATATTGTTGAGTAAACTTCATGAAAATAAAGCGTTATGAAACCATAAAAATCCATTCATTTCGTATAAGTTTAAAAAAACATTCTCCTCGTACTTTTGTCGGAAAAGTAAAAAAGTACCTCGTATGGTAAATGAAAGAAATATTCCTTACATAAAATGTATTAAAATTAAAAAATGGGTAAAAAGGACTTTAAACATACATGAAACCATTTTTATAAAATAGGGACATGGATGATAAATATAACCCCCGTAAAACTATCTCAGATAAAAACGAGATTGGAAAAGTTATCCCTTACCTTAGGTCTGATATGCTTCGTACGTATCTGAACCTCATATATAATGATTTAAATAATGTAATTGACTTCTTACAGAATCATATTTATTGTTATGATATCATATATGGTTCACTTATGACTTTATTTTACCCGCTCTTTTGTAAATTCCATATTAAAGCAGCGTTTTGGGTAAAGTCGTTTTATTTATCGTACGTGTTTGGACTTGTTCTTATTGATATTATTATTACTTATATCATGATTTAATTACTTACATAATGTAAATAATGATTTATATATCATATATATTCAGTATATATATATATATATTAGATAGATAAATGAAATGAAATACACCATTCATGGAGACGGTAGACCGTACGTACGCATGAACGATGTTTTTATTTCCTTATTAACTTGAATGAAAGTAAGTAGATGATATATATATATATAAATAAATCCAGTATCTTTACCATTTCATATATTTCATTATTATTCATTATATATACATTATAATCATTCTTGAGTGGTTAACATGGAGAATGAATCTGATCGCATCGTGGAGACGGTAATCCGTACATACGCACAAGCGAGGATATCGTTCCCATAATTATTGAATTTAATTAGAGTGGATTATATAATATCTCAGAATCATTATTATGTTATAATAACAATATATAGTTATTCTTTAAACCATTATACCCATCCAAGTAAGGTGGTGGTGGAAAAACAGATTACACCACGGTGTGAAGACGGTATTCTGTACGTACGCACACACGGTGATTTCGTTTTCTGTAGGATGGATAGAAGGTGAAATGGGTTTGTTTCATATTTATAATAATATATCAGTATATTAGTGATACTGATGTTATTACTTTATAATGAAACAACTAAAGAAGAAGAAGTTGAAGAAGAAATAAACTTGAAAGAATCGGTAGAAGAGATTACCTCTTCTTCGACACACCTCTTTTAAGATTCCTCTTAAGGCACTAGAGTTGGTATTTTTAGGAGACCATGACCTCTATAATGTTTATATGAAAGTTTATAAGGGAAATGGTCAGGGTTTTTCCGAGCTTGAAACCTAAAAATTGTGTAAAGAGAAGAGGGAGGATGTGCCCTTTTATAAAGGAGGAGAGAGGCACCTTAGAAAAAACATAAAATATTATTTTATAATAAAGTCACATTCGGTTTATAATAGCTACAAATTGATTTATATCGAATAAAAAGTGGGGATGGGTCAAAATTATCTCAAAAAATAGGTTTTAGACAGGTTTAGGTTAATATTTTAACCTTATTATTTAGATTTAACTCTAAGTTAAATAATTTCACTTAACCGTGTCTTCTTGTTTTCTTACACTATATGGTTAATAAACTTACTATAACAAGACAAAATAACCCCAAGTGTTTAATTATTAATATATATAACCTTATCTAAGTCATTTGGCTGAACTTTAGATTTTTAGGAACAAAATAAAAATTAATAATATAATATTTGTTTTAAAAACTATTTTATGTCAATTTTGACACTATTTGGTAATTGTTTTTTGTGAAACTCATAACAACATGACTAGTTCAAAAAAAGTTAATTAAATAAATAATAACATGTAATATTAACCTATAAAATTATTATAGTTTATAAAAAGTCTCAAATTACATTTATTTGGGTATTTATATCATAAATTATGTTAATATTTCATTAATAAGGTAATTACTGCATCCTCATTGTGTCATAAATAAATTTCATTATTTAACGTCTAAAAATTATAAATAAAATTCAACCATGTAGGAAATATTTTTATATTTATAATTAATATTTATAGTCTAATTTATCTTATGTATAACCCTATAATAATAGTGTTTTAGTTATTAAACTTTGATTTTAACTCTTTTAACTCTTCTTTGAATTAAATAATAATAAATGTCTTAATCTAATCCAAGTGGACCTAAATGATAATATTATATTATAAGGTTGTTTTTTGTCTAATTATACTTATCCAATATAATTATTACATGTTTTAGGGTAATAATAATAATATTTTACCCTTAATCACCCTATTTACTTTTTACTGTGGTGAATAAAAGTAAAAAGTTACTATTAACCAAAAATTATTTTTATCTTATTGAACCAAATTTTACTCCTTGATATTAACCGTTTCTCTCAGATTTTCTTAATTCCACTCACATAAGTGGTAAAATTAAGTTTTATGTAAAATTTCAAAATCTCCTAGGAGGTGGGTAAAAGACGGTGAAAAGTTTAATAAAATTTTTATATATCTAAAATTATTATAAAATGACTCCAATTAATTAAATTGAACTTATATAGGTATTATTTATCAATTTTTACCTAAAATAAATTTAAATAAAACAAATATTTATTTAAATAAAAGGTTGGTTTTTAAATAGTAACCCAGTGTTTTCATTATTCATCAAAAATTGAAAGTTTTCAAAAAAATTCCAAAAATTCACCCTAGGATAATTTCGATATTCCGAATCAAAAAATGAAGTACATTTTGGAAGATAAAATTTATAAAATTACAAAAAGTGGTTATTTCTATTCATAACAGCTAGTTCATAATAATATTATAATAATATATCGTTTAATGAAACTCGGTATTGCATACTATACACGCTATCGAGGAAGGTCTTGATTGCTTGTAATGCAAGCCAAGTCAGGGCTACGTGTAGTGAAATATCCATTTGGTGTTGCATATAACATAATCAAAACTTCTTTCATTTATACATTAAACAAAATCTATACTTAACAAAACGAACTTGAAATTGTGTGTAACACGAGCCAAGAATAGTGTTGCGTATACTGCAAGCTAATTCGGTGATGCTTATTGCACAAGCTAATTTTGGTGTAGCATACAACACAAGACATCAATGAAATTAAAAAGAATAATTCTCATAAAATATTGGGTTGTTACACACTGGATAAGGATCTACACATACTCTTGAATTCTATTTTGGTGAGTATCCTACTCAAATAATGATCAATGGAACTTTTTATGATATCCTTACATCTTCAAACTTATATTTCATTATCTTTACTATCTTAAGGTATTAGAAACATAAGTATAAAATACAAAGACCACCCTTTAACTTATATTATAAAAAATCATCCAAAATAAATTTTATATCTTTTATAAAAATCTATATAATAATAATAATCTTATCAAAGGAAAAATTTATTAGAGGAGAAGAAGGTGATGAAGGAGGGGGAGCAGTAAAAGAAGATGTTTGAACCATGACATTTATGTATTTATAATCAATGTTTCTCATCATGTCACTTAATTAATCTTATTTTGATACTTATTAACCTCTTAAACTTTGAATCTCTTGATTCATATGATCAAAATTTAGAAACAGCTTAGGTTGGATTTGAGAAAAAAATAGAAATAGTCCTAAAAATTTATAATTCTCTAATACATTCAATGAAATCTCCAAATCCCTAAAATAATTCATTGATAAAATTCATCAAATCATATTTTAATACACATGAACTGTCTTTAGTAATAAAAGAATAATAAAAAATGGGAGTATAGGGTGCATCCTATTTAAAAGGGGATGGTTTACTAGTTAATTTCAAATAATCCTCCAAAGGTCTTAATTCCCTCTGTAATAAGAAATAAAAAATAGGTACAATATTAAGTTACACAACATTAGTCTATTTAGAATATTCTATTGGTTATGAATCGTCCATTAAACTAGTTTTTCCAACTCTATAAGGATTTATTGGTTTAGTCCCAAACATATCATGATAAACATATTCCACTATTTGGTTTAGCCATTGACCATCTTATAAAATAAGTCTTGGAGAGGGTTTATAAATCCAATCTACATGATCAATAATATCAATAAAATAATCTTCTATATATTTATGAGTAAAAGGAAATAAAAAGTAACTATAAAAGAATGTCTATGATGGTTAAGTGGACTGCCTCCCTGAGGATCATCATTATCCCCACCAGAGCTAGAATAATAAATTCTGATGAAGAATCTTGGATAATTATCCCTTTTAGACTGAGGATTATAAAAAATAGATGACTTCTCCATTCCTTCCACTAGAGGAATTCCTTTCACACTATTCATAGCCACTTACTCACTAAAATCAATTACTACAACTATTAGAAAAGTATCTTCACAAGAGTGACCATTGTTATTATATATAAAAACAATGTATCCAAAAAGATATTTGTAATAATGTTTAGTATCCCCATTAAAAGAACCAAATTCTTCATCTTTGGAAGGTAAAATACCTGGATAGTCAGGAGGTTCATTGGACATGTTCTGAGACCTGGTCCTTAATAGGGATAATGATGCAGAAAGTTCCATAGTCTCATGAGGTTCATGACTCATTTCTTACTAAAACACTAATATGCATTAATAATCTAAATCAACCACTTTATATTCATAATAACATTCAGACTAAACACTATAACTAATTACTTCTTCTATATACACATGCACAACCACACCTATTTACATAAAATCTTCCCTCTTAAATGAATACTCCGAAATTTGTCAGGTTCCAAACCAAGATAAAATTTTTTTCTTTGTACAAACATAATATTTAAAAGGGTTTATTTTTTCATAAATATTCTTAGCTTAATCCACCCAATACTTTTTCCAAGGATTATAATTAATCTTCACTCTATTTAAAATTTTTTGGTTTAAGAAAAAATATCTAGATAATGTATAATTTTACACCACCAAGGAACAATTCCTTTCTACTACCAAAAGGCTAACATTAAATTAGGATAATTTAAGGATTTAAAACTATAGGATGGTTTATTTATGTACTCTATGTGTATCATCAAATATCTGGCTAGAATGATCTTCTCACACTACTTCATCAAATACAAAAATAAAAAATATTGATGCCTCATAATTATAAAGTTGCCTTTACTTGAAAAAATATGGTGATTAATTAACTTGGAAGGTATTTTATAGTCTCTATTAAAAACCCTTCAAGAGGCCTTTAAGAGTTTATATCCCTAGTTATCTCATAAATATCTTTTTTATAGTCAAATATTTCATTACCCATGTGATAATAACTCTAAAAATATTCAAAATAACAATTATAAATCATTTTAAATAAAATTATCCCATTAATTATAATAAAATAAAATCTATTATCCTTTGAAAAGGGTTCTCAGTAAGTTATTATTATATACATATTTTAATTATAAATTCTTATAAAACACTTTTATTAACTTTAGATCAAAAAACATGATATTTTTACTAAACCACTTGGTCTACCCCGGATTCTGTATAATGGTCCACAAAAAATAATTTATTAATTTGACCCACTCGACATCAATTTAATCTTAAGGTATTGTTGAAAAATCTAAAATATTTTGGTTACGAGGCTTACAAGATTCACTTGATACTAGTTTCCCTTTCTTTGAATGTGCCTGATCAAAAGAAGAATAAAAAATCCAACTATCACATTGTCTGTACCATCTTCACTGAGATTCAAGAGGTTCAAGAGAATGTGGGTATCTATTTTTGTAAGAGATAAAGAGAGGTGGACACATAAATTATTATTTAGGTAATTTTAAATAATTCATGTATTGAAAAATAATAATGTGTGAGAACATATATAATAAAACATAATAATTAAAAAACACTTAAATTGATATGGTAGATTTTATGACCATGAGTTTAGTATTAGATTAAGAGATCATGGTATCATGACTAAACGTGAGTCTTGTGGTAGGTTGAGATGGCACTATAACATGGACTACCACATAAGAAAGTTCCATGATAGCTTGAAGTCATACAATATCTTTCCCTATTGAATGAACATATTTTTTATTTCATCTTGAATCTTGAAAACTCATTGTCACTTATAACATTTAATTTTTTTCCATAGTTTTAATCTTTAAGAATATGTACTTATTGTTGATCAGAGTAAAAAAATCAAGAGGGGGGGGGGGGTAAATTGAGTTCCTAATTAAAATTTCTATTTATGATGGATTAAGAAAATCCCCCAAATTAGAATAAAAGACATCCCAGTTAACCAAATTAGTAGATTTATAAACTTTTTGATATTTTAAAATATTTCTCAAAGAGTGATTAGTTCTCAATTGAAATAATATGAAATAATATTTTAACTTTTAAAATCAATTTACTAAATCACATTCTAATATAAACACTATCTATGATTAATTATCAAAGTGAAATAATTGTTTTCAGATGTAAATAGATAGAGTAGTGAAAAGAAAACTTTAATAGAACAATAGAAATAATTACAAGAGGTTCAGTATCAAGTTGATACTTAGAACTCTTCCCTTGGTGATCACCTACCAACATGTTGTTTATATAAACGTAAATATGATTCACAACCTGGATCGAGGTATAGAACATAACATATAGTGTTTTCCAGGTCAAAGAGACCTCTTCCATAGTTTTTCATGGGAGTTCAAAAAGTAATAGGCCACACAAGGACTTACTCCACTGTTATCCATGGGAGTAAAATGTGTAAAAAGATAAGTTGTGAATATATCAATTTATCTTCTAGTTATGAATAGTAGTCTGTGTGTATTCATAATATATATATAAGAACAAACTTCTCATAATGTAAATAGAGTACACAAATAGAGAAGATAAAAGAGTATAAGCGATAGTGTTTCTCTGAATGATAAGTGTTGCAACTTTGTGACTCCTTTAAGGTAGCTTGAAATGAAGCTTGAGTCATTTTATAGAAATTAGTTACAAAATATATTATCATAGAAGCTTTAGTCTTGTTGTTTATGAGATATCCAATTGTATAACAAAGTGTTATTATTCTTGTGGTCTTCAAATGCTTGATGTAGAAGTTTTCATACATAAACAAAAACCTCTTATGAGTTTTTCACTCTTGTTGAGTCATGTTTGGTCTTTTCTATCACCATGCACATCTCTCTTTTTGACTGATTTATTTCTTTATACACTGTGTCTGACATACATCATGTTATCGATCATGTTCAGGTACCTCGTACCTCATACTGCAGTTTGACCTCGATTTAAATATTTTCTTAAAAATGTCATTAATTTAACCAATAACATTAAATTTCAAAAATGTTATTGTTATAAATATTGAATTTAAAATGAAAAAAGGTAATAGTGATACTTTTGAATAGTGACTGTCTCACAGTGTTAGGATAATGGTGTCTTTAGAGCAGTAACTCTTTGGAGCAGTGATTTAGAATTTGCGTCCAGTCAGCTGGGGTGAATCAGGATCTATGAGTAAGGAACGATGACACATAATTAGTGAATTATATCAATCTAAATTACAATGGTGACTCCTTGGAGCGGGGAATCAAACTAACGGTTAGTCATAAGTGGTGGGTAATCCTTAACAGTGAGTCATCTGTAATAGTGAGTCATTCTAACAGTGACTCATACTTAGATTAATATTCCAATATATCTTATAATGAAGAATTCTAACATAACACAATAGACTCCTTAGAAAATTAATTAAACATGATTTGAGATTACTAAAACTAGAAGAGGTCATCATTATCCCCTTTTTGATGATAAAAAATCATGGCATTAGGCGTAATTAATTTATACAAAATATAGAAGAACATAAGAGAATAAATAAATAGTCAAAGTACATTATAATATAGATCATAACTTAAATTGTATCAAAGAAACAAAAACATCAAATATGTAATAAAAATTTATATTTATATGACATAATGCTATTATCCCCCTTTTATGATTATCAAAATGGTAAAAAATGATAAAAAATAGAATAATGAGCAAAAAAGGAATATATAGATTGATAAAATGATCCAGTTACATCCCCATCAAAAACAAAAAGTCTAAGTTCAAGGCTTCTCGATCGTAGGATCCAAAGGTTATTTTCCTTTATCAGAAGGGTTGGGAGTAGATTCTAAAGGCCTGGGGATAACTGTCAGCATTGGGAGATGATGCTGAATGCCTAGGGAAATTATATTGGTTATAAAGGAAGAATGATGTTGTGGATGTGGAGAAGCGTATACAGGTCTAGTAGGGAATCTAGTAGAAGTTGAATGAATGGGAAAGTCATTTGGAGCTATAACTAGAGTAGTATGAACATTCATATAAGGCGTCAATATATTAATAAAATCCATAATAATATGTCCTTACTTTTCTATAGCCTTATTGAAATAATTATTATTTTACATAAACAATTGAAGAGGAGTGAGTTCCTTGAGTTTCTTAACATGCTCATTAAAGGCTTGTGTGATTGGTAGAATCCTAAAAAATTTAGATAAATACTTAAAAGGAATCGTCAATCGATTCTTGATATAAATTATTTTAAAGTAGAAATCTAATTTCTTGGTGATCTCTTCTTGATAAGTAGTTGCTTATTTGGAATAAATCCTGACCATGAAATGTACATGATCATTATTTTGACAAATCTTTCTTAAGATCTTTTGATCTGAACTACCCATCATAGTCTTAAATTCTTCTCTGAAAATAGATTTGTTCAAATCAACCTTCAAATCATCAGAAAGAGGAGCACCAAAGGTTGATCAACATTTTAACTTATCTCAAATAATTTATCTCAACTTTTCAACATCAAACACTAGAGGAGGAGGTGTATCATCAAGAGAAGACTCAGAATAAGTATCTCTAAGACTTTTCATAACACCTTATAGAGATTCTATATTATCATATGTTATTAATTTAACCAAAGGAATGATAGATTCTGGTTTATCCTTCATTATATTAATATTTATTCTTACTTCCTAAATTTCACAAGTTATCTGGGGTTGAATTATCCCAAGTACTTTTTCCAGAAGAGGTGAATCATATTTTTCACTAATAATTGTTTCAGGTGTAGGATATGATATTAAAAAATATCCAAATCCAGAAAAATGTTTCTGTCCAAAATATTTTAAGTCATCCTAACTTTCATATTTTGAATGTATCTAAGCAGTGGTAGGAGAAGATTCCTCAACAAATACTGGTTTGAGTTGAAACTATTTTGATAAGTCCATTTCCTTAATTTAGGATCACTTTAGGTCATTTGAAACTAGACAACCCAAACCAAAACCAAAATAGCCAGGGTAGTAGTACAATTCATCCAAGGAAACTATATCTAAATGGTTGGGTACTTCAATTATTACCAAACCAGGGGTTTTCTCCCCCTTAAAAGATGCCCCCTTTTGATTATCAATTGATTCTATCTATTAAATATCATAATTTCCTTCCACTATGTTAGCCATCTTTTGAGGTTACTCAGTTTCAACCACATCTTTATTTGATTGATCATCCAGTTCATAATTATCTCTAGCATATTGAATAATATTCATTGCATCAGCTCCATCATGATCTGGAAGATTTTAGCTATCACCATCACTTTCATCATCTCTCTTTCCTCATTTATTTTTATTATATTCTTCGTCACATTCATCTTTATCATTTTCATTTTCCTATTTATTCCCATCATCTTCCTTATCGTCATCATAATCAACTTATTCTCTATTTTAATCACTATAATTTTCACTTTAATCATCATATTTTTCTACACAAGTATCTATAATTTCATATACACTTTTATAATTAATTATATCTTCCTCAGTCTCATCATCATCATCATCCTTGAGAATTGTTTTTCTGGAGGGAAGAGTTTGTGATGGTCCAAGACATTCACGTGAAGGTTATTCATAATCTTTAAGAATACCAGGATCACTTCCTTCTTCATTATATATATTCTCCTCTTCAACTTTAGAGGCATTAGACTCTACCTATTCATTTTAGTATTTAATTACTTTATGTGTTTCTAAACAAGGATTGACAGTGTATTTTGGTCTTGTGGGATGACCAACAAGGTTGAAATTATCATAAATATTTTTATTATCCTCAACCCATTGTTTCTTCCATATATTCCTACTTATTTTCAATCTTTTTCATATAACTTTAGTAATAAAAAAACTACCATAGTATATAATATATTATTCATTTTCTCTAACAAATCCTTTTACTTTAAACATAGAAGGAATGAACATTGAATAAAATAGAGAAGTGTGTCTTGAAGTAAGTTTAATCATATCACACATATAAAGAATAAGGTATTTGAATAGATTTATTTTATATCATTTATTTATAAGATACAGTAAGTACACATCCTAATACTTCAAAGTGGAAAATTCACCATTTCCCGGGAAAAGAAAATGTTGGATAAATTTAAATAGCAGCCTAGTTTCACCATCTAACTTAGAATCAATTGGCCTTCTAGGTTTTTTTATTTTAGTTAGATCAGTTAGATCCTCTTAAAAACAAAAAATGTCATTAGTATTATGGGAACTTCTCTAATGATCATAAAAAACCCTTATGATGTTCTCCTAAACACATTGACCATAAACTTGATAAGATGAGACATATGTGTCCATTTATTCAGGTTTATATCAAAAAAACATCTCATTTCATCAAAGAAAACTCTACATATTGATATAACTAAGATACTATCTTTGGATATAAGGTTCACTTGTTATTTAAAAATAATTTCATCCAACCTTTCTCTTGCAAAACTCTTAAAATAAGAGACTTACTTGAGAGAATCCATTCTACAATGATCTCTTTTTCTAGTATAGCAACACAATTTGTGAGTTTGGGATTCAAAGGTTCCTTAGACATTTAGATTGAAACACTTTTATTCTTATTTATAGTTTGACTTTTTTATAGAGTTTATTCCTATGGTCACTTCATTCTAACAATTATGAATAACTTGGGAGTGTTTAGAGGTAATGGAGGAAAGGTACAAAGGTAGGGATTTTTTTTTGGAAAAGGGTTTAAAGGTCGATATACCCAATGAAATTAGTTAGGTCTCAATATTATCATTTAGGGATTTTAAAATTGAATATAAAAAATATATATAATAAATAATAATAATAATAATAATAATTAGAAGCTTATTCAGATAATATTTTTAAAGGAAAAAACTACAGTGAGACAAATCGATGTTGGGACACTCAACGGTGATACATCAATAGTGAGAAATCAATAGTGAGATATCAATGACCAGATATCAATGGTGATACATCAATGATGGGACATCAATAGTGAGATATTAATGGTGAGACATCAATGGTGAGATGTCAACATAGTGTCATCAATGTTGAGATATCAACATATTTTTACATAACTAAAATTAATAATCCCTAGCTCATCTTTGATGTAACTCATTCTGTCAGAATTTAAAGGCTTAGTAGAAATATCGGAAAGATAGTGTTCTATTCCAATGTATTCAATAGTTATATCACCTTTTTGATAATGATCTCTCAAAAAGTGGCGTCTTAAATAAACATGTTTTGTTTTTGAATGAGATACTCGATTTTTAGAAATGTTAATAGAACTTAAGCTATCACAATTCATAGGGATATGTCAAAATTTATATCCATAATCTATTAATGTATGTTTCATCCAAAATATTTGAGCACAAAAACTAATATATATTTAGCTTCAGCAGTATATAATGTAATAAAATTTTTCTTTTTACTACACCATGATACTAGTGACTTACCCAAGAATTGAAATGTTCTAGAGGTTATCTCTCTATCTAAATTTTATCCACCAAAATCAGTGTTAGAATAGCTAAATAAATCAAATGCTTGTTCTCTGGGATAAAACAATCCTAAATTGGTACTATATTTGAGGTATTTGAAAATCCTTTTAATAGTATGTAAGTGTGACTCTTTTGGGTTTACATGAAAATGATCACACATACTCACACTAAACATAATTTCATGTCGACTAGCAGTTAAGTATAGAAGACTCATAAAAATAACTCTATAATTAGTTTATCCACTGGTTTTCTAACCTCATAAATATCCAAATTATATGTGGTACTCTTGGGAGTATCACTAATTTTATTTTTATCCAGAACAAATAAATATAGAAGATATTTTGTACATTTAATTTGATTCAAAATAATCCCTTATTTACTTTGAAAGATTTAAAATCCTGAAAAGAATTAAAGTTCACCCAATAAACTCATTTCAAATTCACTTGGAATCATTTTTTCAAAATCCAAACATAGTATATTTTTAGAAGATCCAAAAAATAATAACATCTACAGATATTTTCCCAACCAAAACATGTTTTTAAATTATTTTGATAAAATGGGTAGGGTCACCTATACCTTTCGTAAAATATTTTGAATTAATAAAAGAGCTTAGCCTTTCATACTATGCTCTAGGAGCTTATTTTAAACCATATAAAGCTTTTTTAATTTCAAAACATGATTTGGAAAATGTAGATTTTGAAAGCTAGGGGGGTTTTCAAAAAAAAAACATCCTCAACTATATAGCCATTTAAGAATTCACTTTCGAAATCCATTTGATAAATATTAAAATTTTGGTAAGATACAAATGATAGCATAATTCTAATGGATTCAAGAAGGATACAGATTCAATGATCTGTTTATGGTATATGCCTTCTTCTTGATACTAAGCTTGTGTAACTAATCTAACCTTATTCATTTCTATTATTCGAGCTTTATCAAACTTATATCAAGACAACCATTTAGTTCCTATAGTTAATGTATCCTTATGTCTATAAAAAATTTTACATACTTTATTTCTTTAAAACTGATTTACCTATTCTTTTATATCCATTACATAGAATTCATAAATGATTGCATCATTTATATTCTTAGGTTCAAGCTGTGAAAAAAGGATTGATGTTATACTTGATTTCTTAGAGAAGCTCTAGTATATGTAAATTTATATATGTCTCTAACTAAGACATATACAAGGTGAATTTTAAGATTTCTAATGCCTCTAGAGAAAGAGGGACTGGTTTTCTCTAGGACTTCTACATATTCGGGTTCTACTGGTTCAGATTCAAGAAATTTTCCATAACTGGATGATTTTTCTACTTATCTGTCAGCAGAATCAGAAGGTTTTGGAATTCTATTCCAATTTTGATAGATCATAATCAATATTTTATAAAGAGATTTTAGGCTCATGGGGATTTGTTTCAACAAATCTGACATGTACACATTATTCCAAATATTTGGTTCTTTTATTAAAGACTATAGAATATTCTAGATATTCATTATCCTATGAAAATTACTTCATCAATTTTAGAGGAAAAATGATCAATATTATCCTTGGTATTTATAATAAAGACTTTGTATCCAAAAACTCTAAAGCAGTTAACCTTAGGCTTCCAATTATTCCATAGTTCATAAGGGCTTTTCTTCCAGATATGTCTGATTAAGATTCTATTGATTACATAGAAAGCTCTATTTATAGTCTCTACCATGAAATAGATATGTAAGTCATATTCATTGAACATAGTCCTATGAATTTCTTGAAGGGTTCTATTTCTTCTTTATATAAGTCTCTTATACTGAGGAGTCCAAGGAGAAGATAAATTGTGACTATATTCATTTTGAGAGAAAAATGATCCAAAATATTGATTTTAAAATTGAGGGCCACAGTCACTTATTAAAGTCTTAATTTTAATTTCGCTTATAATTTCTACTGATCTAGAATACTTGGTAATATTGGAAGTAACTTCACTTTTGTGAACCAAAAATAAAACCCAAGTGTACCTAGAAATGACATCTACAAGTACATAAACATAGTTCCTCCCTTTTAAAATTGAAACTATATATGGTCCAAACAAGTCCATGTGAACTAAATCAAGAGGTTGAGAATTTGATACTTATTTATTTGGTTAGAAAGATATCTTTTTTGTTCTCCTTTTTGATAAAGATGACAGAATTTATTTCTTGTAAACTCAAGTTTTGGAAGATCCTTAACTAATCCTTTTCTATTAAGCCTTATAAGTGATTAAATTTTACAATTTCCTAGTCTCCTATGATGAATAAAACATTCTGTATGAAATTCATTAAACAAGAAACATTTTGTGGAAGTAAAGAATCTAGATTAATAACATAAATATTGTCATTTTTACAAGAAGTAAAAACTAAAACATTTTTATTGTAAAAAACATTTCAAGAATTATTTTCAAATTTTACATGAAATTATTCATCACAAAATTGTGATATACTAAGTGGATTATACAATAAAACATAAAAAAGTACTTTAGAAATTAACATTGAATTAGTGTTTAGTAATTTGACAAAGACCAATTATCATTCCTTTACCATTGTCACCAATACTGATGTGTTCACCATTAGACTTTATTAAGTTCTTGAAGCTTGATAAGTCTCCTATCACATTCCTTGAACACCCAATATCTATGTACCATAAGTTCTTAAAGGAACTTTTCAAGAATATTTACTAAAAAATATATTAGAAAGAAATGACTTTGGTATCCATATTTTATTGAATCCAAAAATGTGAGTAACCAAATATTTAGAAACCTAAATTTTCTTAATGTGTTTCCTATACGTATTTTGTATATTTTTAGAGAAATATACCCTATTAGTTCCTATAGTAAAATAGATTTTAGAATGATTTTCATAACTAGATGAATCAAAAATATTTTCAGAACCAGAACTAATAGAATAATTTCTATATTTCAAAATAAATGTGGTTTTAATTATTCTTTTTCGTCGAGGTTGGTATTCTATACCTGTAGTGTATTTTATAAAAATTTGTTATATGATAATATGTGTTAAAATCTTTTCCCCATCATTGAAATTTTCAAGATATTACTTTAACTATTCATTAGATAGTTTAAGTTTAGTATTTTCTTTATGAAAATATGAATTTTTCTCCTTTTCTATATCAACTTTAGATTTAATAGAAATAGTAAGAGAATTTTATTTTTAGGTGTTTTATTTTTTTTCCTTTAAATCATTAAAAGTATCTTGAAACATGTTTCAATAATATAAAAATACTTCTTTAGTCATGTTCTCATTAACAAAATTTTCCTCTTCATCTCTAGAGTAATTAGAGCTATGTCCATGAGATATAGAAGCTACCTCAAATAGATTTTTCATAAATAACATGCAGCCTTTATCATCTTCTACATCATGAGATGAATTGGATTCACTGGAAGATTCCTTAGAAGAAATTTATGTATCTTTCATAACTTTATTGTACTTTTGAACCTTATTATCATATTTCTTCTTATACTTCATTTTTGGATAGTTAGACTTCACATGCCCTTTTCTGTTGCATTCGAAACATATGATGTCATTTGAATGATCATCTTTGTTCAAATAGATTTTACCCTTCCCACGATTGTCATATATTCCTTTTAAGTTAGATTTCCTGAAGAATTTCATATTTTTATAAAATTTCTTAAATATTCTAGGTAGATGATATATTTCTCCATCAATATCAGTTGGTGAATCTTCATCACTTGTGATCTCATCTTGAGCTTCAACTTTCCCCTTTTCTTTTTTCTTAGAAATAGAGGTTTTGAAATCAACATATTTTCTCTTAGGTTCATCATCTTCTTCATGATTAACCTTTAGATATTCCTCATACATCATCAATTTTCTTATCAGCTCTTTTATAGTCATTGTAATGATGTCACATGATTTTCTAATTGACATATATGTCCCTCTCCATATTTATAGAAGACATATCAAGATTCACATGATATTATCTTTTGTAGTGAATGGATTTCCAAGTGAGATCATTGTATTTAAAATATCACTGAACCTGAGATACATTTCAGAGATATGATCATCATTCCTTATATTAAAATTATCATATTTAATCGTGTATGTTTTAAGTCTAATTTATTTTAAATTTTTAGTTATTTCATGTGAAATAGCTAGAGTATCCCATATCTGATAGAATGTTTTACATGTAGAAATTCTATTAAACTATTCATCTCCTAAGGAAAAGTATAAATAATTAATGGATTTGAAATTATTATTATAATAAGAATTATTTTCATCATCTAAAGTATTTCTAGAATTTGTAGTAATTTTATACTTATCAATTATGGAAGTCCATATTTCAAAACCCAGACTTTTAATATGCATTTTTATTTTTTTATTAGGAATAATTAGTCCCATTGAAATATAGAGGTCTGTTAGTAGTAACACCTTCATACCTGTTGTCCATATTAAAATATTAACAAATAAATTTATATAACTAAAATTTTAGAATTTATGTAAATTTTAATATATTTAATGTACAACTATAATCACATTTAAGAAACAGTCTAAAGTTTTTTAATCTGCCTCTCATACCAAATGTTGGTTGGAGTAGAAGAATCAATAAGGGGGGGGGGAATTGAGTTCCTAATTAAAATTTCTATTTAAAATGTTTTAAAAAATCCCCCAAATTAGAATAAAAGACAAACTAGTTAACCAAATTAATAGATTTATAAAAGTTTTTATGTTTTGAAAGAGTTCTCAAAGAGCTATTAGTTCTTAGTTGAAATAATATGATATACTATTTTAACTTTTTAAATCAATTTACTAAATCACATTCTAATATAAACAATATCTAAGATTAAATTCCAATTTAAAAGAAATGTTTTTAGATATAAATTGATTAAATAGTGAAAAAAAACTTTAAAGGCATATCAGAAATAATATCAAGAGGTTCAGTCTCAAGCTGAGACTTAGTCCTCTTCACTTGGTGATCACCTACCACCAATCAGTTTATATAAAAATAAATTTTATCCACCACCTGGATTGAGGTGTATAACAACAAAAACAATGTTTTCCAGGTTACAAATACCTTCTTCACCATTTTTCATGGGATTGAAAAATGTAACAGGCCAAACATGGACCGCTTCCACTGTTATCCATGGGGGTAAAATGTGTAAAAAGATAATTTGGAAAGATATCTCTATATCTTCAAGTTAAGAATAGATGTTAGTGTGCGATTGTAAAATAGAGATAATCACACACTACTCATAATGTAAATAATGTACACAAATAGAACAGATAAAATAGTATAAGGGATAATGTTTCTATGTGTTATAAGTGTTGTGGCTTTGTGACTCCTGGAAGGAAGCTTGAAAAGAAGCTCGAGTCATTTTCCAGAAACTTTTTATAAAATAGAGTATCATAGAATCTTATATTGTGTGGTTTATGAGATATCCAAGTGTACAACAAAGTTTTATTATTCATGTGTTCTTCAAATTCTTGACCTAGAAGATTTAAAACATGCAAAACATCTCTTTTCAGTTTTTCACCCTTGTTGAGTCATGTTAGTTATTTTCTATAACCATGCACATCTCTATTTTTGTATGATTATTTTCATTATACACTAAATAAAAAATAGCATTTTCCCAATCATGTTATGGTACCTTGTACCCCATACTCCAGTTATAATTTGATTTAAATGTTTTCTGTAAAAGGCCATTAATTTAATTAGTAGAACTAAATTTTACAAATATGAACATTATAAATATTGAATTTAAAATAAAAAAGGAAAGGTATCAGTGAGTCTTTTGAATGGTGACTATATGGCAGTGTCAAGCTAATGGTGTATTTGGAGCGGTGAATCTTTGGAGAAGTGAATTCTATAGATCCTTGATTCAGACTTAGTGGTGAGTGGGGAGCGATGAGTCAGGAATGATGACTCATATATAGTGTATTCTATCAATCTAACTTGTAACGATGACTCCTTGGAGGGGTGACTCAAAATAATGGTGATTCAGAATAGGTGAGTAATCCTTAGCTTTGAGTCATATGTAGTTGTGAGTTATGGTAATAGTGACTCATACTTAGAGTATTCTTCCAATCTATCTTATAATTACAAATTATAACATAAGATAGTAAAATCCTTAGAAACATAATTAAGCATGATTTTTTATTACTAAAACTAGGCGAGGTCAACAAATAATTAATAAATATGAAATATAAAACAAGAATTATTATAAACATTATCAAGAACACAATTAATCAATACTTTACAAATATTAAAAAAATATTATTATTTTGAAAAAGTGTTAATATTAACTAATCATTCTAAATTCACATATAATATAATTCAATATCTTTATATTTTGAGGCTTTGTAAAGAAAACAACTCTTTTTTCATTGTGGACTTAGATAAAAAATTAATCTAATACCTTATTCACAAATTTTACAACTAAAATTGGGAGAACTATTGCCCACCATATTGGTATTATAGTTGATTGACCACTCAATGACACATCCTAAATAAAGAGTGAATGATTTTATTATGGAAGTTTGAAAATTGTTTTTACATAATTAATTCCTTATCTAAGACATGGAGTATGATAAGTAAGTACGTATAATTATTCATATACTTTTAATTAATACTAGGGTAGAAATCATAAATGTTTCTAAGTGAAAATAAATCTACTAATTTTGTGAGAAATGTGTGGAGTTAAATGATTTTTAGAAAATTAAGTTACTACCACAAGTTATAAACTACCATAAAGATAAATTGTTTTAATTTTTTAAACTAGTTGATGAGGGAAAAGAAACAAGTTTTAGTATTAGTAATGGAGATTATAGTAGATTATCCATAGTAAAAACTTTCATGGGGATTAGTTCATGTAAGAAAAAAGAACCCTTTGATTCTTATGAGGGTGTTTTTTTGGAAAACCATGATATATTTTCTGAGAAAAACATCTTCACACGAAATATGGAAACTAGATGTGAGTTTAATCATATTCTAGACACAACTTAAGAGGAATAATTATTTATATATCATTCACTTTTAAGAAACCCATTGAAAATATTGGGCTACCTTGTCCTAGGAGTCTACCTTCTAGCAAAAAATCATAACAATTAGAGCTAAAGTAACTTCCATATCACCTGAAATACCCATTTTAGGTGAAAATTTTTACCTCAAATAATCATTTTATCCAAACTAGGACCAGTAAAGAGTTAATGAATTTGGATGTGTGGAAAAGGTACAAAACATACATAGACTGGTAAATAGAAAAAATCTATGGGATTAACCTTTCATTCTAGATACATAGGATCATATTGAATCCTGATCATAAGGAAATGGTTATGGGTTGATGGTTGATCAACCCCAATATGAAATATGTTATGAGAGAATAAGTGATAAAAATGGTTAATTATGGGATTATTTATCCCATTTATGATATCCCTTGGGTTATCTTGGCCTATGGGGCCCTTAAAAATGATAGTTTAATTGTGATCACAAATGAAAAGTTTAACACATGAAGTTTTTGGAATATATTTCTCTTTAATAGATTCACTACGTTCGATATCTTGTAATGAACACAACAAAAATCATAAGTCAATAATGATTTATTACAATAAAAATTGAAATATATTACAAGAAATTCAAATGAAACATAATTATTAAAATAAAATATGTATTATAAGAAGTAATACTTTAATTATTCACAGATAAACAAAAATGTTTTGTTTTAAAGAATTTGTTTTTTATATTATATATTTTACATAAAATATAAATTTAAAAAAATTTATAATTTTAATTTGAAAAAATGAATATCAATTTTTAATTCATCATAACAATATTATATTAGGATAATTTTTTTTAATGAAAATTTAAATCTTTTTGTAAATAGCGAAAAAGGTCATTTTTATTAATATTACGACTTTCCTGATATAATTATTGTATAACCATGACTAAAAAATTATGAAACATTTTTCCTAATAAAATATATTCTTAATAAGTAAAATTATATATTTAAAAATATTATATGTAATTTACAATCCTCTATTTTAAATTTTAGAACCTAAAGTTATATTTTTATAAAAACTATATTAATACGATAAATACTTATTATTTTTTAATTAATTTTTATAACTTTTATAAATTTAATATTATGAGTTTTTTTTAAAATTTAGAATTATAATATCCATATTATACAATATGGTTAATTTTATTTTTAGTTATTGAAATAAGTTACCAATGTTTAAAGATAGAGTTATCAATGTGAAAGTAAATTTAATAAAAGTTAAAATAAATGAGAAAAAGCCTAAAATTACTAAAAACATATCTCCAAATGAGTTTTTGAGAGGGGGAACAACCCAAAATCATCCCTTATCTATCATTTTATACTTTTTGAGACGCTTTCCTTGAATAATGTCTTGTCCTTTTATATCATTACAAAAATGTCAATCTCTTCACTAATAAAAAGGGAGTTCCCCCACCCATTTACACACACTATAAAATATGAATTAATTTTTACACTATAGAATTTTTATTTTCATTATGGAAATTATCCAAGTTTTTAATCCCCTTTATTTAAGTAAAACCACCAAATCCTCTATTTCAAAGGGATACTCAAAGAGAAGGTTCAAATTTTTAACATGAGTACTAATCAGTTTGTAGTCATTTTTATTTGCTAAATTTATCAAAAAAATTTATTTTACCATTATAATATAATTAAATAAGTATTATTAATAAAATTAAATGTTATTATTTTAATGGTATAACCATTACCTACCCTCCCCCTTAGAAAAAATGTGAATGTCATTCATGTTTATGTGAAGACTAACGCCTCCATAGAGTAATATATTTAATTTTTCAGAACCACCTTACATAGATCTTTATAAGGGGGTATTAAGTGAATAGATATTATATTTATAACATTATTAATAATATGAATATATAAATCAAATTTTACCATTTTTTATTCGATGGAAAACAAAAGCGTCATCCGTGGGTATGTGCGGACTACCACCTCCATGGAGTGATGTACTCTATTTTTTAATCACCAACCTATATGGATGGTTATAAAATATTTTTTTAATATATATAATTTTAACGTGTAATATATTTCATTAATATGGTGTTGAAACAATGGAACAAAAATTAGTAATCATTATAATGTAATATGTTAATATTGGTAAATTACCCGAAACAAGTTCATCATATATCCCGTTCTTAAGAACCATGCCGATAGTTTTAATTAAGTTAAAATGGGGATTTTAAATAATTGAAAAAAACTATTTAAATATATTTTTATAATTTTTTAATTTTGATATTAGTATCAAATAACAGGGTTTGATATCACTTTTATAAAACATGCATGAAACAATCGAATTTGTTAACATTTGAAGATGAAAATAATCATTAAATAACTAATATATATGTAGTAAATGATTATAATTTTATAATATGAAATTTAATAGATATAATTATGATTATTAAATTAGTGAATAATATGGTTATTCTTATTATATAAGAGTTTAAGGATCTTTTTTGAAAGTCAAGAGGAAAATGTAAGGGTTTTCTCATCTCAATTTCTCTTCATTAAGATATGATTTACATTCACCACTTATTTTATTTTGTGATGTGTATAATATAAATGTATTTAATTTTAATAAAAAAATCTTGAAATTCATTGCATTCAACAATTAATAGTATTTTCAAAATTTCATGGGTTTTTAATTTCAAAGGTAATTAAGTTGTAAGGGTTTCTTTCTAATCTCATTTTCAAACTAATTTTGTTATGAATGAATCACTATAAGGGGAAAATAGTGTAAACTTTATCTTTAATTTCCAACCCATTTTCTTCTACTTTGGTTATTATTAGATTTTTTCATTTCCTCTCTCAATATCATTTACCTTGGTAAATAATTTACATGATGTGACACTTGTAAGTGAAACTGACCCCATCTCTTCTTTTCAGCCGATAATATTATTTATATATATTGATATTCATGTAATATATTTACTTTTATATCATTCAAAAATTTATTAAGGACATTTTTTTTACTATTTTTAATTTCTTTTAAAAAATACTAAAAACATTTTAACATTTTACAGACATATCAATTTAATAAAGTTATCCCTTTTTAAAGTTTTCTATGTGAACACATTCCTTAACTATTATGAGAATTCTTATGTCTAAATCATCCTTTACATTTTTCACTTTTTTTACAAATTATTTTAATTCTTAATTCTTTTGAAAAAGTTAAATTTAGTGTTTTTCTTAATTTCTTTATCCAATAATTTTAGAAGTTTATTTTAAATCTATACCAACATCCTTTGATGTTTTTTTACCCTTTGGAATAGTTCTTATGTTACCATCCATCTTCTTTTTCTCGAAGGATTATAAAATTTTATATGTAAGTTTTAATTAAATCCATCTATTTTCTATATGTTAATTAAATAATATTAAAATATGAATGTTCTCATGAAATACATATGTATAGTTTTTATTATATGATGGGTGGACCTAGAATTATATAACCCTCCAATACATTGGGTAAAGTATTATATATCATGAGATAATATGAAATGGAATGTGAAGTGAACCAAATAAAACACGGGACTCTATCCATAATGTTTATGAAAATATGGAGTCAACCTAATACACTATGGGACTCAGTCCACAATGTTAAGATGGTATTGGAATTTATCATTGACTAAGGAATTGATTTTATATAATTATTTATATGACACTAGATTATTTATTATGCTTACAATATGATATCATGGATCATGATTTATTATTGAATATTCTAAACACTTATAACACTTATATTTTGTTATAAAAATTCCTTATTCTATAACTCCTGTTTTATGGTCCATTAATTGTTGGGTTTGTTTTTGTAAGTTATGATCATGTTCTTATACCCTTATACTTATCTTATTCTCAATTAATATCATTGATTAACATCTACCACGTTTAACCTTACTGAGAATATGAGATCACCTTTTCTTATGTTTTCATTTCCCTAGGTTATGAAGAAATCCATCTAGTATGATATGTTTATAACGGATACTATGCGAGATTAACTTATGGGAGATGTTTAAGATTGTTCATAAATAAGTAAATTATATATATAATCTTCAAGGACACTAAAAAAATAAATTTTTGGGGTGTGTATTATTATTATATTTATTAAATATTTATATAAAATGATTTAATATTTATGTAAATCTTTATTGGGTCACTATAATTGGCATATGGGAAGGGTTTTGTAATTTTTTGGGACTAGTATTAAAAAACCCTGGTGATAACCCTAGGGGTAAGTTTAAGTATAATATAACATATTTTATTAAATTACAGATTATGATGTATCATATAAAAGTCATCCCTATTTGGATATAAAAAATTTGATTTAGGATCCATCTCTTCGTGACCTATAGTTAATAAACCTGAAATTATTGGTTCGGTATTAACTCTATCTTCACCTGGTGCATCACAAAGAGGCATAATTGCACACTTGGTTTAAAACTCTTGGGTGATATTATTTGGTTAATTCACATTCTATTTAAGAACCATTATTATAAATGAGAGTAAATAACCTATGATATACTAAGGTGATATATGGTGAGCCTAAAGTGTCATATGTTTATACGATGGTGCCATATTTTAGGTTATTTCAAGAATTATTTTCATTATCCTACAATTTCTTACATTGATCAAAGTTTATTGATACTCACTCTATCCTTTTTAGTGTAATTGAATAATGGGAAACCGAATCAAATGGAGAAAATGTACACTTATTATACCTTTATGAAAATTAAATGTCTTATGTATAGTTGTACCCACTCTTTTATATCTGGAGAACTGTCTAATGTTATCACACCACCACATCAATGATTATATATTTAACAATCATGGAAAACTAATGGTGGTGTTATTATCAAATCACAAGACTATAAGTCCTCTCTGATTTATGTCTGTGGGAATGTTATTCTTGCAAATCTTATTTTTCTTTATATAGTCCGATTTGATGTGATTTTGGGCATGTATTAGATCTCTCTATATAGACACAATATCAATTTTTTATTAAGGTATGTATCATTTCATATCCGGGGTAAACCTAATATCATCTATACATGTGAGGATGAATATGAACTTCAAATGGAAATAACATCTCTTTTATGGGTCTTGATTGAAATTCATGATGGGTAACTAGCATATATTTTTAGGCGGAAACTCAAAAATGAAGATACAACTATTTTTCAAGAATATTATAATGGATTTCCTAATATGTTTCTTAATTATGAAGTTGAATTTTTAATATAATTCATACATGGTTATATACCTATTTCAAAGACTCCATATAGAGTAGATATGATTTAGTTGAAATAATTGAAGAAGAAACTATAAGAGAATATAGATAAGGGATAATATTCTCTATTGCATCGCCATGGGGTGAACCTATTCTTTTGGTTTTGAAAAAATATTGGTCAATTCATATTTTCATTGATTATCAAAAACTTGAAAAGATCACTATCAAGAACAATTATCCTCTACCCCATATTGATGAATTTTTTAATCAACTACATGGAGATCAATATTTTTCAAATATTGAACTTTGATATGGATATCATAAAATATGGTTCAAGAAAGAGAATATTACCTATCTATCCTTCCATATAAGGTATAGATTCTATAAATTTAGAGTGATTCTATTTGGTCTCACTAATTCACCTGTTATCTTTTTTTGGATATGATGAATAGAGTATTTAGAGATTACATAGGTCAATTTGTGATAGTGTTTATAGATAATATTCTCACATATTAAAAGGTAAATAAAGATGATGAAGATCATAATATTATTGTTTTAAAGATGTTGAGGAAGGATAAAATGTATGATTTTTTTTGAAAATGTTAATTATGTCTACAAAAAGTCTCATTATTGGGTCCTGTAATCACCAATGAGGGTATATCTATGGATCCTTCTTAGACGATAGATATTGAATAATTTCCCAGACTAACTATAGTGATTATGATCTATAGTTTTCATTGATTATATATCTAATATGATAATATTTGTAATATTTCTCATGGATATTAAATCAACTAACCAAGTTGACTTGTAAGGGATCTAGGTTCCTTTGAAAAAATACTTGTGAAGAAAATTTTAATGAATAAAAAAGTTTAGTTAGAGAACCTATGCTCGCACTACCTTGAAGAAAAGTTTTTTATACACAATGATGCATCAAGAAGGGAATGCGATGTGTTCTCGTGTTTAACTACAAGATAGTATCATATACCTTACATAAAATTGAGGTTTATAAGAAAAATGGCTAGAATTGTGATTATAATCCACCTTTGCTAATTTTTCTTTTAAAATATGAAGGAATTATCCCTATAGTAAAAGGTGTGATATATATATATTTTGATCATAAATTCATGAAGTATATATTCATATAGAAATAGTTGAATATGTAAGAAATGAGAAATTTTGAGTTATTTAAAGATTATGATAGATTAAAAAATCACCACATTGGGAAGGTGAACATGGTGGATGATGCTATGCTTTGGAAGGACAATTTTATATTATTCATAATGAGTATTTAAATGGATCTAATACTTATGTGTTTATAGAGGATGGACCTTGAAATCATGAGGTAATGGGGAAATAACATCTCAGACAAATTACAATAAACCATCTATCCATGTGAACATTAAAGAAGTGCAGGAGGAGGATATGGTAATAAAAAATATTGTAAATAATGTTCCATAGTTCAACCTTGACCATGAAGGATTGATAATATTAAAGAACCAAATATGTTTCCTTATGATACTATAATTGAATAAGGGTATATTGGATTAATCTCATATATTATCATTATATATCCATCCTATAAGTACAAATATGTTGAGAAATACCAGAGCATTTATAGTGGTACAATATGAAGAGAGATATTGTAGATTATGTGTTGAACCTAAGTGTCTCATTTATTTTCAATTATGTGTAATTTCTTAGGGATTTTTGATGAGGTTGTGATGCTTTTATAATTTTTATAGACTCATTTAATGGAATGGGATGTCATTATTGAGAAATTTTCCATGTAAAATGTTATGATTGCTTGATATATTATTCATTGATATAAAATTGGGCCCATAAGGAAACATTTCCTACAAAATTTTGAAGAGAAGTATTTGAATATTTCCATGAAAAAATTAAATTATATTCATGAGGAGATAAAGAAATACAAGTAAAATAAATACACATTTACTATAGAATTTTAAAGAAATGTATTTGAATAATTATATGTAAAAAGAAAGTATTTTCATGAGGATTTATTGGAATCGAAGTAAAATATATAATATTTTTTTATGAAGTGGAATTTGTTGGAGAATATGAATTATTATTATATGAGAAATTATTATGGTGAACCACGTAGCAACATAGACCAAATAAACCCCAAACAAGTGGTAAGAGATCTCACCATATGGGGAGCTAGTCCATGCAACACGCATGGTGGAATATGTGAGTGAGCCGCTACAGGATTGCATGACTATGTGTTCATGCATATGAATAGGATTGAAAAGCCGACTGGACCAGTGGACATGCCCAAGTTGGTGTGACACCAAGACATTTATTAAGATAATCACACATGACTTGATTTTTGATGCAGGATATAAGAATTTTTCATACTATTCTAACTTCATTTAAAGATACAAATATAACACACACCATTGGATGTGTTTGATCTCAACTTCTCACTCATCATCTCCAACGTTCGGCACCCGATGGTCTGTCTCCATGCGTTGAAGTACATCACCGATTGTGTTATGATCTAGATGAGATTTTTATTTTGATTTTAGTGTATTGTTTTTATGATAAAAATCTATACATCATGATACTTTATTTTCATTAATAAAGGATGTTTTATCCTTGATAGTGAGGATCCAACCGATGATAAGTGATACTATCACATGAAGGAGTAGCCATTGTATGATTTTATCATGTGATAATATATGGATCATGAAATCACTTTAATACATGATGATAAAAAAAACTTGGTCATTATATAATCCCATTACATGAATCTATCACAAGAACTAGTGACATTGCATGGATGAATAAAAATTACTTATGGCATAGTGAAATGAAGCAATCATGCAATCACAAGATCACACTGACATTGAATGATGTTCAAGAAGCCGAAAGAATTAGTATTCAATGAGATCCCAAGATCAGCAAGAGTTTGAATGATTCCTTAACTTTCTATAAAAATCATATATTGGTAGAGTGAACTCTCCTATATAAACTATTAATCATTTGTAAGTTTAAGATGATGCAAGATGAAGAAATAAAGACAGAGGGATCTCACATCAGAAGACATATCATACACACGATACCCTTGCGTGACAGTAGTGATTTCTTGTGTGATTAATTCACATGAAGGATAATTGTTCTCATGATCCAATAATTCAAAATAGACCTGTCAAATTAGAAAAATTTGAGAGGAACTCATGACAAACCTTGTCTCACAAAGCAGTACCTATGGAAAAAATATTTTCATGAAAGTAAACAAGTGAATAGTACTTTTTCACATGAAGCACCTACAAAAAGGTAGTGATACATCATGTGATATATTCATGTGAAGGAATAAGAATCACCTATTATTATTTCCTAGATTTCATGAGAATAGTGTGCTTGAAGGCAGACATTTTGCACGAACCCTACCTGGTCACGCGAGGAAGAATGAGACAATCCTTGCGTAAAACCCATGCATTCCATTCACCATATATACCATCTTTGAAAAAATAATTTTTTTTATGGAAAATTAAAGAGATATTTTAAAGGTGTGATTGAGAAATTTTATAATTAAATCATGTATTTTAGAAATAACATAAAATAATTAGAATTATGAAGGGTTATGTTTATTATTCATGCACTATGAATCATTACACAAATACATGAATTAATGTTGAGAATTCAAGAAGGAAGGATCAATTTAATTTGTTTAAGATCTTTATTACACATAATATTCTTGAAGAAGTCATGTGAACCAATTTCACACACTTGATTATGGTGAAGACTTTAGTAGATGGAGGAATTTCCTCAATATAGTTTCACTGAGGCATATGATCAGACATAGGTGATTAGATATACTTGAGCAAGACCAATAAGATGTAAAGGATCTTGAAGTGTACATAAATGTGTATTATCCAACAAACTCATGTAGGAAGATAAATAGATTATTATATAGTGGATTAATATAGAAGAGAATAAGAAGCATGTGACTTGGGAGTATAACCAATTGATGAAGTGGCTAAAGGAGATAAAGACTATTGGGGGTTAACCAACTAAGGAAGTAGTGTTGGAATGCGGGGGGATATAACTGGGATCAATAGGAGGAATGACTACTGTGGTTTATTACCAGTTTCATCCTAAACCATTATAATCATTGATAATATTATAGTGGATAATCAATTTGGGAGGAATGAACAACATATAAAGGTTTAGGTATTTGTACTGAACCCTATGAATCTTTATGTTAAGTGCCTTTGTATTTATAGAATTATTTAGGGTTTGGCTGTGAGAAAAAAGAATATTGGATTGAGGTTTTAAAAATCAAAATAATTTTAATTGAAAATATTTTTTTTACAAAAGGGATCAATTATTCAACCCCTCCTCTTCTTAGTAACCTCACACTAATCGAAGATCTATAATTGGTATCGGAGTTAAGGTTTTATATTAATGATCCAAAAAACTAATCAGGATAGAGAATATGATTTTTTTTAAATAACATGTGTGTTCCTATCTTGAATGGTGTAAAATATATTGGATGAAAAATAGGATCATCCAGTCATGTTTTTTATTTTCATTTGAGTGTCTTGAATATCTGAGCATAATCAATACATTAAGAAACATTGTTTTCAGGAATAAATTAAGTTAAATCCATGATAGTGATGATTCAGTCGATGATAATCGTTGATAACTCAAAAAAGAGTGACCATCACATGAATCAATCATGCGATGATCTATGGTTGACATGGTCACATGAAGTCATACGAACAAGACAACTTGGTAATTTCATGAACCCACCACATGAAGAAGTTTCAAGAACCAGTGACATCACATGAATTCATTTCATGAACAAATGACAATCACAAAAGTCATTACATGATGTTCTTTGAGATACACAATGAGATCATGAAATATCAAGATATTTTATCCTGAAAAAGAATATAACTTGGATCACAATAATATCCCATAATTTTTAGATATTTTCATATGAATAATTCAGTGATTTTCAATCCAGTTTACCCAACAACATATCATGAATTTTAAGAAGATATTACGAAGCACCAAGGTGATACATGATCAAGGTAATTGATCAATAAATCATGTGATCACATCAGAAGTGTATAATGTTCAAGAATATGAAATCATTAACATCCAATAATATCCTAAGATCCTCATAAGTTTGAATGAGTCCTCGAATCACCTTAAAAATTAGACATAGGTAGTACAAACTTACTTATATAAACTGAGAATTAGTAAAGAGATTAAGCTTCTAAAAGATTTATAAACCAAGGGGGATCACTCAAATTGGAAAAAAGAGAATATAGGTGATCCCTTTTTGTGAAGGATATGTGTTCTCTTGTGATTCATTCACATGAAGGATAATAGTTTTTGTGATATAAGCATGAAAATTAGATCCTGTGAATAATTTACATTTGAGGGGAAATTATGGAAAAACTTGTTTCACAAAGAAATACCCATGAGCAAACTCTTGTCATGTGAAGGAACCAATGGATTGTTCCTTGGTCACACGAAGCACATATGTGAAGGGAGTGAGACATCACATGATCTCTTCATGTAAAAGAATAAGAAGCACCCACAAATGTGATTAAAGGGTGATAGTTTGTGTGAACCCTACTTGGTAACACGAAGGAAATATGAGACAAGCCTTGCATGAAACCAATTCATACCATGTACCCTATGTACAATCACTGATAAACTTAAAGTGTTTGTAAGGAAAAGTCAGAAAAATACATTTCTACTTGGATTATTTTTTGAATAAATAATTGATTTTAGAAACAATATAAAATAATGATAATGATAAAGGGTAATGTGTATTGTTAATGCACTATGAATAATTACATGCATGCAAGAATAAATGTTAAAAATTCAATAAGGAAGGATTATTTGACATTGTGAAGGATCTTTCTTGAATATAATATTATTGAAGAAGTAATGTGCACCAATTTTACACATTTTATTGAGGTTAGGACTTTAGAAGAAGGATGAATTGGTCAACCAGAGTTACACTGAGGTAACTGATCAGACATAGGTGACCATATATAGTTAATAAATACCAACAAGATAAATGTTCTCTTGAAGTGTATATAAAAATGTGTAATAAAAAAAGCTCCTAGAGGATGATTTGGATATCATACTATATTAGATAAAGATTGAAGAGAATAAGGAGTTCGTGAATGTAGAGTATAACCAGTTTTTGAAGAGGCTTGAGGAGAAGAATATGGTTGGGAGGTATAACCAAATGAGGAAAAAGAGTTAGATTACTGGGGGGTATAACCATGATTAATTGGAGGAAAAAATATTGTAGTGTATAACTATAATGACTTAGTATTAACATATAAGGATATTACATCCTTTAAGATGAATATTCCAAATATTAAAAAAGTACATACTTGATGACTCTAAAAGTTTAGTGTCATTGAAAAAATGAAAAAAATATTTTAACTTGGTGAAAGATATCTAATGTTTCCCATAAAGTAATTACCCCTTACTACTTCTACTTAAAAAAATTCTTCATAACATAGGGAATGTAAGTAAAAGAAATGGGTGAGATCAGATGATCAGTAAGGGTAAAAAATGGAGATATGTAAGTATAAACATGAGAAAAAAGGTATAAGAACAATATATTACATTATAATATCATACCCCACAAATAAAAGATCATAAAATTGAATCATGACATAAATATTTATAGTGCATAATACATAAATCATAAGGGAATCTAGAGCATAATCTATGAAATCATAATATAGCAATAATACATGGAATTTATGGAAGACACATAAGAATATAAAATCCAATTTCAAGGCTACCAACCAAGCCCGTTAAACATGTTAGGCCTGGGATAATCACCCATGTAACTATTTTGGGCTTGTTATTCCCTCCATTTTACCCTCTTGTTTCAGGATTGGTATGCCCTCCCATGTACCCTCACGTTTTAGGCTTGAGATTCCCTCTTGTTAACCCTCTTGTTTCTAGCTTGGGATGCCCTCTTTGGTACCTCCTTATTTTGGTATTGGGATTCCCTCCCATGCACCCTATCGTTTTGGGATTGGGATGACCTCTTGTTTCTATCTTAGGATTCCCTCCCATGAACCCTTTGATATTATAAAAAATTTACCATTACCCAATGCATTGGGGGGATATATAGGTAACACCTATCAAATAATGAAATCATATATTTATGTGCCACAATATAATAAAATATTCATCATATCATGACCCATAAGAAGAGATGGGTTTCATAAGAATCATATCATAAACCATGAAATTAAATGGGTATCATAAACTTTTCATCATATCAATACCTATGGAAAATATATAGGTATCATAATCATTTCATCAAAGAATAAACCATGAAAATAAGTGGGTTTCAAAAGCATATAACCTGTGTAATAGAAATGGGTGTCATAAGAATCATGACTTCAAAACATAAAACATTCAAGAAATAATATGAATGGTATTCTTAGATAATATCCCCAACTAATCTTAAACTATATCAAAGGATTCCATCTTATATGGAGAAGTATTTTGAAAGATTACTTGGGGCATTTATTAATGAAAATAACCATTATTTTAAATTATTTTTTTTAAAACATGGAACATATTCAAAATACTTTTATTAAAAAAAACATTAAAAACATATAAATTAACCATTACCATATTTTAAAACACTTCTTAAAGAAAATACCCATTCTTCTTTGAAAAAATTCTATCTAAAACATAAAACAATTTCCAAAACATTTTAATTCAAAATAACATTGAATAAATTTGGAAAAAAACTTTAATTTAAAACATATAAATGATGCTTTAAAAACATATTGAAGACCTTTTACTTTTAAAACACATTGAAAACTCATAAATAAATCCTAAAAACATTTTTGAAAAAAATTTTCTTTGAAAACCACTTGAAAAAAAAATCAAGAATATTAGGAAAAAAGTTTCTTTAAAAATAAAATTATAAACTTAGAATTTATATCTCAAGGAAATTAATATCATGATGGTGCGTAAGTTTTTACTTGTTGAACATTCCTTTTAGACCTTAAACAGATTAGAAAAGTTCTTTAATTGGTAAATGATAAGAGGATTACTTTTAAAACCATTTATTAAAAAGGTAAAACATGAGAAAAAATTTCCTTTAAATATCATATGATAATTGTAAAAAAATTGAATTTTTTTAGAAAGAACTATTTTGAAAGAACACAGATTTTCGACTGAAAGGAGAAATAAATTCAGATTTTCATAAACACATTTTATTAATTATCTTAAGTACCAAAGAGTAGAAAAATGGAACCATTACTTTGGATATATCATTAATAACTATATTAGAATAAAATTAATGAGATTTATTATTATATAGATTATAATATTTCATCATTGGAAGAATAATAATAAACAATCCTGATAAATGATGAGATCGTAGAAATAAACTCTATCCACTTTGGAAGCTTTAAATCATAATTCCCATGAGATAATAAAATTAAATAAAGATTATAATAGAATGAAAAGAATTATATTCATGATATAACAATTAAAAGGTAATTATAAACACCTTATAGAAAAATATAGGTGTATAACATGGAATGTTTCTCAAAGAAGGAAAATTGAGACAAAACTACTTTACTGATTTTGTAAATTTTTACTACAAAACCCATGAAAGCGAGATAATAAAATGGATATTTAAATAACCATAAATATAAGTATAATCATAATATAATAAATACATGGGAGTTATATAAACCATAAAAAATAAATGAGTGGTGAACATGACATGTATCTAATAGATATAAAAAGCGAGATAAGAAAACTGTTACCTTAGGTATGGAATTTCTTTGTTCACAATCAAACCAAATTTATAATAGATATAAGTTTATTATAAATCTAAAAAAGAACCATATTACTATATATAATATAATATATGATTCAATTATGAATTTATATTACCCATTTATTAAAAATTATATGTTAAAGTAACATTCCTGGTAATAATTGCTTTGTTTATCGTATGTGTTTTGACTTGTTATTCGTTATCCTCTTAGATCATGATTTCATTATGATTAGAATGTAAAAAATGATTTATATATCATATATATTCATTATATAAATATTTATAATAATCTATAATATATATATATATATATATGGGAAATGGAATACACCATTTCATGGAAACGGTAGACCATATATACGGATGAACGCTGTTTCAGTTTTCTAGTCATATTGAAAGAAAGTGAGTAAATGAAATATATATATATATATTCATTAAATTATAATTATTTTTTCATATATATCATATATTTTTACTAAATCCATCCTTAATACATTCCATGTAAAGTGTCAATGAATCACATCGCTTTGAGTAGGCGGTAGTCCACACGTCCACAAACGAAGTTATCATATTTACAATAAATAGAAATAATGGAAGTATGTTTTATATAATAAATAAATAATAATAAATAAATCATAAATACAATATATATCATATAAAAAATAGTATCCATCATAATTCACACCCATGGTAGGTGGTAATGGAAAAACAAATAACATCATTTTGCGAGGTTGTAGTCTGCAGTACACACGAACGGTTAGTTCATTTCCAATTAAATATAATTGTGTATAATTTTAGGTATAATACATAGAAGAAAAAAATATCAGAATATTTAGGATACTTATTTTAAAGTAAAGTAATTTAATAATAAGAATTTATGTGGTGGATAATGAAAATAAAACAAAAGATCTCATGGAAGGATGTTGCATCTTCTTTGTGTAACTCCTCTTCGTTTGCACCAAAGAGATTCCTTTATTGGATTTATTCTAAATAGAATGATTCTAAGATTAAGGTGTGAATTTTAGGAGTATATTTTGGAAGATTGTTTCTGATCTAAATGTCTTGAGAGTTTTGAATAAGTGGGAGTGGTGAGTGCCTTTTTATAGCGAAGGAGGAGTGACATTTTTGTAATTTTTTTAAAAAGGAATGAAACCAATGTTTTCCCCATGTAATGTGGATCCAAAAAATGGTAAAAATAAAATAAAATGGATTATGGGATATTAATATAAATATAAAATTTATTTTTGAAAATTGTATAGCTCATTTTGGGCCTTAAGTTTAAGGTTTATTCCTTTGTTAAGATATTTTTTTCTTTAAATCATTATAATTAATCTAAACCACTTTCTATACTATTTTTGGTAAAAAACAATGTTTACATTATGATAAATTGTAAATTATTTTTATTATATATATGGAATCAATTTTTTGAAATTCCAAACATAGAAGTGGAAAAATTAATTTAAATTTAATCCCATAGATGGTATGACAAGGTGAGTTTTTAATGTAAAAATGTTCAAAATATTGAAATGTTTTTATAACCAATCTCATTTTGAAATTGATAAAAATTTCCTAAATTTGATTAATTTATGTTAAATTTATTTAATTAAACGTTAAAAAAAATTAAAATATAATTTAACTATATAAATAAATCATAACAAAAATTAGTTTTGAATTAAAATTCAATGTTTTTCACTATTCATCAAAGAATGAAACTGAAAAAACAATTAAAGATTGAAACTTCTCAGAAAAATACCGCAAAATCACCCAAAGTAATTTTTTATATTAAAATTTGAAAAATTATGTTTATTTTGTGAAATAGAAGCTATAAAATTTTAAAAAAATAATATCTAAAATGGGTCTACTATTAAAAGTTGGTAAAATTATATTTTAGAAAAATACATCTTTTTATTCATAAAATTAGATTTATTCTTATCATATACCTATAAAATCTATTGGATGAGTATAAAAAATATTGATTGAATATATAATATATAAATTTCATTTAAAACCATAATCAAAACTGGTTTGTTTATTTGATTGGGATAAAATTTTCTTTGTATATAGAAAAATAGTTTTCCTAGAAATGTAATTTATTTATTTTAAAATAGTTTTTACATTCACTTATACTAATTTATAACCAAATTATTAAATTTATAAATAATATATTTACAAGTTAGTTAATATTATTAGTAAATTCAATTCCAACAGCTAAGTGGTATCTATAATAATATTTTAATAATAATATTAATAGTATATTTTAGGTCGATAAACTCAGTCTTGCATGTTGCACAAGCTATCAAAGGAACTTGGAATTGTGTGTAACATAAGTGAAAAATAGTGTTGTGTTTACTAAAATCTTATCTAAGAGTTGCGTGTAGTGTGAGATTAACTTTTTTGTTTTTTATAATGCAAGTATAACTTAGTTATTTTATGTAGAAAAATCTATATTCAGTGTTGAGAGAAATTAAAAATATAAAAAAATGTAAATTTAATTCAAAAAAATTATTAAAAAAATAAGGGTGTTACATTATACCCCCATTAAAATGAAGTATCCCTAAAGATTCATCTGGGTTATCAAAGGTTTAATAATTAAATGTTCCTTTCATAGAAACCCACATCATAAAAAATAATTTTAAAAATTACTTTTAAAAGGGAAAGTTAGAAACATAATAGTTAACTAAAGTAACTCATAAATAGGATTCCACATAGGACAAAATAAGTGGAAAGTAAAAACACAGACATAGAATAAAATTGTAAATAATCATATATATTGATAAAGATCAATGGTCACAAGAAAGTGGGGGATCGAGGGAAAGTTAAAAATCACAAAATGATAAAATTAAGAAGCATGAAAGAGGTCATTGATATAATCAGAAATGATGAACTAATGATAAATTTTTATTTCAATATCCTTTCATAAAGATGAATAATTTTCACTAGGTAGTATATTTACTTGATTTCAACACAATTTATCACTTTTTTTCTACCTTGAACTATTTTCACTACATCAATTATTCTAAGAAATGATGGTTAATTCATCATTCCTGAGGCAATAATAGATCATGAGATCCATAAATATAATAATAGGTCATTCCATCTATATTTAGTTAACACTACAAAAAATGTTCTTACATGTTATCCAATATGAATAAATCCTAAAGTGGTGAGAAAATTATTTAATCCATAAAACCTCATATGAATTTTAACATAAACCATTCCATAAATTGTTAACTTTATAATTTTTTTGAAATATATAAGTCCAAAACATTGGAAATATGGTCACTAAATAACTAAAAAATAGTTTAGAATTTATCCCCCATATATCATAAAGTATCTATTATTTTTCATACACCAAACATGTGAGTAATTTCATCATGTATTTTCTTAAAACACGGTAATAACATAAATTACCATAAATGCTTATTGAAAAAAATCCATGTTTCTTTATTCTAAAGTCTATCAGACAAATCCATTAAATCTAAAAATGCTATAAAATTCTTCCATGATAATGTAGACTACTTTGTCCAAACATCCTTTATGAATTTTAACGTAATCATTACTAACCAATTTACTTATTAATATTCAACAAATATTTTATTCAAACATCATTATCTCCTTATTAGGAACATATTAAGGGTTGTATTTCCCTTAATAAATATTTTACCATGAATATAACCCTGCCATTAAATCACTTTTCTAGTCCATCAGAACCATTTAACATATTATTTTAAATAAATAGTGAAAAACATAAAGAGAAAAATCCGTATATATTTCAAAATTCCTAATTCTAGAATCTAAAAACATAGACACTTTGATTATTTCACCCTATCCTTAATCCATTTATAAGGATTTATCATCTTATTCCTTAATACAACATTCCTAAAATTTGAAATACGACTAATGTATTAACATTTATCAATCTAAATTTAATCATGATTATAAAAAATAAAATTAGAACAACACATACCTTTCATATGTTGTTCATTGTCACATCATTATAAGAATAAAAACCATTACTTGTACCACCTTTCTGATTCTATTCACAAGACTTCTACATTGGACAAAAAAATTTATAATTCTTATACTTTTGAAATTTAAATAATTAATCAATTGATAATACATTTGGGAGGAATATTCCCATCCATTGCATTAAGTGACATTTTATTTTTCCCTTTTGTAGTTACTGTATTTTTTCACTTATTTTCAACACCCAAAACATCTTCCTATTCTTATAAGACATTCACTTGGGTTCTTCTTTCCACATTCTCGACACGAAGGAAATTGAATATTCTTTCCTCGATGGTCTCCATTACACAAATTCTCAGAAAACTATTTACTTATCTTCTTTGGTGAGTCCAACAGTTGGTTAAGGTATACATTTTTAATCATGTTTCTTGAAAACTGATTAGGAATGATTAAAACATCCTTCACTCTAGTGATTGTACCATTTGAATTCTCATCTGAAAATTCTCGGTCAAATTAAATGTTAATCCAGTTCCTTCTAGTTCACTCCACTGACTAAAATAGGAAATCATAGTATGAGAAGCACTTATCATAGATGAAAACTACATAATCATGAAAATTCACTTATAGGATGTCGACATTATGACACCCATTTTAAATCTTAGGCAGTTTAGGATTATCATTAGATACATCCTTAGATATATCCATAGAAATATCCCAAAGGATTTCACTAATGTTTTCTTATTCTATTTTAAATTTTTAACCAAAGATTTTCTTTAATACCAACTATAGAAACCTAGGCTTAAAATATATAGATATTAAATCATTTTAGATTAATATTTATCACATCAAATAAGTATATTCCCAAGGACCATAATAGTTTAGTTTTTTTTGGAAACAATGACCAAAATTTTCTAACTTATTGAAAGATCTTCAATGATTCCCACAAAGATCTTACCCTAAATTCTACTTAAAAACATTCTCTATAAACAAGGGAAAGGAAACATAAGAAAGATGGAGATCTTAGATGCTCAGTAGGGGTAAACAAGGGAGATATTTAAGCATAAACATGAGAGTAAGGGTATGAGAATGTGATATAAAATTAGATGATCTTACCCTGTATATCAGAGATCATAAAAATAAATCATTTCATATATATTGGTAGTTCATAAGACATGAATCATAAGGGAATCAATATAATAATCCATGGAAGCATAACATAGGAATAAAACATAGAATTTTTGGAAGACACATAAGAATATAAAATCCTATATTAGGGATACCTACCAAGTCCTCCGTAATATGTTAGGACTGAGATAACCCTAAATTTACATATTTCTATCTTGATATTATTTCTTATATACCCCATTATTTTAGTATTGATATGTACACCCATGTACCCACTTATTTCAGGCTTGGGATTCCCTCCTGTATACCCTATTGTTTCAGGCTTGGGATTCCCTCTCGTGTACCCTTTTATTTTGGGATTAGGATGCCCTCATGTGTACCCTACTATTTTGGGATTAGGATTCCCTATTTTTTGGTCTTGAGATTACCTCCATTTTACCCTCTTGTTTCGGTCTTGGTATTCCCTCTTGTGTACCCATTGAGATCATAAAACATTTATCATTACCCAATGCATTGGGGGGCAGATATACTTCCCACCCATTACATAATGAAATCATACATGTATGTGACAAAAGATAAAAAAAATTATTTATGTAATGACCCATAATAATATATGGGTTTCAGAAACATCATATCATTACCCATAAAAGGATATGGGTTCCATGTACGTATGGTTGTACTTACGCATGAAAGCTGTTTCTGTTTTCTTATCGTACTGAAAGAAATAAAGTAAATTAAATATAAATACATATAGTAGCATTACAATAGCATTATTATTTAATATATATATAATATAAGGTTACTAAACCCATACTTAATACATTTCATGTAAAGTGTGAATTAACCACATCGCTTTGAGGAGGCGGTAGTCCACACGTCCACAAACGAAGTTATCGTATTTACACAAAATTGAAAGAATGAAGGTATGTTTTATGTAAAAATTAAAGAATCATAATACATAATAATTATAATATATATAATATATAAAAATAGTTTCCATAATAATTCCCACCAATGAGAGGTGGTAAAGTAAAAACAAACAATATTGTTTTGCGAGGCGGTAGTCCCTCGTACACACTAACGATAAGTTTATTACCCATTAGATAGAATTGTATGTAAGTGTAGGTAAAAAAATTATAATAACAAAATATCAGAATATTTAGGATCTGAGGTCATTATATAATCATTTAATTACAATAATTTAGGTGGTGGATAATTAAAATAAAACAAAAGAGCTCTTGGAAGGATGATACCACTTCTTTGTGAAACTCCTCTTGATTTGCACCAAAGAGTTTTATTTATTGGATTTCTTCCTAAAGATAGGATTATATAATTAATGTAGTGATATTTTGAGGATATTTTTGTATATTTTTAAGGATTAAATGGGCTTGATAGGTGTTAATAAGTGTGAGGTTTGAGTACCTTTTTATAGTTAGGGAGGAGTGGCATTCTTGTTAATTTTTGAAAAGGGAATTCCACCCACATTTTTCCCAGGTAAAGTCACTCCAATAATGAAAAAAATCAAATAAAATGGAGTATAGGGTCTAAATATTAACATGAAATGGATTTTGGAAAATTTTTCTGGTCATTTTGGGACTTAAGTTTAAGGTTTAGTCATTTGTAAAGTTACTTTTTTCTCTTAATCCCTTTAATTAATATTAATCACTTTCACTAATATTTTTGGTAAAGAACTAATTTGACCATATTATACATTAAAAATTATTATTATTCTAACTATAAAATCCATTTTTATAAATTTAAAACATAATAGTTTTAGAAATTAATTTAAATTTAATCCCATAGATGGGACAACAAAGAGAGTTTTTAAAGTAAAAATGTTCAAAAGATTTAAATGTTTTTATATCCAATTTCAATATGAAAAATATTACAATGAAATAAATTGAATTAAATGATTTTAAATTTATGTAATTATACTTTAAAAAAAATTAAAATATAATTTAAATGTATAAATAAATTAGAATAAAAATCAGTTTTGAATTAAAATTCATTGTTTTTCACTATTCATAAAAAATGAAACTTCTCTAAAAATACAAAAAATTAACCCAAAGTAAATTTTGATATTAAAATTTGAAAAGTTAAGTTTATTTTTTCAATTATATCTTATAAAATATTCACTATTCATAATTATAATGGGTTCACCATTAAAAGGGGGTAAAATTAACTTTTAGAAAAATACATATTCATTTTCATAAAATTGAATTTATTCTTATTTTATCCCTATAAAAGCTATTGGATGAGTAGAAAAAATATGGATTGAATATATAATATCTAAATTTTATTTAAAACCTTAATCAAAAGTGTATTTTTAATTTATTGAGATAAAATTGTGTTTTTACAAAGAATTATAGTTTTCTTATAAAATTAATTAATTTATTTTGAAACAGTTATTACATTCACTTATACAAATTTATAACCAAAAGATTAACTTTATATAACTATGTAAATTATATTTTTACAATTTAGTTAATTTTATTAAAAACTTAAATTCCAACAAATATGTGGTAAATATAATAATGTTTCAATAATAATATTAATAGTATATTGTAGTTCTGTAAAACATAGCATTTTGTGTTATGCGTGATTCAAAGTAACTCTGTATTGTGTGTAACACAAGACAAACATAGTGTTTCATGTAACAAAGTTTAATCTAAGTGTTATGTGTATCACAATCATAAATTTGTGTTTCATACGATTCATTCCAAACTTAGTGATTTCATGTAGCCAAATCTATATTCAGTGTTGTGTGAAATGAAAAATATCAAAAATATTAAATTAATTCAACAAATAATAATTCAAAAAATATAGGGGTTTTAAAATAACTAGTTATTTTCTAATCCATTATAATCACTGATAATATTATAGTGGATAATCCCTGTCGAGGGGATGAACCAACATGAAAAAGAGAATATATTTGTACCGAACCTGATAAATTATTCATTCTATGTATTTATATTTACAATGTTATTTTAGGTGAGGAAAGAGACACAAGAAGAGTTGATCGAGAATTTAACAATCCAAAGAGTTTTAATAGAAAATAAACAATTTTTAAGAAGAAATGGGGAATAATAATTCACTAACTACCCCTATTAGTGATCACATAGTGATCTCACATTGATTTAGGCTCTACATTATGTATCTTGATGTCATATGTGTCAACAAGTTAAGGTGGACAATCATAAGTCTAACAATATGATTCATACATTACTTATACCAGTATGTAAATGGGAAAATATCACCATGGATTTCATAATGAGTCCCTAAGGAATCTAAAGGCCATATTTTCATTTGGGTTATAGTCGATCACCAAATGGAATTAGCATGTTTCATTTCTATCAGAGAATATTTCTCACTTTACTAATTTTACATGATATACATTAAAGAATTTGTAATGTTTCATAGAGTACCACTCTAAATTATATCTAATCAAGATATTTTATTTTTTTAAATGTTTTAGAGAATAATTCATCAATCATTAAATACTAAAACTACATATCATATATAGAAATATGGTTATTCTAAGAGGGCCATTAATACCATCAATGATATGTTGAGAGATATCTATATGTATTTAAATGGGCGTTGGGATCAAAACCTTTTTATAATATAATTCACTTATAGTAATAGATTTAAATTGATCATTTTGATGGCTCCTTATGAATCACTCTATGGAAAGATGTCTAAAAATCCATCATGCCTGGATGAATTTGGAGAACATAAGCTATTGGGACTTGAGCTAGCTGAGGAAATTATAGAAAAATTTAGACCCATTCGATAGTGAATCAAGTCTTCTCAGAGTCAAAGTAAGAGTTATGATAATAATATTTTGTAAGATATAATGATTGAATTTTGTGAAAAGTTATTCCTATGAATATCTACTTGGAAGAGATTTATGAGATTAGGAAATAAGTAGAAGCTAATCCCTAGATATATGGGTTCCTTTGATATCGTTAATCACATCGAGATGTTAGCTTATCATTTTTTATTCCATCAAACCTATCCCACATTCAAAATTTGTTCCATGTATCTCTTTTGAGAAATCACATACCTTATCCTTCACATGTAATGAACGTAGATTCAATATAACTAGAGCATGATATTTCTTATTCATAATAATTAGTGGAGATTCTGGATTGAAGATATAAAGTGTTTCAGAATAAGACCACTCACATTTTCAAAATTTTGTGGTGATAAAAAATTTGAGGAAGGTACTTGGGACCCTGAGAAAGTAATGTGGTAGAAGTACCGTAATTATTTTCAATAATAATAATAAAATATCAATGGTGGAAATATTATATGGGGGTCGAATGTAACATCCTAAGTTTTTAGAATATATTTCTCTTTAAATGAATCATTATTAGAAAAATAAATTAAATAATTATCATAAATATTACTTTAATTATTTAGAGATAAACAAAAATATTTTTTTTTAATTTTTTTATAATATATTAAATTTTTTATTGAAAAATTAAATTTATAAAAATTTAGATTTTGAATTTTCAAAAATGAAATTCATTTTTGAATTCATTTTAACAATATTTACTTGGGGTGAATTTATTGCACTTCACTTAAAATATTTATTTTTAGGTGAATAATGAAAAATAAAATTTTTATAATTATCAAGATTTTTATGAAATTATTAGGGTATAAATATGGCATACAAAATTATGAATTTTTTTACTGATGAAATATTTATTTAATAAGTAAAATTAATCATTTAAAAATATTATGTTTAATTTAAAAATTTATATTTTCTATTTTAGAACATAAAGTTATATTTTTTGTAAAAATAATTTTTATATGATAAAGACTTATTATTTTTTAATTAATTTTTTTTTCACTTTTAGAAATTTAATTTTTGAATTCTTTTTTCATATTTTTAATCATAATATCAAAATTATCTTACAAGGGTAATTTTATTTTTATTTATAAATGTAAATCACCAAAGGTTAATGAAAGAGTTTTCGAGGTAAAAGTAAATTTTTTTTAAATGTTAAAACAATGGTAAAAAAGCATAAAATTCTTTAAAACTTACTTCTGAATGAGTTTTTGAGAGGATGATATACTAAAACTCATCCTATCTCCATTATTTTCCAATTTTGGAGCCACTTTACTTGAATTGTGACTTGTTCTTTTTATATTATTACAAATATTCCAATCTCTTTATAAAAGGGTACTTACACCCCCCCATTCACATACACTCTAAATTTTTTATTCCTCTTAAAAATATTCCCATTTTAATTAATTTTTATAACTATACCTATTTTTACCCCATGATTCAAGTAAAATCCCTAGATCCTCCATTTCCAAGAGGTACTCTAATATAGTGTTAAAACTCACAACACGAGTACTAATAACTTATCAATCATTTTCTTCTTTGTGTTTCTCCTAAATATATAATTTTACATTATAATATAATGACATAAATATTACTAATATTCTAAGATAATTTTATGTTAACGTTATAACCATTATATACTATTCATATTTCTTAAAAAAAGAGAACCTCATTTGTGTGTACGTGCGAACTACCGCCGCCACGAAGCATCATATTTTATTTTTAATAACCATATTACATATATGGTTCAAAAGGTGTATTTAATGAAAAATATGATATTATTAAAATTATTAAAATTATAAAATTTTATCTAATTTCTTCTTTATTTCCATTCTATGGAAAATGAAAGGCCATCCATGTGTACCTGTGAACTATTGCCACCATTGAGCGATCTGTTCTCCTTTTTCATTACCAGAATAAATGGATGTTTATATAATATATTTTATGAATATATATTAAATTTTTGATTGATATTTTTAATTATTATTATTCTGAAATGATGGCATAAAAATTTATGATCATTATAAAATAATCCACTAATAATGGTAAATGAAGTGAAACAAGTTTACCATGTATCATGTTCTCATGAAACGTGACCATAACATCCATTATGTGAACTTTTTAATGCATAAATCATTGAGACATAATTATTTAAATATATTTTATAATATTTTAAGGATGAAATGAGTATCTATGAATAGGGTTTGACATCACCTCTACAAAACATGCATGAAACCATTGAATTTTCTAACATCCGATTATGAAAATAGACATTAATTAACTAATACATATGCAGTGAATGATTATAATTTAAAAATATAAAATTAAATAAATATCAACAATGTTTTGAAATAACTTATTAATATGGTTATTTTTATTATATTGAATTTTAAAGAGCTTTTTTAAAATTCAGGAGACAAAGGTAAGGGTTTCTTCATCTAAATTTCGCTTCATTGAGATAAGATTTTTATTCATCAATTATTTAAAATTTTTGGGTGTTTAATACCCATGAATGTATTTTTAATATAATCATCATGAAATTTAAGGGATTAAATAATCCATTTTATGTTATCATATTCATGGGTTTTTTGAATTTAAATGTAATATATTTATAAGGGGTTTTTTACAATTTCATTTTCAAATTGAGATTGTTATAAATGAATTTACATTTTATGTGAACTTTATTTATAAAATCCCATAAATTTTATTATCATATATTTATTGTAGTGTTTTTATATTTTCCTCTCAATTTCATTACTCTTGGTAAAAAATTTACTTGATATGAATCTTGTAAGTGAGACCTACACCCATCTTCTTTTCTATAAAGAATTTTCCTCCTCTATTAACATATATACTTAATGGATTTAATTTTACTTTATTAAATAGTTTATTAAGGATGTTTTGTAAGATTTATATATTTTTTTAATTTATTTATGTTTTTCCACATGTTTAATTTTGAGAATGGTATCCCTTTATAACGTTGTCCATGGAAAAAAATTCTTTCACTTTTATGAGAATTATTATTTTTGAAGCATCCATTCCATGTTTTAAAATATTTTTTTTACAATTTTTTTTGTTTTTAATGATTTAGAAAAGGAAACTGATATTTATTATTCTTTTCAAATAGATTTATCTATTAATCATAAAATGGTGTTTTCTATGTATGTTAACATAATTTAATATTCCTTATATTACACTTTAGATATTTTCTTATACTACCATCCACAATATTTATCTAGATGGGTTATGTAACTTTATAAAAATGTTTTCATGAAACCCATTTTTTTCCATGGGTTAATTAAGTGGTGTTAAAAAATTAATGTTCTCATGTCCTCGTGATAGATATATGTATGGTTTTCATTATGTCTTGGGTGGGTAGAGAATTATATATCCCTTAAATGAATTGGTTAAAGCATGATATCTCATGTGATATTATGAAAGTGAATGTAGATTGAACCCAGTCTAGTATGGGACTCTATCCCCTATGTTTATGGGAATGGAGTGTGAACCCAATCTACTGTAAGAATCTTTCTACAATGTTATGATGGTTTTGGTAGTTATACTTGAATAAAAATGATTTTCTATGCCTATATGTATGACACGAGATTATGTATTTTGATTATGATATTCCCTCATAGATCAGGATTTATTATTTGTAATTCTACTCACTTAGGACTCTTTTCTTGTTTTTATAAAAATTCCTTTTTCTACGACTCATGTTTTATTTTCTATGAATTATTTGGGGTTTTTAATTTATTATCATGTTCTCATACCCTTATAATTATCTTATTCTATATTTTGATCAAAAATTGAGATCTCCCATGTTTACCTTTAATGGGTATCTGAGCTTACACATTCTTACGTTTCTATTTACTTAGGTTATAAAGAAATTAATATAGAAGGTTATTGATAATAAGGGTACTATGTGAGAATATATTATGAGATATTTTGAACATTATTCTTAAATAAGTTTATATCTAGTCTTTAAAGACCCAAACAATTTACATTTTCTTGGTGTATATTATTAATAAATGTAATGAATAATCCTCTAAAATGATATTTTAAACATGTACATTATTATTCATTTTCCTAAAAAAATGATTAAAAAATTTTGGTTAGGAAGGTTACCAAATGGAGAGTATGTATTTAATTTAAGAAACATAAGTCAAATACTATAAAGGATCATTTTACCATAATATTATTGGACCAAATGCTTAATAGGATATCTTGGAATGAATTATTTGTCTTTCTTGATGGTTGTTCTAGTTCCAACTAAATTACTATTTCCCAAGAATATTAGGATAAAACAACATCCATATACCCATTTAGGATATTTTATTATTATTTAATTCCCTTTATATCATGTGATGCCTTGAATAACTTTAAAAGATACGTAATATATATTTTTTAAACATAATTGAAAGTATTATCGAGGTGTTTGCGGAATGAAGTGTGCCGACTTCGTAAGACGATCAACTATGACCCAGATAGCATTATTGCCTTTGGATGTTTTAGGATGTATGGTGACAAAGTCCATAGTGATGTTTTCCCATTTCCATTCGGGTATGGGTAATGGTTATAACATCCCCTTAGACTTCTGTCTCTCAGCTCTAACTTGCTGACAAACCAAGCATCAAGAGACATATTCAACAACATCTCTTTTCATGCCATCCCACCAGAAGTACTCTTTCAGGTCACTATACATCTTCGTGCTTCCAGGATGAATAGAGAATGAAGAACTATGAGCTTTATCCAATATTTACTTCTTTAATTCTGGGATGGGAGGAACACAAACCTGATTCCTGAACCTTATTATCCCATCACAATCAAGGTTGAATTCAGGAACATTTCTCACCTTCTTTTGTAACTCTACATCTTGTTTTTGTGCCTCTTTAATCTTCACATGTGTAACGCCCCGACCCCAGCTACCCAGAGTCGGTGCATTACTTTATAACATTGGAATGATCACAAAAGATCAAGTCTTGAAAGACCGATTAGTTTAGTAGCCTTGTAAACACTAGATACATTCATAAATGTTACATTACATCATAAAGTGAAATACTACAATAACAAAGTCTCTGTAGTACACACTCATATCCTCTTCTGACTATCCCTGCAGGTCATTCATAAAATACTTCTTCACATCCTGGAAAATATTAAAACATTGAAAGGGGTGAGCTCAGATGCTCAGTAAGGATAACAATATTGCGGAAGCTTTCATAAATAAACATTAACATTTAAGGAAATGTATAACTAAAACAAAAGCCTTTTTAAACTTGAACTTCAGCATAACATGGAAAAAATTAAATTAAATAATTCCATTTACTTACTCACATGGGTATTCTACTAGTCGAATAATCCCATGCAATATCAATAACCACTTTCATAATGATGGAATGCATAATGCCAGACTATCATAACCACGTATCCAAGGCCTCATGCCAAGACCACAAATAAGATTTTTTCAAGGCCTCGTGCCAAGACACTAGTTTGTCTCATGAGACCTACCAATGCATCGAGGATCTATAGCGGGCTCCACCTGTCACTTATTAAGTCCAATGCATTCTTCATATGAATAGGTTTAAACATATCATAAACCATAACATAATCATATCACATAAAACATGCATAAATGAAACATAACATTTCCACATTTCAATCACAAGGTATCAATAAAACACGTTGATATAATAAAAACACTTTCAAAATCATTTTCAATGCCAAAATAAATGGAAATTAAAACATGGTATTTATTTATCATTTTAAAAAAAAGTTATGGCTTGTAGAGGAAGCCGAAACTCAAATAATGGTCACGGCGGTGGAGAAGTTGTTGTCGCCGCATACGTACGACAAAAAAACATTCCATTTTGTCATTTAGTAAAACGCTTCGTATAAAAAAAATTCCTTTTGAAAAAAAACATAAAAGTCAAATGGGTTTATACACCGTATAAAAGAAATTTGTATATAAAACAAAATATGCCTCAATGAATGGAGATTGAGAAGAAGTCCTTTAAAAAGATCATTTTTTAAATAAAATAGATCTATTATGTGTATTCACTATAAGTACACATACAGAAAGTAAAAATACAAGATAGGACATAATAATATCATGACATAATTTGAAAGTAGGAGATTAACCCAAAGAATGGAAATTGAGTTAAGAAATTCCCTTACCTCGTGTCCGACTTGACTCGACCGCTCTTTAACCTCCTGAATAATAAACTAGAGTTAATATCTACCTTATTAAGAACCTTTTTCAAGTTCATTATTCCTTTTATATCACTTATTACCATGTCATTAACATTATGTAATTATTTAAGTTTATAACGGTCGTTTTGTCGATCTTAGGTACTTGAGTCAAAAATAAACTTCTTATAATTACACTTTGATCATGTGTTAATATATCCATTATATACATAATTATATTCATTATTTATATATCATATACATCATATATATCCAGTATATACATTCATTTATAATATTACATAACATTTAGAGGTAAGAAATGAAATACACCGTTCATGGAGACGGTAAGACGTACATACGCATGAACGCTACATTCATTTATATTTCGTATTTAATGGAATGAAGTTATAATTATGTAAAGGTATAATATAATTCCAGTATAATATAATGTATAATACCATTTACTCCATCCTTTATACATCCCACATATGGCATTAACGATTCAAATCACTTTGAGGGGGCGGTAGTCCGCACTTCCTAAAATGAAATTATCGCATTTACCCATAATGGAAATCATAAAGTATGCCATAAATGAGAAATATAGAAGCATACAGAAAACATAAACAAAAAATATATATATCATATATGAAAATAGTGTCATCAAAATGGCCACCATTAGAGGTGTTAAAAGAATATTGAACAATCATCGTTTCGTGAGGCAGTATTTCGCCACCCACAAAAATAGTATGTTCTTTAACCATTAGACGAAGGTGTGTGTAAGTGTAAACAAAATCCTTATCATAAAAAAATCCTAGTATATTTTATATACTGGTGTTGTTACAAAATAAAGGAATAAAGAGAGTTTAAGGGGTTGGAGAAGCAAAATAAAACAAAACAACATTAGAGAAGACATTACCTTAAAATCGGGCAACTCTTTTTGATTTGAGACAAAGTCTTCCTTGGGAAGACTTCTGCCCCAAGTGAGTCTTCTAGGAGTAATAGAGGGAAGTTGGGAGAGTATTTGGGCAGAGGTTGGCCGATCCAAAAGGCTTTGAAGGTTTGAATAAGCTGGTAGTGGTGGGGGCCTTTTATAAGAGGAGAGGAGGGGAACTCTTGGAAATTAATGAAATGTTACTTTATTATATAATGAGTTTCGGATTTTAAAGGTCCCACAATTATATATTTCGAGGCTAAGGTGATAAGGGTTCTAAATATACTCATCCAATAGGCTTTGGAGAAGTTTAATTCATAGATTTTACATTATCCTTCCATTTTATTAAAATTGTTAATTAATGAGGTAATCGCTACATCATTATGGTGTCATAAATAATATAATTTATTTAATGTCTAAAAATTATAAAAAAATATCATTATGTAGGAAATATTTTTATCTTTCTAATGAATATTTATAGTAAAAGATATGACTTGTATAACCCCATTTAATTGTTTTTAGTAAAACGACTCATGTTTGTGACATTTTTGTTTTAACATTAAATAAAAAGTTTTTAATGTCATTTTCCTACCAAAGTGGCTCCATGGGGTCCCCAAGTTGACCCATAGATTGTCTTGGTCGTCCATGTCTCACACAATAGGTGTAGGACAATTTTCAAGGTCATTTCATATTATTATAACATTATCTTTACCTTAAATTACACTAATTACCTTTAATCACGATTAATTAAACTTAAAAGTTACTATTCACCAAAAATTATTTTTATCCCATTGAACCAAATTTTAATTCCTAATGACAACCATGTATGTCAGATTTTTGAAAATCAAATAACAGAAGTGGTAATGTTTCATTTAAACGAAAAATCAGTTTTTTAACTACCACTTAGTGGTTTCACTATTCATAAAAAATTGAAGTTTTTCAGAACAATGCCAAAATTTCACCCTAAGCTATAATTGATATTCCGAATTCAAAAATGATGTCTATTTTACTAAATTCCAAACATATATGTTGCATTAATTATTTTTATAATTAATTCCCGCTGTCAAAACAAATAGCGTGTTTTTAAGAAACAATATATATCAAAATATTGACAATTGTTTATGTCCAATTTCAAAGTGAAATTAACTCTAATGACCACCATTGGATAAAATGGTAAAAATATATTTTAATTATACATTAAAACCAATCTATAGTATAATTTATCACTATAAATTTTTTTGATTAAAAAAGTTGTTTTTATGTATTTTTCATTATTCATAAAAAAATTGGAAGTTCTCAGAAAATACCAAAAATTCAACATAGGCTAATTTCTATATTCCGAATCCAAAAAAGAAGTCCATTTTGAAATATAAAATAAATATAATTTCAAAACATGGGTATTACTATTCATAATGTCCATTTTGATTGGTCGCGGTGTGTTAGAATCTCGAACTTGCGTACAATACAAGCTATTGCATTATTGAAAGTGAAGCGTGTCGTGGAAGCTCGGGGTGTTATAACATGTATATATTATTGAACATTCATTTGAGAAACATAATATTTTTACCCTTCCATTATAATTCCATGATCTATTCTTTGTAAATCTATAAATATTGGATCTTTTTTGATCCTCATCATAGATAAGATAACATGGTCTTATCGGCTTAATGCATCTACCACCTTGTTTTCTCTCCCAGGGTGATAATGAATTGAGCAGTCGTAATCATTAATCAGCTCCAACCATATTCTTTGGCGCATATTCATCTCCTTTTGTGTAAAAATATACTTTAAAATTTTATGATCAGTATAAATATCACACCTTTCACCATAAAGATAATGCCTCCATATTTTTAATGTAAAGATTACTGCAACTATCTCCAAATCATGAGTTGGGTAATTTTGCTCATGGATTTTCAACTGTCATGAGGCATAAGCTATCACAATATCATTTTTCATGAGAACACACCCCAGTCCCTTCTTAGATGTATCACTATAGATCACAAACCTTTCTCCACGACAAGGCCGTGTGAGCATAGGTGCACTGAATAACCTTCTTTTCAACTCTTTGAAATTATCTTCACACTCCTCCGTCTAAGAGAACTGAACTCCTTTTAGAGTCGTCCGGGTGAGTGGATTAGATAATCATGAAAAATCTTTCACAAAACGTCGATAATATCCATCGAAACCAAGAAAAATTCGGATCTCAATTACTATTGTTGGTCTTGACCATCTTTCGATAACCTCTATTTTTGCTGGATCCATAGATATGTTCTCTTTTGAGATTATGTGACCCAAAAATCCAACTGTTTGAAGCCAAAATTCACACTTGGTAAATTTGGCATAAAGCTTCTCCTTTCTCAGGGTCTTTAATACAATTCTCAAGTGATCTTCATGTTGTTTCTTACACTTTGAATAGACAAGAATATTGTCTATAAAGACTACCAAAAACTAATCAAGATAGTCTCTAAAGACTCTATTCATTAGATCAATAAAGATAGAAGGAAAATTAATAAGACCAAATGGCATCACTATAAATTCATAGTGTCCATACCCGGTACGGAAAGTCGTATTTGGTATATCCTCCCTTTTGACCCTTAATTGATGATACCCTGAACAAAGATCAATCTTGGAAAAGTATTGAGCTCTGCATAGTTGGTCAAATAAGTCATCAATATGTAGGAGAGAATATTTGTTCTTTATAGTGATCTTGTTAAGTTCTCGATAATCAATGAATAGTCTCATTGATCCATCTTTCTTCTTAACAAACCGAACAGGTGCTCCCCAAGGTGATGCACTAGGGTGTATGAATCCTTTATCAAGATTCTCTTGGAGTTTCTTCTTCAATTACTGTAACTCAATTGGGGATATTCTATAAGGTGTCTTTGAAGTAGGCATAGCACCGAGTATGAGTTCTATTGAAAACTCAACTTCACGATTTGGTGGAAGACCTGGAAATTCCTCCGGAAAGACATCATCAAACTCCCATAAAATGGGAATATTCTTAATATTGAGTTTCTCTCCAACCATTTGAGATAAATAACATTCATTTAGTGGAATCAAGACCCATAAGATGGAATAAATTTCAACTGGAAGGTTATGTTCATCCTTGCGTCGATAGACGATCATAGATTGATCTGGAATATGAAATATGACTTCCCTTCTTTGTAAATTGATATGAACTCCATATAAAGAAAGCCAATCCATGACAAGAATCACATCAAATTCCACTATAGGAAGGATCACAAGATTTACAGGAATAACTTTCCCACAAACTTCAATCAGAGAAGGATTGTAAACTTTTTATGCAACTGTTGTGTCATTAGGGGTTGTCACAGCTAACTCAATATCTAACTGCTGAGGTAATATGGTGATACTGTTAGAAAATTCTTAAGAAATAAAAGAGTGGGTGGATCCAAAATCAAATAAAACATTTGATACTTTAGAGTGGATGGTATGTGTACCTTTCACCACTTCGTTATCATACTCCACATCACTGATAGAAATTGCATGTGACTTTCCTTTGTCTTTTGCCTTAAGAGTTTTTTGACATCGAACATCATCAAAAACCCTTGGATTAGTGTATTGATTGGCATAATGCCCCATTTCCTTACACATGTAACATTGAAGTGTAGGAGGTGCACTCTGTGTAGAATTTTCTTTGTTCTCATCACTAGACATATTCTTCCCATCATTGCGACATTCAAATGCCCGTTGACCTTCCTTTCCACATTTGAAACACTTAATTGTCCCTTTAATAAAACTCCCTCCATGTTTCTTTCCACACTTTGAGCATAAGGGAAAACTCATCTTCTTTTCAGTGTGGTCTTTATATTTCCCTTTGAATTCCATTTTCCTCTTCTTATCAAACGCATATGACTGATGGGTTACTCCAATCTCCATCTCAACCTTGAAAGAACATCGAACGATTTCCTCGGAGCTATTGAAGTCCCTTATGGCTAACTCCCTTCAAAGACTTGGTTTTATGCCACTATTGAATCAATCGATCATACTCTCAGGTTGGATAATAATCCCAGAAGCATACCTTGCAAGTCTTGTAAAATTTGCTTCTTAGGTACCAACAGATTCATCATCTCCATCTTTGTTCGAATAATACGAGGGAAGTACTTTTTGAAAAATAAGTTCTTTAACTCATCCCATTCCATGGATTCAATTTCATCCCTTTTCCTCGTATTCTTGATAAGATTCCACCATTGATCAGCTTCACCTTCCTAATGATATACTACTAAGACGACTTTATCATGTTTAGAACATTGAATACTTGAAAATATCTTTTCAGTGGTACTGATCCACTGTTCATCCACTAATGGATCAGTAGACCCGCTGAATGAGGGTGGACGCTGCCTCCTGAAGGATTCAACAAAATGTTGCTCCTTACTTTTCTCGTCTGAAAGTCCTGCATGATTCATAGCATGAGAAAGTTGTGTGAGCATGGATACAATATTTTTCATTCCACCTCCCATAATGTTAGCTTGCTCAGGGGGATAATAATTGCATTTCCCATCGCATTCAGCATTAACATGGTTCCTTCGGGTTCCGGCCATTGACTAAAACCAAGAAGAATAGTGTGATCAAAACTAATTATAATAGGAAAACCACATAATCAAGAATAAAATTTCACACTTAAGGTCTTATCATAGGTTGTTCATGGACATTTCTAAAACACTAATATTGTGTTCTATGCTTAGACTTATCCTTATGGTTCTTACTAAGGCTTTCACATCCTTGTTTCCAAAGGTTAACTACACCTTTCCTCTAATACCAACTATAACGACCAATACATTACATACATTCTTATTACTTCAGAATTGAAGCATACTTAATAAAACATATAACAAAATCATGGTAGGACCGTATAGGTATAGTGTCTTTAGAAACTATAAAACATAAACAACTAGTTCATAATGCATCTACATTGTCTCCCATTTATTTCATCATATCTAGAATCCCTTTTTGGCATATCCTACCTAATACCCTTATTTCTGAACTGGGGAAAAGAAAACATACAAAAGGGTGAGATCAAATGCTCAGTAAGGGTAAATAAAAGAAATATCAATCACATCATATTCATAAGAACAAAACATTTTGGAAATCTTAACCTACAAAAGAGATCATAATTTCATAACATGGGATAAATCATAGTAGTGAAATGTAATACTAATAATCATAACTTAAAACATGAAACTTTGTGTCATAAACACATAATCATATAGAATAATTTCTTAGTAATCAAGACTCATTTCCAAGACTATCCTAGCGGACACATTCTATTTTTGAACCGAGTTCACTCCTCATTTCAGTCATGTATCACTGAACCATATTAATCTGCCGTTCAAGCCATGTCTATCTCATGAGATAAAAATCTTTACCCAATGCATTGGAGGGAGATATAGGTCCTACCCATCACATAATGATACCATTATTATGTGTTCCATAAGATTATAAATCATACATCATAGAATAACCCATGTAATAAAATTGCATTCTTAAACATCATGCCATCATAACACAATCCATATAAGGTAAAAGTACATCATAAAAATAATTACATCATAACGTAATCAAATAAATGTAAAAATAGGGATATAAACAGAAACCTATATTATCTTAGATGGAAAAAAATGCTTGAACTCCATTCTTGAGGAAAATATCCTTTATACTTGAAAAACATTTTTCCTTTCTTAACATGTCATACAATTTTAAACTAAAAAAAGTTTATTAAAAATAAACTTGAAAACTTATAAATGAATCTTCTTAATGTTTTATGAAATCATAAAAATCCATTCATGTCGTATAAGTTATAAAAAATATTCTTCTCGTACTTTGGCCGGAAAAGTCAAAAAGTACCTCGTACTAAAAAAGACAAAAGATTCCTTTCATATATTTTACAAAAAAATCACCAATGGGTAAAACTGGATTTAAAAATTTTTATGAGGATAGAAATAATATTATATATTTAGTAAACATGTATGTTGATGATAAATATGCCCCAGTAAATTCTGAAGTATAAACAATCTCGGATAAAAATGAGATTGAGAGATTTTCCCTTACCTTATGTCTGATTTTCTTCATACGTGTCCAAACCTCATGTATAATGATTTAAATAATGTTATTGACTTATTCCAGAATCATACTCATTGTTATGAAATCACATATGGTCATATTCTTAGCTTCGTATTAGTAATATTTCATTGCTACTTGTTATTCGGGTGTTTATTGCTTTTTGTTCTTATGCGTGTTCTGTCGAATAAATTCTTATTATTATTTTTAGGTTATAGATAACTCATTACCAGAATGGTATTAGTGTAATATACGTCATATTTATTCATTCAATTCATTTATATAATCATTATTCACTTAAGATCATGTAGAACAAGTCGCATCACATCGTGGAGACGATAGGTCGTACGTACGCACGAGCGATGATATCGTTCCCATGATCGTGGAATTGTATTGAAGTGTATGTATAATATTTCATAATCAATATAAATTTATAATAATCATATATAGTTATTATTTACACCATTATACCCATCCAAGTAAGGTGGTGGTGGAAAACCGATTACACCACGGCGTTGAGATGGTATTCCGTACGTTTGCACGCGCGGTGATTTCATTTTCCGTAGGATGGATAGAAGGTGAAATATGATTGTTTAATATTTATAATAACATATAAGTATATTAGTGATACTGATGTTATTACTTCATAGTGAAACAACTAAATAAGAAGAAGTAGAAGAAGAAATAAAGTTGAAAGAATCGGTAACAGACATTACCTCTTCTTTGAAGAACCTCTTCTTAACCTCCACTTAGGGCACTAAAGATGGTCGTTGAAGAACACCAGGAACTCTAGGATATTTATAGGAAAGTTGAGAAGGAAAATGGGTAGGTTTTGGCGGAGCATGAAGGCTCAACGTTGTGTAAAGAGGAGAGGGAGGAGGTGCCCTTTTATAAGGGAGGTGAGGGGCACTTTAGAAAAAAACATAAAATATTATTTTATAATAAAGTCGCATTCGGTTTTTAATAGCTCCAAATTGATTTATTTCGAAGCTAAGGTGGATATGAGTCGAACTAATCTCAAAAAATATATTTTAGACAAGTTTTGGTTACTATTTTAACCTTATCATTTAGATTTAACTCTAAGTTAAATAATTTAACATTTACCGTGTCTTCTTGTTTTCTTACACTATATGGTTAATAAATTTACTATAACAAGACAAACGAACCCCAAGTGGTTAATTATTAATATATATAACTTTATCTATGTCATTTATCCGAACCTTATATTTTTAGGAATAAAATAACAGTTAATAGTATAATATTTGTTTTAAAAACTATTTTATGTCAATTTTGACACTATTTGGTAATTGATTTTTTGTGAAAATCCTAACAGCATTATTAGTTCGAAAAAAGTTAATTAAATCAATACTAATATGTCATATTAACCTATAAAGTTATTTTAATTCATTAAAAGTCTCAAATTACATTTATTTGGGTATTTATAATATCAATTATGTTAATATTTCCTTAACAAGGTAATTACTACATCATCGTTGTGTCATAAATAAATTAAATCATTTAAAGTATAAAAATTATAAATATAAAACCATTATGTAGGAAATAATTTTATCTTTCTAATGAATATTTATAGTCTAATTTATCTTATTTATAACCCTATATTAAAAAAAATTAGTTATTAAACTTTGATTTCAACTATTTTAACTCTTCTTTAAATAAAATAATATTAAATGTCCTAATCTAATCCAAGTGGACCTAAATGGTCATATATTATTCCTAAGGTTGTTTTTGGTCAAATTAAACTTATCCAATAGAATTAGGACATGTGTTAGGTAATAATAATACCATTTTTACCGTCAATTACCCTATTTACTTTTAACCGTGGTAAATAAAAGTAAAAAGTTACTATTCACCAAAAATAATTTTTATCTTATTGAACCAAATTTTACTCCTTGATATTAACAGAGTCTCTTGGATTTTCGAAATTCCACTCACAGAAGCTGTAAAATTACGTTTTATGTAAATTTTCGAACTCTACTAGGAGGTGGGTAAAAGACGGTGAAAAGTTCAATAAAATTTTTATATATCTAAAATTATTATAAAATGACTCCAATGAATTACTTTAAAATTATATAGGTATTATGTATCAATTTTTACCTAAAATAAATTTAAATAAAATAAACTATTATTTAAATAAAAAGTCGGTTTTTAAATAGTAACCCAGTGTTTTTACTATTCATCAAAAATTGAATGTTTTCAGAAAAATACCAAAATTTCACCCTAGGCTAATTTCGATATTACGAATACAAAAATGAAGTCCATTTTGAAAGATAAATTTTATAAAATTTCAAAAAGTGGGTATTAATATTCATAACGGCTAGTTTATATAATATTTTAATAGCAAATTGTTGTTTAATGAAACACAGTATTGGGTACAACACACGCTATCGTGGAAGGTCATGATTGCGTGTAAAGCAAGCCAAGATAGTTTTGTGTGTAGTAAAATATTCCTTTGATGATGTATATAACATAAAAACAAAATATTTCTCATAAAAATCTTGGGTGTTACAACTATTGTCAAAAGAATATGAAATGTTGGTTGAAAAGAAGACCTTCCCCAAAATGGAATTCTAGAATTTGAAATCTTTAATTTTTGGGGGTTGAATTTCATCGGACCATTTCCATATTATTATTGGAATGAGTGCATTCTTATTTCTATGTATTATATTTCCAAGAGTGTATAGGCTATACATCTTCCAAATAATCATGTAATTAGTCTAGTGAAATTCATTAAAAATAAAATTTTATAAATATTTTTTGTGCCCAAGGAATTCATCAGTGACAATTAAACACACTTATAACATTAAATTTAAGTATTTAATGAAACAATATGGATATGTGCACAAAATTGGAGCCATATATTATCAATATTAAAGTGTGAATGATAGAATATATAATAGGGAAATAAAACTGATTCTGAAAAAAAAATCTATGAGTAGTTTAGGGAAAGACTATAATGTGAATTTATATGGGGCCTTTTAGGAATATTGTACTTACTTTGAAAATCCCATAGTAATTTCGCATGACATATTTTTTTTAAACATGTAATTTACCTATAGAACATAAACAAAAGTCTTTGTGGACCATAAAGGAATTGATTTTTGATTAAAAATAATCTTATGTGAAAGATTTGTTCGAGTTGAGTGAGTTAGAGGATATTAGAAGGAAATAATAAGAGAAATATAGGATATATAATAAAATAACTAAGGATTTACAAAATAAATAATTTAGAATATATACTTTTAGGTTAGTCAGAGAGTTCTTTTTTTAATTCTAGGCTAAGTCTTTTTATAAGAAAAATAAAAAACATATTGTCTGGACCATTTACCATCCTTATAGTTTTATTCAATGGGGATGTGGAGCATGTAAGATAAGAGAATAAACCTTTCCAAGTTAGTGGAAAAAAGGTTAAGAATTACATTTAAGGGAATATAAAGGAATTTTATTCCATTTATGTTCTAATTGAATTCATGTTCAACCATGTATCTTCTTATTGTCCATTTATTGGTGTGTTCAGTTTATTATCATAGAAATATGGATTGAATGACACTAGTTTGTGATGGCCAATTTTCTGGGATACCAACCATAGCCAATCAGTGTTCAATATGTTTACTCAAGGACTTTATTATTTAGTGTTGGTGAAACATTGGAAGTTCCCATGAACATAAGGATCAATTTCCTCTTCATAAGCATCATTTAAACTTTTTTGTACACATAAATTTCTCTTGTATATGCATTATACAAGGGGAGTTGTCCAGTATATACATTATTCTATCTTACATAAACATTAATGCCTTGTGTATAAGTATCACATGATCTTTGATAACAATCAATTTCACTTCTACATAAACATGAAGCTCTATCTATGTAGATATCAAACTACCCTCACATAAGATGACGTTTTACTATGTTTCCACTAGGTCCTTTGGGATAAGAAAAAATTCAACTAATTTTAAAGGATAAGAAGGAGTTGTATGCTATAACTTCCTAAATGAATTTTCCTTCAAACATAACCTATAGTTTTCTCTATTATTATATTTAACTACTAGAATGTAATCAAATTTTTTTCCAACTTATATGTATTTAAAACTAACTAATTAAGGGGATCATACTTAATAAAACTAGGGAACGTTTCCTTTGATGAACTTTAGGATTTATAATTATTCTTTTATGGATGTCATGTTTTTAAATTCTATAATCTATTCTTCCCTTATTGTTGCTTGTTAGAGTTTTTCATGAGTGTTTGAGGTGGTTTAATGTCTTTAAACTTTATAAAACTATGTGTGGTGGGAAATATATAAAATTTATAAACTTAATTGAGTGAAATATATTTTCAATTTCTTGGTGTTATGATTTCCATGATCTACTATTTTGAAAATAATTTTAAATCAATTTATACCTTTCTTATTATCAGAAATATTTTTCATGGAATGAGTTTAAAATTTTAAAATCTTTTTATATTTTATAATATCTTTCTAAAATCATTGATAAAATTACATATTTACTAGAGTTTTTTTTTGATTTTTGGTCCTATAATTTTATAAAATGACTAAATTTTTTAAGGAACCAATTTTCTAAAAACTATAATGAAGCTATAGAAATATTTTTTTTACTAACCCATGATCCTTAAACTATATTTTCACTATGATAAATTGAAAACCCTTATGAATCACCTATGTTAAAATATTTTTACCATCTTGAGAGTCAACAATATGAACATTGTTGGGTTTTATATATTGGGGAAAGGTCTTAAATAGTGTTTACTATACTTAAATGATAAAAACATTATAAATCACCTCAAAAATCCCTAAAAATTTCAAAAGTTATTATTTTTCGAACATAATTTTTCATTTTTAGGGGTTTTATATTTTTCTTTAACTTGAGGATTACTATGATTCCTTTAATAATTAATCATATATTTTCCCATAGAATCAATCGAGTAATTTCAATTCAATTTATTCATTAAATTTTTTTCTTTTGGCCAAAATTGGGGAATAAATTTTTTAATTAATTTATTTTAAAAATTTTAAATATAATTTAAATTCATAATCCTTAAATTTAAATGGTAAGTGAAATGAACTCTTAATCCCTAAGAATTATTTATTATTACAATAGACATAGTGAATGATTTATTTATTATTAATTTTAATTAGTAAACTCATTCTTACATCGGTTATGTCAATTTTTGTGTGATAATTACGTGAGTCTGTTCACCAAGAGAAAAAGTTATTTTTTAAGAATTATTAAATATAATGTGAATTTTCTGTAATTTTTTTTAAAATTTTCTAAATCAGTCAATGGTGTAAAACTAAATCCAAATTTTATCCAAAAAACTTCAATAAGTAGTGAAATTACGCACAATTACTTTAGAAAATACATGTGGGAAAACATCTTTAAAAATTACATCTTGGTTGTAAATTAAAAATTCTTGACATTAAAGATGAATTTCCTTCAATTGAGTTGATCAATTGATTGCTATAGGAAAATAAATTCCTTAATTAAAAAATCCCCATTTTTATAAAACCATTTTATTCTAATTAACAAGTATTTTTGGGTGAAAATTTATAATATTCAATTAATTTCTCACCCTTTTGTATATAACATGGCCTACATAAAGGGAAAAAATTATACCTATACGCGTGATGTTTTTTGGGGAGTTGTGTATAGGTAATAGGGACTTTTCTAAGACTAAATTAAGGAAACTTGCTATTTCTATGAGTTGCATTAGGGTAGAGCCCTATTTTTTTCACTACATAAGGGTAAGACCCAATTTTCAAATGATATGTAAGTGTAACCTAGGTGTTGTGTAAGGGTAGATCTAAATTTGAATAGGATATTAAAAGGTAACCCAAAGTTGTATAATTGAAATTTTTATTCTTCAAAGCTTATTTAAGGGTGTCCAAGCCTCTATATAAGGGTACCTACAAAATTATAAATTACTCAAAAGGGTAATTTGGAGTTGTGCATGGGTAGGTCTTAGTGCATAACCTATGTAAGGATAAAAATCCTTACCCTCACGCGATAACTATGAGCTATGTAATAGTAAAACCATGTTACCCTTATATAGTTCCCTTTATAGGGAAATGTTATTTTTATCATTGTTTCTATTTTACTTTCCCAACACAAACTAGAAACACATTTTTTATGATCTTAAAAGCCTAGAATCATGAAAAATAAATTATTTGAATCATTTAAAATCTAAAAAAATATTGCAAATATTTTAAATTATCTATATTCAAGAATTTCATAAAAGTGAATTTAAAATTGGTTATTTTAATTAGTGGTCTTGAATACTGCAATCCAAAAAACTGTATGCATATTTCAAAAATAACATAAGCCTTATTTCCATTAAATTTTGGATATCATATTTTTTTGGGTATCCAAGAACTTCTTTACTCAATATCTATGACTCCTTATTTGAATTTTCCTTTTATGTTCTATGAGTGGCATAACCCTCACCCTATCTCTTGTATTCTTTGGTGAAACACTTCAAAAGTATAATTCTAGGTAATAGTATATATTTCAATTTTCTTCATTTTTCATGAAAAATTGTTAAATTAAGTATTCTTAATATTTCTGAAAAAATGATATAGAATACTTAAGATATGGTAACCTATAATTAAAGAGTAATAATAAAGAATAATTATCTAATGTTTGTCATGGTTTATTCTGATAAGATGAATTTTACTACATGTTGAATTGAAAATTATTGCTGAGAAAGGAATTATTAACACATGTAATGGTCTAAGTTGGTGATTTAGAAATTATATAGAAGAATGAAAATAATATCATAAATGTTAAATCTATTTATTTTGGAAATAAATACCTCGAATCAATTTTTGGAATCCTTAGTGAGTATATTAAACCATTTAGTACATGGACAAAATCTGAATGATATTTCCTTATAGAACCATTGGAATTGGATATCAATAATCTTGAGGTAGGATGTTCCTTACCATATAAAGCATTTTATTTTTTTTTTGGTTTTTTTCTAATTCTTGGTAAACCATGCTTGATATGTGTTTTTCTGTGATAAAGTGTGTATCCCTTGAGACCTATTCATGATGTGTGATCATATGATTTGTGTGGAACCTATTGATAACTATTATTGATATTTCTTTATTATTTATTTATATGATGTGAATTTCTTGTGGTACTTCAAAGTCCGTGGGTCATTTCTTTTGGCACCAGGATGACCAAGTTACTTTGTTTCAGTTAGACTACACCTTGGAGGGGAAGTGTGATGAATGATGATGGCTATAGGCTATAACACTTTTGATGGTATGAGTTGGATCAATTACATGTGTGATAAAATGGGAGTATACCATGCATAGTAAATAATAATATATTGGATTTAGGATGAAGTAAAATAATTTTGTGAGGGGTGATGTGATATTCTAATTATGTTAGACCTGTTTGGTGGGAATTACCGTCCTCTAATCTAATGACCACCATCAGGGTTGGGTGTGTGGTGTTTCTATTAAGAACCATAATTAGGGAGGGGCATTCAATTTTACTATTAATGACCACCATCATAGTGGGTCATGTGATGTTTCTTTAAATTCATGACATAGGAATATTATTAATGGGTGTAGGTAACCAACTGATGTTGGGACTTGAGGAATGTCTATGTGACATGTGGTGACAGACTCTGACTTACTTACCAATATCTTGACAAATAAGGTGGGTCTAGGGTCATGGTAGCTTGGTTATAATATAAATAATTGGTATATTCGTGGTTGTATTCTTATTTTAGAATTTACTTTTGTCATGACATGCAATCTTATATATTATGTGCACTTATGTTAAAGATTTATTGGTGGTGTCCTACTGGGTTTATTACTCACACCCAGCATGATTTTCTTGATGTGTGTTCCAACTTCATGACCTAGTGTATAGTGAAGGAAAAATGACATAAGATAGGGATTTGATGAGATTGAATCTTTGATTCAAAGGTGATTCTAATATACAATCTAGTATTTTTCTATTACATTTATATCAATTTACCTCATTTATTAATTGATTGATTTACTACATTGGGGGGGGGATCTTTGGTTTATTTTTCTTGTATAATATTAGATACCTACTAATAGATTTTTTTACAACACTATTAATTTATTTTGATGATTTACACATTTTTATTATTATTTTTTGTTTTATTGATATTGAGGTTATAGTCTTTCTACCAATATAACTTGGACCCTTACTGCTAGTCAACATCCTCTTGCGTATGAGGAGGATCAAATGAGACTATTTGGAACTTTGGTTTAGTCCTAGTAATTTATGATAGGCTGTTACAAAGTGGTATCATAGAATAATTTTATTCATTTATTTTGACTATCCTAGGACATGGTTGAACAAAGATAGGTTATGTGGGAATCTAGTAGGGGTGTTTCTATATGTCTAGCCAGATTATATATAACGGGCCTCCAAGTTACCATTGATGAGATTGCTATTATATTTTTGTGGGAATTGGTTAATTCATGTATCTTTGTTAGGCATGTATGATCACATTTCCTATATATATATATTTATTGTGTACTGCATAGTAGTTCTATAATTTAATGACTGATTTTTAGAAATAGGTTATGGATAGACTTGGATTATAAGTTGGGTGATAGTTCTATGTTTTCATTACTGTTGTAATATATGTTTTTTTTAATTTATTTATGGAACTTAAACATGTTTTTTTGTTATATATATATATATATATTACCATGGCTAACGTGTAAGGATGGAGAACCTTGAATAGGGAACAGAGGGATATACCGTGTTTTATGGGTAGCCTTCCAAGAGAACCTTTGTGTGATACTATAACATTATTAGGATCTATGTTAATAGATTAATGTGTTTTAATTTTTTTTGGGGTTTTATAATAATCTCTTATTGGATACCCTTCATTGGACCGCTTGGTAGAGTAGGCCATGACACTTTTGTAAGGGGGTACAATATGTTCTACCACCAGATGTGTAGAATGATGATCTCTAATCTACTTTAGTAGGTTAAGATAAAGGGAAACATTATACAAAAGTCTTTTATTTATTTCACGTTCAAGGTAGAGGAGTTTGCTAGACTACGTTCAACTATACTAAGGACATTCAACTCTATCTGTAACGCCCCGACCCCAGTTACCTAGAGCTGGTGCATTATTTTAATACATTGTCATGATTATAAGGAGTCAAGTCCCGAAGGACCGATCAATTTAGAAGTCTTGGAAAGTAGGTTACAAACATTAACTTTACATTAAAATTTCAAACATAAAAAACATCATAGATAGTTCTTTGAGAATTCGATTATTCCCTTTAGCTTAACCTTCCATATCAATCACAATACACTTCTTGGAATCTTGGGAAAATAAAATATAAGAAAGGGGTGAGCTCAGATGCTCATTAAGGGTAAATAATTTTGCAGAATCTATAAACTTTTAAGGAAATATGTGTGATAAAAACAACAGCCTTTTTAAACATAAAATTGAACATAATATGGAAAAAACAAATCAAACATTACCATATAAACATGCACATGGATATTCTACTAGTCGAATAATCACATGTAGTAACTAATTTCATAATGAGGGAATTACTAATTCTAGACATCATTACCACATAGTCAAGGCCTTGTGCTAATACTACAAATAAAGTTTTTTGTCAATTTCTTGGGCCAAGACACTAGTTTGTCTCATGAGACCTACCAATGCATCGAGGAGCTATAGCAGGCTCCACCCGTCACTTACTAAGTCCACTACATCCTCATATGAAATAGTTGAAACATAACATAAAAATTCTTATTAAAAGTAGCATACGAAATGTCAATACGTTAACCATAAACCATGAATGGTATAAAAATAGAACATCCACAGTCAAACATATAATAACTCATTCAATAAAATATCGAAGATTCTATTACAATAAATCAACCCCAATAAAAAATAATATCCAGTAAAGGATTCTGACATAGTTGAAAATGATGAGTAAAACTTTTTGAGAGAAATATACTTTTTGTAAAATCATTTAAAAGTCACACATTTATAAAGGAATTAATTTAAAAGAGATTTTTTAATCAAAGTGTCCCATACCACTATGAAACTTTTGAAAAGAATTATCATTTCAAAACATTCATGTCCATATAAATAAATCCTTAAAATCATTTTAAAAACATGGACATTAATTAAAAATATTTAGAAAGATAAATATTTAAAACATTTAAAATTATGATATAGATAAACAGTGCATCTCAAAAATCCTTAAAATATTCATTTTGAAATTATTTTTATGAAAAGTGGACATGGATTATAAAAATGTCTCTATAAATACTAACGCATAAACAATCTTGGATAATAATGAGATTGATGAATTAACCCTTACCTTGCACTTTCCATTAGTCAAGGGTACGTTTAACCTCCTGTATGAAGATAGTAGTATGTAATTAAATTATACCAGAGCCATATTAATATTTATGATATCATACATGATTCAGTTATGACTTTATACTACCCATTTAATAATAATTTCCATGTTAAATTAACATTTCAGTTAATAATCGCTTTTTTTATCGTACGTGTTTTAACTTGTTAATCTGGATTGTATCACTTTGATCAAGATTTAAATACTTCCATAATATAAAACATGATTTATATATCATATATATTTAGAATATAAATATGTTTAATAGACATATATATATGAAATGAAACACACCGCTTATGGAGACGGTAGTCCGTACGTACGCATAAACGCTGTTTCTGTTTTCATATCGTATTGAACAGAACTAAGTGAATAAGATATATGTAATTACATATACATATATATATATATACAGTATAATTATTATTTCATATATTACATACTTAATAGTAATATATATTTTTATAATCGTCAATTAATGGTGAATGTGGAAATGAATTTAATCGTGTCGTGGAGATGGTAATCCGTACGTACGCACGAGCGACAATATCATTTAATTAAAGGTGTGGAATTGGATGGTATATTAATTTTACAGAGACATTCTCATGTTATTTTCAGTATTTATATACATATTACTAATAATTATATCCATCCAAATAACATAGTGTTGAATAACAAATTACACCACGACATGGAGATGGTAAGTCGTGTGTACGCACGCATGGTGACATTATCATTCATAATATGGATAGAATAATGAATATAGTTGTGCCATATTTATAATAAAATCAAAGTATATAGAATATACTGGAGTTATTATTTTATAATGGAAACAAAAAAGAATGAGTAAGTGGAAGAATAAGAGAATTTGAAAGAGGGTGGTGAAATCATTACCTCTTCTTCGGGTTCTTCCTTTTGATTTGATCAAAAGGGATCCATATGATGGATTTATAACAAAAGGAATGCCACTAGGATGAAGTTAGGATAGTTGTGAGGATATTTTTTCAGGTTTTCGCTGATCCAAATGGCTTTGAGGGTGTGAATTAGAGAGAAGGGGGAGTGCCCTTTTATTAGAGGGGTGAGGGGCACCTTAGAAAAAACATAAAATATTATTTTATAATAAATTAATTTTCGGTATCTAAAGGCACAAAAAAGAATTATTTAAAGGCTAAGGCGGGTATTGGTCTAAAACCACTCAACCAATTGGTTTTAGACAGGTTCAGGTCACCATATTAAGCTTAACTTTTAGATTTAACTCTTAGTTAAATAGTTTGACATTTACCATGTCTCTTTATATTTTTATATTATATGGTTAATAAACATACTATATACTTCCAAGATAACCCAAAGTGGTTAATTAATGATACAAATATAATTATATAAATCGTTTTTCCAAACCTTAGATTTGTAGGAATAGAATATCAATTAATAATATAATATTTATTTTAAAAACTCTTTTATGTCAATTTTGACACTATTTGGTATTTTGTTTTTTCTAAATTCATAACAACATTATTACTTCGAAAACAATTCATCTAACAAACCCTAATATGTCATATTAATCTATAAAATTAGTTTAATTCAAAAAATGTCTCAAATTACATTTATTTGTATATTTATACTATAAATTATTTTAATATTTCATTAATTAGGTAATTACTGCATCATCATTGTGTCATAAATAAATTAAATTATTTAATGTCTAAAAAATATAAATAAAATACCATTATTTTGGAAATTTTTTTATCTTTATAATGAATATTTATAGTCTAATTTATCTTATGTGTATCCCTATATTAAAAATGTTCTAGTTATTAAAAATTGATTTTAACTCTTTTAACTCTTCTTTGAATTAAATAATAATAAATGTCCTAATCTAATCCATGTTGACCAAAGAGGTTCATATTTTATTAATAAGGTTTTTTTAGTCTAATTATACTTATCAAATAGAATTAGGACATGTGTTAGGGTAATAATAATATCATTTTACCCTTAATTACCCTATTTACTTTTTACCCTGGTAAATAAAAGTAAAACGTTACTATTCACAAAAAATTATTTTTATACCATTGAAATGAATTTTAATTAATTATATCAACCATGCCTCTCGGATTTTTAAAATCCCACTCACAGAAGCGGTAAAATTAACTTTTATGCGAATTTGCAAATTCTCCTAGGAGGTGGGTAAAAGACGATGACAAGTTTAGGAAAAAAATTATATATCTAATATTATTAAAAAATGGCTCCAATGAATTATATTGAACATATATAGGTATTATGTATCTATTTTGACCTAAAATAAATAAAAAATAATAATTCTTTAAATAAAAAGTTGGTTTTAAACAATAACTCAGTGTTTTTCACTATTCATCAAAATTGAAAGTTTTCAGAAAAATAACAAAAATTCACCCTAATATAATTTTGATATTATGAATTCAAAAATGAATTCTATTTTACCAAATTCAAAACATATAAGTATCATTTATCAATTTAAAATTAATTCTCGTTGTCAAAACCAAAAGGCATATTTTTAAAAAACAATAACTATCAAAAGATTGAGACTTGTTTATGTCCAATCTCAAAGTGAAATTACTTAAAATGACCAACATTGGATTAAATGGTAAAAATATAATCTATTTATACTTACAAACCATTAAAATGAATAATTTAACACTATAAATTATTTTTATTCAAAAAAGTTGTTTTCAGTTAAAATATAGTATTTTTCACTATTCACCCAAATATGAAAGTTATCAGAAAAACACCAAAAATTTATTTAAACTAAATTATTATCTCCAGATTCTAAAGAAGATGTTTATTTTTTCAAATTGAATATATAAAAGTTTCAACTATTGGATTTAAAAAGGGTTCAACATTAAAAGGCGGTAAAAGTGCATTTTTTGAAAAATACTTATTTTATCTAAAAAATGAATTAGTTCTTAAATTATGTCTTAGAAACTCATAATATGGATTCTAAAATTATAAGGATTATATATAGGTGAAAATTCAGTTCATACTATTCATAACCGCTTTTGAACAGCTAGTTTGGTAAGTCGTGATGCGCTTGAACATGGTGTTGCGTGTAGTGAAAGTTATAGAATTACTTTGAAGAAATAACGTACTATGAAATCATGGGGTGTTACATTCTTCCCTTCTTCAAAAATTGCATCCTCAAAATTTAAAATTGTTCTTCGAAAATAAATGGTTAAAAAATATAAAAATACTTTTGTGGAAAACCCACATCGAAAATTCGGTTAATAAAATTTAGTCTTAATAAGAGGAAAAGGGAAATGAAAGGGTCACCAAAAAATTACGATCTTGATTAGGAGAACATTGGTTACAATTAAAGACACATAATTGGTGGAAAAACATAAATATTTATAGAGAGTGATAGAGTTCATCAATCACAATATATCATTTAAATATATTGACATAACAAATCCATTGTCAAAACCATTTTCAATACCAAAATACATTAAAAGAGTATATGGTATTTATTTTCTTAAAAAAACATTTTGGATTGTTAAGGAAGCCAAAGATAAAATAAAACTCGCGGTGGTGGAAAGGTCATTGTCACCATTTATGTTAAAAAAAACTTTCCTTTTTTTGTCATTTAGTAGAACACTTCGTAGAAAAGATTCTCCTTGAAATGAAAAGTCAAAGGGTTTTTTACACCATATAAAAGAAAGTCATTTAGAAATAAAAGGATGCCTCAATGAAAGGAGATTGATACGAAGTACCTTAACTAATGTTTAATAATTAATTTAGTCAAATAATAAGAGGGAATATATATATATATATACTTGACAAGTAGAGTTACATATTTTAATTAATTCCTACCACAAACTCATCTTTCACTCCAAAAGATTTCAAAAAAATATTCTATTTATCCGAATCGTATATGGTTTCAAAAATAATGAATTTATAATTCACCTATCAGACCTTTAAAAAAACTACATTATACAATCCATGACATCACGTAGGCCACTGGTAGGTGATGCACCCTTGTCGCCCTTCGGTTGCGGGTTCAAGTCTCACAACCTTGCTGGGCGCGACTGGTTGTTTCCCGACCTCTGGGTTGTCCTTTTTATGAAAATCCAAATATAACTTTAACAATTGTATCCAATTTCAAACTTAATCCATTCCAACCATTAGACTTATCCAAAATAATTCTATCCAAACTCACAGTCCAAAATTTATAAGGACGTTAAACACAATGAAGATCTATTTTTCCACGTAATAACATGTAAACACCTTCATCATGTATCATGGTAACAACCTGAATTACCATAAAACCTTATTGATTACATTCATGCTCACTTATTCTTTATAGAATACTGGATATATTCCTTATATCCAAAATTTTTTAATATTCCAACAATAATGAAATAAACAAACTATTAATCTGTTTCAAGGAAGTCAAGAATATCAAATATAATTTATCCAAACCAACCATCTCTTATTCCAAAATCACTACCTCATTATCCGGACCATATTAAGGATTACATTTCCTTCAACATGTTAGTTTCTAAAAATTGTAGCTTACTATTAAGTCACATTTCATTGAATCATATAATCTCAAATCCTCAATAAAATAGTTCTGTAGTACAATCCTTTTTTATCTCCATAATTCATATAACCAATATATTGTTGATACGATACTCAAATGAAATAATTATATAATAATAACATAAGAACACTAGTCATTTCTCTTCAACTGAGGTAGTATCATAACTTTATTATTATCCAATAACATCATTTGTGGTATACTCTGATGATTTGGACATTGATTCAAGTAGTGTCCCAACTCCTTCCAGATGAAGCATTGTACATTTAAAACTTTTTTCTTACCCTTGAAATCACATACTTGGTGTCCTTTTTATCCACACTTATAAAAAAATCTCATTCCCTTCAAGAAATTACCAAGGTGATTCTTTCCCCAGTTATCACATATGGGAAAATCCTTCTTTTCCCTCTTCCCTTTATCCATATTTCTCTCTTCCATCCTTTTATTCTCTTTCTTCCCTTCAAAGCCACCAGACTTAGAGAATTATTTACTTATCTTATTAACACATGATATTATTTCATCATATGTTGAGAATGAATGGGAGACTATTTTCCATATAAATGTTGTCTTAATACCATAAAAGATATTATCCTTCTTACTCTTGGATCATATGTATTCCTGGAGGTCACATTCCTTCTAATGGTCACCATTTCTATACAATGGCATACAGTAGGTCAGTTTATGAATTACGATGAATAATTCCAAACTTTTAAAATACCTAATGTAAATTGAACAGTTTATGGATATAATCTATAATCATATAAATATTTTCATTGAGGAGATATATAATCATAAATCCTTCATAATTATTTGTAAAGAAAATGATAATTATCCTAATCATATCCCCTGGGAGTGTCGTAACCAAGAGTGCCGCAAGGCTCGTTGTCCTGCACCAGTTCCCATTCAAGTCTATCTCAAAGTGGCGTTTTCGGGTTTTACCCCTAGGTACATTTGTGCCAAAGCCGCCTCTACCTTCTTGTATTCATACAGGGTTGTATTTCATGAAAAAATCACAAAATATCTACAACACCTAAATTCTAGGAAGTTCTTCTATACTAATCTTCAAAGTCTATATTAGGGCTATGCGATCTGATCAGAGTTTATCTAAAAATAGTTTCCAAGGTTTTTACTAAACTTCCTTTGAAATCAACTGTAATGCCCCGAACCTAGTTACCCAGAGCCGGTGCATTATTTTAATACATTGGCATGATTACAAGGAATCAAGTCCTGAAGGACCAATCAGTTTAGCAGTCTTGGAAAATAGATTACATACATTAACTTTACATTATAATTTCAAACATAAAACACAACATAGATAGTTCTTTGATAATTCTATTATTCCCTTTAGATTAACCCTATATATCAATCATAATACACTTCTTGGAATCCTAGGAAAATAAAATATAATAAAGGGGTGAGCTCAGATGCCCAGTAAGGGTAAATAATTTATCAGAAGATATAAAATTTTAAGGAAAGACGAGTGATTAAAACAACAACCTTTTTAAACATAAACATGAACATGATATGGGAAAAATAAATAAAATTTTACCATATAAACATGCACATGGATATTATACTAGTCGAATAATCACATGTAATAACTAATTTCATAATGAGGGAATGCCTAATGCCCGATATCATTACCACATAGTCAAGGCCTTGTGCTAAGACTACAAATAAAATTTTTGTCAAGACCTTGTTCCAATACACTAGTTTATCTCATGAGACCTACCGATGCATCATAGAGCTATAGCGGGCTCCACCCGTCACATACTAAGTCCACTGCATTCCTCATATGAAAAATTTGAAACATAACATAAACATTCGTATTAAAACTAGCATATAAAATGTCAATACATTAACCATAAACCATTAATGGTTTAAAAATATAACTTCCATATTCAAACATATAATAACTCATTCAATACAATATGGAAGATTTTATTAAAATAAATCAACCCCAATAAAAAATAATATCCAGTAAAGGATGCTGACATAGTTGAAAATGATGAGTAAATTTTTTTGAGAGAAATATCCTTTTTGTAAAATCATTTAAAGGTCACCCATTTTTAAAGGAAGTAATTTAAAATAGATTTTTGAATGAAAGTGTCCCATTCCACTTTGAAACTTTTGAAAATAATTATCATTTCAAAATATTCATGTTCATATAAATAAATCCTTAAAATCATTTTGAAAACATGGACATTAATTAAATAGATTTAGAAAGATAAATCTTTAAAACATTTAAAATTCTGATCTTGATAAATAGTTCCTCTCTCAAATCCTTAAAATATACATTTTGAAATGTTTTTTATGAAAAATTGACATTGATGATAAAAATGTCCCTTTAAATACTTACACATAAACAATCTCCAATAATAATGAGATTGAGGAATTAACCCTTACCTTGCACTTTCCTTTAGTTGAGGGTACGTTTAACCTCCTGTATGAAGATCATAGTATCTTATTAAATTATAACAGATACATATTAATATTTATGATATCATACATGATTCATTTATGACTTTATACTACCCATTTAATAATAATTTCCATGTTAAATTAACATTTCGAGCAATAATCGCTTTCTTTATCGTACGTGTTTTATCTTGTTACTCTTGATTGTATCACTTTGATAAATATTTAAATACTAAAAAAATATAAAACATGATTTATATATCATATATATTTATAATATAAATATATATAATAGACATATATATTTAATGAAAAACACCATTTATGGAGACGGTAGTCCGTACGTACGCATAAACGTTGTTTCCGTTTTCATATCGTATTGAACAGAACTCAATGAATAAGATATATGTAAGTACAAATATATATATAAATTTAAATATATATATCTCCAGTAGCATTATTATTTCATATATTACATACTTATCAGTAATATATATTTTTATAATCGTTGGTGAATGTTGAATGTGGAAATGAATCTCTTCACATCGTGGAGACAGTAATTCGTACGTACGCACGAGGGACAATATAATTTATTAAAGGTGTAAAATTGGATGGTATATTAATATTAAAAAGACATTATAATTTTATTTTCATTATTTATATACATATTACTCATCATTATATGCATCCAAATAACATAGAGTTGAATAAAAAATTACACCACGACGTGGAGACGGTAAGCCGTATGTACACACGCATGATAACAATATCATTCATAGGATGGATAGAATAATGAATATAGTTGTGCCATATTTATAATAAAATCATAGTATATATAATATACTGGCGTTATTATTTTATAATGGAAACACCAAAGAAAGAGTAAGTGGAAGAATAAGAGAACTTGAAAGAGGGTGGTGAAATCATTAACGCTTTTTCGGGATCTTCTTTTTGATTTGATCAAAAGGGATACTTAAGTTGGATTCCTGACCAAAGGAAGGACTATAGTATTAATTTAGGATAGTTGGGAGGATATTTGGGTAGGTTTTGTCCAAGCCAAATGGCTTCGAAGGTGTGAATTAGAGATAAGGGGGAGTTCCCTTTTATAAGAGGAGTGAGGGTCACCTTAGGAAAAACTTAAAATATTATTTTATAATAAATTCATTTTCGGTTTCTAATGGCTCAAAAACAAAATAATTAAAGTCTAAGGTGGGTATGGGTTTAAAAACACTAAAAAAATTGGTTTTAGACAGGTTTATTGCACCATATTAACCTTAACTTTTAGATTTAACTCTTAGTTAAATAGTTTGACATTTACCACGTCTCTTTGTATTTTTATATTATATGGGTTGTTAACATACTATATACTTCCAAGAGAAACCCAAGAGGTTTATTAATTATACACCTATCATTATATAAGTATTTTGGCTAAACTGTAGATTTTTAGGAATATAATATCAATTAATAATATAATATCTGTTTCAAAAACTCTTTTATGTCAATTCTGACACTATTTGGTATTTTTTTTGCTAAATTAATAACAGCATTATTACTTCGAAAAAAAATCATCTAACCAACCCTAATATGTCATATTAACCTAAAAATAAGTGTAATTCATAAAAAGTCTCAAATTACATTTATTTGGATATTTATAGTATCAATTATTTTAATATTTCATTAATTAGGTAATTAATGCATAATCGTTGTGTCATAAATAAATTATATTATTTAATGTCTAAAAAATATAAATAAAATACCATTATGTAGGAAATATTTTTATCTTTCTAATTAATATTTATTGTCTAATTTATCTTATGTTTATCCCTATATTAAAAATGTTCTATTTATTAAACCTTGATTTTAACTCTTTTAACTCTTCTTTGAATTTAATAATAATAAATGTCCTAATCTAATCCAAGTGGACCAAAGAGGTTAATATTTTGTTCTTAAGGTTTTTTAGTTGAATTATACTTATCCAATATAATTAGGACATGTGTTAGGGTAATAATAATATCATTTTACCCTTAATTGCCCTATTTACTTTTAAACGTGGTAAATAAAAGTAAAAATTTACTATTCACAAAAAATTATTTTCATATTATTGAACTAAATTTTACTTAATGATATCAACCGTGTCTCTTGGATTTTTAAAACCCCACTCAGAGAAGTGGTAAAATTAAATTTTATGCGAATTTTCAAATTCTCCTAGGAGGTGGGTAAAAGACGGTGACAAGTTTAGTAAAAATTTACATATATAATATTATTAAAAAACGACTCAAATGAATTATATTGAACATATATAGGTATTATGTATCTATTTTGACAGAAAAAATTTAAATAATATAAATAATTATTTAAATAAAAATTTGGTTTTAAACAATAACTGAGTGTTTTTCACTATTCATAAAAAATTGGAAGTTTTCAGAAAAATACCAAAAATTCACCCTAAGCTAATTTTGATATTACGTATTCAAAAATGAAGTATATTTTAAAAAATTAAAAACATATAAGTTTCATTTATTAATTTAAAATTATTTCCCATTGTCACAACAAAAAGTGTATTTTTAAGAAACAATAACTATTAAAAGATTGACACTTGTTTATGTCAAATCTCAAAGTGAAATTAATTACAATGACCAGCATTAGATTAAATGGTAAGAATATAATCTATTTATAATTCCGAACAATTAAAATGTATAATTTAAAAATATAAATTATTTTGATTAAAAAAGTTATTTTCTGTTAAAATATAGTATTTTTCACTATTCACCCAAATATGAAAGTTATCAGAAAAACACCAAAAATTTATTGAAACTAAATTCTTATGTACAAATACTAAATAAGAAGTCTATTTTTTTCAAATTGAATATATAAAAGTTTCAAATATTGGATTTAAAAAGGGTTCACCATTAAAAGGCGGTAAAAGTGCATTTTTTAAAAAATACTTCTTTTATCTAAAAAATATGAATTAGTTATTACATTATGTCTGTAAAACACATAATATGGATTCTAAAATTATAAGGATTATATACAGCTCAAAATTCAGTTAATACTATTCATAACCGCTTTTGAACGGCTAGTTTAGTAAGGCGTGATGCGCTTGAACTCGGTGTTGCGTGTAGTGCAAGTTATTGAATTAATTTGAAAAATAACATACTATGAAATCTTGGGGTGTTACAATATCATCCCCATCCTTTACACCCATCCTTCAAGATCACCAAAGGCACTTAGGATGATGAGGGCTAGTTTGACATCATTGATGGAATCTTTTATCTATTCGAGACTCTAAAAGAACATCATGTGAAGCTAACTAGATTAATTCCTCAAGGACCCTCTAGGAGGTTGTTGGTTATTGTGAATAAGGTAGGGAGATGTCAAGGTTTATCTTCAAAAACCTTTATAGACCTTTTCATCGAAAATTCCCATCTTTGTATGGTGAATCTTCACTGAATTTAGAAGTATATTGAGATTTATTAGGTCTCAATAATGATGTATGGTTACTCATCATGTTTCATGGAGTTACTATATAATTTTCAGGATTGAATATTTAGACGAAGATAGTGGTACCCCCTTTATATTTTCCTCGACTTGGTGATCTCTATTTGGAAGTCATACTAGATGAATTTATAGGTTCCCCCCTCTAATAGGGGAGTTGTGTATCAGATAGAACTCATTCTAGGTGAAAAACTCATTTCCGATGCCCCCTTATCATTGAGACGAACATATTAAGGGAGATCAATGTACATTTGGAGAACTTGAAATGGAAGGGTTTTTATTTGGCTGAGTACATCTCTACAACGTATACTAATTCTATCCACTATGAAGGAAGACTGTAGGCTTTGACTCTACATAGATTAATATAAGTTGAATCAGGTGATCATGAATAATAGATACCCTTTTCCATGATTGGAAATCAATTTTACCTATCACAGGTAGACTAGTGGTTCTCCAATATTAATATCTGAATGGGAAATCACTAGTTTTAGGTTAGAGAACTTGATGTCCCTAAGATGGAATTTAGGAGTATATATATGGTATATTAGTAATTGGTGATGATGTTCGGGATAAATAATGTTACAGTAGTACTCATGGATCTCATCAACAATATATTCCACTATTATCTTGACTCATTCATCATGGTGTTCATTAAAGATATCCTCATTTACTCACCAACCCTAGAGAAGAATTCCATACAAACTGAGATAGTCCTGAGCACCCTTTGAGGACATCGACTTTATGAACAACTATCGAAGTGTAAATTTTTGATTAAAATGGTGAAATTATTGAGGACTATGGTTTTTTTGATCAATGTGTCAGTGGACCTAATGAAAGTTGAGGTAGTGATGTCCATGGCACATCCCTAAAACATGTTCGAGATCATAATACTTCTGAGGTTACTTGGCTAATATCAACATTTTTTCTTGGAATTATTCTATTTATCATCTCCCATGACTATACTGATGAATAAGGGATTGAAGTTTTAGTGATTAGACTAGTGTGATGAGGATTTTATTAAGTTTAATAAGAGGTTCAATAAATATATAATGATGGTAATTCATAATCCTGAGACTAGATATGTCATATATTATAATGAATGTAGAGTTGACTTGGGATTAGTTCTTATTCATTGGGATCTGAGGGTAGCTTACGAGACACATCAGATGGGATCCCAATAGTATGAACTATACAATCCTTGAGTTAGATCTGGAAACTATGGTCCACATTTTGAAGTGTTGGAGACAATATCTATTTGGTGATAGGTTTTTTTTCTACAAAGAACATACGATCTTCCAATATATATTCACATAATGGGATATGAATCTAAGTAAGAGGACTTGGTTAGAGTACCTAGAGATGTTCAATTTTGAGATACAATCTGCACCATTTAAAGGTAACATCATTATAGATGATCTTAAATGTAAGACACATATTTCCTAGGATCTTGGTGAATTGAATTCAGAGGAACATTGGTGCTTGATGATTTTGTTGGATGATTAGAGGATGTATTCCTTCAAGGAACACATATTGATGGTTTGTGTTCCATTAGTGGCCACATCATCCTCATTGGATTAGGTGAAGGATAGTCAGTAAACTGATCCAGAGTGTACTATTTTGCGGGGACAGCTAGAAGGTGGTGACTTGATAGCTGGGTGGCTTTTGGATGACGATAATGTGATCCTAGTATACAGGAGAGTTGCAGTACTTGATTACACATAGGAAAATATATTGATAAACTCCAATTCCTTGAAGTAGATAATGAATCATAGGTTGACCAAGATATACAATGAAATTAGATGATAGTTTTTGGTGGCCATGTATAAAAATGGTTATTCCCAGTTTTGTTTCATAATTTCTTATATAAAAGACAATAAAAAGGTTGAAAATTAACATCCTAGTGGTTTACCCTATAAACTACCAGTGCACATATAGAAATGGAATTACATCACAATGGATTTGTGATAGGGTTACTGAGGACCTCAAGTCATCGTGATTTTGTATGAGTTATAGTGGATCGACTAAAAAATGTGGCTAATTTATTACTAATTAAATGGAATCTTACTATGGATGAGTTGGAAAATGTATTTGTCTTTGAGATTGTATGTCTACATAGAGTTCCCTTGAGCTTTTTGTTATATCGAGAATCACATTTTACATCGATGTTCTGGAAGGTCTTGTAGAAGGCTCTGGGTACTTATTTATGATTGATCTCAACATATCAGCCACAAATAGATATACAATAAGATAGGATAATATAGATTTTTGAGGATATTCTATGAGCTTATGTCCTATACTTGTAAGTATTATGGGATAAGAATATCACCTTGGTGGATTTTGATTATAATAACTGTTATCAGTCTTCTATCTATATTCAAACATATGAGGTTCTTTATGGTCCACCATATCACTCACTACTATTTTGGAATAAGGTGGGTGAGGAAACTAATGTGGGACCAATCCTAGTGCAAAAGACATTAAATAGAGTGAATTTTATCTAGAATTTTCTGGTCATAACTAAGAGTATACAAAGATCATATACTAATGGTAGGAGAAGATTATTAGAGTTCACTGTAGGTGATCTGGATTTCTTATAGGTAATTCCTCAGTTGAGGAATCAATGTCATTAGAAGAAAAGAAAGATGAATCCATGGTTTGATATATTATATGATATAATTGAGTTTATAGGGATAATGGCTTACTATTTGGGTCTTAATCATCATTACTGATGTATCCATGATGCATTCCATGTATCTCAACTTCAATTTTATATGCCTAATCCAACACATGTCATTGACAATGAGGATGTTGAGATAGAAATAAATGCATATTTCATAGAGTTCCTAGTGTAGATTGTAGACTGGATCAAGAATGTAATTGGAGGGAAGATGATTCCACTTTTCTAAAATCTATGGCATCCCAAATTAATATAGAAGAAGACTTAGGAGGGGAAGGAAGATGTTCGAGCTTAATAGCCTAGGATTTTTGAGAAAAACCTATGAATGTACTTCTATGGGATAAGGATTAATTTGATAGGGATAGTTGTAACATCCACATTTTTATGAACCCTTTTTTCTTCTAACTCATAAGTCTTTTTATGTAAATTTAAAATCTTCAATAAAATTATTACCTTACGTATGGAAGAGATCCCATGTAAAGTTAAAAACCATATATCTATATACAAGGTGGTTCTTAGGGATTTATTTGTAGGTAATAAGGAGTTTTCAAAATATTTATAAAGGTAACTCCCTTTAAATGATTTTTATAATGGTATAGATCTATTTTTATATGCTATGTATGGGTAAGCCTTAGTTTTCAAAGGATACAGAAGGGTAACCTTGGCGATTCATAAAGATAGGTCTAAGTGCATGAAACATGTAAGGAGAAAACCCCTTACCCTAATGCGATATCTATGATATGTGTAAGGGTAAACCAAATTTATGCTTACACAACACCATTTTTAGGGAAAAAGTGTTTTTTATTAATTTTTCTTTTTTCCTTGACTAGCATGAACCAAAAATACATTTTGATGATACTAAAAAAAATCCTAAAATCATGAAAAATGAATTATTTTACTTGTTTAAAATTTGTAACTCATGTCATTAATTATTTTAAACACTATTCATTCAAGAATCACATCAAATTAAAATTAAATTTGGTGATTTTAATTTTATATCTTCAATAAATTGATTGAATCATCATTTGTTATTTTTTAAAATACTCAAAGCCTTGATACCTTTCATTTTTGGATATATTATTGAGTTTCGGTATTTGAGAACTTATTTACCCAAGATATATGAGGGATTATTTCTTCGGATTTTTCATTATGAGTTATAGTAATAGTAGAACCCTCACCCCATCTCCTTAATTATTAGGTACAACACTTCAAATGGATAATTCAAGGTATGAGTTTGTATTTCTATTTTCATTATTTTTCATGGATAATTTGTGAATTATGATTTGATATGATTTTTTGAGAAATAAAAAATAATCCTTAAGATTTGATAACCTATAATTACTAAAGAATAACAAAGAATAATTATCTCTTGTTTTTCTTATTTTATTCAATAGAGATAAATATAATCACATGTTGAATTTAAAATTATTAATGATAAAGGAATTGTTAACACATGAAATGTATTAAGAAGATGGTTTTTAAATTATCTAAGATAGAAAACTAATATCATATGTTGTATTTATATTTATTTTGAATTAATTATTGTTAAATAGTTCTATGAATCCTTAGATAATAGATTAAAATTATTAGTCTGTGACCGTGATCCAGGTGATGTTTCATTGGAAAACCTTTGAAAGTAGACATCAATGATATTGATGTAATAATTATTTATCAAATAGGGCATGGTATATGATATTTTAATGATTGATTGTTAATTCTTGGTAACCCATGTTTGAAATCTGTATTTATGTGGGTTAGTTATTGGCCCGTGACAGCCTTTCCTAATGTGTGATCATATGATTTGTGTGTAGCCTATAAAGAATTATTCTTGATATTTACTTATTGTTAATTTATACGATTAATATTTCTTATGGTATTTCATAGTCTTTGGAACCATTCTTTAGAAATGAGTATGATTAGGTTAGTCATTATTGGTTAAAAGACTCCTTGCAGGGGAAGCATGCTGACATGATGATGGCTATGAACTATGTCTTGTTTGATGATATGGGTTAGATCACGAACATGTATAGTAACGAGAGAGTAGATTATGTGTTGAAAATGAGAATCCATTAGATTTAATATAGCGTGGGAGAGTTCAATGTAGGGTTAATTTGATTATGAAATTATGTTATACATGTTAGGTGGTACTTACCATTAGATGAAGATAACATCCAGAATTAGGGTGGGGAATGTAATGTTCCTATTAATGACCATCATTAGGGTGGGATGTGTAGTGTTCTTGTTAATGGACACCATCTGTGTGGGGCGTGTTACATTTCCTTATAGACATAACTTTTGGATATGACTTATGATCATATGGTTCAAACCAATGCTAGGACATGTGAAACAGCTTGTGATGTGCAATGACAAAATTTGAATTCCTTACCGATATCCTGATAAAGAAAGTGGGGGTCATGGTCATAGAAGATTTATCAGTGCATGCTGACTCAACATGTTTGTGGTTGTATTTTTGTTTGAAAATTTATTATTTAATTATATACACTTATATATTATGTGAACTTATGTTAAGGATGCATTACTAGTGTCCTACTAGGTTTATTACTTATAACCCACATGAGAATCTTGAAGAACATACAAAATTCCTGACTAGGGATCTTGTGAAGGAAAAGGCCCTATGATAGGGAGTTAAGGAGATTGAGGCATGAAGTTCAAGGTGATTCGAAGAAATAATCTAGACTTTTTCTACTACTTTAATATCACATACCATCATTTTTTACTTGGTTGGACTTACCCTATTTGGGGGTGGGGGTCGTTGGTTTAAGTTTCTTATGGAATGAAAAACCTACCATTCCATTTCTTACAAAACTATTAATTTATTACACTTGTTTGATCTATTTTATTATTATTTTTTATTTTATTAATAATAAGGGAATAGTCTCACCACTGACGATACTCAGACCATCACTACTATGCAACAACCTCTTATGTACAGGGAGGTAAACATGAGGCTATGTTGCACTTCAGCTCAAACCTAGTGATTTAGCCCATAGAATTACATTAAGTATGTAAAAATTTGATGTGGCATCATTTTGATACAATTATTACACATATTTTAAATATAATATTGAAAATATTCTATCCATATGTGATTTAATTTTTTAATAATTGATTTTATATCATTTTGTGTGAAATTTAAAATTCATTGAAATGTACTATTAAAATTAATGTTTTTTCGGATACATTGATTCATGTTTCATTTAATTAATTATTTATATGTCTTTAAGATGTAATATTTTTTTGATACTTTTATTGAAATACTAATTTGGAAATTATTTTGTTAGTTTTGTGTTTTTAGAATTACATTTTTCAATTTTTTATGTTTTATTTTGAACATAAATTTTTAAAACTCATTTCTCCCCTAATTATTTAATTAAACAAGAGATATTAAATAATGTGAGAATCCAAATCCCTAAGTAGAACAAACAATATTTATAGAAAATATCAAAACTAAAGAATCAAAATCACATGGTCTATGATTTATGTGGTAAACTCATTGTGTTGGAGATATCAAACTGGGTAACATAAAGGGGTTAACCAATAGTGACAACCACCATAGGGATGATGGGGATTTGAGGAGAACTGATGAAGCTTACTCTAGATATAGAGTCAGTGCACACCTATATTACAAAGGGTAAGACCTACATATTCTGGAGGGAATCAAGAGATAATCCATTGAATTGGATAGAGGAGAGAAGATGATGAACCAAGTGACTAGGAAATATATGGTGTTGAAATTGTAGGTTCTGAGCAGAGAATACTATTTTTTCTTTCATCCTCTTTTACTACATCACTATTATGAATTCACTATTGAATACTTTTCAGAACAAAATATTATTTGTATATTTTTTTGGGGTAAATTAATTGATCTATATTATATTCCTTTACTTTTTTGTTCTCATTTATTTACTAAGTATTACTCTTTCATTTTCTCTTACAGTTTTCAAAACTCTATAACATCAAGAACCAATATCCATTGGTCTTTATTTATTTTATTTTTAAGTGTTTAAAATTTTCTTCAAAATTATTTTGATAAAATGTCTTTGGATTATTGGAGTAGAATAACATGATTACTTGAAAAAATGATATTGATAGAACCAAGTTCATTATTCACTCGTCATGTGTACTCAACTGTAGACAAGAATCTAAGAATACCAGTTGAGATTCACCCAAAAAAGTTGGTTTGGTTTTATTTTATAGGTGGTTATAAAGATTAATATTTACTTTTTAATAAAGAAATATCAATTTAAAGGTAGACATATTTGGTAACATCTACTTTCTATTTTCTCATATTGGTTATTTTTTCCTTTTATTCTTTAATATATTTATTATAACAGTCAATTTGGCCCAAATTCATTAGATAATTTTATTTATTTTGGAAAATATCCTTTTTAATTAGGATTAAAATGTGTTACAACCTGACTCCAGAAGACTGTATCCAGTGCATTATTTTAATACATTGTTATCGATACAAGTTTTGAATCCTAAAGGACTGATTAGTTTGAACTCTTAGAAAATGGATCACATTCCTGAACATTACATTACAATTAAAAACATAAAATAAAACATAGATAATCCATTGAGAATTACATTATTCTACACGCTTAAAATTGTATATCATTCTTAATATACATATTCACATTCTGGAAAAAATTGATCATAAGAAAGGGGTGAGCATAGATGCTCATTGAGGGTAAATAATATAGCAGAAGCTTTCATAAATAAGCCTAAATTTTTAAGACAAGGTGTATAACTATAACATAATCTTTTTAAAAACAATTATTAGCATTATATGTTATGAGTAAATTGTACCATATAAAAGAATCACATGAGTTTGAATACATAACTAGAGGTGTTATACTAGTCAAATAATCAAATGGAACTAATCTCATAAATAGGGAATGAATAATTTCGGACATCATAACTATACCATAAAGGCCTCATGCTAAGACTATACATAAACGGGTAAGATGTTAGTAAAAACCCAAACTAGGTCATCTAAATAGAACTACCAATGCATTGAGGGGATGCCATTAACCAGTAGCTAATCTGTAGGGATTTAATTAAATGGTCCAAAACTCATCACTTACTAAGTATAATAAATTCCTCATATTAAAAGAGAAAAACATAAATATTCATATTAAAACTAGTATACATAATTTTAATACATAAACTATAAACCATGAATATTATCAAAATAGTACATCCACACCTAAAAATATCATAAACCATTCAATACAATATAGTAGATTTTATCATAATAAATCAACCCAAATTAAATATAAAATACATTAAAGGATGTTGACATAATCTAATAAAATCATAAAAACTTATTGAGAGAAAGACCCATTTTTTAATCTGAAACAATTTAAAATACCTGAAATATTAAAATAAAATGCCTCTTTTGAAAATAAACTTGTAATATTATAATGAAATCATTAAAATGTTATGGTATCATGATGGAGGAAAAATCCTCTTGCACCACAAAATTTAAAAAAACTTTCCTTTTATAAGAAAATCTATAAAGTTCCTCTAGAAAATGATAGAAATATTCCTTTCAAAACATTTTATAAAAATTAAAACATGGGTAAAAATGACTTTAGTTTTTTATACAGAAACAGAAATAGTATTTTGAAAAAAGAATTATGATACATGGTTATGGATGATAAATATTACCCTATAGATACTTATTTATAAACAATCTTGGATAACAATGAGGCTGTGAAATAACCCTTACCTTAAACTTTCCTTTAGTTGAGGGCAAGTTAACATCATTTATAATGGTTAAATCATGTTGTTAAATTATAACTGAACCATATCCATATTTATGGAATCATATATGATATTATTATACCATTTGGTTAATAATATTTCATTATTACCATTGTTTTGGGTGTTAACCACCTCGTTTTCCTATGCGTGTTTTTTCATGTAAGTCATTTTTCTTTTGCATATGATATATTTCATTCAAATATATAATGACAAAAAGTTAATTAATATCATATTTAGTCATAATATAATTTTTATAATCATTCATGAATTGTTAAAATGTAAAATGAATCTCATCATGCCATGGAGACCGCATGCCGTTCATACGCACGATTGACGATATCATTCACTTAATGGTTAAATAATATATAATTGGATAGTATATTAATTATAATAAATCATTATCATGTCATATTAATTATTTATATCCATTACATTTATCGTTATACCCATCCAAATAAGCTAGTGATGAAAACAATTACATTACAAAAATGGAGACAGTAAGCTGCACACATTCACACATGGTGATATTGTTTTTCATAAGACTGATAAAAAGAAGAAAATGGTATTAATGTAATAATAATAACACCTCAGTATATATATGATAACTAATTTTTCAATTTAGTATGAAAAAACAATAGAAATAAGAAGTATAAGAATAAGATAAATTGAATTGAATTAGTAACACAATTACCTCTTTTTCAATGAACTTCCTTTGGATCTCCTCTTAGGGACACTAAGGATGATAGTTTTGGAAAACCAAGACCTATAGAAGTTAAATAAAGATGTTTAAAAGATAATTTGGTTGGGTTTTTGGAGTTATAATGCTAAAAGTGGATTGAGTAAGTGAGGGAGGAGGTTCCCTTTTATAATTGAGGTGAGGGGCACTTTTTGAAATCCCCACCATATAAAAACATAATAAGACTATTATTGATAAAAATACTTAAAAATGACCCATAAATGGAAATGATAAGAACTTATATACTATATCCCATATTCTTGAGATTATTTAACATTTTTATGATTTTTCAATAATTTAATAATAAATTAATTCAATAAGATATTATTATTTTCAATTTTAGTATAATTATTTTAATTTGACATTAAATAACTGAATACAAGGGGTAATTCAAATTTAATGATTTAAAACATCATTATTACATCCCATAAGTCTATAAAATTAAACATATACATTAAATAATCCCAAATATGTCCAAATAAATATTATTAAAATCAATTAGTTTATTTTTCTTATTGACTAAACAATTATTGTGTTAGTATTGATGAAACTTTTAAAGTAATTATATAATTTATAAAAATAAAAAATAAAATTATATATTGAAAATAACTTCCATAGGATAAAAATATACATTTATTTTCTTTCATAACTGGGTTTTCACCCTATGTGGACACATAAAAGGTATTGAAAACCAAGAGAGTGATATTTTGTAACTATCTTTGATTTATGTAATATATGATTTATTTTCATGGTAAAGTGTCCATTAAACAACTAAAAATAGATAATAATGTTATAAGGTTCAAATATTATTCATAAAATAAATTTTTGAAAAATATTTATTATTTTTTTAATCATTATATTTTCATTTTAACCCTTATTTAACCCCTTAAACTCTTACCATGATATCATGTAATTTATACATTTAAGGGTTAATATTGTTACTATAAAATGCCAAAAGAACACAAAATATATCATTTATGATATATTTAACCTTATTATAGTTATTGGGATAAATTTTATATTTTATGATATTTATATCATTTAATAAAAAATTACTTATTCTAAAATATCTTAAATGTCAATTTTGACACTCTTCATTATTTTTTCTAATAAAAAATTCAAACCAACAATATAAATTCTATACAAGCCTTATAAAAAATTTATAACTTGTATAATTCATCAATAAAAATCTTGGATGATATCAAATCACTCAAAGTATAATTATATTTGTATTTTTAAGATCATTTATTTGATTCTTCCATTATTTAATCAATTATTGCATCATCATTGTGTCATCCTTGAAGTTAAATATTTTATCATTAATAATTATAAATAAATTATAATGATTTAGAAAAATATTTTATATTTCAAATTACAATTTATAGTCTAGTTTACCTTTTTTATAACCCTATAATAAAAATGGTTTAGTTATTAAATATTTGATTATGTCATTTTTAACTTATCTTTAAATAAAATATTATAAATGTTATATTCTTTCCCAAGCGGCTTAAAAAGGTCTTAATTTCCGCCTAAGGTTGATATTTTTCAAAACCCACCCATAAAATTAATTTAGTAAAATTATTAGAGAAACTTAATAATTCTTATAATATTATTTTTATCCTTAATTACCCGATTGACCTTTAACCGTGGTAAAAAAAATAAAGTTAATATTCAAAATAAGTTAGTTTGATCCTATAAACCAGAAATTTCATATTGATTACAACAATTTATGTATGTTTTTTCAAATTTAATTCACAAAAGTGGTTAAATTTAGATTAACACTAACCCCCGTAGATGTGGTGGGAAGGTGGGTAAAAGCGACGTTCAAAAGTTCATCAAGTTTTTATATCTAAATTTAATATAAAAATGATTCCATTGAACAGTTTTTATTATTATATGTATTATTGATCTATCATGACTTTAAAAACCAATTTAAAATATAATAATTATTGAAACAAAAAGTCAATTTTTAATTACAATGTAGTATATTTCACTATTCCTCAAAAAAATGAGACTTCTCAGAAAAATACCAAAAACTAACCCTAAAACAATTTAAATAATCAAAATTCAAATAATAAATTTATGTTGTCAAATAAAATATATTAAATTGTCAAAATAGTGTTTAAAATTTCTTCTCCATTAAAAGGCTGTAAAACTTGATCTTGCGTATAACACAAGTTAACTTAGTGTTGTGTGTGGCATAAGATTAACTTTGTGTATAAATCATGCTAACAAAAAAATTATTATATAAGGAAAATATTGTGAAGTCTTGGGGTGTTACATTCTCCCATATTTTAATAAATTTCATCCTCACAATTTTTTAATTTGGGTTTGGTAACTAAGGTTTGACTATTCAAAATTATTTTTTTGAAATCCCACATTGGAACAAGAGTTGATAAAACATCCACTTTAAAATAAAGAAGGATACTATGAAGATCAATAAAGATAATACATACTAGTTATCCATGTAGGAAAACATGGAAAAGGAATAGAAATATATCCATCAAGTTCTTATGGAGAGTGATAGATAACATGGCTAAGAGAAAGTTACAATCACAACGGTGTAAATCTGCAATGATCTAAGGGACCATTTTATTTATCATAAAAGAAGGTACTAGGATAATAATTATTATTTCAAGATCCTTTTTCTAAGAACATACTTAATTTATTTACATATCATAAGCATAGTCTAATCCTTTGGTTGTGCTTTGGTTTATTTTCAGTTCATCCTTTACACCTGGAAATATGTGTTCAAAATGAATTTTTCATGTCTAAATCACTTTTATTAATAATAAGATCCATGATCCAGTCCACTAGGTTTTAAATTTTTACCAAAATTGTTAGCATAGGTTACCCAATATTATTATTCATTCGTTAAACTCAAACAAAAATATCCAATGTTTAACTTAATCCATTCCAACCTTAAGACTCATCCAAAACAAATCTTTCCAAATTTACAGTCCAAAAATTTATAAGGAAGGTCACTAAATTTCCTAAAATCAATTTAACATAAAATTTTACCCAAACAAGATAATGTATATATTTTTTTCACATACCAAATATATGAATTCCTTGATCACCAAAATACCTTAATGAAAACATGAACACTTCTAAATCTATAGGGAATAAGTAATATAGTACAGTCCTTATAGATCTCATTATTCCTATAACCAGAGAACCATTGATGATATAATTCATGAATCTAAATACACAAGAACATTAATAAATATGATTCATTCTTAAAAAATTAAGAATTAGTTATCTTCTTATTCCTTAATACCTCCTTCATTTAATTTTCCTTTTTTAGTCTCTTCATCATCAGCAGTATAACCATTACGTGTATAACCTTGATGATTATAACTATTAACCAAAACTCAAAGCATACTGGGAGAAAAACCAATCTTTGTGATATAGTCATCAAGAATGATTTTTAGGATTTTTAAATGATGGAATATTATTCACAATCAACAAGTCTATAATATTAACATAGGTTATCTATTACAAAATATAAATGATGACATATTATACTTAGACTTATCCTCAAATTCATTCATAGGGTTATATTTTCAAATCATTTATTTCTAAATCTAGTTTCCAAGGTTGTTTGTAAACTTTCTTTGGTACCAACTGTACTGAACCAACCCTATAAGACCGGAGATGATGCATTATTTTAATCCATTGGAATATATAGAAGTCTTGAATCACAATGGACCTATTTCTTTAGCAGTCTTGTAAAATAGATTAAATACAAGAACTTTTCATTGCAATTCAGAACATAAAATATGACATAGATAATCTTTTTAGAATTTTATTATTCTTCTATCCTAACACAGAATATCAATAATTATATAAATCCTCACATCCTAGGAAAAATGAAACATATTAAATGGGTGATCTCATATGATCATTAAGGTTAAATAATATAGAAGAATCTTTCATAAATAAGCATAAAATTTTAAAGCAAGTTGTATAACTGAAACACATGCCCTCTAAACGTAATTTTGAGCATAATGTAGAAAGAATAAATAATACCGTATAAAATAATCACATTATATTTAAGGCATAAGAATGGATATTATACTAGTTGAATAATCACTTTGAACTAATCTCATAATGATGGAATGTATGATGTTAGATATCATAACCATACCGTCAAGGCCTCATGCCAAGACCACACATAAACGAGTAAGATGTTAGTCCAAAACCAAACTAGTTTATCTTAAGAGAACTACCAATGAATCTAGGGGATTTCATTAACCATTCCCTAACATGTAGGGATTTCCTTAAATGATCCCCAACCCATTGCATACTAATCCCAATGCATTATTCATATGAAAAGGGTGAAACATAAACATTTTTATTAACACTAGAATACTAAATGTTAATATATTAACCATAAACCATGAATGGTATCGAAATTGAACATCCACAGGCAAACATATCATAAAACCTTCAATAAAATATGGTAGATTCTATCATAAGAAATCAACCTCATTGAAACATAAAATCCAATAATGTTTTTTGACATAATCAAATAAAATCATTAAAAATTCATGTGAGAAATACACCATTTTTAATTTAAAATCAATTAAAAGATGAAAACTTTTAAAAGAATTTTCTTAAAATAAAAATTTAATCTTGTAAGGGAAGCTTTAAAATTTCAGGGTTCTATGATAGAAAAAAAATCAACCCAGGTCGAATAAGTTAAAAAACATTTCTTTCATCGAGAAAGCCATAAAGTACCTCATTTGGAAAATGACAGAAAGATTCATTTCAAAACGTTTTATAAAAATTCAAACATGGGACAAAATGACTTTAAAAAACTATTGAGAAATATTAATAATATTTTAAAAAATATTTTAATGAAATATCAACAAGGATGATAAATATGCCCCAGTAGATACTTATGTATAAATAATCTCAATTAATAATGAGATTGTGAAATAACATTTGCCTTGTACTTTCATTTATTTGAGGGTGAATTAACCTCTTTTATAATGGTTAAATCATGTTATTTAATTATATTATAACCACATTAATATTTATGATATCATATATGATACTAATATAATATTTTGTTAATAATATTTCAGTATTATCATTATTTTGGGTGTTAACTACTTCATTTTCCTGTGCATATTTTGTCATTAAAGTATTGTTTATTATGAATAGGATGTATTTTAATCATATCTATAATGATATTAAGTTAATAAATATTATATTTACTCATCACATAAATTTTTTAATCATTCTTTAATGTTTAACATAGGTAATGAATCTCATCCTCATGGATACAGTTGGACGTACGTATGCACAAGCGACAATATCATTCCCTTAATGGTCAAATAGTTTGTAATTGGATGGTATATTAATCATAAAAAATAATTATCATGTCATATTGATTATTTATATCCATTATATTCATCATTATATGTATCCAAATAAAGGGGTGATGAAAAACAAATTACACTATGACGTGGAGAAAGTAAGCCATAGATACACACGAATGGTGATGTTGTTTTTCTTAAGTTAGATAAAAATAATAATATTGTTGTGCCATAACCATAATAACGTCTCATTATATATATTATACTGTATTTATTACTTTAGTATGAAAAAAATAGAAATAGTAAGTAAAATGAAATGATAAATTGAATTGAATTGGTAACACAATTACCTCATCTTGATGGACTTCCATTGGATCTCCTATTAGGGATAGTATGGATGGCCTTTTTGAAAAACCATGGCTTCTAAAATTTAACTAAAAATGTTTAGTGGTGAATTGTACATGGTTTGGTCGAGCTATAATGCTCAATGTTATGTGATTAAGTGTGGGAGGATGTGCGCTTTTATAATTGAGGTTAGGGGAACTTTTAGAAATTGTAAAAATATTAATATATAATAAGACTATTCTAGATCAAAATACTTAAAAATGGCCCAAAAAAACTTGTAATACATTATTGATTATATACTATCCCATTGTGATTTTTTAACATTTTTGTGATTTTAAAATAATTTAATAATAAATATATTCAATAAGATATTATTATTGCCAAATTTAATTCAATTCTTTTAATTTGACATTAAATACCTAAAGAAAAGTTAGAATTAGACTATAATACTTTAAAAAATAATTATTATATCCTATAGGTCTATAAATTTGACTATAAACATTAACTCACCCCAAATATATCAAAATTAATATTATTAAAATCAATTATTTTTATTTTTCATATTGATTAAATAAATATAGTTTTAGTATTGAAAAAGATTTTAAGGTAGTTATATAATTTATAAAAACTAAAAATAGATTTTTATAATGAAAATAACTTACTTAGGATAAAAATATATATTTAGTTTTTCTCATATCTTGGTTTTGTCTCTTTGTGGACACATAAAAGATATCAAAAATAAAGAGAGTAATATTTCACAACTATCATTGATTTAAGTAATATATAATTTATTTTCATGGAATAATGTCTATTAAAAAACTAAAAATTTATTATAAAGTAATAAGAGTATAATATTATATATCTAATAATTTTTTGTCAAATTTTTATTATTTTTTAATCACTATCTCTTTGTTTTAACCCTTATTTAACCCCTATAACTCTTACCGTGATATCATGTAATTTATAAATTAAGGTTTTATATTATTATTATAAAATGAAAAAAGAACCAAAATAGATCATTTTTGATATCTTTAAACATAGTATAGTTAGTTGGCCTAATTTTGGATTTTTATGAATTTTATATCATCTAATAAAATAGTAATTATTTTAAAACATCTTAAATATCAATTTTGACAGATTTCATTATTTTATCCCATAAAAAATAAAACCAACAATTTAAATTAGATAAAAGGCTTCTAAAACATTAATAAAATGCCAAATTAATGTTTAAAAATTTCTAATAACATTAAAACACTCAAATTATATTAATATTAATATTTTTAGTATCATTTATTTGATTCTTCCATTATTTAAACAATTAGTGTATCATCATTGTGTCATCATTTTAGTTGATTATTTTAACATTAAAAATTATACATAAATTATGATTATAGAGATAAGAATTTTCTCTTTCAAATTACTATTTATAGTTTGGTTTATATTTTTTACAATCATAAAACAATGGATTAGTTATTAAAATTGTGAGTATGAAATTTTTAACTAACCCTTAAATAAACTATTATAAAAGTCATATTTTTACAAAAGTGGATTAAAAAGGTTAAAATTTTGGCATAAGGTTTATTTGAATTTAATTAAACTCATACAATGAAATTATGACAAGTGTTAGAGTAAAATTATAATGATTATAATATTATTTTTACCCTTAATTACCCGGTTTATCTTTAACCGTGGTAAAAAAGTATTAATGTTATTATTCACAAAAAATTAAGTTGATCCTACGAGACCAAAAATTTCATAATGATTACAACCATGTATTTTAATTTTTAGAAATTATATTCATATTAGTGGCTAAATTATATTCAACAGTAATCCCGAAAATGTGGTTAGAAGGTGGGTAACAGAGATGTTGAAAAGTACATTAAGTTTTAATATCTAATTTTAATATAAAAATGATTCCAATGACCTAAACTGAATTACTATCTTTATTATTGAAATACCTTTACTTTAAAAATAAATTTTAAATATAATAATTATTTAAATTAAAATGAAAATTTTAACTACAATTTGGTATTTTTTATTATTCATAAAAAACGAAACTTCCCATAAAATTACCAAAAACTCACCCTAAGATAAATTTGATATTAAAAATTCAAAGAAGAAATTTATTTTGTAAAATAAAATATATAAAACTATAAAAAGTGGTATTTAAAATAAGTTCATCATTAAAATATGATAAAACGTGATTTTGTGTGTAATGCAAGCTAACATAGTATTGTGTGTATCATAAGTTTAACTTTGTGTATAAAGCATGATAATAAAATTAAAATTTATTATATAAGGAAAATATTGTGAAGTCTTGGGTGATATATAAGGAAACATTAAAAGACCCGTAGGTTTAAATTCATATGCCTCAATACATGATCTGAATTCCCAAAGAACTGATTACACTAGAACTACCCCTCCACATCATCATTTTTGTTGATGAAACCTATCTATGAACCTCACATAGATGAAAAATTGGAATTTCCCCACAATATGATTCATAGTGCATAGTACAAATGGCGACTTTCATACCCACCAATTCTTATAATATATTTATATATACTCTAGTGGCTACTACTTTCTTTGATTCCTATTATAGGGCCTGCGATGTGTGTCAAACCCAACTACTTCATTGTTTGAACCCTCATAAATTCACCCCCACCACAAACTAATCTTAGGATTCATAAAATATTATAGGGTGTGTTAACCACTCGACTACCACCACGACTGCATCTCTTCACTCACATGAATTAACTATTATTTTAATTAAACAATGACGCACTATATCACTATCATACTTAATAATGCATAATTTTTTATGTTATTTTATTTATATTTTTTTGTTTTCCTATATTTAAGTAAACCTTATATTTGGGTTCGATCCCTATTCATAGATTTACTATTTTTTAATAGGTAACATAAGTAAAACATTCCATAATTCTTATTACAAGTCGTCAAATTTTATCATCATTGTTAAAGAAGTCATATTCAATAAAGAAAATCTCAAAACTAAATAAAATCATATATTTTTCAAAAAAAACTATGAAAACCAAATATATTATGTGCTAATTTCAAGCATTTTTGAACATAATCACAATTTGTTTTTTTTCCATGCATAGAAGAATAAAATTTGAAAATATTGGTCCACTCATATGTAGAATTAAAAATAATTTACATTCTCATAAAAATGTTAGAAAAACAAAAAATGAAAGACAATATGTAGGTAATTGATCACCATAGATATTTAATTCCACTTTATCCTAGAGAAAAAGTAATTCAGAGGTGTTGTCTTAGGTAGTTTTACCTTCTTTATCTTTCTAGTAATCCATCAAGCATTAGAAAATACCTAGGACTCAGAAAAATGAGATAAAAAAGTAATTCCATTCCTTGATTCCATCCTTGAATGGATTACCTAATGAAAATAGTCTCAACCTTATAAAAGATTTCAATAGTATGATACAGTAACTCCCACTTCACATGATGAGTAAGGAAGAGTTAAGGATTAATGTATTTCATTTTTCTTCATGAGAAATTATTGAAACCAATTTCAATAATTATATGAGGATATTTTTGAAAAATGTGATTGAGACGTTAATTATTTTATGATGAAGTATTACCTTACAAGAATAATATCTAAAATTAGGTATAAAATAACTAGTTTCATTTCGAATGTGGGTGAGACGTTTCAAAAGACATGGGATAGGTTTATAGGTTTAATTAGGTAGTTTCATAACCATTATTGAACTCCAAATATTCTTATAGAGAACTTTTATAGTAACCTTACCCCTCGCCAAAAAATTTCAATAGATCAATTCCTAGGAAGAGACTTATTTGATAAAACCATTGAAGAATTAAAATATTTTTTCTATACTCTTTCACAAAACTCACAACACAAGTGTTAAAATGAGAAGGACCATACATAGAAAAGAAATAAACTCTTTTCAAAAAGTTTATGATCAATATTATGATATTTATAATGAAAACTTTAATTACTCTATTAAATAATAGTGTCATCATTATGGAATTTTGGATACTTTAGTACCCACTGTCCCGACCTTAAATTACCCTCCCAATAAACTGAAAATTCTAAATTGCATGTATTTGGAACTATAATGAAAACTAGAGGTGAATAAATCTAAAATAACTTCAATCAAGGATATATAAATTCCCAAAAACTCTCTTAGAGAGTGAAATGTGTGTTTTGACCAACTGCTACACCTTGATTCCCACTAGAACCACGGAAATGGTTTTAAAACCAATATTTTTTTGGGTTATATAACTATAATGATGAAATTAATGGCATTTTATAGGATTTGACAAGATATTTTTACTCACAAAGATCTGAATTTGATTAACCAAAAGCATAATATCAAATTGATAAAGTGTAATTTTATGTAGGGATGTAATGTCTGAATATACAAATGGGACAACTATCTAGGTTAATAAACAAAAGTGATAAGAGTAAACTTCTTAGAAAAATTAAGGTGAATTTTATTGAGTATTTATTAGGTGTAACTACTCGATGTTAGATAAAACTCATAAAGAAAGAAGAAATAACTTTGGTGTAATATAACATAAAATTACTAGTGAAGCTAAAAAAAATGAAAATCTTGGATCTAGAAATTAGGATGGACCTATGGAAATTGATATAAAACCTCTTTATCCACAATAAAAATAGGATAAAAATACTATAAAGTTCATTGGGAATAAAAGGAAATAAAAGTATAAGAAATAACTTGAGTGGATGCCTACTATTGGGAATAATTTGACCCCAAACATCTTTATACCTTAGAGAGTTAAGAAAAATAACCAAGAATATAAACTTCTCAAATTCCATGAGATTTTTAAAAATATCCAAATTAATTTAGATTTCCATTAATCTTTATTTGAATTCTCATTATATCTAATAAAATTTAAAAATATTAATTCAAATAAGAAAAATATGGAAGAGTTTTCCACCTATATCCTTATAGAGGAGTATAGGGCTATTATTCAGAATAGGATACCCCATAAAGTCAAATATCTTACCATATTTGTTATCCTATGCACTATATGGAATATTTGACATTTTATTTTAATTTGTGTCCTTGGATATATCAATAATACGATCCATTATTCAATGTCTTTATAACTTAAATTTTTAGACCAATTTCACACCATAGTGGTCCTATAGTTGGATAATCACTCTATCACACACCCCATAAGAAGTGTGGATGATTTGATTATGGGAGATGAATTTTTTTACATAATGACTTTATAATCTTAGACATGTAATGTGAAAATGAAGTCTCTATAATTGTTTGTAAGACATTAATTACTATTGTAGTTGTATCAATTAATGTTTCTATGGATAAATTAATCTTCAAATTTGGTGAAAAACTGATCATTAAAACGATTTTGATAAAACTAAGGTTTTACCACATGGTAGAAACCACTATAGAGATTAAATGTTTGAATTTGATGAACTAGATGATGCAGGAGAAAAAAAATATTAGAGGATTAGTGACGGAAATCATAGTTGATATGTGAACTATTGAAACTTTCATGGGAATCAGTTCAAGTAAGTAAAAGATACCCATTAATTCTAATGAGGATGGGTTTTGGAAAATCTTGATAGATTTACAAAGTAAAACATTCTCAAAAGAAATCAGGAAACTATAAGTTAGGAGATATCCATTATGGTTAGTATTGAAGAGGAAAGTTTCTTTACCTCTAATTCATTTTTAAGAAACCCTTTGGAGAACTCATTCCATATAGGCACATGAGTGCACATTATAGCCAATAAGAAACAAAATTATTGTCTAAAAATATCCATCTCATATACAATAATCATTTCTAGGTGATAATTCTTTACAACCTACGATCATTTAAGAAAAACTATGAACATGTTTAGAGAAAATTTTTTGATGTGTTTAAAAGGTAAAAAAACTACCATATCTTAGACCATAACTATCATAAATGGATTATCCCTAAATTTTTCATGAAAAGGATCTCAATAGATCTGGATCACAAACTAAGGGTTGAGGGAAAAAATAATATCACCCAAAATATGAATTAATTCTTAAGATAAATAACACAATTACACCTTGATGATGGGATTATTTTCCCTTTTCCAATATCCCTTGGGATAGCCAAGTCTAATTGGTCCCAAAAAAAGGAGGTGTCACTTCTATCATAAATGAAAAGAATGAGAGAATCAGGTTAGGAAGTTGACTACATGGAGAGTTTATATTGAATTTACGAAACTCATCTTAGGTACTAGAAAGGACTAATTTTCCAATCCATTCATAGATAATATTTATGATAATATTTCTATTGATGACTTTTTATATTTATGGATTGATATTTTGGTTACAAACAGATTCCTATTTTCTCAAAAGTTCAAGATAACACTACATTCACATTTCCCTTAAATATATTTTAATTTTGGAAAATTCCCTTTAGATTGTGTGGTTACCTAGATACCTTCCAAATATATATGATGACTATTTTTTCCCAAATTATTGAATAGATTATTGAGTTTATTATAGATAAAATTGAAATACTGGTCAGTATATTTTTGGATATTTAGAAACTATATAACTATTTTTGGAAAGGATTCAAGAGACCAACCATGTTATTTATTTGAAAAACTTAAAATTCATGGTCACTTACATAGATATGAAGTTTCAAAGAGGGGAATATTGGTGGATAATACAATGATATAATTACATAAAAAGATACATCCCTATGATAATTTCATGGTTGTTAGAATATTTTTAGGGAATGTTGGTTTTGAACAAATATTTATTAAAATCATTCATAAAATCAGAAGTCCCATTTTTTAATCTTTTGGTGAAGGATACACCATTAAATTTTTATGACAAATTTTCAGTATCTATCATGTTTCTTAAAGAAAATTTGAAATCTTTAACCCTTATTATTTACCTAAATTGGAAACTCTATTTTGAATTAATGTGTGATGCTAGTAATCTTACTACAAGGTTTTTTTGTGAAATAGGGAGGTAAAAATAATTTATTTGGTGTATTATAATAATAAATTTCTAGATGATACTCAAAATAATAACCCCAATATAGACAAGAAGTCTCTAGAATTTTTTTCTCTTGATATATTCAGAAAATATTTATTATGGTCTATGTTTATAGTGTTTACTAATCATGATTTTCAAAATTACCTACTACTAAAGAAATATGAAAAACAAATATTGATGATATGGATCCTTTTATTTTAATAATTTTATTTATAAAATATAGATAATAAAGGAGTTGAAAATTTGGTGGATGATCACCTATCTAGGATTCCCAATACCACAAATGATGACCCAAAGGAGATCAATTCCCTTTTATTTGACTAAAAATAGTTTGAAGTTTCAGTAAACCAAAATAATTGGTATGTAATGTTTTTTAAAATTTTTATATAGTAAGAGTGATCCCAAGGGATATTTCATATAATTAGAGAAATAAATTTACATTATAAAATAATTGAAAAAAATTATATCACTCTATACTCTTTATAAGGTGTACTGATGTAATCCTTAGGAGGTGTGTACCTACGGAGGACATGTCTTCCATTTTATAATGTTTCCACTCTTCACCACGGGGAGAACACCATGGGGGAGAAAGAAAAACCTCAAAAGTAATTCAATATTGATTTTATAGAATTACTCTTTTCAAGGATTATTGGGCATTGTTGTGGGTAGTGAGAAATGTCAGTGAATAGGAAATATTGGTAGAAAACATAAGTTTACCAAAATGGGAATTCTAGAAGTTGAAACCATTGGATTGAGGGGGAGAAATTTTATAGGACCATTTACAAATTATAAAGGGAATGAGTATATTAATATATCTATGGATTATTTTTCTATATGGATATAGGATATTAATCTTTAGATGATTCATGCTAATAGTGTAGTGAAATTCATTAAAAAGATCATTTTATCAGGATTTGGTAAGGCCAAGGACTTCACCACTAATAATGAATCACAATTCACGAATGTTAAATTTTATTATTTAATTAAAAATTTGAAATCATGCACAAAAATATAATTATATATCATTCATAATCAAATGGGAAAGCTAAAATCTCTAATTGGAAATTAGAATAGATTGTATAAAAAACGGTGACTAGTTAATGGAAATTTTTGTTTGTGATGCTAGATGTGACCTTTTGAGAATATAAAATTAATTTTATATTATGATATAAATTAATCCTTACAAGAATATTTTTGTAAAAGTATTTCATTTACCCATGGAGATTCAACAAAAGTCTTATTAAACTGTCAAGGAATTAAATATTGATTTCAAATTTTCTGGTGAGTAAAATTTTCTAGATCTGAGAGAGTTATATGTGATTAGTAGGTAAGCATATGATAATGATAAGATATAAATATAAATAACTAAAGATTTCCATAAATTTATCATTCAGAATAAAAACATTTAAATTTCTTAAAGAGTGATTCTTTTCAATTTAAGGCTAAATGTTTTTCCAAGAAAAATCACAACCAAACATCCTGGATCATTTACCATCCTAAGAGTTCTAGTCAATGGGGATATGGATATAGTATGATAAGTGTATATTAATTTATTATTTAATGTGAAAAGGGTTAATCATTATTTTTAACAGAATACAAAGGTATTGTCTACCATCTCTATGCTAGAGGATTTATTTTTCACTGAGTTGAAATGAAGAATTAAAATTCAATGTTTCAAGAGAGTCATCCTATGGACATATTTTTTTGTTTTCTTTTATTTGGAAAAATAAACCTCTTTATATATGTCTATAGTTTCTTGTTTCCAAATATATTCAATCATGAACTATTATAGTCGATCTATCTTATCATGATTTATTAGGTTTAACATAATGTCGATTGGTTTTTTCTTTTTGGTCAATTTACATCACAATTGAAATAACTCTACTTTTGGTTGATTTTATTGGTGTAGTTTGTTTCCTTTCATATTCAGTGGTCATTGAAAATATAGGTTTTTCATGGTTTAATATATGATATGATCACCATTGTGGATCATAGTTCACTATGGTTTCTCAATGACTTTATCAGATAGAGTTAGAAATACTTGGAAGAGTACAATGACTGTACGGATCAATTGATTATCTGTAAATATCATATAGAATTTTATATAATCATAAATCTCTCATGTGTATGAATCATTTAAGGGTAGTTTTCCTACATATACATCATTATCCATTTCATTAACATTAATTCATTGTGCATAGGGATCAAATGATCCTATATAATCATTAATTTCCCTTATGCATAAATATGAATCTCCGATTGAGTAAACATAAAATTACCTCATATGAGGATAAATTTTTATTGTGGAATAATAAATTCCATAATTATAAAAATTATTTCAATTGATACTCAAGTATCAGAAAGGGGTGAATACTGGAACTACCTGAATCAATTTTAATTGAAACTCAACTTGGGGATTTCTCTATTATGAGCATTAACTATTTGAATATAATTGTATTTTTTCATCAACTTATAGGTTATGAAAAATTACCAACCCGGGTGGTCTTAATTAATGTACAGAAATAAGTTTTCCTTGGATGAAATTTAATATTGATAAATCATTATTTCAAGGTAGTTGTATTTTTAAATTATAAACCATATTCTTCCTTTATTATTGTTTTTTTGGAGTTGTGTGTGAGTTTTTAAGGTTGTTTAAAGTCTATCAACTATATGAAACTAAGTTTGTGTGGATAATTATAAAATTTATGAACTTAGTTGAGTTTTTTTCCTAGGTTTCTTAGTGTTATTATTTCCTTTCAATTTATATAATTTTTTATTTTTATGGTCAAACCTACTCAAACAAGAAAAAGATAAAAGATATGGGTGAGTATAGTTAAGAAGATGATTTTTTTGAATAAAATCACTATTATCATATTATAATCATATTATTTATATATTTTTTATATGGTCATTCATAATTTATATAAGACTACAAAAGAATATAAATTTGATGAAAACAGAATATGTCACTTTCGTAGAGGTGGTAGTCCACACCTATACACGGGCGTGATGTTTGTTTTCCATTGATAGGGAAGAATAAAGGGAATGGTTTATAAATATATAATATTAATAATTTTATAAATATTATAAAAATCCATTAAATACTAATTTTGAACTAGATGTCAATGGTAGAGATAAAAAATCAGACACATTGTTCATGGAGGTAGTAATCTACACGTATGTGTGATGAATTGTTTTACTAAGAACAAGGGAAAAGGTAGTTAATAATTATTACATAAAAAATAATAAAATTTTTTTCTAGAAATAATTCTAATTTAATTATAATATAATAGATAAAATATATCTTAAGAAGGTATAAGAAAAAGAAAATAATTTAAATGGGAAATTAGTAATTAAGAATTTTTAACTTCCTCTTTGGAAAACTCCATTACAAAAGGATTAACCCTTTAAAGAGTGGCCTTTTGAGAAGATCATATCTAATTTGTCATGGTTATAAATTGTAGGTTTGTATTTGGGTAAACTTTATTCTAAACTAAGTGGATTTTTGCCTCATGAGAAGTGTGGTGGTGAAAGATTCTTTTACAAGTGGGGGGAGTGACATTTTTTTAATAATTTTAAAATCAAAGTCACTATTTAAGGGTAAAAAATATCTAATAATGGAAAATAATTGAGTGGGGGAAAGGTTAAGATATAAAAAAACCTAGACATAAATGTTTACACATGTTTTAAACGTTTTTTAGATTCATTTACTCTTATATTTTTCAGTTTCACAATTTTTGGTTTTAATCATGATAACTAATTTTTAATTTGTAATTTACTTTTACTAAATTATAATAAAATGGGAACTAATAAAAAAAATAATTAATTATTCTAAAAATGTAATCATTTTTCAGTAAAAATTCTATGAGTGAGAGAAATTAATTTTAATATTAGCACACATAATGTGTAAAAATAATTTTAATAAAAAGTTAATTATATGCTTAATAATTATTATTATGAAAAAATATTCAATGTTTTTTAGTTATATGACATTAATTGTTTCCTTTTTGAAAAATTAATTAAAATAAAAATATGAAAAATGGTTTTTATCCTAATAAAATATTACTTAAGTTTCAAAATTTTAAGAATGGGGTTTCTAAATTCAGTATAGTATTTTTAAATGAATAATTTTACTCAATAAATATTTATTTGTCATTAAAAAAGTTTTATATTTTTTAAAATTCATAATTAGTTAATGATAATTCGATATGAGCTATGGTATAATTATAAACTGTATTTTTTACTATTCACCTAAAAATAAACTATTTCAGAAAAATCCAAATATTTAAACTTAAGATAACATTTTTCTTATAAATACAAAAAATAAGTTAATTATGTAAAGTTTAAATTATATAATTTTAGATTTTAACTATTAAATAAAAACAAAAATTTATAATGAAAATTGTTTTTTAAAAAAATTACTTTTTAAATATTAATTTTTCTCATTGTTATTTTATATCGATTAATAATTAAATTTGTGTTAATGTTTTATTCATATAAAAAATATATTTTATTCATAATATATTTAGTTTCTTAACATAAATTTCAAATAAATCTAATTTTACAGAAAAAACATTTTTGTATAAAATGATTTTATTAGATATTTAGGAATGCTAATTGAATTTAATTAGTGGATTAGAATTAAAAGTGTCATTTATTTTTTGTTTACAAATATATATCATAATGTGGTACCTATATTTATACTCTCTAATTAAAATTTTACTTAATGATGGTCCTGAAAGGTTCTATGGTTCATTTTTTGTACAGTATTGCATGCAAAGCAAGCTATTGAACACATTAGTTTTCAAAGGAAAATATAATATATAGTATCATGGTGTTTTTTTTGGTAAGATGAGTGATTTCTAGAAAATAGGTCTCCTATATTAGAAAATAGGAAAAACCAATAGTTCAAAACAATCCAAAATAAGGGGAAAACATTTATCCATTTGAAAATTAGGAATTAAATCAGGAGGTAAATGACTTGACCAGGGGAGGTTTGGCCCATCAGCGCATTTGTTGGAAATCATACTAGACAAAAAAATATCCCTATCTGAAAACATTATTAATGATGTAATTAATAGATGAGAGAAACTAAAAAAAATTGATTCATATATTGAAAATCCACTAGAGAATATGAGTAGATCCAGATTTAATATCATGAAAAAAATGGTCGAATCATATTCTATCCATAAATTGTTCCAACCCTAGTATTTATCATAATCCATTGTAGAGATAACCCCATGAATATATTCTTCCAACGTGATAGAAATACCACACGTATCATGTAAATAATCTAAAATGTCTCCATGATAGTTTCTAAAAACATCTCCATAATCTGCTGGACTTAGATTACCTCTTCAAGATCCAACTGTATTGAATTTAATCCATCCAAAAAAGGATAATTCCAATGCACCTCAAAAATACCCAAACAAAGAATTAAATTACCTTTTATATGGATGTTCTTGAGAATAGAAATATTGTGAACTGTGTTCCAGAAATAGGCTTTGCATGAAATTTTCACATTTCTAATAACTGTGAGGATACTATCCAAAGTGGATTGGAAATTTAATGAGATCCTCGCATGAAAAAATATGTTTCTCAATATCTAGAGAATATTGATAAGTTCAGCTGCAGCAGCATGGAAGAGAAGAAAACATGAGTAGAAATCAAAATACGTAACCAACCTTCCATAAAGTCGTAGATAGAAGCATTATAGGGCATTCATATTTCAAATATATCAAATATAACCTTCCACATAGTTGAATTAGTAGTTAATTTTTGGAAAAAATGATTCAAGTCCTCTCAGTGTTGGTGATAGAGAGCACATACTGAATATAAAGAAATTACACACACCTGAAGATAGTTATCAGTAGGGAGATTTCTATATGGAAACCGCCAAACCAAATTAAATGAGGAGGGAGAAAGAACATTCTTGTTCATATTTCCTACCCACTGTTGACCCGTAATAGATATTGTGGCATGAGAATACAAAAATATAGAATTGATAATTCTATTTGGAATAAGCTCCCAAATCCAAAAGTCACCAAGTTCAGAGAAACAATAACCAAGAACAATCTATTTGATGTGATCAGGGAAAACTTCCATGTCAATTATTTGATCCTCAACTGAGATATAAAAATCCATTATGGGATAATCCTAGGTGAGAATATCCAAGAAATAAGAATCATTAAAGTTATTCTTCCAGAACTGAAGAGAGGAATCTTTAGATACTGACCATCTTGCATTTGAAGCAATAAGGGAAAAAGTAGACTCTAGAGAAGGGCACACCAAGGAGTCAAAGTGACTAAATTTCCTAGTTTTTATCTTATATAAGAACCTAGAATGCAAGAAATAGAGAGCTTAAAATTTTTTAAAGGCACATGTAATAGGTTCATTCCCTTCATGTCTATAATTTATGATTATTGCTTCAGAACTACACATATTTTGGTAATGATTTTCATAAGAAGCAATGTTTTTAAGGATATCAGAGTTTCCTCTACTTAAAGGATCAATTAAAGATTAATCTTTAACAGATTATGGAATTTCCATATTCACATTATTTGAGGTCAAGTTTTCAAAAGGAATATTCTACTGGGATTGAGATGTTTTATCTGGATTAGTGTCATAATTCATGTTGGAAGGAAATATCATAGGAGATTGAATTTTTGATAAGGAGGGAAGAATAATCTTATAGCTCGAGTCATGCATCTTACCATCATTATCACTCGAGAGGATCAAGTCTCTATGTAGGTGAGTAACTAAGTCAATGATATCATGTGAAATGACATTGGATATGGACTCCTCTTATAGGTCCAGTTGCATCCAATATACCAATTCATTAATATCCTGATAAATTTCTAAGTCCATGGTACTCTCATCCAAATTATTACCTCTATGAAGAAATTGGATCATCGAATCAATGGGTAGGTAGGGAACATGTTTTTGTTACTCTTCCTCTAAAACATCAGCCCAAGGTTTAGTCAAATTAACTCTTAGATAAGGAGGAATAACTTGGTTCTCCACCAATATAGGTTGATTGGTGATATTTTTCTCAAGATCCATACCTTTTTTCTTATGATTTTTCTTTAATTCCTTCTAGTCTATAGCCTTAGTGGTCTCTCTATCCTTCTTATATAGAACTCTGCAAGTCTAAATAGAACGTCTGATGACCTTTCAAAAGTCACAGAAATTAGGTATTCATTCAAACTCAATATTGAATTTAATTTTTTGATCATTGAAAAGTAAAAAATATATAATCTAGATGTTCAGAATCCAAATTGATATCCACAATTATTCTAGAATAAAAACTAATCTCTCTTTCTAGCGTATTTTGATCCATCTTAATGGGGGTACCAATGAAATAGACAACATCATTAAGAATTTTAGGGTGCCAATACACCCAATTTAATTCATAAAGCTTAATCAAAATTTTAGTGTTGGATTGCTTCTGATTGAAGGGACTAAAATTGAAATACCTTTTTAAAACCCTGAATAATCCATTTTTGAGTTGAAAATTTCTAGTATTTTAAGACATCTTCAAATCCTCTCAATTATAGAAAAATAATATTAGAAAAACCTCTTTTAATCGATATAAGAATGCAATAATGAATTCCCCCAAAAAATTTAAATACTATTTTTAATATTAGTGTAATACCATTGATTATCTACTCTTGAAAAAATCACCCATACGTGAAGTGAGAATCTACAGAACATCAATCTTTTTTGTAGAGTGTCTAGATCTTATACTACTGATAAACTACCATCTTTGAGTTTTTTGATCAAATATGGTTTTAAGGAATACAGTTTAATCAGATCTTGATGGCCCGATAAAACTTTAGCAAAGGAGACACCATATTTTCTTCAAGGAGGACCACTAGAGTTATCATTGTTAGATATACTTTGGTAACCTTTGAAGTCAAACTCCCATTATAGATTGAACAAGTTGATTATCAAATATGTATCTTGGTTCTTAGATCATTTCCAATGACAAAATCAAAATCACCGATTCCCACTCCTTGTATGACCATTTTTCTTTTTTCTATCTCAGTGTGTTACATTGAATCCCACAGAAATAAATTTTATCATCAAAATTTTAATTATCACTCACTAATAAAGTCACTATGGGTATCCATAAGATAGAAAAAATGTAAGATAAAATTTCTTCTAAGACTTTAACGTCATGATCATATGTAAGACTAGGAAAATAATCATTTAACTCTTAATAATCCTATGCAATGATTTTAATTTCTCATAGAAATTTATACAAAATATTCTTCTTTAGTTGGATGATACAACATAGGGTTTTCTAGAGGAATACATTTCAAATCATAATTCTCATGGTCTAAATCCCAAAAAAATATACTAAGACTAAAATGGTTATGATAATATCCTATAAATTCAAAGTAAAAGATCATATGAATACAAAAAATCAATATTTATGGTGTATTCAATGAGGAATCCATTATTTTAAACTATAACACTTTCAATTAAGAAATAATATAATTAGATGACCATATATATCCTTTATTTAAATCTAGGATTTCCATATTAATATTTCTATTGGGTTATCTATATATTCAAATCCCTCATAATAATTTATAAAGAGTGTTTGAATTTCCCAGGAATATCTCCTAGGAGTTTATATCCAGGTGTGCAATCTTAGTCCCACTAATCCTAAACCATGTGAAGGTTAGGTTGATACTCAAATATCCTTTTTAAGGGTGATTACTCATAGGTGGATCTATGCTATATCTGCATCCACATTCCAGTATCCAGACAGAGATGTAATTTCTAGGAGAACCACTCAATCTCTTCTTTACTATATTTTTTATGTTTTCTTATGTATATAGTTATTCCTATAGTTTTTACAAAATTTCTCACATCTAAATTTATAAAAAACATAAAATATATAATATTAACTCAAATAACCAAAAGAATTATCTATATCTTTGAAATTATGATCATCATTAACTTAAGAAACATCGATGGCATTTATAACACTTAAATTATCCTTATCCAATAACATCATAATCTATAAAGTTATCTAAACCCTATAATAATACTAATTATGACATCCTAGATGTAATTATAACATAAATACATGATTTATTGAAAATATTTCATGATAGACCTTCCCATGAACTTTTAGTTGTAGGGTTTTCACGATTTAAGACACATCATGAACTAATATAGGCTATGTATTTCTCACTAAATGGATATTTTTTTCAGTTATATCAGAAAATACTTAATCCATAATAAGTTTTCAATGTCTCTTATAAATTCTCTATACATTATATCTTTCTAGAAATATCATTTATAATACTTTTATTTATAACCTGGGGAAATAGAAATATAAGAAGGGTGAGCTCATATGCTAAAAAAGGGAAAGTACATATCAAAAGATATCATAGAATATACATGACATGAATAATATGGTATGACGTAAATGATAATAAAATAATATCTATATAATAGGTCACATAATCTTAGAATAATTAAATGTATGAACTAATTATATAAATAATCACATGGATTGAAATAATTGGTATCATAGTGATATAACACATAATGTCTAACATCATAAAACATACCATCAAGGAATTATTTTAAGGCATCATAAATATAACATCAAGGCCTCGTTCCAAGCCATCTAAGAATACTATCATGTTTTCATTCCAAGAAATCAAAAATAACTTTTTAAGAATACACTTAATACACAAGATACCGTATCCCATGAGACTATCTAATTCAAAGGGGGGGGGGGGGGGTTATATAATTATTGGCCTCACATGTCAATAATTTTGTTCAATGAATTCATTATATGAAAGTCTTCAATAGTAGTAAAATAGACAATCAAATTTCCTTCATAATCAGTAATATTCTATATTTAAATACAAACATATGGGATATCAATACTTTCCCAAGTCAATAAATAGTATAACATGATCATAATCCATCTAGAGAATGAATGGAGAGGGTTACAAATACACAATAAATTTTCTTTGTAATCTATAATCATATACATATAAAATTCCAACATATGGGATGTAAATACATTCCCTAGTCAATAAATGAGATAATAGGATCATAATCCGTCCATATAATGATGAAAAATGGTATTATTAGAGCATATCAAAAGTGAAACATATGAAATTTTAAGGATTTTTATAGAGAAAAAGCCTTCATTAGAAGAGGACTTTGAATGATATCACATAAGGAAAAAAATAAACAATACTATCAGTTAATACAAAATATAAATCACCCAAGTGGAATATTTCACAAGGGAATGTAGAGAGTGATTCATGAAACATTACTAAAAATTTGTTATATATTTATGAAATAAATAGAAAAATAGAAGCAAAATAATAAATAAATATTTCAAAAAACATTTTTAACATTATCCTAAATAGAAAATTTTATAAGTCTATTTAAAAAAAGTTCAAAATTTGAAAACATTAACTTTAAAAAATATCTTTAATAATGTATCATTGAAAAAGGAAAATATATATATTGTGAAATTTCGACTAGAAGATAAAACATATGATCATAAAAGGAATTGTTTTTAAATATTTTAAAATTCCTTTCATGAAAAAACCACACTCGAAAAAGGGATATTACAACTTAATTTCAAAATGAGGAAAAATGATATATGAAGGTTATATGAGAGAGAACATAATTTGGTTAACAAATATAAATGTAAAAAATAGTGGAAATAAAAAATATAGATAAGGAATACCAGAAAGCTTTAGAAAGAATCAGATTTATTCATAATAACATTATAATTTTTTTAGCCACAAAATTTATTAATGAATATTATTTTAATTGAAAATTACACTTTCCCTAGAGATCGAATATGGAATATCATATTAAATCTAAAATTTATCAATTTAAGTGACTTATTTTAATCCATTTAAAGAAGTAATATTATAACCCCAAGAAACCATGTTTGAGTTAAAAAATACCTTATGAATATAATAATAATTGAAGTAATAATCATTTGGAAATGAGTTCACGAGAAATAATTATAAATCAAAATAAATAAAATTTAAATTTAAATTTTATATGAATGTTGGATGAAATAATATCAATTAGAAGAATGGGGTTCAATGATAACTATTACAACTTAAAAAAAGATGAGTTATGAAAACCATTAAAATTTTAGTAAGAGTTGAATAAAACGAATTAAAGGTATTAATTAAATAAAGGATAGGTAAATACCATGAATTAGGCATTAATATTGAGAATATAATACGATGGGGTAGTATTTACAAAACGTAAATTAATAATAGGTGCATAACTTGAAAACATGCTTTAATGAAATTAAATTGAGATTAAAACCCTTAGCATTAATCCAACTTAGTCAAAAGTGATATAACATCGTATAAAAAAATATCTTAATAACCCATTATAAATTTTTTTATACCTATATCCTTTTATAAACTAAATTCATAGTCACTTATTACAAATATATTAGTTACTTATATTTTATCCTCATTATCAAATGTTATTTGTTTTAATTTTTTGTAGTACTGTTTTCATTATGGAAAAATAGATTCTTGTATTTAGATTAATATATCATCATTTTGAGTTATTTTAAGGTACTGTAATATATTTTGATAATTATTTATGATGATATAATAAAATTTAATTAGTTATTTATTATTCATGATCCCGTGGTTTGTGATAATCTTCTTTAAGTAATTCTTAACGAACAAAAGAGTGGAATAATAATAAGTTAAATATTCATATAACCTTTTTTTAACTATGAAAAAAACATTATTTTCTCATTAATATATAATAACATAGGTAATTATATTTCCAAATTCTTCCATGATAAAATTTTATGTATTTTTATTTTATATGGTTAAACTGACCCAAAAAAGAACATACTATAATATATTTGGTGAGTATGGTTAAGAAAGTAATACTTTTTGAATAATAAAATTGTTATAGATGGATAATTATATTAGTTAGTAGTTTTTAATTAGATGAATCATATTTTAAGATATATTTATAATGAATATAAGACATAATGAAAATGAAATAGGTCACTAATGTGAAGGTTGTAGTCATCTCATGTGCATGAGTGACACATTTTTTTTAATAGAATGAGAGGGTGATATGGAATTATTTATAAATTAATAATATTAATAATTTTATAAATATCATATTATTTAATTAAATATCCATTTTTCACCATTCAAACAATTTAAGGATGAAAAATTAAACACATCATTCATAGTGGTGGTTGTCTGCACGTAAGCATGACGGTTTTTTCTATTTAAAAGGGAAAGGGTAGTTAATGATTATTCCATAATCATAATAAAAATTTTGTTTTATTAATAATAGTTATTTAATTTAATAAAATTGGTAAAATATATCTTAGTGATGTGTATAAAGAATTGAAATAATTGAAATATATGAGTAATTAGGAAATGTTAACTTACTCCTTGGAAAAATCCTCTGTAAAAAGGGTTAGTCCTTTGAAGGGTGGAATGTCGAGAGAACCAGAACCAATAGTATGTGTCCATTAGTTTTGGTGATGTATATGGTCAGATATATTGTTGATATAATTGTTTTCGTGGGTGAGGATATGTGGGGTGGTGGAGGATCCTTTTATAATTGGAGGGTGTGGATTTTTTGTAATAATATAGAAGGTAAAGTATCTATTCAAGGGTTAAAATGGATCAAAAAATGGAAAATAATGGAGTGGGAGGGTTAAGGTCAATAAATACTCATATACATATTATCATAAATATTTTAAATATGTTTTAAGTCATTTTATATTATCTTTCTCACTTTTTTGTATTCTGGGTTTTTACCATTGAAACTATTTTTTAGCAAAGTAATTTAATTTTGATGAATAAAAATACTATTTAAATTATTATATAAATTGTAACTAATTATTAAAAATATAAAATTTCTGTTTTAAAATAAAATATCTAATGGTGAAAGAAAATGATTTTAATATTAGCACACATAACTTGTTGAAACCATTTGTGTAAAATGTGTATTTTATGTTTCAAAATTATGATTAAGATAAAATTGTCATTTTTTTATTTATATGTCATGAATTTATTTATTTTTATCCAAATAAGAGTTATGTGTCTTTAAAAACAAGCCAAAAATGAATTAACCTTTATGGTAACATAATTTTAAAAAAGGATAAAAATAGTTTTTATTCGAATAAAAGAGTACTTAAGTTTTATAATGTTAAAAACATTTTTTTGAAATTAATGATGGTAATTTTATATCAATGATTTTAATCCTTAAAATAAATATTTTTAAATAAATGTTTTATAAGATTTTATGTTCATATATAGTTTATGATAACACAATAAATGGTACGTTATAAATACGAAGTTTATTTTGCACCACTCACCTATAAATCATCTATTTTAGAAAAAATATATATATCAATATAATATTATTATTATAAATACAAAAAATAATTGATTTAGTGAAGATTAAAATTATAAAATTTGATAATTTAACATTTAAATGAAAACATAAAAATATAATGAAGACTGTTTTCATAGGAAAACAACTTTTTAAAATATAAATTATTCTTATTATTATTTATTATATATTAATAATTAAATTTGTGTTAATATATTACTCATATAAAAAAATATTTGTATCCATAATATATTTAGTTTCTTAAAACAAACTGCATAATAAAACAATTTTCTTTAAATTACATTTTTAGCACAAAATTATCTTATTAGTTATTTAGTTATACCGATTTTATATCACCAGTTAATTAGTATTAAAAGTGGAATTTATTTTTATTTATATTTATATTTCATAGTGTGCTTTCCTCTATTTTTTCATATTGATTAAATTACAACTTTATGATAGTTATATAAGGTTTCACAGTTTGTTTTGGTTTTGTGTTACATGTGAAACAAGTTATCAAACACAATATGTTTCAAAGGAAAATATAATTCAAAAATTAAAGGTGTTATAACACACTATGAAATAATCCAAAAAGTGGGCCAACATAAATCACTCAATCATTCCTCCACTATTGAAACATTTATCAAGCTATGTGGTACATGTTGACTATTAATCTGACATGAGTCCATCCCAATCCATGGGAAAATCACACAAATCATGTCATACGTAGATAGATATAAAAATGTTTGAACAAAAAAAAATCACCAATAAAACAAGTGATTCAAATATTTTTGTAACACACTAATATTTTATATGTCTTTTCTATGTAATAAAACTCAACATATTTTATATCTTTCCTTACACATAACCTCGAGTCTATATAAACTATGATATAGTAAACTGTTATAACCTAGTTGTTAATTTGGAAGATATGAATAGTAATAAATAGTTTATGAAAGATATTTATAATTTTTTTATTAATTAAATTGTATTTATTAATTTATAACTTTAAAACACATGGTTTAGTAATTTCATTTTATTCTCTAAAAAAGTGTTTTTTCAAAAATAGGTTTTATCACATATTTTCAAATGAAATTTATAATTAATTTCTACCATTTTTATAAATTTTATTTTATAAAATTAAAAATATTTTAAAATTTAGTATTTCAATATTATCATAGGGTAAATTTTAATATTTTTCTAAAAATATTTATTTTTTAGCGAATAGTGAAAAATACATTTTTTTGTAAAATATGTCTTTTATATTCAATGTAAATTTCTTACTATGTTTTAAATTTGATATTATATTAACCAAAGTGTCCATTAAATATAAATAATATAATTATCTAAAAATTTGTCACCATTATATTTTATTTAGATACAAGTTAATATTTCGGCCTAAGAACACATTTTTCTAAAAAACAATTTTTATGTACGCATTTTGTTTTTATATTAATAAATTAATTTAATATATGTTGACCAATGGTTTTAATGAAATTTATATATTTTAATATTAAATACAATATTTTAATATTCATTTTATGTTTTTTATAAGGAAATGAGTGGAAGTAATTTTTTTACAATGAAAATTTTATTTAAAAAAGAACAGGTTTTTATTGCAATTTTCTTGATTAATTAAAATTTATTTACAACACATATTGAAATTTAATCTAGTAAAATGGTTTCCATATTTATAGTAATAATAATAAATATAATTTAATTGGTTTAGCTTAATTTTTTTTTGTAATAGTGAATAGTAAAAATAGTAAAAATTTCGTACCATAGTTATGGTTAAAACATGTTTATCAGGGGGTAGACCATGAGATAAGGGTGGGATTTCGACCCAAACTTTTAAAAATATTATCGGTTGATGATATTTAAATATTATATTATCCTATATTCAAATAAATGGCAATTTGAAGACACATTCTCATGAAAGTGACCTTAAATCATTGAAAACATTTATGAAATTCCATGTTGTCCTTCCCCTTATTTATAAAAGGTCACCACTTCTATCTCTTATTGACACACTTTTATCCCTCTATGTTAGAAAATAAATACTCCAAAAATTTTCTATAACAATTCCATTATCAAATAGCTTTTCATATTATCCTAATACTAGTCCTATAAGGCTTGAGGAGTAAGCCAAAGGACGTCTCTCAAAGAAGAGGTATATATCTTAACTAAGATCTTTCAATTTTATTTCTTATTCTACTCCACCTAAAATTTTTTATCCTTAAAAAAATATTAATACATTTTAATAAGTATAATAAAATTTTATTATGATTATGTCACAACCATTTAACACCTCTTCTCAATCCAATGCGAGATGAAAGTATCGCTCATGTGTACGTGTAGACTACTGTCTCCACAGAACGATGCGACTAATTTTCCACAAAAAATATTTAATGATTGACTATTATAATAGATTTAATTTTTATATATTATATTTATGTTATAATATTGATTCTATAAATTCTAGTTAATATTTAAATTTCTTTCATTTCATCCATCGAAGAATAAAAATGTCACCCGTGCTTATGTACATACTATTATCTCCACATAGTGATGTAATTAATTTTTCATCACCGCGTTATATGAATGGTAATATATATATATATATATATAATTATAATTTATGATATTTATATCAATATTAACATTCTTGATACGAATGAACTCTGATCAAATGGAAAGGACCATAATCACCGAACCAAAACATACCTGAAAAACAAAGCATTTAACACCTGAAATGATGAGGATTGTGAAAGATAGTTAATCAATGGGTGATAAGGTGTTATAATCAAATAATTTATGGTTTTATATGTATTATTATAAATTTGGCATACAATTAAAATAAATTTAAACTTATTATACTAGAGGTTAGAGAACTTATGAAGCAAGATGGACTTAAGGTAAGGGTTTTTTTTACAATCACATTTTTACCAGTTTTGTTTATGCTTAAATTTTTGATGATGAAATTATATGATTTATCACTCAGTAATATTATGTATATTATTTTAATCTAGTTATTTTTTTAGTTTACAGGTTTTAATTTAATTTTCCTATATTAAAGTACCCAGAAGACTGAAAAATTCTTTTAAGGGAAACCAATTGTTTTTTTCTCTTCATTCAGGTATATTTTATTCCATCTTCAAATTTTAATTAAAATGTTTTAAATAATATTTTTAATATTATATAAATATTTCTTAAATTAATTTTTACTCTTATTTTATAGTGGATAATTTTTTTTAAATGAATATTCAAGTTATTTTTTGAATTAGGTGCTTCTGAATTTTTACCAACCACATGAAAGGAATTTTTGTTTTAATGTACAACGCATGAATGTATTTATTTTCCACCATGAAAAATATTTTATTTTAATATTACTATATAATTTTAGTTTTATATTTTAAAATAATATTTTCCCCTAATATCTTTTAAATTTTTAGATTTTAAATAAGTGATTTCAAATAAAAAGTGTATTTTCCTAAAGCAATGTTCTAGTGGTGTTTTAAAGGTATTTTTTATCAATAATTACATAATTTTATGTTTATTATTATTTATCATGGATATGATCCAATGTTTGAATCTTTAATCATTCTATATAAGGTTTATGATTACGATGATGAAATTTTTACAAAACCCAAATACTTTCCACAAGTTATAATTTGATGATATGATAAATGTTTTATAATATTATGGAACACATATGTATGGTTTAAATATGTGATGGGTGGGATCATAATTATATATCCTTCCAATGAATTGGGTAATGAATGATATCTCATAAGATAGTAAGGACAAGAATGGGTAGTGAACCTAATTCATTTAGGGAATTTTTTTAATAATATAGTTTTGGGACTTAAACTTGACTAAGGAAATATTGGATGGGAAATGGAGATTGGAATCACCCATAAGTATCATGGGTTTGATAAGAAAAGAATGAATGAATTAAAAGAAAATTATCCTAAAAACATATAGGGAATAAGATGAGTTTTCCTTTATGCCATAAGTGTAGAGAGAAGGAAAGTGTAAATTTTCTCAAGGGGACTGGTAAAGGTTTTAGTATGGGGAAGATTCCATCAAGCAATCAAATACTGATTTCATGGAAAGATGTTAGTTAAAGAGGGAAATAAAGATAAATATGTTAATAATGCACCACTCACACTCCTGTTGTATAATTTAAATGAGTAATTTTTTTTACTAACTAATGATTTAAACTAAGGGTTAATGATGACGATGAATGCTAACAACCTCTTAAGCTAAGAGATAAAAGTAAATCTCATGAAATCACTATTGTGGATGTGGGTTGCAATAATAATTTGGTTAAATGTACACTTATCATCAAATCTTGAGACATGAATGTCTTATTTGATTCTAGTAATACCTATAATTTTATATTTAAAAATTTTCAAAGGGTATCACATTACCACCTCGATTATTATATGTAGAAATAGTAGTAAAAACTTGTAATGGTGTGATGATCATATCCAATGTATATAAATATCCCCCAATAGGATTTTGTGGGAATGTAATCCCTAAAATTTTTATTATTCTTCCTCAAGGTGAATTTAAAGTGACTTTGGATATGGATTATATTTCTTTATATAAAGGCCAAATCAATTGATTTGGAAGGGTAGTCACATTTGGTATTCTGAACCAACTTATGATTGTATATTAGCATGAGGATAAATGTGAACCTTCAATGGAAATTAAATCATTTTCATTTTTATTTATTATTATTCAAAGTGGGTATTTATCATAGATGGTTGGAGAGAAACTGAACATTGATGATATATGTACTGTACGAGAGTTTTTTTATGTATTTTCAAAAGAGTTTCCTAGTCCTCCTACAAATCATGAAGTTGAGTTTTCAATAAATCCATACCCAATGATTGGCCTATTTCAAAGAACACATATAGAATGGCCCCGATTGAGTAGCTAAAATTGAAGTAGTTACTCCATAAGAATCTTAATAAGGGATTCATCTAGCCAAGTGTGGCATCATTAGGACACATATACTTTTTATTAAGAAGAAATATGGATTAATGGAACTCTGTGTTGATTATTGAGAACTTAACATGATCAAGGTTAAGAATAAGTATCCACTATCATCTGTTGATGATTTTTTGATCAATAATGGGGATATTAATATTTTTCCAATATTGATTTTAGATCTCTATACTATTTTATGGGGGTCATAAGTGAATATATACCCAAAACAACTTTTTTTAGGTATGATCACTATGAATTTTTAGTAATTCCATTAGGTCTTAATAATGACCCCTATATATTCATGTATTTAATTGTTTAAGTCTTTATATATTACCTTGATTAGTTTGTGGTAATCGTTATAGATAAATTTCTTATATATTCCAAGATAATGGAAGAGAATTAAGATAACTTGAGGATTGTAATAAAAATATTAATGTAGAAGGATTTGCATTCAAAATTTACTAAGTGTGAATTTAGGCTATATAAAGTTCCATTTTTTGGGTTCATATAATCTCAAGAAAGGGTCTATCAGTTGATGCATCAAAGATAGAAGTTCTGGAAAATTTGCTTATACCAACCACTATGACTGAAATCTATAGTTTTCTTAAATTGGATGTATATTATTGGCGATTTGTGAAGGATGTATCATGATTATCTAATATACTCAACACGTTAACTAGGAAGGGAGTTATGTTATTTTATAATGATGAGTGTGAATAAAATTTTAAGGATCCAAAGAGAAGGTTTGTTAGTGAACCTATGCTCACACTAACCTAAAGTGCAGAATAATTTGTGATTTGTAGTGGTACACCAATGAAAGAACTGTCATGTTTTATCATGTAGAATAATATGGTGATATCGTATTCCTCACATCAACTGAAGGCCCATGAGAGAAATTACTCGACCCATGATTTAGTATTATCAGTAGTAATCATTGAATTAATTTTATAAAGGAATTATATTTATGGATAAAGGAGTGACATTTATATTTATCATAAAATTTTAAATTATATATTCTCCTAGAAAGAGTTTAATATATTCCAAAGAATATGGTGGGAGTTAATAAAAGATTACAATTATTTAATACCAAAATAACCTAGGAAATCAAAAAATATGGATGTTGATTCAATTCGAAGGGACCATTCTAGATTATCATTAATGATCTTAAAAAAGATCCAATATTTATGGATTTTCAAAGGTTTTACATTTAAATCTTAAAGGAATGGGATAAATATTATATTTTTCAAATGTGAGTTCAACCATCTATCAATGTAAAGATTGAAGAGGTGTAAAAGGAAAATTATGAGCTATAAAAGAAGGTCTGAAATGTTACTGCGTTCAACTTTGAATGTGATTGAATGATAATGTCCCGGAATTGAGAATGTTTACCTTCAACACCAAACCTGAAGAAGGAACTATTGGAAGAATATTATAGGTTATCATTCTCTATTTATCCTATAAGTATGAATATGTATATATATCTAAAAGTGTATTTCTTATAGAAAAAAATGAAGAGTGATATTGAAGAGTATGTATCTCGATGGTTGGTATGTTAGAAATTTATGTTTGAGAGAATAAAGTATAGGGGGATATTATAACCATTACCCATACCATAATATAAATGGGAAAACATCACTATGTATTTTTTATACTCCTAAAAACATCTAAAGGAAATAATGTTATTGGGGTTGTTTTCAATCACCTTATAAAGTTATCTATATTCATTGAGATCAATTAAGATTTATCTATTGAACAAATTTCTACGATATAAGTTATTTAAGTGGTATGTTTACATGGGTACCGCATTCTATTATAGCTGATTAGGATATGAGTTTTTTCTCAATGTTATGGAGAATTATTCAGCAATATCTAGATATAGAGCTACATTTTTGTATTTCTCATCATCCTTAGACAATTGGTCAGTCTTAGAAGACCATTCAAACCCCTGAGGGTATTTTGAGAAACTTTTCTCGATATTTAAAATGTGATTTTGATCAATACCTTCCTCAAGTTGAGTTTTCTGACAACAATATCATTCACTCAAACATTCATATGGATCATTATAAAGCCCTCTATATAAATTAGTGTAAATATAAAAAATAAGGATTATGTTGGAGAAAGAAAGATATTGGAACCTTATCTCATTAAGTAAATGGTATATAATTTTATCACCAATCAGAAACACATCAAGGCATCTCAAACTTGACAGAATAGTTATAATGACAATCATTGGTGAGATATGTAATTCGATTTTAGTGAAAAGATTTTCCTATGAATTTATCCATGAAATAATGTTATGAGATTCATAAAGAATAGAAATATGATCCCTGTGTAAATTTTTTCCTTCACTATTCTTTATTGATTAAGGACAATATCTTATCACATGGAACTCCCAAAAATCCTCTCTTAAGTTCTTGATGTGTTCCAAGTATCTCACATGAAGAAGTAAATACAAGATCATTTATATATACTGAACTCAGATTTTATACCACTAGAGCATGATATTTAATATTAATAACAACTAGTATAAATCTTGTATCATATAGATAAATATATATGTAACAAGACTACTCACCTAGTTAATGTTCTTTGGAGGAATCAAAAATTTGAGGAAGCTAAATGGGAAACTGAGGATGTTATGGTGCAAAGTTTCCTCATTTTTCTTATAATAGAGTGATTTATTTTCATGGATAAATTAATTTTAATGGGTTTATAATGTAACACCCAAATATTTAATATGTATTTCCTTATAAATAAAACATGATGTATTTGAAATCTTTCCTTACACACAACACTGATTCTATATAAACCGCAATATAGTAAACAGTTATAACCATTACATTAAATTGAATGGTATAAATAGTAATAACCACATTAAAAAATATATATATAAAGTTTTTTATTAAATTAAATTTATTTATTAGTTTATAATAAATAACTTATCAATTTTTATTTAAGTCATTTTACGGTTCAAAAATACATTTTCTTCAAAAATGATTTTATCACATTTTTCATGAAAACTTTATAATTAATTTATAAAAATTCTATAAATTTTATTTGAGAAAATAAATTTCATTTTATAAAGTTATAATATTAATATTATATTGGTGTTAATTTTTTGGATTTCTCTAAAAACATTTATTTTAAAATTGAAAAATAAAAAATATTGTTTTTTGTAAAAATTATAATTTCATTTTAAGTAAATTCACCATTATGTTTTAAATTATATCTTAAATTAACCTAAGTATAATATAATTATAAATAATATAATTAATTAAATATTAATCACCATTAATATTTAATTTATAATAAGTTAAATGTTGGGATTAAAAACATGTTTTTCTAAAAAACTGTTTTTATGCGTGTAATGTTTTTTTATCTAATTAAATTATTCTTCCCAATTTATTAAGGGTTTTAAATAAATTTATAGATTATATATTAAATATAATATTTTAACATTTTATTGGTTTTACAAGGCAATTAATGGTAGTAACTTTTTTTATAGTTAGAAATTCATTTATCAAAAACAGGTTTACATTGCGGTTTTCATGATTAATTAAAATTAAACTCTACAACTTAGAGAAAATAAATATAGTAAAATGGATTCAGTATTTTTAATCATTATAATTAATATAATATAATATTTTTAATCTAATTTTTGGTCATATTGAATATAAAAAATAGTAAACAAATTACCACAGTAATGGTCAAAACAGGTTTTTCGGGGGGGGGGGGGGGGTAGACCATGAGATAAGGGAAGGATCTCCACCCAAAACTATAAAATTATTTTTTTATGTTATTTAAACCTTATACCATCATAAAATCATAGAACTTTCTGTTTGGAGATGTTTTACCATGAAAGTGACCGTAAATCATTGAAATAGTTTATGAAATTCAATGCACGTCCCTCCCCTCACTTATAAAAGGGAAACTATTCTACAACCTTATTCACACCATTTTAGCCCTATAGGTCAAAAAATACCTACTCCAAAAACTTTATATAATATTTCACTTTAACTTAGATCTTCTTTTATTCTTCTATGACCAATCCATCATGGGTTAAGGAGTCAGCCAAAGGAGGTCTCCCAAAGAAGAGGTATAAATCTTGACCATGATCTTTCAATTTTTTAATTTTGCCACTTCCTCTAAAAAAATTTTATCCTGAAAAAAATTATGAATATAGTATAAAAAATATAATGATATTTTATTATGATTATTTAAAAACCATTTACCACCTCAACTGAATCCATTGAGAGATGAAATTATCACTCATATATACATGTGGACAACCGACTCCACATTGTGACGCAACTCAGTTTTAACACCATTCATGGTTTTTTATTATGATATATTTAATTTTTAAATATGATATTTTTTTATAATAATTATTTTATAATGGTTAATTAAAATTTACTTTTCTTTCATTCCTTCTATAAGAAATAAAAACATCACTAATGCATACGTTTAAACTATCATCTCCACGTAGTGATGGCATTTATTTTTCATAAGTGGTTTATATGAATGCTTATAAATATTTATATAATAAATATTTAATCTATTTATACTATGATGAAAATTATTGAGATGAATTTACCATGAAAAATTGAAATAATTATAAATTACAAACCAAAACATACATGAAAAACAAGGTAATAACACCTGAAATGATGGTGATAATGAAAGATTATTAAAAAATGGGTTATGATATATTATAAAGAAACTGTTTATTGTATTATAGATATGATTATAATTCTTTTATATAAGTACATTAAAATTAAATTTATTATACATGACTTTATAGAGATTACGATGAAAGAAGAACTTAAGGTAATAGTTTTTTGTTACAATCTCATTTTTACTAGTATTTTTATGATTAAATTATAAATGATGAAATTATATGATACGTATTTCAGAAATATTTTTTATTTTAGTATCATTTGGTTATTTCTTTATATTACATGTTCTCATTTAATTTTTTTCTCTTAATGTACTCATGAGACCGAATGAATGTTTTTAAGAAAAAGTAACCATGTTTTTATCTTTATTCCTAAATATATTATTCAATATCTAATTTTTCTTTATGATTTATTCAATAATGTTATTATTATTTTACAATGATTTATTAAAGTCACTTTTGTTGGAGTAGGACTCCCAAGAGGGGGTGAATTGAGTTCCTATAAAAATTTCTGCTAAAAACTATATTTGAAGATCCCCCAATTTAAAACAAAACATTCCAGTTAATCGAAGTAGTAAATTTATAATAGTTTTACTCTTTAGTTAATTTCACAAGACATATATTACTTCTCAGTTATATCAATAAAGCATACTGAAATAAATTTTGAAACCAATTTACTAAATTTAGGTAGTTATAAATACTCTCCAATAATAACTGTCAATGTGAAAATTAGTTTTTCTAAAATATTAGTTTAAATAGAGAAAAAAATTAAAAAACACAGTGGATTAAAACAAGTAGTTTAACCTCATGCTGAGAACTAATCCAATATACTTGGTGATCATATTTTACCAAGAGAAATATATATAAACTGTAGAGACCCAAATCTTGAAATACATAGACATTACATTACTTTTGAAAAATACTTAATACATAACAAAAAACAACACTCAAGGATCGTAATAGTTTAGAGTCTTTGGAAACTCAGAACATAATCTTCTAATCAGGGTGAAAGATCATCAACATCTCCCATAAAGATCTTCCCCTTTTGTTTTCTTACCTAAAACCATTATTTATATCCTGGGGAAATGAAAACATATAAATGGTGTGCTCAAATTCTCAGTAAGGGTAAGTATGGAGAAAATAAAACAAACCATATACATTTGAACTTAAAAACATGACCATAATGTTTAAACATTAAAATCTTGAGCAATGACATAAAACATGGAAGTACGTAAGGCATATATCATAATGGAACATCAATCATGATAAAATAGCATGGGAATAAAACATGTAACTATGGCAAAGCATTATGCACATGATATTATTTCCATAGTAGCCAAGGCATTGCTGTTAAGACCATTTTAGTGGACCAAGTCCCTTTTTGAATCGAGTTCACTCCTCGTTCCAGTCCTATAACACTGAACCTGATTAACATACCATTCCAGTCATGTCTATCTCATGAGATATAAATCTTTACCCAATTAATTGGAGGGAGATATAGGTCCCACCCATCTCATAATGAAATCATTCTTACTTGTGCCACAAAATAAACATAAATCATTCATCATAACTCAAAGAATAAAATGGGTTTCATAAACGTCATCCCATATTAACGCAATCCATATAAAACAAATGGATATCATTTCATCATAAGAAGAATAAAAACCATTTAAATAATAGATACATTATACTTGAAACATAATCATAATGTCATCTTATATGGAAAATAGATTTGACAAAACACTTGAAATGAATTCTTGAAGAAAATATCCTTTCTTTTCAAAATCATTTTATTTTCACAAAATGCCATGTAATTTTAAAAGAAAAGGACTTTTTGTTGAAAATAATCATGAAATATTGTAAAGGAATATTTTAGAAAATTAGGCATTCTAAAACTGTAAAAATCAGTTCACACCGTATAAGTTAAAAAAACATTCTTCTCATACTTTTGATGGAAAAGTCAAAAAGTACCTCGTACGGTAAATAAAAGAAAGATTCCTTACAGACCTTGTAGTAAAAGTAAAAAATGGGTAAAAAGGACTTTAAAAATACAAGAAACCATTTTTATAAAACATGGACATTGATGATAAATATAACCCCAATAAATACTTACGAATAAACAATCTCGGATAAAAACGCGATTGGAAAAGTTATCCCTTACCTTAGGTCTGATATGCTTCATACATATCTGAACCTCTTGTATAATGATTTAAATAATTCCATTGACTTATTATAGAATCAAATTAATTGTTATGATATCATATATGATTCACTTATGACTTTATATTACCCGTTCTTTTGTAAATTCCATGTTAAAGCAACATTTTGGGTAAAATCGTTTTATTTATTGTACGTGTTTGGGATTGTTGTTATTGATATTATTATTACATATATCATGATTTACTTACTTAAAAAATGTAAATAATTATTTATATATCATATATATCCAGTAAATATATATATATATATAATAGATAGATAAATGAAATGAAATACACCGTTCATGGAGACGGTAGGACGTACGTACGCATGAACGCTATTTTCCTTTCCTTATTGACTTGAATGGAATTAAGTAGATATAATTTCTATATACATAAATACAGTAGCTTTAACATGTAATATATTTCATTATTATTCATTATATATACTTTATAATCATTCTTTAATGGTATACATGGAGAATGAATCTCATCGCGTCATAGAGATGGTAATCTGTACGTACGGACGAGCGATGATATCATTCAAATAACTATTGAATTGAATTAGAGTGGATGATATAATATAATAGAATCAGTATGATGTTATAATAAATACATATATTTATTATTCACACCATTATACCCATCCAAGTAAGGTGGTGGTGGGAAAACAGATTACACCACGACGTGGAGACGGTATTCCGTACGTACGCATGCACAGTGATTTCGTTTTCCATAGGATTGATAGAAGGTAAAATGGGGTTGTTTAATATTTATAATAACATTTAATTATATTAGTGATACTTATGTTATTACTTTATAATGAAAAAAATAGAGTAGAAGAATTTGAAGAAGAAAGAAAACTTGAAAGAATCGGTAGAAGAGATTGCCTCTTCTTCGACACACCTATTTTAAGATTCCTCTTAAGGCACAAGAGTTTGTCTTTTGAGGAGACCAGAACCTCTATAATGTTTCTAGGGAAGTTGATAAGGTAAATGGGCAGGGGTTTTCTGATATTAAAGGCTCAAAAGGGTGTGAAGATAAGAGGGAAGAGGTTCCCTTTTTATAAGGGAGGAGAGAGGCACCTTAGGAAAAACATAAAATATTATTTTATAATAAAGTCATATTCGGTTTTTAATAGCTCCAAATTGATGTATTTTTAATCTAAGGTGGGGATGGGTCGAAATACTCTCAAAACATAGTTTTTATACATGTTTAGGTTACTATTGTATCCTTATCATTTAGATTTAGCTCTAAGTTAAATAATTTATCTTTTACCGTGTCTTTTTGTTTTCATACACTATATGGTTAATAAAATTAATATAACAAGACAATATAACCCCAAGTGGTTACTTATTAATATATATATATATATATATATTCATCTAAGTCATTTATCTGAACCTTAGAGTTTTAGGAATAAAATAACAGTTAATAATATAATATTTCTTTTAAAAACTATTTTATGTCAATTTTGACACTATTTGGTACTTGATTTTTGTGAAAGTCATAACACCATGATTAGTTCTAAAAATGTTAATTAAATAAATACTAAAATTTCATATTAACCTAGAAAATTAGTGTAATTCATAAAAAGTCTCAAATTGCATTTATTTGGGTATTTATAATATCAATTATTTTAATATTTTATTATTTAGGTAATTACTGCATCACCATTGTGTCATAAATAAATTAAATTATTTAATGTCTAAAAATTATAAATAAAATACCAATATTTAGGAAATCGTTTTATCTTTCTAATGAATATTTATATTCTAATTTATCTTATGTATAACCTTATATTAAAAATGTTTTAGTTATTAAACATTGATTTTAACTATTTTAACTCTTCTTTAAATAAAATAATAATAAGTGTCCTAATCTAATCCAAGTGGACCTAAATGGTCATATATTATTCCTAGTATTATTTTTGGTCGAATTAAACTTTTAAAATAGAATTAGGACATGTGTTAGGATAATAATAATATCATTTTTACCCTTAATTATGCTACTTACTTTTAACCGTGGTAAACAAAAGTTAAAAGTTACTATTCACCAAAAAAAATTATCTTATTGAACCACATTTTACTCCTTTATATTAACCATGTCTCTTTGATTTTCAAAATTTCACTTACAGAAGCGGTAAAATTTAGTTTTATGTAAATTTTCAAATTCTTTAAGGAGGTGGGTAAAAGACGGTGAAAAGTTCAATAAAAGTTTTATATATCTAAAATTATTATAAAATGACTCCAATGAGTTACATTGAAATTATATAGGTATTATGTATCATTTTTGACCTAAAAAAAATTAAATAAAATAAATAATTATTTAAATAAAAAGTAGGATTTTAAATAGTAACCCAGTGTTTTCACTATTCATCAAAAATTGAAAGTTTTCAGAAAAATACTAAAAATTAACCCTAGGATAATTTCGATATTCCGAATCCAAAAATGAAGTCCATTTTGAAAAATAAAATTTCAAAAAGTGGGTATTACTATTCATAACGGCTAGTTCATAATAATATTATAATAACATATCGTTTAGTGAAACTTGGTATTGCGTACTACACACGCTATCAAAGAAGGTCTTGATTGCATGTAATGTAAGCCAAGTCAGGGCTGTGTGTAGTGAAAGATCCATTTGGTGTTGCATATACCATAATAAAAAATTATTTCATTTATACATTAAACAAAATCTATACTTAATGTTGCGTAGAATAATTTCCACAAAACGAACTTGAATTTGTGTGTAACACGAGCCAAGAATACTGTTGCGTATACTGCAAGCTAATACGGTGTTGTATACAGTACAAGCCAATCTTGGTGTAGTGTATATTAGAAGACATCAAAAAAAATATCTAATAAAATCTCGGGGTGTTACATAAACCTTTGATCCACACCCAGGATTGGGGTTTACAAAATAGTACACAAGAATGTCCAGGTCACAAGACCTCAACCATAATTTTACATGGGAAATATAACTTCCAGGTCACATAGGACCTCTTCCATAGTTATATATGGGGTAAACATGGTGTAAAAATATATTTTTGTGAGGATATCTTGTATCCTCTAGTTCAGTGTAGGAGACATTGTGTGTTTAATAGAAATATGCACACACTGCTCGAAAGATTAATAAAACAATACAAAACAGACAAGAATATACTAATAAGGGATTAGGAATTATCTAAGTGTTTTTCTATGAATCTCTAGACTTCTTGGATATCGCATAGTTGATGTTCGATTCCTCTTCTAAAAGCATGCTCAGAAACAGTGTATCTTGAGTTCAATATTCTGGTTTTTCAGTTTAGTGAGTTTATCTTCTTCTCTTCTTTGTTCTATTTCTATAAGGATGTTAGAATTGTTGATCCACAATGATACATCTAAAAGAAAATGAGATTTCCTAATGTGTTCTTCTATTTTTTCTTGCATTCATGTACGTTCACTCTAACACCTCTTTTAGTCATGCCTCTTTCATCTCGTGCTTCACCTTGTATTTAATCTTCTGGTGTTTTTGTTTTGACCGAAAAGAAGCATGATATATTCACCTCGTACCTCATATTATTAGGTGTCATGTCTATAAAAAATTATTAATTATGTCAGTTTCATTAAATGACTAAAATATGACCATTGTAATTAACCTTTAAATTTAATTGAAAAAATAGAAAAATTTTAATGTAAGGAACGATGTTAATGTTGGTGGGGAGACAGAAGTAGTTCCACAGTCATGGTGAGACAGAAGTGGTACCACAGTTTGCGGTGACTTCTCCTTTGTGAGTTCTGGAACCAATAGAATGGTTATGGTGTCTGATCCCTTGCAAATTTTGGATCCAATAACATGGTTATGGTATCACCGAAACAATATCTTGTCCATTATCAAACTTTTGAAAATTTTCTTGTTAAGGTGTAATAGAACTATTGTTTCTGAGTTTTCAAGAATTCTAAAATATATGGAGATTCAATGGTGTCAGGTCCTTTGTGAGAAACAATGTCTTAGGTAATGGTTTCATGGAAATTTTGTCACAAACTTTACTGATTTTCAGACTAAACGATGAGAATGTTTGGGCAGATAAATGGCATCTCATACTTTGTTTATTTTTCAGACTAACTAGTGAGACAATTTGATCACAAAAATAGTGTCTCATACTTAGTCAAATATCTTCCATATGTCTTAAGAATTATTACTCATATAATGGATTAATGTTAAACATAATCATAATAAAACATAATAGAAAAAGTGTAATCCTGATTTACATGATTTTTTAGCATTAAAATAAGAGGTTTCCAACAATATCCCCCTCATTGATGATCACAAACCATGGAATTTACAAAGCCATACATTTTAGAATGGAATATAAATATTTCTTATTATATCAAGATATTAGATCATATATGTAAAAAAATAACATAAATTTAGTTCTTCTCCCATAAATGTTCTTTTACCATAAATTTCTACAATCCAGTTCTTATTTCTCCCCCTTTGGGGATTATCAAAAAGAGAATAAGAAAAAAACACTAAATGAAACCAACAAGTGAATAAAATAGAGAGATCACATAGCATTGAACGTACAAATTGATAATAGTTACAATCTCAAAAAGTGAATACATCAAATCCCTATCAAAATTTTTTCTTTACTTATCTTCAAATTATATAGCCTTCAATTTATCCTTTTCAAAGGCAATAGGAGTAGAAGTAAGAGGTGAAGAAGTGTATGTGGTAAAATAATTAGTAATAAAATGTAATGAAACTCCTTCAATGATAGAAGGGGAAGGGTTGGTCTTGTCGAAGACCAAGAAAAAGGTTTTTCAACAATAACAGGTTTGATTTGGCTCAAGGCTTGAGCAACATACATTGTTGTAAGGGAAAATGAAGTGGGGGAAGAAGGATATGTGGTAGGAGGTAGACATGTCCTCAAAGAATCCACAACAGGTTCCACAATGGTTGTGCTTTGAACATTCAGATAAGGATTCCATAGATTGATAAAATCTGTGATGATTTCACCACCATACTGCATGAAATTTTCAAAGTCATAATTATTTTCCATGAATTTCTCCAAATTATATGTGAATTCATTTAGATTTTGAAATTGATCTTTAAAATATTGAGTTATAGGAGGAATATTTAAATTATGAAAAAGATAATTTAAATGGTTAGTTAACTCATGCTTTGAATATACCCACTTAAAATAGTTATCCACTTTCTTAGATATTTCTTCTTGAGCATTAGTGGTAAATTTTGTGTGAACTCTTACCAGGTCAAGCACATAGTAACTTTTATTAACAACCTTATCAATAAATTCTCTATCAAAATCTTCAATCAAATACAAGATCTTTTTTGTGAATATGGATTTGACCATTTCACTTTCCAAGGGATGAGATGGATGGGCAGAAAAATATGGATCAAAAACTGTTTATGTGAGAGCATTAAGTTGATTTAAAACAATTTGTGAAAATACTTTATACTCAGTGGTCAGATTATTGATTCTTAAGACAAGCCCAGACATCTCATTTTCCATTCTAGTGTTGTTCTCAACAACCTTTTCCAACATAGTATGAAATTGAGGTTGAATTAGAGAAACAAACTTCTCTGGGATCTTATAAGCATAATCCTCACTAATATGAGCAGCAGGGGCTTGAGGAAATTTCATTTATTTCTCCATTTCCTCAACCATAGTTTGTAAAGATTTCACATCATCACTTCACTGTCTGTTATCAATACAGACTTCCTTAATTTTGTGAATCATCTTGGGTTGGATATTCCATGTGATTTTTTAAAGAATTAATATAGAATCCCTTTCACTGAGATTGGTTACAGGAGAAGGCTAAGACTTTATGAGCTTCTCAAAACTAGACAACATATTTTCTCCGAAAACATTCAGATCTTCTTGACTCACATAACTATGAGTGGTTTGAACTGGTTCAGGAGTAGTAACTGAAACTGATTTTGGTTCCTTACCAGATATTACTTCCTTAGTAGATATTGGTTTGATATGAAACATTGTTGAAAGATCCAATCCCAAAACTGAGGTTCTTTAAGACCCATCAACATCAAAATACATTGAAATATGATACCAGGTATCCACATAGCTTGAATAAATATATTTTGGTACTTCAATCCTTTCCAATCTAGGGGTTTTCTCCCACTCAATAGATGCATCTCTTATAGGACTAAGAGACTCAATCTCTTGAACAGTTTCCACATCCTATGCTCTCTCAAATTTAACCAATTATCTCGCTAATTAAAAATCTTTCTCCATTCATTATTCCATAGATAAAATCACTTTTGTTTCTAAATTTTCTACTGTATATTTCTCATTAGAATCATGATCTTCCAAAGTAGAATCTTCTTCTTCAACATATTTACTCTTATTAGAAGCTTCAATTCCTTTTCTAGCATCTTCATCGCCTTTAGAGAGAGGAGATTATCTAGAGGGAACATCCAGAGGTTGTTAAAGAGGTTCTTCCATAATTTCTTCACCTTCATCAGCATCTTTTTATCCTTCAAGTCTTTCAATATATATTCCTTCTTATAAGTATTATACAATATCATCTGACTCTAAACTAGGGTCAGTGACATTCTTAGGTCTTGAAGGATTCTCAACAGGATTAAAATCCTCACACAGTCTGTCATTATCTTCAACCCATGATCTCTTCCATGAATTCCAACTAATATTCATTCATCTGCATGTATCCTTAGATATAAAAAATCATAATATTCAACCAATTATTCATTCTTATCAACCAAACCTTTGGATAGTAGCATAGAAGATACAAACCTTGAGTAGAAAAGAGAAGTTGAATTTGATGTTGTCTTGATCATGTCACATATGTAAAGTATAATATTCTAACAAAAATTGATTTAGTGACCATTCATTAGAATATATATAAAAAATAAATCTTGATACATGATAGTTGAAAATTATTCTTTCCTTGGACATATTAGATTTTGAATAAACATAAACAATGGCCTAGACTCTCCATACAGTTTAATAGAAATATGACTTTTTTATTTTTTGTTTCCAGTCAACTCACCCAAATCCTCTTCTAAACTAAATATGTCACTTGGAGGAGGAGGAACTCTTTGATTTTCCTCAAAAATTTCTTTTATGCGGTATTCCTAAGTAATAATCCCATAACCTCGAAGAAAAGTTACATCTCCATCCATTCACCCAGCTTCTAACCACAAAATCATTTTTAGAGTTGATATTAAACTGAACATATTGATAAAATTTGAAAAATATCTTTGGATATATAGTTCTTTTCTCTTTTTCAAACCACTATAACCATCCCTGTTCTCCCAAGACTTTCAGAACAAGCGACTAAGTTGACAGGAGCTGCTTCACACAAATTTATTTCTCTATCATGATTGTTTGATCCTTATGATATGGGTTTATGGTTTCTGGGGCATGGTATTTAGAGCCTTTTTTTATTAGATTAAAGACCAATGCTTTTTAGTAGATGATAATGATAGACACTTCAACCTGGTAATTCAACATGGGATTAAAAAAGATGAGGAGTTTGAGAGAAAAGAGATCGACTTTGGGAGTAGAGAGTACGAGTAAAGAGAGAAGTGAACAGATGGGTTTTTATCATTTAGGGAGTTCAAACATCCCCAAAACACAAGAAAATAGTATAAAAGAAATAAAACAATAAATATATATACATGGGATTTTTTTAAAAAAGTGTGATTCATAATGGTTAGACTGGAACAAGCTGTCACAGTGTCAATACTGCGGTGTGACTCTAGATAGTGAAACTGTAACAAGTGCGACACCAAACATGAGTCAAAAAACATGAGATAGACCCTTGTTCGATCTCTCATTATAGTTCCATCAACTTGTGTAATGTTTCCTACAAGATCCCTCCCTCTACCATCAATATAAGGATCTCAATTTTCATCCATTCTTGTATCTCTGAAGAGAAACATGCCTTTATTCAAGGTCGGTCCATCCAAGGAGGAATGGGAATTTCCCAGAAGATGGTTGGTGATATTAATAAGAAGGTGGTGGGGTCCAACATTTTCATCAAGATGGATATGAAAAAGGACTCGGATCTTCTTGAAAGGAGGTTCATCATATAGGTTATACGAAGCTTGGGGTTCTCTGAATGGATCGTCGACCTGATTTTCCAATGTTATAGCTTGACTTGGTTTAATATTAACTTCATGGGGAGGAAATGTGGCTTTTTAAAATCCATAAGGGGGCTAAGACAGGGGGACCACATCTCTCTCACCATCTTTATATTGGCCCAACATGTGCTCAACAGATTGGTTGGCTCCTCCCTCCATCAAAGCATCCTCAAACCCTTCCACTACGGATCTTACCATGGGGTCTCTCATCTATTATTCACTGATGAAATGCTATTTTTTATTAACGGATGAAGCTCTTATTTAATAGGTTTCCATAATATCATGGAATAGTATATGAGATGGAGGGTGAAATTCCTTAACAATAGAAAAAGTCATGTGTTCATTCCCCTGCTTGTTGTCAGAGACGTAGGGATAGGATTGTCTCCATGCTGGGAATCCAGAAAAAGGCCTTCCCTATAGATAACATTGATGCCCCAATTTCCCTTATCCAGATCTAGATTAAGTACATTGATGGTATTTTTATTAATATCACCAATAGTATTACTAATTTGAAGAATCAGTTCCCTTCTTTTAGAGGCAGGATTACCCTTGTGAACTGTGTGCTGACTTATATTCCAATGCACACTCTCTCGGTGCTCAAAGTGCCATCAGAAGTTTTTGAAGCTATCAAAAAACTCATTAATGCCTTCATTTTGGATGAAAAGGAGAGGGAAGGTTCTACTGGGCTTCCTAAAAAAAACTCACGAGTCTGGTGGACAATGTTCGTATCAATGCTTGAAATGTGACGGAGACTATGTATCACCTCCAAGGAGAACCTGCTTGGGAGGTAATTGAGCATCATTCCATGTAGAGTTAGTTTACCAAGGGAAAATATGGAAAAGTTATGATAATGGATAGGGTCAACCCCTCCTCCTTATGGAAGTCCCTACAGGTCCATTTTTTGGTTCTTCTTGTTCACTCTCGTTGGATTGCAGGCTGTGGAGACTTCATCTTTTGGGATTGCAACTGGGTGGGTGATGTCTTGGGGTATCCAGGTTGCCTCATCCCAGACATCACATTGAATCAAGCCTTATACTATCTTTATTTTATTCAATATATCCTTGATCCCTCCTTAAGGAATGTCTTTGAAGAAATTCGAATGGAGGACACTCTTTATGTTTATAGCTTTACGTGAGCTACGTCAGGTGCTTTCTCTACTAAATCCTACAGGTAGTTAACTTCACCGCATAAGGTCAGTGACTTATGGGGTGATACTCTGTGGTGTAAAACCATCCTTATGAAATTCAACTTCCTTATTTGGAGGATTCAGAATGCTGCTCTTCCCACTAAATTGTCGATTAAAAGAAAAGGGATCTTCTTGGCCTCCTGATGTTCCTACTTCAAGTATCCGAAGGAGGAATCTTCAAACGAACTCTTCTTCTAAAGCGAGTTGGTGGGAAAGGTGTGGAGAATTATGGGTGAGTTATTTGGTTTTAACTCAGCAGTGGATTCGACTGAGGATTTTTTACATCAGTGGTTTAGCGGTTCGAATGGTATTAACTAGGAGGCGTGATCTCGGGCCCTCCTGCACGCCACGGGTTTCTGGTGCATCTAGGAGGTGATGAACCACTCCAGGAACAAAGCCCCTACCTCTGAAATTATCTTGATGGTGAGAGATAAATTCATTATGGTATACCTTTCCAGCATTAAGGATCAATAAGAGGGTTCCCCGTCTCTCAGAAACATCATGACCATAAGGCAAGATCCTGCTCCTCCCAATCCCCATTCAGTGGGCCATTGGGTGAAATGAACGCCCCCACTCTTGGGATTAAGGTAAATACCAATGTCTCATATAACCAAGGGAGTCTTCAGGGTGGAGGCGTGGTCTGCGACCAATCGGGTTTAGTCTTCCTTGGTTTTAGATCTTTTTACGGGGCTGGAAACTCACTACGGCCAGAAGTGGAGGCCTTGCTTAGTGGCTTGGTTCTATGCTCTTCCAAGAAGATTTTTTTATCAGTTATTGAGAAAGATTCAATGATTATATGGATTTATATCAAAGGACTCACTCCCACTCCTTATGAAATCACCTATTTGATCCGTAAATAAAAATTTTATCTCTCTCATGATATCGATCTTTCACATATGTGGCAAGAAGGCAATCAAGTTACTAATTTTTTGGCTTTAAAGGCTTCCCAGGAGGTTCCCCTCATAGTGTTTGATATCTTTGGCTCCCTTCCCTCTAGGGTGTAGACATTTCCATTAGTGATGCTTTGGGACTTAATTTCTATATTCCCCCCTGATCCCCTAGTGTATTGTTCTCTTTCATTCTCCTTATTTATAAAAATTTATCTTTCAGTTCAAGGCTTAGTAAAAATGTCAGCAAGCTGATGTCCAGTGCCAATGAATTATAAAGTAATATCACCCTCTTAAAAATGACCTCTCAAAAAGTGATGTCTTACATCAATTAATGTTGTTCTTAAATGAGAAACAAGATTCTTAGATATGTCAATAGAACATGTGTTATCACAATTTATCGGGGCATGTCTAAACTGATATCCACAATCTAGAAAAGTGTGTTTGATCCACAAAATTTGAGCACAAAAACTACCAAAAGCTATGTATTCAGCTTTTGTAGTAGATAATTATACATAATTTTTCTTTTTAATACATCATGATACTAGTGAATTTCCCAAAAAGTGACATTTTCTAGAGTTCCATTTTCTATATAACTTTTGACCTCTAAAATCGGAATATGAATATCTAACTAAGGCAAATGATTGTGCTCTAGGATAGAGAATTCATAAGTTAGTAGTATATTTGAGGTATTTAAAAATCCTTTTAATATAAAGAAGATGTGACTCTTTGGGATTTTCTTGAAAACAAGCACACATACACACACTAAACATAATATCAGTCCTGTTAACAGTTAAGTAGAGTAAACTCCCAATCATTCCTCTATAAGTAGTTTGATCAATAGATTTACCATTGTTATCAAGATCTAACTTACATGTGGTACTCATAAGAGTGTCACTACTGTTAGTATTATCCAAATCCAAATCTTTTAGAAGATATTTATTATATGTACTTTGATTCAAAATAATACCTTATTTATTTTGAAACTTTTTAAATCCAATAAAGAATTTGAGTTCACCCATCAAGGTCATTTCAAATTCACTTTGCATAATCTTTGAAAAATCTACACATAAATAATTATTAGAATATCCAAAAAAATATCTTCAGCATATATTTGAATAACTAAAACATCTTTAGAAATTCATTTTATAAAGAGAGTTGGATCAATTATACCTTTTGTAAAACCTTTAGAAATAAGATAACTACATAGTTTATCCTACCAATATCTTTGAGCTTATTTTTAACCATACAAAGATGTTGTTAATTTAAAAACATGATTTGGAAATTGAGTTTTTTTAAAACTATGTGGTTATTCAACAAAAACATCCTCAACTATATACCCATTTAGTAATGCACTCTTAACATCCTTTTGATATAGTATAAAATTTATATTTGCTGAAAATGCAATAAAGATTCTATTGTCTCCATATCTAAAAAATAGAGCTAAATTTTCTTCTAAATCTATCCCATGTTCCTGACTATAACCTTGTGAAACTAATCTAGCATTATTTCTTACAATATTACTAGCTTCATCCACTTTTTTCCTAAACTCCCATTTAGTGCCTATGGTAAAGGTGTCTTTAGGTCTATACACTAGTTTCCAGACATAATTTGTTTCAAACTGATTTAATTACTCCTACGTAGCCATAAAAAAAATTAATCATTGATTTCTTAATTGAAATTATTATGTTCAAGCTATAACAAAAAGGCTTGCGGTTCAACATGATTCCATAGAGAATCTCTAGCCTTAGTTCTTTTATTTAATCTCCAACAATAGTATCTAAAGGATTATTATTAAGGGTTATAACATATTTAATAAATGAAGAGCTAGTAATTTATGGTTCTTCAATAGGTTTGGGTTCATCATGACTAGAATCTAAAGAATTTGTAGAACTGGATGATTTAATAGGTTTCTTGATAGAAGAGTCAGAAGATTTTGCATTTATGTCTAGATTTTAAACATCATCCTTGAGGTTTTATAGTGAGGTCTTAGGCTCATGTAGATTTGTTTCATCAAAGTTTACATGTATAAATTATTCTATACATTTGGTTCCTTTACTAAAGACTCTATAGGATTTACTAGAGATTGAGTAACCTAGGAAAATTCCTTCATCACTTTTAGATGTAATTTTTTCAAGATTGTCCTTAGTATTGAGAATTTAATATTTGCAACCAAAAACCTTGAAGTAACTAACTTTAATTTTTCTATTGTTCCACAACTCATAGGGAGTTTTAATAATAATTGGTATGATTAATACTCTATTAATAATATAACACATTTTATTGATAGCTTCAGTGAAAAAGTAGATAAGTAGGTAATATTCATTAAACATGGTTCTAGCTATTTCTTGTAAGGTTCTTGTTCTTCTTTCAACAACACAATTTTGATGAGGTGTCCAAGGGGAAGATAAGTTTTGACTATAGCCATTTTGAGAGAAAAAAGTTTCAAATTATTGGTTTTCAAACTCACAAGCCTGGTCACTTCTTAGGGTTTTAATTTTAAGACATCTTATGTTTTCTACTATTCTAGCATACTTGGTGAAATTAGAACAAGATTTACTTTTGTGAGATATGAAAAATGTTAAGTATATCTCGAATAGTAGTCTATAAAAACATAGACATATTGCTTCCCATTTAGACTTGGAAAAATAGAAGGTCCAAAGATGTCCATGTGAACCAACTCAACAGTTTGAGAAGTCAAAAATTATTTCTCTCTTTTGAAAAATATTTTGTTTACCCTTTTGGAAATGATTACAGACATTGTAATTTGGAAACTCAAGCTTAGGTAGATCCTTGACTAAAAATTTCCTAGTAAGCTTTATAAGGGAGTGTATGTTACAAATTTCTAGAATTATATGACAAAGCCAAAACCCTTTGTGAAAGGAACTCAAACAAGAAATATTTTCAGAAACTAATGAATCAAAGTTAATATCATAAAAATTTTCATTTCTAAGAGCAAAAAATACTAATTCATTTTTAGAATTTAAAACATAGAAAACATAATCTTAAAATTTAACATGAAAACCATCATCACATAATTTTGAAATACTAGGGAGATTATATTTTAATCTATCAAAAAAGTACTTTAGAAACTAAAATTGAGTTAGAGTTACCGATTTGGCCAAGGCCAATTATTTTTTCATTTGCATTATCACCAAAAGTGACATGTCCACCATCAATCTTTATTAGATTCTTGAATCATGAGTAATCTCTTATCATGTGTGTTGAACAACCACTGTCCAAGTACCATAAAATTCTACAAGATCTCTTCAAATAGTTTTCCAACAAAATAATTGAGGAAGAGATGATTTTGGGACCCATATTTGTTTGGGTCCAGTAAAATTATTAACAAGAGCTTTGGGAACCCATCTTTGCTTCATGGGTTACCTATACACAGTTTGTAAAGAATTAGAAAAGTAAACTTTGTTTAGTCCTGAAAAACTAGAGGCAGTGAATGACTTCGCAGAGGTAGAACTAGAAAATTTTTCAGTTCTAGATATAAAGATAGATTTTATATTTTTTTTTATAAAATGAGTTTTAGCTATGTTCCTTTATATAGGTTGGTATCCTATACTAGTTGTGTACGAGGGAGGTAATTTTTTACTAAAAATTTGTGTTATAGTATATTCTTTACATTTGTAAAATTTTCTAAGACATTTTCAATTGATCATAAGATAATATATATTCCTAGTTCTGTTTAAGTAATTGAGTATTCTTTTCTTTTTCTACAGTAAGATTAAATTTAACAGTAGAAGTAAGAGCATGTTGTTTCTTAAAAGAATTATATTTATCTTTTAATTCATTTCATGTATCTTCTATAATTTCATAGTAATAAAAAATTTCCTTAGTATTCATATTTTCATAATCACTTTCATTTTCAGAAAAATAATAATTTTTTACAGTAGAATCAACAGTTACCTCCGATGTGTTTTTCCAAAAACACATATTGACTTTGTCAGCCTTTTTATCATGTGAAGATTCTGGGTCACTTGAGATGCCCATAGAATCACTCCATGTTTCTTTCATTTTCTTTTTTTTTAATTTTTATATTTTTCCTCAAACATACTTTTATACTTTATCTTGAGATAATCAGCTTTTACATGTCCCTTTATCTTACATTCATAGTAGACTATTTCATTTGATTTGTCACCTTTCTTCTAATCCTTTTTTTAATTACCTTTATTATCATATTTTACTTTGTAGCTAGGCTTACTAAAGAATTTATTCCTTATATAAAACAAATTAAACCTTCATACTAATTGATCCATTCCATTATCACTATTATATGATGAGTCATCATTACTTTTACTTTCATAATGAGTTTCTATCCTTTCCATTTATTAATTTTTGCAAGTAGTGGTTTTTCAAGCCACTGAATTTCTCTTTGTTTCATCCTCTTCTTCCTTGTTTACCTTTAAATCTACCCCATACATCATTAAATTACCTATCAGCTCCATGATTGAAAACTTACTGATATCACAAGATTCTCTAATTGATAATGAGTTTCGTATCCATCTTTCTGATATAAATCTGAGTAGCCACATGATTTGTTCTTTGGAACCCACTCGATTTCCAAGAGATTTAATTGTATTGACTATTTAATTCAACTTTAAATAAATATTAGAAATAGGATCATCAATATTCATCATAAAGTTATCATATTTTATAGTATATGAATTAAGTCTCATTTCTTTAACATTATTAGTTCTTTTATGTGAAACAGCTAAGGTATCCCAAATCTAATAGGTAGATATACATGCAAAAATTCTATTAAATTCTTCATCACCTAATGAAAAAAATAAGGCATTCATATCATTACAATTATTACTGTAAGCAGTTTTAGTGGAATCACTCCTTGTAGTTCTTGGATTGTCTGGTATGTCATATTTATCTTCTATTACTATCCAAATATCAAAACCCATAATTTCAAAGTGAATTTTTATTTTAATTTCCCATTGTGCACAATTTGTTTTGTTAAAGTAGAAAGGTCTATTGGTAGAAGCACCTTTCTGTCTATTATCCATAATAAATAATAAAGGTTATATTTTAAATAGTTATAAATTTAGAACTATCATAAATTTATAGATCTTTAAAACACAACTAAATCCCACTTGAAATTATTTTAAAAAGATTTGGAACCTTTAAAAATAGAACTTTAAGAACTTCCTATGATACAAAATGTTGGTCGGAGTAGGACACTTAAGAGGGTGTTTAATTGAGTTCCTATACAAATTTATGTTAAAAACGTTATTTAAAAATCCCACAATTTAATACAAAATAGGATATTTAATCAATGAAGTAAATTTATAAGAGTTTGACTGTTCAATTAATTTCTTAAGAGATTAATTACTACTAAGTTATATCAATAAAAAAGATTGAAATAACGTTTGAAACCAATTTACTAAATCAAGTCAGTTATAAATACTATCCAAAACTAACTACCAAAGTGAAAATTAGTTTTCTGAAATATGTTTTAAAATAGAGAAAAACTAAATTGAAATACATAGTGGATTTAAACAAATGGTTCAGTCTCAAGCCAAGAACTAATCCACTAAACTTGGTGATCACCTAACACCAAGAAATATATATATAAATCATTTATCCACACACTAGATCAGAGTTTACATAATAGTACACAAGATTTTCCATGTCATAAGACCTCAACCAATGTTCTACGTGGGAAATATAACAAGCAAGTCACACTGGACCTATTAAATAGTTATTCATGGGTAAAATAAGGTGTAAAAATATATTTGTGTAAGGATATATTATATCTTTTAGTTCAGTGCAGGAGACAATGTGTGTTTAATAGACAGATGCACACAATGCTCAAAAGATTAATAAAACAATACACAATAGAGAAAAATATAATAAAAGGAATTGGAAATGCTTAGAGTTTTGTTCTATAAAGCACTGAACTTATAGGATGTAGCAGATTTGATGTTTGGGTACTCTTCTGAAAGTAGACATAGAAACCGAGTATCATGAGTTTTTTTTCTGGTTTTTAATTCATAGAGTTTATCCTATTTTCTTCTTTGTACTATTGCTGCAAGGATTTTCGAAGTGTTGATCCACAACAATAAAACTAGCATAAATGGAGAGTTCTTTATGTGTTCTTAGGTGTGTTCTTTCATGCATGTATGTTCACTCTAACATCTCTTTTAGTCATTCCTTTTTTATCTCGTTCACCACCTTGTATTTAATATTCAGTTTTTTGTGTTTTGAATGAAAATAAGGCCGATATCTTCACCTTGTACCTCATACTATCAGGTGTCTTGTGTAAAAAATCATTAATTATGCCAGTTTCATTAAAATATTCAAATATTACCATTAAAATCAACTTTTAAATTTAATTGAAAAATAAAAAAAATTGTTAAGTAAGGAATGTCATCACAGTTGGTGGTGAGACATAAGTGATTTGATAGTCACGGTGAGTCAGAAGCAGTGCCATAGTCTGCGGTGACTTGTCCTTCATGAGTTCTGCAACCGATAGCATGGTTATGGTGTTTGGTCCTTTCTGAATTATGGAACTGGTGGCATGATTACGGTGTCACAAAATCAATATCTTTTCTTTTTTCAAACTTTTAATTGTGTCTTGTTATGGTTTCATAGAACCGGTGTTACTAACTTTGCAATAACTCTAGAATATTTTTTGACACAATGGTGTCAGGGCCTTTGTGAGAAATAGTGTCTTCGATAATGGTAAAATGGAAACTATGTCACAGACTTTTATGATTTTTAGACTAAACAGTGAGACTGTTTGGGCAGAGAAAAAATATCTCATACTTTTCCAATTTTTCAGACTATCTGGTGAGATAGTTTGATCACAGAATCAGTGTCTCATACTTAGTCAAATGTAACAACCCGAGATTTTATAAGATACATTCTTTTTAATTTCATTCATATCTTCTGTTGTACGATACACCAAGATTATCTTATGCTATACGCAACACCGTATTAGCTTGCAGTATAAGCAACACTATTATTGGCTCACGTTACACACAATTTCAAGTTCATTTGATAGAAGTTATTCTACACACACTACGGGAAAAGGGGGTTTTTGCGACGGGTTATTTGCGACGGGGGTATTTTCCCGTCGCAAATAACCACTTATTTGTGACGGGTAAATCTCACCCGTCGCAAAAGGCTTGGCGCGCAGAGCGCGGCAAACCATGGGAAAGTTATTTGGGATGGGTGGTTACCACCCGTCGCAAATAACCGGTGGCGGTAAAAGCTATTTTCAATGGGAATATACCCCGTCTCAAATACCCGGCGGCGGTAAAAACTATTTGCGACGGGAATATACCCCCTGTCGCAAATAGTATGTCGGTAGGTTAATATTTGCGACGGGTCCCATCGCAAATAACTATTTAACCATTGACCATGATAAATGCGGGCTCAAGTATTTGCGACGGGTCCTGTCGTAAATAATACTATTTGCGACGGGTATCCTGTCGCAAATACTCTCGTCGCAAATAATCTAACCTGTAAATACCCCCACCCGTTTTTTTCCATTCATTCTCAACTTCTCTCAAAACTCTATTTTTAGAGTTCACAGTTTCTTAAGTTTAATTTTTATTTCCAGAATTGATATTGATGTTTTCAAAAATTATCGGAGATCAACCTCAGATCAATTTTAAAGGTATTTATTTTCTTTTTAATTTAATATTTAATTAAAAAAATTTTATTAGTTTTATTTATTTTTAATTAGTTGTAATTTAATTGTGTTTATATTGTTTTGTTATTTAATAAATTTAAATTATTAGTATTAATTGTTCATAGTTAATGGTAATTAGTAGTAATTAATAATAATTAGAAATAATTAATAATAAAAAGGAATAATTAATAATAAATAGGAATAAACCTCCCCCATGCGCGCATTAACCTTTACAACTAAGCCATTTATTTTTTTTATACATTTAATGATCTATCTATATATATACAGTTATATTTATTCATATATTAATATAGATTTATATTAATATAAATATATTTGGTTATATAAATATATATATATATATTTATTCGTATATTAATATATATTTATTTATATATATATATATGTAGTTATAAGTTTTTATTCGTATATTTATTTGTATATTAATTAATATATATTTATAAGCTTCGTTTTAAATAAATTTATAAAATATGGGTTTTTATGTATATGTATAAATAAATAAATAAATAAATAAATACATATATACAATAGATACACACACACACACACACATATATATATATGTGTATAGTTATGAATGAATACATAGGAATGAGGGGTGAAAATCCACTGAGAATGTTAAACCGGCTATAACTTCTAATCCGTAATTCTGTTACAACTCCACAACCAGTCAAATCGAAGAACATGAAACGATCTTCGATATGATATGCGGTACAGGGCAAACGGACATCCGGATCAGATGTTATAGCCATTTGAATGTTTAAACGACCATAACTTCTAATCCAGAAGTCCGTTTCAGCTCCACAATCAGTCAAATCGAAGAACATGAAATGATATTCGATATGATATATGGTAGAGGTTTATCGGACATCGGGAGTAGAAATTATAGCTGTTTAAACGGTGAAAAACCGGGGTACCCTGACTAAAAACTCAGTTTTGGAGGCCTTCTGGGCCTTTTTGGCCTTGAAACAACCTTGGACGGGTTCCACCCATTTAAAGCGCTGTAGAGATCGCTGCAGGCTTCGATTTGATATGATTTGGAGCTCAAACGGAGTCCCGGATCAAAAGTTATGGCCGTTTGAAGTTTGTGTTTCATTTTTAACTTATTTTCCATCTTTCATTAATTTTTTTATTTTTTTTATATTCAAAGAGTTATTAAATGACTATTAATTGATAAAAATTACATAATTACTAATTAAAAATATTTTTTAATTTATTTTATAAGACTCTTTTACTAAACATCTTATACATTCATATTTGATTTTCATTCTTCCTTTCTAAAACATATTTAAAAAATAAATATTATATTTATATCAATATAAATAGGTTTATTGATTTATATAATAATAAATAATTTTTTAAATAATTTTTTAAATATTTTTATTATTATTTGCGACGGGAATATATTCCCGTCGCAAATACCCGCTTCGAAGCAACCATTTGCGACAGGAAAATGGCCCATCGCAAATACTTTTCGCGACGGGCCCTTCGGAAAGGATTTTAAAAAAAAAACCAGAAACCTATTTGCGATGGGCCAATTTCCCGTCGCAAATACGAGTTTTTGCGATGAGCCCGTCGCAAAAAAAATTAGTTGCGATGGCGTTTTCTGCAACGGGCGATTTGCGATGTGGCCCCGTCGCACAAGGCTATTTGCGACGGGATCCCGTCGCAAATGACCCGTCGCAAATATCTATATTTCTCGTAGTGACAACATTGAGTGTATATATATATATATATATTCAATGTATAAATAAAATATGGTTGGATTCTATTATATACAACAACAAAGGAGTCGTGCACTACACTCAACCCTGACTTGGCTTGCATTACACGCAATCGCGACCTTCCCTGATAGCGTGTGTTGTACGCAATACCGGGTTTTACTAAAGAACAATATATTATTATAATATTGTTATGAACTAGCCTTTATGAATATTATTAACTAAATTTTGAATTTTATAACATTATTATTCATCTTACACATTTTCTAGAACATGGTATAAGAACAAAATAATTTTTTCATGTAAAATAAGTATTTTTCAAAAAATGTAGTTTTGCAGCCTTTTGATGGCGCACCCACATTAAATCTAGTTTTTGACATGTTTATAAGTTCAATTTGACAAAATAAAATTCTTCTTTGGAATCAAGAAATAAAAATTTACTTTGGATAAATTTTTCGTATTATTCTGGTAACTTTCATATTTTGATTAATAGTAAAAACACGCTATATTTTAATGAAAAAACAACTTTTTTCATCATAATAATTTATATGGTTAAATTATAATATTCAATGGTTTTAAAGTATAAATAGAATATATTTTTACCATTTAATATAATGTATGTCATTACCATTGATTTTACATTGAATTCGTAGGTTAAATCAATTCAATCTTTTGCAATGTTTTAAACAAAAACCCGTTTTCATTCGACAACGAGATTAATTTTAATTTAATTTCTGCAACTTCTGTATGTTGAATTTGAAAAAATGGATTCCATATTTGGAATCAGTAGGTACAAATTATGTTAATAAGCTACTTTTTATTTTTGGGAATTATAAATAGTAACTACGGTAAATTTTATTTACCATAGTTAAAGGTAAATCGGGTAATTAAGGGTAAATATAATATTATAAAATTACTCTAACACATGCCAAAATTCTATTGGATGGCTAAAAGTAAACTCATATCAACTAAGGGTCGGATTAGATTCATTTTATGGACTTTTGACCATGAAAATAGTTTAATTATTATTAAAACCAAATAAAGTGACAACATGTCACTCTCTTAAATCTTATAAGTATAATAATTTTAATTTAGTGACAAACATCATAAAACATCAAACATGAATATTCTACATAAATCTAATAAAATTATCTACATCATGATAATTTATTTATAATTTTTAGGTATTAAATAATTGTCATTAATGGTGATACATTAATGATACAGAAATTATTTATTAAGTGAAAAATCCGTAATATAGTTTTTATTGAAATAATAATACCCATTAAAAGGCCCACAAACCTGACCTAAACTTATTTTTAGTGTATATATACACCTTAGTAATCCAATGACCTAATATATAACCGTTTGGAGCCTTATAAAAGTGATTATGACACTTATATTATTTAATTTTAAATGATGCCAAAGTTGTCACCTTCATAATTTAATAAATATAACAATTTAAATATTGTGATTTTAAGATGATAAATTCGAGTAAAAGTATTATTGTGAAAGTTAATAGATTTAGATTAATCATATGATTTTATTTTAAATTTTTATGCATCAAATATGTATATTAAATAATTATACAAAATTTTGTAGTAATTATTTTATTAAGACATAACCCAAATAAATGGTTTTAAAAATAATAAAATAAATATTATATGAACTATTTAATTTGATCCAATAATTTTATAGATACATATGACCTTTTATTAATCTATTAAAGCTTTTATTTCGAACATATATTCTGTATGTTTTTTATTTAAATTCAAATAAATGAATAATGTCAAAATTGACACTATTGTTATTTTATAAAAATAACATATTATAAAATTGTTTAAAAATCACAAAAATATTTAAAAATTATAAATTTAAATTTATATGGTCTATAATGTTATAAAGTAACCAATTATGGAAAATTCACAACAAATAGGTAATTATTTGTTATAATTTAAAATTTAGAATTTCATTACCATAAATAAACTTAAATAGATTAAATAAGCATAAATCAAAATGATAAGGTTTAAAATAAGATCAAAAAATGTCTAAATTTTATTGGTTAATGAGATTAAAATCCTATATCATCTAATCTTCGCATATGAGTCATTTTTGGAGGTTTTTATGTGCGGTTATATTTATTATAAATTAATAATTTTAAGAATTCCAAAGGTGCCCCTCTCCTCCCTTACAAAAGGGCACCTCCTCCCTCTCTTCCAAACACCACTTTGAGCCTTCAAGCTCGACCAAACCCTACCCAATTATTTTATCTAATTCCCAAGAAACATCCTAGAGGTCCTGGTATTCTTCAAAGACCAATTTTAGTGCCCTAAGAGGAGGTCTCAAAGAGGCGCTTCTAAGAAGAGGTAATTTCCGTTACTGATTCTTTCAACTTTATTTCTTCTTCCACTTATTATTCTTATTTTTTTCATTATGAAGTAATAACATCAGTATAATTAATATACTGATATGTTATTATAAGTATGAAACAACCCTATTTCACCATCTATCCATCCTACCAAAAACGAAATCACCGCGCGTGCGTACGTACGGAATACCGTCTCCATGTCGTGGTGTAATCTATTTTCCACCACCACGTTAATTGGATGGGTATAATGGTGTAAATAATAACTATATATTATTATTTTAAAGATATATTGATTCTATAATAGTATACATACACTCCAATAAAATTCCACGATCATGGGAACGATATCATCGCTCATGCGTACGTACGGAATACCGTCTCCACGACGCGATGAGATTCATTCTCAATGATTAACCATTCATAAATGATTGTAAAGTATATATAATAAGTAATCATGAAATATATGACATAATAATGATACTGGATTTATGTATATATATATATATATCATCCAATTAATTCCATTCAATTCAATGAGGAAACGAAAACAACATTCATGCGTACGTACGGCCTACCGTCTCCATGAACGGTGTATTTCTTTCCATTTATCGGTCTATTATATATATGTATATTATGAATATATATTATATATAAATCATGTTTTACATTCTGGATGTAATTAATCATGATCTAAGTAATCATATGAATAATTACAAGTCAAAACACGGACAACAAATGAAACGATTTTACCCAAAACACTCTTTAACATGGAATTTACAAAAGAACAGGTAATATAAAGTCATAAGTAAACCATATGTGATATCATAACAATGGATATGATTCTGTAATAAGTGAATGTCATTATTTAAATCATTATACAGGAGGTTCAGATACATACTAAGCATATCGAACATAAGGTAAGGGATAATTTTTCAAATCTCATTTTTATCCGAGATTGCATATTCGTAAGTATTTACTGGGGTTATTTCGATCATCCATGTCCATGTTTTATAAAAGTGTTTTCATGTATGTTTAAAGTCCTTTTTACACATTTTTGACTTTTACTACATGGTATGTAAGGAATCTTTCTTTTGTTTATGTTACGAGGTAATTTTTGACTTTTCCGGCAAAAGTACGAGAATAATGTTTTTTTAACTTATACGGAATGAATGGATTTTTAAAACATTTTTCCAAGAAGCTTCCATTACAAATTTTCAATTTTATTTTTAATCAACTTCTTTTAGTTTAGAATTGTAAGACATGTTAAGAAATGAAAAGTGTTTTTTAAGTAGAATGGATATTTTCCTCAAGAATGGAGTTCAAGTGTTTTATCAAAATTATTTTCCATATAAGATAATATAGGGTTCTATTTATATCCCTATTTTTACATTGATTTGATTATGTTATGATGGAATTATTTTTACGATATCCTTTTATGGATTATGTTATGATGATGTGATGTTTAAGAATCCCATTTTTTTACATGGGTTATGATATGATTTATGGTTTATGATTTTGTGGCACACATAAGAATGGTATCATTATGAGATGGGTGGGACCTATATATCCCTCCAATGCATTGGGTAAAGATTTTATATCTCATGAGATAGACATGGCTGGAACGATAGGTTATACCGGTTCAGTGAAACAGGACTGAAACGAGGAGTGAACTCAGTTCAGAAATGGACATTGTCCACTAAGATAGTCTTGGCAATGAGTCTTGACTAATAAGAAATGATTCTCTATGATTATGTGTGTATGACACAATGTTTCATGTTTTAAGTTATGATTATTGGGATTTCATTTCACTACTATGATTTATCCCATGTTATGATATTATGATCTCTTTTGCAGGTTAAGATTTCCAAAATGTTATGTTCTTATGAATATGATGTGATTAATATTTCTTTTGTGTACCATTAATGAGCATTTGAGATCACCCTTTTATGTTTTCTTTTCCCTAGGATATAAATAAAGGTTTTAGGTAAGAAAAAAATTGAAATATCTTTATGGGAGATGTTGAAGATCTTTCACCACGATTAGAAGATTACGTTCTAAGTTTCCAAATGCACTAAACTATTACGGTCCTTGTGTGTGTGTTTTTGTTATGTACTAAGTATTCCTCAAAAGTAATGTAATGTCCATGTACGTCAAGCTTCGGGTCTCTATATCAAATATCTTCCACCTATCTTAGGATTTAATACTCACAGAATGAATTAAGGTTAAACATAATCATAATAAAAAATTATAGAACAATAGTAATCATGATTTACATGATTTGTGAGCATTATAACAAAAGGAGTCCAACTATAATTTTTACCCATTTGAATTTTCAAGAACTTTTTTAAAAGAATCATCTTTTAGTTTGTTGAATAAAGTGCTTCTAACTTTTTAATGAAAATGTGAAAAAAAATGTTTGTATTAACATACATCACTTGAAATAATTTCTCTAATATCAGAAAACTTATTTCTTTGAAGCTTAATTTATAAGTTTCTTTGGTTATTTTAAAATAAAATGTGTTCCTTAATATTTTGTAAATTTTTAGATTGTAAATAAGTTATTTCCAATAAAAAGTTTATTTTCCTCAATAAGTGTTATAGTGTTATTTTATAGTTATTCTTATCATTAAAAAAATCCTTTGATCTTTTTATGATTTTCTAGGGATGTGATTTAATGTCACTGTCTTTATTCTTTTTTTTCATAGTTTATGATTATGATGATTATATTTTTGTTAAATCCAAATATTTTCCATGGATTATGATTTGATCACATGATGAATGATTTATGATCTCGTGGTACATATATGTATTATTTTAATTATGTAAATGGTTGGATCATAATTATATATCCCTATAATGTATTATGTAAATAAATTTATATCATGAGATAATAAGGATTATAATGGGGAGTAAACCCGGTTTCATAAGGGACTTTGTATAACAAGATAGTCTTAGGAGTGAACCATGACTTAGGAAATGATGAAATAAGGAATGAACCCAATAAAATATAATAATATTAACAATGATAATTGACTAAATAAATTATTTTCTATGTTTATGTGCATGAAAAAACAACTAATTTATGCTTATGATATATTTTCATGGATCGTGACTATTTATTGTTGATTCCAAACTCTTATTTCTTAAGTATTTCGATTGATGAAAGTTTATTCCATGTTTCATGATTATGATATATGACTTGATGTGTATTATTATCTAATTTTTTTATTGTGTTGTCATACCATTATATATATATTAACTCACTTATAATCGTATATTTATAGCACTTATGTTTACCCTTAATGAGTATATAAACTCACCCTTTATTATGTTTTCCTTCCCCATGTTATGACAAATGTTTTTAAGTATGATATGTCTAATAAGGGTGATACTCAAGATGAAAATAATCACAAATAATTTTAATTATTTATGTATAAGTTATTTATTTATCAAAATTTACCAAGACACTAAACCTCTATGGTCTATAGGTATGTATTATTATGAAAAGTGTTGAATATTCATCTAAAATGATGTAATATATTTGTATGAAAGGTATGGGTTGGTATAATCATCAATACCCCTAACTCGTTTATAGAGTAACCTTCTTACGACATAGTTTTTCAAATCTCACCCAGGATCATTCAAGTCCAACAGACCTTCACCTGTCTTAACAATGCCCTATCTCAAGTCAAAATTTCCATTAATTAACTACAGACCTTATAATTAATAATTAAATTTCATTATAACCATTTATAATTCAATTATATTTAAAATAGTTGGGTATGATTTACTAAAACTCATTAGTGGACAACATCAGATTAAAAAATTACTAACCACTCATGAAATAACCATGGAACACACCACACAATAATCTAGGAAAAATACCTAAAACATGACATTATTTTAATAAGTAATTTAATTTGATTTAATCAAAAACCCTAAATTAATCCATAGTAAATAATACCTCAACATAAAAAACAAATTGTGTCTTGATCACATCCTCTCAAGAGCTCTAATATGATCCACACAAGAAAACCCCATGTAATGGGAAGATTTTTACCATGATCAAGTGGAAATTAACTTCAAAACTATAATAGAGAATCCCAAAATCATAGGTAATGATAGATGTGAGTAATGGGGGACAAATTAGGAAGTAATATACCTTGAATATCATTATAAAAAATTCAGAAACCACCCCATTTGAAGGGAGTTCAAGAAATAGAATAATATAGGAGAGGCCCCTGATCATAACACACATGGGAGAAAAGAGAAGATTATTTGGTGTTAAAAGACTATAGGCTATTTTAGGTAACTTACAACATTAAATAAAAATTATTAGGTTTCAAATTTATCTTAACCTTGTGGATGAAACTGTCTAAGAAATATTTCCTCACACGGTTTGGTTGTAGGTTTTACCAAACCATGTGCCCACTATGTGAGATTAATTTCCAATAAAAACTTATTTTTATGGGTTTTCTACAACTGTGTGGTGATAATGTTTCCTACCCCTGAATAAAACCAATTCTTATGGATTGTCTACATGTTTTCCCCTAACTATGAGTAAACTACATATAGGAAAAACATTCACATTTTCTAAAAAATCAACCATAAGTTCATGAGAATCACCTAAGAATATGAGGAACCTCTTGGTCCTTAATCCTCATCAAGAAATTCAATCTTGGGATGCACCAACTTTTGAAATATTAATCTGAATTTGAATTACAAAAACAAAATTAACCATAAAAACCCACAAATTAAATTCTTGATGAATTACATAACTCATCAATGGGTGTGTATTAACTAATACAATATATAATATAATTTTTATCTAGATAAATTAAGTTCAAGATAAATAAAAAAATTAACCTCATTTCAAGTTATTGAAGGGCTCTCTTATAAGAATTTGACCAGAACAACATCTCCCCTTGTTGGTTAGGGTCATCATCGACACTACCAATTAGGAGAAGTCTTGTATGAATATTTGGTACTAAATGGAAAATCCAATGAAAATATAGATTTAAAAAACATTATTGTGATCCTCCCAGATGATACAACCTTAACCTTATCATGGTCATCTAATATACCCAATTCTGATATCAAGTTCCCCATAAAGAAAACCTAATCGATCTAAAATTAATAATTCAAAATCTTGGTATAATGATTATGTTCATTATTTATTATATGAAAAATATATATTTTCAAGGTAGATCATTCAATTATTTAGAGTATATGATAATATTTCCCATAAACATGGGGAAAAAAGAATATAAGGACAGAATACCCTATTTTCCTAGGACGAAAAAACTATCTATATGTTTGAAAACCCAATTGACATCCTAAGATACTTGTATAGATCATACCCACTTCTAAAAGAAACGTGATGTATTTTAGAATGCATCATGATCAACTAATGAAAACCTAATATTAAATAAATCTTATAGAACACAATATTCCCTCACAACTAGAAAAACAGATAACTGATATGATAGAGTGGATAATAGTTCTGCAGTTTCACCTTGTTCAACCTCTAGTAGTTTAGACATAGAATTAATGAGTCATTTTTCTTCTCATTGGACATGACTACAACACATCTAGGGAAGAATTATGCCAAACAATCTATCTAATAATTCATATATATTCTCTATTAGAGCTATTTTGTAAGGAAGAATTAATATGGGCCTTGTTCCTAGTATAATATCAATCATAGAATTGATCTTACACATTGGTGAAAAACATGATAAATAATCAATAAATATTCCTTTTTAATTATCACCTATAGATTTAAAGATAGATATATGAATCCCCTCATCATCATCAATTATACTTGAAATATAATTCATGATCCCACCCAAATACTGAAGGTTCGGACCATAAAAACCTACCTATATATCTCATTACCAAATAGAGGAACAATCTCTACCCTAAGAAGATGTGAAAAACAACCATCAATGGTAATAAATGTTATATACTTTATTCTAAACCAACCAATACATTTATGAGATCATGTCAAAAAGATCTTATCTCTAATATGAATAAATCTCAAAGATATATATTCCATAATATTTGTAGCACACACCCAACACCTCTAAATACCAATGAATCATGACCTTGAAATTGTATTGAAAAATATTAAATCATACAGGTACTAACCCTCTAAACTCATTCCTTTAATTAAATGAGAATATATGAATGAATATGATGAACTAATATAAAAAATAGATTCCAAGGTTGATGTTAAAAAACTATAACTTGAATCATCAATGTCCCAACCTAATGATCTATAGGATTAGGCTCAGTAGCATATAAATAGAAAGATCCTTAGACATATGCTTCTACATGAATTCCCTATGAACCATCTCTATAATGACACTATTTTCCCTATCTATAGGCACAACTTACTTCACCATATCCTAAAAAACCTTGATAAACCCTCCACCCAAATTGTTGTGGCACTCTTATACATAGTTTTCAATGTTTTTTCAAACTAAATCCTATTGCAATAGATGATTGTTATGAAATATAGTAATACCACTTTAGGATGACCATTTTACTACATAATTGACACTTCATTGGCTATCAATAGAATTGATAATGAATGTGACTAGGATTATCACAATAGTAATGCTCCATAGGCCTGCCTCTCTAAGGAGGGAGTGATGGAAAAGAACTTTGGATATTATGTACACCATTAAAATAGTTTCAAATATCCAAATAATGATTCCTACTACCTAAATACTATCTATCAGTCCCATTTGTAGAATAAAACATCCCAAATAATTTACTTTCATTTAGTATTCTTTTCGATATAAGGATTGGGTTTATAGTCTGATAAAAATAATATAAGAAAAATAAATTCACCTATATATGAATAACATACCTCAAACCATCCTTAAAACTTAGAAACTTGGATACCTCATCCCTAATCAACATCATAGGGGATATAAATTGTTTAAATGACATTATAAAATCTATATCTGAAATCTCATGTAGGGAAATATACATAAACTACCAAACCCAATCCACATCATGGGATCTAAAAATAAATTCTCATATAAAAATACTTAAATTACTTTGTGATCAACTTATGCATGTTCAATTGGGGCATGTACAACATAGTTAGGTAAAGGATTGTTAAAGAATTATGACATTCTATTGCTAAAATCTGATGAAATTTTATGGATATTCGGATATCGCCAAGCATAGAGTTTGATTATTGGATAGGAGTTCCAGAATATGGAAGGGGTATTTCATGGAATGATTTCCAATGAATCGGGGGAAACATGCTCTTTATGAATGTCTGAACCAAATGTAGGAAGTATGATGCCTATATTTGTAGGTCATATGACCAAGACTATAATATTATTGAAAAAATGGTTTATATGTGGTCAAATTACCCATGTTTATTCTAGTATTATTTGAACATATAAAGGTGGAAAAAAGTAAACCACAATATTAGAGGAATTCATGTCGGAAGAAGGGATATGGGAAAAATATGTATGGGATGATCACTGAAATAAAATTGTTGGTTCTAACATACCATAATCAATGCTTAAAGGGACAAAAGAGGCTTCTCCAAAGAATGAATTTACCACTAGTTGGCAAAACTGTTATGAAGGATCTATTATATAAGGACAATTAGGGAACATAATTCATAACCAAATAGTGGAATCTGTTGTTTTACCATCCCATTAGGTTGGAACCATATGCAAGGACAACTGGGGCATGTACAACATGGTCAGAAAAAGGGGCTCTCAGGTATCAGACATTCTGTTATCAAAATCTAAGGAATATATTATAATGATCTTGATGGTTTCAATACCATGATAATAAAATGAGAAATGGGAATTATCTAATGTACAAAGGATATTTTTCAACGAATATTTTCTATGATATTTGAATCCCTTGCATAGATGTGAGTCATATATAGAAGGGGTTCATCTCTTGTTTTCTTTATGGGATATCTAAATAGAGGACCCAAAAATAAAAGCTCATACATATATTTTTGATTGTATGAAAGAGAGGGGAATTTCCCTTTTACCTAATGGCTAGTATTTAGACATATGTCTTAGTCTTCACTATGTATCTTATCGAAGAAAGAATCAAGATGCATGTAGTTCTAACAAATATGGGTTCACGTGTGAAGGGATAACTCATATTTAGTCTTCTCATTTAGATTTAACTTGTACATAGGAGAGTGGAGGATTTTCCATGTTATTGTGTGGATGAGTACAAGATTGAAGATCTAGAAATCACTATATATATTCTATTGGTTATAATCAAGCCACATGAAGGTCTTGATGTATTCCCCATGTCAGTCTATTATATGGGAAGAGAGTTAGGAATTTTTAATTTCGGTTGGACTCAAGATAGGATATTTTGGAGTCACTAAGTAATTCATTGCAATGATAATCAAGCCATAAGTATTTCCTATAATCCCATGCAGTTTAATTTATTGAGGAAAGGATGTGGATAAACTAATGAGAAGTAATTGTAATATAGAGGATGGACTCAAGATAGTATATTTGGGCATCACTACATATTTCATTGGGGAGGAAATCAAGACACACATAGTTATTGAAAATGGTTCCCCACACCAATTAGTTCTTGATTTAAGGAAGGGTATTTAATATTTTCCAAAATAATGGTTGGTCCCAAAACAAGAGATGGTATGTGAATCAAGTGATATATTCTAAAATAGTTCTCTATATATATTAGGTTCATGCATATGTAAAGAGGAAATTGTATATTTATGGTTGTGGTAGGGTCCATGATTGGAGATATGGGTGCCACTACATATCTCATGGGAATCAAAATCAAGCCACATGTTGGTATTTGAAAAGGGTTACTTTATAGGTTTGGTCGAAATAGAGGAAAAAATACGGCTCAAGTGGAACTACGTTGTGGCATTGATATGAGTAATGGTTACACATAAAAGAAACCCATATATTTGAAGGAATATAAAGACTATCTACTAATGGTATTTTGTTTAATTTCTTAACAAAAAATGAGGGAGAATTTAACCAAACAGTTTAATGTCATGTGGTGAAGAAAAATGGTGTTTTGGAGTTTTAGGTTATCCAACTAGGACCTCGGGTTGTGAATTTTATCATCGTGCGATAAGGAAGATGATGCTATGTTGTTTGTTGCAGATTGAGATTGAACATGTCTAGTGACTAGTATGACCACTGGTGGCAGAAATTATAGTATTTTCCATGGGTAACCATAGGGGTAGGTCTATAAGGATATTAATGAGCATGTATTGGTTGTGTACCCAATAGAAGGAATTTCTGATCTACTGTTGCAAGATCCAAATGTATTTGTGGTTGATATCCCACATTGAGAGGATTTTCCCTATCAGCATTAGTGGTTGAGAAAAACCATCTTTACAGAGGTGCTCCAACTATAAGTATAAGGCCCCAGCCTTAAACCTTAATTAATCTTGAGTTATTAAAAGATTACACCTTGAGGATCTTTTAGGGTTTAGAGTTTTAGAGAATTAGATCATAAAACTTGCATTACATTCCAAATATAAACAAAGTGGTTACATAAAGATAATATTCTTCTTTCCCGTCAATGGAAACATATTTAAAATTAAACATGGATTCTTTCTTGACACTCCCTTGACACTATGATCATATCATGTACCTTTCCCTTGACCTGTGAAAAAAATTTCAAAAAAAACTTGGGATGAGCATAAAAAGCTCAGTAAGGGATATAAAATATATATGGAAAGGAAACATGGGTACATATATACATAATAATGAAATCATACTTTACCCATAAAACATAAGCACTTCAACATACCTCATCAAATCATGAATAAATCATAGAAATCATAAGACATAAAGGTAAATTGAGGCATTCATAACATTCTTAAGTAGGGAGTAACCCTCTTGGTTACGTTTGGAATACCCATCACAGTATATTCCCTAAATCTTTTCAGAGGAACCTTAACGTTACACTCCTTCGCTTTACCCAATGCATTGGAGAGATATATCAGGCTCACCCGCCCTTAGTTTATCACGGAACCACTCGTCTTCATAATAATACCCAAGAACCTCAACATAATCGTATCACATAAAACATGCATAAAGGAAATATAACATTTCCACTTTTCAATCACAAGATATAAATACAACACATTGATATAAAAACATTATGAAAACCATTTTCAATACCAAAACAAATGAAAAGTAAAACATGGTATTTATTTTTCTTTAAAAAAAAGGTATGGCTTGTAGAGGAAGTCGAAACTCAAATAATGTTCACGGCGGCGGAGAAGTCGTTGTCGCCGCATACGTACGACAAAAACATTCCCTTTTGTTATTTAGAAAACGCTTCGTATAAAAAATATTCCTTTTTAATAAATGTAAAAGTCAAAGGAGTTTATACACCATATAAAAGAAGGTTTTTTATAAAACAAAATATGCCTCAATGAAAGGAGATTGAGACGAAGTCCCATACCTCAGGTCCGACTTGACTCGGTCGTTCTTTAATCTCCTGAATAATAAACTTGAGTTAATTTCTACTTTTTTGAGAACATTTTTCAAGTTCATTATTCCTTTTATATCACTTATTTCCATGTCATGAACACTATGTAATTATTTAAGTTAATAACGGTCATTTTAATGATCATTGGTACTTGAGTCAAAAATAAACCCTTTATAATTACAAGTTGTTCATGTATCCATTATATCCAGAATGGTATTCATGATGTAGATATCATATATATCATATATACCCAGTACATGCATGCATTTATAATATTATATAACATTTAGAGGTAAGAAATGAAATGCACCGTTCATGGAGACGGTAAGCCGTACGTACGCATGGACGCTACTTTCATTTCTATTTCGTATTTTTTATAGAATGGAATCATAATGATATAAAGGTATATTATAATTATAGTATAATATAATATATAATATCATTGTTCCATCCTTTATACGTCCCACATATGGTATTTAACGAATCAAATCACTTTGAGGGGGCGGTAGTCCGCACTTCCTTAAATGAAGATATCGCGTTTACCCATAATGGAAACCATAAAGGTATGCCCAAAATGAAAAATACAGAATCTTAAGGAAAACATAAACATATTATATATCATATATAAATATAGTGACATCTTAATGGCCACCTTTGAAGGTGTTAAAAGAATGTTGAACAATCATCGTTTCGGGAGGCATAAATTCACCATCCACGGAAACAGTATGTCCTTTAACCATTAGATGTTGGTGTGTGTAAGTGTAGCTCGAATAATTCTTATAACAACATCATAGTATATTTAGGATACTTGATTTGTTACAATAGAAAATAATAAAAAGAGTTTTGGGGGTTGGAGAAGCAAAATCAAACAAAAGGACTCAAAAGAAGACATTACCTTAAAATCGGATAACTCTCTTAGATTTGAGCTCAAAGGCTTCCTTGAAAATACTTCTGCCCAAAATGAGGCTTCAAGGAGTAAGAGAGGGATGTGGAGAGCCAAAATGGGTAGGGTTTGGCCGAGCCAAAGGCTTTGGGAGTGTGTGTAAGGTGGTAGAGGTGGGGGCCTTTTATAAGAGGAGAGGAGGGGCACTCTTGGAAAGTAAGGAAAATTAACTTTATTTTAAAAAGATATTCGGATTTAAGAGGTCCCACATTGATATAATTATAGGATAAGGTGATAAGGGTTCTAAATCCACTCATCCCATAGGTTTTGGACATGTGTAGGTCTTAGATTTTACATTATCTTTCCATTTTATTTAAATCGTCAAATAATGAGGTCATCGCTGCATCATTATGATGTCATAAATAATTTAATTTATTTAAAGTCTAAAAATTATAAAAAAATACTATGATGTAGGAAATCTCTTTAGATTTCCAATTACTATTTATGATAAAAAATATGATCTTTATAACCCCATGTAAAAATTGTTTTAGTAAAACATCTCATGTTTGTGTCATTTTTACTTTTACATTAAATAAAAAGTTATTTATGTCATTTACCAACCTAAGTGGCTCCATTGGGTCCCCAAGTTGACCCATGGATTGTCTCGGTCGTCCATGACACATCCAATGAGGGTAGGACATGTTTCAATCTCATCTCATTTTATTAAAGCATTATTTTTACCTTAAACTACACTAATTACCTCTAATCGCGATTAAGAACTTAAGAGTTACTATTCACAAAAAATTATTTTAATCACATTGAACCACATTTTACTTCTTAATGACAACCATGTATGTTGGATTTTTGAAATTCAAAACACAGAAGTGGTAAAATTTCATTTAAACGAAAAATCAGTTTTGATAAGTACCACTTAGTGGTTTCACTATTCATCAAAATTGAAGTTTTTCAGAAAAATACCAAAAATTCACCCTAATATATATTTGATATTCTGAATTCAAAAATGAAGTCTATTTTACAAAATTAAAAACATATAATTCATATTAATCAATTTAATAATTAATTCCCGCTGTCGTGACAAATAGCGTGTTTTTATGAAACAATAAGTATCAAAAGATTGACACCAGTTTAAGTCCAATTTCAAAGTGAAATTGATTCCAATGACCACCATTGGATTAAATGGTAAATATATATTCTAATTTCACTTCAAAACCAATTCAAAAGATAATCTAATCATATAAATAAATTAGATTAAAAAGCAGTTTTGATGTAAAATGCAGTATTTTTCACTATTCATTAAAAAATGAACATTGTCTGAAAAATACCAAAAATTTACACAAAGTAAATTTTGATGTCCCAATCATAAATAATAAGTTTATTTTGACAAACATAGCTTATAAAATTGTCAAAAGATAGATTTAAAAATAGTTTTCCATCAAAAGGCAGTAAAACAATCTTTTAAAAATATTAGTGTATTCCATGCTTAAGATTGGATTTATTTTCATTTTAAGCCTCAAAAACACTATCTAATTCATTAATAGACATAGATAAAAATATCTATTATTCTTTACTTGGGATGTTACATCCTTCCCCCCTTTTGAAAATTGTGTCCCCGCAATTTATTTACTTATCGAATAAATTGGGGTACTTATCCCTCATTGCATTTTCAGATTCTCATGTTGCATCTTCCATCATGTGGTTTTTTCACAAAACCTTTACCTGATTAATCACCTTATTCCATAACACTTTCTCCCTGTGGTCAAGAATCTGGACTGGCTGTTCCTCATAAGATAGGTTCTCTTCCAGCTGAACTACCTTTGGACTCAAAACATGAGATGGATCTGGCATATACTTTCGCAACATCGAAACGTGAAAAACATTGTGTACCTGAGATAAAATTGGAGGTAAAGCCACCTGGTATGCAACTGATCCAACTATCTCCATAATTTCATATGGTCCAATAAACCTTGGACTCATCTTTCCTTTCTTAACAAATCTCATCACACTTTTCCAAGGAGAAACCTTGAGAAAAACATGATCACCTACCTTGAAAGATAGATCCTTCCTCCGGTTATCCGCATAACTCTTTTTCCTGCTATGAGCTATTCTCATGTGCTTTTGAATCAGCTGAACTTTTTCTGCCATCTCTTCTACCAATTATGGTCCCATCAACTTCCTTTCACCCACTTCATACCAGAAAGCTGGAGTTCGACACCGCTTCCCATATAATGCATGAAATGGTTCCATCTGTATACTGGAATGAAAACTGTTATTATATGAAAATTCAACCAAAGAAAGATGTTGGTCCCAACTTCCCTGATAATCCATAGAGCAAGAATGTAGCATATCCTCCAATGTCTTAATTGTTCGTTCTGACTCCCCATATGATTGTGGATGAAAAGCTGTACTAAAATTTAATTCAGTACCCAACGACTTCTGAAGGCCTTTCCAAAAGTTAGAAGTGAACCTGGGATCACGATCAGATACAATGGAGAGAGGAACTCCATGTAACCTGACTATCTCTTTAAGATACAAATAGGAAAGTTTATCTAGCGAAAAAGTATCTCATATAGCAAGGAAATGAGCAGATTTAGTAAAGCGATCAACAATAACCCAGATTGCATTATTACCTCGAGATGTCTTCGGTAATCCCACAACAAAGTCCATGGATATATTCTCCCATTTCCACTCTGGCACTGGTAAAGGCTGATGCATCCCTTTCGGTAACTGCCGCTCTACTTTAACCTGTTGACATGTCAAACACTTCACAGAAAAATCAGCAATATCTCTTTTCATTCCATCCCACCAGTAATACTCCCGCAGATCTCTGTACATCATAGTACTGCCAGGATGAATTGAAAACGGAGAACTATGAGCTTCAGATAACAACTCTAACTTCAACTGTGAATCACAAGTCACACACAATCTCTTCCCAAATCTCAAAATGCAATCATTATCAATGTTGAATTCAGGAAACTTACCTTTCTGAACCAGCTCTACCTTTTTCTGCAACTCGCTGTCTGGATTCTATGCTTGCTTGATTCTATCTGATAGAGATGATCTCACTGATACCTGAAACAAAATAGAATAACTTCCTACACCAAAAACTTCTATGCCAAAGTTCATCAAATCCTTAACCAAAGGATCACGTTCTAAATGCAACATTGCTAATGAAGCATTACTTTTTCGTCTCAAAGCATCAGCCACTTTATTTGCTTTACCCGGATGGTAATGAATTGTACAATCACAATCCTTGATTAATTTCATCCATCTCCTCTATCTCATGTTAAACTCTTTCTGAGTGAATATATACTTTAAACTTTTGTGATTAGTATATATTTCACACTTTACTCCATACAAATGATGCCTCCAAATTTTTAAAGCGAAAAAACAGCAGCTAATTCCAAATCATGTGTAGGGTAATTTACATCATGAGTTTTCAACTGTCGTGAAGAATAAGAAATTACCTGATCATTCTGCATTAGGATGCAACCAAGTCCTTTCAATGAAGCATCACTGTATATAACAAACTCACCATTCCTGGAAGGTAGTTCCAAAACTGGAGCATTCACCAATCTTCTTTTCAATTCCTTAAAACAATCATCACATTCTTTTATCCAGATATACTTAACACCCTTCCGAGTTAGCTTAGTCATTGGACTAGATAACTGTGAAAAATTTATAAAAAACCTTCGGTAATAGCCTTCCAAACCAAGGAAGCTATGAATATCAGTTACATTTGTGGGTCTTGGCCATTCTTCAACAACCTTTGTTTTTATAGGATCAACAGTTATCCCATATTTAGAAACAATATGACCAAGGAAAGAAATTTGTTGCAACCAAAACTCACACTTTCTAAATTTTCCATACAGTTTCTTTTATTTTAAGGTTTGCAAGATAACCCTTAAATGTCTTTTATGCTCCTCTTTACTTTTAGAAAACACCAAAATATCATCAATGAAAACCACCACAAACTTATCCAAGAACTCATGGAAAATTCTATTCATTAATTCCATGAATACAGCAGGTTCATTGGTTATCCCAAAAGGCATTACTACAAATTCATAATGGCCATATCTTGTACGGAACGCGGTCTTCAGAACATCTTCTTCCTTTACCTTCAGCTGATGGTACCCCGATCTCAAGTCAATCTTTGAAAAATACTGAGCTCCCTGGAGCTGATCAAACAAATCATCGATATGAGGCAAAGGATACTTGTTCTTATCAGTAATATTATTCAAGGCCCTATAATCAATGCAAAGTCTCATTGAACCATCTTTATTTTTAAAAAATAAAACAGGAGCACCCCATGGTGATGTGCTAGGTCGAATGAAACCTTTCTCTAATAAATCTTGCAATTTATCCTTCAACTCTAAAAGTTCAATTTGAGCCATTCGATAAGGGGGTTTTGAAATCGTCTTAGCATCCGGAACTAAGTTAATAGTAAACTCAACTTCCCGATCTGGTATTATTCCAGGAAAATCATCAGGAAAAACATCAGGATACTCATTTACCACTGGCACATCATTAATCTGAACAGTTCCTTTATTTTCAACGATGTGTTCAAGGTAACATTCATTTCCATCTTTTACAAGTTTCTTGGCCTCTTGATAAGTTATCAACAGTAAGGGTTCATTCTTGTACACAAACTGAAAGTATTTATGAAAAGAAACTTCTTTAGCTCTACAGTCAATCTTAGCATGGTAAATAGAGAGCCAATACATACCCAGGATAACATCAAACTCTACTAGAGGTAGAACAATAAGGTTTGCAAGTAGGTTCATTCCACAGATAAGGATAGGAAGATTCTTATAAATTATTTTTGCCTCAACAGTTCCCCCAGGTTTTTTTACCAAAAGTTCAGGAGTCATTTCTTGAGATGGTATTCCCATTTTACTAGAAAAGGATTCAGACATGAAAGAATGTGTAGACCCCGAATCAAACAACACACTAGAATAATCTGAAAAAACAAAAAAAGTACCTGATACAACTTCATTTGATGGCCCGACATCTGCTGAAGTAGTTGAAAAAGATTTCACTGCCCCTTTCTGCTTGTAGTCTAACTGCTTCCCATCACTCAATCTCTTTTTCGGACACCCGTTTTCATAGTTACCCATCTCATTGCACTTAAAACATTTCACTAACTATAAATCAAATTTGGTCTTACCTTCACCTTGATCTTTTTCAGTGCAATCACGAGCCTTATGTCCCATCTTACCACATCGGTAGCACTTTCCAGAATTCATAAGGCATTCCCCAGCTTGCCTTTTTCCACATTTATCACAAACTGGAAACATAGATTTCTTGCCATCAGAACTTTTTTGAAGAATTATTTCCTTTCTCCTGCCACCTCGGTCTCTTCTTCTGTTGGTTGTTATAGAACACTTGATCATTGGAAAACTCCATTTCCACCTTCTCAGCACATCGAAAAAGCTTTTCATAACTCTTAAACTCACGAGAAGCTAATGCCCTATTTTGGATTTAATCTTGAGTAAAAACGATTGATTTTACTATCAAGGTCTCGGATAAAATTTGGAGCATACCTTGCCAATTGATTTTACTAAGTCGAACAGCCTTAGGAAAATACTTCTCAAGAAACATACCTTTGACTTCATCCCAGTCGAGAGCATCAATCTCATCAGCGTCCCTAATATTTTTAACCATCGACCACCACTGATCTGCTTCACCCTCCAAACGATAAATAGAAAGACTAAACTTTTGATTGTCTGAACACCCCATGACATCAAAAATCTTCTCCAGTGCTTTAATCGACCCTTCATCTAGAAGAGGGTCAGATGAACCTATGAATGATGGGGGATGTTGCCTCATGAAATGTTCCACCACTGACATGTTCCTCTGCGGTTGATCTGGCTGATCTTGTGTATGGATACCACCGCCATTTATCGCTTGAGTCAACTACGCCATTATTGCAACAAACTGCTCAGTTCCAATTCCGACCATCTCAGGATGCTGATTCGGAAGGTTATTTCCTTCTGCATGCCTTCCTAGCACTGCTTCCCTGTTTCCTTTGTGGAAAACCATTCTGAACAAACATGTCTTAGATGAAGCAACATAGTAATCTTCAAATACTATATCACTTCAATTTGACCATAAAACAAATATTTTTGGATAATAAGTTAATAGAATTCTAACTCCTAAAGTTATCTAAACCGACCTCTGATACCAACTATAAGGTCCCAGCCTTAAAACTTACTTAATCTTGAGTTATTAAAAGATTACACCTTGAGGATCTTTTCGGGTTTAGAGTTTTAGAGAATTAGATAATAAAACTTTCATTACATTCCACATATAAACAAAGTGGTTACATAAAGATAATATTCTTCTTTCCCATCAATGGAAACATATTTAAAATAAAACATGGATTCTTTCTTGACACTCCCTTGACACTATGATCATATCATGTACCTTTCCCTTGACCTGTGAAAAACATTTCAAAAAAACTTGGGATGAGCATAAAAAGCTCAGTAAGGGATATAAAATATATATGGAAAGGAAATATGGGTACATATATACATAAGAATGAAATCATACTTTACCCATAAAACATAAGCACTTCAACGTAACTAATCAAATCATGAATAAATCATAGAAATCTTAAGACATAAAGGTAACTTGAGGCATTCATAACATTCTTACGTAGGGAGTAACCCTCTTGGTTACGTTTGGAATACCACACACAGTATATTCCCTAAATCTCTTCGGAGAAACCTTAACATTACACTCTTTCGCGTTACCCAATGCATTGGAGATCTATATCGGGCTCACCTGCCCTTAGTTTATCACATAACCACCCGTCTTCATAATAATGCCCAAGAACCTCAACACAATCGTATCACATAAAACATGCATAAAGAAAATATAACATTTCCACCTTTCAATTACAAGATATCAATACAACACATTGATATAAAAACATTATGAAAACCATTTTCAATACCAAAACAAATGAAAAGTAAAACATGGTATTTTTTTAAAAAAAAAACAGGTATGGCTTGTAGAGGAAGCCGAAACTCAAATAATGGTCACGGCGGCGGAGAAGTCGTTGTCGCCGCATACGTATGACAAAAGCATTCCATTTTGTCATTTAGTAAACGCTTCGTATAAAAAATATTCCTTTTGAATAAACGTAAAATTCAAAGGGGTTTATACACCATATAAAAGAAGGTTGTGTATAAAAAAAATATGCCTCAATGAAAGGAGATTGAGACGAAGTCCCATACCTCGGGTCCGACTTGACTCGGTCGTTCTTTAATCTCCTGAATAATAAACTTGAGTTAATTTCTACTTGTTTAAGAACCTTTTTCAAGTTCATTATTCCTTTTATATCACTTATTTCCATGTCATGAACACTATGTAATTATTTAAGTTAATAACTGTCATTTTAACGATCATTGGTACTTGAGTCAAAAATAAACCCTTTATAATTACAAGTTGTTCCTGTATCCATTATATCCAGAATGGAATTCATGATGTAGATATCATGTATATCATATATATCCAGTACATGCATGAATTTATAATATTATATAACATTTAGAGGTAAGAAATGAAATGCACCGTTCATGGAGACTGTAAGCCGTACGTACGCATGAACGCTACTTTCATTTCTATTTCGTATTTTTTATAGAATGGAATCATAATGATATAAAGGTATATTATAATTCCAGTATAATATCATATATAATATCATAGTTCCATCCTTTATACGTCCCACATATGGTATTTAACGAATCAAATCACTTTGAGGGGGCGGTAGTCCGCACTTCCTTAAATGTAGATATCGCGTTACCCATAATGGAAACCATAAAGGTATGCCCAAAAATAAAAATACAGAAGATTAAGGAAAACATAAAAATATTATATATCATATATAAATATAGTGACATCTTAATGGCCACCTTTGAAGGTGTTAAAAGAATGTTGAACAATCATCGTTTCGGGAGGCATAAATTCACCATCCACGGAAACAGTATGTCCTTTAAGCATTAGATGTAGTTGTGTGTAATTTTAGCTCGAATACTTATTATAGAAACATCCTAGTATATTTAGGATACTGGATTTGTTACAAAAGAAAAGAATAAAAAGAGTTTAGGGGGTTGGAGAAGCAAAATCAAACAAAAGGACTCAAAAGAAGACATTACCTTAAAATCGGGTAACTCTCTTAGATTTGAGCTCAAAGGCTTCCTTGGGAAGACGTCTGCACAAAGTGAGGCTTCAAGGAGTAATATAGGGATGTGTAGAGCCAAAATGGGTAGGGGTTGTCCGAGCCAAAGTCTTTGGGAGTGTGGGTAAGGTGGTAGAGGTGGGGGCCTTTTATAAGAGGAGAGGAGGGGCACTCTTGGAAAGTAAGGAAAAGTAACTTTATTTTAAAAAGATATTCGGATTTAAGAGGTCACACATTGATATAATTAGAGGATAAGGTGATAAGGGTTCTAAATCCACTCATTCAATAGGTTCTGGACATGTGTAGGTCTTAGATTTTACATTATCTTTTCATTTTATTTAAATCGTCAAATAATGAGGTCATCGCTGCATCATTATGATGTCATAAATAATTTAATTTATTTAAAGTCTAAAAATTATAAAAAAATACTATGATGTATGAAATCTTTATATCTTTCCAATTACTATTTATAATCAAAAATCCGATCTTTATAACCCCATGTAAAATTTTTTTTAGTAAAACATCTCATGTTTGTGTCATGTTTACTTTTACGTTAAATAAAAAGTTATTTATGTCATTTCCCAACAAAAGTGGCTCCATGGAGTCCCCAAGTTGACCCATGGATTTTCTTGGTCGGCCATGACACATCCAATGAGGGTAGGACATGTGTCAATCTCATCTCATTTTATTAAAGCATTATTTTTACCTTAAACTACACTAATTACCTCTAATCGCGACTAAGAACTTAAGAGTTACTATCCACAAAAAAATTGTTTTAATCTCATTGAACCACATTTTACATCTTAATGACAACCATGTATGTCGGATTTTTGAAATTCCAAACACAGAAGTGGTAAAATTTCATTTAAACGAAAAATCAGTTTTTATAAGTACCACTTAGTGGTTTCACTATTCATCAAAAATTGAAGTTTTTTAGAAAAATACCAAAAATTCACCCTAAGATATATTTGATATTCCAAATTCAAAAATGAAGTCTATTTTAAAAAATTCAGAACATATAAGTCAGATTAATTAATTTAATAATTAATTCCCGCTGTCATGACAAATAATGTGTTTTTATGAAACAATAAGTATCAAAAGATTGACACCAGTTTAAGTCCAATTTCAAAGTGAAATTGATTACAATGACCACCATTGGATTAAATAATAAAAATATATTCTAATTTCACTTCAAAAAAAATTCAAAAGATAATCTAATCATATAAATAAATTAGATTAAAAAGCAGTTTTGATGTAAAATGCAGTATTTTTCACTATTCATTAAAAATTGAACATTGTCTGAAAAATACCAAAAATTCACACAAAGTAAATTTTTATGTCCCAATCATAAAGAATAAGTTTATTTTGACAAACATATCTTATAAAATTGTCAAAATATAGATTTAAAAATGGTTTTTCATCAAAAGGCAGTAAAACAATCTTTTAAAAATATTAGTGTATTCCATGCTTAAGATTGGATTTATTTTCATTTTAAGCCTCTAAAACACTATCTAATTCATTAATAGAAATAGATAAAAATATCTATTATTCATTACTTACTTGGTATGTTACAATAAGTGTGATTGGAGGGTATGTTTGCAGATCATATTTGAAAAGAAATCCGCCTTAGAGTTTCTCTACATTGAGTCTTCTCAACTCTCTCATCTCATCCTCTTATTGAGAAAATCATACATATAATGAAATGTGTTGACCCTCCTTATGAGGGAGATGAGACACTAATTAACCCTTATCATTCTTTATATTGCGTTCCTTTTCAGGAGGTAATAAGGGATTTTTTGAGGGAGTGTCTAGATTTTGGGAAAGCATCTGGTTTTGGGTAAACAGACCACCTTCATATGTTTCAGCATGGACCAGATTATAACCTGGAACATCATCTTATAACTCCTCTGTACAATTCTAATGTTTTGAAGGGTCTTTGAAAAAAAACATTGATGACCTTCATAGATGCCTAATGAATTTGTGGAATTATGGAAAGTATCATTGCGAGATCTTCTTCTTCTGAACTGTAACACCCCGATATTTTATGAAAAATATTCCATCAATTGCATTGATGTCTTGTGTTGTACGCTACAACAAGACTACCTTGCACTATATGCAACACTGTATTAGCTTGCAGTATACGCAACACTATTCTTGGATCATGTTACACACAATTTTGATAGTTGTTATTCTACGCAACATTGAGTGTGCATATATATATATTCAATGTATAAATGAAATATGGTTGGATTCTGTTATATGAAACAACGAAGGAGTCTTGCATCACAGGCAACCCTTACTTGGCTTGCATTACACGCAATCGCAACCTTCCTCGATAGCGTGTGTAGTACGCAATACCGTGTTTCACTAAACAACGATATATGGGTATAATATTATTATGCACTAGCCGTTATGAATAGTATTAACTAAATTTTGAATTTTATAATATTATTATTCATCTTACATATTTTCTAGAACATGGTATGAAAACAAAACAAAATTTTCAGGTAAAATAAGTATTTTTAAAAAAATGCAGTTTTACAGCCTTTTGATGGCGCACCCACTTTAAATCTTGTTTTAGACATGTCTATAAGTTAAATTTGACAAAATAAAAGTCTTATTTGGAATCATGAAATAAAAATTTACTTTGGATAAAATTTTCATATTATTCTCATAACTTTCATATTTTGATGAATAGTAAAAACACGCTATATTTTAATTAAAAACAACTTTTTTCATCGCAATAATTTATATGAATATATTATCTTTTTAATTTGTTTTAAAGTGTAATTATAATATATTTTTACCATTTAATCCAATGTTGGTCATTGGAATTAATTTCACTTTGAAATTGGACATAAACAAGTGATGATCTTTTGATAGTTATTGTTTCTTAAAAACACGCTATTTGTTTTAATAACGAGAATTAATTTTAAAATTAATTAATTCCACTGATATGTTTTGAATTTGGAAAAATAGACATCATTTTAGAATTCGGAATATCAAATATAGCTTCGGCTGAATTTTTGGTATTTTTCTGAAAATCGTCAATTTTTGATGAATAGTGAAAACACTGAGTTTTTGGTTAAAACCGACTTTTTATTTAAATAATATTTTATTTGATTTAAATTTATTTTATGTCAAAATAGGTACATAATACTTATATAAGTTCAATGAAATTCTTTGGAGTCATTTTATAATAATTTTGGATTTATAAAAATTGTATTGAACTTTTCACTGTCTTTTACCCACCTCCTAGGAGCTTTTGAAATTGTTCATAAAACTTAATTTTACCACTTCTGTGATTTAAATTTAAAAAATCCAAGAGACACGGTTAATATCAAGGAGTAAAATGTGGTTCAATTAGATAAAAATATTTTTTGCTGAATAGTAACTTTTTACTTTTATTTACCATAGTTAAAGGTAAATAGGGTAATTCAAGGTTAAAAGAATATTATAATAATTCAAAATTACATTAACACTTGTCCAAACCTTATTGGATGAGTAATGGCTGACCATGGGAATCCTTGGGTCTATTTTGGTACTCCATGGAGCCACTTATGAAAGACAATGACACATTAGATTAATTAATTTAATGTAAAGACAAAATTGGCATTAACAAAAATCCTTTAGTAATTAATTTTTATAAGGGGATATATATATTAACTTTTAGACTATAAATATTCATTGTAAATAAATAAATATTTACTACATGTTGGTATTTTTTTTATAATTTTGAGACATCAAATAAATTAAATTATTTATGACACAATAATCATGCAGTATTAACCTCATTAATAAATGATTTAAATAAATAAGATTATAATGATTAAAATATTATCCAAAACATGTCCAATTCTGATTGGATGACTTTATTTCGACCATGAGTCATCTTATATTTTTCTTTAATTATTTTTTTACCTCTTGAAATTGAAGATAAGTTTATAATAAAATAATGTTTTCACACTTTCCTAAAGTGCCCCTCCTCTCCCTTATAAAAGGAGACCACTTTTATGCAATTCCTCACACCTCTCAAGCCTTTTGTCTCATCCAAACTATGCCCAAATAATCTCCCTACATCCCTATACTCCCCCTAGAAGCCTTACATTAGGCAGAAGGCACTTCAAGAAGTCCTTTTGGTTCAAACCAAAGAAAGTTACCCAAATTAAAGGTAATAGTTTCTCTTAAGTTGTTTTCTATTATTCTACTTATCCAACCCCTAAACTCTTTTTAATACTTTATTTTGTGACAACACCAGTATCCTCAAAATACTAGGATTTTTTTATGATAAGTATTAGAACTACACTTACACACACCTCCATCTAATGGATGAATAACATAATGTTTCTGTGATGGAAAACTAACGCCTCACGAAACGATGATTGTTCGATTTTCTCCTACCGCCTCTCATGGTAGCCATTATGATGGAACTGTATTTATATATGATATATATTATGTTTATGATTTCCTTATGCTTCTTTACTTCCAAATTATATTAAGCCTTTATGGTTTCCATAGTTGGTAAATACGATAATCTCATTTGAGAAAGTGCGGACTACCGCCCCCTCAAAGTGATGTGATTCGTTAATGCCTTATGTGGAATATATAAAAGATGGAGTTAATGATATTATATATGATATTATACTGTAATTATAATATAACTATTCCATTAAAATAATAAATAGAAATGAAAGTAGCGTTCATGCGTACGTACGGTTTACCGTCTCCATGAACAGTGCATTTCATTTCTTACCTCCATATGTTATGTACTATTATAAATACATGTATATGATGGATATATAATGAATATATATGATATATAAATAATGATTTAAATTCTGGAAGTAAGTAAATCATGATACAAGTAATAATAACAACAAGAAGAACAAGTCCAAACACGTATGATAAATAAGATGATTTTACCCAAAACGTTGCTTTAACATGGGATTCACAAAAGAACGGGTAATATAAAGTCATAAGTGAAACATATATGATATCATAACAATGAATATGATTATTTAATAAGTCAATTACATTATTTAAATCATTATACAGGAGGTTCGGATACGTACGGAGCATATCAGACCTAAGGTAAGAGATAATCTTTCCAATCTCGTTCTTATTTAAGATTGTTTAATAGTAAGTATTTGGTGGGTTTATCATCCAAGTCCGTGTTTTATAAAATTGTTTTTATGTATTTTTAATGTCCTTTTTACCCATTTTGTCATTTACTACATGGTATGTAAGGAATCATTCTTTTGTTTACGTTACAAGGTACTTTTTGACTTTTCTGACAAAAGTACGAGGAGAATGTTTTTTTAAGTTATACGGCATGAAAGGATTTTTACTGTTTTTAAAGCCTTATTTTCATGAAGCTTCCTCCAAAATATTTCATGACTATTTTCAAAAAAATATCTTTCTTTTAAAATTTTATAATGTTTTGTGAAAAGAAATTGATTTTGAAGAAGAAAGGATATTTTCCTCAAGAATTCATTTCAAGTGTTTTATCAAAACCATTTTTTCATCTAAGATGACATTATTTCATATGTGTATGTTTCAAGTATAATGTCTCTATGATCTACATGGTTTCACATTTCTTATGATGAAATTATATCCATTTGTTTTATATGAATTATATTATGATGTGATGATTTGTATGAAACCCAGTTTATTCTTTGGGTTATGATGAATGATTTATGTTTATGTTGTGGAACAAGTAATAATGATTTCAATATGAGATGGGTGGGACCTATATGTCCCTCCAATGCATTGGGTAAATATCTATATCTAATGATATAGACATGGCTGGAGTTGTAAGTTAATCTGGTTTAGTGTTACAGGACTGAAACAAGGAGTTAACTCGATACAGAAAGGGACTTTGTCCACTAATATGGTCTTGGCAGCAATGCCTTGGCTACTATGGAAATAATAACATGTGCTTAATGGTTTCCACAATTACATGTTTTATTTTCAAGGCTATTTCATTAGGATTAATGTTCCATTATGATATATGTCTTACGTACTTCTAAGATTTATGTCTTTGCTCAAGATTTTGATGTTTAGATTTTATGTTCATGTTTTTTCATTCAAATGTTTATGGATTGCTTTATGTTCTCTATGTTTACCATTACTGAGAATTTGAGCTCACCCTTTATATGTTTTCTTTTCCCCAGGATTTAAAGAAAGGTTTTAGGTAAGAAAACCAAAAGGGGAAGATCTTTATGGGAGATGTTGAAGATCTTTCACCATGAATAGAAGATTATTTTTCCGAGTTTCCAAAGACACTAAACTATTGTTGTCCTTGTGTGTCTGTTTTTGTTATGTATTAAGTATTCCACAAAAGTAATGTAATTTTTATGTACGTCAAGCTTTGGGCCGCTACAGTTTGTATCAGAGGAAAGGTTTAGTTAACCTTTGGAAACTAGGATGCGAAAACTTTAGTGAGATCCCTAGAGATATTTCTAAGGTATGTATAGGGATGTCCCTAAGGTTAAGTATAAGTATAGGTTATAGTCTTAGAATTATGGTAACAATATTATAATTAAACCTAAGATGTTAGATATAAAAGGTACTCCCCCTTTATTATGTTGTTTTCTTAGCATGATTTTTGCCTCTCACACTGTTCTTTTTGGGTTTTAGACGATGGATGGAACCCGAAGGAACCGTGTTGATCAATGTAATGGAAGATGCAATGATTTTCCTCTTGAACAAACAAATGTTATGGGCGATGGAGTGCACAATCTTATTTCTATGCTTACTCAAGCTATGAATCATTCTAGACATCCAAATGAGCAGATAAAGGAGCAACATTCTGCTGAATCCTTCATGAGGCTGCGTCCACCTTCATTCAGCGGGACTTCTGATCCATTAGTTTTTGAGCAATGGATCATTACCACTGAAAAGATCTTTTCAGTTATACAATGTTTTGAGCATGATAAATTCATCTTAACAGTATATCGTTTGGAAGGTGAAGCTGATCATTGGTGGAATCTTATCAAGAATACGAGGTCCCAAGATGAATTTGAAACTATGGAATGGGATGAGTTCAAGAACATTTTTTCAATAAGTACTTCCCTCGTATTCTTCGAACAAATATGGAAAAGGAGTTCCTTGAGATTAATTAAAAGGATGATGAATATGTTGGTATATACGAGGAGAATTTTACAAGGCTTGCAAGGTATGCATCTGGATTTATCATTCAACCTGAAAGTAAAGTTGATCGATTCTTCAGTGGATTAAAACCAAGTCTTCGAAGGGAATTATCTATAAGATACTTCAGTAGCTATGAAGAAATTGTGCATTGTGCTATCAAGGTAGAACTAGAAGTTGGTGTTACACATCCATCTCATGGTTTTGACAAGAAACAAAAGATGGAGTTCAAGGAAAAATATCAGAACAATGGTGAAAAGAAGGTGAATGTTTCTTTATGCTCAAAGTGTGGAAAGAAGCATGGTGGAGATTGTCTAAAAGGTACTAGAAAATGTTTCAAGTGTGGAAAAGAAGGTCATCAACCAGCTGAGTGCCGAAGTAATGGGAAAAAGGTTTCAAATGACATGAATAGAGAAAAGGCTTCAGAGAACCCTCCACCAACACTTCAATTCTTCAAGTACAAGGAAATGGGGCATTATGCTAATCAATTCCCTAATCCAAGGATTAATGATGATCGACGTGAGCAACTTCTTAAGGCAAAGGACAAAGGGAAGTCACATGCGATTAGTATTTGCGATGTTGAATAAGAAAATGACGTTGTGGAATGATTAAGTGTTTATGTAATTGGATTTCAAAACAGTATCATGGAATCTCATTTATAGTATTATGGAATTTTGGAATATCTATGTACTGGTTTTCAATAATTATATGGTACCGGTAACCATGAAAAGTGATTGAAATAATTTTGGAAAGCAGTTGATATGCACATAATGAAAGGATAAGAAGAAAATAATATGTTTGATGGTATTCATGAGCTCATGACTGATATAAGGACAAAGTGATATCATGGTTTGAGTATATAAGAATTTTGGGATGTGGAAAGAGTGAACTTTTGACAGCATATGGTTCTATGGTAATTCATGTTTCAAGAGAATACATGACTAAGGTATTCACATGCGATTAACAAGATATATCTGGGATAAATTAAGGTATTCACATGCTTGTTATAATACCTTTATAGTAATTGTATTCTTTATACTATGAGTTTGGAAAGAAGTATTTTGGATAAGTCTTAAGTTTGGAATAGATTAAGTGGACATAAGATAGTATTTATTAAGTCCGGAACTTTTTCTGGAATGTTATAATAGTATAGTTTTAAGAAAAAGGACAACCTGCAGAACAGGCGACAATCTGTTGCGTCAGACAAGGTTGCGAGAATCGAACCCACAACCGAAGTGTGACAGGCATTTATTTCCTACAACTGGCCTACAGGAAGTCTTTGGTTAGTAGAAACTAGTTTTATTTTATTAAGCGGTATGATAGATGAAGTATAAGTCCATTTTTGAAACTATATACGATAGATGGACTTATGTATATAACTATTTCCAACCATTTGTTTGAGACAGATGGAATGACCCATCATTCTATCACATGATCTGCTAACACTTCACGAATGACAAATTCAACATAATTTCTTTAAGAGATGAAGTGGAAATTGTTCAAGGCACGAAAAATGGTGAGATTATATCGAAATAAAGTAAGTATTCCTTTTAATTCAAATTCTTCAACTTTAGGGAACTGATCTTCAAAACCAAAAATGTTTTCCTAGTGCCCTCATATCTGATGAATCAGATGGTACCTTAAATCATCAAAAATTTATGGCTTTGTGATTGTTGGTTTTTTTATAGCCATGTTCTCTACCACTCTCTATCAGAACATGATGGTTAGATTTTTATTCAATATCCATATTTTCACATATGTTCTCCTATATGGAAACCCAGTGATGAGTTACTTTGGGTAATCGTTACGTTTCATACTTTAGTTTTTAAAATCAAGTTTTAGTATTCCTTTTTACGATGTGGGTTTCTATGAATAGTAAACGATTTATAACCCCGATGAATTTCGAGGGAGAAATTAATTTTAAGGGGGGTAGAATGTAACACCCTGAGATTTTATGAAAAATATTCTTTCAATATCATTGATGTATTGTGTTGTATGCTACACCAAGATTACCTTGCGCTATACAAAACACCGTATTAGCTTGCAGTATACACAACATTATTCTTGGATCATGTTACACACAATTTTGATAGTTGTTATTCTACGCAACATTGAGTGTGTATATACATATACATATATATATATTCAATTTATAAATGAAATATGGTTGGATTCTGTTATACGAAACGACGAACTAGTCTCGCATCACACGCAACCCTGACTTGACTTGCATTACACGCAATCACGACCTTCCTCAATAGCATGTGTAGTACGCATTACCGTGTTTCACTAAAAAACGATATATGGTTATAATATTATTATAGACTAGCCATTATGAATAGTATTAACTAAATTTTGAATTTTATAACATTATTATTTATCTTACATATTTTCTAGAAGATGGTATGAGAACAAAATAAATTTTTCGGGTAAAATAAGTATTTTTCAAAAAATGCAGTTTTTCCGCCTTTTGATGGTGCACCCACTTTAAATATTGTTTTCGACATGTCTATAAGTTCAATTTTACAAAATAAAATTATTTTTTGGAATCAGGATATAAAAATTTACTTTGGATAAATTTTTCATATTATTCTGATAACTTTTATATTTTGATGAATAGTAAAAACACGCTATATTTTAATTAAAAACAACTTTTTTCATCACAATAATTTATATGGCTAGATTATATTTTTAATTGATTTTAAAGTGTAATTAGAATATATTTTTACCATTTAATCCAATGTTGGTAATTGTAATTAATTTCATTTTGAAATTGGACATAAACAAGTGATGATCTTTTGATAGTTATTGTTTCTTAACAACACGCTATTTGTTTTAATAACGGGAATTACTTTTAAAATTAATTAATGCCACTTCTATGTTTTGAATTTGGAAAAATAGAAATAATTTTTGAATTTTTAATATCAAATATAGCTTAGGATGATTTTTTGGTATTTTTCTGAAAAACTTCAATTTTTGATGAATAGTGAAAACACTAATTTTTTGGTTAAAACCGACTTTTTATTTAAATAATCATTTATTTGATTTAAATTTATTTTAGGTCAAAATAGGTACATAATACTTATATAATTTCAATGAAATTCATTGGATTCATTTTATAATAATTTTGGATTTATAAAAATTGTATTGAACTTTTCACTGTCTTTTACCCACCTCCTATGAGGTTTGGCAATTGTTCATAAAACTTAATTTTACCACTTGAATTTTGAAAATACGAGAGACACGGTTAATATCAAGGAGTAAAATTTGGTTCAATTAGATAAAAATAATTTTTTGTGAATAGTAACTTTTTACATTTATTTACCATGGTTAAAGTTAAATAGGGTAATTCAAGGTGAAGAGAATATTATAATAATTCAAAATTACCTTAACACTTGTTAAAACCTTATTGTATGAGAAATTTCCGACCATGGTCATCCTTGGGTCGATTTTGGGACCCCATGGAGCCACTTATGAAAGACAATGACACATTAGATTAATTAATTTAATGTAAAGACAAAATTGGCATTAACAAAATTCCTTTAGTAATTAATTTTTATAAGGGGATATATAAATTATATTTTAGACTATAAATATTAATTGGAAATCTAAACATATTTACTACATTTTGGTATTTTGTTTATAATTTTTAGACATCAAATAAATTAAATTATTTATGACACAATAATGATGTAGTATTTACCTCATTAATAAATGATTTAAATAAATAAGATTATAATGATTAAAATGTTATCCAAAACATGTCCAATTATGATTGGATGATTTTATTTCGACCATGAGTCATCTTATCTTCATCTTTAATTATATTGGGACCTCTTGAAACCGAATATAATTTTATAATAAAATAATGTTTTCACACTTTCCTAAAGAGCCCCTCCTCTCCCTAATAAAAGGAGACCACTTCTATGCACTTCCTCACATTTATAAAGCCTTTTGGATAGTCAAAACTCTTCCCAAATAAGCTCCATACATCCCTCTACTCCACCTAGAAGCCTTACATTAGTCAGAAGGCACTTCAAGAAGTCCTTTTGGTTCAAACCAAAGGAAGTTACCCAAATTAAAGGTAATAGTTTCTCTTAAGTTGTTTTCTTTTATTCTACTTATCCAACCCCTAAAATCTTATTAATCCTTTATTTTGTGACAAAACCAGTATCCTAAAAATACTAGGATGTTTTTATGAGAAGAAATATAACTACACTTACACACACCTCAATCTAATGGATGAAGAACATTATGATTCTGTGATGGAAAACTAACGCCTCACGAAATGATGATTGTTCGATTTTCTCCTACCGCCTCTCATGGTGGTCATTATGATGGTACTGTATTTATATATTATATATATTATGTTTATTATTTCCTTATTCTTATTTACTTCCCAATTATATTAAGCCTTTATGGTTTCCATAGTTGGTAAATATGATAATCTCATTTGAAGAAGTGCGGACTACCGCCCCCACAAAGTAATGTGATTCGTTAGTACCTTATGTGGAATGTATAAAGGATGGAGTTAATGATATTATATATGATATTATACTGGAATTATAATATACCTATTACATTAAAATAATAAATAGAAATGAAAGTAGCGTTCATGCGTACGTACGGTTTACCGTCTCCATGAACGGTGCATTTCATTTCTTACCTCCATATGTTATGCACTATTATAAATACATGTATATGCTGGATATATAATGAATATATATGATATATAAATCATTATTTACATTCTGGAAGTAAGTAAATCATGATATAAGTAATAATAACATCAAGAAAAACATGTCCAAACACGTATGATAAATAAGATGATTTTACCCAAAACGTTGCTTTAACATGGGATTTACAAAAGAACGGGTAATATAAAGTCATAAGTGAACCATATATGATATCATAACAATGAATATGATTCTTTAATAAGTCAATGCCATTATTTAAATCATTATACAGGAGGTTCGGATATGTACGAAGTATATCGGACCTAAGGTAAGGGATAACCTTTCCAATCTCGTTCTTATCCGAGATTGTTTATTCGTAAGTATTTTCTAGGGTTGTCATCCAAGTCCATGTTTTATAAAAGTGTTTTTATGTGTGTTTAATTTCATTTTTACCCATTTTTTCTTTTACTACATGGTATGTAAGGAATCATTCTTTTGTTTACGTTACGAGGTACTTTTTGACTTTTCCGACAAAAGTACGAGGAGAATGTTTTTTTAACTTATACGACATGAAAGGATTTTTACGGTTTTATAATGCCTTATTTTCATGAAGCTTACTCTAAAATATTTCATGAATATTTTCAAAAAAATATATTTCTTTTAAAATTTCATAACGTTTTGTGAAAAGAAATTGATTTTGAAGAAGAAAGGATATTTTCCTCAATAATTCATTTCAAGTGTTTTATCAAAACCATTTTTCCATATAAGATGAAATTATTTAATATTTGTATGTTTCAAGTATAATGGTTCTATGATTTACATGGGTTCACTTTTCTTATGATGAAATGATATCCATTTGTTTTATATGGATTATGTTATGATGGGATGATGTTTACGAAACCCATTTTATTCTTTGGGTTATGATGAATGATTTATGTTTATGTTGTGGAAAAAGTAAGAATGATTTCAATATGAGATGGGTGGGACCTATATCTCCCTCCAATGAATTGGTTAAATATTTATATCTCATGATATAGACATGGCTGGAATGGTAAGTTAATCTTGTTCAGTGTTACAGGACTGAAACAAGGAGTGAACTCGATTCAGAAAGGGGCTTTGTCCACTAAGATGGTCTTGGTAGCAATGCCTTGGATACTATGGAAATCATAACATGTGCTTAATGGTTTCCAAAATTACATGTTTTATTTTCAAGGCTATTTCATCAGGATTAATGTTCCATTATGATACATGCTTTACGTACTTCCAAGATTTATTTCTTTGCTCAAGATTTTGATGTTTAGATTTTATGTTCAAGTTTTTGCATTCAAATGTTTATGGATTTCTTTATGTTATCTATGTTTACCCTTACTGAGAATTTGATCTCACCCTTTATATGTTTTCTTTTCCCCAGGATTTAAAAAAAGGTTTTAGGTAAGAAAACCAAAATGGGAAGATCTTTATGGGAGATGTTGAAGATCTTTCACCCTGATTAGAAGATTATTTTTTCGAGTTTCCAAAGACACTAAACTATTACGGTCCTTGTGTGTTTTTTTTGTTATGTATTAAGTATTCTGAAAAATTAATGTAAAGTCCATGTACATCAAGCTTTGGGCCGCTACATGAACCCTCCATGAGACATTTCCATCTTCTTTGATAATTTCTTAAGATCTTTTTGATGGATAGGGACCTAAAAGTATGTCCTTTAGAGTTGATCCATGTATGTTTCAAGTGATTTTATTGGATCACAACATGGTTCAAATTGAGAGGATTCAATCTACGGTATCCTCTCAAATTAGGAGAAAACTGATTCCCATAGATTAGGGGATTATTGAGTTGAAAAATCATCCATATATAGGGGATAGGGTTGTACCTGTTCTGCTTTCGCTACCCTTTGGGTATGATTGGCTTACACCAAGGGTTGGGTTAAAATAAATCCCCTAGGCCTATGGGTTGGGGTTTCTCTCGAACAGTTTTAGCTGATATTACCACATATGATCTTTAGATTTTATTTATTTTTGTCAGAATGTGGGCAGGGTAAATTATTCAGCACTCACTTAAATTGCCCATTTTGGAAGGACAGTGTTCTAATTCTAACATTTTTTCTATCTATCTACTGAGATACTATAAATGGGATGTCTGCTTGATGTTCATAGTTTCTCGATGCAATAGTATCTTAATAGACTGATCATCTAGCCTAATTTTGGTGAGAGTTAGTTAGGTCCAATTCCTATTGAGCATATCATTGGTCATGAATGGACTTAATTTTTTCTAGAAATCATGGGGAAATAACATTTCATAATACAAACTTTGGAGGGATTTTCTATATTGGGAGTGCACTGAAATGAAATTCTCTATGCACACCCTGTCCTCTAATATGAACTCAAGATGGGGTATCTAAAATTAGATTTTACAACCTCATTAATGAATTAAGGAATGCACATTGAAGGACTCCCTACTACTTCTCAATCTATATATTTTAGGAAGCCATGAGTAATTCAAATTAAATTTGGAATTTTATCCCTCCCATTACCTTTATGAGAGTTTAATAATCGTCATATGGTAATACCTTTTCTTTTAGGTGATGAAGAGTTTTCTATAAGTTGAGGAAGATTTCTTGCACACAATATTACACCGATAGGTTTGGAATGATATATTCAGAGTTGGATAAAGTACAAAACATGACTCATATGTTGTCTTTAGAAAGTTTCTTCTTCATGTTTTTCATATCATCTTTGTCTTTCACTAGAGTTTCCTCAACCTAGTCCGAAGAGAGTGGATGTTTCCTGATCATTTTATCACAAGTAATGTGATAAGTTGGGGTTTCCTCTACTATGATGGAAAGAGAATGACCCAGTGGTGGTTTAGAGAATGGATATCTCCATGTGTTCTCTTCCATTTGTTAAAGGATTTAACCTACCAATTATTTGGAATTAGATATGACTGGCCTCATGTTTTCAAGTGCCTCAGGATAAAAGGGATTTCTCATCACTACATTTCTAATTGCAGAATTATGACATTTCACATTACTACAATGGATATATTTTTTGTAGTGAACTCCATCATGGTTAGGACAACCATGGTTGATTATTTCAAGTGGAAAATATTCTTTTCCCTTGGTCTTTTGGCTACACATTGGGTTGTCGTGGCTATCATCAAAAGATAGGATCTCAAGATCAACCAAATATTTTTCATTAAGAAATCCTTCATGATTATGTCTTTGATAATGACCTTTATAATTACTTCTTCTACTCCCATAATTCTGTAATGGGAGTCTAGGATCTTGTGCTATGACAACAAAATGTTTGAGGTCTTCAAAACATGTAGTGTTATGTGAATCCTAAATAATGATCGTCTCTTTTTTTCTCAATCATGTTTGATGAGGCTTCTTCTTAGATGCCTTATTATGAGTGATTGGGGATGCTTTCCTCGATAAGTGGTCATCATGGGAAGGTTTCTATTCCTACCATGTAGTGTCCAAAAGAATTGGGTGATTACCTACAATTGGAGCGGGAGTATGTTCCTGATCCAACTATCCATATAAAATGGGGGTGTTTTACCCATGACCATATTGGATGAGAGAAGAGGAGTGTGTAAATTTTGAGGTGTTTTGCTAATGAGGATCCTAATTTTTGGGGATATAAACATGATTCCACCCCTCGATCACTACTTTCGTCATCGTAATGATGTCCGGAAATGTCTGTAGGATGTGGGTCACTACAACAAAAGCCGGTCCTAGCGGCGATTTTTTTCCTGTTTAGCGGCGGTTTAAACCGCCGCTATATTGTGTGGCGGCGGTTTACAAAAACTGCCGCTAAGTTTGGCGTCGGAAATCTATTAGCGGTGGTTTTTTCGATTCCGCGGCGGTTTTAGAAATGTGTCGTATATCCGTCATTTAGCGGCGGTTTCTCTTCATTTAGCGGCGGTTATATGGGTATCAGACATTTTTTTATTTGCGGCGGTTTTAACCACCGCTAAATTCAGGTGTTTGATGCGCCTATTCTGCGGCGGTGAAAACCGTCGCGAAATGCTGCCCAGTTCATCATTTAGCGGTGGTTTTAACCGCCGCTAAATGATCACAGGTATGGCATTAGCGGCGGTTAAAACCGCCACTAAATGTTGAACTGGAAAAAAAATATTTTGGATCTGCTCCACCACTGCCCTAAATTTTCCAAAACCACAGCCAATGATACTTGAATGATTTAAACACAATATAGTGACACTATGGGTGTCACAAAATCTTCACAATCTAACTTTATACCAATAACATTCACAATAAAAATTAATAGGGTTATAAGATAACCAAAAAAACCAAAACATAAAGACTTTTGTTGGACACTCAACCTAAACCTCAACAAAAAGATCCAACATTGAAAATAAACAAAAACAAAAGAAAACTGTGGTCGGGGTGTGACATTCTCAGATCTAAAAAAATCTCATATCTTGGAATTAATTTTGATTTTTTTCATAGAGGAAACATCCATGATTTGTTAATTTCTTCCTTTAAGTGTGTTAACCTCATAAAGAAATTTACAGTTAGTGGTAACATTGTCTCCAAGATTGACATAAAAAAAATCCTTCGACACTATAGATTAGGGCTTCATGTGTAATGTTCTTTCATGTTTTGGATTCAATGAAAAGTTTATTAGCTAGATCAAAAATCTTCTTGGGTAATACCCTATTTATATCTTAATCAATGAATACCTAGAGGTTTATTTTTGGTTCTCATGAGGGGAAATACAAGGAGACCCCCTTCCAGAAATCATTTTTACCATTATAGAAGACCATCTCATCCATATTTTATTCCATATGGTTGATACTTGTGACTTGAAACCCATCATGGTATCACGAGGTTATTCAGAACCATGTCATCTCATTTTTGTTGAAAACATTATAATTTTTTCTTAGGGAGTTATGAGGAATAACAAAAACATCATGAAGGCCCTTCTTTATTAAGATTGTTTCTTAAGACAAAAAATAAGTTGGGGAATTAGTTCATATACATTAATAAGAATATCTCAAATCCTAAAAAAATAATATTGATAGATGATGTGGGTATTAGGGAGGGATATTTACCTTTTACATATCTTGGAGTCTCCATGTTTTGGGGAAGAACACACGCCTCCTACTTTATCAATATTCTCAGTCATATTTAAAGAACTTTGGCCTCTTGGAAAGAAATATCACTCTAAATGGATAGAATAGATTTCATTTTTAAAGCATGTTGAAATATAAAAAATGGTATAATCCTTCATGGTTTACTCATAGACCACCTTGGTCATTAAAACCATTAATTCATTGATAAAAAAAATTATTTGGAGTGGGATTATATTAGAGAGAAAGACTATTACAGTTTCATGCAAACAATGTTGTATGACCTATGCTCTCAGGGGCCTTGGGATCACGAATATGACCCTCTTTAATCAGTCTCTTCAAACTAAATTTATTTTTAAATTAATCAAATCCAATTTTGAAGCCTTGGATTTTCTCATTAACCCATCATTGTTATTATCTACAGCATGCCACTTCATGTGTTCGGCGGTTTTTGATGACATGAATAATCTTTGCAATCGAGGCTTCAAAGGAAAGTAACGCAAAACTTTTGCAGGTGTGTTCCTTTTCTTCTTCTCCGTGAAATTATGTTCATTAATACTTCCAACATCACCCTTTGACTTCCATATAGAAGAAGAACATTTCATACAATTCTGTCTACTTGAATCCTCTCCCCAGTAAAGCATACAATCATTGGGACACGCATGTATTTTTGTATAATTCAGACCAAGCTTGTTAACAACTTTTTTCATATCATAAAACGATTCTGGGATTTTTGCTTCAGGAAATGCATCACGAATCAATTCCAATAACATGGACATTGCCTTATTTGTAATTCCACATAGACATTTGATATGGTACAACTTCAGTAGAAATGAAATCTTTGAATATTTCAAACACCCACTATACAACTCTTGATTTCCATCGTCAACTAAATCATGAAATGCATTTTCCTCACTGATGTTTTCCCTAACATTTGGCTCCACAGAATCAAGAGGATCCAATGATATGTTACAATCTTGATCTGCATGTGTTACAGTCTCAGAAACATCACTTGTCACGTTGCAATTTGTAGCACCCTCTTCTGGTTGTTTTGATATGTTTTGATGCTCATAGTGGTGTCTTGCAGTGCCAAATTCATCATTTATGAGGTTTTGCATTTCATTTTCCATTGTCGAAGAACTTGGGACCTCATTCTGTGGATTAACATCAGTCCTCAATCTTTCTGTATTGTTTGATTCTCCATGCCAAATCCAACACAAATATTTCTCAGGGAATTGCTTCAGTATTAAATGTTCATAAACTTCATCTCTCTTCAACCATGTTCTAAATTTACATTTAGGACATGGAAATCTTATTCTCCCTTCAACAGATCGATTAGAAATTGAAAAATCTAAAAACCCATTCAAACCCTTAACATATTGAGATGTGTTCCTCGGTAATGTGATCCAGCTTTTATCCATGTATATCACAATGTGCCTACACAAAATATACGATAGTGTAAGATTATAGAAACATAATATAATAAAGATGAACCATTGACCATAAAGTATGCATAATATAATAAAGATGATTCATTGACCACATTTACCATTTCAGACCAACTGAACAAGTCTGGTCCATAGAAGACAGCGTCAACACCTCATTGAGGAGCAATAAGAATATCAGGATACACACTTATCATAACACCATCGATCACACATTTATGTTGCCTCAAACAACACCCCTTTGATGTGTGATCGAAACTGATCATAATGCATTTTAAATCAAGTTAACTACATTCACTGAAACCATTTTCACAATGGGTAATGTTTGTTTTATTGTTCTAGGGAAATCTAAATGGCCACATTTAAGTTTTGGGGTTCATCTTGTGATGGAAGCATGAGACATGGTGTTTGAATTTCTTGAATAAATTAGTGATAATGACCCTCCTAAGGTGGAGAGAATTATGTTAGTCATGGAAATGTGGAGAAAACTGTAGAGTGGATGTGGAGGAATCAAGGTTCCAAATAGAAACCTATAAGGGACATGTTTGGGGTTCTTAGGGAAGGCCAGGTGGAACTTCGATATGGTGTGTGTAGGTGATGGAGGTATACCTTAAGTGAGAAGGCTTCGTGTTTGGGTAGAGGGGCGACATGCCAATAGGGGAAGTTGGGAACCAACGGAGTGAGTTAGCAGGAATGGAAAGACATAGTTGGATAGAAAGGGAATGGCTGTGGTGGGCTGCGAGGCACCTCAAGTTAATGTTGAAATGATAAGTTTATCCTAGTAATGTGAATGAGTTTTGAAGAAGAACCAAGTAGTCCTTGGTTGAGATATGGATGGTGAAAGTGTGACAAATCTGGGTAGTTTTGGCAGAAATAATGAATGCTAGAATGGGGTGGAGTTTTCATGGATGTTGTGAGTTGGAAAACATGTTAGGGAAGTTTTGAAGGTTGAGTTGAGGTTCTTTTGACCTCTTTTATGATGAGTGAAGTTCTCAAAACTAGAAAATTGTGGTGACGAAGTAAGTAATATGGTGTAGAGAACCATGGAAGGAAAGTAATCGATTAATGGTGTGGCTAGAGTTTCAAGTTGGATGGTCTCAGGTAGGAACCATATTAGTGTATTAGTTTTGGTGATGGGTGTTGGATCAGGTTTTGGATGGTTGAATACCTTGAGATGAAGGTTATGATTGGGTTGTTCTTTGGATGTTTGAAATGGAGTGAGGCTCTTGGGCCTTGAGTTCTGGATTGATGTAGGTCAGAGAATGTGGTTGGAATCTATGTATCCCTTCAGCAACAATGAGTTTGTGTCACCATTATAATTTTGGTAACTAGGTGAGGTGGTGCTAAGAATTTTGGGCTATGAGTTGTGGAGAGGATTGGAACAAAGGTGTTCTGATTGGATCTCCACAGGGTAGTGTAGTGCCTTATCGATATCCTCTTGTGTGGTGGTATAGTAACATTACCTAAACCTTTAATTTTCATTTGATGTTGATAATAAATAGTTGAGAGATAAACTTTAGTCATTTTTATTAAAAATACACACTATAAACCTATCAATTATCCTTGAGAGATGAACTAGGGTATTAACTAGACCATAAACCAACTTTAAAGATATAATCAATTTGACGTGTCATGACAATGTGGTCAGTTCCTATTGGCAAAACCAAGGGGATCGACACTACAATGTAGATTAGGAAACCCTAAGAGTGGGAGAATCCACAATGGGAGATTTTGGAACCATCCTCACAATAAAATACACAAATCAATCACCATTTTCCATGATTAAAATTTCATTTATTCACTTAAAATAGGGAGTTAAATTACCTATATGTTGTTGTCGGTGCTTCCCATCATTAAATATCTTAATCACTATTCGATGATAGAAAGTTGACTCAATTTATTTACTTTATTCTATTTTTAGATTAATTATTTGGGAAATACACCTCGCCCTATTCATTTGAATGGTCATGGAATAAAATCCCAACCATGAAAACTATAAAAAATACCCCATTAAATCATCATATAATCATTCTATAATCACTGATTAATCATAACACCACTTGTTCACACCAGGCTTCCCCACACTACTGAAATTCTATCACATCAATGTCTGTACTTGTACCCACCAAAATGAAGTGTGAGCTGATCACTAGATGAATTTACCCCCACCCTCTTACATGTTTCTCCATAATTTCTAGATCTCCCACAATATCTCACCCTAGTGGATTTTTATAGACCACTTTACATGGTCAAGATGAAATTTCCCTTGATTTCAACCCCAGATGAACACTCTTACCACATTGATATTTTATTATTATCCCATTATATTACGATATACATATAAATTAAGATCCAAATCAACCAACCTTATCACCTATTTACAAAATCACCACCTTAAATCATTAGTACGAGTGTATCTATTTCCTAGAATTCTTTCCTTACACCCCATCTGTGAATCACCTTGAAAAGGTTTCCTTTTCCCAAAACCCCATTAATATTGAATGCATTTATATTTTTTACTCATATCTTAGTGTATAATTTAGTTATCAAGACTTCCATGCATTCCAACCATGCTTCTAAAAACTTACAATCATCCTAATTTCCTTATGTGTAAAATAATTATGCTAACATGAAATCCCTATCTCAAATGAATGATAAGTATCTTATCAAAGGTCACTTTTTCCTAGATTAACTAACCTTTATAAGGATTATTATTGATAACTATCCAATTATTATTTCACCTGGATGAATCATTTTTCCACATTATCCAAATCATCCCAAGACTAGGATGAATATGATATTACCTTGCAACCCCAAATCAATATCCCTATTTTTCAACATCCGAGAATAAATACATATTGAATCAAACCCAAGTCAAGTACCAAATCCCTTTAAAATCCTGTAAAAATAAAAAACACAAATAATCCTAGACATATCATAAGTCCTCACCCCTATCATAGAACTAACCTTCAGTGATAATAACACCCTCACCATAGGTTTCACCAGATGGCTGGGTCTATGGGTACGATTCATGGATCATAAACTCGGTCATTATATCTAGTAAAACCTATAATACAACTTGAAATACATTTAACTTTTATATAAAAATCACAATCAGTCACCCCCATCAATATAAAATAATACCACAAGGATAGTCACACTTATATACATCGCATATCTAGTATATTATGAAGTAAAACTCTTAGATCTTGTCCAACTAAGATATCAATGATCAACCTCTTAATTCATTATCAAGTGATCATTGGTGATGTTTAATCCAACTAACATAACCCTAATCTATAATTTACCCTAGTCTATTAATTAACTTTACACCAATTAATCATTTAATTCCAAATTAATTACTAACCAATAACTTTTAATTAATCCAAGACTGTTCTCATTTTCATTTAAAAACACTATCGTATCATCATAAAAATAATGCAACAACATTGTATCCACACAAATAATATTCTCATTATGAAATTTTATATGGTTCATGAATAATCACATGAGTATGTCAAGCAGTAGACATAGAGAAAACTCACTTTGGGGCCGAGGTCGAAGTGAGAAAGGTCGTCGGGAGAAGGGGGTCGCGGGTTGCCGGTCGCAGGCATCGCCGGAGGAGGTCGCAGGGTTGCCAGAGGAGGTCGCGGGGTCGCCGGAGGAGGTCGTGGGATCGTCGGGGGGTCGCGGGGGGCTGCGGGCGAGGGTTGCAGGGAAACGGGGTTTCGGGCTAGGGAAGGGTCGGGGTTTTTTTTAAAAAAAATGTTTAGCGGCGGTTTATTAAAAACCGCCGCGAAACGTATTTCGGAAAACGTTTAGCGACGGTTTTGTGAACCGCCACCACAAAACCGCCGCTAAACACTGTTTATTTTGTAGTGGTAGGAATTTGTGTCTTCCCATTCAGCATTTCCAGGATATGATTAGTGACTTCAGTGACCAAAATGGGGATATACATCCATTATATATCTATAGTAGGTGTATATTCCTTCTATTTTCATCCCTTTCCTAATTTTGGATGATAAAAGTACCCATGTGTGGGTGTATGGGGTTGAGTATGTCAATTTCTTTTCATCAGATCTTTCTGACTGACTTTACATAATTCATCTAGATGAGGTTACTGGATGGATTGATGTGTGCTGGAAAGTGTGTGTGTCTGGTCACTGTTGTCCACAAAACATGGTAACCAGGCTTTATTCAGTGCTTCCATGCGATTCTAAATATTGGATTAGTGGGTGCAGGAATGTGGATGTTCCTTTATGATGGTTGCCAATATATTTGGTTGTTGGGATTCTTTGAATGCCACAAGATGAGTCTACTAGCTAGTTTAATGAATAAGGATGGGTGTATTTTCTTACTCACTATATTCCACAAAATTGGGTTGGTGGAATTCTCTAGAGGTTCCATATTTGTGGACCTTCACCATGTTGGATGTTTTTTTTATCCTCGTTGGGTTTTCTTGTCTTCTTGAGTCTAAAGGGCTTGAGCTGATTGGTTGAGGAAAACAACCTCATCATGTTGATGGGTAACTGTCATGTGGCGTTGGTGGAAATGATTACTAGATGGTGCCCTCTAGAAGGAACCATGTGTCTCTTAGATGAGTTTTTAGGTGGCCTCTTTCTACACCTCTTAGAAATATGGGAGGAACTGGTTGTTGTGTTCTTTGGATAATCTTCTAAAATGGTTGAAGAGGAAAATTGGGAGCATCTGCCTCAAGACCACTAAACAACATTGACCAGATAGTCAGCGGTGCTGGTTGAGTTGGAGGGTTTTTTTCGGGTGTCCTCTAGGGTGGGGATCCTTCCAATTTAATGATAATATTGGACCAATGAATTTGAGACCCAGTGTTGAATGTGTTGGGTCGGTGATGGAATCCTTCACACAGATGAGGATCCGGTCTAAATAGCATTTGAGTTGTTTGTTGTTGAAAATGTGAAGGAGGATATTAGATTGAAGGGAGTTTTAAAATAGGGTACCTTTATTTATATACATTACAAACACAAACAAGTAACTCTGTCAAGGAAACATCTCATTTGAGTAAAAATATTCATGATTGATTTCCTTATTTTTCCTTAATTCCATTTAAGAGTTTTAGGAGAATAACAGGTGAGAAACATTATCATCTTAGATAAGGATTCACATTGGGTACACAATTTTTTGTTTCCCCTAGAATTCAAACCTCATTAAAATTTTATATATCTAAACATTTTTTAATGGGTTTATTCACAGAAATTGAAACACCCAATGGTTATGTATCCAAAGGGACATTCGTTCCAATTGAAGGTTCTCATTAGGTGTTTCGAGCAATGATGGTTAATAATTCACATTGGTTGAGAGGATAGGAGTTTGGGCTCTTCACAACCTTTGGAGGGTAATTATTACTACTTTGATAATCTATTATATTTTTAAGGTATGTTCCTGAATCCATCATTAATTCCAAAGCATGATATAGGTCAATACAAGATGAGCAATCAATTATTAGTTAGTATAGATCATTGAATCATATTTATGTATTTGAGGTTAATAATCGATGGAGAAAATCTGTATGTATTAGAGTTTCTCCATCGATGCTATCCTCTTATATACTTCATAGATATTCTTTAGTTGTTATTACGACAATGCTAGTTTTCTAGCCACACTGTGGGGCACTCTGGAGTTTATTTTCATCCACGGAGACTCTAGTCACTCTGGAGTTTATTATCATCTAGAGAAGATAGGATTTGTTTTTATGTTGCGATCAAACTCATTGATGAGATTCCTACATATCCTTGTGAGGGGAATCAGAACCCAAATTGTTTGGTGCCTCTTAACCACACAGATCATACATTTTAAGGTCATGTAATAATGGCCAAACTGTACTGTTTAATGTCATGTCGAAAGGACATCCAGGAGGAAGGTTCATAGTAAATGTTTGGGTTGGGACTTATGTCAAATCATCCTTAGTAACTTTAAAGGTATATGAGTTTACAAGTTGAATTAGACCATACTAAGGATATGGCCAAAAAGAAAAGGATTGATTTAGGATGTTGGGTTTGAACCTCAGGGACACCTCCAATGTGTCACAATTAGAAGGGAATCAAATCACACATAGTTCAGTTGTGAGGTCCCATGCATATAGAGTCCCTCAAGGTTATGTATCATAGGGTAGTATGTCCTTTTCAGATGATAGGTTAGGGATTACACTTAAGAAATATACCCTCTATAAAGAGACTATGAGGTATGTTTTAACTTATGGTGATTTGGGGGATTAACATTGGGATTAATAAAGAAGAGGATAACTAGATTATGGTAATTATTATTGTGGATTATTCATAAGGAGGATTCCCATTGAGCTTGGGCCCTATGTGGGATTCCTATGTTTCCCACTTAGTAGGAATCAGAGTTCTCGTAGTTTAATCCTTTAGGTGAATCATATAGGTGTCGTGATAATCACTAACCTATAATCCCGCATGAGTCATGATTGATGTGAGAATTAAGAGAAATTAAAAAATTTGAAAAATCATACATTTTTCCTCTGTTTCTAGTGGAAGTGGTCATGGATATGGCAGAAGCGGCTAAGTCTATGGGGGAAGAGGCTGGGTCTAAAACACTTCCCTCTCTTCACATTAAATTTTAAGTAAGTCTAAGGTAAAGAATGAATGAAGGTGAATGGCATGGTGATAAATGGGAGAAATATTGAAACCTCTTACATGAAAGGGTATGGACATACTCTAGGAGGGATTCCATTAAATTGGTTCCATAGGGGGATGAGGATCTGATTCCATGTTTAATGGAAAAGCATGTGTAATCCTCACCCTTCTCACTGGGAACTACATGCTCTGGATCTTAGAGATGAGAGGAATTACATAGTCCAAACCCTAATACTCATGAACAGGAACTCCTTTACACTATCCTATGAATAACGGTATTCAGGACTGTAGATATACCAATATATATATGCCTCAAAGATCCTAACCGTCTAGTAGGACATGCATTGGAAACCTCTGATCATATAAATAAATATCTAACTCAGACAAACTCTTGTGTGCCTTTTCCCAAGGTATTATAGGATAGAATGTCTTGATGGAGGTTTTAACTCGGACCCTTTCAGACAAGGGAATCGAGGAATGAGGAGCCCTACCATAGGAATGTTTGGGAGATATCTCAATGTGTGACTTGCGTAGTTCTTGGGAGCAGGTGCTTGACGTTGGTATGCTACACATGTGGACCGCTAAGGGCCTAGGAAGAAATAATAGTGATTATTGGAGAGGGAATAGGCCTGTGCGATCTAGCTATGCCTTAGGTAATAGGCCATCGAGGAGACAAAACATTGATGAGGCTTTAGACAATGCACCCTAGGTCTCCTCTAGTGCTTATAAAAGGATTTTTCATAGGTCCTAGATTAGATAGACAAACCACGCAAAGGTGGTTTCTCAATACTGTATAATGGTCCTCATGAATGTGTCTAATATATTTAGACCATGAGGGGACTTTAATATTGAATATACCCTTTAATTTTCTCCTCTATTGTGTTTTAGATAGATACCTAAGAAACTTCATTGGACATTGGTGACGATGCAACATAATGAGAGCTTCAGGGGTTCTCTAGATTTTCAAGTTGTTCAAATGAGGAGCCCAATGGTATAATTTATAGACAACTATGGGACCTTGTTCAAAGAATCTTGTCCTTATAGTTCCAATTTTCTAGTCTATGGTGCAATTTTCCCATGTAGGGGTGGAAAAAAATACTTGGGTCGTGGAGGTACTAGGCGCAGGGGCATGGCGTTGGTGTACCACATAGGGGGAAACAACTTTTGGACTGCTCAAGAAGGGCCTGCACTGGCCTCTTGGTGCATAGGTGGTAGTACACATTGGTCCACATAGAAATGTCTCTTATATCTTTTAAAGGTTCCTTGAAATTTTAACATTCTCAAGGTTCTCTTCATAACCTTTTTGTCCTCCTTTATAAAAAGGGAGTGTCAATAGATGAAATATATATTTTATATATTAAAAATGAGGGATGAAATATTTGGTATTAGAAAGAGGTTTAGTTATTTTTATAAGTGATCATTATAAAAATTTAATAAGAACCTTAGGGATTGGTATACATATAAGCAAATTTCATGGAATTTTGGTGAAGTCATAAGCTTGTGGCTTCTAAAAAATGAAACCCCAGTTTGGATACGATAAGTGGTTGTGGATTTGGTACAGTTTTACCTTGGGGAAATTACCAATGAAATGGAACATTAAGATTTGAATTCACTATTACCTAGTGAATGATAATAGACATTGATACACACAAAATTAGACACTCATGGGGGATATATTTGGCTAATAATAATCTTTTTACAAACCTCAATGAAGGGTATATAGAATATTTTGTTATTATTAAATGATATTACAAAATAACTTATTTAGGAATGTTGTTTTAAGATATAAAAGCCTTACATAAATACAAGATTAAAAAAATTAACATGTTTCTCACTAAGTATTTCTTCTTTTCAAAAAATGTAGGGAAATAGGAAAAACTGTGTATGTGATTAGTGAAATGAATGACGCAGTGAGGAACTTCCTAACATGAAGAAAGGTCGAATGGAAAAAATCATGAGAATAATTAATCATATTAATCGAATTATGAAAAATAATCAAAATCATGTTGAGTGTACATATACACATCAAAGGGAATATTTTTCAGTTGAGTCCTTCATGCATCAATAAAAACCTTCCATTAGTGGATCTTCTGATCCATCAGCATATGAATAATAGGTTACCTATATGGAAAATATATTTTTTAAACTTTTCTGTTAAGAGATATATAATGTCACATTAGAAGAATACCACTTGGAAGGAGAAAGTAATAATTAGTCGAAAATTATTAGTTACATGAAGCTAATAGGTGAGGTTTATGTTATAGAGTGGGAATATTATAATTGAATATTGTTGATAAATATTTCCTCCATTTTATGAGAACAAAAATAGAGAATATTTTTTCATAGATAAAAATGAAGGAATTTGAATCAGTATAATGATATGAAATGAACATTGTGAGACTTTCTTGTTAAACCTATATCCTTTTTGTTGATTATATAAGAAAGGATGATAGGTTATTCATTGGATTCAGATCCCATTTATGGATGAATCTAGAAAATTGATACTATAGAATCTATGAGGGGATAGTTTGTAGTTCTTTAAAGGTCGAAATGGATTTTGGAGAGATGTAGGCGTCACATAGGCTTAATGAAAACAATATATTAATGAAGTAAAAATAAATCATTAATCTGGATCATAGAATAGGTGTTTCTTTTGGAAATGGGGATGACCTTGTTTGTTTAAGGTTCAAACATTCCAATCGGTTTCAAACGGGTTTATTCATTGAACTGGAAACATCCAATAATTCTATATCCATTTGGACCTACTTTCCAAAGGTAGGTTCCCATTAGTTGTGAACTGACAAGACTTAAGAATTTGTATTAGTTGAGAGGATGGGAGGTAAGACTCATCATACCTTTTTTCGGGAATTATTATCTACTCTAGGACACTCTTATAGATTTAAGTTATGTTTGTGAATCCTTATTAATTTACCAAGCATGAAAATGAGTTCTTCCTTTAGATATTGGAATCAATAATTGATAAGTATGGGATTTAGAGAATCTTTTATATGTATTTGAGGTTATTCATCAATAAAGAATCATCCGTATTTATTAAAGATTCTTAGTTAATGGTATCCTTCAACACATTATATAGAAATATTATGGTCATTATGATGACCATATTGGTTTTAAAGACACTCAGTGGGGCACTTGAAGTTTATTGTCATTCATAAGGACAAGGATTATTTCAGATTTGGGATAGTACCCCGCATATGGGCTACCTATGTATCCTTGTTAAAGAGGAATCAAAACCCACATAGTTCGATAGTTAAGATATAGTTTAACGTTATATGGGATATATGAGAATTAATGGGTGATATGCTTGAAACTTAGAAAGGATTCCTACGTACTCTACTTTTAAGGCATAGATCAAAGTCCACATAGTTTGATTAATAATTGTGGGTCATACGTAAGATTAACGGCCCAAAGAGATGTGTCGTGGTTACTTTACATTCTAAGATCACGTGATTCATGCTCGGTGTGAGAAACTAGAGGTATCAGTAAACCTAACGATTTGGGCCACAAAAGATGCATTCACAAGGAATGATATGGGACTTATGTATGTGTGACTGCCCAAGTAGGTGAAGACTAGGATTTACTCAGGGAAAGAAGCCTAAGAACAAGTTCCATAAAGATATTCTTGCTTTATGGATATTTGGATACTCTAACTTGGGGCCTACTCCTGAGTAGGATTCCCATATTAGGGGGTACTTGGGGCTTAATCCTAAGGAGTATTCCCATTAATAGTGACCATAAAGGTATTTGTTCTTTTTTGGAGATTTAGATTCTTAATTTAGGGCTTACTCCTAATGAGGATGCCCAGATTAAAAGGGGAATTTAAATTATGACTCAGGTTTACTCGTGAGAAGGATGCCAAAATCAAAAGGGAATTTTGATTGGTACTTACTCTTGAGAAAGAGGCCCAAAGTTTAAGGAGGTTTTTAACTTGGGACTTACTCCTAAGAAGAAGTCCCAGGTTAAGGGAAATTATGATTGGGGATTACTCTTAAGGAGGATGCCCAATTTAAGGTGACTTATGATTGGGTTTTATTCCTGATAAGGAATCCCAAATCAAAAGAAATTAAGACTGGGGATTACTCCTAAGGAGAATGCCCAGGTTAAGAGGTCTTGAGACTTGGGGCTTACTACTAAGGAGGATGCCCAGATTAAAGATTTTCTCATCTTAAAGGATGAGGCTGAATTAAGGAAATCTCTATCCTTAGTGACATAAAGTTATGTAAATCATAAGGTTTTGAGAGATGTTCCACAAAATTCCTTTCAGATAAGGAATCCAACAAAGTAACCATGCCATGAATAGATTTGAAGAGGGATTTGAATGCTAAATCATGAAGAGGATAGGTGAATTTAAGGAAATTAAGTGAATTGGAAGGAGGCGTGCAAGTATTGGTTTGGAGCGCAAGTCTTGGTCGCGCAAGTATACTTGCGTGACATAAGTTCACTTGGCCGATGAAGAACCTATGAAGTGATACATGGGAGACTTTGAATTGTAGCCCTTTGTATCATCCGTATAGGCTTTCAGAGAGGTGGCGTGCAAGTTTCCTTGAGAGGGAAAGACGGTGCACAAGTTTCATCACTTCCCTTAAGGGATGGACACTTAGACACGCAAGTATTGATGAGTTCTAATACTTATGCCTTATTCTTCCTCTTTTGAGCTTCCATTCTAGGTAAATAATTACCTTAGAGGTGTTCGGAAGACTTCATACGGAGACTTGGGCGTCCAGAGCTTAAATATGTTTTTTGGATTTTTCATCCTCGAAATGGGGGGCCCACAAGGGGTATTTATAGGCCACTTGAGTTTGGGAGAAAATTAAGGTTGGGCGCGCACGCGACCTGCGCAACGTATATTTGGCGTGTAAGTGACTTGCGCGCCTTAGTCCAAAATGTCTATGGGACTTGACTTTGTGAAATTTTTAACATTTCTTAAAAGGGTGACCCTCTTTTTTGCTTAAGGTATTCCCTTTGTCATTCTTTGAACTCTGTGACGGAACGGAGCATCAACAAAAGTACCCCCTCAGATTGGATCCGAAAAGCGGAAAAAGGATTTGAATTTGAGGTAAAGAAGAATAAAGAAATCTAGATGTTTAAAGTCATGCACATCAGACATAAAAAGGCTAATGTTTAAGGTTTAATATCTTTGACTGAATGGATTATGTATAAAAATTGACTCAATTCCTTGATAATTTATCTAAAAACATATTACCACATTCAAGTATGGGGGAAAACATGTAAACTATGACTTAAGAAATTTTGAATATGATGAATGATATAAAAAAAGGGCTAAAAGGCATTATAGGAAGTATTTTCTAAGAGTGAAGTTGCTAATATTAAGAAAACCTGTTAGGGGGTTGAATTATGCAGGGCCACTTAAAGTCATTGGCTGCATAGTCAAATAATAGCATCTTTTGGCTGACAGGTTTGTTATCTAGACTACTTGTGAAAGGCCACCTAAGGGCTCGTGCTGCATAGTTAGACAAAAGAACTCTCAGAAATTTTACTTTTCTGTTGCTAAAAAATCAGTGAAAATTTATGAAGATTCAAATTTTCCAAAGCATAGAGTCTGCTATATGGAGAGAGGTACTTGAATATGGAGAGGATATTTCCAATCAAGATTGTCAAAGAATTGGATGAATGTCACTCCTGCCAAGGTCTAACCCAGACGTGGGGAAGGGAAATATAAACCATAGACTTAAATATTTTTAGATCATGAAAAAGAGTATGGGACACATATGCTAAGGATGGCTATTTTTGTGTATCCCTACATATTGTCGTTAAGACAAATAAGTAAAAAAGAGGTTTTCCTCCCAAGAATGAAGTTACCACTATTTGAAAAACCCATTAGGGGGTCGAATAACGCAGGGCCACTTAAGGGAATTGGATTCATAGTCAAATAATATCATCTTTTGGCTGACAGGTCCATTATGTAGACTACTTATGCAAGGCCGCCTAAGGGCACGTTCTACATAGTCAGGAAAAAGAATTCCCGAGTATCATACATTTTATGAACAGAAGTCAAGAAAAGGGTTATGGAGATCTGGAAGTATTTAAGGTTTGGAGTATGACACATGAAAATGGGTATTGTCCAATGCATGAAGGAGATACATAGATCAATCCTGACCATAATCATGTTGTGGATGGGTCCTGAATTGAAATGTTGGACTTCACTACGTATCCCATAAGGATGGGAATCAAGCCATACGTAGTTCTTGAAATAAAGTTTAACGTCATGTGGGACGAGTGTTTAGGAGATATTAGTTCAGGTTCATAGATCTCGGACCATAATAAGGAATACACGTTGTGCGTTTTATAAATCTGATGTGAATGAAGACCCGAGTTTTCATACCGCATTCATGTTTTCACAGGGGGACTTTTCATCCAAGGGAATGAAAGTGGAATTTAGGGTTGGGCCCAAAGACGTGGGGATGGATTCGAAGGATGCTCAAACGTTCCTACGTATCCCATAAGGATGGGAATAATGCCATACATAGTTTTTGAAATACCCTCTATACAGATTTGGTTTGTACAAGTGAAGGGTGAATGGGGACTTTAGTGCAATGATGGTTTGACCCAAGATTAAAAGTTTAGGAATTACCATGTATTCATGTAGTCTTTGAAATGTGACATGATTGGAGATCAATGACATTAATTATTCCCTCTCATGAGAGGGATAATGGGGGACTGTATAGTTTAATGTCATATAGCAAGGACGATGGTGCTGCACAGTTTAGTGTCATGTAGTAGGGAGAAAAGGGACGTACACAGTTTAACGTAATGTGGGACGAAGGTAAACCAACGTGAAGAGATTGGTTTTGGGATGCTTCACGGATCAACATCGTATGAGACAGAGGTAAACCGACATGAAGAGATTGGTTTTGGGATGCTTCACGGATCAACATCGTATAAGACGGAGGTGAACCGACATGAAGAGATTGGTTTTGGGCTTGAACCTCAGAGAGGTTTCCTACGTACCCCACCTAGAAGGCAAGGATCAAATTCCACATAGTTTGATTAAGAATTAATTGGTGATCAAGTTGTACTTGAGGAAAACCTAAAGATGATGTTGGGACTTACTTGTGGTTAGTGACCTAGAGAGGGTGTTATGGTTGAAGATTACTCTAAGATCACGTGAGTCATACTCGGTGTGAGAATCAAGAGGTAACAACAACCCTAACGATTCATAGTTTAACATCATGTAGGACATATATAAGGGACTGGACACAGTTTAATATCATGTTGGACAATGGAGGGACTCTACAGTTTAAATTCTTGCATTAAGGACTAAAATAGGTTAAGGTCATATGCCTCGACTAGTGCTCCACATTTTAGCATCATGTAGCTAGGACAACACCATTTAACGTCACGTTGGACGAAGGTGACACTATGTAGTTTAAATTTATGCAGTAAATACTAAAGGGACTATGTAGTTTAAAGTCTTTCATCAAGGACTAAAATAGTTTAAGGTCATATGCATGGACTAATGCTGCACAGTTTAGCGTCATGTAGCTAAGAAAACACAGTTTAACGTCATGTTGGATGAAGGTGACACTATGCAGTTCAAAGTCTTACAGTAAGGACTAAAGGGACTATGCCGTTTAAAGTCTTAAAGTAAGGACTAAAATAGTTTAAGGTCATATTCATGGACCAGTGTTGCATTTTTTAGCATCATGTAGCGAGGAAAGCACAGTGAAAGAGCGTTGTCGCACGCGCTCTCAAAAGAACTTCAAAAGTGAGTTACGTTGGATAAAACTCCAAGCACAACACTCTATGAAGCTAATGTTTAGTTTACTTGGTGTAGCATAGGGGGCTAACCAAGGTCGTCTCTCAAAGGAGGAAGTGAATTAAAACATCTTATTAGAGGTATTCTAAAAATTAAATAAAAGAGAATAAAAACACTACTAGAAAAGGATGGGGGTTGTTTATAGTTTATGAATCTAGAATAAGTTTGCTGGAAGAAGATTGTATTTTTTTTTGTTTTTAGTTTTGAAATGAATTCCGATTAAAATAACACAACAAGAAGATGTTTTTTTTTAGAAACTATTTTAAAAGGCGTAATCGATCTAACTCTACCTCTTCATTTACATATTAATCATTATCATTTAAATGAATATCCACTTAATTATGATCCTCTAATTTGTTAACCCTTGAACCCTACAAGAGTTAACTTAACCACAAAGATGGAATTACTTAAACCCTAGGCTAGCTTCGGAACATGCAATCGCAGAACCCTGCTTTGATTGTTGTTCTAAGGTTAGCTTATGGTCAGTGGTTAATTAGAGCACAAATCCATTCTGGAAATGAGGATGAGTTGTGTTTAGGGATTATATTTGAACTCTACAAATTTATCCCAAGTGGTCTTGTATTACCGATTAAGCTCGCACTCTCACAATTTGCACAAAATCTCGACCTCGCGTGTTTTTGTATTAATTGTTCAATTGCTTGCTTAGTTTATTAAAATTTAAAAACATAATTCATGGATCATATTAAGTGAATTACAGTAGGCTCAATGATTCAAAATAATTAAATGAAGAGGGTAGAAGATAGATCGATCACTAAAAATTACTCTTCCATGGGTGGCGTAATCATCGTAGAAGCGTTTTGCATGTGCAAAGGTTTATAATGGGTATAACCCAATATCGCTTCTACTCAAGAATTCCAGCCCCAAGAGGAAGATTAAGAGAAGAATAAATTTAAATAAAACAGAGGAAAAGAGAAGAAATAAAAGAAGAACAAAGAAGTTTATTACACAAACAAAACAATTACAACATGAAGGAGAGAAGGAGGCTTCGATGAGAGGATCCTTGCTTCAAGAGCTACCTCTCTTACAATGGTTGGAGAATTTGGTTGAAACCAATTCTCCTCTGCCTCCAATCTACCAATGCACGAAACAGCCTCTCCAAATGAGAAAATCACTAATTTATAGAGTGGAGGGGAGGCTAGGTTTAAAGTGGTTTCAAGTGTGAATGCAAAATCTCGGCCAAATATTTTAATGAAACTTTCACCGCCCATTTGACCTCCAAAACGCGTGAATTGACCGGCCTTCCAGAAGGATGATTTGTGCCACATCATGTCCCCGAGCTTTCCTCAAAATTTGGGCTCAATCCAAGCCCGTATGTAGAGGATATGGCCCAAATACAGAACCTTCTCCATTCTGGCGAGCCCAGCCCAACTTTGACTTCATGGCCCAATTTCAACAACCAAATTAACTCTTTAGCTTTAGTGTCCTGAATAAAAGTTGTAGATAATTAAGTTAGGAACACTGTTACAAAATTTCAAATTCAAATAATAAATATAAAAATATTTATCGTTGAAATAATACAGTGCACTATTAAGGGTAAAACTGGAATTTTCACCAAATTTTCAAATGAATGATCAAATCCCAAATATTTTATAAATAAACATATTTAACACAATGTGAGGAACTTATATCATTTATTATCAATAAAATATTCAATAAAATAGTGTTTTATCAACTCCCCCACACTTACCCTTTTGCACACCTGGGCAAAACCTCATATCAAGTAAACATCAATATCAAATCAAAACCAATTTTAAAACACATATCTTTAAGATCAATCAATTTCACACCAAGAATAAAAAAGATATCATGCCTCATAAAAAACCTTATTTCAGGTTCTCCATTTATATCATTCAATATATTTCCACTTCATTTATCCACCCATGCACAAAACACTTACCTCGCTTGAATTTTCTCTCATCACTCAAATATCAATTTTTTTGCAATGTCTTTCTCATCCAAACTCATACAAGGGTCACCATAGGCTTGATAGATTCCTACATCGCTACCCGATGTGAGTCAAGGACATATGTTTATCATGAGGACTTTTCAGGGTTGTTCTGTGGCTTTCGGTTGGTAGGATTAAGATGTGAAAAACTCTGAGGCTGAATGAGGAGGGCTTGACTCTTTTAAAGCAAAATTGCATTAATCTAATTTTCACTTAAATATGGTCTTCTCTTCAATCCCCATAGTATCAATTCAGCTCCATCATCATGAAAAGTCATGAAAGGTTTACACCATTCATCATTTCAGCATAAAAAATGTCAATCTTCTAGAACATGATTTTCTTGAAAGCTCCAGATGGGCACAGCTTTCCACCTCAATTAGAAGCTCCAGAAAAGGCACAGCTTCACTTGTCATGAAAGCTCCAGAAAAGGCACAGCTTTCAATATAATGACTTTCTTTAGCAGCAAACACATCTCTTCAGAATTTAATTTTCCACCCAAAGTATCACATAATGTGGTGGCACAACACAAGACAGCTTCCCCCACACTTAAGCTCAACTAGATTATGCAATTTCACTTCAAGAGTTGGTTGGATAGGGAAAATTGGCTTGTAATGTGGCTTAACCTAACAGGCTGTGCATGGCTTCTAAGGGATACAAGGATTAAATATTCAAGGTAGGCCATTATAAAAAAGGATTATTTGAAATAGGGGTTTTAATACCAAACAAATGCCTCAATCATTTAAACACAAGTACCTCAAACCCTCAAGTTTTGACAGGAATAGATCAAATTCTGGTTAAATCAAGTATGGTTTGGCTCTCTCAAGAAGTGAGGTGAATGTAAAGAATATGAAAATAATGGTTTAGAAGCCTCACAGGAAAGTGATTTCAAATATAAAGACAGTGAGATTGGCATGGGATTCAAAATTCAGCGTACTTTGCATGAAATTACTAAATATTTGAACTTGAAACAAAGTCATTTCAGCATTCATTTAAGCTTAGTTTCAAGGGGTAAATTGTTTCACTTATTGATATGGATTTAAAAATGGTGATGAGAATCATTTCAGCTCAAAAGTTTCAAAAACACACAGAAAATTGTAAAATAAACACACAAATTTTGAAAAACACACAATTTTTGTTTTTTGGTTTTTTTTAATAGGAAAACAATTGAAATTACTAAACTAAAAGGTTCCCTCCCCCACACTTAAAATATTGCATTGTCCTCAATGTGAACCCGTGAGATGATATATGCACATGAAATGCAGAATTTTTAAATAGGACAAATAATATAAAAGTGAAAGGGTTAGGAACAGCCTGATGTGATCAAGTGATGATGGGGTCATGCAGTGTGATAAAATCCACTACATCAGTAGGATGTCCCTCAATGTATCTCTTCAAACGTTGCCCATTGACTGTAAAGCTCCTTCCAGTGTCCTCTTGTGTGATCTCCACTGCACCATAAGGAAAAACATTAGACACAATATAAGGACCTAACCATCTGGAACGCAACTTACCAGGCATCAACTTCAGTCGTGAACTATAGAGAAGGACTTTCTCTCCAATATGAAACTCCCTTTGTTGGATCATTTTGTCATGAGCTGCTTTTGATCTTTCCTTGTAGAGCCTTGAGTTCTCATATGATGACAGGCGAATCTCCTCAAGCTCTTGAATTTGCAACTTCCTTTGAATTCCAGCTTGGGCCAAATCCATGTTACATTTCTTTATAGCCTAATATTCCCGATGCTCGACTTCCACGGGGAGATGACACGCTTTCCCAAAAACAATCCGAAATGGGGACATACCAATGGGGGTCTTGTATGCTGTCCTATAAGCCCACAATGCATCATCCAAGCGCTTGCTCCAATCCTTCCTATTTGGCTGCACGGTTTTCTCCAAGATTTGTTTCAACTCACGATTTGAAACCTCAGCCTGGCCATTTGTTTGGGGGTGGTATGGTGTTGATGTTTTGTGTGTCACCCCATACTTCCAAAGGAGGGAAGCAAAATTCCTATTGCAAAAGTGTGTCCCTTGGTCACTGATGATGGCCTTTGGTACTCCAAACCTGCAAAAAATCTGTGCTTTGACAAAATCCACAACAACATGAGAATCGTCAGTCCTGGTGGCCTTGGCCTCCACCCATTTACTCACATAATCGACAGCAACAAGGATATACAAGAAACCAAATGAACTAGGAAAAGGTCCCATAAAATCAATTCCCCAAACGTCAAAAATCTCACAGAATAAAATGGGTTGTTGGGGCATCTCGTGTCTTCTTGAAATGTTTCCAGTGTGTTGGCAACGAGAGCATGACTTACAAAATACATGGGAATCATGGAATAAACTAGGCCAATATAATCCTGAGTCTAAAACCTTCCTAGCTGTCCGTTGGGGTCCAAAGTGTCCACCACAAGCAAGTGTATGACAGAAATGCAAAACAGACTCAAACTCATGATCGGGAACACACCTCCTAATGACTTGGTCACTACACATGCGCCAGAGGTATGGATCATCCCACACATAATACCTAGACTCACTTTTTAATTTTTGGACTTGATGCTTCTTCAAATTTACTGGGATTTCAGAGCCAACAATGTAATTAACTAAATCAGCATACCAAGGATGCTTACCTGAGATGGTATAGAGATGCTCATCGGGGAAAGTGTCCCGAAGTGGTACCTGGTCCAAGGTGTCACCCTCTAGTGTGTGAGTAAGCCTACTCATGTGGTCTGCCACCAAATTCTCTGACCCCTTCTTGTCCTTTATCTCAAGGTCAAACTCTTGAAGAAGTAGCATCCAACGGATAAGTCGTGGCTTTGCATCTGGCTTCTTTAGGAGGTACCTCAAAGCTGCATGGTCAGAAAAAACAACTACTTTAGAGCCCAATAAATATGAACGAAATTTATCTAAAGCAAATATAACAGCAAGAAACTCCTTTTCTGTTGTGGTGTAGTTTGATTGGGCTGAATCTAGTGTCCTCGATGCATAGGCGATCACATGTGAACGTCCCTCCACCCTCTGAGATAAGACAGCTTCAACCGCGAAGTTGGAGGCGTCACACATAAGCTCAAAAGGAATCTCCCACCGTGGGGGATGTATGATCGGTGGAGTGGTCAGACACTTCTTTAGCTCATCAAATGATACCCTGCATGAATCATCAAAATTGAAGTCAATATCTTTTTGAAGCAATCGAGATAAGGGTAGAGCGATCTTACTAAAATCTCCGATGAAGCGTCGATAAAATCCAGCATGTCCAAGGAATGATCGAACATCACGCACACATGAAGGGTAGGGTAAGGATGAAATGATGTCTACCTTAGATCTATCAACATCTATCCCATGTTTTGACACTACATGCCCTAAGACAATGCCATGCTCTACCATGAAATGACACTTTTCAAAGTTCAGGACTAGATTCTTCTCAATACAACGATTCAACACATTTTCCAAACTACTTAGACATTCATCAAATGAAGATCCATACACTGTAAAATCATCAATAAATACCTCCATGCAGGTCTCAATAAAATCAGAAAAAATACTCACCATGCATCTCTGGAAGGTACCTGGGGCATTGCAAAGTCCAAATGGCATCCTCCGATAGGCAAATGTCCCAAAGGGACAGGTGAATGTAGTCTTCTCCTGATCCTCCGGAGCTATAGGAACCTGAAAATATCCAGAAAATCCATCCAAGAAACAATAGTGTGTCTTCCCAGCTAGTCTCTCAAGCATCTGATCAATAAATGGGAGGGGGAAATGATCTTTGCAAGTGGAATGATTTAGTTTCCTATAATCAATACACATGCGCCAACTGTTTTGTACCCTCATTGGAACTAACTCATCTTTCTCATTTTTAACAACAGTAACACCACTTTTCTTAGGCACAACCTGAATAGGACTTACCCACTGAGAATCTGAAATGGGATAGATTATACCTGCCTCGAGCAATTTTTCAACCTCTTTTTTAACAACCTCCAGAAGGGTTGGATTGAGTCTCCTTTGTGGTTGCCTCACCGGTTTAGCTCCATCTTCCAAAAGAATCCTATGCATGCAAATGGAGGGGCTAATACCTGATATGTCAGCCAAGGTCCACCCGATTGCCCTGATGTTCTCCCTCAAAAGATTCAAAAGTTTTTCTTCATGTTCAAAAGAGAGATTGTTAGCAATGATAACAGGTAATTTTTCACCACTTAACAAGTATGAGTATTTGAGATTTGGTGGCAATGGCTTTAGTTCCAGTGATGGTGGCTGCTGAATGGATGGAAGCATGAGTGGCGTAGACATCTGTGCACAATCATACATATCATCTGAATGAGAGAACAATGCATCAAATCCATCAGAAAAATTAGCAGCCATATCATAATCAGAGTATACATGCTCAGAATTCAAATATGATTGGACAAATGAACCAATCCCAAGATCAGAAAGATCATGAATTAAAGGGGATGAAGTAGAATGAGACATCAAGTTGGACCCAATACTCATTATTTCATTAAGAAGTGAATAGTCCCCAAGAGATTGGGAATCAAAAATAGAGGGACTATCACATGGAGACTCAGAATGAGAGAGAAAGAATGCTGAGTGTTCCTCTGGTGGGTACTTCATAGAATCCAGGATTTTAAACCTCACGATTTCATCCCCGAATTCCATGGAAAGAGTACCCTCATGAACATTGATAATGGTCTTAACAGTTTTGAGGAAGGGTCTACCAAGAATGATAGGGGCATGAGAACTTACCTGGTCATCTTCCATGTTTAGTACATAGAAATCAGCAGGGAAGATCATGTCCTTTACCTTTACCAACACATCTTCAAGGACACCAGCCGGATATGTTGTAGCTCTATTCGCTAGCTGCACCACTACCCTTGTAGGCTTGAGCTCACCAATCTGCAATGAAGAGAAAACAGAGTGAGGCATCACATTTATTGAAGCTCCTAAATCACAAAGAGCATCAGAGAAGTGAAACTCCCCTATGGTGCATGGGATGGTGAATGTCCCGGGATCCTTGCACTTTGTTGGCATTGCTAGAGTTGGTGTAATGAGTGCTGAGACATTCCTTCCAAGGTTGATCCTCTCATTTCCCTTGAGCCCTCTTCGATTGGTACAAAGTTCTTTTCAGAATTTGGCATACCTTGGGATTTGCTTAATGGCTTCGAGTAGAGGAATGTTGATCTACACACGCTTGAATGTGTCCAGCCTTCAAGAAGGATGATTTGTGCCACATCATGTCCCCGAGCTTTCCTCAAAATTTGGGCTCAATCCAAGCCCGTATGTAGAGGATATGGCCCAAATACAGAACCTTCTCCATTCTGGCGAGCCCAGCCCAACTTTGACTTCATGGCCCAATTTCAACAACCAAATTAACTCTTTAGCTTTAGTGTCCTGAATAAAAGTTGTAGATAATTAAGTTAGGAACACTGTTACAAAATTTCAAATTCAAATAATAAATATAAAAATATTTATCGTTGAAATAATACAGTGCACTATTAAGGGTAAAACTGGAATTTTCACCAAATTTTCAAATGAATGATCAAATCCCAAATATTTTATAAATAAACATATTTAACACAATGTGAGGAAATTATATCATTTATTATCAATAAAATATTCAATAAAATAGTGTTTTATCACACAGTTTAACGTCATGTTGGATGACGGAGGGACTATGCAGTTTAAAGTCTTCCAGTGAGGACTATGGGTACTGTGCAGTTTAAAATATTAAAGTAAGGACTAAAATAGTTTAAGGTCATATGCATGGACCAATGCTGCACGGTTCAGCGTCATGTAGCTAGGACAACACAGTTTAATGTCATGTTGGGCGATGGAGGGACTATGTAGTTTAAAGTCTTATAGTGAGGACTATGGGGACTATGCAGTTTAAAGTCTTGCGGTAAGGACTAAAATAGTTTAAGGTAATATGAATGGACCAATACTGCATAGTTAAGCATCAAGTATCTTGTAAAAAATAGTTTAACATCATGTTGGACGATAGAGGGACTATTCAGTTTTAAGTCTTGTAGTGACGACTATGGGGACTGTGCAGTTTAAAGTCTTGCAGTAAGGACTAAAATAGTTTAAGGTCATATGCATGGACTTGTGCTGCATAGTTTAGTGTCATGTAGCTTGGAAAACACTATTTAACGTCATGTTGGATGAAGATGATACTATGTAGTTTAAAGTCTTGTAGTAAGGACTAACAGAACTACATAATAGTTTAAGGTCATTTGCATGGACCAGTGCTGCACAGTTTAGCGTCATGTAGCTAGGAAAACACAGTTTAATGTCATGTTGGACGAAGGTCATACTATGCAGTTTAAAGTCTTACTTTAAGGACTAAAGGGACTCTATAATATTTTAAGGTCATATGCATGGACCAGTGCTGCGCATTTTAGAATCATGTATCTAGGAAAACATTGTTTAATGTCATTTTGGACGAGTATGTATTTGTGTTACAAAAAATACTTCTTCAAGAATCTTGTATTGGTTGGAGTCGTGATGAGTTCTCCATCCATTGATATTAAAGAATAAGCTCCATTGAAGTAGACCTTATGTATTGAGTAAGTTCCTTCCCATTTTGGCTCAAGATTTGGAGGCTTCTTTCCTGGTATCATTGGAGTTCTAAGGACCACTACTAATTCTCCTTGAATTAATGAACGAAGAAGAACTTTTTTGTTGAAAGCTCATGATATTCAATTCTGATAGACTTCCAAGTGGTGTAGGGTGCACAATATTTTTTCATCTAATCATTCCAATTCATCCAATCACTTTTGATATTGTTCATCTATAAATGACTGATCAAAAATGGCTAATATGAGCGAGGGTAATTGAAACTCAATGGGAAAGACTACATCCGTTCCATATACCAATGAATATAGAGTTGACAGCGTAGCAGTGCGGGTGGTGGTCCGATAATCCCATAAAGCATGAAAAAGTTTATCAGGGCATGATTTCTTGTCTTTATCCACCATATTTTGCAGTATGTTTGAAAGAGTCTTATTGAAGGCTTCTATTTTTCCATTGGCAACTGCATGATACCGAGATGAATGTTTGGATTTGATGTTGTAATCTTGATACAACTTCCTTACCTCGAATGAACAAAAGTTGGTTCCATTGTCCATCAATATGGTATAAGGGACACCAAATATTGTAATGATGTTAGAGTTGATGAAGCTAACAATTATTTTAGAACTAACTTCTTTGATAGGTATTGCCTCTTCCCACTTGGAAAATAAGTCATTAGCAGTAAGAATATACTTAAATATCTTGGATGTAGCTGATGGGTAAGGTCCTACTACATCCATTCCCCATGTTCCAATAGGCCATGATTATTTAGCTATATGGAGAAAATCTAGGGGTTGATGAATGAAATTGGAATATACTTGGAAATAATGACATTTCATAGTGAAATCAACACAATCTTGTATCATTGAAGGCCAGAAGTATCCATGCCTTTGAATTTGATCAGACAGTCTATGTCCAGACTGGTGGGCACCACAGACTCTTGCATGTACTTCTTTCATGAAAGCCATTGTCTCTTCACCATCAATACATCTGAAGAGAATTCCATCAAAACCTCTCTTGTAGAGAATTTTTTCTTGGTGATCTAGGCTATCATAAATAGTAAAATTGACCAGACGTCGCTGAACTTGTTCTTTCCCAGCTCTATTAGGTGGGACTGTTCCATTTTGAAGGTATTCCCTGATAGGTGTCATCCATCATGTAGTACGACCATATGGTTCAGAAATGGGACTAATTTCATTGATTTCCTCTATTCTGATTTAAACATTTTGTGAAATTGTACGACGATGGGAAATAATGATGATTGTCTCGTCCCGATTTGGATCTACTAGAGCTATGGCTACATTATTCAGTGCATCTGCTTGAGCATTTTGTGATTGTAGGATATAAGAAAATGTCAGTTCCGAAGGAAATTCTGCCATTAACTCTCCAACTTAATCATACAAAGGGATTAGTTCTTCTTTTCTGATGGCATAATCCCCATTGACTTGTTTGATTATCAGGTCTGAATCACCTTTCACCTTTAAGTGATTCACCTGTGCCTGAAGCGCCAACTCTAATCTTGTGATGAGAGCTTGATATTCTATTTCATTGTTGGTACCGCCTCTCAACAATAAGAATGAATATGGTAGAACTGCATTTTCTAGGGAAATAATCACAATTCCTAACCCAACTTTGTTGAATTTAGGATCATCCATTTTCTTCCCTATTGGACTTCTGGAAGCACCATCAAAGTACATTTCCCATGTTTGAAGATTATCTTGAATGTATAAGACTTCCTCATCAGGAAGTTCAATATCTAAAGATATATCTTCTACTGAAGGGTGTTCATCAAGGAAATCAGCCAGATCTTGAACCTTTATTGCCTTTTGAGACACATACTAGATATCAAACTGCTGTAAAATAACTACCCACCTTTCCAGATGTCCTGTAAGCATTGGATGACTAAGGATAAATTTGAGCGGGTTATTGCGCGATACCAATTGAACCTCATGATGTTTCAGGTAGTGTCTCGATTTTGGAACTGCAATGATTAATACTAGGTTTCACTTTTCAATACTTGAATATCGATTTTCTGCCTCAATCATAGTTCGAATGAGATAGTAAAGTATTTTTTCATTTTCAGCATCATTCTTTTGGGAAAGTAAGGCACCTAATGATCGCTCTAATGTTGTCACATAAAGAATAAGTGGTCTTCCTTCAACAGGTGGAATTATTACTCGTGGACTCAAGAGATATTTCTTGATAATATAGAATGCCTCTTAACATTCTTTAGTCCACTGGTAAGTGACTCCCTTCTTCATTAATTTTGTGAAGGGTAAACATTTTCCTGTCAGATTAGTGATGAAACGCGGAATATAGGCCAAGTCTCCTTGAATTCCTCTTAATTATTTCAAATTTCAAGGAGGTGACATACCGAGGATTGATTTTGTCTTCTTAGGATCAACTTATATACCACGATGGCGTACAACAAATCCGAGAAATTTTCATGAGGTTACCCCAAAAGCACATTTCAAGGGGTTCAACTTCAAATTATGTTGTCGAAGTTTGTGGAATATGATTTCCAAATCAGCCAAGTGATTAGAAAATTGTCTGGATTTAACCACCAAATAGTCCACATAACATTCAAAAAATTTCCCTAAAAAGGGTTGGAAGATACAGTGCCTGGGACGTTGATACATTGCACCTACATTCTTCAGGACAAAAGGCATTACCCAATAGAAAAACACACCTTGAGGGGATCTGAAGGATGTAGATTCTTCATCTTATAGAGCCATTCAGATTTGATTATACCTAGAATATCCATCCATGAAGGAAAGAGTTTCGTATCCAGTTGTTGCATCAATTAAGAGTTCTGTGATCGAAACTGGAAAATCATCCTTAGGAAAATGCCGATTAAGATCTCTGAAATCAATGAAAACTCTAATTTTTCCATTATTCTATTTCGCATGGAAAATATTACCTAGCCATTTGGGATATTGAACTTCTCTAAAGAAGTTATCCTTGATAATATTATCCACCTCAGCTTCAATTTTGGAGGCAAAAGTTCGGTGTGTTCTTCTTACGACTTGGTTGAATCCTCAATGCTCTTCTGGAAAACCCAAATGATGAGTGGAAACATCAGGATCAAGTACTAAAATTTCTATATAATTCCAAGCAAATATATCTTGATTTTGCTTTAAAAATGGAATATACATTTCTTTCTCTTCAAGAGTCATGGCCGCACTAATTAAAGTGTGGCATAGATCTTCTTTTGTACCCAGATTTATTTCTCTAATTTCATCCACAGTGGTAGAGATACCTTCTTTAAATTCTAGAGGAGCATCCCTGAGATCTCCCTCTTCTTCTTTTATATATGTCACTTCTTTTGTTTCTACTCTCATAGTAGATGATGAAGCAGAATTTCCATGATCAGTAGAAAAGTTAAAATTTGAACATCTTGAAGAAGAGACTACCATTTCTGACCCTAATGATGATATAGGGTCATTCTGAGGTGAAAGAGAGGAGATGATGGATTGATAATGGACATCATTACTTTCCTCTAATATTTCTATAACTTCTTCTGGCCTGGTTGATGAAGTATAGAATTTCTGGATTTCAGCAGATGAAATGAAGACATCTCCATTTGAGCTTTCATCATTTCTTGGTAAATCAGCAATTTCTTCCATGTTGTCTGGCTCAATTGCAGTAATTAACATTATGAAAGTTTCTATAAGAGTGTTTATATTTGGGTCTATACTGTCAATTTGAATGATAGGCAACACATAATCATTACTCACATGTATGAATGGGTTTAATGGAATCTTTTCCAAACCATATGGAGCATTAATTTTGGTAACCGCCTTTGTTGTGGATATCTCCTTTCCCTCCATGTGATAGAATTATACCTCAATGTATTGATATTCACATGTGTTTAATGGGTATTTATCACCATTAAATGTCCCAATTTGACCATTGAAACAATATTTGAGTCATTGATGGTATGATGAATGGATAACCACATATTGATGTAGCCAAGGTCTTCCAAGAAAAATGTTGAAGGCTGTGTCATGATGAACAACCATGAAATATGAATTGGATACAAGGTCTTCAAACTGAGTTCTGAGTGTAATCTCTCCCAGATGTTCTTGTTCATTTTTATCATATCCTTGCAACCTCAATGTAAAAGGAGATAAATTAGATTTGGTGAGTCCCAATTGACGAATTGTACGAATAGGGATGAGGTTGACTCCTGAACCATTATCAATGAAAGCTCGACGGATGTCTACATCATTGACCTTTCCAGATAAATACAATGGTCTAATATGTCCATGAAAAACATCATCTTCATCTTCATCTGTAAAAGATATCACTTCATGGAATTCTGCAGGATCATTCTCTACATGGTAGACTTCAGCCACAACAATTTCATTTTTGAATTCCTAAGGACTTGAAAATTCCTCAATGAGTGCCTCCCGAAGATCCTTTGATAGATTCAAGGCTTCCATAATTGATAACATGGCCATTACATGGGACAAATGTTTAAAGAAATCATACTTTTGGTCCAAAGGTCTACATTTCCCAACAGGAACATGTGGTTTCGCAGGAGCCTTAGAAGTTGATTCTCTCGAAGTAGATGCATCTTGTATCGGGGTATGAGTTGGAAATACTCATGGATTTGACAGATTAGAGCGACTAGGTCTATTTATTTGCTGAGAGGAAGAATGTGTAACCTCCAACTGATCTTCTAAAATAATTTTTTCAGGACTGAATCTTCCATGTGTGGAAGAACTTTCTTGTTCCTGTTGAGCCTGTTGAAGGGATCTTCCACGAGTTTCTGCTGCATATACAGTTCTAGTAGGGGTAGGATTGGAATAGTGGCCTCTGAAATATCCACATATTCCCCTATATCCTAAACCTCTGTAACTCCTTCCTTTGTTTGATACAGGGAATTCTGGCTCATCAAGATCGAAACTGTGACTAGAATACAAATCCGTTAAGTGAATCATGTTAACAGAACTAAAGATCAACTCTTCATCTGATGAATATTCTGCCTGATTAGCTAGTTTAGGCGGTGCGTTTTGGTGGGGTGGTGCCCATTCTTTTGAAGTAGATGGAATAAAATCTTCCAAGGTCAATGAAAATTTAGTCTTTGACACAAACTCATCTCTTTCTGACTATTCTTCTTTTTTTTGAATTATGCCACCTCTTTGAAGATTTTCCTTATGATGAAGGGGGTTTTGATGTGGCATTCATAGAAGAATACAAAATTGGTTTTTTTAATTGCATTCAATAAATGGCATGAGTTCGGTTGATCACTTTTCTAACCATCCAATATTTATATTTCTGTGCATTTTTGCTTTTGACTTCGTGCCACTCGCCTTCTTTTTCTAGATTAGTAGCAATAACACATGCTACCTGGGATAAAGAACCTTTCAGTTTTACATGTCTAGAGTCCACCATCTTTTGCAGGAGGTCTTTGAATACAAAAAACTCATGAATGGGATGCCCCAACATCTAATGAGATGGGAAATATTTTGGGAGGTCTTCATCTCCTTCCTTGTTCGGCCTTTTGGGCCTTGGTAACTGACCCAAATTAGTTTCTAGAGCCGAAATGAAGTAACAAGGAACTTGTTCATTCCGGAATGAATAAACTTTGTTATTAGAATCTTCAAATTGTTCGGCCTTTGATCTATTTGATCATTTTGACAAAAAGGCCATTATTGTTGATGCTTAGGAGGTGGATCCCTTCGATATGATGAAGGTTTTGAAGTGGAAGCAGGTACTGGTGCATGTTTAAGAGTAACTGTAGAAGACTCTAGTTCCCCCATTATCTTTCCTGGAACTGATGGAATTACACGAGTTTTGGCCTTAGTCTTTTTAAGAGAGTCTTCAATCTACTGAGCGATTGAAGTAAGGTTTCGAATACCTCCTGTGTATTTCGCAGGGATCAACAGTGTGCGTAATTCATCAAGCAAATTTTCCACACAGATTGGCAACAATTCTGTTGAGGGAGTGCTAAACTTAAGTAATATGTTAATCCTTTCCATCGAGTAATGAAATCTGAAACTCTTTCATTTTACCTTTTCTTACAATTTGTTAGATCAAAAACTATTGTCTTTGGCAGCGTTGAGATGAATTGAAGAAGGAATTTTTGACAGAGATCCTCCCACCCAGTAATTGACTGGGATTGCAAGCTTGTATACCAGACAAAAGCAGGTCCTTGCAATGACTATACAAAACACCTGAGCTTAACTGATTCTTGTTTTTGAGGAGTTACCATCATAGGATCACAATGAGAAAAAAATTTTGTTACATGTTGTTATGGATCTCCCAAACCATTAAAAATTGGGAATGTGGTACTCGCAAAATTTGATGGGGGAGGAATTGCATCAACCCATTCAGGGTAAGATCTCTTCTTTGGATGAACTGGTGCATGTTTTCCTTCCATAGCTTCCAACCGATCTGTTAATGACTCAATGTTATTCATTAACTTTTGAGAAACATCTAGTTGATCATGGACCTAAGCAGGTGCCATAACTGGAGTTTAGACAGGTGCAGTGACTGGTACTGCAACTGATGGTAGCACTACCGGTTGTTGTTGCGCATGACCCATAAGATTAGACATATAAGGGTATAATGGTAAAGGAAGATATTATTGATCCATCTCAGTAACTACAAAAAACTCCCTTGAATGATTGACTCCAGCATGCTTAGGAGGAAGACTACTTTGGAGTAGTTCTGTATTCAACCTCCTTAACTCGTTCATTTCTTCTTCTTACTGTGAAAACCTTTACTCTAATGAGATTGATTTTCCTTCTCCATAAGAAGGGTGGAATTTAACCAATCTTTTTTCCTTCCCCTTATTGGACGCCTTTCGGAGAGGGGGTAGTCGGTTATTCGAAGGAATACCTAGATTCTAGGTAAGCATTTGATTTCGTGTATGCACACCTTCTTAATTAATTTCTACGTGTACAACTTCTTGAATAAGAAATTCCTCATCTGATTCCTCTGAGTGAACCTCATGTTCTGAGGGATCAGTGACAACGACATTGATGACATTTACCAATGAATAACGCATTGCATCCCTTCTATCGGTATTTCTGCGATATTTCCTTCTTCCATGCCTTTTATGATACATTTCCTTTTGTTGAGTTGATCCCTCAGGAACTTCTTGATGAACCGTAATTTGGAGGGAATCTCATGATAATTTGGCTCTGCGTTCCTCTTATGGATTCTTCCCTAATCGAGAGAAGGCTGAATTTCGCTGAGGAGGAGATTGAGGATTTGAAAAAGTCCCCAGTCTGGTAGACTGGGGTTGTTCCTGCATTCCCTATACAACTCCTTTAATATCATCTGTTTATCCCAAGGGTTGAGTTAAAAGAGTCCCTAGTTTGGCAAGATGGCGTGGTTCTTGAGCTGCTACATCTGAAAATTTCTTAAAATCTCTTATAATTTTGTGGACTTTAGTCCAGAAATTGACTGGTTACATCAACCTACATCCACTCAAATCACCAGGCTCAAATGACCATTGGATGATTTCGGACACTTCTGTCACCTGATGATGAACATTCTCTAAACAAGAAGCTTGTTCGATATTCTCATTTTCTTGATGCAAGAGTAATTCAACAACTTGTTCTTTGTATGCCTGACTTTGGGAAGAACTAGTTGAGGTATCTTCCTGAGCAAGCCTTTGATTACACACACAACCAATTGTCTATGGCCGGCCATGGGAAATAACATTGCATGAGACCATTTTTGGTGGGCTTTGTTGACTGGAGAGTACAGTGAAATGCAGTGCTCCATGAACTCCCCATCTCCTGATATGAATACTAGATGGTGCATTTGTAATTTACTGGTGCAATCTTGTTAGTGAACCAAGGCATGAACGCAGAAGGGATCTCTGCTGCTTTTCAACCTTTAGATATCGAGAAACTGAGAGAGATGCCAAGTCAATTTCGAATTTCAACCCTTATATTATCTTGACATGATTATGATATTCATCATAAGATAATATTTTCTATTTCAAGTGACAAATAGTTTTACACATGTTGAGACGAATATCGTGAATACAATCTTCCGTCAACATTTCTGGAATATCATACTGAGAGTCAGCCAAAGGGCAAAACATGACTGGTACTTCACCTTTCGCATGTTGTTTTCTCATATTCAACACTTCATCTTAATCATTCGATGAATATTATTCTACGTGATTAGACCAAAGTTGGTGCTTCTTTGTTGCTTTATCAGATTCAATAAGGTTGGTAGAGAATTCATTTATCAAATTATAAGATAAATGACCCAGGGGTGGTTTGAAGAATGACCTGCACCCTAGGCTATCTTCTGATTGAGAAAGTATTTCACTATCTGGTGGTAAACCATCATACATGAATAGATTCACATTTTCATGTGCCTCAAGATAAGAGGGAATTATCGTTACTGTATTTTCCTTTGAAGAATTTTCCAGGAAATGTGAATTACTACTATGGAGAGGACTTTTGTAGCTAAATTCATCATCATGGGGAGGACCACCATGGTGGGTCACAACAAAAGATGAAACCTTTTTCTCATTGATCTTCTGGCCACGTAGAGGGTTATCGTGGATATCATCTGAAGATGATACTTCAAGATCAACGGAACTTTCATGAAGCAAGACTTCATGAGGAAGTGTCTGATGAAGACCATTAGAATTATTATTCCCACTATTGGGAAATGAGAGAGTAGAATCTTGAGTTGCAACAGACAATTGTCCGAGGGCTTCAAGAACTCCAGCATCAAGCAAGGCCTTATAGAAGATTGGCTCTTGATTTCTTGACTGTGTTGAATGAGTCTTTTTCTTAGACGCCTTCTTACTCACATGAGAAACCACTTGTTGATGAAAGTGGTTATTATGGGCAGGTGTATGTTCTTGATCAGGAGAAATGACCAGGTTAGGCTGATTATCTCCATTCCAATCAGGTGTATGTGCCCAGCTTGATTGTCTGTATGATATGGGGGAGTATGCCCCACAACCCATCTGGACTGGGGCAGAGGTGTGTATCTGTTACGGAGTGAAATGTTGATGAGTCACTACATTGATAGGGATAGATTTATGATTCCTTCCCTGTGATGATGATGAAGTTGTTATAATATTCTGACAGGCATCCAGAATATGTGCATGGATTTTCTTGTGCTATTTCACCATTTTCAGAATGTGATGGGTGACTTCAGCTGCCAGAATGGGAATATATGTCCATTCTGTGTCTGGAGTAGGTGTGTATTCCTGCTCCTGTCCTCCTTTTCCTGTCAGTGAATTCTGACATTACTCATGTGTGGGGAATAGAGTTGAGTCTACTCCAAATTTGTTGTCAGAGCTTTCCGACTAACTTCTCTGGGTTCTACCAAATGAGACTATTGGTAGTCTTGATGAACATTGGTAGGTGTATGTGACTGATGTGTATTCTTCGTCAAGTATGGTTGACGAATTTCCTTCAATACTGGAAGATTAGACTACTAACAGAATTGTTGATTGTAAGCAGGTGTATATGCCTGTTTACAGGTGGTCACCATATTTGGATGGTGAGCTTCTTTGGATGCAGTCAGACGATCCTGCTGACTGGCTGATGACTTATAAACAAGTGTATGTGCCTGCCTATAATACTCCGTCGGAATTGCCTAATGGTATTGGTGGGTTGCTACCAGACGAGTCTGCTGTACAGCGGGATTAGAATAGACGGATATGTGTGCCCAATCGTTGCTTTCCATCAAGCTAGCTTGATGGACATCTTAGGATATGGAAAAAGTAAGAACTTGCTCCCTGTTGTCCGAATTTCCCATCGGGCAGTTCTTCTTGCATGATCGGGTCTGAGGACCGGATCTGAATGCCTAGAGGTGATACCCTCATCATGTTGAGGGTTCACTACCACACAAGTCTGGCGGCGATTGTTGGTGGGAGTCCTGGGGAAGTACTCATGCCTTCTTGAACAGAGTCCTTGAGTGACCTATTCATTCACCTCCCTGTAATATGGGAGGGACTGGTTGTTGCGTTATGGGGATAACGACCCAAAATGGTTAGAAACGGTGGTTAGAACTGCCTGCTTCTTGATCACTGGTCATCGTTGTTCGGACAACCAGGGTGAATTGTTAATTTGGAGGGCTTGTCGAGCGGCCTCCAGAGTCGGAATGGTACCGTGTTGACGGTTTTCCTTAACCAGTGCTTTTGAGACCCAGCATTGAGGATGCTGAGTAGGTGGTGTCATCCTCAGAGCAGACGAGGATCTAGCAAGAGTAGCGGTCGAGGCATTCAAAGGTGTGAACTTTAGAGAAGCCATTTCTATAACGCAGAGAGATCTTGGAAAAGAGTTCCTTTTTTATATAATAGACATAATCAAGATAAGTTTGGCCACTACATCTTTTGAATGATCACATATGTTATTGATTGCTTTGTTGGCCCTCACATTAAGTCAAATAGGGCCCTAACAAATAAGTAAAACATCATTTAATTTGGTTAAGGATTCATGTCGGGTTCACCATTTGTGTTTCTTCTAGAAATAGGGATGACCTTGTTTGGTAAAGGTTCAAAATTTCCAATTGGGTTCTAACGGGTTTTTTCGTAGAACCGGAAACATCCAATGATTCTATATCCATTTGGACCTACATTCCAAAGTTAGGTGCCCATTAGTTCTGAACTGATGAGACTTAATAATTTTCATTGGTCAAGAGGATGGGAGGTCAATCTCATCACACCTTTTTGGGGGGAATTATTGTCTACTCTGGGACTCTCTTATAGATTTAAGTTATGTTCGTAAATTCTTATTAATTTACCAAGCATGAAAATGAGTTCTTCCTTTAGATCTGGCAATTAATTATTGATATGTTTGGGATTTAGAGAATATTTTATATGTATTTGAGGTTATTCATCGATAAAGAATCATCTGTATTTATTAGAGATTCTTAGTCAATGGTATCCTTTAACACATTATATATAAATATCTTGGTCATTATGATGACCATACTAGTTTTAAATCCACTCAGTGGGGAACTTGATGTTTATTGCCTTTCATAAGGACATGGATTATTTTAGAGTTGGGATCGTACCCGCAGATGGGCTACCTACGTATCCTTGTTAAAGAGGAATCAGAACCCACATAGTTCAGGAATTAATATATAGTTTAACGTCATATGGGACAGATGATAATTAATGGGTGATAGGCTTGAACCTTAGAATGTATTCCTTCGTACTCTACTTTTAAGGCAGAGATCAAAGTCCACGAAGTTTGATTAAAAATTTTGGGGCTTACGTATGATTAACAGACTAAAGAGATGTGTCGTGGCTACTTTTAAATTCTAATCTCACCTAAGTCATGCTCGGTGTGAGAAACAAGAGGAATCAGCAAACCTAGTGATTTGTACCATAAAAGATGCGGTCACAAGGAATGATATGGGACTTATGTATGTGGGAATGCCCAAGTAGGTGAAGACTAGGATTTACTTCTGGAAATAATCCTAGGAACAAGGTCCATAAAAATATTTGTGCTTTATGGAGATTTGAATACTCTGACTTGGGGCCTACTCCTGAGGAGGATGCCCAAATTAGGGGGAACTTGGGGCTTAATCCTAAGGAGGCTTCCCATTAACAAGGCCCATAAAGGTATTTTTGCTTTATAAATATTTAGATTCTTAATTTGGGGCTTACTCCTAAGGAGGATTCCTAGATTAAAAGGGGACTTTAAATTATGATTGGGGATTACTCCTGAGAAGGATACCCAAATCAAAACGAAATTATGATTGGGACTTACTCCTCAGAAGGAGGCTTAAAGTTTAAGGAGATTTGTAACTTTGTACTTACTCCAAAGAAGGAGGCCCAGGTTAAGTTGAATTATGATTGGGGAATACTCTTAAAGAGGATTCCCATTTTCAGAGGACTTATTAGTGGGTTTTATTCCTGATAAGGAAGCCCAAATAAAAAGAAATTAAGACTGGGGATTACTCATAAGGAGGATGCCCAGGTTAAGAGGTCTTGAGACTTGAGGATTACTCTTAAGGAGGATGCCCATATTAGAGAACATGGGGATTACTCCAAAGGAGGATCCCCAAATTAAAGATCTTCTTATCTTAAAGGATGATTTTGAATGAAGGAAATCTATAACCTTAGTGACATAAAGTTTTGTAAATAATAAGGTTTTGAGAGATGTTCCACAGAATTGTTTTCAGATGAGGAATCCAATAAAGGAACCATGCCATGAATGTCTTTGAAGAGGGTTTTGAAGGCTAAATCTTGAATAGGAGAGGTTAATTTGAGGAAAGGATGTGAATTGGAAGGAGGAGCACAAGTAATGGTCTAGAGCGCAAGTCCTGGTCGCGCAAGTATACTTGTGCGACATAAGTTTACTTGGGAGATGAAGAACCTATGAAGTGATACTTGGGTGACTTTGAATTGGAGCCCTTATATCATTCCTAGAGGCTTTTAGAGAGGTGGTGCGCAAGTTTCCTGGAGAGGGAAAGGCGGCGCGCAAGTGTCATCACTTCCCTTAAGGGCAGGACACTTAGGCGTTCAAGTATTGATGAGTTCTAATACTTATGCCTTATTATTCCTCTTTAGAGCTTCCATTCTAGGTAAATAATTACCTTTGAAGTGTTCAGAAGATTTCAGATGGAGACTTGGGTGACCAGAGCTTAAATCTGAGTTTTGGATTTTTCGTCCTCAAAATGGGGGGCCCACAAGGGGTATTTATAGGCCACCTGAGTTTGGGTGAAAATTATTGTTGGGCGTGCAGGTGACCTGCACGCCGCATATTTAGCGCGCAAGTGACTTGCACGCCCAAATTCTAGCGTGCAAGTGACTTGTGTGCCTTAGTCCAAAATGGCTATGGGACTTGAATTTGTCAAATTTTTGACATTTCTTCAATGGGTGACCCTTTTTTTGCTTAAGGTATTTCCCTTGGTCATTCTTTGAACTCTGTGACAGAACGGAACATCAACAATAGAGAAACAAAATTAAACTTCATACATGCAACAATTTTTTTATGAAACATTCAGGTAAACTAATTTCTTGAGAGTAGAAAGTCATACAAGTGCAGAAGAGATGACCATATATCTTTGAACAATAATAGTGATATGAAGCCTCAACATATTAATGAAAGATAAAAAGGGAATATGGTGTATGAATATCCTAATGATTAATACTTCATGTGTGGACAACTTTGGGAAATTTGAAATTTAATATCCAAACCAGAATATAATGTAGAGAAACCACCATCATCCTAAGATAGACCAAAGGATATTGGTCATGCATTCATAATCACAATGGTAGATGTTGAGGGTTCAAATGATGTGGGTTCAGGTACACTAATTATGTTATTAAATCTAGAAACTACAATATTTGAATTTAGTTCTTTGCATTCCATTATTTCATTGATGTTTAAAATGAATGTAGAATAAACTAAAAAAATGAAAGAAGTACAGTTATCAGTTACGATTACTGGATGGATTATCCAACAATCAAAGTTGTATAGAAACTCTTGTATGAATCTTTTTAAGAACTAGCTCATTGCAAATATAGTTTTTATAATGATGATATAATTCAACACTATACTAGGGATAGATTAGATATCAATGTATAATGATAATATAAACTGAAAAATTAATGAAATTTTAGAGGTCGTGATTGGAAAACCAAGAGTTATTTTCGAATGATAAATATCCCATATTGACATCTATCTAAATAGACCTATTATATCCTTCTTTATGTAGATAATTGGTAAATATGGAGAATAAAATGAATGCATAAATATAGAAAATGTCCCTATATTTTAGGAATATATTGATATATTTTCATAAGAGTTATAAGGACCTTCATAAGAAATATAGGAAGAATTCTCCATTAATCATATACATGGATCCAAGATAATATCTAAGAACGTATATATAATGGAATACAAATAAAAAATTTATTATAAAAAATAACATTTAAGGAAAAAGTGGGAACCACACAAGAGAAAACTTATGTTCAAAAAATTCTATAAGAGGTCAAAAAATCATTAGCGGTAAATTTAAGATTATTAGAAACAATGTCCCTATATAATATCCAATAGATGGAAGTTACCTTTGTGTTAATATCATCCTTAATATGGTATTGAAATTGATAATCCATCTAGTCCCAAGCCTAAATATTATCCTCCAGTGTGATCTTCTTTTCATTAATCCTCATATCAAAATTTGATCTTATTTTTCGATCAACACCCTCTACTCCTCATTAGTATCAACTTCATGAAATATCTCATTCATCAATTTAACATCCCCCATGAATCTTTAATCACAAAATCAAACTATATCATTTCATCCTTATAATGTATCATTAGTTACAAAACATTTTTTTTAGTATCATCTATCACTACCATGCAGATTAAATCATCAACATTATCTAGTATATGTGACAATAAGATTTCCATATTGGGGTCTTCAATTTTAGAGCTAACATCCACGTTAGAATAATACACATCCTTGATCTTCCTTGCATTTGTACAAGGTCATTAAACATGTAATTTACCTGATCACGAGAAGTGAATTCATATTCTGTTGCCTTTGCCTCAATATTTTTGAAGATATTTTTTCCACTGGTTTAGATACATTTGAATAATATTTATTCCCTTAAGTTTGTTTCCCTTATTCCCAATGAATATCCTAACACCTCATGTTCATTTCTACACCTTCTTCCACCTTAGGTTGAGCAATACTCTATAATGAATTCCACCATCACTATCTACTGAAAATGTATCCGGATCACAATAAGAAAGTGAAAGGGAGTCATTTTCATTATCTTCGATCAATGGTTATTCTAGGATCTAGGACCCAGAAAAAATCATATTCTAATTGGTAATGACTATATTCCACCCTTCCTATGTATTATCACCTAATGACGTTTCATCAATGAATTTGAAACAATTATTGAGTTTAATTGAGATTGTGGGATCCTACTGATCAGAAGTCGCCTATATTGGAATAAAAAATTCCTTAATATAATCCATGATATCCATATATAATTAGAGTGAGATAAATTTTCCAACATATATCTTTTTTTAAATTAGTACTTGGACAATCACCTAAAGTAAGAACCTTCTTTTCACACCAACCTGAAGACACTGATTGGGTACATAAAAAACCAATGTTGGTGGAGCACAACCCTATACCTCCCACAAATGGAACCTTATTTTTTTGCATTAAAATTCATGTATCATGCAAGAAATTGTTTTAGCATCCTTTAGATCTAGTTGAATCACCCCTCTATCCATCCAAATTGAATCACCTGAAGAGAAATCTTCATTACACAGGATGTCGAGAGACTGACCCTCACAAAAATTAAATTTTGAACTACAACCAACCATGGCCATAGGATTCCCTTGAGAATGCTATCGGAAATTATACTATAGATGTCCCAAATGAAAACACCATGATGAAAAACTATAATAGGTATCTAACACTATTAAATGCTTACATCTAAACTCTTATCCCACCTCGATCCATAGAACAACAATAGGAGCCTAAGATATATCCACTTCAACATAAATTTAGGGTGAAATTGGGTGGAACAAGGAACTTGAGTGGTCATAAAAAACAAAAAAAATCCCAAAAAGGTTACCCAACATATGATGCTTCGATTGATTTTGTATGGGTATGGTATGGCTTTGAAAACATACCCAGATTACCACTGTAGGGGGATCTCACTTCTAGTAAAAATCATAATGACATATGAAGATAAAGAAACAGGAAACATCAAAATAATTTTGACCCTTGGAACACATATTGGAATGTTCATTTTCACTAGAAAATCTATGAAGAAGTTTGTAGGAATATAGAAACATGATAGTGACTCACTCAGTCAAGGGTTAAAAACCATTGATTAATATGCCAATGTAGTCTAGTAATAGTTTCCTCCAAATGAAACAAGACACTAAAGAAAACATTTTGTGGGGAAGACACATCTACAAACTGTTGAAGGGAAAGAGGAAGAGAAGGGTCCCTAATATGAAGATATGTTACCTTTAAGAAAAGGTTTATGCAGGGGAATAAAAGATTAATCTTTAGGATCTTCTAGAGAAGGGTTTCATTTGACCATGTGTGTCTCCTAGGGGAGAATATGTTCTATTTAAGAAAAATAAAAATGGATAAATGTGGAATTGTATTAACTATAGAGAGCATACTAGAATCATAGTAAATAATAAACACCCTCACCCAGTGATTGATAATTTTTTCAATCCACTTGATGGGGCTGAAATATTCTCCTTGATTTCCCTTCGATCGGGATATCATCTGTTGATGGTGAATAAAGAATATGTATAAAACACACTCTTATGAAAAATATATGGGAATTTTGAGTTTGTTTATATGCCCTTTTTTGGACTAATTATCCTACGATATTTAGGAATTTGGATTATATAGTCTTTAAATAGAACCTTAAGAAATATTTGGGGGGTCTTTATTGAAAATATTATAATATATTTTAGAAGTCACGAGGAGCATGAGGATCATATAAGGGTAAAATTTAAAACTATAATGAAGGATAATATTCTTGGTAAATTTATTAAATGTGACTTCTAATTAAAAAAAGATGCATCTTGGGGCACATCATGACTAGTGATGAAATAGAAATGAATCCTACCAGGAAAAACACAGCAGAGGAGTGACCACATATTACTATTTTAATATAAATTCTTAGTTTCCTTGACCTAAAATGATATTATAGAATTATTTTTAAAATATTTTGACAACAATATAATCTACTAAATAAATTTAATCAAATGGTAGATAATTTTATCTACATAAATCAGTGTGAATAAGGATTCCAAGAACTGTAGAGGGTGTCAGTTAGTACACATCGGCTACCACTATCTTTTTTTGAATAATGATTTATTAACTATTGTGATTCATCTCTAAAAGGGAATTGGTGTGTACTCATGAAAAAATATAAGGTTATCCTGATGAATTTAGATATTTGAAGCCTCGTGATTATAATTATCCTACTCATGGAGTGGAGTTAGCTATCGTCCTTTTTTATAAGAAGATATAGAGAGATTATATTTATGGTAAAAAATGGGATATATACACAGGCCTAAAAATTTTAATGTAAAGATTTAAACAAAGGTAATTGAACATGAGTCAAATGAGATTTTTGGAGTTTATTATATAATTTGAGTTTTTTTATTGATTATCACTCTATAAGTGAAAACAAGGTCATATATTCATTAAGTAGTAAAGATCTATGTGTCTTAGAAATGACGACGAATCAATGAGAACCAATAATCAAAAAAATAGTAAAGTTGGAAATTGGAATAATTATGAATGTAAAATAATCAATCATATCCCAAATGATTTTTTAGATGACATTACTAAATACAATCAAGAAAGGTCTAAGAGAAAATCATTTGATGTAAAATAATATAGAGGCCCTAAAAATGGAAAGTTTCCTTAACTCAATATTGATCATGAAAGTGAATCATAATTTGGTAAAAGGATATGTGTTCCTTATATTATAGAGATATATAAGGTTATGATGGATTAATACCATATATATACATTTTATATGCACCCCAAAATTAGAAATATGTATAGGAATCTTCATGGTCACTATTCAATAGACAACATGAAAAGAGAGATCATCGATTATAGTACATGGTGATTAGTGTGTCAACAATTGAAGGAGAAGAAATAAATTCTTAAAGGTGTATTACAAAAACTGCCATTACCTATATAGAAGTGGGAAAACATAACTATTTCACTATCATTCTAAATACATACAAAGGTTGCAATACTATATGGGAAATCATTGATAGATTTACACTATTACCAACATACTTCCCCAAAGAGATGATTTCCACTAGGATTCCTAGATAGTCTCTATATTCAATAATTAGTATAACAAAATTGATTACCAATATCAATTTTCTAGAACTGAGATCGAAGATTTACATCCAAATTTTAGAGAAGTATTCATAAGTCTATGAATAAAAATGTAAAATTGAGAACAACCAATCATCCTAAAACTTATAGGAAGTATGAGAGGACTATTCAAATAGTGGAAGGCCTGTTACTAGATATATCACTTTATTTTCATTAGAGTTGGGATCAATATCTTCAACATTTTGAATTCTCTTATAAAAACAGTCTACACTAGAGCATTCAAATGGATCCTTTTGAAGCTTTCTATGGAACAATTTGTAGAACTATAACATATTTTGATAAAGTGGGTAAATGAAAACTATGGGGACAAGAAATTTGGAAGGGGAATATAGAAAAGGTACCAGTTATTAAGAAACACATAAATGATACTTAAATTCCATAGAAAATTTATGATGATAAATAAAATAATGCCTTATAGTTCCATATTGAGGGTCACGTATTCCGTAATATATCATTGTAGACATGGGTATAATGGTTTTGAAAGAAGTGGAAAATAAGTCCTTGGTAAGTTGAACCATTCAAGATTCTAGAATATGGGGGAGTGGTTTATTATCGATTAAAACTATATATAAATCATTACAATGTTCATGATGTATTCTATGTGTCCATACTAAGAATTTATATATCTGACCTGTCACATGTAATTGATAGTAACAGTGCTGATCTGTAAGATGACTAGTCATATGAAGAGAAATTAGTCCAGATACATGACAAAAGTGAACATGTGTTGTGGAATAAGACAACATGACTTTTTAAAGTCTAGTGTATAAATAAAAAGTTTTAAAAGGAAAATTGGGAAAATAAGTAATTAATGAAGGATAAATACCAATATTTTTTGAATTAGGACACAAATTTCGAGGATAAAATTTCGTAAAGGGGGGATGTAACAACATGAAAATTCCTTCTTTGATTTATAAAATAACTTTCTTTTCATGATATCTATTTTTTTATTTTTTATAATAGAAGTATATAGAAATAGTTTTACAGAAAATTTGACATGTCAAGTAATGATAAGAAATACTTTTGTGAGTAATACTATGTGGATATAAAAACTAATGAATATCAACCATGAAATGGTATACTACATAAGTTTAAATTCTAATAAAAATAGTAAACCTTCCCTAAAAACTGTACAAAGAAAAATAAAAATTAGAATATAATTTACATTATAGATTAATTATGAAAACATCCAGGAATGAAGTAGAAAATTTAAATTAATAAAAGAGTATATGTTGGGATTAAATGGAATGTGACTGTTGAGTCCTAACCATTATATGACCATTAGTCAACATGTCCATTGAAAAAAATGACAATTAAAAAATAGGACTGGTGGAAAATAAGACTTTGGTTCAATATGACCATTGGGAACGATGAATATTTGTAAACACTTACCAATAGAATTAGATTTTATTAAGTGATATGGTAACTGATAATTGATAAAGAAAGGAGAATCGATGTCCATAACTTGTAGATTCATGCCTTTTGAAGCCTATCTATCAAAATATGTGAGGGGGTAGTGTTACTAGGTTTTTACCTATACCAACACCAAGAAGTTCATCAAAAACTTAGGCTTTCACAAAATCTATTATAAGAGATGTTCAATTTTGTAGAGATCACCACTTAGTCACTGTCAGCTGTGCCACCCCATGAAACTACCACCATCACACCCAATACCATAGAACCACATTTTATGTTAATCAGGAGTTATTTATCTACATATTAATATTTTAATAGTATAATCGTATTTTTATAAATGGAATAGTTTTTTCTTCGATATTATTTTTTTATTTAATAAACCACACATGAATATAAGATGAATTTTGATAAATAGATTTTTTGATACAAATAAAACATGAGTTTATTTTCATAAAATATATACACTTGTATAATAATATCAGTTATTATAAAGAAAATTTATTTTCATTATTTAGTATTATAAAATAATATATATAAAAATTAAATTATTAGATATTTTTAAAATGTCTGAGGAAATTTTTATAAAATTCAGATTGTTTTTGATATTTTAAGAACTTTTATTTTTAAATAAATAATGATTTTTGGTTTAAAAGTTAAAATTATCATATTTATAGAATTAATTTTATAACCCAAAAATTATAATTTATATCAGCATGGATAAATTAGGTTATGGTCAATTTTTTAATTTTTTTTAAAAACAATATGTTTCCATGAATAGTAAAAATACAGTTATTTGTTTTGTGTTTGATTTTTGACTTCATATATATCTATCAAAGATATATAGCTAAACATAATGAATCCAAGACAATAGATAGGTTATTTTATTTATATTTTTTTTCTTAATGTATTAATCATTTTACAAACCTATAAAGTACTTTCCAATGTCTAAAATGAATGTCAGGGTTTTAAAAAAATCATTTCCTGGAAAATTTAATTTTCCATGTCTGAAGTAATATTAAAAAATTGATTTCAATTATAATAATTAAAATAATCTAAAAACTTATGTAAATGAAAATAAATATGATAACACCCCATGGGTAATCCATTGGGTTTTTATTTTCCATATCCCATAATTTTAAGATCTATAGTTTGAAATTATTAAACAATTCCACCACTAATACAATAAATACCCACCCATCCAACATTATTATCCACTTATAAATTATAATCCATGATGTTCTGGTCATTTTACCTCTCAAATAGTCTATTCATGGTGTCCTTAAGTCCTCATGGATCCATCCTCATGTTTTTGGAAGAAACCCTTTAAGTTAAGGTAATTATTCACTTTCCCATTTCTATTAAAATACATATTTTGTGGAATGTCTTCTAAATTTTGGATTAAAAATATTTTCATACAGTTTTTATTATCCCATTAATACCAAAATTTTGTTTTATCAATAGAAAACCTTCATACACTCCCATTTTTTCATTTCATTAATCCACATTCTATATCGTCATGTTGTTAAATTTATTTCAAGAATTTAAATATTTCTCATGAATTATTTTATATTTTGAACACCCAAACCATTTAATTATCACTGGGTATTCATCTATATGTAAATATAATTTATTTACAAGGGTATTTACATGTATGAAACCAATATTCCCTTTCTATAGGATACTAATTATGTAAAATTCATCTCATTAAGCACTTATGTATTCATTGATTTTAGAAAAAACACATTATTTATTCTCTATATATTATTGATGAAATGATTTATTTTGATCAATGAGGATCACATGAATTGAGACATATGAAGGGTGTACCCTAATACTTATTTAATTAATTGAGTAATTAATTAATCTCTATAGACAAAATGTTTTTTGATACCTTGGTTAATAACCCTAGTAATTTTAATTTATGATACCTTTGTCATATGCTTATGATCGTGTTATTTTTATATTGTAGTAACATTTCCTTGTTATGATTCATAATATTTTTTATTATTCTATTCTTCATGATCTTGTGACCATTACGAATTTTTATGCCTCATGTTCGCACACTAAATATCTACCATGTTAATTTTCTTACTGGGATTTATGCTCACCCCTTTATTTAGATATATGTCCCCAAGATATGAGATATAGTAAGAGTAACATAGGGAGAACCTATGAAGAAACATTTAAATAGGTATTCCTCCCAAAAACAAATTTTATCACTATATTAAGGTGTGATCACCAATAAATCATTCATAAAGACTCAAATAACAATCTGGGAACCAATTTCTGGTGTATTTTCCTAAGATATAGGAGTCATTAATATAAAACTCTAGTGATCTTCATCAAGTATACTGTATAAATGATTGAAGATGAATCTTTTTATCATCTAAATTACAAATTTAATTTAAAATTAAAAATTATATGTTAAAAATATTGAGGATAGATCACACAATATCGATTTTCATCCACTACTAAAATAATTTTATGGTTCCCTAAATACCTAATTTCTGATGTGATAGAAATATTTCTATCATTCAATTATCTTCATGTTAGCATAAACAAAAAAACATAATGAATATAGAGGGAACAATTTTTTCCTCAAAATAATTACTGAGATTGATAGTTTCTTCTCATCCAATGTTTCTCATTTCATCAAAACTAAGCACCACTTCTCTTGAAAATAACATTAACACAATTCTTTCTCATATTATCCTCTTAAACTGACTCTTTGGGTGAAGTATTTTTATTTAATTAACATGGAAAAGAAAAATCACTAATATTTTATTTCGTCCTCATTTCCATCATTTGTAATTTGGACGGTGAGATTCTCACGTAATATTATAGGTTATTTTAAAAATTAACACGAAATTTACAAAATTTTTATTGAACGTTAAAATATTCAGTTATTTATATATTTTAATGAGGTTTGGTCTCATTATCCTAAGAAACATTCATTCCATTAGTTTAAATACTAACTTTTTCATTCTCTATTTTATTAACCATGAATAATTATTAAAGGCAAATAGTTAGGAACCCATTCTTTTATTGCTGAGACACATTGGGATTTACACATGTCTTCTCAAAATACCTAATATTTCAAAACTCCTCAACTTTAACATTATATGTTTTTATACATTTCGCCACATAAAGAGTTTTTCTTAGTATATTTTTCATACACTCCATATATTTGCAAAGATCATGTCCATATCAGCAAAAAACTCACTTTAAATTAATTTAATTGAGATATTTAGTGTAGATTTTTTCACAACGTCTTTTATCTTAGAATAATTATAGACATGCCCATAAAATCCTAATTTATTATTTACTCTTACATAGTACTAGAATATTTTATGAAAAAGTGTAGGATTTATGTCCATTTTCTCTAATAACCATTTTAAATCTTTGCACTATGATCTTTTACATGTATAATGAATCTTTCCAAAACTGTGTTGTTTTTATTTTGATGAAATTAGAGACCTCATCTACCATAAGAGTAGTGGATTTCATAAATTTCTATCTTGCTTTTATGGGAATGAGTATCTATCATCATACTTCTTTTTTAAACACTTATCAATATTTTTTTAATCCTACACAATTAAACATGTGAAATCGTTTCTAAAACATTTTTTTACAAATTCAATTTTATTGTCATAAACCTTATTCTTTCTGACTAAAGAAGATTATAATCTAAAATCATCAAAATTATTTAATTATTCTATGGCCTTGTTCATATGAAGTTGAATTGTGAGACATATTAAAAAATAATCAACCATTTATTCATCATTTTCAACCAAATTATCCTCAATATTATACACAATTTTCTCCTACTTAATAATCATTATTTTTTTTATTTCTTAACCTCATAACTTTATACAACATATTTTTTGAAAAATATTCATGCTAATGTTTTTTCCCAAACTATATACTCTACCTTTATTTTCTCTTAATTGACTTTTTTTATTTTTTATCAATATTTTCTTCAAATTACTATTTATGAATCCATTCTAGTTTAGTTATTTATTTTCCATCATAATTAGAGGAACTTAATTCTACGACTTCATATTCTATTTTTATTTTTTATTTTCCCAATTCATCAAATAGTGAATCATCATTGAATTTTTTTTAGAAATCATTAGTACTCCTCATCTTAGAATGATCTCATATCTTCATTGGGAATTTTGATATAATATTAAGTTATAGATTATAGGTTTTGAGGGATCAATTAGAGGGGAAGGGGTGAATCAGTGATCATTATTTATATTCAATAAAGTTACTCACTTTTAAAAACAAAATCTATGGAAGTTTAAATACTTGATCCTCTCATATTTAATTTCTCAAATTGACATTGTATGTAGTAAATATAGACATAATAAAATAGAAAATATTAACAAGGTTCGGTATAATATCTTACTCATTTATATGGTTAGTTAGACACCATAAACTTTGAATACTCCACTATAATATATTTATCAATTATAATGGATCATGAGTCACAAAAGATCATGATTGGTTATATTCCTTAATAAATAGACCTTAGTATAGACATGTTATTCATTCAAACTATCAATCCTTTAGAAATGTATAGTTATACTCTCCAGTCACCAAATCTTTATTTATGATTGGTTATATGACCAAATCAAAAGTCCTCTTCCATGATTGTTTATAAAAACCAATCCATAGTAAATAATTATATTCCACAATCACCGGTCTTATATACATTGAGTATCAACAAATCCCTAATCCATAGTAACTATTTATACAACCTAGGTGAACATGTATATTAGACTTGAACCTCAATCTAGATTCTATGTAAATTGGTTCTTCCATAGTGTTCTGAATACTTGGGGATATAGGTATTATTCTTCTGTACTATAAGTTTTAACTTTAGATTCTTCCCTTATTCTTGATAATCCAGTGCATCAATTTCTCATAAAATTTGCATCCACATTTTTTCCCTTTCACCAACATATTATATATTTATAGAGTATCATATGAATATTATTCCCAATAATTAATTTATGGAAACTCCATATATTCATCCGAGAAATGTTCTTGATTATTATGATATTTTTGCCTTCTAGAAAATATTATATAATTTTATATTAAAAGTAATGTCATCTCATTTATTATCTTTTTATATTTCAAATAGACACGATGACGTGTTAAATCTTCTGATCTCAAAACTTGGGTCCTTCCTCCTTGAGATCTATATGATTTTATCCTATATAAAACTCATTTTAATATACATAAAAATAATTTCTCTAAATTCCTTGAAAGACCCCATGTGTCGGGAATCATTATTTACTATCATGTGGAATTCATACTTATGATGGGAAAATTCCTATGCCGAACCTATATCATTGAGGTCTAATAACATTTTTTAACAACAATGGGCCATGAAAATTTGCAAGTCTATGTTTATAATAGGTGGTCATATTTTCTAAAACATTAACCAAAATGGCCAAAAAATACCCCAAAACATGGTGTGAGCCATCCCAGCATAACATCCTTCTTACTCATCTGTTTCCACTACCATATCCTTGATTTCAACATGAATCATAAACCATGTCCGATCATTATATTTGAAAAATTAATAATAGTGAAATAACATCTTCTAAGATATATTTTTCTTTGATTTGAAATATGTAATTATAGAAGACTCAAATTTTCTTAATGAAAAATATATTATGTCGTATGATACTTTCCACTACCAAAGAACTCTAAAAAATTCCCTATTTTAAAATTCATAAGTGGACTAAAATATTATGTTAACTGAAAAATTATATTATGATTTATAATTAGTTTATACACCGTATGATATTTTCCATTAACAAATTCTAGAAAAATATTATATTTTATGGGATCCACAAATCTCCTCCATATAAATAACTTGTCCAACATGGAAAAAATATAAAATGTGTGGATTATTCATAAATGAATTCCCATTTCCAATTTTCTAAAAATGCATAAGCCTGTTATATAGTATTTGAACTTTCTTTATATAGGATAATTTATATTTTATTTTTTCTAACTCTAGTAAGATAAGTCAAAATAACATAAAACATTTCGAAGTTTCATAGGTCATGTGATTTATTCCTTCTAGAAATTTCATTATTATCAAATGTTATACAGTCTTCAAGAAATATCTAGTATGACTTCAAATGTATTACCAATAAGTGATCTCTCTTAAGTGGAGGAAGAATCACATTTTGAAATTTCTTCTTTGACACTCAAACACAAGACTTCACTCTAATAAAATCACGAACTCAATAAATAATGTAGATAACTTTTTAATGATAAAAAAATGATTCAAAAAATATTATACAAGTATACCATCATCCAACTACAATTTCCTAATTTTTTATAATATTAGCACACACAATATTCATAACTAATATACTTCTTTGTATTTAATCATTCTATGTGTCTTAAAATTTGTATAAGATTAATCTTTATGGAGATTCCACCAATCCCTTTTACATTTTACATGAAATCATCACCAAAAAAATTTATCTATTCAAAAACACATATTTAAATATTCTCAACACCAAGGAATACTTCATTATTGATAAAAAAATATAATTCATCCAATGGGAATAATATTTCATAATCTTTTAATGATAATAAACATCAAAAATTTTGGATAGTAATTTATGGATATTTTTTATTTTATAGATGTTACATTATCAGTATAAGATACCAATATTTATAGATATTATTTTTAATTTACCAATAAAAAACAATCTCAATTTAATATGGATCCATAAGATCTCCTTGTTGGGAAATAACATGATAATGAAAATTATAATTCCTCATATTAAATTTATACATTGATATTTTTTAGAAAAATTAATGTTTTTAAATTAGACTATGACCAATTCACATGTGTTTTATATGCTCCATAATAAACCATTGTTAAAAAAGTGTATCATCAATAAATACAACTAAAAAAGTCCAACATAAAGCATGAACCTTCTATTTTTAAATCAAATAACCACCATTGATTCATTATAAACATCAATGGGAATTTCCAAAAATATGAAATTAAAATAATAGAACTACAATACATCATTTTGAATATCTTCCTACTTTACCCCATCCGTTGATATCCTGGACATAAATCAATCATCAAAAACCCATTATCTTCATTTCAGTGGACTAAAAAGTCCTCAATAATACAAATTGAAAATATTTCTTTACCATCACTTGATTCCACCATTAGTAATTAACAGACCTCAAACTAACATCAACCTTTTTAAAAAATTACATTGAAGAAACCCATGTATACAAACTTGGAAAATAAAAACTCTTTATAATAAATTTTAAATCTGAATCCACATCTCTATAAGATAAACTTTTTGTCCAATGGATAAGAAGAAATATATATCTTATACTAACTCATATATAAATTTATGACAAATCCATTTGTTTACCTCAGTGAAAAACTATAAACCACTTTGGAGAATACATAAAATACTCTTACCACTCTCATGAGTTCTTTTACCTCTACCTCATATACATAATTAATTAAATTCACAAGGTGATATGTAATATTTTATGATTTGATATTTTTAAAAACATTCTTTTGATATCTTTATCTAATATATATTTTGAAATATCTTCTCATATTATAATAAATAATCATATTTCTATAATAATCAATATAGTATTAAATATAACAAAACCATCATTGAAAACTATTTCATAATATAGTAACATGTTCATAAATACAAAATACTATTTATGGTGATCACTCCCCATAACAATATAAAATCTATACACAACCAACACAGACATCAAATAGTCACCAATGGTAGTATTAGACATGAAATTTCATTAAATCTCCCCTATAGATGAATCTTTTCCCCTTAACAAACCAATGGTAAAAAATGAATACAATACACTATAATAAAATAATATGGGTATGTGGGTAAAAAAGATGTGTATCATACATTATACCACCTCAAATACTCCCATACCATCAACTATCATTGCATGAATTAATCCATTACTATTTTATCTACCATGATTCCATGAGTTTACAAATTCCCCTTGTCTCTAATATCTCACCTAAACCTAGGTGTAACATTCATGTCCTAAAAATATGTTACACTCAAATCACATGTGAAAATATCTATAGAGTGATCCTATATTCATTGGGGATCGAGAATATAAAAATTGGGAAAAGGAAAACATTCTAGAATTATTTTCATGAATTAATTGAAGAGTGTATCCATATGTATATTCTACTAAAATTTTGGAATAACTATTCTATAAGTATATCATGCAAAAAATATCCCATAAAATATCATGAGACTAAACAAGTCATAGAATAATTTTGAAATTTTTTTTATAAAAATTTAATATGAATGAATTCAAAAAAAAATCAATACATACATACCATCCCAAATAAACTAGAACATGATATATGTGTAAGAAAAAGAAGTCCTAAATTATGTGACTCCATAAAAAATAACTAAATGATCCCAATGAAACCTCTAATCACCTTGAATATCTCCAAACCTAAAGTGGGAACCATCCAATATATATACCAATAACGAATGATACATTAAGGTGATATAATACATATTAGTGTACCTAAGAGTAAATGAAACTTAAAAAAAGAATGTCTATGTCCACATAGGTGTCTATGTAGTTCAATGTATGAAATAAAAAGTATGAAAGTACCAATGGTGTCTCATCCCAAGAGTGATATAATAGATGTATTTCTAGACAAGTTAACACATTTATATACATATATAATAAAATAGTTTTGGTATCATCAAACATAAAATAGAGGAAAAATATTTGTAATGCAACTTAGGTATCAATATAGGCCACATTTGTTGGCTCTTTATATTGGGAAAATTCATTCATAAACCAAAATTCAATAGATGATCCTGTTTTTGATTTCATTCTAGGGGAAGGGAAATATTTTATCTCATCCCATTTAGGATAGGAGGTGGGTTAATTATATATCCCATACCACCCACATAAAGTAATATATTTAAGGACTAAGACTATCCCATGGAATGTGGAAGGTGTAAAAAAATACATGGCTTCATCCCATCCCATGGAATAAAGGGAGGGTATAAATAGATAGGGATATAGAAGCCCAATTTACACTAATGTTAGGTTAAATATTCAATTATTTCATTAAAAAATGTGTTTCAATGACCACTAAACATGACCATGATGTTTATGATAAAAATACACAATATCCATGGTATAAATACTCTCATATTCAAAACAAATAAAATGTTATACTACCAGTAGTATTCACAATTTAAAACATTTAAAAAATATATATATCCCAATTATCATCTTCACAAACAAAAAAGATATAATAATGTTCCAAAAAATATATCTAGTGACATTATCTACAATTATTTCTATATAAAGGTAAAAAAATAAAATTGTAACATAAAACAATAGTTCTAACTTATAATAAAAATTATAAAATCCAAATAATATACAATCATCCCATAGAGAATATACGTATGAAAAAGGATATCCCATAATAATATTTTAATATAAATTAATAAAAAATGTTATGTGTAACACAATTAAGAAATATGGTTGATATAAATATGACCCTTATGATAAGTTTGATGGATACCATGTGAGGGAAAATAAGTCCATTACAAAGTCTCAAACAATGTGTAAATAAACTTACCACTGATTGAAACAGAGGTATAATAGAGTTTTGTCAAAGGTTGGATAGGATAGTAATAGCCTATAACTAGTTGTTAATGTTTATAAGAGACCAATTTTTATTATTAGTTAGGTTAATTATTTCTATAATACATAACCTAACCCACACCGAGGGATTTCAAACTAATACTTGGTCTAATAAGATTTGGAAAAATTGTTTAATATTGAAAGATGAAAGTTGAGTTCACATAAATTAAAATAAAATTAAAAAACTAATTTTATTTATTAGATAAGGAATGTAATGAAAATAATATTTTACTGCTAAATATTCTTCTAAAATAAATAATTTTTTAATCAATACTTTTTGTAAAACTTTCTATACATTAACCAAATTTTCAGAACCATAGAGTTTCCAAGTGTCAAATTTAATTTATTATTTTATAAATATAAATTAAAAATTATTTCATATCCTTTATCATAAATAAAACCCCAATATTTACACTAAATATTCCACTTAATTATAGGTTAAATGGTGGTATTTGGAATATATATCATTCTATATTAGTAAAAAACTAGTGATTTAAAATATATACATTTGATGGGACCCAATGAAATGGATTTTATATTCAAGTTAACAAACCCAGAAGGATTAAAATATGTGTAAATTTTAAAATTAAAACTATGTATAATATAAATTTAGTTCAACAATACAACAAGGTATTTGACATCTTCCAATGTTTAATTTTATGCCAAAGTTCCAACGCCATATGAAAAGATGGATTAGTAATAAGTTCAAATAATGTGTTACCTAACATACACATCCTGAATAACCCAATTAAAAATATTGACACTTGAAAGGAGTTTAAAAATTGAAACATGTTTGAATTAATGTTTATTAACAATATAAGTTAAAAATGGGTTTTCATCTAAATGATATTGGAAATCCTTTTTTGAAATGAATTCAACCCTTTGTATGAATATATATTCAAATATAATTCATTCATATTAATAAAATGTAAATTTGGTTCACTAAAAATTTAAGAAACTAGATGAATTCTTGTTTATGGAATATCTCTTATATCACCATGATATTTTAGAATATATTTATTTTTAACTTAGTTTAATTTCATAGATATTTTTCATTACACACAACACCGAGTTTTAATGAATCGTGTTATAATACCGAATTATTATTTAATGTGATAATTAATGCCAAGTAATTGGATTTGTGGGTCAAAATAATACTAATAGAAATATTAAAAATTAGTAATTACTAATTTAAAAAATCAATTCATTGGATATCACTTGGTTAGAAATGGAAATAAAGGCACTTGAAGCTAATTAGAGATGTTTATCTGAAAAACTATTATTATAAACACAATGTTATATTATTTTAATAAATTTAAATAATATATATGATGAATTATATTAATGAAACATATATATTATTTATTTTACAAAATTTATTAACACATATCTAATAGTTTTTACTAGGGATGTAATAAGAATAAATCATGTTTTATTCTTATAAACACATTTATCTAAAAATGGGTTTCGTTGTGTTTTCCACACATATAATAAAATAAATATCAAAAAAATATAGATATATAATATAACATAATGTATTAAATATTTTTTATAATAATAATTACTAATATTTAATAAGGTCAACTTAATTTTTGGTCATAATGAATTCAAAAAACAATAAAAATGTGCTACTACGGTTAATGTTGGAATAAGTTTACTTGGGGTTAACCCAAGAGATGTGGTTTAAAATATCATAAAAATAATATTTAAATTAATTATATATTATTTTTGTAAATTTTAATTCCTATATTTAGGTATTTTTAATTTTGGAACCACTTGACTTGAGTAAGAAATTTTTATAATCTAATCTTTTAAAAAATTCCAAGTGTGTCATGTCTCTTACTTATAAATAGATACTACCTCTCCTCTCTTCCTAGAAACTCATGAGACTTATATCATAGAAAAGTATAACCCTAATAACTTATTAAAATCCCCTTCCACTTCTTAGAGGTCATTATTTTATCATAATAAAATACTTTCAGGGATTAAGGTTTAATCCAATATTTGTATGTCAACAAAGAGGTATAACTCATAACCGATTACTTTAAAAAATATTTCTTCTTATACCTACTATATATATTTGTAATACAATATAAAATAATTAATTCACTATCTTATATTTAATTAATTTTTATTATGATGATTGATCTACCATTTTACTCTTCCTTTCCACCAAATGGGAAATGCAAGGTATCACTTGTGCATGTATGTGGATTATTGCCTCCACGTAAAGATATGATTCATTTTCCAAAACCATAAATAAGGGTTAGTTATTATGATGGATATAATGTTTATATATGATAGTTATGAAATATTTATAATTCTAAGATTATAATTTCAAATATACATTTTTACCTTTCTATTGGTTGGAAAACGATAACGCCGCTCATGTGTACATGTGGACTAAAACCCCCACATAGAGTTGCGATTAATTTTATAGGAATAATTTTAAAATTATATAATAAGACTAAATTTATAATTATTTACTTATTATTATTGTCGATATGATTAATTAGTGAACAAGGCGCATTTCCCTGAACCATCGAACTGAAAAATGCATGGAAAACTGACCAATTTTAAACTAAAAGTTCACTCAAATGATGAAATTGTTTAAAAAAGAATAATTAGAAATTATAAATGAATTATAAATATTAATTTATTTATTAATATATATTTATAATATTAAAATAATAAACCTATTTTTATTAAAAAATATATCTTAACATGTATTAAACATGGAAAGTTTTGAGGTAAGGGGTTTATTTGACAATATATTTTCTTTTTGAGAATGTCAATGCTAAATTTATACTATGGGAAATTATATGAATATCAAACTTTTGAACTAATATATTTTATTATCCTAAATTTATTTTATTATTATTTTATATATTATTTCTATTTTCACCTCTTTGGTAATTAAAACGATCTAGTATTTGTTTTAAATAAAAGACGACTTTCTTTCCGGTTTTTTCGAAGATTTTTTCCCCTCATCCATACTCCTCAAATTTGTTTGATTAAAGTTGATAAATATAGCTATAATGGTTTTAAAAGGTTAGTTTCACACCCTTTTAACTTATACATAAAGTGATGAATCCTTCAAAATTTCTTCCGAATAATTTATTTTTCACTTTATAAAAATAAGTGTGAAAGGAATGATTTCTAACATATATAACTGAATAAATTTTATTTTTGTTATATAAATTCATTGATATGAAGATTCCATTTTAAGATTACTTTTTAATTTTAAAATAAAATTATTTAATCAATTTTTTAGTAATATTTACATAATAATTTATCAAAAGAAATGTGTAATTCCTCAATTTTTTAAACAAATGTTGAATTTCCATTTAAAGGGTATTGTCCTCATGATGTATTCCACTAATATTTTTAAGGAATTTTGAATCATGATTAAATAATTTTATGTTACTTATTATTTAATGGGAATATGATCATGTATTCACATTTATATAATTTTTCTATATAGTTTATGATTATAATGATGAGATATTTGTGAAAACCATTTATTTTACATGGGTTATGCTAATATAAAATAAAGAAATGTAAATGAAACCCATTTTATATTCATGGGTTATGATAGAATGATATTATGAATATTTTATGATGTTGTAGAACACATATTTATGGACTTCAGTATGTGAATGGAGTGTTTAGAATAATATATCCCTGTAATGCATTGGGTAAAGATACACATATCATGAAATAATAATCAATAAAATGGGGAGAGATCCTAGACCAGTAAGGGACTCAGTATAATACGATAGTCCTCGGAGTGAACATTGAATAAGTAAATAATCAAATATGGAGTTCTCCCCATCCACTATGATACCCTTGAATTTGATCATTGACTATTGAAATGATATTATATTCTTATGTGTATTCTACAAACTTATGTCTTATGGTTATGATATGTTCTCATGGATCATGATTAATGATTGGTGATTCCAAACACTTATGTCTTATTTCATTTGTTTTCATAAATAATTATGTAATGATTTATGATAAATGATCTTATATTGATTGCATATGATTATTGTATATTATGATCATCTTATCATACAATTATTCTTAATTTATAGTCAATTGTTATCATCGATTTATATATTTTTTATTTTTCTCTTAATTAGTATCATATCCCACCCTTTCTTATGTTTTATTTTCCTAAGGTTATTAAGAAATGATTTAAGTAATACATGCCTTATAGTAACACCATGTGAGAAGATTGTTGTGGGAGATGTTCAAGATCATTCTTGAAATAAGTAGATTATGTATCTACTATACTAATACACTAAACCATGTTATTTATGAGGTGTGTATTAATATTAAGAGTATGGAATATTATTCTCAATTAATTATATATATACATATATATAAATAAAATTCATGGGTTTCATCATTTGGTATCAAAGAAGGTTTTAGTAAGTATTTGTTTATTATGGTTATAAAACCTTGGTGAAACCCCATGGGATAAGTAAAATTATAGGATATAATTATGAATATTTGTAAAAGTAGACATTGTGTAATTTTCTTAACCAATAATTCAATCTCAGGATATTAGGAAGTTATGGTATCCTGCTTTTTTATTTCATAACTTTTCATTAAAATTTACAAATAGAGGATCTTTAAAGTCTAGTGCCTTAGAAATCAGGAATAAAAACATGAAAACATCAACACTCATTTAAATCCCCTTGAAAATATTCTTGAAAAGTTCATCCTATTTACAATTACTACATCTCATAGCCTGGAGACATACAATCAAAGGAATGGGTGAGGAGAAGTCCCAGTAAAGAAAGCAAGGGAATTAGTTTACTTGTGATATCAATAAGAACATGATGTAAAACATAAAGACATGAGAAATGGTAAAAGAGGAATATCATAATAAAAAGAACATGAATCAAAACTTGAATATGTAGCTACAAAATTTCATTTAGACATTCATCAACATATCACCAAGGCTCATCCTCAAGGTGTCATAAAAATTACCCCGATTATTCACCAAGGTATCGTGAAACTTGTCAGCTCTAAAGATTAATTCTTTACCCAATGAACTGGAGTGATATCAGGTTTATCCCTTAATATTTACTTACTTTAATGTGAGACACATAGATTATAATCAAAAATTTCTTAAATAACCGATAGAGAACAAAAAAAATGGGTTTCATTTCAAAAATCATGACGTTTTAAAAAGTACTTAAAAATAAGATCATTATGTCATTTATAAACCATGGAAAGAGAGTGAGGGGTACATGTATTTCAATTATAGAATAAAATATATCATTTTTTTGTATCTGTGAACACCCATAGAAACGAAATAAATCCATGTATTCACATAAATAAAACAAGATAATTCCTTGAGAGGATGAGAGAGAAATTTGGAGACCAAATTTCTGCAGCATAACGGCTATATAACATGGTTTTAGAAAATAATATAAATAAAAGGGAAAAGGGTATCCAATAAATAAATAAATAATTTTTATAATATAGGTACAAAAAAGAAAGAAATAATATCATGGTGTGTACAATTTAACAACAAACCATACGAAATTGAAACTCGAAAGGAAAGAGAAAATACGATTTCCCTTACGAAACTACGACAGCCTAACAACGTCACTTTAAAACTCATAAAATCAATTGATGACATGGGAAATGATATATCATCATTTGGACATGAAATGGAATGTATTAAAGATATATAATAACATACCCCACACATAATAAAATGAAAACTAGAAGTCATAACATAAAGGAAGTCATGACTTAAAAGAGGAGGGTGAACAGATCCCTTACCGATTTGGTAACTTTCGAAACGTACACCCCATGAAAGAATGATCATATAATATAAATAAAAATACCCTCAAATTAAATTATATTACAAAAATAGTACAATCATGGGCAGTAAATACACCACACAAAAGGAAATAGAGGCAAAATACCATAAATCTCACAGGAATAAGAAGTGAGATGAAAATCCCTTACCACGTTGTATTAAATCGAATCGTATCACCAAAAATTACTAACAACCAAAAGAATCATAGAAGACCATGAATATAAAGAGAATCCTAATAATATATATCCAATGGAAGTACAAAAAACAGCACATGCTATAAATAAGTGGCGAACAATGGAAATCTCACGGAATTAAATGTGAGATAAGAATCCCTTACTTCGTTGTCTGACATGACTCGCTCATATGTTCCTTGTTCTTCCTTAATAATAAACATAAGTTACTTTATACTTTCTTAAGAATATATTTCAACTTTACTATTCCTTTTATATTAATTATTACCTTGCTATAACAATTAGTTAATTATTTGAGCTCATATCGGACATTTTGTCAATGTTCGAAACTTGAGTCAAAAACGAACATGTTATATTTATAAATTGTCCATGTGGTCAAAATTCCTTTATCACCAGAATTATATTCATCATTTAGATGTCATATATATTATATATATCTAGTATATATATTTATTTATAATATTACATAACATTTGGAGATAAGAAATGAAATGCATCGTTCATGGAGACGGTAAGTCGTACGTACGCATGAATTCTACTTTCATTTCTATTTCATATTTTAATGAAATGAAAACATAGTGATTCATAGGTGTATTATAATTTCAGTAAAATATGTTTGTCATATATGTTAAATAAGTTCATAAATTCTATACTTTATACGTTCCATGTATGTCATGAACGATTCATATCACTTTGAGGGGACGGTAGTCCGCGCTTCCTCTAATGAAATTATCGTGTTTACCCATTATGGGAACCAAAAAGGTATGAAATAAAAAGGAAAATACATAAGCATAAAGAAAAAATAAATATAAAATATATCATATATAGATACATTTCCATCATAATGGACCCCATGAGAGGCGGTACTAGATAATTGAACAATCATTGTTTCGTGAGACCGTAGTTCGCCATCCACTGAAATAGTATGTTCTTTTCCCATTAGATCGAGGTGTGTGTATGTGTAGCTCGAATACTTCTCATAACAATATCCTTTTATATTTATGATACTGGTGTTATTATAAAATAAAATAAAAGTTTAGGGGGTTGGAGAAGTAAAATAAAACAAAAGAACTTAAAAGAAGACATTACCTTTAAATCGGGTAACTCCCTTTGGTTTGAACAAACAAGGTTTCTTCAAGTTCTTTCTACCTAAGTTAGGGATTCTAGGATGAAGAGAGGGATCTTGGGAGCTTATTGGAGAAAAGTTTGGACGAGCCAAGGGATTTATAAGTGTCATAAATGGGTAGGAAGTGAGGGCTTTTTATAAGTTGTAGGATGGGGCTCTTTTTGAAAGTTTGAAAATATTATTTTATTATATAATTATTTTCGGTTTCTAAAGGTCCAAAAATCATTAAAGTCAAAGATAAGGTTCCCCATGTTTTAAATAAAATCATCCAATAAGAATTGGGAAAGTTTTGGATATTGTTTTAATTTTTATCATCTTATTTATTTTAATCATCCATTAATGACGTAAACACCACATCGTCATTGTGTCATAAATAATTTTATGTTTCAAAATTATAAAAAAATACCATTATGTAGGAAATATGTTTAGATTTAAAATGAATATTTATAGTCAAAAAGATAAATTATATAACCCCAGGTAAAAATTGTCCTAGTAAAACAATACATGTTTATGACATTTTTATATTTCCTTTAAATAAAAAGTTATTAATGTCAGTATCTTACCCAAGTGGATCCATTGGGTCCCAAAATTGACCAATGTATTGTCTTGGTTGGACATTACTCATCAAATAAGGTTATGACAAGTTTAAAGGTAATTTTATTATTATTATAACATTATTTGTACCTTAAATTACCCTAATTACATTTAATTGTGGTTAATAAAAGTCAAAAGTTACTATTCACCAAAAATTATTTTCATCCAATTGAATTACATTTTAATTACTAATGAAAACCATGTATGTTGGATTTTTTAAATTCAATTCACAAAAGTGGTAAAATTTCATTTAAATGAAAAATTCAGTTTTTTAACTACAACTTAATGGTTTCACTATTCATCAAAAATTGAAGGTTTTCCGAAAAATTCCAAAAATTCACTATAAGCTAAATTTGAAATTCCAAATTAAAAAATGATGTCTATTTTACCAAATTAAAAACATATAAGTTGCATTATTTAATTTTATAATTAATTCCCGTCTTTAAAACAAAAAGCGTGTTTTTAAGAAATAATAACCATCCAAAGATTGATAGTTGTTAATGTCCAATTTCTAAGTGAAATTATTTACAATGGACAACATTGGGTTAAATGGTAAAAATATAATATATTTAAAATTTAAAACCAATTAAAAATATAATATAACCATATATATAAATTAAATTAAAAGTCAGTTCTGAATTAAAATACATCATTTTTCAGTATTCATTAAAAATGAACATTATCAGAAAAATTTCAAAATTTCATCCAGAGTAAATTTTTATGTCCCAATTCTAAAGATTAATATTATTTTTTCAAATATAATATGTAAATTTGAAAAAATATATTTTAAAAGGGTTCGCCATCAAAAGGCAGTAAATCCCCCTTTTAAAGTAAATTATGCTTAAAATTTGATTCATTTACATTTTAAGCCTCTGATTTTTATTAGATGAACGGAAAAACATTTAACAAACAAATATTATCATATTTAAGTTAGTTATATTAATTCCTTCTAATAAAATGACTAGGTGTTAACTACCATTTAAAATAATAATATTATATTATTAGTGTGCAACGTAAGATTTCAAAGAAACTCGTTGTTGCGTGTTAGGTAAACCATTGAATATTGAATCCCCTTTAAAATAAAATTAATATTTAATTCAAAAATATTAATAAATATGAAAATTTCATATTCTTTATTTTTCTGGGATGTTATATTCTTCCCCGCTTTTGAAAATTGAGTCCTTGCAATTTCAAAATTGGGCTCGGAAACATCATTGAAAGTCCCACATTGAAAAAAGAGTTAGTAAAACTATCACTTTAAAAGAGAGAAAGAGAAGTACAGAGGTCACCCGAGTTAACCCATACTAGGATTCCATGTAGGAAAACATGGATATGGAAGAGAAAACAAATGGTCAAGTTCTGATGGAGAGCGATAGAAACCATGATTAGGAGAAAGTTTACCACAATAAAATCAAAAAGATATGATGTGTGTAAATGGACTTTGATTACCAAGTAGGAATCTTAAACCAGTAACATTTTTGTTTTAATTTCCATTCCATAATTTTGAGAAAATCATTTACTACATAAAATAAAAACCTAAGGAAATATACTTACCTTCAAGTATAGTTTCCTCCTTTAGTATGTTTATACCAAAACTAATATTTTCTCTAAACAATGAGAATTCAAAAAGATTGGGTCACATCAAAAGCATAATAGTCATCTTATAGAGAATCACAAAATCTAAAAAAGAAGAAATATATATTTCCCTTGTCTTTAGACATCAACTAAAAACAAAATGGTTAATACGAGATCATATAATCCCCAAAAAGGATAATTCATTATAAAAATAAATACAACTATTAATCTCCGAAATTCAACAAAAAGTACCCAAAGTTCAAGAAAGACCATTCAATACACAAGCATCCTTAAAATTATTCAAAATAATCCAAACTAATATTGAAACCCATAACTCATAAGGATTTACTTCACATAGTCTTCTATAATAAATCTTAACATTTATCTCCAAATAACATCGACTACACTTAAAGTCTCATACTAAAGTGTAATTAACCTAATCACATATTATTTATGCTAGGTTAATAATTTTCTAGAAATAACCCAAATCACCATATGTACAAAATAAATACATATATTCTTACGAAATAAAAATTTCAACCATTCCTCCATAAATGAAATTATGTAGTATTTTATTTTCCTTAGGCATATAGTATTCGAAAAGAGAAAACATTTTCCAAAATAACCATTATCATCTAATCGCCAAATTATTTTCTTATACTAAGTAAATCCATTTTATAAATCATAAGTTCCAAAAATCTACTTATTATTGATCCATAAAATCATTTAACAAAAAAGAATAAGTCATACCAACCAGGGACTTCACGTAGGCCAGTGGTAGGTGATAAAACCCAATAATACTTTGGTTATGGGTTCGATTCCCACAACTTTGTCTGACGTGAAGGGTTGTCACATGGTCTATGTGTTTTCCTTTTTACAAAACTAAAAAATATCCCTAACATGTTTTAACCTTAAAGGTTTTCTTATACCTTTAATTTTCATCCCAACACATTAATATATTTTTGCTCGTATCCAGACAGAGATTTATTTTCTTGATAAACCACTTACTACATTCTCACCAAAATACCAGGAATATTTCATATATTTAAACTTTTTATGTGGTTCTTCCTAAATTTTTCATAGCCTAATTTCCATTAATAACTAATCTATCTTTTATACCAACTATGGTATCCTGCCTTTTTTATTTCATAACTTTTCATTACAATTTCCAAACATAAGATCTTTAAAGTCTAGTGTCTTGGAAATCAGAAATAAAAAAATGAAAACCTAAACACTAATTTAAATCCCCTTGAAACGCTTCTTTAAAAGTTCATCCTATTTATAATTATTGCATCTCATAACCTGGAGACATCCAATCAAATGAAAGGGTGAGCAGAAGGCCTAGTAAGGAAAGTAAGGGAATTTGTTTACTTGTGATATCAATAAGAACATGATGAAAAATATAAATACATGAGCAATGGTAAAAGATGAATATCATTATAAAAAGAACATGAATCATAACTTGAATATGTGGCTACAACATTTCATTTAGAAATTCATGAACATATCACCATGGTCCATCCCCAAGGTGTCATAAAAATTACCAAGGTTATTCACCAAGGTATCGTGAAACTTGTCATCTCTAGAGATTAATTCTCTACCAAATGCATTAAAACGCTATCAGGGAACACCCTTAATATGACTTTATGTTCAAGTGATCCACATAGATAATAATCAAACATTTCATAAATAACCCATAGAGAATATAATAAATGGGGTTCATTTCAAAAATCAAGACGTTTTAAAAAGTACTTAAAAATAAGATGATTATGTCATTTATAACCCAAGGAAATGGAGTCAGGGTTACATGTTTGTCAATTACAGATTCCAATATATAATTTTTTTGTATCTATGAACACCCATAAAAACGAAATAGGTCTGGGTATTCACATAAATAAAACAATAGAATTCCTTGAGAGGAAGAGAGAGACATTTTGAGTCGAAATTTCTCCAGCATAACGGCTATATGACATGGTTTTAGAAAATAATTTAAAGAAAGGGGAAAAGGGTCTCACATAAATAAATGAATCATTTTATAGTAGAGTTATTGAAAAAAAATGAAATATGATCATGGTGTGGACAATTTAATGACATACCATAAGAAAAGGAATCATGAAAGGAATAAGAAAATGTGATTTCCCTTACGAAAATTTGGCAGCCTAACGACGTCACTTAAAAACTCATAAAATCAATTAATGAGAGAGAAAAGGATCACTCATCATTTGGAAATGAAATTTAAAGTATTAAAGATATATAATAACATACCACCACATAATAAAATGGAAACTTGAAGGCATTACATAAAGGAAGTCATGACTTAAAAGAGGAGGGTGAAAGGATCCCTTACCGATTTAGTACCTTTTGAAACGTACACCCCATGAATGAAGGATCATAAAATGAATATATAAATACCAATAAATTAACTTATATTACAAAATTATTACAATCATGGGAAGTACATACACCACAAAAAATGAAATAGTTGAAAATATACCATGAATCTCACAGGAATAAGAAGTGAGATAAAAATCCCTTACCACGTTGTATTCAATCAAATCATATGACCAAGAATTACTAACAACCAAAATAATAAAATAATACCATGAATATAAAGTGAATAATGATAATATATATCCAATGATAGAATGAAATACACCACATTCTATAAATAAATGGTGAACAATGGAAATCTCACAGAATTAAAAGTGAGATAAGAATCTCATACTTCGTTGTCCGACTTGACTCACTCATATGTTCCTTGTTCTTCCTAAAAAATAAAATTAAGTTACTTTATACATTAATAATAATATTTTTCAAGTTTATTATTCGTTTTATATTACTTATTACCTTTCTATAACAGTTAGTTAATTATTTGAGCTCATATCTGACATTTTGTCAATGTTTGGAATTGAATAAAAAACAAACATGTTATAATTATAAATTTTCCATGTGGTCAAAATTACTTTATATCAAGAATTATATTCATCATTTAGATGTCATAGATATGATATATATATACAGTATATGTATGTATTTATAATAGAACATAACATTTGGAGATAAGAAATGAAATGCACCGTTAATGGAGATGGTAAGTCGTACGTACGCATAAACGCTACTTGCATTTCTATTTAATATTTTAATGAAATGAAAACATAGTGATTCATAGGTATATTATAATTTCATTATAATATTTATGTCATATATGTTACATATGCTCATAAATTCTGTCCTTTATACGTTCCACGTATGGCATGAACGAGTCATATCATTTTGAGGGGGCGGTAGTCCGCACTTCCTCTAATGAAATTACCACCTTTACCCATTATGGGAACCATAAAGGTATGAAATAAAAAGGAAAATACAGAATCATAAAGAGACAATAAATATAATATATATCATATATAGACACATTTCCATCATAATGGCCACCATGAGAGGAAGTAGGAGATAATTGAACAATCATTGTTTCTTGAGGCAGTAGTACGTCGTCCACTGAAACAGTATGTTCTTTACCCATTAGACGGAGGTGTGTGTAAGTGTAGCTTGAATAATTCTCATAAAAACATCCTAGAATATTTATGGTACTGGTTTTTTTATAAAAAATTTAATAAAAAGTGTTTAGCGGGATGGAGAAGTAAAATAAAACAAAAGAACTAAAGAGAAGATGTTACCTTTAAATCGGGTAACTCCCTTTGGTTTGAACCAAAATGGTTTCTTGAAGTGCTTTCTACCTATGGTAAGTCTTCCAGGATGAATAGATGTATCTTGGGAGATTATTCGTGCATAGTTTGGACAATCCAAGGGCTTGAGAAGTGTGAACAATGGGTAAGAAGTGAGAGATTTTTATATTGGAGAGGAGGGGCTCTTATGGAAAGTTTGAAAATATTATTTTTATTATATAATGATTTTTGGTTTCTAAATGTCCAAAAATAATTAAATTTGAATATAATGTGTCCCATGTTTGAAATAAAATCATCCAATATGAATTGAATGAGTTTTGGATATTGTTTTAATTTTTAACTTCTAATTTATTTAAATCATCCATTAATGACGTAAACACTGCATCATCATTGTGTCATAAATAATTTTATGTCAAAAAATTATAAAAAAAATATCATTATGTAGGAAATATTTTTAGCTTTATAATGAATATTTATATTTGAAAAGAAAACTTATTTAACCCCATGAAAAAAAAAATTTAGTAAAACAATACATTTTTATGACATTTTTATTTTTACTTTAAATAAAATGTTATTAATGCCATTATCTTACCCAATTGGCTACATGGGGTCCCAAAATTTACCCATGGATTGTCTTGGTCAGACATTACTCATCCAATAAGGTTATAACAACTATCAAGGTAATTTGTTATTATTATAACATTATTTTTACCTTAAATTATCATAATTACCTTTAATCTTGGTTAATAAAAGTCTAAAGTTACTACTCACCAAAAATTATTTTCATCCCATTAAACCAAATTTTTCATACTAATGACAACCATATATGTTGGATTTTTGAAATTCAATTCATAGAAGCAGTAAAATGTCATTTAAATTAAAATATCAGTTTTTTAACTACCACTTAGTGCTTTCACTATTCATCAAAAAATTGAAGGTTTTCCGAAAAATTCCAAAAATTCACTCTAAGCTAAATTTAATATTACAAATTCAAAAATGACTTCTATTTTACCAATTTAAAAACATAAAAGTTTCATTAATTAATTTTATAATTAATTCCCTTTGTCAAAACAAAAAACATTTTTTTAAGAAATAATAACAATTAAAAGATTGATACTTGTTAATTTCCAATTTCAAAGTGAAATTTCTTTTATTGGCCAAAATTGGATTAAATGCTAAAAATATAATCTATTTAAACATTAAAATCAATTAAAAAGATAATATAACCATATAAATAAATTATATGAAAATGCGGTTTGGAATTAAAATACAACATTTTTTCACAATTCAATAAAAATGAACATTATTAGAAAAATATTAAAATTTCATCCAAAGTAAATTTTGATGTCCCGATTATAAAGATTAAAATTATTTTGTCAAATATAATATGTAAAAGTGACAAAAACTATATTTAAAAAGGGTTCTCCATCAAAAGGTGGTAAATATCTCTTTTAAAGTAAATTATGCTAAAAATTAGATTCATTTACATTTTAAACCTCTGACATTTATTGGATGAATTTAAAAACATTTTAAAAACATATATTATCATATTTAATTTAGTTTTATTAATTCCTTCCAATAAAATGTCTAGGTGTAAACTACTACTTAAAATAATAATATTATGTTATTAGTGTGCAACGTAAGATTTCAAAGAAACCCGTTGTTGCGTGTCAGGTACGCCAAGGAATATGGAACCCCCTTTAAAATAAAATTAATATTTAATTCAAAAAATATTAATAAATATAAAAATTTCATATTCTTTATTTTTCTGGGATGTTACAGAAGTGGTTGATTTTGTGGAACATATGCACTAGGGGTATCAAATATGAAATATGTGGATTGGTTACTAACTCCTAGATCACCAGTGTATGATGAGTGAGACTAATATTTAATACCTATCTAGACACTCCTAGAAGGTATACCTACATTAATTAAAATTTTATTTATATAAAAATATAAAGGATTTGATAGGTTTTATCCATGAATTATCTAGGTTAATCCTAAGGTGCAATTAATTTAATAGAATGTTCCATGATTTAATCATCTTATAAATGATTTATCATGTTTGCATGATTACCCAGAATGTTTATTTTCGCTCACACTGTGATTTTTTTACTTAGTTAATTAATGTACAATTAAGGAATATTGTTAACACCAAATATGATAGGAAATTCAGTGTCCATCATCATGAGAAATAAAATTAAATGCAAGATTGGAAAAATAATCTTATTGTCCTAGTCACTCAACTCCCTCTGGTTTTGGATGATAACATGAACCAAGATGATCGTATAAATATGAAATGGACGGAAAAAAACTATTGATATGTTCATGTGGAAAAATCCACCTTCCATTAGTGGTTCCTATGATACAATAATTTTTATATAAATCATCATTACCACTAAAAAAGATAATTTTTGAAATTCAATGCTTAGAATAGAAAAAAGTTTTCCTGTAAGTAAATTTTTTGGATGCAAAACAAAACAAACCATGTAGTCTTATCTATAATATATTGAAAGTGGAGGAAATTGACTCTAAGAAATGGAAAGAATTCAAACTGGTATTTTTCAATAAATATTTGCACCCAACTCATCCCATGAAAATGTAAAGGGTGTAACACCCTAAGATTCTATTTTCTTTGAAATAAAGTTTCTGTATTCAATAGCTTTCCTTATCCGCAACCCTAAGTCTATATAAACCGTGATATAGAAAATTTTTATAACCTTTACATTAAATTTTAATGTATGAATTGTAATAACCACAACATGAAAAAATATTTAAAATTTTTTAATAGTGAAAATGTATTAATTAATCGACAATAAATAAGTACTCAGTTTTCAGTAATGTTAATTTATGCTTCAAAAATATGTTATCCTCATAAATGGTTACTATTCCATTTTTTTAATAAATATTATAATTAATTGATACAAAATTTAGAAATTTTCTTTTAGTGAATGAATATCATTTTCAAAATCATCATTTCAGTATTATCTTAGGGTGATTTTTATGATTTTTATAGAATGATTCATTTTAAGTGGATATTGATAAATAATATTTTATATATAATATTTCATATATTTTCATATGAAATACCCTTTATGTTTTTAATTTTTCAGAAAGTAACATATGAATACATTAATTAAAATTAATCTAATTAATTTCCTAGTGTTCATCATTTTAATGTAATTTTCTAAAAGATTATTTTTGGGGTTAAAAATAAAATTTTATAAAAACAAATTTATACGTGCAATCTATTTTTATTATAAAAAATTAAATTAATATATATTAAGTAATTTTTTTCATGAAATTTATATATTATATATTTATTCATATTTTTATCAGTCATTTTATAGTTTATACATTATATGTAATATAAGTGGATTATAATTAATACTTAAAAATGAATATATCTAAACTGGGGTTTTATTGTGGATTGCATAGTTAATTAAACTTAAATTCTTTCCCTTATAGAAATTTAATCTGGTAAAATGGATTCCATATATTGAATTAGTATAAATAATATAATTAAATGGGTTCAACTAAATTTTTGGTTATTGTAAATAGTAAAAACAGTAATATTTTGTGTCCACAATTAAAGTTAAAATAGGTCTATCATGTGGTTAAACCAAACGTCAAGGGTATAATATCCACTCAAAAAAATAATTATCCTTGAATAAAGATATTTTATTCATATAGTATCCTAACTTAGAATAATGTTCCATTTTGATCCACTTTTCCATGAAATTGACCTTGTATCATTGAAATCTTTTATCAAATTCCATGTTTGTCCCTCACACCACTTATAAAAGGGAACCTCTTACCCTCCATTATTCATTCAATTTAATCCTTATAGATTAAAAAATCCAAAATCCTAATAATTGTTATATTCTATCCCTTAGTTTTATATATTATTATATTTTTCTAATACAAAACATTCTTTTATTAAGTTGTAATCCCAAAGTGGTCTAGAAAACAAGAGGTACAGATCTTACCAAAGATCTGTCAATTTTATTTCAACTTATAACTCTTATAATAACATTTTATCTATAAAAACATTATTAATATAGTATCATAAACATATATAGATTTCATTATGATTATTTAAAAACCATTTACCACCACTTCATTGTAAAATTGGATATGAAAGTATCGCATGTGTGTACATATGGACTACCCCCACCACAAAGCGATATGATTTATTTTCCACATCCATATTTCATGGATGATTATTATAATAGATATGATTTATATATATTATATATATTATATAATAAAGGTTCTATAAATTTTAATAACTATCTTATTTCCATTCTATCCATCCATCAACAAATGGAAACCTCACTCGTGCATACACCTGAACTACCTTCTCCATGTACTGATGTAATTATTTTTTCATCACCACTTTATATGAATAATTATAGCTATGAATATAATAAAAATATATCAAATTTATATCATTATTTTCATTTTGGTGATTGTTGAACAATTTTCATCGTGCAAGTACCATAACATTTTAAAAAAAGCATATATGAAAAATGATGCAATTTACCCTCGAAATAATGATTATTATTAATGATTGTTAATTAACGGGTGATAATATGTTATAACTAAACAATTAATGGTATTTTTATATATAAATATGTTTATTTTACATAAATATAATTAAATTTATAATTATTATAATTTTTTTTTGTATCACCTATGAAGAAAGAAAAACTTAAGGTTAGGGTTTTTTTGTTACAGTCTCATATTGACTAGAGTTATTTATAATTAAATTTAAGATGTTCATATTTTATGGTATATCTCTCATAAAACTCATGTATTTTATTATCTTACTATTATTTTAAAGGAATTTTTTTTCTCTCATTTTCAACACTTTATGTACAAACGAGATCAAAATAAATTATTTTAAGAAAAACGGATAGTATTTCCACCTTCTATTGGAAATAATTTCTCTTAAAAATCTAGGCTTTGGTAAAAATAAATTATATGCTATTATCCATGAATTTATTTAAAAAAATACCCGTATTTTCTTTTATATAAAAATCAGTTAAAGGAATATTTTTGTAGTTTTCTAACGGGGGAACATTGGACTTTTTACTTAAAAGTGGGAAATGTATTTTTGTTTCAATATAAATTTCGTGAAAAAATATTTCCATCATCATAAAACAAATTTGCTTTAAATATTACCAAATAGTTTACCAAGGTTATTTTCAAATAAATGTTTTTCCATAATATATTAAAATTCTTATATTTTAAATAAGTTATTTCAAAATGAAAAGTGTATTTACCTTATGAAATGTTTCAATTAATTATTTTAAAGGAATTTTTGTCTATAAAAACATCCATTGATGTTAATTATTCTCTACTAGTGATATAGTCCAATGTTTCTATATTTATTCTTCCTTTGGATGTTTTATTATTAAGATGATGAAATATTGGAGAAACCCATTTTCTTTTACATGGGTTAAGAATTAATGAAATGATAAATGATTTCATGACCTTATGGATAAAATATGAATGGATTATGATTACGTGACATGTCATGAACAGATCCATTGGGGACCACCTAGTTTGAGATGTAGCACCCCAAGATTTCCTAGTAAATTATTTTCTTTAAAGTAATTTAATATCTTGCGCTACAAGCAACACCGAATTCGAGCGCACCAGGACTTAACAAACTAGCCGTTAAAAAGCAGTCATGAATAATATTAATTGAATTTTGAATTTTATATACTCCATATAATTTTAGAATCCATATTATGTGTTTCTTAGAGATAATATAAGAACAAATTCGTTTTTCAAAAAAAATGAAATTTTACCCATTTTAATGGAAACCCCATTTTAAAACCATTATTTGACATATTTATATATTCAATTTAATGAAATTAAATTCTTCTTTAGAATCGGGACATAAAAATTTAATTTGGATAAATTTTTGGTACTTTTCTAATAACTTTTATATTTTGATGAATACTGAAAAATACTAAATTTTAATTGAAAACAACTTTTTTAATCAAAATAATTTATACTGTTAAATTATGTATTTGAATGGTTTGGGAGAATAATTAGATTATTTTTTTATCATTTAATACAATGTAGGTTATTATAAGTAATTTCACATTTAAATATGAGATAAAAATATGTCAAACTTTTGATAGTTTTTACTTTTTAAAAACACGCTTTTCAGTTTTGACAAAGGGAATTAATTTTAAATTAATTAATGCAAATTATGTGTTTTGAATATGCTAAAATTGAATTCATTTTTGAATTCGGAATATCAAAATTATCTTAGGGTAATGTTTTGGTATTTTTCTCAAAACATTCAATTTTTGATGAATAGTGAAAAAAACTGCGTTATAGTTAAAACCCGACTTTTTATTTAAATAATTATTTATTTTATTCAAATTTATTTTAAGTAAAGATATATGTTTAGTACCTATATAATTTTAATGTAATTCATTGGTGTCATTTTATAATAAAATTAGATATATAAAATTTTATTGAACTATTTACCGTCTTTTACCCACCTCCTAGGTGCATTTGCAAATTTACATAAGACATAATTTTATTGCTTCTGTGAGTTGAATTTAAAAAATCTGAGAGATAGGGTTAATATTAGTAAGTAAAATGTGGTTCAATAAGATGAAAATAATTTTTGGTGAATCGTAACTTTTTACTTTTATTTACCACGGTTAAAAGTAAATAGGGTAATTAAGGGTAAAAATGATATTATCATTAACATAAATCATGTCCTAATTCTATTGGATAAGTGTAATTCAACCAAAAACAACCTTATGAATAAAATATGATCCTTTTGGTACACTTGGATTAGATTAGGACATTTATTATTATTTTTATTTAAAGAAGAGTTAACAGATTTAAAATTAAAGTGTAATAACAAAAACATTTTTAATATTGGGTTATATATATGATAAATTCGAATATAAATATTCATTAGAAATCTGGAAAGATTTCCTAGATAATTTTATTTTATTAATAACTTTTAGACATTAAATAATTTAATTTATTTATAACACAATGATGATGCAGTAATTACCTAATTAATGAAATATTAAAATAATTGATATTATAAATATCCAAATAAATCTAATTTGATACTTTTGATGAATTCTAATAATTTTCTAGTATAATATGAAATTTTAGAGTTGGTTAGATGAATTTTCTTCAAATTAATAATGCTTTTATAAATTTAGAAAAAACAAAATGCCAAATAGTTTCAAAATTGACATATAAGAGTTTTTAAAACAAATATTATATTATTAATTGATATTATATTTCTAAAAATTTAAGGTTCAGAAAAAGGTATTAAATAATATTATATATGTCATTAATTAACCACTTTAGGTTCTCTTAGAAGTTTATAGTATGTTTATTAACCATATAATATAAAAATACAAAGAGACATGGTAAATGTCAAAATATTTAACTAAGTGTTAAATCTAAAAGGTAAAGAAAATATAGTAACCCAAACCTATATATAACCTTTTGGTTGAGTGTTTTTAGTCCCATCCCCACCTTATCCTTTAAATAATTCATTTTGGAACCATTAGAAACCGAAAATTATTTTATTATAAAATAATATTTCTAGATTTTCCTAAGGTGCCCCTCACTCCTCTTATAAAAGGGCACTTCCCCTTCTCTCAAATTCACACCTTCAAAGCCATTTGGCTCTACCAAACCCTTCCTAAATACACTTTAAATTTTACTCCCTTCATCCTAGTGTCCTTACTTTATTCATAAAGTCACCCCGAGGATCCCTTTTGATCAAATCAAAAGGAAGAACCCGAAGAAGAGGTAAATATTTCATATCCTCTTTCAAGTTCCTCTCTTCTTCCACTTCCTCTTTATTTTTTGTTTCTATTAAAAAATAATAACTACAATATCCTCTATATACTGTGATGTTATTATAAATATGGTAAAACCATATTCATTATTTTATCCAATCTTTGAATGACATGTCACCATACGTGCATACGTACAGCTTACCATCTCCACGTCGTGGTGTAATTGTTATTCAATACATTATTATTTTTATGGGTATAATAATGATGTATAATTGATGTAAATAATAAATATAACATTATATTGATTCTTTATATAATATATACCATCCAATTAAATATTATTTTAATATCAAAAGAATGATATTGTCCCTCGTGCATACATACGGATTACTGTCTCCGTGAACGCGATGAGATTCTTTTCCCATCATATCCATTCAAGACTAATTTTCATTAGATGATTAAATATAATGTTCAAAGACTTAATATAATTATTAATATGAATAATAAACATCCTATCTGTAACAAACATTACTTATGTTACAAAGCATATAAAAATGAATCAGTTAACACCCGAAACGACGATAATACAAAAATATTTTGAACAAAGAAATATTGAAAGATTATATATGATATCATATTAATGTATATGATTTTTGTATAATTTAATAATAATTATTTCTATATTATACGTTAGGTTAACCAACCCTCAACCAAGTTAATGTAGTAGTTAAGGGGTTTCTTATCTCACTTTTAATTCCGTGAGATTTTCATTATTCTCCACTTATTTATTGCAAGTGGTGTATTGTGTACTTCCATTTGATATATATTATCATGATTCTCTTTATATTCACGGTATTATATGATTCATTTTCTAGTTATTAACTTTTTTTTATATGACTCGATTGAATAAAATGAAGTATGGGTTTTTCATCTCACTTTTATTCTAGTGAGATTTATGATATATTGGCCACTATTTCCTTTTGTGTAGAGTATGTACTACCACTCATTATATTATTTTTGTAATATACTTTAATTTATGGGTATTTACATCTTAATTGTATGATACTTATTTCATGGGGTGTATGTTTCATAAGTTACCAAATCAGAATGGGAATTTCAAATTTCAAATTCCACTCATTTGGCTTTACATATACTTCATTGATTATTTTACTCCATGATTATGCGTGGAATCACTATTTATTATTTGTGTAGTAATTTTCACTCCACTTTCTTTGGATATACTTTTGATACACATAATCACTCCATTGATAAATTCTTAAGCCATCTAAATGAACTTCATAAGAGTAATCTTAACTCAATCTCCATATATTGAGTTAAACATCCAATTCATTGGGGTTGTTTTTACAAGAATTTGTGTGAATGTCCTCTGATTTATTTAAACTAAATATCCAATCATATTGATTGTATTTATATTTTTCACACATAATTATGTTGTTGATTTATCCATAACCTAAGGATACAGTCTTTATAAGAGATTTCATCTCAATTTACATTGAGACTTCTTTGTTGTTATACACCAAATCACTTTTATATGGTGTATATAATGTACTTTGACATATTATACCATTAATACCTTTATTCTTATGATATTATAATGTTTTTATTACCTCAATTATTTTTATTCAACTATCTCTCTTTTGGTTAGGAACTCTAACTAAAATAATATTTTAAATGTTTTAAAGATTTATTATTCTAAATCATTCTCATTAATGTCCATGTTTTAAAAATGGTTTTTAGGATTTATTTATATGGACATTAATGTTTTAAAATTAAAATTCCTTTTAAAAGTTTCAATGTTTTATGGGACACTTTGATTCAAAAATTTATTTTTAAAAGGCTTCTTGATAAATAGTTTGAATTTTAATAGTTTTCAAGAAAAAGGGGGACATTTCTCTCAAATATTTTTGATTATTATTTTAATATATGTAAATATCATTCATTATTTTCAATTGAGGTTAATTTTTTACAATAAAATCTTCCATATTGTATTTAATGAGTTATGTTTGACTGTGGATGTGCTATTTTTATACCATTCATGGTTTATGGATAAAGTATTTACATTTCGTATACTAGTTTTAATATCAATGTTTATGTTATGTTTAAACCTTTTAATATGATGAATGGATTGTACTTAATAAGTTACAGGTGGAGCTCACTATATCTCCTCGATGCATCGGTAGGTATCATGAGAAAAACTAGTGTCTTGGCAGAAGGCCTTGACAAAATCTTATTTGTAGTCTTGACACAAGGCCATGACGATGTGGTTATGAAAGTCTGTCATTATGAATTCCATCATTATGAAAGTGTCTATTGATTTTTCATGTGATTATTCAACTAGTAGAATATCCATATGAATAAGTAAATGGAATTATTTGATTTTACCTTTTCCATATTATGCTGAAGTTTAAGTTTAAAAGGATTTTTTTAGTCTTATACATTGACTTAAATGTTTACACTTTTTATGAAAGTTTCCACTATATTGTTATCCTTACTGAGAATCTGAGCTCACCCCATTCTATTTTTATTTTTCCCAGGATGCGAAGATGTATATTATGACTGACCTGTAGGGATAGTCTATGGGATCTCAGTGTTGTCTATGGAAACAATGTTATTGTTGTTTTCCATTTTATGATGTAATGTAAACCTTATGAATGTATCTAGTACTTCCATGGCTACTAAACTAATCGGTCTTTTGAGGCATCATCTTCTGTGATCATGCCAATGATACGTAATAATGCACCGACTCTCAGTTTCTGGGGTCGGGGTGTTACAGTTGGTATCAGAGGTAGTTTAGGACATACCTTGGAAACTAGATTTAGATAACCCCTGATTAGAGAACATAACGCTAAGATAGAATTTGAGGATTAGTTTAGAAGAATTTCCTAGAATTTTGGTATTGTAGAGATTTTGTGGGTTTTCCAACCAATAAATCCCTATCTGGATATGAGCAGGTAGAGGTGGCTCTTGCATAGATGTACCTAGGGGTAGAACCTAAAAAGACCACTTTGATCTAGACTCGAACAAGAAATGGTTCATGAAAACGGACCTTGCTGCACTCTTGGTTAAGACACTCTCGGGGGATATGCTTAAGATAATTCACATTTTCTTTAATAAAAGATTTGAAGGATTTTAATATAATATGAGAATAAATAACCTTATTTAATCCTAATGTGTTTTAGATTGAAAATAAGGTGTTATGAAATTCTATAAATGATTTTATGACTCATACTATGCTTTCTTGTGTTAGTCGATGGCTGGATTCCAAGGAAGTATTAGTAACATTGAACATTACATACAAGGTGGGCACGATGGAGGAAATGAGAAACAGAATAGAATGTTGATAGGTGTAAAAGATATCGTTTTCATGCCGAATCATTTTTCCAAAAATATGATCAACAACATATATATTAACCCACATCCAGACTCAACAAAGAAGATAAAGGTGGTTAATGATAAGTGCTCCAATAGTAGAGACCATGGAGAAAAGAAATATCAATTTCCATCATGTAGGAAATGTGGAAGGATGCACCTAGGGAAGTGTCTCATTGGAATAAAAAATGCTTTTTGTGTGGGAAAGAAGGACATAAAGTAAAGAATTTCCAATAAAAAATGAAGAGTATTATGGAAGAAAATAAAAATGATCCTAAGAATCCATTTACAGTCATTTTCCATAAATGTAGGGGTCCTGGGCATTAACCGAGTGAATTCCCTATTCTATAGGATAACTGCTTGGTCAAGGAAGAACCGATGTGGAAATAAATGGATGGTGAAATGTCTAGAAGTATTAGTTCTCTTTATTGGTGGGATTACTTTGGAAGGCTTTTCTCTTTTGTGTAACCCCACAGTTTATTATGTAAAAATACCATTTTAGGAAGAATTGTGTTTTCTATTGTTGATATAGATATAAATAACCATTTGGGTTTATATGATCTTTAAGTTTGAGGCAATTACATGTTATTAAATTTTTGGATGAAAATGCCAGGAATGAGATAACATCTATGGTAAAATTATGTTATAGTTATTTTGAGGAATTTATCTCATTTTGGGAATTTTATAAAATATATTTATTGAAAAAGGACAACTCGCAGACCATGTGACAACCCATTTTGTCAGACAAAGCTGCAGGAATGGAATCCACAACCATAGTGCGATTGGGATTTATCGCCTACTGCTGGACTACATAAAGTATCTGGTTAGTGTGACTAATTCTTTTTAGTAAAATTATTTTATTGATCAATAATAAGTTTATCTGGGATCTTATGTCTTATCAAATGGATATCTTTAGTATAGGAAAATGATTTGGGGATTAAGTGATAAATGTTATTTTTCAAGATGTTCGCTCCGTTGGGAATACTATATGACTAAGGAAAATAGAATACAATGGGATTTAATTTGAGGAGTAATGGTGGATTTTTACCTATGTTTTTATTGTGGATTTATAGCTATTTGGGATATTATCCTATCGTAGAGAATATGTGATTAGGTTAATTACTTTTAAGTATGCGACTTTAAGAGTAGTCGATATTATTTGGAAATACAATTTAACGTGGACGACTACATAATCAAATTATTCTATGTTTTGGGTTTCAATATTAGTTTGGATTATATTGATTGATTTTAAGGACAATTTTTTATTGAATGGTATTTATTGAACTTTGGGTATTGTTGGTTTAATTTTTGAAATTAATATAATTATTTCTTTCTCTAAAGGATCATCTGATATTGTACTAACCATTTTGGTTTTGGTTAATCTCTAAAGAAAAGGTAAATATATATAGTCTATCCATTGTGGATTATGTGATTCTCTAGAATTTTATTCTAGCACTTCAGGTGTGACCAAGTAATCTTGAATACTCATCGTTTGAAAAAAAAGATGAGTTAGTGGAAGAAATTTATTAAAGGATGAAACTCTACTTAAAAAGTAAGTATATCTCTTTATGTTCTTAGTCAATATCATAAATAAATTCCTCAACTTTATGAAATTGAACTTAAAACAAAAAAAACTATTATCTGTTTACTTTTACAACTAAGAAACTAATGAATGTTTTTCTTATCACAAGTTTGTGTTTTTCTTGTTGTTAACTTTCTCTTAATCATGTTTTCTATCACTCTTCACCAGAACGTGACACTTATTTTATCTTCCATATCAATTTTTTTCTTCATGGAATCCTAGTGTGGGATATCTCGGGTGACCTTTTTACTTCACTTTATTTATTTTAAAGAGGTAGTTTTATTGACTCTTTTCCCGATGTGGGACTTTCAATGAAGTTCCCAAGCCCAATTTTAAAATTGCGAGGATGCAATTTTCAAAAGGGGGGAAGAATGTAATGCCCCAAGATTTCATAGAAAAATTTGGTTCAATAAGATGAAAATAATTTTTGGTCGAATAGTAACTTTTTACTTTTATTTACCACGGTTGATATCAGTAAGTAAAATGTGGTTCAATAAGATGAAAATAATTTTTGGTGAATAGTAACTTTTTTCTTTTATTTACCACGGTTAAAATTAAATAGGGTAATTAAGGGTAAAAATGATATTATAATTATCCTAACACATGTCTTAATTCTATTGGATTAGTGTAATTCTACCAAAAACAACCTTAGGAATAAAATATGATCCTTTGGGTCCACCTAGATTAGATTAGGACATTTATTATTATTTTCTTTAAAGAATAGTTAAGAGAGTTAAAATCAAAGTTTAATAACAAAATCATTTTTAATATTGGATTATAAATAATATAAATTCTACTATAAATATTCATTAGAAATCGAAAATATTTCCTACATAATGGTATTTTATTTATTATTTTTATACATTAAATAATTTAATTTATTTATGACATAATGATGATGTAGTAATTACCTAATTAATGAAATATTAAAATAATTAATAGTTTAAATATCCAAATAAATGTAATTTGAGACTTTTTATGAATTATAATATTTTTCTAGGATAATATGACATGTTAGGGTTGGTTAGATGAATTTTGTTCGAAGTAATAATGTTGTTATGAATTTAGGAAAAAAAATACCAAATAATGTCAAAATTGACACAAAAGAGTTTTTAAAACAAATATTATATTATTAATTGATATTCTATTCATAAAAATCTAAGGTTCGGCCAAAGGTCTTAAATAAAATTATATATGTCATTAATGAACCACTTGAGGTTCTCTTGAAAGTTTATAGTAAGTTTATTAACCATATAATATAAAAATACCAAGAGACATGGTAAATGTCAAACTATTTAACTAGCAGTTAAATATAATAGATAAAGTTAATATAGTTACCCAATCATGTCTAAAACCTATTGGTTTATTGGTTTTATACCCATACCCACCTTATCTTTTAGATAATTTATTTCTGAGCCATTAGAAACCGAAAATCATTTTATTATAAAATAATATTTCTAGATTTTGCTAAGCTGCCCCTCACCCCTCTTATAAAAGGGAACTTCCCCTTATCTCTAATTCACACCATAAAAGCCATTTGTCTTGGCCAAAACCTACCCAAATACCTTCTAAACTGTCCTCCCTTCCTTTTAGAGGCCTTAATTTAGTCATAAAACCAACCTAAGGATCCCTTTTGATCAAATCAAAAGGAAGAACCCAAAGAAGAGGTAAATAATTCATCCTCTCTTTGAAGTTTCTGTCTTCTCCCACTTCCTCTTTATTTGTGGTTTCCATTCCAAAATAATACCTATAGTATATTATATATACTGTTCTATTATTATAAATATGGTACAACCATATTCATTATTTTATCCATCCTTTGAATGACATGTCACCATACGTGCGTACGTACGGCTTACCATCTCCACATCGTGGTGTAATTGTTATTCAATACATTATTATTTGGATGGGTATAATAATGATGTATAATTTATGTAAATAATAGATATAACATAATATTGATTTGGTATATATTATATATCATCCAATTATATATTATTTTAATATCAAAAGAAAGATATTGTCGCTCTTGCGTACGTACGGATTACCGTCTCTGCGAACGCGATGAGATTCATTCCCCATCGTATCCATTCAAGAATAATTTTCATTAGATGATTAAAAATAATATTTAAAGACTTAATATCATTTTGAATATAAATAAGATACATCCTATGCATAACAAAGATTACATACATAACAAAGTATATAAAGGAAACGAATCAGTTAACACCCGAAATGACGATAATACTAAAATATTATTAACAAAGAAATATTGAAAGATCATATATGATATCATATTAATGTATATGATTCTTTTATAATTTAATATCAATTATTTATCCATTATATATGAGGATAACCTATCCTTGACCAAGTAAAAGTACTAGGTAAGCTGTTTCTTATCTCACTTTTAATTCCGTGAGATTTCCATTGTTCGCCACTTATTTATTGCATGTGGTGTATTGTGTACTGCAATTTGATATATATTATCATGATTCTTTTTATATTCATGGTATTCTGTGATTAATTTTGTGGTTATTAAATTTTTTTCATACGACTCGATTGATTACAATGAAGTAAGTGTTTTTTATCTCACTTTTATTTCAGTGAGATCCATACTATATTGGACACTATTTCCTTTTCTCTGGAGTATGTGCTACCCCTAATTGTATTATTTTTGTAATATAATTCAATGAATGTGTATTTACTTCTTCATTGTAGATTATTATTTCATGGGGTGTATTTTTCATAAGTTACCAAATCGGTAAGGGAATTTCAAATTTCAATTTCCACTCATTGGACTTTACGCATACTTCATTGATTATTTTACTCCATGATTATGTGTGGAATAACCATTTATTATTTGTGTAGTAAGTTCCACTCCCATTTCTATGGATATAATTTTTATACACATAATCACTCCACTGATAAATTCTCAAGTCATCATTATGAACTTGATAAGAGTAATTTTAACTGAATTTCCATTTATTGAGTTAAACATCCAATTCATTGGTGTTGTTTTTACAAGAAAATGAATGAATGTCCTCTGATTGATTTAAATTGAGTATCCAATCGTATTGAGTGTACTTATATTTTTCACACATAATTATGTCGTTGATTTATCCTTAACCTAAGGATACAGTCTTCATAAGAGATTTCATCTCAATTTACATTGAGACTTCTTTGTTGTTATACACCAATTCACTTTTATATGGTGTATATAATGTACTTTGACATAGTATATCATGAATCCCTTTATTCTCGTGATATTATAATGTTTCGATTACCTAAATTATTTTTATTCAAGTGTCTATATTTTGGTAAGGAACTCCAACTAAAATATCATTTTAAACATTTTAAAGATTTATTATTCTAAATCTTTCCCATTAATGTTCAGGTTTTAAAAATGGTTTTAAGGATTTATTTATATGGACATTAATGTTTTAAAATTAAAATTCCTTTTAAAAGCTTCAAATTATTATGGGACACTTTGACTCAAAAATCTATTTTTAAACGGATTTTTGACAAATAGTGTGACTTTTAAATGTTTTCAAGAAAAAGGGGGAAATTTCTCTCAAATAGTTTTGATGGTTATTTTCATCTATGTCAGTATCCTACATTATTCTCAATTGAGGTTAATCTATTACAATACAATCTTCTATATTGTATTAAATGAGTTCTGTTTGACAGTGGATGTGGTATTTTCATACCATTCATGGTTTATGGATAAAGTATGGACATTTCATATGCTAGTTTTAATACGAATGTTTATGTTATGTTTAATCCATTACATATGATTAATTAATTGGACTTAGTAAGTGATGAGTGGAGCTCGATATAGCTCCTAGATGCATCAGTCATTCTCATCAGGCAAACTAGTGTCCTGGAACAAGGCTTTGACAAAATCTTATTTGTAGTCTTGGCACAAGGCCTAGACTATGTGCTTATGAAAGTCTAGCATTATGCATTCCATCATTATGAAAGACTCTATTGACATTGCTTGTGATTATTCTACTAGTATAATATCCATGTGAATAAGTAAATGTATTTATTTGATTTTATCTTTTCCATATTATGCTAATGTTCAAGTTCAAAAGTCTTTGGTTTTAGTCTTATACATTGCCTTAAATTTTTATACTTATTTATTAAAGTTTATGCTATATTGTTATTCTTACTGAGCATATGAGCTCACCTCTTTCAATGTTTTATCATTCACAGGATGCAAATAAGTATATTATGACTGACCTGCAGGGAGAGTAAATGGGATCTTAGTATTGTCTACGGAAACAATTTTGTTGTAGTTTTCTATTTTATGATGTAATGTAAACCTTATGAATGTATCTAGTACTTCCAAGGCTACTAAACTAATTGGTCTTTTGATACTTTATCTTCTGTGATCATGCAAATGATATGTAATAATGCACCAACTCTGGGCGTCTAGGGTCAGGGCATTACAGGAGATAAGCCATGTGTGACTACCCTTATCCCGTCTCCAATAGGCCATGATATGGAGTCCATTTATGAGTAGGAATATACCACACATGGGAGTCATTAAAATAATAAAAATGTACACACACACAAAAATACATCTCTAAGCCCATATAATGCTGAAAATGAAAAACAACTGATACAAATTAATGCATACATGTATGATCCCAAAATAAAACTATGAAAAATAATTACTAAAATTGATAAATGAAAATTTAAGAGACCACCCAAAACTGAAGGAGTCTAACATACTCATACGGAGGGTTATGCTGTTAAATTTACCACTAGTAAACACCTCAGTCTTTCTAGACTAGAAATATTCTCCACTCACTCCCATTCCTCCAAGGACACTGACATGAGGTCACATATCTACCTAAGATATGACATGTGTTTGATAAACCCATAGAGGGTTGATCTTGAAAATACCCTATAGGACATCCCTAAATCACTAATAATAATTCATCAAGAGCATTATGCTCATAAAAACAATGCAATAAAAAAACCTAGATATTGTCACAATAAAAACTGGCCATAGGTGGCCTCAAAAAAATCACATGAATGTGATAATATTTCAGGCTTCAAGGTAATTCTCAAAACAGGTGAATCCAAAACATGATACTTAATGTCATGGGTGGTGCTCACCTAATAGGTCGTGATCATTGGACCCTTCCCAAGAAGTAGTAATTGCATCTCTGATGATCGTATATTCCAAGAATGGGGTCATTCCTATGTCCACTGGGGGACACCAAGAAACCTACTAAAATGGCCTTATTGATAAATGATTGACTCTATATGAATCATGGTCACAAAAATTCCATGAACTACGCCTAGGAATGATATAATATCCCCTAGTACCATATAGGGATTCACTAAACTCTATCTAATACTAATACCATATAGGGGATTAAAACCCCATGTCAATCACGTAATGAAACACTATAACCTCATGGGAATTGACCAACGTATCTTAATAAAATAAAACTGTTTTATATTAATGTAATAATGGTATCTGAATATCTTTAGGGTGAATATAGGTTTTCTACTAGGGGTACATTTCGTGTCCTACAAACCCCTAGAATTCTCATGCCTCTCCATATCAAATGACTTATAAACCTATATATACATTTTGTTCCCCATATGGTACAAGACATGAAGAGGTGAACTAGAACCCTTCCTAGTTTGTCTACCCCTAAATGTGTAAACATGGATATGACCATGTATTATGGATATTCTCGAGAACTTCACCATATTTGAGTACTTGGATATTCCCTATATACTCTACTCATTCCTATGTACCTAGACATGTTGTTTCCCATGTACTCCTAGAGTCGAGGTACTAGTATTAGGCCACTTAGTGTGAGAAATGTTTCACACGGTGTATGATATTTAACTTCAATGAAAACCCTAGAGCTAAAGAGAGGGGTCCCACATGACATGTATCTCAGGATTACACATCGTATACCATGAGATTTTTAGAATCCCACAAATTCAATTATTCAACATCCAAAAATTCTTCCACCACTATTGACATCTCCATGAAATGGGGATCTAGGGTCTTCCACCCCTCGTTGTCGCCACTCATCAAGAACCAGCATACGATCCACTTGAAAATATATCTGTTGAGTCATGCTAACATAGCCTTCTTATATCATTTAGGATAACTAATTTTTTTCATAACCCAATCCTCTTAGAATATTTCTCTGTTGTTTCACTTGGAATTTTCCTTTGATATTGAACCACACTGACGATATTGATTCATTATGTCGAAGAACGGTTTCATAATGATCAAATACCAGGTATACATAAAAAAAAGGTCAAATAAATTTGTAGTGATGAATGTGTGAGGAAACGAGGAACAAAACCATATTACATAACCTTGGTGAACGAACCTAATCCTTTATTCATTTAGGACTTGATCTGTTTACATAGGATAGATTAAAAAAGAGTAATAAATAATAATGAATAAATAAATCAACCATAAAATAAGTCAACCGATGATGTGCATATCAATTTTACTTTGTTTAATTGATATTATTTCGACATGAGATAAATAAATGGGATGAATCCAAAAATATAAAAACATCGATTCTCAATTTTTAATTGCTCATAGATAAAGAATAACATTTCACCATAGTCATTTTCAGAATCCACAAACTCCATTGGTAGAGAAAAACACTACGACATTGATCTAATATTTCAATCCATTATAGTCCACTAACATGCCTACATGGTCACCTTTCACAACATCTGAGTTATACAACAATCCTGGTGATTTTTTAATAAATGTTTGTTTATAGGGGTATCTAGGTCACTACATCAATAATATTTAAAAAAATAAATAAATATATTTATTTATTCTTACGCCTCTGATAACCATTTCACAAAATCATAACACTAACATAGATTATATCATGCCTATGGTGGAACCCTTGCTGTAAATTGAATGGCGGCCTTATATTTATGATTTGATTTTCCATTCAGAAGTTATTCCACTTTTTTCGAGAAAACTGCATGTTCATGTTACAAATATATTAAATATTTTTAAAATATCAATTCTGGCCTCTGATTCTCACATCATCTTAGCTCATGGATATGGAATTATTATTAGATATATTTCAAATAATTAAATGGAAAAATAAATATACTAAATTATCCCCACCTTATTTATTTTCATCCCAAAAATAGAAAAAACCACACAAGAAGGTGTGGACACTAAGATTTCATCTAGGACTCCCACTTTTAGATTATCTTCAGTAGATTCCTATGGTGCCACTAAATATGCACCACCATAATCGATTTTCCATTAATGATCTTCCCCCACCAATCCTCAATCTCTATTAGGTACCCCATAAAGTTATATCAATTCTCTATGTTCATATCGCCCCAATTGATAACATTCAAAAGGTTAATAACATGCCACCTAAACATCAAAACGTGGAAGACATCATTTGGAAGGTCCATGTATGGTCATAGAGACTAGTGGGAATTGACCTCAATGGCTATATAATGTATTTTGAAATGGATAATGAATCATAGTGATATATTCCCACAACAACCAAATCACTACAACCCACACCAAAGGAGAGACCTTCTAAAACACAAGTTCCCACTCCTCAAACTCTAATGGTCTATGTCCCTAGTCTTTTTAAGACTTCTGATAGATTTGGGTAGTCTTCATCTACTTCAAGATTATCTGCAACTTCTATATCATAACTCAAACTAACTATATACCCATGAGTTCTAACACACCTGGATTAGTCTAACATAATGGTGACCTATAAGGTCACCCATAAAAGGCCTCAAATGATTCCATACCGATGGAGGAATTATATTTATTTATGTATGAAAACACCCCCAATGGTTGGAGATCCTACGAACTACAGCTAAATTATAACATTAATTCCACTATAAGGTCCTCTAGAAACTAAATGACATGCTCAGTCTGGCCATCACATTAGGTGTAGAACACCATGATCAAATGCATCTCAGTCCCAAAGGCCTTCTGTAATGCTTTATATATTCATGATGTGATGTGATAACCATGTTATGAAAATATAATCAATATAACTCTATGGATAATGACCACCTATTATAAGTAAAGGTGACTCATTCTCTCAATTGAACTATTCTATCATATAATTAGGAAATAGGATGACTTGTTAATTTAGTCATTGATCACCCTGAAGGAATATTGTCGTATGGAAATACATAAAATATTTACCAAAAGTTTTATAGTCATCCCATCATACTTCCAATATGGATCCAAAAGGGGTATAACTAAACCCACATGAACTAGGTGCCCCTCATTCACCAGCTGATATGTGAGGCATCAAGGCAGAAAATCTGTTACACCTTTCTATATACCTATCCACTAGAACTGACATAAGAGGCCTTGGTACATCTTAGGCACACCTATATGTACTTATAAATTGGATTTATGAAGCACCCTCATAAATTTATCCAGTAGCATCATAGGTTCAATCATACATCCTATAAAAAGTATGATGTGATCCCCATATTCCAAAAATCCATCAGAAGCACTTCCATTGAATATTTGAGAATGAAAGATATCACTGTGGATATCTCCCTACCAATCATCCTTAAATATATATAGAAGTGATGGGGTAAAACCATCAAATATAGATAAATTGCACCATCCTTTTCCATAAAGGAAAAATATGCCAAGGGTAACTTATTTAAATCCTCATTTAACAACTAAAAGAATGAAATTCTATGGAGGGAATATGCTACCACATTCTCCATAAATGAAGTATAGACTATATCAAAGTCACCATCCAAGAGTAACTCTACCATTCATATCTATCATAGGATAATACCATTTTGAGTGATGATATACTTGATGCTCTTTTGTTCTATGTAATAAATAAACTAGTCTCCCATTATATAGTTTCACAAAATCATTATGGTCAAGAATAGAACTTCTAACAAATGACCATGGGTGACATAGTTTTTCTCAGGTTGTACCTGCTTCCGAGATCCATAAGTGATCAAATCCTACCTCTATATCAGCACAAAACCAATTCCAATCCTTGGGGAATCACAAAACACTATGTACTCGACACCATTGTCTAGAAATATCAAGATGGGGGGTTCTCAACAACCACTACCTCAATTATTGAAAATCCCACTGCCACCTATAAATGAAAACAATAGAGTTCCGCTTATCACTAAATACAATAAATGGTGTTGTTATCATAGAGAAATTGGGAAATAATCACCTCTAGTATCCTTCTAAACCATGGAAACTCTACACCTCCATTATGCTCTTGGGTGGCCTCCCTATATAGAAATATCTCAACCATTTCCAGGTCCATTAATACACCATTATATGCATTGAAAAATACCAAAATTTGGACCTCAAAAATCCAAAATTTGAACTTAGGAAGGTTCCCGTAAATCTAATTCTATAGGGGTATGACTAGAACCATCCTCGCATGACTCACATGTTCCTCCCCAAACAACAATCATATGAGGATATTGCTGAGGAAGGCCATGAAAAACCTGTCCAAGAAAGGACAAAACATCTGAGTCATGTGTCCAATGAAAACATCATGGGATTTCATCTTGCCGAAATACATCACCAAGTAATCATAGTGACAACATCGACATCAAAATTCCAATGATAGTATATTGTCATCCCGTACTCACACCTAGTGACAGCCTGATACGAGGTCAATAATCAAGAAGTATCACAACCATATCTACTAATAGATTAGGTTGTTGATCCTGAATTATGTATTCTTCATTCTCATCTTGTTTAGGTTCTAATAATTGACACACAACCTCATACTCAGGGCCCCATTCTTGGAGAACAGCACTGGGGCTGCCTAGGGGGAAACCCTATTTCTCATGAATCCCATCCACTATAAGTCCTTCGATTATACCCTCATCTCACAAAACTCTATGGGAGCCATCAAATATGCTGTAATAAAGATCGGGTCTATGTTGGGTTGAAATTAAATCCCAAATTATGTCTCTCAGTGGGTAGGTGAACTAGGATTGTCTTGCGAAAATACATCCTCATACTTTGACACCAACCACTAAAAATTAAAATCTTATAACATCCACAGATCCCTGAGTTATTCTAGATAAATTTTGAATATGCGATTTCATCCACTTATGTGTGTCTCTGTTATGTTATTCATGGATTTACTTATAACCCATGAAAAAAAATCAATCCATCTCCGCAGATACATGGTATCATCTTCCTAAAACATACAATATACGACTGAACAATGGATAGACAATCCATATCTAATATGAAATCATAAGGCCTCATTATTGTTACAAAGAGACCCCATAACAATCTCTCACCTCCAATCATCATATTTAACTATTATTATAAGTGTAGGATCATTGATTCCAATCTTTTTAAAGTCTCTATGTGTAATGGTTGAGCCAAGGGCTCAATAAGAATATCTAAGTCATGAACCATAGAAGATGAAAGAATGGAGTGACTTAAAATAATTTGTATCATTACTAGAGATAATGTAGAGTAGAAATAGTTCATACATGTAACCATTCTAGGAAAATCAGGTTTATAAGGCTCAACTACCTATAGTTTTCCACGTTTATGACCACTAGAACCCTATGTTTGGCATGGACCACATGGGGGTGGTGGTGGAAACATTCCAACCCACCTAACACATTCATTTACTCTAGGCACGTATTTTCCACATCCAAATCCTTATAGTACTCATTTATCATACCTCTACCTCTTCATGGGAATTCCTATGACCATCTCTCCATTAGAATCATGATGGGTCATAGAATATATTGTGGGGTGTCCCAGACTATCGCATGAGAAGAACAACCTCTCAATCAACTATCATAATCTATATAGAGAGCCCTAAAATACTAATCCTTTGTCTTGTTATCTTATACTAATGTTTCTTACATTTTATAATCTATGTGACTTCCATCCGCTACCTATTCTCTAGGTCACTACTCCAGTATTCCCACTACCAGTACCCATTGTCAGTGTCTTCTCTTCTAGGAGGATATTTACTACTAAATCCTACTCAAGTACTCCAATACTGGTTGAAATGTAGAGATATCTGAAAAACACTGACATATTGGTGTAATCACTTCTCAATGGTTCATGAAATGAAAAATTTATCTCACACCATATCTATGGATTATCATAAGAGATCAATAGAAATCGATAAATAGTATTCTGTGGTCATAATTCCCTGTTGTAAATGAAGAATATTTTAATTTACACTGATCAAAATGGGTATGGGTAAAACTCATCCATGAAGACATGGTCGATGTTTAATCAAGTGATTATTGTATCATCACATGACTGAGTAACTAGACTCCATAATCACCCAGAAATACCTAAATAATAATTTTTATTAGGATATACTTATGATCTATAAGAATCCTTACAAGGTGTGGAAAGCTTGGATGACTACCTCTAGCTAATCCTCATCTACCTGGGCATCTGGCTCGCCCCAAATTCTAAGATTTTTGTATATTTAAAACTATTACATCTCACTCAACCTATTTGAATACTTTTTTAGTACTATAAAGACTAACTACTTCACTACATGTGCTGTAACAGCTCGAAACCCACCATGAGTAACTACATCATATAAAAACCCCTTTACTGATTCCACATCACTCATTGGATCATCCACATGATCGTGAAATGGAATCCTCGCAAACATTCTTCATTAAGGCTTCCTAGAAAAATCAAGAAACGAAACAACCAAAGAATATATCTATGGAGTTTAGTCAAGGGCATTGAATACACAATTATATTTTATATTATAAATATTCCAATGTTTTACATGTAACCAGTGACTACATGTGTTGATTCAACAAGCAGTTTTTATAGTGTTAGTAAATATATACATTATCCACTGCACAAACACTATAATTTCTATACTAAAATTCAGTATCAAAATAATTTTAACACTATTTCCATTAATCCCAAACTAGTTTCATAGTTATACAAAAAAATACACTGTGGTCCAAAGGTAGAAAAAGATCTCATACCACGCTATCAAGACCTGACCATCTAGGGCTAGCCTAGCCAGTGAAAAACTATCAGTGACAACCCCAATTCAAATATAATCAGAACAAGGGCTATCGACTAGTGTTGAGTAGGAATATCCCACACATGGGAGGCATTGAAGTAATTTACCCGCCCGAAAAAAAACATATATCTATGATTATAAAATTACAAAAATTTAAAACAAATGATAACAATGCTTGAATACATCTATGATCCCACAATCAATGAATGAAAAATAAGTACCAAAAGTGATAAAGGGACAAATAAAATCCAACCTAAAAAATTAAAGGATCCCAACCTAATTATATGTATGAGACTACCATCAAATGAAACACTAGTAATCACTCAAATCTATCTAGTCCAAAACTATTTTTTGACCCCTCACTTTCCTCCTAGGACACCATCAGAAGGTTACACTTCTATATAAGTTACAAAATTTGTGGGAAAATCCTTCTAGGGGTGATTAAAAAAATACCTAGTATGACACCCCTAAATCACTAAGCACAAATCATATAGATTAGATATATCGTACCAATATATCTATAAGAAAATCCTAGATATACTCATAATATTCAAGTATATCATGATGTCTCAACCAATAAAGATAGGGATATGATACATTTAGAGAATTCAATGTAATTCTCTTTCTAGGATAATCCACTCCATGAGCCTTACTATCATTGGTGATGTTCATATAAGAGGTCATGATCATTGAATCCAACCAATATGTACTCATTATATCACTAATTATCTCATCATCTAAATAAGGTATCACACCAAAGGCCACTATGGGAAACTATAAACCCCACTGAATGTAGAGACCCTAAGCTTAAAGTACATGGAAATTAAATTACTTTTGCGGAATACTTAATACATAACAAAAACAGACACACAAGGACTGTAATAGTTTAGTGTCTTTGGAAACATGGAACATAATCTCCTAATCGTGGTGAAAGATCTTCAACATCTCCCATAAAGACCTTCCACTTTTGGTTTCCTGACCTAAAACATTTCTTTTGATCCTGGGGGAAAATAAAACATAAAAAGGGTGAGCTCAAATGCTTAGTAAGGGTAAGAATGGATAAAATAAAACATACCATATACATTGGAACTAAAAAACATAAACATAATGATTAAACATTAAAATCTTGAGCAACGACATAAAACATGGAAGTACATAAGGCATAGATAATAATGGAACATAAACCATGATAAAATATCTTGGGAATACAATATTTAATTGTGGCATCCATTAAACACATGTAATGATTTCTATAGTAGCCAAGGCATTGCTGCCAAGACCATCTTAGTGGACAAAGTCCCATTCTGAATCAAGTTCACTCCTCGTTTCAGTCTTGTAACACTGAACCGGATTAACTTACCGTTCCAGCCATGTCTATCTCATGAGATATAAAATCTTTACCCAATGCATTGGAGGGAGATATAGGTCCCACCCATCTCATAATGAAATCATTCTTACTTGTGCCAAAAAATAAACTTACATCATTCATAATAACCCAACAAATAAAATGGGTTTCATAAACATCATCGCATCGTCACATAATCCATATAAAAGAAATGGATATCATTTCATAATGAGAAAAGTGAAACCATGTAAATCATAGAGACTTTATACTTGAAACATACACATATGAAATAATGTCTTCTTAGATGAAAAATGGTTTTGATAAAACACTTGAAATGAATTCTTGAGGAAAATATCCTTTATTCTTCAAAATCATTCTCTTTTCACAAAATGTCATGAAATTTTAAAAGAAAATGACTTTTTTGAAAATAGTCATGAAATATTTTGGAGGAAGCTTCATGAAAATAAGGATTTATAAAACCGTAAAAATCCGTTCGTGCTGTATAAGTTAAAAAAACATTCTTCTCGTACTTTTGCCGGAAAAGAAAAAAAGTTCCTCATAAAAGAAAGATTCCATACATAACATGTAGTAAAAGTAAATTTTTTTTAAAAAGGACATTAAACATAAATGAAACAATTTTTAGGAAACATGGACATGGATGAGAACAATAACCCCAGTAAATACTTAGGAATAAACAATCTCGGATAAGAATGAGATTGGAATAATTATCCCTTACCTTATGTCCGATATGCTTTGTATGTATCCGAAACTCCTGTATAATGATTTAAATAATGTCATTGACTTATTACAGAATCATATTCATTGTTATGATATCATATATGGTTCACTTATGACTTTATATTACCCGTTCTTTTGTAAATTCCATGTTAAAGAGTGTTTTGTGTAAAATCGTTTCATTTGTCGTCCGTGTTTTGACTTGTAATTATTCATATGATTACTTATATCACGATTACATACTTCCAGAATATAAAACATGATTTATATATAATATATATTCAGAATATACTTATATATAATAGATCGATAAATGGAAATAAATACACCATTCATGGAGACGGTAGGCCGTACGTATGCATGAACGCTGTTTTCATTTACTTATTCAGTTTAATGGAATTAAGTAGATGACATACATATATACATAAATCCAGTAGCTCTATAATGTCATATATTTCATTATTATTTCTTATATATACTTTATAATCATTCTTAAATGGTTAACATGGAGAATGAATCTCATCGCGTCGTGGAGACGGTAGTCCGTACGTACGCACGAGCGATGATATCGTTTCCGTAATTATTGAATTGAATTAGAGTGGATGATAAAATATATCAGAATCATTATGATTTTATAATAACTATGTATAGTTATTCTTTACAACATTATACCCATCCATGTAAGGTGTTGGTGGAAAAATAGATTACACCACGGCGTGGAGACGGTATTCTGTACGTACGCACACGTGGTGATTTTGTTTTCTGTAGGATGGATAGAAGGTGAAATGGGGTTGTTTAAAATTTATAATAAAAAATAAGTATATTAGAGATACTGATGTTATTACTTTATAATTAAACAACTAAAGAAGAAGAAGTCGAAGAAGAAAGAAGCTTGAAAGAATCGGGAGAAGAAATTACCTCTTCTTCGATACGCCTCTTTGAAACCTCCTCTTAGGGCACTAAGATTGGTATTTAAAGTAGGCCAGAACCTCTAGGATGTATCTAGGGAAGTGGAGAAGATAATTTTTCAGTGTTTTGCCGAGCTTGAAGGCTAAAATTGGTGTGAGGAGGAGAGGGAGGAGGTGCCCTTTTATAAGGGAGGAGAGGGGCACCTTTGGAATTCCTAAAAATATTAATTTATAATAAATCTAACCCCACTTAAAAACCTCCAAAAATGACTCATATTATAAGATTAGATGAGTTAGGGTTTTAATATAATCAACCAATCAAATTTATACATGTTTGGATCTTATTTTAAACCTTATCATTTTGATTTATCCTTATTTAATCTATTTAAGTTTATTTGTGGTAATAAAATTATAAATTTTAAATTATAACAAATAATTACTTATTTGTTGTGAATTTTCCATAATTGTTTACTTTATAACATTATAGACCATATAAATTTAAATTTATAATTTTTAAATATTTTTGTGATTTTTAAACAATTTTATAATATTTTATTTTTATAAAATAACAATAGTGCCAATTTTGACACTATTCATTTATTTGAATTTAAATAACATATATACAGAAGATATGTTCGAACTAAAAGATTTAATAGATTCATAAACGTTCATATGTATCTATTAAATTAGTGTATCACATTAAATAGTTCATACAATCTTTATTTTATTATTTTTAAAACCATTTATTTGGTTTATCTCTTAATAAAATAATTACTACAACATTTTTGTATAATTATTTAATATACTTATTTGTTGTATAAAAATTTAAAATAAAATCCTATTATGAAGATAAATTTATTAACTTTCAAAATAAAACTTTTACTCGAATTTATCATCTTAAAATCACAATATTTAATTTGTTATATTTATTAAATTATGAAGGTGACAACTTTTGCATCATTTAAAATAAAATAATATAAGTGTCATGATCACTTTTATAAGGATCCAAAAGGTTATATATTAGGTAATTGGATGATTAAGGTGTATATATACACTACCAATATGTTTTGGTCAGGTTTGTGGTCCTTTTAATGGGTATTATTATTTCAATAAAAACTATATTACTTATTTTCCACTTAATAAATAATTTCTGTATCATTAATGTATCACCATTAATGAAAATTGTTTAATCCCTAAAAATTATAAATAAATTATCATGATGTAGATACTTTTATTAGATTTCTGGAGACTATTAATGTTCGAAGTTTTATGATGTTTATCACTAAATTAAAATTATTGTACTTATAAGATTTAAGAGAGTGACATGTTGTCACTTTCTTTAGTTTTAATAATAATTAAATTATTTTCATAGTCAAAAGTCTATAAAATGAATCTAATTCAACCCTTAGTTGATATGGGTTTACTTTTAGCCATCCAATAGAATTTTGGCATGTGTTAGGGTAATTTTATAATATTATATTTACCCTTAATTACCCGATTTACCTTTAACTATGGTAAATAAAATTTACCGTGGTTACTATTCATAATTCACAAAAATAAAAAGTAGCCTATTAACATAATTTGGACCCACTGATTCCAAATATGGAATATATTTTTTTAAATTCAATACACAGAAGTTGCACAAATTAAATTAAAATTAATCCCATTGTCGAATTAAAATGGGTTTTTGTTTAAAACATTGCAATAGATTGAATTGATTTAACCTACGAATTCAATGTAAAATCAATGCTAATGAAATAAATTATATTAAATGGTAAAAATATATTCTATTTATACTTTAAAACAATTCAATATTATAATTTAACCATATAAATTATTATGATGAAAAAAGTTGTTTTTCATTAAAATATAGCGTGTTTTTATTATTCATCAAAATATGAAAGTTACCAGAATAATACGAAAAATTTATCCAAAGTAAATTTTTATTTCTTGATTCAAAATAAGAATTTTATTTTGTCAAATTTAACTTATAAACATGTAAAAAACTATATTTAAAGTGGGTGCGCCATCAAAAGGCGGCAAAACTACATTTTTTGAAAAATACTTATTTTACCCGAAAATTTTATTTTGTTCTTATACCCTGTTCTAGAAAATGTGTAAGATGTATAATAATGTTATAAAATTCAAAATTTAGTTAATACTGTTCATAAAGGCTAGTTCATAATAATATTATAATAATATATCGTTGTTTAGTAAAACCCGGTATTGCGTACAACACACGCTATCGAGGAAGGTCGTGATTTCGTGTAATGCAAGCCAAGTCAGGGTTGCGTGTTGTGAAAGAATCCTTCATTGTTTCGTATAACAGAATCCAACCATATTTCATTTATACATTGAATATATATATATATATACTCAATGTTGCGTAGAATAACTATTATCAAAATTGTGTGTAACATGATCCAAGAATAGTGTTGTGTATACTGCAAGCTAATACGGTGTTGCGTATAGCGCAAGGTAATCTTGGTGTAGCATAAAAAACAAGACATTAATGAAATTAAAAGAATATTTTTCATAAAATCTCGGGGTGTTACATTCTACCCCCCTTAAAATGAATTTGACCCTCGAAATTTTTCGGGGTTATAAATGGTTTACTACTCGAAAGTTTGTTTAATAGAAACCCACATCGTAAAAAGGAATACCAAAACATGGCTTTAAAAACTAAAGTATGAAATGTAACAGTTACCCAAATTAACTCATCACTGGGTTTCCACGTAGGAGAACATAGGTGAAAATATGGATATGGAAGAAAAATGTAACCATCAAGTTCTGATGGAGAGTGGTAGAGAAGATGGCTATGAAAAATCCAATAATCACAAAGCTATTGATTTGTGATGATCTAAGGTACCATCTGATTCATCGGATATAAGGGAACTAGGACAAAATTTTTGGTTTTCAATATCATTTCCCTAAAGTTGATGAATTAAAAGAAATACTTGCATGATTTTGGTACAATCTCACTTTTGTTCGTGAATTGAACAATTTCCACTTCATCCCTTAAATAAATGAAGTTGAATTTGTAATTCGTGATGTGTTAGCAGATCATGTGATAGAATGATGGGTCATTCCATCTCTTCCAAACAAAAGGTTAGCAAAAGTTATAAGTCCATCTTATGGTTAGATTAATCGTATATGGTTCCAAAAATGAACTTATACTTCATATATCATACCTCTTAATAAAATAAAACTAGTTTCTACTAACCAGGGACTTCCTATAGGCCAGTGGTAGGCGATAAAGGCTAGTCACACTTCGGTTGTGGGTTTGATTCCCATAGCCTTGTCCGACGCGATGGGCTGTCGCCCGTCCAGCAGGTTGTCCCTTTTTTTTTTAACTACATTACTATATCATCCCATCAATAATATCGAAAAAAGGTTCTATCCTTAAACAATACTAACTTATGTCCAACATAATCCATTCTAATCTTTAGTCTTATCCATAATATTGCAGTCCATTGTCATATTATAGTGAAAACTATTACCAGATATTTCTTATAAAAAGCATGTTAATACCATCGTTGATCCCCATATATCATAAGATATGTCTTTTTGGTCACATTACAAATGTTCTAAGGATTTAATCATGTATTCTCTTGAAAAATGAATACCCATTGAACCTTAGTGAAAATATGAATGCAGTTAAAAGTTAACACTTTCCACATACCAAAATCCTCAAAATTCTATATACTCAAACCATGATATCACTTAGTCCTTATATCAATCATGAGCTCATGAATATAATCAAACATCTCATTATGTTCTTATTCCTTTATTATGCGCATATCATCTACTTTACAAAAATAGCTGAATAACATTCCATGGTTACTGGTACCATTCAACATATACTTTCAAATAATTTTTGGAAAAACAATATTGTAACAATCCTTAAGTGATTCTTTATTCCATTGTACCATTAACTATACAACATAACTCTCGATAAACATACAATAATTCCACTACCTTCTAAAACAACCAACTGAGCTTCAACACTTATTTCAGCTCATATATCATTTGTAGTCTCCTCATCATCATCCACATAAATACTACCCATATGACCATGCTGATTCTCTTCATGAGATTTTCCATTAGGGCATTAGTTTTCATAATGCCCGTACATTCCACATTTAAAACATCTAATCATTGTTAATGTCATAGCAATACCATTATCCTTGTCCATGGTGTTAACTGAACCTTTTCCTTTGCACTTACTGGATTTGTGTCCTTCTTTTCCACACCCAAAGCATCTTCTAGTTCCTTTGAAACAATCTCCCTGATGCCTCTTCCCACATGATTTACATGAGGGAAATTGAACTTTCTTTCCTCTATGATCATCATGAAACTCCATCTTTCTCTTATTATCTGAGTTGGGAAACTTACCAAAGTTGAGATTATTGATCATATTATGATATTTCTGATTAGGCATAATGACGATGTTTGGACTTCCAGATCCCGTTTCATTTGGTTTCTCATGAATAAAATTGTTCCATTGTCCGTCATATCCTCCATTATCATGAATCTTCTTGTTTCCAGCCATTTTATAAAACCCAAAAAGAATAGTGTGAGAGGAAAAAAACATGCTAGGGAAAACAACATAGTAAAGGGGGAGCACCCTCAATATCTAAAATCTTAGGTTGAATTCTAAGATCGTTACCATAGTTCTAGGACTATATCCTATACGTATTCTTATCCTTAGGTACATCCCTAGACATACCTTAGAAATATATCTAGGCATCTCACTAATGTTTTCGCATCCTAGTTTCCAAAGGTTGACTAAACCTTTCCTCTAATACCAACTGTAGAGACCCTAAGATTGTCGTAAATAGACATTACATTACTTTTGCGTAATACTTAATACATAACAAAAACAGACACACAAGGACCGTAATAGTTTAGTGTCTTTGGAAACATGGAACGTAATCTTTTAATCGTGGTGAAAGATCTTCAACATCTCCCATAAAGATCATCCACTTTTTGTTTCCTGACCTAAAACCTTTGTTTTGATCCTAGGGGATGATAAAACATAAAAAGGGTGAGCTCAAATGCTCAGTAAGGGTAAGCATGGATAAAATAAAACATACCATATACATTGGAACTAAAAAACATGAACATAATGTTTAAACATTAAAATCATGAGCAACGACATAAAACATGGAAGTACATACGGAATAGATCATAATGGAACATAAACCATGATAAAATAGCATGGGAACAAAACATGTAATTGTGGTATCCATTAAGCACATGTAATGATTTCCATAGTAGCCAAGGCATTGCTGCCAAGACCATCTTAGTGGACAAAGTCCCATTCTGAATCGAGTTCACTCCTCGTTTCAGTCTTGTAACACTGAACCGGATTAACTTACCGTTCCATCCATTTCTATCTCATGAGATATAAAATCTTTACCCAATGCATTTGAGGGAGATATAGGTCCCACCCATCTCATAATGAAATCATTCTTACTTGTGCCAAAAAATAAACTTACATCATTCATAATAACCAAACAAATAAAATGGGTTTCATAAACATCATCGCATCATCACATAATCCATATAAAAGAAATGGATATCATTTCATAATGAGAAAAGTGAAACCATGTAAATCATAGAGACTTTATACTTTAAACATACACATATGAAATAATGTCTTCTTAAATGAAAAATGGTTTTGATAAAACACTTGAAATGAATTCTTGAGGAAAATAACCTTTATTCTTCAAATTCATTCTCTTTTCAAAAAATGTCATGCAATTTTAAAAGAAAAGTATTTTTTTGAAAATAGTCATGAAATATTTTGGAGTAAGCTTCATGAAAATAAGGCTTTATAAAACCGTAAAAATCCGTTCGTGCCGTATAAGTTAAAAAACATTCTTCTCGTACTTTTGCCGGAAAAGTCAAAAAGTATCTCGTAAAAGAAATATTCCATACATACCATGTAGTAAAAGTAAAAAATGGGTAAAAAGGACATTAAACATACATGAAACAATTTTTAGGAAACATGGACATGGATGAGAACAATAACCCCATTAAATACTTATAAATAAACAATCTCGGATAAGAATGAGATTGGAATAATTATCCCTTACCTTATGTCTGATATGATTCGTATGTATCGAAACTCCTGTATAATGATTTAAATAATGTCATTGACTTATTACAGAATCATATTCATTGTTATGATATCATATATGGTTCACTTATGACTTTATATTGCCCGTTTTTTTGAAAATTTAATGTTTAAGAGTGTTTTGGGTAAAATCGTTTCATTTGTCGTCCGTGTTTTGACTTGTAATTATTCATATGATTAGTTAGATCACGATTACATAATTCCAGAATATAAGACATGATTTATATATAATATATATTCAGAATATACATATATATATGAGATCGATAAATGGAAAGAAATACACCGTTCATGGAGACGGTAGGTCGTACGTACGCATGAACGTTGTTTCCATTTACTTATTGAGTTGACTGAAATTAAGTAGATGACATATATATATACATAAATCTAGTAGATTTATAATGTCATATATTTAATTATTATTGCTTATATATACTTTATAATCATTCTTAAATGGTTAACATGGAGAATTAATCTCATCGCGTCGTGGAGACGGTAGTCCGTACGTATGCACGAGCGATGATATCGTTTCCATAATTATTGAATTGAATTGGAGTGGATGATACAATATATCAGAATCAGTATGATGTTATAATAACTATGTATAGTTATTCTTTACACCATTATACCCATCCATGTAAGGTGTTGATGGAAAAACAGATTACACCACGGCGTGGAGACGGTATTCCGTACGTACGCACGCGCGGTGATTTTGTTTTCCGTAGGATGGATAGAAGGTGAAATGGGGTTGTTTCATATTTATAACAACAAATAAGTATATTAGAGATACTTATGTTATTACTTTATAATGAAACAACTAAATAAGAAGAAGTTGAAGAAGAAAGAAGCTTGAAAGAATCGGGAGAAGAAATTACCTCTTCTTCGATACACCTCTTTGAAACCTCCTCTTAGGGCACTAAGATTGGTCTTTAAAGTAGACCAGAACCTCTAGGATGTTTCTAGGGAAGTGGAGAAGATAATTTGGCAGGGGTTGGCCGAGCTTGAAGGCTCAAATTGGTGTGAGGAGGAGAGGGAGGAGGTTCCCTTTTATAAGGGAGGAGCGGGTCACCTTTTTAATTCTTAAAAATATTAATTTATAATAAATCTAACCCCACATAAAAACCTTCAAAAATGACACATATTATAATATTAGATGATATAGGGTTGTAATATCATCAACCAATCTAATTTAGACATGTTTGGATCTTATTTTAAACCTTATCGTTTTGATTTATCCTTATTTAATCTATTTAAGTTTATTTGTGGTAATAAAATTCTAAATTTTAAATTATAACAAATAATTACTTATTTGTTGTGAATTTTCCTTAAATTTTTACTTTATAACATTATAGAACATATAAATTTAAATTTACAATTTCTAAATATTTTTGTGATTTTTAAACAATTTTATAATATGTTATTTTTATAAAATAACAATAGTGTCAATTTTGACACTATTCATTTAATTGAATTTAAATAAAATATATACAGAAGATATGTTCGAACTAAAAGCATTAATAGATTTATAAAAGGTCATATGTATCTATAAAATTAGTGGATCACATTAAATAGTTCATATAATATTTATTTTATTATTTTTAAAACCATTTATTTGGTTTATCTCTTAATAAAATAATTACTACAACATTTATTTATAATTATTTAATATACTGATTTGTTGCATACAAATTTAAAATAAAATCCTATGGTAAATATAAATATATTTCCTTTCACAATAATACTTTTACTTGAATTTATCATCTTAAAATCACAATATTTAATTTGTTATGTTTATTAAATTATGAAGGTGACAACTTTGACATCATTTAAAATAAAATAATATAAGTGTCATAATCACTTTTATAAGGATCCAAACGGTTATATATTAGGTCATTGGATGTTTAAGTTGTATATATACACTACCAATATTTTTTGGTCAGGTTTGTGGGCCTTTTAATGGGTATTATTATTTCAATAAAAACTATATTACTTATTTTCCACTTAATAAATAATTTTTGTATCACTAATGTATCACCATTAATGACAATTGTTTAATCCCTAAAAATTCTAAATAAATTATCATGATGTAGATAATTTTATTAGATTTCTGTAGACTATTCATGTTCGAAGTTTTATGATGTTTATCACTAAATTAAAATTATTATACTTATAAGATTTAAGAGTGTGACATGTTGTCACTTTCTTTGGTTTTAAAAATAATTAAATTATTTTCATGGTAAAAAGTCCATAAAATGAATCTAATACAACCCTTAGTTGATATGGGTTTACTTTTATCCATCCAATAGAATTTTGGCATGTGTTAGGGTAAATTTATAATATTATATTTACCCTTAATTACCCGATTTACCTTTAACTATGGTAAATAAAATTTACCGTAGTTACTATTCATAATTCCCAAAAATAAAAAGTAGCCTATTAACATAATTTGGACCCACTGATTCCAAATATGGAATCCATTTTTTCAAATTCAATACACAGAAGTTTCAGAAATTAAATTAAAATTAATCCCGTTGTCGAATGAAAACGGGTTTTTGTTTAAAACATTGCAAAAGATTGAATTGATTTAACCTAGGAATTCAATGTAAAATCAATGCTAAGGACATAAATTATATTAAATGGTAAAAATATATTCTGTTTATACTTTAAAACCATTGAATATTATAATTTAACCACATAAATTATTACGATGAAAAAAGTTGTTTTTCATTAAAATATAGCGTGTTTTTACTATTCATCAAAATATGAAAGTTACCAGAATAATACGAAAAATTTATCCAAAGTAAATTTTTATTTATTGATTCCAAATAAGAATTTTATTTTGTCAAATTGAACTTATAAAAATGTCAAAAACTTTATTTAAAGTGGGTGCGCCATCAAAAGGCGGCAAAACTGCATTTTTTGAAAAATACTTATTTTACCCGAAAAATTTATTTTGTTCTTATACCCTATTCTAGAAAATGTGTAAGATGAATAATAATGTTATAAAATTCAAAATTTAGTTAATACTATTCATAATGGATAGTTCATAATAATATTATAATAATATATCGTTGTTTAGTAAAACCTGGTATTGCGTACAACACACGCTATCGAGGAAGGTCGCGATTGCGTGTAATGTAAGCCAAGTCAGGGTTGCGTGTTGTGAAAGAATCTTTCGTTGTTTCGTATAATAGAATCCAACCATATTTCATTTATACATTGAATATATATATATATATATACTCAATGTTGCGTAGAATAACTATTATCAAAATTGTGTGTAACACGATCCAAGAATAGTGTTGCGTATACTGCAAGCTAATACGGTGTTGCGTATAGCGCAAGGTAATCTTGGTGTAGCATACAACACAATCCATTAATGAAATTGAAAGAATATTTTTCATAAAATCTCGGGGTGTTACACTGAATCAGCCTCATAGTTAGGGGATCGATTCATTTTTCATTATTGTCACATTGAGACCATACACCCTACCTAGAAATAAAAGAGAGGATTACACCCTAGACCTACATGTGGATGAAACTAACTCTATCTAATAAAAAACCCATAGATGGGGGTCATAATACTATGTCAAGGATGTAATTTTTCACTATTCCCCTATTGGAAATATCTAAGGTATAACTATCAACTAAACCTGATATATACTAAAGAAATAAAGGGCTATGAACATCCTTTGAGGGGGTACATGGCATGTACTAAGGGAAACCAACATGTCTTACCAACCCCAAATCTACCCATATCTCACTATCTTATGGGGAATTTAATCCTCAATGTACAAAACATAGCCCATACAGAACATGGTTTATAGTGGTCGGACAACATACATTATATTATATCTCTTTTTACCTGTGTACACATGGTTGTGACCATGTGTAGTGGTCATTCCCATGAACACAAACATGACTATTTAATGGGTCATGCCCACATACTTTACATGTTACCTTATACCTATCAATGTTTGTGCTAATGTACACTCAGAGTACACACCAGGACACCAGTATTAGGTTAGACAATATGTGACACATGTCTCAAGATGTATGATTTTTAACTTTTGTGGAAACACTAGACTAGATCTAGGGTTTTCCCACGTGACTTGTATCTCTAAATTACATGTTATTTACCACAGGATTTGAAAAAACCAATAGATTCCTCCACATGTCATCCAAATTTTATTTTGTAAAAACCAATCTCACTGGGAAATGGGGATCTAAGGTTAGTCTCCCCTCACTGTCACTGCACATTTGTAATCAGGCTTCGATCTACTCTGAAATTGATCTATCAAGTAATTCACTCACCACCATCACATTCCAACCGAGAAAAAATAAATTCTATGTCTAATATCAATCATCATCCCATCATAAGATATTATTTCTTCTTGATATTTTATATGATCATGAACCACACCCATGGTATCGAATAGTTTTACCAAATAATGATCGCACAAATATTGAAGTATAGGTATCCGTCGAACCACAAGCCTAATAACATTCCCACGATCAATTTATGAAGAAACTGGATAAAAATCCATAAACAATAAACATGAAGAATTAACCTCAGCCTTATTTCATTTCTGACTCAATATATTATTGTAGGATATAAGAATAAAGAGTAATAGTAAATAAAAAACAAATAAATTAACCTTAAAATGAATCAACCATCTATGAATAAATAAATTTTTATTATATATTTTGTCTATAATTTACATGAGATAATATAATGGGATGAATCCACACAAATAAAAACATTCTACCTTGAGTTTAGATCAGTCACTAATATAGAATGACTATGTGTTGTACTCGTTGGTGGAATCCATGAACACCATTATCTTAGATGACCCCTATGGTATTGATCCAATCATTCAATCCATTTTTTTCATTTGACATCCCTCAATGACATCCTCTCACAATATCTGGGTTATGCTTTTAACCCTCTGATGTTTTCATAATCATGTATTTATATAGTTTTCTAGGTCACTACGTCAACCATAACATATATATATATATATATATATTATTTACACTGTGGAAACCATTTCACAAACTCCTAACGTTAAAAAAGATTATATGGAGACTATTATTAAATCACTACTATGAACTCAATGGATACCTCATATTTTTGATCCAATACTCTTTTAGGTGTTATTCTACTTTTTCAGGATAACTACACATACATGAAATTAATATATTATATATTTTTAAAATATAAATTCAGGCTCACCAGGCCTCGAAATCTCATTTCGTCTCATCGAATAGATCCATGAATCTTAAAAGATACAGTTTAAAGTATTACCTGGTAAGAAACAATACATTACATGATCATTGTTTTTGTTATAAACCATGGATAGTCATTTATATTATAAATCATGGATGCTTGGGTCCACTACATCACTCCAATGTACTGCGTAATGATGAAGTAGTTGATAAAATCTTAATAGATGATGGATTTAGTAAACTCATAAGATATAATAGAGTTTACTGGATAAAAAATACGCTAAATATTTTTTTGGAAGGTTTTTTAAATAGATTGAAATGTGAATTAGAAACCCAACTCACACTTCTAAAAAATTAATTGAAACAAAAGAGTATAATGAAAACACGAGATGCAATGAGCTGCACCAGTATAGAAATAACTGAAAACGGAAAAACAATTTGCAGCAGACATACCAACTCCTCACCGAATCAATATGTTCATTAGTGGAATCAAACTGTAGAATGTTTATGGAACTATTTACACACTGATAGTCTTGGTGGTGAACATTGAATAATGAAGTGATTTTTCATTCTTATGTGTGTTCCCAAAACATATGTCTTTTGTTTATGATATTTTCTCATGAATCATGATTTACCACTGATGATTCCAAGCTATTATATATTATTTATTTTTATAGATAAAACATTATTAAATGATTCATGATTATGATCTATGAATTATTTTTTCTAATCTTATAATGTTATGTTCATGATCTCATACCATTATTCTTATCATATGATCAATTATGAACATTTGTTTCTGACTATTATGTTTACCCTTATTGAGCATATGGGATCACCCATTATTATGATTCCCTTCCCTAGGTTATGAAGAATGGTCTTATATATTATATGTATAATAATAGTTCTATTCATCAATAACATAACGTGTAATGGCATATCTCTCTTATATACTATTTTATTTCTTATACAAGTGTCAAATGTCACTAAACCATTACAGTACTAGAATGGATCATATTGACATGTAATGAATATTACAATGATACGATGTATTATATGTAAACAATTATGACTCATTATATTTAGTATTAGAGGAATACTTAGTTATTTTTTGAAACTATGATTTGAAAAAAAATAACCCTTTTTATATTCCTAATTATTGGAGAACATATTATGTCATAGTAAATAATAGAGTGTGTATTTTATAAGAAAATACATCTCTTTTGGATGCTATAAGTTCACATTGTTTTGAAATAGATGGATCTAAGGGAAATTAACATAAAAATAGTTAGTCCAGTATATATCTACCATGATTCTGGTACATGATAAATGGACCCATTTGAATCACCTAGTTGGACACTCCCAAAGGATATTCATGGGTTAATTCAAATTTTATTTATGAAGTTCTTGTGATGGAATGGGTAAAACCAATGGTTCTATATATTACAATGAAATTTTCAATATTAAGCCATCATATAAATTATTCTCATGATTATATGATTTTTCACTATGATTATTATTTCTCAAAAATTATTTATGTTTTCAGTCATTTTCTAGAACCATAAAGAATTTTTTTAATACTGAATGTGATGAAAAATGAAATGATTTTCATTCTGATAAACAAAATGTTATAGAATTTGGAATGGGAAACCGTATTTGTATTCTTATGAAACTTTCAAAATTCATGAAACATGCTAATACTCAAAATGAGAAAAGAGGGGAATAATATACTATTGAGTATTTAATGATTAAATACCCACCTTCTTTTAGTGCGTTTACTGATCCATTAATTGTTAAGAATTCGATTAGTACCACTGTAAATATATTTTCCATTATCTAGTTCTTAGAACAGGAAAAGGTTATCATTGATATTTTTATCTAGAAGGTGAAGCAGATTAATGGTGTAATCTTATCAAAAACACAAGATGGAAAGAATAAATTGAATCTATGGAGTGAGTTCAGTTTAGGATCATGTTTATCAAGTTTTAATTTCCCCGTATTATTTCATGAAAATGGAGAGGGAATCAGTTAAGAAAATTTTGTAGGATGATGAATATATTTATACATATGAGGGGAATTTAACAGGAGTTATGATATATTCTCATTGTGTTATCATTGAAAAAAAATTAAGATTGATTGAATATTATGTGGGAAAAAAACAAGTCTCTAAGAGGAGTTATCAATAAGATACATGAGAATCTATGATGAAACATTTGGATGTGCTATCGCAGACAAAATGGATATTTGATTGACACATCAATCTCATGGTTTTGAAAAGAAAAGAAAGATGTAATTGAAAGAAAATTATAATAACAAACACCATGGAGGGAAAAAGTTTATACGTCCTTTATAATATAAGTGTGGTGGAAATTCTCGCAATGAAACTAGTAAATTATTTATGTTTTGAAAATAAGGATATCAAGATAAAAAATTTCGAATTTTTGTGAGCAAGAGTGGTTTGTGAAAGGAACAGTGAAAAAGTTCAACCAAATTAACCTACAATATTCAAACAATTAAAATGAAAGAATTATAGGAATTATGATAAACAATGATCAAATATAAGGGTTCATGTTGATGATCTATGTCTAAAACCTCTAAATCCAAGAGATAAAGGGAAATATCATGCAATCATTATTGCCGATGTAGGTTTTGATAATAAAGTGGACAAAGGTATGCATACAATCTACAAAATAATTTTTAATGTATTGTTAGATTATGGTTCTACACACTCTTTTTAATATGATGAATTTTTTGATAGTATCAAATTAACACCTCAATGAGTAGACCTTGAAATAGATAAAAAAACTTTTAATGGTATGATGATCATTTCTCTTCTATATGATTCCTCCCCAATTTAATTTTATGGAAATATACTCCCTGAATGTCTTGGTGTTCTTCCTCAAGTTGGATTTAATGTGATGTTGGGAATGGATTAAATTTCTTAATATAAATATCATATTAATTTCCATGTTTGGGAAGTCACATTTGATATTCCAAGAAAACCAATTATTTTTTATTATTATGATAATAAATATAAACTTTCAACGGAAATTGCATATGTCTCAAGAGTCTTGATTATTATTGAAAGGAGGTATCTATCATAGATTATTGGAGAGAAAATCTACATATTTGATATGTACATTTTATGATTGTTTCTTAATGAATTTCAACAATAGTGTCATATTATTCCCATGGATCACGAATTAAGGTTTTCAATAAAACTCATACCCAATGTTAGTCAAATCTCGAAGACCCCATATAGAATAATCCTAACAGACTTGTCTGAATTAGAGAAAAAACTCTAGTAGAATCTTGATGATGTATTTATTATTCCAAGTTCATACCCAATGGTTGAACCTATAATTTTTTTATATGATAAATGGATCAATTTAGATCTAAATTCATTATCCGGAACATAATAAGATCATTATCTAGAAGAAGTATCTTCTTCCCCATATTTATGATTTCTTTATACAATTATGAAGAGACCAATATTTTTTTAGGATTGAACTTTTTTCTGGATACAATCAGTTGAGGATCAAAAATGAAGTTGTATTAGCATGATATTTTATGATATATTTCTCTTCAAACAAATATAATTTCTTCAAAATCTTTTGATACATGAAACCCCAAGTCTAAATGAACCGTAATATAATATACCACTATAACATAGATATTAAATTTGATAATTTAACATTAATAACCATATTTTTTATGATTATATGGTATGGTTTTGGATAATACATATAAATTGACAAAAATGTTCTCATTTTTTAGTAAACTCATTATATACTTTAAAATATATTTTTACCTCAAAACGCGTTTTTATTGATTTTTATGATAAATTTTTAAAATTAAGATCTATGAATTTTAGAAATTTTATATGATAAAGAGATATAATTTTCTAATTCCAGATATCAAAATTAGGTTAAAGTGAAAATTTTAGTATTTTTATGAAAAGAATGATTTTTTTTTTATGAATAGTGAAAAATAACGAATTTTATTATAAAAATATATATTCATCTATAACAATTACAATGTTACTGATTTTTAAATAGTATGATAAGGAACATTGACACATTTATGTTTTTAATAATTTGATTTATTTCATTATAATTAATTTCGTGTTTGATTTTTGTATAAAAACCTTCATAATCTCGAAAACATTTTTTCTAGAAAACAAATTTCCATCACATTTTGGGGGATTAAATTTTAAATTAATTTCTCCAACTAATATGGATTGAATATTGAAAAATGGATTTTGTATTTAGAATTATTAGTATAAAATTTAGTAAATTATTTACTTTTATATTTTCTTGTTAAAAATAGCAACCTTGGTAAATATGTTTGACCTCAGTAATGATAAAATAGATAAAATTGGGTAATGACTTTTGGATAAGGCATTAAAAATATATTCAAATCATTCTATTATAATATTGGATGAGGGAAGTTCAAAAATTTCCATAATTGTTTCTAAAATATGGTAGATTGTATCCATTTTTATTTCATTATGGTTGTTATATTAATATCAAAATTGAAGAAACATAAGAGGTTACACTTTTGACTTCAATATCACTAATATTTTTTCAAAAGGATAAAACGAGGTTCTGTTATGTAATAATTTTTTATTTTAAAGTTACATTAATTTTTTTTATCATGGTAATTTATTTTTATTTTTAAGTGATGGAATAATTACCTTCAATACATACACAATTCCCACAAAATATTAATTCTTATGATAGAAAACAAAAATAATCGATTTTAAAAATTTTAAATTTATATAATTGGGATGTGTTATTATGTTCCATAAATTTTATATATAATTATAACATATTAAGGATGTTTTATAGGTTTATATTTTAATTCTATTATATTGATGACTTTACAGTAAATGCAAAGGATTGGTTCCAAAAAATGACCTTAATGATATTTTATAATAAAATATATATTATTAAATGATTTAAAATTAAAAAAATACTATCTTCAAGAAATTATAAAATATAAAGTTTAAAATATCATTTGTGGTCTATTTATGGATATCTTGTCATTTTATTGAATCAATACATACCCTTAAAGTATATAAATATTGATATTGTGGAAATTGTCAAAAGGATTAATGTGGTTTTAAAACAAAGATATAACTATTAAATATAACTTAAACATGTATAAATTAGATTATATGAGATTATTTAGTGTTACCTTCATCCTAAATTTTAAATATCTAAATTTTTAGTGAGGTTCTTTTAATAATTATGTAATATAAATTTTACCCTTTAAGTAGTTCCAAGAGTGTCCCTCCCCTCACTTATAAAATGGAACCTCTTCTACTATATTCATCATAAAATTTTAGTCTTATATATTGTCCAATCCCTGAAATGATACTTCAATATATTATTTCATCACATAATTTGGAATCTATCATTTCTAAAATACTATCATAAAATGGCTAAAATTTTTACCCAAAATAGGTTTCTCAACGGAGAGTTATAACTCATAACAAAAAATTTCAATTTTATTTCGTAATATAGCTCATATAAATCCATTTTATCCATTATAAAATAATAAATTAATTACTAGAAATATAATGAATTTTTATTATTATGATTTAAAACCATTATGCCCCTTTTTTCATACGAAAAGTGAAAACATCACTCGTACGTACACACAACTTACCATCTCCATGTAACGATGTTATTTGTTTTTCAATTCCACGTTAAATTTATGGAAATAATAATGATGTTAAAATATAAATATGTTTTTTATTTTAATATTATTATTCATTAAAATTTAATGGTTATTCGCATTTACTTCATTCCATCTACTAAAAAATGGAAACATTTTCAATGCATGTGTAAATCCAAAAATCTCAATGAATGGTGAAATTCATTTTTGTATATCTAATTTATATAGATAACATTAAATTTATATATAATGAATATATATTATTTTTATATTATGGTTAAAATTGTATATATTATGGAACCATGACCAAATTACACTGATCAAAATTTTAACACGAAAAAAATATAAGAAAAATTAAAATGTTAACACCTTGAAATGATGATTTTAATAAATAATTATTCAAAAATGGATATTTAATGGGTAGATAATACATTATATTATAATTTTATAAATTATTCAACTATGGAATGAAAATAAATTTAAATTTATTATATGTTATTGTAGATAAAATTTGAGGAAAGTTAATGTTGAGGCAAGAGATTTATTTTATAGTCACATTATTTATCAAGATTGGTTATAATTATGTTTCCGATATTGAAATTTGATGACTCATATTTCTAGAATACCAGGACTTTTAATATTTTCTATTTATATTACAAGGTTACATGTATTCCATTCATATTACTCTGTTTTAATATTCAATGGATAGAAATAATATTTTTATGGAAAACCGACCATATTTCTCTTTTTGGTTGAATATAATTTTGCTTCAATGTCAATGTTTTATATATAATATTTAAATAATGTTTTACAATTACTTTATAATTTTTTAGATTAATTTCTATCCATAGATGGATGTTGTAAAAATATTAAAAATAATATTCTTTTCATTTTCCAAATGAGTAAATTTTTAATTTTTACTGAAAATGTTATTAGAATCGTTATTTTAACAAACAAGACATGAACATAGTTTCTCATCATCAAGAACAAACAATTTTTTCAAGATTTATATAAATTTTTCTATGGTTTTCGCCAAATAATATTTTTTCCACAATATTTTATGAAATTTATTTTTATGTCAATGATGTTATTTCAAAAATAAAACAATATTTTCACTAAGAAATATTCCATATACCTTTTAAGTATTTTTATCATCAATAATGTGAGATTTTTATGTTACATAATACTTAATGGAGATAAGATACAATGATTCTATATTTATTATTTCTCTATATGGTTTATAATTATTATGATAAGAAATTTATGAAACCCAATTATTTTCCATGAATTATGATCTGATGAAATGTTTAGATGTTCATGAAACCAATTTATTTTACATGGGTTATGATATTGTGAATGTTTTGTAAACTTATTTAACTCATATCTCTGATTTTAATTATGTGAAATATTGTTCTAGAATTATATATTTCTCTAATTCATTGCGAAAATATGGATATCCAATGAGATAATAAGTTCTAGAATATGGAGTGAACTACATTTAGTCTGGGACTTTGTCCATAATGATAGTCTTGAGAGTGATGCTTGACTAAGGATATGATGGAATAAAGAGTGAACCTAATCCACAATGATACTTTTTGTAGTGATACATGGATAAAACAATTTCTATGATTATGTGTATGCCAAAAACATATGTCTTATGAAAATGGATCATGTTCTTTGATTCCTTTGTTATTCAGATCTTATAAAATACCATGAAATTTAACATAATTCTAGATTATGATATATGAAAATATCAATTTGTTTTTCAAAGGTCAAATTCATATTCTGATAACCTAATTATCATGTTTTTATTAATTGATCATTTATATCCTTATTGTTTAACCTTAATAAGATCAGTACTCACCCATTCTTATGTTTCCCTTTCTAATGATATGAATGAAGAGTTTAGTTATGATATGACTATAAAGTGTTATAGTTTTAATGAACTAAGTGGGAGATGATGTAGAACTATTCAGAAAACAATTTGTATGTATCAATGTTGGAAAAATGCTATAAATATATGATTATAGAATGGATCGTAAAGTTATATATTGAATATTGATATATTATTATGTAATATTCATGTTTGAAAAGTATTAGTCACTTTAAAATACATACCAAAGGTAGACATCCATTTTAATTGTGGACACTATGAATTTATAGTGATACCATTTGGACTTACTAATTCACCCACTATCTACAGGGATTTAATGAATAAAGTCATTATAGATTACCTTTATTAGTTTGGGGAATTTTTTATAGAGTATATTATTATATACTGAAAGAAAAGTGACGAACATGAACATAACATGATGAATTTACTAAAGGACTTATGGAAGAAAAGGGTGTATAAAAAATTTACCATCTTTATATTTTGGTAAGAAAAAGTTTCATTTTTTGTCATATCATCTGAATAAAATGTATATCGGTGGATTCTTAAAAAAAGTGTGGTTGAACATCAGACTAGTCTAACCATAGTGACATAAATACATTTTTTTATTTCTTTAGATTAATATTATTAATGCTTTATGAATAATTTATTATGGATATCTAATCCACTCACCGTGTTAACTCATAAGGGATTCATGTTCCTTTGGACTAATGAATGTTGTGAAAATTTCTAGAAATTGAACACATTGTTTATCAAACTACATGAAATGATAGTAAAATGTAGTGGATAATGGTTTTTTATTTATAGTGAATAATTGAAGAAGGGGTTGGTGTAGTGTCCCTAAATAACACTACATGGTGATAGTTCATCCCTTAACAAGGATGAAGGTTCATGAGAAATATTAGTCAACTCATGATTTAGAGTAAATAGTGGTAATCTATGAATTGAATATCTAGAGCCATTATCTTTATAAATATTTTTTTGACATATATACTAACTATAATAGTTTAATGTATAATTTTCACTAATAAAGAGTTGAATATGAACCAGAGATTGTGGTTGGATTTAATTAATTTTTGTATCTACTCAATACATTGCCACTCTAAGAAGGAGACTTAGGTTGATGATTTTATTTTTCAAAAGGATCATGTTACATATTTAGGGTGAGGACCATATAAGATCTTATATTTATGGATTTATAGAAAATGGAAATTTAAATCTTAAAGGAAGTAAAGATATACTATCTTTTTCAAATGAGGGTTCATCTATCTATCTATATAAATATTAAGGTGTCATAGAAAGAGAATGTGGAGATGTAAGAGAAGGTGAGAAATTTTCTTGAATATAAACATGATTATGATGAAAAGATAAGGTTTAGGAAACATGTATGTGCCACTTCAAAACTAGTCTTGTAAAAAGAGCTATTTTAATAATCTTAATGATCCTAATTCTCAATTTATCTTAAAAGTATAAAGCTGTATATAGATTTGAAAAAGTATTTTCGGTGGGTAAATATAATGGTTGATATCAATGAGTATGTATATTGGTTATTTTTTTAAATAATGTCAACTATGATATAAAATTTTATAAGGAGTTTTTAAAACTTTTACCCATAATAGAACAAAAACGGGAAAACATAACTTGGGATTTCCTTATCAGAATCCCAAAAACATCTAATGTCTATAACTCTATTCAGTTTGTATTCAATCTCCTTGAAAAGTAAAAATAATTCACTTCTATGATAGATGATTTATATTTTAGTAAACTTGATTTTATATATATATTAAAGAAGTGGTAATGTTTCATAGTGTAAAAAAAAAATCAGTATTTGATTGAGAATTATGGTTTACCTCATGTTTCTAGAAACTTCATCAGCATGATCTAGATAAATAGTTTTGTTTCAACACTTCTTATCATCCCCAGATAGATGCTCAGTATGGGATAACCATTAAAACACTAGAGGATATATTAGGATCCAATTAATTGGGTTTAGAATTTTTTTTGGATCAATACCTTCCTCTGGTCGATTTTTCATACAACAGTAGATTTCACTCATTTATTCACATAGCCCCTCAATAATACCTCAATGGAAGTAAGTGAAAAACATAGACATGTTGTGATGAAATTGGATAAAGAAAGATAATGGGAACATAGTTATCAATGTAAATAGAATATATAGATATTTCCAATTTGAAACACATTAAGGTAGATCAGAGTCCACAAAAGATTTATGCTAACAGTAATTGGTGAGATCCTGAATTTGAGGTTGGTGAGAATATATTCCGTTGAATTTATCTACAAAAAAAGGTTTTGATATTTGGATAGAATGGAATGTTTATACCTAGTTATATGGGTCAATTTGAGATTCTTGAACAAGTTGGGGCATTATCTTATCACTTGGAACAACCAATAAATCGCTCTCAAATTTATGATGTTTTCCTTGTATCTGTTTTGAAGAAGAACATACTATTCCCTTCACATTTATTAAACTCATAGGATATACCACTTGAGAATAATATTTCATAAGATGAAAAATTGTTATAAATATTTAATCTTAGAGATAATGATCTATGAAACATAACTACTTTGGTTAAATAAAAAGTTTTATTGACTTGGATAGATATTAATAATTGGTTTTGATGAATTTATTATGGATATATAATCTTCTATAGAATTTAACACATAATGGATTCATGTTCTTTTAGACCGATGAATGATAAGAAACTTTCATGAAACTAGGGAGAAGGTTGGTCAGTACACCTATGATGACACTACCATATAGTGGATAAGGGTTTTTAATTTATAGTGAATCTTAAAAGAAGTTTATGAGATGTTTTTCTTATATAAAATGATATTTTAAAAGATTATTCATTACAAAAAATGTATCTTCATGAGAAAAATTACTCGAATCATGATTTGGAGTTATAAGAGGTAATCATTGCATTAAGGATCTGAAGGAATTAACATTATGGGGATTTGTGTGACATCTATACAAACCATAACAGTTTAAGGTATATATTGAAAAATAAAAGATCGAATATGCACATAAAAATTTGTTTTGATTTGATTAATGATTACGACTACTCAATAAATTACACACTAGGAAAGGGAGAATGGTGGATAATGCTTTGACTCAAAAGGGTAACATTATCTTAACTATGATGAGGATAATAAAAGATACAATATATATGGATTTACAATTAAAGGACCTTGAAATCCTAAATAAATGAGTTAAATATTCTCTTTATTAAACGATGGTTCAATAAACTATCAATATAATGGTTAAAGAGGCACATAAGGAGGATGTGAAGCTATAAAAAAATGTGAGGAATATTTATAAGAAAAAAAATGCTTTTTATGGAATGATATGGTTTAAGGACTAGGTATGTTCCCCTTAAATACTATACTTGTGTAATGTGATATTAGAAAAAGATAAAATTTCATCATTCTCTATTAATACAAGAATTAGAAAGATTTATATAGATTTTAATGGGTATTTATGGTGGGAAACATGAATAGATAATTTTAAAAGTATGTATGTTAGTTATTTATATGTAATCATGTTAATTCTGAGAGATATAAGTCTAAGGATATATCATATCCATTACCAATACAACACCAGAAATGGAAAAACCACCATGTATTTTGTTATTGGACTCCCAAATGCATATTATTTCCATAATTTGATTAGGATTATAGTAGTTTTACTTACGAAGTTAACGAAATTCATTACTATTAAATAAGATTTATCTATTGATCAACATAGTGAGAATTATATTAAGAAAATGTAAAGGTTTCATGGATTATTGAATTATATTGTATATAATCAAGATATTTGGTTTAAATAGAGGATTTCGAAAAGTATTTAACATAATCTGGATATGGGGTTGTGTTTTATTACTACCTATTATCCTGAAAAAAAATTGTTAGTATAATAGAATCATTGCAAAACTAAAAGATATGTTTATATTATATTCTATGGATTAAAATTGTAATTGGGATTAGTAACATCCATTTTTGAGTTTTAGACAACAATATCATCCAATAATGTATTCAGATGGATCCTTGGGAATTATTGTATGAAAAAAAATTGACAACATAGGCATATAAGGATGAAATTGAATAATGAAATCCATTAAAAACTATGTTAAATTGGGAAATAACCAAGATAGTTAGATCTGTTCAGAAAAAAATCAAGGAAACTCAGATTAAAAAAATGAGTTATGCTAATAATGGTTAGTGAGATCTAGAATATGAGGTTTTTGAGAAGGTATACTGGAGAACTTATCTATAGAATAAGGTTATTTTATTTGTAAAGAAGGGAATGTTGAGCCCAAGGTATATTTTTTCATGTGAGATTTTGGATTGAGTAGGGAGTTTAGCTTATCATTTGGACCTCCCACTATACCTATATCAAGTTCAGAATATATTCTATGTATCTCTCATATGAAATTACATACCATATGATTTACATATATTGAACTCATGCATTATACAATTGGATAATAATTATTCCTATAATGAAAAACCAGTACAAATTATGTATCTTAAAGATAAATCTCCATTGAACATGACTACTGGACTGGTTAATATTCCTTTGAGTAACAAGAAATTTGAGGAAGCTATATAGAAACCAAAATATGTGATGAATTAGAGATAACCTCATTTTTTATATCAAAGTGATGAATTTTCAAGTAATAAATTAATTTCTATGGGAGTATAATCTAACACCACAATATTTTATATGTATTTCCTTTGAAATAACATTGAGGTGTTCAATAGAATTCTATACACACAACCCTGTGTCTATATGAACTATGATATAGTCAAACATTCTAACCTAGCTATTAAGTTTGATGGTATAAATAGTAATGACCACATTATGAATAATATAAGAACAAAGGATTTAAACTTAAGAGGCCCAATAATTATATACATAAATACTGCATCATTTGAGGTAAATATACCAAATATAAAACGATTATAAATTCCAAGAAATCATAATGGTTTAGTGTATTTGGGGACTATATAAATAAACATCTTATTTCATGAATTACCATAAAAAAAACACAAAAAATATCTTCATATGAACACCTTTATAGAGATATCATACATATAACCAGCTATCAAAACATAGTGAATGAAAACATAATAAAAAGTGCTCTCATATGCTCATAAATGGTAAACACAGTAGATATGAATCCATGACCATACAAAAGAATACAAGTATTCAAAAATAATCATATATAAGGATGTTATACACAATCAATTTAACATCCTTAATCACGAGTCATGGAATAAACAATTTTCTTAATAAAAAGGAAATATTCAAAATAATGGAATCATTAATCAATTATGATCCATGAGAACATAATAAAAAATTATGAATGTTAAAAAAATTATAAAATTGAAAACATGTATAAATATAAAAATATTTAATCATTAAGTTAATGATGTGAAATCAAATCCTTACATTTATTTATATATATGAAACTAGCTCTAAGCATAGACATCAGGACATGAAGACACGCCCACACCTAAACATATAGACCTAAAACCAGGTCCACACATCGGGTTTTGAATATGAAATTAGGTTCAAGTATAAAATAGTTATCTCATTAGTCTTCAAAACATTCCCAATGCACTAGAAGGATATAATAGACCAAACCATCACATAATCACAACCCATTCATTTGTATTCTACATGATTAGGAAAACATTTACCATTTCATCAAAACATAGCCAATGGAATAGAAAATGTGGTTTGTCAATATTTTATTATCATAACCATATACCATCTAGGGAAATAATAAGGATCATATAATATAATCATATCACCAAGAAAACATAAGTAAAATCAAAGTACGTAATCATAGATGAAATTTTCCTTTAAAATATTACTTGTAACATTTTAGGAGGAAAATACCGTTTTCATTTTTAAACCACTCAGTCAAAATACTGACATTTAAAATATATTAAGGAAAACATTTTCATTGAAAGGTAACCCATATAAATTTAAAGTAAGATTAGAATATTTAAGTGATCATGACCATAGAAAATTATAGTCATGCATTAATCAATATAATAATAATTTTTGTTATACATTATGTAGATAGTACCTTATTCAAAAAACAACAAGTGTATTATCTTTATATCTTTTTTTAAAAATAGTATTTGAATAGAAATGGATTTTAATAAAAAATGATGAATAGTTTATTTTTTTATTATCTTTAAAATAATGGATGTGGAATAAAAATTATTTCTATATGAAAGAGGTTAAATTATGTTGGCTTTCTATAAAAAAAAATTGATCCATTTTCAGTTCCAAAGAGATAAAAAATATAAAAAAAACATCAATATTCAATAAATAACTAATGGTCAACAAAACTAAATAGGATTTCTCAGATAATTATTATATATTTTCCCCAAATAGAAATTTAGGCACAGTTAATCCTCATTAGAATGTTATTGAAACATATATATCTTACCTCAAGTCTTATCTTTCTTGGTATTCATTAAAATATCGTATTCATTGAGAGGCCTCGTTTATCGTACACTTTAGAAATGAGAGTTCTGTAATATGATAAAACAATTAACTATATGACGCATTGAGGGATTTGAGGAAGGGGATTAGTTAGTTTTTTCCTCTATAGGAGGCTCATGAAATGAGAGGAAGAGAAGAGAGGTGGTGTCCGTTTATAAGTTAGGGAGATGAAATAAATGAAAATTTTAAAAAGACAGAAATATGGTAATGTCATACAAAATACAAATAATTCCAAATTAAAAATATATTATGGTCTAAAAACTAAATTAAAATTAACATAATTTATGAAAAAAATCAACCGTTTTGTTATATTTTAAACCTTATCTCATACGTAACCCCTTGGGTAAACCCATTTAATCTTAACTATGGTAAAAAAAATCATTTATAATTCATTTTGAAAAAAATATATGTTTACCTTATTAAGTAATATTAATTATTTTCACTAAAAATAAGGAATAAATTTTATAAAGTGAAATTTTTTTAATAGGTAGTAATTACTTCTGAAATAAACCCTCAAAATGTAAAAAAATAATAATTCCCAAAAAAATGTATTTTTAAGTAGAAGTTTGCGTGTATAACAAAATTAAGAATAATTTCAATAAAAATCAAATTAATTGATTTTTTTTAGAAAAATAAAGTACTTTCATTTTAAAATCAATTTAATGAAAAATGGAACTTTATAAATACAGAAATGGAAAAGATAAATTTTTATAAAATCAGTATTTTTCTCAATTCAATAAAAAAGTAATAATTTCCAAAAAAATCATAAAATTTCACCCTATATTTGTTTTTATATGGTGATTTCTAAAATAAAACACTTTTTATAAAATAAAATTATAGGAATTATAAGAAATTAATTATAATAACCACATACAATGTGTAATAAAGAACATTTAAAAGAAAATATATTTTTAAAGAATAAAATATCATTACTGAAAATTGAGTAATATTTATTATGAATTAATCAAAAAATATTATCATATAGAACAATTATATGTATTTTTAAAAATATTTCTAATCATATTTATACAGCTTATTTAACGGTTCTGCTATAATTCTATACTATATTATGATATATTTAGACTCGAGGTTTCATGAATCATAATATATCAAAGAAATGAATGTTATTTGAAGAAATATAAGACATGAAATCTTATAGTATTATATTATTCCCCATTAAAAAAAATTCAGGGTACTATAAAAGTACTATAGCAGTATAGTTGTAGCGGTGGAATAGTAGCAGCGGCGGTACTGTAGCGATGGAGGTATTGTAGCAGGTATTGTAGTGAAAAATGTACTGTAGCAGGGACTATAGCATCGTGGGCACTGTAGCAGTACTATCCACTGAGGGTTTCGCCCAAGCCTTTTAAAAGAAACTAAGGTTTCTCTATCCTCATCACATCTTCTAATTCCTAAATAGAATCTTAACATTCATGGTTTCACCACGAAACATTTACTAGGTGATTGATCTTATTCCACGTCAATTTATATCTATAATTAATAATCTCCAATGGTTGTTCCTGATAAGATAGCTATAACTCTATTGGTATGACCAATTAGTTCAGTAGAACTAATGGAAAAGTTATAAACATCATTAATAGAGATACATAAAACACCTCATATATGCAATAGATATATGGTGGAAGCTCTTAGAGATAAGAAAATGTCACTATAATTTCAAGAATTTTTATGGGATCGATATATCTAGGGATCAAATTTTAATTCATTCAAAATTCCATAACCTTTTTACGAGGATAAATTCATAACAATACCTTATGGCCAACTTCGAGATCTATATCTCATTGATGATTTCAAGACTAACATTTCTGTCACCTTGGAGATGACATGATGTTATTTTGAATAACTCTAACATTATCTATCATTTACTTATGTATTTCATGTCCCAATAATATTATTTCTCCAAATTCATCACAGCATGATCAATTATTTCACTTATTTTTATAATGGGATACATAAGGATCTATATGTATTCTTTAGTTAAAGATATTTTTTGTAAGAAAATTATACCAAAGGAAGGTTCTAATCCCAAACAACTTCTAAATCTATAAAAATGACCTTAACAAGAATTCTAGAGTTTGAATGGTCCTCTCAGACTGACCATCTATCTGAGGATGATATTTATTATTGAAACTCATCTATGTATGTAAATCTTGCTAATTAATTCTCTAGAACATTGAGGTAATCCTCAGACCCCAATCCAATATAATATAATTAGGTTTTCCATTCATCATAACCACTTCCTTAATGTATATCTTAGTAATCTAATAAATTGATAATTTTTCTCTAATAGAAATGAAATGTGATCATTTTCTAAGGTGATTGAATACAATCCAAAAAATATTTCACCCTTTATCTCTTTTTGAGAGTCTAATAGTTAAATATATCGTAATGTTTTCACATTTTGGTTTTTGATGGGTAATGGTTATAACAATCCCTTAAAATTGTATCTCTTATCCTTAACTTACTGACTATAATTCATTGGGATATATAATCTGTAATATCTTTTATTATTTTATACCACTACAAATACTCTTTTAGATCTTTATAATTATTTATACTTCAGTGATTAATAAATAATGATAAACTATGTGCTTCATCCAACAACAAATTCTTTATATCTAGTATTGATTTCCCACATACTCGGTTCTTAAACCTTATCATTCCATCATAATCCTAGTTGAACTCATGGAAATTTCTATCATTTTTCTACAATTTCAAATCCTCCTTATATTCCTATTTATTCCTCACATGGATGGATGGTTGAAAATTCATAAATGAAAAATATGATATGTCCCCTTTGTTCATGACTTTAATATCCACCATATAATAATCCATAAATATTGTATCTATTTTAATTATTATTAGGGATATACTAAATTGGTATTTTTGACTCAAACAATCATCCTCTTTATTCAATTTCCTATGGTTGTAATTTATTAATCAGTCATAATATTTAATTTACTCCAACCACCTTCTCTAGATAATATTCAAATATATCTGTATAAATATATACATAAAGACATTTTAATTAATATATATATCACACCATTCACTAAATAGTAAATGAATATATATTTTCAATACAAAAGTTAAAACTGAAAACTCAAAATCATGAGGTTTGTAAAGTTTCTCATGAATTTGAAATTAGTGTGAGGAATAAGATGTCACCCAATAATTTTGTATAAGGACCGATACTAGACCCTTCATTAATTCATCACTATACATTAAAAACCCTTCTCAAATATTGGTCAATGTTTGTACAAATACACTAACCAACATTATTTTGAGTTCTATGAAATTTTTTACACATTCATCTATCTAAATGAAATACCATCCCTTCTATGTTAACTATGTATGTTGATAAAACATCAATGAGAAATATCTCACAATGTTGAAATATATCCAACTAAACTAAGAAATATATGAGTCTCTATTATTACGGTTTATTTTTTAAATTGGCCAATAACTTCTATCTTTGGAGGATATACCAATATATCATACCATGAATTTATATTACAAAAAAAATGAGTCTCTCAAAAGACAAAATTCACACATGGTAAATTTGGGATGTAACTTATCCTTCCTTATGTTATTCATAAAAATGCCCATATTTTCTTCACTATCTATTTTGATACTCAAATATATAAAAATATCATCTATAAAGACAACCTAAAATTGATCATTGTGATGTCTATAAACTCTATACATTAAATCCATGAATATGATAGGATCATTGGTAAATTTAAACGGTGTTATTATAAATTAATAATCACTGTGACTCGTATAGAATTCTATCTTGGTTATATCTTCATTATTTTCCATGAATTTATGATATCCATAATGAAATTAAATCTTGGAAATGTATTTATATCCACAAAGTTGATCAAAAAAGTCATCAATAAGTGGTATACAACAGTTGTTCCTAATAGTCATTTTTTATGGTCTCAAAGATCAAAGAAAATATTCATTGGGATATATTTTTTTATAAAAAAATAACATTTTTGACCCATGTTGATTCTCTAAGATGTTTGAATCCTTCATCATGAGTATCCTCAAGTCACTTATTCAATTATTACAACACAATCATGGTCATTATATATGTTTTCATTAAATTAATTATAGAACTAGCCATGAGTTCTTTGGAATATACAACATATTGATTTTATGGGAAGACTAGTAATGTCCTCAGAAAATACATTAAAAAAGTCTTAAGAAAAAAGAATACATTTTATTTTGAGTTTCTCCCTAACCATTTGAGATATATATACTACATGAGTTGACAGTAAGACCCATAAGATAGAAGAAACATACTTGGGAAGTTCATATACCTTATCACACTAAAAGTAGATTGTATGTTGATTCAAAATATAAAACATGGCTTAACTTTATTGGAAGTTGGTTTAGGGTATATATAGTGAGATCAAATTCATGCCCAAAATCACATCAAATTTAACTAGAAATGGAATCAAACATTTTTTAGCAATAAAATTCCCACATTTTTAAATCAAATAGGAGCAACAGAAATAATATTAAATCATCATTCCATTAGGAATTTTCACTACTAACTCAATATATAATCATTTAGGTTATACTATGTTTCTATATAAAAGTTCCATTTAAATATAATTGTGGGTGTAGAAAAAAAATACATCATTCATTATAGATTTTATAATATGTGTCCTTTCCCAATTTAATTCTCACATCCCACGTCATTCATTATTAGCTCATGATATTTTTTCCTTTTTCTTTGAAATATAGTGGTTTCTAAGGCCTATTATCCTCAATATACCTTATATTATGGCAATGATTCACATAGTTTCCAAACTATTTTCATATAAAGAACCAATGTGTGGGTTATGTATTCAATTGACATATTTATATATTTATTTAATTGACTAGATTCTTTAAATTAGTTCATGTATATTTTTGTCTATGTCTAGGATTCTCACACTTGAAATATTTCCTTATTCCTTTTAGTGAATCGCCTGAGTGATCCTTCTCACATTTTATTCTTGTACAATGTTGAAACATATTCTTCCCTTTTTGTGACATACCACTGAAGCTCCCATGAAACTCAATCATCCTTTTATTTCCACCAGAACTCTGATGGTTTCTATGTTCCATTTCCATATTCAGTTCACATCTAAAAATCCCATCATAGATTCCAAATTCACATATATCTTATACCTTTTGAATACTTGGTTTCAAATCACAAAATTAGTGATCATTCTTTCTTTTTAGGTTGATGGTAAAAGAATAAATTTAACTCAAAATTCATGTAATATTTTCTTCTTTTGTATCAATAGATTAATCATATTTTTACATAAACTCTACAAATTCCCTCTACATTTTAGTGTTTAGATTGAAAAGTACTTATTTATGAATACAATCTTAAACTCTTATAATTACATGGATTTTTTTCATACTTCATTATATTCTTGATAAGATTCCAAAAATGATAAGATTATTTTTTCTAAGTGATAGAAATCAAAGATAAGTTGCTCATTTTTTAGGAAATGAAGAAAAAATATATTTTACATCGGGATGATAAACTGCTCAGAAACTCAAGGATCAAAAGACCAATATATGGATGGTGTCAGTTGTCATATAAAATATTCGGTGGAATGTTTCACCCACCTTATTTTATTTGTCAGTTCAATTTTATCCACATTACCATATATATCTTTTGATATCTACACTAGATTACTCAGAAGATATTGAATCCCATCTCCTAACCCCTCTTCTTTTTTAAATTGATGGTCATTGTATTAGTCGTCACATTTTTTTCACATGATTTATTTTAGTTCCATCCACGAACAAAAACCAAAAAACATAGTGTTAGTATAAAGACACAAAAATCATTTTGAACAATCATATATTCATAAAAATCATTAATGAAATTCCCCTAAATTATGAATCCTTCTTAGAGATCTTTGACACCTTAGGTTTAACTAAGGTCATTAATGTTCTTCATCAATTCATATCTTTCATAATTGTTTATAACAGAAATTTAAATTAACCCTATCATGTCCCCTAATAGATTCAAACTAGGTGTTCAGTATTAGGCCCACTCATTGTGCTCTGGTGATGATTGAGTTAAAACTCAATTAACATATTTTAGAGCAGTTTCCCTAGGATCCTATGTTCTACAGTCTCATCCACTATCCAATATCGATACCTGGATTTATTTTATATGAAAACCACACAATCTAAAATTTACAAAAACCATAACATATTACCATTTATATAGATTTTTTCCCAGGTTATTCTATAGTGTATTATAACTATAATTTCCAAATATGAACTAAACCATGATTTCACAAAAACTAAGGTGAAACAAGAATTACATAAAAAATATTTCAACAATTGAGAAGAAAATAAAAAATATAACACAATTATAAATTCCCTAAATACAAAATTTTTAGTTTCATTGGAAAATACATATATAAAAAAATTATTTCACAAAGGATATTTAATATATCATACATAGTTCTTTATATTAATAACCATCTAAAAATATCACACATAGAACCTTCTATCAAAACACGGGAAAGGAAAATATTGTTATGGGTGAGCTCAAATACTCAGTAAGGGTAATCATAGGAGACATCAACCAATGATTTTACATGAGCGTATGGGTATGAGAATATAATCATAAAATAAAGAAGTTATACCCAATAAATATATTATATTTATTCATGATTCATTATATAATTATTTGTCATAGTGTAATAATATATTCATAATTTGGAATCGTCAATAATCAATAATGGACCATGAGAGCATAACATAAGAATAAGAATTTGGATTAAACATAATTCTATAACATTGTGAACAAGTATAAATATAAATAGGTATAGTCATCTTTTTTTGGACATGAAATTAGTTCATCACATAAATCTATATAAATTAAACCAAGTATACACATACACTTGTGGATATTCAAATAGTTCCACATATAAATTTGTAACATGAAACCAGGTCTACACATTATGTTGTGAACATGAAATTAGGTGCATGTATAACATTGTTATTCCATTAGTTATATATATTTAGCCAAACATTTCAAGGGATAAAAAATTATAAAATATCACATAATCCAAATCCATTCATTAATATATAATAATATCAGGAAAATAGTTTCTATTTCATCATAACCTATCTCGTGAAAAAATAGATTTCATTAATATTTCATCATTATAATAGACTATAATGAGAAATTATAAGTAATGTATGATAGAATAATATCACTAGTAAAGAATAAGTAAAATAAAAATTTCATCATAGAATAAATATTACTTTAAAATATAATTTGGAATATTTCTTTTGATAATACCCTTTTTAATTTTGCAATCAAATATTCAAAATAAAATTATTTCCAAAAAATCCAAGAAAAATATTTCTCTGAAAAGAACCATGTAAATCATTTAAAGGATGCATCAAATCTTCTAGTGTTCACGATAGAGGTAAATTATAATCATTTAATAATTGTTCTAATTTTTTTAACTCTTTCAGTATAAATATCCTTGTTCATAAAATGACAAGAAGTTTGATTTTTATCCTTTTATAAAAAAAGTAAGTCATTGATAAAAATGGATTTAAGAAATCATTGAATAAGTGTTATAACCATTTTTGAAAACATTTTTGAAATAATTGATATATAGTAAAAATTATTTCTATCTAAAAGAGAATGAATGAATTTGGATATTTTTAAATACATTATCTAAACCATTTTGCGTACGAAAGAGACAAAAATGGTACTAAAAATTTAAAAATCCTGAAAAAACTAAAGAAAAAGGAAAATAAATGTGGATTAATAGTTAAAGATCATATAAATTGACTAAATAGAAATTGAAGAGTACTAAATAATGAATAAACAATAAATTGAAACAAAAATCCCTTACCACAAGTCTCATCATTCATCAAACATGTTCACGTCTCCTATTCATTAGGAAACCTCATTTGAATTGCACATTGAGACTTGAAACAATGGTATTCAGATTGAAATAGTACCTATAATATGTGGTTATGGATGTTATTGAAGGGATTATGGAAGAGAATGGATGATCTAGGAGGCCCATGACGTTTGTGGAAAAGAGGAGATGTGATGTTATTTTAAAAGGGAGGGAGGGGACACACATTGAATTTTTGAAAAGAGTAGAATATTATAATTTCATACTAAAGAAAAATTATTCCAAAGTAGAAAAAATACTTGGAATAAACTATATGGTAATAATACCTTCATACAAAAAATCAAGTGTTTCATGATATTTTGAACCCTATGTATTATGTTAACCTCCTCAAAAAACCAATTTTAACCTTAACTATGGTAAAAAATTTATACTATTTTAAATATAAACTAGGAAAAAAATATAAGTTGAAATTATTATATAAAATTTATTATATTTATTCCAAACATTGAATCAATTTTACATGATTTAATTTTTATAACTGGCATAAATTTCCTTTCAAATATTCCCGCAAAACATGATTAAATTTTTTTATGAAAATCAATCTTTAAGTAGGAAATTATTTTCATACAAGAATTAAGTAAAATTTCAATTAAAATTAAATTAATTTGAGTATATTTAAAAATAGACTAATTAAATTATAAAATCATTTTAATGAAAATGTGGATTTTTAAATAGTTGAATGGAAAAGTCTATTTTCTATAAAAATGATATTTTTCACTATTAATTGATAAATTAATATTTTCAAAAAATAAAAAAATATACACAATATAATAATTATATTACTATTTTAATAAAATTAGTTATAAAATATAATTTCTAAAAGTTTTTGATATTAATTATAACGTATGTGCAATAAGTGTAATGAAAACGAATTTTGATAAAAACAGATTTTATATGCATAAAATTTCATTATTAGAAATTGTGTACATGTTTAAGATAAATTATTCAACAGATTTTTATTATATAAACAATTAATCATATTTTTCTCGAAATAAGGATATTCTTATTCATACCGCCTATTTAAAGGATACGTTATAATGGTATGCTATATTACAATTAATTTAGACTCTGGGTTTTTACATCAAAAGATTGAATAAAAATAAAATATATTTTAAGAAAAATATAATATAAATATTATGGTGTTACTTATAAATTGGAATATTAATTATTAATTCATAATAAATAAGTATTCAAAAACTCATATTATTCTTCAATTTTTTTTAAAAATGATTTCTATGGAATTTTCACATGGGAACGTTATAATCATGTTATGAAATTTTAGGAATTTTATTTAAGTAAATTAATTTAAATTTCAAAATAATCATGTAAATAATATCACATGATGGGTTTTTAGTATTTTTCTAGAATTAATTTTTATAGAAATGTGAAAAGTATCATTTTTTGTAAGAACATTTATTTGTATTAAATTGAAGTTCCCAATAATTTTTTAAATTGATATTAGATTAAAACAATTATAATTTAAATATAAGTAAAATAATTAATTTTATTGTAAAAAATATTATAGTTTATTTTTTTATAAGTATTTTTTTGTTAAAAACACTTTTTCTTCCAAAATCTGTTTCTATGAAAGCAATGTCTCTTTTTATTTTGAAATTAAATGAATCTTTATTTAATAATGGATTTAATGAAATTTATAGATTATATATTTAGTAATATTTTTTTCATTCATTTTATGGTTTTTATTTTGGTAACTAACCCCTTTTAAACGAATTATTTCATGATTTTTAATATAAGTATCCATTAATACAAAACAATAAATGAAAACGCCTAATGTATTTAGAATACTAAATTCATAATAAATAAAAAAGGAAACTAAAACCATGTATCCTTATTTTATTCTCCATAATGAGCTCTTACATCAATTTTAGTTCTAAAAACTATATTGGTAAACAAAGGTAATATATAAAAGAAAGGGGTGATCTCAAAAGACAAGTAATGGAATAAACATGACAACGAAACATAACATGTGAGTCGAAGGTAAAAAAATGATATCATAAAATATAAGTATCATGAGTAATCACATGGGGTAATAACATAATGATTATGGTATAATAATATCATGATAACATAGGGAACATTGAAATGGCATATAACATGAAATAAATATGAGTCAAGGATAACTGCCTAGAAAATATCAGATTTTGTAGAAGGTCTCATAAAGGAATAGGTTAATACTATAATCATATACATAACATCTCATGAGAATAAATATTTACCCAATAAATTATTTCTCTATCCTGGTGAACCCGTCATATAATGTTAAAGATTTATATGCACCCTAAAATGAAATAAATCATATGACCTAAAAAAATTAGCAGTGAAAATAATTGAATTTCCTAATCTTGGATCAGTTCATAATCAATGGAAATTTCATAAAGGAGGGATTTGAAAATGGTAATAAGTAATACATTAACCTAAAAAATGAATGACAAATAATCTAGTCATATTATGTAAGAGACATATATATAGAATTTAGAATCATTCTTTAATATAAAAGGTTATCTTCATTGATGAGAAAGTTTTATAAGATCTCATGGAATATTTCTTGTGGAAAATACCCTTTTCACCTTGAAACCAACATTTAACAAAATCAAGAATACTTGAAAAAATATTTATTTGAAACAAACTTTTAAAATTTAAAATTAATTTTTAAACAAAATGGAAATTATTATAATGGGTGATTCCATATATATTGTAAAAGTTAAATAATGGATTCCTTTCACATATCTGCAAATGGTTAAAAAGTACCTCATTCAGAAAATGAAAAGAATATTCCCATCAATACATAATGTAAAAATTAAAAAATGCGTCAAATTTTCTATTATATATCATTTGTATAATGTTAAAAATATATCTAATAACATTTTTATAATAAATGGTTATATTTGAAAAATAATTTTTGACTGAAGATGGACAATGAGACAAATTTTCATAAAACATTTATCTAAATTTTTAAGTATAAATGATAGAAAAATTGTACTATTATGTTAAAATTTTATGAATAACTAGAGGAGAATAAAATTAAATGTGTTTATTATACAATGATAAAATTATTTACTTCAATGTAAACTCAATCATAAACAATCTCTACTAAAATGAGGTTGAAGCATAAACCCTTACTATCATGGAATATTTTAAATCATACACCATATGAAAAAAAAACAATAAATGAAACATTAAATAAAATTAAAATAAATAGATTCATTATATAACATTTAAAATAAGTCTTTATATAAAACTCACAAAATAAATAAGTGGTTAAAATGTCCTATGTCTCATGGATATAAAAGTGTGATGAGAAACTCTTACCTCGAGTACATACTTGTAATGTATGTCCATTATATCATTTTTGATAAAAATATACTGATTAATTTATTAATAAAATTTTAAATGTTTAACCCATTTAAATAAAATCATTTACTTCATTTTTTAATTACACATTTTATTACATAATCAGTTATGTCCACGTCAAGTGTTTTGAGGACATTTATCTCATACATTAAAAATGGCATTGGTGCATTAATCATTATCAAAGGGTTCATTGTTACATTTTATAAATAATAATAATAATTAAATAATTATCATGTTTATAAAACAATTATAATATTATCACAAACCATATAATATGGTTAAAAAACTATGTTACAGTCATGGAGACAGTAGGTTGTACATACGTATTAATAACTTTTCTATTTTTTAGTGATCATGAAGGAAATAAGTTAAATGTTTAATCTATTTAAATAACTATAATTTCATAAAAGATGTCATTTTTTTAAATACCCTTATATATACATATCCTGTGTTGTGATACTAATAAATAAATCACATGACATCATAAGGTGGTACTCTACCATACACAAAATTGACGTTATCATTTTCAATGGATTATAAGGTATGAACTTATATGATATATTACTTTTAAAGAACTATTAATATTTAATTAATATAATATATAAATATTAAATACATTGCTCTGAATATTAGTGTGAAGTGATGATGGAAAATGAATTACACTGGTTCACGAGATGGTAGTCTGCTGTATACATGATTGGCTGTTTCTTTTCCCATTTGATGGAAGACGAGATGGATGTAGGTTATGAAATTTACAAAATAATATATAATTATATAGTAGATAATTATTTTATTATATAAAAATTATATCGTAATACTTTAAGAAGGTGGAAGAATGAATAAAACAAATCGGTTCAGTAAAGTACGATACCACTTCTTCTGACCATCTCTATTGTATTATAAATTAATCCCCCTAGATTGGAATTTTGATCAAACCAAGTGAACTAGGAAATTTTATAGGATTTAAGGAAATTAGTATGTGAGGTATTTTCTAAAAATGTATTTGGATGTGTGAATTGAAGAGGATAGGGTGTTCCCTTTATAAGTGAGGAGGCGTGACATTTTTGTAAATACCCAAAACAATTCAACAATGGAAAGGAACTCTCATCCAATTTTTGTAAAAAATTGATAAATAGTGGTTAAATGGGATATATTAATGAAACAAACATAAAAAATTAAAAATTTAAACATTTGTTACCTTTGTTTTCATTAACCTCTATATTTACTCACTTTTTACCATTTTAATTGTTCTCCATAGTAAAAAATTTTTAACTATTTTTTATTAATTATGATGAAAAAGTAAGATTAAATTATAAAATAATATTAATTATACTAATTATGAATATGGGATATATTTTATATAATTAAAATTATATAAGTTTCATATTTCAATTTAAAATTAAACGTGTAAAACATGTATTAAAGCAGGTTTTCAAGAAATACAATTTTCAAGAAATAGATATTATTATATTTAATATGCAATTGAAAATAATAAGTATATGAACATAAATTTATATTTATAGATATATAATATATGAATTTCATTTAAATAACTCATCATTATGGTAAATTTTAATCAATTTAAATAGAAAAAATTATGCACTTTAAAAAAGTTTTCAAAATAATTCATCTTTAATTTGAAAATTAAACTTATATACAAATATATTATAAGTATTATTTAAATAAAAATAATTGTATTAAATATAGATAAACAATACTTCTGTTAATTTTATATCAAATTAAATTAATAACGGGAGTATTAAATTACTAAATTTTGTAGAAGAAATGACAGTTTTACCGAAAATCGTTATTTTCCACTATTCAATGAAAAAAAGATATTTTCAAAAAATACCAACACTTAATTATAAGTAGATATTAATATTATTAATTAAGAATTAATGATAATTTTATAAAATATAAAATCATAAATTTTCAAAAATTAATTTTAAACATTTATCAAAAAAACAACAGAAATAATTTTTTCTAAAAAAACATATTTTTGATGAATAAAATGACTTTATAGAAATTTGAGTACATATTTATAATTAATTAATAAATAAAAATAGATTATATAAATAATTTAGAGATATTTTTTATAATATTTCATTCTTATTCCCATAGACAATTTTAATTTATAAGTCATAACAGTCATGTTTAACTAATAATATTATCATAATATATCATGGTTTATTTAATCATAGTTTTTGGTATTATATACAGTATCAAACCTAGTGTTATATTAAAACATTGGGGTGTTACATTATAGCCACTAAAATAATTTTCATCCTCACAATTTGTACATGTCATTAGTTTTTCATTTGAAAATTCCATTTTAGAAAACCCACATTGTAAAAAGGGTTATTAAATATTCCTCTTAAAAGTAGGAAAGTAAAATACAAAGGTCAAATTGGAATAAAAAATAACAGGGATTGCATTTATCATAATATTGGTGTGATGTAAAAATAAAAACATGGAATAAATAAGTAAATATTTATGGAGTGTGGTAGATATAATTTATTGGAATAAAAATAATGATCAAAAGAAATTTAACAATAACAAAACCATAAATATATTATGAGTTAAAAGAATATCAATTCATAGAATATAAATAGAATTGGATAATTTTTCTTCAATATCATCTTCCAGAAGTTTTGGTATTATTTTTCTATTAAGATAGAGAACACCCAAAAAATAAACATATATGATATCTTTATATTTATAAACATGATTATATCCTTTGGTTGTGCTAAGATAAATTCACACTTTATGTCTTACTCTAAGGAATTAATATCCAATATGAATTTTTTATGATAGAAGCACGAAAATTTGTTTTTAATAGATCATAATATCTATAAAAGAGTAACTATATATTTATCTTATCATTATTAAAAGAAAAATGGTTAGCACAATTTATGATAATACCCAAAATAAATATAGATATATTAATCTCTAAAATTCCCCAATAAAACAAAAAGTTTTATCATAGATCATTCCTTAAATAAATAATCCAATATCCCAAAATACCTTAATAACCTCAACATAAATTTATTATAACCTCATAGGACTTCTAATTACCTTAAATTACATATCTAAAGATATAAAATAACTCTTACTAAATAATGCTTTATGTTAAAACTAAAGGTTAAATATATCTCATCCTAATAATATGTTTCTGAAATTATCTTTAATCGCCTCAAAATCGTGAAAATTAAGAAAATTTTAAACCTCTAATATGCTTTCCAAAATCAAATTATTATTTATACACCAAATCATTTATAAATTAAATTATCCTAACCATGGAATCAAAAATTCCAATCATAGGAGTTTCACCCTTGTCCCCCATCAGTTGTGAGATCAAGACCTGTGGCCTTTTTAGATGTGATGGGTTATCACATGGCTTTCTGGTTGTCCTTTTTCTAAAAAAATAGATAAAAAAGTGATAATCATATTCATAATTAACCTTGATCCAACTATGTTATCATGAATATGATGAAAAAATTTAAAAGTACCATTATTCATCCAATAACCTTTTTTATCCTTGAAGTTTTTCTATCGAGATCGTTATTTACTAAAAAACCATATAATTTTAATGGAGTATAGATATATCAATATCAATCATATATCAAAGATTATATTTTCCTTAATCATGTATATTTTAATAAAATATCACCTTATCATTGAATCATCTTTCTAAATAATTATTACCATTCAATTCATTGTTTTAATTAATTAAAGAAAACTATTGCAGAATAAATAATAGAAGTTTTCAAATTCTTATAACCAAAATTAGGTAAATAAAATACCTGAATGACATGATTTTTGAATTCCAATAACTAAACACATAAATCATTACACTTTAATGATTTTTGTAACATATAGCCTTAGGAATTAATCCATGGATTGAGGCATTTACAGAGGTAGTGACCAAGCTCCCCACATCTACAACATTGAACTGTTAGTGGCCCCTTAGGATAAAAATTATTTCCACGTGTCTTTTAAATAACACTATTCATTTTTCTACACAAATTTTCTTCTTTTTTCCCTCATTTTCCACACATAAAGCATCTTCTCATTCCTTTAAATATGTTTCGGGGTACCTCTTCCAACATTTTTAACATGTATACAATTGAATCTTTTTTTATCAACTTTAACACTTGAACTTCCTGACAACAACATCCTTATATTCATTGATATGTTCCAAAATTGAATAATGTTACTAATGTTAATATATTTCGAGATAGATCATTTGGAATGATTATAATATATGAATCTTCTATTCCTATTCAGTTGGAATTTATTTAGGTAAATTATTTCACATCCCATGAAATTGGTAGTGGGAATGCATTCACCTATTTCCTACCATTATCTAAAATGAAAAAAACAATCCACATCATAATTACTTCACATGGAAAATGGATACTTGTTAACAAAGAATGGATAACTTATAAATGATAAGTATATCCAAACTTATGATTAAATAGTTTTAAATCTAGTTTATCCATGGTAACATTTCATATTAGGTTATATAACCAAACAATTTTTTTGATTCCATCGAAATGGTTTGTAAAGAGATGGTGTGTTTCCAAAGAAAATATGACAGGATTTTCAAACTGGGTGTGAAATATGTCCCATTTTCATGCACCAGGAGATCATCAACCACTTCTCAATAAACCATTTTCAATGTTTTTACCCCAAGGTACAACTATTCAAGTGCGGCAACCACTTTGAGTATTCAAAGATGGATAAAATTTCATGGAAACCACTTTCTTTACCCTTTACTACAATTCATGTATGTTTAAATATACATTGAATTATCCTCAAACATAACCCTAATTTTTTCACTAGTGTTTTCTCATCATAGTATCTAAAGGATATCTAAAACATTCATATGATTCCAACTATAGTGACCATGTTCTTTTACATGTATTATTTTATGATTCTTAATATAAATATCGATTAATATATAATAAGGACCGAAAAGGCTTAGTTTATTTGAAGGAATCTGTTCATAATAGATCTAATAAAAAATAAAACATGAAATATATATTTTATTCACCATAATGAGGTCCTAAATCCTTTTGATATCCAAAACCAAATTATGATAACTATGGGAATAAAAAAAAGAAAGTGGTGATCTAAAAATCTATGTAAAGGAATAAACAAGATAATAAAACATAACATATGAGTCAAAGGTATGTCATGATATCATAAAATTTAAGGCTCATGACTAGTAACATTGGAAAAGAATATAAAGAACATAGTACAATAATATCATTTTAACATACCAATGTAGAAACAATATATAACATGGAAAAAACATGATTCATAGATAAATCCCTAGAAAATATTGTTAGAGTTGGTGTTCGAAGAACCAACTATTTGTACTTTGATTACATGAATGTACACTTATTATATATTGTTCATTGTTCGGCATGACTATAATATAATAATGTCTTGAAATATTTGTTCCAGTAATAAGGTCATGTTAGATCCCTGCTATGATGAGAACATTGAAATGCTATGACAATATTCTTAAATAAAGTTCTACGGTTTGATGACATACTATGATAGGACACATAGTATATAGATCGTCATGTGCGAGTACTTGTAAGAAGAAGAGACTCTCTCTCTCATTGAGTTTACACTTGGTAATCTCCAAGATGGGAGATTATGAGAACAGACCCACCAGTAGTAATTCCACATGTCTGGGTGTCATCAGACATTACTATCTATGAGTGTGTGTAATGGTCCTTAGATTGGAAAATTATCATTAACTAATGTCATGACTCACACACTTAGATTTGCTAACGAAAATCATCACGAAGATAGTTGGTGGGAAGTAGGGTACGTTGGGTGCGTCACGAATGACATGTTGTTAATGGATAAGTCTAGGAAGGATTTGTCCTTCCATATTTATGGAAGTAGATATCTCGTGCCCTTTGATTGAAATAGAACTATCACCCAAATTCCATGGCCATGGTGTAACATCGACTTTATTTCTGAATGTCAAAGAATGAAATATCAACTATATAGGTTTATGACACTGCCATGAAACCTATTTGATGAGATATTAAGACAAAGGGATTAAATTACACGGTAAGTGTTCGTATGAGGTGACATGTCAATGAAACATCAACTTCTTTCTCTTGGGTGCCTGGAATCGTTGCTAGACAATAATCTTGGACTTTAGGCAAGCCCGCCTAATGCCAACAAGAAAGAGGCCTAGAGGGACATATACTATGTGTATCCGATTATCTCAAGTATAATAGAGATTATTCTCGTACGTGGTTTAATAATTATTCAAGGAAGCCTAAATTGTTTTTATAATGAAGGATGAATAAAATGAAAACAAGATATGCGCGCTGTGTATTAATGATTACACGATGTGTTCTTTATGAAAAACAAGTACAAGCCGTGTATTAATGATTACAATCCATGTAGTTTTTCCAGTTGGGATTTTAAGGAAATGATATTTTTTTTATTAAATTATATTTATTATAATCAGCGTGGGCGCATGTCAAAGAATTAATGATTCGACATGGGGGTTTTCAATAAGAGTTAATGAAATAAATAAAATTCATAATGTGTTTATTTATTGTCATAACTCTATAACCTCAAACCCGATTATAAATATCCTCACAACCCCAACACATTTCCGAAGAATCATTGTGCACAACAATTCTGTAGAATTATCTCAAGTCCGAAAGAACTCCTTCCTCCAAGAATGCTCTCAAGAGCGAGAGAGATCCCACTCCATCGTATCAAGGTGATCGAAGCTAGACAGTGCAAGAAAAGGCTTATGCACGCTAGCACCCAGAGATTCCTTTGGCGACGTTCAGAGATACATGGTGCACGTGTGGATCACTGCTAGAGGAAGTCTACACTTGGCTTCTGCAATGCAACAACGAATCACATCGGAACTTGATCAAAAATATCAATGAAGAAAGAACGCCAACAAAGGTATTTCATGTCAATTAATTAAATTAATTATAATCAACCTGTAATGACCCTCCTTTTTGGTTCTAGGACAATTCTTATTCTTTGTCTATTTATGTGATTTGATCCATGGAGTCTGGAATTTATCGTTGTATTAATCCCAAACTAATCATTGTTAATGACAAAAATCCAAGTGGGAACATCCTCCCACGAGCTTCTGTTATTCCCAAAACCTTCAATTGTTATCAAAGGGAGGTTACAATGTTGATTGTAGTTATTTAATTTTCTTTTATAATTTATGCATTTATTTTTTATTCTATTCGAGATAAATCGTTCTATAAAACTGAATGAACGAGATATATTCATCCTCCTTCTTTTCTCAATTCACATCATATAAATGACCGTTTAATTTTAATTTTGATTAAAATAAAAATGAGGAACTCATCCGGAGGAGCCTCTCTTTCTGTCTGTACAACAAAAGAATACACAGAGTGTAGTGAAAACTACACACCGTGTAATTAGGTTCAATTAACTAGTACTGGTCCACCAAACCACATCGTGTGAAATGAGAATACCTATGTTTTTAATAAACCATATTGACAAGAACTGAACGACGCATAGAAACAAGAATACATGGTGTGTATGTTGAATCAACAAGCCTTGTAGTTCAATATGGCCCAGGTGAAACTATGTACAAAGAAAATCCATGTACCTCATACACTGGATTTCCAGGCCGGTAACCGTGTAACAATGAAGTACATGCCATGTTAGATTAATCTATAGGTCGTGTACTCCGAAATATCCAAATTACAGAAAACATGCCAAATCCCCCGACATGTACTTTGGATAAAGGGTGAAAACAAATACACAACATGTAAACATATCCTACACGCTGTTTACTTTCCAGAAATGGAATTTCACTAGGTTTCCTCAAAAAGTACAAAGATACCGTACAAGGAATATGGATGAGAAGAATCTCAAGGAAATTCAGAATGAAATTTAAGATAAATAATTGATTAATTATAATATCATAATTAATTGAATTCAAGCGCGACTTATCTTAAATAATATAACGATTAAAAGAATTTGAATTATAAATATGCATAAATGTCATTGTATGCTATGGATGATAATGTGATTGACCAAATACCCTTTGTGTGTGTATAGTTTCATTTAATTTTATTTAAATTCTTTGGCCTGCATAACTTATTATAATAAAATGTAGGGCCTGCGTTTCCATGGTTTCTTTAGTGTAAACCCCATGTAATGGAGGATCTCCCAAGTCATAGGAGATAGTTCAAAATCCAAATCTGAGGCAAAACCAACACAAGAAGATACAAAGGTGGACATGTGGGAGCTACAAAACACGAACCATCAGGTTCAAGGAGTTTTTCCCTAGGTCAAGGTTAGCTGATCAAAACCACTAGATAAGCTAACCAATAGAAACTCATGATCATGCCATATTATTTTATTTCTATCTAATTTCATGGTTTATTTATTATGTATGTGTTGTCGTGATCACATAATTAATGAAATAAACAAGCATGAAAAGATGGAATAAAATAAAAACAAGACTATGCGTAAACATTATCAGAACATGGTTAATTAAATCCCTTAAATACCATATTAAGTCAGACCAAACCTTCTATTAATTGATTAAGGGAAATACTCAATAAAACTATGTGTTTGAACAACCCTTGTTGAGACACTTACTTTTATAAAGGAATCCTTTATGAAAGGTTTCAGGTTGACTTAACTATATTACATCAAGAGGAGTAGCCCTTTCTAGACATGATGGAGTATTGGAGGCATGTTTTGAGGAAATCCAAGTCAGGATTTCAGGATTGGGGAGTCCACTGAACAGATCAAGAAACTGTAATCTCACAGTTGGAAAAGACATACCTATCTGAATACATTCTAATAGCTTAACCATCCCCTATTGGGGTTATGCGAAGGGGAATACAGATCCTTTCTACTAGAATATCAAAGCAACTGGACATTCTGAGTTCAGTGATGAGGTCCATTGGTACTTGATAAAATAGTTGGAGACTTAATAAAATTTATTAATTCGCATAAAATGTAATAAATAAAGTACTAATAAATATTCTCTTTTAATTTGTAGAATCAATATGAAAAACTCATCAAACACATATTTTCTGCGATCAATTCTGGATAAAGACAATATCCTCATCGGTAGTAACCTTCAAGAATGGCTTAGACACCTATAGTTTATCCTACGCCATGAATGAGACTTTTATGTGTTGAAGTCCTCACTTCCTAATTCGCCTCCCCAAGGGGCGAGTGATGAAGATTTCATGGTTTATGATCAACATTTGAGAGATGCAATTGACGTTCAATATTTGATGATATCATCAATGTCTAGTGAGCTCATGAAGTCTCATGAAGACATGGATGCCTATAGCATGCTCGATCACCTCCATGGTCTATACCATGAGAGAGAAAGATAGTAAAGGTTTTAGATATCCAAGGCTCTATTTCAGAGCAAGCTTGGAGAGGGTTCCCCAGATGGGCCTCATGTAGTCAATCTCATTGGCTACATTGTACTCTTAGAGGTTCTAGGGTTTAAACTCCCTGAAGAACTCGATATTGATCTCATTCTTGCATCACTCCCCTAGATCGTCTCAAACTTTGTTGTAAATTTCAACGTGAACAACATTGAGAAGTCTCTATCCGATCTTCTTATCCTCAATCGCCAAGTGGACAATGACATAAAGGGTGAAAATCCTTCTGTCCTTATGGGGAATAAAAGGAAAGGGAAGGCGAAGAGCTTTAAGCCCAAAACATCATCAAGGCCTTCCAAGAAAAGGAATATCAAAGGAGAGGCAACAGAACATGAGGTTGTTTGTTTCGCATGTGGCAAGAAGATCCACTAGAAGAAAAACTGCACCCAAATAAGGAAGCAAGAGGAAGCTTCAGGTGCATTTTTATTGAATTCAATCTATTTGTTTCTACCAATTGAGTATTAGATACTTCTTGTGGTTCTCACATATGTATCCAAATATAGGAACCAAGTGGATTCAAAAAGATTGATCGAGGTGAGGTGGATCTGCGAGCAGCCAAGAGAGCCAGACTCGCTGTTGTAGCTATCAGAGACTACCACCTCACATTTCCTGCTGAGATGGTCAGGGTATTAAAATGATGTGATTATATACCATATTTAACCAAAAACATTATTTCATTATCCATATTAGATACTGATGGATTCATCTTCAAGTTTGGAAATGAATGTTCTACTTTTATAATGATAGCATTTGTTTTGGTAGGGCACATTTATATAACAACCTTTATGTGTTATACTACACAAACAGATTAATGGAAATCGATGAAAAAGTAAATTCACATGACTCATACCACACCCAACATTGGCATCACCAGCTAGGTTCTTTCAGTGATAAATGTTTGAAAAAATTAAAACAAGATTGGTATTTAGATTCTTTTGAACTAAAATCACTTGGTGTATGTCATGCGTGACTACAAGATAAAATGTCCAAAGCCCCATTTAGTGGGAAAGGTGAAAGGGATAAAAGCTTCTCGAATTAGTTTACAAAGATGTGTGTGGACCATTTCCAATTGAAGCAAGGGGTTGGTTCTTGTACGTCATAACTTTTACTGATTATTTTAGTAGATATGGATATATTTACATAATGATGTATAAGTCAGATTATTTTGATTAGTTCAAAGAATACAAGAATGATGTTGAGAACCAGTTTGGTAAGAAGATTAAGAAACTCTGCTCAGACAGAGGAGAATAATATCATAATCCGGAGTTCATTGATTTCTTAGGGGATTTTGGGATTATATCTCAACTCACTCTTTTATACACGCCTCAGTGGAATGGTATATGTGGAAGGAGGAACCACACCCTATTGGACATGGTGAGATCAATGAAGAGTCATGTGAGTCTTCCATTATCCGTTTGGGGATCTGAATTACAAACAGCAGCACACATACTAAACCAATTACCAAATAAATTGATAAATGGTATTCCATATGTGTTATAGAGTGGACGAAAATCCATGTTATCGAATTTACATGTGTGGGGTAGAGAAGAATTTGTTAAGGAATTTTCAGGTAATAAACATGCACTCTAAGGCCCAAAGTGTATCTTTATAGGATATCCCAAAGAAACAAGGGGATATTACCTATACAACCACTTAGATAAAAAGTTTACAGTGGCAAGACACACCATATTCCTTGAGAGGGAGCATATCTCCAAAAGAGATAGTGGGGGAGAGATAGACTTCGATGATGTCGAGGCTCAAGATACACCAGAGTTGGTATAATAACAGATTCCATAAATCCCCATGGAAGAACAATCTGTTTCAGAGACACAAGAACTACATAAAAGCACGAGAGAGGTGAGGGAATCAGAATGATATGGTTTTCTTGTCACTGAGGATGGTGACTCATTATTGGTTGACAATGATTATCCTCTTACCTACAAGGAAGCAGTTGAAGGCACAGACGTTGCCAAGTGGCAAGAAGCCATGAATTCTAAATTGGATTCCATGTACCAAAACCAAGTCTATATTTTGGTAGATCCCCCAGTTGATGTAAAGACTATTGGTAATAAATGGGTATTCAAGAAGAAACTAGACATGGAGGTAAAAGTCATCACCTATAAGGAACGACATGTTGCAAAAGGTTTTAGACAGCGTCAAGGAATTGACTATGATGAAACATTTTCACCAGTTTCAATGCTGAAATCCATCAGAATCCTATTGGACATTGCCTCTTACCGTGAATATGAAATTTGGAAAATGGATGTCAAAACCGCATTCCTTAACGGGAACCTCCGACAAGATGTCTACATGACACAACCTGAAGGGTTTGTGACTCCAAAGGATTACCACAAGGTATACAAGTTGCAGAAATCCATTTATGGATTAAATCATGAATCAAGGTCATGGAACATTCATTTTTCTAAAGTTGTAATAAAATTTGTATTTGATAAGAATGAATGTGAGGCTTGTGTCTACAAAAGGTGTAGTGGAAGTGCAGTCGTTTTCCTAGTAGTATATGTTGATGACATATTACTAATTAGAAATAAATTACATGTCTTACATTCAATTAAGGCATGGTTGGATAAATTCCTCTCTATGAAAGACTTGGGCGTGGGAACATATATTTTTGGGATCAAGATACATCGTAATAGATCCAATAAAATGATGGGCCTAAGTCAAAGTACATACATTGACAAGATACTGAAGAGATTCAGTATGGAACATTCCAAGAGGATATTGTTTTTAGTGTCACATGGCATTCATATTTCCAAGAAAATGTGTCCTTAGACCCATGAAGAAAGAAAGAAAATGTAAAGGATTCCTTACGCATCCGCGATTGGGTCAGTCATGTATGTTATGTTATGTACAAGGATAGATGTTTCTTACGCATTAAGTGTGGTAGGTAGATTTCAAGCTAATCCAGGAGACCGCCATTGGATGGCAGTCAAGAATATTCTTAAGTATTTGAGGTGTACTAAGGATATGTTCCTGGTTTACAGAGGAGATGAAGAACTAGTCATCAGAAGAAATCTAGATAATAGTTTCCATACTGATCAAAATGACATGAAGTCACATACTGGGTACATCTTCAGTTAGAATGGAGGTGTAGTGAGATAGAAGATCTTAAATCATGGCATGGTCACAAATTCCATAGCAGAGTCCGAGTATATCGCAGCTTCTGAGGTAGCTAAATAAGCATTATAAATTTAAAGCTTCATACAAGATCTAGATGTATTACCTAGCAGTAAAGATCCTATCACACTCTATTGTGATAAAACTGTAGTGGTGGGACTTGTAAAAGAGACAAGGTCACATCAGCGGACAAATCACATACTTCGGAAGTATCATCTATTGAGGGATTTTTCTTAGAGAGGTGAAGTTTTAGTGAGAAGTATTTCCACGGAAGACAACATGGTGGACCCCTGGACTAAATCATTGACTCATCAGAAACATGATCATCATGTGTGGTCTCGCAGACTAAAAGTTGTAGGCATTTGGATCTAGTCCAAGTGGGAGTTTGTAAGATTTGGTGTTCTAAGAACCAACTGTTTGTACTTTGATTACATGAATGTACACTTATTATATATTGTTCATTGTTCTGTATGGCAATAATATAATAATGTCCTGGAGTATTTGTTGCATTAATAAGGTCATGACAGATCCCCGCTATGATGATAACCTTGAAATTCTATAACAATGTTCTTAAATAAATTTCAACTGTTGGATAACATACTATGATAGGACACATAGTATACAGACCGTCATGTACGAGTACTCGTAAGAAGATGAGACTCTCTCTCATGGAGTTCATACTTGGTAATCTCTAAGATGAGAGTTTATGAAAAAAGACCCGCTTGCAGTAATCCCGCATGTCTGGGTGTCATCAGACATTATTATCTACAAGTGTATGTAATTTTCCTTATACTGGAAGATTATCATTAACTCATGTCATGAATTGCTCACTTAGATTTGCTGATGAAAACCATCACAAAGACAGTTGGTAAGAAATAGGGTATGTTGGGTGTATCATTAATTACATGTTGTTAATGGATAAGTCGAGAAAGGATTTGTCCCTTCCATATTTATGGAATTACATATCTCAGACCCTTTGATTGAAATAGAACTGTCTCCCAAATTCCATGTCCATGTGTAACGACGAGTTTATTTTTGGATGTCAAAGAATAACAGATCAAGCATATAGGTTTATGAAACTTCCATGAAACCTGCTTGATGAGATATTGAGACAAAGGGATTAAATTACACACTAGGCATTATTATGAGGTGACAGGTCAATGCGGCATCAAATTCTTTCTCTTGGGTTCCTTGAACCATTTCTAGACAGTAATCTTGGACTTTAGGAAAGCCCGCCTAATGGAAACGAAAATAAAGCCTAGAGGGTCACACACTATGTGTATCCAAGTATCTCAAGTAGAATAAAGATTTTTGATGTACATGGTTTAATAATTATTTAAGTAAGCCTAAATATTTTTTATTATGAAGGAAGAATAAAATTAAAACAATTTATAAACACCGTGTAGTTTTATGAAAAATAAGTAAACGTCACGTATTAATGATTACACACCGTGTAGTTTTTCTAATCAGTATTTTGAGGATATAATATAGTTTTATTAAGTGATATTTATTATAATCAGTATGGGAGCATGTCAGGGAATTAATAATTCAACATGGGGTTCTTCAATAAAAGTTAATGAAATAAATAAAATCTGTAACACGTTTATTTATCATCATTACTCTATAACCAAAAACCCGATTATAAATATCTTCACAACCCCAAAAAATTTCCTAAGAATCATTGTTCACAACAATTCTGGAGAATTCTCTCAAGGCCGAAAGAACTCCTTCATCCAAGAATGCTCTAAAGAATGAGAGAGATGCTCCTCCATCGGATCAAGGCGATCTAAGGTGGATAGCCCAAGAAGTCTTCTCCATGATAGCACTCGAAGATTTCTTTGGCGATGTCCATAGATACGTTGTGCACGTGAGGATCACTGATATAGGAAGTCTACACTTGGATTCTGTGGCACAACGAAGAATCACATCAGAACGTGATCAGAAATATCAATGAATAAAGAACACAATAAAAGGTACTTCTTGTCAATTAATTAAATTAATTATAATCAACTTGTGATGATCCTCCTTTTTGGTTCCAGTACTATTCTTCTTCTTTATCTGTTTCTGTGATTCGATCCATGGATTTTTGTGATTATCATCTTATTGATCCCTGATTAATCATTTCTAATGACAAAAATCCATGTGGGAACAACCACCCATGAGCTTCTGCAGTGCCTGGAACATTCAAATATCACTTGGTGGACATGGTCCCATAATGGATTAGGTGTAATACTCTATCACATACATGACATCTCATGTGAAATAATTATTGTGTAAGGAAATAGGGCACTATCTTGTCACGCCCATAAAAAAATATTCATTATTTAAGTGTTCCTCAAAATGAAATCAATCCTATATAATAAACCTAAAAATTACCCATGGAATGATATGGGTTGCATAATATTGTCTCATGTCATAATCAAATGATATTTCATTAGGTAATTTTGTAAAAGGAATTAAGGAATGTATTGCCAACAAAACATAAGGGTGAATCATTTTGGAATATATAAGATGCGTATATATAGAATTTATAAGTAATACATAACATTAATGGTTTTCATCATTGATTAAAACTTATTTTAAAGATCACATGGAATATTTCTTTAGGAAAGTACCATTTTAACATTGAAATACAATTTTAAAATCTAAAAATTTATGAATTATTAGGAAAACATTCCTTGAAAAGAACCATGTGGAAGCATCATGGTAATGAGAAACCATGAAAAAGTGTAATTCCGTACATAACATATAAGTTAAGAAAATAAATTACATCCACACTTTTGAAAATTGTTAGAAATTAGATCTTTCAGAAAATGATAAAAATATTCATTTCAAACCATTTTATAAAATTTCAAACATGGGATAAAATTTTATTAATAAATCCTCTCGATAATATTTAATAAGTTTGAAAATGTTTCTATAAAAGTTTTATATAAATCATGGATATGGGAGAACAAGGATTTCTGATCGAAGGGAGAGATAGAGATAACACTTCTTAAAAACATTTTCTCAATGATTTTATATACCAAAGAGATGAAAATGTCATTATTATGTGAAATGTTCATGAAATAAATACCCTAAAATAAAATTGAATGGATTTATTAAATATTTATTAAATAATTTCTTCAATTGAAACTCAATAATATACAATCATGATTAGGAGATTGATGATTAAACAATTACCGTGTTGGTAAATTTTGAATCACAACCCCCATGAAATAATTAATATCAAATGAAACATTAAATAACATGAATATAAATATAATAATGATATAAAATATAAAAATTGGTACTATATAAAATATACAAAACAATTAATTGGTGAATAGGGAATATGTCTACTGGAAGTAAAAGTGTGACAAGAAACCCTTACCTTGTGTCCAAAATTTTTGTGTATGCTCTTTATATCTAGTATGATAAAAGTATATAAAATTTCTTAGTACTAAAAGTTTATAGGATAAATAACATATAATTGAACCATTTAATTCATTTTTATTTATATATTTAATTACATTATATGTTATGTCCATGATGAGTGTTTTAAGGATGTTCAATTCATAAATTCAAAACGACAAGAGTGTATTGATCGTGGTCAAAGTTGACATAATACCATTATCTCATGAATAGTAATACATATTTAATTTTTATTTTTATACATAAATTTTACTTTTAAAACCAATAATGTAATATGGTTATGTAAATTTAACTATGTTACAATCATGGAGATGGAGGGTCATGCGTACGCATGAATAACATTTCAATTTTTCATTGATGATGATTGAAATAATTTAAGAGTTATTTTAAATTTATAAATTTATAATTATATAAGAAATATCACATGATTTAATTAAATATACCTACATATGTCATCTGTGTGATGACTTACTACAAATAAATCACATCACTTCATAAGGACGCACTCCACCGTAAACATGAACAATGTTATTATTTATCAATGGATGAAAATGTAAAAATGTATATGAAATATTACTTTTACATAATTATTTTTATTTCATTCAATTCATATAAATAATTATTATTTCCATAAAAATGTATTTTTGTGTTAGGATATGATGGAAAATGAATTACATCTATCCGTGATGAGGTAGTCCTCCATACACACGATTCAATGCTTAATTTACCATTTAATGGAAGAGGATACAGATGGAGGCTATGAAAATAAAATAATAAAATATAGTTATGTTTTAGATACAAATTATGTTATATCAATATTTTTTATTACTATTTGAAGGAGTTTAAAGAAGAAATAAAACATAGATGCTCGGTTAAGAATGATACATCTTATTTAGATATCTTATTTAGTATTATACCTAAAGAATCATTAAATTGGATTTATTAAACTACAATTTCCTATATGACGTGTCATGACCCAATGAAATAGGGCCCTAGCTACAACTCCCTAACCCACATCCAATATTCTAGCGTCTAGTGACTAGTGTTGAGTAGGCATATCACACTGATGGGAGGCATTTTCCTAAGGCACCTATATACAGGCACCCACAAACACATCCATGCAACAATAAAGATATATAAAAATATATGAATTAAATGAATGCATACATCAATCCCAAACCATAGTACAATAAAAGTACTAAATGTTTAAAAGGGTAAAACACATCCCACCAAAAAATATAAAAGAATCTACGATTCTAAAAAGAAGGGTATCAATATCCAATGCAACGGCTGGAAAGCTCATTGGACCAACTCTTGTAAATACCCCGGTCATCCTAGCTCACAAAGATCCACCTTACTTGGGTTCTCTAGGGACTCTGTCGAAAGGCCAATGGTTTTCACAAGACACATAACATTCCAAAAACTCCCATGCAGGGGGTGATTATAAAATTACACATTAGGAAACCCAAAAAAAAAATAAAATTAGAGAAAATGAAAGGAAACATCCCAGCCAATATTGTCATAGGGATACCAATCAAGAGAGAAAATCCCCCTCGAACCATCCTCATCTACACATGAATAGAAATCTCAAGACACAAAGGTTTTCAACACAAAAAACTGAAAACTCCACATGGTCTCCCAGAATCACCAAGATATACTCATCTCAATCTCTAGGTTTGTTGAGGTTTTAACCACATAGTTAGCTATACGATTATTCTTGAGTATCTAAAGGTAACTCACAACCAGTAGAATGTTCTCCATGATCTTATCCATCACATATGGAACCTGTGCAAGAGATTCACACCCTCAGGAACATCTATACCATTCGTGATGGTATATCTGAGAGAATGTGCTCCAACAGTAACAAATCACAAAGTCAAACTTCAGTTCCCAACACCAGGGGTCCTTCCATTTATAACATATTCTCAATATAAGATAAGAGAAACACATGTGGTGAGGACCACTCCTAACATCTATATATATTTTTGTGAGAATACCTCCAGACTATGCACCCTGTGAATCATCAATAAAGGGAGAGAAATGGGGGACTTGCACAATGCCATTGCCTTGAATTTGAGGGAATACTAGATCCTAACTAACCAAGAAAACCTTTTCACTCCTACATGGAGTGGAAAAGACCTAATTCCATCGAGGGGGAACAAACCCGTAACCATGTATCAAACAATAAAATTTGAGTGGCTCAATCATTGTACATCTACTTAACTAGTGAGGAAGATATATATCCAGTGGAGGTCCTTCTATCCACCACTACCTGAAGATAAGGGAGTAGAAATTCATAGATAAAAACTGAAACCCTGGAACAAAAGGTGAGTACCACTCAAGGGATAGAGTTCCCATACCATAATATGTTGGTGTATTAATACTTTATGGTTATAGCACAAGCACTTTTGGTACAAAAAGGGAGTAATATTTTACCAACATGATAACTATGTAGGACCCACAACCTGAAATGATAGCGGAGTACTAAACATAGATTATAGGACTCTCTCCCTGGAACAATATGGGTGCACCATCTCTATCGGAATAACACATATTCAGGACCCGAACCCTCAAATGACATGGGAGATCAAACCCCAACGTAGAGGACCCTAACCATCACCTGATATGGGATTACCCAATCTATCAATATATCACATGTAGAGGAACCACGCTTTGTAATGCCAGGGGATTATCGAATACATAGATAAAGGGCCCAAACATTGGTCCAATAAGGGAGTACCTACTCTATCTCACTAATGGGTATGGAAGGAACACACCCGAGTACGAGAGGGTAGAACTATCTACAACTATAAATATTATACAGGGAACCCGTACCATATTCCAATAGGGCTGTACCATCCCCCAAAAGAACTACAACAAGGGTAGTGATCCCATACCCACAATTTGGGGAGTCCAATCTCTATTGATGCAGATAGGTAAGAGAAATGCATGCCCTAATTCCACAGGGGAGTACCATTCCCAACATATCTCTCTAAATACCACACCGATCTACGACATTGGTTAAGTTGTGTTGAATGGGGTGTAACACGTATCATTCCTCGCATCGCAACACTTACATGCATAGGGGTCCCACTCCCTAACGAAACAAGGGAACACCACTCAACCAGCCTAATGATACTATGATACCCACATCCCAAGGTGAAATGGAATGATTTTGAACCTAAAATCAACCCAGTGATCCACATGGATCACTGCCCAATGTTTAACACTACTATAATAGTTTCGTTCTCGAATAATTTCACATCATATCTCAAAGGCCACTAAGAAGCACAAAATCACATTATACGTGGAAAAATGATTATGATAGGATAACCATAATCCGAAATCCATGTTCTGGAAAATGACATATGCAAGTAAGAAGATCACATGGAGATACTAAGGGAAGTACATGGTGTGCATTGAATCCACATGTTGTGTGAACCCGCTTGAGAACCTGGCTATTTCAACCATTTGTAAAACTTAAATAACCACAGAGCTATATAGGTTATGCATATAGCATACATGGTGTGTCATACCTCACTAGAACCCTAGAAATGTTCTTCTACAAAATTAATCTTCCATATGTGCCTCACACATAGCATGTACCTCTAGGTACACGATGTGTTCAGAATAAATGACTGCTTAATCATTTTTTTACCATTATTCTATCTAGAAAACCAAGCTTGTGTATTTTGACCATGTACTTTAACAAGACCATGTATTTTCACTTGGAAACCCTAGCCATTTCTACTGAAAACGGGACATGGGTCTTCTACATGGAATGTAACCCTGTTATACACCATGTAGTCCCCAAAATTAATATTCCCTAAATAGGAGGAACATTCACAGTGCCTCACTGGTTTAAATTCCGTGTAAATAGATATTATGATGGTAATTTCACTTTAAGTCTCCATATTCATCCCGGTATCCGCCGAAACCTACAGATTAAACTAAAAGGGATCTATAGAAAACATAATATGGATCTAAAAACATAAAAAAAATATTTAAAATGGGGTTCAAGGATAAAAATCAAATGATCCTACCTCTATTGTAAAATGATGAAGCTTCAAGTGTAGAACAACACCCAGATCATGCCACTCTTTGTTATGATAAATATTCTCACCAAGAATGGAAATAGATAGAACCCCATTATTTTGATTCAACATTGGTTCATCCATATGCCAATGTGGGAGAGGATATATTCACTTATTACTTTCATCATGCACATTAAAGGAGTCAGAGTGGTTTTTCATAGATTTTATTTCATTATATTTGTTAACACCCTTTTTAACACATGTTAGAAACTCACCTTTGGTTGATCACAAAGTGTCAAAAAAAATTATGTCACACATAGAGTAAACATAACATTCTAAATGAAACCATTTTCTTGAAATTATGATATGTGAATCATATATAGATTAATTCCACATTTCAAGATAAACTATGTGCTCATATGTTTAATATTTTTAAAATCACCAAATTGAGGCTCTCTAGGCCCCCATGTACCTCACAGACTTTGTGATTGTCTTTTGAAATAGTCTAAGAAATATTCCAATGGTTATTATTCTGCTTACAAGAAAACACTATAGAGAACCACCAAGGACAATCCACATCCACATCTAGCTCTAACTAGTTCAACCTCGTGCAACAAGCTACACATTTCTCATTATCCGTGATAGGTGAAAAAACACCAAGCACCATGGTCCATCTATAGTCATAGAATCAAGTGGTACACCACCTCGCTAACCTGGTGTAGATAACAACATAACCCCATAATTCACATCTACCGCTGGATGAACAGACCCATGAACTCCTCAAGCATCTTTCATTCAAGGTTTAAATTGAGAAAGTGATGGTATCAATTAAAAGGACATGGATTCCCAAGTGTAAACACTTGTATTTTCCAAACCCTTTTTTGTGAACCTCCAACTATTACAAAGCTCAACAAACCAAAAACACTTCCACAATAAATAGTGGCATACCATTTGAGTATGGATTATAGGAAACCAATCAATAATGTGAAAACATTTTAGGTTATAAATCTACTTCTATATAATGGTTCAATGCAAGGATCTCCTTCTACCATGGCTTCCAAGCATAAGGGTTAAACTGAAAAGCTCCTCTTGAAATTTCATGACCTATTCTGACACTCTAAAACACTACCCTGCCTCAAACACACACGTATAAGAAAATCATCCACCACACCTCAACACTATCCTTTTTTGTCAGCGTTGACTCACCCAAAAAAATTTAATCACTTCACAATAATGCGTCTCTATTGTGAAATCAACCCGTTTCCTCCTGAGTCCAATATTATGTCAAACAACACCCACATAAGGTTCTACCGATGCTCTAATCACCCTGATTAATCCTCAAGAATGTATCATAAAGAAGAGAGTACCTAAAAATAGTGGGTAAAAACTACTACTGTATAAATTTGAAAGGACATAGAGCTTACCTATATTCATCCTCGGATCCCCCAGATTAATGGACTGTCTAGCCTGTAACAATCCTCACCCCATCCTCTAGCTACCTGATCCGTGTGTAGACCACCTTGGGATGGTGGTAGGAATACATAAAACCAATTTCCACCTCTTGATTCTCTTCATGCTCCTCCACCACTTCTACTATCATGTGAAACTACCTTCTCTAAATACTTTCTCTTCTAAGGTGGTTTTTTGATTGGCTCCCTCTCATTAGCACGTCTGTCCTGACAATCTCTTGGAATATATCACCGACCATCGCAAGCATCACACAACCACTCCTATGGATGACATGATCCATGGGTTCCTTCTACTCTACAAGACCATGATCCTAAGTATGGGAATGTGTATGTCTTCTTATCCATCAACTTATTGACTATAATTTGTTGACTTCCGCATATGATCAACCTCATGACCACCACTATTGGCCGCATCCACCCGTCCCTCCACCAAGAATATCTATACTACCAGAGATCACTCTATTACCCTTTCATAAATGGGAAAGCACAATGGATCCTAAAATGTTCAGATTTCTATGTACATTCCCTACTCAAATCCTGATCTATGAAGAGCGAGTGTAGAACCATATTCAATAAGTTTCTAATATGGTTTTTGACCCTCCCTGAGTACATTTCCAATGTATTTTTATCATGTAGATGTTGTAGAATCTCCTGGATATGCACAGATCTCAACATAGTTGGTTAAAACACTTCCTTAAAGATCCACTCATACTCTAACAAAGAGAGTTTCACCTCTTCAAGGGTCTACATCACATGAATATTGCATCACCTGATCGAACCTGTAAAAAGGGTCACTTCTTGGACAACTATCTAATCGAGAGGTGTCCTTACAAGGAGGAAAACATACGTGGCTAACTTAAGACATACATTAGCTTCCTGGTGGTTTGGATCACCGGAATACCATATAGACCGTTGCCTCAATAAATTTTGTCATCACAATCAGGTTACACACTTCCTTGGATAGAACAAATAGCATAACCAACTCCTCATTAGGTAATGGATCATTTGGCTGAACACATGGAGGTACAACCTCAGAACTAGTTCTTCTTAATGAAAGCTCTTCATGTGGAGTATTGTCATAACAATCATGTCGTGGAACCCTATTCGGGTATCATTGCAATTGAAACCTAAAATATAATCAGGATGCACCATGGTCAAAGAGTATACCATGGTAGCTGATTCAAGAAGGACAATAGACCCACAACATAGTCCTATATGATGAATGTATGATTATTCCTCTAATGACTAGTGTCTTAATGTATTGAGTATGAATAAATCTTTTAAAGTCATGGTGAATGGATATATCGACTTCCGTACAAACACCAGAACCTGTGGTCTGAGATCCTAACTCAAAACACCCAAACACTAATGCTATGAAACCGAAAGGAATCTCATAACCCAATATTCCCAAAGTGGAAACTACTCTAATATCACTCAGTCACGACCCACTCCAACTAGGATTAGTCCGAAACTCCCCATTCAAACCTCTAACAGTCCAGGGGATGGAGACTAGTACCAAGTAGTAATATGTCACAAATTGAAGGCATTTTCTTAAATTACTTATAAACATGCACACACAAAAACCTCCATGAAATTGTGAAAATATATAAAAATATGTAAACTAAAACGAATACATACCTCTATCCTAAACAAAAATACAAAAAAAAATACTTAAAGACTAAAATAGAAAAACAAAAACCCACAAAAAATTCTAAATGTGTCCAACCATCTCATATAGAGAGGAACACTATCAAACGAAACTGCCTAAAATTTCTTTAGCCCAACTCTAATAAACACCTTGTTTCATCTGAATCATAAATATCCCACTAATTCAGGTCCTCCAGGGAATATTTGGAATGGCCTATGGTCTATAAAAGACACACCACATGTGAAAAAATATCATTCATTGTTGAGTATAAAAAACACTCAATAGTTGCCCAAAAAAACCAAAATAGATGGCGGAAACTGAAATGAAATTTTCTGCTCAACCTAGACAAAGTGTAACCACTCGAGAGATAAAACCCATCTAGAACTATACTCATTTATACTTGACTTGTTAGCTCATCCTAGAGGGGGTTTCAACCTAGACACTTGAAAACACCACAAGGAATCACAAAATCACCCAAATATAGTCGATATAAACTCCATGACTCATGAGGTAATGACATTAGAGGGATATACAAGAATCTACTCGATTCTTTAAAGGTAACTCCCAACCATGAGAACACACTCCATGAACTTAGCCATCCTAGATGGAAACAATTAGAGAGATAAAATCCATCAAGAACATCTCAATTATTTTTGATGGTACATATGAGTGAACGTACTCAATTAGGAACAACTAACTAGTTCAAACTCAATTTCCAAGAAAAATATGTTTAGCCATCTCTAACCTCTTCCCAATGCATGAAAAGAGACACCCATGTGGAGAGGGCCTCTCTTAACCATATTACATAGTTGAGGGAGAAATGTTCCATGCTATTCACAATGTTCATACTCTCTAATGATGGAGAATATAGGGGACTACACCCGACAACCAAGGGAGTACCAGCTCAATAATAAACCATGTACCCTCTTTTACTACTATATAGAGTGGAACTCACCTCATTCTCTTGTGGGATCTGTCACTCTAAACCAAGTATCACATGTGACAATTTGAGGGTCATGCTCCTCAAAATAATACTCAACAACTAAGGGATCTCTAAATATAGTGGAGGGGCCACTCTATCCACTACTCAATGATGGGGGAGTACCAGTCTATAAATGAGGACCCAAACCCTAGTACGATATGGGAGTACCACTCATGAGATATAAGATACACACCATGATATTATAGGGGAGTACAAATCCATGTCTAGAGGACTTGTACCCTGGTATGAAAGAGGAATACCACTCTACCAGCATGATCACTATGGGGCACTCTCACAAGGACACGACCGGGGAGTAATTACCCATGGATAGAGGAATCACTCCTAGAATGAAAGGGGAGTACCAAATCTATTGGAATAACACATATGGAGGACCCTCAACCTGGATCGTTATGGGAGTTCCAACCCCATGGATAGAGGACCTACACCCTAACATGATATAGGAGTACACACTCTATCTATACATCACATATTGATGAATCGTGCCCTAGTATGGTTGGGGTATACATTCTCAATTGATAGAGGACCCTCACCCTGGTCCAAAATGGGAGTACCTACTCTATCTGGCCAAAATATTATAGAGGAACCTTTCCCTAGTATGGTAGGGAAGCATTGTCTCCAACTATACAGATGATATGTGGAACCCACACCCTAGTCTAACAGGGGAGTGCCATCTCCAAAGGAACAAAAACATTGATAAACATCCCTCACCACAATGTGGGGAGTCCCATCTCTACCGAAGCACAGAGGTAAGGGAAACCAACACCCTGATGCAACTAGAGAGTACGATTACCAACATATCTCTATAATAACCACCCAAATATATAGCATTAGTAATGTGCTTATGAAAGAAGTGTCACACTTATCATTACTCATATAGAAACACTGTCAGATGTAAGGAAACACACTTTAATACAATTGTGGGGAACTGCTCCACTGAACTAAAGAGTTTTGGATACCCAATCCTAGGTTGAAAAGGATGGGTACCAAACATGAATTCAACTTAGTTATCCACCCGGTTCACTGCCCAAGTTTAAGAACCGCTAATAAAAAACTGTGATCTAATAACGACACATCATATCTAGAAGTCCCATATAGATGAAACAATCACATTCTATCTGGAAAATGCCTTAGGATAGGATACTCACAGTCCTGGATCCGAGTTCTAGAGAAGGTGATATGAAAGGCGGAAGATCTGAAAGAGATTTCAAGGGATGTACATAGTGAGCATTGGGTTATACAAGGCGTGTGATCCTACCTGATCACCTTCAAAATATCCTTCTTTTGAACATTTTGGCTGACCATGTAGCTGTATATGGAATGTATAGCCTATACATGGTTTTCCATGCCTCACCTGACCCTTGGTCATGCTCTTTCTCTAGATAGCTCAGCAATTCATGCCTCACACATGCCATATACCACTGGGTACACAATGTATTCAGGCTAAACAAAAACATGGATGTGTCATTTTCACATGCACCTGTTGAAACATAGTTTCCATGTACTTTGGACCGGTACTTTAATGCAGTCATGTACTATCACACAACTACCCTATCTATTTCTTATGTCCACACAAAATGGGGGTAACTACATGATGTGTAACTATGGTACACAATGTGTAGTCCCAAAAACACATCTTCTCCGAATTGGGAGAAAACACTACATGTATCACTGGATTACACATTGTATAAATGAGAATATTGATTAAAAATTCCCTATGAGTAACCCGATTCTCCAGGACCTCCATCAAAACCTACAAATTGACCAAGAAGGGACATCTAGAATTTTTAATTGGTATCTAAAACCACAAAGTAATTCATAAAAAAGGATCTAGACTAAAAATAAAACCCTCCTAACAATATAGTGAAAATTAAAAGCATCAGGTGTAGAATGATGCATAGATCCTAATGCTCCTTGATCTGATGATGATCGAGGCCAAGAACAGAGATCTGCAACCCCTTGTCACTTCGATTCGGACTCGATTTATCCATCACCCAAAGGGGGATATTATTGTTGCACATCCTCTTTGTGTCTTGTTCAACAAGAAGGTGGGGAGGGGGTTTAGTTGATTGAATTCCATTAAATCATTTAACTCTCTTTTTAACACCCACCACCAACTCACCTGCAGTCAAATAAGTGGTGCCAAATTTTTTTTTGTCGCACCTTGGGTAAAAAAAAGTTGTAAATTAAACTACCATGTTTTAATTCTGATGCAATAACCCACTCAATATTTATTATATGTTTAAAGATAATCCATGCATGTGTGCCAAAATGTCTTCAGTATTTTTAAAATCACCACGTTGAGGTGCTCTGAGCCTCGAAATCCTGTGCGGACTCAGCGCTTGACTTTAGAAATATTCTTAGAAACATTCTAAATTATTAAAGGTCAAAAAACAAGTCATTAAACAGATATGGGAATGTAATTAATGATTTTATTTTAGTAGATATTGGCTGAACTGAAAGTTTTAGATGTGTGGAGAGAAGAGGATATGTTCTTCCTTTTATAAGGGAGGAGGAGTGACATTTTGGTAAATACCCAAAACTATCCAATAATAGGAATTTAATCTTATTCCAAGTGGATAAAAAATTTATAAATAATATAATTGAAGTATTATATGTCTATTGAAGACTTCTCAAATTCAAAGGAAGTCTTTTCTTCCATTTACCTCTTAGGTTACCCAGTTTTTACTCTTTTAGTTTTTCACCACATTAACCATTTTTTAAATATTTTTAATATTCATTATGAAAAAAAAGTACATTAAACGTACTTCTTAATATTAATTATTTTGATTCTAAATATGAAATCCTATTTATTAAATTCAAATCATATAAGTGGAATAAATTAATTCAAAACAAAACCCATAAATTTTGTAAAAAATGAGTTTTTAATAAAATGCATTTTTCAAGAAATAAATGATCTTATATTAACTATGTGACTTGAAATAATTATTATTTTTATTTTTATTTATATTTATCAACAAAAAATATATAAATATAAATTAAATATTTCCTCATTATGTTTTAATTTAATTAATTAAAATTAAAAAATATTATACACATTAAAAGAAATTCTGAAATTTTTTTAAGCCTAAATATAAACTAATAATAAAATCCTATATTAAGGAAATTAAAACGTAAATAATTGGATTCAATATAACTAAATAAAAATTATTATATATTTTAATAAAATTAAAACAATAATAAGACTATTAATTTATTTAATATTTTAAAAGAAAATAATGTTTTAAAAAATCTACATTTTTCACTATTTTATAAGAAATAAATGTTTAAGATAATTCAAAAAAAATTACCCTAATTTAATATTTATATGAAATTTTTATAAACTATTCACAATTTATAAAATAAAAATTTTATATTATCCAAGAATCAATTATAATAATTTTTCACAAAAAAAACTTCATTTTTGAAATAAACATATTTTTAAAGCCTAAAATTACTTTATTGAAATTTGTGCACATATTTAATATGAATTAGTAATTAATTTTAGAGTATATAAAAACTTTAGATATATTTTTCATAATATAATTTCTACTATTCATTCAAATAAATTTAACTTCTAAGTTATAACGCTCATGTTTAAATAATAATATTTTAATAATATATTACAAGTTGTTTAATCTTACAATTTCATGTTGTATTATATTAAAAAAAGTGTTATTTTAAATTCTCAAGGTATTATCTTTACAGGGAATAAAACATAAAAAAAAATCTATTTTATTTTAATGATTTTATTGTTTTAATGTAGGATTTCATTGCAACATGCCCGCTTATTTAAAAATAAATTAATGCACTTATAAAAAAAATTGAATAATGGATTAAATATTTAGAATTACTATACATAATATATTTTAATATCTTCAACTAACTATTTTGTCATAGTAAATAGTAAAAATAGAAAAAATTTATTACCATCCTAAAGGTTAAAATGGGTTACCATGGGTTAAACTTACAAATAAGGTAAGGATTTACAATCACCCCTTCCTAATTCATATTGGTTGAAGAAATTTTATCCTAATATTATACTAATTTATAAAATGTTTCCTTTTTAATCACATTCCCATGAATGCGAACTTATCCTATTGAAATATTTTTAGAAAGTTGCGTGTCTGTCCCTCCCCTCACTTATAAAAGGATACCTCTTCTCCTCCTTTATTCAAACTATTTAAGGCTTCTATCTCTACAAATATCTATATCAAAACCATCATAGTTTCTTTTTTCATCCTATATCTTATTTTCTTATCCTATAAAAAATCCTTCAATGATTAATGTTTAAGCTAAAGGTGGTCTCTCAAATAAGATGTATAGATCTTAACCTAGCCCATTCAATATTATTTATTCTTCTAATTCATCTAAAAATATTTTATCTATAAAAAAATAATGAATCAAATACAATAAATATATAGATATATTATTATAATGATGTTAAAATTATTTAAAAACTCTTCTACATTAAATGATATAAGGAATTATCACTCGTGCGTACATGTGGACTACCGTCTCCGTGTAGGGATACGAATTATTTTATGCCACTATATTTAATGGATGTTTATGATGGATTTAATTTATATATATGATATATATGATATAATTATGGTTATTTAATGGTTAATTACTTATTACCTTTATTTTTATTTAACAAATTTAAATGTGAAAAATCACTCATGTTTTTGTACAGAATGTCATCTCCACATAGTAAAGTAATACATTTTTTATCACTACAATATACAAATAATTATAATTAGTTATAAAGTGAAAATATATGTAATTTAATTCATGGATTAACATTTTCTACATGGACGAACCAAAGTCACAGAGACAGCATTTTGACCAATTAAATAAAACAAACCTGAAAAACAATGAAATTAACAACCAAATTAATGATTCCAATGACAGATTTTTAATTAATAGTTGATAAGAAGTAATAAGTAATAAATGTATCATATCAAAGGTATGAATATGCTTCTATAAAATAATTATAATAAATTTAAATTTATTACATTGGATTTTATAGTGACTTTTATGCAAGACTAAATTGATTTAAGGGTTTCTACATTACAATCTCATTTTAATAAGATTGTCAATGATTAAATTTTACCTGATGAGAATATATAATTTCTCTATCTTCTTGAATAGCCCGAAAGCCTTAATTTATTATTTATTTTGATAACCCCCTTTTCAAGGGATGATGGGGAACCCTTACAATGTTCTTAGTCTTAGAGATTACATGGCTCGTAGGCTTAAGATATTACATGACCTGAAGGTCTTATAGAATTCAAATAGAATATAACCACAAGGAACTGCCCCTCCCGAGCATCTACATCATGATGGTATGATTTCTCTATCATAAATATGTTTATTTTCTTATCAATTTATTATTTATAGGTTTTAATTTTTTTACTTCCATTTTCAACACATTATGTACTAAAGAGACGAGGGAATGTTTTTTAATAATGCATACATTATTTATCTCTTTGATTGAAAAAAATTTTCTTCCACCTCCATGAATTTCGAAAAACAATTAGGAATATCTTTCTCGTACTTTTCTATTTATAAATTTTTTTGTTACCCATGTTTTAATTTATATAATTTTTTTTAAATGAATCTTTTTTTTGTTATACTAAAGAGGTAATTTTCACTTTTTACCAAAAATGTTAAAGGAATTTCTATTTCAATATACATTGCATGAACAAATTTTCATGGAATCATGACTTGTATTTACAATTATGTTTCTTTAATAAATTATTTTGGTTTATTTCAAAAAAATATTTCCCAAATATTTTGGAAATTATTATATTTTAAAAAAGTTATTTCTTGGTGAAAAGGTTATATTTTCCAAGAAATGTTTCAGTGGTATCCTTTATAGGGATTTCGTATATAACAACATCCTCTAATGTTTCCTATAATCTACTAGGGATAGTTTCTAATGTTACCATATTTATTCTTACATTGGTTGGGTTATAACTATGACTATGAAATATTGATTAAAACCATTTTCATTTCCATGGTTTAAGATTTTATGTAATGATAAATGATTTTACAAACTTGTTTAAAATATTTAAATGGATTATTATTATGTTTGGGGTGGTTCTATTATAAAACAAGGATGGGTGGTTTCATTATAAAACAATGATCAGTGGGTCAATTATATCCCTACTTTTCATTGGTTAATGACGACAGAGTTGAGAAATTCCAAAGAGACAAATGTTTTAAAAAACACTTAAGGAAACATTGAGTTAACTAGATGGAATTTACTTCTACGAAATTGTTTGAAATGACTGGGTAGGAATTTCATGTATGGGGCTTTATCCACATTGATAGTCTGGGGTTTGTCCCTTGAAAAAAGAATTAATTTTACATGCTTATATGTGTGAAAAAACATATCTATTATGCTTATGATATGTTCTCATGGATCATGACTGATTATTGATGATTCAAACCTCTTATCTATTATGTATATTTATTAATAGATCTTTATTCTAGAATTCATGACTATGATATTTTACTTATTGGATATGATTTTATAATGTTAATATTATGTTCGCATACCCATATCGCTATCTTGTGGTCACATATGATCATTGATTTATAACTCTTATGTTTTTTCTATATTATGCTCATATTTTCACCATTTCATTTGTTTCCATTAATCATGTTATGAAGAATGGTTTTTGGTATAATATTTCTAAGTAGGGTTGTAGTTGGGAATAAATTAATTATAAATTTTTTAGATTTTTTATATACTAGTTTCTATATTAATCCATGTTCCAAAAGACACTAAACCTTTATGGTTATGGAATGGGTCATATCAATTAGCAATGATTATTCTAGTAATAAGATATAATATTGATGTATAAAATTTATGGGTCATAATATATAGTACTATTGTATAATTTGTTTTATAAAACAAGTTTAAGGAACTAAAGAAGAAGGATGATGTATCCATTATACCCTAGGATTATAATTTCACCATAATTTCGTGGTATGCATATGAGTTTATCGTCATTCATGAATGAAAACGTGACATATTCTATAGTGTCTTGAGACTAAGTCTGTGAATGTTTTAATCTATAAGAGACCTTGATAACTATTAAAAAAATAGTTCAATGTGATATTTAGATGTAATTGTAAATTAGAGACTCTCGGTGTTCTCATGGTTTTGAGGAAAAAGATAAAGATTGAATGTTAAGGAAATTTTAATAATAAAAACCATTTAGGAAATAAAATTAATTTTTTTCATGTTAGAAGTTTGGATGGATGGATGATGGAAATTGACTAATGTTGCATGGTTAATTTTTAAATTATTGAAAATTAGGCCATCAAGAAAAATAAATCTAATTTAACATGAACAAGAAATAAAATGTAAGGAATATTGAAAAATATCAATGAAATGTGACACCCAAATTCAAATTCTATAATTATAAAGAGTATAAATATTAGCCCAATCATTTATTGAATTTATGGTTTAATGTTGACAATTGGAATTAGAAATATCTTAATACCATAGATAATAGGAATGATCATGAAGTTACTCATCTCTGATAGAAGTGTGTGGGAATGAGATACCTTAAAATGTTATGGTTCTTCAAATAGTTGAATTTGTTTTAATTTTTGAAATGGATTGAGTCTCTCTATATTGAACACATATAAATTTATAAGGAAGGTAACTCGCATTTGATATTATAAATCATCATACGATAATATTTTGGTGTGAATATGAATATGAAATACCAGTTCATGTTATTTTCATTATATGGGTCTTTATACCTTTTCATGAGGTAAATTTGTCAAAATTGTTTGGGGAGGAACTCAACATCATTGATATGAAAATTTTTTGGATTATGTTAATGCTTTTCCTAGAGACATGCATAGTTTTCCATTGAATCTTGATGTTGAGTTTTCAATAGAACACATACATGATTCCAAGAATATTCCATAGACTCCACATAGAATGGAACATATTGAGTTATATGAATTAAAGAATTAACTCCATGGGAATATAAAAAAGGGATTCATATGAATAAGTGTGTAAAATTTGTGTAAAAATGTTAATTTAATTTAGAATAATTTTTGGTCAATGGGTTTTCTCAATGACCACCGAGAACAAAACTGATCACTATTATGAGTGAGTATCCTTTATACCTTATCAATTATCTATTTGATCAATTATAAAGAGCTCAATATGTTTCCAAGATTGATATTCAATTTGTATGTCACCGGAAAATGGTTAAGAAGTAGGACATACAAAAGATAGCCATCTGTACAAGGTATAGTCGTTATGAATTTATAGTAATTCTATTTACACATACCGGTGCTTCTATTATCTTCATAGATTAAGTAAATAGTGTCTTTAAAGATTACCTTGAGCAGTTTTTGGAATTATACATAGATGATATTCACATCTATTCGAAGATAAATTAATATCATAATGAATAGTATAGGATTCTGTTAAATACCATAAAGATGGATAAGTTGTAAGAAAAATTTTCAATTCTTGATTTTTTGGATATACAAATTAAAATTAATTGGTTATATAATCTCATGTAAGTTCATGTTGGTTGATTCTAAAAAGATGGATATTATTGAAAAATGGCCCAAACCAACCATGGTAACCAATTTCAATAGCTTCAATGGGTTGGAAGGATACAACTGATTCATTCTTAGGTATTTCTCATGTCTATTGTAATGACTCAAACATTTGTTAATGAAAATACTTATTGATCCAATTAAATGTATTAATATGTGAAATAATTATACAACATATGCACTTTTTTTATGTTTCTGGATTTTAAAATTCCATTAATAATTATGAACGTTGCTAATATATTCGTTGAATAGTGATCATATGGTTAGTATAAATATAGGGCATTAACAAATCCAATTTACTCCTACAAAGGAAGAGATGGCTCATCTAGAAGAGTTTCCCCATACGACACCCATTTTTCAGAGCATAGAAAGGAGTAGGCATCATTTGGCTTCACTCTTGACCAAGCCTAAGCCGATCTTGAATACGTTAAGCTCGAGTGGAACTGCCTACGAGAGAATTGGAAGTTGATAGATATTACCACTCGAGAAATTTTATCCGAGCCACCCCTAGAGTATGTCACCATCATGCACCGTAACCTAAGGTCATATGCGGGTGTTATAAGGGGTCATGTAACAAGACCCTAGCACTATGACTATGTACATTATTTTTTTATAATAAATGTTCATTCATTTCATTATTGTTACTTTGTAAATAGTTTTTAAAGAAAAAATTGTATTTTTATCTAATACTCAACTAAGAAATCTATTTTAATGAATTAATGAATTTTTGAATCAAATAATATTTTATTAAAATATTATTATTATTATTAAATTACATTTCATTAAATATAAATTATCGTATAATTTCATGAGTGCAATTGTAATCTTTATTAATATTTGAATGCTGTTTTTGTTTAAACCCATGAGTTTTCGATAAATGTCGGTTTTTATATTAAAAATAAAAATTCACATATTTAGAAAATTATTTAGATAAAATGAATATTATTTTTGGAATTAGGAAGTCAAAATTATCCAACGGTGAATTTTTCATAATTTTCTGAGACAGTCGAAGTTTTGGGTAAAAATTAAATACTGTTTAAATATATTATGTGTTTTATGAAATCATAATGACTCAATAGTGAAGTAATAAAATTATATAAACATTAAGTTCAGCCAATATATGTTTTATAATTAAAATAATGTGATTTTAGATTTGTTTTTTTTATTTTACAAAGCTTTTGTGGACCCTCTAATACTTATAAAACATTTTGTCTTTTTAAATTGTTTTCCTTGAGAGTGTGACTCACCTCCACATAAAAAAACCTATTATTTTACGAATTTTTGCCATTTTCCTTATAAAATATTATTTTAAACTCCCCTTTGGAAAAAACCATTGGAAAAAACCATGTGATGGTTTTTGGTATTGATTAGTTTAATGTGTGGTGACCCAAACCTAAATAATAAATAATTCCTTCTCCTTTCCTATATAAATCCACCAAATATCCCACTTCCTATTCACTAAAAGCCTTTGGAGTTATTCCAACCCATGACCCCCTATACCTAGAGTCCTACCAAGGTTCCCCAATTTCCCAATAAGCCTCTCTCAAGTCTCTCCCAAGCCTTTGGGATCACACTTCCAAGTATGGGGTTTTCTTCCTTTCTCATTTTTATCCAATTTTCCTTAAGTCATTATGCTCTTGTAATTTAAATTATAAATGTTGGGGTATGGTTTCTAACCTCTCTAATACTTCCCTCTTTATGTTTTTATTTTGTGAGAACCCTTTCTCTCTCGTTAATGCCTTCCATGTACACCCATTACTATGCCAAAATTCCGAAAGGAATTTTTCTCTCCTCTTATACATTCAAACAATTCTTTTATATCATGAATCTAAATTCCATTACGATTGTTGGGACATGTATCTATATGACTCCATTACTGTCCATATCATGTACATATGATGAGACACCCCATTCCCCCCTAATCAACCTATTTGATGAATTTTTATGTCAAGCTGTTATGCTGCTGAAATTGCACCACATTTTTTCAAGAAAAAGACATTGTGTAGTGAATACCATACCCATTTTATCTATCAAGGGTATTCACCTTTATGCACATTTACTTATTTATTATAGAGTTTATTTTTTAAATTCCTCATTATTTTATTGTAGAATAAATGATGATGTATAATGAATCCATGTGTCACACTTATGCATGAAATGAAATGTTTAAGAAGGGTGTGCCCTGATAGCGCTCCAATGCATTGGGTAAAGTATAGTATCCTGATACATCATGTGAAATGAGTGTTGAATCATTATAATTAAATTTTAATGAGAGTTTACTCTTACTTCATGTGCAATGAATGTTCACTCATGCTTAATGTGCAATGAGCCTTGGCTCAGGCTAATTCCATGTTAAGTGTTGTTGCCACATTTCCATGTTATTATTATTATGCTTTATCATGCCTTTGTGTTCTTGTTTCTATTGTGCTATTTAGATATGACTATTGTATAACATGTATTTTCTTCCTCATTTTATTCCATGTTTATTCTATTACTAGGCTTTATAGCTCACCCTTTTCTTATGTATGTCCTCAGGTTATCCTATGCAATGCTAAGTACGTGGGAATGTAGTGGTCATGTAAAAAAAATTCAATAAAGATGTTGCATGTTTTATGTTTTAAGTTGTTATGTAATGATCATATTCCCAAAAGACAGTATACCTTTTTATCTTCCATGTTGCATCAAGTAATTTTAATGTAATAAATCATGGTTAAGTGTGTAATAAAATACTAGGAATGTCATAGTTGGTATCAAAGGGTAGGTTTAGCTATTTTTGGGAATAGGATTAGAAAACCCTTGTGAAGAAATAAAGACAAGAATAAGTATAATAAAAATATCCCTAAGTATTGGTGAGTATTGATTAAGTGGTTTATCAACCAAATACATCCCAGTCTAGATAAGAGCAGGTAGAGGCGACTCTGGCATAGATGTATCTTAGGGGAAAAACCAAAAACACCTTTTTAAGCTAGACTCGAATGGGAAATGGTGCACGACAACGAGCCTTGATGCACTCTTGGTTACGAAACTCCTGAGGGATATTCTTTGTTAAACTCACAAGATTATTATGAACCCTTATTAAGGAAATTAAAAAATTGCCCCTAAGAATATATGTTAGAAAGTAGATCATGGATAACATAGATTGAAGCCTATGGATTCATAAGTTAAGGAAATGAAAGTTATTTATATGTCATCAAATTTTTCCTTGGATTACCCATTATGTGTTACCCCTAACATTCATTTTATTCCATCCAGTGGCCGATAATAGGAGGACTCGGGCTAACAACCGATGTGAAGACCAATGTGATGACTATGAAAATGAGATTCCAAATCAGATGGGAGTGGGAATCGCAAACTTTTTCATGCTTATCTCTCAGTTAACTCAATATTTTAATAGAAACATTGGTCAAGAGGAACGTTCAACCCCCCCCCCCCCAAGAAATAATAAGTCTCTATCGAGAGCTTCATGAGAAAAAGACCTTCTATTTTAATGGATCGTATGATCCCTCAATCGACGAAAAATGGATCAACTCCATTGAATATATCTTCTCCATCCTTCAATGTTTTGAACAAAAGAAGGTTCTTCTAGATGCTTATCATATTGTAGGTGAATATGATAAATGGCTGACATTGATCCAAAATATGAAGCCTGAGGAGGAGATCGAGGAATTTGAATGGAAGGATTTCATGAAGATGTTTTTTGATAAATATTTTCCATGCACCCTCCGAATTAAGATGGAAATAGAATTCCTTGCCCTCGAGAAAAAAGATGACGATTCTATCGGAGAATACGAGGAAAATTTCACAATGTTTGAATGGTATGAATTCATCTTTGATGTTACCCCCAAAAGCAAGGTTGACCACTTCTTTAGTGGGATGAAACCTATTGGAGATCCGTTATTTCCACAGCTATAAAGAAAATTGTCTGATGTGCCCTCAAGGTTGAAATGGAGATTATAGAATCTCAGGGGTATCATGGGGATAATAAGATTAAGGTGGAATTAAATGATGGTGGTCCAATAGATAAATCCAACGGTTCTAAGAAGATCCAACACCCCACTTTCTGAAGTTGCGGAAAGAAGCACCCCGTAAATTGCCTGAAGGGGATGAGAAAATGCATTAGAAGTGGAAGAGAAGGGAACCTAGCTGCTAACTAATGACTAGAAAAACCTGTGGATGCAACAGAAAATAAGAATTCTCCATTAGAACCTCAACGTGTTGTTAATTGCTACAACTTCAAAGAACCATGGCATCTTTCAAATCAGTTCCCTAAGATAAGGGTTTTTGGAGGCAACCAACAACCTCCAAGGTAGGAAGGTACAACTTTTTCCATCACTACTGCCGAAGTGAACCCTGAAAACAAAGTGGTGATAGGTATGATATTTATTCATTCAAGAATTGAGAATGTACTTTTTGATTTAGGTTTTACGCATTCTTTTATATCCTGAATGTTTAGTAGAACAATCCCAACACCACTACAAATCATGGAAGTAAAGATGTTAGTGAGTATGAAAAATGGGGAAATCATTGCATCCCATGAATATAAATCCTCCCCTGTCATAATCTCTGGATTGAAATTTTTGGATAACCTCTTCATACTCCCTCTGGTGGAATTTGATGCAATTATTGGTATTGATTTACTTTACTTATATAGATCCAACATAAATTACCGTGAGAGGGAAATCACTCTCCATGTGGATAATCGACCCCCGATTCTGTACAAGTGCAAGGAGGAGGATGAATCCTTTTTAGATCCATAATCTCAAGTGTGGATGTTACTACCCTATGATCACACGTATCTGGCTCAGATGATTGAGTCAAAAGAAGAAACCATCCTTGAAGACATTCCTATTGTGAGGGAATTCACTGATGTGTTTCCTGAGGAATTTTCTAGTCTTCCTCCTAGAAGAGATGTAGAATTCTCAATTGATCTTATACCTAGGGAATTTACAATATCCAAGACTCTGTATAGAATGGATATTGTGGATCTTGAAGAGCTGAAAAAATAACTACAGGAGAATTTGGATAAGGGGTTTATACGCCCAAGTGCTTCACCATGGGGTGCACCAGTCCTCTTCGTCAAGAAGGAGGATGGGTCAATGCACCTTGCCATCGATTATCACGAGCTTAACAATATCATGATAAAGAAAAAGTATCCTATCCCATGAATTGATGACTTGTTCAATCATCTATGTGGAGAAAAATACCTCTCCAAGGAGGATTTGCGGTCAGGTATTATCATGTAAGGGTGAAGAAGGAAGATATCCCCAAGACTGCTTTTCGTACAAGATACGGGCACTATGAATTCATAGTATTGCCTTTTGGACTCACTAATGCTCCAGAAATATTCATGGACTTGATGAATAAATTCTTTAGGGATTATCTTGAAAAAAATTGGTAGTTTTTATAGATGATATTCTAATATACTCCAAAACCAAGGATAATCATGTAGAGCATCTAAAAACTGTACTAGAGACCTTGAGAATGGAGATGCTCTATAAAAAGTACAATAACTGTGAGTTATATTTTATTGATGCTTCTTTCCGTCACAGAGTCTAACGAATGAAAAGGGAAATACCTTAACACAAAGTGATTCATCCTTTTAAGAAATATCAAAAATTGGCAAAGGCATGAACAAGGATTTCTTTGAGCATGGGCCACGCAAGTTCCATTATGGTCGTACATGGTTCCTGTGCACCACATATTGGGTGTGCAGGTGACTTGTGCGCCCTATATGATTTTCACCCAAGGTCTTAAATAGCCTATAAATACCCCTTGTGGGCCCCCCATTTCGAGGATGAAAAATCCATATACTCAGATTTGAGCTCTCGGCGCCCAAGTCTCTTATAAAAGCCTTCCGAACACTTCTAAGGTAATCTCTTAGCTAAAACGGAAGATCTAAAGAGGGGGAACAAGGCCTAACTATTGAAATTCATCAACACCTGCGCACCTAAGTGTCTAACCCTTTAGGGAATTTAAGACACTTGCGCACCGCCTTATCCATTCAACAGAACTTTCATGCCACTCATTTAAAAGTCTTTAGGGATAATACTAAGGGATTGAGCCAAGCCTCACCCACGTATTACCCTATGTTTTGACTGTCATGCAAGTACACCTAGGTCATACAGGTATACCTGCGTGACCATGACCTGCGTACCCAAATAGGACATGTGCGCCTACCTTCTTTTGGGTGCCCCTCACATCCATTCATCTCTTTTCCTCAAATACACCTCTCCTCTTCAAGATTTAGCCTTCAGAATCCTCTTCAAATCCATTTATTGCATGATTCCTTGGTTGGATTTCTTATCTGAAAGAAATTCTGTGGAACATCTCTCAAAACCTAGTGATTTACATATCTTTATGTCACTAAGGTTAGATATTTCATTCATTCAACCTCATCCTTTAAGATGAGAAGATCTGTTGGGCATCCTCTTTAGGAGTAAGCCCCAAGTCCCCTATTCATGGGCATCCTCCTCAAGAGTAATCCCCAAGTTCCCAAATATGGGCATCCTCTTCAAGAGTAATCCCCAGTCTTCAAGTTCCCTAATTTGGGCCTCCTTCTCAGGAGTAAGTCCCAATCATAATTCCCTAACATGGGCCTCCTTTTCTGGAATATGCCCCCGTCATAATTTCTTAACTCGGGCATCCTTCTCAGAAGTAATTCCCAATCATAATTCCCTAACTTGGGCCTAATTTTCATGAATAATCCCTAGTCCAAGTTCCCAAATATGGGCATCCTCCTTAGGAGTAAGCCTGAAATCCCAAATTCCCTTAACCTTGGCCTCCTTCTCATAAGTAAGCCCCAGTTCTCAAGTCCCTTTAACATGGCCCCCCTCAAGAATAAGCCCCAATCATAATTTCTCTTAACCAATCTTAAATTCATTTGATTTTTGCTTCCTTCTCATGAACCAAAACCAATCACAAGTCCCCTTCTAATTTGGGCATCCTCCTCAGGAGTAAGCTCCAAGTTAGAGCATCCCAATGTCCATAAAGCACATTTACCTTTATGGACCTTGTTCTGGGGCTTCTTCTCTAAAGTATGTCCTGATCTTTATCTATTTGGGAAATCATACATACATAAGCCCCATATCATTCCATGTGACCGCATCTTTCATGGCACAAATTTTCAGGTTTACTGATGCCTGTTGTTTCTCACACCGACCATGACTCACGTGAGCTTAGAGTGTAAAAGTAACCACGACACATCTCTTTGGGCCGTTAACCATACGTAAGCCCCGCAATTCCCAACCGAACTATGTGGACTTTGATCTCTACATTAAAAGTGGAGTACATAGGAACCCTTTCTGAGGTTCAAGCCCATCACTCATTAATTCTCATCTGTCCCATATGACGTTAAAATATATCTTAATTCCCGAACTACATGGGTTCTGATTCCTTTTATAACAAGGATACATAGGTAGCCCATTTGCGGGTATGATCCCAACTCTGAAATACTCCATGTCCTTCTAAACGATAATAAAATTCAAGTGCCATGCTAAGTGGCTTCAAAACAAGTATGGTTATCATAATGACCAAGAGATATTTCTATAATGTGTTGAAGGATACCATTGACTAAGAATCTATAACAAATACCGATGATTCTATATTGATGGAGAACCTCAAATACATATAAAAGATTCTCTAAATATCATACATGTTAATCATTGATTATCAGTTCTTAAGGAAAGCTCATTTTCATACTTGGTAGTGTAATAAGGATTCACGAACACAACTTAAATCTATAAAGAGAGTCCCAGAGTAGACAATAATTTCCCCCAAAATGGTGTGATGAGTCCGACCTCCCATCCTCTCGACTAATGCAAATTCTTAAGCCTCATCGGTGCACAACTAATGAGCACCTACCTTTGGAAAGTTGGTCCAAATGGATATAGAATCACTGGATGTTTCCAGTTCTACAAACAAACCCATTAGAAACCGATTGGAATGTTTGAACCTTAAACAAACAAGGGTATCCCCATTTCTAGAGGAAACAAAAAATGGTGAACCCGACTTGAATACTTAACCAAGTTAAAATGATATTTTACTTATTTGTTGGGCCCCTATTTAAATTCAATGAGAGGGACAACAAAACAATCAATAACATATGTGCTCATCCAAAAGATGTACTAGCCGAATGTATCTTGATTATGTCTGTTATATCAAACAGACACTCTTTTCCAAGATCTTCTTCGTTACAGTAATGGCTTCTCTTAAGTTCACACCTGTGAATGTCACACCTTTGAATACCACTACTGCTACTCCTGCATGATCGTCATCCGCTCGGAGTACGACATCACCTAATCAACGTCTTTAAAATTGGGTATCAAATTCACTGGTTAAGTAATATCGTCGACATGGTACCATTCCGACGCTGGAGGCCACTCGACAAGCCCTCCAAGTCAATAATTCACCTTGTTTGTCCGGACAATGATGACCAATGATCACGAAGCAGGTGGTGGTGACCACCGTCTCCAATCGTTTCAGGTCGTTATCCATGGAACTCAATCACTAGGCCCTCCCATATTATGAGGAGGTGAATAAGAAGTTCACTCAAGGCCTTAATTCAAGGAGACAGAAGTCCTTCCCGAGGGCTCTCACCAACAATCGCTGCCAGACTCGTGCGGCAGTGCGCCCTCAACATGATGATGGTGTCAGCTCCAGGCGTTTGGCATCAGTTACTCAAACCTGAGAAGGCAAGACAAACCACCAAAGGCGACGAATGCTCAATAGTGATCAGGTTCTTATCTTTTCCATTTCCATAGAATTCCACCAACATAACTTGGTGGAAAGCAACAAGCAGGAACACACACCCATCTATTTTAATTTTGTTGTCCCACAGACTCGTCTGGCAGCAGCACGCCATTCCCAGCAGGCAATTCCAGCGGATTACTATAGAAATAAACATACACCTGTTTATAAATCATCAGCTGGTCAGCAGGCTCGTCTGACTACATACGATGAACCCCACAAATCTAATGTGTTGACAACTGGTAAACTTGCACATACACCTGCTTACACTCATCAATACTGCCAGCAGTCTCGTCTTCCGGTATTGAAGGATGTTCATAAACCATGTTTGGCAGAGTGAAATCAGCAGGCACATACACCTGATAGTATTGATCAAGCCTACCAACAGTCTCATTTGGTATCACCCAAAGAAGTCAATTGGAAAGACCCAATGACAAATAGGAGGCAGAATCGACTCTCTTCACCCACACACAAGTACCGTCAGAACTCACTGACAAGAAAAGGAGGAAAAGAGAAGAAACACGCACCTACTCCAAGAATGTAATGGATGTATATTACCGTTCCAATGGATGATTTCACCATGAACATTCTGAAAATGGTGAAAGAGAAGATGCAAATCCCTGCTCATATTCTAGATATCTTCCCGGATATTATAACAGCTTCAGTAGCATCACAGGGAAAGAAATGAAAATATGTCCCTACCGGTGGAGTGACACATCAAAATATCACTCTCGAACATATACACACCTTAGTTCCAGTCCAAGAGGGTTGTGGGGAAAACTCGCCCATGTCATACGGACAACCAATTCAGGCACATGCACCTGATTTGAGTGGAGATAATCAGCCTAACCTGACTATTTATCCTAAGCAGGCACATACACCAACCCATAATAACCACTTTCGTCAACAAGTGGTTCCCAAAGTGAGTAAGAAGGCGTTTAAGAAAAAGACCTATCCAGCACAGTCAAGATCTCAAGGGCCAATCTGTAATAAGGCCTTACTTGATGCTAGAGTTCTTGATGCACTAAGACAATTATCTGTTGCAACTCAAGATTCTACACTCTCATTTCCCAATAGTGGGAACATTAATTCTGAAGGACTTTATCAGACACTTCCTCATGAAGGCTTGCTTCATGACAGTTCGGTCGATCACGAAGTATCATCTTCAGATGAGAGCCACGATAACCCTCTGCGTGGCCAAAAGACTAAGGAGAAAAAGGTTTCATCTTTTTCTATAACCCACCATGGTGTTCCTCCACATGATGATGAATTTAGGTGAGACAGTCCTCTCTGCAGTAGTAATTCACATTTACTGGAAAATGCTCTAATGGACAATGTAGTAATGAGAAATCACTCTTATCCTGAGGCACGTGTAAATGTGAATCCAGTCATGTCTGATGATTTACCGCTAGAAAGTGAAATACTTTATCAACCAGAAGATAGCCCGGGGTGTAGGTCATTCTCCGAACCACCCCTGAGTCACGCATCTTCTTATTTGGTAAATGAATTCTTTACCAATATTGTTGAATCTGATGAAGCAACAAAAAATCACCAGCTTTGGTCTAATTAGGTAGAATAATCTTCGTTGAATGATAAAGAGAATGTGCTGAATATGAGAAAACAATTGGAGAAAGGTGAAGTACCAGTCATGTTTTGGCCTTTGGATGACTCTCAGTATGACATTCCAGAGATGTTGACGGAAGATTGTATCCACGATATTCGTCTGAACATGTGGAAAACTCTTTTTCAATTGAAAAAGAAAATATTATCTTGGGATGAATATAAAAATCATGTCATGATAATATAAGGGTTACAACGCCAAATTGATTTGGCCTCTCTCTCAGTTTCTCGATATCTGAATGCTGAAAAGAAGTAGAGAGTCCTTCAGTATTCATGCCTTGGCACACTAAGAAGGTTACACCAGTTAATTTCCAATGCCCCATCTGGTATTCATATCAGGGGATGGGGTGTCCATGGAGCACTACATTTCACTGTAATCTCTATCCAACAAATACCTCCAAAAATGGTCTCATAAAATGTTATTGCCCATGGCCGGACACAACCAATTGGTTTTGTTTGTAATCAAAGTCCTTCTCAAGAACATGCCTCAACTAGTTATTCCCAGAATCAGGAATATAGAGAACAAGTTGTCAAATTACTTTTTCATCAGGAAAACGAGAACATCGAACATTCTTCTTATTTAGATGATGTACATCATCAAGTGATAGAAGTGTCAGAAATCATCTAATGGTCATTTGAACCAAGTGATTTGAGTTGATGTAGGTTGATGCATCCATCCAATTTCCGGACTAAAGACGGAAAGATCAGGAGAGATTTTAAGAAAGTATCCAATGTAGCAACTCAAGAACCACCCTAGCTTGCCAGACTGGGGACTCTTTTAGCCCAACCCTCGGAATCAGTAAATAGGATTCAAGGAGTTGAGCAGGAACAACCCCAGTCCACCAGACTGAGGACTTTTTCAAATCCTCAATCTCTTCCTCAGAGAAAGTTAGTCTTCTCTCGATTAGGGAAGAATCCCCTAGAGGAACGAAGAGCCGAATTATCATGAGATTCCCTCCAAATTACGGTTTGTTAAGAAGTTCCTGAGGGATCAACTCAACAGAAGGCAGTGTGTCATCAGGTACATGGAAAAAAAATAGTATTGCAGAAATGTTGATAGAAGGGATGCAATGTGTTATGCATCAATTAATCTCATCAATGTTGTTGTTTCTGATCCTCCAGAACATGAGGCTCACTCAGAGGGATCAGATGAGGAAGTTCTTGATCATGAAGTTGTACACACAGACACATATGAAGAAGGTGTGCGTACAAGAAATCAGAGGCTTACCCAGAATCTAGGTATTCCTTCAAATAAACAACTCCACCCTCTTAGAAAGGCGTCTAAAAAGGGGAAAGGTAAGAATCAGGTTACATTACCTTCCTCTAGAGAAGGCCAATCACTCTCACTAGAGCAAATATTCACACAACAAGAGGTAGAAATGAAGGAATTAAGGAGGTTGAATGCAGAACTACTTCAAAGTAGTATTCCTCCTAAGCATGCTGGAGTCAGTCAGCTAAGGGAATTTTTCGTGGCTACTGAGATGGATCAAGATTATCCTCCATTACTAGTACACCCTCACAAGTCTAATCCTATGGGTTATACGCAACAACAACCAGCAATACTACCATTAGTGGCAGTCCCGGTCACCAAAACTATCCAAGCTCCAGTTATTGCACCTTTATAGGTCTAAGCTCAACCGGATGTTTCTCAAAAATTAATGACTACCATTGATTCATTAACATATCAGTTGGAAGCTATGGAAGGAAAGTGTGCACCGGTTTAACCAGAAAAGAGAGCTTACCCTGAATAGGTTGATGAAATTCCTCCCCCATCTACTTTTTCAAGTACCAAATTCCCAATTTTTAATGGTTCGGGAGACCAAGAGCAACACATAACACATTTTGTTTCTCGTTGTGATCCAATGATGGGAACCCCTTAGCAAAAAGAAGCAGTTATGCTCAGGTGTTTAGTACAGTCATTACAAGGGCCTTCTTTTTTCTAGTATACAAGATTGCAATCCCAGTCAATTACTGGGTGGGAGGATCTCCGTCAAAAGTTACTTCTTCAATTCAGCTCAACTTTTCCGAAGACAATAGTTTTTTATCTTACAAATTGTATGAAAAGGGAGAATGAAAGAGTTTCAGATTTCATTACTCGCTATAAAGGATTAACATATTCCCTAAGCTTAGCACTCCCTCAAGAATAATTTTCACCAATCTGTGTGAAAAACTTGCATGATGAATTAAGCACACCATTGATCCCTGTGAAATACACAAGAGGGTTTCGAGACCTTACTTCGATCTCTCAGCATATTGAAGACTCTCTTACGAAGACTAAGGATAAAACTCATGTAATTCCATCAGCTCCAAGAAGTAGAATGGTTAAATAAGATACTGCTACATTTATGATTAAACAAGCACCTGTACTTGCTTCTACTTGAAAAACATCATCTTATCGAAGGGATCTACCTCTTGAGCATCAGAAACAGAGGTTGTTTCATAAAAATGATCAGAGAGATCAAGAACGAAAACAATTAGAGGATCTGAAGAGAAAAGTTTACTCTTTTAGAAATGAACAAGTTCCTGGTTACTTTATTTCAGCTTTGGAAAATAACTCGGTTCAGTTGCCAAGTCCCAAAATACCTAACAAGGAATGAGATGAAGACCTTCCCAATTATTTCCCATTTCATCAGATGTTGGGGCATCCCATTCATGAGTGTTTTGTCTTCAAAGACCTCCTGCAAAAGATGGCGGACTCGAGACAATTCAAATTGAAAAGTTCTTCAGCTCAGGTAGCATGTGTTACTACTACAAATCCAGAGGAAGAAGGCGAGTGGAAAGAAGTCAAAAACGAAAATGCACAGAAATATGATGATTGGAGGGTCAGAAAAACGATCAACCTAACTCATGACATTTTGCAAACACAATTGATGAAACCAATTGTGTCTTCTTCTATGAATGCCACAAAAAATTCCTCTTCATCAGAGGGAAAATCCTTGAAGAAACAGCATAATTAAATGAAAGAGGAACAATCAGAAGAAGATGAAATCGTGTCAAATCCCAAGTTGTCTTTGACTCTGGAAGATTTTATGACATCTACTTCAATGCCACAGGCACCGCCCTACCAAACGGAACAGACTAAATGGGATAATCAGGCAGAATCTTCATCAGATGAAGAGTTGATATTTGGTTCTATTAACATGATTAATTTAATAGATCCTTATTCTAGTCCCAACTTCAATCTTGATGAGCCTGAGTTCCCTGTATCATATAGAGGAATTAGAGGGAGTTCCAGAGGTCTGCGATATAGTGGAAAATGTGGATATCCCAGAAACCACTATTCCAATTCTACCCTTTCTAGAACTGTGTATGTAGCGGAAACTCATGGTTGAGCCCTTCAGCAGGCTCAACAATAACAAGAAAATTCATCCATGCAAGGCAGATTCATTCCTGTTATAGTTATTTTGGAGGATCAGTTAGAGGTTCCACCTTCTTCCTCTCAGCAAGTAAATAGGCCTATTCAGTCTAATCTCCCAAAGCCAAGATTATTTCCAACTCGTACCTTGATACAATATTCATCTACTTCCAAAGAATCAACTTCTAAGGAACCTATGAAACAACATGTTCCTATTGGGAAACGCAGACCATTGGATCAAAAATATGATGTCTTGAAACATTTATCCCAAATACCGGCCATGTTATCAATTCTGGATGCCTTGAATCTATCCAAGGATCTTTGGGAGGCACTCATTGAGGCCTTTTCAAGTCCTCAAGAATTCAAAACTGAAATTGTCGTAGCTGAAGTCTACCATGTAGAGAATGATCCTGTAGAATTCTATGTAGTGATATCTTTCACAGATGAAGATGAGGATGATGTTGTCCATAGACACATTAGACCTTTGTATTTATCTGGAAAGATCAATGTTGTGGACATCTGAAGAGCTTTCATTGATAATGGTTCAGGAGTCAACTTCATCCCCATTCGTACACTTAATCGATTGGGCCTCACATAATCGGATTTATCTCCTTTGACTCTAATGTTGCAAGGATATGATAAAAATGAACAAGAACCACTGGGTGAGATTACACTCAGAACTCAGTTTTGAGACCTTATATCTAATTCAGATTTCATGGTTGTTGATCACGATACAACCTTAAATGTTTTTCTTGGAAGACCTTGGCTACATCAACATGCGGATATCCCTTCATCATACCATCAATGCCTCAAATATTATTTCGATAGTCAAATTGGGACATTGTATGGTGATAAATCCCCCTTCAAAACATGTGAATCTCAATACATTGAGGCGGAATTATATCACATGAAGGGTAAGGAGAAATCCAAAACAAGGGAGGTTACCGGTGTTAATGCTTTATATGGTTTGGAAAAGATTCCAGTAAACCCATTCACACATGTGAGTACAGATTATGTATTTCCTATCTGTCAAATTGACAGGATAGACCCGAATCCAAATACACTTATGGAAACTTCCAAAATGTCAATTACGACAATCAAGCCAGACATCATGGGAGAAGTTGGTGATTCAGCAGGCAATAATGAAATCTCAAATGGAGATGTCTTCATTTCATCCGTTGAAATCCAGAAAGTCTAAACTTTACTGACCAGGCCAAAAGAAGTTAAAGAAATGCCATAGGTAAATGATTATGTCGATTCTCAATCCATCATCTCCTATTTATTACCCAAGTAAGACCCTTCATCATCAATAAGGTTAGAAATGGAATCCTCTTCATCAAGATGTTCAAATTTTAACATCTCTCCTGATCATGGAAATTATGCTTCGTCATCTACCGTGCAAGTAGAAACAGAAGAAGTAACACATGTTGAAGAAGAAGAGAAAGATCTCAGGGATGCTCCTCCATCATTTGAAGAGGGTATCTCCACTACTATGGATGAACTTCGAGAAATAAATCTGAGTACAAAAGAAGATCCATGCCCCACTTTAATTAGTGTGGCCATGACTCTTGAAGAGCAATAAATGTATATTTCCTTTTTAAAGAAAAATCGAGATATATTTTCTGGGAATTATACAGAGATGCTTGGGATTGATCCTGATATTGCTACTCATTGTTTGGGTTTTCCAGAAGAACATCTAGGATTCAAGAAAGCCGCAAGAAGAACACACCCAACTTATACTTCTAAAATTGAAGCTGAATTGGATAAGATTATCAAAGCTAAATTTGATAGAGAAGTTCAATATCCCAAGTGGTTGGATAATATTGTCCATGTGAAAAAGAATAATGGACAAATAAGGGTTTTCATTGATTTCGGAGATCTTAATCGGCATTGTCCAAAGGATGATTTTCCAGTTCCGATTACAGAACTCATGATTGATGCAACACCTAGCTATGAAGCACTTTCCTTCATGGATGGATATTCTGGATATAATCAAATCTGAATGGATTTATAAGATGAAGAATATATAGCTTTCAGATCCCCTTAGGGTGTGTTTTTCTATCGGGTAATGCCCTTTGGCCTAAAGAATGCTGGCGCAACATATTAGCATTCCATGAACCGTATCTTCAAACCATTTTTAGGTAAATTAATTGATTGTTATGTGGATGATTGGTGGTTAAATCCAAAAAACGTTCTAATCACTTGGCTGAAGATTAGACAATACAATTTGAAGATGAACCCCTTGAAATGTGCATTTGGGGTGACCTCCGGGAAATTTCTCAGCTTTGTTGTACGCCATCGTGGTATCGAAGTCTATAATAAGAAGACAAATTCAATCCTTGGTATGTTACCTCCTCGAAATCTGATATAATTTAGAGTACTTGAAGGACACTTAGCCTATATACGGCGTTTCATCGCCAATTTGGAAGGCAAAAGTTTACCCTTCACCAAATTGATGAAGAAGGGAGTCACCTACCAGTAGACTGAATAATGTCAAGAAGAATTTGATATTATCAATAAATATCTCTTGAGTCCACTGGTATTAAGGCCACCTGTTGAAGGAATACCACTTATTCTTTATGTGATAGCCTTAGAGAGATCATTGGGTGCCTTCCTTGCCCAGAAGAATGATACTGGGAATGAAAACAGCCTTTACTATCTCAGTCGGACTATGCTTGAAGCAGAAACCCAATATTCAAGTATTGAAAAGTGCTTCCTGGCGTTAATCTTTGTAGTTTAAAATTTGAGACACTACCTGCAACATTATGAGGTCCAATTGGTATCTCGCAATAACTCGCTCAAATTCATCCTTAGTCTTCAAAATCTTATAGGACATCTGGAAAGATGGGCAGTTATTTTGCAACGATTTGATATCTAGTATGTGTCTCAAAAGGTAATAAAGGGACAAGATCTGGCTGATTTCCTTGCTGGAAACCCTTCAGCAGAAGATACATATTTAGATATTGAACTTTTTGATGAAGAAGTCTTTTCTATTCAAGATAATCTTCAAACATGGTAAATATACTTTGATGGTGCTTCGAGAAGTCCAACATAGATGAAAATGGAAGATCCTAAATTCAACAAATTTTGATTAGTAATTGTACTTATTTCCGTGGAGAAGGCAGTGATACCTTATTCCTTCTCATTGTTGGGAGGCGGTACAAAAAATGAAGCTGAATACCAAACTCTCATCGCAGGATTAGAGTTGGCGCTTCAAGCACAATTGAATCACTAAAAAGTGAAAGGTGATTCAGACTTGGTAATCAAACAAGTAAATGGGGATTATTCCATCAGAAAAGAAGATTTAATACCTTTGTATGATTACGTCATAGAGTTAATGGCAGAATTTCCTTCAGAACTAACATTTTCTTATGTCCCGTGATCACAAATGCTAAAACTGATGCATTGGATAATATAGCCACAGCTCTGGAAGATTCAAATCAGGATGAGAGAGTCATCAGTATTACCCATCATCGTACAATTTCACCTTATGTTCAAGCTAGAACAGAGAAAATCAATGAAATTAGTCCCATTCCTAAACCATAGGTTCATACTATAGGATGGATGACACCTATCAGGGAATACCTTCAAAAGGGAACACTTCCACTTGATAGTGCTGGGAAAGAACAAATCAGACGACGTGTGGTCAATTTTACTCTTTATGATAGCCCATATCACCTAGTGAAAATTCTCTACAAAAGTGGTTTTGATGGAATTCTCTTCAGATGCATTGATGGTGAAGAGACAATGGTTGTCATGAAAGAAGTGCATGCAGGAGACTGTGGTGCCCACCAATCTGGATATAGACTATCTTATCAAATTTGAAGGCTTGGGTACTTTTGGCCTTCAATGATACAAGTTTGTGTTAATTTCACAAAGAAGTGTCATTCTTTCCAAGTACATGCCAAATTCATTCACCAACCCCCAGAGTTACTTCATACTGCTTTGTACTCATGGTCATTTACCACATGGGAAATGGATGTAGTAGGACCTTATCCTTCAGCTACATCCAAGCAGTTTAAGTATATTATTACTTCTACTAACTTCTTTTCCGAATGGGAAGAGGCAAAAACTCTCAAAGAAGTTAGTTCTAAAAGCATTGTTAGCTTCATCAAGTCTAACACCATTACCGGATTTGGTGTCCCTCATACCATATTGACGGACAATGGCACCAACTTCTGTTCATCTGAGGTAAGGAAGTTGTATCAAGAATACAACATCAAATCCAACCATTCCTCTTTGTATCATGTAGCTGCAAATGGCCAAAGAGAAGCCTTCAACAATACTCTTTCAAACATACTGCAAAATATGGTGGATAAAGATACGAAATCATGTCCTGATAAACTCTGTCATGCTTTATGGGCTTATCAGACCACCACCCGCACTGCAACGTGGTCAACTCCATATTCATTTGTATATGGAACAGTAGAAGTCTTTCCCATTGAGGTTCAATTACCCTCCCTCAGGGTATCCATTTGTGATCAGTCATCTACAGATGAACAATCTCAAAAGTGATTGGATGAATTGGAATGATTATATGAGAAAAGATTGTGCACCTTTCACCACTTGGAAGTCTATCAAAATCGAATAGCACGAGCTTTCAACAAAAAAGATCATCTTTGTTCATTCATTCAGGGAGAATTGGTATTGGTTCTTAGAACTCCAATGATACCAAGAATGAAACCTCCCAAGCTTGAGCCAAAGTGGGAAGGACCTTACTCAATACATAAGGTCTACTCTAATCGAGCTTATTGTTTAATCTAAATGGATGGAGAACTTATCACTAATCCAACCAATGCCCGATTTCTGAAGAATTATTTTGTATAATACAAATACATATCACGGTCCATGCATATGACCTTAAACTATTTTCACTTATATACAACATGATTTTAAACTGTGTCTTCTTTTCTATATGATGTTAAACTATACAGCCATTCTTATGTCCATACTGCATGACATTAAACTGCACAGTCCCTTCATCGTCCAACATGACGTTAACCTGTATTTTCCTTACTGGAAGACTTTAAACTGCATAGTTCGTTACATCCAACATGACGTTAAATTGTGACGTCCTAGATACAAGATGATAAAGTATACATAAGTCCCTTACGTCTATCAAGACGTTAAACTACAGAATCGTCGGTCCATGCATATGACCTTAAACTATTCACACCATCGTCCAACATGATGTTAAACTATTCCATCATCCAACATGACTTTAAATTGTGAAAAAGTCCCTAATATGTCTAAAATGACGTTAAAATTTGTCCTCTTTTGTCCTTACTGCATGACATTAAACTGCACAGTCCCCCTTTCGTCCAACAAGACATTAAACTGTATTGTCCCCATCATCTTAGCTAATGGATGCTAAACTGTACAACACCCTTATTGTCCAACATGATACAAAACTATACTGCCCATTCGTCATACATGAAGTAAAATTGAAAAAAGTCCCTTAATATTTCCTACATGACATTAAACTGTATTTTTTCCCTGCTAGATGACACTAAACTGTGCAGCACCAATAGTCCTCATTTCAAGACTTTAAACTGCATAGCCTTTTCGTCCAACATGACGTTAAACTATGCATCATTAAGGTTATTGAAACCTCTTGTTTCTCACACCGAGTCTGACTCACATGATCTTAGAGTAAAATTCAACCATAAAACCCTCTCTGGGATCCTAACCATGTTTAAGTCCCGACATCAATTTTTAGGTCATTGTCTTCAAGAACAACTTGATCACCAATTCATTCTTTAATTTAATTACGTAGACTTTGATCTTTGCCTTCTAGACTGGGTACATAGGCAACCTGCTGAGGTTCAAGCCCAAAACCAATCTCTTCACATCGGTTCACCTCCATCTCATATGATTTTGATCTATGAATCAGGCCCAGAACCAATATTTTTTACATTGGTTCACCATCGTCCTTGTTATATGACGTTAAATTGTTTTAACTTTTTTCCTGCACGACAATAAACTACAACATTCTTTGACACCCTCATCTGAGAGGGAATCATTATTTACATTGATCCTTAATCATGTTATATTCGAAAGACTATGTGCATACATGGAAATTCCTGAACCTTTTATCTTGGGAAAATCCATAATTGAACTAAAGTCCCCCTTTCACCCTTCACCTGTACAAACCAAATCTGTACAAAGGGTATTTCAAGAACTACGTGTGGCTTGATTCCCATCCTTATGGGATACGTAAGAATGTTCGATCATCCCTCGAATCCAGCCCCAAGTCTTTGGGCCTAACGCCAAATTTCATTTTCAGTCCCTTGGCTGAAAAGTCCCCCTGTGAAAACATGAATGTGGTATGAAAACCCTAGTCTTCATTCACATCAGGTTTATAAAACACACAATGTGTATTCTTTATTATGGTCCAAGCTCTATGACCCTAAAATACGATCTCCTATAATCTCGTCCCACATGACATTAACATGTATTTCAGAACTACATTGGGCTTGATTCCCATCTTTATGGGATACGTAGTGAAGTCCAAAACCTTAATCCAAGACCCAACCAAAACATGATTATGGTTAGCATTGGTCTATGTATTTCCTTCATGAATTGGACAATACTCATTTTTCATGTGTCATAGTCCTAACCTTAAATACTTCAAGATCTCCATAACCATTTTCTTGACTTCTAGTCACAAAATGTCTGATACCCGAGAGTTGTTTTGCCTGACTATATAGCACATTCCCCTATGTAGCCATGCATAAATAGTTTACATAACAGATCTGTCAGCCAAAAGATGTTATTATTTTACTATGCAACAAATTCTCTTAGGAGGCCCGACATAATTCAACCCCCTAACGGGTTTTTCAAATAGTGGTAACTTCATTCTTGGGAGAAAAACCTATTTTGTCCTTATTTTCCTTAATGACAATATGTAGGGATCCACAGAAATATCTATCCTTAACATATTTGTCTCGTACTCTTTTTCATGATCTGAAAGTATTCAAGTATGTGGTTTATATTTCCCTTCCCTACGTTTGGGTCAGACCTTCCTAAGAGTAACATTCATCCAATTCTTTGATAGTATTGATTTGAAATATCATCTCAATATTAAAGTACCTCTTTCCGTACAGCAGACTCTGTGCTTTGGAAAATTTGAATCTCCATAAACTTTCACTAGATTTTTAGCAATAGAAAAGTAAAATTTCTAGGAGTTCTTTTGCATGACTATGCAGCACGTGCCCTTAGGCGGCCTTGCATAAGTAGTCTACATAATAGACCTGTCAGCCAAAAGATTCTATTTTTTGACTATATAACAAATTCCCTTAAGTTTCCTTGTATAATTCAACCCCCTAACTGGTTTGTTAAATAGTTGTAACTTCATTATTGGGAAATACTTACTCTAATGAATTTTAGCCCTTTTTCATATCATTCCTGAGATTCAAAATTTCTTAAGTCATAGTTTACATTTTTTCCAACATACTTGAGTGTGGTAATATGTTTTCAGATAAATTATCAAGGAATTTAGTCAACTTTAATACATTCGGTCAAATCTATTTCAACCTTAAACATTAGCTTTTTTATGTCTGACGTGCATGACTTTAAACTGCCCACAAAAGACAAGGGAACTCTGAACAAAAGTTAAGTCCCAGCTCACTAAACATATGCTTTGTATGATTTAGGTAATATTTTGAAATTAAAAAGATTCAAAGTTTGTAGGGTTATTTTTATAATCCTAGAAAAAATCAAACTATGCATACTAGGCCCACTGGCTTAGGTAAAAATTTAAAGTAGGTTGTAAAAGAAGGGATACACAAATGATTGAAGATGAAAGTGTTCTTAATTGATGCACAAGAGTTAGAAGGATATCCACATATTGGATTCTATTCTCTTTTCCAATAATTAAAAGAGGCTATCAAAATAACTCTTCATTTGATTTACGACATCCCGTGCTTCATCAGCAGCCACCTGGAATTCATTCATTCATCTGGATACAATAAGAGATGCAGGGATACTGGCTCTTCTTAGAACAATTGTAAAAGAATGTTCTTGAGTGCAGTTTGAGAAAATTTTCTGCTGATCAAACAGTGACTCTGTTTCTTTCCAAGAGACTTGGAATATGGATACATGGATTTGAGAATGGAGAATTGGAAGTAAAGAGCCATTTGGAGAGAGTACTCTTTTCAAATATTGTTTCTAATGTCATGATAGTCTTCTCTCCATCAACCGGTAGCAGAAAACATATCAGACAATGGTTTTCCATTTTGATATCTGCAAAGAAATGGCATGGAGAAAAAATTTGAAAGTTCGCATCATTGTTGTTGCTCTTAATGCACAACATAACAGAAATAGAGGAGTATAAGTGCGGTTGCATCTCGGATATATAGTTCTTTGCATCTGGAATGTTGATGTCTTGCAGATGACCATGCCCATACAGAGGCAAGTATATGCTCTCTGGAAAGTTAAGATGATACTTCTTCAAGTACTTAGCCAAATCTGGGAGAGTGCTATTGCAGATAGTATAGTAATCATGGACAACAACATTCATCATGTCATCAATCCTCTTGCTATACAATTCATCATCCATTCCAATTATTTTAGGATCCATTGAATTTGCACAAAGGCCAAATAATTAACTCTTAAGTGAGTTGATTTTTCATAAAATTTGTGAAGAAAAGTGAAAAAATGGATAAGGCATTAAGGCACATAAGTCGAATTTTGGCACGCAAGTATAGTTGTGTTTCACAAGTGTTTGGTGTGTAGGTATCACTGCACAAGTCCAAATACCTCTACAGAAGCGTGACACAAATAACCAGCGGAAAACAAGACACTTGCGTGACGAAGGAAACTTTCACAGAGAGAGCGGGAATCTTTGAAACCAGTTTATTTGCGCAAGGAATAGTTTAATATTTAAAGGCAAGGTTGCAACCCTGCATGCCGAAGCCTGTGTGGCTCGCACCTGCGTGAAGCTAGCTACGCGCTAAACACCGGTGCACTACAATTTCTTGGTTTTTCTTCTTTACCTCAGAGTCACAACCTCCTTTCTTTTAGATCCAACTCTGAGGGAGGACTTTTGTTGAATCTTATTTCCATCACAGAGTCTAATGAATGAAAAGGGAAATACCTTAACACAAAGTGATTCATCCTTTGAATAAATATAAAAAATTGGAAAAGGCATGAACAAGGATTGATTTGAGCATGGGCTGCTCAAGTTTCATTATGGTCACGGAGGGTACCTGCGCGCCACATATTGGGAGCGCAGGTGACTTGCACGCCCTATATGATTTTCTCCCATGGTCTTCAGCTGCCTATAAATACCCTCTGTGGGCCCCCCATTTCGAGGACGAAAAATCCAAAAACTCAGATTTGAGCTCTTGGTTCCCTAGTCTCTTCTCAAAGCCTTCCGAACACTTATATGGTAATTTCTTACCTAGAAATAAAGATCTAAAGAGGGGAAACAATGCCTAAGTATTGAAATTCATAAAAAGTTGCATGCCAAGGTGTCTAACCCTTCAGGGAATTGAAGACACTTGTGCACCACCTTATCCCTTCAACAGAACTTGTGTGCCACTCATTTAAAATTCTTTAGGGATAATAATAAGGGCTTGAGAAAAGCCTCTCCCAAGTATTACCCTATGGGTTGACCGTCGCGCAAGTACACCTGTGTCGCGTAGGTATATGTGTGCAACCCTGACCTATGTTCCCAAACCGGACCTGCGTACCTACCTTTTTTTGGGTGCACCTCTTGTCCATTCATCTCTTTTCTTCAAATCCACCTCTCCTCTTCATGATTTAGCCTTCAGAATCCACTTCAAATCCATTTATTGCATGATTACTTGGTTGTATTCCTTATCTGAAAGGAATTCTGTGGATCATCTCTCAAAACCTAGTCATTTACATATCTTTATTTCACTAAGGTTAGAGATTTCATTCATTTAAATTCATCCTTTAAGATGAGAAGATTTTTTGGGCATCCTCTTTAGGAGTAAGCCCCTAGTCCCTTATTCATGGGAATCCTCCTTAGGAGTAAGCCCCAAGTCCCCAAATATGGGCATCCTCTTTAAGAGTAATCCCCATTCTTCAAGTTCCCTAATTTGGGCTTCCTTCTCAGGAGTAAGTCCCAATCATAATTCCCTAACCTCGGCCTCCTTTTCAGGAATAATCCCATGTCTTAATTTCCTAACCTGGGCATCCTTCTCAGGAGTATGTCCCAATAATAATTCCCTAAACTGGGCCTCCTTTTCAGGAATAATCCCCAATCCTAATTCCCATATATGGGCATCCTCTTTAATAGTAAACCACAAATCCCAAATTCCCTTAACCCGAGACTCCTTCTCAGAAGTAAGCCCCAGTTCTCAAGTCCCTTTAACCTAGGCCTCCTTCTCAGGAATAATCCCCAGTCATAATTTCTATTAACCAGTCTTAACTTCTTTTGATTTGGGCTTCCTTCTCAAGAAAAAAACCCAATCACAAGTCCCCTTTTAATTTGGGCATCCTCCTTAGGAGTAATCACTAAGATAGAGCATCCAAATCTTCATAAAGCACATATTCCTTTATGGACCTTGTTCCCGGGATTATTCTCGAAAGTAAGTCCTAATCTTTATCTATTTGGGGAATCATATATACATAATCCCAATATCATTCTTTATTACCACATCTTTTATGGCACAAATTTTCAGGTTTACGGATGCCTCTTGTTTCTCACACTGAGCATGACTCACACGAGCTTAGACTATAAAAGTAACCATGACACATCTCTTTGGGCTATTAATCATACGTAAGCCCCACAATTCCCAACCAAACTACATAGACTTTGATCTATAACTTAAAATTGGAGTATGTAAGAAGCCTTTAGGAGGTTCAAGCCCATCACCCAGTAATTCTCATCCGTCCCATATGATGTCAAAACATATATTAATTCCCGAACTATGTGAGTTCTGATTCCTTTTCTAACAAGGATACGTAGGTAGCCCATCTGCATGTATGATCCCAACTCTGAAATACTCCACGTCCTTCTGAATGACAATAAACTTCAAGTGCCCCACTGAGTAGCTTTAAAACTAGTATGGTTATCATAATAACCAAGAGATCTTTATATAATGTGTTGAAGGATACGATTGACTAAGAATCTCTAACAAATACAGATGATTCTCTATTGATGAAGAACCTCAAATACATATAAAAGATTATCTAAATCTCATAAATATTAATCATTTATTGTAAGATCTTAAGTAAATCTCATTTTCATACTTGGTAGTGTAATAAAGATTCACAAATATAACTTATATCTATAAAGAGAGTCCCAGAGTAGACAATAATTTTCCACAAAAAGGTGCGATGAGTCCGACCTCCCATCCTCTCAACCAATGAAAATTATTAAGCCTCATCAGTCCACAACTAATGAGAACCTACCTTTGGAAAGTAGTTCCAAATGGATATCGAGTTGTTTGATGTTTCTGGTTCTACGAAAAAACCCATTAGAAACCGATTGGAATGTTTGAACCATAAACAAATAAGGTCATCCTCATTTCCAAAGGAAACATAGTTGATGGAGGTCTCATTCATGGTCCATATCATCAAAAGCAATGGGATATGTCTAGATCCCTCAAAGAGAGCTTCAATAGAGGGATGGACAAGGCCAACATCGGTAATGGATATCTGTAGCTTCTTGGGGTTAGCTGGATATTATTGATGATTTGTGAGAAATTTCTCACGATTGTCCTACCCTTTTACCGAGCTAACTCAGAAGGGAGTAAAGTTTTCTTGGAGTGATGAATGAAAATAAAGCGTCAAGGAGTTAAAAAAGAGGCTTGTCACTACACCTGTGCCCACTCTTCCCACAAGTGGAGAAATTTTTGTGGTATTCAGTGATGCTTTGAAGAAGGGATTGGGATGTGTGTTGATGAAAAATGACAAAGTCATTGCCTATTCTTCAAGGAAATTGAGAGTTCATGAGAAGAATTATCCAACACATGATATGGAGTTGGATGTAGTGATCTTAGATTTAAAAATTTTGCGACATTATCTCTTTGGGGAGAAGTGTGAAATATATACGGATCACAAAAGCCTCAAGTATATATTCTCACAGAAAAAGTTGAATTTGTGCCGATGAAGATGTTTCGAGCTGATCAGAGACTATACCACTCAATCCATTACCACCCTGGGAAAGCGAACAAGGTGGTTGATGCTCTAAGTAGAAGGGACACAAAAATTCAATCATTGATGAGAATTGATAAGGATCCAATCTTATTAGATTTAATGAAGATAGACATGGGAATCATAAATAAGGGAACTTCATCAATCCATTCACAAATGATTTCTCAACCATCTCTTTTGGAAAAGTTAAAGGATTCTCAAAAGGATGATGTGGGAATTCATAAGAACGTGGAAGCTATTAAAAAATGGAAATCCTCGGATTTCAATGTTAATGAAGAAGTAATTGTGAGATTTGGGAAAAGACTATGTGTTCCATCAAGTCTAGAGCTGAAGAAGGAACTTTTGGATGATGTAGAGGGGAATAAAAGTATTTCTAATCAATGGTAGACATTAGGTTTTTGTCTATAAAAAAATTTTAAGGAATGTATTGGATAGTATAACAAGTAATAAATTGAGAACATCAAGGATTCATTATTCTATTTTTTACCATTATTGATTTCTCAAAAAAATACTATATCAAAATATGAACATTTAAACATTACATCTCCAGAAAAACATTCATTATGAACATATTCAAGTGTTCTTGTTTGGTTTATATTATTTTTTCAAAATTTATTTAATTCTTATTTTCAAACATGGTTATACCTTTAATAGAAAGTTATTATCTATTTATGGTCACCTTATCAAAATAAAATCACATTTATTTTGTCTTTCTAGGTGAAACAACTAGGTTTTATTTTTATTTGAAAAATACTGAGTGATATGTTTGGGATGGTCCTTTGAAAATGAGATTTTTTTCTTAGAAACATAGAAGGAAAAGGGTTTTTTCTTTCATGTAACATTCTAGGTTGAGTTTTCACCTATAAAATACTTATTTAATTCATTTTATTAGTGACTAATAGTCTTATCACTGATTTGGAAGGGATTAAAAAGTATATAAAGTTCTCTTTGAACCAAAAGATTATTAAAATCATAGTGTTATTATTATTTATTTTATTCTAGTTCATATATTTTTGAACACCGCACTAATATTCCTTTATAATTGTATTTGAATAATTTTTACTATGATGGTTTTATAATTTAGTTTAGAAGGATTAGAATTAATATTCACCGTTACTCTATCTTTCCATCCATATCTTGGATAACAATTATTATTAGAGTGGGTTACAAAAAAGGATCATTTTTTCTATTTTTTTTAATTTTCCTTTTAATAACTCATTTATAGAACTAAAATTATAAGGAATTATTATTATTTTTATAATGGAATGTCTAGAATATTAATTTATGCATACTCTTAGTCTACCTCACTTTAGTGGAAGTCATTGTGCATATTTGATGGATTGTATATAGGTATTGTTAAAGAATATTTTTATTAAATATTGGACTATTATGATTAAACCTTATAAATATCCAGATGTTGACATGGATATGATGATTGGAAAGGATTCTACCATGTATAAACTAAATTAGAAAGTCATGCATTTTTTTTATTTTCAATTAATTAGAAACATGTGTTTCAATGTCTTATTATGAAACACTTTTTATGAAATTTAGAGTCCATTTAATGTCACTCATCATGGTACTAATATGTTATAGATATTAAAAATATTAATAAATCATATAGAATTTCATAAATTCATAATTTATGACCATTAGAATATCAGTGAGATGTACAAGGAATTTTACAAGATCATGAATGTCATGGTTTTTCATGGGGTGATAGTGAAGAATGAAATACTCATTGAGAGAATATATTGAGAAATACATAGAAATGGATATAAAATAATGTTTAAATTGAATAAATAATGCATTTAACTCAATATGAAATGGATCAATTGATTGGATATATTCTTAAATATGTTCATCAATTGAAAAAAAATTGTAAAGATGTTTTTGACAAAAATAATGGTATAACATTTAAAAATAATACTATTATTTCTATTAAGACTGCTAATATAGAATCCTAGAAAAGTGATTAGGATTAGGTTTCAATAATATGAAAATATATTTCCATATAAAGTAATGGAAAATTTGGCCTAATGGGATGAAATAAAAGGGACCATAATAATGATGAATGGGTGGGAAATAATGGTAAATCATTTGTGTGAAATAGTATTATTCACCTAACGTGTCTTGATTATAAGAAAAATTAGAATATGAAAACTGATTTTCCAAAAATGAAAAAAGAAAGAATAGACAAGTTTTACAAGAATAAATTATAAAAATAATATCATGCTAGATGATGTTGTGATGAGGTTTCGTGATCAAGAAGTAAGAAATATGAATTTGAAAAGAAATTTTGAAATATTTATTTAATAGATACCCATAATAAGGTACCTAAATATGAATTTTCACTATTATTAATTTCTTCTTATGTTACTATATATTCTATTTTTGAATCAAATTCAAAGATAGATTAATGTTATAGTGGTCAAACATATTCTGAAATATTTATTTTAAGGAATTAGAAAGGATCCTTAAAGGTTAGAAAAGTTTTTTTTAAAATTTTTTGAAATATATTACGGCTTAAAATAAATAAATAAGAATTTTAAAATAAAAAATAAGGTTGGTTAAAGAGAACATGAACTATAAATTTTTTTCTATGTTATAATTGTTTTTTTTCATTTTTTGAATAAGCTGAGGAGAGACCCTTTTTTATTAAAATAACGGATCAAATAATTTTTCATTATTAGTTAATGGGGACACATTATAAGTCTTTTAGGCCCAGTGGGCACTAAATCCCATTTCATAATAGCTCATAGGACAAAACTCATAGGTCAATAGAAGGCACACACAACATCTTACCTCAAACTACAATAGCTTATGCCTACACCACCAGATTTCATTAGTATCTTGTGTAATCCAAGACACTTTAAGAACAACACCACTATCATTTTACCTCATCATCATCATAATTTTTAACTTATTACAATGAAATATCCTTACCATGAACTTAAATCCCATGTCCTCCATGTGCCACCCAAAGATCCACCGCCCTTGATGGGTTCGTCCCTATTATTACACCAAGAATCATAATTCAATGTTTTTTCACACAACCATTTTAATTGGGGAGAATAGAAATATGGGGTTGATCCCTCAAAAATAGATGCAGCTAATGGTTTCTCTTCTACTTGAACTAGAACCCATTTTTATGTTATAATTGTAAGGATATGGAAAGTATTCAAAAGGAAAATGAGAAATTTATAAGTGATAATGAAATAAATTATGATTTTATGGTCAATAAGTATAATAATCCATAAAGGAGTATCGATTTTTTTTACAATACATGTCCAATGTTGAAAAATAACACAAGAAGCTAAAGGACAAAAATATTAAACTAATAAATTTTTCTTCCTGCTCAAATAGTAAAATCTGTATAGATTTCCAAAAATATCAAAATTAGAATTAAATTATTAAAAACAAGGTTTTTTATTTTGATTTAAATTATTTAACTTTTATACAAGGGAAAGAGAATATTCGATGGCTTTTTTCCAGGAATAAACCAAATACAACAAAAAACTAAGGGAAAATTCCAAAATAAGTAGATTAATTATTTTGTTAAAAGTAAAAAATGTAAAACAACCACTACCACATGTATTAAGTGGTTTATAAATAAAAATTATGAAAATGAGTGTTCTCTTTGATATAAAAAATCTTCAGGTTTTTTAGAACTATTATGTCTAAGGATATATCATTTATGTTTCCTTATATTAAATGTCATAAATAAGTATCAGTTCCCAATGGATTATATTCAAGTCCAATAGGACCCAATGTGGTCTAAAAAAAAAGCTAAGTATTTTAATTTTTTTCTAGTATACATATTATGTACTATTTTATAATATTTTATCCTAGCTTGCATCTACCTTTTTTGGTCAAATGTTTGGAAAAACTAGTTCTAATTTCTGTACTTCAGGCACATACATTAAAATCATTAATTATTTGGAAGTTATAATAAATAGTTTTATTATTTTATTAAAAATATTCATTTGTTTAAGGGATTAAATAATTTAATTATTATTGAACATGAATTAATATTCTTAAATATGAAAGAATCTCTTTATATTTTCAAGTAGTCTATTTTATAAAGTATTACTATAGAAAATTGTGTTTTATGATGTACTTTAAAATATTTTTCCCACTTTTTGTTATTATTACCCTATGATGATTCTAAAATTATTCATATACATAGTATTTAAAATATTTTTTTAAAAGATGATCATGGTAATGGTTTTATTATTTATTGACATTGTTATAGTGATACTAAATATATTTATATTGAGTTGAAATTATTTATTCTTAATTTGTTTTAGAATGTTCTATTTAAAATTTTAAATCTATTTTCAAAAAGTATAATACAAACAGCATTAAAAATAAAAATATATGGTATTATGTATGGAAGAGGAATTATTTTAAATATTATATTCATCAATATATTTTTTACCTATATGGAGTAAGCATGTTAAACTTTTCAAATTATTTTAAATTAAATATTATTAATCTATATATATTTCATTGAAAACCATATAAATTCATGGAATATAATTTTGATAGATTCATCAATTTAGGGGGGATATATACTATATATATGATTAATTGTTTTTACATATACGCATCCTTTATGGGTTATTGCATTAAATTTGGGGGATTTTGTATTTAGTCTTAAATTATGCAACATGATTGAAAAAACCATTTAGAGTACATGTGAAAATGTTATATTTGGATTATAAATTTTTATTTTTATCTGCCTAATTAATATTTGTTAAGGGAGTTTTTAATATTAATTTTTACCCTTTATTATTGTTTAAGAATTATACTCACAATGACTTATTTAAGCAAGTTCTTTTATTATAATTGGTCACTTCTATTTCTATTTCGGTGGCCATTTCTAAATATGCATCCATTTGGGATGTTAATTTCAAGGAGGAATAATTTTATTTTAAAAAAAATTGATCTTTTTAAGAAATTTCAATATGAGGTACAATATTTTTGAGTTTTCCAATTGAAGGTTATTTTTTAAATTTAAAAAATAGGGACATTTTTAGTGTTGAGACATTGAGAGTTTTTTAAAATTATTTTTTACCATTTTTATATATTAAAAAACCCACCCATGTTATTCTTCAAATTATATTGACTTATTTTTTAATTTTATCATGGGAATTAACATTTTATTTTTTTCATGAATCTTAATTATAAAACCCATTTCATTATTTTGATCACTATAAATTTTATGTTTTACTTAAAATAAATTTGAATGAAAAATGATTTGATCAATTAAAATTGGTTTAATAGTATAATTCAGAATGAATTTATTTTATATAATGTTTTATCACATTTATTATTTTATAGAATACATATTATTACATGTTTTAATTATTTTATTTTTAATCATGAATTTTTTTCAATAATAATAATTTCTTTTCAATTTAAATTTTTTATATTTTGTATATATTTATTCTTATTATAATGATTATTTTTTATAATAATTATTTTTTGAATCTTGTGATAGATTAATTTTCTAACAATTTTTAACATTATGTAATCCATAAAAATTTATTTTTACCCTTATATAATATTCATTGTACCTTTAGTAGTGAGTTTTAATTTTCCTTGACCTTAATGAAACATTTAAATGTACCCTTACACATTCTATTTAATATTTTTACTAACCATACATAACATTTATTGCACCCTAACGTAAATAGTTTATATTTTTTACCCATAATTAACTTTTACAATGTCTTTGGTACATTTAAATAGATTTATATCTACCCATACACAACACATGTATTCTTGTGTCTCACCCTTGTAGATTTTATTACCATTCCACAATTGCTGCTTACCCTTATCTAGCCTTACATATTATTTGTTTTCCCTTATGTGATTATGCATATGTGAGTTAGTAACCTTACATGAGATAAACATTACCCTTATATGAAAGGTGAAAATGTGGGTTGAGACTTACATAAACATGTTTACCCTTATGCTAGCTTTATAAAATATCCTTATCATTATGTTTATTCTACACTACCATTACACAAACATCAAGGATTTTTGTTACCTTTATAAAAGTTACTTTTACTATAACACATGTGTTATATTTATGTGTAAAAATTTACATAAGTTGATACTTACCCATACATTAACTATACAATATGTTTTTTACCCTTATGTAGAAAACTAGAAAATGTTATATATTTTATTGAATTTTTAGCTTTGTTTTAAGAAATGTTGAGCTACCCCTAAGCAAAATTTCTACCCTGTGGTCATTTTTAAAATTTCTAATTTAACTTTATGAAACATATGAAAAATAAATTCTACCTTTATGCATGAAAAAAAACATTACTCTTATTCTGTCTATACATGAAACGTTTTACCCTTATGCTAGGTATAGAATTCCCCGATTTTCTTCTTGGTCATAGAAGAATAATTTCCTCGATGAAATGGTATGAGGAGTGGAGAATGAGGATTAAAATGATAAATTTATGCATGATATTCAAAATACAAGTAATGGTTGTGTTTCCATTTATATTTATAAATATTGGGTTTTAAAAGTATGATGAAGATTTAGGAAACACCATAGTAAGGGAATTTTTTGTTTTAAAAAATATTGGTATCCATAAGATTTTTTGTATAAATAATGTTGAAGGAAATAAGTGAAAAATATAAAAATAAATACATTAAGAATGTTTTGGTTTCATTCTTTTGATTTTTTTGGAATTGATGGTTAAATAAATTTATTTCTCTGTATATAATCTTTAAGGGTCAAAGATTACTAATCTTTAGAAGCATTCTTCATCAAAACATTCATGTATTCTAGCTAGTTTTATGTTTTTTGGATGTTTCTATAATTCATATTTTCACAAGTATTTTAATATCCAATCAGATGTAATTATCTTGTTACAATCACTTGATTAAATATAAATCCCATAAGATTTTTCTATCATATAGAATTTAATAGGTTTTATCTTCACATGATTATATGTCTTGATTAAATTTTAATGATGAATCTGTAATTATAACCTGCTAGGTTACCTATTCTAGATCAAGATGACAATCTGATTAGTGATGAGGCCTATGATCAGGGTCTATCTGGTGATATTATTCCTCAATGTGGATAGGTATTAGTAACCCCACATACTGAGTTGAAGATCATACCAATAAGATGGGATAAGGAGGCTTGTCAGTATATAATGCTCAGTGAGTTCCAGAATTGGAGGTGACTATTGTTATGTGGATAGATTTATCCTGACAAAGCATATAATTTTTTAGATTTTGTGGTCCTTGTTTTCAGGATTATCTGGACACTGACTGATTGGGTGGTTTCACTATTATCTATCTTCTTCCATGGAGAATTTGGGAATTTTTGGAGTCTCGATACAAAAAATCTTGACGATTCCACACTCTTATGGCCTAAATTTCAGCTGTTATTTTAGGAGAAGTACTACCACTCCTTTTTGAGCTCAGTTCAGATTTAGAATCTTCTAGAGCTCTAGGTGGTAGGGATGTTAGTGGAATGGTATGTGTTGAGGTTTAAATACATTATGTGGTACTTCCAAAATAATGTCTAGGATGTCTACATCTGATCATGGAAGTTCGAGTTGGGAATATATAATGAGATATGTACCAGTGTAGTTCCCTTTTTCATTCTAACCGATAAAGGGGCATTGGAGTGGTTTATGGAGATAGATAGCTTCCTTTTAGAGATAATTATAGGTAGATGGATCTTGTAATGGTCATAATTGTGTTGAGTAGGTTGCGGAAGCTAGCACATGTTAGTCGATATGATCATGGTGCAGAAGAAATTCCTAGGATCTAGATCATGCATGTGGTCTGGGAAATCATAGGGGAACATGAAAGACCAAAGAGGGGATGTTAAATGGTTGTGATGAGTGAGGTCATGTGGTGTGTGACTGGCTGATCAAATGTATTGTGGATTGCATTTGGATAACAGTTAGACCATCACAGAATATAAAGTTCCATGATTACGGATCTTCTATGTGAGGGAAGGGTGGCCCCTAGTTAGGTGGAGATAGAATACGTGAAGTTCGATCTCTAAGAGGAGGAGCTCTAGGTGGTGGATGATTGTATGATATGCTTCTACCACCACCACTAGGCATCCCATGTATATTCCAGGGAGTTCGTGGTTGAGGTTGTGGTCAACTTCAAGCAATAGAGGCTTACAACCATGTGGAACATAATATTACTAGAGGTGTGACCTTTTTTATAATCTTTATTCAGTATTAGAAGACATTGGTTTGAATCTTAACTTCATCTCTTTACTCTAGGATCAAGGTCTGGAGATACTCGTTGAGGAATTAACCCAGTGGATTTGTCGTGAGGATCCTACAAGGATTTGTTTATTAATATATTGTATCTTTTGGAAGTGTGAGATATATCTCGGTGGAGATTGGTTCACATGGAACCTTTTTGGAATCATGATGGAAACCTATGATGTCATCTTAGGTATAGATTTGTTGCCCAAGGTCTAAGCATAGATTTATTGTCACCACAGATGAGTTAGATTCCTTTGTAATGATGGGAAAAATTTATCTATTGTTGGTGGGAGATATCTCAAGGTGGGATGAGTGGGTTCCATGAGTAGGAGGATACAACCCTTCAATCATCAGTTGGTGAGTGTAGCCATTTGTGCAACATGATCTTTAGGATATGGATTCCTCTAGTCAAGGAGGATTTTATGGAAATATTCTAAGACGACATTCTAGGATGACCTCTGAGTATGGATATGGATCTTTGCAACGATTTTCATACCAGGATTTCATTGATATCTTTTCCCCATATTTAATGTCCCTTACTTAGCCTTGATATCTTTTTTGTAGTTTAAGGCCCTTTGAGAGACGGGTTTTATGGGGCCTGTTGTATCCCCATAGGAATCATTAGTGTAGTTCAAGAAAAAAGTGGACTTGAGTTTTTTGCTTTTTGTAGATTATCATCACTTGAACTAGGACACAATAAATAATAGATACCCATTTTTGAATAATGACATCCTCTTTTTCTAGTTACGAGGTGTAATTTTGTTCATGAATATCAATCTCACGTCTGTATACCACCAGTTGAGAGTTTCCATGACTGATATTACAAAGTAGAAATTTCAATGTCTCTATAGACACTAGGATTTCCTGGTGATAACATTGGGGTGAAAATTTTCCCCACCATATTTATGGCTTTGATGAATTAGATTTTCTATCCATAGTTAGAACATTATTTTTGTTGTCTTCAATGATGAAAAACTCAAAAATTATGCATTAGAGTAGAAGGATGTCGAGCACTAGAGGATGGACATACAATTTTTCAGGAGAATTGGGTTTATGGTAATATATTTATGTGAAATTCCTGAAATCACATTGTTCACTACCTGGGGAATGTCATTTCTGAAAATGGTTTAGCTTTAAACCCAATGAAAATCCATGTAGTTATCACCTAGGAGCCTCCCAATGGTGTGTTAGGGTGATGATTATTATTAGGTTTGTGGGGTACTGCCAAATGTTATTGGAATAATTATATAGGATTATAGACCCTTTGAATGAATTTATGTAGAATGTGTAGCCATTTACCTAGATTGAGTAGTGTCAGAGGGACTTTATGGAGTTGAGGATGAGGTTGAGGATTGCTCCTGTTTTGATACTACATGAGGCGTGTGTGGAGTACATTGTGTTTTGCAATGACTCCAGAGCTAGGAATGGCCTTGTATTGATATAGAGACAAGAAATTATCACATATGGGTCGAGGAAGTTGAGACCCCATTAGAATAACTATGTGACTCGAGACAAAGAATTGGTAGTAGTAGTCTTCACTCTGAGGATGTGGTGACACTCTCTTCTAATGGACTGCATTTTGGATTATTGAAACCCTCTAAGTCTGCGGTATGTCTTCATGAATATAAACATGAACCGAAGATAGAGGAACCAATTAGAGTTTCTTTAGGACTATTACATTTATATTGATTATACTTAGGGGAATGTTAATGTGGGGGCAGGTTCCCTTAATAGGAATTCCGAAACAATTTTAGTATAGGAGGAGTCTGGTTAGTTTTATTCTCTAAAGCTAAACCTAGTTGAGTAGGTGGGTGAATATTTTCTTTAGATTATGGTGTATAATCATCCTCTTCTTCATAGTGTGAGAGAGTCCAACATTTAAGACATCGACTATGAGGTCTTTAATAACCAGATATATTCGAGAGATTCACTGGATGAATTTTATGAAGGAGGGAATCACATCGTACTTTTACAAGGATTGTGGTCTCAGTCATTATGAATGAGGAGGTGATGGGGGATATCCACACTTCTACCTTAGTTTTACATACTTGTGTGATGAGTATGAATAGATATAGTGAAATTTTTGGTGGGACGACATGAGACCGAGCATGGATGAGTTCTTCTCTCGGTACTTCACCTATAAATAGGTGACGGATGAACACTAAGTTCCAATTGGTGTGCAACAACCTATTGAGATATCAGAGTGGAAATAGGACAACATATCAATGGACTTTCTAATGGGGTTTCCATGGACATCAAAGGGCCACAACCCCATCTGGGTGATAGTTGACCGACTTGAAAATTGGGTGAACATTCTTTTTATCTAGAAGCAGAGTTAAATGGATAGTTTTGGGAAGTTGTAAATATGGGATATTATTCTCTGTCAGAGGATTACCATAAAAAATATCTCATTCAATGAAGTAAGGCTTATGTCACAACATTGCATAGGCTTATAACATGCATTCGAGACCCAGGGGAGGATGAGCACAACCATTCACCCCCAGACATATGGGTAGACCAAGCTCAAAAAAAATGTGTTGGAGGATATGGTAAGGTCTTGTATGTTTTAAATTTTCTAGATATAGGAGGATCACTTTTCCTCAGTATAGTTTGTGTAAAACAATAGATATCACTCTACTATCGGCATGCTACCTTTTGAGTCCCTTTGAATGACACCCTATAGGTCACCCTTATGCTTGATAGAGATCAAAGGGATATATATTGTGGGTCCATTGATTGTTCAAGTGTTGATTGAGAAGGTCTAGGTCATCTGTGAGTGTATGAAGATTTCCAATATTATAGAAACATATTACACAAATCTACATAGTAGGTCCCTGTAGTTCGAGTAGGGAGACCACATTTTCTTCTGAGACTCCCATCGGTGAGGATTACATAGATTCGGTCAAGGAGGAATGTTATCCCCATGTTTGGTCAGGTCATTTGAAATCTTACTGAGGATAGTGAGGTTTCTTACTACCTTGAACACCCCCATTGTTGGAACGGGTTCATGACGTCTTCCATGTGTCATAGCTATGGTGATACTACATGACCTCAGGCATGTTATTGACTGGGGTGAGATGGACATCAAGGATTGGGACACTTTTTTGGATCACCCGATAAAGATTTTGAAATGGTAGTAGATGATCCATCATGGATTGAGAATCCTTTTGGTTCATTTTTTGTGGAAGAATGGGACCATCTAGGGGACCTCGTATGAGCGGGAGATCCAGATTTAGGCTTAATATCTTGATCAATTTATTAATTTCTTTATTTAGTGGATGAAAATCTTGATTGTGGGAATGCAGTAGAGTTCCTTTTTCCTTGTAAGACTTTGAAATAAAACAAAATATGTTTTCAGATCCATTATCTATGACAAAATGTGATACTGAAAAATGGTATGCCCGAAATTACTTGTATAAAAATGATAAATATATTTTTTATTATGTGCATGCAATTTATTAATGAAAATGGGATTAATTTTAAAATAAATTGAGGGTTAGAAATATGAGACCAAAATTGAGTCTGGAATGTGATGTTTACCATAGGTGCAAACTAGAATAAGTCAGTAGGGGGAATTAAGATATATGATTATATGGGAAGTTTTGTTGAGTTAAATAAAAAATTACATTTAATAAATTAATTTAATTAACACAAATAGTATGTCCTATTAGTAAAAAATTAGGGAAGGATCGACATGGTTTTTCAAATAACCCTGGGATTGTTGTGGGAGTCTCGATCAACCTATCATTGGAAAATTGGAATTAGATTATGATGAGACACTAAATCCAAGAAGATCGAGACCAAGTGAATGAAACAATTCCTCTTTCTTGATGGAAATCACATTATTCATTGATAGATGATTGAAAACCTATTAATACTCATATTTTATAGATTATACCCCATTTTATTAATCAATTGAGTATGGTCATGTTTTTTATCATTGTTTTACATCAATTGTTAAACCTTCCATGCACAATGTACTGGTACTAATTGATTATTCAATTGATTATCACACTAGGAATAGATTATTGTGTTTGTTGTTTAATAAATATTGGGAAATGATTTTTCATCTTTTTTAATGATTATTTTCTATAAATCATTCTTTGTATTCTTAATTAACATGACTATAGGGCCTCCGTTCAATATTTCTAGGTGGGAACATTCCCAAACGGACCCCTTAATTCATGACTAATTTAAATTTGAGGGATGGATTCATGAATAGATAAAAAATTCATATGGATAGTGGGATATGGAGGATTCCACTATGGGATTGTTTATCCGGTGATTCATTTCGGTCATGAGAGGGTTTTTTGGTGCATTCATGTTTCGACTGAACCATTAGAGTTTTATTTTTTGACCAATGGATGACTAAAAATGATGAATATAGGGATTCCACTTAAATTTTAAGAGTCTTAGAGGTGAGATATGATGTATCATACCATAGCATTATGTGTGGGAAAAAATATCACTTTCAGTAAAAATATGAGCTACACAATATGAAAATGGATAAACACACCCCATGTGACCGTATGTTAGTAGCTGCTAGGGTTTCATGTGAGAAACGTATCACACACCATGTGGGCCCCCCATGCTATGTAACCCTTCTTCTAGATAACTAGAGTTTACTCTGATAATACACATGAATAGGTACGTCCATGCACATGTCTTTTACCATAGTACATGAGCACATGCAAGCTAAAACAAACAGGACGAGGAGTACATGAAAGGACACCAGCTGGATAAGGCAAGCCACATAGTCCAAATAAATTTTGTTGGGTTATACATGGTTAATGGGACATGTAACAAAGGGGACATAACAATGAGAGGGATAAGGCCCAAACACCATGTGTATTCCTTTACATTCTCTATACCCCTTCAGTTTTTCTGATAAAATTTCAACATCTCACATCCTCTTTATTTGAACTCGGATATTTTTTTGTGAGTAGCCTATCATGACTATCTTTCCACATAGAACAGGATGGTGAAACCTGTAATATATATTGAAATATGAAATGTAATTTTATGAGTGGAACATGTCTTCCCAGAATGATCAAATATGGATGTGATAATGAAATATCATCAGGGTGTTATAGAGTTTCATTGTCCCACTGGGATGAGCATGGGTACTCAACCTATCTATAGAGTATAAAACACATGTGGGACATAGAATGGGTCCAATATATATTCTTATTGTTTCAAAAACATTTTGGAAATGTTTAGGGAACCTATACCTATCCATAAAGTGGTACACTCCTGTGGATTTAGAGCATAGGTCCTCGATAACGAGGGTGGAACACTCTTGCTGGGTAGGGAATGGGTTCTATATCTTCTATCTAAGTGGAACCCTCATATTTTTTAAGGTAATTATTCATAGATAATTAGAGTGGTACCCACACACTAGGATAGGCATATTTCCTCTACCAACTACTAGAGTGGAACCCTCTAACTGGGATGGGCATGAGTGTTCTACTAACCATTAGAGTGGAACACTATAGCTGGGTAGGGCATGGGCCTTCAACTGATTACCTGAGTGTAACACTCCTATTAATTAAAGACACATGTCTTATATTAATATACTATAGTGGATCCATCCAACTGGGATGGACATGGGTCCTATAATTTTTACCTGAGTGGAACCCTCCTGTTGTACAAGGACATGCATCCTCTACATAGATATTATTTCCCTTGAACTACGTGTCATATTGGTGAGGTGTGGATTGGCATGGATGTCTCTTGAATCATACGTAACATATGATGAGATTCTTTTATGGAATTATGGAATTAATGACATTGTTTTCCTAGGATTAGAGGTGAGATGGAGATCCAATTTCTCTCTCATTTGGGATTATTTTTATTGAGAATATGTATATCTCTAACCATGTTATTGATTTTTTTACACTCTTAATTTTGGTTAATATGTTTATGATTTATCTATTCACATTATGTCTCTTTTTCCCCCCTATAGATTCTGAGGCATCCTATTGGGTATGTACATACTCACCCCTATATAATATTTCCTTATACATTCCCTGTATTATACAGACAATGGATAGGTTGGTGGTGACTATATAGAAGCTTAGGGATACTTGGTGCATTGGAACGCATATGGTGGACCAATCTTGGAGTTCCCGAGTTGGGATCTCTTGGAACTCTACATTCTAGTTTTTTCATGTCAAGACATCTTTCTGGTTGGGAATGTATTTTTCAGCATTATTTTATAGTTTACACTTTTGTAATATTTTACACCGTAAAAGTCTCATATGCATGTTTATTCTATAAATATTACATCTTTTATTATTAATCATTTTCACTTTTTTGTTGATATAGTTTTGTGTTTTAATAAATATACAATAGGAAAAGTTGACCCATATTATTTATTCGTTTCGGTGCTTATCAGTACCCCTGGCCTATGGAAATGAGCTTGGGGTAGTTGTAGCTTGAGCCCTATTTTGATCGGGGCATGATAGAAAAGAAAAATGAATAATCAATATGGAAAAGTACATAATTTTACACACATTAAATTTAATCAAAAACTTGTGTATCATAATTTAATAACTAATATTAAATATGTAATTTTAAATAATTGAAAACACATTCAATTTTATTAATAAACTAATAATGAAATGAATCCATAGATAATGTCATTATGAAAATAGTGTGGATAAATATAATTTAATTCTTAATGATTCAAATGGTTAATTATTATATTTCATGATATCAGGAATCATGATATCTAAACCTTCACAAAAATTCCTCAAGATAGTTTAGAACTAATGGGTAAGTAAACACCGGAAATCCATTTAACTATGGTTAGCCAAATGATACATCTCTTGAGACTACTAATGCATCAGGGTGATATCCATAACTAGAACCCTCTCATATCTTCATGTCCAAATGATTCCTCATACATCAAATAATTTATTTAATTCATGATAACTATACCATATCATAAAATATCTGTATTGAGATAATAATGTAGATTTATCTATATTTCTATAGATAAAAAAATAACATTCAATGTAGAAAACCATATCAAGAAACTATATACAATTTAATAAATAAATATATCCATTATAAATATTATGGATATTTAGAGGACATTTAATGTTCACAATATGGTGAATAATTCCCGGGAAACTTAATGAATATAAAAAAGGATCAAAGAATTGAATTTTAATACATTACACAGTAAAATAATTGTAAACAATCTCGGTAATGAATAAAGATGGTATCAATATGACATATCCTCTATAGAGTATTTATAAAATAATGGATTATTTTAGTCGATGAGAATAAGTACCAAAAAATGATATCTAAAAACATTCATAAGGAAAATAATATTTTTATATTGAAATTTATTTTAAAACCAAATTTTTTTTAAAAAAATAATATAAAATTCTTTGAGAATATCCTTTTAATCTTATATAAGTATTTTTTAAAAAATTATTGGTCATTATAGAAGGAAATTTCAGATATGATGAATAAGTTAAAACAAATATTATTTTCCCATTTTTGGTAAAATCCAAGCATTCCGTGTTTTGAAATTTTCATGAATATTACACTATCTTTTTTGTAAAAATTAAAATGGATAAAATTTCATTTCATAAGTAATTTTTAAATATTTAAAAGCATTTTGGAAAAAAGTTTCATAAAAATTGTGTACTAAGGAAAATGTATGTCTGACCATAAATAGAAATGAAATATGATTTACTTAAAAACACCTCATAAATTTTTTAAAAAAAAATAGCAGATATAATGGTACAATTACATAAAAAATTAATGAATAACTAAAGGATAAGAAAAATAAATTTGTTTATTAGTCATTAATAAAATAATTTCCATATATGGAAACTCGCATATAAAAAAATCATTATTAAATGAGGATGAAAAATAAACACTTAAAATTATAATAATATTGATGTGTGGATTAATAAATGAATTGATTAAATTCATCAAATGTAAATCCACATAAAAATGTGGAAATACTTCATAATATATTCAAAACAATTTTCACACATAATCTTAGAATGTAAAAGTCGACAATGATGTAATATAAACTACTGTAATAAAATTTATTTATGCAATTATATACTTCTTAGTAAATTTTATGTTCAATTACCTTTAGATTAATTAATTCAAAATTAAACATATAATAACATTAATTTTTAATTAATATTGATATTATAGGTTAAAGATGAATTATATAAACCATATATATGAAATTAGGTGCTTAACATTAAAATATTCCTCAGTGAAGGGAAATTTAGATGAAGTCCCTTAGCTTACACTACATTTTTGTTGAACGTGCATTAACATAATTTATAGGGGTTCTAAATATGTTATGAACTTATAATATAACCACATAAATATTTATAATATTATATTTGGTTCTTTTATAACATATTAACACCCTTCTGTTAATACTCATTAATTATTTCTATTATTTCACGTTTTAATTGCTTACTTTTCTCATTCCTTATTTATCATGAAATATCCAATTCATGTATATATTACATTGTTTAATCATATAAATAATAATAATTATCACATAATTATCACATTTTAAAATAAATTATATTTGTAATACCAATCATGAGATTTGGTTTTGAGAAATGAAGTATGTTATGATCATAAATTTGGTAGGTTGTACGTATGCATGAGTAAAGTTAACATGATTAAATGATCATCATAGAAATGTGGTAAGTAATATTTAATCATTGAAGAATGATAAGTATATCATAAATACCATTTTATTTCTTGTAATATAATTCTATATATCTTCTATGTGGGGTGGTTATTAAAAGAGAGTCACATCACTTCAAGAAGGCAGTTGTCCACACGTACAAGACCGATGTTATTATCTTTTAATGAGTGAAAATGTATGAAGTAAAATGATATTTTATCCTTTAATTATGATAAATATGTTATTATTAGCATTACTAATTAAATTATTTAAAATATTTTTATTAAATTTAACCTTATTTCCTTCCATGTAAAGATTTAGTGAAACAATAATAACATCTCTTTGTGATGTCGTAGTATACCGTACACACGAGCCCCATTATCGTATCTTCTAGGGAATTTAATTTAAATATATATATATATATATATGATATAATTAATTAACATGAATAATAATTTTATAAATATCATAAATTTTCATTATATCAATCATCATACCAAACCATGAGATATGGTAATGGAAAAATGATTGACATCGATTTTCGAGGCAATTGTCCACCATACAAATGAATGATGATTTTATAAACCATTTCATTGATGTGGGGATGGATTTGGTTCATTAACTAAACAATAAAAAATTTATATTTAATATACTTCTGATATTATATAATCATCATTTAATAGGAATTGATGGTGGTTGAGGAAAAAATAAAATAAAAATGCTCAATGAAGAATTTTACCAATTCCTTGGGTAACCACAATAAGTTTTCACCAAAATACTTTGAAGGATAGATTTATTACCTCAATATGGGTTTTAATATTAGATTATGGATGTTGGAATTTGATATATGTTGGTATAATCTGATCCAAAATGGTTTTAAGTTGTGAAAAAAAGTGGAGAGGGGTGACCTTTTATAAGTAAGGTGAGTGACACACTTGTAATTTTTGAAAAGAAAAAGGTGTTCTAATTTATTTCACATTATAAAAGGATAAAAATTGAGTATAATAGAGCCTTATAAACTGTAGTTTAAAAAATATATAGAAAATATATTTTCTACTATTATTTAGGTCATTTTAACCATTATTATTTTAGTTTAACCCATGGTAAATCCATTTTAACCTTAGCCTGTGAAAATAATTTCTACTATTTCCAATATTAATTTTGGTCCAAAATTTTGAAAATAATATTATATCATATAAATTATAATTATTAAAAATATTTAATCCCTTTTTAAAAACTGTATTCATTGAATTTTTAATATTTAATTTAATATTCATCTCTCACACGTAATGTGAATGCTTGTTTTCACATAGAAAATGTACAAAAATTTATAATATTTATATATAAAAATTCAATATGAAAATGATTCCAAACACATAAATTAGATTAATAGATATATAATTGAACCGATTTAAATTTACAGTGAATTAATATTTTAATTATTCTTTACATATAATTTAAATGTAAATGTAGTTTTTAAGTAAAATTAATTATTTTTCACTATTAATCGAAAAATGAAATATTTCAAAAAAATAAAAAAAAACTCACAAAAAAATAATTTCAATATTATTATTTAAAAAATGAGGTTTTATTAAAATTAATTTTCTAAAAGTGTAAAATTAATAATAAATTATGTGCGCAAATAGTGATTGAACCATCATTTAGAAAATAATACTATTTTTTGGAAAAGATTTACTTTTCATTTAAATGATTATTATTTTATTTATAATAATTAGATGACCAAAATTTTGATAATTTAGATAGGACCATTTATACTGGAAAATTTAACAACTAATTTATAGTGGTATACCATATTACAGTTCATTTAGACTCAGGGTTGTGTGTTATTCAAGATATTAAAGGGATTAAATTTTAAGAAATATATTTTTTGGGATGTTTAATATTGATGTTGTGTTTCACATATTCTATTGAAAAAAAATTCTTATTTTATAATTTCAAGGTGTTAAATTCTCCCCACCTAAAATAAATTGAGTCCTCGGAAATTTCAACTTTATCTCGGTAAGAAAGTGTTTGATATTTTAAAATTGTTTTATTGAAAACCCACATCATGAAAAAGGTTAATAAAATATTTTGTTAATTTTGGGGATATGGATGTAAAAAATTGATATAGAATAAAAATTCACATTTTTTTCTAATTAGGATAATATTAGTTGAAATTGAAGATATATACTTATAAGAAAAATGTAAATAATTAATAAAACTATCATAGGACAATGATCATAAGAAAGTGACTGATCAATGGAAAGCTATGTTTCTCAAATCCATAAATATGTGATGATTTAAAATACTATCTAATTCATCAAGTTTGAATGTAATAGGATAAATTTTTTGATTCAATATCCTTTTCCAAATGTTGAAGAGTTATTTTTCTATCTGAGAATACAAATTAATATATTTTCATAATACATTTCTATTTCATAAGTATAATTTCATCAATTGGTTGTTCCTCATTCAATTTCAAATTCATCACATACTCCATGAAATGAAAAAATAATAATTTTTTATACCTGATGCAATAAAATTTAATTTTAACATATCATAATATCTACAAAAGAGTGACAAGTATTTCCCTTTTCCATAGTTTCTTCTAAAACTAATATGGTTATCACAAGTTATATGATACAATACATTAATCTGTAAACCTCAGAAATAACACTATTGGTTCTTCAATAATATTTAATTTTAAAATTTTTTAACTAATAACATATCACTTATGATAGTGGTAGGTGCTAAAATCCATTTTTTACTTCGTTTATAGACTTAATGGTGGTAAACATAACTATTATGTTAATGAAAACACATATGTTTCTAAAATTTAAACCAATCCTTAGATGATTCATGATTCTTATAACCAAAATATTATCTATAAAAAAACATATGCAATTTAATTCTTGAATCAAATATATAAATACTTTATTAGTAATATTTAAACATTGGTTCTTCCTTGTTGAAGGGATTTACATTTAAAAGAGGTAATTGATTCAAATAATGTTTTGTTTTATCACATTTAAGAAAAAATATATAAATGGATACCTATGGTGATATTTTTTCCATACATAATGTTCTTCATTTTTCCTTAGAAATTCATTCCTTTATGGCCATATATTTCAAAAATAAAACATTTTCCTATTCCTTTGAGACACTTTCTTTTCAATATGAGACAAAATAGGTTTAACCTAGATAATTAATTTTCATCATCAATTTAAACCATTAATAATTGTTTATAATGAATTTTTAAATTATCCAAATCATATCCTCTATGAGTGTCCAAATAGGTGCGTAGAAAGGCCCGCTGTTGGGCACCGGGTGATGATTGGGTCAAGCCCAATGCTACATTTTTTGAGTTATTACCCCATTGATGATCTCTGCAAGAACCATGTCAACATTTACTATCCATACATAGATGTATTTTTAAGAAAACCACACAATATATTTCTTACCAAATATGTTATTAAATACATATCTTCATAGATTATTATAGGTCTATAATCCATAATTTATTTTTTTTCCTTGATCAAGTTCCCAATGTTTCTACTAAACCTACATATTATACAAACTATAGTGACACAAACCCTAGTATCCTGGAGCTGGTGTCTACATTATTAAATTTGGATAATATACAAGGAATCACAACCATAAAGAATAAATATTTTAGTTGTCTTAGTAAACTAGAAACATACATGATTCTCATAATATATTTGAAAATATAAATTACAACATAATATTTTTTTTTCAAGAATAAAATTATTCCTCCAAGTATATACTTGGACATAAATCATAGTAAACTTCATGGGATCCTATGGAATGAAACAAATAAAGTTGAGATCATGTTCTCAGTAGTGGTTATGAATAATGGAAGCTATTAATATTCAATAAGAATAAATTATATAAAACAATAAATAACTGAATGCACATTCCATTTAATGACATTTGATATCATGATAAGAAAATACATAATAAATATTTTAAGTTAAATAAATAAAAAAACCTACCATATAATAATCAACTTGAAAATCGTAACTGGTTAAGTTATAATAAATATTGAAAGATAAATATAGAATAACACATGACATTTAATCAATAAACTGGGAATGAAATACATAAAATTATAACATCGTTGTGAAAATATCATGGATAATAATAAGTGAATTATTAATGAAGGATATTCTTAAATTTTAGATTTTATGATTTTAAGAATCATGATTCCACTACCATAAATATCATTCCACAAGATAGTTTAAAAATTATGGGTTGGTATAAACTATATTACAATTAGAATAATTATATCCAACTGATTCATCTCTTGATACTACCAATTTATGAAGGGGGTGTCTATAATCAGGCCCCACCTATTTATTTATGACCAAATCATTCCTCATATTTCAGATAATCGATTTAATTCATGAACAATGTTCATTATCATAAAATATAAGTAATGAGTTAAGAATATGGATTTATAAATATTTCCACCGATAAAAAAACAAGAAATATAGAACACTAAATGTATAAGTTATATACGGTTCAAAAAATAAACATACCCATGATAAATAATAATGATATTTTTGTATAATTAAATTCCCATAAGAAAGTGAATAATTCAAGGCAATGTTAATATCTAAAAAAAGAATCAACGAATGGAATGTCAATAGTATCTTTTGTCAAAATATTTATAAACCATCTAGAGGATGAATAAGGATTGTATCAATAATGAATTTCACATGTGGATTATAATTAAAAATAAATGGTTATTTCCTTTTATGAAAAAACACAATAAATTGATCTTTAAAAATATTCTTGAGGAAAATATTATTTTTTTAATTTAGAAATAACATTAAATCAAAATGTTCAAATTTCATTTTGAAAATAAATTTCATCAAAAATATCCTTTGAAACATATAAAGTATTCATTAAAACTTTTATTGGCCATGATGTAAGGAAATTATACACATTCTTTATTATTTTAAAATATTGATTCCTTTAACATTTTGAGTAATAGTAAAACGAGTCTAGTTTTCAAAATGACAATATTTTTCATGAAAACATTTTGAAATATTATAAATGGATAAAAATACCATTATTTAATAATTTTGATATGTTCAAAAAAATTGGAAATGTATTTAGAAAATTTGGTTTTGGAGGAAAACTCATTTTTGACCGAAAAGATAATTGAGGTGGGATTTTATTGAATACATTGTATCAGTTATCTTAAATACCATAGAGATTAAAAAAAAGAACAATTACATGAAAAAATTAATACCCATATTATAAAAAAATGGGTCTTATTAGAAAATGATCAAATAATATCCTTCAATTTAATCTCAATTATAACTAATTTCAATTAAATTATGGTGTGAAATAATCCCATATGAGGATCATAAAATTTAAGTGAGGATTAATAAATTAATAAATTATGTGTATCAAATATAAATCTACATTAAATTTTAAAATATAACATAATATATTCAAATGTATTTTCGCACATAATATTAGAATATCAAAGTCAACAATAAAGTAATATAACCCAATTAAAATAAATTGTGTAATGAATTTTTTTACTACTTGAAATATTTTATGTAAAAATACAATTGTATTAAATGATTAAAATTAAAAATTAAAATTATATTAATTGTTAAGGAATTGTGACATTACATATCAGTGGGAAAGTATATACATAATATAAAATAAATTAGGCTCATAATATTAAAATATGCCTAATTGAAGGGAAATTGAGACAAATTCTCTTACCTCATGTTTCATTTTGGAAGAACATGACTTAAAATCCTATATTTTGGTTTTCAAAATGTTATTATCTAACGTAACAACCATATAAACATTTACGATAACATATATGATCCTTTTATAACATCTTATTACTAGTTTATTAATAATTATTCATTATTTTAATTATTTTGGGTACAAATTTCTTTATTTATTATTCCTGTTTTGTCATGAATGTTCTGGTTCGTGTGAATATTATATAATTTCACCATATCTAGAATAATAATCATTAAATATTTATAATAATTATACATAAATTATAATTTTATTACCAATCATGAAATATGGTTTCAATAAATCAATTATATTACAATCATAAAGATGGTAGGTCATACATGTGAATGAGTAACATTTTCATTATTCAATGATCATTATAGAATGGTGGTAAGAAATATTTTATCTTTAAAGAATTATAATTTTAAAATAAATAAAATATTATTTATTTAAATATACTTATATATATCATCCATATGGTGTGGTTGTGGAAAGAGTGTCACATTTCTTCGTGAAGGTGGTAGCCCACACATACACAATTGATGCTCTCATCTTTCAGTGAGTTAAAATTTAAGAAATAAAATGATAGACTGTCTTCATATAATAAAAAATATTTCATTAACATTATAATTGTTTAATTAATATCACACAAATTTATTAAATATATCCTTTTTACCTTCCATTTATAGAGTTTGTGGAAAAATGAATCACATTGCTTCGTGCGGTGGTTGTCCACCGCACATATGAACAATGTTATCGTATCCCCATTAAAATTGAAGATATAAAATTTATATATGATATAATGACTAAATAGGATAAAATTTGTTATAAATATAATATATATACTTTAGATCCATATTCATATACAACCTCGAGAGGTGGTAATGGAAAAATGAATGACACCGGATAGCAGGGCGGTACTCTACTGTAAATAATAATAATTATTTCATAACCCATTTTAAGGAAGTATTGGTATTTTTAGGTAATTACTTTAACATGAAAACATATTTATATATTAATGATAATTTTTTATTACATCATCATAGTTTAACAATAATTGAAGGAGGTGGAGGAAAATATTAAATAAAACCACTCGATGATGAACATTACCTCTTCCTTGGGTAACCACATTATGTTTGCACCCAAAATATTTCACGGATAAATTTATGAAAATACTAAGGATTATAGGTTGAGATAAGTGATTTTGTTAAGTTAATTTTTTATTTATTTTCAGAAAAAATGGTTTTGATGGTGTGAAGAAGATAAAAGAGGGGGTGTCCTTTTATAAGTGTGGTGTATGGGAGGCTTGTAATTTTGGAATGGAAATGGTGTACCCATTTTTTCACTTGAATTAACTATCCCAAACTGAGTATTATATTCCTAGTGAAATTATAGTGTCAAAATAGTTAGATAAAATATAATTTATACATGGTTTATTTCATTTTTACCCTTATCCTTTTTGTTTAACTCTAAGGTAAATCCATTTTTACCTTAATCGCAGTAAATAATTTTTACTATGTTCACTATTCATTTAGGAAAAAAATTCAGTTCAAATTATTAGTTAATATAAATTATTTTGATTCAAAATACTTACTTAATTTTTAAAAATTCCACTTATATATGTATAAAAATGTAATTTAAATTATTCTTTCAAAACGTGATGAGAATGCTAGTTTTAAAAGAGAAAATGTTCCAATGTGTACCATGTTCTAATATAAAAATTGAAAAATAAAATTAATAAAATGACATAAATTTGAATAATATATATATTATAGAAATAATTTTACTTTATATCAAATAATTAATATAATTTACCTTTATAAACAATTTAAATGATAAGTGATTTTTCAAATAAAATTTAGTATTTTTTTTATTCATTAAAAAATGAAATATTTCAAAAAAATACAAAATAACTCACCCTTAGATAATTTTTATAGGATTATTTCAAAAATTATGTTTAGATTTTCAAATAAAAATTATAAATGTGGAAAAATTACTTTTAAATTATGTGCATAAAGCATGACTAAAATGTCTTTTAGAAAAAATAACATTTTATGGGAAACATTTTTTTGAATGATTATTATTTTATTCCCAACAAATATATATCCATAAGAATTTTTATCTAATAATTTTCAAATACCAGTATTTTAACACATTGAAATTGGTTTTCCTCTTTTTTTACTCAGAATGTATGGGTTTTTAATTGCATTTATCACATTTATTAGCATTATCCTCAGCTCTATAAAGTTATCCATCCATCAAAATGGATCATATAGAGAGATTTTCTAATAATATAGGGGTGGGAGGCAATGAGACCTAATTTAATGACTCTTGTGTTATGTTTCTAAATACTACATGACCTAATGCATCTAAAAACATTCTCAGATTCAATTTAATATAAAAATTAAATAAGACAGAGACACATTCACTCCATCGATGAATTTGTATAAAGATTACATTCTACTCCTTATGAATGATTCATGAAAACCCATTTATTATATAAAAACCATTTTCATACTATAAGTATGTTTATTTTTATAACATCACTTAGACTAAATCATTTATTTTTATGGTGATGAAATATATGATGGAAAATTAAATAGGATCACTAGAACCCTTAGGGTGAAGAGGGGATCTCTTTCATTCAACTAAAATGGTCTCTCATTGTTTTGGGTTAATATTAAAAGCCAATATATTTGTTTGGTATACACTAGAATCACAAATCAACAAGCTAGATAGAAATGGAATGTTATATCCCAAGACAGAAGGGTGTTATTATTCAACTCAGTTATCACCTATATCTTTTTTTACTCATTTACCCTCAATTGATGGCCATGAATAGAGATTAGTTATCTCCAATGCGTAATCGGGAACATTATTTTTATAGGGGTGATGAATAAATGGATGTTTATAATAGTATCTTTGGAATAATTTATCAAACCAATTGAAATGGGGGGGACTCGGAATAAAAGATCTTAGGATCCTCAATGATGGTTTGATAATAAATTCACATGGAATATTCTATCTTCTAGTGACTATTCCATTTATTTTTTATAAAGATGGTTTAGAATGATGTAACTGAATGGGTTCTAATACTAACATGAATTATATTTTTTGTTATCTATAAATCACCCCTTCATCGGTTTTATGAATAATTCAAAATGGATAGTAAATAGATATTCTAATCATAGGAGTTAGAGCACTATCTGGTTATAAATCCTTCCTGAAAACCTGAATTTCATTATATGTATAGTCAAAATGTCTATTATTGGTCTATTATAATACAAGAACAATCTAGATTATCCCCCCCCCCCTCCATCAAGTTGTTATGGAAATACAAAATTTCACTTTCATGGATATAGACACCTTGATTTTGGTGCCTAATAGAAATAGTCAGTTTAATGTTAATGAATACTACATTATAGAATATGATTGATTCATATTACCACCAACAGGGATTTTAAAATTCATGGTACATTTCATACAACTCAAAATATTTATTCTTCCATGTAATATATGGAAATAACAATTTCTCATGCATGATCAACTGAAAAGGGGTGGGAAGAAACTAGTTTAAGCATGTCACATATTCTTGATTGTTAACGAGACAATCCCAAACCTCTTTTTGGGATGTGAATTTTAAAAGAATCTCTTAAGGTATGTTGGAAACCTATTTAGCATTGATTTAGGTACAAGCATGAAGATTAATGAATTCATGGTGTTTATTTTTAAATATTTTTAGAGTGGATAGATTTAGAATCTTATTCTTTATTCTATTATATTTATTTTTACCTCCTTTTGGAAAATAAGATATGAAATATTCATTGACATCAAAATTACCTCCAATAATAATGGTATATCAACCATGCACAAGGAATTACATGCTATAAAAAATGTGAATATGGGAGAATTGATTAACTGTATCATTGAACTCAATATCCTAATAATGTTTGGTGTTCCGAGAATTCCTACGAAAACTTTGGTGTTGAAATATTTTTTGGATCCCTGTGATATACTCATGGGTTTAGGTAAATGTTTATAATGAATCTATTGGAACACCAGGCCCCACATTTTTTGGAGGTGTTTTTTTCACCAACCATGGCTTTGTAAAAGGTTGTTTTCAACACTTTATTGGACATGTAATTTCATATGCAGTTGATCTATAAGCCACGATATATTCTATGAAAAACGATATCAATCACAATTAGAATCCCATGTGGATTGATTTAGATTCAAAACTTGTGATTAAATCCCTTAAAATAAAAACTAGAATTGTGCCTTGGAGAATCTGACCTCATTTGATTGAATGTCTCAACTAGGCTAATCATCTCAACTTTATTTTTTAATATGTATACAGAGATGAAAATCAAGTAGTTGATGAATTTTTAAAAGAGAGATATCTTGAAAACAAGTATGATGTCGGCATTTAGGACTCCTTTTTACTATAAACCTATGGTGGATGTAAATATGTGGGGATTGATCAACTAATGTATTTTTAAATTCTCTTATAATACCTAAATTTTTATTTTATTTTTAAATTAATAAATTTTAGTGCTGACTTCTACCAGACCATGGATATTTTTAGTTATTGGTAAACCTAATTTTCATAATTTAGTAAATACTATTCATACCCACAAATTTAATAGCTAACATAAATGGTTATAATATATTAATGATTGTCTAGACCTAGGATTTTATCTTTTTAATTCTATTGAATGCATTAAATTTAATGTAATATATTTATTTTGTTGATTAATATTGTTTTTGGGTGTCAATAATTCTATTTAATATAATTTTTCATATTATAGAATTCCAGGGTGTTAATGTGAATGTTATCTTCCAAATTTTTTTGAAAATAATTGAATTAATCATCTTAGTAATATTCTGATGATAAAAAAATTTTCAAATATATTCCCTCTTTATCTTCTTGTTGTTATTATAGATCAAAATTTTAATTTCACTATTTACATAGTTTGAGATTCTAATCTAATTTCAAAATTGTTTATGTAATGGATTCAATATAATAATTAGAAATTAAAAATTAGTTATAATAAGTACATGATAAGGGTTTAATCTACCCTAAAAATGACATTGGGGTGAAAATATTTTGATTGTAAAAAATTATCATTGTTCCATGAGGCTTTCATTTCAATGTAATGAAATCAATAATATTTCTGTTAAGACTCTGAATTTGTTGTCTCATACTGATTAATTGTCTGATAAACTTTGGGGTGCTTGTTATTTTTCAAATATTTAGCTCAACTCTATTTATAAATTTATGAATGTAAAATAAAAATCATCTCTAAGATGGTGATTCATAATATTTATGTCCATTATGAGTTTGATGTTATGGATTCCAGGTTAACAAATGTGCCAATTATATTTATGGATTTTATGAATATTGTTTTTTTGTGAGAATTTGGTTAATTTTATAATGGTATTCATTGGTGATATTATAGAATATTCTAAATGTTATTAAGAACATATGAAATATCTAAGTATTTTTTATAGATTTTATTAGTATAGAAGTTATATGAAATATTTATCAAATGTGAATTTTGGTTACAATAGATTTCATTCCATTAGATTGTTGTCTATAAATATGACAAACATTTTGACCCTGATAAATATAAAGTAGGGGAAGAGTGTCGAAGACCTAAAAATTTCACTAATATACAATTATATATTTGATTTTTGGGTCAAAATTAATGATTTAATGAAAATTCATCTCAGTTTTGAGGAAACAATACAATTTAACTAAAAAGAGTATAATTAATTACGATAATGGAATGTAATGTATTTTTTGGAAAATGAATGGAATATTAGTAAATTCTTTAGTGTGAGCCTTTCTATTTAGAATTGGTGTTTATGTTATTTATAGTGATGTTTCTTTGAAGGTCCTTAGTTTTTTTATATTATAAAATGATCTCATAATTGCATATTTATTACATAAATTGAATCTCTATAAGAAGAATTATCCAATGCATGATATGGGGAAATCAGTTATAAATTTTTCTATAAAAACATTAAATAATACTCTACATGCGGAAAATTATGATATATATATGTATTATAAAATTTTTATGTATATATCCATCTAAATATAATTGAACAGTCACAAAAGAAGGCGATTGAAAATGATAAATTATTATTATTATATAATTCAATATCATCTAGGTAAATCTAACAATATGTATTATGTATTGTGTAAACAATATTACATTATTAATGAAGATACACTTTATACATGATCCAGCAGATGAAGATTTAATGCATGTGGGATTAGAAGATATGTTTGTATAAATCCCTTCTTTTTTGGCTTGTGTATCACTACAATCATTTATGTCAAAATGAATTATGGTTTCCTCATTAGAAAAATAGTGGTTTGAAATTAAATGTAGAATCAGTTAACAAAGAAAAAATACCAAATATTAATGTTTAGAAAGAAGGTATTATATGATTTTGTAATAGGTTATGTGTTTTGAGTATTTTTTAGTGGAATAAATTATTGTGGAGTAAAGCTCACAACATTGATTTCCATTTTTTCTAGTATTACTAAGATGTAATGAAATCTTAGAAAATTTTATTGTTGGGAAATAGGGAAAAAATATATTTATAATTTTATGGTGAAATATTTAAATTTTCCATAATTAAAGTCTAAATGAATGAAATAGAAGGGTAAGTTTCAGGTGTTGTCAGTGCCTTAATTGAAATGGGAGAATATATCCATGGATATCATAGTTGTATTACCAAATACATCTCAAGATAATAATATCATTTGGGTTATTATGGATTAGTTGACTAAATCTATTTATTTTATTCAAATTTGAGATTTTATTTATCTGTAAAATCATGATTGACTATATCATGAATAGATATTTGGGTTACATAGAGTTACCCACTCTATCATATATGATATTGATCATTGATTTACATCCAATTTTGAGAAATGACTTCCAAATTCATTGAGTCCGAAGTTATGTTTTAGTACCACTTTTCACCCTAAATATTATAGATATCTAGAGAAAAAAATTCAAACATTGAAGGATATACTCCATGTACACTCATTGGATTACAAAGGATGTTTGGATTAGTATATTTTAGTAGTAAAATTTTTATATAATAAATGTTTCAATTATAGTATATAGATTTCACCATTTGAGGAAATATATGGAATGATGGATTATAATCCATCATTTGGGGATGAATATAGGAAAATATTGTTAATCAGAAAAGATTTGATTTTAGAGATATTAAAAAAAATATAACTCATCACCATATGTAGGAATTTCATAGGACACCGAAATGTTATGAAAAATATAAGTGGAAGGATCAATCAATTAAGGTAGGATATCTCTATTCCTAAAATATTCCCATGAAATTAGGTGACTCATTTTAGGAGAAAAGGAAAATTATGATCATAGTTTACTGATCCTATAAAATTTTGGAAAAGGAAATACCAGTTTCATATTGAGTAGCATTACCTCAAAGTTTATCTCAAGTACGTGATGTGTTTTATGTTTATTTGTTTAAAAAATATGGACATTATCTATCTCATGTTTTGATTCCAAAATTAATTATTTAGAATTAAAATATTTATTTAAAGGAGAAACCAATTTACATTATTAGTCAATGAGATAAATTTTAGTGGAATAAATTAACTCAATTTGTTAATTATTTATGAAACAAACATACGGTTTAATAAGAGATATAGGAATATGAAAATTTTAAAGATAAAAACATTCATATTTTTTTACCAGTGAAAAAAAATTGAAGAAGAAATTTACATTATGGGAAACGAATTTCATAACATATAAATTAGGAATAATAAATACATTATATATCTTAATAATATTCTTGATTATATTTCATGGAGTCATATTTCCTATGAAAACTTTAGGTAAATTTTCAATTGAAAATTAAATACTATTATTCTGGAAAATAAATTTCTCACATATAATATATTTTTATTTCATTGATAATTTTCTAAATTTTGGAATTATAATATTATAAAATAGAAATAGTCGATGATGTCATCATTTAAAAATAATCTACACATTATATATATATATATATCTTTTTTTAAAATCATTTTTATGTCAGTTGTAAAAAATAGTGTTGTTCAAATAACGTGTCTTTTTTCATTTATAAATTATACACAATGTACCAATTGATTTTCACTTGGTTTTAAGGTCTCATAACTCTACTTTATGTATCATAATTAATAAATGGCATATCTAACAATTTCATACATGATTTTGGTCTAAAATCCAATTTATACTTAAAAATTAATTTTTCTAAAAACAAAAATTTCATTAGGTTATATGTTCATATATTAAAATAAATTTTACCACTTATGGAATGAAAATTTTAGAAAATTGATTCCAGGTTATGAATTATCATTTTAAAATTATAAAATATGGATTATATCATTTTTATTCATAATTAATTTTTACCATGTTAGAAGCTTGTCACTATAAAAAGTGTCAAAAGAATTAATTTAGGGTTAAATAAAGAGATAAGGAATAAAATATCACTAATAAATGTTTAAATATGATTTTTGAGTTTATTTAGACTTAAAATTGTTATATAATCCAAATTGGACATTATCAGTTCCACTTTCTTTGATAATGAAATATATTACTTTTAAACATTATTAATATTTACAAGAGTAATGCACCATACGCATATAAAATCTAGCCTCTTGTATTCATCTATACCTACACATTAATAACTTTTTCAAAAAATATATACCCAAATACAATATCAAATACCTTCCCCATGTCCATGTGGTATAGGCCTTACCAAAATACATAACTAAAAAGTCTTAAAGTGTAGTCTAAATTGGGATATAGAGGAAAAATGTATATGTTTTAGATGAATTCATTCATGTTTATTTATTCTTCTAACTATTTAAAATATAATATAACCATACTAATATAAATAAATCAGAATCATTATTATACTAAAATGTTATTATATTGAAGGGGAAACTATTTTATACATTCTTTTTGGCCAATGGAAATTGAAAATGGTGGTTATGTGTACGTAAATACTACTGCCTCCATGAAGTGATGTATTTAATTATCCATCAACACCTATAATGGTCAGTTATAAAGAAGGATTTAATGAATATTTTTTATGAAATGATTCTAATTTAATAAGGAGATGATATTATCTATCTTTTTACCCTCTCATTAATTCGGAAAATAGAAACATTACCCAAGTGTACAAGCAAACTACCACCTCTATGAACAACACATATCATTTTTCATTACTGGTTCACATAGATTTTCATAATTGTAACACCATGATAAAAAATAATTTATTTTTATTTAATATAAATGAATATGTTTAATAGCATGTCTTACATGCACCTATGAGTCTACATAAATGATGATATAATAAATTATTATAACATATTTGTTAAATTTGAATGCAAGAATAGTAATAAAAACATAATGTAAAATATTTATAATGGTTCAAAATAATTAAAATTCATTTATTTATTCATAATAATTAAGTACTCAACATTTGTAACATCATTTTACCCTCAAAAAAAATATTTTCATAAAAAAATATTTTTATCAAATTTTTTTCAAATTAACTTTAGAATTTAATTATAATTTTTTTGATATTTTATTTGGGAAAATTAATAACATTTTTTAAATCAACATTTCAATATTATATTATTTTTAATTTTTAGTACTTTTCTAAAAACATTTTTTTATTGTGAATATTGAAAACTAATGATTTCTATATAAACTATCTATTCATATCTTGTACAATTCCCCAATTTTTTTAAATTTTATCATGAATTAATAAAATAATCAATTAATCGAGATTTATATAATTATTTTATTGTAGTATTCAATATTGATTATTTTTTATTAGTTAATTTTTGTTCTAAATAACATATTTTCCTAAAAACTGTTTTTATACATGTAATTTTTTTTTGTCTTAAAAGATTAAATTATTATATATTGATAAATTTTATTAATAAAATTAATTGATTAAATTTTAAATAATATATTTTATCATTGATTTTATAGGTTTTACAAGGAAAATAATGGATTTAAATTATGTTTTATGCTTAAATATTTATTTTACTAAAATGTATTTTCATTGAGGGTTGTTTGATTATTTAAAATTAAAACTTTCCACCCATGGAAACTGAATATAGTAAAATGGGTTAATTTTTTTAGTTATAATTATTGTAATATAATATATTCAACTTTATTTATGTTTATATTCAATAGTAAAAAAGAGATGTTTTGTTATAATGGCTGAGGTTAAATTTGGTTTACCATGGGTTAAAGCAATATATATAGGTAATATTTCCATAAAAACTCTAAAATTCACATTTTAAAACTTATTTGAACCTCATATTATCATAATTTATATTATTTGACCATTGGGATTACCTTTTCTATTAACTTTACCTTATATAATTGAAACCTTTTTTGACATTCATGAGTGTCGCTACTCTCACTTAAAAAGGGAACCTCTATTTATATATTATTCACCTCATTTGAACCTTATATATTAGAAATAAAAATACATCCTATAATCCCTTATTTTAACCTATAAATTTTTTAATCTCATGTAAGCAATTTTTATTGTCATAACTTGTATGCCAAATGTGGTCTCTCTAGGAAAAGTTGTAAATCCTAACCATAAAATTTTAATTTTATTTCATCATACACCTTAAATAAACCAATTGTATATAAAAATTATGAATACAATATAACAAATACAAAAATATGTTTTTATAATGATGTCACAACCATTTTCCACCCCTTCTAAATCAAATGGGAGATTAAAGTGTCGCTCTTGTGTATGTGTCGACTATCGCATCCACATAGTGACACAATTCATTTTCCATCACTATCTATCATGGAATCGTTTTATGATTAATTTAATAAAGATATATAATATTTATGAAATAATTATTTTTTTATAATTATAATATCATATCCTCCTTGTTACATTTTTTCCATTGGTAAACAATAACCTTGCTTGTGCGTATATGTAGGCTAGCACCTCTGTGAAGCGATGTGCTTTGTCTATCATATCCACTATACACGGATACTAAAAAGGATAAATTTAATAAAAATATTTTATATTTATGATATAATAATTATTATTAAAAATTAATTAATCATTTACATTTATTTATTTTCAGCCAATGGAAAAGAAATATCACTCGTGCATGCATACAGACTACAGTCTCTATGTAGGGTTGTCAATAATTTTTTTTATCACCACCTTATAAGTTTGGATATAAATTTTTATACAGATATTATATATTATATTGATATAACCATTAACATTATTTATATATTGGAAACATGATCAACATGAAAGGACCATAACTACCAAATAAACATATACACGAAAAAACAAAGAAACTAACACACGAAATGAAATATATAATAAAGAGTTGTTAATAGAAATGTTTTGAAATGAAAAAAAATAGATTGTATATGATATTATATGCATTAATAATTTTTTTAAATAATTATAATTTATTTATTTATTTATTATGATGTTGGTTAGATCACTTATGGAATAGTTTTGATATAAGTTAAGGGATTATCATCTCACTTTTATTTTCATGAGACATACTCTATATTCACCACTTGTGTCTTTAATTTTATGTATATACTCCTCCATTGTATTTTTCATGAATACCATTATTTTCATGGCATTTAAAGTTTCAATGTAAGTCATTCCATCGTGGGTTTTATGATTGAAAAGATACACAAGTGGTATGGGTTTTATGTACCAATCTCATTTTTAATAGGAGTGTTTATGATTTATTTTTTGACGAAAAACTATAAGATCTATATAAATGAAATATTATTTATTTTACTATCCTCTAATTTTTTATAAATATTTTTTATATTCTATTAATTTTACTCTTTTTATGTACTCGAGACACCTAAAGAATTTTTTTTATGGAAAATTTTAGTTATTTCTTCCTTTGCACAAGAATTTTTTCACCCATTTCCTTATTTTCATTAAAATTATTTAATGAATGCTTTTTATATTATTTAAATATTTATTAAATTTATTTTTACCCATGCTTTAATATCAATGAAAATGTTTTAATGAAATATTGGTGTTATTTACTGAACAATGTTCTTCTAAGTTTTTACCGATAATTTGAATGGAATTTGTTTAATGTGCACTATAGGAGTGGATTTCTCAACAAACTGTATACTCATTTATTTGAATATTCTTATACTAAATTCCTCAGTTATTTTAAAATAGATATTTTTTTACAAAATATTTTTCATATTTTTAGGTTCTAAATAATTGATATAAAATAGAAGGGTATTTTCTTTAAGAAATGTTCTAGTGTTATTTTAAAGAATTTTTATCTACAAAAAAAATAATTTACGATTCTTATGATTTAATGAGGATATAATCCAGTGTAACAATATCTATTATTTATTTAGATGGTTTATCAAAATGATGATAAATTGTTTTGAGAACCAAATCCATTCCACATGTTACGATTTGAGGATATGATAAATATTTTCTGATATTGTAGAAAACATATGTGTGGATTTCATTATGTGACTAGTTGGAATGGAATTATATATCCATACAATTAATTGGTTTCAAATGGATATCTCATGAGATAATAAGAACTTTAATTGGTAGTAAACGCAGTTCAGAATGGGAATTTTTCAAATAAGATTGACTTGGGAGTGAACTAGGACTATAGAAAAGATAGAATGGGTAGTGAACCCAATCCACTATAAATGTCTTAGCAATGATCCTTGACTATGGAAATTATATTCATATATATGTGAATTCCAAACACTTATTTATTATGATTTTGATATGTTCTCATGGATCATGATTAACCATCGATGATTCTTCACTCTTATGTCTTATATTTTTTGTTTTTTTTAGAAAACCTTACACTCTGTTTCGTGATTAATGATCTCTGACTACTTATGTATGATTATTTTATGTACTAATCATGTTCTCATACGTTTCTTATATTATAGTCACTTTTTATAATTGATTTATATCTCTTATATTTACACATAATGAGTATCATATTTCACCCATTCTTTTGTTCCCGTTCCACAATTTATAAATAATGGTTTTAAGTATGATAACTCTAAGAGGGGTTTATGTTTTGATGACCATAATTTGAAGTGATATAGATCTTTAATGTACTAATTTTTAGGTATAAATGTTTTCCAAGACATTAAACCTCTATTTTATTCATTCATATATTATTATGAAATTTATTGAAAAATCATTTAAAATAATGTATGATTTTTTTTATGAAATGTAGGTTCTCGATAGTTGGTATTCGAGGAATGTTTTCTATCTTTTGAAAACTATTATGAGGAAACTTTACTAAGAACCCTTAATATAATACTATGTATAGTAGAACATCCTAGGTTATGTTAATAAAAGTATTATGGTTTCCTTTAGAAAATAAAAGCATGTCTGGGCAATACAAGTAAATAAGGGTTCAAAACAGAAGTATCTAGGGGTAATAACCCTACAAAGATATTGTCAAGTATATATCTGTCATCATTCTGGTAAATGCTGAATGGGTCCTTATTGCGCACTTGGATTCAAAATCCTGAGGGATATGATTAGGTTAACTCATAATTTTATTATGAATCATTATTAACGATATGGATAGATAATGAGAAACGATGATCTAATCTAATTGAATGGTGTCATAGGTATGAAAGAAAGTGTCATTGATTAGACATTCTATGATTTTTTTTTCAATAATACAATGTTAATCATTATTATTTTCCATACCATGATTTTGGTTTTAGTAGATGGATACAACTATGAGGAAATATGTTAATACTGAATGTGATGGATGAATAAATGATTATCCTCACATGTATCTAAATGAGATGGTAAATATAATGAAAAATATTGGGCTTAAACCTAACTAGCTAACTCATTATATGATTAATAAAATGAATGTATGTGAGTTTCATATTAGACCAAATTAGAGAATAATGTAGTTTCATGAATATTATAGAGGAAGAAAGTTTAATCCCCTAAGATATTGGGAATATGGGGAGAAGTACCATGGTAATTGTCCTAAAGGAACATGAAGATGTTTTGGGAGTATAATTGAATGACATAACATAAGTTATTTACAATGAAAAATGAAATGTTTGGTCAACATGATCGATGAGAATAATGGTTTCCATATGTAATCAACTAAGGTTAAATATTTTAAATATGGAAAGTATGTTTAATAATAAAAATTTTCCCTATTGGGAAATCTTGAGAAGAGGATTATAAAGGTTGTATGAGTAATGTTTTAAATATTGATGATAAATAGACTATGAATGAGATATGAAAGGAAAGATTTATTACGGAGTATTTTGATTATTCTTGGTTAATTGTTTATAAAGTATAATGATTTAAGAATATATGTATTTGGAATTAGAAATTATATTTTATATGGGTTTTTTCAACTACATTCTTATTATAAGTAACATCAATCTTCTAATGATTATTATAAAGTAGTTTTAATTTATATATTTTTATAAATAGGTTGAATGGTACTAATAACATAAAAAAGTGTTTTTGTGGTTAAGTGTAATTTTAAAAAAATCATGATTATGGTAAGATAACCCTTAATATTCTCTTGAGGTTGGTATACTAATGTTTAGTTAGAATACATGGATGATAGATATTGATAATAGAAAATGGATAGTATAGGTGACTATGAAAATAATTAGTTATTTATCAACAAAGTTATTTATGTTTTCTTTTATAAATTTTATATCATTCTTAGATATATGTAATTTATTTGATAGCCTGTTATTTTTTAGTAATAAAGATAGTGTTAATTTTTTCTAGTAGAATAAATGTTTTTACGGAGGTTATACAATGATTTGGGTTATTGTAATGTTTTAGGAGAATATATTATCAAGGTATTCCCATGATTGGTATATGCCATTAATAGATACTTTATATTGTTTGTAGATTAAATTTAATTTGATAATGGAAATTTAGTGACCATATTCAAATTTCCAAGATTCTCAATTTTATTAGATATATTTTAAATTATGTTAATGTTAACAATTTGTGGAATGGTTTAAGTTGGACATTTGGTGATATTTTTGAGGTTGTAGAGATTAATATATTGTTTCATAATATCAATATTTATCAATATTGGATAAAGTGTTCTATTAAATTTTTTTGATATTTTTTTAGAGAAAAAATGAATGAATTAAAATTATATTATATATATTAATATTCGTTACAAGGATAATTTACCGCTTCAGGGAAGGAAAATAAATATTTTATAAATTGTTATAAGAAGATTTTGATGCTAATTAAAACAAAATACCAAATAATAAAATTAAATTTATAGAATTGAATACATCATGTAGGTATATTTCTTAATATTACATTATAAAATAATTCCACAAATCGTGGAAAATGATATTGAAAATGAAAATGTCTTACTTTTTACAATTGATTCTGAGGAGTGGTTGGTTGTTCTCACCCATCGCTGATTTATAGTTTTTTTGACTTTAACATTCTAATTACTATTTATATATCATTATATGTTATTCTTTATACGATATCTTTCTCTTCATTTTCCATATTTTAACATTTTTATAATGTTCTCCTTTTCTGGAAACCTAATGATGTGTTATTTTGTATAGAATTTATATTTCCCACTTCATCTATTTAAACGATGTTTTATTATCCCCTTTTATAGTGTGGGTTATTAAAAATTGTATTTTAAAATAATGAAAAAATTAATATAGTGATAACATTTTTTAGGGAATAATTTTATTAAGGGGTGAGTATATAACACCCTGATATTTTAATTAATATTTTTCATTAAATAAAATTTATGTGTTCTATAGGTTTCCTTACATGAAACCCCAAGTCTATATGAACCATGATATAATAAACCATTATTTGTTAATAATAAAATGTGTGGGTAAGACTATTAACAAAAATAATTTGAAAAATACATATAATAGTTTTAAATATTGAAAATTTATTCATTAAATAACAATAAATATACAATCAATTATTATTAAATACATTTTATTCTTTAAAATTTACTTTTATTGAATAATAGTTTATTTCAAATTTTTTACATGAGATTATTTTACTTAATTTTTATCTTTATAGGTATATTATTTTATTTTATTGATATAAGTTTTTTAAATAATCATTTCAAAATTATATTAGGCTGAATTTTTAGGCTTTTTCTAAAAAGAATTATTTTACTTTGAATAGTCAAAACAATTCTTTTAAAAAATGATCATTTATAAAAAATATTAAGTCCCATTGATTTTTTAAATTTATATATTCATAATAAAAGAATAATTTAATTATATTAAATGGGATTAATTATATAGTATTTTTCATTATACTTCATTTTGGTATATGTAAATTTATTTGTTTAAAAACACATTTTTCTAAAAACTATTTTAGGAGTGCAATGTGTTTTTATGTCAATAAATTAAATTAATCTATATTAAATAATGTATTTAATGAATTTTATAGATTATATTTTTAGTAATATATTTTAAAATTCATTTTTTATAGTGAAATGAAATATATTAATCTATTCTTTATGCATAGAGATTAATTTTTCTAAAAAGGGATTTTCTTATGATTTACAATATTATTTAAAATAAAATATCACCAGATATATAATTTTAATATATTAAGATGGGTAATATATTTTAATAATCATAATTAATATAATTCATTATGTGCGGCTTAGTTTTTTCATAGAGAATAATAAAAATACTACACTTTTCATTCCATGGTTAAAGATAAAATGGGTCTACTAGGGGGTGAACCAGTAAATAAGGGTGGGGATTCCACCCAGAACAATATAATTACTATTATTTGAGGTTATTTAAACATTATATTATATTAATTTTAAATTTTTTGAAATTTGGATTCATTATCGCATGAAGGTGACCTTATATAATTAAATCATTTATGAAGTTACATTGTGTCCCTCCACTGACATATAAAAAGCCAGCTCTCCTTATCCCTTATTAATATAATTTGAGCCTATTATCTCAGTCAAGTATTTATATAAATACTTCCTATAATCCTTCCCTTTATCCTTTATCTTTTTTTCTTCTCCTAATACCAATCATTCAAGGACTAATGATTAAGCCAAATGAGGTATCTCAAAGAAGAGGTATAAATCTTATCCAAGAACATTATATTTTATTTCATCTTCAATATTCTAAAAACCTATATTATAAAAAAATGATAAATATAATATAATTAATAAACTTATATTTTATTATGATGACATCCCAGCACTTTCTACCCATTCTAAATCATATGAGAGATAAAAGTATAACTCATGCGTATATGTGGACTACTGCCTCTACGTATTGATATAATTAATTTCCCATAACGTTATTTAATTGATTTTTATTATGATTGGTTTAATAATTATATATTATATTTATCAAATTATTATTATTTTTTATTTTCTAAAAAATATCTACCTTTTTACCTTCTGATCGATTGGTAAATCATAAGTCAACTCGTGTGTATGTGTGAGATACCACATCCACAAAGAAATTTTATTTTTTTATCATTAACAATTTAATTGGATGGAAATAATGATATATTTAATGAAAATATATTATATTTATTATATAACAATGACTCTCTAAAAATGAATTATCTTTTACCTTTCTGGTACACCATCCATCAAAAATAGAAAACATCACTTATGTGTACATACGGACTACCGTCACAACGTAATGATGTAATTAATTTTTCATCTCTGTATTTTATGATTTTTAATATATATATATATATATATATATTTATAATGATTATATATTATATTTAAATCAACATTTAATTTTTGTATATGGATTAACCATGATCAATGTGAAAGTAGGACAACTTTTGAGCTAATTCATACATGAAAAATGATTTAATTAACTCTCGAAATGATGGAATTTATAGATAATTTTTAATAAATGAGTGTTTTAATGATATATATGGATCATATATTAATATATTTATTTATTTATTTATTTATTTATTGAATTATGAAAAATAAAAATTTATTATACAAGATTTTATGGAGCTTACAAATGATGTCTGATATAATGTATGATTTTCTTGTCTATCTTTTATTTCTATGATACATATAACATATTCACATATTGTGCCATTAATGTGGTTTATATATAGACCCAATGATATTTATTATCAATAATTCATTTATTTTCATGGTATATAATTTTTTTATTTTATATTATACCCCAATATGGCTTATGATTAAAATCTTACCAAAGAGAAAATGCTTTTTGTTACAATCTCATTTTTACTAGAACTATTTCTACTTAAATTTTATGATAATGAAATTATATGAAAACTCTATCCAGAATAATATATATTTTATTCTCCTCTATTTATTTCAATAGATTTCATTCCTTTCATTCTTTTCCCTCTCGTTAATTACTCAACACCGTAAAAGAATATATTTAAAATTACTAACCTTGTTTTTCCCTTCAGTTGAGAATATTTTCTTACATGTCCAAATTATCTTTAAAATACATTCAATAATTTATTTATAATTATAAAAATATTTATTAATATAATTTTTATACATGTATAAATTTTGTATAAATATATTTTAATGGGATCATTTTTTTATTTCTACGAAAGGATCTTCTGACATTTTAACAAAAATGTGAAAAGAATTTTTTTAACTTACAATACATAAAAGGATTTCCTATAGATTTTGAATACACTGTTCATTTATTCTTATATTATAATTTTAATTATTTATTTTGATATAATCTTTTTTACTTATGTTTTTTTGAATTCTTAGATTATAGATTAGTGATTTCAAATAAAAAGTTTATTTTCCTTAAGAAATAGCCTAGTGATATTTTAATGGTATTTTGATCTATAATGATATCATCTATTGTTTTTTATAGATTATTAGGGATATGATCCAATATTACCATATTTATTCCTTCTTTGGATAATGTAGGATTATGATAATGAATTTTTTATGAAACCAGTATCCCTTCCATGATTATGATTTGATGATATGATTTAATTTTTTTTATCTTATTGAACATAGATGTTTTGTTTTCATTAAGTGATGGGTAGAAAAAAATTATATATCCATTTAATTGTTTGTGTATATATTTATATCTTTTGATATAATAAAGACTAGAATATTGGGTGAATGTAATAACCTGATCCTTTATAAATGAAATTCCCTTTTTCAATGAGTGAATGCCTTATTAATAAATGAAATTATTGAAAAGTCACGCATACTTTGGTTTTTTTGGACATCATTATTTATATCCAATAAATTTTAAAAGACTGCTAAACATGATAAATATTAATAATATAATTGTTTTATAGTGACCATTATGATTAATATATATTACGGGTTATGATAAATAAAATTGATATAGGAGAAATAAATGATGATCTTGACTAGTAAGATCATACAATATAAAGACCATTTATCGATAATTATAAAGGAGGAAACATCCATGTGATTTTCCCTTCACTATGCCCAAGATGAGACTGAAAAATGAAAGCATGAAAATAAATTTTAACAGATAAGTTCAAGCTCATAAAGAATGTTTATAGAACCACCCCATGAAATTCTTACTATCTCAAACCTTACCCTTAGGATATTCACTTTTGCAGTAAAGGGATATATATATTTACCATAACAGTATGAATTTCTACATATTATTTTCAAAAAATCCATTATTATGTTTATCAATTTTTAATATGAATTTTCAAATTGATTAAATAATGATTTTTATAAAAATATTATTTTTGTATGAGGAAACACAAATTTTTATTTTGGGGAATTATATTGTTTTAATAAAAAAATTATTAAAATTAATTCATGAATTTTTGGAATGAATTATATTTTAATAAAATATTATTATTAAATAATATTTATCAAATATTAATGGTAAAATAATTTCATGGAGTCAAAAACAATTTTTATAATGTTCAAAAAAATTATTATAAAAAAAATAGTGTTTTTCATAAAATATGGATTTTTTATTTAAAATTAAGAATTATCAAACATATAAATTATTTTGATAAAATTAAAATTATTTTATAAATCATAACATAAAATTATCCAATTGTGTTTTTATCATAAATTTTAGATACATATGAAATTTTTAGTGGAAATTAAATAAAATATAAATACATGGTTAGTATTAAGACATCATAAAAGCCCCAATGAGATGTGATTAATTTTATAAAGATTATACCTGACCAAAAATTTTGATTTAAATTTAAAATAATGAGTTTTTTTGATAAATTGATTAATTTTATAAACCATTAGTGAATCTATCAAAACATATATTTTATTTTATGGTTTTAAAATAAATTTATATTTGATGTGGCTCACTTCCACATCACCAATGGAATAATTTTTAATTTTTCGATTTGTATCTCAATTAAATATTGATAACAAATTCTATTTGTAAGAAACTATGGAAAAACAATTTAAAGGTTTTTTTATGATTACATTAATAAATAGAGTCCAAAACCAATGTTTTGAAAGTAGTAATTACTTATCCTCTGTTTTTTATATAAACCCCCAGAACTCAAATTATTTTTTCCGAAAAACTATTGGAGCATTTAATTACACTTACATTCCCTCCCTAGAACCCCTTATAGTTCCCCATGCTCTTAACAATATCCTCTAGTATTATTCTTATATTTTATAAGGAAATACATTTTTTGACAGCGTATATGATATGAAACAACAATATTAAACAAACAACGAAATATTATTATTCAAATTTTACTATTATAAACAACCAGTTAAATGTTTGGATATCAATAGTAATAATGGACATATAAAATTAAAATAAATTTTCTACTCAATATAATTGATTTGGTAAATTGTTAAAAAATAATCACTTAATTTTTAGTAATGTAATTTTATTTTTTCAAAACATCATTTTCTCTAAAAATGGTTTTTATTTATTTTTATGAAAGAAAATTATAATTAAAATATACTAATTTTAGAAAAAATATATGAAAAAATGAATTTCATTTTTGAATTCAGAATTTAATAATTATCTTATGATTAATTATTTATAATTTTCTAAACATATTTATTTTACAATGAATGGAAAAAAATAATTATTTTTATTGAATTTTTTTATTTGAAGTATTTACAGAGTAAAATTATATTCTGGTTTTGTTTTTAAATTTAATTAGTTCATTTGGATATACAATTATTCAAATTTTTTTGGAATTTTACACTTGAATTTTGTTTAATTTCTTATATATTTAGAAATGACATCTATTTTGAAAATATTCATTGTTTGCGTTTTGTAGATTTAGTTATAAATTAAATTCTTCCACTTATATGTTTTGAATTTTGAAAATTTTGATTCCATATTTTAATTCTATAGTTTCAATTTTAGTAAATATGTACATTTTATTTTTGTTCAATATGAATTGTAATATTATTAATCTTTATAACCACAATAAAGGGTTAATCTAGTAATCAAGTGTTCAAAATTATATGACAAAAACAATGAAATAAACCTAAAACTTGCCTAAATTATATTATATTTATATAATTCTTTAATAATAATTAAAATGTAAAATAAATGTTGTTTTTTCATTTGGGGGTGATCAAGACCTTAATAATATCTTATTCAAATGAAAATAAAAAAAATATCATAGTCTTGTATTTAATAACTATTATTATTTTAACATGGGGTTAAACAGAGGAAAATTTTATTAAAAAATATTTTTTAAAATTTAAAATATTTTATTCAACCTGGTAATATATTTTGAATTATTATTGAATAAATAATTACCTTAAATATTTACACAATGACGATGCATTAATTATTCAATTGATGTAAGAATCTAATAAATGATATTAAAAATATTATGTTAAATAAAATTTTATGTAATTAATTTATTACATGATTTTTATAGATTATGATGAGATTTTTTGGATATAAAAAAATATTTTATTACTAATTTTAAAAAACTTCATGATGCAACTAAAATCAAATTAATGAATAGTTCAAAAAATTGACACTAATGATTTATGATAATAGATAATATTTTATTAAATTATATAAATTTATTTCAAATACTATTTTAGTCCAATGAATTTGGATATGATTTACAATATATACTATTGTATATTTATTGGTCGTATGTCAATTTATTGCAACTATAGTGACCCTTAATTTATAAAAAACCTTGTTTTCATGGTACATTTTTAAAGGGTCAATGAGCAGTTAAAACCATAAGATAAGGGAAAGAAATTTATAAAAACCTGTTCAATTTTAATTCTATGAAATTATTTCAACCCATATTCATCTTATTTGTGAAATAAATAAATTTGGATCCATTTATATTTGAATATTAGTTTATATTAATTTAATATTTTGAGGAATTCCAAGAGTGTGCCTCCCCTCTATTATAAAAGAGAACATATTCCTCCCAATATTTCACACTTAAAAACCCATTTTATCATATAAAAAATACCCCAATACCTTACTACAATAACTAAAATCTTTCTAGATGTCTTTTTTAGTCAAAACACCAACCATATACGGTTCAACGAGTTCAATAGAAAGGAGGTATTCCAAATAAGAGATACAGTTTCTATCCATAAATTTCAGTTCTGTTTCCTCTTCAACATCCATTGAATATTATTAAAACATGATAAAATAATTAAAAATATCTTAAAAAGAGAGATATTTTATTTTTTAATGTAAAATCCTATATCTAACTCATCTTATATAAAATGGGATATGAAAACATCATTCATGTGTATGGAGGACGACCACCTCGCAAACAGGGGTACTTCGATTTGCATCACTGTCTCCCAATACTGATGATAATGATGGATTAAAGTTATATATATAATATTTATGACATATATACTATAATATAATGATAATATAACACATATTATCTCACCATTCCATACACTATAAAATGATAACATCGTTCATACGTATGTGTGGACTACAACCTCCATGAAGTGATGTAAATAGTTTTTCATCACCACATCACAGGGATGATATAAATATATATATATATATATAAAGAATTTATATTATATTTATGATATAATTTTATATCTTGAAATATAAAATAATAATTATATTCTTCATATAATTTCTGTCGAAAAATGGAAACGTTTATCATATGTAAGTATAGCCTACCCTCTCCTTGACTGGAATGTGGTTCTATTTTCATATGCATGTTTAATGGTTGTATTTAAAATTATATTTTTTTCTGTGAAAAATATAATTATTTCATTATAAATATTTATGAGATGATAGAATAATGAACTCTTTGGCCATAGTCAACCTAACAGAGTCTTTTTGGTCTTATATACCAAATATCATCAAAACATATGATGTGAGCTAAAATGAGTAAGTAATATTATATAACTAGGTAATAAGTGATATAAAAGGTATAATACACTTGAAAATTTTTATCAATAAACTAATTAGTTAATATAAATTTATTATTAAGTAATATAAATAATGTACATGATAATTCAAACTCAATGTAAGGGTCTTTCTTTTAAAAATATTCTTCTAATGTTTATCTTACAACTATTTTTTCCTCCATATAAATTATTTCTAAAATTGTTCTAGAGAATTTTTTTTATATCATCCTATTATTTTTTAAATTATTCTTACCCATGTTTAATTTTTACAAAACTATTTGAGAGGAATCATTTTTTTGTTTTCCAAATGAGGTACTTTGTAAATTTTCCCATAAATGTTTAAAAGAAATGTTTTTTAACTTATATTACAAGAACATCCTTAACCAAAATAATGAATAATATTTAAATTGAATCGTCCTTTAAATTTTATGATGTACTCTTTCATTGAAATATTTTTTCTTCAAAATCACATAGTGGTTTTTAATACAGGATTTAAATTTAGAATGGGTATTTTCAATAAGAAATCTTCCAAGTGCTTTTCTAAAATCATTTTCCATAATATACAAAATACTTTAATGTTTTTTTTATTTTAGATTCATTAAAATATTTAATTTCTTATTCAAATAAAAAAAATATTTCTCTATTTTGGGTATATTCGTATAAAAATGGGGTTTAAAATGAAATGGTATTTTTCTATAAAAATGAGTAATTCATATGGGTTAAAAATAGGTTTTAATGGTTTTTTGATAAACAAATCAAGGTTAAATTTTTTTATATGGTAAATGAATATTATATTAGAAACATGTGAGCACTATATATCATATATAGTGGTTTAATCCCCATTTTAGATTATGGGTGATCCAATATAACTTATATTTTGGGTTCTCTGAGATAGAATCAGGTGATCTTGACATAGTTTATACAACAGGTGCTCCTAGATATTTCCCAAATTAATTGGGTACTGATACATATCTTACTTTATAAGTTGTGATTTATTGAATAGGTTTCTCCTTTATATTTAACTTGAATCTAGTTATTTCTAACATGTGTGATGTATTTAATTCTCTAAGATACCAAAAATGGTTTTTATCATCATCTAATGTGTTTTAATGGTTTTCATTGAGAAAGAATTTTGTGTGTTTTTTATATTGAAATTATTTATTTCATTCCCTCAACGTAAATTTTGATAATGTTAAACATTTCATAGTATTTAATGCATTTCACTAGACTAAAAATTTTCTTATTTTTGTATCCCTTACTGAGCTTTTTATGCTCACCCTATGTGTTTAAAAAAAATTAAACAGTTTAAGGATAGGTAATGGAAAATAAGAAGCCATGATTAATGTTTTGAAGATTTTTCATAAACTAATAACATATTTTAGTATAAATAATTTATATTATGTGAAAATTGATATATAATAAAATATTCCAGTTTGTAAAATATGGGTTTCTTATATAAACATTATGGAAAAATTCTATAAAACTCTAATAAAAAAAATAATTGAGAAATGTAATTGATTTATAGTCTAAAGATGATAGATTATGTGATTTATAATAATGGGTCCTTACTATTGGTATTATACTAGGTTGTATATAAAATTAATGGTTAGGATATTATTTATGAATTTTCTACACATCTTATAAATTCACAAAAGATATAATGTTAAGGTGAATCATAGTTATTTTGGATTAATCTGAAGATTTTGGGATAAAATGAATAATTATAGCTTAATTTTTATCATCCTCGTCAGTTCTATATTATTATTTTATTTATATTCAAACATTAACTTTTTTTTAAATTGATGGATCTAGTAATGCCCAATATAACAATGGATTTAATGAAAAGTATTCTAGTTTTCTAAATAATAAACTGATAGGAATGGGAGTTTTAGTGAGAAATCATGTGGTCATTATTAACTAGATATCACAAGTAATGATTAACAACATGAACATAGGTTATTATCAAAATTCATCAAATATTGGAGAAATAAATCCCTATGGAATTTCAAGTGATAAAGATATAAAATTTAAAAATATTAAATTAACTTTGTTTCCAGAATGTGGGAAGAGGAACCCCTGAAAATTTTATAAAATAATGGTATGATGTTTTATATGTGGTAAAGGAGTTCATATTGAAATTATCTACAAAAGATAAATGGAATCCTTCAATTTAATCTAAGAGGGAGAAAGAAGTTATCCCCGAGTTATCAATATAATGTTTTAAATTTGGGGAGAATGGCCTTTATAAAAATAAATATACTAGGGCTAAGGATAATAAATGCAATCAGAATGACCATATAGATATATTTTTAGGAAAACCTAATACCATTATTGTTTAGGATACTAATAAAATAAAATTAGATATGAAATGTATGGAAAATTTTTTGGCTTATGTTTTGACATTATTGAATCCTTCGATATGATTCATATTTTTACTATAGGAATGTATAATTAAGGAATAATATTGAATAACCATGGTTTATGGATTATAATTAAATATAAATGATTAATATTTCTTTGAATAAGTTATTCAAGACTTATGATGTAGTGTTATATTTAGGTATGGACATAAGTTTAAAATCATTTACATTTTTTTAATGAATGGTGTACTTTTGGAGACTTTTATAGAGCTTTAATAGATGTTTGAGGTATATGTTACCATTGATTTTATCATGTGAAAATTTTATTTCTGGAAGAATGATCTTTTTTTTCATTTACATAATATTAAATATGTACATAATCATTAGTATTTATATGATCTTTTATTTTGAGGTAATTATAGGTTATTAATTGTTGGGGATGAATAATAAAATGTATGAGATAAACATTATTTAATATTGAATATATGATGTTTAATTTTCAGTATGTTTATAAAATTTATTGTAATTTTATAATGATTTCATTTTAAAAGAAGTACAACCCTAAGGCTAATAGATAACACATAAAATCCAGAAAGGTCATGAGGCTTGAACCCACAACCGAAGTGCTAGAAGGGTTTATTGCCTACCACTAGCCTATGTGATTTCCTATTTTGTATGAAATTATTTTTCACTATTTAAATGATCTGAAAGACCTTGGTTAAGTTCATTTTGGGAAAACAATTTTTTATCATATAGATAAGCGTGGGATTGTAAATTGATTTTGTGATTAGGTGATAAATCTTATATCAGAAGAAGGCTACTATAATTTGGGAATCATTATATGATTATGGTTAACATAAATCTATGGGAAATAATTTGAGGAATAAAGGTTAAATTAACTTTTGGAACCATATATAATTTTAATGTGGAATTATGGTGATTCATAATATTTTTTGAAATGATTATCATATCATGGTAATTACATGATTATGACATACATATTGTGGAATGAGTCATTAATTGTGACTGCTGTTATTTGAAGAGAAATTAAAATTATTCTCACAAGACTAGGTGATAAAATCCATTAAATTTTTAGTTTTCATTCATAGACTTGAATTTTTTGAGGAAATTTATGTATAGTTTTTTATAGATTGATCTATGATGAAATTTTAGTATTACATTTTTATTTCTTAAATTAAAGTATTTATTCATGGCATAATGTTTTCTAAATTTTGGGAATTTCCTTTTTTTCTAACCATTTGGATTCGGATAATTTATAAATATAAGAGGAATATATTGTTAGTCTTTTGTGAATTATGTCATCCATAGAAGTTGTATCTAGTTCCTCAGGAATGAAAATTAATCTTGAATACTCATCATTTGATAGAAAATATAAGTTTGGGATGAAAATTGAATAAAAGTGAAAATGACTCACAAAACGTATGTATATTTATATAGTTTCATATTATATAAATTAAAATAATTTCTTAACTTTAGAAAAATTATTTTTGAAAAAAAAATATTTTTCGTTCACTTTTATTATAGAAAAATCAATAGCCTTTTAACACATCACATATTTATAGGTTTTTTATAGATAAAATTAACATGATGTGTTCTCTATCACTCTATAAATGTCATTAGAAGCTTGAATATTATTCTATATCAATGTCTTCAAATCTTAGTTATTTTATCCTACTTGGATACCTAATATTTTTTATTCTAGATTACCTTTATACATCACCTTCCCTATTTTCAGGTGGACATTTTTTTGAACATTTAATGATGTGGGTTTTCAACATAGGTATTTTAAGAATCCAGTCCCTTTTCATCAAACTAAAATTAAAATTTTATGGAAACACATTATAAAATTAGTAGATAATATAATATCTTGATGTTTTTGAAATAAATACTATATTCCACAATATAAAATATATGTGACATCGATCGTAAATTAATTATAACACCCTAAGCTTCCACAGTATACTTCTCTTTGAATAATACAGTACGCAACTTCGAGTTCTAACACACCACAACCAATCAAACTAGCTGTTATGAATAGTAATACCCACTTTTTGAAATTTTATAAATTTTATCTTTCAAAATTGACTTTATTTTTGGATTTGAAATATCAAAATTAGCCTTGGGGGAATTTTTGGCATTTTTTTGAAAACTTTCAATTTTTGATAAATAGTGAAAACAATGAGTTATTGGTTAAAACCAACATTTTATTTAAATAATTATTTATTTTATTTAAATTTATTTTAGGTCAAAATAGATACATAATACCGATATAGGTTCAATGTAATTCATTGGAGTCAGTTTATAATAATTTTAGACATATAAAAATTTTATTGGAATTTTCAACGTCTTTTACCCATCTCCTATGAGAATTTAAAAATTCACCTAAAACTTAATTTTACGGCTTCTGTGAGTGTAATTTCAAAAATCTAAGACCCACAGTTAATATCAAGAAGTAAAATGTGGTTCAATAAGATGAAAATATTTTTTGATGAATAGTAACTTTTTACTTTTATTTACCACGGTTGAAATTAAAGAGGGTAATTAAGGGTAAAAATGATATTAATATTACCTTAACACATGTCCTAATTCTATTGGAAAAGTGTATCTCGACCAAAAACAACCTTAGGAATAAAATATTATCATTTAGGTCCACTTGAATTATATTAGGACATTTATTATTATTTAATTCAAATAAGAGTTAAAAGTGTTAAAATCAAAGTTTAATAACTAAAACATTTTTAATATAGGGTTATACATAAAATAAATTTGATTATAAATATTCATTAGAAAGATAAAAATATTTCCTACATAATGATATTTTAAATATAATTTTGATAAATTAAATAATTTAATTTATTTATGATACAATAATGATGCAGTAATTATCGTATTAATGAAAGATAAATATAATTGATATTATAAATACCCAAATAAATGTAATTTGAGACTTTTTATGAATTAAAATAATTTTATAGGTTAATATGACATAATATTATTGGTTATATGAATTTATTTAGTATTAATAATGCTATTATGAATTTATCAGAAAAAATACCCAATAGGGTCAAAATTGACATAAAATAGTTTTTAAAAAAAATATTATATTATTAATTGATATTCTATTCCTAAAAATCTAAGGTAAAGAAAAAGGACTTATATAATGATAGGTGTATCCGTAATGGACCACTTGGGGGTCTATTGGATGTTTATAGTAAGTTTATTAACCATATAATATAAAAATACAAAGAGACATGGTAAATGTAAAACATATTAACTAAGAGTTAAAACTAAAAGAAAAGGTTAATAAAGTGCCCAAAACCTGTCCAAAACATATTAGTTGAATGGATTTCGACCCATACCTACCTTATCCTTGAAATAAATCAATTTGTAGCCATTATAAACCGAATATGAATTTATTATGAAATAATATTTTATGTTGTTTCTAAGGTGTCCCTTACCCCTCTTATAAAAGGGAACTCAACCTTCTATCAAATTAATACCTTCAAAGCCTTTTGGCTCAGACAAACCCTACCCAAATATCCTCAAAACTTCCCTCAATTCATTTTAAAGGCATTATCTTGATCATAAATCCAACCTAAGGATCCCTTTTGATCAAATAAAAAGTAACAACCCGAAGAAGATGTAATGTTTTCACCACACTTTTTCAAGTTACTTTCTTCTTCTTTTTCTTCTTTATTTTGTATTTACATTCTAAAATAATAACTCTAGTATCTTTTATATATTGTGATGTTATTATAAATATTTTACAACCATATTCAGTACTCTATCCATCCTTTGAATGTCATGTCACCATACGTGTGTACGTACGACCTACCATCTCCACGTTGTGGTGTAATTGTTATTCAATTCATTATTATTCAGATGGGTATAATAATGATGTGTAATTAATGTAAATAATAAATATAACATGATAATTATTCTATTTATATGATATACTATCCAATTATATGTTATTTTAATATCAAAAGAGTGATATTGTCACTTGTGCGTACGTACGGACTACCGTCTCCAAGAACGCGATGAGATTCATTCCTCATCGTATCCATTCAAGTATAATTCTTATTTGATGATTAAAAATAATGTTTAAGGGCTTGATATTATTCTGGATATGAATAATATACAACCTATCCATAACAAACATGACTTATGTTTCAAAACATATAAAAGGAAATGAGAAATTGAACACCCAAAACGACGATAATACTAAAATATTATTAACGAAACAATATTAAAAGATCATATATGATATCATATTTATGTATATTATTCATGTATAACTTAATAACAATTATTTAACTATTATATAGGAGGATAACCTACCCTCAACCAAGGAAAAGTACAAGGTAATGGTTTATTTCACAATCTCTTCATTATCTGAGGTTGTTTATACATAATTATCTACTGGGACCTCTTTATCATCCACATCCATGTTTCCTAAAAATGTATTTCAAATTTTTTTTACTATTTACTGGACTATGGGTTAAAGTCATTTATACCCTTGTTTGAAATTTTATAAAATGTTCTGAAAGGAATCCTTTCGTTGTTTTACAAACAAGACCCTTTTAACCTTTTCAACAAAATTAAGGTAAGAATGTCTTTTTTTAACATATATGGCAGGTGTGGCAATTTTCCGCTGTTATAAAATTGTCTAAGCTTCCCTTGAAATCTTATAAGAATATTTTCAAAGTAAATGTTTTCTTTTACAATTATGTGACTTTAAAATGATTTAAAAAAAAGATATTTCTCTCAAATAGTTTTGATTTCATCTATGTCAACATCCTTTGATGGATTTTAAGCTTATTTGAAGTTGACTTATTATGATACAAAACTTCCATATTATATTGAATGTTTTGTGACATGTTTGAATGTGGATGTTTTATTATTATACCATTCATGGTTTATAGAGAAATTATTGACATTTCATATGCTAGTTTCAATACGAATGTTTATGTTATGTTTAAACCTACTCATATGAGGAATGCATTGGACTTAATAAGTGATGGGTGGAGACTGCTATAGCTCCTCGATGCATCAGTAGGTATCATGAGACAGACTAGTGTCTTGGCACAAGGCCTTGACAAAATCTTATTTGTAGTCTTGTAATAAGGCCTTGATTATGTGGTTATGATAGTCTGGCATTATGCATTCCATCATTATGAAAGTGGTTATTGATATTGAATTTATTTATTCGACTAGTATAATATCCATGTGAATAAGTAAATGGCATTATTTCATTTTATTTCTGCCATATTATGATAAAGTTCAAGTTTAAAAGGCTTTTGTTTTAGTTATACTTAGCCTTAAATATTTATGTTTATTTATAAAAGTTTTCGCTATATTGTTATCCTTACTGAGCATCTGATCTCACCCCTTTCAATGTTTTATTTTTCCCCAGGATGTGAAGAAGTATTTTATGAATGACCTGCAGGGATAGTATGAGGGGATATGAAGACAAGTTGTTGTTGTAGTTTTTCATTTTATGATGTAATGTTAACATTATGAATGTATCTAATGTTTCCAAGGCTACTAAACTAATTGTCCTTTCGATAATTGATCTTTTGTGATCATGCTAATATTATGTAATAATGCACCGACTCTGGGTAACTGGGTTCGGGGCGTTACATGAATAATAAAATATTATTATTTAAATGTTACCATTATATCCTGAATTAAACTCACATATATGAATATGAATAAATAATTTAGAAAACAAATATAAATTTCACACTCAATATACATTAAACATTAATTATTATTAATTAAACACTTAATTTTTCGTAAATTTATTTTAATCTTCCAAAATAGGATTTCTTTAAAAATGGGTTTTCTTTGTTTTTGAAAGTGAATATTCTAAATAAATAATCAAAAATAAATAAAAATTATTTGAAAAAATTAATTTCATTTTTTACATCACCATATAAAATTATCATAACATTAATTTTTATAATTTGATGAAAATAATTAATTTTTTGATGAATAGTGAAAAATAATAATATTTTTGGAAACCCGTATTTTAATTAAAAGTATTTACAAAGTAAAATTATAATTTTTTATAATTTTTTCAATTTTATTATAATTTATTTATTTAAAATGATCAATTTTGGGTTTTTAAATGATTTGTATTCATAAATTTTGTATAAAAACATTTTATATTTAAAAAATAACATTTTTTAAAGAATGTTTTTTCATTGATTTTTGTCAGTTTTATTTTAAATTAAATTCATCCACTTCTGAATTTTTTATTTTGATAAATGGACTAAATATTTGGAATCATGGGGATAGAATTTATTAAATATTTCACTTTTATTTTTAGTTAGTATGAATAGTAACCTATAAACTTTTGTTACGATGGGAAAGGGTAAATCAAGTAATAAAGGGTTAAAAATTATATGATTAAGAGTATAAAATTAAAATGAAACATGACTAGATTTTATTAGATGATAATAACTCATCAATAGTCGAACAAAAGATTAATATATAACTTTTTGTTGACATTTGGGATTTATTATGTCAATTATGAAGTTTTATTTAAAAGAAAAGTAAAAAATGACACTCTTCAGTTTTTAATAACTATTATATTTTTAACATGTGGTTATCCTAAGTATATGTTCTATTATAAAAAATATTTTTAGATATAAAATATTTAACTTCATTTTGGTAATTTTTTTAATTTTTATTTAAGAAATAATTACATTAAATATTTAAACAATGTTGACTCTATAATTATTTATTGAAGGTAAAAATAAAATAAAATAAATATAAAATATTAACATAAATTAATTTGAAATAATTAATATAATAAATAAATTTTATAGATAAAAATGACATGTTATCTATATAATGAAATACTTTTTTCTAATTTTATTATTTTTCATAATGAAATTAAAGTCAAAAGAATAAATCATTCTAAAAATTGACAATAATGATATATTATAATGAATAATATTTTATTAAATGATATAAAATTCATAAAAATATTAGATTTCTCCAAGTGATTATGATATGTATGATAATGTAATCCATAATTCATTTATGTGATTTTATCAATTTATTGTAACTATATTGGACTTTAATATATAAAAAAAACTTTTCATTAGAGTAAGATTAAAAAGGATTAAAGAGGTGTTAAAACCAAATGATAATGGATAAAACATAGTCATAACATGTATTTTGTTTAAGTTTATGTTATAATTCAGACCCATAATTATCTTATCTTATAAATGTATCTATTTTGATCCTTTTTTAATAGAATATTAATTGTTATTAATAAAATATTTTGAAAATTTCCTGGAGTTCCCCTCCCCTCTCTTATAAATGAGCACATATTCTCCTCAATAATTCACACTTATGAAACCATTTATTTCATACAATACCATCCCAAATCCCTTATAATAATACTTAACATACTTTTAGAGTTATGTTTTAGGTATAACACTAACCTTGTTGGGCTTAATGTTTTATTCGAAGGAGGTTTTCCAAAGAAGTGTTATAATTTTTATCTGTATGTTCTAGTTTTTCTTCACGTTCCACCTCCATAAAATATAATTTATCCCTGATAATATTAATAAAATAGTATCCTAAATATACATATTTGTTATTATTTAAACATAAAAACATATATAAATCACCTCTTCAGCCAAATGATAAACAAAAACATCATTCGTGTGTACAAGAGACTCAATCATCGTGAATCGATGTGATTGGTTTTCCCTCACTGTCTCTCATGATAGGCTATAATTATGGATTTTAGTTATATATTTTATATTTATGAAATATCTATCATTATATAATGATAATATAATGCATGTTTTCTCGGAATTTTATAAACTATAACATGATAACGCCGTTCTTGTGTATGTGTGGATTATAACCTCCATGAAGTAATGTGATTCGTCCTTCATCACCACATCTCATAGATGATATGAAAATAAGTTTATTTAATTTAATAATATAATCTTTATCATATAATTATCATTATGTAATTATTTAATAAAACTTAACTTATTCCCATAATTTTATTTGAAAAATGAAAACATTAATCTTATGTACATAGAACCTACCGTCTCCATGATTATAACATATTTAATTTTTTGTAACCATTTTAATGGTTGTAAATAAAATAATAATTGATGTATAAAAATAATATTTATTTCAAGACTATTTTTCTTGATATGGTTTAATAATGAACATGTTTACCATAGTTAACCTACCATATACATTTTGGACTTATGTACCAAATACCACCAAAACATACATCATGAACTAAAATTATTATCTAATTTTTTATAACATGGTAATAATTGATATAAAACTAATAACATACCTGAAAAATAGTATTAAATAATTAAAAAATTAAAATTTGTTTATTATTTAGGGAGAAAAAGAAGGCATATGATGGGTCAGACACCAGGTAGGAGACTTTTTAAAAAAATCATATTTTAATGTTTTCCTTAAATCCATATCTTTCAAACATAACCATACTATATAAAAACGTTTCAAAAAGGATTTTATTATTCTAATATTATATTTAAATTAATTTTTCCCATTTTTAATTTTTTAAAAATATTTTGAATGGAATCTTTTTTTTTCATTTTCTAAATGTTGTAATATTTGAATTTTTCAACAAAAGTATACAAGGAATGTGTTTTAACTTATATAGATTGAAACTATTTTCCCAGCTTTATAACTAATATTTTTATTTATGATTCCATTACATGTTTTTTAAGTTCTTTTAAAATAATATTTGTTCCTAAAAAAGTTAATTTATATTCTAATAAGTGATTTAAAAATGGATGGGGTATTTTCCATGAGGAATGTTGCAAGTGATTTTTCAAAAATCTTTTTTCATCAATGACGACATAATCTGATGTTATTTGATGTTGTGTTATTTACAAGATTTACTATTTTTTTAATAAAATGCCAATTTAACTTTTTAGAGGTATATTGGTATTAAAAACGTGGTTTAAAAATAAAATGGTATTTCAACATCCAAAAGTGTCTTTCATATGGGTTTAAATGTGTTTTTCGATGGTTTTTTTTGATGAAAATATGATTAATGAAATAATTTTATAATGTATATGAGGATTATATGTTAAAATGGTGATCCTAATATATATTATATGATTCGTTAATCCCCATTATAGCTCACAGGTTATCCTTATATAGCTTATACATTGGGTGCACCAGACTGCACTAGGTGACCACAATAAAACTTCTATGATGAGTCAACCTAGATAGAGAACCAATTAATTGGTTAATGTTTTATTTAATAATATAAATGTTTGAAGAAGTTACCAAGAATGTTTTTCTATTGGATTTAACTGGGTTTTATTTATTTATGACACATGTGTTGAATTTAATCCTCTAATTTTTTTGAAAAGTGTCTTTATTTTCTTTCTATGAGTTTTTTTCCACGAGAAAAAGTGTATGTGTTTTTATCTATAAATGATTTATTTCATTCATTAAATGAATATTGAGATAAATATTACAATTTCATTTGATTTAAATTTTTTAATGGATTAACTTTTTTCTTTTTTTATGTCCCTTACTGTGATTTTCATGATCATCCCACATGTTTAATGTATTTTCATTGGGTTTAATGATGGGTAAAAGAAAATATTAATTCAAGATGAAATCTATGAATTTATTTAATAAAAGTTAAACATAATTTATTTTTAAGGATATATATTATGGAAAATTGATACTAAACAGAATTTTTCACTTTTTAACATGTGGTTTTGTTGTGTAAGGGATATAAACAAATTCTCTAAAAATATAAATATAAAAGAGATTTGGTAAAATTAAATTCATTCTAGTCTAATTATACTATATTATTTAATGTTTAGTTCATGTTATTCACACCTATAAGGATTTTAAAAGTGTCCTCTTTAGGTAAGGGATCATCCTATTTTCCTCTTTATTCGGTCATTTTAATCATGTAGTGCCTTTTTATTTCCAGTTTTCAATTATGGATATATTTTTACACATCCCACTTACAGTAATTTTAATTCCCATGTAATGAGATACCAATTTCACTCTCATTTACCCCTTTTATAAAACATTGGCACTCTTTTCACACTACTCGAATTGTCCTCTTATTTATTCAAGACAAAAAAATTTGTATTGAATTCCAAATTCAATTTCCGCTAAAGGGTATTCAAATAGTTTTATATATACATTATTTATTGTGGATTTACATATATTAATTCATAACTCCCTAATCATGTGTTTAAAATTAATGAAATACATTCATATTCTATATGATATATCTAATATACATAGGCATATACATGATATGAATGTGACAGTTGTGTCAAGAATTATATATCCCACTAATGAATTGGGTAACGTGTTTATCCTAATATATTCCATGTATATTGAAAATGATATTATCCTAAGAACCCTATGTTATTATGTATATGTTTTTAGCATTGAATTATGTTTCTAATTTCAGGGTTTATGTTTTTTTTTTCAAAATTCATATGTTTTTAAGGTTATCATGCTATCTCAAGCCTATTTTTTCACAATTATGATTATCACACCTCTTATGATACCTTGATATTATTATTGGCCTAAATGTAATGTTATAACCTGTTCTATGATTCTTTATTCCCTTACTAGGCTTAATAGTTTACCCCTTTCATGTGTCTTTCCTTGGTCTATCTCGTGTAGGTTTAAAAGTTTCATGGAATTTATGAGTATGATTCAGAGTTTTTAAATGATAATGTTAAACATATTTTTCATTTTTATATTCTATGTACCTAATTTCACATATAAATTAGGCACCATGATGTTTTGGTATTTTAATATCTCTAGCTTTGTGAAAAAATGTTAAATAATCTATAATGAAGATATGGTTTTCTAAAACATGGTATCAGAACAAAATCTGCTTATCTTTATTAGGATTAGAAAAAAATATAGACATCAATAGGGATAAAACTAAGAAAATGAAAAAAACCTAAATTTTGGTAAATTATATATTCATTAGCTTCCAAGAAAATATATCCATATCTGTATACCACAAGAGGATGTCCTTTAAGAACATAAATAATTAGGGTTAATAACCTTGAAAATTTTACGTTGAACTGAACATGGTCATCACCTGGGGCATGAAAATAATCTTTGCTGCACAACAAATTTTTTACTCCTCGGGGATACACTTTAATAAATTCAGAAGATCCTTTCCAACCATTATTTATGGGAAACAATTACCTTGAGATATTATGATTGTAACAAGATCATGGATACATATATTGAATAATATAAATTCCTAGGTTAAATTATATTTTTCAATTTTGAATTATCTGTTTAATTTTCATGGTTTCCTATTCATGTATTGAATTGTTTATAAATTATCATCCAAAATTTTCATGTTATTTTTATTAAATGGACGTGAATAATAGAAACGATGTCAACAAGTAAAGCATATGATCAATGTAATGGATTCCCAAATGAAATTCCCAACATAGTGGGAGCAGGAATTATGAATAGCATGACAATACATTTTCAATTGACTCTAGTGTTTAACTGAAAAATGGATTAAGAGGAATTCCAAAATCTCCCTAATAAATAAAAAGTCATAATGGATACCTTTATTCAACCAAGGACTCCAACTTTTAGTGGATATTCTAATCTCTTAAACATGGATAAATTGATAAAATCCATTAAAAATATATTATATGTCATTGAATGCTTCAAGAAAGAGAAGTTCATTATACATTTTTATCGTATGGAGGAAGAAACTAAACAATTGTGTAAATCGTTCAAAATTACAAAATCTTGGTGAGGATATTGAAGTGATGGAGTAAAAATAATTATTGAAAAAAAATATGACATATATTTTTCTTTACAATTACTGACATAAAATAGAGTGGTATTTGCATAGCGTGAAGAAAAAGGATGAAAAATCTATCAAGGTGTACTATGTAAAATTCAAATGACTTTAATGATATGCCTTAGGGTTGTCCATTACATATAGATTCATAGTTTTTCCTATGTAAGACATGGGAATATTTATAGGAATATATATAGAGCGAGACATTGATATGGTGCAAGATTTTATGGCCTTGTGAGCCACGAATTGATGTTTAAATCATATTAGATATATAAATATTAAAAGTGTGAAGGTTCAATAAAACATTTTAATAACTCACAAATGGAGTCTTGGATTATAAATCAAATATAAACATTGATTTTAGAATATGATATTTACACATGGAATGAAATAATATTTTTTGGTGTCAAGCATTTATGAAAAAGTCATCATAGGCACAAATAATAAAATAATATAAATTAATATATTTATTTTATTTCATTGATGCATAAACATGTAATCATCTATAATTAAATAGTTTTGATTAAATGTTAGGGTCATCCTCATAACTTTTCATCCTTTATAGATAGTGCTCGAGGATCGTTCTTCGATGAAAAACAACCAGATTAGGGATCAACGATTGATGTGCAATATAATTTGAGGATATCTAAACAAAAATGGTGAAAATGCATTCTTCATCAGTGGTATATATATATAGGTTTTATTTTATATTATGTGTACTTATCCCTATTTTCTTATCCAATAAAAAATTCAAATCAATCCACCAATGGATTGATTCGCGGATTGGTTGTATTGAATGTATAGGTTTATTAGCAGGAAATTTGGGAGAATTGATATTTTTTTGGACCTCCATTCATCATTATAATGAAAAAGAATCGAGTACAACCTAATAATTTATGAGTCTCAATACTCTATTTTTTTCTTCGTTTTTCCTCATTGTTCCTTGATCATTCATCACCAACATTTTTTTTGGATGGTAGTTCAACAAATACTGAATAATTAATCATTGTGAACAAGTTTCATGGTGTAAGGGATTTTTGTCATGGATCTTGTTTCGGATTGATGATGGGGTCAATATTTTATGATGGTGATGATGTATTATGGTTTTATTTATGAAACATAGTTCATGTGGGGAATATAATGATGATGATATAAAATAGTGGTCATTTCTTGAAGGAAAAGTTTTGACAAAATCTGATAATGATGATGGTTAACTCACATGGATTGAGATTTTTGTTCATCGACATGGTTTTTGGTCAATAATGATCATGAAGAAATGATGATGATGTATTAATGGATTTGGGATTCTAGAAAATTATCAGAATACATGGTGTGTAATCTAGATTTACACATAGTGTGGGACCTTTGGAGTGATAGTTAGGAGTTTTTCATATAGATAAATATCACACATCATGTGACTCAGAACAAGTCGTGTCACCCTTTTGATCGTCTTGGTGTGTATAGGGTGTACATGCCCAGTCGTCCTGGTGGAGTTACATTCCATGTTGTCCACGACACATGCATTCTACACCCTAATAGGCTACTTGGTGTGTATAGGGAGTACACACCCAGGAGAACATACGGACTCGTAGGCTATGTGTGGAAGGCTATACACTATGTAACTAGGAATGTGAATTGAAATGAGTTATATACTTTTCAAGTTCCTGGAGAGACACCTACACTCCATGTACCTAACATATATGCATTGTATTTTGGAAAACTGCATTTCATGTGAGCATGTGACTTGGAAAGTACCAAACATAGTGAGACATGCCATGTGACCATAAGGACATTAAATGTGCACCTTTGAGGATAGGTTAAATTCATTGTTCTCCTCCATTCTTGTTTTTGGTGATCTTCTATGAGATTCCTTAGAGTGGTATTTGTTGAGTGTGTTCCCCTGGTCCATTCCTAGGAGGCTTTGGTGTGTCATCATGTTATAATAAAAAGGGTGGCCCTACTGAAGCATCCAAATGATCAGTTCAGTTTGTGTGAGATCCCTAATTTTGGATTGAGTTGTCTCGATCTGATTTGATAGATATCATAACATCTTGGTTAATTTATCTCTATAAGAGGTCTGTAAAAATCCTCATGCCATTTGTGTTTCTTTATATGGGGGTTTTTAAAATTTGTCTGAACATTTTTTTTAAAGGTTTTGATCCCCAATCTTGGAGGTTGTTTCGAGTTTTTGTTGGTTTCCCCTAGTGATTTGTGGGAACTAAACCCATATCTATGTATCGGGATCTGATATTTTGGATGGGGTATATGTTTGATGGATTGTGTATCTCAGATAAACCCAATATATTATTCTTGTTTTCTTCTTCTTGTCCACACCTGATGAGAAAAACCTAGGGGATGACTACTATCATTAACAGTATATCTTGAGGAACGGTTCTTTCTGGATAAGCATGCATAGTGGATTGAGTTTTTTAAAATTGTAATATATCTCATGGATTGTGTTCTCGTGATGAAGTGTTATATGAAACCATTGACTAAAAATAATTGGATGTAAATTATGGTTTTGATATTTACTTATGAATATGTATCTATTAATAGTGTTATCAGGAGGTTTCTCTATGTATAAAATTATGATTGACAGGACCTATGATGATTTGATTACTCATTATGCTTTATGTTTTGTTATATTGGGGTTCTTACTAGGTATAGTTATACTCACCCCTATATGAAATATTCCTGTAGATTTTATATAATTTGTAGATGGCATATATCTTTGCGTATTCCTTATAGGAAAACCAAAAACTATGCCTAGTTTGGCTCATATAGACTGAGGTGCATACTATTGTTTCATTTGAATGTAGTCCACTATATTCTAAAAGGGATAATTTTTTCCCATTTTTGGTGGGGCATGTATTTTTACCCTTTACAAGGTATCTATCAATGTTGTACATTGATTTTGGGACTATTGATGTACACGTTCATTATTACCAGTTATTTTACATTTTAGTGTTTAATGGGATTGCATATATGATTGTGTGTATAGTTACATTAGGAAAATTAATGACATGTACGTGATATGCCATATCAACACTAGATACCTTCCCATAGACTATTAGAGGTAGGTTTGGGGTAGGTGTGGATTGGGCCTCGATTGGTCTGGTCATTATAGAATGGAATTAGAGATTTACCTAGTGTGATGTGTTATGACTATACAAGGGTTTAGGATCATAGTTTGGAGTTTTCATTTATCTAGCTATGAGGTTTGGTTTTGGAATTAGGGAAATAGGGATAATGTGTTTTTAGTTTGTCTTAATGGGAAATGGTGTCTAGTGTTGGAGTGGAAGTCAATGTATCCATTCATAAGGTCCATTACAACTTATTTAATGACTTAGTATATGTAGGCACTAGTTTCAGTGGAAAAATTGGAATAAGCGTCATATAGGAATGGGTTGTGGCTTTCATGTATTTCTTAAGTCAGCTATAGAGAAATAATCATTGAATATGGTACATCATGGTTATATTCAAGTAGAATATGTAATGATAGTAATCTAGGATTTTGAGACACTTCCATGATGATAAATAGTTAAGTGATGATGCCTCAATTTTGAGACCCACTCATGAGGTGTTTCCTCTAGGAGGGAACGATGTAGAGATAACACCTGTCAAGTGATGGTTATATTCTTTAGTGAATCTAGAATATGGTTTTCCATGTGTTGAGAATTTCACAACTTCAGTAGGACAAGGCAATGGTATGTGAAGGCTTATAACATTTTGTAGCTCCAGTGATAGACACAACTTATCTTTTTCAGTGATCCAAGCCCTTTGAGAGTATAGGATTGTATCGAGGTGTTGGTATGGGGTTTCTTAGTTAGGTGGACCCTCAACAGATCTGATTGTTTCACTTGTGACTCATTTTATTTTTATAAAATAATTCGTCTCTTGATGTATAGACAGATGACACAACTATGACGAGTGTGCATTGTTATTTCTAGATTGATAGATCACCCAGGTTACATCATGGCTGGGGCACAACATATTATGTAGTAGAAGACTGGCATGAGCCTATGTTGTGAATGTGACACTTATATAAAACCCATTAATGATGGTAGTCTTGGAAGGAATACTTATCTATTGTAAATCATGGAACCGTTAGAGATATGTTTTTGTGATGTTTGATGTGACTTTGTACATGCGAGAAAGAGGGAAAATTCTTGATTACTTTATTTTGTATATATATATTGATGGGTTTATACATATGACTTCATTTTATATTATATTTTGTGATAATATCTTTGTTCCTAATATTAATGTTGTGAAAATTATTTTACAGGATTGACTTGTGAAGCAAAATAACAAAAACATGGAAAATGTGGAATAAAGCGACACTTTGGGTTGCGAGTGAAGTGAGGAACCACGACACCTGATTTTTAAGATAAAGAAAGCTGGAAGTTCTAAAGCATAGAAGTTACATGTTATGTACTGATAGTACATGATGTGTAGTATTAGTTCATCACATGCTGCCGACATTGTTTTACAAGTCATCGTGAAAAAACACACTATGAATTGCAAGTGCATATCATGTAACACTAGTACATGACGTGACCATAGTTAAACTATCATATGAAATTTTCATGGATTCAACACGGTGGAGGATAAATAATATCTGAATTATATGATGTTTACCTTAGTTACAAACAGTTATGATGGCGAGGCGTGAAAATTAAAATCAACTTTGTAAGCCACGTTGTTGAATTTTCTTCTAAAAATAGAACTCTATACACCTTTCCAGAACACTCTATACTTGAGGGTGAAAGCACAAACACTAAGAGATTTCATTATATTCCACTGTAGATAGGATTGGTTTTTTTATTTCTATTATTTCATGTAATCATTGGATGATTTTTAGATTAATTTCACTGTTTCTCTTTTACTTACTCATTTCTTCATTCGCTTCTCATCCTTTCTTTTCTAATCTCTCCATTATGGGTAATGTTTTATTCATCATCGGTGATCACCCAACTTTGATTTTATGAACCCCATAGGGGAGAGTGGAATATATTAAATGGTAATTGTCCCATCATAGTTCTATCTACCTTTGTTCTTAATAATGATTGTATTCGAGAGTATCATGATGTGCTTGCAAGTGCAATATATCCGCCCTTGAATCATTAACCATATAATTCAAAAATGAAAAACCCCCCAAAAAAATTGAGATGTTTAATTCATGAACACTAAATATAATTTCTCTTCTGTAATTGGTGATCTGAACTAAATGAACTTTATTTATTTTGATTCATATAACCAACATGAATTGGGATTTTAAGGTAGTTTGATAGGGAATGAACATTTCTTATATCGATGAAACTATTTGGTTACAAAACTGTTTTATATAATTATTTTGAGATTAAAGTGGAATTAATTTATTTAGAAAACCCACCCATGGAAACTAATTCCACTCCCTTCTGTTTCTATTTTGAAATTCATTTATTTTAATTGCACAATTACTTTAATAAAATCAAATTGAAATTGGTCTGACCCAAAATTTGGTTAAGAGTTGGCATCGTTATTTTCCCCTATCTCTATGTGTACAACCCCAAATATCTACTATACTACACATTTGTATATATTATGGTATGAGGAATTATAAATTTCTAATTTTACCCACACTCAGAGGAGTTAACGACACCTTTTGGGAACATCAAATTTTGGTGCCTTTGTCGGGGAGTAGCAGAGCGTTATAGACAACTCCAGACCGATTTTCTAGGCCAAAGTCCTTTCTTATCCCATTAATGATTATATATTTTAGATTATTTAATTTTTTATCCAATTATTTATCATATATTATGCTTTTGGTAGTGTTCCATGGTGTGTAGGATGATTTTTTAGATTAATTAGCATTATTCTACTACACCATTAGAATTCGTAGAATATTTGGAGTATTAAACCAAATGGGAAGCACTGAATTTAGAAGCGTGGACAAAAAAAGACATCATTTAGAATGATTCTTATTCTCTTATGAATAATTAATTTCAACCTTCATTGTGGAATATTCCTACTATAATCCCAACAAAGAATCTCTTGACTATCATATCTACCATGACTTTTTATGGGCTGCGAAATACACTCATAATAACAAATACATTTAGAAAACTAAAAAGAAATATCCCAAAGAAAGTCTAATCAGATTAATAACCCAGTTTATTGAAGTGACACAAAATAGGACGGACTATAATGAGGCTAAACTCAATGAGAAAGAATAATTGACTACTCACCTTGCTGAAATCATTTTAAATTTTCATTCTCTTATTAATTTCCAGTCAATAGTTTCTAATTTAAATATAGATTTCTTTAAATATAATGAACATAAATTTTTGAATGATGTCTAAGTGGTTGAAATAATGTAACTTCAAGAGAAAAGAATTCAATAATATCATTCCTCCCAACAACCTCATAAGTAGAATTCAAATGACAGAATTTCCACATTTCTCAACAAATTCATTCCAATGATGGATAAGCTAACGGATGATCATGAATCCCAACACAGTGAATAGGGAGATATGATTTATCACTTTTATCCTTTTATTTCAATTTTAAATTCCTTATTGTGAAACTTACCATTAAAATCTAATATAGGGATTCATTGGTTTGAATAAAAAGAAGTTCAAAAGGTGGAGGAAGTCAATACTGTAGAAACAACAATAGAGAAAATATCTAAGGAATAAAATAAGCAAAATTTCATGGAGTATGTTTACAACATTTAAAATGATAATCCTATAGATTTGGAAGATTTTTAAGAACCTAAGGTATCCCTTTTATACATACAAAATTACCCATAAGAACCAAGAAAATGTCTTTTGAAACTACGCGAAGAAGAAAGAAAGAAATATGATGGATTTTTTTTATTAGGTGGTTGAAGTGGATGAAGAGGAGGAGGTCAAAGTAGTATAATATGAAGAATCATAGGTACAATTTTTTGAATTTATAATGGAAGATTAAAAATTAAATGAATGGGATAATGAGAAAACATTTGTCGACCTCATGGGACTTCTTAAGACTGAAGATGAATGAGACTCCCCCTACAGTTTCCAGATGATGAGGAGACCGAAGTGGATCTAAATAAAGAATACATTATTAAATGTGAACCAATTTAAGATAAAGAAGAAGTAGTGGTGGGGGATGATAATTATAAAATCTTTTTATATTTCAGTTTCCTATTATTTTCATTACAAATATCATCAAATTTCAGCTCACCACTAGCAAAGAAGAACCAATGGAGGAGGAAGCAGATGAAAACACCAAATGAACAAAAAATCCAGAAGTTATTAAATACAAGATGGTTATCATTATACCAGGTTATAATTTTCTAACAAAGGTAAAAGTATGAGTGAAACGACCATAAGAAATCGCAAATATTTAGAGGAAACGTGAATTTTAAAAATATTTTCTTGGACCGAATTGTTTTTATTTTATTAGAATAAAAAAATATCCCTGTGGTAGGACTCTGTCCCTATTTAATCCAAATATTTTAAATTCTCAGTGTCCCGTACATTCACTAATTATGTGTACATTTTAGTTCCCTATATGTAAAAAGCAATAAGTAACTAAAGATCTGAAAATTGGAACATTACAAGTCTTGTAATCACAGTACACGTCCTGAATCTTGCCAAACATAACCTAATAGAATATTTCAAATTCATAAATGGAAGGGGATAGTTATTTCTATTGTTAATATAACTTCACCACTATTGTTTTATAGAAGAATATTACAAAAAATAATTGAATTGTGGCATGACCAAAATTAAATTAGATTCTCCCACAAACATTATAGAATTATTAGTCTTGTACTCACTGATCTAGGAGAAATCATCACCATGGAAAAATATTTTGACATGTTGCAAAATTGGAAATATGATGATCATAGTTTAAAAGATATAAATGAAAATTTTTGAAGCCAAATTCATAAGTTAATTTTGTATTTCTTGAAAATGATTTCTAATATAACTACTTTCCATTATATTGATTTCAAGAAACATGCATCGAATAAACTGATTATTCATTTTCATGACAAGACTTGATTGATGAATATTCTATTCAAATTCTTGAAATGATTATAAACAAAATATTTCCTATTTTTTGAGAATATTTATTGAGTTAATCATTGGGATTGTAAACTGACTAGAACTTGCATTGTTATCTTGTCAAAGATATGACTGTACAAATTCAATTTTGAAATGATTGAGGTATTTTATTAATGAGACATTTTATATTGAGACCCACATGCACATTGATCATCATTTAGACTATAGAATCCATGGATAACCTTTTTATGATTAAGACACCTTACAACCCATTTTCCCTTTCCTACCCAACTGTTTTTATTTTTCATGATATTCAATCTTATGACTGTGGGGGAGGGGTTTTTGTGGTGCATTTGGGATGTGATATCTTGAGGGGATACTTAATGGTGTTATCATGGGATTATGGGGTAGGTTCATGTTTACCTTCATTATATTCCATTTTAAGTCCCTCCTGTTGTTAAAAATAAATAAAAATGATGAAAAAAATGGGTTGTGAATTGGGAGAATCAAAAACCACCATTTTCTAGACTGATGATTTTTATAATATGTGGTTAAGTGGTGGATGTGAAGTTTATTCAAATTACAACATTCAAAATCAAAACCAAAAAGAAATGAAGAAAACAAGATAGCAACAATAGATGATTATCTTTCATTAAGATTATATTGTCTGTTAGCCTTCACTGTATTCATTGGGTGGTGTTCGAGATGACATTATATTTTAGTGAGGAGAAACTTCAATGATTTTTCTTTTGAATATAATGATTTTAAAATTATTGTTTAGGATCCTCATTTATTATTACTTTATATTAATCATTTTACCTACCTACCCTTATCCATAGAGTCATATGATCCTTATTTTAAATCCCACATGATTAATTTTGATATTTGTCTTTATGGGGTGGAATATCTAGATTCAATGAAATCATGCAGTTAGGAACATGTACTTGAGGTATGAGAATAAATCTGTTAAATTATTACTTTAACTGATGAGTGGAGAAATTAATGGTGAGGTAAATCATAAATGCTATGGGTGTTGATTAAAGGTTGAAAACTGTGTGTGAAATGGTAGAAATGTCAGAAATTTCACATTTTAAATAAATAATGACTTTGGTTATTCTTTATCGGGTATTATTTGTGTTTCAAAAATCTATAATGATAACATGTTTTAATGAGCATCATAATTTGAACATTCCATTTTTGACGTATGGACCCTTGGTATTTTTATGTTGGGTTTTTTCTCGTGGAAAAAAGAAATATTTGAGTGTGGGGGTATTTGATAACTCTATTTTTTATACATATTATGATGGGTTTTTACATATGAATACATTGCATATTAAATGTTGGGATTTTATTTATGTGCCTAATATAAATGTTTTACAAATTCTTATATAGGATTGACTTGTGTAGAAAAACAAGGAAAACATGGAAAATGTGAAACAAAGAAACACTTCAGGCCGTGAGGGAAGAAAAGCAACACAAAACTTGATTTTGAAGATTAATGAAGTAGGAAATTCTGGAGCAGAACTAGTACACATCATGTACTGATAGTACATGACGTGTAGTATCAATTCATGATATGCATTATACCGTATAGAACACATCATGAAGAAGGAACACAATGTGAACTGCAAGTACACTTTATTTAACTATAGTACATGATGTAAACAAATTGAAACCAATATACGAAGTTTTTGAAAATTTAATTTGGTGGAGGAGAAATCGGTTCTGAAGTACATGATGTGTACCTCAGGTACATGTCATGATAACGACAACGCTGGAAAATTAAAATTGACGTTGTAAGCCACACTGTATAATTTTACTATAATAAAGGGCCTCCAGACTCCATTCTAGAGAACTCTTAACTTGAGGGAGAAAGCGTGACCATAGTGAGATTCCCTAGAATTCCATTGTATAAGGGTTTTTTTATACTTTCCTTCTTGTAATTATTGGATGATTTTTTGTTTAATTGAAATATTTCTATTTTCCATTTTCATTTCATTATTCTATTCTCATCCTTTATTTTCTAATCTCTCCGCTATGCATATTGATTTATTAATCGTCTGATACCTCCCAAAAATTATCAACTAAACCCCATAGGGGAGAGAAAAAAAAAGTTAAAGGGGGAACATACCATCATAGTTCTATTTACCATTTATCTTAAGGATGATTTTATTTGATAGTATCATGTGGTGCCTAAATGTACACATTATATTTCATTGAATTATAGACCTTGTGTTTCAATAATTAATAATCCCTAACAGGATTGAGATGATTTAATCATGACCACTGAATGTAATTACTCTTCGGCAATTGGTGATCTAAACTAAATTCACATTAGTTATTTTGATTTATCTGACCAAGATGAATTTGGATTCAAGGTTAGTTTTATATGGAATGAACATTTCTTCTGTTGATGATACAGTTTGGCTATGCTGGTATTTAATATAATTAATTTTCAAGTAAAGTGGAATTAATTTATTTAGAAAAAACACCCTTGGAAACTGATTCCCCTCTCTTTTATTTTTTTTCAAATTAATTTTTTTCCACAATTAGTTTTAAAAAAACAAACTGAAATTTGACCGACCCAACCATTAGTTAAGTGTTTTAATCATTGTGTTCCCCCTTCTCTGTGGGTATGACCTTTCACTTCTTCTATAGTACCCCTTTCTAGATAGTATGGTTCGAAAAATTATAAATTTCTACTTTGCCACACTCTTGGAGGAATTAATTATGCCTTTTGTGCACGTCAATTCCACCACTGAGACACAATCATAATATGTGATCCAAAATCACATCGGTGAGTCATTACTTACCAAAGAAGATAGTGTCGATGTGTGGGGATTATTTTCTATGAATTGTGTATTTGAGGTTGTTTGATGTACTAAGGTGTCATAGAAATACCTGGTTATGGTTAATAGATGGGAAACGTAAATGATGAGTTCTATGAAGTAGTATCTCAAATTGGATTCGAGTATGGATTATGTTATGATATGTTTCTTCACTATTAATGTTTCAGGTTCCACCTAGAGTAATGATCCACTGATACTTAGGTGTATCGCCTGATCGAGACCGAGTGACACCATTAGATATTTTTTTCTCAACCCTTTCCCTAGAGGCTATTATGTAGAGGATCAGTGATCACATGTTTCTGTTGAAGGGGTGGCCTAACTCTACTAAGAGAGAGTGAGCCTCACATGAAATCTTTTCATAGTGGTGGTGTGACCCAATTATCCTTTCCATATCATGGGATTGATGTTTACCATAAATTCTCAATTGTTTTCTACTAGTAATTGTGGTGTATATTTTATCTTTTTGGAATTGAGTATTCCTCCATTGATAAGAAGTGATCCCAAGTAGATGAGAATAATCTAATTCACATGTGGTTATATAATATTTTTCATTAGTTTGATAATATTACCTTTGTATTAGTCGATTATTTGAGATTTCATTTTCTTATAATGGTGGATGAGTATAAGGGAATCCATCATAATGATGTTCTAGGTTTAAATTTCATTTGAGAGTTTTTTTCTTATTATTATTTTTCCATGGATGGCCTCATATTTATACTATTATATTAGAAGTCCTCAGGTAGCTTCAAGATCTAGAGGTTTTGTTGTAGGATTATCCATAGAAGGAGATTTTTAAGACCTCGTGTGTTTTTGTGGCATCCATGTGTTGATTCTCCTAGGATTCAGATGAGTTCTTGAGGATTGGAATGAATTTATTTCAATTGAACTAGGTGACATATGGAAATTAAATTTCCACTATCTTTGAGTTCTTTGACTAGTGGTTTGGGTAAAAATGGTTCTGAAAGCTAAACTCGAGACAGGTTGTCACAAGATTTGGTCTTGGAGTAGGATATACCAGAATAGGAATTCCAAAGACACCATGAATGTTTTCAATTCACGGTGTTACCCTTGAGTTTTTTGTACACCTTAGTAGAATCATGATATTTATAGACTAAATCCTTAACCCTTCTTGGATTAGTTCATATATGTCTTCTTCAATAATATACATGTGTTCTCAGTGTCAAGTAGGAGCATGTGAGACACCTTAGGATAGTATAGTTTATCTCCATTTTATAGTGCTTACCACTCTATTTCTTTAGAGATATGGGATTTTCAACTCAAGGATATCAATTGTGAGATGTCGCATGACCAGATATCCATGAGAAACATTCCTAGGGGATTTGATGAAGGATATAATCACATTATCCTCTTAAAGGTATAGAAGTTATTTCTGGTCATGACATGAAAAGAGAATATGAAGTGGTTTTCCCCTTATTATTAAATCTAGAGGAGGTTAGTATGTTCCAAGATAACTTTTCCTCAATTAGAATACCAAGAAAGTAAAAAATATTCTATCATTTAAACTCTTGTCATTTTATTTTTTTGTGGGTGATGAAGAATAGATATTTTTTGAGACATTGGGATGCCTATGTGTGTATTAGGTATTCCTACATTGTGGAATTCCCAAAAAAGTCATTACTGATACTAATGATTAATTTATAGAATAAATAGAGAGCGTAATTAATAATCCTTTGGGGACTTAGTGGTAGTTGATAAGAGTTATTTACACAAGTTAGATGACCAAGTAATATGGACCATTCTATCCCAGGTGAATATGCTTCAGGTTTCATGTTGGTTTGGAGCCACAAATTGGAGGATCATATACCATCAATGGGGTTTACAATAATGATGTTTTCCATTCCATCACTAGACTAACACCTTCTGAGGAAATATATTAGAGACCTTTCAGTAAACTATTACACTATTTGGAGTGACTAGATAATGGTGATTGGGTCTATATTTCAATGCATATAAAGGTTTTAGGGGGTCTAGATCATCTAGGAGAGGATGAGTACAACCTAGTAAATGTAAGGAGTCCTTATTTTATTGATTAAAAAAGACCATGGAGTTTGAGGGTTTTAGAGTACTACTTCGGATGGTAGGCTCTCTTTGGGGATATTTGTCCCTTTTCCCCTACTATTGTCTAACTTTAACAATGTGGTGTACCTCTAAACCCTATGACCATAGTAGTTTATTTTTCATTGTGTTCTCTACATTTTTTTATTTGAGGATGTATGTGTGTGAGTTAGTGTATAATATCAACCTGGGTAAGCTAGACCGTGGTAGTGGGGTTTACTTTTTCAATCAGCTAGAAGGGTGAATAAACTACATGGGGAAGTGTTTCCCTAAGGTGTGAATTTATTGATAATACATGAAATTATTGGGGGATTTTGATGGAGTGGGTGAACATAACACCCCATTATTTATTTGAATTAATTTAAAATATTCAATATTTTTCATTTCACGCAACACTGAATATAGCTTGTGTTATAGGAAAGAACAAAGTTATTATTACTTTGTAAACAACACCATGTAGATATTTCAATACATGAAACATTTATATTATGTTGTGGTAAAAAACAATATGTTTGGATTCTATTACACACAATTTCAAGTTCCTTTGATAGCTTTCATTACATGCAAGTCCAAGTTTTTACCAAACTAGAATATAATATTAATATTATTATTAAAATATTTTTATTTCTATATCCTAGCTTTTGGAATGAAGTTTATGAATTATAATAATTAAATTATGAAAATATGTTATACACTATTATATAATAAGAATTATTTGGTTACCAAAAGATTATAAATGAAAATAAAACCCTTTTGAAAATAGAAGAATTCTTTCGCTAGAAAAGTATAGTAATAAAATAAAACACACATTTCCTCATCAAATTAATTATATAACATTTTATAATTGATTTTAATGATATATATATATATATTATATATTCAACTGACTAATGTTCATTTTTTTCTAGATAAGATATAAGAATAATTCAAATTTTACGTATAAAGAAATATAATTTCCAAAAAATTACCTTTTCTTAATGGTTAACCTATTTTAAATCTATATTTTGACACTTATAAATTATGTATGATAAAATAAAATTAATTTTTTAATTTTTAACATTGAAATTATCTTAGGGTGAATTTTTTGTGTTTTTACATAAGAATTTTAATTTTTTGGTGAATAGTGACAAGAATTAAATTTTAATTCAAAAACCGAATTCACTCCTAATTTATTTTTATTGTTAAATTATATTATAAATTATTTTTAAAGTGTAATAAGATAAATTATTCATCAATTAATGCAATTTTGGTCAATTTAGTCAATTTCACAATGAAATTAGATATAAAAAAATTTAAATCTATTGAAAAAATTTACATTAAAAACCTGTTTCTCATCTGATCAACAGGATTAATTTTAAATTAATTTATACCAACTTTGTTATTAAAATTTATTAAAGTGGATTGAATATTTTTAATCAACATAATTTATAATCGGAAATATCGTAAACATGGTTTTTTCTAAAAATATTATTGAATTCAACTAAAATTAATTACAACGATGAAAGTAAAAAAAACGAGATTACTTAGTGGTTACACTATAACTTAAGGGTCCAAATAACCAAGAAACAGGTCATAAAACCATTATATATATATATAATTCTACCATATTCTCGATTTTATATAAAATGAAACATTATTATTTTCACATGATGTAAGGGAGACATCTAAATACTGTTGACCATTTTATATTTACAAGAATGCCACACCTCCCCCACTATAAAAGGGCCCCCATCCCCTCCCCCTAACTTATTCACAAATATAATTCCATTTGGATCATAGAAAACCTACCAAAATGATTACCTTAATTACCTGATCTCAACCTAGAATCATAAATTTGGGAAGAAATCAAACAAAGTTAGTATTTTGGTGAAAACCAATAAAATTTACCCAAATTAGAAATAACAACCCTAAAAAATAACTTTTTTACTTTATCTACCCCATAAATTCATATTATTACTTTAATATATAATATCATCAGTATCCTAAATATAATGATACTTTTTATTTTTTATTTTTCCAACATGCACTCACACACACTTGCATAAAATGGGATACACAATCATCATTCGTGCGTACAATAGATTACCACCTCGCAAACCGAAGTTGTTGGTTCTTTCATTACCAACATTAAAGGATGTAAATATGGATAAAAATAATATTTTTATATGATATATATTATATTTATTATTTATTTATTATTTTTACTTACTATATTACAAATACCTTCATGCTTTCCATTTTGTGATAATAAGGTAATTTCCTTTGTGTACGTGTGTAATACCTCCTCCTCAACGCGATGTGATTTGTTCAAAATTCACATGGAATTCATTATGGACTGGTTTAGTTAAAATATATCATAAATAATACAATATAATTATAATATAATGATAATATATATATAAATATATATTATTTAATTTCATTCTTTCAATATTAAAAGAAAAGGGAAACAACATTCATGCGTACGAATGACCAACAATCTCCATGAATGGTGTATTCCATTTAATATTTTTCTATTATATAGAATATTATAAATACTAATATCATGAATATATATTATATTTATATCAGTTTTTACATTCAGAAACTAAGTTAATCACGATCTTAGTAAATGTATCAAGAAAAACATGTCAAAACATATATGAAAAAAGAAGCAGTTGTTACCAAAAACATAACATTTGCAAGGAATTATTAATAAATGGGAAATATAAAGTCAGAATAAAATAATAAATAGTATGAAATATAATAATATGGGTTTTTGATATATGTATAATATACTTCTATTTATCATACAGTAGCTTTGAACTTTTATAGTGAAAATCAAGACATAAGGTAATGGTTTTGTAATCTCACTTTTATTTTTATGTGATATATGCTATATTCACCACATATTCTAATTGTGTGGGGTATATTCTGACATATTGCATATTACATATTATTTTATTTTATTTTTTATAATTAAAATATTTTCCTTATGTTGTTATTTCATAGATTTTATGAATAAAATGTTACTCAATCTGATAGGGGATTTCTAGTCTCACTATTGTTTCTAGGAGACTTACTCCATATTAAAACCTCATTTATTTGTGTGTGTTGTATATAATTACCATGAATTTATTCCATTATTATTATCCTTAATTTTGTTTTTATTTACATATCCATTTTATGATATCTCTTTTATTGGGTTTATGTTTCCGATGTTTGCAAATCGGTGAAGTAATTTTGTCTCAATATTCCTTCTTTGAGATAATTGTCATGTTGTGAACATATATTCTACTATTATGTGTATATAATACCCTTTGAAATTTCATAACATTCTCATTATTTTATTGATATTAATTTTTCATGTTGTTTTATTCTTTCTTCGGAATTATAATTTAAAGTTACCAAAATGGTAATAGTTTATTTCTACAATCTCACAATTTATATAGATTATTTATGATTAAGATTACATTGATGAAATATTATGATCCATATCTCAATAAATATCATTAAATTTCTTTTAATATGATTATTTATGATATCATCACGCAATGGTATTGTTTTACCTCTCTTTGGTACTTAATATAATTTAAAAAATGTTTTTAATAAAATATGACCTTATTTCTTTCTTCTGTTGAGAATCTGTTTTATTCAAAAAACATCTTTTCATAAAATATTTTCAAAACTGTTTTTAAATGTTAATTTAAGGTTATTTTTAGGTAAAATTATATCAACATTTATTAATGTTTCAAAAGTGTTTAAAATGTATTTCAAAGGCTCCTTTATTTTTTCGAGGTAATTTTCAAGGAAAAATGTTTTAAAAATGATCTCAAATTTTAAAGGTTTTTTCTTCTCAAAGTGAAAAGGATATTTTTCAAAATAAAGGATTATAATTATTTTTAAAATATTCTTTTATATTTTTTTTCAAGGTGGGTTTGAAAGAAAATAAATTTTGAAAGGTTTTATGTCATAAAAAGATAATTTGAAAGAAATATTATTTTCATTAAGAAATTTTCCAAGTGATAGTTCAAAATCCTTCTATATATAGTATTTCATACTTTCATATAGTTTATGTATTAATTGTAACACCCCAAGCTTCCATGGTACGAATCTCTTTCAATAATGCAATAGCTTGCATTGTACGCAAGTTCGAGATTCTAACACATTGCGACCAATCAAAGTAGCTGTTATGAATAGTAATACCCACTTTTTGAATTATATAAATTTTATATTTCAGAATGGACATCATTTTTGAATTTGGAATATCAAATATAGCATAGGGTAAATTTTTGGTATTTTTCTGATAATGTTCATTTTTTAATGAATAGTGAAAAATGTTGTATTTTAATTCAAAACTACCTTTTCATCCAAATTATTTATATATTTATATTGTCATTTTAATTAGTTTTAAATTATAATTGAATTATGTTTTTATCACTTAATACAATTTTGTTCATTGGAAGTAATTTCACTTTTCCATTGGATGTAAAAACAAGCCAATCTTTTGATAGATTTTACTTTATAAAACCCCATCATTGGTTTTGACAACGGGAATTATTTTTAAATTAATTACTGCAGTTTATGTGTTTGGAATTTGGTAAAATATATTACATATTTGGAATAATAAGGTCTAAATTATATAATTAATACTCTTTTGTTTTTGGACATTATGAATAGTAACAACGACAATTATCATTAATTATCGTGATTAATTAGTAATCAGGTAGTTATGGGTAATGAAATAATATCATAATAATATAAAATGACCCCAACATGTGTCCTAATGTTATTGGTTTCATCATGGCCGACCATGGGATGAATTTTTCCAACTTAGGGACCCCATGGAATCACTTTTGTGTGATAGTGACATTTTATTATTTTATTTTTTAAAGTGAAAAAATATAACAAAAGTATGTAACACCTAATTAAAACAATTTTAATTTTCTATACACAAATTATCTTTTAGACTATAAATAGTAATTTAAAATATAAAAATATTTTCTACATCATTGTATTTTTTTTATAATTCATATACATTAAATAAATAAATTTATTTATTACATCATGATGATGCAGAGATTACCTCATTAATGAATGATTTAAATAAAATGAAAAGATAATGTAAAATATAAAACATAAAATTGTTAAAAACCTATTGGATGGGTGGATTGAGAACCCTTATCACCTTATATTCTAAATATATCAATTTGAGACCTTTAAAATCCTAAAATAATTTTATAATAATGTAACATTTCAATCTTTCCAAAAGATCCCCTCCTCTCCTCTTATAAAAGGCACCTACCTCTACCGCCTTACCCACACCTCTCATGAAATTGGCTCGGCCAAAATTTAATTGTTTTATCTCTCCAAATACCTCTCTTGATCATATAAGCCTTAACTTAGGCAGAAATCTCTTCAAGAAACCATTTTGGTTCAAACCAAGGGGAGTTACCTGATTTAAAGGTAATGTCTTCTCTTATGTTGTTTTGTTTTATTTTACTTCTAGAACCCCCTAAACTCTTTTTATTCCTATATTTTGTAACAAAACCAGAATCTTAAATATACTAGGATGTTTTTATGAGAAGTATTTTATTTACACTTTCACACACCTCCGTCTAATGGTTAAAGAACATACTGTTTCTGTGAGTGGCGAATTACTGCCTCACGAAACGATGATTCTTCAATCTTTTTTTAACACCTTTAATGGTGACCATTAATATGTAACTCTATTTATATATGATATATATTTTGTTTATGTTTTCCTTATGCTTCTGTATTTTCATTGACGGCATACCTTTATAGTTTCCATTATGGGTAAACACGATATCTTCATTTTAGGAAGTGTGGACTACCACCCCCTCAAAGTGATTTGAATCATTAATGCCATATACGGGATGTATAAAGTATTTAGTTAAGGATATTATATATGATATTATAATATAATTATAAAATACCTTTATATCATTATGATTTCATCCTGTTAAATATGAAATATAAATGAAAGTAGCGTTCATGCGTACATACGGCTTACCGTCTCCATGAACGGTGCATTTCATTTCTTACCTCTAAATGTTATATAATATTATAAATGAATGTATATACTGGATATATATGATATATATGATATCTAAATCATGAATATAATTTTGTAGATAATGGATATTTTACCACATGAACAACTGATAATTATAAGAAGTTTATTTTCGACTCAAGTACCAAACATCGACAAAACAACCGTTATTAACTTAAATTAATACATAATGTTCATAACATGGTAATAAGTGATATAAAAGGAATAATGAACTTGAAAAAGGTTCTTAATCAAGTATAGATTAACTCTAGTTTATTATTCAGAAGATTAAAGAACGATCGATTTAGGTTAGACACGAGATAAGGGACTTCGTCTCAATCTCCTTTCATTGAGGAATATTTTGTTTTATACACAAATTTATTTTATACGGTTTATAAAACCCTTTGACATTTACTTTTATTCAAAAGGAATCTTTTTATATGAAGTGTTTTTACTAAATGACAAAAGGAATGTTTTGTCTTACATATGCGGCGACAACGACTTCTCCGCCGCCGTGACCATTATTTGAGTTTTGGCTTCCTCTATAAGCCATAACTTTTTTTAAATGAAAAATAAATACCATGTTTTACTTTTATTTTATTTTGATATTTAAAATGGTTTTGATAATGTTTTTCTTATATCAAGGTTTTGTATTGATATCTTTTGATTGAAATGTGGAAATGTTATGTTTCCTTTATGCATGTTTTATGTGATATGATTATGTTATAGTTCTTGGGAATTGTTTATGATATGTTTAAACCTTTTCATATAAGGAATGAATTGGACTTAGTACGTGATGGGTAGAGCCCGCTATAGCTACTCAATTTATTGGTAGGCTCATGAGATAAACTAGTGTCTTGGCACAAGGCCTTGAAAAAATCTTATTTGTAGTCTTGGAACAAGGCCTTGACTATGTGGTATGATAGTCTAGCATTATGAATTCCATAAATATGAAAGTGGTTATTGATATTTCATGTGATTATTCGACTAGAAGAATATCCATGTGAATAAGTAAATGACATTATTTCATTTTATCTTTTCCATATTATGCTGGAGTTCACTTTTAAAAAAGTTTTGTTTTATTTATACATTGACTTAAATGTTTATGTTTATTTTTGAAAGTTTCCGCTATATTGTTATCCTTACTGAGCATCTGATCTCACCCCTTTCAATTTTTTAATTTTTCATAGGATGTGAAGAAGTATTTTATGAATGACCTGTAGGGATAGAATGAGGGGATATGAAGACAAGATGTTGTTGTAGTTTTTTTCACTTTATGATGTAATGTAATACTTATGAATATATCTATTGTTTCCAAGGCTACTAAACTAATCGGTCAATCGAGACTTGATCTTTTGTGATCATGACAATTTTATGTAATAATTAACTGACTCTGGGTAACTAGGGTCGGGGCGTTACAGTGGGTATTAGAGGAATTTTAGTACAAAACATGGAAACTATATCTAGATAAACTATGATTAGAGCACATTACCCTAAGATAGTCTTTGAGGATTAGTATAGAAGAACATCCTAGAATTTTGGTAGAGTATAGATTTTTTTTATTTTCCGAGAAATACATCCCTTTCTGGATATGATCAGGTAGAGGCAGCTCTGGCACAGATTTACCTAGGAGTGAAAACTATGACAAGGAGTTTCGGGCTTGACCTGGGGTATCCTGGTACACGACAACGGGCCTTGCTGCACTCTTGGTTACAACACTCTCAGGGGATATTCTTAGGATAATTATCACTTTCATTACAAACCATTTTGAAATATTTATGAGTATATACCTCCTCAAAGAAAACCTTTTTATGATTATAGATTATATCCATAAAACTATTTAATTTATGTTAAGTATGTTACAAGTTTGGAATTATGTATTTCGATTCATAAACTAATCTAGTTTATGACATTGTTTATAAATGGTGCTTAGTAGAAGTAATGGAAACCGTATCAATGCATGCCCTCCAGGTAGGGATTTCCCTCCTACTCAAGATAATTATAGTGGAGCTAGTGATACAACTGGTGCTGATCAACTTATCACTATACTGGGACAACTCACTCAGGTTATGAATAATAACCTTACTCGTATGGAGCACCCTAATCTGCAACGTGGAGGATCAATGTTAGACCGCTTTATGAGGAAAAAACCACCAACATTTAATGGGGGTACAATTCCAATAGTAGCTGATCAATGGATAAACTCCTTAGATAAAATATTCCACACCTTGGGGAGTAGCGAAAGGGAGAAAGTTATCCTGACAGTTTTCTGCCTCACTGGAGATGCCGATCAACGGTGGTCACTGATTCAAAACATAAAGGAAGATTATAAAGTATCAAATATTTAATGGAGGGAGTTTAAAGAAATTTTCTAAGAAAAATACTTTCCTCATGACCATCGAGCGGATATAAACATACAGTTTCTTAGTCCAAGGAAAAAAGAGGATGAGAATGTTGCAAAGTATGAAGCTAACTTTAAAAGGTTAGTGAGGCATGCGACAGATTTTATATATAACCCAAAAAGTAATATCGATCATTTATTTAATGGGTTAAAACCGTTTCTTCTTCGAGCATTATTATCACAATCTTTCTCAACGTACGAAGATGTAGTCTCATGTTCTATCAAGACAGAAAAGGAATTCTCTAAATCTTATGACAATAAAGTAAAGCAAGAGAAGAAGAGAACGGTGGAACAAGAGACAGATAAAGGGAAAAATAGAAAGAAGTATTTTCTATTATGTGATAATTTTGGTAAGAAACACCCCGATACTTTCCTAAAAGGAATGGGAGTTTGTTAAAAATGTTGAGAAAAAGGTCACCAGACTCGTGATTGTAAGGGAAAGAAAGATAAAGTCAATGTTGAATGCTAAAATTGTAGAGAAATGGGGCATCATGCAAATGAATTCCCTAAGCGCCAAGGAAACTTACCTTAGAAAAGGACAATGGTGTAAGGCCAAGCTTATGTTATTACTATAGATAAAGTTGAAAAATTATTGTTTTTTTGTTTTTGGACTCAAAAACTATATTATGGTTATAAGAATAATGTGATATATATATATAAGGATTGTACTGTAGTACTTTTTGTTTCATTAAGGTTTTAATATGATGAAGGTAATCATATTTTTATTATGTTATAATAAGAGAAACTTTACTTTGTTTGGGGAATCTAATGGTACAATTGATTTTGGAATTTAGAGACCTTTTCGAGAAAGTCAGGACAGAGGTATTTTTGGATAACTATAAAGGATGGAATAGATTAAGTTGAAATTTGGATAGTATTTTTTAAGGTTAAAACATTTATGAAGATTATTTTTGGAATATTATAATATTGTAGTTTTAGGAAAAGGACAACCTGTAGGTCGGGGGATAACCCATCGCGTCGGACAAAGCTGTAGGAATCGAACCCACAACCATAGTGCGACATGCCTTTATTACCTACCACTAGCCTACAGGAAGTCTCTGGTTATTACCAAATAGTTTTCCTAATTTAAATGGTATGTGTTAATATTTTTAACCTTGTACAATTAGTATAAATATAATATTTTTTAGTTCTATTATCTTTTTGAGTGAAAGATGAGTTTTTGGTAGAAATTATTTGAAGGTGGAAACTCTACTTGTCAAGTATATATATATATACCTCTCTCTTATTCTATGAATAAATTAATTCTTAAACTTTAGGAAAGGGATATTAAAAAAATGTGTTATCCTAATATCTTATGTTTTGTTGAACTGGAGTTATTTTAAATCACCATATATTGAAGGCTTTTAGGCCCTCAATTTTACACTTTTTTGTGATTTCTGACCTCAATCACTCCCTAAAAATATTTACATTTTTCCTCCAATTATGTGTCTCAAATTTCCACCAATGTTCTCCTAATCAAGATCATAATTTTGTGGTGACTTTTTCATTTCCATTTCCCTCTTATTAAGACTAAATTTTATTAACTTTATTCCCGATGTGGGTTTTCTATAAAGGTATTTTCTACTTTCAACTTTTTATTTTTGAAGAACAATTTCAAATTGCAAGGACGCAATTTATTGAATGAGGTGAGAATGTAACACCCCATTATTCCATGGTATGCTTCACTTTCAATAATGCAATAGCTTGCATTGTACGCAACTTCAAGATTCTAACACACCGCGACCAATCAAAGTAGCCATTATGAATAGTAATACCAACTTTTTGAATTATATAAATTTTATATTTCAAAATGGACATAATTTTTGAATTTCTAATATCAAATATATCATAGGGTAAATTTTTGGTATTTTTCTGATAATGTTAATTTTTTAATGAATAGTGAAAATGTGGTATTTTAATTCAAGACTGCCTTTTCATCCAAATTATTTATCTAGTTACATTGTCATTTTAGTTGGTTTTAAAGTATAATTGAATTATTTTTTTATCACTTAATACAATTTTGTTCATTGGATGTAATTTCACTTTTCAATTGGATGTAAAAACAAGTCAATCTTTTGATAGATTTTACTTCTTAAAAACTCGTCTTTGGTTTTGGCAACGGGAATTATTTTTAAATTTATTACTGAAATTTCTGTGTTTCTAATTTGGTAAAATAGATTCCATATTTTGAATCAGAAGGTCTAAATTATGTAATTAAGACTCTTTTGTTTTTGGACATTATGAATAGTAATGACGACAATTATCTTTAATTATCATGATTAATTAGTAATCAGGTAGTTAAGGGTAATAAAATAATATCATAATAATATAAAACGACCCCAACATGTGTCCTAATCTTATTGGTTGTGTCATGGCCGACCATGTGATGACTTGTGCCAACTTAGGGACCCCATGGGATCACTTTTGTGTGATAGTGACATTTTATCATTTTATTTTTTAAAGAAAGGAAAATATAACAAAAGTATGAAACACCTAAGTAAAACAATTTTAATTTGATCTAAATAAATGATATATTAGACTATAGATAGTAATTGGAAATATAAGAAGATTTTTTACATCACGGTATTTTTTTATAATTTTTAAACATTAAATAGATTAATTTATTTATGACACCATGATGATGCAGTGATTACCTCATTAATGAACGATTTAAATAAAATGAAAAGATAATGTAAAATATAAGACTTACACTTGTAAAAAACCTATTGGATGGGTGGATTTCGAACCCTTATCACCTTATCCACGAAATATATCATTTTGGGACCTTTAAAATCTGAAAATCATTTCGTAATAAAGTACCATTTCAATCTTTCCAAAAGAGCCCCTCCTCTCCTCTTATAAAAGGCCCCCACCTCTACCACCTTACCCACACCTCTCAAGATATTTCCTCAGCCAAACTATGATAATTTTATATCTCCACATCCCTCTCTTCATCATAGAATCCTTACCTTAGGCAAAATTCTCTTTAAGAAACCATTTTGGTTCAAACCAAGGGAGTTACCTGATTTAAAGGTAATGTCTTCTCTTATGTTGTTTTGTTTTATTTTACTTCTCCAACCACCTATAATCTTTTTATTACACTCTATTTTAAAAAAAAAGAATATTCAATATACTAGGATGTTTTTATGTGAATTATTTGATTTACACTTACACAAACCTCTGTCTAATTGTTAAAGAACATATTGTTTCTGTGAGTGGCTAATTACTACCTCACAAAATGATGATTGTTCAATATTCCTTTAACACCTTTCATGGTGGCCATTAAGATGTCACTATATTTATATATTATGTTTATTATGTTTATTTTTTCCTTATGCTTCTTTATTTTTCATTTATGGCATACCTTTATAGTTTCCATTATGGGTAAACGCAATATCTTCATTTTAGGAAGTGCGGACTACCGCCCCTCAAAGTGATTTGAATCGTTAATGCCACATGTGGGATGTATAAAGGATGGAGTTAATGATATTATATATGATATTATACTATAATTATAATATAAATTTATATCATTATTATTTCATCCCATTAAATATGAAATATAAATGGATGTAGCGTTCATGCGTATGTACGGCTTACCGTCTCCATGAACGGTGCATTTCATTTCTTACCTCTAAATGTTATGTAATATTAAAAATGAATGTATATACTGAATATATATGATATATATGATATCTAAATCATGAATATAATTCTGGATATAATGGATATTTTACCACATGAACAACCAGTAATTATAAGAAGTTTATTTTCGACTCAAGTACCAAAGACCGACAAAATGACTGTTATTAACTTAAATGACTACATAATGTTCATAACATGGTAATAAGTGATATAAAAGGAATAATGAACTTGAAAAAGGTTCTTATTCAAGTAGAGATTAACTCTAGTTTATTATTCAGGATATTAAAGAACGATCGAGTCAGGTCGGACACGAGGTAAGGGACTTCGTCTCAATCTCCTTTCATTGAGGCATATTTTGTTTTATACACAACTTTATTTTATACGGTGTATAAACACCTTTGACGTTTACTTTTATTCAAAATGAATCTTTTTATATGAATTTTTTTACTAAATTACAAAAGGAATGTTTTGTCTTACATATGCGGTGACAATGACTTCTCCGCCGCCATGACCATTATTTGAGTTTTGGCTTCCTCTACAAGCCATAAGTTTTTTTAAATGAAAAATAAATACCATTTTTTACTTTTCGTTTATTTTTCTATTGAAAATGGTTTTGATAATGTTTTGCTTATATCAATGTGTTGTATTGATATCTTGTGATTGAAATGTGGAAATGTTATGTTCCCTTTATGCATGTTTTATGTGATACGATTATGTTATAGTTCTTGGGCATTGTTTATGATATGTTTAAACCGTTTCATATAAGGAATGAATTAGACTTAGTAAGTGACGGGTGGAGCCCGCTATAGCTCCTCGAGGCATCGGTAGGTCTCATGAGACAAACTAGTGTCTTGGCATAAGGCCTTGACAAAATCTTATTTTTAGTCTTGGCACAAGGCCTTGACTATGTGGTTATGATAGTCTGGAATTATGAATTCCATCAATATGAAAGTGGTTATTGATATTACATGTGATTATTAGACTAGTATATTATCCATGTGAATAAGTAAATGTAATTATTTCATTTTATATTTTCCATATTATGTTGGAGTTCAAGTTTAAAAGGCTTTTGTTTTAGTTATACATTTCCTTAAATGTTTATGTTTGTTTATGAAAGTTTTCGCTATATTGTTATCCTTACTGAGCATCTGAGATCACCCCTTTCAATGTTTTAATTTTTCCCAGGATGTGAAGAATTATTTTATGAATTAACTGTAGGGATAGTATGAGGAAATATGAATACAAGATGTTGTTGTAGTTTTTTTCACTTTATGATGTAATGTAATACTTATTAATATATCTAGTGTTTCCAAGGATACTAAACTAATTGGTCTTTCATGACTTGATCTTTTGTGATCATGCCAATGTTATATAATAATGCACTGACACTGGTTAACTAGGGTCGAGGTGTTACATTACTTGGGCTATGATCCAATAATACCCCTCATACTAATTTTTTAAATGGTTTATGTTTTGATAGAATTATGCTTATGGAATTTGTTTCTTTTCCATGAGTCATGTGTTCTTCAAAGTGATTGTGATGAAACATGTTTCTTTTCTATAGGATAATCATTATATAATGAAATTTTCATGAAACCCAATTATTTTTCGTGGGTTAATCATTTTATGAAATAATAATTTTTTTTAGGTGTTTTTATGGGGATATGCAATCCCTTTGTACATTATTTATGTTCTTATTCATGGAAATTTCTTATATGATGGGGTTTCCTAGATAACTTTGAGTAACCCTGTTACAAATAATATAGTGGGGTGGACCAGATAGTACTAGGTCATCCCATTACAACTTATATTATGGGGTGTCCTAGATAGTGTCGTGTAATCCCATTACAGATTATATGATGAGGTGGCCTAAATTGCTTCAGGTTAGCCCATTGTAACCTTTATGATGGGTGGGACATATATCTCCCTCCAATACATTTTTTAAATATTTATACCTCATGAGATGGACATGACAGAAATTGGGAGTGAACCAAGGTTAGTAAGGTATTTTTCCTCTAAAATGGTCTTGGGTGTGAACCATGACTACTTGGATAGTCTTGGGAGTGAACCTTGATTACTAATATGGGAATAAGGTCTAACCCAATACACTATAAGGAATGGATTGAGAATGGGTGTGGTAGTGTATCTCTCCCATTAGGTGTATCCCCCTTGAAATGCCTTGAGAGTTTTTTCTATGAGCCCTAACATATAGGGAATAATTTTATATAATTGTGTTTATTCCATAATTCTATGTCTTATGAAACTAATACACTCACATAACTCATGATATTTTATTTCCATTTGATTAATTTCTTATGAGCTTCTAACCATTTTTTCATAACTCATGATTATGATCTTTTATATGCAGGGTATGATATTAAAATGTTATACACATGCTCTAATAACCTTACTTCCATTTAATTATTACATATCTCATTTATTTTTAACATTACTAGGTATTTGATCTCATATTTTCTTATGTTTATTTTCCCCAAGTTATGAATAAAGGTTTTAAGTAGGATTACTAAAGAGGAACATATTTAAATAATATATTGAAGATATTTCACCAAATTTGAAAAAAAATCCAATTTCTAAGGACACAAAACTATTTTGTCCTATGTGAATGTACTTTTTTGATGTGAGGAATATTAATCTAAAATGATGTAATATTCTTGAATGTTTATCCTATGTATCTATATTTAGTATCAAAGGAAATTTTTAGTCAAAGTTTTGAAACATCAATGAGAAAAATTTAGTTAGATCACTATGGATATTTCAAAGGATATTTCTAGGGATGTCTATAAGGAAAACCCAAAGGTGTCATATATTTAAAATTGAGTGTCATGATTTAGGAATCATATAATTAATTTTTTGGATTTTATAGATTTCTAGTAAGATATGTCTTGATCATAGTATGTTTTCTTATCAAAGTCAATAATAGGAACTAGAAGGAATTGGGTTTCACGTGAATGTTTTAGATATGCAGAGTACAAGAATTATACAGAATAATGTGCTCTCTGTAAATATCATGAAGGGAATCAGGAAGGCAGTAAGAGTATTGTTTATACTACTAATGATAAAGACACCACAATCAAAATGTGTAATTCAAGGGATGTTCTAACAGTATTGTATACATTAAACACAATAATAATGATTAAATTGAGGTTGATGAACCATAAGAAATGATTTATATTTCATATTCATGGAAATAAGTTATAAGTAAAAAGTTGATTAAACCTAAGTAATGGATTGATAATAATGATGTACAATTGAATTGTATTTTTATAATAATTCATAAATTATGTTATATGAATCATGAAGTATATGTTTTCCACTAATGATTTTCAAAAATATATTGAATTTTGTCGATGAACTATAAAATGTATTTAATGGAAAGGATGTATTTTGATTAATTTAAGGTAAACCTTAATGTTTCCCTGATGTTGCGAAAATTCTCTTTATATTGGATAAAGATATGATTTATATTGATAAATTTAACTAAATAGTTCTGATTACCCAATACTTAATTATTGAATTGTTTTAAAAGAGGTATATGATATCATGGATGAGGTTTACAACCATTTTTATAGATTTAATGAATATATCCAATAATATTTTGAATAATAAAGCACGAATAGTTTCAATGAGGTTTAATGGTAATTTAAGTTATTACCATATTTCAAGAGAAAACATGATAAATTCATTCAAAAGTTTGTTATGTGATAACCAAGACCTACGTTATAATATACAGGGGATTAAAATTAAGATGATTTTAAGAAATTTAGAAACCTTATTTCTAATTTTTATTACTTTCATATTTTCAAATGGTTACAAGGTTAACCAATTATGTAATAGATTATGCCAAACATCATCTGAGGATTCATATATTAATGTAATATCTCACAATATAAGGATTTATGAATATTGGATAACATGTGATAACCATTTTTATATGATGTAAACTAATTATAGGTAAAAATACTTATCAATATATTTATGAATCACATGATCTTTTAGTTCTTTATGAATGAAAATTCACAATTATTCCTTAGAGTAATATATAAATTGGGAATTGATCATGGAATAATCAAAGGGTCATATTTTTCATATGGAATGGAATAAAATAATGTAAGTATATATTATTTTAAAAATTATTCAACTCTTAAAAATTATCTTTAATCCCAAAAATTTTATCATAGTACCTTAATTTCTAATGAATAAAATGGTCCCTTAGATCATTAAAGATTTATTGGATTGTGATAGTTAACATTCTCTGAACTCTATACTATATCACTCTCCATTAGAATATGACAGTTCTTTTTCTCTTATATGTGCATGTATTCACATTCCACAGATGTTATTTTATATGGAATCCTATTTATCAATTACTTTGGGTAACCATTACTTTCCAACATTACGTTTTAAAGGTAATTTTAGTATTAATTGTTAAGAAGCATGTTTCTATGAATAAAACATTAAAGTATTAAATATTAAAAACCTCGAATGATTTTAAAGAGAAATTAATTTTACAGGGGTATAATTTTACATTGAATGATTTTTTGGAATTTTTTTTAAATAATTTAAACTATTCGATATTTTTTCATTTCACGCAACCATGAATATAGCTTTTGTTATATAAAAAACCCATGTTATTCTTATTTAGTATGAAACACCATGTACAGATTGCATGACACAAAAAATTTATATTAACTTTTGGTATATTCAACGCTATGTTTTTCTTGTGTGACACATAATTTTTAGTTCCTTTTATTGCTGGAGTTACATGCAAGACCAAGTTTTAACAAACTATAAGGTAATATTATTATTATTATTGAAATATTATTATGGTTTTCACCTTGTTATTGGTATGGAGGTTATGAATATGATTAATTACATTATTAATATATGATTGACATATGTATATAATAATAACTATTTTTTGATAAATTAACTAGAAATTAAAATAAAAAACTATTCTAAATTGAGGAAGTTATTTTATTGAAAACTTTATTTATGCAATCAAAAATATTTTACCTCAATTATTAATTAAACCAATTTAAATAAATTAGTTTAATGTGATATATATATAATAATTAAACTAATTAATTTTCATCACATTTGTATTCTATATAGGAAATAAAAATAAAACCAATTTTACACATAAAGATATATATTTTTCTAATAGGTAATTTTACACTATTTTAATGGAGTGCCAAATTTAAATTTAAATTTTTGAAAAATTAATAAATTTTATTTTTTAAAATAAACTTCTTTTTGGATTAAATTACATCAATATTAACTTAGTGTGAATTTTTTATATTAATTTATATGAAGTTTTATTTTTGGATGAATAGTTAAAAATATGGAATTTCAATTTAAAACCACATTGTTTCTAATTTATTTATTTTGTTAAATTAAATTATAGTTTTTTTAAAGTATAATTAGAAAAATAATAAATTAATTAATATAATTTATTCCATTTCAATAAATATCACATTGATATTGGAAGTAAAAAAACCGGAATCTTTTAGACATTTTTACTTTAAAAGCATGTTGTTTCATCCTGTCTATGAGATTAATTTTAAATTAATTTTTCCACGTATATGATTAAAATTTGTAAAAATGGATTCCAAATTTGGGATCATAATAACATATAATTTCTATTAATGACAACTTATTTTTTGATTAAAAATATTATTTAATGTAATTATAATTAAGTATAAAGATTAAGGTAAAAATGAGTTTACATTGTGGTTAAACAATAAATTATGGTCAAAAAACTTAGAAACACGTAAGAAATGAAATTTATATAAAACTCCACACCATATAAGACCTTTTATTTAAAATGTACCATTATTTTATGTACATGATTTAAAGGAGACCTCTCAATATTGTGGACCTTTTTATATTTTCAAGATCGTCACTCCTCTGATATAAAAGAGCACTCAACCCCCACCCCCCCCTCCCACTTTGTCACATTAATTATGACCTTTGTATCATCCAAAACCTCTAAAAATAATCTACCAAATTCCAAACATTCATCCTATAATAATAACATTGGTAAGAAAGAAAACAAAGTTAGTCTTTTCGTGAAAACCAGAAGGAATTACCCAAAGAAGAGGTAATATCCTTCAACAAGAAATTATGTTTTATTTATATCCCCAACCCTAAATTAATTGAATTAAATAAATATATAAAAATATTAGTAACATAGATATACTGATATGTTGTTATGTTATGGTTTCTACCTACACTAACACACACTTTTATCAAATTGGAAATGTAATCATCATTTGTGTGTATGGTAGATTATCACTTCACGAACCAATGTCGTTCTTTACATTACCAGCTTCATAGTTGAAAATAATTTTAGAAGTACTATTTTTTATGATATTTATTAATTAATTATTGTTATGTAACTATTATATAACACATACCATTATATTTTCTATTTTTTGAGAATATGATAACTGTGTTTGTGGATGTGTGGACTACCACATTCTCAATGTGATTTGATTCATTCAAACATTACATGGAATGTATTAAGGATGGGTTTTGTAAATTTATATTATATATATGAAATAAAAATTCTATCATAATTATAATATATATACATGTATTTTATTTACATCCTTTCATTCAATATAATAAGAAAATAAAAACAGTATTCATGTGTTTGTACAACCTACTATATCCATGAATGGTTTATTCCATTTCATATGTCCATATTTTTATATTATTATAAATACTTATATACAAAATATATATTATATTAATATCATGTTTTACATTATTTAAATAAAAAAACCATGATCTATTTAACAGGATCATGAATAACAAGTCAAAACATGAATTAAAAACAAAGAGGTCATTATCGGAAACATTACATTAAGATGGAATTGTAAATAAAAAAGACATATAAAGTCATAATAAAATAATATATGGTATTATATATAGTTATATTGATATTTTTAATATTTATAATTATTTTATATGTATTATATATGAGGTTTGAATGTTTATGAGGAAGGTTAAGATATAATGTAGGAGTTTTCTCGTCTTAGCTTTATTTCCATGAGATATATACTATAGTCAACAAATATTCTTATTTCCTGGTTTATATAATGAAATATGACATGTTATATCATGAAATTATTTTATTTCGTGATATTCATAGTTTCAATTTATTTTATTCTTTCACATATCTCACCATTCAAAAGTTACTGAAGTGGTTAGGGGATTTCTAATCTCGCTATTATTTCTGTGTGACTTATGCGATATTTACCACTCATTTATTTTGGTTTTTGTATTTACTAGCCATTAATGTATTATATGATTCGTATATCTAAATTTATTGTTATTTATATATCCATTTAATTATATACCTTTCATGGGATTTTTGGTTCAAAAGATATAAAAATCAGTAAAATAATTTTGTCATAGTTATCCTTCTTTGAGACACATGGAATGTTATAAACCTATATTATTTTATGAGGTGTATATATATTCAATTGAAATTTTATATCATGAATCTTCTTATTTTCATTATAATTAATGATTTTTTTAAAATTATTATTTCATGGGTATTATGATTTATAGTTACCAATGTGGTAATAGTTTATTTCTATAATCTCATCATTTATCAGGATTGTTTATAATTATACATCCATTTATGAAATATTATAATCCAAATCTCATGAAATCTTATGAATTTTTTCAACATCTTGTTATTAATGATATAATTTTATAATCGTACTATTTTTCCTCCCATTGGTACTTAATAGATATTAAGAAAATGTTTTTTACAATATTTGACCTTATTTATATCTTCGATTAAGAAGATATTTTATTAAAAAACAATGTTTTATAAAAAAAATTATAAAATGGTTTTAAATTATCTTTAAATATCATTTTCTAGGAAAATGATTTTATATTTTTTAATGTTTTAAAATGTGTTTAAAATGGTTTTCAAATTATTTTTTATTAGTTTAAAGGTTATTTTGAAATAAAAAGGATTTCAAAATGTTTTATGATTTAAAAAGAGTTTTATTTTTCAAAGAGAAAAATGATATTATCCTCATAAAATGTTTTCAAATATTTGTAAAATATTCATTTGTATTTTTTTAATGTGTTTTTCAAAGAAATTGATTTTAAAAATGTTTACTTTTTTAAAAATTGAATTCCAAATAATGTTTATTTTCCTTAAGAAATGTTCCAAATGATTTTTCAAAATCCATATCTATATAAGATTACATCCTTTGATATAGTTCATGATTTACTTGTGATTTGATCCAAGGATACCACTCAAAATATTTCTCCGAATAGTTTATGTTTATATGGAATTTGGTTTATAGAATTATTATCTTTCCACTGGTCAATCATGCTTTAGGGATATTTTTATGTAACACATTTCTTTTCCATGGTATAATCACAATGAATATAGATGATCATGGCACACATTTAATTTACTATGGTTATTCATGTTATGAAAAGATAAAGTTTTATGAGTTTTTTAATGATATGAAATCTATTTGTTCTTTATCCATTTTGTAGTTAATTGACATTACATATATAATGGGGTGGATTAGATAGCATCGGGTAATCTCGTAACAATTTATATGATGGGTTTTCCAATATATCTCCTAGTAAGACAATTACAACATAAAAAATTGGGTGGAAAAAATATTTTAGAGAAATCAAATTATAGATTATATGATTGGGTGGCCCATGTAGCTTTGTGGGGGATAATTATAGTTTACGTGATGGGTGAGACCTATATATCCCACCAATGAATTGGGTAACGATTTATATGTCATTAGATTGACAAGGGTGAAGTGGGGAGTGAACCTAGTTTATTAAGTGTCTTTGTCTAATAATATGATCTTGGAAGTCATCCTTTACTACTTATCTGTTCTTGGGAGTGAACCTTGACTACTATGATAGGAAGAATGTGTAACCTGACTCCCTATTAAGAAAGGACTGTTACTGAGGAGGGTGGGGTATCCTAGCCAGAAGATGAATCTCGTATGAAGTGAATTGAAAAGTATTGGATACATTCCTTGACTTGTTGGGAATGATTTTATATACCTATGTGTATTCGAGAAGTCTATGTCTTATACTAATGATATACTCTCATGACTCATACTTTTTTATTTCATTTTTTTTTCTTGTGAACTTCCAACATTTATACCATATCTCATGAATATGTTATTGGAAATATAGGGTAGGATCTACAAATGTTATTCTCATCTTATTATATCCTTATGTACATTTTATGATTATGTATATCTATTTTTACCATTACTGAGAAACTGATAACACCATTATTTAGGTTTCCTTTCCACATATAAGAACCCGGTTTTCGCTGCGAAAGACTTTGAAATATTCTTGATATTATTCCAGAGCAGCGCCTTCAGACAGCGTGCGATTCTGAGCCCCGGTGTAGCTGGAATTATGTTTTCAGTGCGTTCACACTGGGAATGCCAAATAAATGGGATAACTCCTAAACGGAGTTTTGGATCAGAGATCTGAGTACACGGATGGGTCAGGAATGGGGTGTTTACCCTAGGAATGACATAAATCATGTCGGCGCGGGACATTTGGACCCCTCAATCACTATTGGAACGTTAAACGGATAATTAAATTAATTAATTTATTCGTTTAATGGTTAAACTCAAGTATCTCTTAAATGGTTGTTCAGATTGAAAAACCGAGGGAACCCTTGAGTTCAGAGCATGCCGTTTACCCTAGGAGGGGTGTATGTTTCGCGGGCGCGGGCCATTAGTGAAAAATGGTCCCAGAGGCGTTTTCATAATTTGGCGGCCTCAGGCGTTGCGTTTAATAACTTTTGAACGGGACCTCAGATTAAAAATCTGAGACTGATGTTGCGTTTAGAGCATGGTGTTTTGCCTAGGGGAGGCTTAATCCCGACCCCGTCAGGAGTTCGGATACGGGGCCGACGGGCAGGTGGTTAAGTGATTTATATTTAAACACTTAAACCACCCCTCTCCTATCCTCCTTCTTCCCTGGCTCCAACAACTCCCAATTATGAAGGAGGTAGCTCCTCCTCTCCTCTTCCACTCTGGCAAGGCAGCAGCGCGGCGGCGGACTCTCCGTGAAGCGTCGGGCGAAGCCCAATAAGGTAGGATCGTTGTGGTTTCAATTTTTATTTCCGCATATACTTTGAGCTCAAATTTTTGTATCAAACCTCTATAGAATTATCAAAAAAATCACATAAATTCTTAGTAGATTTTATGATATTTTCGACAGTTGTTTTGGATTTGAAATCTGAGTTCCGAGCAGTTCACAAATGTTCATCGAAGTTTGCGGGTATTGGTTTTTTTTTCGGCGGGCCTTCAGCGGAGGAGGCGGCCAGGGGTTTCGGTCGGGCGCATCAAGGCACGGGCGGTGGGCCTTCAGTGTGGGCGAGCGAGGGCAGCCGGGGGCTTTCGGATTTGGCGAGGTCGCTGGGTGGCGGCACGAGCGGGCTTCAACGGGGCGTCGGCGTGAGCGGCGGCTCCAGGCGGCGAGGCCGAGCCGCCGGGGGCGCGCGACCGCAGGGTCGCGGCAAGGGACGAAGACCCACGTCGCGTGGGTCTTCACGCGGCAGGCGCAACCGGCCCTCATGGATGGTCTGCGCATGGACAGCGAGTCCACAGCTGGCCGGCGCGGCTAAGCCGCGGGCCGGCGCTGCGAGTCGGGTCGGTCCAGGCCAGTCCCGCCAAAGGGGATCCGTTCCCACCCCCCCCCCCTTTCGGACGCCCGTAATTTTCATTAAGGGTGTCCGATTTGTATGACGTCTATGGCATTGTACTCCAAACTTCGAGGCGGGATTTTTGAGATGGTTTCGGGAATTTTTAATTCTCGAAACGAGGGTCCTCAGAGGCGCGATGCGTCTTTAAGTGAATTGACGTTTTTCTGGGGGATCTTGTTTTGGACGGTGCGGACGCGTCCGACAACCATTTTGAGCGCCGTCAGTGGTGTTGTGACCCTGGCGTCGAGGTGGACTTTTCCAAATGGTTTTCGGGCATCGAAGCTGGAGTTGAGACGTGGGCCCCACGGCCTGTCTTTCCAGTAGTTCACAGCTTCTTGTAACTTTTTCATCGGACATCCATTCGGGGCGTGTGAGTAGTCGATGCTGGGTGTTTTTCCGAGGGCATTGCAATGGAACAATATGCCCGCTCTAATTCCACATGCTGGTATGGGCCCCGTGAGGGCCGTTTTGGGGAGTTGACGGTGATTTTACAGCTTTATCATCGGGTGTCCGTTTTGGACAAGTGAATAGTCAAACTTGTGTAATTTTTCGAGAGGATCGCAACGGTGCAATTCGTTTGTTGTGTTTAGGGACCGGGATGCGGGTCCTACATAGCACCACTCATGTGTGGTGTGTCGGGAAGCATCTTTTTCTCCGGATATCCATTCCACTCAAGTGATTAGTCCTTTTGATGTGTTTTCCCGAGGGGATTGCAATGGTCCGATGTGCCCGACTATTTTCGGGGCCGAGGATCGGGATCACGGGACGTTATTCGGGTATAAAGCGTTGTTGGTAACTTTCCCATCGGATATCTATTGGAGGCGAGTAAGTAGTCGATCTTGCATGTTTTTCCCTGAGGATTACAACGGTGTAATCTGTTCAGGCGTTCGGAGCTTCTTGCACGATCTTATTAAATGTAGAAATATAAAAGGTGTACCGGTGGTGGTTATTCCTGCGGTGTTTATAGGGAACTCTTGGTGTGTGATCGCGTTCACTCCTGGGAGAGTGATGTTGGTGTTTAAAGAGATGTGGTTGGTCGTGCCTCAGCTGTTTAGGTGACAAGTTGGAGTTGTTACATTTACGCCTTCGCGTTGATGATGGGTGTCGTGTGCATGTTAGCCTTTGGGCTGGAGACGTGGCATACTCTGGGAGTATGCGAGAATGCTGGGAGGTACATGTAGATTGTTGTACATAAGAACGTTTGTGCGCTTTGGTGGGGTTGAATTGGGGCCACAGGTCGTGTGGGACCCACCTGCGTGTCGTGTTCGGATTTACATACTTTTGACCTCTCGTGACGTAGAGGGTTCCTCAGTTCTTGTCTGTTGACCAGCAGGGTTGAGTTTTCCCCTGGTTATGTTCTGGTTTTGGCTGGCATAAATGGTTTGGTTCCTCTGTTCTTTAGCTGTAAGGGGTTTTAGTGTCGTTCCCCCTTTCATCGGACTGCAGAACCATTTGCGACTATGGGTGTATGTACAGTGTCGGTGTTCCCACCCCCCCCCCCCCCCCCGCCCTTTCTGGGATGAGTTGTCTCAGTCTGCTTCAACAGTGACTCTGTCGATTGGAGCATGATCGCCCTGAGAGGCCCTAGGAGTTTCTCTCATTCCTTCGTGTTCCCTGGTAGAGTTTTTGTGGAATCGGTGTGACCAACACTTAATGCGGGAATCGATCCTCTACCCAGGAGGTTGTTTCCAGCAGGGCTGAGGTTTTTACTAGCAGGGCTGAGGTTGTTTTGAGCAGGTCTCGCCAGTTGTACCATCCAGTAGGGATGGCCAGTGGGTTACCATCTAGCAAGGATGGTCATTACAGTGGTGTTCACCGAGTAGTACCATCCAGTAGGGATGGCCAGAGCACTTCTGGGTTTACCTCCAACGGGGCTGGGTAGTGGTCCTCGATGCCAGGCTTACCTCCAGCGGGGCTGGGCAGTGGTCCTTGATGCTGGGTTTACCTCCAGCTAAGTTGGGAAGTGGTCCCTGATGACGGGTCTGAGCCTCCCTCCAGTGGAGTACCCTTTTACGGGACTGGGAATTGGGACTCATCAACGACTTTAGCCGAGTCACCCTCCAGTGGATTACCCTATTACGGGACTGGGCAATGTGGAACCCGTCGACTCTTGTCGGGTCTCCCTCTAGTGGGAACCCATCGACTTCCAGGGATTACCCTCCAGTGGGGCTGGGCAGGGAGTCGCCTCTCGACATTGAGGAGACCTCTCGACTATGGGGTAGTGACGAGGTGTGGATTTACATTCCCCCAGAACTCTCAAGTACGAGGGGCGCTTTCCCCACCGAGACGCGTCCTTGTGACGCGACCTAAAACCATGCGGGCGAGTCAATGCCGCCCAAAGCGGATAGTTTTGAGGTGCGGTGATTTGATCCCTTGACTTTCAGTTAGGGGTAGACATGCGGGATGTTGGGCATCGATGGTGTTTACTTCTCGGACTATTGGATACTCACTTTCTTGGGCTGAGCTACGGTATGGATATCCCCTTATGATCTTATTCGGGCTTCTTGATTGAGCATATGGATATGTATATACCTTGTTCCAGTACCCACTCCTTGGGTTTTGGCTACTATCCTTCCATGAGAGGTTAAGACGCGCGGGGTATGGAACGTTCTTTCCGTGTCTATCTTCTCGTGGTTGGACGAGTCTACTCTCCTTTTATAGGTAGCGAAGACTCAACGGGATGTTCATCTTCTCACCATTTCCAGCTCCTTGTGTCTGGATGAGTCCACCTTCTTTCCTCTTGTTGGGTTGAGTTGGACTCTTTACTGTACTCTTTACTGCACTTTAGGTTGTACTCCTTTACTTTCCCCTATTCGATCTACTGCTCACCCTTCTTTACCTACTTTGTTTCTCCCTTGAGCCTTCGGGGTATCCTACTGAGTATTTTTATACTCACCCCTGCTTGGGCTTTGCCCGCACTTCGTGTTTCCTTGCAGACGACGAACAGGTTGGTCGTGACTTCAGCGGAGCTTAGGATTTTGGGAGCTTAGACCACGTGCAGTGGTCGGAGTGGGGTTCCAGGTGGGGAACCCTTCCAGCTATTTTATTTATGTTTACCTGTTGCCGGGTTGTGGTAATTTTCTGGTTGGGCGCATGTTTTTCCCCTTTTCTTTTCAGCGTACCTTCAACACTTACTTGTACTGTTTAGAGGTTGATGCACTTTTGTGGTTTAATTATAGCAGTTTCCCTTTTCTTTACTTGTCTTTTCTTTTACTCTGTACTTTTTCATTGAGTGTGATGCATGTGTGTGTGTACAGGTACAAGGAAAAGGCCTCCCCGAGTTGTTGTGCCTTTGGCACTGGTATCCAGCCCCTGGCCTATAGAGGCGAGCTTGGGGTAGTTGCGGCTCGAGCCAGGGTAGGTTCGGGTCATGAAAAAGTGGTATTAGAGGTGGTTCGTTCCTTTGGACGATGTTTGAACATCCCTAAAATAAAGGAATTGGTTGGGATTTAGGTAAATAGTGTTAACGTGTCTCGAGAGCGGCTCTCAGACCAGGGAGTCCAGTGATGGTGCGGCAGCCGATGTATCCATTCACTAGGACCCTGATAACCCGCTTGTCGACTCGGCATGATGAGACACTTACTGCAGGGAAAATTGGATTATGCATCACATAGGATTAAGTCTTTGACTATCCTTCTTGAGTCAGCTCCCCATTATTGTTATTGGTATATACATATATGCTCATCTGACCGTGGCACTCCTTGATAATATTCAGGATGTCTCAGTGAAGACAAACATTCAGGATAACAGCTTTGGTTTGTAAAGACGACCCTGTGAGCTATGAGGCCTCAGTCGAGGACCCATCATGCAATCCCCTTTCTCCGGGTGGGCCGGTAGCAGCACCCCCACCTGTTGAGTAGCAGAAAGCATCAGCAGAGCAGACTAAGCTTGAGCGCAGGTTGGGCGCGCTCCGCGAGTTCCAGCGGCAAGGACCGCTGAGGTTCAGTGGTGAGCCAAACCCTCAGGCAGCAGAGGTTTGTTTAGAGATAGCGGTTCACCTTTTTAGGCTTCTGCAGACGCCGATAGATCATATAGTGGCTTTGGCATCCAACCTTTTTCGTGGAGCAGCTTGGCGTTGGTGGAGTCTGGTGACTCAGTTTCTTAACGAGTCGTCACTTTCGTGGGGTGACTTTCAGTTGTTATTTCATGATGAGTTTTTCCCCTTTTGCTTATGCTCCATTAGGATTCAGGAGATCTTGCAATTTCAGTAGGGAGGGATGATGGTGGCTGGGTATGCGGCTAGTTTCGAAGATCGTGCACGCTTTTACCCAGACAAGGTCTATGGCGACAAGATCCGAGCGCGGAAGTTTGAGCATAGTATATGCAGAGAGATTCGTGCTATCACAGTACCCTTGGGAATTTCCACATAGGCTGGGGTGCTAGAGCAGGTGCTGGTGGCAGTGGGCTCCCTGTCACGTTCTACAGTCAGTGGTGGCAGCAGGCTTGACAGAGCAGAGATGTCTGCAGCAGCTAGCGGGCATCGATAAGAAGAACCTCGACGCAGGTGGATTTCTTACAACTGGACTCAAGGGAGTGGTCATACGCCACAATGGCACCAGAGGGCACCAGTTCAGCCTAGAGAGAGGTGGTGCTATGCTTGTAATGATCAAGGTCACCTGTCGCGGGACTGCCTGACCAGGCATGCGGAGAGCTTCGGGCAGGCAGCAGGTGCACCACCACAATGGAGGCAGTGCCATGATCGGAGTACTACCCAGAGAGGTGGAGCTAGCAGACGAGAAGGAAGAGATGTAAGTTGAGGAAGACCATGTGAGGACTTCCCTCCACAACTAGGCGGTCCACGTCAGGCTCCGAGAGCTGACAGTTGGGACCACGGACAGCCGCGAGCTTTGGATGTCTACAATCCTGCAGAGCATGAGGTGATAAGAGGTACGCTCTACACCTCTTCTACTTTTTACAGTAGAATTGTTATACTCTGTCTGTGAAATGCTTTTCTCCTTTCTTCTTGATTGGGTTGTTACCAGGGTGACGTGGGGCGTCGGCGTGGCCCTGTGTCGGTAGAGTAAAAGGCGTGGAATATTTCTCTTTAGTCGATGGTGTTGACTCCTTCACCTTTCAAGCATGTAAGAGAGTCTTGATCGTGGGACATCGACTGTGAAATCTTCCATAACCGGATATCCTTAGGTGTTTCACCATATGGATATTCTGAAGAAGGGAATCATCGGGCTTGTCCCAAGATCAAGCGGTGATTCCAGTCGCGGCGTGCGACGTAAAGGTTCGGTCGGGGAGGTGAGATACCCCCGAGGTCCTTCGGACCGTTTGAGAATGATTGAAGGGATGGCGAGGTTCCCTACCACCTTTCCCTAACCCCAAATTATGGAGTGGGTGCACGACGTCTCCCACGTGACTTGCCCGAGAAGATGTGTGAATGCCTCTATGCACGTCATCGACAAGGGCGTACCTCGCTTAAACGAATCAAATCCTTTGGTCTTTGTGCGGTGACGTAGGATGGTGTAAGATTTCTTCTGGGTACGGAAGATCCAGGTGTGGACTTATTACCCTTAGTTGTTCCCTGGTATTGCCTTTCGGGGATGAAAAACATGAAGGAGGGAATGATTTAAGAACCCAGTTTTTTCTTCGAAAGCCTTTGGAATATTATTGATATTATTCCAGAGCATCACCTTCAGACGGCGTGCGATTCCGAGCCCCAGTGTGGCCAGAATTAAGTTTTAAGTGAGTTCAAACTGGGAATGCCAAATAAATGGGATAACTCCTAAACGGAGTTTCGGATCAGAGATCTGAGTGCACGGATGGGTCAGGAATTGGGTGTTTACCCTAGGAATGACATAAAGTTTGTCGGCGCGGGACGTTTGGACCCCTCGCTTGCTATCGGAACATTAAACAGATAATTAAATTAATTAATTTATTCATTTAATGGTTAAACTCAAGTATCTCTTAAACAGTTACTCGGATTGGAAAACCGAGGGCACCGTTGAGTTTGGAGCGTTCCGTTTACCCTAGGAGGGGTGTAAGTTCCGCGGGCGCGGTCCGTTAGTGAAAAATGGCCCTAGGGGTGCTTTTGTAATTTGGAGGCCTCGGGCGTTGAGTTTAATGAATTTTGAACAGGACCTCAGATTAAAATTCCGAGACCACGGTTGCATTTAGAGCGTGGTTTTTAGCCTAGGGTAGGCTTAATCCTGACCCTGTCATGAGTTCGGGTACGGGGCCGACGGGCGGGTGGTTAAGTGTTTTCTATTTAAACACTTAACCCACCCCTCTCCTCTACCCCTTCCTCCCTGGTGCCAAAAGCTCATAATGATGAAGGAGGAAGCTCTTCCTCTCCTCCTCCCCTCCGGAAAGGTAGAGGTGTGGCGGCGGACTCCCCGTGAAGCATCAGGCGAAGCCCAATAAGGTAGGATCGTTGCAGTTTCAAATTTTATTTTCATATCCACTTTGAGCTTGAATTTTTGTATCAAACCTCTGTCAAATTATCAAAAAATGCACATGAATGTGTATTAGATTTTATGCTCTTTCCGACGCTTGTTTCGGATTTTAAATCTGAGTTCGGAGCAGCTCGCAAATGTTCGTCGAAGTTTGCGGGATTTGGTTTTTTTTCTAGCGGGCCTTCAGCGGAGGAGGCGGCCAGTGGCTTCGGCCGGGCGCAACAAGGCGTGGGCAGCGGGCCTTCAGTGCGGGTGAGAGAGAGCGGTCGGGGGCATGCGGATCTGGAGGGGTCGCTGGGTGTCAGCGCGAGCGGGATTCAAGGGGGCGCCGATGTGAGCGGCGGCTCCAGGCGGCGAGGCCGAGCCGCCGGGGGCGCGCGATCGCGGGGTCGCGGCAGGGGACGAAGACCCGCGTCGCACGGTTCTTCACGCGGCAGGTGCGACCGGCCTTCGTGGCTAGTCTACGGGTGGACCGCGAGTCCACGGCCGGCCCGCACGGCTAAGCCGCGGGCCCGCCCAGGCCGGTCCAGCCCAAGGGGATCCGTTTCCCCACCCCCCCCCCCCCCCCCACCACAACCCCCACCCCCCCCCCATTCAGACGCCCGTAATTTTCATTCAGGGTGTCCATTTTGCATGTCGTATATGGTAGTGTACTCCAGACATCGAGGCGGACTTTTTGAGATGGTTTTGGGAATTTTTAATTCCTGAAATGAGGGGCATCGGAGGTGCGACAAGTCTTTAAGTGAATTGATGTGTTTCCAGGGGATCTTGTTTAGGATGGCGCGGACGCGTCCGAGAACCGTTTTGAGCGCCGTCAGTGGAGTTGCGACCCTGGCGTCAAGGCAGACATTTCTAGAGGGTTTTCGGGCATCGAAGCCGGAGTTGAGACGTGGGCCCCACAGCCCGTCTTTCGAGCGGTACGCAGCTTTTTGTAACTTTTTCATCAGACATCCTTTTGGGGTGTGCGAGTAGTCTATGTTGGGTGTTTTCCTGAGGGCATTGCAATGGCGCAATCCGCCTGCTCTAATTCCACAAGCTGGTGTGGGCCCCATGAAGTCCATTTTTGGGAGTTGATGGTGATTTTCCAGCTTTATCACCGGGTGTCCGTTTTGGACAAGTGATTAGTCAAACTTGTATACTTTTTCGAGAGGATCGCAACGGTGTGATCCGTTCGTTGTGTTTCGGGACCGAGATGCTGGTCCCACATAGCACTGCTCATGTGCGATGCGCCGGAATACATCTTTTTCCCCAGATATCCATTCCACTCAAGTGATCAGTCCTTTTGACGTGTTTTCTCAAGGGGATCACATTGTTGCGATGCACCTGATAGTTTTCGAGGCGGAGGCTCGGGATCATAGGACGTTGTTCGGGCGTAAAGTGGTGTTGACGACTTTTCCGTCGGATATCCGTTGGAGGCGAGTAAGTAGTCAATCTCGCATGTTTTTCCATGAGTATTACAATGGTGTAATCTGTTCAGGTGTGCAAGGCCTCTTGTGTAATCTTATTAAATGTGGAAATATGAAAGGTGTATTGTTGGTGGTTCTCCCTGTGGTGTTTGTAGGTAACTCTTGGCGTGTGATCGCGTTCACTCTTGGGAGAGTGATGTTGGTGTTTAAAGAGATGTGGATGGTCATGCCTCATCTGTTGAGGTGGAAAGTTGGAGTTGTTACATTTACGCCTTTGCGTTGAAGATGGCTGTCGTGTGCAAGTTAGCCTTTGGGCTGGAGACGTGGAATACTCTAGGAGTATGCAAGAACGTTGGGAGGTACATGTGGATGGTTGTACCTGAGAACATTCATGCGCTTGGTTGGAGTTGACTTGGGGCCACAGGTCGTGTGGGACCCAAATACGTGTTGTGTTCTGCTTTACATACTTTTGACCTCTCTCGACGTAGAGGGTTCCTCGGTTCTCATCTATTGACCTGTAGGGTTGAGTTTTCCCCCGGTTCTGTTCTGGTTTTGGCCGGTAGAGATGGTTTGGTTCCTCTGTTCTTCAGCTATAAGGGGTTTTTGTGTCATGCCCCCTTTCACCAGACTACGACACTATTTGTGACTATGGGTGTTCGTACAGTGTGGGTGTCCCCCCCCCCCTTTCTAGGATGAGTTGTCTCAGTATGCTTCGATAGTGACTCAGAAGATTGGACCATGATCGCCCTGAGATGCCTGGGGAGTTTCTCCTGTTCCTCCGTGTTCCCAGGTAGAGTTCTTGTCGAATCAGTGTGACCGAAACTTTATACAGGCACCGATCCTCTACCCAGGAGGTTTATTCCAGCAGGGCTGAGGTTGTTAACAGTACGGCTGTGGTTGTTTCGAGCAGGGCTCGCCAGTTGTATCATCCAGCAGGGATGGCCAGTGGGTTACCATCTAGCAGGAATGGCCAGTACAGCGGTGTTCACCAAGCAGTACCATCTAGCAGGGATGGCCAAAGCAGTTCTCGTTTTACCTCCAGCGGGGCTGGGCAGTGGTCCCCGAAGTCAGGCTTACCTCCACGGGGGCTGGGCAGTGGTCCCAGATTCCAGGTTTACCTACTGTTGGGATAGGAAGTGGTCCTCGATGAGGGTTCTAAGCCTCCCTCCAGTGGAGTACCCTTTTATGGGACTGGGCATTGGGACTCATCGATGACTTTAGCCAGGTCACCCTCCAATGCATTACCCTATTATGGGACTGGGCAGTGTGGCACACGTCGACTCTTTTTGGGTCTCACTCTAGTGGGAACCCGTCGACTTCCAGGGATTACCCTCCAGCGGGGCTGGGCAGGGGGTCATCTGTCGACTTTGAGGAGACCTCTCGACTGCGGGGTAGGGACGAGGTGTGGCTTCACGTTCCCACAGAACTCTCAAGTACAAGAGGCTCATTCCCCACTGAGAGGCATCCTTACGATGTGACCTAAAACCGTGTAGGCAAGTCAGTGCCGCCCAAAGCAGATAGTTTTGAGGTGCGGTGATTTGATCCCTTGACTTGCAGTTCGGGGCAAACGTGCGGGATTTTGGGAATCGATGGTGTTTACTTATAGGACTGTTGGCTACTCACTTTCTTGGGCTGAGCTATGGGATGAAGATCCCCTTACGATCTTATTCGGGCTTCTTGATTGAGCATATGGATATGTATATACCTTGTTCTAATACCCACTCTTGGGGTTTTGGCTACTCTCCTTACATGAGAGGCGAAGACACGCGGGGTATGCCACGTGCTTTCCGTGTCTAGATTCTTGTGGTTGGATGAGTCTACTCTCCTGCTATAGGTAGTGAAGACTCGACGGGAAGTTCATCTTCTCACCATTTCCATCTCCTTGTGTCTAGATGAGTATATCTTCATTCCTCTTGTTGGGTTGAGCTGGACTCTTTACTGTACTCTTTACTACACTTTCGGTTGTACTCATTTACTTTCCCTTGTTCGATCTACCTCTCACCCTTTGGTACGTCCTTTTTTTCTCCCTCGAGCCTTAGGGGTATCCTACTATGTATTTTTATACTCAACCCTGCTTGGGATTTTCCCACACTTGGTGTGCCCTTGCAGACGATGGATAGGTTGGTCATGACTTCTACGGAGCTTAAGAGTTTGGGAGCTTGGACCGCATGCGGTGGTCGAAGTCGGGTTCCAGGTGGGGAACTCTTACAGTTATTTTTCTTTTGTTTACCTGTTGCCGATTTGTGTCACTTTTCTGGTTGGGCGCGTGTTTTTTCCCTTTTCTTTTCAGTTTACCTTCAGCACTTTCTTGTACTGTTTAGAGGTCAATGCACTTTTTTAGTTTAATTATAGCAGTTTCCCTTTTCTTTACTTGTCTTTTCTTTTACTCTTCACTTTTGCATTGAGTGTGTTGCGTGTGTGTGTGTACAGGTACTAGGTAAAGGCCTCCCTAAGTTGTTGTGCCTTCGGTGCTAGTCTCCATTCCCTGGACTATGGAGGCGGGCTTGGGGTAGTTGCGGCTCGAGCCCGGGTAGGGTCGGGTCGTGACACCACACCTCATGAATAAAGGTTTTAAGTAAGATTCCTAAAGGGGAAGATCTCTAAAAGAGATTTAAAAACCCTGCTCTTTATTTAACATTAATTCATTCATTATTACATAAAATTACACTTAATACAACTTATAGGATTGAAAATTCTTGTTTCTTTGGGAATTAGGTAAATTACATAACAATTTAAAATAGAAAAAACATCATCCTTATTGAAAAATTCCTTAACATTCTCTCACTAAATATTGAACCAGGTACCCCACGGACATACATTAGAATGGGGTGATATATGAAGCCTATTAGGGGAATAATAATGGTATAACATTAAGATGTAAATACATATTAAGAAATAGGTATATCAGAGTTATAATAATAAATATTAACATTGATGCATGATATAAAATGATAATCATAGAGGAAATATGTGAAATTTGGAAACTACATAAAACACTACATCATAAAAATAGATCAAGGATAACTTCAAAGAGATCATGATGGAAAATTTTCCATATAGGAATCAGGTTCATTCTCTATCTCAACATTACATATCATGAGAAAAAACATTACCTAATCCATTGGAGCACTGTATAAACCTAGGGGCACCTGTCAAATCCACTCTATTGTCATTCTTAGGTGTTCCACATAGATCATGCAATATGGATTCATTCATCATCATGACCATGATAGGAAATTGGCATGTTATTCACTACACAACTGTTTTTGACATGGAAAATTATGGTGAAATTGTGGCAGCATAAGGACATCACATATATGTTTGTAAAATGGGTTGGTTAGAGAAAAAGGGTTCTATAATAATTTCTAAATAAAATATGATGTAATGGGGAAATATAAATACACTTCTTATCATTAAGAATTGTAAATATAAGGTAAATTTTAATAATGAGACTTGAATAAAGAAGTAATGGTGGGGATCCCTTGATAGATTTTGACATGGAAATAGGTGTACATAAAGGTTAATGAGAGGGATTATTGATAGTGAAATTTAACACTAATAATTTGTAAATAATTTGAATAGTAAGTTGGTTGTATGAAAACATATCCAAACAACTATAAATTTAAACTAATAAGCTTAACATAAAATAGTTTCTTGAATGGAAATGAGAATAGAGAAATCCCTTACTTCAGTGTGGGACTTCAAATTATTGGGAGGAGCTTCTTGAGAGATTGGGGTCCCCTTTGAAGGACTCTATAATGGGTAGGGATGATAATGGATGTGTTAAAAGAATTTTTATTGAATAAAATTGGGATCCTGGGTAGGTTTATATAGATTATGAGTGGGGATTTCTTTAATATTTCTTAAACTTAGGGTTTGGACTCCATAAAATAAAATAACCAAAACCAAATAACTTCCCGTGTTTTTTTGAAATGATTTTTGTCAAATTGGATTGGTTTTAATTATTTTATATGTAATATTTCTAAACATAATTTAATAATTTTGTTGTTTATGCAGTGGTGAGTCATAATCTTAAATAAATGATTTCAAAAAAATAATATATTATATTGGTTTTGGACGTTTCATTACTGGTTTATAAAATTAATAAAATATATATAAAATCAAATTATTTTAAATGGAAAAATATATTTGGTCTTGAATTTATTTTACAATATTTATTACATCACATTGGGTTCATTATGATGTCATAATAGAAAATTTATATTTATACACTATTTAATTTTTACTAAAAAATTCCTTTGTCTCAGAAAATTACGAAAAAATCACCATCAAATAATTTTGATGTTCTGATTCCAAAAATAATAATCATTTTATCTTAATTTTTTTTTGAAATATAGGAAATTTTACTTCTAAAATAAGAATCAATATTTATTAATAAATAATGGGTTTTTTGAAAATAAATGTTTTCAAAACCTTGTAAAAATTAAATTTGAATTCGAAAAACGAGTATGATAATTTATATTTAATTAAATTTATTTAATAATAATATTTTATTAAAATATTATTTATTTAAAAATCCATTATTTCTTAAAAATAAACATCTTAATTGATATTTAATAAAAATTAAAAGTATAATCTATCCTTTATTGTATAAAAATCAAAAGCATTTATAAAGTAATGATAATAAGAAAACATGAAAATTATTCTATTGAAAATAAAATATAAATATTCATATTACTATGGTCTTGATACATATCCCATTAATACCCCAACAAACTCCCTAAGGGTAAGGTGCATGTAAGTGATGCTTTCATTGGGTGGTTTGTCATACATCGTTTGGGACATGATATTGATGACATTAAAATTCTCCTGTAATTTTTTTGTTAATGATTAGGTTCTTTGATCTTAGCTTTGGATTATTTATGGAATAATCCCAATGATTTTATCTCCCAATAATTCTATGATAAATGGGGATGATAGGGTTTTAACCTACTGTTTGAGGCCATCACTTCATTTATTTGTGTCATTTGGATGTGTTAAAACACTATATATATTTTAATCATTTGACCAACATTAAATGACTAGATTTACAATGGAAATGATACTTATTGGTCTTTTAAATAAAATTGGATACAAAATAAAATAAGTTCACATGTTTTATATAACTATATTACATGATAGTAAATTTAATTAAATTATAAAATAAATTTTATTTATAATAGTTTGTGTCCTCACAATCTTCCCTCTTTAGAAATATCACCCTCAAAATTTTCATTTCACATAGTAAAAGAGATGAAGAAAAATATGTTTCATAAGCTCTTTAGGATCCCACATTGCTTCTTCAAACTTATTGACTATAAAAAAAATTATAAGTGAATTGTATTATTCCATATAATATTGTCCCCATGATCTAATATCTTCACTAGATACTCCTTATAAAAAAGTTCATTCTCCAATAGCACCACATTTGAATTTAGTACATGTGTGGGGTCTGGTATATACTTTCTCAATAGGTGTAAATGGAATACATCATGTACTTTATCTTGGTTGGGTGGGAGTGAATGTATATAAGTGAACACTATCATGTGATCAAGGATCTCAAAGGGGCCGATTAATCTAGGATTAAGCTTTCCCAACTTACCTACTATAATCAAATTCTCTCATAGAGAAATGTATAGGAATACCATGTCTCAACATCAAACTCTATGTCTCATCAACGATTTCCAACATTGCTCATCTTTCAACTCTGACCACCCTTGATGTGATGTTGAATGGTCTTAATATTTTCCACCATTTTTGCAACCATTCTAGGACCTAGTAGTTTTTTCCCCAACTTCATCCCAATATGCAGGAGTTTTACACTTCTTCCTATAAAGGTACTCATAGAGATCCATTTGATTACTCGAGTGGAAAATTTTATTGTATAAGAACTCTACTAAAGATAGATATTGATCTCATACTCCTTTATTGAGCCAGATTTTAAAATTTTCTCAAGTGTGTGGATAGTCTGCTTAGATTGGTCATTATTTTGAGGGTTATATGCCATGCTGATGTTCAGATCCATATTTAGAGCATGTAGGATACATTTCTAGAACATGGAGGTGAATGTAATATCTCAATTTGAAACAATCAATATTTTTAGTCCATGAAGCCTTACCAATTCTATGATTTATATCCTTGCCCTGTGATACAATCAATATTTTTATTCCATGAAGCCTTATCAATATTTTTATTCCATGAAGCCTTACCAATTCTATCATTTAATTTCTTCAGTTTTTTTTTGAAGGGTCAAAATATATCCCATTTTGTGTTATGATATTCCTCAATAATGTGACTTCTGTCAGCTAGAACTCCCATTTTATATACATGGCACAAAACATATCCTTTATTAAGGAATTTATCACTATATCAAGATTCTTGTCCTTGATTTTTTAATATATTTGAATATCATCTATAAAGACTACCACAATTTTGTAGAGGTAATCTCTAAAGTCTTTATTCATCTAGTCCATGATGATTTATACAGTACTAGTGAGTCTGAGTGGCATTACTACAAACATGTAGTTCCCATAATATGTACAAAGAGTGGTCTTGGGAATATCTTCCCTCATCATCCTTGATAATATTCATAGTGAAGATCCACATTAGAGAAGTATTGTTCTCCAAATAGCTGATTGAAAATGTCATCAATCTAGGGAATATGATAACTGTTCTTTATTGTGATCTTATTGAGCTCGCAATAATAAATGAAAAGGAGTATTGACCATACCTCTTCTTGAAAAAGATGTCTGGTGCACCCCATGGTGAATAATTTTAACATATAAACCCTTTTACAAGATTCTCCTATAGTTTTTTCTTCAGCTCCTCAAGTTCCCCAACAACCATTCTATATAGAGTCTTGGATAATGGAAATGTCTCACGTTTAATATTGATTTAAAATTAAACCCCTCTGGTTGGAGGAAGACTAGGAAATTACTCAGAAAACACCTCATTGTATTCCCTCATAATGGGAATGTCTTAAAGGATGATATTTTTCAAAGACTCAACCATTTGAGGTAGACACCCATTCTCCTAGGTAAATAATATCCATTATTATAATTTTGGTGACAAATAATATTCATCATCCTCAATAAACATGTGATGAATTGGGGTTTGATTGATGATACAAATAGTAATTACATTCTCTTGGAAATTTTTGTTATTATATAGGGAACGACAATCCATGCCCAAAATTGCATCAAATTCAACCAGAGGGAGTTTGATAAGGCCTGTTGGGTTTTACATCCCATAATTTTGATAGGGGAGGAGTTATATACATTGGATGCAATAATTTATTAATTTTATATTTTCACTGACATCTCTACTTCAATTTTTTTGTGGTCTTTGAATAGTTATAATAAACATTAATTATATAAAAGAATGCGTAGAACTAGAATCAAAACGGGTGTTTACTATTCATGAATTAATAACTAGCCTAGCTATCACCTCTTCATTATCAAGATCCACCTCAGTGATTGTGATGGTAAAAGATCACTATTTATGCTTTTGAGGTTGTTGGTTGTCTCTGAAAACACTTGGCTTAGTGCATTGGTTTTCAAAGTACCATAGTTCCTTGTAGTTAAAGTAATGAGAAATGCGATGAGGGTTGACTAGAGAATTCATTTAATCCCTTTCATTAGTAGGTTTCTCCTATCATTAATAGTTATCTAGGTGTCCTTCCTCCCCACACCTAAATCATTTCCTAGTTACCCTTATTCAATTTCTTGGGTGCTTCTTTCTACACCTTTCACAAGTGGTATGTAGAAATTTCTTATCATTATTTTATTTCTCAATCGAACCACCAGAATTAAACATCCCCTTCCACTTCTTATCCCCATGATAACCTTGAGATTCACTGACATACATTTTTACTTTAAGATATCATCAAAAAATTCCCTCATAGCTATTAATGTAATGGATCCTTATGAATTTTTATAAACCATGTTTTAGACCACCAAATAAGAAGTTAACCATGAATTTAGGGGTAACAAAAAATCTAGAGTTGTATCATGTATGTCTTGTGATGTTTTTGTCATATTCCCTAATTGATTCGTTGTATCTTTTCTTAAGGTAATGGAAATACATTTCTAATTTACGTCAGATAGTGCAAGAAAAATATTTATCAATTTTTTTTGAAATTTCTTCCCCCCCAATGTCAGCAATCTATTCTTCTAGTTTCATATTCTTGATCAATGTCCACCACTGATCAACTTCTCTCATCATATAATAAACATCCATTAGATAGTTTTATTTTTTGTGACATTGAAGGGTGATGAATATCGTTTCAATGGATTTGATCTGTTGTTCCATGATTAAGGGATCAATAAATTCATTAAATTTTGGGGGACTTTGTAACATATGGAATCAATTGAAACATTTTCATTATTATGTGGATTTAGACACTCCTAGAGATCTAGGTTTTTATTTAGAAAATATGTCATATGAGAGATTATAATCACAATGATTTTAATTCTCGATCCCATCGTGTTGGGAATCTCATTGGGGCGGTCATCACATTGCAAGTCACATTGATTTTTTACCATATTCCTTCTATTTCTGATCATTCTCTAGAGTAAAAGGGAAAACTAGAAATGTGTAAATTCAAACTATTAAGCACATAATAAGGAATACAATGACATTAAATGGATAACATATATATTACATTTATTTCTTAACTTATTAATTTAAAGGATTAAATATATCTTATCCATGATCTATTTCCTAAATATATTCTTAAGGAAAACTTTTTATTCCCTTAAGACTGGTTTATAATGATCCTATGAATTTATTATGGAATATACCCCCAGGGAGTCTCAAACCAGGTATGTAGTATGGTATGTTGTTCAATACTATGTTATGGTTAGTTGGGCCTGACACACCTTATTGGTGTTGTTACCCATAGGTACATATGTTCCAAAACCACATTCACTTGTAGTATCCAGACATGTATGTATTTTCTTGATAAACCAATTAATCTATACTTACAACATTTATGGTTATTTTCTAATACATTGTTTTATCTATAATTATTTTGTTAAAATTTTCTATTCTTAATCCAAAAAATGACTAAACATTGTTTATTGATACAAACTATAACAACCATGCTCTTTAATTCATATTAATAAATGATTTATTAGATAAAATTATAGTCAATAAAAACTATAAAATTATATAGTTGAGTGTATTTTTTAATTAGGTACATTAAATTTCAATTTCAATCAATAAAAACATCATCTTTATTAAAATATTCCTTAACATGCTCGCACATAAAACTATATGGGGTAACCTGGGGAAAAAAATAGGAAATGGGTGAGCTATGAAGCCTTGTAAGGGAATAAACATGGAATAAAATGATGAAATAAATATATTTTATACAATAGGAATATAAGAGTTAGAATTATTAACATGGAAAAATTTGTAATCATATAGAATGATAATCATAGAGGCAACATGGGAAATTTGGAAAAATATTAAAATAATGCATCATAAACATAGGTTAAGGCTAACTTCCAAGACATAATAATGTAAAAATTATCATAAAGGAACTATATGAACTTCCTATACCCAAATTACATCTCGTGAGAATAAAAATTACCCAATTCATTGGAGCGCTATAAAATTTCAAGAACACTCATCACTTTTATTTTATTCTCGTGCTTAAGTGTGCCGTAGAGAACATACACCATGAATTAAATCATCATAATATTTTATTACATGATTTAGGTCAATGTAATAAAAAATTGTAAGTCCCAATTAAAATATTTATTAGGTTATAAATATTAATACCCGTGATAGAAAATGGGTATTATATTCACTATATAATTGTTTTGGCATAGAAAATCATGATGAAATTTCAGCCGCATAACGATGTCACTTAAAATTTAATAAAAAGGGTTGATAAAAGAGAATCATGTATCTCATAATTTTAAAATATAATTTAATGTAATGTTGAAAAGTAAATTCATATCCCAATATTAATAATTGGAAATATGATGAAAATGTTAATAAGGAAACATGAATAAAGAATAGAAGGTTATAATCCCTTACAAACATCCGACATGGTAATAGGTGTGCATAAAGGTTCATGGGAGGGATTAATGATAGTGAAAAAGAACTCTCATAATATATAAAAAAAATTAAAGTAATGGGGTTATAGAAAACCATACTCAAAAAGAAAAAATTCAAACTGAGAAGTATAATATAAAAGAGGCGCTTCAATGGAAACGAGAAGTGAGAAATACATTGCATGAGTGTGTGACTCCAAATGATTGGGAGGAACTTCTTGGAAGCATTGGGTCTTCCTTGGAGAACTATAGAGAGGATAGGGAAGATTAAGGATGTTGTCGAAGGATTTTTAGTAAAGATAAATGGTATATTTTCTTGGATTATATAAGAAATGTGTGGGGATTTAATTAATATTACTCAAACTTATGTTTTTGAATCTAAATAATAAAATAACCAAAAATAAAAAGAATCCAATGGGTTTTAAAATGATTTTTACAAAATGGGAGTTTTTATAATTATTTTATAATTCCAAGGGCTGAAAATAATAAAATAATACTCTTTCATTTGTGGAGTTGATCCATACTTTTAAAAAATGATATTAAAAACGTAAAAATATATTAATGGTTTTGGAGGATTAATAATGGATTTATAAAATTAATAAAATTAATCTAAAATCAAATAAAATTAATGTTAAAACATATATTTGGTCATTTATTCCTTTTATAGTATTTATTAGATCACATTTGGGTCATTATGATGCCATAATACACACTGTATTTTTATAGGGTATTTAATTTTTACCTAGAAATTCTATTATCTCAGAAAATTATGAAAAATTAACCATCGGATATTTTGAAAATTATGATTTCAAAAATAATGTTAATTTTTACTAGATAATTCTAAAAATATGTAACTTTTTAATTTCAAAATAATAATAAACCTTTATTTAGAAATGTTGGGTTTTTGACAATAACATGTTTTGAAACCTTATAAAAATTACATTTAAAATCATAAAAATTATATGATAATTTATATTCAATAAAAATTATTTAATAATAATAATTTATTAATATATTAATTGTTCAAAAAATCTATTATATCATAAATATAAATTTCTTAATTGAAATTTAATATATATTAAAATAATACAATTTGTGTTTTTTGTATAAAGATCAAAAGCATCGACAAAGTAATGATAAGAAGAAAATATGAATATTATTTTATTGATAATAAAATATAATGATTCATATAAATATTTTATTTAATCATATTTCTTTAATACACTTGATAATTCCATAAGGGTAAAGTGACAGATGGTGAGACTATCATGGGATGGTTTCACATACATGGTTTGGGTCGTGATCTGGGTGAGCTAGAACTACTCTCATAAATGGTTTCTCTCATTTTTAAGTTGTTGGATTTCAGACTGTTCATTGTAAATGGAAAATACTAGTTATTATAACTCCCCCACAAACTTCTATATATGGGATTCATTTGGTATGATCCAACTAGTTGATTTCATCACTCCCATTTCCTTTGTCAATTGGAATGTTTAAAACCCTATATTTATACTAATCATGTTATCACTATTCAATAACTAAATTATAAATGGAAATTATAAATTTCATTATTTAAAATCTAATTGGATATAAAAAATAATTTCATGGGTTTTATATAACAATTTTACTTAAAAAGGCATTTAATTAAATCATAAGGAAAATTTTATTTATAACATTTCACGTCATTACAGGAGATGTTAAAGATCTCTCACCAAATTAGAAAAACAGGTTCCCAAATTCTCAAGGCACTGTACTATTATGGTCAACTAGAATTTACTTTTTAATATGTTTAGTATTCATTTAAACTGATTTAATATCCATGTATGTTAATATTGTGTCCCTAAAGTTGTTTTCAAAGGAAGGGTTTAGCCATCCTTCACAAACTGAGATGATAAAAAATTATTGAGATCCCTAGGGTCATTTATAAGGAAATTTCTAGGGATGTATCTAAGGATAAGCCTATGGATTCATATATTTAAAAATATGTTTCATTATGTAGGCATCCTATAATTAACATTTCATGATGATGTTGTTTTCTTCTATGATAAGTGTTCCTCATATTTAGCCTTATAATCTTAGTAAATAGAGGGAACTATGAGGAATTGGATTATCATTGAATGTTTCAGATATGGAAAATATCAATATTATTCATTTCTATTTCCTAAGAGGAAATATCATGAAGAGAATTAGCAAGGTGGTATGAGTGTTGGTTATACAACTAAAGATAAAGATACCGTAAATGAAATGTGAACGGTATGGGATGTTCTAACAGTATGTTATACATTAAATGTAAGATTCGTTATTAAATTTATGTTTAGGAACTTTAATAAATGATTAATATTTCATATTCTCAGAAATGTATATTAAGGAATATGATTATGAAGCCTAAGTAATGTTTTAAAAAAATGTCAGATGATTGAAGTGTATATGTATAGGAATTCAATAATTATGTTATATGAATCAAGAATTAAATTTTTTCCAATTTATATTTGAAAAATTATATTAACTTTTTTTGATTCACTAAATATTGGATTTTATGTAAAGGTGATATTTTGATTATGGGAAGTTAACCCTTAATGTGTCCTGAATGTTCAATAAATTGTGTTTAGTTTTGATATATAGATTATTGATTTGGATAATGTAAAATGGATAGTATCGATTACCCTAGAACAAATTATTGATTTTTTGAAAAAAGTGTTCTTTATTATCATGGATGATGTTTACAAGAATTTTTTAGATTTAATGAATGTATCCAATAATCTTTTGAATAATAAAGAATTCATGTTTTCATTAATATTGTATAGTAATTTAGTTTATTATCATGTTTTAAGATAAAACATGATAAAAGTATTAACATGTTTGGTATGTGACAACCCGAAGGTACATTATGATATATTATGGATCAATGTAAAACTAATTTTGTGAAATTTTGTGACCTTATTTATTATGTTTTGAACATTCATATTTCAAAAGGGATATATGATTATCCATTTAAGGAATGGTTTAAGTTTAAATTAGGATGATGTTTCATAGGTTAAATTATTATCTCTCTATGTGAGGATTGATGCATATTGGATAAACTATGCTAACCATTTTTCAATGTTGTTATCTAAAGATAAATAAAATGACTTATCATTCTATTTATGGATCCCATGATATTTTATGTCATCACCCATCCCCCGGGGCCCATGCTGTGACTACCACAATCCCACCTTCCATATTCTAGGGGTTGACGACTAGCACCAGAAAGAAATTTCCATATAATGGGAAGGCATTGCCTATAGACTTGTACACACACAGACAGAGAACACTATACACAAGAAAAGAACAATAAAAGAAGAAAGGTGTAAACACAACTAAAAACCACTACTAAGTGTAATAGTAAATACTGAAAGTGAAGGATCCAGAATACAAGCCCAACTGAAATGGAAAAATAGAAAAAATGGAAACCTGCTCCTGAGGTCCTTCACCAAGGATCCTACCAAAATGGTAGGTATATCTCATCACTACGGCTCTCCGCATCAACTGGTCACCTCCATACACAGTCTATCAACCACCTCTGAGCTTCGTTTAACCTTGACTACGTAAGGATCAGTGAAGCAGTCTGTCGTCTGCTCAAGACACAACAAGGTGTGGGAAAATCCCGTGCAGGGGTGAGTATAAAAATACCCATTAGGGACCCCGAGACCCCCAATGGTCTCTTATAATTCCACAAAGGAAAACTACAAAAAGGATGATCTCAATCAAAAATCACAAAGCAATATACACAGCTCAATCCTAGAATAACTGAGTACAATAATACAAATGATTAGTCGTAAAGCTAGATCATATTATTATGTCAAGAGGCACTATTGCTGACCTACATAGGATCAATTGTTACTAATACCCACAAGACTCATATTGGATTGAATGGTGTTGATCCACATAGGATCGCTAGGTGTTGATTCGCATATAATCTCCCGATAATGATTGAAATAGAATCCCTTGATTCTTATTCACAAAGAATCACTCGGTGGTGATTCATAGAGAATCAATAGATGTTGATCCACACAGAATTGATGGGTGTAGATTCGGACAAAATTTTTGGGTGCTGATTCAGTCAGAATCGCTCTGTGCTGATTCACACAGAACTGTTGGGTGCTGATTCACATAGAATTTTTGGGTGATGATTCACACAGAATCATTGGGTGTTGATTCACACCGAATCGTTGGGTGTTGATTCACATGGAATCTTTGGTTGCTGATTCACACTGAATCATAGGCTTCATGTTCACACAGAATTATTGGGTGCTAATTCATAGAGAATTGATCAGTTCTGATCTACACAGGATCTCTCTTCATTCTTCACATCTCAGCCTACCACATTATTCTCGCTCATAGTATGATTGATTCCAGGAGAAACTACTCCATAATCCATCAGTCATATTTCTACCATCATGATGTCCCACAAAGAGGTTTCCCGATGATCTGTCATGTCATAAGGGTTCTAACTCAACAGACGGTCTATCAAATAGATGCCAGGTCTAAAAGTTATTGGTATTTTAGTGCTGAGGGCCCAGTTGGATTTGGAGTCGATCCAAAATGGTTGTACTTCATATTTCATCTGAACTCTCCTGGAGTACGTCAAAAAGAATTTCTCTCTTCAAGAATTCTAGCACCACAGACAGTTCGTCCAACGGACGTTTGGTTCACAAGATACGGTCATTTAAGCATAATTATGCCTGAATGGGTTCGGGTAAAGTCCGACCCGGCCGGACTGACCCAGCCAGACCCGACCCTGTCTGAGTCCGACCAGGCTCGGCTCGAACCATCCCGGTTGGGATGGGCCGCAGACCGGCCTGCTGGGCGGCCCGGCCGTAAGCTGTTGCGACCCGTGCAGGGGTCGCGCAGTCTCCCTCTCGAACGACTCAATAAGCTGTTCGACTTATTGATTGGTGGTGCCAGGTGGTGCCGCCTCATCACCCACGGGACCCTAAGGGATGGACCCTCCTTTGCTGTGGATTCATAGTCGCGACCTTCTCACTGTGTCACGCGACGTTGTGCCGCCTCCCGCCTCTATGGCCAGCCTCCCCTTCAGGTCTGCCGCAGCGCCAAATGGCATCTCCTTCTTCCACAGCCGGGGAGTGTCGGCCGCCTCCACCCCAACGAATCATCTGTAGGCCACTCGGTGATCTTTGTTGGTCCGTTCTTCCTTCTGGACGTCCTATGGTCCTCCCAGAATGTCTCCGTCATTGTGAGCCTCTCAATTTCTAGTTTCCGCCAAGATCGAACAACCCACCTTGGAAGAACGTAATGAAAAATCAACCAGTGGAGGATCTGTGACTTGTTTGTTTGGCACGTGCCCTCTTCGTTAGCATTATAACAAGTGGGATTAATTTATAAATCACATTAAAATAATGATAAACCTCATTCAAATCCCCCTCAATGACCACCCACCAATTCAAGAACTTGGAGAAGAGTCATGGAAATTTTTGAATTAAAATACAACCCCTACCTTGAGATACTCTAGAGACATCATGGTGGTGGAGAAATATTCCAAGTTTTGATGAAGCCGATGGCATTCATCAATCCCGGTTCGTTGCTGACCAATCTTCCATATTCATTGATGGAATGTGTCATTTCACTTTTCCAGAGGTTCCTCGCTTGATGAAGTCATGACAAAAACTCTACCCCAAGCCCCATTAAAATAAAGGGGGAGAAAGGTGAGTAAAATGCCAAGAAATTAATGTGGTTCATTAATTGACATGATTAATGTGGCACATTAATTACATGAGGGGTGGCTACGCAACCAAAGTTTAACTGGGCATTTAATATCCCATATATAAAAGCCTGACCACCTTCGTGGTCCCTGCCACCACCACTCAACAGGTGGTAGGAAATATGAAATAAAATAACAATTTTTATGTTATTATATTATTTCTTTAAAAATCTGCAAAAACTGTCTTTTTGTCCCAACCAACTGCAGTTGAAGTGAAGCTTCCCTTATGTCAATTCTGGCGCTGCGAATTCAATGGTGACCTCAGATTTCAATTTCGAGCACCAGTTCAAAAGTTAGAAAATGTTGTCTGTACGTTTACTTAACATACCATAAAAAAATTTCAAAAAATTATTAATAGTCACCCTTGACCCACATCGGTCAAGGTTAGGATCCACCTAAGGAGAACATGCCCTCATGAGAATAATGGTGCTCTCATATTTTCAATCCTAGATACCATTTAGAATTTAAGGATTTTGTAATAAAATAATTTTCACTTAATTATTTTATTTACAGCCAAAAACTAACTTCCACTAGTGGCTCATGTCATTCAATATTTGTATATGCCTAAGAAAAGAATACCCTCACGAGTTCAGCAGTCATCTCATATTTTTAATCTGATTTAATGTTCTTGAGTTATAATCATTTGAAAAATTAAATAATTTTATTTAATTATTATATTTATGGTTATGCCATTTTTGGGTTTTCTCACTGAAGGAATGCGCCGACTAAACATAAGTCGTGCCTAGGGTAAAACAGCCATCCTAAACCCAATAGTGTCCTTGAATTTCTGATTTGGGAACCTGTTTAGGAGTTATTCATCTTTTTTAGGAAAACTTCTCATGCATGTTATTTAAAACTCAACAATTTTTGATAGACAATTCTCGGCACTCCGAGCCTTGGTATCACGTGCCGTCAGATTTTGCGGTCTCTAAATATGTCTATAAAATAAAAAATACATACAAAAATTCCATGACATTAAATTCTCCCCACCTAAGGGCTTTACATACCCAAAATCCAAAATAATGGAAAATCAAACAAATGAGGTTATTGAGAATGAATATAAGCCTCTCACTCCCTTGGACTCTCCTAGAGATTCTCGTGCTGCCAATGAACTCACACCAGAGGAAACGACCACCCATGAAGGACCATCTCATGTCGATCCTTTATATCCACCAAGAACTCCATAAAAGTCTCCCCATCATCAAATTCCATCATTCCCTAGTCAATAAAGTGGGATGAATCATGCACATATCTCCCCAGCTATGGAACATGGGAAACATTATGCACCTAGTGAATCTGTGGGGGAAGAGTTAGGTGGTACGCCACCTCACCAACTCTGCTAAAAATAGGGAAAGGTATGATGAACCTCAGAGATAGCTTGTCGCCCCAGCCAAATCTCCACAGTACATGCCGGGGTGAGACCCGTATGAAGACATTGTCTCCCTCCTCAAGCTCTAAGGGTCTCTGTATCCTTTTAGCATAAGAATTTTGCTGGCTCTGTGCAGTCTTTATACCTGACCACCAGTTCTGATTTCGTAGGTCTTGGTACAACTTTTCCACACCAGGATGTACCGCCAAAGGGAATGTTTGGAACTCCCTCAACACCTCCTCTCATAGTTTCACTAGTTCCATGGTGCATCCTATGAAAAAGAAGATGTTTTCCACACCTATAGAAAATACTTCAAGTGCTTTCCCTGAAAATATTTGAGCACTTTAGGCCTCACAATCCACATCCCCAAGTTGTGCCTCCTGAAATTACTGAAGGAGTGGGAGAGTGACAATCATAAACTGGAGGTAAGATGATCCATAACCATCCATGAAGGATATCTATAATGCGGGTCATTGCTCCGCCACCACCCTCAGTAGCTGTAAAATAGATATCCTACTAAGTGTGTCTGCCACCACGTCCCCCTACTAAGAGTATTGATTATCTTGAAGTCGTAGTTTTGGAGGAACTCCAACCATTGCATTGTCTCAACAGCTGAAAGGCCTACAGACACCTTTCCATCCATGTGAAAGGCTACCCCTTTTATGACTGATTGATGTTCCCATCGACCCTTTGGTAGTGGGTAAACATTCTCTAAAACCACTCAGTTAATGTTTCGGTAATCCACACATAACCTCAAACACTAGGTCTTACTAAGACCTTCTTTTACAAGTCCGCAAACTAAAATCTCACCTCCCAGAGCTTAGTGGGAGGAATCCAATAGGCATTTGAAGATATCATTGTCATCCCTCAGTATAAGTCAAAGAAGAATTCCCTTTCCCTTTGGGGTGGTAATCCTAGAATCATCTTTAGAAATGGTGTTATCACACCCTTCCACTACTGTTGGGAACTGAAAACTCAAAACATTTGTTTCCACGAGGGTAAGGATTTCCGACTCAAGAGAGATTGGTTGCACCCTCATATGCCTGAGTTTATCTCATTCTTCCTATGATTCCTTTTTTGCTGACCAAGGAAAACCCCATTCCAACACTATAGATATACCAAATTCTTTTTCCTAAAACAATAAATCTGAGTATGAATTGTGGATGACCAGTCTATACCCAAACTAATGTCATAAGGCCTCGATGCTTCCACCAAGAGGTTCTAACCAAAACTCTCACCTCATAGGTAAGATAACACAGTTGGCATAAGTGTGATTATCGAGTATCCTCCCATAGGTATCTCCATACGTAATGGAAAATTCAACAGTTTAACTAGAAACTCTAGGTTTTGAACAAGATTCATGACAAGAAGGAATGATTAGCACCTATGTCTATTAATATGGAAGCTTGTAGTAGACACATACTATACCTAGAATCATTCCTGGAGCCATTGGGTCACACTCCTTGACCGCATGCATCTACTCCCTTCCCCTTTCCTCTAGCTCCCTGAGCCTGGAGGGGACCACATTAGGGTGGGGTTGTAACATATCGAAATGTGTACCACCTCCTACTATTCTCTAAGCTCCTATACCACGTCTACTACCATACAGATTCATCAGTCCCTATCACTTCCACTTTATAAAACATTTTACACATCCAAGTCTCTGAGACTAACATCAGTTTCCTGCTTACCCACTGTTAACATTCACTGGCAGTATCTAATCAGCCAAAAAACATTCAACCACAAAGGCTCTCTCTAACACCCTAACATAATTAGGAATGTATAGAAAAAAATGGCCTACTTGGATGTCCCTAAACACATCTTTCATGGAGGTCCGAGCCATAAAGAACCTTTCATATCATATTCATCAAGTACCTAGAATGGTCAGTACGCCTCAATGAGTACTCAGCTATTGACCTGTCATTCTGCCGATGTTGTAGAAGCTATTTGGAACACAAACCCCTTATCTTTTTATGGAAAGATACCCCTTCCTAGAGGAAGGTTCTCAAGCCTATCCATGGAAAATTCACCTCATCGAATGATTAAGGTAATCTAAACCCTATTATTTCCCTATTGATCCACAAAAGAGGCTAGCTTCTTGGGTCACCATCTGGTCTATTTGTGTATTGACCAAGCGAAAACCCATGCCATAACCCCCAGCCAGTTCTCATCTACATGGGGTTATATCTTTCTTTGAAACCTTAGAGGACTCTATCTCTGGAACTCTTGCAATGCGGTCAATCAGTGTCCATAGTCTTCTAGTGGGGTTGGTGACAACTACTACCATATGAGTGATGGTGCTGCTGGAACACCGCCAACAGTTATTTTCACTGCAAGAGGGCCATGTACCGATGCCTCATTATTAATTGAGCAGTCATCATGATCTCTCACTGGAATCATGGATAGTTGTGTACCCAGCAGAATCCCATAAAGAAACAGGTGGGATACGACTAAAAATTTATACCTGGTGAGATGACTCAAAGAGATCAAAAGAAAAACAACATTTCTAAAACACACTCAAACATTGTTTTTGTGCAGTGAGTCAGAAATCCAAATTCCGGGTCCTTGTGTATGGATACATCAGCCGCCACACCAACACTGGACTCCTCAGACTGAAAACCATACTCAAAACACATAACACTATAACTCCATTAAAATGATCAGAGTCCTTGTTATTCAGTAGAACCGACTCCTCTGATAAAACTTTGTCACGACCCATCCCTTGGGGCCTGTGTCATGACTATCCCAAGTTAGCCTTCCATTGGATAGGGGTTGGAGACTTGAACCAAAAAGGCATTTCCCTATAATGGGAATTCATTTCCATTAAACCTATACACACACAGACATGGAAAACTATGCACAAGCAAAGAACAATGGAAGAAGTAAGGTGTATCCACAACTAAAACCCACCACTAAGTGTAATAGTAAATACTGAAAGTGATGGGGCCAATATATAAGCTTAACTAAAATGGAAAAACAATAAAAAGGTAAAACATCTCCTTAGGTCCTCCACCAAGGATCCTACCTGAATGGTTGGTATAACTCATCACTACGGTTCTCCAAAACAACTGGCCACCTCTGTACACCATATGTCAACCACCTATGAGCTTCGTCTGGACCTAACTCTTCAAGGCTCAGTCATGTTGTCTGTTGTCTGCTCAAGACACAACAAGATGCGGGTGAAGCCCGTGAATGGTTGAGTATAACAATACCTAGTAGGGACCCCGAGACCCCCTAAAGTCTCTCATAATTCAATAAAGGAAAACCAAAAAACATTAGCTCAATCACAAAGCACAAAGAAATAGACACCACTAAAACCAGGTATAACTGAGTACTGTAGTGCAAAAGAATAGTAGTAAAAAAAGATCATCTTGTTCTTTCAAAAGGCATCATTTTTGATCCACACAGGATCAATATGTAATAACCCTCACAAGACCCACACTGGATTTAATGGTTTTTAACCACACAAGATTAGTAGGTGCTGATTCACACAGAATCACTCGGTGCTGATTCACATAGAATTGCGAGGTGCGGATTCACAAAGAACCGATGGGTGTTGATTCACACAGAATCGCTCGATGCTGATCAACACTGGATCGCTCTTTATTATTTACGTCTTAGCAAGCCATATGATGCCCGCTCATAGTACACTTGATTCTGGGAGAAACCACTCCTCAAGGCATCAGATGTATTTCAACCAGTACGAAGTCCCGCAAAGAAGTTACTCCATGATCAGTCATGTCATAAGGGTTCCAATGCAAAAGATGGTGAATCAACTAGACGCCTGGTCTCTATGTTATTGTCATTTTAGTGCCAAGGGCCTAGTTGGACTCAGAGTGTATCCAACTCTTTCGTACTCTATATTTCTCCAAAACTCTTTTGAAGTATCTGAAAAGGATTGTCTCACATCAAGGATCCCAAATTCGCAAAAGGTTTTTCAAACAAATGTCTGGTTCGCAAGATATGGTTATTTAAATGTAACTAGGCCTGAATGGGCCCAAGCCCGGTCGAGCTGACCAGGCTTGGGTCGAATCGACCTGGTCCAGGTGGGATGGGCAGCGGTGGGCTCGCCCCGCTAGGTCGCGGACCAGATTGGCCCACTATTTGGGTGTGACCCACAAGGGGATCATGAAATCCACCTTCTGAACGGCTCAATGAGGCGTTTTTCTTATTGATTGGCAATGCTAGGTGGTGCCGCCTCATCTCCCGTGGGACCCGTAGGGGCAGGTCCCTCCTTTTCTGTGGCTTCGTAGCCCGACCTGCTTGCTACGGCGTGCGACGGTGCGCCGCCTCCCACCTCCATGGCTGGCCAAGTGTCGGATGCCCCTTTGGGTCCGCCGCGACACATAGAGTCACTGCCTTCTTCTACGGCTGGTGAGCGCCATCCTCTGCCTTCGCCACCGGTGCCAGTCACTGGTGTCACGCCGAAGATTCTTCCGCGGACCATCGGGTGAGCTCTGGTGGTCTGTTCATCCTTCCGTACATGCCTATGGCCCTCCCAAGATGCCATTGTTGTTGTGCGCAACTCGGTTTCAAGGTTCCTTCAAGTTGTATAATCTTCCTTCAAAGAAAATAATGAAAAATCAAGCGGCGAAGGGTCAAGACCATGTTCGTTTGGCCCGCATCCTCTGCGTTAGCATTATTACAAGTGAGAGTAATTTATATATCACATTAAAATAATGATAAACCCCGTTCAAATCCCCTACAATGAAAACCCTCAAATCCATGAATGAGGAGAAGAATCGTGGGAATCTCTTGAATTAAAAGACAACCCCACCCTCGAGATTCTTGGGAGACGTCGCAATGGTGAAATAAGATTCCACAATTTGATGAAGCCGATGGAGTTTGTCGATCCCGGTTTGTTGTCGCCCGATATTTCATTTCCATCGGTGGAAGGTGTCACATCACTTCACTAGTAGTTCATCAATTGATGAAGTCATGTAAAAAATTCTACCCCAAGCCCTGTTTAAATAGAGGGGAAAAGGTGAACAACGCACTGAAGAATTAATGAGGTTTGTTAATTGACATAATTAATGTGCCAAAATAATTACACGAGGGGTGGTTATGCAACCAAAGAGTAACTGGGAATTTAATATCCCATTTTTAATATTCTGACCACCACCGTGGTCCCTGCCACCACCGCTCAACAGGTGGTAGGAAAAATGAAATAAAATAACAATTTCTATGTTATTTTATTATTTCTTTAAAAAGCTTCAAAAACTAACTTTTTTAACTTACCAACTGCGGTCTAAGTGAAGCTTCCCTTAATTGAATCATAGCACTGCAAATTCAACGGTGCCCTTAGATTTCAATTCCAAGAAACGGTTCAAAAGATAGAAAATGCATCCCACACGTTTATTGCACGTATCTTAAAAAAAAAATTAACAGTCACCCTCGACTTGTATCCATCGAGGTTAGGCTCTGCCTAAGGGGAAAATTTCCTCACGAGCTCAACTGTACTCTCGGATTTTCAACTCGAGTTGCTATTTATAAGTTAATGATTTTACAATAAAATAATTGTCACTTAATTATTTTGTTTGTGGCCAAAAACTAAGTTCCACTGGTGTCCCATGCCTTCCATTATTAGTATATGCCTAAAGAAAGCATGCCCTCATGAGTTTAGCGGTGGTCTCGTATTTTTAATTTGATTCACCATTCTTGAGTTATAAGGATTTGAAAATTAAATAATTTTTTTTAATTATTTTATTTAAGGTTATTCCATATTTGAGTTTTCTCACTAGAGGCCTATGCCGACTAAACTTATGTCACACCTAGGGTCAACCTGCCATACATAATGCAATTTTGTCCTTGGATTTCTGATATGGGGACCCGTTTAAGAGTTATTCATGTTTTTTAAGAAAACTTCTCACACACGTTATTTAGAGCTCAACAATTTTTAACGGACCATTCCAGGCACTACGGGCCTCATAATCACATGCCGTCAGATTTTGCGGTCTCGAAATATTTCTATATAATAAAAAACATTATATGGAAATTCCAAGACATTATATTTTAGTTCTTCGGGAATGGAAAATTCACCATCATTCCATGGAGTAATAGATGGCGCTAGAATTGATCATGGTACAAAAAAATGGTGATATTTTTCACAAGGAATGGAATAAAATTATGTAATTATGTATTCTTGTGAAAAATAATTCAGCTTTAGGAAAATTTTCATTAAACCCAAAAATGTTATCCTAGTACCTTAATTTTTTATGAATCAAGTGGATCTTAAGATCATCATAGATTTATGGTTGTGTGATCATTAACTTTCTTATCACCATGTTCTCTCTTACTCTCCATCAGAACATGATAGATAGATTTCTCTTACATTCCCATGATATCAACTACCACATATGTTCGCCTATGCAGAAACCTAGTTATGAGTTACTTTGGGTAACCATTATGTTTATATATCTCCCTTTTTAATGGAGGGTTTAGTATTCATTTTTTCAATATGGGTTTCACTAAAAGGAACTTTCATGTATTAAACCATTGATAACCTAGATTATTTTTATGGGTGAAATTCATTTTATGTTGGTTCGAATGTAACACCACAAGATTTTTTTAAATATTTTTTCTTTGAAAAAATTTAAGCTATTCGATATTTTTTATTTCACGGAACATTGAATATAGCTTATATTATATGAAAGAACAATGTTATTCTTGTTTTTTATGCAAAACCTTGTTGAGGATTCACTATATGAAACACATATATTGAATTGGTGTATAGGACACCCTATTTTCAGCTTACGTTACACATAATCACATGATCTTTCGATAGCTTGTATTTCACACAAGACCTAGTTTTACCAAAATACAATGTAATATTAATAATATTATTAAAATATTATTATCATTTCTACCTATTCATTGAAATGAAGTTTATTAATAAGATAAATTAAATTATTAAAATACAGTTTACACATGTATATAAGAAGAATTATTTGGTGACCAATTAACTATAAATAAAAATAAAACCCTTCTAAAAATGATGGATTTTTTTACAGGAAATCATTATTTATGAAATCTATCATTTTTTAATTAATAAATTAACTAGACCATTTTTTATAAATGATTTTAATGAAATATATATTATATGTTCATTCAAATAAATAACATTCAATTTATGTGTATTCTAGAAAAGTAATAAGAATAAAACAAATTCTATGCATAATGATATATATTTTTCTAAAAGGAAATTTTAACACTATTTAATGGTGCGCCTATTTCAAATCTATATTTTGATGATTTTATAAATAAAAATTGATAAAATAATCATCATTATTTAATTTTTATTTTAAAATATTTCATATGGTTAATATTTTGTATTTTTTTATAAGTTTCAATTTTTGTATGAATAGTGAAAATACTAAATTTAAATTCAACAATGAATTTTCTTATAATTTATTAATATTTTTAAATTATATATTAATTAATTTAGTGTATAATTAGATTAATTATACATAAATTAATACAATTTAGCTCATCATAATCAGTTTTACATTAGAATTGGATATAAAAATATTTCAACCTTATGAATGTTTTTTACTTGAAAAACACGTTGCCTCATCTCATATATAAGAAAAATTTTAAATTAATTTCTTCCACTTCTCTGATTATAATTTTAAAAAATAGATTCTATATTGGGAATATACATAATTTATAATGTCTAGTGAGGGAAAAAGGTTTTTTCCGATAAATATGTGTAAATATAAATAAAATTAATTACAACAATTAAGATAAAAAATAGCTTACTTAGTGGTTAATATTTAACTTGAGGGAAAAAATAACTTTGAAACATGACCAAAATCCATTTTATAGCCATATTTAGAACATAAAATCACTAGTATAGAAAATGGACCATTATTAGAGGTGCATGATTTAAGGAAGACCTCTAATTAGTGTATACGTTTTTATATTTACAAGACTGCTTCTCCTCATCCCCTATAATGGCATACATCCTCCCCCACCCTCACTTATTCATGAATATAAATCCCTATAGATCATAAAAATCCTTTCCATATATGAACAAAAATTCCTTCCTATCATCCTAGAATCATCACTTTGGGAATAAATCTATCAAAGTAAGTCTTTTAGTGAAAATCATAAAAAATTACCCAAGGAAGAGGTAAAATCATTCAATAAGAAAATTTGATTTATTTCATTATCCATACCTTATATTATTCTTATTCCATGATTATATAATTACATCAGTGTCATAAATATTCTGATATTATATAATGTTATGGTTTCGACCTATAATCACAAACAATACATCAAATGGGATACGCAATCACAGTTCGTGTGTATGATGTATTACCGCCTCACGAATACATGTCTACCGTTCATCTATTACCACATTTCAAGGATGAGAATAATTTTTGAAAAAATGTTTTTATATGATTTATATGATATTTTATTTATTATTAAACTAATAATATATAACAAATAACATCAGGATTTCCATTTTGTGAGAATACGATAACTTTGTTTGTAGACATATGGATTACCGCCTCCTCAATGCGATGTGATTAGTTCACACTTTACAAGGAATATAATAAGTATGGGTTTAGTAAAAATATATGATATATATGAAATAATAATTCTAATATAATTATAACATGTTTCTACATATATTTCTTTTGCTTTATTTCTTTCAATATGAGAAGAAAACAGAAAGAGATTTCATGCATACATATAGCCTACAATCCCCATGAACGGTGTATTCCATTTCAAATTAATATATTTTATGGATTTTTATAAATTCTTAGGTGTTAAATATATAATATATTAATATTTTTTTATAAATTCTATAAATATTTAAATCATTATCTAAGTAAGAGGATCAAGAATAACAAGTCAAAAAATATATGGAAAACCAAGTGGATATTACAAGAAACATAACATTAACATGGAATTGATAATAAATATTCAATATAAATTGATAATAAAATACTATATGGTGTGATATATAAGAATATAATTATTTTGTATATTTATAATAAAATTAATATCATTATACATGAGGTTTGAATGTGTACAAAGAAATTCATGAAAAAAGGTAAGAGTTTTCTCATCTCACTTTTATTTCTGTTAGATATATTCTATATTCACTAATTATTGTTGTTGTATGGTGTGTGTATACTAAACTATGATATGTTATATCAATAATTTAATTTATTTCCTGATATTAAATGTTTTAATTTATGCAGTTATTTCATGAATCTCATGTTTCAAATGTTACTCAAGTAGTAAGGGGGTTTTTAGTCTCAATATTATTTCCATGAGGCTTATGTAATATTCACCACTCTTTTCTTCTATGTGGTGTATATACTAACCATGAATGAATTATATGATTTATAATTTTAAATTTATGGGTATTTACAAATCCATTTTATTATATCTATTTCATGTGGTTTATGGTTCAAAATTTACTAAATCAGTGAAGTAATTTTGTCTTTATTTGACTTGTTTGAGACACATACCACGTTTTTCACCTATAACCTTATACTATGTGTATATAATTCCCTTTTACACATTAGATCATTAATTTAATTCTTTTAATGATACTTAATTCTTCATTTCATTTTATTCTTTAATGGGATTATGATTCAATGTTACCTAAGCGGTAACAGTTTATTTGTACAATCTCATCGCTTATCCAAATTGTTTATGATTATACTTTCATTGATGAAATATTATGATCTATATCAGAAGAAATTACATGAATTTTCATCTAATCTACTTATTCATGATATCATTATGTAATGTTACCATTTTCCATCTCTTTCGTACATAAGATAATTAAGAAAATATTTTTAAGAAAATTTGACCTCATTTCTCTCTTTGGTTGGACATGTATTTTATTCCAAAACTGTTTTTTATAAAAATATTGGAATAAACATTTTTAAATTATCATTTAAGATAGTTATCAAGTAAAATTATTTTAAAATTGTTTTTTTTTAATTTTATAAAATGGTTTTCAAATATTCCTTTATACGTCTTCAGATTCTTTTATAATAAAATGGTTTTCAAAATGTTTTATGATTTAAAAGTGTTTTTTTTTCTCTAGGAGGAAAGGATATTTTCCTACAGAAATTTTTTAAATGATTCATAAAATCTTATTTAATTATTTTTTAATTTTGTTATTAAAAAAATTATTTTTCAAATGTTTTATGTTTCAAAAAATGAATTTCATAGAAATTTTATTTTGTATAAGAAATTTTTTAAGTGATCTTTCAAAAACCATATCCATCTAGGATGTCGTCCGTATATATTGATTATGATTTAATTGGGATATGATCCTTGGATACCACTCAGACTCTTTCTCAAAATGGTTTATGTTTTTATGGAATTATGTTTATGGAATCTGTTTCTTTTCCAGGGGTCAATTATGTTTCAAAGATATTGTTATGAAACCTTTTTCTTTTAAAAAGGCTAATCACATTGCAATGAAATTTTAATTAAAACCATTTCATTTCCCTATATCAATCATGTTTTGAATGAATTATTTTTTTTCTGTTTTTTTATGATGATATGAGAGCTCATGGTACTTATTCATGTTTTGGTTCATTGAAATTCCCTGTATGATGGGGAGACCTATACAACATTGGGTATGCCCATTGCATTTTATATGATTAGGTGACCCAGATATCACCGGTTATATTGGTTATAGATTATATGACGGGGCTCCTGAGATAGTTTCAGGTAATCCCATTACAACATATATGATAGGGATGACCAGATAGTGTCAGGTGGTCCTGTTATAACTTACATGACTGGTAGGACCTATATCCCCATCCATTGAATTGGGTAAAGATTTACATCTCATGAGACTAAAATGGTTGAAATGGGGAGTCAACCCAGTTTTTTACAGGACTTTTCTACTAATATAGTCTTGGGAGTGAACCTTGACTACTAAGATGGTCCTGGGAGTGAACCTTGAATACTAATATGGGAAGAAGGTGTAACATATTCCACTATAAAGAAAGGGATTTCACTCGGGATGCTAGCATGTCTCTCCCAGTAGGTGCTTCCCCCAAAAAGTTTCTTGATATGTTTTTACAATGATCCTTGACTTATAGGCAATGATTTTATATTTTTATGTGTATTCCATAAGTCTATGTCTTATGATAGTGATATGATTTCATAACTCATTCTATTTTATTTCCTTGTGATTAATGTCATATGAACATATTTCCTTTATTACAGGACTCATGATTATGATATTTGATATACAGGGTATGATATACTAATGTTTTTCTTATGTTCTCATACCATCATGTATATGTTAAGATTATGTATCTCCTTTATTTTTACCCATATAGAGCATCTGAGCTCACCCTTTCATATGTTTTCTTCCTTAGGTTATGAATAATAGTTTTAAGTAGGAGTACAAAATGGGTATATCATTACTATATATACTGAATATCATTCATTAAATTAGAAGAATATGTTCAGTATTCCCAAATATACTTATCTATTACGGTTCTCAAGAATATAATTTTGTAATGTGCTAAATATTCATCTAAATTTATGTAATATCCATATATGATAAGACTGGGTAGTTATAGAGAACAATTTGAAAACTTAATATCCTCAACTTTTTTTATTTTGTGATTTTTGGGGAGAAAATCCTTAAATGGGGGAATAATATAGTGTCCTAGATTTTTTTTGGTAAGATATTGGGATATTTTTTTTAGTGTTTCTAAATATGGGTACTAAGATGGCGTGAGATTTTGAGGCCTGGTGATCCCTAAATTGTTGTCTAAAATATATTAAATATATTAATATCACGTAGGTCTAATTTTTAAAAAACCTATATTGAAAACCAATTTGAGTCTCGGATCAGAAATATGGGTCCCTTATTTAGTGTAGAGCACAATATTTACTTTAGATGAGACATAATCCTTGGCGGCATCATTAGTATTTGAAAAACAATTCATGGGTGCAAATAATAAAGTAAAATATATTTATTTATTTATTTATTTTCATTGAGGTAGAAACCCATTTTTCCTCTATAGCGATATGGTTATGTGAAAATTTTTTGGTTCACCACAAAACCCTAAATCCATTGTAGAAAGTGTATTATTGGGTGAAAAACAACCATATCGTATATTAAGGATATTTGTGAAATGAAATTCAATGATCTTATAACTGATAATGATGTGGGTTCATTCTTTATCAGCAATCAATCCATGTCAAGTTATCATTTTTTTGGATTTTTCCTCATTTTCTTATTCTATAATGAAAGAAAATCAATCGGCCAGTGGATTAATTCATGGGTAAGTCATATTGTGGTTGTATGTTTATTTGTAGTGAAAACAAGAAAAAAAAATTAGATCTTCATTATTCATTCTAATGGAAATGAATCCAGGATAACCTAAATATGTTTGAGATTTGTTCCTCTTGTTTTTCTTGGTTTTCCCACACCATTATTATCTCATTCATCATTGGAATTTATTATTTTTTTCTTCAAAAAATACTATATAATAAATAATTACACAACTATTTCTTTGTGCAAAAAAACTAGTATAAAATATTTGTGTTCGGCTAGATAATTGGATCAATATATGATGATGGTGATTACATATTAGGGATGAATTTAAATACCCTGAGTTTGAAGGGGTGTACATATGCAATTAGATGCTACAGTGCATGTTTCCCAAGCAGGGAAATTATTAGAAATATGATAATCATGACGAAAAACTCAAATGGATTGAAACCCATTTTTGTTGAAAAGGTTTTCTATGAGTCCATGAAGATCACGAGGTGCTGGTGAAATCACATGAATAGGTTTGGGATTCCTGAAAATATAGGGATGCAAAGAGTGTAATCCAGAATTGCATATCATGTGAGACTCCTTGATGGGTGACCAGTTTTTTGGTGTAGATATAAATATCAAAAATTGTGTGACTCCATCACATGATGTATTACCCTTTCTGATAAGCTCGACATGTATAGGGTGTATATGTATAGGAGCACTCATGGAGTTATATTTGATGTGTTCCATTCCACATGTTTTTTACACCATGGAATGTGGTCTGACGTGTATACGGAGTACATGAAAAAGATAACATGTTTCCCCACAAATATTTTATTACAGACTACATGAATTGTACATAGGAAAGTACAATGGCATGGGAAAGCTACATTATGAGTGCCATCGCAGACACATACACACTGTGTACCAATGAGATTCTCCTTGTATTGTTGAATAGTGCATTCCCTATGAGTTCATGATGTGGGAATTTATAGGATTAATAAGACACATTATGACCCATAGGGACTTTTCATATATTCCTTTGAGGATAGGTTTAATTCCCCATTCTCCTCAATTCAGCATCATATTGTTCTTCATTGAGATTCCTCAAACCATATTCAGTTGATTGTGTTCTCTTAGTCCATTCTAATGATTGATCGGTATAGAATCATGTTCCTATCATAGAGGGTGACCTTGATGTAGTTGTATGATGATCAGGGTAGTGTGGGTGAGGTCCTTTATTCTAGAGTGAGTTGTCTCAGTCCACTTTGATATATATTTCAATGGCTTGGATAATGTATCCATTAGAGCGGCATAGAGTAATCCCAATGCCCATGATTCTTACTTAAATGGGGTTGTTTGGAATTGGCATGGTCAATATTTACTTGGACATCAATACCCTAAATTGGTGTTGTTTCCTGTAGGTTCTGGTGTCCCCCCTAGTGATTACTACAAATTAATCCCTTATTTGTGTATTAAGATTTTATTGCCTTGATATGGTATTATTCTGATGGAGTGTGTTTCTGGTTTGAACCCTATAATATTCTATATAATTATTCTTATCTAGACATGATTACCATGACCATAGGGATGTGTTTCATCAATAGCAGTATATCTCAGGTAGATATTCCTACTGGATGAGATCGAATCTGGAATGATTGTCGAAATGGAGGTATATATTTTGGAGTGTGTTCTTCCAGATAAGTGTTATATTTAACCACTAAGAATAAATCCAAGTCTAGAAATTGCATCTATGATCTTACCTTTTGTATGTTTTTATATTATTATTATTATCTAAATGTTTTATTGTATTTCTCTCATAATGATTCCTATATACTATGATGAGCTGACTACACTTGGAGAATTATGTCTTTTTATTTCAGGGTGTCCTACTAGGTATTTTTATGGTAACTCCTTCATAGGCTCTACCTTCACATGTGATGTCTTATGTAGACAAAAAATTTCATTATGGAGTCCTTGGGGGACTAGGAGAATGTGGAGATAGTTTGTACTATCCAGAGAAAGGTGTCTACCTTTGTTTCATTGAACAGTTGTCCCCTCCTTTTGAGTAGGACAAAAATTATTTATAGAGTTTTGTGGGAATGTATTTGTACCCATTTCAGGTTTTCTAGTACTTTTTTGGAATAATCTTATAGTGGGATTGTAGATTGGTGCATTCATTATTAATTGTAATTTTACATTTTATCATTGTTTGGTATATGAGATATGTTTGTGTGTGTGTGTGTGTGTGTGTAGGTACTTTGGGATAATACCTCTCATGTGTGTGATATTCCTACTAGGTGCTAAATTCCATGCTTTGGTCTATCAAAGGTATGCATGGGATAGTTATGGGTTGGACCCTGGTGGGTTAGGTCATGATATTACCCATGGAAGTAATGTTGACCACTTCTTTGGTGGTATAAAACCAAATCTAGGAAATGTTTTGTCATTTATAGACATTTAAAACTATGAATAAATTATTTTATTTGACCTAAATGTTGATATAGAGATCAGATAATGTCAAGGGGGTCTTGGGATTGGATATAAGAAATTGATAGTGGATTTTCATTCTTGTTATGCGATTTAAAATTCTCATTGGTTTGAGAAATTTCCTCATCCCAATTTTCGAATGTGGTGAAAAAGGTATCTTGTAATGTTCCTATTGGGGATAAGAAAATTCATTATGTTTATGAAAGGAGTATAGATAGTTATTTTTTATCAGAGAAACCCTGCAATATGATGGAAGAAAGGAATTCACCAATCAAATAACATCCTTTCATCCATTATTTCAACTACATGGAACACAAAAACCATGAAAATTAATTTTATAATCTATGGTTTGTCTATAGTAACTAATGACAACAACCCCTATGTCCTTTGTGAAATGGAGAGCATATTCTATCAAAACATTCGTGGTGGGTCTCTATAATGAAATGATGATAATTATGCTAGATATTTATTCAAGGACAGTGAACATTCTATTTTATTAATATTCTATAAATTATTTAATTTCACCCATGTTCTTCAAAACTATTAAAAACCACCTTAAAACATATAATTTGACTTATCAGTTATTATAGTAAATTGGTCAATTGTTGTATCCCATGTATATAAATCATCACATATATAATTTTTTTGGAATAATTTCTCTGAAAACATTATGACACTCCCCTTTGTGGAATATGATACAATTCTAGGCATGTAAGGATTTCGTTATAAAGTGCCAACACAAATTTTCTAGAGAAGGAGATCATCCTACGTATCAAAAATCACCCTCTGATTATATACAACCTAAAGTGGCAGGATCAATTTTATTTGGTACCAACATATAATGTATGGATATTATTTTCTTTGGACTAATCTTATCTATCTAAAATGATTGAGGCAGAAGAAAATATCATCCTTGATGACATTACCATTGTAATGGAATTCAATGATGTGTTTTCTGAAGAACTACTTGGTCTTCCTCCTATTTGTGAGGTTGAATTATCAATCATTATCATACTTATACCTTTTTAAATATCCAATACTACATATTGAATTTCCATTGATGAACTAGATGAGGTTAAGAAACAATTTACATGAGAATATGGAGAATGAGTTTATACATACATGTGCTCCATCATGGGTTGAACTAGTACTCTTCATCCAGAATAATGATGGGTAAATGTTCCTCTGTATTGATTATCATGAGCTCAACAAGATCACGATGAAGAACAAGTATCACCTTCCACATATTGATGTATTGTTAAATTATTGATATGGATCCCATTATTTTTCTAAGATGGTTTTTTAGTAGAGATATTATCACGTAATGGTGAAGATAGAGGATTCCCCTATGAAATCATTTCATATAAGTTATTGGATCTAAAAGTTCATACTCAATACATTTTGACTCACTAATTATCAAAAAAATCACTTAATGAAAAGACTCTATAGGGGTTTCTTAAATAAATGTGTTTTAGTATTAATATATTATATTCTTACCTATTAAACCATAAATGAGGAATATACAGAATATTTACATATAGTACTAAAGACTACATGGAAGGAAATGTAATACGAAAAGTAAACTAAATGTGAGTCATTGTTGAAGTATGGAACTATATAGGGGAATGTTATCACCAAAAAATAAATATACTGTGATACTTCAAAAACTCGTGAAATTTATGGATATAAAAGGCCAACATCTATGCAAGATATTTTTTTCTTGGATTATCTGGGTAATATCATTTGTCTGTGATAAAGTTATCATGATTATCTATCCCATCAACCTTGATACATTGGGATGGGAACATGTTTGTCTGAATTGATGATTATAAATAAATATTTAACATGCTTAAGAAGAGGCTAACCACTGCACCTGTGCTCAGATCCCCCCCCCCCCCAACAGTGAAGGAATTTTTATCTACAGTGATGAATCCAAAATGGACTTGGTTATGTATTCATAAAAGATGATAATTTGATAGCATATACATGTATCTAATTTATGTTACATGTGTATAACTATCAAACATATGATATAGAATTTTTTGTTTTGATAATAATTGTTAATATTTGGTGACTTTTCCTTTATGGGGAGAAGGGTGAAATATATACGAACTAGAAAAGTAACTAGTATATATTCACACAAAAAATCAATATGATCCAATGGGGTGGGTTACAGATGATAAAGGATTGTGTTTTTTTAATCCACTGCCATGTTAGGAAAAAAAATGTGGAATATTCCCTCTATTGAATGAATACCGCAACTCTATCTATGATGAGTACCGGAAGGGATCCAATCATCATACAAATTCAATAGATGTATATGATAATAATAAAATAAAAATTATCCTACAAAACACAAATGAATACTCAAACATATATTAATTAGTGGTCATGGAGGCCCCAAAATATGATGAGTTTCTATATTAGAAGGTAGCAAGTATTATGGGCGTTAAATTTACTAAAGTTTGAATTATAATAATTGGATCACAAAAATATGCCCCATCAAGAAAAAAACTACAAAGAAAACTTATGGATGATTCACATAGCTTATCCTTCTATATCCAACCAAGAAACACTAAGATGTGTAGAAACAAACATTTATGGTCTAATTAAATGAATTTGGATATTTTAATTTTTCTATCTCGATTCTTGGTATCTAAACAAGTAATCACTAGTATAATACAGCCCAATAGCGACTGCCAAAAGCGGTCGCTATAGGTCTTTAGCGACCGCTTTTGGCGGTCGCATTTTCTCGGTCGGTAAAAACCTTTAGCGACTGCTTTTGGCGGTCGCTAAAGGTCCTTTTAAAAATAGCTGGTTTCATGTGCCCGGGATATTAGGTGGGCGTGACGCCGGACACGCGGGAACTGTACAGTGGACGCGAGGAGGAACCAGAGCTTGAGTCGTCGGCCATGGCAGACCTACGGCGGCCGGAGGGAGGGGCGGGTGTAACGACATGTGAAGGAGGGGTGGCTGGAGGGTTTTAGGGTGATGGCGTGTGAGGGAGGGGTGACCGGAGCTGATGAGAGATGGCGATGGCGGTGACCGAGGGTGGTAGGGCGACGGCGGGGCGCGACAGCAGGCATCACCGGTGGCAGTGGTGATTTTGAGGAAGACAACAATGATGGGGCGGGAAAAATCCCGCCCATTTATTTCAGTATTAGCGACCGCCAAAAGCGGTCGCTAATACTTTCAATAGCGACCGCCAATGGCGGTCGCCCGAACCCAGAGGCGCAAAAACCGATTTTCTTAGTAGTGAATGGTGTAATGAAATAAGTATAATAGTATGATAGAACCATTTCCCATAGCAATATGTAAATGGGAAAATATAAAAAATAATTTCATCTCAGGACTCCCCAATACACTTAATGGAAATAAATCCATTTGGGAGGTAGTCTATCACCGAACAAAGTTGGAACATTTTATTTCTATCAAGGAATATTTTCCTCTCGATCAACTCTCATTGATATACATAATATAAATGGTAATGTTTCATGGAGTGACACTCTATATTGTATCAGATTGGGATATGAGGATTACCTTGATGTTTATGAGAAGCCTTCAGAATTATTTGGATATAGATATAGGATTATTCATTTTCTATCACCACCTAAAGGATGATCCATCTGAGGGGACTATTCAAACTCAAGATGATATGTTGAAATCATGTTCAACATATTTACCAGGATTTTTTTGATGAGAATATTTCCATAGAGGTGTTCTAATATTACAATTATTTCCATTATAGCATTCAAATTAGACCATATAAATATCTGTATTGGAAGAGGTGTTAAAATCAAACATGTTTGAATGAAGTTAGAGATCATAATATTGTCGAACCTGATCTTATCCATGACATGACAGACAAGGTTCAAACAATCTAGTTTCATATGAAATCTACTAAAATATGATAGAAAATATTTACCATCAATATTATTTGATACATGGATTTTATGGTCAAAGGTAATTCATTCCTTCACATATCACCATGGAATAATGTCATGAGGTTTGGGAAGAAGTTAAATATTAGTCCCACATACATCGACCTCTTTTACATCCTTAATCACATTAGTGTAGTACAATGTTAAATAGAACTCCCTTTTAATATATCTTAAATACATTACGTGTTCCATGTATCCCTATTATGAAAGTGCATACTAAACCCCTCACATATACTTAATCCAAGGATAGTCTCACTAGAGAATGATATTTCATCCAAGGAGTGTTTGATGATGGTCATAGATCATAAATATAAGGTTCTATGAAACAATACAACCTACCTGGTCAAAGTGTTTTGGAGGAACCACATATTGGAGAAAGTTACATGGGAACTAGAGGAGGTGATGAAATGGACATACCCACATCTATTTTTTCTTATTAAATAAAATTTTCATGGATGAGATTTATGAATACTTGAATAATGTAATGATTACAACATATATAAATGGAATACCTTTTTTAAACAAGTGAATATCTTATTAAGAAATGAAATTATATATAACATACTCACTGTATTAGTTATTGTAAAAAATTATAAGATATAACCTATCGGATTTATAATACCATTAAATATCATAACAATAGATAATATATCCATGTCCTGCGATCATTATGATAAGTGTATATTAAGGGCCATGATAAATACAATTGACATATAATAATGAAGAGATGACCTCAACCAGTATGATTGTACCATATAAATCATATTTATTAAAAATTATAAGAGATATAGAATCACTAGGAATTTACATTGATCAATCTCATTATAAGATTCAATAACTAAAACGTGATTAGAACCATTTGTGGTAGAACTTCATGCTCACCGCGATCATGACCCAAACCATATTCACCAAACCACCGAATGAAAATATCACCATTACACACCTTAAACTTAGGGGATTTGTAATTGTAATAATGGGCTATGTTTATAAACCCTTATAGTTTGAAATTTTATATTTTATATTTAATTATAAAATGATTATATTTATTACTTTTTAATATTATTTTTTAAATTATTAGATAATGTTTTTGAAAAAAAAATTGATTTTGATACGATTAAACATAAATTATATTTTTGGAAATTGAATAGTTTCAATCAAGAAATTTTTTTTAAATGAATTAAATATATTTTTTGAATAAAATGGTATTTTGATATGATGTTATTATTTAGTAATATTTATTAAATATCAATCATTATATAATTTTATGTTGTCAAAACTAATTTTTACAAAGGTTGGAAAAAAGTTATTATCAAAAAATCATTATTTCATAATAAATGTTGATTTTTAATCTAAAAGTGTTATTTAAAATAAATATATAACTATTTGGATAACATAAATATAATTCTGAAATTATCACAATGAAATTATTGGATTTTTATTTTTTCATAATTTTTAAGAATGTAATTTTTTGGGTTAAAATTAAATAGTATTTAAATCTATGGTATGTATCAAGACAACATCCAATACATGAAGTGATGTTATAAATAAAATAATGAGTATTAAAAACCATAATTATTTTTTCCCTTTGAAATAAATATCTTTAAGGTTATATGATTAATTTAATAAAATCTTAATTAATTCTCATAAAACTATATTATATTTTAACGTTTTAAAATCAATTATATATAATAATGACTCACTTATACATCAGAAAGGGAATTATTTTAATTTATTGTGTTCTTATCCATATAAAATTATGAAACCCGCTTCTATTTGGAATAATATTATGGAAAAAAAATAGGAATTTTTGTGGTTTTGATTACATTATCATACAGATTCCAAAACCTATGTTTGGAAACTAATAATAATGCCTCCTCTCATTTAAAATATAAACTCACCCTACATTCCATTAATATTCACTAAAAAGTATTGTATAAAAACATTAATCTTTCCTCCCCACTCAAGAGGCCCCCAAGGTGTTCCCAAACACCTAATAAGCTCCTCCCATGATTCTAGAATCATCCTATCAAGGAAATGGATCCGATACTTTTCTAATTTATTCAAAAAACTTATTTATGTTATGCCTTATGATTTAAAATTTTTCAATTTGGGATATGTTTTTAAACACCCCTTATTTTCCTTATTATTCCAAATTAATTTTAGACATCTTTATCTCTCATTTACCCCTTCTATAAACCGTTATGTACACCCATTTTTATACCAAAAATTGTCCTGTTATTTTTCTAGGATAATAATTTGCATGGTAAATATCCATATCAATATACAATAATGGGTACTAACCTAGTTTTACCTATCCCTCATTGATTGGTTAATTACTTTTATATAAACCACCCTCTATAATCAAGGAATTAAAATTTTCTAAATGTAACGTTATTTTGTATGATCTATGTGGCACACTTATTTTTGTACGTGATATGAAAGTCACAGTTAGACCCAAATTTATATGTCCCTACAATGCAATGGATATTTTTTTATCTCATGATCATCAATTTATGGTCCATATGATGTTATCAAAGTCAAAATATGTTGTGATGACTATGATAATATCCTTGAATTATGTTTATGATTTCATTATTATGTTACTTCAATATTCCTATTATTCCTTTATATTATTTTGTTATATCATATATCATTATTTAATATTATGAATTCACCCCTCTTATGTTACCTTTATATGCCTCCTGTCAAACATGTTCTACATTACCTTTTGTTATGTATTGTTTATCACCTAACTGAGATTTTTAGCTCACCAATTTCTTATGTACATCTCTAGTCTATATTGTGTGGTGTTAAAAGTTCCAAGGAATTTAATATCATGTTTCAGAGGTTTTATATAACGAAGTTGTAACCATGTTTCTTGTTAATATCCCATGTACCTAATTTTACAAAACCACTTGGCTACATGATCTTTTAAGATTGTAATGTGTGTACTTTTATGAACAAAATAAGAAATAATGTGTATTAAAAATATAGGTTGTCATAGTGACCATAATTCAATAAGGGGATTTTTCAAATAAGACAAACTTGGGAGTGTATCTTGACTAAGAAAATGAAGGAATGAAAAATGAATCCAGTCCACTACGATAGTCTCTAATGTGACCATAAAATATTGAAATTATTTTCTATGACTATTTCCATGAAACAACCATTTATATTATGATTCAATATTTTCTTATGGTCATGATTGATAATTTATGATTACATGTTCTTAGGGGTAATGATTGATTATTGATCATTACACTCCCTTATATGTTATGTCTTATATAACATGTTTGAAAAGACATTATGCCATGTTTTATGATTAAATATCATTTACTGATTCATAATGACTATTATAATTATTGATCATGTTCTCATACTCTTATTCTTATCTTATTCTCACTTAGGATCATTGATTTATAAATTTTATGTTTAACATTACAAGAATCTGAGCTTTCCCTTTCTTATGTTTCCCTTCACCAGGTTATGATAAAACGTTTTAAGTATGTTTTCTTATAAGAAGGGGGATATATTTTAATAACATAATTAGAAATGATGTTGATCTTTCATGAACCTATATATTATGTATCTGCATTTCCAAATACACTAATCCTATACGGTCTATAAGAATTTATTATTGTGAAATGTATTTAATAATAATCTAAAATGACAGAATGTTCATGTATGAAAAGTATGGGTTTCTATAATAAGGAAGGATTAAAAGAATAAGTGGCATATTTAAAATATTATTATGATTTTATAAAAATATAATATTACAAAATTTATTTCCTTTTCATACATTAGAAAAAAATGTTTGTCTTGTATATTTTTAGACTAATGCTTCTGTCAGATGATGTATTTAATTTTTCATGAAATCTTTATTAAGATTATTATAGAATATATTTAATAAATAAACATGATAATTTTTTCATGTCTAGTATTTTTTTATTATATAACCATGACCCCTTTGACACTAGTCAACATATCTAAGCTGTTTTTCATTTTATAAACCAATGGATGTAAAAATGTTTGATGTAAACTCAACTAACATATAAAATAAAAAAAATAATGTAAATAAAAGGAATAATAGTAGAGGAATAAACATTAAAATGGATATTGATAATGTATATAATTAATATAATATTATTACTCATGAATGTGAAATATGTATTTGGTGAGTATGGAGATGGGGTAAGGGTTTTTTTATTTAAAACGTTATTTTAAATGATTTAAATTATTTTTACTCCATATTGATATTCTCGAAAATGTTTTTAGAATTTTTTTACATTTACAGAAAATATTTTTGTATGTCATTTTCAACTATTTTTACATCTATAAAATGGTTTTATATTGAACATTCATTGTTTTCCATATGGGTTATTTTGGAATTTTTCATAAAAGTGTGAAAAAATAGTTTTATAACACTTACAGCATGACTGCCTTTTCTCCACATCATATCCATTGGTCATTAAAATGATTCCTCCATAATTTTATTTTGTTTTTCAAATAATATCTCTTTCAAATTGTTGGTATAATTTTTTTGCTTCAAAATAGGTTCAACCAAAAAAATTATTTCATATAAATTTATGAGATATAAAAAAGTTTTTATATTTATGGGACATACTGCCCAATTTTATGAGTTTTAATATTTAAATGAAATATTTTATTTGTTTTTTATTTTATTATGCATTCAAATTTTATATTATGATGGTTGTGTATAATATATTCCTCCAATTCATCAGATAATCATTTGTTCTTGAAAACATACATATGAATTAACTATCAAGGTTATTCTTATATAAGGTATTAGATAAATGTTCCTTTAGTAGTGATATTAAGGATCATTTATCGAGATTCCTATATGGTTTTCAATTCATTATTTGGGTTTTAATTGAAATATTTTGATTTTATGTGGTATGTAAATTGGTTTTTGACTGATTTTGACCTTATAAATGTAAAAGGATTATTTTTCTAGGAAAAGGTTTTCATTAGTTCTTATGGTTTCTCAAGAAACTATATTTTTTATGAATTTTCTTTTATCCTTTCTACAAAATTATTTATTAATTTTTTTTATTTTAATTATATTTCATTTGTAAATAAATGATAATTTTATATCAACAATTATTTTTTAGAATTTTAGGATTCCTTTTTTATTTTCAAATTTATGAATGGGACTAGAACTTTTCCTTTCATTTTATATTACATAATGAGATTTTTGTTGGTCATCCCATATTTTCAAATCCTTTTTTTAATAATTAATATTTTTTATTGATTATAATAAGGATAGTGGTGACATATACTTAATGAATAAAATGTGTCCTGAATAAAACACAAATAAAAAATTTAAAAACCATTTTTATATAAAAAATTTATATAATGTGTAAATGTAAGATTATTATATAATTCTTTCCTAATTATCTAAAATTTTAAATTGAAAATATCCTAAAATAAAATAAAGTGAAACCCAAAATAAAAAACTTATAATTATGGATTTATTATAATATAAAATGCAATATGGTTGAAATTAACAAAGATAAGAGTTCAATGGGTAGCTCACATAGTTTGGAAAACTATGTGGATCCCCATGGAACATGGTTACAACAATTTATTCTTTTGAATTTATTTATTTTTTTACTTTTTATAAAATTTTCTATAATAGCGGTGGTTCTTTTTCAAGAGTATTTATCCTTTTATTGTAAAATTGTGAATTTATTTTCGAAATGAAATATTTTATTTTAGTTTAATGTGACATGTTTATAAATTGTTTTATGTCATCTAAATAGAAGACCGTTGTTTTAAGGAAAGTTAGAGGGGGTTATAATAATGAGTTGTGACTAAAATGTGTTTTTTTTAACTTGTTAAAGGTTGTTTTTATTTGTGTAGAAAATTTGATTTATATATAAATATTTTATTCATTTCTGGAATAAAATATGATTTAGTTCTTTTTTAGGTTGTTTATATGACACCTTTAAGAGAATCATTGAATTATTTTAGGGATTTTGTTTATTGGGATAATCTTTAATGTGATTCACCTCATATTTTAAGTTTGGTTATCTAACTCATTGATTCAACCAAGACAAAAGGAAGAGTTGGGGAGTATAATTAACTACAGACCATGGAATCCATCATATATTTTTAAATCAGAGTGGAATTCATTAGGGTCATGGAATAGTGGTGTCTGATTTGGATTAAGTTATTTTTAGAATTTCATAATAGCGACCTTTTCAATGGATGCTATGAAGTTGAATCATTCCTTGGATGTGAGGTATCACTAGTATTAAATTCTATTGGGAGAGTCTTTATTACTTTTAAAGTTACAAGGTCATATAGTTGATGTGTTTGTTTGGGACACCATTAGAAGATCTTTTATTTGAGATATCTTGAGAAAACATATTAGTGTTTATTTCTTTTGGTTTTTGATTGATCTTTATTTATAGGGGAATTCTTTTGGATGTTCTAGTAATTTCATTCTTGGGTATTTTGTTATCATGTTCTCTTATTTTTTGGTTTTTACATTATGGTTTATAATGGTATTCTGGATTTATATTTCCTTCTTTCTCTAATAGTTTTGTTTTCTTATAGATTCTTGATTTTTCATGTGTGCGTATTGTTTTGATGTTGTTTTTTGTGTGACTTATGGATTCAGAGTTCATTACATGGTGATTTTTTGTTCCTCTCGTGAATATTTGAGGAGGTTAGAATTTTGGTAAGTGAACATGGGAAGACCAACATGTCTATAATCACGTAACATGGACCAGTTTTGATTTTGGTGGACACCTGAGAGAGATTTTTATTTTGTGGGTTCACCGAGATACTGGGCATGTATTTTTGGTCTTAGGTAATTGAAACATCCTATGATTTTATACATATTTCCTTTTAAATAAACATTAACGATTCAATAAAGTGGAAATATATATATTATTTTCCCAAATAAAATATCATAATTCTAAATTTTCAAATTTTCATATGATCTACAAGATGAATTATAGTTTTTTGGATAAACAATATTTTCAAATGAGGGTAAATAATTTAAACTCTAAATATCATCATTGTACATTAGCAAAAAAAATGATATGATTATCAAAAATTTCTTTCCTTTAATGAATCTATGTTTTTTGAGAAGGATGTCCGGGGGAAATTCCCTGTCAAAAAGGTGATCTGTAGGGTAATTTTGATGTTACATCAACAGTAGGAGTTAAACAATTTTACTATAATATGGCTCCTAATGTTTACTATGTTGGAGACCAAAACACAATGAATTTTATCAGAAACTTCAAGGATGTAGTTATAGTACATAGGTATTATGTTCATATATATGATTATTTATCTCCACGATTTGATGGAAATTCTAGAAAGGTCCCCACATAATCTTCTATTCAAATATAAAATTTTACAATCCTAATCATGATGAAAAGAAGGATTGGATATCATGGAAATCATCTAAAAAATCACTCTTGAGGTAATTGTAATGGGGGTTCTAAACTTTATAATAAATCAAAATGAATATTTTCTTTTGAATTTATCAATGAGTGGAAAAGTCTGATACCACCACATCCATACATAGATTTATTAACATATATAATCCTAAACATCTTGGAATATATGAACCCAAAAAATTATATTATCCTAGATATTATTGTCTAAAAATACAATTTATTCTTCTTTATTAGTTGTTTAATTAGTATTTTTAATTGTGAAAACTCTATAGGTTTCTTCTCAGTCATCTTTTAATAGTGTCCTAGTTTCAATAATAAAGAAAAAATGATTACTTGTGAAGTTGAATTATCTAATGTCTATTTTTTATACACTTTAATTTATGATAAAAAAAAGATATTATGAAATGAAGAGTCATTGGATAATAATTAACATAGTTAACATAATAATTAAATATCCTTTTATTATTATTGGGGATTTTAATGATATTTGGTGTTCTAGTGAAGTGATGGGGTTTGATCATTCCACCATTAATTCAAGATGGTTTAATAATTTCATTTAAAGAAAAAATATAATTGAAATTAATTTATTTTGAGCCAAGTACACCTAGTATATAAATCACAACAATAGAATTGTTTTTGATATGCACAACCGATCATTCAACAATGAACATACTATTGATAATTGGGACACTATTTTAGGTATCACACTTCCAAATATCAACTCTGACAATCATCCAAAGTTTTTCATCATTTTCACTAAATATTAAAAATAAATTCTTCTTATTATAATTAACAATTCCTTATATTCCATTCCTTATTATGGTAAACATATTCTTGATATCTGTAATTCAAATTATTATGAAAATGTCTATTTTTTCTTGTGTCATGAAGATTACTATTTTGAAGTATAGAATCAATGGATAGTGCAAGGATACCTCTATAAGGATTGAAAATAAAAATTTATCTCTTGAATATAGACTTAATACAATTAATTATGAAATCAAAAATTCAAATTTTTACTTGAATATACAGATAAAAATTGAGCTCAACTCTAAGATGAATTCCCCCTTTCCACAAAATACTAACTTAAAAGGGAAACTCTCACAATCAAGTGGATGAAGGATAGGGATAGAAATACCAAATTTTTTTATCTCTCTTTAATTATCTAGGACGTTTTGTAGACCCCACACCTTCCATAAATATGGTGACAATTTTGTTGATAATGAGGAATCCCATTCAAATTATATTTTCTATTTCACTAGAAGCCTCTTTACTGGGCCTAAACTCAATAAGGACCTTCATGATGATATAATTATTTATATTTTTATTAGTTAAGATAAAACCTAGATTACCATAACCCCTATTAATTTTTAAATAAGAGGAGAATTATTTCTTCTTATTCCTAACAATTCTTTGGGCCCTGATGTTTTTGCCAACTATTTTTTGTGGAATTTTTTGATGTTAAACACTTATATGTGTGGATATTTGTTAAATCATTTCCTCCATAGGCACCCTCCCACGTTATCTTGATTCTCAAGTTCTCACCATGATTACCAAAGTTGAAAATTCATCTAAGATACATCTATTTAGATCAATATCCCTTATCAACAACATCTAAAAAATTATTACCAATCTTATTCCCTTTAGTTATAATATGATTATGAATAAAATATTCTCTCAAAATTAGTTAGTTTTTGTGAAAGGTAGTATAATTAAACAATACATTATCATGGAAAATTAATGTTTTAATATCCTAAATAAATCAAATATAGGTGTTATCATTTCTCAAAATCTTGACATCTGTAAATCTTTTGACAATATAGATTGAGACTTCCTTTAAAAAGTGCTTTACAATATTGGCAGCAATTACATTTTTATAAACATGGTTAATGAACTCTTTATGTATACTCCTATTTCAATTCTCATCATAGCTTCTCATAATGAATGATTTACATTTTCAAATTGATTTAGAGTAGTATATCACATATCTTCCATCATATTCTCCATATATGTGGAATATTTAAGAAGGATTCTCAATATCATTGTAGAACAAAGCGTTTTTAATCCAACGCAAGCATCATGGAATCATTCTATATTTTATCATATCCTATATGTTCATGAAAACTTTATTTTTTTAAAGGAGGTAATAGAAATTTCCAAAATATCATGGTGTTCATCTCACACTATAATGATATTTTGGGGAAATATATCAATTGTAAGAAGTATTTTATCTATTATGGAAAGTTGATTCCCACTGCTATAATATATCATAGTTTATGGGACATTGGAATAAAATAAGTCTCTATGTCAACTAATTACATTTTAGTTAATTTAATTTTTAGAGATAACTAAGGATAGTTATTTTTTAGTATTTATAATAAAATCAAAAAACATTTTCATCTTGGACTGGGAAATCCATTTCAACATATGGCAGGATTTTCTTTTTCAAATATACCATAGTCTCCAAACTAGTTCATTATTTTATGATCTCTAATTTACTATGTAACTTCATAATAATCTCAATGAATGGATACAAAATTTAGGTATACTATTAATATTCTTTAATGAAATGTGTTCCCCAATCCTTGGATAAAATGTTGAAATCATCTTCAAAATGGTGGTTTTATAATCAATAACATCAAGATATTTTATGATGCTCTATAATCCAGGTTTACTTGGAATTTTATCAACTGTGACCCGATGGCCCTTATATTTCTTAGAGGTATATTTATAAGAAAACTAAAAAAGTAACATCTTCATTATCTTGAATCTTATATTTCTCTAACCATCAAGTATTATTTCTCTACCATTTTTTCACACTCTATATAGATTGTTAGTTGGGATACCTCTCTTAAATATTATCTAAAAAAATGTATGAGAACTTCCCTTATTTCTCATATGAGTTCTTAGTAACTCCTTCAAGACACTAAATTGTATAATAATTATTTCATTACTATTCCCATCATGGATTCTCAAAAATATTATTACAACCTGGTCAAAAAAATCATTTTATCTTTATAGTGACATATTGATCTAGGAACCATCCAAAGATTCCATTCATGACTCCAAAACTTTTTAGTAAGATTAATTTGTTGAACTGGAAAATGATATAATCAAGATTAAAATATTTAATAAGCCTTGGATTATGCCACTTAACAAGACCCTTGTTTGGTGGTTTTCATATAATAGAATTTCTATTGAAGATTTCTTATAGTATATTTGTATTCTTATTTATTTTAGTTGTTAACATTGTAATCAACACAAGGAGGATACTACTCTCTCGTGCCAGTACCTCTCCATTATGGAAATATGTTCATTGATCTATTTGAAGTCACACTATTATAAGAATCCACTATTGTTTTTATATATGACTCTACACATCTGTACTGTTAGCTGAAACACCCCAGCAATCTATTTATAGCTATTGTTACTGAAATTATGCATGTCCTCTCGTATGTCCATAATTCCATAATCTATAATCTATTACCCTCAAGTCTATAGGGATCCTGATGAAAATTATCTGCATGATCAAGGAGGAAGTACCCCTTCATCATATTTATTACTTCATTTCTATCCATGAATTCATGGTACTACAGAGGTTTTGAATTTCTAGTAACTGTAAATAGACAATGGATACATTTGATGTATTTTGGAAAGATTCAATTTCTAACTAGATTTAAAATAATGTTGATGGTGAATCAAAATATAATCATGAACCTTCAGGTTGTGGTTCCATTTTTTATGATTATAATGGAAGGACCCTTGAATGTTTTTATGTTACATGTGGTGTCACCTCATCTCTAGTGGATAAAATTATTACTTTTTTCAATGTAGTATCTTTTTCATGTATTAAAGGATAGGACAATAATTGGTTTGAGAGAGGTCCAAACCAATAATTCAATTTGTTCATAATGGTGTGATATATATATAATGAGAACTCATAACTACATGGATGAAATTTTTGGTCTTTTATATTTCTCTAATTACTTCATCACCCATGTTTAATGGGAAGCTAATGCGATGTCATATGGGCTTTTGAATAAAGGTATTAACAATGATCTCCCATAGTTAGATGATCTACCATATATTCTGATATTCATTTTTGACAAATATATTAACAAAATCCCCTCTTTCATAATTATATAACTTTATATTTTTCTAATAAATGAGGCTTTTCCTCTCTAGAAAAGTAAAGATATTCTTAACAAAACTAGTATTTTTTGAAAGATTTATTTTCCATTTAATAGTAAAAATTAATAATTTTTATAAAAACTATCAATTATTTTAAACTAAAAGCACCATTATATTTTGAATTTGGACTGAAATTAACATAAGACTGATATTATTATAAAAATATGTTAATTTAATTAGAATAATCATTGTACTTGATTTTGGAATAAGTTTATATTTTGGCCTAAAAACACGATTTTTGAAAAACTATTTTTATGCGCAAAATGTTGTATTGTCTTAATAAATTAAATTAATCACTAATAATAAATGTTTTCATCAAAAATTATATTTTATATATTGAAAATAATATTTCAAATTTAATTTTATTGTTTTTTCATGGTATATAATGGAATTATATAATGGTTTATGCATAATAATATCTATTACTCAAATAAGTTTTTGTTTTTGTGGGTTTCACCCTTATTTGAAATTAAATCCCTCCACATATACTTATTGACCCAATTAAAATGGATTAAAATTTTTAAATCATAATAATTAAAATAAAATAATATGGTTAAAATAATTTTTTTCGTAGTGAATAATAAATATATGAAAATTTTGATACCACGATTTAGGTTAAATTGGGTTAATCATGGGGTTCAACTAAGAGATAACGGTAGGATTTCCACCCACAAAAATATAATTATTTTTTAATATATATAAACATGATATTATAATTCCTTAATATAACTATCCATTTTAACCAGTTTCTAATAAATCAAACTTATGTAATTGAAACTTTTAAGAAATCACATGTTTGTCCCTCCCTTATCTTATAAAGGGTATCTATTCTCCTCCCTTACTCACAAAATTTGTGCCTTCTAACATGGAAAATATCTACACATAAACCATCCTAGAATAATTTCCTTCATCTTTGATAGTATTTTATTCTCATAATAAAAATCCTTGAAGGATTAATATGTATTCTAAAGGAGGTCTTTTATTAAAGAGTTATTTATCATAACCAAGATATTTAAATTTTATAACTTCTTCTAATTCTTATAAACATGTTATATCGTTAAAAAAATTATTAATCTAGTAAAAAAATTAATTTAGGTTCTATTATGTTGATTTGATAACCTTTTATAACTTCTTATCAATCAAAATGGAGATGAAAGTATCGCTTGTTCATACATGTTGACTATCACCTCCACATAGCAATGTGATTCATTTTTCACCACTATCATTCAGGGTTTCTTAATATTATATATTTAATATTTATATGTGATATTTATATTATAATAATTATTTTGGAATTATTAATTAATTTTAACATTTATTTCATTCATCCATTTTAAAATGGAATCATCACTCATATGTATATATGGACTATCATCTCGATGTGATTATGTAATTAGTTTTTCATCACCACTTTATATAAATGGTTATATCTATGTATATAATGAAAATACATGATATTTATATAATTATTAAATTTTTTTAGATGAAGGAATAATGATGTATGTTTATGGACTATAAGTGCTGAACTAAAACATACCTTAAAAACTAATCAGTTAACACCTGAAACGATGATGATAATGAAGGAATGATAAGGAATGAGGGATAAAATGTTATGAGTTAACCATATATTCTATTATTTGTATGATTATGTCTATTAAATATAGGATCAATAAAATTTTAATTTATTATACAGTAGGTCGGAGTGGTTATTATATACTATGGGCTTGGGGAAAGTTTTTTATATTATAATCCCACTATTTACCAATATTGTTGATTCTTAAATTTTTGTATTATATAATTGTATCAACTACATCTCCCAAATATATTTTATTTCATTATCCATTTTTCATTTAGGAATATTTCTTTATCTCTATTCATTTTCCCCACTGTATGATCTTATGAAAGTAGAAGAATATTTTTATGGAAAATTGATATTATTTATCTCCTCAGTCGGAATATTTTCCTTTCCATGTCTATATTTTATTTTATGAGTTCCCAAGAATATTTATACTATTAAAAGATATTAACTAAATTAATTTTTACCCATTTTCCCATTTTATAAAAATATTTTAAATTAAACTTAGTGTCTTTTTCTAAACATGGAACTTCTAACATAATTTATATAATTGCAAAGGCTTTTTTTTAACACAGACTACATGAACATATTCACCTTCTATAATGAATATTATTTTCATTAAACATTACATTATAGGGTCTGTTGTTTCTTTTTGATGTAATTATTTTCCTTATTATTTTTTAAATTTTTAGATTTTAAATAAATGATTACAAAATGAAATGGGTATTTTCCTCAGGAAATATCCAAGTGAACATTTAAAGTTATTCCCATCCATAACAACATCCTTTTAGTTTTCAAATGATTTACTAGGGATACGATCCAATGTTACCATACATATTATTTTAATATATGGTTTATGAGTATTAGGAAAAAGTGTTTTCGAAAATCATATTCATTACACAGGTAATGATATGATGATATGATGATTGTTTTTAGATCTTATAGAATACATATGTACTATTTTTCATTATGTTATTTTGGGACACCAAATTATATATCCCTCGAATGTATTATGTAAATAAGGACATCTCATAAGATAATAATTATTTTAATGGGAAGTGGACAAAATTTAGTAATTGAATTTGTCCAATGAGATAGTATTGGGAGTGAACATAAACTATGGAAAAGATGGAATTAAAAGTGAACCCAGTACACTATGTTAATATTATCATTGATCCTTGAATAATAAAATTATATTCTATAATTATGTTTATTTCATATACTTGTATATTATTCTTAAGATATGTTTACATAAATCATAATTGATTATTGACAATTCTTCACTCTTCTATCATATATCTTTTTATTGATAAACCTAAGCTAAAAATTCATGGCGATGATCAGTGAATTTATGGGTATGATTTTCCTAATGTAAATATAAAAATATCATACCATTAATATTATATTACACTCAATTATGATCATTGATTGATATCTCTTATATTTACCCACATATAACTTCTAAGCTCAATATGTTTTATGCTTCCCTTACCTATGTTATAGAGAATTTTATTATGTATAATGTGTCTATGAAGGGTTAATGTTTTGATAAACATAATGGTAATTGAGAAAGATCATTTATGTAATAGTTTTTTATATATCTATGTTTCTAAATTCACTATAATATTTTACTTTTTGTGTACAACATGTTGATATTAATGAACATTTACACTAATAATATTTATTATTTATGTAAGTACTATTTGGATCATTATAATTGGAATTAAGAATAGGATTAGTAAATTTTGAAAATTAGGATGACGAAACATTAGTGAGAACCCTTATGAAAATATAATGTATTGTGGAACATCTTATGTTTTGGTAATTAAAGGATTTTTGATTCACTATCCCTTTTTGGATACTAAAAGTTGATGTGGTTTTGGGGGAGATGCATTTAGAGGTGATATCCGCATGAATAATTGGTTGAGTGTATCTCGGCCATCATTTTGGTGCATAGTGAATGTTCCATTACTATGAACCTATTTTGACACTCCTCAGGGACATGACTAGGTTATTTCATATTTTATTTAAGATGAATTATAATTTATTTGAATAGATAATGAGCATTTATGACCTAGGAAAACCATGTGGTGTCATATAAAAAAGAAGTTTTATCTATTTAAATATGATATAAATGACTTTCAGGATTATATGATTTCACGATATGCTTATTTTATCTCACACTATGATTTTTTTTCAATTAATTGATGGAACCAAAAGGAATTATGTTAATCTTAAATGTGATGGACAATGTAATAATTTTCCCACTGAGTAAACATATTATATGGGAGATAGAACGAAAAATAATATTTTTATTATTACACAACATTCTCTTGACATGAATCATTATAAGCTTCCAAATGAGTAAATGAACCATTTATTTTTTATTCTTTTATGAGGAAATTTTACCTTATTTTAGTGGGTATTTTGATCCACTAATTATTGAGAAGTGGATCAATAACAATGAAATGATATTTTCCATTATCCAGTGATGGGAATAAGAAAAATTTATCTTACTTTTTTATCATTTGGAAGGTGAAGTGGATCAATTGTTGAATCTTGTCATAAATACAAGTCTATGGGACTAAATTGACTCCATGGATTGGGATGATATTAAGAGGGTTTTTTTTAAATAAGTACATTCCTAATATTATTTGTATAAAGATGGATAATGAATTCCTTGAGATAAAGAAGACCTATTTTTAATATTTTGGTACTTATGGGGTGTTTTTTACAATAAATGTAAGTTTTTCATCTAGTATTATTTTAATAATTGAATTTAATATTAATCAATTATTTAGTTTCTCAAATAAAATTCTCTGAATTTGGTTATCTATAAGTGACTTTAATAGTTATGAAAGAATAGTTTTGTGTTTTATAATGGTATTAATAGTGATTGATTCACCCATAAATATCATTTTTTTGAAAATAAATGAAACATGCAATTAAAATGAAATTATATCAATAAAATTCATTGAGGGGAGAATATTAGGTTTCCATTATTCTAGAAGTTTGGAAGAATGATTTGGAGGAATTTTCTTATGGTGGTTGTTAAATTTGTTATGTGTGGAATATATAGACATCAGGAAATCAAATTCCTAAGTATTAGGATGAAGTTAGATAATAATTAACAAGAAGGAAATATCTATAGAATACACCACCAACACTCCAATTCTATAATTTCAATATGTATAGAGATTATCTGAACTAGTTCTTAAAACTATGGGTTAATGATGATGCATGATGTCAACAACCTCTTAAAAAGATAGAAAATGGAAAATATCATTCGATCACTACTTCTGACGTGGGATGAAAAAATAAAATAGTTAAAGGAACAATCACCATCTACTCTAGAAATATTAGTGTCTTATTTGATTCTAATTCTACTTGATCTTTTATATTTGTAGAATTTTCTAGGTGTATAGCATCACCACCTTAATTATTAGATGTTGAAATAACTTTAAAAATTTTAAATTGTATGATGATTTCATCTCAAGTATATGTGTATTCCCTAATTTATCTTTATGGGAATTTGGTCCTTAAAAATATTATTATTCTTTATTTATATGAATTTGATATTATTTTGGTCATGGATCAACTTTATCTTTATAGATACTATATAAATTTCTGAGGAAGGGAAGTATCATTTGATATTTCAAACCATCCTACAATTTTTTATCAATGCGAGGATAAATATAAACATCAAATGGAAATAATAACCATTTCACGGGTCTTGATTACTATTTAAATGGGGTATTTATCTCATTTAGTTAGGAAAAAACTCAATATCAAAGGTATTCCTATTGTATGGGAGTTTGTAAATTCCATTATAGAAGAGTTGTGAATTCTTCCTCTAAATCGTCAAGTCATGTTTATTTAGAATTCATACCCAGTGAAACATCTATTTCAAAAAAACTCATACAAAAATTCTCTAATTGAGTTACATGAATAAAAGAAGAAACTGCAAGAAAATATTGATAAGGTATTAATTTTGATTAGTGCTTCATCATGGGGAACACCAATACTTTTATTAAGATTAATGACCAGTATATGTGACATTGTATTGATTATTGAGAGCTTAATTAGATCATGGTCAGGAATTGGTATCCTTTTATATATATTTATTATTTGTTTTATCAATTACTAGGACCTTAATATTTTTCCAACATTGATCTTCCATATCGATATTATCATTTGAGGGCCAAAAGTGAATACATAACAAATAAATCATTCAATTTGAGGTATGGACATTATTAATTTGTAGTGATTTAATTTTGTATTTCTAATTCCCTTAATATCTTCATGAATTTAATGTATAAAGTCTTTATAGATCACCTAGATCATTTTATTCAAGTATTTATAGATGATGTTATTATATATTCAAAAATCAAGGAAGAACATTAATATAACTTTTGGATTTTACTAAATACCCTAAAGAAGGATAAAATGTATGAAAATCTTACCATGTCTGAATATTGGCTATATAAAATTTCATTTTGGTTCATATAATCTCAAGATAGGGTATATTGGTGGATCTATAAAAGTTTAAAGTTATTGAACATTGGTCTACAACAACCACTATCACTAATATAAATTGATTTCTTAGATTATATGGATATTATTTGTTCCTTGAAAAGGAATTCCTATAACTATCTATTCCACTCATCATGATAACTTAGTAGGTATTTAAGTTCCTTTGGTTTGATTAATGTGAGGAAAATTTCATGTAACTAATGTTATGGTTAGTTAGAGAACCATTTCTCAAAAAACCATATAGTGGATAAGGTTTTTTGATTTAAAAATTTTCATTGAAAATGGGGATTGGGTTTGTTTATATGTAGAATAATATAGTGATAACTTATACCTCATGTCAACCGAATGTTCGTGAAAAAAATTACCTAATTGATTAATTATAGTTAAAAATGGTAATATTATCATTAAGTGTATGGAGGAATTATATTCAAAGTGAATTTTATTATGTATATTTTTATATCACTTTATTTTAAAAGAAATGTTGTGTTCAATAGCATACAAGATACAAAACACTATGCCCAAAGAGACAAAAAAATAGTCTTATTTAAATATAATCTTTAAAATATTGTCGTTAAATTGAAGGATATTAATAGGGTTAAATACATTATATACATATATATATATATATTTCATAAACAATATTAGTGTATTGGAAAATTCTTATTAAATAATCAAACAATTTTTAGTAAAGTCTTTTAGGTTTAAAAAATATGTTTTCTTCAAAAATGATTTTTATTTCATATCTTATTAGAAAATATTCTAATTAATTTCTTAAACATTTATATGTTTAATTTTATAAAAAAATATATATCATTTTAAAATTCATCAGAATAAAATTATTTGAGGATATGTTTTGATAATTTTCTGAAAATTATGATTTTTCAATGAACAATGAATAATATTAATTTTTATTAAAAAATTCATTTTCTTTTAATGTATTTAAAATTGAAAGTTTTATTTTTAATAAATTTAAATATTTTATTAGTTCCATTTTTTATTTAAAATAATCCCATGATTTTATTTGAAATAAATTTTATAATTGAATTTAGTTTAAAACCATTTTATACTTAAAAGGGACATTTTTCTGAAAAATAAAAATTTTATCAGGTTTTGGAGATTTAATTTTTAATTAAATTATGAAAATATTATATATTGAATTTTTAAAACATTATTCCATATTTATAATTTTTGAGTCAAAATAGATAAAATGATGATTTTATTTTTAAACATTATTAATTGCAACTTTGGTAATTTTGTTACTACAATAAAGGGTAAGTCGAGTTATTAAGGTTAAAAATAAAATGATAAGGAAAAAATGACCCAAATAATTTCCTAAATACTATTTAATTAGTATATTTCATCCCTAATCTTTGAAAATTATTATAACTTTCATAATCTTCATTAGGCCATTATTTTGACCTTTATGTTATTTTATATATAGAAAGGTAAATATTGGAATTCTCTTTTTTTGTTATCAATAAATTTTTTATATAGAGAGAAAAAAAAAGATAATTTTTATGGTAATAAATAATATTTTAAATTTTGAATGACTTATTTTCATTAAGAATATTATTTATAATTTTTTATGACTAAATTACTACTTGGCATTCTTATGCAACATAGACGTAGTGATTGTTGATGTAGTGAAAAAAACCCATAAAATTATTTTTGAAAGTAAAAAAATAATATTATTTAAGTGAGATGTTATGTTCCAAAAAATTCTATATAAAAATGAAACATTATATTGGTTTTTATGTTTTTTATTCGAATTCAATTATTATCTCTAATTTTAGAAAGTCACATTAAATTATTGGTTTCAAAATTGAAATTAATAATATTTTATAAAAAATAATATTTTATTAAATGATTTATAATTTATATAAATAATATCATCCAAAAATTAAATCATTTATGTTTTATTAAATCATACATGATCTATGTATTGACCTTTTTTATTCTTATAGTAACCATATTAACCCATTAATTGTAAGAAACATTTATATCATTGTAATTATCAAAAGGGTTAATGATGGGTTAAAACAAAAATACAAAGTAAAAAGTGTGATCTAAACATGTTAAAAAAATAGATGATATAATTTTAAATAAAACGATTCTTATTATCTAATATTATCAATTTGGAGCAATTTGGATATAAAAATTAATTTATACTAATTTAATATTTTATGAAATTCCATTAGTGTCACTCTACTCACTTTTGAAAGGGAACCTCTACTTCTATTTTCTTCACACATAAAAAAAAATTTTGTGTTGAAAATACCTTTCAAAAATACTTTATTTTCTTCCATAAACACATCTTAAAATTATGTTTTATCATAAAATGATCCCTGAGATGCTTTTAGTATAAACCATAATACGTTGTCCGAATTAGAGATATCGTTCTTAAACTATAAATTTTATTTTATTTCTTCTCACACCTCCTTAAAATATTATTAATCCATGATAAAACAATAAATCATGTATAGCCCACATAATGATATATTATTGTGTTAATTACATAAATTGGATCCATCTACACTTCCATCCAATCAGAAGTGAATACATCATTAATTTGTATGGAGGACTATCACCTCACAAACCAATATAAGTCATTTTCCCTCACATTGAATTATGATTGTTTTTAATAATAAATTAAATTTATGTATATGAATAATTATATTATAAACTAAAAATATAATTATTCTAAAAAATCATTAGAGTGAATTATTTTTTAGAACTTGAGATTATGTATTTATTTATGGACTTGTCCTTACAGTTTGTATCATAGGTGGGTTTATATTACTTTATAGAACATGATGTTTTTTTGATAGGTTATCTTAATAGTTTTGGATACAATTATTGTATTATAATTTCAAGATTTATTATAATTTTAAGGGAATATAAAATCATTTTTATGTTTTCTATGGTTGGATTTTAAGGAGATTAATTAGGTTTTGTGATATGTTTATTATTTTGAGGTATATGTGACCCTTTTTTTAACATAAAGAATTATTTTATATGGATGCAATTAAATTTTTTAGATGAATGAATACATATATGAGATAACCATTAAGTTTTAAAGGATTACTAATTTTGATTCAATTTATGTTAATTTTATGTATTTGAAGGTTAATGTATTATTATATTTCAATGGGTATTTAACTTAAAGGGAAAATTGTCATTTTTACAAGCAAGAATTCATTTCTTGTTTTGAAGATGTTTTTTATATAGATTAATGTTTTGATTTCAAGGTAGAGAAAAATTAATATTTTACAAATTTATTATCTTTAAAATATTACTTAGCCATCACTATCATGTAAAAATATTTTTCAAATGATTTTTAACGTTTTTTGAAAATCCAAATCACTATAAATATACCATTTGATTTATATAAAACCTTTTCATTTGTCAAAAAATTATATTTATTATGGAATCTATTTTATTAAAATTTAAACACTCAACGTATCCATCACTTTTATATAGGGATATACCACCCGGGAAATTATTATTTTTTCTATAGAAAATGATTTCATGTAGAAAGATAAAGGGGATATCATCAGCAAAAAGGAATCCAATAATCTTTGGTTAAAAGGTTAGAAATATTTTATTATTTATTAAGAATGAATCATTATTTATTGGATATTGATCAATAATAATTACATATTTCATATCATTTAATAATATAAAAAATAGTGGATAAATGATTTATAAGGAATATTAATGAATGATGTGTTTATAAAATATATTATGGTGTATTCTAAATATTATGATAATTATGAACAAATTATATAATATATTTTTTTAAAAAAAATAGTTCATATGTGACTTTGAATTGATAACTTTTTAGTGAAAGAAAAGTTGAAATTTTTTGGGAAACATTTATTTAGACTAAATATATGATGGTGGAGTATGAAGCCGATAAGATTAACCTATGTTTATTTAATGGTTATTTGATGAACTTTGTGTTTGGATTTTTTGTACATATGGTTAAAGGTAATAATACCCCTTAGGGTTTATATGTTCCCTTAAATTGAGGTAATTATAGGTTATTTAATTTTTGGGAAATATATTTTATCATTGATATAACTAGGGGATTTAAATGTTATTAGATGACTATGTTATTATTTTTATACCCAAAGAGCTTCAATATTTTCAGAAACTTATATGATTAAGGTAAAAAACATTATTGGATTTTATTTGATGAATCATGTTTGAATAATAATTTTGAGGTATATATTATTTGAATGTGTCTTTATGGTGATTCATGATAATTATAGAAATGATTAAAATATCATTAAGATTAATTATTAGGGTATAAAAAATTTTTGGTATATGAATTTACGAGTGGAAAATGTTAATGGGAGTTAAGAGTTAAATTAATCTCCGAAGATATTTTTAAAAATATTTTTTTTTTGTTTTTTAGTATTATTTTTGAATATTTTGATGAATTTTAGGTTTACTTATTTATCAAATAATCTAATTTAAACATTCGGTGTCATTTTTGTGGATTTTATGATTGATGTTGTATTTCATCATATGATGGCTTATTCATTTTTTTTAATTATCCTAGCTTCTGATAACCATTTTGGTTTTGGAAAATGTATAAAGAGAAAAAGAATAGATTTTTATCGTTCTGATGTTTCATGTGATCTGTTAAAAGTTTATTTTAGTTATTCAAGATAAAAAACTAATCATTAATATAGATAATTTGGAGAAATATATGACATTATTGTATAAAGTGATTATAGAATGAAATTATACATATCCATAAGTATATCACTTAATTCTCTTAGTGTATACGGTAAAATAATTCATCAACTCAAGTAAAAGGATCTTGAAATAAAATATTATCATTTTACCTTCATTTCTGATGAATTAGTAATATTTTTCACACTTATTTAGTTTACGGATTTATTGTCGTTAACATTACCATGATCATTCACATTTTTATGATGAAATACCTTTGTCATTCTCTATCATTATTTAGACATTATTGTATCCATCCATGTCTATATTTTTACTTCCTACTAATGTTTTCCTATAAGGAAACCGAGTTATTTTTATTCTTGATGATCATCAATCATCCCTTTCTCTTTTATCCAGAGGATGTTTTCTTGACCCTTTTTACGACATTGGATTTCAAAAAAGGTATTTAAAAATTGAAAACCTTCTCTTACCAAGCTCAAGTTCAAATTGTGTGAAAAAAATTATTAAATGGTGGCAGAATTAATATATTAATATTTTAAAAGAAATAAAATTTTTGATAACATACATAATATGAAATTCCATCCTTAAACAAACCACTAATAATTATTATTTAAATATTACCCTTATAACCAAGTGATTAATTTTGAATGTTTGAAAATGGTTTAATAATTTATGATATATATATAATGTTAATACAAAATAATAATGTATTGACAAACAATTAGTAAATAATAACTCAATTTTAAGTTAGATCATTTTATGCGTCAAAAATCTGATTTCATCAAAAATGATTTTTATTTCCTTTTTAAGAGAGAATTTTAATCATTTTCTATAACTATTAAAAATATTATTTTGTTAAAAATATAAATAGTTTTTTAATTCATCATGTCAAACTTTTCCAAGGATGAGTTTTTGTGAATTTTCTAAATAGTTTTATTTTTTCAATTAATAGTGAAAAATACATATTTTTATTAGAAATAAGTAATTATTTTAATGTTTTTAGAAATGAAATTATATTTTGGATTAAATTTAAAATTTATTTAATAATTTTAATTTTAATTTGTATAATTATTCATTTTTTAATGAATTTTATACTTGAATTTAGTATAAAATCATTTTATACTTAAAAATGACATTATTCTGAAAAATAGTTTTTCATCATATTTTTCCAATTTAATTTTATATTAAATTATTCAAATTATATATTATTAATTTTGAAAAATGAATACAATATTTTTAATAATTGGTTATAAATTTTTTAAATATTTCCCATTTATTTTTTGATATTATGAATAGTAACATTAGTAATTGTTTTACCATGATGAAGGTTAAATTAGGAATTATGATTAAAAATAAAATGACACGGATAATAAAATGACCCTAAAATATGATTAATATATATAATTAATAACCTTTAAAAGTCAAATATATAGAATCTTCTCCATTTTCCCTAATTTTAACCTTTATATTAATTAATATAATGAAAAGTAAAAAATGTTTCTTCTCTTTATTTTATTATCAGTAAATTTTTTATATAATGATAAACAGAGGATATATTGATTTATATATTATTTTTAAATATAAATGATTAATTTAAATCCTTTTCATTAATTTATAATTTTTAATAATGAAATAATGATGTTTAATTCTTATGAAACACTAACACAATTCTTATGCAAGCAGTAAAAAAATATTTAAATAGATCTTCAAATCTCAAAAAATAAAATTACATGAGTGATATTTTATGTTCCTTGATCTTTTTGGATAAAATTTACATATTATAGTTGTGTGGATTCATTTTATTATAATTATATAGTTTTATTTTATTTTAAAAGTCAAATTAAATGAATTGTTACAAATGTAACATTAATGATATTTTATAATGAATATTTTTTATTAAATTATTTGAAATTACTAAAAATAATATATTTAGAAACACTAAGAGAATATGGATTATGAAATCTACAATGGTCTATTTATAAACCATATTTCCATTTAAAGTAACTGTATTAACCCCTTAATAGTAAAATACATTGATTTCACCATAATTTCCAAAGGGTTAATAATGGGTTAGAAAAATAAATGGGTATGAATTTGATCCAAAACTATCCAAATTTTAATGGATGAGATAATTTCATCAAATCCCTATCTTATATTTCTATATTTTTTGTCCAGGGCCATTTTTTATTCAAAATTAATTTATATTAATTTCATATTTTACAAAATTCCAAGAGTGTCCCACCCCTCTCTAATAAAAGAGAACCTCTTATTCTCTTTTCATCAATCATAAAAAATCATTTGGTTAATCAAATCCCTATAAAATACATTTAATTCAATCCCCAGATTATATAATCCATTTTTATTAAAAAATCATCCTAGGTAACCATTTGGTGTAAACATTAGGAGGCCATTCGAAGAAGTGGTATCATTTTTAACCATGCATTTTACATTTCATTTCTTCTCCCACCACTATCAAATCATATTAAATAATGGAAATATAAAAAAATATAACTAACCTATAATTATTTTTTATTATGTCATTGAAAAATCTTATATCTTTTTTCTCTTCCATCAAATGTGCAATAAAACCACCATTTTTGTGTATGATAGACTACCACCTTGTGAATCCATGAAATTAATTTTCTACCACTTACTCTTATGGTTGGTTATAATGATAGATTTAATTTATATAGATTATATTCAGGAAATATCTATTACTCTGAAAAAATAATATATCATTTACCATCTTACCTTTGAATTAACTAAACAATGATAATATTGTTCATTTATATGTTTGGACTACCACCTACATGAAGGGATGTGGTTTTTTTATTACCAAATCACATAGATGAAATATATGAGTTTATTTAAAGAAAACCTTTCATACTCTCTCTATCTAGACATATCATTTCATTGATTTTTTTAATTTATATTTGGAATATTTTTATAGATATAAAGGAAATACACAATACATTTCAGTGTCAAGAACTACCAAAAAATGGAGTAGTAAAAAGGATAAATTGAACACTATTAAATTTCAAAGTCTATGTTATGTGAATATTTTTTTGGAAAATATTTTTTTGTTTTATCTTTTAATATTGTCTAATACATTATAAATAGAATTTAAATTCACATGGTTTAAAAAAAATATCAAATGATCATTGGAATGGATTGATGCTCAAAAAAGGTTACATAATGTTTTTGAACACCAAATATTTATTTTAAATACAAAAATAATTATCTTAAATTTAATCTAAAAGATGATGAATGAATTTTTCATTGTTACACTATCACTACTAAGGCTTATCAAGTATTCCACAAAAGGATACACACCATTGAAGAAATGATACATGTTAAATTGGATGAGTCTTTTGTGATGTTAAAATTTTAGTATTGTGATTATAATATAGATTATAGTTTTTAAAACCCCTCTGATTTATTATTATTAATTAGATCACATACTTTGATAAGTATCATTTAAGAAGTAATCCTAATGGTTTATATTAATCAGAAATATTTGAAACAACATAATATTTTTCCAAGAAGCTATGTGATGTTAAGGAATCATACAAATGATAATATTATTAGTGATTTTGATTAACCAGTAATAACTAAAAGTTGTTTGTAGATAAATATGAGAATCCTTCATTCTTATCTTAATTGAAATCAAAAATGGTGGAGGATTCCTTAATTGATAATAAATATAAAATTCTTTTTTGATAAAATAATATAAAATTCATAAAAATAAATGTTGGTTGAACATCCTCAAAAATAATTCGATAATTGGGGTAAAATTTGTCTTTTAAAAAAGTGTGAAAAATGTAGTACCATAGTTTATAATAAGTATTGACTTGTTGCTAAATGTTACAATCATAAAAATTTTATATACTATGAATAAATTTTTTTCTCTGATATATATAATTGGGTTCATCCAAATTTATTATCCTTCTATACTCTTTTAAATATTAATTTATCTTAAATGGATGTATAGTGTGATGTTATTAATTTATATGGTTGATAATAAGTTTATGTTTTATAAACCCTAAAATTTGAAGATACAAATATCCCAAAACATGTTTTTATACATACCATGGTACTTTACATACTTAAATAACCCCCAAGATCCTAGTATGATATAATATTTGGATTCTTACTTATAAACTTATTTCATAGAGTAAAATTAGATCCCAAACTTTTGATCAAGAATTTTTTTAAGGAAATCAAAATAATATAAGAAAATTTTTATTTTATATTTTCTAAATCAACCTAAAAATAAATTAAACAAATTCACTCAAAACTTATGAAAAGTTAATTTGAATTGAATATGGTGGGGGAAATTTTTAGATGTTTTATATTATTTACAATACAGATTATAATAATTTATGATGTGTCCATATTAAAAATTATTTTTTCACCATAAAAATATCAATACCTAAATAATAGAATTCCTTGATTTATATCCTCATAAAATTAAATTATTTATCAAATAATTTGTTCGTATTACCAAGAACCTTAACAGTGTGTTAAAAAAATAGCATGTTTTACAACGTTTCAACAAAACAGGACATGTGATTTTTATAATGTTAATAGTTTTAATCTCTATAATATAATAAAAATCCATTATGTTCTGTTTTAAATAATATATTTCAGGTTTCATCTACCCCAATTTCACGACCCGACCCTACCCAGGTTCAAGACACAACTACCCCAAGCCCGCCTCCTTAGGCCAGGGGCTGTCGACAAGTTCCGAGGGCTAAAAAACTCGGGGAGGCCTTTGCCTGAGTACCTGTACACACACACACACATCACACTCAATGAAAAAGTGCATAGTAAAAGAAAAGACAAGCAGAGTAAAGTGAAACTGTTATATATAAACCACAAAAAGTGCATCGACCTCTAAACAATACAAAGTAAGATGAAGGTAAACAGAAATGGAAAAAGGGAAAAACACGTGCCCAACCAGAAAAGTGCCACAACCCGGAAATAGGTGAACAAAAGAAAAACAGCTGGAAGGGGTCCCCCACCTGGAGCCCGACTACGACCACCACACGCGGTCCAAGCTCCCGAATGCCTATGCTCCAATGAATTCATGACCAACCTTTCCATCGTCTGCAAGGGCACACCAAGTGCGGGAAAATCCCAAGCAGGGGTGATTATAAAAATACTCAGTAGGATACCCTGAAGTCTTGAGGGAGAAAAAAAGGAGGTACCAAAGGGTGAGCAGTAGATCAAACATGGAAAGTAAAGGAGTACAACCGAAAGTGCAGTAAAGAGTATAGTAAAGAGTCCATCTCAACCCAACAAGTGGAAAGTAGGTAGACTCGTCCAGATGCAAGGAGCTGGAAATGGTGAGAAGATGAAATTCATGTCGAGTCTTTTCTACCTATAGCAGGAGAGTAGACTCATCCAACCACGAGAATCTAGACATTGAAAGAATGTGGCATACCCCACGCGTCTTTGAATCTCCTGGATGGAGAGTAACCAAGCCCAAGAATTGAGTACTAGAAAAAGGTATATACATATTCATATGCTCAATCAAGAAGCCCGAACAAGATTGTAAGGGTATCTCCATCCCGTAGATCAGCCCAAGAAAGTGAGTAGCCATCAGTCCCAGAAGTAAACACCATCGATGCCCATCACCCCGCACGTCTGCCCCGAAATCCAAGTCAAGGGGCGCAAACCACCGCACCTCAACACTATCCGCTTTAGGCGGCACTGACTCGCCCGTATGGTTTTAGGTCGCGTCACAAGGATGCGTCTCGGTGGGGGAAAATCTCCTCGTACTTGAGAGTTCTGAGGGAACGTCAAACCATAACTCGACACTGCCCCACAGTCGATAGGTCTTCTCAAAGTCAACAGGCGACCCCCCCCCCCGGCCCAGCCCCGCTGGAGGGTCCCTGGAAGTCGATGGGTTCCCACTATAGGGAGACCCAGCAAGAGTCGACGGGTGCCTCACTCCCCAGTCCCATAATAGGGTAATCCACTAGAGGGAAACCCGGCTAAAGTCAGTGACGGGACCACTGCCCAGCCCAGCTGGAGGTAACCCGACATCGGGGACCGCTTCCCAGCCCAGCTGGAGGTAAGCCCGACATCGGGGACCACTGCCCAGCCCAGCTGGAGGTAAGCCCGGCATCGGGGACCACTGCCCAACACAGCTGGAGGTAAACCCGGAACCACTCTGGTCATACCTGCTGGATGGTACTGCTAGGTGAACACTGATGTACTGGCCATCCCTGTTGTATGGTAACCCACTGGCGAGTCCTGCTCGAAACAACCTCAGCCCTGCTGGTAACAAACTCAGCCCTACCGGAAACAACCTCAGCCCTGTTGGAAACAACCTTCTGGGTTGAGAATCAGTGCCCGCGTAAAGTGTTGGTCACACTGAATCCACAATAACACTACTAGGGAAATCAAAATGACGGGGGAAACTCCCCGGGACCCTCAGGGCGATCAAGCTCCAATTGGCTGAGTCACTGTCGAAGCGGACCTAGACAACTCATCCCAGAAAGTGGGAAAACACCCACGCTGTACGAGCACACATAGTCGCAAATGGTGCCATAGTTTGATGAAAGGGTCACGGTACCGAAACCCCTCACAGTTGAAGAAACATAGGAACAACCCATCTCTGCCGGCCAAACCATCGAGAATGAAACCAGGGGGAGACCACTCAACCCTACTGGTCAAACAAACAAACACAGAGCCAGGGGAAAACTCCACCCATCTGGTCAAAAAAACGAGCACAGAGGGACCCTCTACGTCACGAGAGGTCAAAGTACGCAAAGCAGAACACGACACACACGTGGGGCCCACACGACGTGTGGCCCCATATCAACCCCAAACAAGCGCACAAACGTTCTCACGTACAACAACCACATGAACCTCCAAGCGTTCCGGTATACTCCCAGAGTATATCACGTCTCCAGCCCAGAGGCTAACGTGCACACGACACCCAATAGTCAACACGAAGGCGTTACGTAACAAATCCAACCTGCCACCTCAATGGTTGAGGCACAGCTAACCACATTTTGTTAAGCATAACTTCACTCACACGAGAGTGCATGCGATCACACGCCCAGGGTTCTCTGCAAATACCGCAGGAAGAACCACCACCGGGGCACCTTCACATTCCACATTTAATAAGATCATGTATGATGCTCCACTCACCTGAACAGATTACACCATTGTAATCCTCACGGAAAAACACGCGAAATTGACTACTTACTCGCCATAAATGGGTATCTGACGTAAAATTCGCCAATACCGCCTTACGCCTGAATGGCGTCCCATGGTCCCGAGCCTCGGCCCTGAAAAAAGTAAGGCGCATCGAACCATTGTGATCCCCTCGGGAAAACACGTCAAAAGACTTCTCACTAGAGCGCTAGGGATATCTGGGGAAAAAAAGATGCATTCCAGCGCACCGTACACGAGCGGTGCTACGTGGGACCCGCATCCCGGTCCCGAAACTCAACGAACGGATCGAAACATTGCGATCCTCTCTAAAAAGTACACAAGGTGGACTAATCACTTGTCCAAAATGGTCGCCCGGTGATAGAGATGGAAAAATCACCGTCAACGCCCAAATGACCCTCGTGGGGCCCGCACCATCGTGCCAAATTAGAGTAGTCGTATTGCACTATTGCAATCCCCTCGGAAAAACATCCATAATCGACTGCTCGCACGCCCCGAATGGATGCCCGATGAGAAAGCCGTGCAACGCTGCATGCAGCTTGAAAGACGGGTCGTGGGGCTCATGCCTCAACTTCAGCATCAACGCCTGAAACCACCCTAGGAAGCTTTGCCCCGACGCCAGGGTCCCAACGGTGCTCAAAATGGACGTCAGACGCATCTGCGCCGTCCAAAACAAGATTCCTAGAAAAACGCCCGTCCACTTTACGGTCATGCCGCACCCCCGAGCCCCTCATTTTGGGAATTAAAATTCCCCGAAACCATCTCAAAATATTCCTCTTATTATGAGACATGTGCCGCCGCATTCGGCTCGCGAAACCGACCCCCGGTTCACAATTTATTAAATATAAACCATTTTAATAACAATAAAAATAATAATATTATTATTAATACTTAAAATTCTATTTTAATTTTTTTTTAACCCAGACCGTCCATTCAGTCGGTCTTCTTCCCCCAACAGGACCCACAACTTGCGGGTCCTCGTCGGCCAGTCGGGGTCCGTAGACCCCGGTCTCCCCATGCGCACCGACCGGCTTTTGCCGGTCGGTCATCCTCGTCCGGTCGACGCCGCTGACGCCTGCGCCCTGCTGACCGCCCTGCTCGACTGTCGTCGCCCTCGGCGAGGCCCTCGCCTGGCCGCTCGACCTCCGCCCGGCTGTCGCAGCCGCCTGCGCCACACTCCCTCAGAAGCCCGCAACGCCCCCTGCTTCCATCGCGAGCCTCGTCCACCTGAATCTCAGCGGAACCACCTCATCGCCCTGCTGAAGCCCGTCGGACCACCGCGCGAGCCGCCGGAAAACACCCACAACACCGGAAATTCTCTCAATGTTCGACGAACAACCGTGACACCATCCGAACCCGGATTTCAATTCCAAAACAAGTGCTTGAAATCTGAAAACCAGTACTACGCATTTTGGGGCTTCGTTCGATGATCAAAAAACAATTGACACAAGTTTTTGAATTCTAAGGAGGTGTGGTAAATTAAAAACGAAACGCATGATCCTACCTGCGAGGGCATTGCCCGGCGCTTCACGGAGAGTTTTTCGCCGCACCGCTACCTTGCCAGAGCTACCTCACCGGAGTGGAGGAGGAGAGGGAGGATCTCCTTGGTTTAACTCTTTCCTCCAGGAGGTGACAAAGGAAGGGGAGGAGGAGAGGGTTTGCCTAAACATAGAATTAAATTAATTAAAATTTAATTAATTAAATCCCTAAATTTTAACCCACATCCGAAACTCTCGACAGGGTCGAGGTTAAGCCACCCCTAGGGTAAACACCACCTCTTGACCACAACGGTGGTCTTGGAATTTTATTCTGAGCTTCCGTTTGAAAGTTATAAAACTGAACGCCCAAAGCCGCCAAATTATGAAAACGACTCTTGGGCCATTTTTTACAGATGGGTTGCGCCCACAAAACATATACACCTCCTAGGGTAAACAGAACACAGTGATCTCAATGGTGCCCTTGGTTTTACAATCTGAGCCACCGTTTAAGAGATTCCTAAGTTAAGCCGCTAAACGAATAGATTAATTATTTAATTTATCAGTTTCATGCTCTGATAGCGAGCGAGGGGTCCAAACGTCCCGCGCCGACAAGTTTTATGTTGTTCCTAGTGTAAACACCTCATTCTAGACCCATCCATACACTCATATCTCTGATTCAAAGCATCATTTAGGAGTTATCCCATTTATTTGGCGTTCCCAGTGTGAACGCATTGAAATTTTAATTTCAGCTACTCTAGGGCTCGGAATTGCACGTCGTCTGAGGGCGCTGCTCTGGAATAATATCAAGAATATTCCAAAGTCATTTTTAGCCAAAAATAGGGTTCTTATATCATTCCCTCCTTCAAGATTTTCATCCTAGAATAGAAAACCAGGGAACAACTCAGTGTACTAAGCCCGCATCTAGCTCTCCCGTACCCAGAAGAACTCTTGCACAGCTTCGCGTCACCGCACACAGACCAAAGGATTTGATATGTTCACATGAGTTCTGCCCTTTCTGATGATGTGCATAGGAGCACGCACACATGTCTTCAGGTAAACCATGCGGGAGACATCATGCACCCACTCCAGACTTTGGGGTTAGGGCATGGTGGTAGTGAACCTCGCCATCCCTTTTCACGGTCTCAAACGACTCGAAGGCCCTTGGGGGTAACTCACCTCCCCGACTAAACCTCTACGTCGCATGCTGCGACTGGAATCACCGCCCGCACCTGGAACATGTCCCGGTGATTCCCTCATTCAAAATACCCACATGGTGAAACACCCAAGGATATCTGGTCACGCAAGGTTCCACAGTCAATGTCTCACAACCAAGGCTCTCTTACATGCTCAAAAGGCGAAGGAGTCGACACCATAGACTAGATAAAAAAGGTCCCACGCCTTTTACCTTACCAACAGAGGGTTACACTGACGCCCCGCACCACCCTGGTAACAACTCAAACAAGGAACAAGGAGAAAAGCATTTCACACACAGAGTCTAACAATTCTACTGCAAAAAGTAGAAGAGCTGTAGAGCTTACCTCTTTCCACCTCATGTTCTGCAGGGTCATAGACATCCAAAGCTCACGGTTGTCCACGTTCCCAACTGTCAGCTCCCGAAGCCTGACGTGGACCACCTAGTGGTGATGGGAAGACCTTGTAAAGTCATCCCCCACCACCATCTCCTCCCACTCCTCTGCTAGCACCACCTCTCTAGGTACTACTCGGATCACGATGCTTCCTCTATCGTGGTGGTACACCTACTGCCTGCCCAAAGCTCTCTGCATGTCGGCTCAGGTAGTCTCGTGCCAGGTGTCCTCACCCATCACAAGATAACACCGAATCTCTCTGGGCTGCACTGGTGCCCTCCGGTGCCACTGTGGTGTACGACCACGCCCCTGAGTCCGTTTGTCAGAAATCCACCTACGTCAAGGTTCTGCTTGCCGACGCCCACTAGCTGCGGCAGACGTCTCGGCTCCAACGTGCCTGGTGCCACCACCAACTCGAGAACGTGACAGGAAGATCTCTATCACCTGTGCATGTTCTAGCACCCCGGAATATGTGGAAATGCCCAATGGTACTATGATAGCATGAATCTCTTGGCAGAGACCCTCCTCGAACTTTCACGCTCGGATGTTGTCGTCATAGACCATGTCCGGGTAAAAGCGTGCATGGTCTGTGAAACTAGTCGCGTACTCGTCCACCGTCATCCCTCCCTGCTAAAACTGCAGGACCTCCTGAATCCGAAAGGAGCGCAAGCAGGAGGGGAAAAACTCCTCATGGAACAACAACTAAAAGTCTCCCCATGAAAGTGACGGCTCATAAAGAAACTAAGTCACCAGACTCCACCAATGCCAAGCTGCTCCGCAGAAAAGGTTGGCGGCAAAATCCACCATAAGATCTGATGGCGTCTACACAATCCTGAAAAGGTAAACCACTGCCTCAAGCCAAGCCTCTGCTGCCTGAGGGTCTGGCTCACCACTAAACTTCAACGATATTTGCCGCTGGAACTCATGGAGCGTGCTCAATCTGTGATCAACGTCAGCCTTCTCTGTTGAAGCTGTCTGCTGCTCAACAGGTGGGGGTGCTACTACCGGCCCACCCGGAGAAAGGGGCTCTCATGATGGGTCCTGGACTGAGGCCTCATAGATCACAGGGTCATCGTCACGAACCAAAGCTGGTATCCTGGTTGGCTGTCTTCGCGGAGACATCCTGAATATTATCAAGGAGTGCCGCAATCAAATGAGAATATATGTATATAACAGTAACAACAATGGGAAGCTGACTCAAGAAGGACAGTCAAAGACTCAATCCTATGTGATGCACAAACCAATTTTTTCATGCAACAAGTGTCTCAGCATGCTGAATCGACAAGCGGGTTATCAAGGTCCTGGTGAATGGATACGTCGGCCGCCGCATCATCACTGGACTCCCTGGCCTGAGAGCCGCTCTGAAGACACGTTGACATTATTTCCCTAAATCCCAACCAATTCCTTTTTAGGGACGTCCGCACAATGCCCCAAGGAACAAACCACCTCTGGTACCACTTTGTCACGACCCGACCCTACCCAGGCTCGAGCCGCAACTACCCCAAGACCGCCTCCAAAGGTCAGGGGCTAGCGAAAAGTGCCGAAGGCTAAGAAACTCGGGGAGGCCTTTCCCTGAGTACCTATACACACACACATGTAGCACACTCAATGAAAAAGTGCATAGTAAAAGAAAAGACTAGCAGAGTAAAGTGAAACTGTTATATATAAACCACCAAAAGTGCATCGACCTCTAAACAGTACAAAGTAAGCTGAAGGTAAAAAGAAAAGGAAAAAGGGAAAAACCCGCGCCTAACCAGAAAAGTGCCACAACCCGGCGACAGGTGAACAAAAGAAAAATAGCTGGAAGGGGTCCCCACCAGGAGCCCGACTACGACCACCGCACACGGTCCAAACTCTCGAACGCCTATGCTCCATTGAAGTCACGACCAACCTGTCCGTCATATGCAAGGGCACACCAAGTGTGGGCAAAGCCCAAGCAGGGGTGAGTATAAAAATACTCAGTAGGATACCCCGAAGGCTCGAGGGAGAAACAAAGGAGGTACTGAAGGTGAGCAGTAGATAGAACATGGAAAGTAAAGGAGTACAACTGAAAGTGCAGTAAAGAGTATAGTAAAGAGTCCAGCTCAACCCAACAAGAGGAAAGAAGGTAGACGTGTCGAGACGCAAGGAGCTGGAAACAGTGAGAACATGAACTTCATGTCAATTCTTCGCTACCTATAGCAAGAGATTATACTCGTCCAACTATGAGAAGCTAGACACGGAAAGCATGTGGCATACCCCGCGCGTCTTCGCCTCTCCTGGAGGGAGAGTAACCAATCCCAAGAAGTGGGTACTAGAACCAGGTATATAAATATTAATATACTCAATCAAGAAGCACGAACAAGATCGTAAGGGGATCTCCATCATGTAGCTCAGCCCAAGAAAGTGAGTATCCAACAGTCCCAGAAGTAAACACCATCGATGCCCAGTATCCCGCATGTCTGCCCGGAATTACAAGTCAAGGGGTTCAAACCACCGCACCTCGACACTATCTGCTTTGGACAGCACTGACTCGCCCGCACGGTTTTAGGTCGTGTCACAAGGACACTTCTCGGTGGGGGAAAAGCTCCTCATACTTGAGAGTTTTGAGGGAATGTTAAACCAAAACTCGAAACTGCCCCGTAGTTTAGAGGTATCCTCAATGTCAACAGGCGACCCCCCCTGCCCAGCCCCGCTGGAGGCTCCCTGGAAGTCGACAGGTTCCCTCTATAGGGAGACCCGGCAAGAGTCAATGGGTGCCACATTGCCCAGTCTCGTAACAGGGTAATACACTGGAGGGAGACCTGGATAATGTCAGCAATGAGACCACTGCCCAGCCCAGCTGGAGGTAACCCGACATCAGGGACCACTACCCAGCCCAGCTGGAAGAAAGCCTGACATCGGGGACCATTGCCCAGCCCAGCTGGAGGTAAGCCCGGCATCGGGGACCACTGCCCAGCCTAGATAGAGGTAAACCCAGAACAACTTTGGCCATCCCTGCTGGATGGTACTGCTAGGTGAACACTGTTGTACTGGTCATCCCTACTGGATGGTAACCCACTGGCGAGCCCTGCTCGAAACCAACTCAGCCCTGCTAGTAACAACCTCAGCCCTGTCGGAAACAACCTCAGCCCTGCTGGAAACAACCTCCTGGGTAGAGGATTGGTTCCCACGTAAAGTGTTGGTCACACCGAATCCACAAGAACTTTACCAGGGAACAAAAAGTGACAGGGGAAACTCCCTGGGCCCCTCATGGTGATCACGCTCCAATCTGCTGAGTCACTGTCGAAGCAAACTGAGACAACTCATCCCAAAAAGTGGGAAAACACCCACGCTATACGAGCACACGTAGTCGAAAATGGTGTCGCAGTACGATGAATGGGGCACGGTACCGAAACCCCTCACAATTGAAGAAACAGAGGAACAACCAATCTCTGCCATCCAAACCATCGAGAACGAAACTAGGAGGAGACCACTCAACCCTGCTGGTCAAACAAACGAACATAGAGCCAGGGAAAAACTCCACCCAACTGGTCAAACAAACGAGCACAGTGGGACCCTCTATGTCGTGAGAGGTTAATGTACGCAAAGCAAAACACAGCACACACGTGGGGCCCACACAACGTGTGGCCCCATCTCAACCCCAACCAAGCGCACAAATGTTCTCAGGTACAACAACCACATTTACCACCAAGAGTTCCCGTATACTCCCAAAGTATATCACGTCTCCAGCCCAAAGGCTAACGTACAAACGACATCCAATAGTCAACGCGAAGGCGTGATGCAACAACTCCAACCTGCCACCTCAACGACTGAGGCACAACCAACCACATCTTGTTAAGCATACCTTCACTCACATGAGAGTGCATGCGATCACACGCCCAGGGTTCTCTGCAAACACCGCAGGAAGAACCGCCACCGGGGCACCTTCACATTCCACATTTAATAAGATCGTGTATGAGGCTCTACTTGCCTGAATAGATTACCCCATTGTAATCCTTGCGGAAAGACACGCGAGGTCGACTACTAAATCACCCCAAACGGGTATCTGGCGTAAAAGTCACCAATACCGCCTTACTCCCGAACGATGTCCCGTGGTCCCGAGCCTCAGCCCCAAAAACAGTCGGGCGCATCGCACCATTGTGATCCCCTCGGGAAAACACATCAAAAAGACTTCTCACTAGAGCGCAACGAATATCCGGGGAAAACAGGATGCATTCCGGCACACCATATACGAGTGGTGCTACGTGGGACCCGTATCCCGGTCCTGAAACTCAAAGAACATATCACACCATTGCAATCCTATTGAAAAAGTAAACTAGGTGGACTATTCACTTGTCCAAAACGGTCTCCAGGTGATAGAGATGGAAAAATCACTATCAATGCCCAAACAGCTCTCGTGGGGCCCGAACCATCATGCCGAATTAGAGCAGGCAGATTTCACCAATGCAATCCCCTCGGAAAACATCCAGAATCGACTGCTCGCACGCCCCGAACGGATGCACATTGAGAAAGTCATGCAACGCTGCATGCAGATCGAAAGAGGGTCCGTGGGGCCCACGCCTCAACTTCGGCCTCAGCGCCTGAAACCACCCTGGGAAGCTTCGCCCTGACCCCAGGGTCCCAACGCCGCTAACGACGCTCAAAATGGACTTCAGACGCATCTGCGCCGTCTAAAACAAGATTCCTGGAAAAACGCCCATCAACTTAACGGTCATGCCGCGCCCCTGAGCCCCACATTTCGGGAATTAAAATTCCCCAAAACCATCTCAAAATATTTCTCTTATTATGATACACGCGCCGCCGCAGTCGGCTCGCGAAACCGAACCCCGGTTCACAATTTATTAAATATAAACCATTTTAATAATAATAATAATATCATTATTATTATTATTACTTAAAATTCTATTTTAATTTTTTTTTTTAAAACCCAGACCGGCCGTTCAGTCGGTCTTCTTCCCCCAACAGGACCCACAACTTGCAGGTCCTCGTCGGCCAGCCGGGGTCCATAGACCCTGGTCTCCCCCATGCGCACCGACCGGCTTTTTCCAGTCGGTCCTCCTCATCCGGCCGACGCCGACGACGCCTGTGCCCGGCCGACTGCCCTTCTCGACCGTCGTCGCCCTCAGCGAGGCCCTCGCCTGGCCGCTCGACCTCCGCCCGGCTGCCGCGACCGCCTACGCCACACTCCCTCAGAAGCCCGCAGACACCCCCTGCTTCCGCCGCGAGCCCCTGCCGCCTGAATCTCAGCCAAACCACCGCACCTCCCTACTGAAGCCCGCCGGACCACCGTGCGAGCCGCTGAAAAACACCCACAAAACCGGAAATTCACGCAAAGTTCGACGAACAACCGCGACACCATACGAACCCGGATTTCAATTCTGAAACAAGTGATTGAAATCTCAAAACCAGTACTACGCATTTAGGGGCTTCATTCGACGATCAAACAACAATTGAAAAAAGTTTATGAATTCAAAGGAGGTGCGGTAAATTAAAAACTAAACGCATGATCCTACCTGCGAGGGCGTTACCTGGCGCTTCACGGAGAGTCTGTCGCCGCACCGCTGCCTTGCTAGAGCTACCTCGCCATAGTGGAGGAGGAGAGGGAGGAGCTCCTCGGTTTAACTCTTTCCTCTATGAGGTGCCAAAGTAAAGGGATGAGGAGAGGGTTTTCTTAAACAAATAATTAAATTAATTAAAATTTAATTAATTAAATCCCTAAATTTTAACCGCCATCTGAAACTCTCGACGGGGTAGAGGTTAAGCCACCCCTAGGGTAAACACCACCTCTTGAGCACAAAGGTGGTCACAAAATTTTATTCTGAGCTTCCGTTTTAATGTTATAAAACTGAATGCCCAAAGCCGCCAAATTATGAAAATGCCCCTAGGGCCATGTTTCGCAGACGGGCCCTGCCCGCAAAACTTATACCCCTCCTAGGGTAAACGGCATGCTCTGAACTCAACGGTGCCCTCAGTTTTCCAATCCAAGCCACCGTTTAAGAGATTCCTGAGTTAAGACACTAAACGAATAAATTAATTATTTAATTTATCCGTTCCACGCTCCGATAGCGAGCGAGGGGTCCAAACATCCCACACCGACAAGTTTTATGTCTTCCCTAGGGTAAACACACCATTCTGGATCCATCCATACACTCGGATCTCTGATTCAAAGAACCATTTAAGAGTTATCCCATTTTATTGGTGTTCCCAGTTTGAACGCACTGAAAATTTAATTTCGGCCACTCCAGGGCTCAGAATTGCATGCTGTCTGATGGCGCTGCTCTGGAATAATATCAAGAATATTCCAAAGTACTTTGTATCCAAAAATAGGGTTCTTATATCATTCACTCCTTCATGATTTTCATCCCCGAAAAGCAAACCAGGGAACAACTCAGTGTACTAAGCCCGCACCTGGCTCTCCCGTACCCAGAAGAACTCTTGCACAGCTCCGCGTCACCGCAAACTGACCAAAGGATTTGATCTGTTCATGTGAGGTTTTCCCTTTCTGATGATGTGCATAGGAGCACGCACACATGTCTTTAGGTAAACAACGCGGGAGACATCGTGCACCCACTCCAGACTTTGGGTTTAGGGCATGGTGATAGGGAACCTCGCCATCCCTTTGCACGGTCTCAAATGACCCGAAGGCCCTTGGGGGTAACTCACCTCCCTGACCGAACCTCTATGTCGCATGCCGCGACTAGAATCACCGCCCGCACCTGGAACAAGGCCCGGTGAATCCCTCCTTCAGAAAACCCATATGATGAAACACCCAAGGATATCTGGTCATGCAAGGTTCCACAGTCGATGTCTCACAACCAAGGCTCTCTTACACGCCCAAAAGGCGAAGGAGTCGACACCATCGACTAGAGAAAAAAGATCCGATGCCTTTTACCTTACCAACACAGGGTTACACCGACGCCCTGCGCCACCCTGGTAACAACTCAAACAAGGAGAAGGGAGAAAAGCATTTCCCACACAGAGTCTAACAATTCTACTGAAAAAAGTAGAAGAGCTGTAGAGCGTACCTCTTTCTACCTCATGCTCTGCAGGGTCGTAGACATCCAAAGCTCACGGCTGTCCACGTTCTCAACTGTCAGCTCCTGGAGCCTGACGTGGACCACCTAGTGGTGATGGGAAGACCTCGTAAAGTCGTCCCCCACCACCAGCTCCTCCCGCTCCTCTGCTAGCACCACCTCTCTAGGTACTACTCTGATCACGACGATGCCTCTGTCGTGTTGGTGAACCTAGTGCCTGCCTGATGCTCTCTGCATGCCGGGTCGGGTAGTCCCGTGCCAGGTGACCTCACCCATCGCAAGGATAACACAGACTCTCTCTGGGCTGCACTGGTTCCCTCTGGAACCACTATGGTGTACGACCACACCCCTGAGTCCGGTTATCAGAAAGCCACCTGCGTCGAGGTTCCACTTGCCGACGTCCGCTAGCTGCGACAGACGTCTCAGCTCCAACGTGCCTACTTCCACCACCAACTCTAGAATGTGACAGGAATATCTCTATCACCTGTGCCTGTTCTAGCACCCCGGCATATGTGGAAATTCCCAAGGGTACTATGACAACATGAATCTATCGGCAGAGACCCTCCTCAAACTTTTGCGCTCGGATGTTGTCATAATGGACCAAGTCTGGGTAAAAGCGTTCACGGTCTTTGAAACTAGCTGCCTAATCGTCCACTGTCATCCCTCCCTGCTGAAACTGCAGGAGCTCCTGAATCCGAAAGGAGCGCAAGAAGGAGGGGAAAAACTCCTCACGGAACAACAACTAAAAGTCGCCCCACGAAAGAGACGACTTGTCAAGAAACTGAGTCACCCGACTCCACCAACGCCAAGCTGATCCACGGAAAAGGTTTGCGGCCAAAGCCACCATAAGATCTGATGGCGTCTACACAAGCCTGAAAAGGCGAACCACTGCCTCGAGCCAATCCTCTGTTGCCTGAGGGTCTGTCTCACCACTGAACCTCAGTGGTGTCTGTCGCTGGAACTCATGGAGCATGCTCAACCTACGCTCAAGATCAGCCTGCTCTGTTGAAGCTGTCTGCTGCTCAACAGGTGGGGGTGCTGCTACCAGCCCACCCGGAGAAAGGGGCTCGCATGATGGGTCCTGGACTGAGGCCTCATGGCTCCCAGGGTTATCGTCACGAACCAAAGCTGGTATCCCGGCTGACTGTCTTCGTGGAGATATCCTGAATATTATCAAGGAGTGCCACATCCATATGAGCATATATGTATATAACAGTAACAACAATGGGAATATGACTCAAGAAGGACAGTCAAAGACTCAATCCTATGTGATACACAAACCAATTTTTCCTGCAACAAGTGTCTCAGCATGCCGAATCGACAAGCGGGTTATCAAGGTCCTGGTGAATGGATACGTCGGCCGCCGCATCATCATTGGACTCCCTGGCCTGAGAGCCGCTCTCAAGACACTTTGACACTATTTCCCTAAATCCCAAACAATTACTTTTTATGGATGTCCGCACAACGCCCCAAGGAACAAAGCACCTCTGATACCACTTTTTCACGACCCGACCCTACCCGGGCTCGAGCCACAACTACCCCAAGCCCGCCTCCAAAGGCCAGGGGCTGGCGAAAAGTGCCGAAGGCTAAGCAACCCGAGGAGGCCTTTGCCTGAGTACCTGTACACACACACATGTAGCACAATCAATGCAAAAGTACATAGTAAAATAAAAGACAAGTAGAGTAAAGTGAAACTATTATATATAAACCACAAAAATTGCATCGACCTCTAAATAGTACAAAGTAAACTGAAGGTAAATAGAAAAGGAAAAAGGAAAAAACATGCACTCAACCAGAAAAGTGCCACAACCCGGCAACAGGTGAACAAAAGAAAAACAGCTGAAAGGGGTCCCCCACCTGGAGCCCGACTATGACCACCGCACACGGTCAGAGCTCCCAAACGCCTATGCTCCATTGATTTCATGGCCAACTTGTCTGTCGTCTACAAGGGCACACTAACTGCAGGCAAAGCCCAAGCAGGGGTGAGTATAAAAATACTCAGTAGGATACCCCGAAGTCTCGAGGGAGAAACAAAGGAGGTACCGAAGGGGAGCAGTAGATCGAACATGGAAAGTAAAGGAGTACAACCGAAAGTGCAGTAAAGAGTACAGTAAAGAGTCTAGCTCAACCCAACAAGATAAAAGAAGGTAGACTCGCCGAGACGCAAGGAGATGGAAATAGTGAGAATATGAACTTCCCGTTGATTCTTCGCTACCTATAGCAGGAGAGTAGACTCGTCCAACCACGAGAAGCTAGACACGAAAAAAACATGGAATACCCCGCGCGTCTTCGCCTCTCCTGGAGGGAGAGTAACCAAGACCAAGAAGTGGGTACTGGAACAAGGTATATACATATTAATATGATCAATCAAGAATCCCGAACAAGATCTTAAGGGGATCTCCATCGCGTAGCTCAGCCCAAGAAAGTGAGTAGACAACAGTCCCAGAAGTAAACACCAATGATGCCCAGCATCCCGCATGTCTGCCCTGAATTACAAGTCAAGGGGTTCAAACCACTACACCTCGACACTATCTTCTTTGGGCGGCACTGACTCGCCCGCACTGTTTTAGGTCGCATCACAAGGACATGTCTCGGTGGGGTAAAATCTCCTCATACTTGAGAGTTATGAGAGAATGTCAAACCACAACTCAAAACTACCCTGCAGTCGAGAGGTCTCCTCAAAGTCGACAGGCGACCCCCCTGCCCAGCCCCGCTGGAGGATCCCTGGAAGTCGACGGGTTCCCTCTATAGAGAGACCCGGCAAGAGTCAACGGGTACCACATTTCCCAGTCCCGTAACAGGGTAATCGACTGGAGGGCGACCTGGCTAAAGTCGGTAATGAGACCACTGCCCAGCCCAGCTGGAGGTAACCCGGCATCAGGGATCGCAGCCCAGCCCAGCTGGAGGTAAGCCCGACATCGGGGACCACTGCCCAGCCCAGCTGGAGGTAAGCCCGACATCGGGGACCACTACCCAGCCCAGCAAGAGGTAAACCCGAAACCACTCTGGCCATCCCTGCTGGATGGTAACCCACTGGCGAGCCCTGCTCGAAACAACCTCAGCCCTGCTAGTAACAACCTCATCCATGTCGGAAACAACCTCATCCCTGCTGGAAACAACGACCTGGGTAGAGGATCGGTTCCTTCGTAAAGTGTTGGTCACACCAAATCCACATGAACTGTACTAGGGAACACAAAGTGACGGCGACAACTCCCCGGGCCCCTCAGGGCGATCACGCTCCAATCCGTTGAGTCACTGTCGAATCGGAACGAGACAACTCATCCCAAAAAGTGGGAAAACACCCACGTTGTATGAGAACATGTAGTCGCAAACGGTGTCGCAGTACAATGAAAGGGGCACGGTACCAAAACCCCTCACAGCTGAAGAAACAGAGGAACAACCAATCTATGTCGGCCAAACCATCGAGAACGAAACCAGGGGGAGACCACTCAACCCTACTGGTCAAACAAATGAACATAGATCCAGGGGAAAACTCCACCCAGCTGGTCAAACAAACGAGCACAAAGGGACCCTCTACGCTGCGAGAGGTCAAAGTATGCAAAGCAGAACATGGCACGCATGTGGGGCCCACACGACGTGTGGCCCCATCTCAACCCCAACCAATCGGACAAATGTTCTCAGGTACAAAAACTACATGTACCTCCAAGAGTTCTCGTTTACTCCCAGAGTATATCACATCTCCAGCCCAAAGGCTAACGTGCACACGACACCCAATAGTCAACGCGAAGGCGTGACGCAACAACTCCAACCTGCCACCTCAACGACTGAGGCACAACCAACCACATCTTGTTAAGAATAACATAACTCACACGAGAGTGCATGCGATCACACACCCAGGGTTCTCTGCAAACACCGCAGGAAGAACCACCACCGCGGAACCTTCACATTCCACATTTAATAAGATCATGTATGAGGCTCCACTCGCCTGAACAGATTACACCGTTGTAATCCTCGCGGAAAGACACGTGAGATAGACTACTAAATCGCCCCAAACGGGTACCTGACGTAAAAATCGCCAATACCGCCTTACGCCTGAACGGCTTCCCGTGGTCTTGAGCCTCTGCCCTGAAAACAGTCGGGTTCATCGCACCATTGGGATCCCCTCGGGAAAACACAACAAAAATACTGCTCACTGGAGCGCAACGGATATCCAGGGAAAAAAAGATGCATTCTGGCACATTGTACACGAGCGGTGCTATATGGGACCCACATCCCCGGTCCTAAAACTCAACGAACGGATCACACCATTGTGATCCTCTTCAAAAAGTACACAAGGTGGACTATTCACTTGTCCAAAATGGTCGCCTGGTGATAGAGATGGAAAAATCACCGTCAAAGCCCAAAAGACCCTCAGGGGGCCTGCACCATCATGCCGAATTAGAGCGGGCGGATTGCACCATTGCAATCCCCTCGGAAAAACATCCAGAATCGACTGCTCGCACGCCCCGAATGGATGCCCGATGAGAAAGTCGTGCAACGCTGCACGCAGCTTGAAAGATGGTCTGTGGGACCCGCACCTCAACTTTGGCCTCAATTCCTGAAACCACCATGGAAAGCTTTGCCTCGGCGCCAGGGTCCCAACAGCGATGACGGCGCTCAAAACAGACGTCAGACGCGTCTGCGCCGTCGAAAACAAGATTCCCGGAAAAATGCTCATCCACTTAACGGTCATGTCGAGCCCCCGAGCCCCTCATTTCAGGAATTTAAATTCCCCAAAACCATCTCAGAATATTCTTCTCATTATGAGACATGCGTCGTCGCCCTCGGCGAGGCCCTCGCCTGGCCGCTCGACCTCCGCCCGGCTACCGTAGCCGCCTGCGCCGCACGCCCTCAGAAGGCCGCTGACGCCCCCTGCTGCCGTCGTGAGCCCCAGCTGCTTGAATCTCGACCAAACCATCGTGCCACCCTACCGAAGCCCGTCGGACCACCACGCAAGCCGCCGGAAAACACCCACAACACCAGAAAATCCCGCAAAGTTCGGCGAACAACTGCGACACCATCCGAACCCGGATTTCAATTCCGAAGCAAGTGCTTGAAAGCTCAAAACCAGTACTATGAATTTAGGGGATTTTTTCGATGATCAATATACAATTGACATAAGTTTATGAATTCAAAGGTGGTGCGGTAAATAAAAAACGAAACGCACGATACTACCTACGAGGGCGTTGCCCGGCGCTCCACGGAGAGTCTGTCGCCGCGCCGCTGCCTTGCCGGAGCTACCTCGCCAGAGTGGAGGAGGAGAGGGAGGATCTACTTGGTTGAACTCCTTCCGCTAGGAGGTTCCAAAGGAAGGGGAGGAGGAGAGCGTTTTCTTAAACCGAGAATTAAATTAATTAAAATTTAATTAATTAAATCCCTAAATTTTAACCAACATCTGAAACTCTCGATAGGGTCGAGGTTAAGCCTCCCCTAGGGTAAACACCACCTCTTGAGCACAACGGAGGTCTCAAAATTTGATTCTGATCTTCCTTTTGAAAGTTATAAAACTGAACGCCCAAAGCCGCCAAATTATGAAAACGCCCCTGGGGCCATTTTTCGCAGACGGGTCGTGTTCGCAAAATTTATACTCCTCCTAGGGTAAAGGGCATGCTCTGAATTCAATGGTGCCCACTGTTTTCCAATCCGAGCCATCTTTTAAGAGATACCTGAGTTAAGCCGTTAAACGAATAAATTAATTATTTAATTTATCCGTTCCACGCTCTGATAGCGAGCGAGGGGTCCAAACATCCCGCGCCGACAAGTTTTATGTCGTTCCTAGGGTAAAAACGCCATTTCGGACCCATCCGTACACTTGGATCTATGATCCGAAGCACCGTTTAGGAGTAATCCCATTTATTTGGAATTCCCTGTGTGAATGCACTGAAAATTTAATTCTGGCCACTCCGGGGCTCGGAATTGCACGCCGTCTGAGGGCTCTGCTCTGGAATAATATCAAGAATATTCCAAAGTCCTTTGTAGCCAAAAACAGGGTTCTTAAACCTAACATCTTGTACATATATAAAATCCCATGCTCAGGAACCATGATATTTCTAAAAAAATATATTTGTTTCTAAAATAACTAGTGTGTTGTAGCCCAATTCCTTTTGACCATCTACATCATCAGTACCTATGCCTAGAATAAAAAATAATAATTATACCTTGAAACTAACTATGTTTTGGTTTCTATTAAACACATATTGGATTATATAAGGCTTAATTTCTCTCAAAATAAAAATATCCATCGTCCCCTTAATTTTTTAACAACCCCAAAACTCAAAATGTAAAATAACAAAAAATTGGAACCTACATAATGATACTCAAAAATAGATTCCCACAAGTTCTATATAATTTGTTACATATTTTATAAGGAAATATGTTGGAATCATTTTTTTGCAAGTGGTAATTTTTATATTAATCAAAAAATAAATTCCTCATGTTCTAATGATTTTATATTTCTTTTTCCTAATATAAAAATTATAGTATATATGATATTATTATATATCTTATTTACAATATTAATTAAATCATCAAAATGTTTCATGTCTATGGTAATCAAATATTATATTTAAAATAAAATTAATTTCTTTTTATAAATACTTACGGTAATTTTCTTCATAAAAGGTTTCTCAAATTCAATAGTCAAATATTTATCCTTTACAATATTTTCATACAATTAATTTAATTGGTGTTATAAATTTTTTAGAGTTAAAATTAAAATACACTTATATATTTCAAATATATATATATGGACCAGTAGTCATCGTTTACACAACTATGAAAATATTTTTAATTGTTACTATTTTGAAAAACTCTTAAAATAGGACATCTAATGTTATATTTTACTATAACCATAATAATAGTTCAATTGTCAATAGGGTTTTAATTTCACCATATAAGTACATAATATACTAATACAGATTTATAAACTATAGAAATTAACTGAAAACATAACTCCCTCAATTCCATCCCCCACTCCATTTTATCCCCCCCCCACCTCCAACAAAGTATCACTCCATCCTATCACGGTCTCCTACCACTTTGTGTTGATGTCCCTCTATTCTATAGTCATCAAATCTATGTTCCCCAACCATTTCCCCTCCATTATTTGGCCATATCCAATCTATTCATTGATTATTTCAATGCAGTCACACTATCCCAACTCACCTTGAATTTATATTAAAATATATTATTATTATTTATATGTACACTTTTTTCATATAGAACTTTATAATTTAGGGTTTTGATTATTATTTTAAAGTTCACATATTTTATTTTTCTCAATTGTTGGTAAAATATAATTTTTCTAATTAGGTGGTATTTGGTTATGATACATTGTGATTTCAAATGAATTTTTTTTCATGAAGTCATGTATTTTAATCAATATAAATTTATAAATTTTATAAATATACTTTTATAGGTTTAAAATTTTATACATGATTTTTAAAGTTCTATATAATTTTTTTTATTATATAGTATATTGTATTATGAAATTATAATAAATATAAATTTACAAATTAAAAAATATGGACCCATATAAATATATAAATTATTTAAATTATTTTATATGTCTATACTTATATAAAAATTAGTTTATATAGATATTTTTTAAATTATATACAATATTTTATTTTACATTTATAAAATATATATACTTTTATATTTTGATTTATTTTTTTTTTAATTTTACATTAGTATAAACTTTTAAAATTAAACTTTTTATTTCTATTAATGAATCCACATTTACAAAAACCACTATAAATTTATAAATATTGATCAATATTAACCACAATTGTTACAAATATTAATCAATTCCATTGAAAAATATTCTATATCAATTGATATTTATTAATAAATTGGTATCTATTTTAAAGTATATATAGTTTATTCTTTAAAAAAATTATATATGTTAAATATTTTTAATTTTGAATAATTTATATATACTATTGATTATATAATTTTAACAAAATTATTTATAGTTATCCAAAAATATCTAATTTTTTATTAGTTTAAATCTGATTTTGCTTATATTTGAAGGGAAGTAATTGAACAGAATATTCTACTTCTTCAATATAGTATAATTGAAGCAATTATTATCCCAGTGAGTTTTCATTTTTTATATTCAAAGAATAATTCATTTTTTATATGTATGTATATCTCATGATTAAGATTTTATCATGAATTGACAACATAATTAACTCCTTCCTCCCCTCAACCTTCTACTAGTTTTTCATGTGTTTCTATTAAATTTCCTCACTTGATTAGTCCACCATGATTGGATATGCGGGTTCAATTTATTTTATATTTTTGTGGATAAACATTTATTCCATGATATCCTCACTTCCATTGGTTCCAATATGCCATAATATCTAAAACATCATACCAACTTCCACATATACCTTTTTAATCATCACTTAATACTTCTATCACTCCTCTTATGCCTCCTTCCACAACCTATACTGAGGGAATTGTGGATTTCCCCCATGTAGAGGTCATGGGTGTTGCAGATCACCAAATTGATACAAATATATCTCTCTATAATATATCAAGTATATTTTATTATATTTTATTAATATTTTTAATTAGTTTTTATTAATTATTTTTTATATTAACATAATCTTATATATAGGTGGTTCTTATTTTTGATTGAGTATAAGGAACATTTGTTGTGCATCGATGTGTGGTATTTAGGATAAACTACCAAAAACCATTGTAGACTATAAAGAAAAATTTGTAATTACTTAGGTAGCATGTGAATGAATAAAAATGTTTTATGGAAACCATTTACATATGAATTAATATCATACCTAAGAAACAACTTCCATTGTATAAATTAGATCTGGTAATCAATGATAGTGAGAAACAATTTAAATCATAAAAAAAATTCTATGAGTTTTATTTTAAGATACTTGGGTGGGATATATGTATGCGACGAATGAATATTACAACTATGAAGTGTTGGGAATCCTCAAGAACCTTCATTTTTTACAGTCCATATTCTTCAGATAATCTCTTGGTTGAAATAGAGAAATGAATGAATCATATAAAGTATAATATATCCATTGAATAACTATTTATATGATCCATTATTCTTGGAGATATTTTATCAAATTTCTATTCATGGATTTACCTTATGTTGGAATTATTTTCTCACATTAGTTCAGGTGCATCACATAACCCATCTTCTACTGATGGGGTGGTGGTGGTGGTGATGGCATGTTAGGTGATCATGATGATACAAAATTGGATGTTCTTCTAGTACAAAAATAATATGTTAATGACTATGGTCATAGTGGTGTTGGTGTTAGTGGATATAAACCTAATTGATATTTCATATCATTCACAAGTTTGTATTTCTAAGTAAAAATTTCTTCAAACATATTATTATATTGAATATTTTTTAAAATTAAAAATTTTAAAAACAATTTTAATAATTATGGTATTTTTGATGCATTTAATAATGGATGTTTATAAATTATATCTTTTCATAGATCAAATATTATTATATTAGGGTCATTAACTTATTATGGTCTATAATTACATGTTATGAGAATGATTTATAACAAATACCTACTACTACTGGCTTTGAATTATTATTTTTTCATTTATTTTTTAATTAATGATATATGTTGTTAATGAATGTGAAAAATATTTATTTATAATCAAGTTTCATTTACATTTAATTGAATATTTTGACTTATACTAAGGGAAACTTATGCTTTTAAATATTTAAGTATTCAGTAAAATCACTTTATACTAAAATTAGATTTAAAGCAATTATTTTTGAAAAGAAAAATTACAATTCATTTAATTTATTAAATTGATATATTTTTTAATGATTATATAAAAAGACCTCATTTCTAATTTACTAGGTAAGAAATTATGCACTCTTTTCAAAATCCATTAGGTAATGTAATAATTTATATTCATAATGAATTTTAAGAATCCATATTTATTTCTTCTAAATTAACTAGACAATTTAGTGTGTGTTTATAATCAAATGGGAAGAAAATATTTTAGGGTTTTTATTGTGATTTATTTATGGAAATTAGTTGAAATATAATTTGGTGTTATTTTTTATTTCATTACTTTGATTTTGATAGATTAAGGTGTATATGTTTTGGTTCATAATTTATATTTTATAAATATTATTCTATAAAAAACTATTTTTAGATAAAACATATACAGGAGATAAAATTATTATAATTTAAATGGATTGGACCTTTTTGGACCATTACTTTATTAATATCATGTTTTTGAGGTATAAGGAGAGATTATAAGAAGAGAGGTGGAGTTGTGGTTGAAATGTTTCTTAGGAGGAGTGAGTCATGGTGTGTCCCTAAGTGTCATAGCCAGAGAGGTTAGTTTGAGAAAAGAGTAGTTCTATAGTCTCTTATATAATTCTAGTAATGGTTGAGTCATGGATTATAGGGTTTCAAGAAACTTTTATGAATTGTGAACTACTATGTTTGTAGAATTTAATATTATATAGGGTTTTTCTTACTCTTGCATTTTCCATTACTATATTTCCATCCATAACATGGTATACTAGTCCTTAGAATGATTTAGTGTTTTAGATTTTTTTTTATTTCCATGAATGGAAATTGTAGTGTTTACATAGTAAATTCCCATGGGGGAATAAGATATAGATTTTTGAGAGTTTTAGATTTTTTGGTGTTATCCACGCATGGTGTTTTCAATGTGACTTGGTTAATTTTTAAGGATCATTTATGTGCCATGACCATATTTGTAATGGCATAGATCTCCCTCGATCATATCATAATAAAATATTGAATAAACATTAAATGAGGGGGATATAGAATATCATGATGTGTATGGTAGAGATTCACTAAAGACAGTCATGTTATGTTGTGGCATTTAGATTCATATGTATGATATATTAAAATTATAGTTATGATATACATTTAGTAGTCCCAATAAATTCAGTAATATTCATCTGATTTCCCATCAAACATAGGGTAACATAGAAGAATATATGGGCATATTTGGGTTCCACTTGGTTATTTTTATCCCCTATCTTTAGGAGATTGACTGTTGGGGATCTATGGAGAGGTTATCTCCCTTTCTCGAGTGTTTTCTTCTAGTATATTTTCTTATTAGAGTTGTGAAAGTTGAGGTATTTATTTTTTATTGTCATTGAAACAATGTGTTTATGAAGATATAATTAGATTATATGTTTTTAGAAATTTCCTTATGTGATTACGGTTTTTGGATCATGTTTCTCAACATGTTCTTGCACAATAGTTGAGAAGCTTTTGTCAAGGTAGATAATTAACAAGATATTCATTATTTTGATGTAAGTTGTGAATGTTTCATGACTTTGTATTAACATGTGTGGATCATAATTATTATACTAATGAATATATTTGAATGGACTAAATTATAACTCTCGGGGGGTATTCACATATGTTTTACATGTTTTTAGAAGTTACTTATGATTTGATAGGTTTTTTATTTATGTGATAAAATATTTTTCATTTTATGATATATAAGTGTTATTGTTTTGATTGAATTGACTATATCATCTTTCATAAAAATTTAATCTTTTAAAGATGAAAATAAACCAGTTGTGTGGAATCTGAAAATTAATTATTGTTGCTTCTTTAAGAAATTTTGAATTAATGTGATGAAATTTTTTATAATTGGAAATATAGAAGTGTGTTTGTTATAGAAAGTTATTGTTATTCAGTTCCCCAATTTCATATTTATCATTGTGATTTTTATGTTCATTGTAGTGTATTGTTATAGATGGTTTCAGTTATTTTTATGTATTTAGTAGCAATTGTTGTGGTTAGATGACCTGATTTTCATGGGATAGGCGGTTGGTGTGTGGGGTGGTAGTGTGTAATGGTTGGTTGATGTAGAAAGAGATGGATATAAGGTTATATTGACAGGTATCATTTTGATGGTTATTGGCACAGGATGTGTGGAGGTTAAGGTAGTAACTATTTTGGTCCTTGTGAGAATGTGTTATAATTTTTCATTGGCGCGGAATTAAAATTATTTTAATTTAATATGGTTATTAGCATGGGTTGGAATTGAATAAACTATGGGTTGTTTCTGAATTGTTAATAATAAAAATAATGAGTAATGATAATAATATGTATGGTTAGTAGCTAATGAGTGGATTTTGAATTAAATATAAAAATGAATGGAATGATAAATTCAATATCAATTATAAAATGATAAGTATAGACATGAATGAAAATGGTGATTTGATAGGAAACTGTTGAGTATGGTGGTTACTATTTTTTGTGGAAACTGGGGTTGGTTTGTGTTATAGAGGTAGTATAAAATTCTAGTTATTGGTTGGGATGGTGTGGTATGAGTTGTGGTTGTTTATGTGTTGTTTTGGTATGATCCCTTTTGGTTTGGCATATGTGTGACTATATTATACTTGTATTTTTCTTATAATTTCATATTTAACAAAACCTGAATTACATAACCATAATAAATCACAAGGATTTTGGATTCTATGTGTTGTCCCTAACATATTGGTTGGTGAGGAAAGGGATGGCTCACTACTCATTCTTCCTCATACCACCAATAGATAAGGTATTTTTAGTTATTTAATATTATTTTGATGTTTGAGTTATGATATATAGAAATGAGTGTGCGATTATTGGATTTGTTAATGATTTTATAGGGGATGTGGTACATGGTGGGTGTCATGAATACTATGAGGAGGGTTCATGATTAATGAGTTTAATATTCATGATAGAATATTATAATTTAATTATAATGTGTGATTGGGATATAATATATAATTGGAATATGTGATTTTCATGATATATAGAATGGTTTTGATATGATATATAATGTTAAGTGTCACAACTAATTAAAATATTGGGAGCATTGTGATTCTTTTCATTATAAATTGAGTGTGATAAACCAGTGGGGAAGTGGTTATGGGGCACCTTTATAATATATTATTGATATTATGATATCATATTTGGATTCACTATTGGGTTGGTGATCCTTGGTGATCTTGAATGATAATTAACCTCATTTGTTGCGTGTGGGATATATTGTTTATTCCCTTAGAAATTGGTATGAATCCTCCACATTTTTGACATCTCTTGATGAGGTTCCTAAAGAGTATATATATATTTCCACCCATATATATATATATATATATTCTTTGTTTTTAGTGTCAGTTTAATAACCAATATAGATATTACTTGGTTGGTGAATGGGGGTATCTATCAGATTTACCTTCATCTGAGTTACATTGTTATATTATTCACGATATTTATATATTGATGACAATTCTAACATTATGAAATATTGGATTTATTTCACATTATGGTTTCTATTTTTAGTTTATTTTTTATATTTTCCTTATATTTATGTGTGTAATTCTAACTATTTGTGATTTTTACCCCATCGCTCCTAATCACTATCATCTGGACTATTGGAGGTGGGTTACAGGGTAACTCCCATCCTTATTATAGGCCCATGTTGGATCCCCAATAGGGGTGAGTCATGAAAACATTGTTTGAGATCTATGTATTAGAGTTATGATGTAGTTTGTAGTTATTAACCAGTGAGGATTACTTGGTATTAGTATGGAAATAGTGTTAGTGTAACATTTTGAATGATGTGTGAAGGGTGGTCGGCCAGGAAACATACGATTAGATCCCACTTGTGATCTGAGGTATGGTCCATAATCATACTGAACACCCTAAGTGACATAAAATTGATATCAGAGTAAAGACCTTAGAGTTCTAGATTTATTGTACAAATTTGAGCATATTTTGGAAATTGGTTTGAATTTTGGGAAATTTAAATGATTCTAGTTAAATTAATCTTAATCAATTATATGCTACTAAACCTAAGTGGTTGATTTGTTTCATATAGAGATAGATCTTGGTTGTTTTCTGTAGTTCATCTAGGATGGTGAGGTGTGGACAGATTATCCATTTGATCACTTGGGAATCTAGCAAGTTAATAAGGACGCATCTTCTAAGTATTCATTCTTGTAGTAAATTTGATAGGTATTGAGGATTTATGAGGGGGGTTTCTTTGATTTTAATATAGATGTTTGATTAGAGGGTCTTGAAATTCAGTTAGTTTGATTTAGGGTAGGGTGAAGTATTAAGTCCCACTAGTTATCATTCAAATTTGAGGTGTTTCACACCAGTGGTAGATCCTGTTTCATGAAGATTTTAAAGAGGTGGAGGTTTTATGAGATGGTTTTATGAGGTATCAATATATGGATTTTATTTAATCAATTATTTGTACTATGAATAAGAAGTATTTCTCTCCCACATATAGGGAATATGGAGATTACTGGTCCCTAATATCATGTCCAGCAATATTATTCACATCACTACAGTTCTTTATCTTGATGATTAGGGTAGATAATTATGTTTATAGGAGGTGTTGTGTCAAAAATTTTGTTATGAAATTACCCCATTAGGGCTGACAATGTATCTATAGGTGATAAAGAAGGCTAATTTTATTAGGTGTATTCAGGTTCATCTAGGATCCTATCATAGTGTAATTCATCAGAGCTATCCAAAGAGTATATCTATTGGTGGGGGATCCCAAATATTATGTAATTATAGTATAATTTTTATAGGAATTTATCCTCGAAATTTTCATTACGGATAATCTAGGGATTGTAGCATAATTTCATTCATGTGAATCTGAATACCCTTGTGTTTTCATTATGGAGGTTTTAGTCCCCATTAGATTGGATTCTTGAATCATTCTGAATTTTCCAAGTATTGGCTAGTGAATTAATATTTTAACCATTTATATAATGGGGACCAAAACCTAAATAATTAAAATAGATATATTAAGAAGGTATTAGACACATGATTTTTTCAATCTTCATGGGCATTGGGTATATAATTGTCATGAAGGTGGTCATCAACTATGTGTAAGAGGAGCTCAAGAATGATCAATCATATTCCATAAAGATATAAATACTAGATGGATAAAATATAATTTGAGGTAACATCTATTTATCTTCAAAATTGATCATTTAATTTTTTATATTTTATCTCTACACCCCATCATTACACTATCATTGGTTTAATCCTTGGTACTCAAGGTCGATACAATTATTGTTCCCTCAATATTGATTATTCTAGTTGGAGTTCAAATGACCATTCTTGATATTTGTTTGTTATGTGAGATGATCCTAGGGTATAATTAGTTTTTAGTAGATTTATTCTTACTAAATATAAAAATATATGATATTATCCTTGTAATTTATTGGTTGTATTCTATGTGTGTGGTCATCGATTTCTTCTAGAGGAGCTAATCATTAATAAAATTGGAAATACATTGTGTTGTGTCCGTTGTAGATTGAGATCATCAGATGGGTTATAGGACAATGGATACTCCTTTCCATCAGATGGATAATTATCATTGATTCTAGTATAGGTGTCAAAAAATGGATTATCCTAGATTTTTTGAGGTATTTTTCAATGTATTCTATAAAGAGGTTGTGAAATTTCCCCAATGATTTGAAATTGAGTTCTGTATAGAGTTTTATCTAGTTTCTTCATAGATTTCGATATTTCCCTATCATATTGAACATTCAGATCTATGGGATTTTATTATTAATATTGATATTTTTTTGAAGAAGGTTTTCATCCAACCTAGTGTTTTATTTTGGGTTTCAATAATGTTGTTCACAAAGGATGTTGATTGGTATGTGGATGTGTATTGACTATTAGGGGATAAATATGGTGATATTAATCAGCTATTATCCCCTTCTATTCATAATGTTTATTATACATTTACAAGATCTAGATTTTTTTAAAATATTTATTTCTAGTCTCTGTATTATCATATAAAACTGAATGGGGAGGATGACATGAATACTAATTTCATGTTCCATTATAGGAACTTAAATTATGTAATTATAAAATTAGATATCATGAGATACCATGATTTTTCCATGGCACAAATGAACCTTCTCTATTTTTAGTTCTTGATCAGTTTTTTGGTACTGTTCAACACTGAAATTATCAAATACTTGAATTCAAAGGAGGGTCATAATGATAATTTTAGGTCTTTTTTAAAAGTATTTCAACACTATATAATCTATTATATGTTTTATATGTATACATTTTGGTTTTGAGAGGTGAATTTTCTCATTCATGTGGTGTCTTAGTAGGGAGTGGATATCTATCAATTGATAATTGAGGCGAGTGTTTCTTGGCAATTACCAATAAATATTGAAAAAGTCCACAATTTTCATTGACTCACTAGCTATTATAATGGTTTTGTAATATATGTATCTTATACTATTATGTTGATGAAATAATTTAATATTATGGATCAAAAATTCATATATATTAGTAAATGGTTGTTATATTTCAACTACATGTAGGGGACGCTAATATGTTTTCATGTTCATCACTTTGTAGAGGATGGAGTTATGTTAAATTTTTTAATGATGTCTCTCATCAAAGTTTGGGTTTTCATCTAATGAAACATATGTATATTATATAATATGAGTATATGAAGGTATGTCCTGACAATAATAACTACACCACTTATGATATTTAGTTAGAAGTAATGGTGTTTTTTCTAATGCAATGGTGATATTAGCTCACCAGTGAATGTTTTTTATTCTTCTATAATCATAAAACATTGTGGTATATCTTCTCTATGTTTTACTAAAATCCCCATTATCTGATATGCATAATTTTCTTAAAGAAATGTGAATTTTATTGCTCAATAATACAACGGAAAGTGAATTTAGTGGTTTATATGTTCAATAAGAATTTCTAAGGACGTGTTGTTTGAGATTCTGGGATGCTTAGAGAGTGATGATGGTGTTGATAGTGATTCATCTTGATGTGAAGGAGGTTGGTGATGGAGGTAGGTTGTTCCAGATGATAGATAATCATACTCATTTAAGTAAGTGGATGATTCATAATTGAGATGATGGTGTAACACCACAATATTTTATAAATTAATTTTTTAAAATTATTTTAAATTTATTAATATCTTGTGTTACACCAAACATCGAGTTTCAATGAACAGATATATAATAAAAATATTATTATTTAAAAATGAAAATTATAACCTAGTTGTTAATCTTGAATGATTGAATAAGAATAATCACATTTAAAATATTATGTGTAATTTTTTTATATAAAGAGACTATATTAGTAAATATGTTCTTACTTTTTAGTAAAGACATTATATGTTTGGAAAATACTATTATCTCAGAAAATAAATTGTATTTTTTTTAAAAAAAAACAAAGTTAATTCATACAACATTATGAAAAATTATTTAAAATAATAATCTTCACTTTTTAGATCTACCTATAAAAATTTTCTTTCAATAAATTTTTTATAATTTTATGAAAATATTAATAATTCGATGAATATTAAAAATACTGATTCTTATGGAAATATGTATTTTCCTATAAATAATTTAGAAGAACAATGTTATTTAAAGATGGAATTAAATGCAATATTAGTTCAATTATATATTTAATAATTTAGTTATTTTATTTTAATCAAAATCATAATTGTTTTTATATTAAAACATTCAATACTTTTGAAAATATTCTTTTTGTTGAACCGCTTTTTTGTTGGTTCTGTGAGGTTAATATTAAATTGAAATTATAAAATTCTACGAGTGGAATTTGAAAAATATTATTAAATATTTTGAATAATAATAATTAATATTATATAATAATTTCAACTTAATTTTTTTATCAAAATTACTAGTAAAAATAGTAAAAATTAATTATCATGGTAATGGTTAAAATAAGATTATTAGGGGTTAAAATGATAAAGTGTAAAATAACCATGAAAATTTTAAAAAACAAATTTCCTGGCCGTATTTAAAACTTATAACCTTTATTTATTGATAACTACTCATTCTAGAGCTTGTTTACATGTGAAAAACATGGGTTCACTTTATTATTTTAAAAAATTTCAAGTGTGTCCTCTCCCACAATTATAAAAGGCCCCCACCTCACATCACATTATCACACTTCAAAAACACATTGGTTCAGATAATAATATCCACATATATTCCATAATTATCTTTTCACAACATGTAGGCTTCATATTTATTATTAAACCCTCATTTTTAGGCTTTACATGTAAGTCTAATGGGGTCCTCTGAAGAAGAGGTATAGTCTTTAAAATTGTGTTTTTATTTAATTTCAACCTCAAACTCTTTTAAATATTCTTCAACATTTATAACATAATAACATCATTATATAAAATATACTAATATATTATTATATTAATTTAAATTACCTAGATCTATATCCTCTTCCATCAAAAGGGAAATGAAATTTTTGATCTTTTGTATGATAGACTACCACATAGTGAACTGATTTTATTCATAATCTACAACCACAAATCACAGATTATTATAATGATGTATTTAATGATTATTTTTGAGATTTATGATATTATTATATGTCTTTAATTATAATTTAATATCTACCATCATTTCTCAAAACCATTTTTAAATCAATAACATCACTTGTGGGTATGGTAGTCTATCGCCTTGTGAACCGAATTTATATGCTTTCCTCATTTCCATTTTACTTGGATTGAAATAAAGATATTATATATATATATATATATGATATTTTAAAACAATTATACTTATATAATTATTATATAACATATACTTACTTACATTTGATTCCACAGGGTATATGATAATGTCACTCATGTGTACAGTGGACTACAGCTTCATGAAGAGATATGATTCATTTTTTACTAACACATTACATGGAATGAAATAATTATAACTATAAAAAAATATGGGAAATATTGGAAATAATAATGATTCTATTTTTTCTAATTAATATTTAATTTTTTTCAACTATTGAGAATATGGAAATAGTGTTCTTGTGTATGTATGACCTACCATCTCCGTCATTGTTGTATTTCATTCTCACTCTCTATATTTAGTGGATTAATATAAATACATATATAATTAATTTATATGATATTTATATATTGATTAATATTTTATAGGTTATTGAATCATGATCATAGTAAGAGGACTGAAAACACCAAATCCAAACCTACACTAAAAACAAAGTAGTTATTACCCAAAACGTGATTTTAACAAGGAATTGAAAATAATCATGTAATAAAATATCATAAGTAAATAATATGTCGTATGATTTATATTTATGGTTTAATACTATATTTATAATAATCTTATATTTATTATACATCATGATCGAATGCGTACAAAGTATTTTGGGACGTATTGTAAGTTATTTTTATCTTTATTTTCATACATTGAGACATATGTTCTGTTATGAAACTATATTATTTTAAGAGGTCTATAAACATTCCATTTGACATTTTATATCTATAATATCTTTATAGTCATGATATTTAATGTTTTATTTCATATTATTCTTTAATAGGACTTAGAATTCAAAATTTACCAATGTGGTATGGGTTTGATTTCCAATCCCATTGTTTATCAAGATTGTTCATCATTATTCTTTTGATAATGATATATTATGATCCATGTATCATGAAATTCATGAAATTTCTTATCCTTTTTTTCTTGAGGATAAATTTTTATTCAAAACATTACTCTTTTAATGTAGTCAATATTCTAAAATAATTGTTTTAATGAAACTCGACTTTATTTCACTGTAAGGTTGAAAACCCTTTTTCTTAGATATCCATGATTTTATAAAAAAAATGTTTAAATGAATGTTCTAATGTTACTATATTATTTTTTTATAGTAATTTTCAAAAAAAAATTAAAATAAATCTTCAGGTATTTCTCCCTCTAAGATATGTTTTTATTTTACCAAAAATTCATAAAGTAATATTTTTTGTAACATGTATGACATGAACGATATTATCCATTTTCATTAAAAATCAATGTTTTAAATATTATTTTATAATATTTCCTGATTTTATTAAAATTAAAATGTTTCCATGATATTTTATTAATTTTTTTATAATATGTGAATTTCTTATAATGTTTATTTTCCTCTAGAAATGTTCAAAGTGATTTTATGTTCAAATTAATTTTCCATCTAAGATGATATCCTCTAATTTTAGCTAGGTTTTAATAGAGATATGAACCTATTATAGAATCCTTGTTCTTTCTGTGTATGTTTTATGTTTATGAGGATAATATTTTTTTGAATCTCGTTCATTTCCCATGGGTTTTGATGTGATGAAATTTTTTTGAAACACAATTATTTTCATGGGTTTTGATATAATAACTATTTTATGATATCTGGGTACACTAATGTATAACTTTTATTATTTGATAGTGGTTGTTCTATAACCAAGTATGGTGGTAAAATTATAAATAAGGATGATCATTACATTATAACAGAGGGTATGTGGGAGATATATCTCACTCTAATGGATTGAGTAAATACTGAGACATCATGAGATAAACATGACTACAATTGTCACGACCCGTCCCCTGGGGCCTGTGCTGTGACTACCCCAATCCCGCCTTCCATAGGCCAGGGGCTGGAGACTATCACTGAAAGGTGTTTTCCCTAAAACTGGGAATTCATTGCATGTATAACCAATAAACTCATGTTACCAAGCACACAAAAATATATGAACAAAATTAAAATGTATTACCAAAAGAGTGTTGAAAGTAAAAGAGGCAGGAATTCAAGACGAATAGTAAAGGTAGAAGTACAAAATAAATACAGTACAACTGAAGAAATGGAGAAGATAGCTACTGGATCATCCTCTGAGGTTCCAACCGGAAGGGTATATACAGATCACCTCCTCATCACTCCATGTCCACCCATCTCCTCTGCGTACCGATACGCCGCATGGTCCACCTTTGGGTACCGTCCAGTCCCGGTTCTCTCAGCCTCAGTCAGTGTTGTCTGTCGTATATATCCAACACAACAAGGCGCGAGCATAGCCCGTGCAGGGGTCAGTATAACGATACTCAGTAGGGACCCTGATACCCTCATGGTCTCACGAAATCCACAAAGGATAAACCACAGAGTATGAAATCAACAGATAACCCTACATAGGTATATCCCCATACATCTACCTAAGTTATCAAGTGATCCATCTCAATCATGAGGAAAACACAGAGGTACTGACTCTACTCACACTAGGATTTATTCTATGGGTAGTAACAAGTAACATCCCCAGTCACATCATCGAACACTTCGACAGCTAAAGAACCCCTTCTCTATCGATTATAGTGGTCCTGTCGCATCACACATAGGTGCTTCCCACTAATCTTGGACTACTGAGGTACTCCTCCTGTCGAGTACCATGGGTCTGCCGCGTCAGACAGAGTCTATCCCCACCATGGGTCTACCGCGTCACATAGTGGTGAACCCCCTTGTGACTTGCAGATGTAATCCTCCTGTCGAGTACCGTGGGTCGGCCGCATCACTCAGACGCACTCCCCCTCATGGTCTGCTGAGGTACTCCTCATGTTGAGTACCATGGGTCTGCCACATCACACAGAGTCTCTCCCAACCGTGGGTCTACTGCATCACACAGAGGCACTCCCGACTAGGCTCATCAAGTCACTCCGAGTTGAAATGGTCAGCAGTCGTCAAGTCTCAACCAGATACTAGGTTCCCACACAATGGTTTATCGTCTCTGGGATGGATCCTCTCCACAAGCTACTGTTTTATACTCCAAATTCCACGAAGTCCCAAGAAAAATCATCTCAAAGGTCTTCCATGGTATAGGGGTCTCAATGCAACAGACGGTGCGTCAATCGGATGCCCAGTCTGTGAGTTATTAGCCTTTTAGTCCTAGGGGGCGGTTGGATTCGTGCTTGATCCTACCTGACCATTCCACATATTAATACAAGATGACAGTGGGGTATACTCAAAGAGACCATCTCGCTCTGAGATTTCTAGCGCCACTGACGGTTGGTCAAACAGATGTCTAGTGCCAAAGTTATGTCCAAAAGAAAGTAAAGGGGTCGTAGTCGGCCCAGGTCCGGTCTGACCCGGCCTGGTTTGGGTCGATCCGGCATGACTCGCTGGGTTTGGGCCGTCCCTTTGGGTTCGGTCGGGCTCGTTGGGCGGCCAAACCGGTTGGGTTTAGTAAGGCCCGCTAGGCGGCCAGGCAGGTTGTGAGGGGTCGCGGAGGGTCGCGGGTGGCTGCGAGGCCGCAGAGGGGTGTCGTGAGGGTGGCTTGGCCACATAGGGTTCCACGAGGGAGACTCAGCTGCGGAGTGGCTCAGCCACGGTCCAGCTCCATCATGGATGGCGCGAAGCCGTGGGGTGGCTCGCATGGCCGCAGGCGGTTCGACTGGGGCAGCTCGGAGGGCCATGATGAGGGTGGCTCGGAGGGTCGCGGCTAGGGCGGCTTGGCCCAGGGTAGCGCGATGAGGGCGGTTTGGCCGGGGTGGGTCATGGGGTGAGGGAAGCAGCTTGGACCTAACGACGGAGACTCGGCACGGTGGCGGCGGCGGCTCGACGCGGTGGTCGTGGGTGCCACGGATCAGCTCACCCCCAAGGGCACCACGAGGGGCACGAAGATCACGAGGCGGTGGTGGTCGTGGGGCAATGTCATTTCACCATCACCTTCATTGAATTCAACAGCAAAAATAATCACTATATTTGTGAATGGGTCGGTCCATGTTGGTTTATCCCATACCCTCCACGTTAGGTTGGTTGCATTTGTCTCAACAAGAACTTGAAGAAGAACGTTAAGCTTTAGAACCTCCCACAACGATTTATTCCCAAACTCAAAAAAGAAATCAATGGAAGATCATGGGAAATGTTTTAACTCAAAAATAAACCCCAACCTTGGATTGTTCTTTGACGCTGATGCGGAGGGAAGAATTTGAAGTTTTCGACGTTCTTATTGTCCACCACACACCTCCCATCTCGGGCTCGTGCGTCGATTCGTCGTAGTTGAAGATGTTCCTCCTTAGAGGGTGTCCCGAAGAAGTAGTCTAAGTCGGCGTTCTTCATTGGTGGAGCTTTCATTGTTGGAGAGAATAATCCTCCAAACCTCCTTCCTCCCAATTCCACCAAAATGAATAGGTAGCCCCCAAAATAATAGATTATGATATCTATAATTTAGTTTTTTGGCTTAAAATTTGAATTGGCTAAATTAATGTGGTGAGTTGGCATAATTAATGTGGAGGGATCTCAGGAGGCTCCTCCACATTAATGAGGGAGTTGAGAGATTTCTCTCTCATTAAGAAGGGAGTTCAAGAGGTTTAGGCCTCGGGTGGTCCCCACCACCATAACCTCTCATGCAAAGTTAGTCTTGGGTGGTCCCCACCATTATAACCTCTCATGGGAGGTTAAGGTTTGGTGGTCCCCACTACTCAACTGCCACATGGAGTGGTTAAAACAAATAAAATAAAAAATGTGATTATTTTATTTTATTATTTCCACAAAAAACCCCAAAAACTATCTTTCATTCTCAACCCACTGTGGTTGAGGTGAAGGTCTCCTTAAGCGAATAATGGGACTGCATGTTCAACGGTGTCTTCATATTTAATTCCGAGCAATAGTTAAAAAGTTACATATTCTCGCTTGCACGTTTAATGAAAGTACCCTAAAAAAGTTCATAAATTCATTCCAGGCACTCTGCGCCTCGGAATTATGCACCGTCAATTTTCACAGACTCATAAAATTCCCATTTAATTAAAAAAAGAAAATTTGACAGAATTTCCAGGACTTTACATTCTCCCCACTTCAATGATTTTCATCCCTATAAGCCAAAACTCAATTAGGTAAATAGGTGGGGGGTACTGAGCACACATCTAAGCCTCCATCTCCGATGCGCTCTCCTAGAAGATCTCATGCTGCCAGCGAATGCGCACCAGAGGTATCGACTATCCAGGAATAAACTGCTCGTGTCTATCCTCAATCTCTACTGGAACCACCGTAAAAGTCGCCCCATCTTCGACGTCCATCTTCCCTTGTTTGATGATGTGGGAAGGGTCGTGCACGTATCTCCTCAGCTGGGATACATGGAAGATGTCGTGCACCCGGTGCAACTGAGGTGGAAGAGCTAAGCAGTATGCCACCTCACCAACTTTGTTGAGGACCTGAAAAGGTCTGATGAACCTTGGAGTTAACTTTCCACCTCGGCCAAATCTATGAAAAACTCTCCGAGGTGAGACCCGTAAAAAGGCGTGGCTGCTATCCTCAAATTCCAAAGTTCTCCATCTCTTATTGGCATACGAATTCTTCCTGTTCTGTGCAGTCTTCATCTACTTGTGGATGGTCTGCACTTTCTCTGTGGTAGTCTGTACCATCTCTGGTCACGCTAGTGCTGACTCCCCTGGGTCAGTCCAGTATAAAGGTGATCTGTAAGGTCTCCCATACAACGCCTCAAAAGGTGCCATCCCAATGGTGGAGTTATAACTGTTGTTGTATGAAAACTCCACCAAAGGCAAGTGATCCTCCAAGCTGCGACCAAAGTCAAGGACAAAAGCACGCACCATGTCCTCGAGGGTCTGAATGGTCCACTCAGTCTGGCCATCCATTTAAGGATGGAAGGCGGTTCTCAAACGAAGCTGCATCCCGGAATCCTCCTGCAACCCCTTCCATATCCATGAAGTAAAACATCTGTTATGATCAGAGACAATCATCTATGGTACTCCATGTAGCCTCATGATCTTCTACACATAGAGGCGTCCCAAGCTCCCTACTGAACCCTGCTCTCTGATCTGTAGGAAGTGGGACGACTTGCTGAGTCGGTCGATGATGACCCAGATAGAGTCATAACCTCTAGATGTATGTGGAAGTCCTTTCACGAAGTCCATGGATATCCCATCCCACTTCCACTCAGGGACCTCTAAAGGATGAACCAAGCCAGCTGGTACCTGATGCTCTGCCTTCACTTTCTAACAAGGGTGGAATCGAGAGACAAAATCTGCAACTCCTTTCTTCATTCTCATCCACCAGTGCTGTCATTGGAGGTCATGATACATCTTCAAAACTCTTGGATGTACGTCTAGATTGTATGTGTGGAACTCCCTCAAAAATTCTTCCTAATGTGAAACTGGTACCATGGTACATCCTCTGAAGGGGATAACGTGCTCTACACCTTCATAAAATTAATTAGGTGCATGTATTGTGGATATATGAGCACGTCGTGTCTCGCAGTCAGCGTCCCAACGTTGTGCCTTCATGACTTGCTGAAGGAGTGGGAGAGTAACTGTAAGAGACTGAAGAAAAGCTGGTCCATCTCTATCCAAAAAGGATATCTGTAAAGTAGCCAACTGCTCTGTCGCCTCGCCTAACAGCAGTATACCAGACCTCCTACTGAGTGCATCTGCAACAAAGTTCCCCTTCCCAGGAGTATAGAATATCTCGAAGTCATAGTCCTGGAAGAAATCAAGCCAACTTCACTGTCTTAGGTTCAGGTCCTTCTGGGAGAAGATATACCTGAGACTCTTTTGATCAGAGTACACGGTAAAAGGCTCGCCCATCAGATAGTGTCGCCACATCTTTAACGTGAAGACCACTGATGCTAACTCCTGGTCATGGGTAGCATAGTTCTTCTCGTGTTGTCTCATCTATCGAGAACCATATGTGATCACTTATCTCTCCTGCGACAGGACACATCCGAGTCTATTCCTTGATGCATCGTAGAAAACTACATACCATATGCCCTCCTCTGGAAGCCTCAAGATGGGGGCACTAGTCATCCTCTGCCTCACCTCCTGAAAACTATGCTGACATCTCTCTGAACACACGAAGGGTTTCTCCTTCTTCTAAAAGGTTGATAATGGTGCTGCAACTCTGGAGAAATATGGAACAAACCTCCTGTAATATTCAGCCAAACCCGTGAAACTTTGTACCTCCATCACACTCCAGGGTGGTTCACAAGCAAGTACCACCTCAATCTTCACTGGATCCACTGCAACTCCAGCCTCTGATATGACATGCCCCCAAAATTGAACCTCTCGGATCCCGAACTGGCACTTAGAGATCTTACCATAAAGATGGTGCTCTCGGAGTGTGTTCAGTACTACCTGTAAATGATAGGAATGTTCCTCCTCATTAGCCTAGTGCTTCAGAATGTCATCAATTAATACTACTACAAAGCAATCAAGGTATGGCTGAAATATCCTATTCATGAGTCCCATGCTAAAGCATTGGTCACGCTGAATCGCATAACCAAGAACTCTTAATGGCTTTACCAACACTTGATGGTTGTCTTTTGCACATCCTTGTATCACACTCTGGGCTGGTGATAGCCTGATCTGAGGTCTATCTTTGAAAACCACCGTGCTCCTTTCAGCTGATCAAAGAGGTCGTTAATCCTCGAGAGTGGGTACTTTTTCATCACAGTCACTTGGTTCAGGCGCTGGTAGTCAAAAAAAAGTCTCAAGCTCCCATCCTCCTTCTTGGTGAACAGAATCAGGGCTGCCCAAGGTGAAACACTAGGCCAGATGAATCTCTTCCCCTACAAGTCCTCTTTCCGTATCTGCAACTTGCGAAGCACTACATGATCCATTTGATACACTGGTGTAGATATTAATGTCATCCCATGGTACAGGTCAATGTAAAATTCCACCTCTATGTGAGGAGGTAGACCCGTAACATAATCATGGAAGACATCCGTGTACTGGTCCACCACTATAGGATAACTCGGACTCTCGACATCAACAGCTCCGAGGGTAAGGCTATCCAACTAATGAGCGATTAGATTCACTCTCCTCTAGGTTATTCCATCATGCGCTGCAAAGTCTCTCTTCTCTCCGGTGAAGGTAAACCTGGTCCCATCCGTGCGAACACACTTCACTTTGTGCCTAATACAGTCCATCTGAGCATGGGATGTAGATAACCAGTCCATACCCAAGATGATGTCGTAAGGCCTCGACGCTGCTACTAGGAGATCCCAACCAAAGCTATCACCTCCTAGAGTAATCTCACACTAACGGCACCAGTGCGTAATCATCGAATCTGCTACCATATGAGTCTCTAGCTGTAAGGATCGAGCCAACAGATCCATCAGAATCTCTAAGCTCTAAACGAGGGTAGTGGCAATAAAAGAATGACTAACACCTGTGTCTATAAGTACTACAGCTATGGTGGATTAGGCACAAATTGTATCTTGTATAATCTCCGAAGTGCCCTGATCGTAAGCCTCAACTGCCTGGAGTTGAGCTCTACCCTATCCACTTGCTCTCTACGGTCTGGTTGGACCTCCTAGTGGTGGTGGCAGTAACATCTCGAATCATCTCCCACTGCCAGCTACACGACCAGATCCTCTTCCAAGTCTGCCTTCTCCTTGCGGACCTCCTCGGGCAAATCATTGTACCTGCATGGGAGGTTCTTCGACTGTATTCTGATCATTAGTATGACAGGTCAGAAAATCATGAGCCATGTGACCCTGCCCACCACATGTGTAAAACGGCCTGCTCTTTGCCTAACTGGTTCTGCCTCAGGTGCCCCGCATAACTGATCCTGAGTAATGCGGTCATGCACCAATAGGGTTGGTCCTCTTAGACCTCTGTGACGTCTGTCTGTTGCCAGTTTCAGAAGGATCCACTATGTGATGACTGGTAGTGGATCTCATAGCTGGTGACTTCTCGGTAAGGAAATATCCACCAAGATATCTTTCTCTAACACCCCCACCTACGTCGGGATGCTGAGTGAGATCATCGAAGCCCTGATCTCCCGCTTGAGCCCTTGATCAAATGTATGGGCCCTGAATATAGTTTCCCACACCATATCGGTGGAATAACGTGAGAGGTTAGTGAACCTCACTGATTATAGAGCTACAGTCATTCTTCCCTACTACAGATGAAGAATCTCATGTATGCGTACGCGCAAAGAGTCGCTGGGACAAACTCACCTCGAAACAGGCTCTTGAAGTCTGCTCAGAGAAGCGTCACCTCATTGTGAACCTAGAGCATCAAGCTCCACCATTTACCAAATGCTTCCTCTAAAAGGCTGGCGGAAGGGATCACTATGAAATTAGATGGGGTCCCTACAAGTTGGAAGACTCTCACCATAGCCTCCAGCCAATCCTTAACTGCCTGTTGGTCCGTCTCTCCCCTGATCCTGGGTGGCCTCTGGCGTTGGAACTCGTGCAACGTGCTCAAGCGGTGTGCACCGTCTGCTACTGGGGTTGGTGTCATGGGTGACCCAATAGGGAATGGTACCGCTGGTGCCTTCGATGGTGCCTCTACTGAAAGAGGGACCTGCTTTGAGGCCTCGTCACTTGGTGGGCTATCAGTGCGTACAACTCTCGGAACCGTAGCTGGCTGTCTGGGTGGAGGCATCCTGAAAAGAAATAGGTGCACCATGGTAAATAAGTTATACCTAGCTAGCTGACTGAAGAGATCACAAAGAAAACTCTTGGAAACACTAACGCAATCTGTGTTTTTGTGCACAGAGTCAGAAATCAGAAGTCAAGGTCCTGGTGTATGGATACGTCGGTCGCCGCACCAACACTGGATTCCCAAAACTAATAACCACACTCACTATACTTAACACTATTATTGTTAAAAGAAAGATCAAAGTCCTATGTTCTGCGGTATAACTGACTTCTCTGATATCAATTGTAGAAATTGGGTCCTGGTGACAGCATAGACACCCCGCCTTAGTATGGTCGTCGGTTCCTGGGCCGCCAAGTACCACCAGCTACCCCGCAGACACATCATCCCCACCATGGGGCCCACACACATGCCCAAACGAGTCATCTGACTAGTGACTATCCCCACAGGCCAACACATGTCCTTTATAGTGTTGTTTGTCCTCACTCACAGACATCCTGGTATACTTCCCAGAAGGTCACCCATCCTGATCACTACTCCAGGCCAAGCACGCTTAACTGTGGATTTCTAATCAGGTAGGCTCTCGAAAAAGAAGACGCATCTTGTTGACATGAGTCATATCATTTATCCATTTAACCCTTTATTATTAGGGGGTGTTACCTTCACCCCCCCCCCCTTTAAGGAACAACTTCCTCATTGTGGGCCCTACATCTCAACCCAGGCAGTGCAGTGCTCTTAAGGCTGGGTACCACCTCTAATACCAGATGTGACAACTGGGCCCCGCAGATAGCACAAACACCCCGCCTTAAGGCATGTGTTGGTGGTACATGGTGGGCCACGACCCAACAACCATGTTAAGGTGGGTGTCTATGCTATCAGTGGGGCCCAGTTGTCACATTTGGTATCAGAGGTGGTACCCAGCCTTATGTGCACTGCACTGCCTGGGTTAAAATATAGGGCCCAAAATGAGGATATTGTTCTATAAATGGGGGTGAATGTGACACCCCCAAATGATAAAGGGTTAAATGCATAAATGATATGACTCAGGTCAACAAGGTGCACCTTCCTTTTCTAAAGCCTAACTGATTAGAACTTCATAGTTAAGCATGTTTGGCCTAGAGTAGTGATCAAGATGGGTGACCATCTGGGATGTTTCCCTGGATGTGTGTGAGTGAGAACCAAACACACTGAAAAGGACATGTGTTGGCCTGTGGGGATAGTCACTAGTCAAATGATCTGTTTGGGCATGTGGGTGGGCCCCATGGTGGGGACCATGTGTCTACAGGGTAGCTGGTGGTACTTGGTGGGCTAGGAACCAACGACCATATTAAGGCGGGTGTCTATGCTGTCACCAGGACCTAGTTACTACAACAATGGGAAGTTGACCCAATTTAGTAGGGGACATTGTCCACTATGATAGTCATGGGAGTGAACCATGACAACAATGATCATTTGAAGAGTGAACCCAATCCACTATGATAATATTGGGAGTAAATATTGACTATTATAATGATTTGGGTAGTGAACCAAGTCTACTATGACATTCTTGAAAATAAGTCTTGACTAATGTAGAAAGTAATTTTTATGTATATGTGTATTCTAGAATTTTACGTGTTATACTAATTTTGTGTTATAATGAATCAAGTACTTTTATTAATTTATGATTATTATCTTATGATCTACAAATATTTATATCATGACTAATTTTTATGATATATGTCATGATGAGTATGGCTTCCAATTTTATTCCCATGATCTCATAATCTTATCTCCATGTTATATTGATTTATCCCATGTTTACCCTCACGAATCATATCATATCACCTTTAATTATGTTTATTTTTCACTATTTATCATGATAAGTATTATGTTTTATAAGTATAAGAAGTATTATTATTATGAGGAACAAAATGATAGGCGTTGTGGAATAATTATGAACTATTTTTTATGTTTCCAAGATTCTAAAAGAAAAATACCTAAATTATTTTAGAATGGATCATTATGATATGTATTAAATATTTTTCTATTAATATTTAATATTAATATAATTAAATCATAGGTGATCATATTTGGTATTAGATCTATGTTTTGTAAACCTTTGAAAACTAGGATAAGAAAATTTTAGTGTGATCCCGGGTGATATGTCTAGGAATATGTCTACTGATAAGTCATAGTCTAGGAAAACATCATAAATTATTGGGTAAGAAATAGATTACATGGTTCTCCTATAAATAAACACCTATCTGAATAATACATGTGGCTATGGATCCAAGAAAATTATACCATGTAGTAATGACTCTGAAAAAATTTGCTTCAATCATGACTCAATCTTTACCTGGTACACTAAAATGGACCTTAATATGCACATGGTTTGAAACTACCATGGGATATTCATTGGTTAATTGTTGTTTTCTTTATGAACCATCATGAAGGATCTGAATAGATTTTGATCATGGATTACCTTGGTTAAACCTAAGGTGTCATTTATTGAAATGATGGTGTCATGATTTTGACTTCTATAAATTATTTTTTATTACTATGACTTTTCCATGTATGATTTTTATTGATCATAGTTTATTTTAGTGTTATTGAAATGATATAACTCTAAATAATCATGTTAATTATGAATGTGATGGAAAATAAAATAATTTTCGTCATGATAATTCAAATGACATGGTAGAGGTAATGGAAAATATTATTTCTATGATCGCACAACAATACCATGTAAGGAATCCTGATAAACATCCAAACAAGAAAAAGGAAGAAACAACATCTTATTTAGTCCTACATGAGGCCACATCCAAATTTTTTTATTGGGTATAATAATACATTAGTCACTGATCAATGGATCAATACCAATAAAAATATATTTTCCATTATTTAGTGCTCCGGTTATGAAAAAGCCATTTTGGTTTTCTGTCATTTGGAAAGTGAAGTTGATCAATAGTGGAACCTTATTAATAATAAGATCCAAGAGGAGTAAATTTACTCCATGGAAAAGGATTATTTTAAGAGGATATTTTTTAGTATGTACTTTCCTCATATTATACATACAATGATGAATAAGGAATTTTTTGAGCTCAAAAAGAAGGTTGATGAATATATTGGTACCTATGACGCAAATTTTACATGACTTGTGAGGTAAAAATAATGTTTAATCATCATACCTGGATGAAAAGTGAACCAAATATTTGGTGTCTGAGAATAAATTCATTAAAAGGAGTAATATACAAGAGACTACAGTACCTATGATGAAGTCATTCGACATAAACTGAAGGAAGAAATTGAAATTATAGATTTCCAAAATTCTAATGATTTTAAGAAGAAAATAAATATTTAGTTTCACGATAACTTGAATAAATCAAATTTTGGAAAGAAATTATAGTCACATATATGATATATATGTGGGATGAAACATTATGGGAATTAAATGTGTGGAATTGGGAAGTGATCTAGGTGTTGGAAGCCTTTCCATTGAAAAAAATAAAATAGAAGTGATGTGAAGTGGTCAATAAATGAAATGAATAGATATATATCAATAGAATGAACCAATCACACTCTAGTGTTTAAAATTCATAGATCTTAGACATAATGAAAATCAATGCCTTAATCCTAGGGTATTGAGGAAGATAAGCTGCAATATCCACTAATGAAAATTTACAAAGAGAAATATTATGCAATCATAGGAAATGAAGTGAATCATAATAACTAGGGAAGTCTATAGTGGGTAATGTAATATTGAAATAATTATCAATAATATCTTTAAAAATATTATTGCGAATGATTTAGTGAACTTTTATTTGATTATGATAATCGATTATCTATTTCTATATAGATTCTGGAATACGTAAATCACATTTGATATTCGGAATCAATTTATGACCATCTATTAGTTCTCGTATGATCCCAAATTCACAAAGAATTTTTTTTGTATAAGATAAGAACACATTTAAGGAATAAAATGTGAGTTATATTTTGGAAGCATTTAATGTTCTATTGTAACTTTTTTTTGGAATTGATTAGGGTATATAAATTTTGGTATGAGAGATTATGGGTGGTTAAAATTATTATTATATTGACTTTGAAAGTATATGAGACCAAATCATTCCAATCATTGGGATTCAAATATGGTTATATATATTTTGGAGGATCATTAAGGTTAACTACTTGAGGAATGAAAAAAGTTAATATTTTTATTTTATTAGATAACATGTGTTATCCATATTAGTTTTGGTATATATTTAAAGGCCAGAAGAATGATTTATGCACCTTATGATGACATTATTACATCATGCATGAGAGAGAAAAAAATTCATTATAATTATTCATTCTATAGAGTAAGAATGATGTGGAAATTGATCAAATCACAACCAATGGATTAAATTGGTCTAATGATATAATAGAAATCTGAGCCTTACATATATTGGCCCCTAAGAAATTATTGACCCTATTGGGTCTATAGCTTATTGCTTGCCGCTTCCACCTACCCTCGCTCAAGTTCACAATGTGTTCTATGTATCTTTCCTAGGGAAGTACATACCTAACCCATCACATGATCAAGAAATATATTTCATACCAATGAGGAATGATCGTTCTTAGGAAGAATAACATATATAGAATTTGTATTATATAGATAAAGTGATATGAAATAATACCACTCACCTGGTCAATAATTTGTGGTGAACCCACAACCTTAAAGAAGATACTTGTGAAACTATGGATGTAAGGAGGTAGAAGTATGCCAAGTTTTTTACCAAATGTGATCGAATTTAGAGGGTGAAATTCATTTTATGGGGGTATAATGTAACCCCTCTAAATTTTTTGAAGTATTTTTTTGAATAAATTTAAATTATTCAATAGCGCGTGTTACATGAAACACCGAGTTTTAAAGAACCATGATATACTATTTCTATTTTTATTTAAAAATGAACATTATAACTTCAAAATTATACATGGATGTATGAATAGAAATGAATTTTTTTAAATATAAATTACCATATTTTTATATAATGAAAACATAATGATAAATATGTACTTAATTTATAGTAAATTCATTATAAGTTTTAAAAACTACTATTTTATAAAATAATTATTTTATTATGTTTTGTGAACAAATAATAAATTTATTTTTTCCAAATTTAGAAAATATATATTAAAAAATAAAATAAACTTTTAAAATATAAATTTTAAAATTATCTTTGAGTGGATTTTTGATAATTTTTTGGAAAGAATAATCATTCTATGAATATTAAGAAAACTAATTTTTATTAAAAAAAATCCATCTTATTTAAAGAATTTACAAACACAATTTTATTTATATATGTTTTTAAATAAAAATTTTAATTCAATTTTATATTTTTCAATCCAATTTATAAAATTTTAATCAATTTAATAATGAATATTTTTAAAAAATCCTATACTTTTGAATATTTTCTCTTTAGAAATTTGCCTTTTCATCACATCAATGAGATTAATTTGAAATTAATATTTTCCACTTCAGTGAATGAAATTAGGAAAAATGTATTGCATATTTATAATAATAATATTTAATATTATATAATATTGTCATCTTAATTTTTAATAATTAATATTAAAAATATTAAGAATTAATTTCTATTATTAAGGCGAAAACATGTTTAACAAGAAATTAAACAAAAAATATTTTTGTTGATATGACCTATAATCTTTTCTAGTACCCATTTGAATAAAATTATTCACCTTACAACATATATGGTTTGGGAATGACCCATTTTGAATCCTTTTTTTAACTTAAAAACATGGTTAAAAAATATTCTATTTAAAAATTCCATGTGTGTCCACTTCCACCCTTATAAATTGTCCCGCCCCTCTCATATCCACTTCACACTTCCAAAATACATTGAATCAAAATATTACATCCTAAATTTATTCTGCAATTTCTTACACACATCCTAGATAAATATTTTTATTGGAAAACTTTTCTTATAATTATTTATCTATAAACCTAAACTGGTTCTCCGAAGAAGAGGTATAGTCCTCAAACATGTGTTTTCATTTAATTTATTCTTATACTCTTTCAGATACTATTAAAATGTAAAAATATAATAGAACATTTTTTACAATATAGATATATTATATTATGTTAATGTAATTACATACATATTTCTCCTATTAAAACATATGGGAAAAGAAACCGTTGATCGTTTGTACAGTAGCCAACGACCACACGAACCAATGTTATTCTCTTTCCATAACCACCCCTCATAATTGTTTATAATTATGGAAGTAGGGTTTATATATTATATTTGTTATATAATTAAACTTATGTAATTATAATATCACATTTAACTTCTTATATTCCTACACTTTGGAAAATAATAATGTGTCTTCTTGGTACAACAGAAAAATTCAATGCAAACCAATACGATTTGTTTTTCACATTTCCATTTACATGGATGGAAATAAGGATAGGTTAAATGAAAATATGATATTTTTAAAATATAACTATTTCATTATTATATCACATATAACTTCTTACATTCTATTCTATTGGGGATATGATTTTGGCAGTTGTGTGAACGGTGGACTACAGTCTCACCAGGTGATGTAATTTTTTTTCACTAAAAGTTTACATGGATATTAATAAGGATAAATATATGGATTTTGTAATAACTCAGTTCTTATTTTGAGGTACGGGCTTCTTCTTTTCTCTTTTCCTTATGTGTTTTTGAGAAAATAGAAAAAATGGGGAAAATTCCAATTTTTCGAAATTACACGACGTGTACTTTTTCCACACGCCGTGTACTTTTGGCCATGTGGGATAAGTACACAGGGCATGTACCTGTGTCAGCGATGAAGGGTGTAGGAACCACCTACACGTCGTGTAGTGGTCCCTTACACGCCGTGTAGTCAGTCGGCAGCTGAATTGTAAGGCGGTGGCCAGCTGTGCGAATGAACATGCCGTGTACTCGAGTAGACATGTCGTGTAGTCATGTCGACAGGTGAACATTTCCACGCTGGCGGGAAGCTACCAGAGGAATAGTTAAAAATGAGGAGTACACGTCGTGTACTTGGAAGTACACACCGTGTACTTTGTTTTTTTCACTTAAAATGGGCAGTAGGCTCCCCTGTTCACATGGAAGGCTTAGAACGGGAAGGAGGCTCGGGAGAGGACGACCGAACCTTTGAAGTTACGCTGGGAGTTCGTCGGGAATCCGTTTCTGCCTCGGATGATCTCGTTGGAACCACACGGGTAAACCCTCCGCTCTCTTTAAGTCGTTCATACCAATTCTTTCTTGAGGGAAAGTTATTTACGTTTAAACGGGTTTTGTTCTTAATTAGATCTACATCGTTATTGGGCGTTTCTAGAACTGATGTTCCTGTATAGCGCTTGTTGGCATATAAGGTAGGTGGCTTGGTGTTAAATTTTCCAACTGTCGTGTGTTTTGAGCGTTTTTGTGCCACGAACCCATGATGGGGTGTCGTGTGGCTGAGTGCATTGCTATATTAAACATCAATAATTGAATAGGAAATTAATTGTGATATTAAAATGTTGTTTGGGATCGTTTCTTGGATCCAGGACCATCCTGAGGGGTGCGTTCCTTTTTTTAGCCATTTGGCCAGGATACCCGAGGGTATGCAATGTTTAATTATTTATTACTTTTTCCTTGAGAGGAATTGTATGTAATTTTCATGTTTATATGTTGGGCATGGTCTAGTTACTTATTCCCGAGGGCGGGGTTTTTTATTAGCCTGAGGGCGTGACTATATTATCCTGAGGGCATTGTTCTTTTCCACCTGAGGGAAACCTTTCGTGCCTGAGGGCTTGACTTCTGTGCCTGAGGGCGACACTTCGTATGCCTGGGGCGAGAATTATGTTATGCCTGTGGGCGAGATTCTGGATGCCTGAGGGTGAGGTTCTGCTTACCTGAGGGTAAGGTTTTTCTTGTCTGAGGACATAGACTGTTTACTTAGAAATGCACTGTGGTGATTTCTAATATTTAAATTGATTAAATGAATAATAAAATGGAAATATAACTGGTAAAGTTAGTTACTTTTGAGTACTGCTTAGTTTATTGCATTTTACTACTGCACACTACTGTTGCATGTTTTACACACAGTTGAGCACGGGCCTTTGGTGGGTGCCTACTGGGATTTGTTTCTCACATCCTGTTTGGGTCATGATTTTCAGACCAAAGCGATTACGTTACTGCAGGTGTGGATAGGGGAAAGAGTCCCTATACAGGTATATGATTGCTACTGAGGAGTAGAAGGGCATGGGACCGAGCCTAGGCTCGTGATGCCGCTGCCATCTATTTTTCTTTGTTTTTTTGTACTTTGCTTTCATTTGTACTATATTGTACTGATTTGTAACATGTTATGGTTATTTTCTTATAATTTGAGACATGTTTCATCGTAACTATATTTCTGGTTGGATATATCTACTGTAATTGTTATTCTAGTTGTGTATGGTTTACTGCTTCTACTATTTCTGTATGTTTTATTTATATCCTGATGCGCTACACTTTGAAGAATGAGGGCGTGTTTTCCCACTATTAGACCTAGGCCCTCTCCACTAGTTGGTAGCCTCTGGCGTTTGGGGAAATGCGCTTGAAGTCACATGGCGAACCGGGTTTGGGGCACCCGTTGCGTGGCACCCAGAACCGGGATGTTACAAATTGGTATCAGAGGGGTTATTTTCTTTGACTTACTATTTGGAGCCTTAGTCAGGGATAGGATGAAACGGTAGTTGGTAATAAGTTGTGCCCAGGTGTAGCTAACCCGTGTACAGGGAAAATCCAATTTACCTCGTATTGCAATCTTACTGATTTTGCAAGTTACAGTTGATATGATTTCACCATTGGGTGACGCATTTGTATTGTGATGTTTATATTTTATCTGTGGGTTCTATTTAGTTGCAACCCAATGAGATGAGGTTATTCCATCTCATGTATCATTTAGGCACATGCTAGGAATCACATGCCATGCATAGTTTCCACGCCAAGTAGGTGCATTAGAAAATTTCATGTTGTTGTGATAGTTGTTGTGCTAGAAAAGCATGTTGTTGTGATAGCTTCTTGATAAATACCTGCTGTGTGATAGGGTATTTTTGTGTGTGCATGTTTATAATAGAATGGACGCCAAACTTTGGTTTTTGGGGAGTATGGGCCCCCATTGACTGGAATTTGGTGGATCATTGACTATTTATTATGTTATAACACAGATAAGATGTCAAACTTTGATTCGTGGGGAGTATGGGCCCTCACGGATTGTAATTTGACACTTAGGTGTTGTTTTTCAGTGTTTTCTGGGTTCCGGAGAAGTTTTTCAGGCATACTGTCCAGAAACCCAGTATACACGTTGTGTAGTACTGTAGACACGCCGTGTATGTTCTTCTGTTCGGGAAGAAAAATAATCTTTTTGAGTACACGTCGTGTACCCAGAGTACATGCCGTGTAGTCTCTTCCCGTGTCACGAACCGTGTGGGCAGTGACACAGGGAATAGACGAGCTTGGGGAAAACACGCCGTGTAGTTTTTGTACACGCCATGTAGTGTTGACTCAATGTCCGCCATGTAACTCCAACACGGGAAGAGGAAACCTTAAGACATACACGCAGTGTCCACTATGGAACACGCTGTGTAGTGTGACCTGGGAACCCGGCCGTGTAACTAACAACACGGGTCAGGTTAAACCTTTTGAGTACACGCCGTGTGTATGTTGAACACACCGTGTAGCCTGATCTGTGTAAACCGTCCATGTAACTAACAACACGGGTCGGCGGAGCTCGTCTAGTACACGCCGTGTACCTGTGGGACATGTCGTGTAGTCTTTTCCGAGGACAGACCGTGTGGAGTAAACCATGTGGCTGAGAAATGAGGTGGTGTACATTCCATGTGCGGGTGTAACATGCCGTGTAGTTTCAAGCTGAGGAGTAGGCCGTGTCACAAGCGACATGGGAATTTGGAAAAAATTCACCATACACGCCGTGTAGTTTTTATACACGTCGTGTAGTCGGTATACACGCCATGTAGTCTTGTTTTAAAAAATTTTGAATGCCTTTTTCCCCATGTTTTGTTTTGGGTTTCTTCATTTACGGTCTTGATAATCTTGTTCTAAGGGGTGTTTTGACCTTGTAGAGTCATGCGGCCAAGACAACCGCGCGTTGTTTTCCAGGAGAGTGACAACGAGAATACTCCATAAATGGTGTTCCATGGGCGACCAATTGATCCTCCAGTAGAGCCAGATGCGGCACCAACTGCTATACCGGACACAGGCGCGAAGGCGCAGTTCCGTGAAGTCTTATTGCGGTTTATGCAGACCTTTCAGGGAGCACCGCAGGATGCCACATCTATGGCTGAGTTGATTCATATCTTTCAGCAGCAGCAACCGCCAATGTTTTTAAGGGATGGTGGACCACAGGCTGCAGAGTCTTAGTTGGGGTCAATGCAGACTATTTTCGAGCATCTTGAGATGCCTCTAGGGCAGAGGGTCAAGCTCGCGACATACATGCTGCGTGATTCTGCCAAGAGGTGGTGGGATGTTACCACCCAGTCAGAGAATTATAGGGACATGGCGTGGGAGGATTTCCAAACAGTCTTATATGACTTCCACTTTCCTAAGACACTGCGGGCAGACAGAGCTCGAGAGTTCATGAATCTGCAATAGGGCGGTATGTCGGTGATGGACTATTCCGCTCGTTTCACAGAGCTTCAGCACTTTTCACCCGTGCTAGTGGGTGATGAGATGCTGAGAGCTAGACGTTTTTGAGGATGGTCTTCGTTATGACATTTGAGTGATGGTAAATGTTTTCAGGTTGCCTACTGTACATGATATTATAAATCAGGCGCTGATTACAGAGAGGAACCTTCGGGAATCTAGTGGTGTGGGCCAGGGCGGTTCAGCACCAGTTACTGGTACTATTTCTACTGGCAAGAAGAAGAGACAGATGGACTTCTCTCAGAGTGGCAGTACTAGACAGGAATCTTTTTTAGGTGTCTCGATTAGGTGCTACCAGTGCGGTAGAGAGGGGAACAAGAGACCTCAGTGTCCACGAGACCCAGTGGAGTGTCGATCTTGCAGCAAGATGGGCCATCTGCAGTGTTTTTATAGGGTGTATCCACCAGTGACTAGTGAGAGGGGTTCTATACAGACTCCGTGTGCGGGAGCAGGACCAGTGGCTTCTTAACAGTTGGGGAACTGGAATACGTCAGGGCATGCAGGTAGAGATGGTGGTCATGGTCGTGGTATCCAGACACCAAGATCTCAGAGGCAGTAGGGTGGGACAGCTCAGGGTAGCCGGGCTATGTCGCAGGTCCGCGGAACTGGGAAGACATATGCAGTGCAACAGACCCAGCAGAAGCAGGATCCCGGACCTTCTACATTCAGAGGTACTATTCTAGTAGCTTCTTTTCTATCATCAGTACTTTTTGATATGGGTGCTATTCATAGTTTTATATCTGGACCCATAGTGGAGAGCATTGGGCTCTGTGTTTCTACTTCTTCGGATATCATGATGCTGGACACACCGTTGGGGACTGGAACAACTGGTGTGCGCCAGTGCAAAGAGTTCCCCCTTGAGGTTGGTGGGTGTCACTTTCTTTGGGACCTTTATGTCTTAGAGATGACGGCTTATGATGTCATTCTTGGGATGGACTGGTTGGTTTCCTTTTATAGCCTTTGTAGACTGCTATCGTCGTAGGGTGAGTTTCACGTCACCAGAGGGAGGAGAGTTTCTATACAAGGGCAAGTGGGATGTTCAGGCGAGTCGAGATGGACCAGAGTATCATGGGAAAGGTGGAGTCACAGCCCAGATTGTGAGTTTATATCTGGACGACCTGGGGACTTGTCAGAAGGATTTCCCTCCAGTGGTTGATCATTTCAGGGATGTCTTCCTGGACGACTTTTCAGGTCTTCCTCCGGAGTGTGAGGTGGATTTCTCAATTGTGCTTGTGCCAGGAGCAGTACTGGTGTCCATTCCTCCTTATAGGATGGCTACACCAGAGTTTCAAATGCTCAAGAGGTAGTTAGAGGAGTTACAGGAAAAGGGTTTTATCCGACCCAGTACTTCTCTGTGGGGTTTTCCGGTCCTTTTTGTGAAGAAGGCGGACGATACCCTCAGACTCTGTGTGGATTATCGAAAGTTGAACCAGCTTATGGTCAAGAACCAATATCCCTACCGAGGATTGATGATCTTTTTTATCAACTTCGTGGAGAATGAGTGTTCTCAAAGGTTGAATTGAGATCAATATATCATCAGATGTGCGGTAGACCATCTGATATACCTCTCACGACTTTCAGGAGCAGGGATGGTCTATACAAGTATACGGTTATGCCGTTTGGACTCACGAACGTGCCAACATTTTTCATGGCTCTGATGAATCGTGTGTTCCATCCTTATCTGGACTCTTTCATGGTAGTATTCGTGGACGACATCTTGGTGTACTCTCACACTCGACACGACAATGCCACCCATCTTGAGATCGTATTGAGTACACTGAGAGAGCATCAACTATATGCTAAGCTCTCAAAGTTCCACTTTTGGATGGACGAGATACACTTCCTGGGTCATATCATCTCAGAGGAAGGAGTTTCAGTAGACCCAGAGAAGGTGAGAGCAGTAGTTTCCTGGGATCATCCTAAGAACGTGTTTGAGATACGGAGTTTCTTAGAGCTGACTGGTTACTACATGCTCTTTATACAGGACTTCCCCCGCTTAGTAGCGCCGTTGACGGGCTTGACTAAGGAGGGTGTAAAGTTCATTTGGTCAGAAGCTTGCGAGACAGCATTTTAGGACCTGAATGGAAGGTTGACATCAGCACCGATCTTGATACTCCCAGAGCAGGGGAAGAGCTATATAGTTTATTGTGATTCATCAGGGATTGGGCTGGGAGCAGTGTTGATGCAGGGCGATCGAGTCATTGCGTATGGGTCTCGGTAGTTGAGGCCACATGAGAGGAATTACCCGACGCATGATCTCAAGTTGGCAGCAGTTGTGCATGTGTTGCGCTGTTGGAGAAATTATCTAGTGGGAGAACATTTTGTGATTTTCACCGACAAAAAAAGTCTCAAGTATATTTTTACTCAGCATGACTTGAATTGGAGGAAGCGAAGGTGTGTTGAATACCTTCAGTCCTTCGACTTTGAGATTTCTTATACACCTGGTAAAGGTAATGCAGTAGCTGATTCACTGAGCATAATGACTCAGATACAGGTAGTGTAGGAGGCTAGTGGCGAGTGGTGGCTTATGGATTTGTTCTCTGAGATGCATTTTGAGGTGCACGACAATCAGGGGAAGTCATATCTTTCCTCTTTAGTTGTGACTTATACCCTCCTGGATAGAGTGAGGATGAGACAACTATCTGATTTAGAAGGCCTAGTTCTACGGGAGTCGGTGGCAAGTGAGGACCCTCTTCCTAGGTGGACGATAGGCGATGATGAGGTACTGCGTTTCCATGGACAAGTATGGGTTCTAGGGGATATACACGAGGAGCTGATGCAGGAGTTTCATGATTCATCTTGGGAAGTTCATCCCGGGGTTACCAAGATGTACCGTGACTTGAGACGTCAATACTGGTGGCCGGGTATGAAGAGAGAAGTAGCTAGTTTTGTTACGAGGTGTTTCATCTGTCAGTAGGTGAAGGCGGAGCATCAGAGACCAGCAGGGCTGTTATAGAAGTTACCCATTCCATAGTGGAAATGAGATGATGTCGCGATGGATTTAGTGATTGGGTTGCTGGGGTCACTTAGAGGCAATGATGTCGTGTGGTTTGTTATAGACAGACTCACGAAGGTTTCTCACTTCTTGCCGATCAAGGAGACCTTTGGTGTTGAAGAGCTCGGAAGGATGTATATCCGAGAGATCGTGCGTCTTAATGGGGTCCCTCGTTCTATCATTTCAGATAAGGATGCCTGTTTTACGTCACCTTTCTGGCAGCGTTTTCAGAGGTCACTAGGTACACAGGTTCTTCTAAGCACAACATACCACCCTCAAGCATATGGCTAGTCAGAGCGTACTATACAGGTGCTTGAGGACATGTTGTGATCATGTTTCCTAGACTTTGGGGGCTCTTGGGAGAAGCATATACCCCTAGTCGAGTACTCCTATAATAACAGCTTTCAGGAAACTATCGATATGGCACCTTATGAGGCTTTATACAGTAGGCCGTGCTGATCACCTTTGTGCTGGTTAGAGGCAGGTGAGGCAGCTTTACCGGGACCATGTCTCATACATGATACTTCTGAGAAGGTCTAGTTGATTCAGAAGCGGATGCCTACAGCACAGTCTCATTAGAAGTCATATGCCGATCGCCGCAGACGACCCTTGCAGTTCGTGGTCGGGGATCAGGTTTTCTTTCTTGTTTCGTCGAGGCTAGGACACAAGCGGATCAAGAGACATGGTAAACTTTCACCGAGGTATGTGGGGCCATTTCAGATTCTGGAGAGAGTTGGGCGAATTTCCTATCGGTTACGGTTACCACAAAGGCACCGGACCATGAACGGCGTCTTCCATTTATCTCAGTTGCGCCGTTATCATTCAGACCCATCTCACATTTTTCAGCCAGAGGAGGTTGAGCTGGAGTTAGATGCGTTCTTTGAGGAGAATCCGATTTGTATCATTGACAGGGGCACAAAGGTTCTCTGAGGCCGGTCAGTTCCTCTCGTACGGGTGTTATGGCAGCATGGCCGAGTGCAGGACGAAACCTAGGAGCGGGAGACCAATATAGGTGCTCAGTGGCCAGAGTTGTTCATGGATATATCTTCTCCACCCTTGGAGGGGAAATTCGAGGACGAATTTCTATAAGGGGGGACGTTTGTAAGAACTCGGTTCTTATTTTGAGGTACGGGATTCTTCTTTTCTCTTTTACTTAAGTGTTTTTGAGAAAATATGGAAAATGGGGAAAATTCCAATTTTTGGAAAGTACACGCCGTGTACTTTTGGCCGTGTGGGATAAGTACACAGGGCGTGTACCCGTGTTGGCGATGAAGGGTGTAAGAACAACCTACACGTCGTGTAGTGGTCCCTTACACGTCGTGTAGTCAGTCGGCAGCCGAATAGTAAGGCGGTGGCCAGCTGTGCAAATGAACATGTCGTGTACTCGAGAAGACATGTCGTGTAGTCATGTAGATAGGTTAACAGTGCCACACTGGCGGGAAGCCGCCAGAGGATCAGTTAAAAAAGGAGGAGTACACGCCGTGTACTTGGAAGTACACGCCGTGTACTTTTGTTTTTTTCGCTTAAAATGGGCAGTAACCTCCCCTGTTCATAGGGAAGGCTTAGAATGGGAAGGAGGCTTGGGAGAGGACGACCGAACCTTTGAAGATCTGTCGGGCATTCATCGGGAATCTGTTTCTGCCTTAGACGATCTCGTTGGAACCGCACGGGTAAGGCCTCCGCTCTTCTTAAGATGTTCATACCAATTATTTCTTGAGGGAAAGTTATTTATGTTTAAACGGGTTTTGTTCTTCTTTAGATCTACGTTGTTCTTGGGTGTTTTCGGAACTGACGTTCGTGTACAGCGCTCGTTGGCGTATAACGCAGGTGGCTTGGTGTTAAATTTTCCATTTGTTGTGTGTTTTGTGCGTTTTTGTGCCACGAACCCATGATGGGTGTCGTGTGGCTAAGGCCATTGATATATTAAACACCTAGAATTTAATAGGTGATTAATTGTGATATTAAAATGTTGTTTGGGATCATTGCTTGGATCCAGGACCATCCCGAGGGGTGCGTTCCTCTGTTTAGCCATTTGGACAGGATACCCGAGGGTATTCCTTGTTTAATTATGCATTACTTTTGCCTTGAGAGGCATTATATGTAATTTGCATGTTTATATGTTGTGAATGGCCCAATTACTTTTTCCTGAGGGCAGGGTTTTTTATTAGCATGAGGGCGTGACTGTATTAGCCTGAGGGCGCTATTCTTTTCCGCCTGAGGGCAACCTTTCGTGCCTAAGGGCTAGACCTCTGTGCCTGAGGGTGACACTTCGTATTCTAGAGGGTGAGAATTCGGTTATGCCTGTGGGCAAGATTCTCGATGCCTGAGGGTGAGGTTCTGCTTACCTGAGGGTAAGGTTTTTCTTGTCCGAGGATGTGAACTATTTACTTAGAAATGGACTGTGGTGATTTCTAATATTTAAATGGATTAAATGAATAATAAAATGAAAATATAACTGGTAAAGTTAGTTACTTTTGAGTACTTCTTAGTTTATTACATTTTAATACTGCACACTATTGTTTCATGTGTTACACACAGTTGAGCATGGGCCTTTGGTGGGTGCCTACTGGGATTTTTTTCTCACACCCTATTTGGGTCATGATTTTTGGCCCAAACAGATTACATTGTTGTAGGTGTTGATAGTGGCAAGAGTCCCTATACAGGTACATGGTTGCTGCTAAGGAGTAGGAGGGCATGAGACCAAGCCTAGGCTCACAATGTCGTTGCCAGCTGTTTTGCTTTGTTTTGTTGTACTCTACTTTTAGGTGTACTATATTGTACTGATTTGTAACATGTTATGGCTGTTTTCTTAGAATTTGAGACATGTTGCATCGTAACTATATTTCTGGTTGGTTATATCTACTGTAATTGTTATTCCAGTTTTGTATGGTTTACTGCTTCTACTATTGCTATATGTTTTATTTATATTCTTCTACGCTACACTTTGATGAATGAGGTCATAGTTTCCCCACTATCTGACCTAGGCCCTCATTGCTATTCGGCAGCCTCTGGAATTTGGGGAAATGTGTTTGAGGTCACGTGGCGAACCGGGTTCGGGGCACTTGTTGCGTGGCACCCGGAACCGGGAAGTTACAGATTTTATGTGATATAAATTAAAAAATAATAATTATTTATGTTTTAATTTATATTTATTTTTCATTCATTTTATTTTTCGAGAAAATGGAAACATCATTCTTCTGTACGTACGAACAACTCTCTCCATGAATGATGTTTTTCATTTTCTATCTCAATCTTATATATATTACTATAAATTAATATATAATGAACATATATTATATTAATATCAAGGTTAAAATTATTTATAATATTGAACCACGATCAATTTAAGAGGACTAAAAATAAAAAATCATAACATACATGAAAAAGAAAGCAGTTATTACTCAAAGCATGATTTTAACAAATAATTTTTAATAAACAAGTAATAAAAGGCCATAAGTAAATAATATATGTTATTATATGTATTTATATTTCTTTAGTATATTTATAACAAACTTATATTTAATATACATATGTTTTTAATTCTTATAATGTAATTCAAGACTTAAGGTAAGAAATGTTTGTCCCATGTTTTCCTCTCTGACATATATGTTGTGTTACGTACCGATATTATTTTATGAGGGATATTTATATTGAACCTTTGGTGTTTTATTTCTTTAACATAATTTTAATCATTATGTTGACTATTTTATTTATGTTATTTTTCAATAAGTCTTACAATTCATAATTTACCAAATTGGCAATTGTTGCATGTAATAATCTCAATGGTTATCAATATTTTATAGGATTATACATTGGATGCTGAAATATTATGATCTATTTTTCCTGAACATCAAAATGATTCTTATCCTCTATTTAATACTTGATAATACATATTTTCCCTTCATTTTCCCCCATTTAAGTACTGGTGAATCCAAAATAATGTTTTAAAAAACTGACTTTATGTCTTTCTTTGGTCAAAACCCCTTTTCACCCATATCCATGTTTTATAAAGAAAAAATGTTTTAAATAATTTTTTCGTATTAATATATGATTGTAAAAAAATAATTTTTACCTATTTTTGACTTTTTAAAAAAATTAAATTAAATTTTCATGTCATTTTCCAAATAAGGCATATTTGTCTTTTATCAAAAACATGAAAATATTATTTGTTTTAATGTGACAGAATGAATAGTATCTTCCCTCTTTATAAAAAAATGTTTTAGTGAATAATTTATATTTTTTCAATGTTATTTTTATAAAAACATATTCCACAATATTTTATGAATATTTAGTTTAAAAAATTGATATTCAAAGAATGTTTACTTTCATTGAGAAATTATTTAACTGGTTTTATTTTCAAAATAATTTACGATATAAATTCTAATCCTATAATGTAAATTAATATTACTGGGGATATGATAAATTGATTTCATAGTTATTATTTCTCCAGATTTTTTCTATTTAGGATAAAAATAAGTTTATGAAACTTCTTCCTTTTCTATAGGTTTGATTTTGATGAAATATTTATGAAACCAATTTCTTATAATGATTCCCATATTGAACTGGGTTCACTACCTATTACTATACTATTTATAACCATGGATGGTGGTAACATTATATCCAATGGTGGTTAGACCTATATCTCCCTCCAATTCATTAGATAACATTCAAGATCTCATGAGATAAATAGTACTGTAATGGGTAGTGAACCCAGTTCAATATGGGAATCATTATAAATTTATAGTATTTGATGTGATCCATGAATACTACGATGGTTTGGGGAGTGAACACAATCTACTTTGATAATCATGGGAGTGATCCTTTACTGCTAACATGGTTTGGGGAGAGAACCCTATCCTCTATAATAGTCTTAGAAATGTGTCTTAACTACTATGTAAATGATTTTATTTTCTTATGTATATTCCATAAATCAATGTTTTACGTGAATGTTATGACCTTATGGCTCATGTTCATTGATTCCAAAATGATTCATATCTTATGAATAGCCATGATTTCTTCCATGCCTCATGTTCATAATTTATGATATAAAAGGTATGGTTTTCAAATGTCATTATCATTTTCTCATACCCTTATATTCGGGTTAAATTAATATCTCCCTTTTTTACCCTTACTAAGAATATGAGATCACCCTTTATTATGTTTCTTTTCTATGTTTCACATTAATTGGTATTATGTGTGATGTGTCTATAAATGGTGCTTGTAATGAGAAACTAAGTGGGATGCGATGGAGATATCTTATGAACTTATTGGTTATGTTTCCTCATTTCTAAAGGCATTGGAGAAAAACAATTATGGTATGGAATTTTATTATATGTAATGAATATTCTTCTATTAATACATAAAATTTATGTATGATAAGTTTGGGTTATACAACTAGGAGGTAGAGATGATGTGGGATTGAATATTTCATTGTGATTCTCCTAAGGTATGGTCAAAAAAAATTTATAATTGGATGTTGATTTGAGGAAAAATGTTTTTTTTCCTTAGAAATCTATGAGGAGGTACTTTATAAATTTCATATCTCACCCATGGAAGTGTATACCAATATTATCAAGATATAACATTCCATGAGGAGTCAGCTCTTGTGGATTGAGATAAGGTGATAAATAACGATGTTCGTGTCGTGGGGTATGGTATTCCTAGATGAAATGAAATATCATAATGAAATTAGTGGCTAATTAAAACTATTAGATGTCCTCAAATGAAAATAATATGACATTTTGATAGAATTCACCACTAATATTCCTTGACCTCACATAGTATTGGATGTTATTTGTTTGGTTATGTACTTTTTATTGAAGTTTCATTATTTTCTAGAGATCAGGGAGTCAGATGTTATGTACATTCTAGTGAGGGAGTTTATGGATAATATAATGAAGCTTCATGGTGTTATTAAGATCATAATAATTAATTATGCTCCTAATTTTACATCAAGGGTTTATGGACGCCTTCAATGTGATTGTTTCTCTATGTTTCATTATCACACCAAGATCCTTATTTGTTTAGTCGTGTTTGAATTTATCTTTTGGACTCGAGTTTATCTTCTATGTTTCTCATGTTACCAGTTTTAATTTTTTGTTTCAAGGTTTTTTTCTCTTGCTTAAATATTTGGGTAAACTATGTGGTATGATCTAGGAAACCATGAAAAATATGGAATTCTTCTAGTTGAGGGAATAAAGACCATACATTTTTTTTGAGGTGGAGCCTCGGTCAAAGACCAAGGCAGTATTTATTGCTCAAAGAAAGGAATTACAAAAGTCTGAAAGACGGAATCTTATTACAATCCTTATCATAAAAGGGGAGCGAGACATCAGGCAACTCATCAAGCCAAGTAATATCCTGATTGACCCCTTTGTTGGCAAGAATATCAGCAACCATGTTCGCTTCACGGAACACATGTGTGGAAATGCAATCGAGTTCCATGAGAGAAGCAAGGCATTTCATCCATTGAGGGGTAAGCGGCCATGCGAGGTGCACCACCCCTTTCCAAATAGCTTTAACAACAGTGTTTGAGTCACTTTCAATCCATAGTTTGTGTCAACCCTTTTGTTTGGAAAATTCCACCGCATGAATAACACCCATCATTTCCGCTTCCAAAGCTGAGGTCGTGCCACATCCACCGAAGAAGCATCAAACAGTGATTGGAGCATTCAGGAATCAACTATCCCGGGATAGAACTATTATGAACGTTGGGCGCATGGTCAGCAAACCATGAAGCTAGCCCGTGAAGGTGGCCATGTGTATCCATTAAGGGGTTCACAATTGGATTGTTGTACGTTAAATCCTGTAGCCAAACTATGCGATATTCCTCGATATTTGTTTTTAAATTCCAACCCTAAAAATTTTGTGATATTAACCCAAACACCCCATTTCTACTTCCCCTAGTGTGTGCAGTCCTAATGAGGTTCCTCTCTCCTTTTCCAAGCTTCCCCTTTCCTCCCTTGGTGTATATCTAAGGTTTCTTCAAGGTTTGGTGCTAGATTTTCCAAGGAAACCCTCTTCTTTCTTCTCCCTCTTCCCCTTTCTTCAATTTCTTCTTGAGTTCTTGTTCTATGGTCTCTTGAACCTATGGGATCATGTTTACATCGATTTATATTGGGTATTTAATTTTTTTAAGATTCCCTTGATATATCATGTCTCTTGGGAGCTCGTAGAGTGGTTTTAGATGTGGGTTTTTTAAGTGCATGAGATTTAAAGTAGGCTTTCTTTTGAACATTCCATTATAATTGATGAATAATTGGGTTTCTTATTTTTTACCCCTAATTATGTGATAAATATTTATATTTTACCATTGAAAATTTTGTTTGGTGTGTGAGGTGGATATTTCTTCCTTGTTATTTGATAAATGGAATCGTTTTGTAAAATATTTCACACCTAGTGTTTGATATAATGACCAGTTGTATTTGAAATGTGATTTCAGATATTCTATGGACTTTCATGGCTTGGTGATTATATTTATGATGTTTGAAATGATTATTTGGGTTTATTAAATGTTTTTTGAAAGTGGTTTTGGTTTTTGAAAAATGGTGTATTTATTTTCAAAGAATGTTTTCGCATGTAGCAGTGGTTAATAGATTGTTTTCCATTTAAATAAAATGGGTCAACTTAAAAAGGTGTCATGAATGTTGAAAAAGTGGTTTTATGAAATTATTGAGAAATGGGAAATGATGTAATTGTATCTTTTTGGAAAGATGATTTGGTTCATTGAAAATGGATGATTTCTTAAATACTTTTTAAAACACGTTTGGTACTTTTGTAAAAATGGGGAAAATGGTTGGTATGAAATCACTCCTTGGACAATATTCTTTCCTTGTTATATAAATAGTGAATTTGTTAAATGTGATCACTATGGAATTTTTATGACCAAATTACTTTGTGTGGAATGAGATATCCTAGGTATGGAATCCATTTTTACTTATGAGTTGTATGGAAATAGGTTCGAACATGGAGTGACTCAGGTGGTTGTTTTAGTTTTATTTAATACATGTGTTCATGTGATTTGAAGCTCAATTGGAATCAGTTGGATTAACCTTTTCTTTAAACATCATGACATCTGAACCTGTTATATTGAGAAAATTTTTTGAGAATTATTGTGCACTAGTTAGATTAGAAACTACATAGTGTCCCATAGTAGGTCGACATATTTTGTTATTATATCTATGGGATTGTTCCCCTCAATCTGTACCAGGAAGGGTGTGGCTGGGATTGTGTGAATTATTGACCTCATTAAGTAACAATTTCCTTCCAGGGTGATTCAAGATGTATATTATGTTCTATATTATTCACAAGATCCTAGGTTTCACCCATTTCTATTGGCACATTGTTTCTTATAGTAAATGATTATGATACATTGTTTGTTGGTTACTAATGTGTGTTTATTTCCATTTCCCTTATTTTATGATTATGGTGATTCCTCTTTATTAGTTTGTCTTTATGCCAAAAATTTTAAAATTTTTAAAAGTGTTTTGCAGAAAAAGGTTTTGGAAATACTTTTCCCTATTTCTATCTTTTATAAATGAAATGTTACCTTTTTCTTTTTAAATATATGCGGTTACACCTTGGAGAAAAGTTTTTTTTTAATTGTAGAAATGGAAATGAACTGTGTTTGGATTTAAAATGGTTAATGTTTGGAAAGTATTACTTTTATACATTGTATTTAATAATTAAAAGTGATTTTCTCTTATTTTAAAGGAACTGCATTGGGAATAAATTTTTAGAGCACGCCAACTATGTTTGAGTACTCTCACCTATAGTTCATCTTGTTTTTTTATTTTGGTGAAGGTTTTTTCTTGGTATTGATCACTGTGGATGATGGTTGGTTATTATATCAGAGAGTGGCCCTTGGGTTCACATGAAGATATCATTATTGTGTGGTTTAGTTGGGTTTTGTTGTATAGTTGTTATATTTCCTATTTTTTGTAAAATATGTTCAATTGGGATATTATTATATATATATATATATTGGTCTATTTTTATCATTCTTATTTTCATTTTATTCATTAATATTTGGTAAAATAATTCATTTTATTCACTTTGTTGATTCTTGACACTATCTTCCCTCCCATGGGTACTGGAAATACCCTTCGAGCCCTACCATAGATCAGCTTAGCTGACAGGCTTGAGGTCGACTGAAGCTATTTAATTAAAAATGGTATCATAGAAGTCCAGTATTTGGATGACCTTGATTTTGGATCACCATATATTATTTGGGGATGTCATGGTAGATGGATTTGTGAGGTTCCAGGGCCCATAGCAGAAGCCAGTGGGCCAAGGATTTTAAAATTTGTTGTTGGTGGGACAAAAAAACTTGTTTTCGCCGACGATCTGAGCCCCAAAGTGCTTCGAGGTTCTCACATAAATTATAAAGAGCACAAAATTAAAATGAAAAAGTACCTGTTTCAAATCCAAAGGCACGGTCGACTGTAACTAGTCGATGGTGATCGTTTCTTAAAGGATCCAAAGTAGGATCCCTCTAGATCATCCACACACACTTCATAATCTACTGGAACGTCGATTGTCGTATTCCGGGTGCTAGCATGGTGATCTGATAATGCTTTCGACGTCCCGAAGATCACCACATCGAGATGCCTACAATGTCGAAGAGAGATCATGATCCAAGCATCTTGGATCGAGGGCTTCTCTCTGTAGAGAGAGGGAGGAGATAGAGGCTCTGAATTTCACTCCATGAAATGAGTGAATAGTGAATTGCACGCCAAATAGATAGAGAGCCTCCTCTCTTATTTATAGAGACGTTGATAAATACCCGGTAGGGCTCCCCGACCACCATTTATTGCAATGTTCACTAAATAAATAACTTTAACAAACTTACCTGCGCATATATTATTTATTATTTTTATTACATACTATTAATATACACACATATATATATATATATAATATATTACATGATAAAACCTATTCATTTAACTTGACTCGCTATCCCGATTAATATTAAACGAACCTTGAATATTAAAATAATATTTATTCGATTGATATTTTTCTCATATTTACTAAACTTGTAAATAAATTAAATAAATTCAATCCCAAATATTCATAACATGAATATTAATGAATTTATTTAATTTATCAGTGATTGATAACTTGGACAATACTCGGACCCCGTGGCGGGGCCCACTATTTTCATATACCTATTCGACTGAATAGGGAGGATTCTTGAATACACTATTGTGTGTCACCCTCTAGGACCCCATCTTAATAGTAGTTAATAAAATCCACAGACCAAGAGTAGAGTCTAGTAACACATCATGGCACCTAAAGAGATAAGGATAGTCATAGAAATGACTACCATCCTACGAACACTAACTGTGTACTATAATCTCTTTGTCATTAAATATATCATAAAGCAGGATGCACTCTTGTGTCATCGTCCTTTCCTTTATTTTTTATTTGTTGATCTATCTGGATGGATTTTCCTTTCTACTACTTTGGCCAAAGACATATGAATGTGGAATCATCCCGATCAACCAGGACTAAGATATACAACTTCCAGAACTTGGAAGCGACAAATCCTTTCTTGACCATTCAGCCAATGTCATATCACCAACGATGCACCCAACAAAAACTACCTCACCACGACATCACTGCCATGGTTTTCATCTTGCATAAAAGTATGTAATAAAATGATATACATTGGTAATGGTCTCAAGTCAGGAGACCAATACACATGTCCGTAAATAGGAACAACTAATGACACCAAAACATTTGGTGTTCCTATTGATGGGCCTGTTCTCATGATCTCACTACTAAAGATCACCAAGTGTGAAATTCATGAGAAGAAGCCTCAATGCTTATGAGCCCCCAGCACCTGATAATTAGACATCTACTGTGTTCAGTCAGTAATATGTATCTAGACTATAGAACATATATTTAAGATCAATTTCATTGTATCTTGAGGTTCACAATATAGACTGTGATCTATTATAACCTCTTGACATGACAATTAACCTTTGGACATTACCATTATTATAGTGGATGCAGAAAAGTCTGCACTATAATGGTAAGAAAACATCATATATAGCTAACTGTACACATGATATGTTAATAAATAATTACTTCATAGTTGGGTCTAGGGAACCCACTATTTCAACACTCCCACTTGAACTAGAGCCAACTTGCTAACTAAACTTTTTAGCTACTCACATGATAAATATCATGCTTCTACTGAGTAATGGATTTAACTGTTAGGCCTGCTACGTATTCACCGTGTGGCATATCTTCTATATGGGACGTCATATGCTTGAGTAAAACTTCTAAAGATAAGTTATCTTTGAGTATATTAATTTTGTCCATTGTCATATCTTTACAACTTGGCTAGTAATAATTTCATAATTTAAATTATGATAATATTTTTCTCACTTGTTGTGAATCCAAGAACTGGAAAAAATCATTGTGATATAAAACTACTTCTCAACTGCCTTAGAAGCTACAATGTACTCGGTATTTGTAGGTATGGATACCACAAGCTTTTATGAGCTTGACTCGCTCATCTCCTTTTCCTAACTGTGATACTAGATCAAATTGATCTAAGGATCACTAGTTTGTGCCCCACAAAAATTTGTATACCTTCCTCTCCATTTTCCAGGTACACATCATTTGTACATTCTGAAGTACAAGATGATAGTTCCGACTTCATCACTTGCAGTGCTCCTTGATATAATAGATATTATCCTATAAAAATTATATCCTGGCTGTATCAATTATTGTAAATATTATGGCATATGGGATTGATCCATCTCTAGAGAATATGGTATCAATTCACAACATTAATCTCTACCCATTCTCCAAATATGTTAACCTGGAGAGATTAAGACATGTGACATTGGCAAAAATTCTGAACTTGAATTGTTCCAACTTTTATTTTTCAATACAATTTCACAATATGTATGATTGACTAGGACCAATCAACCTTTGGATCTACCTTAGTGGATCCTGTTCCCCAGAACTCAGGTTGCTATTTTATGTCAATCATTGTAGAATTTCTTTTATTCTAATCTTATCTAACTCTAAGATCAAAATCTATTTTCCATATTTTTTCAAACATATTTCATTTGGAAAGCATTGGCTCTCCCACTAACCTTTGGTAGACACAAGGAAAAGGTTCATTTATAATGAATGTTCTAAGATCTTGTTGTTTACTTTAATCTAGAATTGGATTTCAGTAACTTGCAACCCTTATTGGAATCATATGATGTTATCATCTCTTTCTGGTTGCGTCATATAGACACCTTACATGAAAGATGGTCCTGACATCCAATTACCAATAGAATGATCTTAGAAGATAAGTAAAAATTCTAATAGATTTAGGTGCACCAATTTGGTGTGACTAATCCAGCCTTATTGGTACCATACTTGTACCATCCATGTATCATTTCATTTTAATACCCACCATAGTATTCAATTTATAAGCCCCTTTTCAATTTGATACATGGAATTCATTATTGAATTTTAGTTGATCTTGTCAATCTTAGCTCGTTTCCTTATACTACTAACTTGTAGGATTTATTATTCTCAATGAATAATATATCACTGACTGCGGTGAATATAAAACCATCAACATGGTTTCATTCTTCCTACGTAGTATGTGTCACTGGAACATTCCTATTCCACATGTACTTGTGGAACTTGTTCTTTATGCCAACTATTTGTGCATCTCGAGCATTGACTAAGTCCAAGTCAATTCAACACCCATTATCTCTAATAGAGATGTGCACCCTTGTATAGAAATTTATTCTAATACTTGACTACATCTTTTATATCTTAGGGATTTAGGTAATATCTTAAGCAATCGTTACGATAATTACCTTAGATGCACAATGTGTTTAACTTAATGCATGTTTTTTTAAATCCTAACAAACTCTTTGCATCCTAAACATGTCCTATGACATAATGGTTTTCCATCATACTATGACTCATGCGATATCCATTTTTGATTTTAGTTGTCATATTGGTTATGTTTTTGTGCCATTATTTGAAAATCATGTCATGAAATATAATGTAAGTTACTGTAGGTAATAACATTGATACAAATTATATCATAACTTTGATGTATATAATGTTTGTTTAGGAATTTCTCCATGCTACATTTTGTTGATCAATGTTAATATGTAACACTCTCCATCAATCATCCTTATGAACATCAATAAGGTGATGTGGATTAGGTAACATGCGTTTAAGAATTACTCCATGAAACATTATCATGATCGATGATTGTTTGGTCAAGATATTCTTCAGCATGACGATCTGAAGAAACTCATATCTTCTTACCAAACTTATACTTCACCGGTACATTCCTTAATGACTTAAAGGAATCTTATGGAGTATATTTACCTCTTTCTTTCTTTGGAATAGTTCATACTGTCTTGTTGAACTATTCTCGGAAAGCTTTGTGGCATACCTTTATTTCTAAAGGTTTCTTTGTCTAAACCAAGGATGTCAATAATACCAAAGGTCTTTAGCTATGCAAATCCTAAATACCATATTGAGTATATACTTGACGTCCACTTCTAGTTTTACTTGAAAAAGAATCATATTTCTACAACTGGGTAGGTCTTACATTTTATATTCATCATGTATTGCAAATGAATCATGTAGCAGTGAACTATTTGTTGAGTATGTTACCAGAAAAAACATTCATTTCAAAACATGGAATAATGTATCATCATGTCCAAATGGGAACAAGAGATAAATGTTTTTGTTTATACTCAATAACTTGTTTAGTTTTAGTCAATCACTTATCAATTAAAAGTTATGTGTTTCTCACCACTGACTTAGGAATCACCCTTTCTCAGCTGCTCGGAGAAGACACTTAACTTCTAGTAATGTTTCTCTACTTACTTGGTTATTGTATTTCAATACATATATGTGAAAAGCATATTGTATTTTAATACCTAAAAAGTATGTGAGATAACAATACTTTTATTTGATGAACATTAACTAAACGAGAAGCGGGAACTTGCTTCTGTATTTAATTTTTTAAACTTCCATGAATTTATTACAATATGTAATGCAAATAACCTCCTGTTAAGTAACCATCAACTTTTCATTGAAGGTAATGATGAAGGTTACTTTGGCGTAACTTTCCATAAGCATTTTCTCCTTTTCATTCAATGTATTTGCCATAAGAATAAAAGATGGCATTATCTCCAATATTCTTATTAATTGGTGAATGTTACCTTAAAGGCAATGAAGTGCTTACTCTATAACGTTCATTTGTACCTTTAGATGAAACAAGTGTAATTGGGTGAAAATGGTATAAGAATGGGATGACATAAAATATTGTGAATTTTTTTTCACTTTACACAATCCGAGTGCAATCATCACATTCAAATCTTGCTTCACTTTCTCCTCAAAAGGATCTAGGAGATGAGACTACATGTGATCATCATCCAAGTCTTGATGTAGCGACTGCAAATAACATCAGATGTTGATGATAGAATTATAAAAAAACCATCATATGCTTGATTCATGAGTCTCTTGTAAGCAGTTTTATACCCTCGCTTATTGAGGTGGCTTAACAGGCTGGGACATAGGAACCTTGCCTTTCTATTATGGTAGTAATGTTCGCGAGCGACTATAATACTCTTTGGAAATTCATGCTTAGTTTAGACATTAACTTTGTCTAATATTTCTTTAAGTTTTATTGTGGTAATGATTTTCATTATCTACAAATATAATTTAGCAGATTGTACTTTTATGTGATTACCTAATGTGACATTTCTAATTATTTAATCATTAAATGTATCCCACTAATTTTTTGACTTCTAGGAACTCTCTGTAATTGAATCGGAATACTCTTGAGTATTTTAGTGGCAAGGATCCCTGAACCTACCTCATTGTCTACAATATATGGCTACATCACTACTCGGAGGGTCCAAGGTAGGATTTTGGTTGGCCAACCGTGTTAACTCGTAGTTCCTTGATCTGTTGAGTGAAGTCCCATCTTCAAAAATCATTTACGGATTTACTCAATGCTTTCTTCTAAAATTACAACAATCTAGATAAGGTTATTTATTTGATACAATTTTAGTTAAGCCAACCCACCACATGAATAAGAACTCCCCGGTAGTAAGAGGCACCCTCAGCTAAGGCATGACCGACACCTCGAACACCCAGTTTTGTTCAAACTTGAATGATGGAAGGCAGTTTGTGACTTAATATTTTCTTTGAGGGTTTTATTGGTTTTTTCTCTCAACTAATGTAATCCATTTCTATTAAACTTTTTCATCTATGTTGTCGCGCTCATAACTGAACTTAAATAGAAAAACATACACCACTTATTTATGAGTTTTATAATCTATTATTTTATGTATTTTTTCCACTATTCTAAAATTCATAAAATAATAAATAAATACATAATGGTAAATTACATCACAACTGGTCTTGAGTATCTAAACAACTTAAGTGTATCGTACCTGAGTCGTATGCTCGACTCTTGATGCATCTTGCCCTGTCATGTATGCCCGCTTCACATCTAGAACGTCGCCCTGTCTTGATGGGGTCCACGTCATTTCTTGAAGTACCGTCTCATCTTGGTGTGGTCCATGTGTCATCTTGCATCGTCTTGATAAACGTGCATCGCCTTGTCTTTGCGGGGTCCACATCGTTCGCCGTCTTTTTTTTGAAGTACAATAATACTCGTGTGCGGGCGAGGGGGACTCGAGTATAATTGTACATCAAGTGGGTTGGAAACACCAGTCCTTATACATTTTAACCGAAAAATAATAATGATTCACATACCATCTATTTAACTAATTACAATCACCACATACAATAAAAATAATTAATTAAATAAAAGGAAATATACACGGGTCGGTTCTCAAAACCAGAATGCGGGTAAATGATGTGTGATAAAAATTAAAATGCATTAATTTAGTACGAGGGTTTATTTAATTAAATTAAATGAATTAATAAATTCAAATAATTTAATTAATCAGCAGTCCTATAATTAATTTAACTTTAATGAGAAAATTAAATTAATTGAACTTAATTCAATTTAATAACTATATTGAATTAATTATATCTATGTATTAAAATTATTAAACAAAATTAATTTTAATTAATTTAATTTATAAAACAAAATTAATTTATTTTGATTAATTTTAATTGGATGGTCTCTGAAATGTCACAGCAGGGCCTTTGCTGGTTGGGCCAAACCTGCGCAGGACCCTACGAGGCCGTGCAGGGCCCAACTAGGTCGGGCCGATCCGCCCAAACCCATTTTGGGTTGGGCGGGTCTACCCGGACTATTTCGGGGCAAATAATACTCTATGGAAATACTTACAGTAAAATGAGTACCTATCGGACCCAAACCAGAGGAGCGACGATGTTGCGGACAGCACCAGAGGCGCTACTTTGCATGCGAGGAAGTTGCACGGTGTACCGGAGGAATCTAGCGTTGTAGTGAGTGGCCCTACGTGGAAAGACTGGGAGGCGGTGTAGGGTAGTGGATGGGGAGGTGTGGCAGGTGTCGTTTATGTGGCGTCGCGTGTAGGCTAGAGGACCGAAAGAGGTGCAGTAGGGTGAGGGGCCAGTGGCGGCCGGGGCTGGGTGCTGCGTGCCTGGCGATTCGTTCATGAAAGAGGAGGGGGTCCAGCGGCGTCTCCCGTGGTGCAACAGGTCGTCGGGGATCTCGGTCAGGGGGGTCTGCAGGCTTCGCACCACGCTGGGAAGACTGGGCAGCCGGCATGGGGTGCAGCGGCGCACTACCAGAGGTCAGCGGTAGGATCTGCATGTTGGGAGAGGGACAGGCGGCGGGCCAGGCCTGGTCTGGCTGGCGCTACGGTTCGGTGTGGGAGGTGGCCTATTGTGCGTCGTTGCACCGTTTCACCACGTGGGGAGAGGGGTTGGTTTGGCCAGTACAGGAGGAAGCAGGAGGGTAGCCTACGCACTGGGGTGAGGGGTGGTGTCGGCCCTAGGCTGGCGCCGTACTGGAGGAGCACCCCATGCGGCCCTGCAGTGCACCGTGCCAGAAATGAGGGGGTCCGTTCGGACACCATGTGAATTTTTTTTTTCTTTTCCACGTGCCATCCCCTCTTCCTTTTTTTTCTTTTTGGTTGGTGGACCCGTGGCTCCCCAGTTTCCTTTTTTTTAAACAAAATTTAAGACTTCTTTTGATGTCTTTGTTTGCCCCACTTTTTTTTAAATTCTTCTTCCACCCCTTTTGAGTCAATTCACCAAAAAACTAAAGGCTCACTAATAGCATTTCATTTTAATAAAAAAATTTATTATAATAAAATAATAATTTATTATTATATTATTATTATTATTATAATATTATATATTATCATAATAACAAAATTAATGTGAAAATTACTAAATTATAAAATATATAATTTGCACAATTAAATTTATTCCGGATGAACCGATTGAAACTCAATCGGTTCACCAAGATGAAATAAAAATAGAACCTGGGACCAAACCACACCTTTGATCCAATCTAAAAAATTAAACTCACCATAACATGGTCGTTCGTGATCGGATCGGCGCGCGGGTTGAACTGATGAGACCATTTTTGAACCCTCTACTTAATTTTATGAAAATTAATTTTATTTTGATCACAAAATTTATGCAATCCCTCTGATTCCACTGTGAGGTTCTAGGGCCCGCAGCGGAAGCCAGTGGGTCAGGGATTTTAAAATTTTTCATCGGCGTGATAGCGGAACTTGTCATCACCGATGATCCGAGTCCCATAGAGTTCTGAGGATCTCATGTAAAATTTAAATAGAAAAAATTAAAATGAAAATGTACCCATTTCAAATCTGAAGGTGTGGTCGTATGCAACTAGTCGATGGCGATCGTCGCATGAAGGATCCAAAGCAGGATCCCTCTAGATTGGCCACACACGCTCCAAAATCCTCTAGAACGTCGATCGTCGAATTCCGAGTGCTAGCGCGGCAATCCAATGATGCTTTCGACGTCCCGACGATCACAGCATCGAGATGCCTATGATGCTGAAGAGAGATCATGATTCGAGCATCTTGGATCGAGAGCTTCTCACTCTAGAGAGCGGGAGGAGAGAGATTCTCTAGAGTTCACTCCATGAAATGAGTGAATAGTAAATTTCATACCAAAGAGAGAGAGCCTCCTCTCTTTTTTATAGAGATTTTGATAAATACCCGGTAGGGTTCCATAGCCCCCATTTATTTCAACGTTCACTAAATAAATAATTTTGATGAACTTAACTGTTCAAATATTATTTATTATTTTTATCACAAACTTGTAATATATATATAATATATTACGTGATAATACTGAGTCATTTAACTCAACTTGCTATCTCGATTAATATTAAACGAACCTTGAATATTAAAATAATATTTTTTCGATTAATATTTTTCTATTATTTACTAAACTTGTAGATATATTAAATTAATTCAATCCCAAATATTCATAACTTGAATATTAATGAATTTATTTAATTCATCGGTGATCGATAACTTAGACAATGCTTGGACCCCGTGGCGGGGCCCACTATGTCCATATACCTATTCGACTAAATAGGGTGGATTCTTGAATACGCTATTGTGTGTGACCCTCTTAGCCATCATCTTGATAGTAGTGAATAAATTCTACAGACTAAGAGTGGAGTTAAGTATCTCATCATGGACCCTTAAGAGATAACGATAGTCATAGCAATGACTACCATCCTACGAACACTGACTGTATACAATAATATCTTTGTTATTAAATATATCATAAAGCAGGATGCATTCTTGTTTCATCATCCTTTATTGATTTATTATTTTTTGATCTATCCGGATGGATTTTCCTTTCTACTTCTTTGGCCAAAAACTTATGAAGGCATCACAATCCTGATCAATTAGGCCTGAGATATAAAACTTCCTAAACTTGAAAGCGAAAAATCCTTTCTTGACCATTCCTCCAATGTCATATCATCGATGATGCACCCAACACAAACTACCTCGACATGACATCACTACCATGGTTTTCATATTGCATCAAAGTACGTAATCAAATGATATAAATTGGTAATGTTCTCAAGTTAGGAGACCAATACACATATCTGTAGATAGGAACAACCAATGACACCCAAAACATGTGGTGTTCCTATTGATGGGTATGTCCTCAGGATCTTACTAATAGAGATCACCAAGTGAGAAATTCATGAGAAGAAGTCTCAATGCTTATGAGCCCCCAACACCTGATAGTCAGACATCTATTGTGTCCAGTCAATAAGACGTATCTAGACTATAGAAAATATATTTAAGTTCAATGTCATTGTATCTCAAGGCTCTCCGTATAGCCCAGGATCTGCTATAACCTCTCAACACGACAATTAACCTTTGGACATTACCATTATTATAGTGGACAAAGAAAAGTATGCACTATAATGGTAAGATAACATCATGCATAGCTAACTATACACATGATATGGTAATAAAAAATTATTTCATAGTTGGGTCTAGGGAACCCACTATTTCAACAAGAGTATAACCTTGAAAACCTCAGTGTGTAGGTATAAGGGAGTTTATATCCAACACTCTCTAAACCAAGCCTTGGGTTGCCATGAAATGTCCTCTTTTATTAGGTCTCATGGGTTCTTGTGGTGTTTTTGGTATTTTGGATATGAAATGGGAGTTGGGATAGAGGTCTTAATATGATTATAGAGCATGGAAATCCATGTGGATATAGGGAAAAAGTCTTATAATACTTATAGTTTTGGTGGTGTGTTTGGAATATTACTTCCAACCATATGGCCAATTCACCCATCGACACTAGTTTTCCCTTGTGAGTTTCTTTCAGTTTTTATTTATTTTTGAAACATGTTTTCAGAACACTTTATTCAGAATTTTGAAAATTATATTTTGAAATGGAAATAATTTAATTATGGGAATATAGAAAATGGGTTTGGAGTTTTGTTTTGAGGAACAGTCTTGGAAAAGACTAAGTTTAATTTGGTATTTGTTCTAAATGAAAAAGGAGTGAGTTTTTAAGAAATTGATTTTTATGGAATGAGATTTTTAAAATGATGAATTATTTTTTGAATGATATTAAAAGTATTTTTGGATTTAAATTTAGGGGATTTTATTTTTAAGCCTGGTGCAATGGTTTATGACGTGGAATCCAAAAATGTTTTTTATGTGGTAGATAATGGGATTTCGAAATGTTTTTGGAATTCTAAAATTGGTAGTGGAATGAATGTGTGAATGTGTGGGTTGAGTGTTTTTTTTGGAAAGTGGGTTTTTTTTTGGCCTTTGATATTTCTTTGGGTTCAAATATCAATGGATATGTTTTGAAAGTGGATTGGTGTCGTTGTGGGAGGATGAGTAACTGGTATAGAATGGTAGATGGGTTCCTAGGATGGTATGGAAATGTGCATGTGAGTAAGACTCTAATGGTTCCATTGGTGACTGTGCAACCCTCAATGTTTTCTTTCATTTAAAATTGTTTTTAAGAGGAAGGTTTTAATGTTTTATTGAAAATGGTTGTATGGCATGTTTTCCACTTTTTTTGGATATTTTGTTTATATGGTGTTTCGAGATAGATATCTCTTGTTGATGGGTTGGTTTTTATTTAGATCTTGGATTTTCTATTTCCGAATTTTTTACCCCATAGAGATTTGATGGATGTTTGAGGTCTATCTATGGGTGATTTCACGTGAATGGTCTTTCCAGTTGATCAACATACAGATTTTGTTCATGATTTTTGAATGTTGATTCCACCTCTATTTTATGTTTAGGAGGGTCCTCTTGAAGATGAAGCATGGATGTAGAAGTTTAAATGGAACATTAAGCTCATTGAGTTTCACAGGTATTTAAAGGTGAATTTTGCTACATTTTTTATTCAAGGTTAATCATGGAAGTGGTGAAAGATGGTCTCTCAAAACATGACTTTTCAAGATATTACTATGGAATTATTCAAGGCTTCGTTCATCCATCAGTACTTTTCTGAGATGAAGAGGATAAGGAAGAGAATTTATAAGTGATGTCTACAGTAGCGAGATGGGTTGATGTTGGACTTCTATAATCACCTGTTGGACTGAGTTCCATATGATTTGGTGTATATTATGGAGGATTCATTGAGGTATTGATATTTAACGTGTGTGCTTCATCCATATATGCAGTAAAAAGTGTTGGAGTTTAATCTAACTTCTTTTAAAGATGTGGTGAGGAAATTTATTCATTTTGAAACTATGTTATGAGGTGTTTGTAAGGAATATAACATTCCTCCAATCTCTTGAATTGGTGAAGGGTATTCCAGTAAGGAAGTGGGGAAGCATATTGAAGTTGTCCGTGCTGGTTGTGGAATCAAGAGGCATCAGGATATTCTTTATGCTCATTCTATGGGCATGATCATAGTGTGATATCAGTTTTACATGTTATATTATAATAAGTCTTAATGTCTAAGGGTACCTAAGACCTATCATGCTTACGGTCACTTAGTCCACTTGTAACAATTTTATCAGGGTGTTTACTGGAAGTGACGTAGAGATAGTTCACATGAGTAGAGTGTTATTTGGATTCGTTTTAATGTCCCTTTCTTTTGTAATGTTTCATTCAAATGTGGAAGTTTCACTAGGAGGTTTTCTAATTATCATGTAATTTATGGGAAGTTGTGGATCTCTATAGAACTCTTATTTTAATGAAATTATGTTCTTCTAATGGAAATATGAATCTTTTCCATTATGAAGTGAGGTGTCTTTAGTGTGCACCTTTTAAATTCTTGTCTTAGTGATCAAATACTATTAGCTTATGGATTTGATATAGGTGATGTGGAAAACATCAGTACTCCAACCACAGGATCTATAGTGAAGCTTTCATGCATCCAGAATCCCAAGGGTGTGTGGGACCAATGTCTTGTTTTGTTTTCAATGTGGGAATGGAGGTATTTTAAGGTTCTATTTTGAGGTTTCCCATATCGTAGTTTAAAATTCTATTAGTTTAAATTTATTCTGGAAGGTCCCCATTATGGTGGGGGTTAGTTGTCATGTGTTGTAAAGTTCTGGTGTTGAAAATTTTCATCATCTTATTCGAGTTGGTTCTTATGGTCAGAAGACTCACTATGGGTTTCATTGTTGTTATGTATGTAAATAATTAGTTAAAAAAATTTCTTAATTGTGGGGAGTCCATTCATGCCTCGTGAATTGGGAATTCAGATTCTTTCAGGTGTTTTTTCTAGTATAATGTGGATTTATTTAAAATTTGTTTGATTTATGAGTGTTCTTTTGATTGGGGTGAGCATTGGGTTTTGGTGTAGGCTCGACGAACTTGATTTAGGTTTTGTTGGTGATTTTTTAGGTTTATCATTCACATTATTTCTAGAGAAGTAGTTTTTGTTTGTAGTTTTGTTTTTGGAAAGAGGCGTATGTTTTGTTTGGTAGTGGTTGTGATCCTTTTTTTAGTGAGGTTGAATTATGTGTTTTTGGAAATCTATAGTGTCTGATGAATCAAATGAAAAATGTTTTTTCTAGGGATGAATGTATTAATGGTGGGGAAATTTGACACACCCATATAATTATTTTTTTTACTTATGTTTTAGTTTATCTTTTTTTCCATTGGTTTGGCACTCAGGTTTCGAGTTTGAAAGGATTAAATTTTGAGTTTCGGGGTGTTTTTCTATTGGAGAACGGTCTGTGTATAGTTTTAGTAAACCATGTGTCATGCTCTAGGAAACCCTATAAGTCCTGAAATGCTTCTAGTTGAGGGAACACAACCCATGAATATTTACCCAAACTACTCTGAGTGTGTGCGGGAAGCCACTATCTCGGGACAGAACCATTCTGCACAATGGGCAGACACTCAGTAAATAGTGCAGAAAGCCTGTGTAGGTGTGAAGGTGTGTCTACTAAGGGATTCACGGTTGGATTACAGTTTGTTCAAATGTGTGGCAAAACCATGTAAGATACTTAGATATAAAATTTTATGAAATTCCAACCCTATCTATTTCATGATTTTAACCAAAAAAAGATCCCCATTTATCATTACCCTTGTGCGTGCATCTCTATGAAGGCTCCTCTATCCTTCTCCAAGCTTCCTCTTTCCTCCCTTGGTGTATATCTAAGGTTTCTTCAATGGTTGGGGCTAGAATTATCAACATAACCCTCTCTTATATTATCCCTCTCCCACTTACTCCCGTTTTTCTTGATTTATTCTTCTCCTATGCTATCTTGGACCTAGGGTTTAGGTTTCCCTCGATTTATGTTCGGGGTTTCAATTTTTTAAGGTTCTTCTTGGTAGATCAAGGATCTTGGAACCATCATGGAGTATTTTTTACACCTGTATTATTGAAGCACTAGATATTTGAGGTAGGTTTACCTTTTCACTTTCCTTTATAATTTTAGAATTATTGGTTTCTTTATTTTAGAACCTCCCTTTTATGCTAAATAATGATATGGGACCTTTGAAACATTTTTTGTGTACGACATGGTGATTTATTCTTTTTCATGTGAAAGATGGATTTTTTTTCAAATATTGAACATCTAGTGTTGGTTATAATATTTCTTAGGCTTTTGTAAGTGATTTTTGATATTCAAAATAATTTTTTGGCTTTTTGAATATATTTATGATGTGTGAAATGATGATTTTTCTTCATTAAATTATTTTCAATGTTTTTTTCATTTAATAGAAGAGTGTATTTGTTTTTTATGAATGTTTTTTAATGTGATGGTGGTTAATGGAAAATTTATAATTTTAATAAAAATGATTGACATGAAAATTTGACACGAATACTGAAAATGTGCTTTTTTGAAATGATTTTGAAATGGGAAATGGTGTATTTCCATCTTTTTCAAAAGGTTATTTGGTTCTTTAAATAAGGGTGGTTTCTTAATGAATTTTTAGGCATGTTTGGATATTTTGTGAAAGTGGTGAAAATAGTTGGTATGAAAACTCTCCTTGGAAAGCTTTCTTACCTTGTTATATAAATATTGAATGGGAGGGGTTTCCTCACAATGAAATCCTATTGACCCATTTTTGTTGGGTGGAATGGTAGACCAGTGTTATGGACTCCAACATAAATTATGAGTTATGTGGAAAGAGTTTGGTCCATGGGGTGACTCAAGTGATGCCTATTATTAAAGTTAATACATGTGTGAATGAGATTTTATGCTCAGTTAGAATCAGTTGGGTCACCCTCTTCTTTATACATATTGACATAGGAACCTAACATAGTGAGAAAATATTCTGAGAAATTTATTTGCACTAGTTAAATTACAATCAAGGTAGTGGCCCACAGAGAGTGGATATATTTTTTATTATAGTTATGATATTGTGTCCCATGGTCTATTCAAGGTGGGGTATGGCTGGGCATGATGGATTTGTTGTTATCATCGAGTGATCCATGCTTTACAGGGTGATTCAATGTGTATAGTATGTTTTAGATTTTTCACAAGCTCCTAGGTTTCACCCATGTCTATGGGCACTTAGTTTCTTTCATGCTAATGATTTTGATTCATTATTTCTTTGTTACTCTTGTATGTTTGTTTTCATTAACCTTGTTGAATGATTGTGATGGTTCCTCTTGAGTAGTGTGGCTTTATGAAAAAATTGTAAAATCATTAAATTGTTTTGCAAAAAAAGGTGTCGGAAATGAATTTCACTCTTTCTCTCTTTTATAAATGAAATGTCACTATTATATTTTGAAATTTTTGTGGTTACTATTGGAAGAAATATGTGGTTTTAAATCAAATAAAGAGAAATAGACCATGTTTGGCTTTAAAATGGTTAATTTGGGGAAAAGGATTACTTTTATACATTGTATTTCAAACATGAAATTGGTTTTTCTTTTATTTTAAAGAAAGTAAATTAGGATTACGTTGTTCATAATGCCAACTATGTTTTAATAATAATTCCTATAGTACCTCCTATTTTCACCTTTTTTTTGGAGGTTTCAATATGTTATCGATCATTTTGGGTGATGGTTAGTTTTGATATCATAGAATGACCCTCAGGATCACATGTAGATATCCTTTTAGTCAGGTTTAGTTGGGTTTTGTTGCCACATTGTGGTATTATAGCTTTGTGTAAATGATGTTCAGTTTGGAAATTATTATATATATATATATAGTTTTTTGATTTTATTATATTTACCCTCTTTAGTTTATTCATTTACATTCAAAGAAATCATTCTCTTTTTTCACTCTATTGATACCTCACACTAGTTTCCAACGCACGGGGATCAGGAATTCCCTTACGGCCTTGCCATGGAATGGATCAGGTGATTGGTGTGGGGTCGACCTAGGACGGTTCATTACATGAATATTTACACTAAATTATAACCTCAGGTGGATAGTCAAATAGGGTGGACTATCAAGGTGAAAGAGGATATAATATTAGCATACAACATGGATTTTGATAGATTTTTGGTGAATCAAAGAATTGTGGTTGAGTTTTCCAATAATAATAGTTATCACTCATTAATTTTCATGAATCTATTTAGTGAATTATATGTGCGGGATTCCATAACCCTATTTTTTATGGAATAGTTTTTTTATTCACCTTCTATTTTAAAAGATATGGTTTATAAAACTACTAAAAATGATCATATTATTTGAGAGTCTTTGATGGAGGTTCTTGAACAACATCTCTCTTATATTGATCAAATGAGGAGGCCCCTAGAGTTCTAGGTATAGATCATATAATCCTGAGGGTTTCCCCATACTATGGGTAGAAAAGGATTGATATTTGGAATAATTTTTTCACACTATTCCATTGATTCTTTTGAGGTGTTGATGTGAATTTGGGAGTTTTTATATTAATTAAATCTTCTACCACGTTGGAATTGGTTAAAAAAATTATATATGTTTCATCTTTGTCGATAAAACTATAATGAATCTCTTGTGATCTATTGGGGAGATTTGGATATATATAATTACATCATTTTCATCAAGAAATATGTTTAGATCTAGGGTAATCATGAGAAAGTTATTTACATGTTCGTTATTCTATTACTTCATGTTCTATGGAGGAATAGTGTCTTTGAAGAATGAACATGGGAACGTAGTTTATAAATTCATGATTAGTACACCGAGATATTTTGAAACTTATTTTCTTTGACAATTATATATATTACTTTTTTGCTGAATTAATTTTGAGTATTTATTGTATAACAACCCAGGATTCTCATAAATAAAAAAATACATATTTTTAGATGAATATGTAAACAAATCTCTAATTCGTTCATGAGGAACATAAATGTATAGTGTGTCCAATGACTAGATACACAATATCCTCATTTCATTGAAGATATTCAACATGTACCTTATACATCATACCACCTAGTACAATTTATAAACATACCATACATAAAACCATACTTCATAAAATTGGTAAATGAAAAACAAGAAAGGGTGAGCCTAGATGATAAGTAAGTGTAATCATGGGAGACATGTATCTAACATTATAATAAGTATATGTTAACATGATGTTAAGATTTAAAAAACATACTATGTATATTGTATATCCTAAACATGATTTATTTCATAACTCTTATAAGTTCATAATAAATGAATCATAAGGGAATCAAAGAACATAAGCATTCAGAGAATAACATTGGATTTGATTTGTTTCATACAAATCAGCATAAAAAATAACTTTATGTAGTAATCAAGGTTCAATTACAAAACAATCATAGTGGAATGGGTTCACTCCTCAAACCATCATAGTAGTGATGGTTTACTCCAGAGACTATCATAGTGGAAAAAGTACCTTACTAAATTGGGTTCATATCCAATTCCATCCCTGTTTATCTTGTGATATATCAATATTTACCCATTACATTGAATGGATATATAGGTCCCACCCATCATTTCTTATAACATGACTACAATAATTTTTTTAACTTAATAACAATATTTTGTTATAATATAATCACTTTCCTTGGTTATAAATTAACAATAATCATCAGTTATAATGTAACCATTGTCACATAATGAATACCATACATATGGGTTCCACAAGATCTTAAAACCTTAATCTTATCAAAACCCCAGAAAATAAATGAGTTTCATTAACATTTCATTATAACACAACCTATTGAAATGAAATGTGTTTAATAAACATTTCATCATTTCATCATACCATAACACATGCAAAAAAGAACAATTTTTATACATATCTGGTATTCATAAAAATAAAACATATAGATATTTAATAAGTATAGTTTCAATATATAATATCCCCAGTAATGTTTAGGTAACATAAAAGGATTCTATATTATATATAAAATTATTTTAAAAGATCACTTGGAATATTTCTTAAGAAAAATTACTTCTCAACTTAAAAATAACCTTTAAAAAATAGAAATTCACTATATATTATAGAAATAATTTTATTCAAAAATATATTTGAAAACATAACAATGAATATTAATAAAATTTATTTTTTATATTGGAAGAAAATTTGATTCATTCTACAATGTTTAAAGGAAAAATTATCTTTTACACTTTGGTAAAAAGTCAAAGGGGAACCTCATTCAAAAAATAAAAGAATGAATAATTTTAAACCATTTTGAGGAAAATTAATTCATGGTTAAATATTAATTTAAAATTATTTTATGAATATTAAAAACATTCTTCATTTTTTATAAAACATTTATGTGGAATAGATAGGGTTTTCAGCAGTAGATAGAAATAATGTTGGTTTTCCTATAAAAATATTCTTTTGGACCATTGAGTAAATAAAGGGAGGAAAATGATTAGAAAAAAAGAGTTTAATTGAAATAACCATTCTAGACAAAACATCATAATTTTCTTGAGATATCACTACCACAAAATAGGGAATGGAAAGTGCGGCCCTTTATCAGCACTAAACAGAAATTGTTGATAAAGGGGTGTGACTTTATCAGCGCTAGTTAAAAGTGCTGATAAATCTAACCTTTATCAGTGCTAAAATAAGCACTAATAAAGGTATACCCTTTATCATCACTTCTTTAGCACTGATAAACGTTTTTTTCTTAATTTATATAAAATAATAATATTTATAATAAAAAATAATGTTTTTCATATAGATTAACAATTATATACCAATATTTATAAATATATACTCTTATTGTTATAAATATAAATAAATAAATATATATTTATGTTATATATCATATTAAATAAATATATTAGAATATAAATAAATTATTAAATAAAAAAATCTGGAACATTTATCAGTGCTCTTTAAATGCACTGATAACGGTATGTTTTATCAATGCTATAATTATAGCGCTAATAAATAGGCATTTTATCAGAGCTTTTTAAGCACTGATAAAGGTATGTTTTATCAGCGATTTTTATTGTAGCACTGATAAAACATACCTTTATCAGCGCTTTTAATGAGGACTGATAAATGTTCCCACAGTTTTTGTTTAATAACCCTAACATGCCACTCCTCTCTCTCATGTGGTCAAGCTTTCATGAAATCTGAACCATGTCCCTCTTTTGTCGCGACCTCTCCTCCTCCTCCTCCTCTTCTGTCACCACTGCCACTGGGTTTTCCTCCTATGCCGCGATTGTCATCCTCCTCTGCTGCCGCTGCCTCTGCCGTCGTCACCTCTGCTACTGCTACCTCCGCCGCCACTAACTATATTGATGATGCCTCCATCGTAGCTTCTTCGCCTCCAAGGTCCATCTTGATTTGATTGTAACCTAATTTCCTGTCCATGATAGAAAGTTATTGGAAACTATTAGTTGCATCAATCTAGATTTATTTGATCAGGAGTGGGAAATCATCCTTTGGAAATGTCAATTAAGGTGTCTAAAGTTAATGTGGACCATATTCTACCTGTTATTTTTCTTAATAGGGACTATTTTGGTGATACATCTTGGGTATTTCACTTCTCAGACAAAGCTAATTTTGGTGATCCATCTTGCTGCTGCCTCCGGTGCCTGAAACCTTGGCCAGGGTCCTGGTTTTTACAATGGGAATGAAATATCTAAAGTTTACTTATTTCAACCTTGTTTCCATTGTATGTTCATCTTTTATATTTTAAATTTCTATTGAAATTGTTCTATCGAAGGTGGGTTCTATAATTTCTGGTTATCTTAAGGTGTGTTTAACCATGGTGTGTGTTGATTTCGGTTTTAGTGGGTTCTTGGGGATTGTGGGATGTGGCAAATGGGGTACTGGGTTTTAGATTATTTTATTCTCATGGGTTTACCCCATTTTTTGTTTTCTTTTCAGTTGGAAATCTCTTCTGCGGTGTGCCTCTTCTCAATCGCGGATGTACCTCTACTGTGTGCTAAATGACACCTTTGCGGTGAGTTTTCTCCTATTACTCATTGGTATCCTCTTGTTTGCATGTTATTACTGTTTGATATTGATGGTTATAATGTTAAATGTACATGCTAAACGCCCCGCTAAAAATCGTGGTCTTTGGTGGTCATTATTTGCGCAATAAATGAATTGCATTTTGGTTGGTTCCTATTGAACATTTGAATATAAAAATTGGTAATTTACGTATACTTGAATTATGAATGAACACCCCAAGATGATAAAACTTCTGTGATAACCCATGAATTAAAAAACCAAATTGAATAAGGGATGCTTTGTAAAATCTGAAATTGTGATTCTTTGGTTTGTAAGGTGTTGCGATTGTGAGCACGATTGTGTTTTTGTATGGTGTTGTGGTTGTTGTCATGATCAATATGCCATTTTTTCCCCATGTTGTAGTTCTTCCACCATTTAATATCAATACAAATATTACCCATTTCAATGGAACCACCACTTTTTTACTAGTACAATTCCACTGAATCCTAGAAAACCACTTCTAGAGGACTCTATGAGACACTTTATGGTGTGAAGATGATGTTTTTCAGATTCTATATATTTTTAAAATACATGGTATGTAGTATTGTTAAATATAACATGTTTCACCATACATGGATTTCCTATAGATTTTAATGCCACACAACATTTATCTCCAAAATTTACACCACATGACTCATCTTCTGACTCAAACTTGGAATTAGTTTCATTTTAAATGTTACATGTCATGTGAGACTATGTCACACACAATGTATCTCCAAGACATGTACTTCAGCATGAAACCATGTACATACCATGAAATAATGGTAGAACCACAAGATATGTGTTTTACTTCACTCACACCATGTATAGATACCATATAAACTTGATGTGTTTAGACTATACTTTCCTAGTGGTCATGTATGGACTACAAAGTGTGTATTCCAAAAAAAATGTGATGCATATCCGGTGATGTGACTTAGTATGTATCTAAAGTACATACCTTTAGCTCAAGTTTTTATATATGTCATGTATTTTTAAATGCATCATACACTCTTTGTAAGACTAACTTGGAATTAATTTGATATATGTCATATTAAATCTGGTAAATCATATCTATACATAATTCTCACCCTATTAGACACACCATGTATATGGATTTTACATGAGTTTAGAAATGGTAGTATACAACCAACCATGACTGAGAACCCTACACATTGTGTATCCATTGAAAAAATTGTGTGCTATGTTATTTTCATTATTATTATTTATTTTTCACTAAGATGATAGTATTTCATGTATGAGTAGCCCATTATAAATATCTTCTCCTGTAGATCACAGTAGTATGATTCCCTCAATCATTAGAAATTTCACATGATATGGTTTGGATATTTTAATTATCTTCATTCTGCATGAGAGTTGACAAGTGACAAGTGAAATGTTTGGAAAAAATATGGAGTATGGTACTCCCTCATGTTTCAATGAAGAGTCCTCCATGTATAGGTTTTAGGTACTCCATTGAGATATACAAAAGACAGGGAACAATCCCCCATATATAGATAGAGTTCAAGTACTTTCACATGTTTTGGGGTAGGTTCCTCTATTTCATGTATGATTAGCCCATTATATCCTTACATTGTTTTTTGAGGACGTCCTACTGGTTATATTTACAATCACACATGTATGGACTTTATAACCACATGTGATGTGTTTATTTTTATATTTTATAGTTTGAAGATGAAATTTGTGGACATAGAGTTAGTGAGGTTAGAGTAACAGGTAAATTGTATCCACTGATGGTTCATGGTAGAAGCATTTGTACCATAATGTTTTTTATAAATCCTAAACAATGCTACCTGATTAATTAAAACATAATATTAGAAATGTTTGAGATCAAACCCATAAATATGATGAATATGAATAAAGAATAGATGAATGACAATCGGTTGACCAAAGTGTATGAAGATGGTGGGAAAGAGTTTATCAAGTTTGCAGATGATCATGAATGTGACCCTTCTCAAATCCTTTGTCTATGTTTACACTATTGTTATTCAAGAAAAATTAGTCCAGAGGAGTTGGAAGAACTCTTGATCTGTCACGGAATAAATTGAAGTTATACATTTTGGAATAAACACAGGGAAAAAATGAATGTAGATAGTGTCTCTGATAACAATACGTTTTATGGATCATCTTATATGATTACAAGTTTGAACTGTAAAGATGATCGTATGGAGGATGTGATTACAGATGTGAATGATGATGGAGATCGTATTGAGGAAATGGCAAGGACAGTTGAAGATGAACTTCGTGATTTCCCAAAAATTTTTGAGATGTTAAAGAGTTGTGCAAAAAACACAATTGTATGCTGGTTACAATAAATATACAGCATTGTCAGCCATACTGAAGCTGTATAATTTGAAATTAGGCAATGGGTGGAGTGACGCCAGTTTTATGGAACTACTTTCTCTCCTAAATGACATACTCCCAGAATATAATGAACTCCCAATCTGATCATACAATGCCAAACAAATGCTACGATCGATGGGTATGATCCCTGAAAGAATACATGCCTTCCCGAATGACTGTATATTGTTTTAAAAGGACCACAAATCACTTAAAGAAGGCCCAAAGTGTGGTGTTTCTTGATACAAGAAAGATGATTCTAGTCTTACGAAATTTTTCTGGTAATTTCCAATCATTCCACGGTTTAGGTGCCTATATGGAAGTGAGGAGACTATAGAACAATTGAAATGGCATGCAAATACAAGAATTAAAGATGGGAAACTACGTCACCCAACAGACTCTCCTCAGTGAAAGAGAATTTATCACGAGTATCCTGAATTTGGAAATGATCCAAGAAACCTTCGTCTGGCATTATCTACAAATGGGGTGAATAATTTTGGTTTTCAAAGCAACAGTCACAGTACATGGCCATTTATATTGGTAAATTATAACTTACCATTGTGGCTATGCATGAAACGAAAATACATAATGTTATCTATGCTTATATAAGAACCAAAACAACTCGGTAATGATATTGATGTTTATTTGGCTCCATTGATCGAGTATTTTAAAATATTGTGGGATTCAGGTGTTACATTGTATAGTTCTTACAAAAATGAAGATTTCACTTTGAAAGCAATGTTGTACGGGACGATAAATGATTTTTCTGCTTATGGAAATTTTCTAGGATACAAAATTAAAGAAACTCAAGGGTGTCTTATTTGTGAATAAGGTATATAGTCAATTAGGTTGAAACATTCATCGAAAACTGTGTCTCTAGAACATCGCAGATTTCTAACCCAATGGCATAAGTACCGATTTTGGACGACATCATTCGAAGGAAGTTCAGAAGAATGTATAGCACCGTATCCACTAACAGGTGATCAATTTTTTGAGAAAGTAAATGAATTGGACACTACTTTTGGTAAACCATTTTCAAAAAACCTTATGAAAACTGGTTGGAAAATGAGATATTTTTTTTTGAATTACCATACTGGAATTTTATTTATGTCAGACAGTTTCTTGATGTTATGCATGTTTAAAAAAATGTATGTGATAGTGTCATCGGTATGTTGCTAAATGCACCTGAAAAAAAAGATCTAATTAAGGCTATATTAGACATGGTTGAGATGGGAATACGAGAAGAGTTGGCACTAGTGAAGGATGAAAAATGAACATTTCTTCCTCCTACTACTTACACTCTTTCCCAGTAGGAGAGATATCAGTTTTTCAACTTCTTGAATGACATAAAGGTTCCAGAGGGGTATTCATCAAATATCAAGAACATCATGTTAATGAGCGATTTGAAATTAAAGGGTCTGAAATCACATGACTGTCATGATTTGATATAAGATCGAATTTCTATAGCTTTACGATTCATTTTGCCCAAGAATGTCTGTCATACATTAACGAAGCTCTGTTTCTTCTTCCAAGCTATATGTAGCAAAGTTATAGACCCGGTGAAATTGCCAACTATGGAAATAGAATTTTCAATCATATTATGTGAAATGGAAATGTTATTCACACCAACACTTTTCGATATGATGGTTCATTTTATGGTTAATTTAGTGAGAGATATTTGACTATGTGGTCCTATACATTATAGAATGATGTACCCCATTGAACGATATATGAAGATTATGAAAGGGTAGGTCAAAAATTGAAGTTGTCCAGAGGGTTATATTGCCAAGAAATATATTATTGAGGAAGTCGTTGAATTCTGTACCGAATAAATATCTGTTGTGGAAAATATTGGCCTACCAAAATCTCGTCACATAGAGCAGCTTGAGGGTGAAGGAATTTCTAGAAGAGAGGTTGTCACAATCAATATTACAGATCGAGAGCAGGATCACCTTTACATTTGGTATAACAGTTTTTACCATAACCCATATGTTAAAACCAACAAATAGATTCATAGGCATTTGAATCCTTTTAGGGATCAAAATTGGATATCAGATACACATAATCGACAGTTTATAGGATGGTTTTGGGACCATTTTTTTAAGCAGTTAGATGAAAATACAGACTCAATTTCAGAATGACTTTGATGGATAGCTGGAGGAGAAAGTGTGTATGTATTATCTTACAAGGATTATGCAGTTAATGGTTATAAATTCTATACTAATTAACATGATCAAGATAGTACCATGCAGAATTGTGGGGTTACCCTTTTGGCTAAGGTGATGCATGTTTCCGGTGCTAAGGACAGAAATCTAATTTATGAGAATATGTCATACTTTGGCTTCATCAAACGAATATGGGAGTCGGATTATACGAAATTCAAAGTGTCGATTTTTCAATGCAAGTGGGTTGATAACAAGAGTGCTGTTAAAATAGATGAATTATGATTCATGAAAGTTGACTTTAGTAAAGAAGGGGAGAAAGACGAACAATTTATAATGGCATCACAGGCAGTACAAGTATTTTATGTTCCAGACCCCACAAACTGAAATTGGTTAATTATTCTATTTTTGATCAAAACAACTAAAGGTTCAGATGAAAGCTCAATGGAGGATGACCCTTTTATAGGGGCATCACAATCATTTCACAGCAGTCTCAATGTAGATGATGTTTTTATGTCAGAGGAGACCACAATGAAGGGATTTACATAGTTGATAGAGGGGTCAAATCTCATCAGTCTTAAAATAAGAGAGTACAATAATCAGGTTATTTGTTTATTGTAATATACATTGTGTTTTTTTATGTTATTATCTGTTAACTGCTAATTTTATGTAATCTAAATTAAATTTTAAACCACTTCTGCAGATAATGACTTATGCACCTGTTGATGCGCCCAATCTCGAGGCACTAAAGGTCTCTCAACCAGCTGCTGGTGGTCCCAGTGCAGAGCAACAACAGGTTTCTCAACCTGTTGCTGCTAGTCCCAGTGCTGAGGTACAACAGGTTTCTCATCCTATTATTGTTGGTCCCAGTGCTGAGGTATAATAGGTTTTTCAACCTGTTGTTGCTGGTCCCAGTGTTGATGATAGTGCTCCAGTGGAACATAATGATGATACTTCTAAGGAAATTGTAAGAAATGATTCCCTGAAAGTGCAAAAAAAACAAGAGCATCGTAGTTTGATAGTGTTAGCCAAAATCTGTAATGAAAAATCAAAAATCATCAAGTTTGAGGTGGGATGGAATAAGCGAGGCCAACATGTGTTAGCCCCAATAGATCCATCTTTAGTAGCTACATGGGAATCATTACTTGGCAACACATGCCAATTGATGTACAGTCATGGAACCATGTTGTCACCAGGCTTAAGATACTAATGTGGGAAGAGATTTCGGTAACATTATGATATCATTTTTTTAATTTATTAAAATAAAATAAAACATGAAAACACTGACTTACTCTTCATCATCCATTACAGAGTGCATTTATAGTAGATGCCTCACACAAGGAATATGTATTAAGAGTTGCAGGAAGGATTCATAGAGGTTTCTACAAAATTTTAATGAAATATCATCTTTAATATTCTAAAGGAAAAATCAAGCCGCACTCACATCCTCTTTATGCACACTGGATATCCCGAGGAGCGTGTGATGCATTTAGCAACCGTCGTGGGGAGTAGAGTTTTCAGGTAAATTGTGTGGGGTAATACGTTGTCTAACATTTCTTGTATTCATTACTTTGATTGACAGTTTTTTATTTATGAAATAGAAACTGAGTGCTGAAAATAAAAAACGCGTAACAGAACCAGTATACCCCTACCATAAAGCAAGGATGGGGTATGCTTCACTTGAGAAAAAATTGGTACGTCTTTTAAATCTACCACACTACTTGTATATGACATAAAACAACACCATAACCATGTTTCTATGTTTATATGAAGATTGATGAATCGAAATAGAAAGCCCTATAAATCCCACACCATGTGCTATGGAAGGAGTCTTGTTTAAATAAATAGGGGATACTGATAGATAAAAACACACAAAATGTGTGGGAATCATGTGTAAGTATGACATAATATAAATTTGATTTTATTTAAATCTTTATTACATTACAATGATTACTTATTTTTCTATATTTTCTATCTGACATAGTAATATGAATCAACAACACCCTCACCATATGTAGATATACTTCCAGCGGCATTGAAGTAGCCAGAACAGTATGGCCGCGTCAGAGGTGCGGATTATGGGGTGACACCCCGAACATATTTTCAAAAACAAAAACAAGCAGAGGATCAAAATAAAAAAAATGGAAAAGCTTCAAGAAAAATTATCTATTTCTGAATAAGAATTAAAATACCATAGAGAGATGATAGAAAGTTTGATATGGGAGATGGAAATAGAAGAAACAACTCAATAACAACCAATGTGTGACGATCCCACCCCACCCCCACCAACTTTGAGTTGAGTCATTACCTTAAAAACCTGACTTAGCTGAGGTAATATATGTTTTAATAATTGTTTCTGTGAAATATGAATCACATAGACATTGATACCTTTCCTATACTAATATTCTACAGGGTGAAAATGACTATGATTTATATCTATCAACTCCAACCTATCACCTTGTAGCGAGGGCTATGGTGTTCAATACGCAGAACGACATGCTACACAACAGAAAATTTCCAACAGATCATTTCAGAGTTTTAATTAACATAGCTAATGAGTCGAGTGCCAAGCTACCTATCCAAATTATGATGATGAAATTCATACAGTTGAAAAATATATTGGAACATTAATCGTATAATCAGAAATTCTTGTAAAAAAACATGTCGACAAGGAGGTATCCATTTCCAATTTATTTTTCAAGTTTTACCTTTAACATTTAATGAAAAAAGTTCTGAACTGATGAATGTTATTAAAGAATTACAAAGATAAGGGGGTGAAACAAAATATCATCACAAAACTATCTCAAGGATCAACCAACTGATTGAAACGATCTACTGAGATAACCTTCACCCCGCCCGTTCTATATCCACAGTTAATATCATTGTAGGATCATGTGGATACAAAGTTGACAGACGACAATGCTCACGCAGTTTATTTTGAAAAAAAAAATATGTATAGAGAGGAAGCATCAGATTTCATTAATGCTGAAAATGTAAATGAAATTCTCAAGTATGAATGGCTAGGCGCCTCAGTTATAAATGTATACATGAGTTATGTTTTCATGATTTGATTTTATAAAAGTTGATATACTATGATAATTATGACTAAATAATTTTTATATTTTTTGCAGGCGTATATATGAAAGACAATTTAAGGGATTTCCCCATGAACAAAAATTTGGACTCGTCAGTCCTCACATCACCTCTTCAAAAGACACAATAGATTCTGATAAAGAGGCTGCAATAATGTCATCCCTGCTCAAATCATTTGAAAAAAAAATTACAGATGACAAACTCTATTTAATACCAATGATGTAGGGGTAAAACTATGTAATATAATTATATCAACTATATTTTAATTTCATTCTTTACTTATTACTTTTTGGGTTTTTAGGCAGCATTGGATGATGATTGTAGTCAATTTGGATATTCCAAAGATTTATTTTTTGGATTCAATGCGTGGATATCCAACAAACCGACCACGCATGATAGTGTTTGTTAATTTCTAATACACTAGATCCAACATTTTAAAACTAATCATCTATTTATATAATTTATATTATCTTTTAATTAGGATTCAATTAAGATAGGGAGGTGCATCAATATCGTCTACTTTATGGAATTAATCCAGGTACTAAAGATAATAACTCCTAAAAGATATAAAACTAGAAAAGTATCCTGGTATATATAATAACATTTCACTATTCAAACACATATCAAAACAAATTACTTATTTTTGTCAATGTTTTTGTAGTGTCCAAAACAAACCAACGGAAAAGACTGTGGTTATTATGTTTGTAAATTTATGAAAGAGATATTATTTAATCAATAAACTAGCATCCCCGATGAGTAATTTTTGAAAGTAATTAAGAGTTGATATAAAATATTTATTAATCCTTTGTGTATTTATATTTTTTCAGTACTACCATGACTGTCGCAAAAACTCATATTCACAAGATGATATAGATGTGTTTAGAAACGATTGGGTCACATACCTGATGGAATATTGTACACAAATAGGATGAAGGTGATTTCATACTAATTATGTTATCCATATATGATCATTGATATATCCCTTTATTACACTTATTGATCATATATGATCACCCTTGATTATGTTTTATATCCTTATGTTATGAAGAATGGTTTTAGAAATGATTTGTATTTCTAGTAAAGCATAACTCATTGGACTACACTAGTCGATAATGTGGAAGTCGACCAATGCATAGTCATTTAGTCCACTCACAAGCATCTTAAAAGCGTGATGGGAACCAATATCTTGGATTATAAATTTTCTGATTTTAGTTTCCCCTATATGTGGGTGGGGTGTCCAAGTGGAAGGGGGTGTCCAAGAGTGGGGGGGTGTCCAGGAGGGGGTGTGTCTAGGAGGGAGGGTGTGTATAGGTGTGAGGGGGGGTGGGGGTGTCTAGGAGGGAGGGGGTTTGTCCAGGGGGTGTCTAAGAGTGGGTGTGTCCAAAAGGGGGGGGGTGTTCAGGGGGTGTCCATGAGTGGGGTGTTCAGGAGGGGAGGGAGGGGGTGTGTCCAGAATAGAGGGGGTGTCCAGACCATGATCCATTCAATTATATTCAATACTGATAATATAAAATGGATAGATTACTTCTAGAGTAGCCTAATGTGGGTCTGTAGTGAGGCATCAAATGTTCTAACCAACCAAACCAATTCCAAGCCCATGTAAAGGCCCAATAATTATATTCTAGTTCAATTTGAGGAATAATATATCTTATTTAATTTCATAAAGACCCAAAATATGCATCATTTACTACTCTCACATTAGATTTATGTGAAATTTCATTCCTATTCCTCCAATATATTTTTTGTTTGGTGTTTTTCCTTGATTTGTTGAACTGTATCTCTTCAAAATATATATTATTTTATAATTCATATTATTGAATGATACTGTATGAATAATATTTATTCCATTATCAAATAGATGATGAAAATATAGTTGGATAAAGAAGGTTATTAATGGGTATACACTAAAGAACTAGGAGGGAGGTGGTGTCTAGAAGGGAGGGGGTGTCCAGGTGGGAGGGTGGGTGGGGGTGTCCAGGAGTGGAGGGGGTGTCCAGGAGGGGAGGGGGATATCCAGGGGGTGGGAAGGGGGCTGTCCAGGGAATGGGAGGGGGGATTCAAGGGGAGGGAGGGGGGATGTATGTGGAGTGGTGGGAGGGGTGTTGTCTATGGGGGGGGGCTGTCTCGGGGAGGGAAGTGAGGGGGGATGTCCAGGAAGAGAGGGGGTGTCCAGGAGGGGAGGGGGTGTCCAAGAATAGAGTGGTGCTATCCAAGAGGGGAGGGGGTTGTCCAGTGGGTGGGAAGGGGGCTGTCCAGGGAAAGGGAGGGGTTGTAAGGGAAGGGAGGGGGTTGTTCAGAAAGAGGTAGGGGGCTGCAGGTGGAGTGGTGGGAGAGGGGGGGAGTGTTTTCTAGGGGTCAGGAGGGGGCATTGATGTTAACCGGGGCATTGAGGTAGATTAGAAAACGTCATAAAATACAATTTTGAGCCTTTAACAAGATCACCATGTTTCTTTTAAATAGACTTTAATATCTTCATTTAGTCCATCAAAGACATGACTAAAATCCCAAAAGATAATACTAAAATTCACTCAAATGTAGGCTATAGAAGCCATGCATTATGTGCCAGGTTTTTTAGAAAAGTTTCACCTAGGTGATTAAAATAAGAAGATGTTATAGTTCTTTGTCTCTAGAGTGATAGTGTGGTTCCATCAATGGGGTTTTTTCCTCCGAAAAAGAACATCAGATGGTACCATTGGATTAAATAGCACTGATTCATAATCAGCCACAGTATGAATGGAAGTGTAAACATATTTTTTGGATAAGTTCTCGCATGTTTCCACTCACGTGTCCCATCTCTATAGTTCCATTCCATCAAACAAAGGTTTTTCAGTTCCTTGTGAAACTTGGTTCCCATTTCATGCGACTATGATCGCGTTCTCCATGTTTTTCTCACCTATGTGCTATATCCTCCATGATCACCTTTTACTAAGCGTTGTTTGTGACATTTTCTTCGAGTCCATACATATGATTTTTTAGTTTCACCATACTTTCCGACTGCCGCATGTGGTCCTGTTGAAAACAAAGTTTTGATGGCACCTCTTTCTCAGTTTCAGTTACTTTTTCCACCAAATATGCAACCGACATCCTAATTGCATCTCTCCCATTCGTCTCGCTATTTCCGCCTCCATCATAACGTGTCAGTCTCCTCCATAGCCAGAATCAACCGATCGTCTTCCTTTTCCAGAATCTCAGTCATTCTCATCGCCAATGTATATCCCTCCCCCTCTTGTTGCGGCACTTTCTCGATGCTGCGCAGCATGTTGGTGGTGTGTTTTCAGTATTCAGCTTTCTCCGTCAACTCATGTTCCGACCTTCACTGCTCTTGATCCCACCGCTACTAGTGCAATGTAAGAGCTTCCATTTTGGACACAGTGGCTTAATTATAAAAATATGAAGGGTTTCTTCCTCTTTTTGTAACAGATTTTTTTTTTTTTTGAAAATTTGTTGATTTGGTCATACCCACTAAAATATATTATTATTATTGTTACTATTGTCATTGATAGATTTTCAGTTGATTTTCTTTCATTGTCCCAAGATATCATTTGGTTTTTGCTGTTTCATGTTCACTCTATATTTTTAAAACAATATGTTTTTGTTCAGTCTAGGGGGGATCTCTTAGGGAGGGGAGGGAGTGGAGTTGTCCAGGAAGGAGGGGGTTTTCGAGAGTGGTGGGAGGTGTCTAGGATGGGAGGGGGGTTGTCCAAGAGGTTAGGGGGATGTCCAGAGGGTGGGAAGGCGGATTTATATGGAAAGGGAGGGGGATACAAGGGGAGGGAGTGGGTTGTCCAGGAAGAGGGAGGGGGTTTGTAGGTGGATTGGTGGGAGGGAAGGGCAGCAAGGGGAGGGGTGGTTATCCAGGGGTAGAGAGGGGGCTGTCTAGGGGGGGCTGTCTCAGGGAGGTGAGGGATGGGATTGTCTAGGAATGAGGGGGTGTCCAGGAGGGGAGGGTCTATCTAAAAAAGGAGGGGATATCTAGGGAAAGGGATAGGCTGCAAGGGGAGGGAGGGGGTTGTAGGTGGAGTGGTGGGAGGGAGGGGCAGCAAGGGGAGGGGGTGTTGTCCAGGGGTAGAGAGGGGTCTTTCTAGGGGGGGTTTCTAAGGGAGGGGAGGGAGGGGGTTTTCCAGGAAGGAGGGGGTATCAAGGAGGGGAGGGGGATTGTCCCGGAGAGGGGGGCGGGGCTGTCCAGGAGGTGGGAAGGGGGATGTCCAGGGAATGGGAGGGAGCTGTAAGGGTAGGTAGGGTTTGTCCAGGAGGAGGGAGGGGGCTACAGGTGGAGTGGTGTGAGGGGGGTGTGGGGCCTTCCAGGGGAAGGGAGGGGGTGTAGGGGGGTTGTCTAGGAGGAGGGAGGGGGGCTGAAGGTGGAGTTGAGGGAGGGGGGCTGTCCAGAAGTAGGGAGGGGGATTTCCAGGGGGCTGTCTCAGGGAGGGGAGGGAGGGGGGTTTGGAAAATCACACTAAAGAACTAGGAGATCAAAAAAAGTGAACCGGTATGATCATGGCCTATCTAATTGTGTAGGTTCTCATCATGCCCTCTCTAAAACTGAGAAATACATTCCTTCCATACCTTCAATGGGACCTTATATATTGTATGTGGTCTTTGGAGAGTCATAAGTGGTTAGGGTCCAAGTTGGGTTGGACCCAATGTCTAATACGAACGCGCTAGCACTAATTCCCTTTGACCTTACATGGGAGAGTACACTCTTAGAGGCTCCTGATATATGTATCTATTAGGTTTATAACCTATCTAGGATGGTGGTATCACTAGGAAACTCTTAGAATTTATTCTAAAATTGAATACTCCTATGAAATTGAATACACCATCATGTATATGTAATATTGTATAACCTGTGGAGATTCCTCCTTTCTTTTATTGTCAATAAATAAAACCTTTCGGATTCCATGTTGTTATTGATATTTATTCCTCTCCTTTTCACATTAATTTAATCTTAGAAAGAAATATTTATAAGTTAATGAATCATATTGAGCCTCTTCCAAAATATTAATTGAGTCCAAGGAAATATTGACATGTAAAGGTTGTAACAGGTAACAATTGACATTTTATTAATGTATATTTTTTCATATTAATGTTTAATTTATTTCATTATTGTATTACTAACATAATATTTGTTTTCTTATATAGGAGAAATATTTTTCCTGAGTTCGAATGCTTTATTCAGCAACTAATACCATGGACGACAATTTTTTAGAGCAGATCATGGATGCAAAGAGGCTGAAACATTAATGTTTTTAACAATTTGTGGGACAATTGAAATTGTAACCAAATTACACATTATTTTAAATGTATATAGAAGTGTGTTGTTTTGTATTCATGATTCCAAGTAAATTTATATAGAATTTTTGTTCTTCTGTGCTTTGTGTGTAGGTGTTGTTTATGTTGTGTGTGCAGGTGTTGTCTCATGTGTGCAGGTGCTATGCAGGTTCTAGGTTTGCACAGGAAATTTGGCCTTTATTAGTGCTAATTAAGATTTGATTAATGGATAATATATCAGCGCTAAAAATAGTGCTGATAAAGGTAGTATTAATCAGCACTATTTTTAGCACTGATATATTATTCATTTATCAGCGCTGATAAATACGACCTTTATCAGCGTAAAAAAATCACTGATAAAGGGGGGCCATTATCAGTGCTAATTAAGCACTGATAAAGGCCCGCCTTTATCATATCTTTTTTTAGTGGTGATAAAGGTCCCCCTTTATCAGCTCTATGTTTAGCACTGATAAAGGGGACCCCCTTTATCATTTCCAAGATTAACAGTGATTTTTTAGCGCTGTTAAAGGCATTTTTAGCATTATTAGAAGCCCTATTTGTATTAGTGTATAAATAATAAAAAACACTAGAATCATAATCATAAAAACCCCAATAATTAATGAGATTATATCTTAAAACCCTTACCACATAGGTAACTATTTAATCATATGAACCATGAAATAAAGAAAAATATATTGATATTTAAATCTGTATAATTTTCATAAGAAGAATAATCAAATACATTCATGGATGTATTATACACTACAAAAAATATTAAAGTGGTGAATATAAAATGTGTCCCATTGAAATAAATGCAAGAAAAAAATCCCTTACCACGTTAGTAATCTATTGAATCATAATCCCCATTAAAGAATAAAATCAAATGAAACATTGAATATCATGGGATGAATTATATTCAATATAAAACATGTAAATGTGGCAGTATATACACCATATAAAATTAATGAGTGGTGATTATGTCTTATGTTTCCCCGAATTAAATTATAGATTGTAAATTCTTTACCATAAGTCTTGACTTTATTCATACACATTTGATCCATCTATATAATAAATATAATTTTATTATACATAAATTAAATAATGATAATAATATATATCATAGTATAAATTTTTTATGTATAACATTTTACCATCTATTCTAAATTAATTAATTGTTAAAATCACTATTTCATGTGATAAATGTTATGGGTTTTATGTTTTTTATGGTATGCCTGTTTAAATACTTGAACATCGATCATGGATAAATTTTATCTAGAAAATCATACATGATATAAAAATAATACTATTTAGTTATATACATATTTATATTCATCCATAAAATTAAATACATAAAAATTTATTTCACCATTTATAGAGATGGTTGGCAGAATGTACGCTAGGATGCTTTTTCCATTTTCTTGGTGGATGTAATGAAAAGAATTAAATGACAAATCACATTTACAGAGTAATTATTACATCATATATATCACATAAATTCTTTAAATATATCCATATTACCTTAAATATAAATAATAGGATAAAAAATAATATTATCACTTCGTGAGGAAGTAGACTATTGTACACATGAGAAACGTTATCGCAGTCACATGGAATGAAAAGTAAGAATTTATATGTGGTATTATAATTAAATAAGTATAATAATGTTATAAATATCATATAAATTTGTTAAATCCATCATTATATTATTTTTTGATGGTGGTGAGGGGCAACAAATTACATGAGTTCATGAAGAAATAGTCTTCCATACAAATGATTGATGGTTTCTTACCCATTTGATGGAAAAGGAGATATATGTTGTTTATTACATTAAGAAAATAGTAGATAACTATATGGGATATACAAAAGATATTATATCAACATAGTTGAATAATATTTTATGGAGGTGACAGATGGAATAAAATAAAAACGCTCAGTTATGGATGGTACCTCTTCTTCAAACAATATCTTTCAGTTAGCACCAAAAGACTAATTATAAGGGTTTAATAATAAATTGTGTACTATTGGATGTGGTAGGGGATTATTGATTTCGTTTTTTTGTATTTTAAAAAACCAAATATTTTTTCATGTGTGGAGAGGAGGGGATATCTGGTAAACTATTATAAGTGGGGGAGAGGACACAAATTAAATTATTAAAAATACATATGTGTATCCACATATTAAAGGGTATTTCGATATTATGAGGCATCATGTTTTTTCTATTTATATTTTATGAATATCTATGGATTGAGATGTTTGGTGTAATATTTGATGAAACTCATTGAATAGGTTTTTATATAATCCTCTCATTTTAACTCATTAACTTATCCTAAGTTACTCGAAACTTTTTTGAGTAAAACCCACTTATTTTTTAAAGTGAGGACAATTCTATAACATCTATACTAATTTTAATAAAAGAAAAAAATCATATGGGAATAGAGATTAATTAAAATCCTTTTAATAATTTATAAGATGTTGATCATGATAATATTTATGAAAATTTTACCATAGGTAAATATTCTATTATCAAATAAGATAAAAATGATCTGGATTTGAATCATAATAAAATTGATGAGTATGTTTTGTTGAAATATTATGTTTTTAAAATATATATGATCATATGTGTGTGTCAATAGAAAAAGATTGTTTATCTAGTGTAAGATATAAAAACATTTCTGGTCGTGAAGTAGTTAATATATATGAATAATTAAAATTACCATTTAAGGAAGAAATAATTCTTGATCCTCATGAGAATATGATAGTTTCTCCACATTTACATCTCCCAAGAAATAAAACTCAGAGCATGTTCTATGGACCTTATGAAAATTTATATACTTTTCCATCCCAAGAAGAAGAAGTTGGTTTGTAGATCAGGATACTAAGCCTTCTTAGTTAGATCACATTGGAGACACTATTTATGAATCTCATGATAATGAGTCTTGTGAGGATTTTATCCAATCATTTAGAGTTAATGATTTTAGTAAGTAAGTGTTTGATACTAGTACAAAATTGGAGTCTTATAGTGGAAAATAAATGGGGAAAGTCTCTTTTTAAACTAATTATTCCAGGGGAAGATGTTTCCTAGATGTTTTTGTGGAATTGAGTGTTCTGATTATGATGAAGATGATGATGACGACCATAGAGGCAGTAGAATAGAACAGGATTGAATATCCACTATATATAAAAACTCATGTATATTTATCCTCTTTCTATTAATGTTTTATTAGATAATATAATCAGTCTTGAAGAGAGTATTGAGAAACCCTCTCAAATACATTTCTTCTAGGAACTGAAAAGGATAAACCAAATTGTGGAACAAGTTCTTTATGATGATTTTATGCCTAAACTTATAAACAATGATAGTGTTAGAATATATAATATTATAGAAGTTTCAAAACCATAATGTGATTCTATGAAAATTTATGTTTGGGACATTAATTTTGATTATGTTTCTGATTCCTCGGAGTATATAGAATCAAGACCTTTGGTGGATGATGTTGGATTGGCTGGTAGAGAATCCTCTTATATTGAGGCTTCACACCCTTATCCTACTCATGACTGTTCCTTTATTACTAAATAAGATTTATGTTTATTTTAATATGATTTTATGAATGTTTTCATATAATTATTTATAGGATTTGGAGCTTCAAATTAACCCTCTTGAGAAGATGAGATTTAAAAAATTTATTCTATTTTTTTTCTCATATCTAACCTATGTTTTTTTGAATGTTGATCATATGAATAAAGAGTTTAAAATTTTAAATGATCAATAAAGATACATTCAATCAAAATAATGTGATATTATAGGCTTGATTTATTAGATTGTCTTGAATTTCATTCATGAAGATTCATATTATACAACTCATCCTCTACTTTCACATTATTCTTCTCCAGATCAAATTTCCATGGATGAGAATTTAATTTTGAATATTATAAGATATGAGATGAAATTTATTTTGTATTATTTTTATAAGATAATGAAAATTATTCTCTCTATTTTTCATAATCTATCTACTAAGTCCCCCGAGATAGTAGAAGTTGATGCACAAGAAACTACCCAATATAGGTTAATCATCAAAAGATCCATTGATCATTATTTTAGTTGGATCTTCAAAAAAATAGAATTAAAGACCATGTTTAGATCCTTATATAGTGACCATTGTATTTATCCACTGACTCAAGGTTTAAAATATCATTTTATAAAATGTATGGTGGTCACCCTACTTTAGGAAATTGTAACAAAAGAGAGTGACACCATTTTCAAAATTATAGAGAAGTGATCTTTAGCCAAAGGGGTTTTAATAAACTTATGGAGAATTATCTATAAAATTTTCACTCTAATATAGTTTCCCCTTTAGTAATTTCTATACATTCCAAATCTATAGTATCAGCAAAACACTATGTTCCTCCTTTAGGATTTACATTAGTGCAAGAAGTTAAACATTTCATAACTATTTCTAGAGGCATTAACATTCCTGGAAAATCCTTCAATTATCCTAGGATACACACAAGACACCCTCTAATACTTCTAAAGATAAATGAGAGACACATTTTTATCCTATAGGTTTGAGAGAAGATAATTTTTTTTATTAAGATTAGGCTATCTGATAGGTCCCTTGTAATTTTAATCTAAAATTATTCTAAATGATTATTTTTTTTAGTATCTTGAGTGTCATTATTCAAAAAATGGGGGAGGATTATATTATGGATGAACTATTTCATTTATAACAAATTAAGAAATACTCAAGTTTTATAATTTTATGTTTTACCTGGAACATGATCATACCATGATTTTAACCACCATAATGGAGGAATGGTTGGTTTATTTTATCAATTACTTAATATAATGATCCCAAATCACGTTTATTATGATTCTAATGAATTATGTGTTTTGTGATAGTAATTGTTTTTCTACAAAAATCATGAAAATTTTCTAAGCATAGAGCCACCATCAGGTATTTGTTCATCAAACTCAAGACCAATAAAGTAACCACAACATAATTTTTCTTAGAGTAGGATTTAATGCATGATTAAGTGGATTAACTTAAAGAAAAAATTTAATATTCCGTGTCAGAGTGCTATGTTTTTTTAATTTTTGAAACTACCACACAAATAATTCTCAACCAATATTGCAGGTCAACTAACTCCATATTGAACATTCAAGTGACTGCATGTTGTAATTGATCGAATACAAATATAGATCAAGAATACACATGAAAAAATAAACCAAAAATAATTTCTGGAAGGAAAAAATATTCTATGATTTAAGTAACCACTCAATAGAATTTTGTTGAATATGGTTAGTTGGATCAAACACACGATAAAGAAAAATTAATACATGTAGTGTTTAGCTAACATAATATTAGTCTATATCTATCATGATTTATAGAGCTATAGTGGATAAAGTATTCGATTAAAACAAATAGCTATCACATTTATTAATACATTTCAATATGATATTGATTTTAACCCAATGGATACTAGATGAAGAAACATGTTCAAATATAAAGAAGACTCGCCCAAGAAAGGAAGGGTGATGGTAAATGTTTTATTCAATAATTTTTCATTATACTGCATTAAAATACTCTATTTTATAGAAACATTTTCATGAAAATTTAGTAAGTCCAAAATGAAAATATAATACATTTCTGATCCTAACATATAAACAAATAAATATGTGAAAACTCTTGATCATTCGAAATTCAATTAGAGATTGAGCTACAAAAAGCCTCTTATGTCATCACTCCCATTGTTCACTCTTACACATTATTTTTCTAGAGTTTTGGTTATGCTTTTATGTATAAATTCTTTTTTACTATAAATATGAATATTTTGATACTCCTCCACCCTTCCATTTAAATCTATTATCCCATGAGGACTTTTAAAGAGGATTTTTCTTGCTTCGAAAACCTTATGAGAAATTTATTTTTTTAAATTCAATCTGGGTTGTGGATTGTTTATTATATATTAATAAACATAATTTGAGTTATTTTAATATCATTTGGAGAGAAAAATCCATGTTTTTTCACTAATCTCTTGTTTTATTCAACTTTAATTTTAATTTATTACACTACTTGTTATAAATTTACATGAAAACCTTTTTTTAGTATGTGTTTTAACATAATGAATATAATATATACATTGATTGTTATATTTTTCAAGTGATATATATACTTTTTTTTTTGTGGGAAGAATATTTTTAAATAAAAAATATTTTTGGTTCTTTTACTAGGATTTGATTGAAACATTGAAAAAATATTTTAAAATATGAAATTATATATACTTAATTATTTTTATAACTCTTCTAGCATTATTAATTTGGGATATTTAATTTTTTTTTATTTATAAAATATAATCAGTTATATTGGAAGCTCAATTATCCCCCATCCTTCTTGAGCATCAGTCTCCAACAAACACATCCAAATCACATTTTGGAAAAACTTTTGTTAGTGTTTATAGAATGATGTATACAGACCTATGAAGAACTGTGAATTAGGTATTTTATATTTTTCCCAAATTCCAACTATTATTTTAAACTTTTTACCCATTTTACATTTAAAATTACTTTTTTAGATGATAAAAATTAATCATTTATTTTTTAAACTAGCATACAAAAAATATTAAATTAAATTAATGTAATAATATAGTCACATGTGTTTTTAAAAGGTTTGGCCACTCATGGGAATCTTAATAACTGTTGTGATTCTATTTACAGGTAATATATTCTCAATTATAAGTCTTATTATCAATGTAATTTAGGTTGTAAAGCAATCATCATGAAACTAGGTTCACCATATTACATAGGTAAAGGATCACTATATTACTCAAGTGATCTATTCTACTCCCATAGATCATTATACTAGAATTTCACCAGTTCTAGTAACTTTTTACTCTTGTTGTAGAGAACAAATTTTTTCTAGGGATATAATTGTATAAACAATAACTAATCTACTTCTTCAGCTACACAGAGTCTTTAGTTGCCTTATTATGTTCAAGAGAATCACAGAAAATGCAGTCTCCAAATATATAGAGTGTTTCCAATCAATCTTAAGAATATTTTATGGACACTATTTATTCAGAACTCTAGATAACACAATAAAAAATATCATAACTCTTAAGTATAAACGAATATCACAAATTCTGATCTTTTTCTATAAATTACTACACTAAAACATTGATTAGTCCCTTTTCATTGATTGTATCACCTTGAAGGTATGTTGTTTCTCAATTCTATTTAACTAGATCTATTTAGTGGGTGTATTATAACATATTCTTCTTCTATCCTTCTATGATAAAAATCATATTTGTATTTATAGAACAACATTAAATATATTCTTCATCTTCCTTGATAGTTTTTCTATTACATTCTCAATTACAACACCCCTCTCACAGCAGTTCAATATTATAAAAAATTATTGTAAAAACTTTTAAAATGATCCTTTTTATATTACCAATAATGGAAATATGTTCAAATATATGATTAAGACAACCAATCTCTCCACTATACTTCATATCACTTCTTAGGGGAAGTAGGGGTGTCGGTCCACACAATCTCACCAATATCAAGTCTTAGATTTGTTTTAAAAATTTTACTTTTTGTATTCAATATAATTTTATTCCTCTCCCTAATATAAATTGTGTTTCAATTAAAAATATATAAGTCCCATATTATTCTCCTCTAAAATGGTACACTACTAGTAGAATTTGAAAATTACTTATATACTATATACTTTTTAGTAGTAACATAAATTTATTGATTAGATCATATCAACTAATGGATTGAGAGATTCCCATGAATTCATTACTAAATCCATCATGTGTATCTAAAAAATATATATAATACTATCATAATATTATTCTTTATATTTATATTAAATAAAAACATATTTTTTTATGTTTAAATTACCAGGGTACAACACTTTCATCTACATAATATATTTATATTTTTTATGAAATGCAAATGTTCTCAAACAATAAAAGATTAAATTTACAGCCTTCTATTATATTTAATATTTATATCTATTGAATTAATTAATAATATCATATTCTAAAAAATCATTCAATATAAATAATAATAATTTAAAGATTGGTGAACAACCCAAGAATCTACTAAATAATATCATCATTTTTCATGAAAAATCATAAAGCTTATTTTTCATTCTCAATAAGGTCATCTGTTTGATATTATTTAAAAATAGGCTTGAATCATGTATTATCATTTATTAACTATGTTTAAAATATGATCAAGAAACTCTTGTATGTTTTATAATATTTTTCTTCATCAAAATTTGTATATTAGAAACTTTGTTTTTATAAAAAAAATCTATAAATAGTACTAAATATAATGTCAGGTGTAGACAAGAAGTAATATATGAGATAAAGTAAATTAATATGAATATATATATAGAAATAGTTTTTATAGACTAAAATTATAAGGTTATAAATAAATTTCAATTAATTAGGTCACTGCTATCTTTTGCAAGTAAATTCTTACCCTGGAAGTCTTATGTGGGGGAACTCCAAAGACATATTTTGAGACTTACAAAGTAATGTGTTAGGTCACAGACTCACTAGGTAACATGAAATTAGTTATACCCATTATAAAATTCATACATTTTACTCACCAATTCATACACTCTTAATGACTTCATATATTGTAAAACATTTCCATTATTCTTCTCCAAACACCAAAATTTAAATTGCTTCAAATTAAACTTGGGATTCCTCAATGAATATTAGGGTTTTTTCAAAATCTCCAAATTAACTCAAAATACAGTTAGGAATTTATCAACCCTTCTTAAACATCTTCATCATAGATCCATGTAAATAATAGTATATAAATACCCACTTTGGGTTATTCAATATAGATCACTATATTTCAAAATTTAGCCTCTAAAACATTCAAATTCATCCTTCTTCTAAGTGATTTTTATCACTGCAGATAGTATACTTCTTGCTAGAAAATCCTATGATGGTTTCTCCATAACGTAGGCTAGATTTTTTCACAAATTTTTACAAATTGTATTCTTTTTAAATATGGTTCACAAGCTATGTAGCACACACACAAACTAGAAACCAACTTCTTTATTCATCATTCACTACACATATTTTCAACTATCATCCAAATAATATGGTATCACTATTTATAGCCATATATACTAGATGAATCAAAAAAAATTTATATTTTATTTTCCATGTATTCATCATGGCACCAACTTCTTAAAATAATCTTGTATCACTTTTCACATCCATGCATACAAGATCAATTGACAACATGATATATTTAATTTTCCATGTATTCGTTATGGAACCAACATCACCAACATTTCCCATAAAAAATGGATAGCCTTCACATTTTTTATTGGGTGGATTTATACTCCATTTACATTGTGCTACACGAAATATATTGACAGTCTCATTTAAAACATATTCAATTACAATCCAAATGGAATTTTAATCTCCCCATCTTCATTTTTTTAAATAGACTGAACTCTAAAACACTATATATTCATGTAAATAATGGGTGGGTAGTTCATAATTTCCCTTCACCTTATTTATAATAAATAAAATGTTATATTTATGGTCTTACCCAACTAATTGACACTATGATTGTAAGGGATGGAATATTCTATTAAAAAAATATTAAATTTTCGAAAAATATTTATCCCCATTTTTTCATATCATTTTAGTATTGTATGATTTCTTAAAAATTTTATTCAAAATTCATTTGATAAAATTATGGAACTAAATATTATCTTATAAGTATTCTATAAACTAACCAACTATAATTCTTCTTCAGTTATAACATTGTAATATTATAATAGGTCAATTTGGACAAAAGGGTTTTTCTTAAAATACACATCATGTGATGCCCACATTGAAATTCTTTCTCTTGGAGTGATCCAAAAAAAAATCCAAAAAATTATGAACCTAATGTCACATGAACATACAAATAAAAAAAATTAAAGTGAAACATTATTTTTTATCCCATTTTTAGGTTTATCACTACTTTTTTATATGAATAACAAATATGAGTAAAAATATTAATGGGATAATGAAATTTCTACCTCATTTTTCAGCTTTCTAGGGGTTATATGTGTTTCCATATTCAATATAGATAACATAATTTCAAGAAGAATTCCTTATTTTATTGATCCCCCAAAATTTGTTCTCCTTGATCTTCACTATGGGTTGTTTTCATTCTTCTCAAGATTTCACCTTCAGTTATCTTTTCTATAATACACAATCCAACATAATAAATGAATAACGTGGGTCCCCATGTGCTGATTCATTTTGGTAGTAGTGTTAATACTTATTAATTAACCCAAACATCTTTTAGTTTGAGGCTATACTCCCTTTATAACACTTCATGATTTCTTTTCTTTTAATTTTCAAAGACTATTAATTATGGAAAACATGTGGTTCCTCTAGATTTTACCTTTATTATTAGCTATTATAGTATTATTTATGTGATATATAAAATCACGACCATATTTTCCATATATATCCATTTTTAAAGCCTATTTAAACAAGGTTATATTTATTTTCAAGCACTAATTTGGTGGCTGGTCAGCATTATTCTTATGTGTGAAATCCTTTGTAGAAACATTATGTTATGTTGAATCCAATAGTTATTTCCCTTTATTTCTCATTTTTCCATGAAATATAGTCATACATATGATAATATTGTTTACTTACCCTTTTCACTATACACACACTCATCCATTAGCCTTATATTCAAATTTTTGGGTAAACTCTCACATCTTCATTAGGAGTTTAAATTACAATGACAATCATGTTTTCTATTTCTTGTACTGACTCCATTCATTAAGATTATATGTTTATCACATTCAACATTATGTTATTTTATATTTTAAAAAGTTCTATAATGTGAAATATTTTACCAAAATAGAATAATATTCTCTCCTCTTGTGTGAAAACATTTTTTCATAATTAATATTTAACAACTTTGGAGAAGTTGACTCAAATTTCATATTTACTACATTCCTTATCAAGGAAGACTTTCCTTTATCTTTTTTTTCTTATATAATATCTATTATGGAATTTTACTTTACTGGTAGAAGAATTGTTTTGGTTTCGTACGTGCCAACACATTTTACAATAGTGACCATTTTTTATAAAAAATAATATACATTTTTAAAATATTCAAATATTTTCATTTATAAAATATCTCCCTTTTTCTGTAAAGTATACTTTATTCAAATTAGGTTTCTTATTGATTTATACTCTTCTCCCCTAACTCTAGTCCTTCCATAAAATTAATTTTTTGAAAAAATGTTCCAACACTATGTGGCCTTATTCCCAATTCATCAATAGAACTAACATCTTCTAATAATTGTATTTATTTTTCATTTAGGTTTAATTTATATTTTTTTTCAATCTTCATATTTTTAAATTGACACCCTAATATTTATGTATATATTTGTATATTTTCTTTTCTAAGGAATTCATCCATTATCCTATGATGATGTGGGGAATTTTTTGGAATTTTAACCCATTTAATTTTGAATATATTTTTACATTTTCTTGTAGTTTTAATTTAAATAAAATAATCACAAAAAGAATTAATTATAAGATAGATTAAATTTTCCATAAGCTGGTTAGGGTATGTTCTTGAGATGATTCATATTTATTTTTGACACTTTTTATGTATTATTTGAATAAAGACTCTATTCATATGTTGTGTTGGAATCAAATCTCTATACAAATATTTGGGAAGATAAAAAATGTTTAGATTCAAAATTTATCTATTTTACAAACAGATATAGTAATTACACATAGATATTATAATTATTTGTAAAAATTGAATTCAATATACCTTCCCAAACATTCTTTATTTTCTTAATTTTACTATAAATAATTATATTGGAATCTTGTAGTGGGTTTTTAAGTACATTCACCATGTTTTCCTTGATTTATAGTTGATAAATTTTTACATCCACTGAAAATTTGTTGATATTTTGAAATACATATATCACATACTAAAAAAAAATTTCAAAATATATTTCCCATAAAAAATATTTACAATTATTCTACATCTATATAAAATAATTCATTACTAAGTGTGGAGTATTTTTATTTTTATTTCACATGTCATGAGTTGGTGCGACAATTTCATAAATTCATAACTATTGTCTATATCATAGAATTGGTTTCCCTTTAGATGTGTTAATTTGCATCCTATATTACATTAATTTAGTATAATATATATTGGAAAAAATTAACAAAAAAATATATTTAATTAATATTTAATTGTAGTATACAATTCATTGAGTGAATCATCAAAATTATCTTCTTCATAGATTTGGTTTCTTCTGTAGTGAAATAATAGTCCATAAATTTTACACATAACTCATCATTTAGAAAAATATCAACCACTAGTGATTCCTTCTTTGGATTTATAATCATCATCATATTATTATTATATTTATTCTACCTATTTTTCAAGGTATTAGTTGAAATATTCAAAAACGTATTTACTAGAATGTAATATAATTTCTCAATCTAAGGAACACCTAAGCACTCTCAAAATTTTTATTTAAGGTACTCTAAAAAATAACTTGGAAAAAATTATGTTATAATTATATATACCACTGGTTCTAGTATAAGTTGTAATAGAAAAATAAAAAACCCCAGAGAAGGAACCTTGGATTTGGTAACACTTTTAAGTGCTAGTGGACAGGGGCATACACACCTGAGAGTGAGTTGAATCTAGTGTTATCAATTTTTAAAAAGATATATAAATTATTCTATGTATTTTACCATTTAGATATTCAAAAACTTTTGCTTATGATATCCATATCATATATTCTCCATTATAAATATTATTATCAGCATACAATGGGTTTCTAAGGGATTATCATATAACTCGGTTCACCATATTACATATGTGAAGGACAACTAGATTATACAAGTGATATATTATTCTCTCATGGGTTATTTATAGTAATATATAACTAGTTTTATAAACTCTTCCCTCTAGATATAGATAAAAAAATCTATCTTAGGACGTCACGATATCAAAAAAAAATGAATCTGCATTCACCAATGCATTGTTTCTTTGAATGTTGGATTCTCTTGAAGTGTAATAAATTTAAATGCATATCTATTTCTATGTGTATGTTAATATAGTTTATAGAGTCTATTTTTTAGAAACTCTCAACTCCTAACGCTAGAGAATAAACCAAGAAATTATTAAATTTATATAATTCTGGAATAGATTTTTTTAGAATTTTACTTGTTGATGACAACATTGAAATTATATATGTTCTTCACACTTCATCCAACAAGTGGAAGGTCGACTACATCCCTAATAATTTAGGATGATTCTTATTTTTATTTTTATATTTGAATATTCGTATTCTATCCCTCCTTGATACACAACAAGTTTGTTTTTCTTATATAATATTAGATTATTTATTCTTCTTCCTTAAATGGTGCTTTATCTCATTATTGGTTGCAGAACACCTCTGATATCATCCCATAAATCCTATAAATGCACCTAAAACTATTTACAAGGCTAAATTTTATGTTTCAATAAATATATATTTCTAAGTTAATGTATTTAATAAAAAAAATCACCCTATTATACACCATGTCACTTCTCAATGGAAATATGTGATTTTTCCCTATCATCACACCAACTACATGTCTCATGTTTTTTTTAAAACTAGTTTCTTATTTATTTCACAATTAATTCTTCTATATATGTGGAATAGACCATCCAATAGCCTTACATTAATCTTAGATTCTTCTCTTCTCAAAATAAATCACGATAAGAAGAATTCAAAAAGTATCCAATGTCTATATAAAATACATCTACAGTAGAATCGTGTATCATGGCTCATCTTAGCTCATAGAGTGACAATTTCCCACGAATTCCTTATAGACTATAGCTTTATTACATAATAGTATAAATCATATCACCCTTTTATTCTTACACATATATAAAGTTAATCAAAAAATAGTTTTTGATATTTAAATTCGTTCAATACATCAATTTAATTTATAGATGGATTTTCTATTTTTTTTGAAATCATGGATTCCTCGATTTTGGTTACAGTAAATTCATTTCCTTATACTATAGTCATCTTTGATCACCTTGAATTATTCATGGATATCATATGCTATCTCAAAATTCATCTTGGATGATTATTATTTAAACTCTAAGTAATATATCAAGAACCATCCCAACAATATATTAAGTATTGGTGAAATCCACTAAAATTTATTTTTTTCAGAAAATTATAAAGAATATGATCGTAATGATAAATGGGAATGAATGCTATCTAATAATAGCTTCATGGAATTTTCAACATGATTGAACAACTCTTTCATTATCCCTAATGGTTTTCTTATTTGGAATTTAAATTTTAGAAACAATATTTTCATATAGTAGAATTCATAAAATTATTCTTGCTATAAATTCTTATGAATATATGACGTAACATAATAGATTTAACAAATATATACACTCAACCAAATAGAAATCCTAAAAAAATAATGAATTTCTTATGAAACAACACAAATTGGTATGTTGGTGTCTCTTAAGTCTTACATGGGAAATGTCCTACAAAGGAAGTTTCACATTTGGGACTATTAAAGTCATATATTGGGAATTATAATGTTATAATGAATTTCAAATTCTCATGTTGGGACATGAAATTTATTACATTCTTTTTTATATTCGTACATCAGACTCACCAAGTCATACAAAATCCATAGATTCATTGGCTAGAATAATTATCCATTTTAATGCTTTATACTCCACAATTCAAGTTGCCTAAAATTAAATAGACTTATTTAGAGATTTTCAATGACTTATAGAAATCTAAAATTCAACTTAAAAAATACGTTTTTCAATTTATCATCCAATATTAAACATCTATAGAATAATATTTAGTAACTTTTAGAATATATACATGCCTCTTTTCATTCTTTAATGTAGCATTCCACACTTCTAACTTTTGCATCAAACACAGTCACTGTCTGACTTCATCAATATAATTTTTCTTGTTGTAAATTTAATCTTTAATTCTTGATCATGATAGTATAGGTTATCCCTAAGAATTTAGAGCTTCTATAAAATAATTTAACATATTTTATTTCTTTTTAAAATAGATACACAGGTATTCAAACACGTGCATATGTCAACAAACAACTTCCCCATTCAAACATTATGAAATAATGTTGAGGGAAAACTCCATATAATCTTAAAAAACTTTTCATATCAATTCATAGAAGATCAATAATAAATATATTATATTTCCATTTACATTTATTCATCATGGAAACAACCTTATTATATTTATTAAGAAACTATATAGTCCTCGTTCAATTTTTCCATTTGATGGATTCTCACTCCATCACCCATGCCTGCCTACTCATATATTGACATTCTTGTTGAGGAAATAATATCATAAACCAAAGTAAATTTCATCTCTAAAACAATTTTAAATAATATCCAAGAGTAAAAAATCAATACTCATTAAGTCAACCACAAATTGGGACCATATATAGACTTTGTAGAATTGAAAATATATATTATTTTATGAATCCATCAATGTAAATAAATATTAATCTCTATCAAGAATCACTGATATTAAATATATAAATAGATCATGAATGATCTATATATAACTTATGTGTCATTATACCTTTGTCTATTGGATATATAAAATGAAAAAATTAATTATAATATAATCTCATTGTTTAATACATCGAGTAACCTTGGGGAATAGCGTATGTAAATCCCACATATCATTCTCCTGAAATATTGATTCTTTAAGGGTAGACTAATCATTCATGTAATACATCTCATGACATTAACTTTTATGGATGAGCACATCACATGCCTCTTTTGAAATAGATAAGAACATTATATTTATTCTCTAGTAATGGTGTTATAATTCCTCAATCATTCCCAATCAATGGCTCATATGTCATACTTATCATATGAGAGACAACTACCATATTTTTTAAGCACCCAAAAATTTCATGATCTATAAGATACCCAACCAACCCTTTTTAGGTATTCCTGATAGCTTACTTAAGAATGGTCTCAAAGTATAAAGGTCATCAGGATAATTTTCTCTCCAACCCCAGGTAAGGGGGAATCTAAATATACACCATGGAACACTAGTATTCTAAACAAATATTGTATAAAACTCCATGTGGTATGCATTATGGGTCATCTAGCACACAAAACCAATTTTGTGCCTTATGAAATATTAAATATTCTAATAAAAGATTCATACTCACACAAACATAATGATTTTTTCCTAACCTCTAATACTCCATGAAGAAAATCTATTGGAGTTAACTCAATTCCATTACCGTAGAGGTGAATTATCACTTCAATTATCTATATATATATAACCAAAATTAATGAAAGATAATTTAGATATTTCCTTTTATATAACATGATATATTTTATATTATTATACACTTTTATGAAATACTGTACAAAACCAAATATAAGTGATTATCTTACATATCATATATGATTGAATACTAGATCATCCATATGTTTTTTGATATTTTAGAGTGTTTTCTAAAATCTTTACATAAATATGTAATTTATTTCACATATCTATGCAACCATATAATAAAAATCTCCTGCTAAAAACATTAGTGGGAAATGAGTATTAATAAAACAAGATTTAATAATGTTGAGACATGGGAATCATATTCCTAATGCTTAACTCTTTGAACAAATTATTCAAAATCCTTAACTTCAAAATATAAAATGTTATAGTGTTAATAACTTTTGTCTCTTTCTTATAAATTTTCTATGTTTATCATTTTCATAATCCTTGGATCCATTTCCATCAAAATTATTTATTGATGTATTTGGGTAACCTATGCAACTATTTACATTAATAATTTACCAATATATATTAAACATTTTAGAATATTAATTGACATTAATATTGACTTGAATTATATTTTATTTTCTACACATTTAAATTCTCATGGTATAAACATATTATTACTATCCTATTAGAGACTATATTCTCTTCAAAATTGATTTTTTAAATACAAAAAATATTTTTTATTTGGAAATAAAAATTATTTCATCATAGTAGGAATATTTAAAAAATATAATATTCTATGTCATATATGGTATTATATGATTTTAGAGAAATTTATAAAAATATTATTATTCTTTAAAGTATTCTATTGTGGGTAGGATCAAATCACTCAAATTTTAATAAATATCGTTTAAAATATTATTATAGGAAAATCTATTCCATCGTTAATCGTTTTCCCATGTATGTTATAGAATCTTATGAATGAGAATCAATAAATATTAAAACAATCAAATTATTTGTTTAAAATAAACATTTGTTAATTGAAAATTTATCTTATTAGATAAGGGTGATGAGATAATTATACACACAATTTACAATCTCCTCTAATACTTACCTTTCTTTTCAACTCTAGTAAAAAAAAATTTAAACATACTTTTTGTATCACACAAACATAAAAATAAATGAATAAAATTATATAACATTTTCTCCAAAACCAAACATCCCATGGATTTTATATACACCATCATGTATCATGGACAATTCCATCATATATTTACTACCATCCATATATTGTCACGACCTGCCCTCGGGGTCCGTGCCGTGACTACCCCAAGCCCGCCTTCCATAGGCCAGGGGCTGGCGACTAGCACCAAGGCGTAAATCCCGGTAAAAAGGGAAGGCATTGCCTTTGTAAAGTAAACAAACACCACAGAGTAAGCAAGCGGAAAGTAACACTAAGCAAAAACATAGTACAACTAAAAGTGAGGAAAGTAAAAAGGGGCCGGAAATACAAGCCCAACTGTAAAGTACAACTCGAAAGGGAAAACAGCAACTGAAAAGTAAAGCTGCTACGCCGAGCTGACCACTGGAAATCCCACTTGAAGGGTGGGTACAGATAGCTCCTATGCTCCTCGGGTCCCGCCGTCTGCTCCGAGTATGTCCCGCCCAGTGATCTGCCTCTGGGTACTGCCTCGTCGTATAGTCCACCTCCAGGAACCGTCCAGTCCTCGAACACTCGGCCTCTGTCAGTACTGGCCGTCGTCTGCAACCAACACAACGAGGTGCGGGCATAGCCCGTGCAGGGGTGAGTATAACGATACTCAGTAGGGACCCCGAGACCCTCAAGGTCTCACTAAAACCAACAAGGATAACCACAAGAAGATCACAACAGATAACTCTACTTAGGTATATGCCCATACATATACCTAAGTCATCAAGTAACCCATCTCAGTCATGAGGAAACACAAGGATCATGAGATCAACGGATAACCACTACCCAGGTATATGCCCATACATATACCTAAGTTATCAAGTAACCCATCTCAATCATGAGGAAAGACAAAGGTCAAAAGTCTCAGCTCAAACCAGGATTTTCATTATCGAAACCATAACTGCTGAAGAGCTCCGTCTCTAGAGTGTACAGTGGTCCTGTCACGACTCCGAGGCCGCCGCTCACTAACCTAAGACTGCTGAAGTACTCCTCCTGTCGAGTACTGCGGGTCTGCTGCCAACTACCAGGCGCTCCGTCCGCTGAGGGTCTGCTGCCAAATACCGGGCGCTACCCAGATAGCCTACTGAGGTACTCCTCCTGTCGAGTACCGCGGGTCTGCTGCCAACTACCAGGCGCTCCGTCCGCCGTGGGTCTGCCGCCAAATACAGGGCGCTCCGTCCACTGGGCTAGTCGACTCACTCCAAGTCGAGTCGGTCAAGCAGTCGTCAGGTCTCAGCCAGCTACACGGTCTCCGTACTCTGCACGCTCGTCTCCGGGAGGGTCCGCTCCACGAGCTACTGGTCGATACTCCAAGTATCACAAGGTCCCGCGAAGAAGTGTCTCAAAGGACCGTCTCGTCACAGGGGTCTCAACGCAACAGACGGCGCGTCGATCGGACGCCCGGTCTGTGAGTTATTAGCATTTTCGTATCCGGGGCCCGGTTGGTTTTTAAGGCAAAACCAACCCGACCGTACTCCACCTGCGTCCAAACCTCGGGAGGAGTATGCCAAAAGATCCGTCTCACTAAAAGGAACACAACGCGACTGACGGTGCGTCAATCGGACGTTCGTAGCTCAAGATATGAGCGTTTCCGCTCCGAAGGCCCGGTTGGTTTCGTGAACGAACCAACCCGGCCGAACTCAAAGTAAACCGAAACCTTGAGTGCGATATACCGAAACGACCGTCTCGATCCAAGGATCGCGTAGCCGCAGACGGTTCGTCATTCGGAGGTCCGAGGCTCAAGTTATGGGCCAAAAACCAATTCTGGTTCGAAACGGGGGGTCCGGGTCCGGGCCGACCCGGCCCGACCCCCCCTGGGCGGCGCGGTGGCCGGCGGCACGGCGGCGCGGGGTTCCGCGGCGGCTGTCGCCGCGAGGAGGCTGCGCGCGGGGGATTTTCCCCCCGCTTTTCAAGAGGCGGCGCGGCTATGCCGCGCCGTTTTGTTTTAAGAAGCGCCCCCCCCCCCCCCCCACGTGGGGGGCCTGCTGGTGCGGAACTGAGGGGGCCGGCTGCCCCCCTCCTTCAAAGAACCCCCCCCCCCTCTTAAAGAGGGGGGTTTTATTATGACGGTCGGGGGATTAATTCCCCCGGTTTTAATGACTTCCGGCCGGCCAGCTGGCCGGCCGGTTTTCTCCAACGGGACCGGAAATTTCTGGTCCCCTCTTCGGCTTCCGACACCGGCGGCCCGGCCGCCGGTCTTCTCTTCCGCCGCGGCCCGGAACCGGCCGCGGTCTCCTCGTCCCGCCGCGGCCCGGAACCGGCCGCGGTGTTCGTCGTCCGGCGCGGTGCGACGACACCGCGCCCCTTCGCCGTTCCTTGATTCCTTTCAACGCGGCGCGACGGCGTCGCGTTCTTGAAGTTTCTTCCTCGGCGTGGCGCGACGGCGCCGCGTGAAACAATTGCACGATCAACCGCGTGGTGCGACGGCACCACGCCACTTGCTTCCACCCGCAAGAATAAACAAGAACGATGGAGGCGGGTTCGGCCGTATTCGTGCGGTCCGGCCCCCTCACGTTAAAATAATAACGCAAATTTAAAATAATCAAATGTCTCACGTTAGACGTGCTAGATCCACGATCAAGAACGAAAAAAATAAATATTGAAACAACAACCCCTACCTTGGTATAAGGTTCGAAGATTTGTCTACGTTTCGCGGAAGACGACGTCGCGGTGGTCGGGCGTCGTGGTCGTCGTTCGTCAAATTCGATGACGAAGAGGTGCGTCCGAAGAGGCACGTCATTGGCGAAACCTTGTACGCCGACGAAGGTTGTCCGAGGAAGATGCGGTGTTCTCTCTCGTTGACACCGAAGACGAAGAAGAGCGGAGCGGCGTTCTTCGTCGGAACTTGAGCGTTCTACGTCAAGTCTTGAGGAAAGTCAAATAAAAAGGAAACAACGAACTCAAGAACCCCTACCTCGATAGTCGCACGTTGACGGAGTCGTGGAATATCGGTGTCGATTCCTTTGACGTCGGAGGAAGAGTCGTTGTCGATGGCGTTCGTCGCGGAAAAGATGATGCGGAAGAAGAACGTCACGTCGCGGATATGGCGTCGCGGAAAGACCGTGTTCTTCGGCAAAGAAGTTCTTCGTTGAAGAACGGCGTTCTTCGTGTTCTTCGTCAAGGTTGAAGAAGAAAGAAAATCTCTCAACCACTCCAAGATGGCTAAGAGTTCTAACCCAACAAAATAAGACAAAGTCTTATTTTATTCACAAAAAGAATTTCAAAGGTTTGAAATTCAAAAAAAAATAACTCCACATTTATAACAAGTTGTCATGTTAATTAAAGAGGGGTTAAGGGAGTTTGAGGGAAGATGAGAGGTTTAGGTTTCGTGTGGGCCCCACCACACTTAATCCTCTCAAGGGAGGTTAAGTGGGTGTGGGTCCCACCCCTAACTCCCTTTGAGAGGAGTTAACCTACAAATAGAAAAATAAAAAGAATTCACACTTTTTATTCAACTTTTTTATAAATCTCCCAAAAACTAACTTTTAACCCGAAACAAACGCAACTCCCGAAAAGGTCTCTTTAAGAGAAAATCGGCGCTGTGAGTTCATCGGTGCCCTCGGATTTCAATTCCGAACACCGTATCAAAAGTTAGAAAAACCCACTCATTCGTTCACTGAACGTACCCGAGCCAAACTTCAGAAATTAATTCCGGGCACTCCGGGCCTCGGAATCAGGTGCCGTCTGAAACCGCGCTCTTGTAAAATTCTAAAGAAAATTAAGAAAAAAAATTTCCCTTGAATTTTACGGGTCTTTACATTACTCCCACCTCAGGGCTTTACGTCCCCGTAAAGATACATCAAAAACTAGGGAAACAAAAGAGGGTACTGAGCACGCATCTGAGCCTCCCGCTCCCATGTGCTCTCCTGGAGATTCCCGTGCCACCATCTGTTGCGCACAAGAGGAATCGATCGCCCATGTAGGACCCGCTCCTGTCGATCCTCTATCTCCACCGGGACCTCCGTAAAAGTCGCCCCATCGTCAACGATGTGCGTCGGGTCGTGCACGTATCTCCTCAGTTGAGACACGTGGAAGACGTCGTGCACCCGGTGTAACTGAGGTGGTAGAGCCAGGAGATAAGCTACCTCACCAACCCTGCTGAGGACCTGGAAGGGTCCGATGAAGCGCGGAGATAACTTGTCGCCTCGGCCAAATCTCTGAATACCACGTCGAGGTGAGACCCGCAAGAAGACGTGGTCACCATCCTCGAACTCTAGTGGCCTCCGCCTGCTGTCAGCGTATGACTTCTGCCGGCTCTGTGTTGTCCTCATCCGCTCCTGGAAGACATGGACCTCCTCCGACGTGGCCCGGACCATCTCTGGTCCCACAAGAGCTGCAAGATTTCTTCTTTGCCGATAAGAGAAACCTGGTCTCATCCCCTGGATGAACCACATTCTTTGCCTAAAACAGTCAATCCTAACATGGATGATACTAATCCATACCAAGGATGACGTCGTAAGGCCTCGACGCTACTACCAAGAGATCCAACCGTTACTCTCGCCTCCAAGGGTTGAGTCACACTGTCGGCATCAGTGTGTGGTAACCAGTCTCCTCCAGTAGATGTCTCACAAGTGAGGGTCAAGTCAACAGTCAACTGGAACCTCTTAGTAACATCACAAAAGAGGACAGGAATGAAAACATCGCAAAGTATGCGTCTTTTATTATTGCAGATCATAATACAAAGATGCTACACAAAAACAACATCAACAAGGAACTAGAAGTACAAGAGACGTATCCACTAGTTCCGCTCCTGTCCACCTGCTTTACTGTTGCTCAAGCATTTGTCGCTGCCTCAACCTCGGTGGCTCCCCCCCAAGCCTGCGGATCGAGGAGTCGGACAGTCACGTGCCAGGTGACCCTTTCTGCGGCATGAGTAACACAACCTGCTCCTTGCACGGCTAGCTCTGATCCCACTCCGGGTGCCCTGCACCACTGGTCCTAAAACCCGAGATCGCCCAACTGCTGGTCTGGTCCTCCTGGACCTCTGCATCATCTGTCTACTGCCCACAGATGACTCGGCTTCTGATCGTAAAACACGCGGTAAAGGCAGAATCTCCTGTACACGCTCGGGGTGTAGAGATACTGGCACAAACTCCACCCTGAAGAAGGTCTCGAAGTCTTCCCATGCGAAGTTCATCTCATCGCAAAACTGAAACAAGTGGCTCTACCACCTACCTGCTGCTGCGTGTAGTAGGCTCGCAGCGAGGATCATCATGAGGTCTGCTGGTGTCCTCACTAGCCTAAACACTCGTACCACTGCCTCCAGCCAGTCCTCTACAGCCTGGGGATCCGTCTCCCCGCGAAACCTGGGCGGTCACTGGCGCTGAAACTCATGCAGTGCGCTGAGGCGACGTGCATCGTCAGCGGCTGCTGCTGGAAGCATCGGGGGCTCGGCGGGTAGAGCTACCGCCGGTGCCACTGCTGACAAAGGGCCCTGCACCGAGGCCTCGTCGCTCGGTGGGCTGTCGTCACGTTCGATTCTCGGAACCCTAACTGGCTGCCGTCGTGGGGCCATCCTGAAAGAAACAACGTAACACGATCAAACGATTATACCTGGTGAGCTGACCTGGTTTGAGCTGTTTTAAGGGGGGGAAAAAACTTTTAAAACACACACGCAATCAGTGTTTTCGTGCACAAAGTCGGAAATCAGTTGTCAGGGTCCTGGTGTATGGATACGTCGGCCGCCCGCACCAACACTGGACTCCCTGAACTGAAGACCACACTCGGTACCCTTAACACTATTTCTTCACAGAAATAAAGATCAGAGTCTGCGGTAGAACCGACCACCTCTGATACCAATTTGTCACGACCCGCCCTCGGGGTCCGTGCCGTGACTACCCCAAGCCCGCCTTCCATAGGCCAGGGGCTGGCGACTAGCACCAAGGCGTAAATCCCGGTAAAAAGGGAAGGCATTGCCTTTGTAAAGTAAACAAACACCACAGAGTAAGCAAGCGGAAAGTAACACTAAGCAAAAACAGAGTACAACTAAAAGTGCGGAAAGTAAAAAGGGGCCGGAAATACAAGCCCAACTGTAAAGTACAACTTGAAAGGGAAAACAGCAACTGAAAATTAAAGCTGCTACGCCGAGCTGACCACTGGAAATCCCACCTGAAGGGTGGGTACAGATAGCTCCTCTGCTCCTCGGGTCCCGCCGTCTGCCCCGAGTATGTCCCGCCCAGTGATCTGCCTCTGGGTACTGCCTCGTCGTATAGTCCACCTCCAGGAACCGTCCAGTCCTCGAACACTCGGCCTCTGTCAGTACTGGCCGTCGTCTGCAACCAACACAACGAGGTGCGGGCATAGCCCGTGCAGGGGTGAGTATAACGATACTCAGTAGGGACCCCGAGACCCTCAAGGTCTCACTAAAACCAACAAGGATAACCACAAGAAGATCACAACAGATAACTCTACTTAGGTATATGCCCATACATATACCTAAGTCATCAAGTAACCCATCTCAGTCATGAGGAAACACAAGGATCATGAGATCAACGGATAACCACTACCCAGGTATATGCCCATACATATACCTAAGTTATCAAGTAACCCATCTCAATCATGAGGAAACACAAAGGTCAAAAGTCTCAGCTCAAACCAGGATTTTCATTATCGAAACCGTAACTGCTGAAGAGATCCGTCTCTAGAGTGTACAGTGGTCCTGTCACGACTCCGAGGCCGCCGCTCACTAACCTAAGACTGCTGAAGTACTCCTCCTGTCGAGTACTGCGGGTCTGCTGCCAACTACCAGGCGCTCCGTCCGCTGAGGGTCTGCTGCCAAATACCAGGTGCTACCCAGATAGCCTACTGAGGTACTCCTCCTGTCGAGTACCGCGGGTCTGCTGCCAACTACCAGGCGCTCCGTCCGCCGTGGGTCTGCCGCCAAATACCGGGCGCTCCGTCCACTGGGCTAGTCGACTCACTCCAAGTCGAGTCGGTCAAGCAGTCGTCAGGTCTCAGCCGGCTACACGGTCTCCGTACTCTGCACGCTCGTCTCCGGGAGGGTCCACTCCACGAGCTACTGGTCGATACTCCAAGTATCACAAGGTCCCGCTAAGAAGTGTCTCAAAGGACCGTCTCGTCACAGGGGTCTCAACGCAACAGACGGCGCGTCGATCGGACGCCCGGTCTGTGAGTTATTAGCATTTTCGTCTCCGGGGCCCGGTTGGTTTTTAAGGCAAAACCAACCCGACCGTACTCCACCTGCGTCCAAACCTCGGGCGGAGTATTCCAAAAGATCCATCTCACTAAAAGGAACACAACGCGACTGACGGTGCGTCAATCGGACGTTCGTAGCTCAAGATATGAGCGTTTCCGCTCCGAAGGCCCGGTTGGTTTCGTGAACGAACCAACCCGGCCGAACTCAAAGTAAACCGAAACCTTGAGTGAGATATATCGAAACGACCGTCTCGATCCAAGGATCGCGTAGCCGCAGACGGTTCGTCATTCGGAGGTCCAAGGCTCAAGTTATGGGCCAAAAACCAATTCTGGTTCGAAACGGGGGGTCCGGGTCCGGGCCGACCCGGCCCGACCCCCCCCTGGGCGGCGCGGTGGCCAGCGGCGCGGGGTGCCGCGGCGGCTGTCGCCGCGAGGAGGCTGCGCGCGGGGGATTTTTCCCCCGCTTTTCAAGAGGCGGCGCGGCTATGCCGCGCCGTTTTGTTTTAAGAAGCGCCCCCCCCCCCACGTGGGGGGCCTGCTGGTGCGGAACCGAGGGGGCCGGCTGCCCCCCTCCTTCAAAGAACCCCCCCCCCCCTCTTAAATAGGGGGGTTTTATTATGACGGTCGGGGGATTAATTCCCCCGGTTTTAATGACTTCCGGCCGGCCAGCTGGCCGGCCAGTTTTCTCCAACGGGACCGGAAATTTCCGGTCCCCTCTTCGGCTTCCGACGCCGGCGGCCCGGCCGCCGGACTTCTCTTCCGCCGTGGCCCGGAACCGGCCGCGGTCTCCTCGTCCCGCCGCGGCCCGGAACCGGCCGCGGTGTTCGTCGTCCGGCGCGGTGCGACGGCACCACGCCCCTTCGTCGTACCTTGATTCCTTTCAACGCGGCGCGACGGCGTCGCGTTCTTGAAGTTTCTTCCTCGGCGTGGCGCGACGGCGCCGCATGAAACAATTGCACGATCAACCGCGTGGTGCGACGGCACCACGCCACTTGCTTCCACCCGCAAGAATAAACAAGAACGATGGAGGGGGGTTCGGCCGTATTCGTGCGGTCCGGCCCCCTCACGTTAAAATAATAACACAACTTTAAAATAATCAAGTGTCTCACGTTAGACGTGCTAGATCCACGATCAAGAACGAAAAAAATAAATATTGAAACAACAACCCCTACCTTGGTATAAGGTTCGAAGATTTGTCTACGTTCCGCGGAAGACGACGTCGCGGTGGTCGGGCGTCGTGGTCGTCGTTCGTCAAATTCGATGACGAAGAGGTGCGTCCGAAGAGGCACGTCGTTGGCGAAACCTTGTACGCCGACGAAGGTTGTCCGAGGAAGATGCGGTGTTCTCTCTCGTTGACACCGAAGACGAAGAAGAGCGGAGCGGCGTTCTTCGTCGGAACTTGAGCGTTCTACGTCAAGTCTTGAGGAAAGTCAAATAAAAAGGAAACAACGAACTCAAGAACCCCTACCTCGATAGTCGCATGTTGACGGAGTCCTGGAATATCGGTGTCGATTCCTTTGACGTCGGAGGAAGAGTCGTTGTCGATGGCGTTCGTCGCGGAAAAGATGATGCGGAAGAAGAACGTCACGTCGCGGATATGGCGTCGCGGAAAGACCGTGTTCTTCGGCGAAGAAGTTCTTCGTTGAAGAACGGCGTTCTTCGTGTTCTTCGTCAAGGTTGAAGAAGAAAGAAAAGCTCTCAACCACTCCAAGATGGCTAAGAGTTCTAACCCAACAAAATAAGACAAAGTCTTATTTTATTCACAAAAAGAATTTCAAAGGTTTGAAATTCAAAAAAAAAATAACTCCACATTTATAACAAGTTGTCATGTTAATTAAAGAGGGGTTAAGGGAGTTTGAGGGAAGATGAGAGGTTTAGGTTTCTTGTGGGCCCCACCACACTTAATCCTCTCAAGGGAGGTTAAGTGGGTGTGGGTCCCACCCCTAACTCCCTTTGAGAGGAGTTAACCTACAAATAGAAAAATAAAAAGAATTCACACTTTTTATTCAACTTTTTTATAAATCTCCCAAAAACTAACTTTTAACCCGAAACAAACGCAACTCCCGAAAAGGTCTCTTTAAGAGAAAATCGGCGCTGCGAGTTCATCGGTGCCCTCGGATTTCAATTCCGAACACCGTATCAAAAGTTAGAAAAACCCGCTCATTCGTTCACTGAACGTACCCGAGCCAAACTTCAGAAATTAATTCCGGGCACTCCGGGCCTCGGAATCAGGTGCCGTCTGAAACCGCGCTCTTGTAAAATTCTAAAGAAAATTAAGAAAAAAAAATTCCCTTGAATTTTACGGGTCTTTACATATATCATCTTTATGTTTCAATGACCTTAACTATCTAAATGAAGAATCATTTCTTGAATTTATGATTAATTGTCTTCTTCCATTTTAATATTTTATGCACTTTAACTAAAAATATAGAACTAGATTCTAGAAATCATATGACCAATTCATCTGTCATCAAAACATTGAATTTTTTTTATACTTTTCATGAAATCATTCACATCATATGAATATTTCCAATAATGGTAGAATAAAAAAATCAACAACCCAAACAATCCATTTAGATAACCTTCTGTCCCATTAATTAATTTTTGTAATCAATAATCTAAAATATATGAGAGAATTATAATGTTCCTTTGGCCATATTGAATTTTATTATTTTGGAACCTTAAGTAAATCATTTTATACATAGAAAAAGAATATATATTCAAGTGTTAAACTACATCAATGTTTGCTTTCTCATAAATGGGTTGCATAAACACATAAAATTTTCCCCCTTGATTAAGGAAAATTATTAAAAAACATAAATGTATATTAATTTGAATAAATTATTCTCCAATTTATCTATATTTAATCACAATGTTAATTTTGGATGATTATGATGCCATTTATCCATAATAAAATCTTTTATCATATGAGTATCATGGTCAAATTAATTTAATAAGAACATTTCTTAAATATACTCCCACAAAAATGATGAAACCTTTTTAATTTCATCAAACACATTAGTTTTCCATGAACCCTATTTAATCATGAATTAAACTGGTTTAGCATGTAAATAATCATTTACTATATCTCGTATAAAATCATGTCAATAATATCATGCTTGACTTTTGTATGGTTGAGTGGATAACACATTATCCTAATCCATTAACTGGATTAACTCAACTCCATTCCAATAGTATTATAATAGTTAGGGTTTCCCATCTCAGTGTAACCCCAGACAAACACAAATAAATGGAACATAATGGTTATGATCACCCCATTACTATCTTTTCTATAACAAGATAATGTAGGGTCACCCACCTTTGGAATGACCAGCCTAGTTGAATGATCAAGGTCATGGAAAAACTGAATCTAGAATAAATACAATAATTTAGATTTTTATTGAGATTTAATCTCTCCATATTATCTCATTTATTCCCATTAAATTCATTAATGATTATAATTAGTTGGTCTAGAATCTTATTCTATCCACAAAATCAATATGTCCCTACTATATTGATGATTAACTATATACAAAATTCATATCTTATGTCACTAAAAATGAACATGAGCCTTAACCTAGTTATTGATGTATCTCTATATGCATCTATGAGACCCAGGATCGAAACTAGGTGGATGCATAATTCCAGGTACTATTACAGTACTATGCAGGTACTATAATAGGTACTTATTTAGTTACTGTAGTAGGTATTTTTTTGTACTATAGTATTTGGGACAATTCACCATGGGCCACCGGTTTGGGCTTGGAGTCCTTAAGGCCTTCGTGCCACCCATGACTTCTGGTTAGTAAGGATTTAGGGCCACCTTTAAGGCCTTCAGGCCACCTCAAGGCCTTCATGCCACCTCAAGGCCTTTAGGGCCACCTGATATGCATATACCCATATAGATTCTACAAGGAACCATCTCTAGAGGAGGTTGGGGAGGGGTGGTTTCAAGTAGTCATAGTTTGAAATAATTCCTTAAGACATACAGGTCCTATAATGTCTCTAAGACTATGGGTTATGTAATCTCTAAAGCCTAAGGGCCTTGTAAGGGTTCTCCCTCATCCCTTGAAAGGGGGGTTATCAAAAATCAATAAAAAAGAAGGCCTTCTGGCCATTCAAGTAGTGTTTGTAACCAAAATTAAAAAATAAAACTATATTCATACATATCTAAACGAATCTCATAAATAATGTAGATAAAATAATTTTTATATTAAGAATTAGAATCATATTAAATCATTAATCATCATAAGAGTATGCTTCGAGTGATAGATAGTCAACCCCCACTTTTCTTGAAATGCATAATCCACCTTTACAATGAGAAATAAAACAAAATTCCTAGTATAAAAGGTCACATTACGAAGTATAGAGTTCAATTACATCATAATTATAACACCTATAATGTATAAACTATAATTAACTATTTAAATCAAAATAATAACTTAGTAAAATCAAAATTCAAGGTAAAATAAATAATATATATTATCATACCTAACAAGTCCCTCTATATATAAATGTAGAAAACAAATTACTAAATATGTTTGACTCTTTAAACTAATTCATAAACATATTCACAATATAAGAATTTGTATATATGTATTAAACAGTGAATCAAAAAAAATGAAAAAATCACTTATTTAAATAAGAGATAAACAATTTATGAACAATTTATAAATAATGAAATTATAAAAACATTATAATTTAGCCATACATTATGGAAAATCAATCATTACTTAAATACAAAGACTTTATATTTATTCTCAATATGAACTCTTCAAAATTTATTTTTTATGGAATTTCACATAAGCATATAATATTAAAAAAATATTCATTTTATGTGTGAATAATTAATAGATTATGTAAAATAATAAAAATATTGAAAATGTAAAATTTTTTAAGCATTTATCATATCAATAGTGAAAATTCATTTTGACATGGTTTTGAATAATTCATCCAATAAGGTCTTCTAATTTAAACATTGAAATTTTAATATAATTAAAAATTCACAATATAAATTATAAACACCTATACATTTTTCCCTTATTTTTTATTTTATAAAAAGTTCACTAAAAACACCACTAATTTCTATAATAAAATTTTAAATCCAAATTATAAGACATTCCAAATAATTTTAAATAGTTATTTAATATTAAAAATTAATATTATGGAACATTTTAAAAAATATATTTCAAAAATATTTAATTAGTTAAATATAAACCATTTATAAATATTAAATTTATAAACATATTTATAAATGAAATAAATTTCTCAAAATACATTTTCATTAATTTATTAAAAAATTATGAATGATTTAATTCAATTCAAAATTAAAAAAATTATTCTATATCTATTTTAATGATATTCTTATTTCGTATTGATGATTGATAAGTCACATCATGCTATACTCCTTCAACATTACAAATTTAAATTTATAAATTAAAAAACACATCTCGGGATATTTTCATGTGTCTCTATGGGATAAAAATAGTGTTATCAACTATCGAGGCTTACAATAAAAACATGTAAAAGAAAAATCATCCATAGAGTGATATATATACATATAATAAAACAAAAAATATTCTATATCATATTGGTGATATGATACTCTATTTGTCATCTTTCTATCTCTACTATAGTACACTACGATCGGTTGTGTTGTATGCTACAATATATTGAAAATGATAGATTGAACAATGTAAGTTTATCCTATATCCAATACCATATGGAATGACCCAATCACTTTTTATCATATAAAATACCATATATCAAGACTAAAAACAAAATATTGATCATATTTTTTTGGTATACCATATAATATCAATAGGAAATATGATATTCATCATTTTTCACATTATTTCATGAATTAAACAAGACAGTTATTGTTTGGTACCACATATGGGTTTTTATCGATTGATTAATTCATAATCGACACAACATATGAAATTAAAAATACCATTTCAAAGATTAACCAAGAACGAAACCCAAATATAATTTCTAAATATAAAATATAGAACTTGTGTCACATTTATAGATATCTTAATAGTCGCATTCTCTCATTACATGTTTGCTGAATATCTCTAACAGGAACTCAAAGGACTCTCACCTATATGTTTTATCCTTAAACTAACATGAGTTACTGATCATATAACTTAAATCCCCATCAATCCCAAAATATTGTAGAATATTTCAGGGTTAAGGAAAGGAGGTGAAATAAAGATTCATAGGGAGAGATATTTTTAGTCATAATCTTGCACATGGTTTTGATACCACTATATCACGATGACTTCCCCTTTATAATGTGCATGAGGATGATCCTTGAGTGATTAAGCATTAACTCATTCATTAAAAAATATGTGAGTTTATTCATGTAGTTACATAAAAATATTATAATCCATGATAAAAACATGAACTCATTATATGATACATTATGATCCTTAATGTGTTACATATATATCAATTATAACTAGTGTGGCTGATAATTCAAACATACTAACTTTGATAATTAATGAATATCAATTTATTACGATATCAACATATCATATGATATGATATATAAATTCTAGTATTAATATGATATCTATATATCATATAAAATAGTATTCCTACTGACCTATAATAATCCATTTTTATCTTGACTATCGTACTTTGTGACATATTTATTATATCATATAATATTAAGGCTGTAGTGTATATTTTCTTTAATATCATATCATTTTCACTGAAATCATTCATTATAGAGTAACTATTCAATTGATATTTATTTTTATTTGTCTTAGTCATGTTTCTTTTTCTATATATCATGGAATCAACATTTGATAATTAATACATAAGGGGATCATTTGGAAACCCCTTCAAATAAACAGAATTTTGAAACTAGTTATGGTTAAATTATTAAGGCATAATATAATAATCAAACCTTCAATATTATTTCCTCTAAAACTATTCTAACTCATATATATATTTTTCCCATAAATATAAATGATCCTCCGTGTCATAAATAAAAAACAAATCAGAATATTGTATATAAGTCTATATCTTTGAGTATTCAAGATGAAATGAAATTTTTAAATTATGTTACATTAGTTTAAAATTAATATATACTCAGTATAGACATCATAACCATAAAGGATATATTCTTTACAATGGGAGAAAATACCTATTGATATATAATCACCATGTTTTGGGAAAAAAATTTATTCTAGAAACCACTACATAAAATTTGTTTCCTCAAAACCATGTACTCCCAACATCTTTATAATGACCCACTTATATATAAATTTTCTTAAATCCCATATATAGTGGTAAAATTATCATATATGAATGGTTTCAATTAAATTTATCTTCTCATTCAAAAAAATTATCCAATAAAATAATGTTATGATCTAGAATGGATACTTATATGATCTAGATACCTTGGATTCAATATTATTTGGAACTGCCTATAAAAAACATAGATGATTAGCATAAAACATCCTCTAAAAATTCATATACCTTAGTAGTTTTATTTTTTATCATTGTTTTGTAAATAATATGCTATCATCAGAATAATTTCACACTTTATAAGAATATCTTAAATCATACATATGGTTTAATGTAGACATTGATTCTGAGATAAATATTTTTAGACCTATTATTCTTATTAACACTCATTACCAAATCATCACTAAACTTCTTTCTAATAGACTTACAGCTATAAGAAATAAAATTTTCTCTTGTAATAAATTTGGTACTATCAATTTTATATCTATAAAATATTTCATTTTTCTTTACTCTAAATAAACTAACACCTTAAAAAACCACCATGGGAGTCAATATTTTTATTAAACTTGATAATAAGAGATCCTTTGATACAATTGATTAGAGTTTTAATTTCAAGGTCCTTCAAAGCTTGGATTTTAATGGTACCTTCATTAGTAAAATGAATTCCTTATTCAAATAGTCTTCCATATCTGTCCTTGTCAATGGTTCCCATAAGGGTTACATTAAATTCACCAAGGGAGTTAGACAAGGTGATCCCCTATAATCTATTCATTTTGCAGTTACAGAAGATTATTTAAGCAGATTTCTTACTCGCCTTGTTGATCAGAATAAGCTTAAACCTATTCATGCTTACAAAAACGTAAATTTTCACACAAATATTTTATATGAGGATGACATCATCTTGTTCTTACAAGGTGATAGAAGAAACATTCAAAGTCTCTAAAGTGCCCTATTACATTATGATGAAATCTATGCTCAAACAATTAAATTGAACAAATCATTTTTATTTTTTGGGAAAGTTTTATTATAATTGAAAATGTAATATTATAAATGATTTAGGTATCAAGTAAGGATCCTTCCCTTTTACTTATCTTGCAGTATCCATTTTTTTTGGGATATCCTAAATCCAGTTATTTTTTCACCACTATTAACCAAATACTATAATGTACCAATGTTTTATCAATTGAATTCCCTTATTATAATTATTACTTATAGTATAATCACATTAGGAAGAACATGGAAATATAACTATACTAAATACTATGTGACTATTAAACATTATTTTCCTACTTCTATGTTTTGAATTTTGAAAATTTGACATTCCCGGTTGTGATCAGTAAGATGTTTAGAGTCTGATAGTACAAAATTATTTTATAGTGAATTGTAACCTACCATTATTAATAGTAGCCTACCCTTATGAATAGTAATATGACCCATATGGATATTAAATCCTCCAAAATAATAGTAACCATAACCATTAATGATTAAATAAAATTTAGGCATCTTAGAAGTGATGACTTGACCATAGTCAATGTATTGGTATTTTTGTAAGTCATGAATAATTAATGAAAATTAATTAATTGATTTAAAAGAATATTTATTTTTCTAAAATGTGTTCATAAATTTAAAATTCTATGTATTCTAGTTTTAAGATAATTTTATAAGACCTTATGTAATTTTTGAAAGCATTATAAAATCAGTTTTATTTTTAAAAACTGTATTTTTTAAGTAAATTGTGATTTTAATTAAAAATTAAATTTATCATATTTATATTTTTTTGATAAATGGACATAATATTCTTATTACACACATCAAAAAATGGTTAGGGTGAATCTTTGGTATTTTTCTGAAATACTTGAATTTTTGGTGAATAGTAACATACATTAATTTACAACATAAATACATTATATTTTAAATCAACTATTCCTAACATCAAAAATGATGTAAGCACTCAAATATAGAACTCACATTCCCTCATTACTATTCTTGGTCCTGGAATCATCACTATTTCTTATCTTGGTGGGAATTAATAAACTAATGATTAAAATATTAAGAAAACCCCTCACCCCTCCACTATAAATATCACCCTTCACACCCTCATTTCCTCACATCTATAAAGCTTTAAGACATGTCTAAACTCTGCAAAAACATCTTCCCTAGCCTCTACCCCACGTCCAAGAACTTTTGGTCTCATCAAAAGACCAAGCCAAGGTAAATTTAGGAGGATCTCAATAGGAGGATTCAAGAGGTAATTTCTCTCTCTCTTTTCTTTCAATATCATTTCAAATGTCATTTTTTTCTTCTCTTATTCTCAAATTATATTATCCAAATTTAATGATAACTCTAGTATAATTCATTTAATGGTATTATATAATGTTATTAGAAGATTATTCATTATACTCCTCCCTCTCACTCTATTAATAAAAATGAAATCGTTGCCCGTGATGTGTTAATTTACCTAATTTAAGGGTGATGCATTTCCATTTTCCTTAGAATCCTACAATGATGTAAATAAAACCTTAAAATGGTTAATAAATAAATAAATTTTTTATTTTTATCTCCTTTTATGTTCTAGAACTAACTTTTTTGCATGACACTATGTGATAAAATAAAACAAGTTCGTTGTGATTGAAAAACCATCCAAACTAACCAAAAATGATCATCATTAAACATTATCTAATGATTCATATTCATGGTACATAAAAAATTCATTATAAGATCATTTATATCTATTTAATGTAACTAATATTATATATTAACAAATCTAGATGTACAACCACATTTTAAATGAACTTCCATTCATGAATACAAGGGAACTGTTCAAGAAAATTATAAAAATGAACATTCCCAAACAATAAATTGAAACTCTATAACTCATCCAAAGGAACATAAAATAACTTAATGAAACTATAATGAACCATTTCCATGTAAAAAATGTGTTTTATTTGTTAATTAATTAATATGATATAATTATACAGAACATTAAAGTGAAGAAAACGTTCTGATACAAGGTAAGGGGAATTTCATGAACCCACCTTTCTTTTTTCGGGTTCCCCTTGTTTCACTCCATGTTTTGTATGGGTTCTCCTTAAAAAACATTTATTTATTTTTATATTACCATTTATTTGATATAAATTTTCTCTAATTGATTTTATAAATTACCTAATGTTTTCCAAAAGAACTCTTCCTTCAAATAAACACACCCTTTTTACTTCATGGATATTGTTTCACACTTTACTCATGGTTAATGGTTCTACATCAAGAATAATATTACCTATATATTTTGGGGACCAAATTTTTATGAAATTATGATTTATTATGTGAAACAAATTTCATTCCATGGGATATGTTATGTTCATGTTTTATAAATTTCTAATGTGTCATGCATGATAATGTAAACGTTATGAAGTGACAGATACACTCAGAATTATATAACGCAATATGAATGTTTGAATGTGACGGGTGCACCCATAATTATACAGTGCTCTAATGCATTGGTTAAAGTGATGAATCTCATGATTAAAAGGTAAATTATGTGTGAACATGATGATATAATTGTTCACAACTATGTGTGGTAGATGCCCACAAGGACATGATGTTTCATTTTTATGCATTTCCACATTCCATGCATTTATCTAATGTTTCCTCTCATGATTTTTTATGATCATTTTATGATTATTCTCACCCCATGCTATATTTTTAGTATCTATCCTCTTACTGGGCTTTTAACACACCTTTTTTTATATATATCCTTAGTTGATTATGTGTACTAAAGAGTTTTCATGGGACAATAAGAAGTGGGAGAAGAATGAATTAAATAAATGTTTGTGTTTGATGATGTAAATATTATGTTTGGTCATAGTTTTTCCAAGACACTAAACCTATGGATCCTCATTGTGTAATATGATTATATTTTTATATTTGTAATGATGTAATAGTAATTTAAAAAAGGAAAAGTTTCTATAGTTGGTATCAGAGACAAGGTTTTGTTAATAAGGGAATTAGCATTAGTGAACCCTAGAGAAAACCTCTATTATTATCCTAAGTAAAAATATGCACACAGAAGGATTTTCATAGGGATACCATAAGTTATTATTTTAGTGTAATTTATTTAGATGAATAATTTATTTATTCATGACTCAATGACTTGTGCTTTTTTCATACATTTTTTATTTTACAAAATGTTTGGAACCAAGAGAAACTTGGCCAACAACCCATGAAAGGGTCAATATAGTGATTTCCAAAATGACATCCACAATTATTTAGTATGTGGAGTTCAAAACTTCATGGTGATTCTTACCCAACTATCTAAGGTTATGAACAATAACTAGAATAATGTGGAATGTCCACCTTCACCTAAGAGGGAGAAACTGGTTGTCGAGTGTTTTATGCAGCAATGACCACTGACATTTAGTGGATCTTCTGATCCTCTAGTTGTATAATAGTGGGTCAACTCCATGGAGAAGATCTTTTATGTTCTCCACTATTCTGAGATAGAAGAGGTGAATTTAGCTATTTATCATCTAGAGGGAGAGGTCTATCAATGGTGGGCCTAGATTAAGAACACCAATACAAGAGATGAAATTAAAGAGAAGGATTGGGAAGTCTATAATATCATGATTATTAACAATTATTTCCCACAAAATCTTCATACAAATATGGAGAGGGAATACAAAGAGATCAAGAAAATGTTAGGAGAATCTATCATGACCTACGAAGAAGATCTCACAAATCTTATAGGTATGCATTGGGTTTTGTTATAAAAATGATTGAAAAATTGATAGAATATTTAGTGCATTAAAACCCCACCTTCAAAAGTATATTTCAAATTGAAGCTTTTGGAGTTATGAAGAAGTTGTTCAGTGTTCCCTTAAAGTGGATATAGATTTTCTAGAATGTTCCCATGGCTATGGTGATAATAAATGAAAGGAGTTTCAAGATGGAGGATCTAATGATAAAGGTGGGGAGAAAACTCAACAACCCACATGCTAAAAATGTGTGATGTTGCATCATAGAAACTGCCTCCAAGTGATGGGGAAATGCTTCAAGTGTGGGATAGAAGGCCACCATGCCTAAGAGTGTTGAAAATAAATGAGAAGGAAGGAGAATGTAGTTGAAGAAACGGGATCCCCACCCCTGGTTTAGTGCTAAAACTATAGGGAGAAAAATAAATATTCCAGACAATGCACTAAACCTTGAGTCGTCGAGGGTAATCAGCATCAGCAGACACCAAATCCAAAGGAACAAGAAAAGTCTTATTCAATCACTACTATAGAAGTGGAGCAAGATAATGAATTCGTACAGGGTACACTTTGTATTCATTCAATAATGGAAAATACCTTATTTGATTATGGTTCCACGCACTCCTTTATACCTTTCAAGTTTTATAGAACTATAGAATTGAATCCCTGAAACCTTGAAGTAGAGATATTTGTAAAACCACCAAGTGGTGTAATCATTGAAACCCAAGTCTTTGACTCTCCTCTTATTGGAATATATAGGAATATTCTTCCATCAAATCTCATAATACTTCCCTTGGTAGCATTTGACTCTATAATGGAATGGATTGCCTCTCGTTATATAGAGCACATATCAATTGTTGGGAAAAAGAAATATCTTTTCATATTCCAAATCATCCTGAGATCCTCTACAAATTCAAGGAATATCATAAATCTCCTTTGAAAAATCCTTCAACGGCGTGGGTGTTGTTTCCCTATAAAGAAGCATACCTTGCCCAAATTATTGAGTCAAATGATGGTTCCAACCTTGTGGAGATTCCCATCATGAGGGAATATGGTCATGTATTTCTGGAAGAGTTACCCAGACTTCCCCATATGGTGAGGTAGAGTTCCCAATAGAACTCATACCCAGAGCTACTCCAATCTCAAAGTGTCCCTATAGGATGGCTCCAATTGAACTAGAGGAGTTAAAGAAGCAGTTAAAAAAGAATCTGGACAAAGGGTTCATATACCCTAGTGCATCACCTTTGGGTATTCTAGTGCTCTTTGTGAAAATGATTTATGGAACGACGTGGTTGTGTATCGATTATTGGGAACCTACCAAGATAAACATAATGAACATGTATCCTCTTCCAAGGATTGACGACTTGTTCGATCAGTTAATGGGAGATCGATACTTCTCAATGGTGGGTCTTTATTGTGCATATCATTAGCTAAAGGAGAATAAGAAAGATATCCATATGGCGGCCTTCCGTACAAGGTATGGGAACTATGAGTTTCTAGTGATTTCCTTCGGACATACTAATTCCCCTAAAATCTTCTTTGTATTTGACTAATGGAGTCTTTAGACATTTCTTTAGAAAATGTTTGGTAGTTTTTATTGATGATATTCTCATATAATCCAAGAGCAAGGAGGAACATGAAGAACATCTAAGACTTGTGTTGCAGACCTTGAGAAAGGAGAAGTTGTATTCCATGTTCATAAAGTGCAATATTGCGATGAAGAAAGTCACGTTCTTGGGACATTTTTTCACAAGTGAGGGAATTTCTATGGCCCCTTCAAAAATGAAGGTGATTGAAGAATGTCATAGATCCTCTAGTGTTATAGAAATCTGTAGTTTTCTTGGATTAGATGGACACTACCGATGTTTTGTGGGAAATTTCATGCAATTTTCAATACCACTAACTAAGTAAACATGGAAAGGGGTAATGTATGTCTAGATGGAATATTGTGAGGGAAGCTTCAAGGAACTAAATAGAAGGCTGATCACACCACTTGTAATCACACTATTGAAAAGTGAAGAATGTTTTGTGATATACAGTGATGCTTTAAATAATGGATCGTGTTGTGTACTCATGAAAAATGACTATGTGATAGCATATGCCTCACAGTAGTTGAAGATCCATGAGCATAATTAACCGATACATGATATAGACCTAGAAGCTGTGATTTTTTCCATTGAAATCTGGTGGCACTACTTTTATAGTGAGAATTGTGACATATACACCGACCACAAGAGCCTAAAGTATATACTCACAAAAAAGTATCTCAACACGCGTCAAAGGAGATGGTTAGAGCTAATTAAGGACTATGATTTCTCTATTCACTATCATCCTGGAAAGGCGAACAAGGTAGCTGCTTCTATAAGCAGAAATGAACCTACTAATCTATCCATATTATGGATTGAGAAGGAACTTATCATCATGGGTATGAAAATGATGGATTTGGAAATCATAAGGGTAGGGGACACATCCTACCTTACCCAAATGATTACACAACCATAAATTCAAGAGATAATTAAGGAGGCACATAGGGATTATCTGGATTTAAAAAAGAAGGTGACTGCAGTAAAGGAAGGGAATATACATGAGTTCCATATCGACGATGATGGAGTGATTTAGTTTGGAACGTGGATTTGTGTTCCTTCATCACCCAGGATAAAGAAAGATCTATTGGACAATGCAAAGAGCTCAACATTCTCTATCCATCCTGGTAGCACTAAGATGTACCAAGATCGCTAAGAACACTTTTGGTGGTATAACATGAAGTAGGAGATTGCTGAGTATATCTCAAGGTTCTTGGTATGTCAGAAAGTTAAAGAAGAGAAAAAAAGTCCAAAGATATGATTCAACCATTGTCTATACCCATGTGGAAATGAGAGAATGTTACTATGGACTATGTCATGGGTCTCCCAATGACATCGAAGGGAAATAATTCGACATGGGTGGTGTTCAACCGACTCACAATAACTGCCCATTTTATCGCTATTTTAGAAGATATATCCCTTAAACAACATGAAAATATATATGTAAAGGAAGTGTTGAGACTGCATGGTGTTCCACTCTCAATTGTCTCTGATCATGATCCAAGTAACACATCTAAATTCTAAATGCATATTCAATATGCCTTGAGTACTAAATTGAATTTCAGCACGACCTATCACCCATAAACTAATGACCAATCTGAAAAGACTATTTAGACACTTGATGATATGCTAGGAGCCGTCTATTTAAAATTCAAAGGTGGATGGGATCATCATCTCACATTGTTTGAGTTCTCATACAATAATAGCTTCAACTCGAGTATTTATATGGCTCCATATGAAGCTCTGTATGGAAAGTGATATAGAACTCTAACCTGTTGGGATAATGTTTTAGAAAAAAAACTACTTGGACCTGATCTTATGTAAGAGATGACAGAGGAGGTTCAAATCATCCAGAAACATATCAGAACTTCTCAGCGTTGGAAAAAGAGTTATTCTGACAACCATCAAAGGGACATGGAGTTCAATGTTAGAGATAAAATCTTCCTTCGAATATCACCATGGATGAGAGTCATGCTATTTGGGAAGAAAGGGAAGTTAAGCCCAAGATACATTGACCCCTTTGAGATCCTTGAACGCATAAGAGCTATGGAATATCAGTGTGTACTTCCACCAAATATGGATCATGTTCATTATTTGTTTCACGTATCACTCATGGGGAAGTACATACCATATCGCTCATATGTACTGAACTCAGAGGTGGTACAACTAGAAAATTATATCTCTTATGAGGAGAATCCAGTGAAGATTATGGAATAGAGAGATAATGTTCAACTCAATAAGACAACCTGCCTTTTCAAAGTGCTATGGGGGAACCATAAGTTTGAAGAAGAAACATGGGAACCAGAGGTGGTGATGAAGGAGAAGTTCTCTCACCTATTCGTGTAAAAAGAAATTTCAAAGGGGAAATTTTATAAGGGGGAAGAATGGAATGGCCCAATGTTTTATCTATGGAATTAACTTCTTATAATAATTACATGTAGTACAATCACATTAAAAATAACAATGAAATATATTGATACTAAATACCATGTGACCATTAAACATAATTTTTACACATCTATGTTTGGAATTTCAAAAATCTGACATTCACGGTTGTGATCAGAAAGATGTTTGGTGATCAATAGGGAAAACACAATTTTTAGTGAATAGTAACCTATAATTATGAATAGTAACCTAACCTTATGAATAGTAATATAACCCTTAAGGATAGTAAATTGTCCAAAATAATAGTAACCTTACCTATTAATGATTAAACAAAATTTAGGCATCCTAGAATTGACAATTTGGCCATAGTAAAAGTATTGGTATTTTTTTAAGTCATAAATAAATAATTATAATTAATTAATTAATTTAAATGAATATTTATTTTCCTAAAATCTATTCATAAATTAAAAATTCTATGTCTTTTGGTTTTAAGATAGTTTTATGAGACCTTATATAATTTTTGAATGCATTATAAAATTAGTTTTAATTTTAAAAACTGTATTTTTCAAGTAAATAGTGATTTTAAATAAAAATTAAATTAATAATATTTAGAAAATTATTTTTGAAAAATGGAATTCATTTTTTTATTCTACACATCGAAAAATGGTTAGGGTGAATTTTTTGGATTTTTCTAAAATTCTTGAATTTTTTGTGAATAGTAAAATACATTAATTTACCACATAGATAGATTATAATTTAAATCCACTATTACAAACATCAAATGTTATGTAAGAAACAAAATATATAACTCACATGAACTCTTTACTATTATTGTTCATGGAATCATCACTATTGATTATCTTAGAAGGAATTAATAATCTAATGATAAAATATTAAGAAAACCTCTCTCCCCTCCACTATAAATACCACCCTTCACACACCCATTTTTTAACACCTCTCAAGCTTCAAGACATGGATAAACTCTACCCAGAAACATTCCCTATCCCCCCCCCCACGTCTAGAATCTTTTGGTAACCAAGCCTAGGTTCATTAAGGAGTATCTCAAGAGGATGATTCAAGAGGTAATTTCTCTCTATCTTTTCTTTCAATTTCCATTCAAATGTCATTTCTTTTATTCTCTTATCCTCAATATCTCTTATAAAAATTTCATGATAAATCTATTATGATTCATATAATGGTATGATATCTTTTTAATGTAATATTATTCATTATAATCCTCCCTCTTACTCTTTGTTAATAAAAATTAAATCGTTGCCCGTGATGTGTTAATTTACCTAAATCATGGGTGATGCAATTCCATTTTCCTTAAACTCCTACAAGGATTTAAGTAAAACAATAAAATGGTTGAAAAATAATTTTAATTTTTATGTTTGACCCCCTTTTATTTTCTAGAACTATCTTGGTCACATGACTCTATGTGATAAAATAAAACAAGATCATTGTGATAAAAAAACCATCCAAATAAACCAAAAATGATCATCATTAATCTTTATCCAATGATTCATCAGCATGGTACATAAACAAATTCATTATAAGATCATATATATATCTTTAGTTCCACTAATATTATATATTAACAAATCTGTATGTACAACCACATTTTAAATGAAATTCTATTCATGAATACAATTGAACCGTTCAAAAAAATTATTAAAATGAAAATTCCCAAACAACGAATTTAAACACTGTATCTCATATAAAGGCCCATAAAAGAACTTAATGAAACTATAATTAACCATGTTCACATATAAAAGGTTATTTATTTATTAGTTAATGAATATAATGTCATTATAAAAGACATTAAAGTGTAGAAAACATTTGGATTCATGGTAAGGGGAAATTCTCGAACGCAACATTCTTTCTTCAGGTTCTCCCTCTTTCACTCAATTTTTGGTATTGGTTCTCCTAAATAAAAATTTATTCATTATTATCTTACCATTTCTGGGATATATATGTTCTTTAATTGATTTTATGAAAAACACAATTTTTTCCAAAATAAATATACTTTCAAATAAACACACCCTTTTTGCTTCTTGAATATTGTTTCACTCTTCCCTCATGGTTAATAGTTCTATGTCAAGAATAATATTCAATATTTATTTTGGGGACCAAATGTTAATTAAAGTACACTTTATTATGTGAAACCCATTTCTTTCAATGGGTTATATAATTTTCATGTTTTATAAATTTTTAATGTGGCATGAAGGATAATGTAAATATTATGATGTGACGGCTGCGCCCGGAATTATATAGCGCAATGTGAATGTTTGAATGTGACGGGTTTTCCCAGAATTACACAGTTCTCCAATGCATTACATAAAGTGATGAATCTAATGAGTAAAATGGGAATGATTTTTGAACATGGTGCTAGTATTGTTCACAACTATGTGTTGTAGATGACCACTAAGGCAAATGTTTCATTTTTATGAATTTCCACATTCCATGCCTTTATCTAGTGTTTCCTCTCATGATTTTTGATGATGATGTTATGATTATTCTCACCACATGCTATATTTTTCTTATCCATCCTCTTACTAGTATTTTATCTCACCCATTTTTTAATGTATATCCTCAGGTGATTATGTGAACAAAAGAGTTTTCAAGGGACAATAAGAAGATGGAGATGAATGAATTAAATAAATGTTTATGTTTGATGTTGTAAAAGTTATGTTTGGTCTCAGTTCACCCAAGACACTAAACCTATGGATCCTCATGGTGTAATACCATTATGATGTTATCTTTATAATGATGTAATAGAAATGTTAAAAAGGATGGGTTTCTATAAATATTTAATCAATATTTCTCATGGAAGGGTAATGCCATTTTTATGGATGGAAGAACCTATCTTGTTAAATCTATAATTGTCTCTAAAATGGTCTACTCATTTATGGTTTACAAATGGCCTTATAGACCTTTAAAGAAATAAAATTTTTACATAAAAACATAGTTTTGACTCGAAGCACTCTTGAAAGGAAACTAGTGAACATTCCTTGGGCTACTTATTATAATATTTTAGATAAGGGAGGTCTATGAATCAAAAACCTTAAACTCTTTAATGATTCTCTAAAATAAAGAATCACTTGGAAGTTGCTTCACAATAACATTGATTCCATTTCATTTCTCAAAAAAATATTACATGATATGTTTAATAATGGAAATATGAAATATATTAACTCATCCATCTGGTCATTAATTATGTAATCTTTTACCAACATCATTAATAACTCTATATGTATGGTTTGTACTGACTCTTCCATGATCATTTTTGTTGGAAGACTAGACTGGTTTTCTTTAATTCTATATGTTTCCTCCTAATATTATTCTAGAGCATATCAACTTCACAATCAGGGATGCTTTATATTCTCATAACATCTGTCTTCCAGATAACATTATTCATGTTATTATTAATTATCCATATTCCAATTCTGATGATTTCCTAATCTGGGAACCTTCTCATAATTGCATCCTAGATAGAAATTTTTTTATAACCACAATTTTCAAAATTCTGATAATAATTTCTATTGGTTAAAAAATATGACAACCCATGGATTAAGCCATCGAGGCATGCTCTTGTTTGGATTATTTCTCACAACAGAGTCCACAATGAGGTTTGGATTCAATCTTTTGGGATTCCACTTTTCTCAAAGTTTCATCTTTGTAACCAACATAGAGAAGATTCAAAACATATTTTTTGTCTTTTTCTATGGCTTCAACTCTTTGGAACTTATTTTTTATGTTTTTTATTGCAGATGGTTTTTTCTTGATTCAACCACCTCCCAATTAAAGCGTTGTGGGTATATAAAAACATAGAAGAAAATCAAGTAACTTTTATTAACTAATGTTGTTGAGCTCCTCCATGCGATCTAGTATGATAGAAATTCTCTTCTTCTTAATAATGGCTCATCCAATCTAATTTCAGGTCAGACACAGATTTTCATTGCCATTTGGGAAGTTAACTCGATTCAGAAGGCAAATTGTGACAATATTGTTAAAGAATTTTAGATCCCTCAATGAATTTAGATTGATGAAATTTATCCTCATCATAGACACACATTTGAGTTGTTATGGAAGGCCCCACTCCCAAGTTGGATTAAATTGAAAGCTGGTGGCGCTTCTAAAGGAATTCTACAACTGTCAGGTTGTGGTACTGTTTTAAGAAACCACCTTGGATAGTGTCTCAGATGATTTATTGGTATATGTAGAATATCCTCATCCTTGGAAGTGGAAATGATGAGTCTGATCTATGTAGTTTATTTTTCTAATAAAAAGGGTTAGAACAATATGTGTATTTAATGTGATTCAACCACTATTTCCCAACCTATTTGGAATGGTGTGGTGCATCTTCCCTAGCAACTTATAACCTATTGGACGAATGATCTCTTTTGGATTCTGGAGATCTGCTAAATTTTCACTAATACCTTTTTTGAATAGAACATGGTTTGGGATGGTCTTTCAAATAATGTAGTCATCCATGACATAACTTGGCTAGATGACATGCATGTTGATTTACTCAATCTTTATGATAAATTTAGTAATAAGACTCCATCTTTCAGAACCATTTAACCCATTATTATTTGTTTAATAATTTGTTCTTTGGTCTTTGGACAAGGCACCACCTTCTTCAAAAAACCCATATAAAGGGTTTGAACATCAAAATAAATTTATTTCTGGAAATATAGGAAATATTTCAATCATCACCTATGTCCTCCAACTTATATAAAACTATAATAGATTCATCAAAAATCAAATCACTGCTAATAATAAATTTAAGAGTTTTCTTATTCTTAACATACCACAACCTTTGGCAATTTACTCTTTTCTCATACCTTAAAAATATACACTTCATAGGTTGAGGCATAACCTTTCCATTATGAACTTAATATAAAGTATTTCTATTGAATATTTTCAAATAATATTAATCAAGTAATTTACTATACTATACCTTTCAATGAGTTAAAAAATAAATTATAGATAATAATTATCTTATTTCTATATAAAAATACATTTTTAGTACCTTAAACTATAATTTCATAGGAATTAATAGATATATACACTTGAATCTAACCTTTTATAGAAGTGTTTTGTACATCATTTCTTCCAAACAATATTGTTGTGGTGTATGTAGGACAGTGTGGTGCCTCACAATCCCTTCATCCCTATATAAAACATAAAATTATACATTTCATAATTCAAAATAATTATCATTTCTAAGAAATTTAGTTTATAATTTTTTATATTTTTTTACCAAGTTTTCCATTGTTTACCTGAGTCAATACTTTATCTTTATTAGAAATAAAAAATGTATTCAGGAAAATTCATAAATAAAAGTGAAAACATAATGATATCAATATGACACTTCCTAATGTTGGTTATTTAAATTTGAACTAAATATGTAACACCCCAAGCTTCCACGATACGCTTCTCTTTCAATAATGCAATAGCTTGCATTGTACGCAAGTTCGAGATTCTAACGCACCGCGACCAATCAAAATAACCATTATGAATAGTAATACCCACTTTTTGAAATTATATATATTTTATATTTCAAAATATACTTCATTTTTGGATTTGTAATATTGAAATTAGCCTATGTTGAATTTTTGGTATTTTTCTGAGAACTTCCATTTTTTTATGAATAGTGAAAAATACTTAAAAAAAACTTTTTTAATAAAAATAAATTATAGTGATAAATTATGCTATTGATTGTTTTTAAAGTATAATTAGAATATATTTTTACCATTTTATCCAATGGTGGTCATTATAATTAATTTCACTTTAAAATTGGATATAAATAATTGTCAATCTTTTGATATATATTGTTTCTTAAAAACACGCTATTTGTTGTGACAACGAGAATTAATTATAAAATTATTTAATGAAACTTATATATTTGTAATTTTTTAAAATATATATCATTTTTGAATTCGGAATATCAATTATATCTTAGGGTGAAATTTTGGCATTGTTCTGAAAAACTTCAATTTTTGATGAATAGTGAAACCACTAAGTGGTAGTTAAAAAACTGATTTTTTTGTTTAAATGAAACATTACCACTTCTATGATTTGATTTTCAAAAATCCAACATACATGGTTGTAATTATGAAGTAAAATGTGGTTCAATGGGATTAAACTAATTTTTTGGTGAATAGTAACTTTTAAGTTTAATTAATCGCGATTAAAGGTAATTAGTGAAATTTAAGGTCAAAATGATATTATAAAAATATGAAAATACCCTTAAACTTGTCCTAACCTTATTGGATGAGTCATTGCCGACCAGGAAAATCCATGGGTCAACTTGGGGACCCCATGGAGCCACTTTGGTACGAAAATGGTATTAAAAACTTTTTATTTAATGTTAAAATAAAAATGTCACAAACATGAGTTGTTTTACTAAAATAATTTTTAAATGGGGTTATAAAAGTCATATTTTTTACTATAAATATTAATTATAAAGATAAAAATATTTCCTACATCAAGATAAATTTTTTATAATTTTTAGACATTAAATAAATTAAATCATTTATGGCACCATGATGATGCAGTGATTACCTCATTAATTAACGATTTAAATAAAATAAAAAGATAATGTAAAATCTAAGACTTACACTTGTCAAAAACCTATTATATGAGTATATTTAGAACCCTTATCACCTTATTCTAGAAATACTCAAGTGTGGGACCTTCAAAATCCGAAATTCATTATATAATAAAGTAACATTTCATGACTTCCCAAGAGTTCCCCTCCTCTCCTCTTATAAAAGGCCCCCACATCTACCACCTTATTCACACCTTCCAAGCCATTTTTATCAGACAACCTCTGCCCAAATACTCTCTAAACTTCCCTCTATTACTCCTAGAAGCCTTAATTTGGTCAGAACTCTTTCCTAAGGAAGCCTTTGTCTCAAATAAAAAGAGTTACCCGATTTTAAGGTAATGTCTTCTCTTATGTTATTTTGTTTTATTTTGCTTCTCCAACCCCCTAAACTCTTTTTATTAATTTATTTTGTAAAAACACCAGTATCCTCAATATACTAGGATGTTTTTATAATAATTATTCTAGATACACTTACACACACCTACATCTAATGGTTAAAGAACATACTGTTTCTGTGGATGGAGAATTTCTGCCTCAAGAAACGATGATTGTTCAACACTCATATAACACCTTAAAAGGTGGCCATTAAGATGTCACTATATTTATATATGATATATAATATGTTTATGTTTTAAATAAGCTTCTGTATTTTTCATTTATTTCATACCTTTATGGTTTCCATTATGGGTAAACGCGATATTTTCATTTTAGGAAGTGCGGACTACCGCCCCCTCAAAGTGATTTGAATCGTTAATGCCATATGTGAGATGTATAAAGGATGGAGTATATGGTATTATACATTATATTATAATGGAATTATAGTATACCTTTATATAATTATAATTTCATTCCATTAAATATAAAATATAAATGAAAGTAGCGTTCATGCGTACGTACGGCTTACCGTCTCCATGAACGGTGCATTTCATTTATTACCTCTAAATGTTATGTAATATTATAAATGAATGTATATACTATATATATATTATATATACGATATCTAAATCATGAATATAATTCTGTAGATAATGGATATTCTACCACATAAACAACTTGTAATTATAAGAAGTTTATTGTTGACTCAAGTACCAAAGATCGACAAAACGACCGTTATTAACTTAAATGACTACATAATTTTCGTAACATTGTAATAAGTGATATAAAAGGGATAATGAACTTGAAAAAGTTTCTTAAGAAAGTATATATTAACTCTAGTTTATTATTCAGGAGGTTAAAGAACGGTCGAGTTAAGTCGGACACAAGGTAAGGGAACTTCTTTACCCAATTTCCATTCTTTGGGTTAATCTCCTACTTTCAAATTATGTCATGATATTATTATGTCCTATCTTATATTTATACTTTCTTTATGTGTACATATAGTGAATACACATAATAGATATATTTTATTTAAAAATGATCTGTTTAAGGTACATCGTCTCAATCTCCATTCATTGAGGCATATTTTGTTTTATACACAAATTTCTTTTATACGGTGTATAAACCCCATTGACTTTTACGTTTATTCAAAAGGAATATTTTTTATATGAAGTTTTTTACTAAACGATAAAAGGGAATGTTTTTTTTGTCATACGTATGCGGAGACAACGACTTCTCTGCCGTCGTGACCATTATTTGAGTTTCGGCTTCCTCTACAAGCCATAATTTTTTTAAATGAAAAATAAATACCAAGTTGTACTTCTCTTTTATTTTGGTTTTTAAAATGGTTTTGAAAGTGTTTTTTTATATCAATGTGTTGTATTGATATCTTGTGATTGAAATGTGGAAATGTTATGTTTCCTTTATGAATGTTTTATGTGATACGATTATGTTATGGTTTATGATATGTTTAAACCAATTCATATGAGGAATGCATTGGACTTAATAAGTAACGGGTGGAGCCCTCTATAGCTACTTGATGCATCAGCAGGTCTCATGAGACAAACTAGTGTCTTGGCACAAGGCCTTAACAAAATCTTATTTGTGGTCTTGGCACGAGGCCTTGGATACGTGGTTATGATAGTCTGGAATTATGCATTCCATCATTATAAAAGTGGTTATTGATATTGCATGTGATTATTCGACTAGTAGAATATCCATGTGAGTAAGTAAATGGCATTATTTAATTTTATTTTTGCATATTATGCTGAAGTTAAAGTTTAAAAAGGGTTTTGTTTTAGTTATACATTGCCTTAAATGTTAATGTTTATTTATGAAAGATTTCGCAATATTGTTATCCTTACTGAGCATCTGAGCTCACCCCTTTCAATGTTTTAATATTTTCCAGGATGTGAAGAAGTATTTTATGAATGACCTGCAGGGATAGTCATAAGAGGATATGAGTGTGGACTATAGAGACTTTGTTATTGTATTTTTTCACTTTATGATGTAATGTAACATTTGTGAAATTATCTAGTGTTTCCAAGGCTACTAAACTAATCGGTATTTCGAGACATGATCTTTTTTTATCATGCCAATGTTACGCAATAATGCACCGACTCTGGGTAACTGGGGTCAGGGTGTTACAGTTGGTATCAGAGTTAGTTTAGTACTAACCTTGGAAGCTAGATTTAGTTAAACTCTAATTAGAGCACATAGCCCAAAGATAGACTTTGAGGATTAGTATAGAATAACTTCCTAGAATTTTGGTATTATAGAGATTTTGTGAGTTTTCCGAGCAATACATCCATGTCTAGATATGAGCAGGTAGAGGCAGATCTGGCACAGATGTACCTAGGGGTAAAACCCGAAAACACCGCTTTAAGCTAGACTCGAACGGGAACTGGTGCATGACAACGGGCCTTGTTGCACTCTTGGTTACGACACTCCTGGGGGATATGCTTAGGATAATTTTCATTTTTTTACAAACCATTATGAAGGTTTTAGGAGTATATACTTTCTCAAAGAAAACATTTTTTATGATTATGGATTATATCCATAAACTGTTCCATTTACATTAAGTATTTTACAAGGTTGGAATTATTCATTGCAATTCATAAACTAACCTAGTTTATGTCATTGTATAGAAATGGCACCCAGTAGAAGGAATGTGAACTCCATCAATACGTATGATCCAAAAAGTAAGAAGGATCATATAATTCATGGTATTAAGCCAACATTTAGAAGGGAAATATTCTCCCACGTGTTCTCAACATATGAATAAATAGTATCATGTGTTAATAAGATAAGTAATGAATTCTCTGAGTCCTATGGCTTTGAAGAGAAGTAAGAGAAGAAAAGGATGGAAGAGAGAATGATGGATAAAGGGATGAGGGAAAAGAAGAATTTTTCAATGTGTGATAACTGTGGGAAGAAACACCTTGGAACATGCCTAAATGGAATTAGAGTTTGTTATAAGTGTGGAGAAAAAGGACACCAAGTGCGTGACTGCAAGGGTAAGAAAAAGGTTTCAAATGTACAATGTTTCATCTGCAAGGAGTGAGGACACTACGCAAACCAATGTCCAAATCATCAGAGTATGCCCCAAATGATGTTATTGGATAATAATCATGTTATGATACTACTACAGATGAGGAGGAATGATTATAGTTGTTATGTTGTTATTAAATAATTTTGTCATTTCAGTGTTGTATCAATGATGTGCTGGTTATAATAATTATGGAGTATATAAGGATTGTACTGCAGTACTATTTCATCAAGGACTTGAGATTGTGTGGAACCAAGAACAGTGACTCCACAACAGGTTAAATTTTTGGAAAATATATGGTTGAGAGAAATATAAACCATAATATGGTTCTGATACCAAGATAGTGATTTTTGGATTAATACATGATTGATTTGGATAAATTATATTGGATATTCTTAACTTCCTTGAAACTGATTAATGATTTGTATACATTTTTTGATAGAAGGAGTATATCTAGTATTCTATAAGGAATAAGGGATCATAAATGTAATCAATAAGTATTTATGGTAATTCCGGATGTCGCAGTGTTTTAAAAGAATACATGATGAAGGTGTTAACATGTTGTTACGCGGAAAAAAGGATCTTCATTATGTTTACCTTCCTTATAAAATTTGGACTGTGAGTTGGAAAGAAGTATTTTTGGATAACTATAAAGGTTGGAATGGATTAAGTTGAACCTTGGATAGTATTGTTTAAGGTTAAAACATTTCTGAATATTATTTTTGGAATATTATAATACTATAGTTTTAGGAAAAGGACAACCTGTAGGTCAGGGGATAACCCGTTGCGTCGAACAAAGATGTAGGAATCGAACCAACAACCATAGTGTGACATGACTTTATTACCTACCACTAGCCAACAGAAAGTCCCTGGTTATTACAAAATAGTTTTCCTAATCTAAATGGTATGTGTTAATATTTTGAACCTTGTACGATTAGGATAAATATAATATTTTTGAGTTCTATTATCTTTTTGAGTGAAAGATGAGTTTGTGGTCGAAATTATATGAGGGTTGAAAATCTACTTGTCAAGCATAAATATATATATATATACCTATCTCTTATTGTATGAATAAATTAATTCTTAAAATTTATTAAAGGGATATTAAAAAAAAATGTGTTATCCTAATACCATATGTCTTGTTGAACTTATAATATTTTAAATCAACATAGATTGAAGGATTTGAGGCCCTAATTTTACACTTGTTTGTGATTGATGACCTCAATCACTCCCTACAAATATTTATGTTTTTCCTCCAATTATATGTCTCTAATTTCCACCAATGTTCTCCTTATCGAGATCATAATTTGGTGGGGACTTTTTCATTTCCCTTTCCCTCTTATTAAGGCTAAATTTTATTAACCTTATTTCCAATGTGGGTTTTCTACAAAGGTATTTTCTATTTTCAACCTTTTGTTTTCAAAGAAAACTTTCAAATTGCGAGGACACACTTTATTAAAGGAGGGGAGAATGTAACACCTCGATCTTCCACGATACGCTTCTCTTTCAATAATGCAATAGCTTGCATTGTACGCAAGTTCGAGATTCTAACGCAGCACGACCAATCAAAATAGCCATTATGAATAGTAATACCCACTTTTTGAAATTATATATATTTTATATTTCAAAATGGACTTCATTTTTGGATTTGGAATATCGAAATTATCCAATGTTGAATTTTTTGTATTTTTCTGAGAACTTCAAATTTTTTATGAATAGTGAAAAATACTTAAAAACAAATTTTTTAATAAAAAAAAATTATAGTGATAAATTATTCTATTGAGTGTTTTTAAAGTATAATTAGAATATATTTTTACCATTTTATCCAATGGTGGTCATTATAATTAATTTCACTTTGAAATTGGACATAAATAATTGTCAATCTTTTGATATATATTATTTCTTAAAAACGTGCTATTTATTGTGACAGCGAGAATTAATTAAAAAATTAATTAATGAAACTTATATGTTTGGAATTTTTTAAAATAGGCATCATTTTTGAATTCAGAATATCAATTATAGCTTAGGGTGAAATTTTGGCATTGTTCTAAAAAACATCAATTTTTGATGAATAGTGAAACCACTAAGTGGTGGTTAAAAAAATGATTTTTTTGTTTAAATGAAACATTTACACTTATGTGATTTGATTTTATAAAATCCTATATACATGGTTGTCATTAGGAAGTAAAATTTGGTTCAATGGGATTAAAATAATTTTTTGGTGAATAGTAACTTTTAAGTTTAATTAATCGCGATTAAATGTAATTAGTGAAATATAAGGTAAAAATGATATTATAAAAATATTAAAATACCCTTACATCATGATAATTTTTTTATAATTTTTAGACATTAAATAAATTAAATTATTTATGACACCATGATGATGCAGCGATTACCTCATTAATTAACGATTTAAATAAAATAAAAAGATATTGTAAAATCTAAGACTTACACATGTCAAAACCCTATTGGATGAGTATATTTCGAACCCTTATCATCTTATCCTCGAAATATATAAGTGTGGGACCTTCAAAATCCGAAAATCATTATATAATAAAGTAACATTTCATGACTTTCCAAGAGTACCCCTCCTCTCCTCTTATAAAAGGCCCCCACCTCTACCACCTTATTCACACCTTCCATGCGATTTGGCTCGGCCAACCTCTACCCAAATACTCTCTAAACTTTCCTCTCTTACTCCTAGAAGTCTCACTTTGGGCAAAACTCTTCCCAAGGAATCCTTTGGCTCAAATCAAAAAGAGTTACCTGATTTTAAGGTAATGTATTCTCTTATGTTATTTTGTTTTATTTTGCTTCTCCAACCCCCTAAACTCTTTTTATTAATATATTTTGTAAAAAACACAGTATCCTCAATATACTATGATTTTGTTATAGGAAGGACTTGAGCTAAACTTACACACACCTACATCTAATGGTTAAAGAACATATTGTTTCTGTGGATGGCGAATTTCTGCCTCATGAAACGATGATTGTTCAACACTCATATAACACCTTAAAAGGTGTCCATTAATATGGAAATATATTTATATATGATATATAATATGTTTATTTTTTTACTTAATCTTCTGTATTTTTCATTTATTGCATACCATTATGGATTCCATTATGGGTAAACGTGATATTTTCATTGTAGGAAGTGCGGACTACCGCCCCCTCAAAGTGATTTGAATCGTTAATGCCATATGTGGGATGTATAAAGGATTGAGTAAATGTTATTATACATTATATTATACTGGAATTATATTATACCTTTATATAATTATAATTTCATTCCATTAAATATGAAATATAAATGAAAGTAGAGTTCATGCGTACGTACGGCTTACCGTCTCCATGAACGGTGCATTTCATTTCTTACCTCTAAATGTTATGTAATATTATAAATGAATGTATATACTGGATATATATGATATATATTATATCTAAATCATGAATATAATTCTGGAGATAATGGATATTCTACCACATAAACAACTTGTAATTATAAAAAGTTTATTGTTGACTCAAGTACCAAAGATCGACAAAACGACCATTATTAACTTAAATGACTACATAATTTTCATAACATTATAATAAGTGGTATAAAAGGGATAATGAAATTTAAAAAGTTTCTTAATCAAGTATAGATTAACTCTAGTTTATTATTCAGGAGGTTAAAGAACGATCGAGTCAAGTCGGACACAAGGTAAGGGAACTTCTTAACCCAATTTCCATTCTTTGGGTTAATCTCCTACTTTCAAATTATGTCATGATATTATTATGTCCTATCTTGTATTTATACTTTCTTTATGTTTACAAATAGTGAATACATATAATAGATATATTTTATTTAAAAATGATTTTTTTTAAGGGACTTTGTCTCAATATCCATTCATTGAGGCATATTTTGTTTTATAGACAAATTTCTTTTATACGGTGTATAAACCCCTTTGACTTTTACATTTATTCAAAAGGAAACTTTTTTATACGAAGCGTTTTACTAAACGACAAAAGGGAATGTTTTTTTGTCATACGTATGCTGCGACAACGACTTCTCTACCGTCGTGACCATTATTTGTGTTTCGGCTTCCGCTACAAGCCATAATTTTTTTAAATGAAAAAAAATTACATGTTTTACTTCTCTTTTATTTTGGTTTTTAAAATGGTTTTGAAAGTGTTTTTTTTATATCAATGTGTTGTATTGATATCTTGTGATTGAAATGTGGAAATGTTATGTTTTCTTTATGCATGTTTTATGTGATACGATTATGTTATGGTTTATGATATGTTTAAACATGTTCATATGAGGAATGCATTGGACTTAATAAGTGGCGGGTGGAGCCCACTATAGATCCTCGATGCATCATTAGGTCTCATGAGACAAACTAGTGTCTTGGCACGGGGCCTTGAAAAAATCTTATTTTTGGTCTTGGCACGAGGCCTTGTCTACGTGGTTATGATAGTCTGGAATTATGCATTCTATCATTATGAAAGTGGTTATTGATATTGCATGTGATTATTCGACTAGTAGAATATCCATGTGAGTAAGTAAATGGAATTATTTAATTTTATTTTTGCCATATTATGCTAAAGTTCAAGTTTAAAAAGTCTTTTGTTTTAGTTATACATTGCCTTAAATGTTAATGTTTATTTATTAAAGCTTCTTCAATATTGTTATCCTTACTGAGCATCTGGGCTCACCCCTTTCAATGTTTTAATATTTTCTAGGATGTGAAGAAGTATTTTATGAATGACCTGCAGGGATAGTCATAAGAGGATATGAGTGTGGACTATGGAGACTATGTTATTGTAGTTTTTCACTTTATGATGTAATGTAACATTTATGAATGTATCTAGTGTTTCCAAGGCTACTAAACTAATCGGTCTTTCGAGACTTGATCTTTTGTGATCATGCCAATGTTACGCAATAATGCACTGACTCTGGGTAACTGGGGTCGGGGTGTTAGAAAATACATAACCTGACATGCATATTTTCACAATGTCATGGATTGTGATAACGAAAACCATGATAGGAAGGTCAATAAGACATTATGATGTATATGGGATTTCTTGTATTATAAGATAGAGAATATAAAATATTACTCAAATTGAAAGATATATTTATATTTTTATCATTATTAGATAATGATATTATGGTGTTTGAATGATTATGTTATTTCTTAAAATTTAAAATTACTATATAATGATGAATTTAATGTTATAAAGAATTGAGAGATTATGAAACATTGAAATATTAAAAAATTTATTAAATGTTTATGATATGTTTGGGAATCCAAGTATTTTATTTGTGTATCTATATAAATTGGTCCAATCCTTGTGAATCAAAATATAAATGAATTCATATGAGTGATAGAATCATAAGAAAATTATTTAGTCATAGATCTCAATTCGCACATCTATTTAACTAAAAAATTCTATCAGAGTATGAGTTCAAGATAATTCATTCTGAAGGTGTTAGGAGATTCACAAAAATTGTATACTATTATCTGATGGAGGAGTCTATTGATTTATTCTAAGGGATTTACATTAACCACATGTGATGACAAGGATTAATTATATATAAATACTGAATTGTGTTTTTTTTCATTTTCTTTGTTCAATTCCAAAAAAATGGATGGATATTTAGAAAAAGTTATTAGTTTTTATTTCAACTCAATGTGAACAAACATTTTTCACAACTAAAATCCAAAAATGTTATTGGAGCCTCATTTATTGTGTTTGCATAGAATTAGAAATGATCTAGAAAAATATTATTTCCCATAAGTATGGTTTTTATAAAAATGGTTCTGGTTTGTAGTTATTATCTAAACAATGATGTTGATTGAAATATGATTTTTTTGCTTTTTGATAATTTGAAAAATTACATCTTGGTTCAAAAAATGACCACATAAAATGTTTCCATAAAAACATATCACCATAAAAATAATTTTTATCATTGAAAATCATCAAAACTATCATGATTTATATGTATATTAGATTTATATTTTTAAAAACATGATGTGTTTGATAGAAACTACATATTCGTTTAAAAGTATTACTAATGAGGACTCCATAAAAAATGAATTCAGTAGAGGGAATATGTTATGATATTTATTTCATTTCCACATGTAGAAAACTATGCTTTGGTGAATGGAATTACATTAAGTGGTTTTATATAATGTATTTAAATTTTTGTATTTAATTTGTAAATGTTTATGATTTTAGTATCGAGCATTTATTTTGAAATTATATAATAATATATTTTTTTACAAATCAAAAAATAAATTCAAACACACAAATTTAATATGAAATTTTCCAAAATTAAAATATGAATTATTCATGTCAAATACCTTATTTTAAATTTTTTAAAACCAAACTAATATGGTATGGTATATTTGACTATTTTTCAAAATAAATATAAAATATATGATATAAAAGTAATATATCTTTATATATTAAGGAATGTGAAGAGAATATATTTTCTACATAATCATATACTTTAATATGAAGAAAATCATGTATTCTTTAGGTAAATGAGAAAGTACGAAGAGTCAAAGTTGAAATATAAAGGTAAATTGTTCATGAAAGTATGTTAAGGAATGTTCAAAAAATAACGTCTAAATTAATTTTTTTATTCTTTTCTAATTTATGATATATTCATAAATGTGCATCTCAGTTAATATATTTGAATTGTATATCTATTTAATTATTCCATGTGTTTTTATTATTCATAAATTTAATATGTTGTATTATTAATTTATATATGGTTTAGATTAAATTTTTTAAAATGGTTTTTTGTAATTTTATACAATTTATATATTTAATTATAAAAAAGGTTTGAAAAAATATTTAGTTTTATTCAAACAAGACTATTGTTTTTAGCCAATAAATTCAATAATAGAGTTTGGTTATGATTTATGAATGTTCAATTTTAAAATTGTATTTGGATTATTATGCCTCTTTATTATTGATCTTTGGTGAGTCAGACACCAGTTTAGACTTCCCACTAGCATGGGATGTTATGTTATGTTAAAGAAAAGTAGGGGTTTGTTACCTATTATACTATTATTACTAATATGTATATTTTGGTTTTATAATATAAACCTTTATGTGAAGTTTTTTTGTTTACCTAAAGACTGATATTCATTTATATATGTCTATATATTATTTGATTTTATTATTTGGTATGTAACACAAGTCATCAGTTGTATAAAATGTTATAAATTAATATATTTGGTATATATTAGTTTCATTGATGATAGTATATTGAAAAATAAATACTAGAATGGATATATATATTCGGAATACATATGATAAGATATTGAGTTAAAACTAAAACACTATTAAAATACGAAGTATGATATTCCTACTAGAGTGGACACTTTTCACGACCTTCATCATTCACTATGGGTATAAAGAAATAGTTGTCTATATTTTAGGCATAAAATTAATTAAATATAATAGAAAAAATATTTTAATAAATGGGTGTGAATTATGTATTCATTATATTAGGGTATTTTATTGTTTATTCAAAATATTACTCAAATGTAATCTTTAAGGATTGAATAGTATTTTTCATGAATTTCAAATGTCATACCCTATATTTTGTGTGTTAGATGATATAATGGTCAAGTAAGACCAGTAAAGCCTTTATTATTAATATAGAGGTTTGAAAAATGGTTACATATGAAAAACAAGGAGTTTTTCTTGGATGTTATAATTAAAATAGATCTTTTCCAAGTTATATCTTACTAACTATAAATTATTAAAGTCTAAAAATGAATAACATGGTCGATAAAGATGATATATAGGGGATTATCCTTTATTGAGGGACCCAGATATGTGGAAAAGACTCCTTTTATGATTAAATAAAAAATTCTAAATCCTTCACACAAATAAATAGAATACATGTATCATTAAAATTGAGTCACAAAGAGTATTGTGAGATTAAAATTGAACTATATAAGCATAACTAATGCTCACATATGTATTTCCACTTTTTAAAAATGAGGTTGGAAACATACATAAGAGAAAATTAATGTGATAAAAAACTGGGAGATTCTGAAGCCCTTGATAAATATAAAGATCCATCTCACATATATCAAATTACAAATGTAAGAAAAAAAATTAAATCTATAATTAATCTATCCAAATATTATTTTTCATATAATTATAAATCCATTTAAATTCTAATCCTAGAAAGATAAAGATAAATAAAATCATGGGTGTTGAAACCCATATAGATGCTTAATAAAAAATTAAGGAAGGTGTAGGAAATGAGGGAAGAATCTATGTATTCGGTATTTATCCATTGTAATGATAGTTTCCATATATTGTATTAGATGTTGTTTTTTGTTTATTTTTTATACTGCATTTTTTATACATTTGAATTTATTTTTAGTGTCATTATCATCTCTTAATTATTATCTCATACCCTCAATATGATAAGAGATTATACTGAGGAGTTACTCCCTAGAGGAAGTCAATTATCTCATAAGTCCCTTGTTTTTGACATGTTAACATTCATTTCTCTAAACTCTATGAATTTTAAGGGATGTCGAAGTGGGTCTTGCTCATAGTGTGTCTTAACTAAGTTTCCCATTTTCTTTCTTGTTTCTAAATATATTATACATCCATTCACATGAGGGTTATCATATTATGGAATCAATATTCTAGTGAATATTGAGATTCATTTGTAGAAAAATGAGTTTGGTGATTGACTCACACTTGATCAAGGTGTTTACATCACTCTGATTTAATAGAATATTGTATGTAGTACACTACAGGTCCATATGTTTATTGTATGTCTAAATTATTGATGTAACAAGGATTATTGTATGAATTATGAGAACCAAATCATAGAGTTACAGAGTAATTATAATTGAATAGAAATTACAGGGTATATAAGTTAATCTTCGAAGAATCCTCTTCGCATCAATGTTCTATCTTGTATACACACATAAAGGGATATATAAGATTAAAGGATACCTATATTAAAGTATCTAAAAATATTTTAATGTTTTACACTTTTCTAGAAATGTAAAAAAACTCAGATATAATTAAATCCATGATGGAAGTGGTGGGTGAATCCATGTCTAAGGATGAAGGTTGTTGTAAAGGATTTGGTGATATTCAGAGGAAGGGTCGAGAAGTCGTCCAATCAGTTTGAAGTATCCTTTAGACACTAGATAGCCTATTGTAGGACACCATCTAGCAAGTGGGGGGGGGATAGCTCGGTAACTATGTCTGACCATAGACAATTTGGTTGGGTTTTTAATGGGGTAAATTTAAAAAATTATGTCTTCATGTTTTAGGGGGTATACCCCTCCTTACTGATTTTTTGGTGCATGAACCCAGCCTTATACCCCCCCTCTTTCCTATTTATCCACCACTCTTTTTAGTGGAGTTTTGGTTTGTTTTACAATATATTTTAGAGATTCTTCTTATGTGTATTCCTTTTTCATTCTTCTTCTTTATTTTCATAAAATATTTTGCTCCACTCGGTTAGGTATCATAAGAAAATTACTCAGTAGAATGGTTGAATAAACCCTATATGATGACTCTTTTTGTGACGGTTAGCAATACAGGGTATTGGGATGATATATGCACATCATTCTTGAATGGTTTATTGTAATTATGTATCAATTCGGAATTTATAGTCATTTCTAAATAAAATTCATTTTAATAAGTGATGTAAATGGTGGTGTGTGCTGTGTATTTGGTTTATTGTAGGTTTTATGTGTTTTGGGGATGGATTAGACCGCATCTCTCAAAGATTCAATGATCTTGGGACACCTGATGAATTTTCTGTGAATATTTCTAGTTTTAGATAAATGTTTTAGTAAATTATAAATTCTATAATTATTTTTTGGGGCTTTTAAAGGTGAGTTAAGGTCTAGGGTGATCTACTGATAGTCTATGATACATGGATGGGATTAGGATATCCTTTTTGAGAATAAGAAAATATCCCTCGTGGATAGTTAAATGGAAATGTTGTGTAATTATTTAAGAGATCTGGATACTTGTCCTATAACTTGTTTCATGATATTTATATTCATCTGTATGGGTTTTATCACTACTAAGAAAACATTCCCTTTATTTAAATAAATCATTCAATTTAATTTAAATATTTTAATTCAACTTAAATTGTTAAATTGACATGATTATCTTATAAAAATGAGGGGAAAGTACCTAGGACACCATGGATATAGTGAACTAGATTGAGGCCTTAGTCACCAAGGGATGAGGCTTGGAATAATGGTGTGAATTGAAAGTTAATCCCCTTTATTGGTATTAATCTAGTGAATTGGGATAGATAATACATAGTATCCCTTACTTAGGTTCCCTTGAGTTTGATTGTCCATGGATAGTCGTATAATGAACCGTATCAAGCATCGGAGCCTTTAGGATTTAAGAGCTCAATATAGGTAAAATGATCCTTCACCCAAGACATATATATCCAAAGAGGATAATCCATAGGCAGGATGAACTTAGGTTGGGTGATCGTACCAACCTAAATAGACATGGAGACTTTGAGGGTGTCCATAACCCATCTCCCTAGATTTTTTTTTATTTGATGTATACAGTGAGGTTAGAACACCATGTATATTTATGTCTCACTAAAGAGCATGTTCCCCTCCAAGATATGGGTTATTAATTGAGACATGACTGGGATCCAGGACCTCAAGTGGCGTTTCACCATTTTTTGGGTAACATAGGGGACCCTAATGGGTTCCATAGTGATTTTACCCCAGAAATAGTGTATTTATTATTACTTAGTGGATCGGGGATGAACTTTCCACCATGTGCCTGAATTTTATTATTCTACTTTTTATGGTTATGATAACTTAAATTAAAACACCCTAATGGGTGGTTTTGAATACTTTGAATGGGGATAACATAAATACTCCATAAAGGTATGTTGTGAAAAATCCATATAGGAAGGCTTTTTATACCACTAGTGGGGATTCCAGGGATTTAGAGTTGGGGTTACTTTGGTTCCAGGGAGAGTAAGAAGTTCCTACCACATGCGAGCTATTGGTGAATGTATGGTCATAAATGGTAATGAATAGGGATTTCTAATGTTGTTATACCTTATATTTGTTATCTTTTGATAACTTTAGAGGATTTCAGTGGTTGTAATCAAGATTTTGAGATTTTATGGATCAACTTTCGGGGTCATTGCATACTCAGATAGAGTAGTGCCTAAATTGTGAAACTCAAAGAGATCCTACCCATTTTTTATCATGTATACCGTGGTGATTTTATTACCTAGGTAATTAACAATATATACATGGATAAAGGATTCCCAGTTTGTTTTATGGTTAGTACAAACATTATGACATGGTTAGAGAAAATCTAACACTATCCGAAGCAATTATTTTTTGATAGGGGTCAATAGACTAAGGATCATCTATGGTTATTGTTTATTTATTTATTTCCATTAGTTTATTTATTTATTTAGAGAAAATCACATGCATATATCACTTCATTTTCGGTATGTATTGGACTAAGTTAGTAGTTCCTTACAATGTTTAATAATCACTCCCTATTTGGGCCTCCATTTCAAGTGGGAACTTGAGTTGTCACTCACATTGGTTTCAATAATAGGTTTGGTAGAGGCCTTGGTTTGATGAGTGGGATAGCTCATGTGTTTACATGGATATTTTAATGTACATTGTATTAGAGTTACAGTGGAGCCATTTTATTTTATTTATTCTATATATGTGATTGGACATGTATGCGATCATGTTTATATGACAACATGCATATGACCTAAACCATCGTTGAAGCCGGTCAAAGTTTAATATTTATATTCCTACTAACTACAGTATATGTGGCAAGCAAGGTCGAACCCACAGAGAAGACGAATTTGACCACTATTCTTCTAAAAACTTACAAAAAATCCTACTGTTGTCAGTAGTGGAATAGATTTTCTATTTCTTTTATATATATTTTTTAATATTTTTGAAATTGTACTCTACTAAAATACTATAGTCTTTTTTAGTTTTTGTTCTAAACTATTATGAAACAAGAAACAGACTAAGAAAAGTAAGAAATAGAGATATAAAATGCTGAAAGTGAACAATCAAGTAAATTGATCGGGGAAAAGTCTCCATTATACTGGTTTAATAGGTATTCCAAATCACTTTAAAGTTATTGCCTTGAAATGCCATAAAAAGAGTGACTTGTCTCCATCACCAAGAGTTAAGTCACACAGGATGATTGATTTTGGAGTTCACCACTCCAAAACAAATTAGTTGTGAAAAGTTTGAAAAGATAATGACAACAGGATGAACTCGTCGTAAGTCCCGAAGCATTTGTGAGTTGATTATTTTTTTAAGATGTTTCCACGATCAATCTAGTCGATTTGATTGTGGAGTTGTGAAAATTAAGTACTAGTGGTGAAAAGAAACTGAATGAACTCATCATTAATCTCGTCGATCTTTACTGAATTCAGTGAATTGATTAAGTGATATGAGAATTAAAAGTAACTAGTAGAACTTCAATTCATCCCCGAACTAAAAATTTAGCTAACTAATATATTATTAATTATCACTAACTCGATTACAAAAGTCATTCAATTATAGAGGAAGATATTTAAAGGAAAACAGAGGAAGAAAACTCCCTCTTCTCACATCAATACTGCTGCTCCTGGCCCTCGGAACTCCGAAGAGCGGCTCTCTGAGAATTGCTTCAGGTACTCTGCTCTGCTCCGAGACTGGTGTGTTCGTCGAGTGAGTGTGTCTCGGTGAATGAATGCCCCCTACAAAATATGCTGCTTGCTCTGCTTGATTATCATATATCATCTGCTACACGTCACTGCAACATCTTCCACCGACTTCAAAAGTTCTTCACCCATGCACTGCAAAAATTTGCGTTTTTTGGCGACAAGCACGTCGCACTAGAATTTCCCTCATAACTAACTCCCACTGAGTTATTTGAATGTACTTGGACATGTTTTTGTCTTTTGAATAAACCTTCAAAATTAAATAAGCAATACAAGTAAATAAATAAGGACTCAAGAAAGAAAAAATATTATTATTAAAGTTAAATGTAATTTTTAATCGTTAATAATTAACTAAAGTTAATTAATAAATATCTTAATTGATGATTATTATTAACTATTATATAGTTATTCACTTTGGTAAAACATAAATAAATTAAAAAGTTGTTAATTTATATTAAGTTAATATAATTAATAAATTTTTTAGTTTAACATTTTTAACTAATTTATTAAAATTTGACAACATGAATAAATAAGTAATTAAGATAATGTTTTAGATTGTATTAATAATTTCATTATTACTAATTAAAAAATTTGTTTTCTAGATTAATTCATTAATTAGTTAATTTTAGTTTAATAATTAGAATTAAAACTTAAGTTTTAAATATTTTTAAATTAATAAGTATATTACATAGTTTATTTATAATTATTTTTAATTAAATATTTACTAAAATCAGTATATTAATTTATTATAAACAATTATTATAAATTTAGTTTAATATTTTAATTTATTATTTATCTATTTAAATTATAATTGTTTAAGTTATAACTTTAATAAATTTTATTATACATTTGACTTAATAAAGTTACTTTAACTTTAACTTTGTTTTACTTTATTTTTACCTTACTTGTTTTATTCTTCTTTTTTAATTTACTTTAATTATTACTTTTATCTATTATGAATTATTTATTTATTTATTTCTATCTTCTTCTTCTTCCCCTTTCTCCACGGTGCACAGGAGGAGGCTTCTTCCTCCTTTGAACAGGCGGCGGCTCAGCGGATGTCCTCTTCTCCAAGCTGGGCGGCGGCTCTCCTCTGTTGGAGCTCCATGCAGCGGCGGACCGACCTCCCTCAGACTCCCACGACAGCGCGGTTTTTTCGAACAGCAAGTGCGATAACAGCAACACCCCACCAAAACAGTGATGGTGAGAGGTGAAACCGATCCCTGTGTCGGTAGAAGGAAAAAGAACTATCGGTCAGCGATGAAGAAATGAGAGACCGATGGTGTTTACAAATAAATCGGTGTGTCACGACACACCGATAGTTATAGAAAAACTTAGGTGTGACATAAAATGTTAACCATTAATTTAAAGAAGATAATAAAATTGTAAGACATTAATTAATTAACACAAAAGATAACGAAATTGTTTAAGATTAAATAATTAACTGTAGCATAAGACTGACTAGATTATTTAACAAACTAAAAATAAAGTTAACTTAATTAACTAAGACTATAATTTTTAAGATTAATTAAATATATGTCTAAACAAAAGCAAAACACCTACAATTAATTAACTACAAACAAATAATTAAAAAAATTAGAATTAACTAGAGTTATTAAACAACAAGTTTAATTAATTAGATGCTAAAATGAAAGTTAACATTAAAAACATATTATTTTATTAAACATTAACTTAAACTTGTTTACATAAAAGAACAAATGAACCGGTTAAAAATTAGAGTTAATTTATTTAAATAAATCAGAATTAAATGGTAAAGTCTTAAATTAAAAACTTGATTAAATTAAAGAAAATAAAAATCACAGATAATTAAAGAATAAACATTTAAAATTATAAACCAGATTAAGATTATTAAACTAAAAAGTAATTTAATATATTTTGAATAATTAGAAAGACTATAAAAAGGGCTAAAAACACATATTTAATTATAAAAAATTATTAATTAACAAATGTAGTGATAAAATTACAAAAGTTCCATTATTTATTAAAAAGTATAAAAATAATTAATTAAATTGATAAAAATTAAATAAAAGATGTGGAACAACTATGTAAAAATAGAGCCACCTCAAATTTCCCCACAATTAAGCATTGTTTGTCTTCAAACAATCCCATTTTTTATTATCATTGAGAAATAGAAAAAAAAATGTTTTTATTATATTGCTCAAAATGTAACTTGTCAGAACATTCAACAAAGGAGTTAAAAAATGTGAAAAGTCTTTGAAATGAATTACTCATATGACTCTTTCCTATAATAAAATACTCACTGGTAATTAAGAACAAAAAGACCATCCATAAAAGAATATGTCATGCCTCATATGTGATACAACTTAATGACTCAGTTCAATCCAATATCAGGTTCTAAGTCCAAGAATGATATGAGATAAAATATCAATGGAATTATTACCTTAACCAAGGAACTTTGTACTTTGACTTTTTCACCTAGGTTCCAAAAACAATTAATTTTTTTGGTGAATATCCTCAATGACACAACCTAAATGATATCCTTATAAACCAATTGTCTCTTTCTTCATTTGGTGTTCATCATTCCCCTCACCCTAATGAGCTCATTTTTGACCGTAGACACTTTATTTATTTATTCTCAATCCATGTATCATTGTGCTGAGCACTATCTAATGCACTTATTCAGGGTGAACAGAGGGCTTAAAGTAAACAGTAACGCACACAACATCTAGGGTCTTAGAGACTCATCGTGGGATCCCAGATGCCCAAATTACTCCAGTTTAAAAAGATTTATATCAAAAATCATTTACAATGGCTCATTAAAGCAATTAATTTTAATATTTAAAAAAAAGAAAGAGGCCCCTAGAATAAGAATCAAACTTCCAGTTCCAAAGGGCATGACCATAACTCCATAAACATGTAACCCATATCACTTTCAGAAGCAGGTCCTAAACCAAATTTCCATGAAATCACTAAGCAAGATCACTCACCAATCATCCAAACTCATTAATTTCAGACTTAATGCAGTTCTTATCTACCAGTAAGGACTTCTCCGAAGGCAAGACCCAATTGAGAAAAGTGTAAAGCCTAAAATTATGCAATAATTTTGAAAAAAATTTAAAATTTGTTACAAAAAGTATGAAGTTGTAGTGGAAATTAATGGACTTCCAATTAATCATAGATTATCACAGTCAAGAATTGACCCCCTCCCCCACACTTAAAACCCATATTTGTCCCCAAAGTTGACTTCTAAATATGAAGAAGAATAATTTGACAATTAAGGTTCAAAACAGATTTTCAATAAAGCAGATTTATGACATGTATAAAGGGTCTCATTGAAGTTCAAAAATTTAGTTTGGCACAATAAATAAATAATCAGCAGGTTCATATCCAAGTATATACATTATCATTTATTCCAGTAACACAAAGTTTTCATTATAGCTCAAAAGTAAAGTAGATAAAGTTCATGAAAATCATCCCAACATTATTCAGATTTATAAGAAAAGCAACATGACCCCCCCCCCACTTGATTTCAATTAGTGAAAAGATTTTAATAACAATGAAATTCAGTTTCCAGCAAAGTGGAACATGAATAATTTATGCACAACATAGTGACATGTAGAAGAATTTTAAAAGATATGTAGTATAATTTCAGAAGATATGTAGCAGAATTTCTAAAACAAGCATCATTTTTTTAGTAAGCAGAATTTTTCTAGCAAGCAAAACATGCAGCAGATTTTTTTCTAAAGAATTAAAGAGAAGAAAAATGAAACAAACATTAACAGTAATATACTTCCCTGACTAGGTTTTTCATTATTCCATCAGTATAAGAATTTCACTCCTTAAATGACACATCATCATCATCCTAAAAACACAAATCATGAAAACCAGGAAGAAAAACTACCAGAGACAGAGCACACAGAAAACAACAAAACATCGCTTTATTCATCACAAAACATTGCAAAAAATGAAAAAAAGGAGCATGGGTTGAATTCCATGAAGCAATGAATTTACAGTCCTCAGTTAGACTTTATTTAATCAAATTTTTTTATTTATTAACAGAAAAATCATGGGTTGCCTCTCATGCAACGCTAGATTTATGATCCCCAGCTGGACTCAATTTCCCTAGATATTTATATCCATTATCATTTATTGGAAATGAATTATTAATTATGTGAACCTCACTATTATCTAAAGATTCAAAAATAGGATCAACTAATATATTCTCATCTACAGTACCAAACAATATTCTCAAAAGTTCTTTTAACAAAACAATTGCTAATATACTGTCCAGTCCATTTTGTCCTCCAAAGACCACTTCCTCAGCTCTAAAAATTTTCAACAACTTAAAAATAAAGTCAATAAATTGAACAGTAATACTGACATGGATTCCCCCACACATAGAGGTCAGCTCTAACCTAGAATTAGAAAAACAAACATCAGAAAATTCTTCAGTATTTTCATTGAATGTTCCCGGCACAACTTGCAAAAAAGATAATTCAGAAAACTCTCAGAAGAAGGAGTCATATTCAGGTTCCAACAGGTGGTACCCAATGTCCAGAGATGAATCAAATTATGTGAATCTTTCAAGTTCAGGTTGGAAGTCATTACAATCAACATCAAATTTATCAAGAAAGAATGTTCTCAGAAAATACAATTGCTCATAATGGGCACAGTTTAGTTTTTCATCAGGACTCATACTAGAAATTTCTCCAACTTTAGAAAACCTTAGACAATCGACATCATAAGGAAATCATTCAAAAATGGGATGAGTAAGTTTAGGAAAAGATTGTGACTCACTCTCTAGAATGGGTTCCTGGGAATGATTTTTCTCATCTAGAGGAAGGAGTGGGACAAGAATAGAAGCTTGAAGAAAAGTTTTTATAGGCTGGGGAATCAAAATCTCTGTGACCTCAAGAGGAAAAGAACCATACTCAGCTCGGACCTCAATTTTAAAACATTTATTCTCAGCAACATCTATCAAATCACAACCAACCACATGTTGAGGCTTTTCAAACACTAAAAACTCATCCACATCATCAATGTCTTGAAGAGTGAGTTTCCCCTTGGACACATCTATGATAGCACCATCTATAGCAAGAAAAGTTCTCCATAAGATGATTGGGACTTTTTCATCACACTCCATATCTAAGATAAGGAATTCTGTGGGTAGTGTCAGTTTTCCTACACTCGCTAATAGATCATCCACCCTCCCTGAAGGGTGTGTGAGTGACCTGTCAGCAAGTTGAAGAAAAACAGAAGTTCATTGCAAGTCCCTAAGACCCAAACTTCTAAACAGGGAGTACGATATAAGATTGATGCTTTCCCCTAAGCCGCACAAACAATTAAGTTTCTCACTTTCTCCAATTTTGCATTGAATAATGAAGCTTCCAGGATATTTAAATTTTGGAGGTAACTTTTTTAACAAGATCGCACTACATTCCTCATTGAGATTAACTTTATCTAACTTCTTCCAATCATTTTTATGTTTTAGAAACCTTTTAGTAAACACAACATATGAAGGGATTTTATCTAAAGCTTCTACAAATGGAATGTTAATAATAATGTTTCGAATCATTTTAAGAAAACTCAAATAATCAGGTTCATTATTCTTCTTCACTCTTTCAGGGAAGGGAATGGGAGGGGCATAATTTATAAGAACAAGTTGATTATTCTCCTTCTCCTCAATTCCATTGTTTTTATTTTCTTCTTTAATTAACTCCAACTTCATTTTCCTGGGTTCTTGAACTTTTTCAAGTGAAAATTCAACATTCTGTTCAGGTTGAAAAAAGCTTTCCATATTCCCAGATTCCATTTCAAGCATATTTTTCTTTCTGGATTCAGTTTTTTCATCAGTTTTAGTTTTCCCAGAGTGAAGCTTAACTTGTTCTTGGGTTTGAAGGCCAGATCTAGTGGTTACATCCATGATATTCTCTCTTGGATTAAGAATTGAAGTTTGGGGAAGCTTTCTCTTTCCATTGTCGCCTTAATCCTTAGATATTTGAATTATTTGATGTTCTAAATTGAGAATCTTACCATATGTTTCCTTCTTAAATGAACTGATTTCTCCCAAAACTTGTTGTAATAGTTGCTTTAACTCCCCTTTAGAATTAGAATATTCAGCCCCATATTGATTTGAGTTAAAAAATTTAGAGTGTGATTGGTAGTTAGGGGAAGTGGTCTATTTTAGGACACCTTGTTCATTACTAGACAAGTTTGGGTGATTTTGATAACTAGAAGTGTACTGATTAGAGTATTAATCATTTTTCCCTTGGTTCCTCATTCTAAAATCCACAAATTTAGAACTCTCATCGAACTGGACAGAGATATCAAAATTAAGACAACATGTATGAGTGTGACCGAACATCCCGCAATGATTACATTGCTCCCTTAGGACCCTATCACTAACAATAAAAGCCAGATAATTGTCTTCACCTCTATGGATGACCCTTTTCCTAGAACTCTTGTGTGGAGATTTTTGAGCAAGCTTGTCATACACAAGTTTTAGCTCATCAGTAGTGGAGTCAGAAAAATCACCCCCACAGAATTGGTCAACTAAAATTTGGTTGTAAGGGGTGAGATCATTATAGAAAGTCTTTATGAGTAGATGGGGAGCAAATTGGTGATTGGGAATTTGTCTAAGGAGACTTCTAAACCTATCTCATGCCTCATGAAATAACTCTTCATCATCCTGGACAAACCCATTAATTTTATGCCTAATCTTAGAGGTGGTGTTCCTAGGATAGAATTTTGATATAAAGGCAGTAAACACCTCTTCCCAGGTCTCAAAAATTTCATCATCTCAGTTCTGAAACCATGTCCTAGCCTTCCCCTTCAGACAAAATGGAAACATACTCAATCTAAAATCCTCCTCACAAAGCTCTCTTAGAGGTATTTGTTGTACAGAACTATAGAACTCTCTAATGAACTCAAGGGAATCCTCTACTGAAAGACCATTGAATGAAGGAAGTTGAGAAAGGTGAGGTTGCTTAATTTCATAGTTCCTAGACCTAAGGGTCAACCTAATACAAGATGGGTTACTTGATACTATTGGAATTTGAAACTCCCTATGTCTAGGTAATTGATGGGCTGGAACTATGGGTTGTCGCACATTCATGTTTTGATCAACTCTATTATCATGATTCTCCATTACAATGTTTTTAGGAGTAGTTAAATGTTTGTCTAATTCTGAGTTTGAAGACTCTAATGTAACAATGAATTATCTTGTGCAAATTCAAAGTGTAATAACAGTTCAAAATAGCACAACAGTAGAACTGATAGAAGTTCAACAATACAAGAAACAGTAGCAATTCAGTAGTAAATGAAATAGATTTTTTTTATAGTTTTATTTTTTTCTTCAATTTTTATTTTTGATGTTTTTTTTATATGATTTTTGTATATTTTTTTAGAAAAAATAAAGGCTCATGCCTTCCCCAGAAACGGCACCAAAAACCTGACCTAAAACATCGTTGAAGCCAGTCAAAGTTTAATATTTATATTCCTACTGACTACAGTATATGTGGAAAGCAGGGTCGAACCCACAGAGAAGGCGAATTTAACCACTATTCTTCTAAAAACTTACAAAAAGATCTCACTGTTGTCAGCAGTGGAATAGATTTCCTATTTCTTATATATATATATATATTTAATATTATTAAAATTGTACTCTAATGAAATACTACAGTCTTTTTGAGTTTTTGTTCTAAACTATTATGAAACAAGTAACAGACTAAGAAAAGTAATAAACAGAGATATAAAATGGTGATAGTGAACAATCAAGTAAATTGCTCGGGGAAAAATCTCCATTCTACTGGTTTAATAGGTCTCCCGAATCACTTTAAAGTTATTGCCTTTCACTACCATAAAAAGAGTGACTTTTCTCCCCTTCCAAGAGTTAAGTCACATAGGCTTATTGATTTTTGAGTTCACCACTCCAAAACAAATCAGCTGTGAAATGTTTGAAAAGATAATGACAACAGGAAGAACTCGCCGTAAGTCCCGAAGCATTTTTGAATTGATTATTTTTTTTAAGATTTTTCAACGATCAATCTTATTGATTTTATTGTGGAGTTTTGAAAATTATGTACTAGTGGTGAAAAGCAATTGAATGAACTTAGCATTAATCACGTCGATCTTTATTGAATTTAGTGAATTGATTAAGTGATATGAGAATTAAAAGTATCCAATAGAACTTCAATTCACCCCTGAACTAAAAATTTAGCTAACTAATATATTGTTCATTATCACTAACTCGATTACAAAATTCATTCAATTACAAAGGAAGAGATTTAAAGGAAAACAGATGAAGAAAACTCCCTCTGCTCGTATCAATACTGCTGCTCCAGGCCCTCGGAACTCCGAAGAGAGGCTCTCCGAGAATTGTTTCAGGTACTCTGCTCTGCTCCGAGACTGGTGTGTTCGTCGAGTGAGTGTGTCTCGGTGGGACCCCACAAAATATGCTGCTTGCTCTGCTTAAGTATCATCTGTCATCTGCTACACGTCACTGCAACATCTTCCACCAACTTCAAAAGTTCTTCACCCACGCACTGCAAAAATGTGCGTTTTTTCGCGACAAGCGTGTCGCATTAGAATTTCCCTTATAACTAACTTTAGCTGAGTTATTTGAATGTACCTCGACATGTTTTTGTCTTTTGAATGAACCTGAAAAATTAAATAAGCAAGACAAGTAAATAAATAAGGACGCAAGAAAAAAAAAACGATTATTATTAAAGTTAAATGTTATTTTTAATCGTTAATAATTAACTAAAGTTAATTAATAAATATCTTAATTGATGATTATTATTAACTATTATATAGTTATTCACTTTGGTAAAGCATAAGTTAATTAAAAAGTTGTTAATTTAAATTAAGTTAATATAAATAATAAATTTTTTAGTTTAACATTTTTAACTAATTTATTAAAATTTGACAACATGAATAAATAAGTAATTAAGATAATGTTTTAGATTGTATTAATAATTTCATTATTACTAATTAAGAAATTAGTTTTCTAGATTAATTCATTAATTAGTTAATTTTAGTTTAATAATTAGAATTAAAACTTAAGTTTTAAATATTTTTAAATTAATAATTATATTACATAGTTTATTTTTAATTATTTTTAATTAAATATTTACTAAAATCAGTATATTAATTTATTATAAACAATTATTATAAATTTAGTTTAATATTTTAATTTATTATTTATCTATTTAAATTATAATTGTTTAAATTATAACTTTAATAAATTTTATTATACATTTGACTTAATAAAGATACTTTAACTTTAACTTTGTTTTACTTTATTTTTACCTTACTTGTTTTATTCTTCTTTTTTACTTTACTTATATTATTACTTTTATCTATTATGAATTATTTATTTATTTTTTATATCTTATTCTTCTTCCCCCTTTCTCCACAGCGCACAAGAGGAGGCTTCTTCCTCCTTTGAACAAGCGGCGGCTCAGCGGATCTCCTCTTCTCCAAGAAGGGCGGTGGCTCTCCTCGGCTGGACCTCCTTGCAGCGGCGGACCGGCCGCCCTCAGACTCACAAGAAAGCGCGGTTTCTCCAAACAGCAAGTGCGGAAATAGCAGCACCCCTCCTTCGAAGCAGCTGGTCCGACGGCCCCTCAGCTCCAGCAATGCTCCCAACCTCCACCAGCCCAGGCGGCGGCTCACACCCTTCAGCGGCAAACAGCAGTCTTCAGCAAGATACACCTCCAGCGGCGGCTTTCTACAGCGATCTCCTCGGCTTCAATCAGAGTGGAGGCGGCTCAGCCCTAGCGCAACAATGGTGTGTCGTGAGAGACTGATGGTGTTTACAAAGAAATCGGTGTGTCACGACACACTGATAGTTATAGAAAAACTTTGATGTGACATAAAACGTTAACCATTAATTTAAAGTGGATAATAAAATGGTAAGACTTTAATTAATTAACACAAAAGAGAACTTAATGAAATTGTTTAAGATTAAATAATTAACTGTAGCCTAAGACTAACTACATTATTTAACAAACTAAAAATAAAGTTAACTTAATTAACTAAGACTATAAATGTTAAGATTAATTAAATAAATGTCTAAACAAAAGCAGAACACCATCAATTAATTAACTATAAACAAAAAATTAAAATAATTAGAATTAACTGGAGTTATTAAACAACAAAGTTAATTAATTAGATGTTAATATGAAACGTAACATTAAAAACATATTATTTTATTAAAAATTAACTTAAACTTGTTTACATAGTAGAACAAATGAACCAGTTAAAAAGTAAAATTAATTTATTTAAATAAATCAGAATTAAATGGTAATGTCTTAAATTAAAAACTGGATTAAATTAAAGCAAATAAAAATGACAGATAATTAAATAATAAACATTTAAAATTATAAACCAGATTAAGATTATTAACCTAAAAAGTAATTTAATATATTTAGAATAATTATAAAGACGATAAAAAGGACTAAAAACACATATTTAATTATAAAAAAGGATTAATTAACAAATATAGTGATAAAATTACAAAAGTGCCATTATTTATAAAAAAGTGTCAAAATAATAAATAAAATTGATAAAAATTAAATAAAAAATGTGGCAAAACTATGTAAAAATAGAGTCACATCAGCATACATCCTCATTTCAAATTATTATTGTTTGGGTGTTTTACCTATTCTAAATACTTTGGTTATTTTAAATTATGTATGATACATGTTTATTTATTTTGTGATTGTGTACTCTAATATAGGGGTATAGTCTCCTCACACCACCACCATAAACCTATGATGCTATTCGGCAGCCTCTTGGGTATGAGGGCGCCTGCCTGGGGTCACACAGTAACCAATATAATTACTATTTAGATTGTTCTGCTAGAGAATGTTACAATATCAATATGAGAAATCTTAAAAAAATTAGTTATTCCTCTAATAACCAAGTCACATGGAAGATTATCTTCGAAAGAGAATGATGGAAAGAATCGTGGGAACTAAAACCAATATTTATGTTTAATGGTGATATTGGGAATATGGGTAAAGTATAAGAAATATCATTATATTCAATCATTATTCATTTTAATGTCATTTCACTTATGACTGATTAGCTTTATCTTTTAGTTTGTATTCCTAAATTCATTTTGTTGAATTGATGTTTGGTTTTATTCTCATCTTTCAACTATGATCTCCTAGGTTAACCCCTTGTGTTAGTCGCATGAGGAATCCATGTACCTCTAAAGTTCTTCAGCCTTACTATATTTATTTTCCATTCCAATTATATGATAATTCATATATATTCCAAAGTGGAGGTTTGTGATAGGGATATCAGTCCCGAAAGGTATAAGATATAGAACTACAAGAGGGGTTAATTTTAGTATAATGAAAATCTAAACAATTTCATCCCACTAATGTGTATGATGATCAACTAATGTAATCATCATGTTGTAACGTCCCAGTTTTGGGTGCCGCCCGATGGTTCCCTGTACCTGATTGGTCACATGGCCCCAAGAACATTTCCCCAAATGTAAGAAGCTACCGACCAGTAGTGGGGGCCTTAGGTGTGATAGTGGGGACACTATTACCTCATTGGAAGAGTGTAGAGTGGAATAACAATAAGAAACAACAACAAAAGAAGTAATACCATACAATAAGAAAACAACAAAATAATGAATGTAATAAACAACTAAAACATATATATAAAAAATGATGCACATCACAAGTGTCTAGGAAAGCATCCAAACAAGTTACAATGCTGGAATACAATACTAAATCCAAGTACAATGGAATACAAGTAAACAACTCCAGCAGATCACAAGCCTCAGCTTGGTCCCATGCCCTCCATCTCCACAACATTCAAGAACCTGAAGTAGAAGGGTTCTTGGCCTTATATATACCTGCAAAAATATAATCTGTTTGGGCCCAAAAGCATGACCCAAATAGGGTTTGAGACAAATCCTAGTAGGCATCCACCCAATGATCGATGCCTAACTTTCAGTGAATTTATATGACATGAAAAATGAAAAATAAAGGAATAAACAAGTACTCAAAAGTAAACTATCCTATAGTTTCAACTACATTCATTTACATTATCAATGATTCATCCAAACAAATACAAGGAAACACATTGGAATAGTCTACATAGCCTAACCCCTCTTGTTCAACTAAACATTCAGAAGTAACCCTCTAGGAATGTTCACACAGCCTAACCATTCTAGTTCAACTTATACAAAAAAGATATAATGACCCACTGGCTAAGTTCACACAGTATACCCCCTTTGGTCTCGTGCAAACAAATACTCTCTAAGGAAGAAATCACCATAAATCCCCCCTATAGTCTTTTAACGATAAACTACACACTCTATGGGGAAGCACTCAACATCAATTCCCCCTTGTGGTCTCGTAACATTAACTATAGACACTCTGAGGGATCAATCAACGTCGACCCCCACTATGGTCTCACATCATGAAAAGTACAACATAAAATCTGGGGAATCCCTCAACGTCAATTCCTTTTATGGTATCACTACACCAGGTTCCCACAGCCCTATGTAAAGTAATCGTACACAATGATATTCAACAGATAAAGTAAATAATAAATACTACTTGGACAAAAAGATACATGGCATTACACAAGCATGTCAGATAATATCACTCCATCCTAACAACAGTAGGCATGGAACACAGAGTAGCCTAATAAGAAATTCTAGACCCAGCCACCAATATCTTATCAAACATGGTAAAATAAATCCATAGCAAGTTAAATAACCCTATTTAAAATAAAAAACCCATACTCAAGAAAACATGGCACAGTAGGAATTCAGATGGTTGAATTCCCTAAAAATGAAATACACTTAACTAGGGTATTAGGCACTTTTGGCATATATAATTCAAATAAAATATATGTAAAGGAACAAACCGCCAACCTTGACGTTGTACGATCAATATAGTTGATCCTTATTTTCTAATTCAACCATGAATGTCGTAGATCTACAAAAACCTCTAAAACATTCAACCATGGAAATCTCATGAAAGAGGAGGAATCAAGAGATGGGGCTTTAGAAGAAGGAATAACTCATTCATGTGATTCCAACACAACCGACAGTGTTTGATTCAGATCACATACGGTCGATCGGGGGCTCAGAGAAGAATCGGTGATATTCGGTCGCTCCTGGACTAGACGGATCCAAAAGAAGTTTTTTTTGTAAAATAAGCACGACCCCAGCCTGATATAACAATTAAAAATAAAAATACACAGAGTGTTCCCTTAAGACACATGGTGTGTATAGGCCTTTACCGGGCCCTACCTTAAGCGGCCCTACAATGTAGTCACATGGTCATGTGTGTGGCCGTGACACGACCAAACACGGCTGGGACTCGGTGCCAGAGTACACAGCATGTACAAGTAAGTACACGACATGTAAAATTTTCCTTCTTACCCTTTTTTTTCAAAAGCTACATGGAAACAAGACCCATGCATGAAAAGAAGATTCGGGTTCTTACAAACTTCCCCCCTTAAATCATCCCTGAATTTCCCTAGCAAGGCGACGATGAAGAAGACTCCTCAAACCTCTCCAGCCACTATGATTGTACATAGGCCTCCCTCTCCCATGTCTCATCCTATACACGCCCGTTTTTCCATCGCACCTATACCATAAGAATAGACCAGCCAATGAGAACCTTCACGCTCTGATCAAAAATCAAGATAAGATGTTCCTCAAATGATGTGTCCACCTTTGTCTCAACCTCCATTGGTTAAAAAACATGAGACGTGTCTAAGAAGTAATGTCATAGCTAGGAAACATAGAAGACGTCTTGCATATCCCGGTACCTCTGAGGCAACTGCAAATGATAGGCAACCAACCAGACTCTCTCCAAAAACTCAAAAGGCATGACATATCTCAGCGAAAGCTTATCCGGTTTCCTAATACTCTTTTATCCCTACCTCAGTACGACACATAGAAAAACCAGATCTCCAACTTTGAACTCCAGAGGTCATCTCCAACGATTAGCATAAGGCTTTTGTCATGACTGTGTAGTAGTCATCCTCTTCCGAATTATCTATATCATCTCTGTGGTCTCCTGGACAAGATGAGGTCCCAGCATAGCTGGCTCTCCTGCCTCCAGCCAACATAGGGGTGATCTTCATGGCCTACCGTAAAAAGTCTCATAAGCTACCACTTGAATAGTTGCCTGAAAAATATTATTGTAGGAAAACTCCACTATAGGTATGTTCTTCTCCCAATAACCTTTATAATATTGTACACATGGTCGAAGCATGTCCTCCAGCACCTAAATCGTACGCTCGGACTGGCCATATTTTTGGGGATTGTAAGCTGTACTCAGAATTACATGTGTTCCAAAAGCCCTATATAGTACCTTCCAGAACTAAGAAGTAAAACATGCATCCCTATATGAAACGATGGAGTGCAGAACCCCATGTAAACATACAATCTCTTGGATGTACAACCTTCCCAGATCATCAACACGGATGGTCTCCATGATTGGTAAAAAGTGTACAACCTTCATGATTCTGTCAATGACAACCCAAACTGCATCATTCCCTTTAGGCGACTTTGGAAAACCTGTCATGATGTCCATCACGACAACATTACACTTCCACTCAGGAATGGGCAACTGCTGCAAAAGCCCTATTGGTTGATGATGCTCTTCATTCACCTGTTAATAGGTGGAATACCTCATCAAGAAACCAGAAACATCTCTCTTCATTCCTGGACACCAATATTGACGGTGTAGATCTTCATACATCTTGGTAACACGAAAGTGAACTTCCCAAACTAATGAATGAAAATCCCGTAACAGCTCCTTGCGTATGTCTGCTGACACTAACACATGCCCATGAAAATGCAAGATCTCATCCTTGACTATTGTCCATCCAGGAATAGGTTCCTCTCCTGACACACTCTCCCATAGGAATTGGCCTTCAGAATCTAATATCTTCCTCATTTTAACTTTTTCAAGTAGAGTAGAGGTAACATATATTGAAGAAAGAAACATCTGCCCAAATCTATTGTGCTACTCCAAATGCATCTCATAAAACAGAGCGATAAGCTACCCCACACTGCTAGTCTCCTGAACTGCCAATATCTGAGTCCTCTTGCTCAATGCATCAGCCATTGCATTTCCTATCCCAATTGTGTAGAAAAGATCAATGTCAAAGGACTAAAGGTACTCAACCCACCATCATTGACTCAAATTCAGATCACCCTGATTGAAGATGTAATTAAGACTTTTATGGTTAGTGAAAACCACAAAATTCTCTCCCAATAGATAATGTATCCAATAAAATAAATGATGAATGACTATAGCCAACACAAGATCGTGTGTCAGATAATTCTTCTCATGTGGCCTCAACTACCGAGACTTGTAGACAATGACCCCTTCCCCCAGTATAAGTAATGCTCCCAGCCTGATACCTGATGCATCATATAAAACAGTATAACTCTTTCCCAGCTCTGGAAAAACTAGGATCAGTGCTGAATTCAACTTTCCTTTCATATCCGAGAAGGCTGAGTCATATGAATCTATCTACAGGTACTTCACCCCCTTCTTAGCTAGGCCCGTTAGTGGCGCTGCTAAGCATGAAAAGTCCTACATAAAATTTTTGTAGTAACCATCCACCCCTATAAAACATAGTACCTCTAAGACTTTATTTGGATTCTCCCAAGAAACTACTACTCTCACTTTCTTTGGGTCTACAAATACTCCTATCTCTGAGATAACATGACCCAAGATGTGAATCTGGTCCATCCAAAAGTGGCACTTGGAGATATTAGAATATAACTAATGCTCCCTCAGTGTACTCAAAACGATCTTAAGATAGGTAGCATGTTCATTCCGAGTGTGAGATTAAACCAAAATATCATCCATGAGAACTACCAAAAAGGCATCCAGGTTTGGATGAAAAACATGGTTCATCAGTGCCATAAAACTTCAAGCTCTTTAATGAGACTGAACAACATAACCCCATACTTGTATAGACGACACCTGCTCCGAAATGCAATAAGAGGTATATCATATGGTCTAACACACAAATGATGATAACAGGATCTCAAGTCAATCATAGAAAACATTTGGGATCCTCAAAGATGATCAACAAGATGATCAATCCTTAGTAAGGGATATCGGTTCTTGACCATCAACTGTTCCATCTTCTGATAATCCACACAATGTTGGAGGGTACCCTCGGCCTTTTTTTCAAACAGTACATGCGAACCCCTAGGAGAAGTACTGAGTCAGATGAAACCCTTTACATGTAACTCCTCTAACTACTTCTGAATCTCCTAAAACTCTTGTGTATCCATCTTAAAAGGAGGAATGTACACCGGTGAATCTCATGGCACAAGATTAATAAAAAATTCTACCTCACACTCTGGAGGAAATCTAGAAAATTTCACTAGAAAGACATCCCAAAAATGATCCACCACTGGAGGAATGTCCATTAGTGAAGTCCCCTGGACATCCAGATGAAAACTAGAAATCTGGTCTATAACTCCTACCAACCCATAATGTTCGGGCCCTACTCTGCTCACCTGAACATCCCAGTCAACCTTATAGAGAAACAAACTGCCCTCTGGTGACGTGAAGCTCACCCTATGCCGATAGAAATCAACAACAACTTGGAAGGGAACTAACCGATCCATTTTGAGAATGACATCATAGACCGTCATCTCTAAGACATAAAGGTCCCATAATAAGTGACACACACCAACCTCAAGTGGGAACTCCTTGCACTGACATACACTTGATGTTCTAGTCCCCAATAGAGTTTCTATCGTCATGATATCAACAGAGGTAAAGATACAGAGCTCATGGCTCTCCACAACAACAACATATATGAAACTATGGGAAACCACTATATTGAAAAGTGCATAATTAAAAATAAGGAAACTAGAATTGTACCTCTAACTATAGAGGGTCTGGGATCCTCATCCTGCTAGGTCTACTCTACTACAAAAGACTGACTTGTACTGCGGCCCTGAGACCCTACCTAACTACCGTGAGCTGATCCACCTTATTATCGCTAAAATCATGGAAACTGGCTACCATGGACACGACCTCCACCTCATTCTAAACGGCCAGACGAACACCAGTTCCTAGAATGATGAGAAACTGGTGGTCCTGATCCTGAATTAGGATTCATAGAAGAACCTCTATCACTAGCTATTGGTGAGAAAAACTGATAGAAACGCTGAAGATGAATTATCTTGTCGTAAGATCTACTTTCAACTGGGTTTCTTAGGAAATTTGACCTTGTATTCCCACCCTTCCCACACTGGTAGCATACGACATGAATATTTGATGGCATATCCCACCTACTCAGATCTTTACATGTAGACTCCCTACAGCGCTTCTTACTATCAGCCAGAGAAGCACCAACTCTAGATGCTAAACTGCCTAGGCCCACAACTCCAAAAAACCCTCAGGTTGTGGTCAATGATCAGCACCTAATTGACTATGGAATATATGGTCATATACCATAATATGTTCACCTAAGATCAGATGTCATTCCTGATACCATCATCAAACTTCCTCTCAAGTAATAGCTCATAACCCCCAAGAATTGGTGTGAAGCGTTGGAGCTCTGTGAAGTGAGAAGAATACTCCATGATCGAGAGAGTACCATGATCTAAACTCATGAACTCTTGAGATCTATCGGTCCTCAATGTCACCAGGTAGAAGTAGTAATAGATGGTACGTTGGAAATCATCCTAATCCATAACATTCTAGCATCCTACCAGTGACATCACATCCCACCATCTCTTGGTAGAATCCCAAAGCATGTTAGTAGAAACCATTATCCTCCTTTCTAGAGGTGTCTCCAGATGTTCGAAGATAGATAGCATGGCTTTTATCCATGACTCTACAGCCTATGGTCCTCCATACCCTAAGAAAGTGGGAGGATGCTGCTGCTGAAAACCCTGCGTCAATTCATCCATAGATAGGGAAGGAGGCGGTTCTCTCTGGAAAGTATTCATAAACCTCATGAAGACCTCCTAGAACTAAACATCTGCACCTGTATCTGAGATAACGACTGGTTCCAAGATGGGCATGATGGGAGGGTCCACTGGTAGTCCCTGATCTACCATGTCTAGTGTCTGATCACTGCCCTGTATCTGGTGTACAACTGGAGGATTTCTTGGTGGCATGACTCTTCAAGGACATGAGCACACATTAGTTTAGGATTATCAAGGACTTAAACATAGAAGTGAAATAAGGGAATAAGATAAATAAAGCATTCAGGTTTTTTAAAACATGGATACACAGTGTGTTTGACCCCTACACGGTGTGTTCCCTTAATCTATTACATGGGCATGTACTTATACCAACCCAGGTCATGTAACACCTCCATACTCACTGCGTGTTCCTCCCAAGGACATTATGGGTTCTTAAATCATCTTCCCCTTCCCAAGTTCCGCTACACGACTAAACCACATGGTTCTCTTAGAACAATATTACACGATGTGTTTGTTCCAGACATGGAATATACTAGAAGGAATCCACTGACTCGTGTTTTTAGTCACATGGATAGTTAAACTATCGACTCTACATGGCGTGTTCATGATGAACATGGTGTGTACTACCTGATTTTCATCCACCCATTTCATTAGTCACACAGCCAGATACATGGTCACTACAACACAACATGTACGTTCAGAACACAGTGTGTTCCACTAAAGATTTCAAAACCCCATGTATCTGCCCACACAATCAGTCACATGGTTAACGACTACACGACACGTACGTACAGTACACAACGTGTACTTAAGAAAAACATGTCCTTCCCGAATAGAAGGATATATGGAATGTATTAATAATCACACACCGTGTATTCTAGATTTTTCCAGATAGTAAGCCTTAGAAACTACTCCAAAATCCCATAAATCACTGATACAATAATTTAAAGTGCTAAATTATGATATTTGAGGGACCATACTTCTTGTGAACCAAATCCTGTAATCTTATACAAGTGCATCACATGGAATAACAGTGAAATAAATCACATGATCCACCAAATTTCGATCCTTGAGGGCCTATAACACCTCAGGTACCAAAGTTTGGCTCTCATTCAAAAAAAACCTTACACAATTCAATACCCTATCAAATAGATGGTATTCTATCAAATCATATATCAAAATAGAATGCACATCTATCACAGCATCTATCACAACAACATGCAATCAGTAATGCACCCTAAATGGCATGACAAGCATGACATGTGATCCCTAGAAAGTGTATATATGATCAATGAGATAGAATACCCTCATCTCATCAGGTTACAAAAAAATAGAACCTCAACCACATAAAAAATAACAATATAAAACATATGAATCACCCAAAGGTGAAATGAAATAAACTTTAAAATTTCAAAACCCGAAAAATTGTAGCAATGGAGATAAATTAGCTTTTCCATGTACATAGGTTAGCTACTCCTGGGCATAGCTTATTAAAAATTACCTATTTATTCCTATCCTTGGATGTAGGATCCAAATATTAAGTCAAGAAGAAAAGAACCTCCTCCAATACCACTTTATAACATCCCGGTTATGGGTGCCTCCCAAAGGTGCCTCATACCCGGTTGGTAACATGGCCTCAAGTACATTTACCCTAATGCCAGAGGCTCCCGACTAGCAGCGAGGGCCTTGGGTGTGATAGTGGGGAAACTATTCCCAAAATTATAGAGTATCACAGTGGAATGAAAATAATATACATCATCGGAAGCAGTAATACCACACAATAAGCAAATAGTGGAAGACTAAAAGTAATAAAAAACTGCATCATATATATCAATAATGATGCATGTCACAAGTATCTAGGAAGGAATCCAAACAAGTCATAATGATGGAATACAATACAAAATCCATGTACAAAAGAAAAAAAGTATACAACTCTAGCAGCACCGTATGCCTCAGCTTGGTCATATGCTATCCATCTACACAACAATAATGTACCTGAAGTAGAAGGGAACTTTCTCTTATCAATACCTGAAATAATATAAACTGTTTGGGCCCAAAAGCATGACCCAAACAAGGTTTGATATGAATCTCAATAGGCATCCACCCAAAGATCGGTGCCTAACTATTAGGGAATATATATAATAGGAAAAAACACAAAAAATATGTAATAAAAAAGGAAGTACTCAAAAGTAAACAATCCTATAGTTTCAACTACATTCATTTACATTATCAATTATTCATCCAAACAAATGAAAGAAACCCTTTTGGGAATGTACACATTACCTAACCCCTCTAGTTCAACTAAACATTTTTAAGCAACTCTTTGGGAAAGTTCATATAACACAATCCTTCTAGTTCAACTTATACAAATAAGATATAACGACCATCTAGTTAATCTCACACAGTCTAACCCCTTTTGTCTCGTGAAAACCAAGACTCTCTGAGGAAGCACTCACTGTCAATTCCAACTATATCCTTTTAACAATAAACTACAGACTCTCTAAGTAAGAATTCAATGTAAATTCCCCCTGTGGTCTCATAACACTAACTATAAACACTCTGAAGGAGAACTAAACTTCATTCTCCCCTATGGTCTCATAGAAAGAAAGGTACAATAGACCCTCTGGGAAAGCCCTCAATGTCAATTTTCCCTATGGTCTCACTACACCAGGTTCCCACAGCCTTATATAAATTAATTATACACAATGAGATTCAGAAGCCGATGTACATAACAAATGATACTTGTCTAAATAGATACAATGCATAACACAAGCATGTCAGATAATATCACTCCATCCTAACATCACTAGGAATAGAACACAAAGCAGCCTAATAAGAAATTCTAGACTCAACTGCCAATATCAGATCAAACATGGGGAAAAACATCCATATAAAGGTAAATAACCCTATTATAAATAAAAAACCCATACTCAAGAAAACAAGGCATAACAGGCATTAAGAGGGTTAAATTATCTAAAAACGTAATACCCTTAACTAGTGTATTGGGTAATTTTTGCACATATAATTCAAAGAAAATCTACAGAAAAGAACAAAACACCTTCCTCGACATTGTATGATTGATATAGTTGATCCTCGGCCTTTGAATCAACAATTAATGTCGTAGATCTCCAAATATATCTAAAATTATCAACATTGGATATCTCACGAAAGAAGAGTAATCAATAGATGAGGCTCTAGATGAATGAATAACTCATCGTTGCAATTCCAATGCAACCAACGATGTTCGATTTGAATCACATATGGTCGATCGGGATGTCTGAGAAGAATTGGTAATCTTCGGTCACTCCTAGATGAGACAGGGCCAAAAGAAGATGTTTCTGTAAATGATTCGTGACCCCGGTATGATATAACAATTAAAAATAAAAATACATGATGTGTTCTGTAAGGATACACGGTGTGTATAGGCCTTTACCAGGCCCAGACTTAAGCGGCCCTGCCATATCGTCAAATGATTGTATATAAGGTCGTGAAACGGCCAAACATTGCTAGGACTCAGTGCCAGAGTACATGGCATGTATAAGGAAGTACATGGAATATACTTCTAAAGTTTTCTTTCTTCCATTTTCCTTCAAAATCCATATGAAAAAAACCCAAACATAAAAAGAAGATCTGGGTTCTTACACAAGTCAAATAAAATTATATTAGAGTAAAAATATATATGAAAAGAAAATAAAAAATATTGGTAGTTAAATAACTATATGAATAATATAATAAGAAAAATAAAAATAATAAAAATAAATTTTTAAAAAAAGTTAAAACAACACCTTTATTATTGAGAAATAAATCACATACCCCTAAAGGATATAAATTATGACAACAAATTATATTAAATGAACCCTTCATATTTAGACCAATGTGGTCCGTGGTTTTTTACATAAACTAATGTATCCCACTTTCACAACTAGTAGTTAATTGATTGAAACTCATATAATGTTATAAATATCATAACCCTGGACACTCATCTTCTTATCCATGAAATCCATTTATCTATCTGATCATAAAAACTATTTCTTCCAAACCATGGAATCCATTGATTAGGAAGGATTGGTAAAACCATATGTCTTTCAAGTTATGGAATCCCTTAATATCAACAATTATAAAAACAATTTATTACAAAAAGAAAACTATAATCATTATAATGAGACCTCAAATAAAATATATCATAGCATTGTTAAAAAAATATTAAATGCGTGATCACTCAAAAGAAAGTATATTTTTCATGACTTAAAAAGAAATAAACATTCCATAAGTTTTCAGAACTCTCCTAAAACATGATTACTCAAGAACCATTTATAAAGAATTCATAACTAAATACAATGGAAATATTATTATATCATTTAATTCCCTTAAAATATCATCATATATTATACTCTATCATTTGATATATCTATATTCGATTGAATCATCCAAAGAGTTCAATGTTATCACATTGTTTAAATATCTATTGAATGCACTAAGTACACTGATAATTAATATTATGGATTTAAAATATACATATATAAAACATAAATGCAAAATCATAAGTTAAATATAACTCATATCAAGTGTATTTTTATTTTTAAAATAAAGGTAATTAAAGTGTAATTTGATCGAAAAATTTCCACCTTTTTCATAATAAAAATAAGCACAATAAAAAAGGTAATATTGACTAGAATAAAAAAACACCTCATGTAATTTAATAAGAAAACATGGTATAACATTTATCCCCCTTAAATTTTTAACTCAAAACACATGTTATTTAACAAGAACAAAACATCAAATCCAAAATATCCAAAAAACACTTCCCCTATAGTTAGGTTACAAACAAAATATCTTCCCCTTTGAGATTTTTAAAAAGAAACCCACAAGAAAGAATAAAATATTAATTATAAAGTACAAATAAGATTTTTTTGTTTTCTAAAATTGATTTAATTTTCAAAGATTTTGAAAATTTCACCCACTTAGTAATTCCAAAAATACATCCCAAAAATTAAAAAATAAATATTAATGATAAATATAGAATAAATATATTATTGATTAACATTTAAAATTATAAATTAATTAACAACCCAATATTATAATTTACAATTATAAAATATGAAATGTAAATGAAAATGGGAAATCTATTATTTTTAATGTGTTTTGGACAACGTATTTTCTAGCTTCCTAATTCTCTTTTTAGGCCTTTTTATGTGCTTTTTACATCATATAAAACTACTATATATTGGTTCTGGTCCTCTAACATCCACCTTAGAGCCTCTAATTCCTGACCATGTTAATCCATCTTCTATACCTGATCAAAATTGAACTCGAGAAAATATAAAATATATTTATCTGGGTATTTTCATATTTTTTACATAGTATTGATATTTCTAAAATTCATTGTAAAACCTTAATTTCGATAATAAACATTTAATTAAATTTTTGGCTTATGGATTTAGGACATGCAGAAATGTGTAAGAAACCTGAAAATAAAATAACATTTTTATATAAGACTCATTTTGGAATCTATTTGAGGTGTAATTGATATTAAATTTGGTACACTCCCTATTTTATTTGCATTCATGGCTATTTTATTGGTTTTTCATACACTACTACAAATATATTTAGAAGAACATCCTTCTAATGAAATTTCATTCTAAACATATGATTCTTTGACTTTTTGGGTAATTTGAGGATGATCATATTTCTTATCATGAGATATATTCCTAAGTCTAATGTTATTAGAGGGTTGATCTAATACTTTTTTACTACTTATTTCTATTGTATTTTTATTTTCAACTTAAGTAATTTTCTCTCATTTACCTACTAGCCATTTTTGTCAAATCCTTATTATTTGCATCATTCATAGAAGTTCCTTTAAATTTTCCAACATCTTATAAAGTAAATGTTCTCTCATGAGATACGTACTCTAATGATCATAATGATCATAGAGATGAAATTGAAGAAGAAAAATTAACATTAGGAGGATTCATAGTTGGAGTGGCTTGAATCATCACCAAAACCACTTTTGATGTATTAACCTATCCATTGTTTGATGGGGTGATTGAACTAAAGTTAAAAGGGGGGTACGAAACTAATTCCATTATAATATTTTTTCCATTATTATCTTCCAATTTATTTAATCTTCTCATTGGTATTATCTTTGATAATTTGTAAGATTATCCAATAGTCATCAGAGGAAGAGGGTATTGGGTTTCATTATACCTTAAATAAAAGATTCTATATTTAGAATATTTCCCTAATATATCTTCTTCCCCATTTTCCTAATTTTCTTTCTTTTAAATTTTACATATTTTATTTTCTAAAAGACATTAAATATCAATGTTTCTTATTAAATTCTAAGAATCCTACTCTTATTTATCCTTTTTTAATGAAATAACTTTTTTTAACTTCATCTTCTTCTTAGAAGAAAACATATTAGTAAAAATAAATTTATATACCATTTTCTTATTTTAGAATATACTCTATAACCACCTTACTGAAAACCAGATATTTATTTTTTTGTAATTGTGTATCTGTCTATGGAGTAACATATGTTTTTATTTTCAAATAATTCTTTTCAACCAAATGATAAAAATACTTCACCTAAGAAATGGTTTTAGAATTCAGTGGGAACTCCTTGTATATTAAAGTAATCATAAAATACTTAAATCCCCCTTTATCAATATTCTGAGTAGAATATTATTTAATTATTGAATATATAGAAAATATTTTCAACTTCACCATCATAGAAAAAAATATTAAATATATTCCAAAATAAAAATTACCAAATTAATCTTTTTTATTCAAAAAATAAATTCAAGAATGTATATATATTGAAGCTTAAAAAATTATAATCTATTTTTCTCACAATATGAAAATCTTGAACCCATTGAAAAATTAACTTAATTACATGGTAACGATGATTCAACATAAGTATATTTTTATTAACAAACAAAGGATTCTTCATTGAATTTCATCGATTGAATATACCATTAAAATACTAATGCTTGTGTGATACGAACAATCATTCACCTTATAAAGTAATTTCAAAATAAAATTCTAGAGCTTTCAATGATATGGTAAACACTTCAACATATATTTTGACATTCATTTTTTTTACACCGTTCATGTTTCCAAACACATATGTTAAACAGAAATGGTGAAAATTAAAAAATAAAACAACTTATTCTATTCATCAAGTAGTACTAATGATCCTAATCCTTCGGAGATGATATTTTTATTAAATAAATAATCATTCACTTAAAACTAGTCTATGTCTATCAGTTTTTTGAGTCACAAAAACTAAAGAATAAATTTCTCTAATCGATGAAATGTAGAAATATAATGGAGAAAAAATGAACACTAGATAAAAATACCTTGAAGAGGTAGATCATAATAATGAAAAATGAAACCAAACTCCATTTCCATGCCTGTATATATATAAAAAACGAAATTACATTGATCAGATCTCATCTAATGATCCAAATTACAATGTTCCAGAAATAGATGATGTCAAAATTACTTTTAAAGAATAAATTTCTAAATTCAAAAATAAATATTTTTCTTATCCATTATATTGTAACATATAAATTTAACATATTATATAAATTTATAAGAATTTAGATATAAATACAAACAAATATATGTTTGGAATAATTAAATTTAAACCATTGAAAAGATATATTATATCTCGATGATGTGATCTGCTTCAATAGATGTTGGTTCCAAAAAAAATTAAAATCCACATTCATGACATTCATTAACTACAAAGGTCGATAACAGTTATTTCTACAAGAAATTCTTCCAAATGATACAAGAAATCCCCCCATACAGAGATAATATTCGAAGATTTTTTTTTCTAAAATTGAATCTTAGGTATGTAAAGAGACATAAATAATATTTAATGTCCAATAAAATGTTACCATGTATTGGATATATTTTTTCAACTATCTAGAAGTGGTATGTTAACTTGATAATAAATTACATCAGGGAGTCCAGACCTGTATGGGTTTCTGAGTGTCTTCAAATAGAACATTATGCACAAAAATCTTCTCATTTCTTTTATTATTAAGAGTATAAAGTTCCATTAATATATAATATTGATGTTTTTCAAAGGACTATACCTTGTTTAAAAAAACCCCACCTTCCCCAATTTATAAATCTTTAACACATGGTATAGTAAGGGGAACAATATTGAAAAATTGATAAACTAATATTTTTTGCTTCTAATGGATTCATTTCTTAGTCCATAAGTAGTTCTATATGGAATCAAATATTTTTACATATTATTGAATGATTATATCCAAATTTTAACATTTTTAGTTAATAATTTAGGCTTTGAACCACTAACATAAGTCTCCAATCATCATTATTATTTAATGACTATATTATAATTTTTTTGGTTATTAATAAAATACTTTTCTCTAAAATATATTTTTTATGTTATCTAAACTCATTAATGATTTTTTTCATATTTTTGGAAAATTTATAATTTTAATAACTTAATTATTCACCTAAAAGATAATATTATGCATTTGATCATCCATGAAAGATAATGAATTTCCCTTCTTCTCAGAAGTTATCTAAGAAACATTATTTTCCACTTTTTCAACTCAATTGTTAGCTCAATAATTACATTCATCAAATCAACATTCTTATTGTCAAAATTATTATGATCTTATTTGTCTTGATTTTATTATTCCATGATTCTATTATCTATTATCCTCAAACTGTATTCATAAAAATTCATGTCTTCAAGTAATGGTTCTTCATATTTATCATCTGACAAAGTCACATTCTCATTTTATGATTCAATTTAATAAATGAATTAATAGATTATTGAGAAATTATATCATGAGATACCTTCCTTATTAAACACATATTATTTCAAGGGGTATTCTAATATAAATCAATAATCATTGTCTTTCTTCCTCTAAATTGATTATACTCTCATCCAAAGATGATGGAATCCCACTAACAATCCATGTATCATTTCAATCATATAAAACCTCTCTCTCTTTTCTATTTAAAATATTTTTTTCTATTTATCTTCATTTAAACCATATAAATTATAGTCAAATGTGCTTAGGATTAAAACATTAATAAAAGATAATTTCCATTGATAATTTCTTATTTTATCTTTCTTTTATATTTTTTTTGTTATCTCTCTCAAATTTTTTTTATCCCATATTCTTGTTCAAACCTATAGAAAATAGGGAAATTTAAACCTCACTATATTTCTCACGACTTCATCTATTTGATGTAATCAACATAAAATCATTTTCTCTATAATTTAAATTTATGGAGATTGAATTGAATGAAACACCATTCATCTACCTATCGTTTTCTTCACATATTTTAAGTATAATTTAATATTAAATAAGAGTTCCAATAAGACAATTTATTCATAAATCTACAATATTCTATATAACATTTGTTTATTCTTTCTTAGATTCCCAATCTTTTGGTAAAAGATCAATAAATTTCTAAAAAAATTTGACATCCAATAATTATTTCTCTCAATGTGACTGAAAATTGTTAAGTATTATAATAACTATTTGATGAATTTGATAAATTTATCATTTTTATAAAAAAATTCCTAACATTCTACTATGATAATAGGTATCATGTTTTCAAGTGATTTGGATCTCCCTAAAAGAGTAACTTCTAGATTTTTAAAAATATCATTAGTCATCCTTGATGGGGAATATTATTTATATACATTTCATAAAATAACATAGAGTTCTATGTTTCTAGTATGAAATTTAACTAAAACATTACATGTACTTCTCTATATAAACCAAAAACTTATTTCTCTGGAAACATAAATCTTATAGAAAGAAGAAGATAATTTTGAACACCAATATTTATAATGAATGATTGCATGTGACCTCTCTATCACTACAAATCATTACCATAATAAAGAGTCATTTAAAATTTATTTTATCAGTTGAAAAAACTAGTATTCAAACCATATATAAATTAAAAACATCTTCAATCTTTTATATGGTTAGTTTATGAGAAAATATTTTAACGTTATTATAAAAAATGGATTCTAATGATTTTATTCTAACTCAAAATGATTTAATATCAAATACTAACAGATCTAAATTGATACCAATGGTTTGTCCCAAAAGGTATAAGATAGAACACTACAAGAGAGGAGTGAATTGTAGTCTAAAAACAATCTAAAAATAATCAACCAAATAATCTATTAGTTGATTGTAAAATATGATCTTTTGATCAAAATAAGGTATATATGATAAAAAACATAACTCCAATAGAAAAAATTGTCATATCACTATCAGACTAATGGAACATGAAAAAAAGGAGCAGTGGGAAACATAATAAAATTTAGAAGATAAGTTATAAATTATAGTGTATTGAGTAATAAATCAAATATCCCTAAAGGTTATCTAATACAAAAAAATACAACAATGGAATACCTCACTCTCAAGACAATGTGGAAGGTGGTTAGGAACCAAAAATAAGGAATCATACTTCTACACCAAGAAGTTTCTCAATTTAACCCATTGGAAGACATCATAATTTTGACCAAATATACTTGGTATGTATTATAGGGGTGTTGAAAAAATATATTTCCTAAAATAAAATTATTTATAGTGGTGAAAGTAGGATTTCTCTAAGGAGGATCACACAATACAAAAGTTTTCACTTTTAATTAGAGGAAAAAAGGTGGTGGATTTTTGAGATTTCATGACTCTGAAAACAAAAGAATGAAATGAAATATGAAATAAAAACATATTAATGAATAATTTGATGGGGTTAAGGGTATTATAACCCGCTTAAATGAAATAATATTCATAAAAATCATCCTACCCTTCTTCTGATTGAATAATAAATGAAAGACTCCTAGATTAACTTTTTAATCACCACTGCCTGATGAAAGTAATGGAAATAACTCTAGTGTGAATGAATATCAATAAAAGAGATGAATAAGATTAAGTTGGAGGCACATATTCAAAGGACTGAGGGGTGTAAAAGGTTCAAATTAGTTTTTATATACTAAAATATTGAGTATAGTCTTCATAGTAATTGACTGATTATTGGAATGGCAATTTCTCAAAACTCATTCCCTAGTGTATTTTTCATGAGACTTCAAAACCTCTTCATCTTTGGACATTTTTTGAAAAATATGAAAGAGAATTATAGATGTTAAATTTTCATTCCCATATAGACTCCCCATATTACTCAAATATGTCACGTTTATGAACTATATTAACAAGAAAAGTTATAAATGAAATATAATTTTCAAATAAAAATTCAAGTCCACATTCAGGTATAACTTGAATAACCTCATTTTATATCTTTTAGCTTGATATGTTCCATATTTATTGAAGAGTGGTCAAATTTATTGGCCTGGATGGTTTTCCACTTGTATTGCTTTATTTTGGCCCCATAGGACTTGAATGATCACATGACCTAGTTGAAGAAGTTGAATCCCCTAAGTGATGGAATCCCAAAAAATAATTTCTCAAATTTGATTAATACAAAAAAAATTATTGAAATACAGAAGTGATAAAAAAGTTCATATTATAAAAGATAGAATTTTAACATTTAATCTCAAAACATCCCTAAAGTAAAAAAATTATGAAATTCAAATCAAATTGGTAAATTGGTGAGAATTTATTCAATGAAATTCAAATGTTAGGTAATGGAATTTTCATCTCTATCAATTCCCCACACTTATAAATTTGACTCCTAGACAAGTAGGAATCAAAATAAAATATAATCAAATTTTAAAGAACATTACCATGAGGTCCACCAATTTAACATAAATAAAAAATATATATCATACATACTGAAAACTCATTACTTAATATTCTCTATTAATATCATTAAATCCATTTCAACTTAATTTATCCGCTCTTGCACACAAAAGAGTTACCTCACATGAATTTTCTATTATCAGATAAATATATATATTCACGAAGAATGTTATCCTCCGAACTTATGAAGGGATCAAAAACGGTTTGAAAAATTCAAAAATATTCACCAAATGTGAGTCAAGGACATGATTTTATCATGAGAAAATTTCATGTAAATTCAATAGATTTTGGTTGGTAGGTTTTAGATGAAGAAAATCCAAGGTAGAATTAGGAGGGACTAGATCTTTTGAATTAAGATTGAATGACTCTAATTTCTAGTCATGTATGGTCTCCTCCAAAATCCCATTAATAGAAAATAAAATCAGGTCATTAAGATATATTTAAGGAAAATTCACACAATTAATCATTTTAGTAGAAAAAATGATATCCACTGAAATATCTTCAGCAAAATTATTTTTTATTGATATTTTATAATTATACATATCTTTCTTTTTGAAGAAATTTGTGGTTGATTTTAATTTTACGAAGTAGTTATGTAATCCAATCCCTTTTCTTGAAATAAATGGCATATTATCATCTTCACAAACATTATTTTTCATTCATTTATTTAACAGCTTCACCTTTAACATTTTTAAAATTCTACTCAAAACACTAGTAAGGTAAAACCTTTAGCAGAATAACTTTTTTAAGAATAAAAAACATATTTTAATCATTTTATTTTCAACCCAAAGTAACACAAAATGATATATCACAACACAAGAAAACATACACTCACACTAAAGTTCTACTAAATCATTCATTTTTACCTCTATAGTAGGTTAAAAAGAGAAAATTATATTGTAATGTGGCTTACCTAACTGGTTACTCATGTATACTAAGAGATAAATGGAATAAATTTGTAGGGAATGATAGAAAAAAAAAGATTCTACCGAAATTGGGATTTTTAAAAATAATGAAATTCCTCTATATTTTATGACATAAGTCCTGTAATAATCATACTTTGTTATAAAAAAATCAAATTTTGCTTAATAAAGCATGGTTTTGTTATCTCAAGAAATGATTTTAATGTTAATAATATATTAAAAAGATTCAAAGGATTTATAGAAAAGTGATTATGAAGATAAATATAGTAATATGTTCTATGGGATTTAATAAACCATGGTCTTTTAATGATATTATCAATGTTTTGAACTTGACCCAATTACATTTTCTTCGTTCATTTATGTTGGGTATCATGGGATATAATAGTTTACCCATTGATATGGGTTTAAAAATAGGTAACGATAATCATTTGTGTATAATCTTGTTACTATTTTCAGGTATTGCTAAACCTATTTTTTATCTTTATTTGATTTGGATTCATTTGGGGTTAATTTGGGTGAAATTATTAAATTTTGGGAAGTTCCTAGGTGAGTGAATAGTTGGGGTACATCTAGCACACAATTTTCCAAATCTTGTGTCCTGCTATAGAAAATTGATAAATTGGAAAATGGGATTTTCATGGATCCCACACAGTTTACCTAACCATAAGACATCTATAGAGAAACCATGTGACCCATTTATAACTGGTGCATTATTTAACATAACTGTATGCCTCTTCCCAAGAAACCATGCAGATAGATTATTTCTCAATCCAAATTTTAATTAAAATTTCCGGAACCTCCCTTTTAGTTCCCTGATAGACCTACTTTGACCCAAATCATTTTATTCCATCCATAGAGCTCCAATGAAGGATTATTTTACCCTTTGAACCCTCCCAGAATCAATATGAAGCTAGGATAATGGTGGTCAATCCTCTTCAAGTTACATTATTCCTTTTGTTCTTGATCTCTTGTGATCACTCTCTTTCTCCTGAGGGTTTCGTGGATCCTGGTGTAAAATTTTGGATCTAATAACCTTCGTTTTGGATTCATAATTCTTTGTTTGATCTTCTTTTCTCTGGATTCTATTTTTCCCCTTCCTCAAAAAATCTCGATTACGGTTTGATGCTTCAAGATCAAATGACTTTGAGGAAGGTGGTTCCATCATGATGCCCAATACATCTTAACCTTAAATTGATATTTTGATTTAAATTGATGGATTAAATGATTTTTTTATATGTATTAATTTTTTTAATGGATTGATTAAAACCCCAATTCCAATGAAAAGATGTTTTAGAAAAATGTGTTTTCGGCATGAAATTAGAAAACCCCACATTCCATTGAATTGGGTCATGTTTATGGTAATTGTGAAATTTAAATAGTTTAATTTAAATTTTGTATTTGATGGAAATATACTTGATTAAATTTTTAGCTATAATTATGGAAATGTATTGATTTAAAATTATAAAAATACCATAATTACAATGAATATGGAGTTTATTATTAAATTTATGGATGTTTTTTGAAAATTAAAAATTTTAATTTAACTTGTGGAATTTTTTTAAAAAATTGGATTTTTGAAATTATTTCAAATCCTCATTTGAGAAAATTACTTGAAAATGGTTTTGATAGAAACCTATTGGTTATATTGTTAAAATAATTTTTTTGATTAAAATCTCGTTATGGTTTTTAAAGTGAAAATTTGCATATTTGAAATGGAGAATGAGATTTAATTGTATTTTAAGAAATATTAAAACAAATTTCCTATCATTTATTTGTACTAGAGAACATGAAAGTCTTGGGTTGTTAGTTTGTAATATTGGGTGGCACATTATGACTTATAGTGTTCTAAATCATTATATTACCAAATCACATCCCTTAGATGATGGTGATGAGTACCCTTTTTTATAATAACTAAGGGGCATATTTACATATTTGTTGTTTCAAAGTGTTAGGTCCCTTTAGACTAGAACTATCATACCTATTAGGAGCATGACCATGTTTCTCACCTATTTGTGTTTTAAATGTTTATATTCCATTGTTGTAATCTATATTTAATACATTTTTTATATAAACTAATTTATATAAAATTAATTATTTGATACATTTTTTAAAAGTTCCATTATTTTGGAAATATTCCATCAATTGAAATGTAAATAATTGTTTGAAATTATTTCTATAATTTTGAAATGTGATGTAAGAATTTATAAAGTATTTACATATTTTAAATTGTAAATCATGATTTGAAAAATATTCTCTTAATCCATAACATGGTGTTATAATTTTCAAATAATTTATTTCGTTAATTTTATATAGGAAACATGTTATGGTATCTTTGGTTAAAATACAACTGGGCTTTAGATCACACCCTACTTATGCCATTGAGTGTTTTTAGATTACTGCCTTCTAGGATGAAACAAAGGGAAAGGACCTTTTGGTGGTTGTTCTTTTTATTTATATGCAGACATGATGAGTTGTGTCCCAATTGGGACTTGGGTAGTTTTACCTTTTTTTTATTTTCATTGTAGTACTTTAGACTTGTTTATGTCATTTTGTCTTCTGGTACATTACTCCTTGTTGGTATTCTTTTGATATTCAAACTATCTTGTTTCCTTTACATCTGTATTGTTTGTGCAAAATCATTCCCTTATTCATTTTTTATGATTCAAGGTGGTAGTGGCCAACACATGGGGATTGGTAATGCCATTAGGGATATGTCTTGACCAGATCAGTTATCGGTTTACCAGGGTACCTGAGCTGGTTCTTAGAAAAGTGGTATTAAATCTCAAGGTTGAGCTCTGTGTCTTGAAGTCAGTATGCATTTTTAAATCTTGGTGAGACATGGGAGGTAATTTTGATTTATTTACTGGCCATCTCTCACTATAATTAACCTTATGTTTCTAGGGGTGTTTTTAGAAATGTGTCCTGTGCATTAGTTCCAGTCTTTACAATGTTATGATTTGGATTGATTGAAATCCAAATATTTTTTTTTTATCAATTTGGATTAATTTCCTTATTTCACTATTTTAGTTTAAATCTAATGTATTTTTTATTTTATTTAGATTTTGTGTATCATCATTCCTCTGAAAAGATGTGAAAATTGGATCACGTATGAAGCTTCAACTAAACATCAGTGAGTGAATGCTCTTATAGACCCGAATCTAGTTGAAGTGATTTTCTGCACTATCCAATATCTCGGATAGGCACCACCTATAGTTCAATTTAGACTCTATTTTTGGTACCTCAGAGAGGCATTCTCAAGATTTTTTCTCAAGTGATCATTCGATAAATGAAAAATTGTTCAAATAATCAAACGATCTTCAAGAGGTTAAGGAGTAGTTGAAGAGAATGTAGCGTTTGTTTGGGTTTTGGACACACCTGATGAAATCAATGTGAAATGTGCTACCTTCATGCTGGATGGTATGATCATGAGATAGTGGTACACGATTATAACAATGAATAAATAAAAGGTCATTGAGTAAAGACTTCAAGGTTATTTTTACCAAATTGTTCTATCTGGAGTTAATGTTGTTATTAAATTCCACTGAGTTCTTTAATATCTAGAAGGATGATAGGGCCATGAATTTGTATGAAAACCATTTTCTTGAGCTTATAAATTTAACACCTAAGATTTTACTGAATAATAAGATGATGGCCTGATGGTTTGAGTTGGGACATAGACCAGATATTTTATCTCATGTTTTCTTACTGAAACAACCTTCTTATACGGATGTACTAGATAGGGCACTGATGGATGAGATGGACCTAGATAAAAATCCAGGGTTATTAGGATTTTCTTTCTATCTCCGTGGTAGTGTGTATCCTCATTAGTAAATAAGTAGTGTTATTATTCTCTTGGTGGTTCTCGATGGCAGGTTTTTTCTAAACATCATGTGCTGCCTTACATGGGTTCTTTTAGTTTGTCACTAGTGGGGAAATCTACGACATTCAAATAGGGTTTGTATAGAGGCACCCTATAATTGTGACTATTTCAGTCACTGAGGTTACTTTCTGAGTTTCTTCCCTAATTATTACACTTCTTGTATCATAACAAGATCATTTTAACCTTCTATACAATCCGTGCAATAATATGTATCACATGAAAAAGGGTTCTAGCTATAGGAATTCAGAATGAAGCAATTTCAGACAGTGGAAGAGTCTCCAGAGGAAGTGAACACAAGTCTGGTAACCATGAGAGGTAAAATTAATATAACATTGTCATTAGTTACTAGTCTATTTGATACCAGTGCATCTCATTCATTTATTTCAACTCATGTTGTTAATATTATTAATCCTCCTATGGAGATTTTATCTTGTTCAATGAATATTACTATAACCCATATTAAAAAGAGAGGTAATAATCTTCATATTCCCACATGTGTTTTGTCTCTATCATATGCTATGATTTATTTTATTTTTCTTGTTCTTAAAAAGAAATATCTTGATGTCATGTTTTATATGGATTGGCTCATTTCTAATAAATCTTGGAATTATTTTTATCTTCAATGGGTCTCTTTCACTATGCCTAGTGGTGTGTTTCATGCCATTCAAGTAGAATGATCCCCTAGGTTGACCAAAGCCAAAAATTCTTATCCAGAGTTGGGGAAAGTATTATCTTTGTTTTACTTTGATCTATAGTGGGAATCTTTGAGAAAAGATCTCCCTCCATTCATCATCAAGTTTCCTAATATGTTTCCTTCTTATTTCTCTTGTTTTCCACCGTAAGGGAGGCTGATTTTTCTATTGACTCGATGCTGAGTACAAAAGTAGTTTCTATCCCTTCGTACCATATAAGATCTCGATGAAATAACATATTTTAAGTCATAGTTGGAGGATCTTTTAAATAAAACTTTCATATGTCCATCTAATTATCCTTAGGCAGCACTTATTCTCTATGTGAAGTAGGATGATAGTTCACCTCACCAATGTGTTTATTATCGAATGATCAATCAAGAGATGGTAAAGAAAAAATATTTTTTTCCATGGATTATTGATCTATTTGATCATTTGAAATAGGATAAGTAGTTCTGAGATATCTACCATAGATCTATTACCATCAATTGAGGATAAAATAATATGACATTTAAACCCCCCCTTTTGGAGTAGGTACAATGATTATGATTACCTTGTCATTCACTTTGGAATAACCAATGCTCTAAAAATTTTCAAGACTTTAATGAATAGGATTTCCCATGAGTATCTTGACACCTTTTTGATATACTTTGTGGATGAATTTCTTGTTTAATATATATGTGAGGAGGATCATGTTCATCATCTGAGAATAATTTTGAGTTTTTCAAAACTCACAGACTTTATATCATGATTTTGAAATGTGATTTCTGGATCTGAGAAGTGATTTTCATGGGACACATGGTTTTAGAACATGTAATATCAGTTCATCCTAAGATGTTGAATGCAGTTATGAATTGGGATCAACCATGAAATGTCTTGGAGATTCAAAGCTTCTTAGCCTTATCTTGATATTATTGCTGAATTGTGAACTATTTCTAGAAGTTGGATTCTTTGATGATTTCCCTCACAAAAAAGGGAGTATGGTTTAATTGGGATGAAATATGTCATATTTTTTTGTTGAGATAAAACATATTTTGACTACTACACTGGTGTTGACTCTTCAGTGGTCAGGTTGGACGATGTGGTCTTCAGTGATACATCAGGTTCAGGATTGAGTTGTGGTCTTATGCATGGCGATCATGTATTTTCTTATGGACCTCATCAGCTCAAACCACATGCAGAGAATTATCCAACCCATCACCTTGAAATCGAAATTTTGATGCACGCACATAAGATTTAGAGACATTACCTTTATGGATAAAGGGTTTACATTTTTTCAATCCATAAGACCTTGAGTTATATCTTCTCTAAAAAAATATTTTAATCTCTGCCAGAGGTTTTGAGTGGAATACCTACAGTATTTTGACATCAAAATAACCAATAACTTGGGGAAAGGGAATTTTGTTACAGACGCTTTTGAGTATGAAACTTCTTACCCAGGTAGTGAAAGAACCATCAAAAGATTAGAACTTGATGGATCTATTTTCACTGTAGTATATTGGAGTTTGGGAGTTAGGGGCCAAGGTTTCCTTGTCCAATTTAAGTTGACATTATCTCTTATAAAATTGATTCATCAGAAGTTGTATCTTGATGAAAAGTTCTCTAGAATTAGACAATCTATTAGATGTGGGGAGACCCTACATGATTGGTCGTTCTCCAATAAGGGAATTTAATGCTTTCAGGATAACTTTGTGGTATCGTCTCCGGTAAGGAGAGCTCTGGCGGGGGATTTCTATTGTTCTTAGTGGAAATGCACCCATGAACCATGAATATGTTCTATGACATTAATTGATAGTTCTGGTGGTCTGATATGAGGTGGGTTATTACTAAGTTTGTATCTCGTTGTTATACATGCTAGAAGGTTATGGTGGTGCACCAAAAATATTTGGTTTTACTTCAGCCACATCTGATCCCTATGTAGAAGTGGGATGATATATATATGGAATTTGAGGTTGGGTTTCCATGTAACCAAAGAAACCAGAATGTGATATTTTTTGTTATATATAGGCTATCAAAATTGGAATACTTTATACCCTTTTGTGATAAAACAAAAGCTGAGAAGTTGGGAAATTTCAATATAAAAGAGATTGTTCGTTTTCATGAAGTTCCTTCTGTTATAGTTTATTATAGGGATCCTTAATTCACTTCATGATTTTAGAGAGGCTTTTAGTAGGAAATGGGCTCTAACACCAGTTTGAATATTGCATACCATCCATAGTCATATTTCCAAATAGAAAGATCTATACATATTCAAAGGTATATGCTTTGCGCTTCTGTTATCGAATTTTCTAGAACTTGCGATGATCAACTACAGATGGTTGAGTTTTCTTATAACAATTGTTACTAGTCCTCGATAAAAATGAGTCCTTTTGAGGCCTTTTATGGATGGAATTGAAAATATATTTTCTTTTGGTTGGAGATCAGTGAACGTTCCATAGATGAACCGAGATTGTTCCAAGAGACGACCATAAAGAATTAGTTGATTCATCAGAGAATTTTGATGACAAAAATCCAATATAAATCTTATGAATATTTCCACCACAAACCCTTAGAAATATAAGTTGGTGACTAGGTTTTCTTGAATGATTCACCTAGGTTGAGTCATCTACATCTTGGGAGGCAAGGGAAGCATGCTCCTCATTTTTTTGGATATTTTGTGGTTGTTGAGCTAGTGGGGAATGTTTCATATCATTCAGAACTCCCACCAATGATGATGTTGATACATAATGTGTGTCATGTATCTCAAATCATAATTTATATGTATGACCCATCTCATTTATAAACTAGACTAATATTTAAGTTGAACCTAATTTATCAACGACCGAATGACCGGTCAGGATAGTTGATTCTAAAACCAAGGTAATTTTTGGTCAGATGATACCTTTGGTTCGTGTTATATGGAATCCTAGCTCTGATAATCATGAGATTTGGGAGAGAGAGGCACTAATGAGAGAGTAGTGGCCTCATCCTTTTGACACTGAAACTTCGTTATAGGATTTCATGAGACAGAAATTTTCTAATTTGGGGAGGTTCTAACATCCTGTTACCTTTTTTAGATATTCCTAAACACATATTTTTTATCTTCATTTGGTTTAATTTTCTTTGGGTTTAATTTGGGTGAAATTATGAAAATTTTGATAGTTATTGGGATAGTGAATGGTTGGCACATGGCTGGTGCACTGTTTTCCAAATCTAGTATCTTAATATAGAAAAACATAAAAATTGGACATTTGGATTCACATGAATTACACAAAATTTACCTAATTGTGTTCCCTCTTGGTAGAAATCATGCAAACCATTTATAACTACTACATTTTTTTCACATGAAATAACTAAATTGCGCGGATAGGTTTTTCCTAAATTAAAATTTTAAATAAAATTTCCCAAACCCCCATTTAACACTCCAAGAAACCTCATTTTTCCAAAATCATTCTATTCTATTCGTGGAGCTCCCAAGAAGGATTATTCTCCCCTGATACCCCTCCTAGAAATAATTTTAAGCTATTCTAATGGTGTTATTTCCACTTCTATTTGGATTCATCCTTCCATTCAATATCTCCAATGATCTCTCTCTTTTTCATTAGGGTTCAGTAAATCCTTTTGTTAAATTGTGGATATAATGCCATATTTTTTTGGGTTATAATCTTAGTTTTGATCCTCATTTCCCCAAGTTCCATTTTTTTTGTTTTTCCTTGGAAAATCCCTACTTGGTTTTTATGCTTCAAGATCTAGAGACTCTCTGGTAGGTTTTTCCACCCTAATTCCCAATTTAAATTAACCGTAAATTGATGTTTTTAAAATCCACTAATGATTTTAATTCGTTTTTTTGATTTGTATTAATTTTGGATCAATAGTTTGATTAAAACCCCAATTCTAATGAATTGGGGTTTTTAGAAAATTAGGTTTTGGCATAAAACTGGAAAACCCCAAATTCTATTGGATTTGGGCATGTTTATGGTAATTATGAAATTGAAATTGATTAATTTAAATTATTTATCTAATGTAAATATATTTGATTAAATTGATGGATTCAATTGAAGAAAGTTTTTATAGAAAATTGTTAAAAAAAAAAATTCCATTGAATTGGGTGTATAAGGACTCGGCCTTAAACATTACATAATATTGAATTAAATGAATAATTCACATTGAGGATATTTTCAGGTTTAACGTTTTAGAGAATTAGGACATAACTATTACATCTCAAAAAAAATTACAAAGTAGTCACTTCTACACAATTCCCATTTTTTTGAAAAAAATAAAAACTCTTGAAAATAATAGTCATGTCTAGTTCCATGTTTTAGACAACATGACATTTCCTTGATCCCATCCTTGACCCTATTCTTCTTTAAGCCCTGTGAAAAAATTCCAAAACATGGGATGAGCATAAAAATCTCAGTAAGGGTTATAAAACAATGAAAAGAAACATTTGTTCATAAATACATACAAAACATGAAATCTTTTACTTACCTCATGAAATCACAAGATTTTATGAATAACACATAGAAATCATAAATCATAAATCTAACTTGTGGCATCCATATCATACTTACATTGTAGCTATCATAGCTACATAGAGAGTTAATTTGGAATACCCATCATAATATATTCCCTAAATCTCTTTGGAGAAACATTCACGTTTACCTCTGTCACGTTACCTAGTGCATTGGAGAGCTATCTCAGTCTCACCCACCCTAGGTCTATCATAGAACCACCAGTATATGTAAATAATTCCCAAGAACCATAACATGATCATAACACATAACATAAGCATAAAAGAAAGATAACATTTCCACATTACAACAATAAAATATCATTTCAAGATATTCTAATAAAAAATCCATTCTAAAAATCATTTTCAATACCAAAATATGTAAAATTATTATATTGTATTTATTTTTCCTTTTTAAAAAACATTCAGGCTTGTTAAGGAAGCCAAAGATCAAATAATACTCGCGACGGTGGAAAGGTAGTTATTATTGCTTACATTAAAAAAACATTCCTTTTTGTAGTTTAGTAAAATGATTCATATAAAAATATTCCCATTCAATGAAATTAAAATTAAAATGGGTTTATACACTGTATAAATGAAAATCTTTTATTAAAACAAAATATACCTCAATGAAAGGAGATGGAGACGAAGTCCCTTACCTCATGTCCAACTTGACTCGATCGTTCTTTAATCTCCTGAATAATTAACTAAAGTTAATTTATACTTTCGTAAGAATATTTTTTAAGTTTATTATTCATTTTATATCACTTATTACCATGTTATAAACATTATGTAATCATTTCAAGTTAATAATGGTCGTTTTGTCGATATTTGGCACTTGAGTCAAAAACGAACACCTTATATTTACAAGTTGTCCATGTGGTCAATAGTCCATTATATCCAGAATTATATTCATTATTTAGATATCATATATATCATATATATCCAGTATATACATGTATTTATAATAGTACATAACTTTTGGAGGTATGAAATGAAATACACCGTCCATGGAAACGGTAAGCCGTACGTACGCATGAACGCTAATTTCATTTCTATTTCTTATTTTAATGGAATTAAAACATAATGATATATAGGTATATTATAATTACAGTATAATATAAAATATAATATCATTAACTCCATCCTTTATACATCCCACATAAGGCATTAACGAGTCACATCACTTTGAGGGGGTGGTAGGCCGCACTTCCTCAAATGAGATTATCGTATTTACCCACTATGGAAACCATAAAGGCATGATAATAATGAAAAATACAGAAGCATAAAAAAACATAAACATAATATATATCATATATAAATACAGTTCAATCGTAATGGCCACCATGAGAGGCGGTAGGAGATAATTGAACAATCATCGTTTCGTGAGGCGTTAGTTTTCCATCCACAGAAACATTATGTTCTTCATCCATTAGATGGAGGTGTGTGTAAGTTTTGTTCAAATACTTCTCATAACAACATCCTAATATATTTAGGACACTGGTGTTTTTACAAAATAAATGAATAAAAATATTTTAGGGGTTGGAGAAGTAAAATAAAAGAAAATAATTTAAGTGAAACTGTTACCTTTACTTTGGGTAACTCCCTTTGGTTTAAACCAAAGGACTTCTTGAAGTGTCTTCTGCCTAAGTTAAGGCTTTTAGGAGGAGTAGAGGGATGTAGGTATCTTAATTGGGTAGATTTTCGATGATCCAAAAGGCTTGAGAGGTGTGAGGAATTGGTTAGAAGTGGTCTTCATTTATAAGGGAGAGGAGGGGCTCTTTAGGAAAGTGTGAAAACATAATTTTATTATAAACATATATTCGGTTTAAAAAGGTCAAAAAAACATTAAAATCGCATATGAGATGTATAATATTAGAAATAATATCATCCAATCAGAATTGTACATGTGTTGGATAATATTTCAATCATTATAATCTTATTTATTTAAATCATTTATTAATGAGGTAAATACTGCATCATTATTGTGTCATAACTAATTTAATATATATGATGTCTAAAAATTATAAAAAAAATACCATTAATTATAAAATATTCTTATCTTTCTAATGAATATTTATAGTAAAAAAGATTACTTATATAACACCATAAAAAATTAATTTTCTAAAAGATATTTGTTTTTGTCATTTTTGCCTTTACTTTAAGTTAATTAATCTAAATTGTAATTATCACTCCCAAGTAGCTCAATGGGGTCCCAAAATCAACCCAAAGATGCCCATAGTTTTAAATGACTCAACCAATAAGGTTTGAACAAGTTTTAAGGTAATTCTGATTTATTATAAAATTCTTTTTACCTTGAATTACCATATTTACTTTTAACCGCGGTAAATAAAAGTCAAAAGTTACTATTCACCAAAAAATATTTTCATCTTATTGAACCAAATTTTACTAACTAATAACAACCATGTATGTAGGATTTTTGAAATTCAATTCACAGAAGTGGTAAAATTTTATTTCAATGAAAAAGTCGGTTTTTTAACTACTACTAAGTGGTTTCACTATTCATCAAAAATTGAAGTTTTTCAGAAAAATACCAAAAATTCAGCCTAAGCATTATTTGATATTATGAATTCAAAAATGATGTCTATTTTTATAAAATTAAAATCATATAAGTCACTTTAATTAATTTAAAATTGATTCCCATTGTCAATACAAATAGCGTGTTTTTAAGAAATAATAACTATCAAAAGATTGATACTTTTTATGTCCAATTTGAAAGTGAAATTAATTAAAATGACCAACATTGGATTAAATGGTAAAAATATATTTTTATTACACTTTCAAACCAATTAAAATGATAATCTAACTATATAAATAAATTAGATTAAAACACAGTTTTGAATTAAAATACAATATTTTCACTATTCATTAAAAATTGAACTTTATCGAAAAAATTCCAAAAATTTACACAAAGTAAATTTTGATGTCACCATTATAAAAAATGAATTTAATTGGTCAAATATAATGTATTAGAGTAACCAAAACTATATTTAAAGAAGGTTCTACATTAAAAGGTGATAAATCAGCCTTTTAATGTAAATTATGCTTAAAATTAGATTAATTCACATTTTAAGCCTCTAACTTTTATTGGATAATGTAAATACATTTAAAAATCATGTATAATCATATTGTAGTTAGTTTTGTTCATTACCTTCAATACAATGCCTAGGTTTTAACTACGATTTAAAATAATAATATTATATTATTAGTGTGCAACGTAAGATTTCAAAGAAACCAGTTGTTGCGTATCGGGTATGCTATTGAACATAGAAACCCTTTGAAAGTAAATTTAATATTTAATTAAAAAATGTTAATAAATATGAAAATATCTTATTCTTCATTTACCTGGGATGTTACATCCTTCCCCCCTTTTGGAAATTGCATCCTCACAATTTTTATTTACTTATCAAAATAAGTGGGGGTATTTATCCCTCATAGCATTTTCATATTTCCACTTTGACTCTTAAACCATATGGTTTTTTCACAGAACCTTCACCTGGTGAATTACCTTATTCCACAACACTTTCTCTCTACACTCAAGAATCTGGACAGGTTGTTCTTCATAAGAGAGATTGTCTTCCAACTGAACTACCGCTAGGCTCAAAACATGAGAGGAATCTGGCATAAACTTTCTCAACATCGAAACATGAAAAACATTGTGTACCTGGGATAAACTTGGAGGTAAAGCCACTCTGTACGCAACTGATCCAAATTTCTCTAGAATTTCATAAGGTCCAATGAACCTCGGACTCAACTTTCCCTTCATACCAAAATATAAGACACTTTTCCATGGATAAACTTTGAGAAAGACATGATCACCTGCCTCAAAAGAAAGATCCTTACTCCGGTTATCTACATAACTTTTTTTCTACTCTGAGCTGTTCTCATGTGCTTCGGAATCAACTGAACTTTTTCTCCCATATCTTCTACCAATTTTGGTACCATCAGCTTCCTTTCACCTACTTCATCCCAAAAAATATGGAGTTCGACAACGCTTTCCATATAATGCCTCAAATGGAGCCATCTATATACTGGAATGAAAACTATTATTATAAGAAAATTCAACCAAAGAAATATGTTGGTCCCAAATTTCTTGATAATCTAGTGAACATGCATGTAGAATATCCTCCAATGTATGAATTGTTCATTATAATTTCCCATCTGATTGAGGGTGAAAAGCTGTACTAAAATTTAATTCAGTACGCAACGACTTCTGAAGGCCTTTCCAAAAGTTAGAAGTAAACCTAGGATCACGATTAGATACAATAGAAAGCAAAACTCCAAGCAACCTGACTATCTCTTTACCTACAACCGAGAAATTTGATCTAGAGACAATGTATCTCAAATAGGAAGGAAATGAGCAGACTTAGTCAATTGATCAATAATAACCCAAATTGCATTATTGACTCGAGATATTTTTTGTAATACCACAACAAAGTCCATGGAAATATTTTCCCATTTCCACTCTGGCACCGGTAAAGGATGAAGCAACCATTTCAGTAACCGCTGCTCTGCTTTAACCTACTGACAAGTCAAACACTTCATAGTAAAGTCAACAATATCTCTATTCATTCCATCCCATGAGTAATACTCCTGAAGATATTTGTACATCTGAGTACTGCCAGGATGAACTGAAAACAGAAAACTATGAGCTTCACATAACAACTCATTCTTCAACTGTGGATCACAAGGCACACATAATCTCTTCCCAAATCTCAAAATTCAATCAATATCAACGTTAAAATCATGAAACTTACCCTTCTAAACCAACACTACCTTTTTCTACAACTCACTTTCTTCTTTCTGTGCTTTCTTTATTCTGTCTGATAGAGATGATTTCACTAACACCTAAAACAAAACATATGAATTTCCTGCACCAACAACTTATATGCCAAAGTTCATCAAATGAAAAACCAAAGTATCTCATTCCAATCGTAGCATGGCTAATGAGACATTACTTTTTCGACTCAAATCATAAGCCACTTTGTTTTCTTTTCTCTGATGGTAAAGGATCATGAAATCATAATCCTTGATTAATTCTAGCCATCTCCTCTATCTCATGTTCAATTTTTTCTGAGTGAATATATACCTTAAACTTTTTTGGTCAGTATATATTTCACATTTTACTCTATAAAAATGATGCCTCAAAAATTTTAAAGCAAAAAAAAAAATAGTATCTAATTCCAAATCATGTGTAGGGTAATTTAACTCCTGAGGTTTCAACTATCTTGAAGCATAAGAAATTACATGATCATTCTGCATAAGGACACATCCAAGTCCTTTCAATGAAGCATCACTGTAAATAAAAAACTCACTATTTCTGGAAGGTAGTGCCAAAACTAGAGAATTAACCAATCTTCTTTTCAATTCCGAAAAACAATCATCACATTCTTTTGTCCAGATTAACTTAACACCTTCTCGAGTTAACATAGTCATTATACTAGATAACCATGAAAATTTTTCAACAAACCTCTTGTAATAACCTGCCAAACCAAGAAAAATACGGGTCTCAATTATATTTGTGGGTCTTGGCCATTATTCAACAAATTTTGTTTTAGCAGGATCAACAGTTATGCCATTTTTTGAAACAATGTGAATAAGGAACGAAATTTGTTGTAACCAAAACTCACACCTACTGAATTTTCCATAAAGTTTATTTTCTTTTAAGGTTTGCAAGACAACCCTTAAATTAATTTCATGTTACTCCTTACTTTTTGAATAAACCAAAATAACATCAATGAACACAAACACAAACTTATCCAAGAACTCACAGAAAATTCTATTCATAAGATCCATGAATACAACAGGTGCATTGGTTAATCCAAAAGGCATAACTACAAATTCATAATGTCCGTATCTAGTAAAAAACGCGGTCTTAGGAACATCTTCTTCCTTTACTTTCAACTAATGGTAGCACGACCTCAAATCAATCTTCAAAAAATACTGATCACCCTGGAGCTGATCAAACAAATCATTGATATGAGGTAAAGGATAATTATTCTTAACAGTGATGTTATTCAGTGCTCTATAATCAATGCAAATTCTCATTGAACCATCTTTCTTTTTAACAAACAATATTGGATCACCCCATGGTGATGTTCTAGGTCGAATGAAACCTTTATCTAATAACTCCTGCAATTGCTTCTTTAACTCTAAAAGTTCAAATTCAGCCATTCGATAAGGGGGTTTTGAAATTGGCTTAGCCTCAAGAACTAAGTCAACAGTAAATTCAACTTCTTGATCAGGTATAATACTTGGAAACACATCAAGAAAAACATCAAGGTACTCATTTACGACTAGTACATCAATAATATGAACAGTTCCATTATTTTCAACAATATGTGCAAGGTAACATTCATTTCCATATTTTACAATTTTCTCAGCTTCCTGATTTGTTATCAAAATCAAGGGTTCATTTTTGTATACAAACCAAAAATCTTTTTGAAAAGAAACTTCTTTAGCTCTGTAGTTAATCTTAGCATGACAAACAGAAAGCCAATACATGCCAAAAATTACATCAAACTCTACTAGAGGCAAAACAATAAGGTTTGCAAGTAGATTATTTCCACACACAAGGACATGAAAGTTATTATAGTTTCTTTTGGTCTCATCATTTCCTCCAGGTGTTTTTACCATATGTTCAGTATTCATATCATGAGATGGAATTCCCAATAAACTAGAAAACTTCTCATAAATGAAAGTGTGTATAGACCCTGAATCAAACAATACATTGGCATAACCTGAACAAACAAACAGTGTACCTGATACAACTTCATTTGATGGCCAAACATCTGATGAAGTAGTTTCAAAGGATTTCACCACCCCTGTTTGCTTGTAGTCTGGCTGCTTTCCATTAGTTGAGTTCTTTGTTGGACACTCATTTTCATAATGACCCATTTCATTACACTTAAAACATCTTACTGATTGTAAATCATATTTTTTATTACCATTACCCTGAGCTTTTTCAGTGAAATTATGAGCCTTATGTACCACTTTACCACATTGGTAGCACTTACCAGAATTCAGAAGACATTCCCCATCATGCTTTTTACCAAAATTTTTACAAACTGTAAAATTAAGTTTCTTACCATCATACTTTTTTGAAGAGTTCTTCCCTTTTGTCTGCCACCTCAACCTCTTATTCTGTTGTTTGTTAAAGAAGACCGGATCATCGAAAAACTCAATTTCTACCTTCTCCGCACATCGAACAAGTTTTCATAACTTTTGAACTCACAAGAAGCTAAAGACCTTTGATAATTCAGATTTAATCCTGAGTAAAAATGGTTGATTTTACTATCAAGATCTCGTATGAAATTCGGAGCATACCTTTCCAGTCCAGTGAATTTTCTTCATAAGAAACCTCTGAGTCATCCTCCTACCTCAATTCCAAGAATTGTTTTTCCATCCTAAGACGAACCACCTTAGGAAAATATTTCTCAAGAAACATACCTTTGAATTCATCCCAATCAAGAGCATCGATCTCCTCACTATCCATGATATTTTTCACCACTGACCACCACTGATCAGCTTCAGCTTCAAAACGGTAAACAACGAGACTAGCCATTTGATGTTCTGTGCACCCCATAACATCAAAAATATTCTCCAATGCTTTAATCAACCCTTTTGCTAGAACAGTGTCAGATGATCCTCTGAATGATGGGGGATGCTGCCTCATAAAATTCTCCACTACTGACATGTTCCTCTATGGTTGTTCTGGCTGATCTAGTGTATGGATACCACCACCATTTAAAGCCTCAGTCAACTATTCCATCCCTGCAACAAATTGTTCAGTTCCGATTCTGACCATCTCAGGTTGCTGATTTGGAAGGTTGTCTTCCACCTGATGTCGTCCCAACATAGCTGCCTTGTTTCCTCTACAGAAAACCATTCTGAACACAGAAATATCTTAGGCGAAGCAACATGGTAATCTGTAAATGCTATATCATTTCAATATTAACATAAATTACTTTATGGATATTAATTTAACAATACCCTAACTCCTAAAGTTATCTAAACTGACCTCTGATACCAACTATAAGGACCCGACCTTAAACATTACATAATCTTGAATTAAATGAATAATTCACATTGAGGATATTTTCAGGATTAGAGTTTTAGAGAATTAGGACATAACCATTACATCTCTAGATAATTATAAAGTAGACACTTCTACACAGTTTCCATTATTTTTTTGCAAAAAATAAAAACTCTTGAAAGAAAGAGTCATGTCTAGTTCCATGTTTTAGACATCATGAATTTTCCTTGATCCCATCATTGACCCTATTCATCTTTAAGTCCTGTGAAAACATTTTAAAACTTGGGATGAGCATAAAAAATCTCAGTAAGGGTTATAAAACAAAGAAAGAAAACATTTTTTCATAAATACATACAAAACATGAAATCTTTTACTTATACTACTACAAATACCCCTTTTATCAGCACTAAAGAACCCCTTTTATCAGCGCTAGAAAAGTGATATTAAAGCTGGCCAAGATAAAGGGGAGGTCCCCTTTATCAGCGCTCTAAAAAGAGCCGATAAAGACACCTTTTATCAGCACTAAAAAAAAAGCGCTGATAAAAGGGGTCTTTTATCAGTGCTAAAAAAGCACTGATAAAAGGGTCCTTTATCAACGCTTTGTTTTAGTGCTGATAAAATATTCCTTTATCAGCGCATTCTTTTTAGTGCTGATAAAAGTTAAAAAAAATTAAAATAAAAATAAAAAAAATAAAAAAATAAAAAAAATAAAAAATAAAAAAATCATGCCAATCGGGGGGGCTTTTATAGCGCTTGAGACCCCCCCTTTTGGAGAGATTTCCACCCCCCTACAGAGCCCCCATGCACCCCCTCCACCCTTTATCAGCGCTAGCTCCCATATTCCCTCATGCACGTGTGCTCCTGCCTCCACCAGGTTTTGAACTCGAGACCTCCCCCCTGCGCTTCTAAGCCCTTACCACTCCTCTATTTTGATTTGTTTTCCATTTCATGATATCTATATATATATAGTTATATTTATTTGTATAGTAATATATATTTATATTAATATATATATAGTTATATTAATATATATATAGCTATAATAATATATATCTCTATTTATATATATATATATAGTTATATTTATTCGTATAGTAATATATATTTATATTAATATATATATATAGTTATATTAATATACATATATATAGTTATATTAATATATATATTTATAGTGATATTAATATATATTTATAGTGTTATTAATATATATATTTATAGTAATATTAATATATATATGTAGTTATATTAATATATATATATATATATATAGTTAGATTAATATATAGGTATATAAATATTCATATACTTGTATTTTAAATAAAATGGATATGATTTATTATTTAGATAATGCTAATATATTTTATATGTAAATATATTTTATTATTTATATTTATAATTAAATTTTTATGTGTGAATATATAAAAAAGATGTATATATTGTTATATATTTGATTATAAATAGCAGTTCATTATAAGAAAGATAAAATTTCAAAGACATAATATCAATATGAATGTAATACCTAGGAATAAATTCATTCCCCACTAAAATAAGCCAATAATACCCCCTTAAACGAGGCTGAAAATCCATAAAATGTTAAAAAAACCGGGGTACCCCGACTAAAAACTCAGTTTTGTAGGCCTTATAGGCCTTTTTGGCATTAAAAAAACCTTTTCTGGTGTCAAATTGATGACAGCGACGTAGAGCTCGTCGCAGGCTTCGATTTGATATGTGGTAGAGCTAAAATGGACACCCGGATCAAAAGTTATGGCCGTTTGAAGTTGGTGTTACGTTTTCAACATATTTCGGATCTTTTTTTAATTTTTTTTAATTTTTTTCATCTTTAAATTGTTATTAAATGAGTATTACTATATAATAATTAGGAAATTATTAAATAAATTTCTTTTATACTTTTTTATAAGCCATTTTCACTAAATATCTTATATATTAAGTGTAACTGTATATTTATACTTATCTAAAATATATTTAAAAATATATTTAAAAAATATATATTATATTTATATCAATATAACTATATCTATATATTTAAATATTAATATTTTTTTAATAATTTTTTTGGAAGTAGACCCTTTATCAGCGGTTTAAAAAAATGCGTTGATAAAGACCCCCCTTTATCAGTGCTAACGAAAAAGCACTGATAAAGGGGGGGGGGTACCTTCAACATTGCTAAAAAAAGAGCTGTTCAAGGGGGTACCTTTATCCTCGCTAAAGAAAACTCTGATAAAGGGGTACGTTTATCAGTGCTTTTTTTAGCGCTGATAAAGTTACTCATTATCAGCACTTTTTTAGCACTGATAAAGGTACCGTCCTATATCAGTGATTTTTATTTAGCGCTGATAAAGGTGTGGCACTGGCCTTTCCCTATTTTGTGGTAGTGTTACCTCATTAAATCACAAGATTTTATGAATAACACATAGAAATCATAAATCATAAAGCTAACTTGTGGCATCCATATCATACTTACATTGTAGCTATTACAGCTACATACAGAGTTACTTTGGAATACCCATCATAGTATATTTCCTAAATTTCTTTGGAGAAACATTAATGTTTACCTCCTTCATGTTACCCAATGAATTGGAGAACTATCTTGGGCTCACCTTCCTTAGTTTTATCATGGAACCACACATATACGTAAATAATTCCCAAGAACCATAACATGATCATAACACATAACATAAGCATAAAGGATAGATAAAATTTCCACATTATAATAATAAAATATTATTTCAAGATATTGAAATAATAAATCCATTCTTAAAATCATTTTCAATACCAAAATATGTAAAAAGAGTATTTGGTATTTATTTTTCCTTTTTAAAAAACATTCAGGCTTGTTAAAGAAGCCAAAGATCAAATAATACTCGCGGCGGCGGAAAGGTCGTTGTCACCGCTTACGTTAAAAAAACATTACTTTTTGTCATATAGTAAAATTATTTGTATAAAAATATTCCTTTTGAATGAAATGAAAATTCAAAGGGTTTTACACACTGTATAAAAGAAAATCGTGTATTAAAACAAAATACGCCTCAACAAAAGAAGATTGAGACGAAGTCTCTTACCTCGTGTCTGACTTGACTCGATCGTTCTTTAATATCCTGAATAATAAACTAAATTTAATTTATACTTGCTTATGAATATTTATCTAGTTTATTATTCATTTTATATCACTTATTACCATGTTATAAACATTATGTAATCATTTCAAGTTAATAATGGTCATTTTGTCGATATTTGGTACTTGAGTCAAAAATGAACATCTTATATTTACAAGTTGTCCATGTGGTCAATAGTCCATTATATCCATAATTATATTCATTTTTTATATATCATATATATCATATATATCCATTATATACATGTATTTATAATAGTACATAACTTTTGGAGGTATGAAATGAAATGCACTTTCCATGGAAACGGTAAGCCGTACGTACACATGAATGCTACTTTCATTTCTATTTCTTATTTTAATGGAATTAAAACATAATGATACATAGGTATATTATAATTACAGTATAATATCAAATATAATATCATTAACTCCATCCTTTATACATCCCACATAAGGCATTAACGAGTCACATCACTTTGAGGGGGTGGTAGTCCGCATTTTCTCAAATGAGATTATCGTATTTACCCACTATGGAAACCATAAAGGCATGATATAAATGAAAAATACATAAGAATAAAAATAAACATAAACATAATATATATCATATATAAATACAGTTCCATCATAATGGCCACCATGAGAGGCTGTAGGAGATAATTGAACAATCATCGTTTTGTGAGGCGTTAGTTTTCCATCCACAAAAACATTATGTTCTTCATCCATTAGATGGAGGTGTGTGTAAGTTTTGTTCGAATCCCTCTCATAACAACATCCTAGTATATTTAGGACACTGGTGTTATTACAAAATTAAGTAATAAATTTTTTTTAGGGGTTGGAGAGGTAAAATAAAAGAAAACAATTTAAGTGAAACAGTTACCTTTAATTTGGGTAACTCCCTTTGGTTTAAACCAAAGGACTTCTTGAAGTGCCTTCTGCCTAAAGTAAGGCTTTTAAGAGGAGGATAGGGATGTATGGATCTTAATTGGGTAGATTTTGGATGAGCCAAAGGGCTTGGGAGGTGTGAGAAATTGGTTAGAAGTGGTCTCCTTTTATAAGGGATAGGAGGGGCTCTTTAGGAAAGTGTGAAAATATTATATTATTATAAACATATATTCGGTTTCAAAAGGTCCAAAAAACATTAAAGTCACAGATAATATGACCAATATTCTAAATAAAATAATCCATTCAGAATTTTACATGTTTTGGATAATATTTCAATCATTATAATCTTATTTATTTAAATCATTTATTAATGAGGTAAATACTACATCATTATTGTGTCATAAATAATTTAATTTATTTGATGTCTAAAAATTATAAAAAAATACCATGATGTATGAAATATTTTTATATTTCTAATTAATATTTATTTTCAAAACGATTACTTATATAACACCATAACAAATTAATTTAACAAAAGATATTTGTTTTTGTCATTTTTGCCTTTACTTTAAGTTAATTAATCTAAATTGTCATTATCACTCCCATGTGGCTCAATGGGGTCCCAAAATCGACCCAAAGATGCCCATGGTCATAAATGACTCAACCAATAAGTTTTGGACAAGTGTTAATGTAATTTTAAATTATTATAATATTCTTTTTACCTTGAATTACCCTATTTACCTTTAACCGTAGTAAATAAAAGTCAAAAGTTACTATTCACCAAAAACTATTTTCATCTTATTGAACCACATTTTACTAACTAATAAAAACCATGTATGTTGGATTTTTGAAATTCAATTCACAGAAGTGGTAAAATTTCATTTCAATGAAAAAGTCGGTTTTTTAACTACTACTAAGTGGTTTCACTATTCATCAAAAATTGAAGTTTTTTATAAAAATACCAAAAATTCTGCCGAAGCATTATTTGATATTTAGAATTAAAAAATGATTTATATTTTACTAAATTCAAAACATAGAAGTCACTTTAATTAATTTAAAATTAATTCTCGTTGTCCAAACAAATAGCGTGTTTTTAAGAAACAATAACTATCAAAATATTGATACTTGTTTATGTCCAATTTCATAGTGAAATTAATTCCAATAACCAAAATTGGATTAAATGGTAAAAATATATTTTAATTACACTTTAAAACCAAATAAAAATATAATCTAACTATATAAATAAAATAGATTAAAACGCAGTTTTGAATTAAAATGCAATATTTTCACTATTCATTAAAAATGAACTTTATCGGAAAAATTCCAAAATTTTATATACAATAAATTTTGATGTCCCCATTATTAAAAAGGATTATATTTGGTCAAATATAATGTATTAAAGTAACCAAAACTAGATTTAATGAGGGTTCTCCATTAAAAGGCGATAAATCGGCCTTTTAATGTAAATTATGCTTAAAATTAGATTAATTCACATTTTAAGCCTCTAAATTTTATCGGATAATGTAAACACATTTAATAATCATGTATAATCATATTGTAGTTAGTTTTGTTCATTCCCTCCAATACAACAGCTAGGTGTTAACTACCATTTTATATAATAATATTATATTATTAGTGTGGAACGTAAGATTTCAAAGAAACCCGTTGTTGCGTATTAGGTACGCAATCGAACATAGAAACACATTTAATGTAAAATTAATATTTAATTCACAAATATTAATAAATATGGAAATATCTTATTCTTCATTTACCTGGGATGTTACAGGGTGTTTGTTTTGAAATTGATGGAATTTGTTTAAAAATTAAATTGTTGAATTAAACAAGTGGAATTGATTTTAGAAATTAGATTTTCGAATTGATTTCAAATATTTTTTTTTAAATTTTTTTATAAAAATGGTTTTGATAGAAACCATGTGGTTTTATTATAAAACTGATTTTTTTATTAAAATCACTTTATGCTTTTTTAAGAATAAATTAGAATGTTTTAAATAGAGAATGGAATTTAATTTTATTTTGGGAAGTATTAAAATAAATTGTCCATCGTTGTTTCTTACTGGATAATATGCAAGTCTTGGGTTGTTAGTAAGTTATTTTGGGCCGCACTTTATGACTTACAATGTTATAAAACATCATATCATCACATCACATCCCTTAGGAAATAGTGATGAGTCCACTTTTCAACAGGCCCAAAGGGTAATATTTACTTATTTTACATTTCAAAATGTTGGGTCCCAATATCCTGGAACTATCATACCTATTTGGAACAAGACCTTTTTGCTCTATTATTTGTATTTTAAAAGTATATATTCTATTTTTTAAACGGGTTTTCAGGCCTTTTTATTTATATAAACTACTTTATATAAAAGTTTTTATTTAGGCCATTTGTGTAAAGATCCATTGTTTTAGATATATTATATCAATTAAAATGTTTATATTTATTTCAAATTATTTCAATCATTTTGAAATTTGATACATCAATTGATAAATTAGTCCTATCTTTTAAATTATAATCTTTGATTTTTGAAATATTCTCTTTCTGGATAACCTATTTTTATAAAATTGAAAGAATTTATTTGGATAAATTGATATTATAATATTGTTATGGAACCTTTTGGTGAAATCCTAATGGGTTTTGGCTCACACCCTACTTGTTCCTTTGGGTTTTTTTATATTAGCTCCTATGATAATTTAGAAAGGGGAGAGGACCTATTCAAGGTGGTTCATGTTGTTGATCTATGGACATGGTGAGTTGTGTACTTGTTGGGACTTGGGAAGTTTTACATATTTTGGAAGATTCATTGAAGTACATTGGGATTGTTTATTCTTGTTTGTGTTTAGGTACATTATATACAGTAGAGTTTTGTTTGATATTCATACTATATTATTTCATTTACTTCTGTATTGTTAGTGGAAAATCATTCCCACTATCATTTTGTTTGATTCCAAGTGTTAGTCACCAACCCATGGGGATTGGGTAATCTCTTTGGGTTATGTCTAGATCATCTCGGTTATTGGGTTACCATGGTACCTAGGATGGTTTGGGACCATCTGATTCTACAAGATTCAAAAAAATAGAAAAACTAAAAAATAAATGCAAAAAAATAAAAGGATACAAGAGTTTGTGAAATTAGAAATATATAAATCCTAAAACAAAATGGATCCCTCCCACACAAATAAATGATATAGTCCCCTAAATTAATTCATGTATATTTAACATATAATCATATTTCAAATTGAATCATAGAAAAAAATCCTCATGGAGAGATAAAATCTAATGGATATTGTTGATAAAAATGTTAGAGGAGTGTGATCTCATCAAATTTTTGTGGTGTAAAGATCCCATGGAATTTCTTTAGTCTATATCCATTAATTGTGAAATTTATTTCTCTCCTTACTTCATAATCTACATAGAATGGAATGGATATACAAGAGTGACTATAAATGGACCTTCCCATCTGAAAGTATGTTTAACATCCATCAGTTTCAGTCTTGAGTTTAATAATAAAATTTTTTCTCCAAGATTTAAATCCTTTAATTGGATTATATTTTAATGAGACACTCTCTTTATCCCATTTTAAATCTTGTAATTTTAAAAATAATCTCCTATAATTTCATCCACCTCTTATAGTTGTAATATTCTCTCTTTATTCATCTCTTTAAAGATACAAATTCATCTTTATCATAGCCCAGTATGCCTTATGCTCCAATTCCAGAGACAAGTGACATCATTTCTAATAAATTAGTATATATAGGTTCATTACTATTAAGTTTTTTAGGATAACCTATAAGATCATATTGTTTCATTTAACCTTTGGCTTCTGTCCTTTATAAGGGATTAACAGTCTTTTCCAAAATTCCATTGATTTCCCAATTGGACACTTCATCTTGGCCATTTGTCTGTAGAAGATAGGGAGTTGATGTTTTATTATTCATTTCATACTTTAATTTAAAATTCTTCATTATCCAATTCAAAAATTGATTCCCTTGATCACTATTCATGGATATGGGCACTCGAAACCTATAAAATATGTTATCCTTGAAAAAATTACAGACAATATTATCATCATAAAATTTTGTGTCTTTATCATCCATATATTTTGGAACATAATATAATACAATTAGGATATAATAATTTTTAAATTAGATTGGGAAAGGACATATAAAATCGATTCACTAGACTTTAAAAAGACCAAAAAATTATGGGTTTTTGAATAATTTCTTCTTTATTAGAAATATTTATAGAAAACTAAAATTTTACACACATTTAACATTATTAATGTACATATTTCAAAAGGGTTGTATGCTAAATTCTATATTCAAAAACCTTACTTGTATTTTGATGAACAAAGTGTAATCCATAAGACAATGTGTTAAAAAACTGAAAATAATATTTAATTTTACTTTCATGAAATAATCTTCTTTTCACATGGTCATAACAAGTTATCAATACAAATAGATCCCCACAAATTAGATACCAAGATTAAAATTCAGTTTTTAAATTTTGTGGGAATTTAATTGAGTTGGGACCTAATATGTTACAAGATAATTGATCATTTCATCATACTAAGTCACCACTTCTTCCATTAAGTATAACTACTTTCATTGAATGTGATCATTTAGTGGTTCTTGGTTTGGAATTTAAACTTTAGCAGTATTGGGATGTCTACTCCAGTGATAAGTCTCTTGGTTCTCATTCCCTTTCTTGTCATTAATTTCTATGATGAACTTCTATAGTAGTATAATCTGTATCACTGTCCTCAGTATATATTCATCATTATTATTAAAGTACCTAAGAGCTACATTACCAAAAATAAAAAGGAATTTAGTTCCAATCAAATATGTTTTAAATATTTCCAAAAAAAATAAAACCAGAAAAAACTCTTTTTCAATGGTTATGTAATATAATTAGGATTAATTTAATGTTATTGAAGAAAAGGAAATGACATGAGTCTTTCTATCAATTATCTAATAAATGGAAGCTCTAACAGCTTGGTTAGAAGCATAAAAAATTATCTTGAATGGTTCTTCCCAATTGGGTTATTACATCACTAATGGAGTTATTAATCTTCACTTTACCTCTTCAATGTATTCCATGCACTAACCATTGAAATAGAAATTATCATCTTTCAAAGTCAATCTAGATATAGTGAGATTAATCTTACATAAATATTTGATAATACTGTTATAGAATACCACATTACCTAAAAATGATCGAACATTTTTCACACATGTTGGTGAGGAAAGGAATTTATCACATACATTTTATATTTACCCAATTTAATGATATTTTTCTGAAATGAAATTAAAAAATAAAATTTCTCTCTCATCCATTGAATGTAACTTTTTAAAATTTAAAAAAGATTCCATTTAATGGCTTATTTTTAGGCTTTTTATATTTTTCATACAATGCTCAAAATGAGTTCCAAACACTAGAAAATCATCCAATAATACCTTCAATAAATCCTCATTGTGGTTAGAAAATGTACTTACCATGGACCTCAAAAAAGTACCAAGAGAATTACATAATCTGAATTGCATCCTTTTGAACAAAAAAAGTTCCCAAGGGAGAAGTAAATGTAGTCTTCTCATGAACTTGAAGAGCAATGGGAACCAGAATATCCATCCACCAAAAATTATGAGTTCCCATAACAATAACTCTAGAATATTTTTAAGGAAGGGGATGGGGAATTAATCATTCTGAATGATCTTTTTTAACATCATAAATTCTATACACACTCTCCATCTATTATTAATTTTCACTTTGGTTTATTCATTATTTTCATTCCTCATAGTGGTTAGGCCTATTTTCATAAGAAGTACATTTATGGGTCTTACACATCGTGATTATAAAATGGCATTGAAAATCCTTTCTTCTAAGATCTTATGTATTTCTTTCTTCACAACCACTATAAACATGATATTTGAATTAATTTGTGGATGGATGATAGTTTTGTAATCTACCACAAGAATAATTCTATGTGATTAAATTTGTTTCTTTATTCATGATATATCGCTTACGATCAACCCTATTTCGAATTCATTCTCTCTCAAATATCTCAATCAAATACATTTATTGGGTTTCAAAAATATTATTAGCAATTATCACTAGTAATATTTCTACTTCCATGCAGTACAAATATTTCAAATAATTGGGAAGTGGTTTCAATTATATATTTAGGGGTTTCCAATAGGATGATATTTTATTTAGGTTTCCCACTTCCTTATCGTGAACCTCATGTGTACAAGAAATTATATCAGCTTCCCTATCATATAATAAATAAGGATAGAAACCACATGTTACCTCTTATTCTAACTCAAAACCAAAATTTCCATATTTTTGGGTTGACACTTGTGTTGTGATATTTTAATTTGTAAAGTTATCTCCTAAGTCTAATAAATCATAAAATACATATGATTACTAAATAGTGTTAGTACCTTTATTAGGGTAGAGCAAAAAAAAGGAATCATTGATTGAAGGGTGAATCGTTGAATCAATAATGTTCAAGTGGAGATTTTGGCCTAAAAACCCAATGGTGATTATTCCCTTGTTGAAATTGATGATGGTATTGAAATTATTTATTAAAGGAATCCAAAAAATGATTGGTGATTGTCATGGGATCCTATTTTCTTTCAGTATCATCACATAGAAATCATCTATGAAATTTATAACATTGACTATTACATGAACATATTATAAAACTCATACTAGGAAAATCATGGATCCATTTGTAATATGTAACCCCAATATTTTGGGAGTCAAGTGTCCCATATATAAACAAGTGTATAATGAGAGAGGAAATAAATTATGTGAATAAATTAGATTAGATAATGAATTAGAGAATGTCAAAGAGCCATTAGTGCATAGAATGTTAAATGTCAGTGGGTCTTGATTTTTTTTGGAAATGTAGTGTGATAATGGTACTGCCACAAATTACCAATGTGATCCCCTAATTACATTGAATTATCCTCTTATTGGTGTAATTATATTTGAGAAATTTGGTATGTTTTGTAATTTTTTATATTACTTCCAAAAGAGGGATTTTGATTTCAATTTTTTTAATAGTTTATTATATTTTTATTTGGATTTTTTTCTTTTAGCTCATTTGACTCTATTATTATATAATTGAATGGAAATTGAATATACTTATTCTACCTTTATTTTCATTCCAAGGGATTTTTAGGTATTTCATTTCTAAAAAATTTCTATATTTCCTCCAACAATTTTTTTCCTTTGGTTGACAGGATTGATCTTCAAAATTCTGATTCGAATTTTTATCCTTTTAATCATCATTATTATATTGAAAATTCCTTAGGTCAGGTGTCTAAGTCTCCTTAAAACTCATTTTTTGTAATAATTATGACATAATTTTTTAGATTAAAGACTATTTGGGAAGAAATTTCAACTTTATTTTTGTATAATATGTATATAATACTTTTGATCTACGTTTCTATCTAATCCATTCTACCACCCAATAATGGATTACAATTGTTGATGCTCAGATGCTGGTGCACATGTTGAGGGATACACAATAGAATTTTTTTAAATAGAGTTGGTTGTTAATTATTATACTTTTGTGGTTTCATGTAATATTACAGGAGTGGTGGTGTGTTCTAGAACTGTGTTTCATATGGGTGTTGATTTGAGTATTTATTTGGATAAAAATATCTATCTTGATTTAGGGATCCAAAACTAGGTTGGGATTCTAAATTTTCTTTTTATTGATGATTTTTTAGGAATATTCATAGTTGAAAGTTTGTTTCAAAATATTAATTTCCTAATACATCAGTATAATGGTAAATAAAATGATTAATTTGGGAATATACTCCACATAGCTTAGTTAATGCTTGTTGTTCACTAACATGCATTATAATCTTCCATTCCACTAAACTGGTCTCCTACTCAAGTTTAGTTTCAAGAAATGTTGCTGAGAAAGGTGGTCATACCTAATAAATTCCTCTAATTCTATTACTACTTATTCCAAATTAATGGGAGTTTTATGAAATATTTTCAATCGGGCTCTTAGCTTCAATTGGTGATATGTCATTCAAATATCCACTAGATTATGAATCTTATAGGTTTGAGTTATTTTCTAATAAGCCTTTGAAAAAAATGAAGTGGTTATCCTCTATTATTTTATGTGGGGAGAGAGCACTTAGATTCTTAAACTTCTCTTAGTACTCAGAGAGGGTATCTCAAGATGATTGTATGATAGAACAATCCACTTTTATAATGGTCATTCTTTTAGTGGTGGTGAAGAATGGTTTCAGGAATAATCATTGTAATTAATCCCAATCATGAACATTTATTGTTTGTAGGTTATATTACCATTTATTTGAAGCTACTTCTAATGAGAAGGGGGAATACACTTCACTTTACATATACCTAAACTACTCCTCAGGGTCTGAAATTTGAGCATACATTTTTGAACTCTTTTTATGTTTCTCTAGGTATTCTCTTACCAAGACATGGAATTTAGGAAGGAATTGTATTATGTGAGCTTTTATCTCAAAGTCAATTTCTAATTATGGAATGACCATTTTTTTTAAATAATTGTTGGTAAGATAGGTATCTAACGGTTTGTTTGGGATTTCTAACTATGATGAGTGGTTTAAAGAGAACACTTGAGGTTTCACTCAAGTATGCAAGATAAATTTCATCAAACTCAAATTAAAAAATTAGTTTTCTAAGTCTATTAGACAATTTTATTTCAATTTATGTATATTAGTGCTAAGGATTAATGTTAATGGTTTTATTAGTGTAATTTTAAAATTATATAGTAGGAACCACCTCCATGGAAATGAATCCATGTTTTGAAATGTTTCTTTCAAGGGGTGTGTAAAAAATATTTCTTAATTTAAAATGATTTTTATTGTTCAATTTAGGATATATATTGAGAGGAAATCAATATAATCAAGTTTTCAAATTGAATCAGAGGAAATAGGGGGTGGTAACACCCTGATATTTTTATTAAATATATTTTTAATTAATTTTATTTCTTTGAGCACTCACATGGCATGAAATATCATGTTTAGAAGAACCAAAATATATTATTAAAATAATATGTGTCTGTTATTATATATCCATTAAATTGGATGGAATTAATATGAATAAATAATTTATGAAATAAATATCCAACATAAGAGGAATATATTTGTATTCTTTTAGAAAATGATCACATAATTTTTTAAATGATTTCATTTTATTCTTAAAAAATAAATTTCCTTAAAAAATGATTTTTTCATCTTTTTATGAGTGAATATTAATTTCTATATGTTCAATAAAATTATTTTTTTACAAAAAAATTTCATTTTTGAAATACTAATTTCAAAGTTATATTAAAATTATTTTCTATGAATTTTATGAAATAATTTATTATTCAATGAATAATGTAAAAATATGATTTTTGTTTAAAACTATATTTTATTTTAGTTTTTTCATAAGGTAACATTATGTTATGGATTTGTTATAAATTTTCATTAGTTTATTTTTATTTAAAACAAATTATTAATACACAAAAGATAAGATGTTATAAATAAAGAATACATGGTATGATAAAACTAAGGATATGTAATAAATTTAATATAAACACATATTTATTATACATGAGGTTTTAACATGAATAGAGAAAGGAAATATATTAGGTAAGGATTTATTTCACAATCTCATCAGTATTCGTGATTTTTTTTGTTTAAGTCTCTATTACGGAATATTTATCTTCTGTTTCCATGTTTTTTTATTAATTTTTAAAAAAGGATTTTTGAATGTTCTTTGAAATAGTTTTTACCATTGTTTTACTTCTTTAAAAATTCTTTTAAAGGTTTTTTTTCATTTTTATAAAAACATAATTTTTGTCTTTTCAGACAAAATACTAAAGGAATGTTATATTTTTAAATTATATATCATTTGATTATTTTCACACCATCATGAACCCTTAATGTTAATGTCCATACTATAAAGTCTTATGAGGCTCTTTTGATAAAAAAATGGTTTCCTTTTTAATTCCATGTCTTTCAAAAAAATTATTTCAAAATATAATGGAAATTTTCTTTAAGAAATATTTTAATTGGTCTTTCAAAATAATTTTTTATCTAAGATGAATTTATATGATGTTACTTATTATTTAATAGGGATATGATCCAAGGATACCATCCTTATTTTTTATATAGATGATATATGTTTATGATGGAATTATTTTTATAAATCCATTTACATTTCCATGGGTTATGAAATGAAGAAATGTTTATGAAATCCGTTTTTCTTCATGGGTTCTTGATAAAATGAAGATTTATGTTCTGATCTGATGTTTGGGACCTATATCTTCTTCTAATTTATTGGGTAAATAATTATTTCTAATGATATAGATAGGAATATAATGGGTAGTGAACCAGGTACAAGAAAATAGTGATGGACCAATGAGTGATCTAGATTCAATATGGCAGGGCTATAATGGGAAGTGAACCAGGTTCTGTATTAGACTTTGTCTGCTATGATGGTATTGTTAGTGAGACATGAATAAATTGAAAATTATTTTCTATGATTATTTTTGTTCCCTAAATTCTATTTCTTATTCCAATATTATGCTCACAGGGATTATATTGATTGATTTCCTTTTGATTCATGTATTCTAGAATTCCTAGATTTATTCCATAATTCATGGTAATAATCAATGATATCTATAATATGATTTCCAAATGTTGTGTTCATGTTATTAGAACATCATTGTCATATTATGATTATGAAATCTTTGTTATCACCTTATTCACCCTTACTAAGAATCTGGGCTCACCCTTTCTTATTATTCTTTCCCCAGGTGATGAAGAAATGTATAGGTAGGGTATTATAAAGGGGAGTAATATGTGGGAAATCTTTGTGAGATATATTTAAGATCGTTCATAAATTAATAATATTTTATATTTAATCTCCAAATAAATTAATTATTTATAATTTTTTCTTGGAGTGGGATGTTATCGATTAAATATTCATCTAAATAGAGGTAATATTTGAGTATAAAAACTTAAGGCCATTATATTTGGTAACATAAAAGGGTTCAGAAAATATTTAGAGATTTGGTTTAGAAAAATTTTATGAAAACATTGAGGATAAAACTATTTATAGGATAAAATCCAAAATATTTGATAATGATCATGAATAACATAGCTTAAACAAAACTTATCGTTAATTTAAATGAAGGTGTCCTGACTTGGACATCATATCTCCAGATTATGTGGTTCTGCACTGATTATTTTTTTCACACTATGATTTTTTTGTTTTAGTAAATGGGTGGAACTAGAATGATTCATATTAATGGTGAATGTGATTGAAAATGGAATAATATTCCTCCTGAGAAACCAAATGAAATGGAATTTAGAAGGAAAAACCATGTTATTATTCCAAATTAGAAATATCAAAATATGATAAATAATTTTAACTTTAGTGAGTTTCATATCCATATAATAAGAGAATCATAAAATTTCATGGTGACCACTAAAGAAAAAAAGTTAAATTTTCCTCATGTAAATCATGAGGGAAGAGGAATCATGGATAATGTTTCAAAGGAATTGTAATTTGATTTGGGTGTGGAAAATAAGGACACAAATAAAGTAATTTAAAAGGATTAATAAAATTTTATGTTAGCTCAATTTATTAGAATAATTTTATTCCAAAGGCATCGTTTATAGTAAAATGTTTTAAATGTTGAATGTATGAGAATTATGGAAATTGATTCCATAAGGGGGAAAGCTTGTGAAGGGAATCATTATGGTTGTACAAGTAATGGTTATTTTTTTTATGATGACATGATTATGAATGACATATTATATTAAATAAGTTTAAATGAATAAAAAGATGAATCCTATTAAATGGTTTAATATGGTAGTTGAATTATTGTGTGTTTATGTATTTGAATTCAAGAATAATGCAGTAGAATTAATTTCATGATATTTTAAAATAATGAATCATCAAAGGAGTGGTTCATAGTAGTTTTTCCTTAAGTATTTTAAGTCGTGTAATGAATGGTAATGGTAAACATTATAAGTGACTGAGGTGCTAATGTTATATTTATAGAGAAAAAATGATTAAGAAAAAGATAACCATTAATATGTGCATGATGCGATAATGATATGTTTTATTTGGATAAAATAAATGGGATAGTATAGATGACTATGAAAATGATTAGTAATGTGATGATAATGTGGTTTATGATATCATCAATTGTGTTTATTGAATTTTTTTATTCTATGTATACGAAAAGGGTTAATTTTTGAAGGAATGAATGTTTTCCCTATGGTTTTATCATAATTATGGTTATTACCATGTTTCAATAGAAAACATAATAATGGTATTAACATGTTTTGTGTGTGACATTTAATTGCTACATCATGTTGTTTGTGGGATTAATGATAATTTGATTTTGGAAATTTAGTGACCTTCATTCAAATGTATTTGATCCTAAAATTTTGAAAGGTTCATTAGGGTAGCCATTTATGAAATTTATAAGTTTAATATTGGATAAGGTTTTAGATATTAATGTTTTACTTCACCATATAAATATGTATGTGTATTGGATAACTAGTACTAATGATTATGTTATGATGATAACCAGATACATAAATAATGACTTATAAACCCATTAAGTATCATATGATCCAATAGTTCTTCCGTTATTACAATTTCATCATTATTTCGTGGACTAAAATATTAAGAGTAAATTTATCAGGGAAGAAAAAAAGTGATATTGTTCTTATAAATTGAAATAAATAAATTATATCTTATAAAATGGTTTTCAAATAAAATTTTATCCTATTATCATCATTTTTGATGATATCAATGACCTTTTATAGAGTTATTAGGTCAATGGTTTTCTTGTCATTAACCTTATTTTGAAAATTTTCTCAATCACTCTCTATTAGTGTCTGGGTACTAGTTTTCCCTTCCAAATCCATATTTTAATTTTCCACCAATTTTTTCCTTAGGTGTAAACCTAGTAATGTGTTACAAAAATTAACGTTTATGTTTCATAATTTCATTTTATAATGAATGTTTTTTATACATTTTCAAGATGTGGGTTTCTACAAATGAATTATAAACTGTTAAAGCATTGATGACAGATATCAATTTTGAGGGTGAAATTTATTTTAAGGTGGGTATAATGTAACACCCTGATATTTTTATGAAATAGTTTTTAAAATAATTTAATTTTTATATCTTACGTTTCACTCAATAACACGTTTAAATTAACTGTAAAATATAATTATAATACTATATGTTTGTTATAACCTAACAATTTAATTAGAGTGAATAAGTTGGAATAACCAATTTAATAAATAAATATATAACTAAATATTAACTTAATGGTATTTTCTTAGTAAATTATCCCACATTTGTTTTAATAGAGTCATTTTATTCTTCAAAAATACATTTTCTTAAAAAATGGGAATTTCTTCTATTTATGATTGATTATTAATTTATATAAGTTCTAGAAAAATTATTTGAAAAAAATAATTTTATATAGTTAATTCATAATTTCAATTTTATCATAATTTTTTTTTAGAATTTTTTGAAAACATTTTTTAAGGAATAGTGAAAATACTATTTTTATGGAAAAATTAATTTTCATATAATTTTTTTACAAATTAAAATTTGTTTTGGGATTTAATTTAAATTTAAATTATTTTATTTTGATTTAAAATAATCCTATTATGATTTTATGTGTATTTTATACTTGAATATATTATAAGAAAATCATATTTAAAAAGGTTATTTTTCTAAAATATTGTTACTTGTTATGTTTTTTTGATTTAATTTTAAATTAAATGACGAATATTTTGTGTGTTGAATTTTGAAAAAATAAATAAATAAATAAATAAATAAATATATATATATATATCAAATGTTAAAATTTGGTAATTAAACCCATTTTATTTTAGTCAATATGAATAGTTGTTGTGGTAAAATTTATTAACTCAGTAAAGGGTAAAACATATTAATTTAGATTTAAAATAAGTTATAAGGTCATAATTTTTAATTTTATAAAATATTTTATTAATTTAATTCGACCCATAATGTCTAAATTTTGAAATTGAGTTGTCTAATCCAAACATGTCCATGAAAATGACTTGTAAATTATTTAAATCAAAGAAACTCACAAAATGTCACTTTCTTTGCCTTAAATATCTTTTTTGTGTTGACATAGTGATAAAAGATGATTATTAATGAATATAAGTTTCATTTTGAACTTAATAAACACATTTTTAGGATATAAATTTAATTATTATTATTTTGGACACTTTGATGAGATTATAACCTATATAGTATTTTATTTAATGAAATTTCAAAGATATCATATGCAAGATACTAATAAATATATCATTTTTAATATTGGTTTATCCAGAGGATATAATAGAATATAGATAGTATTTCTAAATATTAATGATCTATATTTATCATGGAATTTTATTTATAATTTTTTTTAAAAAAAATAATTACCCTTAATTCCCACACAATGCTGATGTAGTAAATATTCAATTAACAGAACAATCAAATAAATGGTTTTGAAATTATTAAAAGTAATAAAATTTGTGATACCTAAGATGATCCAATAGTTATATAGATGAAATTGACATGTTATGAATATAATAAAATAGTTTCTTCTAATTTAAATTTTTTATTTTTATTTGAAAAATTCAATGTTATGAATAGTATCAAAATTAATAATAATGTTATTTTATGTGATTAATATTTTATAATTTTTTTTAAAAATCATAAAAATATTTAAAAACTAAAAATAGATTTTTATATGGATTAAAATTCAATAAATTAGACATTTATTGTTTTATTTATACTATATAAATATAAAATTACTACCTTTTATTACTAAGAGAGATATTAGAATAGTTAAAATTAAAATAGGTTAACTAAGAGTTAACCAAAATGATAAGGTCTAAAATAACACCAAAACATGTCTAAAATATATTGAAATATTATATGACAACCATATATTATCATATATTCTAATCTATGGTCATTTGGTTCTATTTTGATAAAAAAGGAATTTATTATAAATTAGTCTTTTCAGAAATTCCAAAAGTGCACTTTACATTAATTAAAAAAAGGCACTATCATCTCTGCCTATTTACCCACATTGAGACTACATTATTGATCATACCAATAAAAATCTCTTCTAAACACCCCTAGTCACATTTTAGATGTTCTTTGGTTCTCCAAGGCCAAATATAGAGCCCATTAGAGGAGATCTAAAAGAGATGTTTTAAAGAAGACATAATCGCTCTAACCGATCACTTTCATTTTATACTCATTATTACCTCATATAAATCTATGATATTTATCATTAAGAAATATAATTTTCCCTAAATATGATAAAAATACAATGTTTATTAAAACACTATTATACAAGCTCTTTCCCATCAATCATAAAGATAATTTTTCATTTGTGCGCATTTACGACTGATCATCTCTACATATGGCTAAAATTCATTTTTCATCACTATATTTTATGGTTGGGTATTATTATGTGTTTTATTAATATAGATGATATATATAATAAAATAATTATTCTTAAAATATGAATTATTTCTATTTCATTAAAAAATTTGAAAATTGAAAATAGCATTCTTGCGTATATATGACCTATCGTCTCTATAAATAGTTCACTTCATTTTTCTATCTCTACCTTCTATAAATGATAGTAAATATTATATTTGGAACTTGGGGAAAAATTCCATTCAAACACACACACAGGCCTATAAGGTAGGTCATAGTCCCCCCAAGGGATGACTTACCCAACCAGCTACTTTATTAAATAATATATTTCAGGCTCGAAGGCTGAGTAGGCATGAAGCCCAATACAAGACCCATAGGCCCAAAATTTATGCCCAAAGAACATTCTATGAATAGTACTGCTAGAGTACCCAAGCTGGTACAATACCTTCTATAGTAACACAACCACTACAGTACCCTTCTCTACTATAGTGTCCCCCCCCCCACTTCTACAGAACCCGCTAGTGCCACAGTTCCAAAACTTCTAGAGTGTTTTCACATTACTACTATTATACCTGCACTCCATGGGATTTGAACCCCCAACCCTTGATGTAGAATTATGGTTTGCTTAACACTAAGACTAACCCACACTACAAGATAATAATTTTTTTTATAATAATTATATATTATTTTTATATAATGATTAAAAATTTTTAAACAATGATACCAATATCATATTATAAGAACCAAGACTTATGAATTGAAACATTCTTGGAAAATGGAGAAGATATCACCCTGAATAATAATTTTAATTAAAAACTATTAATAAATGGTTGATAAGATGGTATAAATAAATAATACATGGAATCCTAAAATTATTGTTATAGAATAAGTTTAAAATAAATACATATTTATTATATGTGAGGTTTTATTGTAAACAGATAAAATAATTACTTGAGGAAAGGGTTTATTCCAAAATATCATAATTATTCGGGATTTTTTATTTTTATATCCTTATTGGGGGATATTTATCTTCCATGTCCATATTTTCTAATATTTTATTCAAATATATTTTTTTACAATTGTTCTAGATCCTTTTTATTCATGTTTTAATTTTTATAAAAAAGTTTTCAAGCAATATTATTTCTTTTTACAAACAATTTTCGGTGTGACTTTTTTAAAAAATATATAAAGAATGTTTTATTTTTAACATATAAGTAATGAGAATATTTTATTTCCTTATTAAGTCTTAATTCTATGAAGAATACTATAAAATATTACAAGGTTCTTTTGAAATAATTTTTTCATTTTTTATTGGGATTATTTTAAAAAATTATTTCAAAACGAAGATGATATTTTTGTATTAATTATTTTAAATGGTATTTCAAAATCAATTTCTACTAAAACATAATTCTTTTATGTTACTTATTTTTTACTAGGGATATTATCCAATGATTCCCTAATTTTTATTTCTTTGGATGTTTTATGTTTATGATGGCATGTTGTTTATGAATCACTTTATTCTCTATGGGTTATGAAATGATGAAATGTTAATGAAACACATTTATTTTCAGGGTTTCGGATATGATTATTGATTTATATTATTATGTAACTAACAAGTATTTTTTTTAAATTATGTGAAGGTTGTGACCTTTATATCTGTCCAATTTATTGGATAATGATTTATATCTCATTATATGGATAAGACTACAATAGGGAGTGAACCCTGTTCAGTAAGATAAGGCTGCAATTGTGAGTGAAACCAGTTTAGTAATACCGGTCTGGAATGGGGAGTGAAAACTGTTCAGTACAAGACTTTTCCCTCTATGTTGGTAATGTAAGTGATCCTTGACTAATAAGGAAATTAATTTATATTATTATTTGTATGAAAAAAATTACATGTCTTATGATAATGTTATGCTCTCATGGCCAACGTTATTTGATTTCCTTATGATTCATGTATTTGGAAATTTCAATATTTATTCCATTATTCAAGATTATGATATTTGATATGCATGGTATGATTTCCAAATTTTGTGTTCATGTTTTTATACCCTTATTCTCATGTAATTAATTTAAAATCATTGTAATCTCCTTTTTTACCCATTCTGATCAATTAATCTCACCGATTTCTACATTTCCTTCCCTGGGTGATGAAGAATGTTTTAAGTATGGTATTCCTAAGAAGAGTACTATGTGAGAATATTTTTTGGGATATGTTGAATATTATTCATAAAATATGAATATTTTATATTTATTAATTAAATAATCTATAAATTTATTATTTTTGGAATTGAGTGTGTTGTTATATATTGAATATTCATCAAAATATATGTAACATTTGATTATGAAAATTAATCCATTTAGGGGTGATTTTGAAATTTCTAGAATTTGAAAACAAAAGAAGAAAATGAAAAAAGAGTTTGAAAATAAAATATTGAATCCAGTGATGTTGTCAATGTAGGATTTCCATTTTCATTGACAAAATAATCCTAAATCATTTAAAAATATATTTATTTAATGATGCATGAAAGACTCAGTCAATTTTTCAATCACCATTGGTTGAAGGGAGAAAACAAATCCACTCCTCTACGCATGAAAGATAATAAACCATTCATAAAACACTAAGGAAAGTCCTAAGTATGAATAAATTCTACTTATAAATCCAATAACCACTCACTTATTCCACACACAAGTTAATAATTTCTATAAACTCACCACCCAACACAATCCAAAATAGAGACAAAATGCTCTAGGTGGAGGGAGTTTAACGAACATCAACCAATGATCTAACCAATGAATTACACAAAAACCATAAGTAAAACTTCATTAAGAGAATTATGAAACATGGAATATAGATATCATTTAATAGAAAATATAATTTTAATTTAATTAACAATAATCAAACCTTATAAAAGGAACCCCCTAGTCTCTAATCACTTAACAGTTTTACCCCATATATACGAAGGGTAATATAGAATAATGGGAAAGAAGATATCATTATATAAATAATAAAAGAGAATATTAAAAATCAAAATTATTTTATGGTTTAAATTCTATAGGATATACCTCATTTTTTCTTCTCTCAACACCTTCTAACGGAGGTGGATACACATATTTATAGGATTTATTGGTGGAAAGGTTTCCCTCTAGTTTATATCCACTAAATTCTTGAGACCATATTTAGCATAGTAAATTTACAATTCTAGGAATGTTACCTTCTTAAAATTTGTTCCCATATTCCTTTATCATTATCCCTAAAAATATTAGAATCATTGAATATAGTTAAAAAATTATTAAGAGAATTACTAAAGATCACTTTTTATGGTCAATGAGAATCCTTATCTTTCTCCAATTTGATGCATGAATAAACTCACTTAAAGATAGATTTTTTTAATGAATTTAATTTCAATGAGTAACATTATGTACTATTTTAGTGAAAGATAAAATCACCAAATTTTAAGCCATGTATCCTAATGTTTTCCTAATTTATTAAGGTGTGGTCAAATATTTTGTCCCAAATGGTTTTCCACATTGATTGGTTTATTTAGGTCACACAGAGTAAGAAAGATTACTTGATATAATTAATGTCATTGAAGAACATGAATGATGGAAGACCAGAAGAAGAATTTCTCTTTTTTTTCAACATAGAAATATTTATTATGGAAATATAGAAGTGATTTGAAATAATTAATTTTTTGGAGTTATGTAATTTTTTCTATTAAGATTGAAACATCCCTAAAATCTTTAAATGATGAAATTCAACTAAAATTGGACAATTGGTTACATTTTTAATGAAATTAATATGTGTTGTGATGATATTTTTAGATCTATCAAGACTTCATATTCCTAGACTTGCATTCTCTTTAATTATCAGATCAAATAAGGTTTATCTTATAAACCATGTGAGCCCTCGATCACAATGGATCAGAAAAACTATGTGTCATCCTAGCCACAAAATCTCTCAATCTATGTGATAAAAAAAATATTTCTATCTTAGAATCTCTTTGAACTCAATGATTAAAAAACCAAATATTAAAATAAGAAAACTAAGATCTATATAATATAAATTCATAGATGATATCTTTTAGCACACTTGAAAAAAGATGACATGTTTGATGACTCAAAAGCAATGAGTGTTTGCATAGATATTAAAGAAATAAAATTTTTTACCCTTGAAAACACTCTTGAAACATAAATCACTGAGAAATATTTATTTAAGATATGATGCTAACTCTAATAGTTATATTATGTGATAATTGGGTTCATATTAAACAGCATTATATGTTATACTTGATCGTCCAATGTATCTAGCTTGTATTAAATTGTATAAAGAGTTTAATGTTATCACAATCTTTGAATATTTAATAAATAAAATAAATAAACTAGTCCTTAAAATAAAGGGAAATAAATTTTGATAACATAAAAAATAAAAATATCCTCTTATGTTATATAAAATTCATATCAAGTGTATTTTTATTTTCAAAACCAAGGATACAAAAGTGGACATTAACCCAAAAATTTTGTCTTATATTAATTTACTTGGTTTTCATTAATACTACTAAATATATTATTTATCTCTCTCTATCATAAAGGAGTAGTATAAAATAAATTAAATATTTTATTGAATAATGAGATTTATTTTCAAATTAGTAAGTTCAGAGATAGACTAACACTCAATAGAGGTGTTTACCTAAAACTAATTTAAGAGATAATGGAATTTAATTCATTAGGGGTCCATATATGTATTGTATATGCACATAATTATTTATATAAGTAGGATTGTGTGAATTATGTGTGCATGGTAATGAAGTTATCTTGGAATGATAATTAAAATATAGTAAAGGGACATTTAGTTCTGTTCAAAGCATAACATTCATTCCTTTTTTTGTCTTGCATCATTTTTTACATGTATATTTTTTACCCTCCATATTCAAACACCCATAAATTTACATTATTTAAATATAAAATAATAATATAAAAAATATACATAATTTAAGGGAGATAGTGAGTGATTTGTGAACCTCTTTTAGAGATAATATGTGTTCATCCCAATAGGCTACATCTATTGGTAATCATAAATTAATATTTGATTTAAAAACCATTCAACATGGTATACTAACTATAAAACATGAAATCATTTATAGGGATCAAAACCATTCAATTAAATGGAATCACATTGAAAAAAATCAATAATTTTAATTAAAAAATATATAAATATGGTTTTTATGATTAATCATCCCACTTCCTTTATTAATGAAGATTTTAATATTTTTAGTGGGTTTTTTTAGAGTATATATAATTCAAAATATTGGGAAGGATTATTTAAGGATCTAATTACAAGAATTAAATATGAATTATAATTTTTATTCCTAATAGATCTTGTTTTGGATGATACTAAATTATATGATTATTTTATAGAATTAAATATAAAATTGTTAGGAGATGAAGTAGATCCACAACTGGATGAACTCACCATTACCACCATTGATGATGATGTTTATGAGGTTAGAAGGTAGATGTAAGTACAATTCCCAATTCATGACTCTTCCAACTATTTTATATTGTCTCCACATAAGGTGAAATAACTAAAAGATGATCCAAATAAAAGGGTGAATTTGCTGTGAAATTATTACATTTCATTTTTATTGAATTTCTACTATGTAATTAATTATGATTGAATTAGAATATGGATATAGTATTACCATTATTGAACCTGTATGAAGATATGGTATACGAAATTATATATTTTGATTGTTTTTAAGTATTATGGAATGATTCTTACACTATTAGTACCCAAATTGGGGATGACTTTTATTGAAAATGGGAGTGGACACACAGAACATTGATAATATCACTGGAGATAGTGAAAGTGGAAGAGGACTGGGAGGAGAATGATGTGGTCATTTGTGCCATTTAACCCCCATACTTTATCAGATTTTTGGAGACCATTGGTACTTTCTAGCTTGAGGTAGTACAAACATAAAACCAATTGGAGTTAAAACTGAAGTAACACAAGATTTTAGACTATTTATTTTTCCTTCATATATAATTGTTTACTTTAGTATTTTGTATTTTATGGTTTTGAGGATGGAAGTATATATGGATGAGTTAAATATCAAAAAGTGATTTTTCCATCATATATGGTGTGTCTTTTTATGATTTTAGCATACGAATAATCTATATTAATCTACATTCATTATTCAAATAATGATTGAATTAAAATTAATAAAATGATAGAGTGGAGTGGGGGGGGGGATATAGCCAACTAGTTATATTACTATTATTTGATTTATTCCATTTTAGTTTCTTTAAATTTATAGTTATAGGTGAGATAAATTGAACAACAATATCATGTTTTACCTTATAGAATTTGAGGTAGTATATTTAATTCTGTTTAAAATATTCATGTTATTGACGATATGATTCATTTACTTCAAAACTAATTTGAAAATGAAAGAAATTTTAATCAAATATGAATCACGTGTTTATGAATATTTTACAATGTTAGATACATAAACCCAAGAGGTTTATAAATCCATGTTTCATATTATTTATAATTCTATTACTTATTTGGGGAACATATATCTTGTTGTAAAATATATAACTTTCCATAATTTATTTTAAAAAAAATCTAAGAAGAATCTACAATGGATCCCTCCATCTCAACTCCCTCATTGTCAATCTTATAAATAAATTCCAAATCATCCCAAATCACATCCCTATATATATATATAGCACATGATTCTTCACATGATATGATTTGAGGTTAGTTATTCATCTCCTGATCAGCCTAGCCCAAGAACCATATTCACAGACCTCTATCACCACTAGAGAGACTCTATCCCATCATCCATTTGAGCCTATATAACCCACCTCCACTCCTTTTTTCAGCCATAACCCTATACCCATTGTGATAATATCCAATCTAATCTATTTTTATGACTCTCCTTCTCTCTTTTGTTATCTTCCTTAAATTATCTTATTGATCTACTCATTGTTATTCACTATAATGATCTCTCTAAATTTGACACACGCCCATTATGACATTGATCTAAGGATGATGGGTTATTGTATGAAATGGTTTCCAAGTATGGTTGGTATTTCATTATACATGATACTTCTGGATGAATTCACAATATTCAGTAGTTCATGTTTTTCGAAGTTGTGTATGGTGATTCAATTTAGTGGTCTTGTGATTGGAAGAATGATGATTATGAGATGTAAATAAACTTTAGAAAGATATAGTGAGATTCATATGGATGGGAACATAGTGACTCATATTCCTTAATTTTCATGGAATTCTGGTTTTATGTCTCTATAATTCCATGTTTTTGGAGTTATGATAAACATGATAGTAATTTCATGCCATTATTTTTAAACCATATTTGATATCTAAATATTTTATATTATTGGGATATATAATTATTTATTTGTATATATTTATAAAGGTTTTCAATATGGGTTATTCATACCTTCTTTGGTTTTCATTCATGTGATACATAATAATTAATCACTAGTAGGAGAACATCAATTAATTTTTTGTTTGGAACTTTATCATGTGAAAGAGAAAATTGAAAATTGCATGTGAGAAAATTTGACATAAAATATAAATATTAATTATAAAATTAATATATTTTGTTTTCTCTTCAAACTAATATGAGGGATAACTAAAAATTAATTTCATGTGAGAGAATTTAACACATATATATAAATCAAAATTGTGATAAACATATCATTCTATATCTCCAAATAATTCAATGATAATATTTCATGTAAATTATTCATCATAATAGGGAATGAATGTTTGTTTGTTTATGAGAAATATTAGAGTTCTATCTATCATCATAGAATGAACCTTGATGGTATTAAAATTATATTTAGAAAAAATAAAAATTAGATTAATAAATATTCAAATGTGGAAATTAAATAATTAGCATCCCATGAATTTGAATGGTTGTAACAAATATGACACTTTAATATCAACTTTTTTCCTTCATTAGATTAGTTTTTTATTTCTTTGATATATTTAGTCATTTTATTTAGTTTATTTTCAAAAAAAATAATTTTTTAATCAAATATGAAATTTTCATTTACCTTAGAAATATTAAAATATTATATTTTGAGAATATACAGACATTCTCCTTATGGTTCCACTTTTCTAAATACTTCTTCAATAATTAATAGGTTTATAAGTTTTCAAATTAGATTCTTACTGAAGACATGGATCAAATTTATAAAATTTCTTCCCAAGAGAATTTTTTCATTCTGATTTCCTCTAGTGAGATATATTTAGGTTTACAAAAATAAAAAAAACAAAAAAAAATGATTATTCAGTTGCGTAGTTTTCTCATTATGGTAAAATTCCAATCAATTATGTGTTTAAAATGGAATGGTAAAACCATATAGTCATAATCAATAACCATAATACCCACCCATGATTCTAGGTAGATATTATAACATTTCTATCAGGAACCTATTTGGTTCAACCCTAAATCAATCACCATAGGTAATCTGTGGCATGGCCCGATGGGTGTTCCGGATCCCCATGGGCTTAAAACTATTGTCGGGAATCAACAGAGGACACAAAGGGAACAATTTCTCCCAAATTATAATTAAATAAACTAAATAGTGGAAAGATAAAAAAATAAATCAAAAACAAATATATTTCCAACTAAAAATAATTTATACATAAATAGGAAATCCAACAACTAAACAACAAAACCAAACTACACCTGATGACCACACATCTCTATGTGAAACTGTGGGCCACTCTCTGATACAAATAATAATCATCACCCATGGTAATTGATACCAAGATAAACCTACACCACAGTCTAAAAAAAGAAAAAAACTATAGGGATGAGTACTAAAACTTATTAGGTGGGCCCGACCAATCACTTTATAATGCACTTCCTTTAAAATAAAATAAAAGACAAATTTAATATTTAAATAAAATCTATGAAAGTAATCATTTCCATATTTTCCGCATCAAAACAAAACATTATCCATTTCTCTTTTTATAATTTAAAACCATATTATTTTCCAAGGAGGAACCACATGAAATTTAAAAGGGAAATATGTCATTTCACTTACAGAATAAATAAAGAGTGAAGAATATTTACAAAAAAAATTTCACAAACACTTTAAAAAAAATTAAACTTTATTAGAATAATTCTACACTATTAATAAAGTAGGCACAACAAACACATAAAAAAGGAAATAGAAAAGTAATCACACAAGTGTATCCAACCAATCATGAAACTCAATCATCCATCACAAGTAACGAAATACCAACTGATGTGGGAGAAACTGAGGAGCTCGTGAATAATTAAAATCATAATATACATCTTGAATCATCCCAAAAACAATTCATTATATGAAGAAATCAAATATTCCTACATGATCAGCCACACCACACATGGTATAGACCTAGGTGCATAGTCACATAGAAATCGTAACAAATATCCCCCTACTATGGGAAATTAGCAAGCGTGTAACTTAACTAGTGCAGTAATCATTCTCCAAAAATTCAATAACTATGCCAGGCTCTCCATGTCAAGAGAATAGAAGAGGGTGAGCTAACTAATGCCAACCGAGAATCAAATAAAATTCAAATATATATTAGTTCAATTAATATGCATCACCCAAATCATCCCATGGACCGACCTCTTTCCATATAACACATATGTCACAATGGAGAACATACGAAGGATCTCCCATTACACAAAACATAAAAGGATAAAAATGATTCAATAGAGAGAAAATCCCATCCATTGACATAAAATTGGAATGAATATTATACGTGGTGATTTTTCATGTTAAACACTTCCACTATTTTTACAAAGATTCCAAGAGGGCCCTTAAACATTCTTCATAAACTATCACATTAAAAGAATAAAAATACACATTTTTAAATGGGTGTAAAAACACCATTTCCCACTTCAAAATCATTTAAAAATGTCATTTAAATACTCACATAAAACTTCCATGCCAAATCCATTTGTATAAGAATTACAAAATCACCATTAACCACTGTCACGTGCTAAATCATTCTTAAAATATAAATAAATGTTTACTTTAAATAAAAACCCACTTTGAAACCCCTTTGAGGAACCCAAATAATTATTCCACATATAACAATTATATTAACAAAGCCAGAAAATTATTTAGATATCACAAGGCACATGAAAAATCCAACATGATATTTTATCAACACTTGGTGAGTAATATTTAACAAAACGAGGCCACATATCACATAACAAGGAATAAAAAACCACATTTCACACCAAATAATAATTTCTATAACCACACAACAGTATTTATCATAAAAAAGAGGTTGTAAAGTAATAAACTAGTGTATCTTAAATTATAAAGGAAAGTTCAAAGGGAGACTTACCTCAAATCCATGGTGCATCAATGACGCACACCCGAAATCACACCAAAAGGGTTCCAAGAGACACGTTCTATGAAGATAACCCCTAAACAAACAATAACCCCCACATAAGTCATGGTAAAACATGAAACTAGATCTACTAGAACATAGTAGAAGGAATCCTCAAGATAAATTTTATGAAATATGAAGAGGGAGATGATAGGATATGGTTTCATTAAGAAATATATCCCCAAACTTAAAGAATCGCCTTAGATTTACCATTGAAGGAGTAGTGGAATATTGGAGTAGGAGGGAGGATCCCCCTTTAGTCTGAACATGCTAGGGTAAATAAATATGGGATATTTCGGGTTAAAATATTAAATGGGGGTAGAGTTAGAATTTGATAAAATTTTAGATCTGGGTAGCTCACATGGTTTACCAAATCGTCCAACAACCATGCGCCCCTTACTAGACAAACCTGGTCACTCGTATGGGTTGTCCATACAATTTAGAGACCATGTGCCAACTGTGTGGAATTTTTCTATCCTAGGATAGTGGATTCTTGAACATTCCGATCATGGTTTGACTAACAGTGTGTGGGACATACACCCTTACCCAGAAGCACTCCAAGACTTGCATAGTTTCATAGAACATGTCGCCTAGTTTACCTGAACTGTTTGCATATCCAGTTCAAAAGAAAAATCACCCAAAAACTCAAACTTTTAACTCATCACATATGAAACTCAAGGAGAAAACCCAAGGAAAAAATATAAACCAAATTAGAGTTAAAAAAATAAAAAATTCCGTTGTGACAATTCTCCCAACCATTATCACTTTCTACCCCTGGAAAGCCAAAACATTTCCCATTTGATTGATCAGAGACTATGGATCTCTAAAACCGTATAATACAACAACATTAAGAAATGCATCCCAACCACTACCAAACTAAACATACACCTATTTCTTGAAACAAAAAATTTAATTGAACCCACATCCAATGAAATAATGGGAAAGGTTAAAACTTAACATCCACACCAAGGCCAAAAAAAGATCGTTGAGAATATTCCAAAATAAAAAGATCTCTAAAACCAAAGGAAAAATAAGAAGTAAAAAAATTAAATTAAATCCACATCCTCTCAGACCATGATCTAAAACCAAACTATATTTTCAACACTATATCTGGGAAAATACTCCCCACCATTTGGAAACAACTATCCTTGAATAGGTTTAAGAGAAAACTCAATGAGACCATTGGTGGGTATCCCAACAATTAAGAACCATATACCTTGAACTAAGGACATGGGTCGACATGGAAAGCCCAACTCTAGCAAACATAATAACTTTTCAACATGGCCTACCATATATTCTACCACATGGGACAAGATAAGAACATTCCATTACAATCTAACCGACCCCACCATAAGAGTTCCCACTGAGAGATATTTAATCTAAGAGGCAATTAAACATCAATAAAGTAAATTACAACATAGAACCATAAATTTTCTACATTCAATAACTGAAGATTAATAATGACCAGGTTCCCTCGCACCCCTAGGAATTTCTGACTACACGTGAGCTTCACTCCATACCCTAGGGATGGAGCGATGATTTTTGAAGCATCTACTGCCTCATAGCTAGAAGCCAATAATATTTGATCACTAAGATAAGAATTGAAATGATACAAATGGAATACACCTTAATTTATAATGAATAATTATTCAAAATAACTAAAATAATAACACACTTTCATTGAAATAGTAGAACTCAGGGAGACTCAAAATTCCTCCTTAAATCACAAACAAAAGATAACAAAACTAAGATGAACTTCGACAATGGGAAGAAACTCTATAACCAAAATAGACTTTAAATTGAAAGAAAACAACACTCTATTCATGTGAATTATTTCCACATCTATTCTTGGAAACACCCTAATAGAACCATTAAAAGTGGCCTAACCACCAATAAGCATCATAGGCCTTTGATGTACTCGGATATAATGACTTCTTATGATCCATCTAACCACACTGATGAAAAAAAATAGATCTATGCCCAGAATAAGATGACTAAAGATCATGAGGCATTCTAATTCCACAAATAAATCTAACATCTTCATGTTTTCCCCACTTTCTTACTGGAATTCCCCTTCGTTGCTTCCAGGAATAGAGGGATGGATGACTTCTTTTATTAGCCCTACCATCATAGCTTCCATATAAATGGATTTTCACTCTATGCCTTAAAGAGTAGTTACATTTAACTCCAACAATTTTGAATATATATCAAGAAAAATCCCATACATGAAATCTCAAGCCTTCAAGGAATAATCTACAACATACCATTGATCATATGGGACTAGGTCCACAAATGGGAAATAGAACTCCATCATCGACTAATCAGATGGCAACAAACATCACTTCTCCGTCCTATTCCTTAACTTCGTCATATCAAGAATTATTTTCAGAGAAATGAATCCTTGAAGTAATCCCATGTAATATCTTCATGTGGATTGTTCCCAAAGACCAAATTCCACCACTTCCAGGGTGATCCTTCAATCATAAAGGTTGCTAACTTTTCCTTTAATGACATAGGAAACTCAATGAGGCTAAATTTCATTTAAATCTTCTACATCCACTCTTTCTCTTCGATAAGATCCTCCTGACCATAAAATAGAGGTGGACATAATATTTGAACTTTAATAACCAAATCCTTAGGTTGACCAACTAGGAATCCATCAATGGGGAATCACCCGTAGTTGCACCGTGAACACCCAGGAAATATCTATGAGGGAGAACACTGAGAAAAAAGAATACAAAAAGAATTATCAAAACCATCGCATAAGAAATAGTTTTCAAACAAAAACACTGTATAAAAGAAACTTTAGAAATCATGGGAAAACATACCACAAACCACCAGTTTCTAAAACACCACTATTTTTCTCTTGAATGTTTTTTGAAAGAGAACTAACTTGATGGATTTTTACACTCACAAATGGTATTCCTTAGAGTACTGCTCACATTCACTTTTTTGTAACACCCTGATCACCCATAATCTCTTGAAATATTGGGTACTCATTCTCCCATATCATCTTCCATCCACTTTCCACACTTATCCATGCATGTGAGCACCAAAGGAAATATCAATGGTAAAAAAATTACTATTCTCCACATCAAAACATTCCACCCATGTTTTCTCCATATTAACCCAATTCACATTTCGAAAATTTATATTACTCTAAAAATTATCACCACCCAATAAGTCAAAAACCATTTTCAAATTCCATATCCTTTCCCATTTCATCATGTTAAAAAACAAAAACCCCTAAATTTTCATCCAAAAAATCATGTTTCATATCATTCAAATCATTTTTCAGCAGCTTAAAAATAAAATTCCATAAAAATCATTAGATTAAAACACCAATACTTTCCAAATAAACTATCTTACAAAAATAAACTTCTGATTTTCTAATAGTTTCCATCAAAATGATAGTGAAAAATTATTTTTCTATCTTTCCAAAACCAAACCATTTCTATTTCAAAATCCATTTTCCATAATTCCAAAACATGATTTCCCCAAAACATTTCTAGAATCAAAGAAGACCAAAAACATCTAAGGAGGGAAACTAGTTTCAATGGGTGACATGTTTTTATGGTTAGATTCCACACACTAATCACACCAACATCATGGAGAGAATTCTAGGACCATCTCCCCATATCTACATGGCCTTCCAGTATTTGTGAGCTCACTAAGACCACTAGAATAACTATTTTTATCCAAATCACCCAAAAAACCAGAAGAACCAAGGAGACAAAATAAAATTGGACTCCCCATGAAACCGCAAGGATTAGAATAGGATGTATTGGCCAGACACTCCCTCATACCTACACATAAAGGTTCCAAAAGTCCTACTCCATCTTCCTTGACATCCCTAAAAAACATAGAGTAGTCTAAAAGAGAGATCCTACAAGGGATGACCTTCTATGATACCATTTTTTCATAAACCATCCTAGGTTGACCCCAAACTAGTCACCCAAACTGATCTGTGCATGATCCCAAGGTCATTATTGATCCCCATGGGATATAAACTAGTGTCGAGAATCAACAGAGTACACATATGGAGTGATTTCACCTAATAGTAAATAAATAAATTGAATATTGGAAAGATTAAGAAATAAACCCAAAATATATATAATTCCAACTAAACATCCTTTATATATAAACTAGAAATCTAACAACTGAACGTCAAAATAAAACTACACCTAGTTACCACACATCTCTGTCTGACCCTAAGGGTCACTCCCCAATACCATAAACAACCATCGCTTGTGTAAATTGATACCATGTTTAACCTACACCACAAGCTATAAAAAGATAAAACAATCAAAGTGAGTATTAAAACTCAGTAGGCCTGCATGAAAAATCTATTCCCAATTAACATCCTTTAAACTAATGAAACGTAATGTTCATTTTTGAAATACAATGTATAAACAAAATATTTCACATAATTTCTACTTTAAAACCAAACATGATCCACATAACTTTTTACCATTTAAAACCACATTCCTTTTCATGGAGGAACTATATTAAATTTAAAAGTGAAATATTCCATTTCACTTGTAGAAGAATGAAATGGTGTAAAATGTATCCAATACTATTTTCACTAACACTTCAAAAATTTATTATTCAGAGAATAAATCCAAATTACAAAAGAAGTAATCACAACAAGGGAAATGGAAAAATAAGAACATAAAAGTAGCCAACCAATACTGAAACTCAATCATCCATCATATGAAACCAAGTTCCAATAGATGTGGGAGAAATATTGGATCTCAAAAAGAATCTAGAAAATATTATACCTCTTAACTCATCCCAAAAATCATGCCTCACTTGATTCCATCAAATACACCCACACGCTCAGCCACACCCCACAAGGTATAGACCAAGGGTCACAATCCCATAGTAATAATAACAAATATCCCCCTACTATGGGCTACTAGCTAGAGTGTAACCTAACAAGTGAAGCAATCATACAAATTAAATTCAATAACTATTCCAGGTTCTCCATATCAAGATTATAGATGAGCGTGAGCCAAATGATTCCAACTAGAAATCAAATAACATTCACATATATATTAGTTCACATAACAAGCATCACCCAAATATCCCCAAGGACTAACCGCTTTAAATATAAATCATATATCACAAAGGATTCCATACCAATGATCTCCCATTCCACACAACAAAAAAGTTTCATGGGGATTCAACAGTGAGTACATCTCATCCATTAATATAAACAAGGAAAAAATATTACCCATAGAGAGGATTCATTTTAAACACTTCCACTATTTTAAAAATGTCTCCAAAAGGTTGATTAATTTTTTTTCACTAACTACCACTTAAAACAACCAAATACACCATTCTAAATCCATGTAAACAAATCATTTTACACATAAAAGTATTTTAAAATATCTTTTAGTCACTCACATCACACATTCAATCCAAATCCATTTTTATTAAAATTCCAAATGGGGAATGAAACAGTTTTACATGCCAAATCATTCTTAAAATAGAAATACACCATTCCTTTAAATCAAAAACCACAATAAAACCCATTTTAGTAACCTAAATAATCATTTCACATATCAAAATTATATTCAAAAATCCAAAAAATTATTTATATATCAAAAATCAAATGGAAAAGAGGACATGGAATTTAATCAAAGAGTTGGTGTGTAATATTTAACAAAACAAGGCCATTTATCACATAACATGGCATAAACCATCACTTTACACACCAAACAACCATTTAAATAATCACACAATACTATTTAGAATATAAGAGTGGTTAAAAAGTAATGAAACCAATTAATCATAAATTAGAAAGTCATGTAAAAATGGATACCTACATCAAATCCACAACACATCAATAAGACACACCTGAAATCACACCACGAGGGTTCCAGGATCCAAGATCTATGATGGGGAACATCAAACAAACAAAACCCTAACATAAATTTTAGGAAAACATGAATCCTAGGTCTAGGAGAACATATGATATAGAAACCTCAATGTAAAGTAGAATACGAATGAATAGGGATAAGGGATGAAAGGGGTACCTTGAGAAATCAAGATCCAAACATGAATAATCACATTATATCCATAATGAATGGGGGAGTGGAAGCTTTGTGAATTAGGTAGGAGGCTCATTTGGATCATACATGCTAGAATAAAGAGAAATGGGTTGTTTTGGGTTAAAATCCTGAAAGGGGGTATATTAGAATTTGATAATATTTTATATCTATGAAGCCTACACAGTTTGGTCACGTAGTTTAACAAAATGTGTGCCATCCATGCACCAATTTCTAGAAACCCAAGGCACTTGCATGTTCTGGAAGTATAGTTTACAAACTGTTTAAAAACTATGTGGAATGGTTTTGTCCCAATACAATGGATTCCAACATAATTTAAACAGGTCTTGATGGATTGTTCATGGATCATGCTCCCTCAATATAAAGCACTCCAAGGCTTTCACAGCTTCCTGGATCATGCTACATTGTTTACCCAAACCATGAATAGATCATTCACCAAGAGAAAACACATCAAAAATAAAACATTAAACCTTTCTCACCAGAAACATGAGGGCCACCACAAGAAAAACTATTAAATTGATCAATGGTAAAAAAATAAAAAATTCAGGCGTGAAATTTTCACCATCCATGAGTTCTCTATGTAATTATATTAATTTAAATGATTATTATTCAGTTTCTTGTCTTGATATATGAGAGTGTACCTCACCATTTTCAAATATTTCATACCCACAATGTAATTATTCTCAAAGATAATTTATTCTTGAAATTTTTGAACCTATTAATTAAAAATCTATATCTTATTTACATTAAATTATATAAAAATTTCAAAACATGACTATAAAATCTCAAAATTTTGTAGAACATGAATCACCATACACACTAGAATAAGAAAATCAATTTTATCAATCATTGTGTAACCAAAAAAATTAAAATTATAAACCAAATTGTATACTATTATCAATTAGGTAAATAAATGTTTTTAAACTAATGAATAATATAATTCAAATTTTGTTTCAATTATAAAAATTATGAAAATTAAAATTATGAAAATTTCAAAATTAGTCTCCTTATTAAAAATTAATGATCCACCTCAGAACAATTATTATAAGAAATGTGTGGTCAAGGTTCCATATAAATAAAATTTATCTCCTGATTATTATGATGAGTCTACTCTCATTGACCATTCCTCCTAGTTTTCCATTGTGTACTCCCCTAAATCAATATTGTATTCCTCATTTCTTGTCACATTTGAACATAATTCACTACACTAGGTTGGATACAATGGCCTTTCATACAATTCAATTTTATGTCAATATTTTTTGAGTTCACAACCCTTCTAAACTAAAGTGAAAGGTGATTCATTTTATGCATATCAAATTCCAACTTTTGAGGATAAAAATTCACTTTAAAATATAAATTATATTGAACTAGGTCCCTTCAAAAAAGTGATCATGTCCAAATTGAATTAAGACACCTTGGATTTCCACACACAAGAAAACATCTATTCAACTAATCATTATTCATCCATCTTGAATAATTTTTATTATTTATATACATTTTGAAAAATTATAGTTCCAAAAACAATTCTGGAGTTAGAAAACCAGTTAGTGATGGTGGTTGAAAATCACAATTTTCTAAAAATAGTGAATTAATGGGATTACATAGTAGATCCTATACATAGGATTCACAGGTAGAAACGAGGAAACTTGATGACTTAATTTTATAAGAAATATTAGGATAAAATATCATTTTTATATAATGGTGTCACCTAATCCACTTGATCTTGTCTCACATGCACCCTAAATTATGTTTAATGAAATTTCACATACAATAAAAATATATTATAACAATGTTGTTATACTTGGAGAAATCAATGAAACATTGATGAATGAATTAAGATAGGGCCCAGTGTATTTCATAGTGTTTTTAGTTATTGATTAGAGGGAATTGGAATGCATCATCATCATAAACACTATATTTCATATTGTTTATAGATGTAATCTAATTACTAGGGGATTCTTGTAAGGTAGTATTATCTCTAAAAAATAATATTGGTTATCTTTTTAATCTTCATGTTGATGTAATCTAACAAAATTCCAATTATTTAGAGGTATTTTTTCTAGGAGGATTATCCATATCTTTTTGAGTTGGGTTATGTTTATATAATTGTTATATTAATTTTTCTATTATGTCCTAATCAAGATATTATATATCCTGAAGGATAATTACCTTCTCAGATAACAAATGAAACATGTCTACATATTTATAATCCAATGCATGGTATAAATTTCATTGTGATCCTATTGGTGTACCATCAATGTCTAGAAAAAGAAAATATAATAATGGAACTAAATAGTAGGTAAACTATTATCATCATGGTATTTTCATCATATTTTAGTTTAATTACATTTTTTTTAGGAAATAAAATATCATCTATTTATCAAAAACAATTTTCTCCAATAACTAAAATAGAGTTGAATAAATCATGCCTAATTGTTTCCATCTAGGTGATTAATTTATTATTTTAATATTCGTGATATTATGTGGATATGTTTTTATCTATTAATTCTTTACAAGTACATCATTTATTGAGTTTCATTTGATAAAAGGAGCCTATCTATGAGTATATATAAATACTTAGGGAAGTGTCACATTTTGAAAAATTTTATTTATTTTATAAAAAATTATGTAAAATAACAAATGAAATAAAAATTTGAAAAAATTAGAAAATAAATATTAAAATATAAAAAAAATTTAAAAAATAATAACAACCCTATCATCTTTATACCATATGAAACCTAGTAACACAATTGAGGGCATATAACCTTTTCTTATAGTAAATATAAGAAAATGATTTCCATTTACCATTTATTGATTATTTATATTAATATTTATATGTTTGATGACATTATCCCACTCATTGAAAATAAATTTTGACACCCACATTTTTTAAGGAATGGAATAGGGATGGATTTAGAGATGGAAGAGGGTAGTTGATGATATTTTTATGAGAATATTGGTTCATATAATGTGGATCTTGTCTTGAATAATATGGTGTGTGGATTTGGAACGGTTGGTACATTATGACATGGGGGATAGTTTTAATGGTTCAGTTTTTTTTGAATACCTATGGTGTTGAATGTTAGTTATAGTGTGATGTATTAGAAGGTGAATTTGGGCACTTCTTCCAAATTTGGAATATATTCAATTTATAATGTTAACTATGGTATGGTGTTTTTTGAGGGATTAAAGGATAATATTTAATTATTTCAATTTCATTATAGTACCATTACATAGTTTTTAGTATATCTCTATTAAATTTGGTGTGGATTCTTGAAACGATTTTGGCCAGTAATAATTGTGTTGTATCCATATACATTACATCATAGTATTTTCTTATTTTGGACCAATTACAGTGTAACCCTCTATATTATTCCATGATACCTAATTTTCTAGTTTTCCAATAAATACTAAATTTCCCCCAACCCCATAAACTTCCAAAATACTTCTCTCAATCATTGGGTGAACCAATCAATTATTAAAGAGAACTTATTTCCAACAAACTATTATCTTCATCCATAACTTTGTAGAATCAACTCTTAGAGATACAAGGTAATTTATACTCTTGTTCTTCTTCGTTTCTCACCATTATATACTAATTAATCACATATCTATGTTTATGTATCCACGTCATTTTTTAATCTTGTTATAGAATCACTTTTGTGATGATTTTTGAGTGGTTATAGGATCCATGGAATGGAGGTTTGATATAGTTGGTGTGGTGGAATGAGTTTGGAATCATCTCTTCAGAAATAATTTTGTTCACATCATAACTCTTAAGGGGGGATGTTCTATACCATTTAAATACCTTGTATAATTTTTCCCCTAATATTGATCACATGTTTGTGCATCATTATCCAATGAAACCAATGTTTTTTTGGTCACATGTGTTTGTGGTTGGCTATTGAGACTCATGTGTTATATGATATGTTGGGCCTATATGTACTATTCCCTGTCATGTGTCATTGTATGAACTATGTAGGATTTTTTTCTAGTGAAAATTTATAAGTGGAATGATATGTCATGGTTATCCCTTATAGTAGGAGCACGTGTCACAAGCAATGATGAAGATGATTCATTGTGACACAGGGTAGGGTTTGGACGGCCTTTAGGCCTAAATTGAGGAAATGGAAAGATATAAAGGAATGTGGACCATCATGAGGAAAAGATATGTTATAATGGTGATGTTGATAGGAATGTGATATAGATAGGGTAAGACAATCTTGTGTCCTAACCCCTGAAAGAGGATGGAATCGATAGCTTTGTTTCTGTACCTGAAGCCTTTTGACCATGTGATTTTATAAATGTATGTGTGGTTCCATTGTAGCTAACCCCCATTCATGAATTACATTATGAATATTCTTAAGACATGAGATGTGGTTCTTGGTGTCTTGGTTACCCCTTGATGACTCATTTCTAGTGTGGTTGATTATTACTAACTTTTAAAATTTTCTATTGTCATGGTATACACCTCTTATGAATGTATACATATGTTAATGACACTATGGTGGTGTCTTAATAGGTTTATACTAACATTCAGCATGGCCATCTTGAGTCACATGCAAACTTTGTGATTAGGGATTGAGGAAAGGGATAGTTCCCAATGACGTGGAGTTGGGAAGGAAAGACATGGGGTCCGGAGGTGATACAAAGATAGAATCTAGTGTTTTTGTTTAGTTTATTTATTTACATTTCTATTGTAGATTATATACAGGTATTAATAGCCACGTTATGGGACCATAGTTATTACTTTTCATGAATTGAGATATATATCATTTCATTTATTATAATGATGTTATTATTCAATTTCGACATACCCTTCATGTTGTTCATATTTTCCTATAATAATTATGATGTGTGGATTTTAATATTGTATGTATAGTCTCAAAAATAAATATGTTTAACCATCTACTACTAGTCATAAACCTCTTTTGTAAATGAAGGCATGCATGAGGTTATGTGAAACATTGTCATGAACTGAGGGATTCATATCTAGGCATTATAATGCGGTATAAGATGAATTCTTCTTGTATTTTATTAATGACTGTGACTGGGGAAATTTAGAAATGATTTAGGTTGTGTGGAACTCAGTTATGGGTGTTAGGTAAGTACATACCTAGCTCTTATATGACAAAACTAAAAGTTATTAATGATGGGATTTTTTATATAGGTTGAAATTATTGGATTCATACTCATTCTACTTCTGTTCCGTTGTAACAATTCATTAGATTTGGGTTCGTTCATGCATCAGTAATTGGAACGTATAATCACATGTAATATATACATGTTACTTGATTTGAATTATAGTTCATTTTATTATATTGATTGATTTATTATTCTTTCTTCTATGATATATTTTTTTGAGGTTTAAATTTTTTGAACAAGATCAATCTTATTGTTAAATATTTAAATGAATTTGAGTAATGTGAAATAATATGGAACTAGGAATGATAATTGAATAGTAATTAGAGGGTTATACACTATCCATATATATAGCCTCATAGGGAATCTTTTCTATATAAATACCTTATATTCCTATAAAATAATGGGGTTGATATATTAAGTAAACTATAATAATAATCTTAAGAATTATCTTAGAATTATATAAAATACATTCTAAAATACATATAAAGGGACCACCGGTGGAAGAAAACTATAATTAAAATACATGGGGAAATATTTTATTGCCACCATTAGGTGTATAGAAATATATATTAGGGTATTTTCATGTATCTACTCATGTGATTCAGTTAGAGGACCCAATAAATCTAGGAGTCTTATTCATAGTTCATTGTCAAGGTAAAGGAGTTCCCAATATAATGGATCATTATTCTACATGCATTCAACTCCATCATTATCTAGCCTTATAGAGAACAGAATGCCATTGGTATATTGAGGACTTGATTCACTTCACTCAAGGGATATTTGATCTAGTAGAGAGTTTGGAGGATCAACATGTAAATTTGGATACCTATATGCTTCAAGGACCAACCAGGAGATAGTGGGGTGTCATAAATATGGTAAGAAGGTGTAAAGGATTTATCTATCATTAAATTACCTATAAAATTATCAAGGAAGAGCACCAAATACCATGAGTATTACATGAACCACTTCTCAATCCTATGTATAAGTTGGATGAGACACCAATGGACTTCATGACAGGATATCCTAGGACCCTCATAAGTTAAGATTTCATTTGGGTGATAGTTAATCAAATATATACATTCACTAATTTGTTTAAAGACTAATATACTCACTTTATAGATGAGTTGGGAAAACATTAGTACTGGGAGATTTTATGACTACATGGAAGGCATTCTAGTATCATATCATATAGGGATGTTCATTTTATGTAACACTTTTTGAAATGATTTCAAAATGTTTTAGGGACATAACTGAAACTAAGTATGGAATTTCATTTACAGGCCAATGGATAATCATATAGGACAATATATATATTAGAGGATATGTTTTGGTCTTTTTCTATAGAATTTGGTGGAGTATGGGATGATAATATTTCCTTGGTAGAGTTCATGTATAATAATATTCTCCATGATTTAATTTAGATGGAACATTTTGAGTCTCTTTATATTCTATTGTATCACTCACCAATGTGTTAGACTGAGGAGGGTGAGGTAGTGATTTTTAAGATGGGTTTGAGTGAATTATACCTCTAATAGAGTGAAATATATTAGTAAAATGGGGTTTGGTGGCCAATTTTGATGGTTCTAGTGATTTTGGTATAGTTGCGGCATAGAGTTTGGCCTATGGAATAAAAGCCTAGAAGGTGAGTTCATGTGGTTCTATAAGATTTGGTTTAGATAAGACATGGAGTGATGGATATAGTGTGGTGTTATTCTGAGGGATTAGATGTAGTGGGGTACTAATTTCCACTATGTCATGGTACCTTTCACTCATTTATAGAATCTCCCCATTGACCATGGATTGGATTTCAGACACGATTTCAACCAATTATAATTATGATGTGTACATCACCTATGAGTCAAAGTCCATATAGATTTGGGACCCATTATAGAGTAGCCATATGTGTTATGTCATTATGTAGGTTTTTTCATATTTCCTATAAATATCATTGGCCCATAGATATCTTATACTTCTCATCCGCTTCTATATATCCTTACGTGACTCTATGAATTCATCAAGATCAGTTATATACTACAAACTCTTGGATTCGTCAATGACTTTGGAGGAACAACTCTTGGAGATTTTGGGTGAGTTACCCTCTAATTATTCTTGGATTATCTCCCTTCTCTTGTGATGAATAAAATTTCATATAATATTTCTCCATCAAAATAATAAATTGTATTCAAGAATATCATTTGAGAATATTTGGTAGTGGTTTTAGGATCCTTATCATATTGGATTAATATAGTTAGTGTGTGGGCATGAGTTGGGTTTCATCTCTTTGAAAATTAGGGAATTGACATCGAAACTCTTGATATTGGAGGTTCCATACCATTTATATCCCTTTTATAAGTTGTTTCCTTTAAATTTATCACATGTTTGTTGATGTATAGATTGTGAGACCCATGTTTTTATCACATATTTGTGTGTTTGGAAGTTGAGAGTCATGCATGATATGTTATGTTGAGACTATATATTCTAATCCTAATTATATGTGATAGTATCGCCTATAGTGGAATTCATTTTGGTAAAAAATGGTGATTGGATCATCATGGAATTGTTATCCCTTAGAGGTGGGCATATGTGACATGTGATGATGAAGGTGAGGGATCAAGACACAGGGAAAGGGTGTGGTGGACTTGAGGTCAAACCTGAGGTAGTGATTGGATTCAATGGAAATGTGTCCTGACCAAAGCTACAAATGAGGTACAACAGTCCTATTTCTTGACCCGTTATGGAGATATGGTATGATACCCTTATGGCCTGACCCATGATAGGAACAGGGCTGGATAGGCTTGTGGCCTAACTTAAGGCTTTTGACCATGTTGATTCACATAGATATGTCTGGTATTCTTGTTGATGTCCTATGTTCAAGATTTCATTTATGACTATTCTTCCAACATGATGTCGACACAGGTACGGTCTTGGTTCATAGAGGATTTATTAGTGCATGATGAGTCGGTACTTGTTTGGTAGACTATTAATTATTACACATTTAATCGGTCTCATTTCGTATACATAATTTGAATGTACACTTATGTTAAAGATGAATTTTTGGTTTCCCACTAGGTTTATTCTCACACTTTACATGAGCAACTCGATGCATATATAGAATTCAAGATTATGGATCCAAGAAATGGAAAGGTCCCAATGATTGTTATCTATGGAAACAAAACAATGGTTTTGTAAGTTGTACTAAGAAAGACATTTCAGTGTTTCCACAATGAATTTATTTTATTTCACATTATTTATTATACTCATATTTGAACTACCACTTTGGGGATCCTTGCTTATCAGTTTCAATGACATGGGTTACCTTTCATGCCATCTATTATGGAAATGTTTTTATTTAATTTTATATTTCCATTCAGTTATTATACTTTTCTTATAATGATTATGATGTATGAATTTTGATTTGAAGGGAATAGTGTCCCCAATAAAAATGTTCATACCCTCTCTAGTTGTCAGAAAACTGTTGTAGATGGTGTGGAGAGCGTGAGATCATGTGGAACCTCAACCCATACAAGGTGATTTGGGTTGGGTAATTTCAGTTTTTCAGAAACTCATATATTTTTAGGCATTTATTTTCACTCATGCCTATCTATGTTATCCATATTTATATTTTTATACAAAATAAGTCTTCAAACATTTTCACATATCATCATATTTTACTTTTTCTCATTAGAATCTTGGATGAGTTTTTTCCTTCTATAACTTTCTAGTGTGTCTGTCAAAGTGATAATTATTTTGAAAGTTTCATCAAAATTGCAAAGGAATTTGTTTTTTTTATCCCATTTGACCCACTGATCAGCCCTTTCATTTTCCCCATCACGTATCCCTTAGAACCCATGAATAATTCTTTATAGTATGAATAAAACTTATACCCTTCCCTAACTATATCTTGAATAGTTATGTGATGATTTTCAATATATTTTTGTGGGAGAGAGTTATTCATAGAGTGTTTTGTTGGATGGAAAGTGAGTTATTCAATGCGCGTGAATATATATTATATCATCATGTTATTTTTGTTCCATTTCACAGTAGCTCCATTCATTGTACATTTTTTGATATAGGAATATATATATATTTTTGTTCAAAAAAACAAGTATATATGTGGTATTTGAATTATAAACCACTCCTTTGGTCATAATTATAATTTTTATATCCCATAAATATGGGAACTAGAGAGTTTTTATTTACCTTACTTTCTAAAAGAATCTACAATGTATGTTATTCTAGTGTAAATCTCTATGGGATTTTTTATTATAAGTATTTCATGGGGGTTCAGAGCTGATACTCTCATATTTATCTAACCATTATTTGATTGAGTTATTCCCCCCCATGTTGACCTTATATATTGACGTTATAATTTTCATGGGGACAAGAAATGTATTAAATGTGGGGTGATATTTTTAGAGGGATACGAGGATTTAAATTTATTATCCTTTTATTTCAAGAATCAACACTCATTTTTTCTTAAATATTTCAAAACAATTATCACCCATCGCCTCTTAACTTAGGAATCATTTGAACCTAATCTAATGTCCTAGAGATTTTTTAAATATATTTATTTACACCTATGGTGACATGAAATTAATGGATAGAATATGGAAATAATTCATGTGTGTGAGATTTGAGCATAGATTTGTTTAAAGTTATATTGATAAATGAGAATGATGGAGAGGTAGGTTGTATGATGCATGATCATAGATGTTTTTTTTGAAATAATTAAAGTGGAAGAGAAGCTATTTTTTAAAATTGCAATTTTTAATGAAACATCATATTATTTGGCTAAAAAATTGAATATTTATAAACACTTTATCATGATGTTTCTAGTTGTATAAGAATACAGTTTTTCTGTTGTTTAGGATTTTTCTCATGAGTGAAAAGTTTAAGTGTTCAGGATATGATACACATCAGATTCACAAAATTTTTCGTAAATATATAACTCATTTCTAATCAAATGGTTTGATAATTTTATATTCTTTTAGTTATTTTTAGAGTTATGTATTAGTTTAGTTAGTTTTATATTTTGGTTAATTATATATTAACATTATTTATTTTTAGTAGTAGTGTTATTAACAGTATTTAAAATAACATTATAATTAAAATTAAATTATGTTTAAAATTCGTTCCGGTGTTATTATTATATTATTATCACATGTATAATTATAATTATATCTACAATTAATTATATTTTATGTACTTATCATATAATTTATAACTAAAAATACATACATATATATATTATTTAAATTAAATATATATATTATTGTGTAATTATTATTATCTAACATTAATTATTATTATTACATAGATTGACTTTCATTAATGGTTTTTCATTTTTACCTCTCATTTGAATACTGAATTGATTTCATATTTTTTAGGAATATAAATGTAGCCACTCTAAAATTCCTCCTCCCCATTCTCACTACACCTATGGTGCATAATAAGAGCCTTGAAGCAAGGAGATACATCTACAATGTATCCTTCTATCTCGACTCACTTCATATTGATCTCAGGAGGAAATTCTAAAACGTGCTAAACCACCATCTCTCTCTATCTCCGGCAATTTGTCACCCACTACTTCAGAAGATTTGGGTCAAGGCCAGTCCATTATATCTTCCACATCTATACCAATCCTTTTTTTTTTCACACCTCTATAAACAATTGAGTTCCACTATCCGAGCAATTACGGATCGAAGGTGAAATACACAATTCCAAATCATTTATTTGGAAGATCCTCAACAACTTTGGTCTCCGGAAATGGGATTTCTAGGCACCCCATCCACCACATCGAGTAATCCCTTCATCTAAATATGGTCCTCTAAAGTTATTGATTCATATCAAAAAACAAGTGGAAACAAAGAAAATAGAAATTTAAAAAAAAGTTCCAAACAATGAATAAAAGTATAGTGTGGTTTGGAATTTCATCCTACAACTATAGGAGAAAAGAAATATCACATTCATTAAAAAATGAGCAACACCTATATTATAATAATTAAAATATTCTAGAACTATACCAAGATCATGATATGATGTGCCACCAACACTATTCATCCTTCACATATTCCATATCCCTATGTCCAGTCTTTATCCTTATTGGTCTCAACTTCTACATTTGGATTTAGTGCCTCTGGCACTTTTTGTTCACCCAGGTTGGAATCCTAGGAAGAGGAGCCACCTTTTCCATTTCAAGGACCTATCATCACTAGTCAATAATAATTATAAAAATGTCACTACATTAATTTATAGAGACCTCAAGTAAATTTCTCCCATAAATATTATCAATTTTGTTTTTTTCATCAATAAATATAGATAATTTACACTCTATTAAGGTTAAGATAAACTCATCTATTAATGTTGAGAATTTTTTTACATTAATAAATTTATATCTCTCAGATAAATTTTCCAGATAAAAATCAATTCTAACATTATTTTTGACTTCATAGGTTGATTCCTATAATATCCAACATAAAGACTATTTTCATCATCTCACTAATGTCAAAATTGGTCTAGATTCCATTCACTATTCTTCTTGTAGTGCATGTATAGTTGTCTGCTCAATGTTTTTCCAATTGTTTGAGATCCCATTGAAGTATACCTTCCCCAATCACACGAAACTATGATATTTTCATTCTAATAACTATGTAAAACACTTCAAAATTCTCCATGGAATGTTTCTCTATAGTAGTTAAGAATGATTTTTCATCCTTTGATATTGTAGAAATTATAAAAAAAGTTGGGTCGCCCACCATGTCTTTGGAATAGATCTATATAAATTCCATAAATTTCCAAAAAACTACATATTGTGCTTCTGAACTAGAAAATACATTTTTAGAACACCAAAATATATCATCAAAATTTTAACCTTCAATTATTCTTTAATCATATATTTCAAAAATTCTGATATCATTGGCATGAAAAATTTCACTAAAACATTCTTGATTGAGACCATAACAAAATGGTCCTTTTTTCTAAATATATCTATCCTAGTTCTGACTCTTTGATATCCCACCATTATCAAAGATTGTATTTACATTTCTCTACTGATCCTCTAAAATATCATTTCTATAATGTTGAAACATTCAATAACTACTACAAAAGAGGTGTTTAATAGTTCTATAATAAGCCTTTATCATTACACAAATTTTATGACTACTAGAGAGTGGTTTAAATCCATATGATTTTATCAATTCTAGAAAAGAATAGATAAATGGGTCTTTTATTAGCACTAAAAAGTGCTTATAAAGGACTCCTTTATCAGTTTTTTTATAAGTGATAATAAACGACAACATTTATTAGTGCTTTTATTTAACAATGATAAAGGGGTATACTTTAGCGTTATCTAACATCACACTATAGCAACATAAAGATCACCATAAATTAGAAAAATTAGATTAATATATATAATTTAAATGAAATAAAATTTAAAACACAAATACAAGAAAAACCCCCATTGTATAAAAGAAGAATGTACTTATATAAAAGAAAAAACCACCCATGACCAAGAAAAAGAACCCACCTACATAAGAAAACAATTCTTATATTAGTAAAAATATAAAAAAATAAATTAAACATAAATTATTAATTTTAAACTAATATTTGTGTCATACCAGGAACATTGTGTATTGGAATTAGTTGTGGTTGATTCTTAAATGTCACACTATTTATTTTTCATCTTCAAGAATTATATGTATGAAAATTTTCTAAATAAGTAAAAGATAAAAGTTATGAGTAAATTAATTATTTAATAGTAGATAGAATGATGAGAAAACAATCTAGGATCATTTTCTCAGTTTTGGCGATGTCATGTGCATTTTAACCTAAAATTAAAATAATATATTCAAAAGATGAACTTGTAGTCATACATCTCACACCGTGCATTATTTGAGGTGAGGATGATTACTACATGTCCAAAATGACTAACGAACCATTTTCCTAATGTTTAAAAAAAATCAGAATGTGTTTCCATAGTTTTGAATACATCACTCTTGTTTTTTACTAAAATATCTTTTTGAACTGGAAATGTGAACTTTTGGTCATACTGGTCCCATCATGTGTGGGTTAGATGTGGGAATAATTCTGACATATCACGAATGAATTATTTATTATTTTACTAAATTATCAAGAAAATCTTAGCATGTTTTCTCATTTTTTAGTGAGTGACGTTATTTGAACTAAAATATAAATTTTAAATTGATAATGGATAATTTGAGTCATACTAGGAACTTCATGTATCAGGTTGAGGTGAGCCTAATTATTACTCATTAAAAATGATTTATATGAATTTTTACTAGAGTATCAAAATAATTCAGATGTGTTTTCTTAGTTTTGAGTATGTCAGTTTACTTTTAACTAAACATAATTTCAAATTTATATAAAAAGATGCACTTGGAGTCATTATGGTCACACCATGCATCGAGATGAGGTGATACTGATTCTTATACATCCCAAATGAGTTATCGATCTTTTTTTTATAAATTATCACAAAAATATGAATGTTTTTTTATGTTTTTGATTATGAAACATGTTTTTTACAAAAAAATAATTTTAGACTGCAAATACGTACTTTGAGTTATATAGGTCACATGATTCTTGGGATTGAAGTGAGACTAATTCCTACATGTCAAACATTAATAATGAATCATTTTCTTAAATAGTTAAGACAGTGTGATATTGATTTCATGCATTTAAATGAGTTACACTTTTTTGTACTGAATTTTTAATTATAAATTGATAACAGATAGTATCAGTCATACCGAGAACATCGTGTATTAGATTGAGGTTTGGATAATTCCTCAACAAAAAAATGACTTATTTACTATTTTCTTAAAGTATAAAAACAATATCAAAGTGTTATCTTGGATGTGTTTATGGAAGTTGAATTTTTTACTAAAAATAATCTCAATTTTAAATGGAAAGACGCAATTTGTGTCTCACTAGTCACAAGTTGTGTCTGATTGAGGTGTGGATGATTCTTACACATCCCAAATGACTCCAAGACTATTTACCTAAATTATAAAAACAATATGAATCTGTTTTATGTATTTTTAATTCATCATTTTTTTACTATAATGAAATTTTAAACTAGAAACATGTACATTTAGTCATACTGATCACATAGTGTGAAATTTTATAATGAGACTTGTTCCTACATGTTAAAAATGGATTATGAATCATATTCCAAAATTATCATTAAAATCCTAGTACTGTTCGTTTTTCAGTGAGTGATGTTTTATGTAATTAAATGCCTATTTTAAACTGATAACATACACTCTCAGTCATACTGAGCACATTATATATCATATTGAGGTATTTTTTATTCCTACGCATCACTAATGACTTATGGATTCTTGTCATAATGTATCAAAACATTCTTAAACTATTTGGTTAGTTTTGAGTATGTGATGTGTGTTTTGAACAAAAATGTAACTTATAATCTAAAAACATATCATTCAAGTCATACTGATCACACCGTGTGTCGGATTTAGCTGTGAATGATTGATGATATTATCTGTTTTTTTATTTCAACCACCTACACTAATCTAGAAAATAATTAAATGGTCCATTTAATGGAAGAAAAAACCCCATGTTGCCTAAAATGACAAATCTAAAAGCACTATGTTCTCTCTTTTCTGGCTTGTTGTAGATGATTGGTGAAAAAATATGACTTCCAAGAAGAGCTATGCCAAAAAAATATGAGATAAAAATAAAAAGAAATTAACTTAAAAAAAGTTAATAAAATGGTGAATTAACTAAATAAGTAGTAGGAATTATACTTTTACTGATGTCTTTATACATTTTTGACCCATTTGCATTCTATTGTTATCTTAGTTGTATCCATGTAGTTCAATATCTCACGAGTATGAGCATATTTTCAAAAAACCACCCTAGAACAAGTTAAATAATCCACCTATATAATAAAAAAATTATTATGTTAGTAATACTATAAATAAATATATTAATCATAAATACGAGATAATAAATTTATAAAATATTAATTTAAATCTAAAACCGCACAATTTGAGTCATACCAAGTACGTTGTGTATTTCTTTTAAGAATGGTAGATTCCACCATATCTTTTTATACTATAATGATTTCAACAATCATGGTCATATAACAATACTGTAGTTTGATAACCCAAATTTCTGAATTCATTGGAGAATAAAAAAATTGCATCATTATGAGTGAATCATCCTTGATAAGTGCATGATTACAAAACATATATAAATCGTCCTTATTGTAAAAGTTATTCATTCTGAGAAAACATTAACCATTAGGGTAAAACTATCACCATTCATTGATTGAAATAAATAAATAGTTATTTATGAGTTTTTATAGAACATAAAAAAATATATCTTAACCTTCCACCATCATAGATAGTACAAACTCCATTATTAAATAGTAACCTTTATTGATGGAAAAAACATATATCTAACCTATTATGTATTTTTAGAATACAGTAAACTCAATTATAAATTGTTTACCCCTCTTTGGCAGTATTAAACATAAATATAGACCTTTACCACATCCAAATGACCCTAAAATTTAGTGAATCCATTAATTCTTCTTAGATTTTTCTATAGATTAGTATATACTATTCAATATTATGGGTGATGATAAACTCTAAAATAACGTCATAATTATTTGTTCATAAAAATTGGAATACCATATTCTCATGTATTTTTTGTTGTGAATATTGATGATTTTTTTATTAATGATCTTTTGAACATGGATCATTTTACATAATGAATATTCACATGCATAATGAATTTTACTTGTATGGATTTCACTTGCATTTGTGATATAATATAATGAATCTGATTAATGATTGAACAAACTAAATAATTCCACCACCCATCAAAGTGAAAGAACTATATTGGTCTTTTTGGAAATTTCATGATTCATATGATGAAATTTTTTTATTTATATATTAGTGTTTTTGGATCAATATACAATATTATTTTTCAAATGGGTCTTAATTTGGATTTTAGGTGCTTCAAAATTTCATTTGGAGTGGTTTTTTCATTTTTTTCTATTTCTTTATAAGGAATTTCATTTTAATTTTATGTCATGTTTCATTTATCACCAACACTCTTTTATGACCATGATCTCTCAATGTTGGTTTTCCTCCAATAGTTCTCTCATAAACTTGATGGCTTCAGTATTTGATATGCTACTCTATTTCCCAACAATTTTATTGTTTCCACACCATTACTTCATTTCCTCTTATGCTTCGGTCTCTACCTAGGTCTCTACATATGCCTCCTCCTCCAGCTCTGCCACTACCTGTGCCTCCGCCTCAACTTCTAACTCTAGATCTGCCTCCATGTAATTTACCAACCCAACTTCTATACATAAATTCCCTGATTGGTTTTAATACATAACCTCAAGTGCACACCCCCATATTCTAGAGGTTGATGACTAGCAACTAGGGTATAATATCGATCATGGGGAGCATATTCCCCCTTTTTATCAAGAGTAATACACCAACAGAAATAGTTAAAATAACCAAATAATATGAAATTAAATATATGATGCAAGTATCACAAGATTATTAAAACATGAAATAAAATATCAAAACTGAATAGTAGACATGGAAAACTAAAGTACATTCCAAGTTTCATAATGCATCACAAAATTAAGGACACTAAAAACTCCCCACTGGTTCCCAAAACACATCTAGTTTCTTTATCTAATCTCCATCCCAAATGATCTATATAGAAAATGGACATTTTCCCTTATCCTTCCATACATACATGAAGTCTATTTAGGTACTGATCAGGCATCCCATGTAGGGTGTGAGTATAACTCAATAGGCCACCACTAATGAAATAAAAAAAATATCTCATCAAATAATAGAGTATGCAATGGTATAAAAAAATAATTAAAATTCATAGATAAACACTTAACAAATTTTTAATTAATCATTTTTTAACAACCTAAACCCTCAGGTTCATGTAGACACCCATACCTCAATACCAACTTTAGCTCAAGCTAGAGCATGAACTATCCCTGAGGGAATCTATATATTACAATGTCATTATTATCATTATTCATCTCAATCAATACATGAATATAATTTTTACCAGTCATTGTCTCAACGAACATATGAATTAAATTGTTACCATTCATTGTTCTATAACATATATAAATTTACAAATTACCATTAATTATTACAATTAACACATTAATTCAACAGTTACCATTCATTGTTCTATAACACATATGAATGTACATGTTACCATTCATTTTCATGATTAACATTTGAATATCCATGTTACCATTCCTAATCAAAATTCATTTTCTTCAGAAAAACATTTTAATTAATTCACAAATTAATTAATCAAATTCAACAATTGGATTTTCACATCATCCTATTAGTTAATTAAACAATTAATAAATCTTTTCATTACCATTTCTAATTAAATAATTAGTTAATCAAACAAATATCCATTTCTAAGCAGACACAGTTTCTCCTTTTAGTGAACACAGTTGGAAAACCCATATGACAGCTGTGAAAACCCTCATTGTCTAGGGTTTTACGGTTTGCTGGGCTAATAAGAATGGTTATGGAAAACCATGCACCAACAATTCACTACCTTGTTTCTTAACTTTTTATCAAATTTTCACCAAAACCACCCCAATGTAAATACAAAATGAAAATAAATCCACAAAACAAAATAAATTACCTATAATAAAGCCTAGGGAATCTTCATAAAGGGTTGGGGTTTTACACTCCACCTCCACCTCTGCATCCCCATTCACCTCTTCATCCATCATTACCCAATAATTTTATTGTTTGTAGGCTACTGATTCTAAAAAAATTAATTTCCTCAATTATAATTATCCTTGAAAAACTAGTCATTAAAAACATATTATAATTATTACACTAATTATTCATGCCTAAAAAATATTTTTAAAGTTATAGCTTGTACTCAATCACAAACATTGTAGTAATCACTAAATTTGTTTACAGAAAACATTCTGACAACAAGTACACTTCCCAATCATATCTAAACAAATTTATTTCTTCTTTTAAGAATGAAAGTCATCATAAAACTTGATAGTACTAAGAAAATATAATATAACAAGTTATTAATAAATATATTTAATGAAATTGAAATTACCTTATAGGGGATTTTGGTCTTTTCATGATTTATGATCTCTATCATAAATTTAAAAAAATAATATCAGCAATCAATAAAATTATCTTACTTCAGAAACTACAAAATCATAAACTAAAATAAATAATATATTTTAAAATATTTTTCAATAGTTAAATAAGTATATATATACTTAAATCTATTTCCATTTGTAGCATTCCACAGGCTTAATTTGTTGAGAAAATTAATTCATTACATGTGTTGTCTTATATTTAATAATCACCATAACATAAAAAAATTCTTCTTAAGACATAGACTAAAACATATAATTTTAATTTTATCTATAAAATGTTGATGGTAGTGTATTAAAAAAAATACACATCATGTGTGGTCAATTTTTTGGATATCAATTCATTGGATCAAAAAAATAAAAATTTTCTATTTTTAGATTGGCTATGATTAGTATCCAGTGTTGGCTCAAATATAAATAAGTAATCAAAAAATTAAAAAATTATTTTATGTTATTGTATTCTAGAGTTATATCTCTACATTGTTGGCATCAAAATGATGCTTTTGTATAATATTTTTCCTCAAACACTTTGAGTATCTCATATACTTTCTTCTCAATTTTATCCTTATCTAATGTAGGTTTTTCATTGAAATGATACATAGATTAATGAATCTAAATCATGCTTCACATAGTTTTTCTATTATATAGTAGTAAAAATAGCTATATAAAATATGAATAGTTATTAACATTAATATAAATATTAACCCACTATTTGGACACATATATTATGAAAATGTACATTATATTTGTATTCACAACTAATAATTCCAGCCCTTCATGATTGTGAATCTCATTTATTGTCTCGAGACCAATTATGTCTGTTATGAAGGTTCCATATATTTGTTTTTCATATGGAATGTAGGAAATATTCTCATCATTAAATGTGGTCTCTATATGATGTTGTAATGGTAATAAATGTTTCTCTGGAACTCTTTGGGAGATGGTACTCTTGGAAGGTCATTTTTTATTTCTTAGCCAATTCATAAGATTGTCTTAGTCAGTCCTTTCATCTCCCTCTCTCTTTATCCATCTATAATATAATACTGCACATCAGACCATTTCTCATCAACAGTTCGAGTTTTTTCATATTAAATAGTTTGTTAATGACTTACCTCTAGTATCTTTATCTTATTTCATTTCCATGCTATGAAATTCCCAATAGAATAATTGACCATCGTAATATCGGGATCATCAAGTGGAATATGACACTCAGTAATTGTCTGATGAGATATCTCAATCCTCACCCTCATGCGATATTTTTGTAGGCCTTTCTACTATATCTTGTCTCTCAAGATATTATACATTGTACCTCTCATGACAAGGAGGTGAGTGGGTGTTGATAGATAAAATCACATACAACTATACCCTATATAATTTTAATAATATTAAGTTACTAGAAGGGGATTGATTCTCATTTAGAAGAAAGTTTAATGAAAAAAATTAATTACCTCATCATGGTTATGTGGTTTAGGGTAATGACTTTCCTCAAAGCTAGTGGGATCATTTGGTTCATGTGTGGATATTTATTCCCCCACCGGTTCACTTTTATCAACTCTTATATGCTGCTCTGCTAAACTAAATCAAAAAATAATATCTTCAAAATCATTTCCTTGTTTCATTAACCCTTTCACCATATCATGGGTAACTTCATGTGGTCTTATCCTCTCGAAATATTTTTGGGGAGACGCTCCAAAACCTAATCTTCTAATGATACCATACTATCTTGACCAATTCGAAGATACTGAAAGTAGTTTTTCATCTGGAACAGCCACTGTCAATTATAGTTTCTGAACTGTATAAACAAATATGATCATAAATATATATTTTTATATAATACAATTATAAAGAATATAAAACTAATATTATTTCATACTTAAAAATGTTTCCCATAATAATTTTGGGTTCCCATCAACATGTTTACTCTCTTTATTTACACGAGACTCCTTCCATAACACATGATGTGGGATAGAAGTGGTTTCAAATTTTGTATTATCCCAACCTTATCTAGAGATGAATCAGACCAAATATTATGTATTCTTATTCTTTGTTTGAGCATAATTTCCTTGGGGTTTATATTGGTGTTTATTTTTTTTAAATTGAGAAAAAGTGGAAAAAATAGGGAAGTGCAAGATTGGCACACAGTTAGGGATAACTATACCCCCAGTATACTAAACCATACAATCTTTAACTGTGGGGATTTTCATGATTTATTCATTGCTTATCAGATTGTGCTCTATTTTATGAGTAATTATGCACCCCTATAGAAGAGGCACGTGGTTCAGGTGCACAGTTAGGTGAAACTATATACCCTTACCTAGCAAATCAGGCAAGAAAATTTAACTCACCAAAAAATTATATATTAAATCACCTGAACCCCCAAAAGTCACCCTATTTCACCCAAACATAGAACAACTTGTCTCATTATGATTTCAAAGAATTATTGGTGGAATTAAAGCCTTACAAACCTTCTTTATTCATGATTCAAATCCCATATTGAATATCGGAACCCCTCCCAGTGAGAGAATCATATACCACTTGGTTTCCTAATATTCTACCTTTCTTATCCATTCCTAAAAAGGTGTTTTTGTCCAATTTTGATTATATTTAGATATAATATAGTATATCTATATCTATAATTGAATTATTGTGATTTTTTCACTCTTGATTTAGGGTTTTAAATTTAGATCTCATTATATGTTGTTGTGTTACTCAAATTTTGGGGATTTTTTATTGGGTGATTGTTTTTCAACAAATTGAGGAAACTATTATACTGTTCAAATCTCATAATCATGATTTCAATTACATGTATTTAATTTTAGAATTTATAGGGTTCATTTATCAATTGGAAAATCACAAATTGAATTAATTAATGTGGTCGATTAAATAATTATGAGTTTTAGGATATGATGAAATAATGAGATTTTGGAATATAGATAATTAATTAATGGATTACATATAGTGTATTGATATTATGAATTTGGGATAATTAATTTATTCAATAATTACAGTATATTTATATTTTTAATTTAGGATAATTAATTAATGTATTAATTATGGGACACTAAGATTGGGAATTGAATGATTAATTGATGAATTAATTATGGGATTATTTGGATGATAAAATTTTTATTAATTAATTGGGAAATTAATTATGGGAGTGGATGTGATGAACAAAACATTGAATTAGTAATTAATTATAATTATTAATTAATTATTATGAGAATTAATAATATTGAAAAGATTAATTAATTTTTGAGTTAATTAATAATATTGAGAAGATTAATTAATTGTGGAGTTAATTATTGAGATTGAGAAGATTGATTAATTTTTTAATTATATAATGAGATATAGAAGATTAATTAATTTTTGAGTTAATTAATGAGAGAGAGAATATTAATTAATTGGTTAGTTAATTTGAAGGATTGAAAATATTAATTAATTTTTGTGTTAATTATTGAGATTTAGAAGATTAATTAATTTTTGGGTTAATTAATGAGAATGAGAAGATTAATTAATTATTGAGATAATTAATGAGATTTATAGGATTAATTAATTATTGAGTTAATTAATAATATTGAGATGATTAATTAATTTTGTAATCAATCAATGAAATAAAAAATGGTAACAATGCAATTCATCTAAATATTGAGATCTAGAATTGTAATAATGTCATTCTAAGATTGAAATGAGACAGAATGGTAATAGTGGAATTCTATAAACTAATATCCCTTGGGGATACTATAGACTCTCGTATGGGCAGAAGTAGGTATTGAGGATCATGTATCATAAAAAACATAGGTAATTTTGGCGGTTAAATAAATATTTATTAGATAATGTGATAAATGTTTATTTATGAATTGTTATTATTTATTTATACAACTGAATAAACTATTATTTGACTATATATTATTCTATACATCATTGGTGGTGGCTTACTAAGTTTTACTCACATGCTACCCATGATTCCTGATCGGTACCCAAATAGATTTCATGGTAACAATATAGAATAAGGGAAAAGTCCCTATGTTAGGTGGTTGAGCCGGGATAGAGTTTGTATGAGGGAATTGGATGTTGTTCAGGAAAAACTTCATGTCATTAGTTTATTAATTTTTAGTTTCCTTTTTTTACATTGGAAACATATGTTAGCATCTCATATCTACAGTTTAGTTTGATATTGTATTTCCATTTTTTTATCTTATTATACTAGTATAGTTTTGGTTATGATATCATTTGGTTATTCAGTATTTATTGTTTATTTATTTATATAGATTTATTACTCTAATAAAAGATGTTATAGTCTCCCCATGATTGATATTAAACCTTCACTGCTAATTAGCATCCTTTGGCATATGGGGAGGCATGTTTTAGGTCATGTGACTTACTGAAATGGGGGACCGGTGCATGACACCTTGTTTAGGATTCCCTGGATTTTGATTCATCAATCTTCATATAAAATATGGAACATATTTTGTTTCATATCACATAAAAATTTTATTTTTGATTTTAAATACATTCTAATTTCTTCTCTAGCGAAGCGTACCAGATCCATGCTTTGTGATATGGGTACATTTCTTTTAATGCATGTTATTTATTTTCAACACCTTTTTTTTGTTTCATAAATTAAAAATTATAAACCAAATTGGATAAAATAAATAATTTCAAATAATATATTATCAACTAATACGCACATGAAATGATGTCTCATAACAATGATTCATGAAATTATTCTATGTTTTCTTCTTTATAATGTATGCATAACTAACTAGTTGGTGGGTCTTTAGTTTCCTCTTAATATCCCTAAGATATAATTTGGTATGAATAGTTTGAAAGAATCTATGATATTTTCTATAATCCATTAAGAAAAAATTCTTGCATAAGTCTTCTAAAATAATTTAACTCTGCAAGGAATAATGAAATGTAAATAAACATTTCATTATATATATTATTTTGAAAAATCGAGAAAGTATATGTAACATTACCTTTATATCATTAAAAATGGATTCATTCATTACTGGTTAGATATAGAGGTATTAAAGATTATTAATTAGCACATTAATCCTCTTTGTCACCCCAATATAACTAATGAACATTCACATGTTGGGTTCAATAGGTTGACCATGTTGATTCCAACGAACTTAAAATTTTATACCATAAGTTATTTCAAAAATAATTTTATTCAATACTACGATGACTCATCATTATTTTCTTATCAACATGTTTTTGATCCCCTAATAAGTTTACAGTTCCATCACGTACAGTTTGTTCTTCTCCATTATTGGTAACATCATCATGGGATGATGATATTTTCAACATGAGTAGTCAAAAAACTAATTTTTTCTCAATAACAATAACTTAAACACAGACAAGGATTTGATACGGGTTTTATGCATTCTCTATTGCAATCTTGATAAAATATATAACTCCATAATTATAATCATTTCCAAATGATTAAGATCCATCCATTTTGAAGGAAATTTTTATTTGAATTTTAGAAAACAATTACTCCACTATGATTGATGTGGTCCTTTGAATTCATCTAAAGGTGAATTCTATAGAATTTTTTTTCCCTCATCAACTTCATCTCCTAAATAGTTATTATTTCATTTTATCTTTAGAATCACCCTCTATCTCTTCTAAACATGAAACTATATTTCTAGAATTATTCCAAGAAGTAGTCATCCCATACTACGCACTGGTGATCATTTTGATGACTACTACCTAGATTAGTTCACAAAACATAGAAGATATATGGGATGATTCTAAATCACAAAAATCAAATAACAACTATTAAGCTGAAAATCTGGTGAGGATAATAGTTTTATCCTTAAAACCTTTTAAATTAACACATATTAATTTAAAATTTTACATATAATCTTCATATGATAAAAGGTCAAAGACACTACCATGAAAAAAATAAAGTATTCCCCCACTGAGCTCCAATAACTGTAATCTATGTTACTAGTCATTTCCCCTCACCTGTATCACAAATATTGGAGAACTATATCCAATGAGGTTCATGTATAGGGTGTGTGTATAAAAATAAACAGGTAAATACTAACAGGTCCCCTAAAATATATGATAATGCATATATTTAAGTATATGTTCAAAGTAGTAACGCTCAAAATACACATCTAAGTGATATCATTCTGTACTAACCAAGACACCAAGATAATCAAATATATCTAATTCATTTCATACCATTTAATTATATTAATAATACCATAACTTTTTAACATGGATGCTCCATGAAATTAAAATAAATTCACTAAAAAGAGGTTATAATTTGAATCATAGGAGGATAAAAAATTATTTACCTCCCTTAGGAAATTACCATATCACAGGTACGATGAGATTCGACCTCAGACCCCTAGATTCCAAAACTATTCCTCAGGAATAACTATCACATGTACTTATTGCATCCAAATCATGAAATTGGTATAACATGTCCATTTTTTATAGGAGTTGAATTTGAAATATGGGGAAGACATAACATAACTATTTCCATTAGGATTAAACGAAAAAATGGGTGATATAATACATTAGTTAAACCTAACATCTGAAAAACAATAAATAGAACCAATACTAACAAAAATTTCACATCATCCTCACCCTAGCTTTGATGAATCACTAACAAGTCTATAGTAACTCACAATATACCATACCATACCTAGACCTGACATAATATCCATAATATTTTAATATGTGATAAAAAACTATTCTTATCAAATCCACACATGTAATTCTAGTAGAAAAATATTGTGGTAATGCAATAGAAGGTATGTTACAAAATATTTCAAATAATATCAAGTGATTATTCAAAGAAATTAATATAAGGAATGATTTACCAAAATTTAACAAAATAGAGTAACATATTATGTTTAATAAAACAATTTTCAATAACATAACTCTAGATAGCCAATTATTAGACAAGAAAATTAAAAAATTAGATAAAAAATCAGTAAAAAAATGTATATGCTGATAAAAATGAATACTTACAAAATAAAAATCCTAATTTTTTCCATATTCTAAAATTCTAATGTCTAGAAAAAAATCATGTTACATATTATAACAATTAATATAGTTCACTCATTCAAAAAAATTATTTACAAATTTGTATTTGTTTATTTTAGAATATAAAGATCATTAAAACCATATTTTTGTATGATTACAGTAAAATAATTTGAATAATATATTTATCATATCAACTTATACATACTATAAACCATTTCATCTAAAAAAGATAATATTAAATACACATATAAATTATATTAATAATATGTTATTTTAAATGCCAAATTACTTAATCTAATAATAAAACATCGAAATCACTTAAATGTTTCTATTATATCATGTTTCATACATAATAAATAACCAAGATTCAATATAATCCATGTTTTTGAAAATCTAACATAATAAAAACTATTCAATATCATTAATTATGTTCAAAACAAATCTAAAACACTTATCAATGGAGTTATTCAATTAGTATTGAATTATTTAAATCATGAATAACATATTTTGTTGGTTAAAAAATAATAAATTTTCAATATTCAAAAAGACATACATTATAAAATCATACATTTCATATATGATCTAAATATTGTGAAATTAATGCAGAGAAACTTATCATTAATAGAGAGTCAATAATAATTTATATATTTAATGATAAAATATTGGTGACATATAATTAGAACAAAAATGTAAACAAAACTTTTTTTTTTCAAAAAAATAAATAAATCATATAACGTCTTATTTTTTACAAAAATATGTTTATCCTATGTATACTCCAAACCCACTCATATTCAGAAATAAACTAAATGAAATTTTAATTAGGGATTATTACATATTACATTTCAAAAATAAAATTCTCTAAAAATATGTGTTCATTTTTAATAACATTTATTAAAAAAAATTAGAAAATACCATTAGAACAAATAATAGAAGGTGAGAATAAATATTTCTTTTAACCAAATGTTCACTAAAAACATTAAATTGTTTGGAAATTCATACAATATTAACTTATGTATATAAATAAATATTCCTATAAATATAGAATTACTTTGAAAAAATGTAAGTAACATGTCAAATACAAATCATAACGTCCTATAATGGTGTAGTTTGAGTGAATTAGGACTCTTGTATCATTAAGAGACATCATTGAGTGACCAAATGACGTGGAAAATATACATAGAGACCTTCGTCCTTCTAACAAAATAAATCATTTCTGAATCCATATTTTTTTCTTTAATATTTTGGGGAAACTAAAATGATTATAATAAATACCATTTAACTACATATTGAGTAGGTAATTGGCCACCTGATTGTAGTTTGCGATTGGAATTTGTTTGAAAAAAATTAATATTCAGTTATATTAATTGATGGGATGACACAATAATCAATGCACAATATTATTTTGAACCATACAACCTTTACATACTCTATAACAGAAGATCTCACTATATGGGAAGCTACAAAGACTATAAGGTTGGAAAGAATGAGTACCCAAAACTATGTCAAGAGCCATTAGTGAAGGTAGAGATAATAATGGCAACAAAGAGAAAGAATGAGAGTGAACAATCCTGACTTGAGTTTTAGGAGAAGAGAATTAGGGTTTTTCATGGTTGAGAATAACGCAAAAACACAAACCACAGAACTGAAACAAGCAATCTACGAGAGAAGAAAAAGAAAAAATTATATACCTTGCATTCTAGCCTTGATTTTTCTGAGAGACCAAAGAGGAGCGTCGAGAGTATGGGAATTATACGAGAGATTGAGAATCACAATTGAAGTTATCATGGTTATAGTTCTATTAAATAGATCAATAACACTTTTATTTGTGATTGTCAAAAAACGATAAAAAATATACCTTTTATCAGTGCTAAATTTATAAGCCCAGACAAAATGCATCTTTATCAGTGCTTTTCTAGCATTGATAAAGATTGAACTTTATCAGCACTAAAGAACCACTCATAAAATAAACCTTTATCGGTGCTAAAACTATAGCTCTAGTAAAGGATTTATAATTATAATTATTAATAATAAATTGTAAATATATTTATATATTTATATATTTATATATTTATTTATTATTATTTTATAATTATTTAAATATATAATTATTTATTTATAAATACATAAAAACTTTTTAATCAAATTATATGTTTTATCTATATTTATAAATATAGAATTTTATAAATATAGTAAACATACATTTATAAATATAATTATATCATTATATATATGAATATAACTATATATATAATAAATAAATATAAATATAAATATAGTAAATATAATCATACTTTAAATATATTTATAATAATTTTATAATTATTTCAAATATATATATATATATATATATTTATAAATATATAAATACCTTTCAAAGAAATAATATTTATATATTTATATCATTATATATTTATGAAATAACAGATATATAAAACAAATAAATATAAATATAAATATAGTATATAGTATATTCATTATTTGAATATATTTATTATAATTTTATAATTATTTAAATATATATAATTATTTATTTATTATTATAAAATTACTTTTTTAGAATATCATAATTATTTATTTATTATAATTACAAATTTTTAACTTTATAAATATAGTTAATATAAATTTATAAATATATTTAATTAAAAATATATTTTTAACAATATTAATGAATATATAATCATAAATAAATGCATCTTAAAAATCAGTGACATTGAATAATTAAAAATGAAAACTCTTTAAAAATATTGAAAAAATGGATAAGTTTTATTTATCAAATATAAATTATTATAAAAAATGATATATATTGAAGAAAATAACAATACACATTGAATATGATTTCACATAGTAAATAAGTATATATATATATATATTATAAAATTATCAAATTCAAAAAAATTATTAATATGAATAAATAATACCTAACTGTAGTAATATTAAAAAAAATTAAAATTGATTGATTAAAAAGTAATCTATTAAATGTATCATGTTTTTATGAAAGTATAAAATATACTAATGTTTGAATACATTTAGAAAATATTTGGTGTATGTTTTTTATATAATATTTCATTATTTGAAAAAATATTTATTTATATGTGTTGTATATAAAAATGCATTAATTATGTATATATATGCGAAATCAATGTAACAATTTTTTGATATATTTTAAATTAAAAAAATCAAACTACACTAAAAATGAGTAAAACATTATTATGTTTTTAATTATTACATTTTATTCATAATCTATATATTTATATTTAATATATATTGTTTATTACTATTTATAATTAATATATATATATATATTAAAATTTTATATTTTTATTGATACATTTTTCATTAATAAATTTTTAAATAATTTTGTAACTTATTCATTTTTTGCTAATTATTAAAATTTATTCATTTTTTATCTTTCTGTTAAATTTTTACAATTTATTCATTTCATACATCAATATTTAATATATACTTTTTATTAATATTTTTAATCTATATATATATTTATCAAATTTATTCATTATTATGAGTAATTATTGAATAAATAAAATGTTTAATACTTATCTTAATTTATTCATTTTTAATTTTAATTTGTTAAATTATTTATTTTTATTCAGTTTACATATATATAAATTTAATATATACTATTTATTAGTATTTAGAATTTTTAAATATTTATATTCAATTTCTTCATTTTTATCAATATTTATTTAATTAATAAAATTGTTAATATTATTAAATTTTTATTTGTTTGACTATTTCATGAAATTTTGGACCTTTATCAACACTTTTTTCTAGTGTCAATAAAGGCAATTGTTGTTAAAGGTATATTTTGTAGTAGTGAATATCCCTTCAACATTTTCAATATCAGGTAGAATAGGTGCCCTAGGTGAATCTTCTATTGACTCGAACTAACTACATACGGCTTCATCTGATCTCTCCTTATAAGAACATGATTTTTTTCAACTAACATGAATTTCTATAATAATCCTTGTGTTTTTTATTTCATAGTATTTTAGTTTTCTTTCCTTCTAGACTATCAGTAGCCTTCTTGATAATGCCAAATGCCACCAAATGAATTGATTTATTTTTGAAACCTATGTCCATGAAGAATTTTGGTATTCCAACAACTTCATTGATAATTAATATATCTTCTTGTGAAATTATTTTAGATGCATGATATACCACCTAACTAAAGGAAGTAGACATTTATCCAACATAGCTTAGAATTGAAGTTAAAAATTAACATTACTCAAGACCTAATCAGGTCAAGAGTAATTTTGATATTCTAGAAATACATCTAGTACCACCGCTATCTTTTGGTAATGTCCTGGTGAGTCCTTGATTTAAAAAATAGTAGAAACATTTCAACCAACTTTTATACCATCTGTTGGGGATCATAGATAGGAGAAACAAAAGAAATACACTAATCTAAATATGCCCCATTACTTTGGTGTTTGGAACTGGGATGTCCAAAAACCTCAGTGACTACTCTAAATTTTACCTTAATCTTGTTCGGGACCGCCAAATGAATTAATTCCGATAAATAAATAAGTACAAAACAATCAAACATGCATTCAAGCATAATGTACAAAAAAATGCACAATAGGATTATGTGCTTCAGTCTTTCTCCCTTCATCCATTGTAGAAAGATTGTATCAATTTCATTTAATGAGGAAAAATATCTAGGATATAAGGATTTACATATTCTGAAACACAACATTGATCTTTAAAAGTTGTTCCACCACACTATTCAGTTGTCTCATCTTCTATCTCCCTTATTCATGTCTTTGACCTTGTAGGTCTTGAACTCTTCCTATGGATCTACTACCTCCAGAACTTTGTATGTTCCAATGTTGTCTTCCATAGAAAAGGAGATAGATCCTACCTTATCATCATCTATTAGTCATCATAATACATACTCAAAAACATTTCACAACATCTATTTATATGGGCATCCACAACATATTTCTAATAAATTTTGTCAATATAAATTTTTAAACCAATTAATAAAGATAATTTAATATCCATTAATATTGGGATAAACTCCTTTTTAATGATGAAAAAATACATCCATTAATTAATTTTTATCTCTCAAATAAATAGGCTAGATCTAAACCATTTTCGACTTGTGAATTGATTCTATGGGTTGAGTCAAACACCAATAATGCTAATCTACCAATAATCCTATTTACATTTACATCCACATATAGTTTTTTGAACATCTCGTTTTAAAAAGGTCTCACACATCTCCTTATATATAGTGTTGAACTACTTTTCAGCATCCCATGGATCTCCTCCATATCATACACTATCTTGGGAACACTATGCTTGAAACATTATTTATTATGGTGTTGATCCAATGTGGTAGGGTTACTTCATGCAATAGTTTTTAGGTGTTGAATTTAGTTAATAATGTATATTAGTTCGCACATGATGAAAATATATAAAGTGGTCATATTTTATGGTCAAATGATTAGAAGAGTGATACATCTGATATGGATATTTTCAATAGTAGTTTTTAATGATCATTACATCATCATGAACATGGTGTATCATATTATTTTTTTCATGATGTCTGGGTAATTCCATGATGTCAGAGTTTTGATGAATCTGATAGTAATTAGATTCCATTATTTTTAAACTACATTTGATTACTAATAATTTTATATTAATTGGATGTATACTTATTTAATTTTATCTATTTTATAGATTTTGTAGCATAATGTCTGTAAACATGATTTGGAACTCATTCTTGTGATACCTAATAAGTAATCACGAGCGAGAGGACATCAATTAATTTAATTATTCATAACTCGATCAAGTGTATGAGAAAATAATCATCCACGCATAATTAAATTTAGAAGAAATAAATATTTTAATTAAAAAAATATTATTATTTTTTTCTCTATAAATTCTTGTTTCATACCTAATAAAGTAATCTCTGGTGGGAAAATCGGCACACATTGGTACTTTATAATTTAGATAAATGGGTCATTGAATTTCTCCAAGTGATTCAATTATAAAATTCGAGTAAAGTTTTCTTAAAATTAGTGAATGAAATGTTTTAATTTTTATAAGAAATTTAAAATTATTTTCCAACATTAAATAATTACACCTGATGGAATTCTGATTAAATTTTAAATATGTGATAATTAGATAAATAAATATTTCAATGTGGGAATAAAATAATTGAATCACATGCACTTGAAAGAGATTTACAACTCTGACACTTCCATATAAAATTACATCCCACCAGTAGATTAGTTTTAGTTCCCTAAGATAGATTTAGTCATTTAATTTCTTAAATGCTTTTAGATTTTTAGGTTTTCATCACACATGAAAAATCCATATACATAAAATTCTTATAAGATGATATTACTAGTTTATACACACATTCTCTATATGGTTAGACCCTAATATTTTCTTATAAAATACTTATTATATTTATAAATTTTCAATTTTGAAAAATCATGAAAAGATGTACCAGTAGGTAGGTTATAATCTTGGGTAGAAGAGAATCTTAAAATCAATTTCAATGGAAGTAATAGAAATAATAATGAGTTAAATATTAGTTATTATAAATTAAAAAAATTATGAACAATTCACTTATTATTATTTTTAGGACAGGTCTTAGGTTTAGTGTAGATTTTTCCCAAGAGAGAAAAGGATAAGTATGGGGGAGTGAAAAAAGAACCAATTCTCTATATTTTATCCCTATAATTAACTAAATATAGCCCCTATAATATATTAATAAATGGGAATAAATCACAAGTACATTATATTATGAAATTTTATAGTTTATTTCAAATACATGCTAAAATATTATTATTAAATATTAAACAATATTTATTTTGAATTTGTTTGATCATACCCTTAATTTTGTGTTTTCAATAATATATTTGTAAAGGAATAGAAGTTAGAAAATGCATAATAATAATAAGAAATTAAACCTTGTTATGTGTGATTTACTCAATTTTTTGTCTAGATGCAGATTATAGAATTATATTTTGGTAGAGATATGTCAGTTTTATAGAAAAATATCAAAGGTGATGAATGATAACTCGGTGGATTTATGTGATTCCCCAAAATTCTAATGTAATATATTGTATTCCATAGAATGTATAGTACGCAACACCAAGCGCTTAAAGAAGTATAATATCCCGATAGATTAATAATATACTAATATTTTTATAAAATTAAAAAATGATATAGCTTGTAATTCATGAAATATAGAGTTATCTTATGTTGAACGTAATAATGTGTTTCTTTTATTAATTTCATTATACGCAAGGCTGAGTTTTATCAAACGAAGATATTTTATTAAAATTATAATTTTTAATATAATAAGACATAATATTTCCATAAAATTAAAAGTTGTGAATAATATTTACTAAATTATTAAAATATGTGGTTTATAAAAATATAAAATGAATTCATAGGTTACCAATTAATTAGAAATAAATAGAAAAACTAATTGAATATAAAGGAAATGTTTTTATGCTCACAAAGGTGTTTTATCCTAATAAATTAAATTAAATATAATTAGTGAATGATACTGATGAAATATATATTTTATATTTTTAATAAAAAAATCATACTAATCTAATATATTTGATATTCATACGATAAGAATAAATTATGTTCTATGCTTAAAAATATTATTTTTCTAAAAAGGCTTTTTAAGGCCTTTTAATAGAGAACTTATTTTAAATCCAATTTTTGGAAGTTTCATAAATTTAATATGAAATAATGAAATTAATTTTGAAAATATAAAAATAAAAATTAGCTTGGGGTGTTGTTTTTTTATTTTTTGTGAGGTTTCATTTGTTTATGAATAGTGAAAAATACAAAATTTTAATTCAATACAGCTTTTTCATCTAATTTATTTATAACGATAAATTATATTTTTGATTTGTTTTAATGTTTAATTAGATATATTTATATATTTATCCAATTTGGTAATTGTAATCAATATAAATTTGAAATTGAGGATAAAAACATAGAAAATATATGGACATTATATTTTAAAAACCCGCTTTGTCGTCTTGTATTCGTGATTAAAATTAAATTATTTTATGCCACTTCTATGATTGTAATTTGGTAAAATAGATTCAATATTTTAAATTATAATAATTTTTAATGTATAATAATTTAAACTTAGTTTTTGACCCAAAATATTTGTGAAATTAATTAAAATTAATTAATGATTAACATGCAAATTATATTAACAATGGACTTAACCATAATCTTAAGAGCCAAAAATACCTAGAAACATCATCAAATGGAATTTTATGGACATATTTAGACCCTATTATCCTTTTTATATAATTTTCCCTTATAGGATCCACATTTCATAGGAAATATATGGTTGTAATTCTCTTTTCAAATATTTACATGTATTCCACTAACCCGCACTATAAAAAGGCACTCACCCCTCCCACTTCATCACACATCTCAAGACATATTGGATCGGAAAAAATCTTCTCAATTAAAATCCAAAAATCCTTCCCCTAATCTTATAAGCCTCAAATTTTTCATAAATACATCCAAGTAATCCCTTTGTGAATGCCAAATAAAGTTACCCAAAAAAGAGGTAACATCCTTCCACACGATCCTTTGTTTTATTTTCCTTCTCCACCCATTAAAATATTTTTATTTAATTATTATAAAATAAAATATGTATAATCAATATAAATATATTTTTATGTTAATTTTTTACCAAAAAATACACACACTTCCATCTAATTGTTAACGAACTTATCGTTTATGTGTATTGCGAACTATCGCCTCATGAAATGATGTCATTAATTTTTTACCAGCTCTCATTGTTGGGAATTATGATAGAAACACAATTTATATATGATATTTATGATATTTATAATTTATAATTTATTTATTAATTGTTAAATAATTCATACCTTCATGCATTCCAGTTTTTAGGTATATGATAACATAGTTTGTGGACTTCTGGACTACCGCCTCTTCAGAGTGTTGTGATTCATTCACGCTATACATGGAATATATCGGGAGATTGATTTAATAAAATCATGTGAAATATATGAAATATATATGATATTTTAATTATAATATACATACATATATATGTCATTTACTCTTAATTATTTAAAAATACGACAAAGAAGTAAAAGTAGCATTCATGCGTTTGTAAGGCCTACCATCTCCATGAAAGGTGCCTTTTATTCCTAGTCTCCATACATTATGAATTACTATAAATATATGTATTCTAAATATATATGATATTTAAATCATGTATTACATTATTAATATTATTAAATCATAATATAATTTATAGTAATATAAATAACATGTTAAAAAATTGCAGACAAACAAGGAAATTAACACAAAATTAGTGAGAATAATTTAATATTATTAACAAATTGGTAATAATGTATTATGAAAAGTTAATATATGAAATTATAAATATTATTATGTTTATTTTATAACTTATTAACATATATACAACCGTTATATAGGATGTTAGAGGATTTTCATCTGAAAGGAAACACAAGGTAAGATATTATTCTCTCACTTTTCTATCCGTGATGCATATTCAATTTTCACCACTTAATTATTTTGTGTGGTATATATTCTTCCACATTTGATATATTATATCATTAATTATTTTATATTTGTGGTATTTAATGTTTCATTTCAATTTATATTTTTCAATGGGGCTTAGGATTCAAATGTTACTATATAGTAAGGGACTTTATCTCAATTTCCATTCTTTGAGACAAAATTTATTAATCTACACCTAATTTATTATATATGGTATAAGTAATTCTAATTTGAAATGTAACATATTGATTAATTCTTTATTATGGATACTTTTAGTCTCAATTTTTATTAATTTATCTGATGGAGTTTGAATTAATAATTACCAAGGGGAAAAGTATTTTATAAATAATTTTCTTTTGTTTGGGTTATATTACTTCCTCATTGTTGTCAATATTCTAAGATTATGTGTGTAAACAATTTTACTATCTATTTATTTTTCCCAAATTTATTATGTTTATTTACATTTGACACATATAACCTATTTATTTCATGATTCTCACATCAATTTTATAGCCTTTTCAAGTGTTTACTTCACAATCTCATTTTGTTTGGGATTGTTTATACTTGAATTTACATTAGAGGAAATTATTTTATAATTTTCTAATAAAACATTTCATTTTCTTATCCTCTAGTTATTAATGAATTCTTTCTAATTAATCTTCCCATTTTTCAACAATTTGGTTATCAAATTTTTTTATAATTTTCTTTAATAAAACTAAACTTTACTTTTCTCTTTAGTTAGAGAACCTATTTTCTTCAAAAAACCATGTTTTCTAAAAATGTTTTCTAGCATGATTTTAACATTTATTTTTTTTATTAAATAAAATATTAATACGTTTTCATTTTAATTTTTCAAATAAAAATTTTATTATCTATATGAAAAAAAATAATTTTTTACCATTTACCATGAAAAAGGAATATTCTTTTTACCTTGTGTGGCATGTGAACATTAACCCATTGTAACTTATTCAAAGAATAATTAGAGAGTTTAAAATGTTATTTTTTAATTTTTAAAAAAATTTCAAATGAAAATTATTTTCTATATTTTTTTTCAAAATAAAATGTATATTTTCCCCAATAATGTTTTTAAAAATATCTTTATACTATTTTAATTCATCAATGATATAATCCATTTATCCTTGATCCACATGGGATATTTTGTGTTGATACCACCCTTATTCAACCTCTAGATGGTTTATTATTTATTTTTACAATTATGTTATGGAAATTCACTTCCTTGATTTATTTAGTCCACATTAAATATATAATTTCATGTCATCATTAAACATTGAATTTCTCCTAAATATTAATATCATTTATCATGTAGAGGAGTATTTCCTAAACCGAATACCATTCTTACATATGATGTTTACATTGAATGTTATTTTATATTAGGGGAAATATTGATAAATATGTATATTTTATACAATGTTGATATTTGATAAGGAACATTGTTTTCAAATTAAATCTGTCATTCGATATATGAGTAACTACTAGGAAATGAATTCCATGGGTGGGACCCGGTTATATATAAACCCTCGATGCATCAGTAGTCTCATGAGATGAAATTAATCGAAAAAAACTTATCGAGTTGGTTTCAATTAAGAATAGATGGTTTTATACCAATAGATTTTAATGATATTGGGAATATATCTCAATGGTTAAGGTACCATATACATAAGAAGCATGACATCCAATAATTAATAATTTTATACATTTTGATTCATTGATTATTTTTCCATGAGATTTTTTGTCAATATATCTATGGATAAAATTTCATTCTTAGTTCATTGATTAAATTTAATATGTTTCAATTATTATTTTTGCTATATTTATTATGACTAATATAGTTTTTTTAATGGAACTTTTTATTAGTTATTTACCTTTCCATGATGACTATTCTCTGCAATTAATATTTTCTTCTACTTTACTTACCTTTACTGAGAATTTTTTCTCACCGTTATTTTGTTTCTATTCCCTAGGAATACAATAATTGTACTAGGAATGATATAAAACAATATAATATATGGAATAAAGTTACCCTCTAAATAAAAAATATATAGTATTCATTTATAATACAAGAAACATGTATGTATCTTGTTTACCAAGACTACTAAGGTATTCAGTCCATTAAGATTTCATTCTATATAATCATGAAAATTTAATGGTAGTAGGCACCAGCTCTGAGCTTACTAGGGTTCGTTCACTATAGATGGTATCATAGGAACTTAGATAGAAACCTTGGGAACTATATTTAGGAAAAAATAGATTAGATAACATACCCCTAAGGTTTAATTTGAGGATAAGTATAGAAGAGTGTCCAAGAAATTTTTTAAGGTAGAGATTATTTGGGTATTCTTAGCAATACTTCCCTATCTGGATACTAAAAGTAGACATGGTTTTGACATAGAATTACCATAGAGTAACAACTCTGACAAGGTGCATCAGTCTGAACTTGATAATAACCAGGTATATGACAATTGGCCTTACTGCACACCTAGTTTGAAACTCCTGGGGTTTATGATTAGGATCATTCACATTTTAATTACAAACCTTTATGTAGGATTTCTATAGATAATGAATATTAATGACCTATAATAAAAATTAGATTAAAAAAGGTCCTATGTGGAAATAAAATAGATAAAGTTTTTATATGTTGAGGTTGTGTAGAAAACCGAGGTTAAAAGGCTATTTAGTAATTAACCTTATTTCAAGGATGTACATAAAATTTTTCGGTAAAATTTATAGGAATTATATAAATATATATTTATAAAAGGAAAACATATATGTCGGGTGAAAACCCAACAAGTCTGGAAAGGCTATGAGACATGAACCCATGACCAAAGGATGATAATGGTTTAATTCTAACCACAGACCTACGTAATGTACTCATTAATATGTCATTGTTTTTAGTTGAATTTTTTTTATGAATAAATGTTAAAAATGTACTAGTAATGTTACATTATATGTTTAGAGATTAATGAATTAACCATATTGACATTGTAAAATAGTTAGAGATAACTAGTTTGACATGTATATAATTTATGGGCCTTAAGATCAGTTAAAAGTATATTCTGTTGCTTCAGGCATAAAAGTTATTTTTTATATGAATTGGAAATTGATTGAAGCATAACCAAATGATGAAATTGTGTCTATATAAATATTTCATGTAATTATATTTCAATATATACATAGGAATTCAAAGAATTACTCAACATTAGGAAGAGTATCTTAAAACAAAAATGTCATCCCAAAACCATAATATTTATTGAACCGATGGTCTTTTAAATCATCACGGTTTATGGATTTGAGACCCTAAATTTCCCATTGATCATTCAATTGGGTTTTATTGATGAACTCAATCACTACCTATATAAATTTAGTAATTTCCTCCATATATTTGTCTCTACATTCCAATAATTTTCTCCATCTTAAAGACCTAGTTATTTGTTAGTCCACATGATCTTTGTACTTCTAATTCATTCTTTTCTAGAGGATGTTTTATAAACACTTCTCACGATATGGGATTAAAAAATAGGATATATAAAAAAATTATTACCATGGTTGCATTTAAATTGTGTGGATACAGTTTAATAATGGGGTGGAGAATGTAAAGCCCCAAAATTATAAAGTAAGATTATAGTATTTAATTGCTTGTATGACACAAAAATCCAAGCACGTTAGGGCATGTAATATCCAAATACATTATAATATTTTAGTATCTTTAAAAAATAACACATGATATAGATTTAAATTCATGAGATATTGAGTTATCATGCTTCACACTCAACAACATGTTTCTTCTATGACTTGCGCTACAAACATGATTGAGTTTTACCGAAAAAAATATAATATTAAAATATTATTATTTAACACAATAAAACATAACCTAGAAGTTAAATTAGAAGTTATGAATATTATTAAAAAACATATGAAAATATATGTTATATAAAAATATAAAATAAATTTATAGGTTACCAATTAATTAGACCTGAATATGAAAACAAATTGAATATAAAGAAAATGTTATTATTCTTAAAATGGTGTTTTATACTAAAAAATTAAAATAATTAAATTAGTGAATGGTATTAACGAAATATATATTTTATTTATTGAATTAAATATTTTTTTATATTAATCCAACAAATTTTACACGAATAAGATGAGAATAAATCTAATTCTACACTAAAAATTGTATTTAAAAAAAGGAAAATTTTCCACCTTTTAATGGAAAACCATTTTAAAATTAAATATTTTTTTTAATTTAAAAATTTAATATGACAAAATAAATATAATTATTTAAATATAAACATAAAAAATATCTTAGTGTGATTTTTTTGTATTTTTCAATGAGGATTCATTTTATGATGAATAATGAAAATTACTGAATATTAATTCAAACATCTTTTTCATCTAATTTAATTATAAGGATAAATTATATTTTTAACTATTTTTAATGTTTAATTAGATAAATTTTAAATTAATTAATACAATTTTTTTTCATTGAATTCAATTTTACTTCGAAATTTAATATAAAAACATAGAAAATGTTGGAATATTTTACTTTAAAAACCTACTTTGTCATCACATCTACGGGATTAAATTTAAATTAATTTCTTCCACTTATATGATTATAATTTCAAAAAATGGATTCCATATTTTGAATAATAATAACTTATAATTTATAATAAGGTAAATTTGGTTTTTTTCCTGAAATATTAGTGAAAGTAATTAAAATTAATTAAAACGATTAAGATGATAATTAGCTTAACATGGAACTAAACCATAAAATTAAGAACAAAAATAACCAAGACACTTATCCAAAACCCATTGGATGGACATATATCAACCCAATAATCATTTTTATTTAATTTTTTCCATTATTGGATCCACTTGTCCTAGGAATAATATGGGTGGAATTCCCTATTCAATGATTTAAAAGAAAACCACTCATCCGGCACTATAAAAAGGCACTCACACCTCCCATTTCCTCACACCTCTAAATCCACTTTTTCAAGAAAAAAATATGATAAAGTAATATACAAAAATCCTTCCTCTCATCCTATAAGACTAACATTTTTAATAAATTCATCCAATGAATCCCTTTTTTGGAAACACAAAATCGGTTACCCAAAAGAAGGTAACATTATTCTAGAAGCCCCTCTGTATTAGTTTTCTTCTCATGCCATTTAAAACATATTGTTCCATGATTATATAATAATAGAAGTACCCTCAATCTAATAATAAGTTTTTATATAAATTTATCAACTGAAACATACACACACTTCCATATAATGGGTATTGAACTAATAGTATATGTGTATGGAGAACAAACGCCTAATGAAATGATGGTGTTTATTTTCTTTTACGGCCTCTCACGGTTGGGAATTATGATGTAAAAATTGTTTATATATGAAATATATGATATTTTTAATGTCTATAAAATTATTTAATTCTTTTATAACATATAATACCATTCATTCCAATTTGTGGGGATTCGATAACATCGTTTGTGGATGTGTAGACTACCACCTCCTCAAAGCGATGTGATTCATTCACGCTATACATGGAATGTATTAGGGGATGATTTTAATAAAATTATGTAAAATATATGATATAAATATGATAATAGAATTATAATGCATGCACACACACACACACACACACATATATATCTATATATATCATTTGCTTTTCATTCTTTTAAAATAGGACAAATTAATTGAAGTAGCACTCATGTGTGCGTAGGACCTATTATCCCCATCAACGGTGCATTTAATTAATTGTAATAAAACATTATATATTATTATAAATATATGTATATTGGATATATATAATATTTAAATAATTTTTAAATTTTCTTAGATTATTAAATCATGATCTAAGAAATAGGAATCAAAATATCATGTTAAAACGTACCTGACAAACTAAGCAATTAACACCCAAATTAGTGAAAATAATGATAGATTATTAAAAAATGGGTAATAATATATTATAATAAGTAAATATATGAAATTATAAACATTATTATGGTTTTATTATAAGTTAGTGACATGTTTAAAACAATTATACATAAATTTATTGAATGTTCACCAGAAATAAAATGCTAGGTGACATATTCTTTTCTCACATTTCTTTCTATGAGAAATATGACATTTCCGCCACTTTCTTATATTTTGTGGTGTATATATACTACCCCTTTTGATATATTATATCATAAATTCTTTTATCTTAATGGTATTTATAGTTTATTTTGAATTTATCTCTTTTATAGGGCTTACGATTGATAATTTACTAAGTTATAGGGGACTTCATCTCAATTTTCATTCTTTAAGACATAATTTATTATTGTGCACCTAATTTATTATATAATATGTAATTAAATAATAATTGACATGTAATATCATTATTCATTAATTTTTATTGATATTTTTATCTTCAATTGTAATTATTTCATCTAAAAGGATTATAATTAATCATTTTCAAGTGGAAAGAAATTTCATAAATCTGTTTCTTTTCTTTGGGTTTTATTACTTCTCATTGTCATTAATATTATAATATTATATGTGTAATTAATTTTAATATCAATTATTTTTATTTACACTTGTTTGATGTGGATTTAAATTTGAAATGGATTATATAATCATTTATTGACTCTCAGATCAACGTTGGGGTCTTGTCAAGGGTTTACTTTACAAACACATTTTGTTCAGTATTGTTTATAATTGATTTTTAATTAATATAAATTTATTGATAATTTTATAATAAAACCTTTAATTTTATTATCCTATGGTCATTCATAACCATTAAACTAGTAATAGTACCATTTTCACACTCTTTTGAGCTCAAAATGTTTTAGAAATGTTTTTCAAGAAAATCTAACATTATTTCTCTCCTTAATTGGAGAAAATGTTTTCTTATAATTCCCCTATTTTATAAAAATTTATTAAAACATTTTTTGAACCTTTTCTAATTTATTTATAAAAAAAATCCATTTTTATCTTTTTTAAGTGTTTTTAATGGAATCTTCTTGTCTCTTTTCAAAAAAAGTCATTTTTTCTGACCTTTTACCATATGAAATAAATGTTCTTTTTACCTTATATAGAATGTACATATTTTCACGAAATCACTTATAAAAATATTATTTTTCTTTTTTAAATGGTTAGTTTTAAATAAAATATTTTCCAAAGTGATTTTCAATGAATAATTATTTCAAAATGTTTTTGAAAATAAAAAGGATATTTCCCTCAAGAATGTTTTTATAAGATCAATTTATTGTATTTTCATTCATAGAAAACAACAAACCTTTATCCATACTCCACATGAGATATTTTTTATTGATGCTATACTTATTCTTCTTCTAGATGGTATATGATTCATTTCGTCAAGGATAGTATTGACATTCAATTCTTTGGTTCCTTTTTCAACAAGAAATATGAAATTTCATAGTGATCATTGAACATTGAATTTCCCTAAAATATCCATATCATTTTTCATGTATATGATTATTTCCAAAACCATATACTAGTCTTACATACTATGTTTTATTTGAATGCTATTTTATATCTAGGGAATTATTGATAAGTCTAAATATTCTAATCAATGAGGATATTTTATGAGGCATGTAGTTGATGAATTTAATTGATTATTTGATATATGAGGAATGATTTGGATAGTTATGACACAGGTGGGGACCAGATGTAGATAGAACCTAGATTCATCGTTAGTCTCATGAGAAGAAATTATTTTCACACAAACCCTTTGATTTTGTTTCAAATAATAATAGATTGGTTTCTAAAAATTTATTTAAACTATATTCAAAATAGATCATAACTGTAAATGTACCACATACCTATGAAATTTAGAATCTAATAATTAATCATTGCTTGAATTTTGATTTAGTTATTATTTATATATGTGATTCTACATTGAAATATATATGGATGCATTTTATTCTCATTTCATTGATAAAATGACAGGGGTTTCAGTTATTTAACATGTCATATTGATTATGCCTTATCTAGTTATTTGAATGGAATGTGTTATCAGTTATTTACCATTCCAAGTATAGTATTCTGAAAAATTCATATTTTTCTCTTCTTTACATAACCTTACTAATAATTTGATCCCACCCTTATTTTTTTTCCATTCCCTTTGAATCAAATAAGCGTGCCAAGAAAGATATGTAAGGATAACCTAAATAGAATAGAGTTATACTCAAAAGATTTTTTTTATTCTTTTGAAATACATGACACATGTATGTATCTGGTTTACGGAGACTAGTAAATGATTTGGTCTTTTAGTATATGATTCCTTGTAATCATGCTAATTTAATGGTAGTAGACACCAACTCCGTGCCTAGTGGGGTTGGGTTGCTGTAATGTAGCTGCTAATTAAGGTATTTTATTTTTTTATAGGACGTTAAAAAGATTCGAGGACTCTATGTTTGATTAAATATAAAATTATAAATCTCATGTATGAAAAAATGGATGCTATGTATCCATAATGTAGACCCAAAAAGGGCCAATCATGATTAAAAGAAACTTTTATAAGAGTAATCAACATTAGCATAAGGTGTTCCCATTTTCAAAAATGAGTCTATAAACCTATATAGGACTAAATCAAAGCCATATGTATTGATAGAATCCCATTCTACTAATTAATATGATGATAAATCTGACTTACATGAAAATGAAAGAGGGGGAATGTAGAATCTTTATATAAATAGTCTATCCAAATTTGGAATTCTTCTAACAACAATGTCATATAGAATATTATATTATAAAGAGAAATATGAAGAGAATATTGTTTTTTGGAACCCATTTCAATTCATAATGTAGAAGTAATAAAGAAAAAGTACTTAGAAGGACTATGTATATATTCATGCTTCAACCATTGTAATGGGAGATCCCCAATAGATAATAAATTGTAGCTATATTTTCTTTTTATTATAATGCATTTTGATTTTGTAGAATTGATGTTCATTATTATTTTCATATAATAATCTTGATACTAAATCTCATGATTGTTATTGGATAACCCAATGGGATAATTATAAGATAGAGTCTAGGGTCTCCATATGAAACCTCATGATTTTATCAAATAGTTCTCTTTAAATAAATATAAATTCATTGATAGATTTCATTATAGGAAAAAACATATTTGAATATACAATGAAAAACTATTGAAAAATTATTATATGATATTTATATAATTTTTTAGTCCATTATATCAAAGTTATTTCTTGGTGCAATTTTGGGATTTTTCTAAAAAGATTGTTTTTAGTGAATAGTGAAAAATATATATTTATTAAAACTGTCATTTAATTTCCTCCAAAAATATTATTATTATTTTAATTTTATATTAAATTAAAATAATTCTTATTTATTTAGAAATAATCTAATTAATTACCTTAGAGTCAAATTTATACTTGATTTTGGTATAAGTTCATTTTTGGGATTAAAACACGTTTTTCTAAATACTATTTTCATTGTTTTTATGAATTTACATTAAAATTAATATATATATATGTCCTATAGAAATTGAATATTATGAAATTGAATTCATTTTGGGGTTCATAAATCCAAATTTATCCTTGTATGGATTTTTTTTGAAGAAGTAATTTTTTTTGTAAATAGTAAAAAAATAGAGTTTTTATATAATATGGTATCTTTTACGATATCATAATGAAAAAAATATGATATAAAAATTTATTAAACATATGTAATAAAAAATTATGATAATATAATAATAATATCATAAAAAATATTTCGAAACATATAAATTGATATTTATTTCATGATAATTAGGAAATCATTTTTAGTGCCAATGTAGTGCTTATATAACATGGGAAAAGTAAAATTTTGTTTCTTAAAGATAATATTTTAAAATTAAGAAGTATGTACTCGACATAGTTATTATATCTGAAGTATTATTTATGATTTTATGGTTAGATGCGAATTTTGGAGTTATATATCAAGTGAATTATCCCAATTCTTGTGCAATTTTTACACAAGGCTGGAAAAGTCAAAATAATATATTAATATAATTTTCATGAGATGGATGTTAGTAAATATAATAATTTTTTAATATAATAATTTATTGAACTAATTTAAATTATTATAATGAAATTAATTTACTTTTAGTTTTTAGTGATGAAATAATTACCTTAAATGTTTTCACAACACCGATACACAGCTTGTGAAAAGAAGGGGAAAATCAAAGTCAATAATTTTAAAAATATTTAAAATAATTATTTTCTTTTGAGTTATGGTTCCACAATACATTTATAGTAAATAAATATATATTATTGATGTTTATAATTATTATATTAAAATTATATCTTTTTCATGGTCTTTATAATGCATATTAAATAAACAATTTTCAAAATGACATTACTCGTATTTTATGAAAAATAATATTTTACTAAATTATTTATTATAAAAAATGAAAATATATAAATAGAAAAAATATGGTGTGAAATGTCCAAAAATTTAATCTTTATTCCATTTATAAGAAATTGTTTCCCTCATTAGTAAATTTATTACCTTCAGTATTGAAAAATTTGTAATATTGGTTAAGGTTAAACTTATTTTACTAAAGGGTTACACCAAAAATAAATCTTGAAATACCACTTGAACCTATAATTTTTTTTGGTTGAACTAATTTAAAAAATATCCTATATTAGATTATAATTTGAATCCACATGGTTCCACTTTTAATTGAAAATTAATTTATTATATTTAAATAGTTTTATAAATTCTATCTGTGTCATTTCATTCATTGTAAAAGGAACTGTTGGTCGGAGTGGACACTCAAGAGGGGGGGGGGGGTGAACTGAGTTCCAATTAAATTTCTGTTAAAATATTTCTCTTAAAATACCCCAATTAAAAACTAATTTAAACTGTAATGAATTTGTAAAACTGTAAGGGTTTGATTATGTTCTCAAAATATTGATTAGGTCTCAGTTAATTTAATCAAAATATTAAATTATCTTTTGAAACGAACATACTGATTTACAATAGTTACAAACACTTTCTAGAATACATATCAAAGTAACCTTAAAAAAAATTATATTTCAAAGGAATTATCAGCAAAAAATAAAGTATGTAATATACATTAGACTTAATCTAAGATGCACAAAAGATATAACCAAGAGGTTCAGTCTCAAGCCGAGACTTAGTCCTATCAAACAATTTATATAAATTTGATCTACACCCTGGATCGGGGTAAACAACAGTACATAAACTATCCAAGTACTAAGACCTCTAACAAAGTTGTTTGTGGGAAAATAGAAACAACACCACACTGGCTGTCCAGGTCCTACTTTACCTCTACCACTATCTACAGTGGGATACAAGAGAGTTAAAGAAGGTTTGTGTGATGATTTAGAAATCCTCCAGCTTAGCTCAAGAGACAGTTTGTGTATAAAATATACAGATTATACACACTGCTCAAAATTTAAATAAAATAATCACTGAGAGAGTAGATATGAGTTTTATAATGCTCTAGTGATTTGAAGTGCAGCTCTGGACTTCTTTGATTAGTCCGGAATGCTTCTGAGTCCTTCTCTGATTTTTGTCTGAAAAACAGAGGGTCGTTTCTTCAAGTTCTATTTGATCAGCTTGGGTGCATTAAGAGCTCATTGTAGTTATTCACTCTTTAGCTGAAGTTCATCTTGTGTTCTCTTCTTGAATGAATGACTTCGTGTATGTCTAGTGTTCTTCGAGTGTGGACGAAGCCTTTCTTTTCTGTGTGTATTCACCACTTTTCAGCACTCTTCAACCCTCTTTTTATAGCTTTTAGCTCCAGCAATGGTAATGATTACCTTTTTACAAGTACGAGGTATGGTTCCCTGACATGCCAACAACTATCATTAAATAACATTGATTGCATTAAAATCATCAAATATGATTGTTTCTTAGAGTATAGAATTTGAAGTAGCAAGACTGGTTAGTTCTTCACCAGTATCCTCCTGTTGGTAGATAAGTAACAGTGGAATTTGTATAGCAGTGAACTCCTATCGGTAGCTCTTTTTCATTGTACCAGTATATCCTTGTAATGAAAGCTGTTACTCCATGTATCAGTAACTCTATGTACCGGTGACTCCTTCTATCGGTACCCCGTCTGTATCGGTAGCTTGTTTGTATCAGTAGCTTGTTTGTATGGGTAGCTCCATTCTATTCCAGTGCTAAAGTGTATATCGGTGGACTTGTGCATCGGTGACCTTTCTATAATGGTATACTTGCATATCGGTAGACTTTATATCATCAGCTTGTGAATACTGGTGGCTCGTTTGTACCAGTAGTGGTATCTCCGCTTCTATCGGTAGACTTGATCTATTAGTGTCGTGCTTACCGGTAGACTTATACATACCGGAAGCTCTATTCTGTTTTGGTGACTCTCTATTCAGTCTATCAGTAACTTTGGTCTATTAGTATACTAAGTACCAGTAGGGCTCTATTTGTCTATATCAGTAGCTATGTGCATACTAGTGGACTTAACACTTATCTATTCTATGCAACACATATGCCGATTGAGTTAGAATTATTTCAAAGTTCATATAAACATAGATAAACATTGATTAACATATTTCAAAGATTATTTTAATATTATTATCAACTTGATAATATAATGTCACAGATTGAAAGAATTAATATATATATAAACATTATTTGGGATTATCAAAGTATGTGAAAGCATAATTGAGATTATCAAAACAGGTCAGGTCAAAAATCTCCCCCTTTTTGATAATCACAAATTATGATATTATAATCCCAGAATAATTAGAAATTAATCATATGATATAGCATTAAATCCAATTTTATCAGAGAAAACAATATATTATAAAACAAATATGTCAAAGGTAAAATATGAAATAAATGTACCAGACAGAAATGAGTTGAACGCAGAAAGGATAGTATTTCTCCCCCTTTGTCATAAAAGATATTAGATCTCCCTCAGATATTTTCCCCTTAGATAGTATTATGTTTCCCTTAGATAGTATTATTTTTCCCTTATATAGTATTTCTCCCCCTTTGTGATTAGAAAAAAGTAGGACAAAAAGGAAATATAGGAGAAGATAAGTAACAACGAGTAAAATAAAGTATGATCTTATATATTCCTTGGAGAAAACAGATACAAAGAAAGACAAAAATGAAACAAAAATAAATACATGTGATCCCTATCAAAAGTCCTAATAAAAGATCAATCCACATCCTCAGAATGAGATTTACCTTTGGGATCCGAAGAGGACTCAGGTGTGGTGGATGCAAGTGAAGGCTTAGGAACACCTGAAATGATCAAAGGAGGCTGAGATACTGAAACTGTTCCTAGTCTATATTGTGTAGCTCTCTGAGTGATCATCAGAGTAAGGCTTCAGATAGCTTGGGCTTGAGTCATCTGAACATGAGAAGTAGTAGAGGCAGAGGCAGGTAAATCTGGAGGTATAATCACTGGCCGAGGATCAACATGAAATAAAGGCAACAAGATATTTTTGAAATCCATAATTATTCATCCTCCTCTTTCCATGGAAAAAATGAATTCATCCTTATTTTCCATGAATTTGTCCAGTGTAGGGGTCAACTCTCTGAGCTTGCTGACTTGTTCTCTGAAGGCTTGATTGACTGGTGGTAGCTTCATGTTTTCTAACATAATCATGAAATGATTATTGAGTCGATGCTTGGTGTAAAACCTTTGAAAATAGTAATCTACCTTGTCTTTCACTTCTTTTTGAGAAGCAGAAGATTCTCTCATATAGTCTTGAACAATCTTCATGATATCTCTAGTGGTATCTATAGTAGAATTCACCACTTTGGTCATATTAGATGAGTCCACAGATCCATTGGTTGATGTTGAACCAAGCTCCTCCTTCATTAAAGCTCTAATCTGATCCAAATCCACTGAAGGTCTGAAAGCAAGAGAACCAAGAGAAAAGGTTATAGTTTCCTTGAAACTCTTAGTTAGCCCACTAATAAGATTTTTCACTGTAGAATCTTCTGCACCGATATGATTCTCCACATACTTTTTAAAGACTTCAAAAACTGAAACCATCTGTCTCACCACACTCTTTACATAGGCCAAATCCTTGTGTACTTGAGATTTTGAAATCATATAGGATTCCAGAGAGACAACTGATTTCTTTAGAACTTCAACATCTTTTTCCAGGATAGACATCTGATTATGGAAAGCTGTGACTTCATCTACTATCTCTGCCACAAAGGTTGATACATTACAACCAAGAGAGAGTTCAAAAGACTTTTATAAATTTCTCATCTATTCAACAAATTAATTCTTTAACTTGAAAACAGAAGCACTCAAAGACTCTTTCAGCTCATCCTTTAAGGATTCAAGATCAGTCCTAGTGATCATATTAGCAGGAACAACAACAGGTTCTCTTTCAGATACTATACTGGTCAGAGAGTCTGTCATAAATGATTGAATGGATGATACTAGTGAAGATTCCATTCTCCTTATTTCTTCCACAAAATTGATTTTAATATTAGACTTTAACTTGTCCAGATCATGTATTCTTACCAAATATTTAGGTAATATCTCAGACTGAATATCATAATTGACTTTTGGTCTCCAATCAGATGTCTCATTATTAGAATCAGGGTAATCCAATCCATAAACTACAAACCCTGGGTCTCTGCCCAATCTTCAAACTCAGCATACACTAAAACACTGCCAAACCTGGTTGAATGCTCTCCCTCAACTGGTGCATTCTCTTGTAGATCAATGACATCCTCAACAACTTTTTCTTCCTCAGAAGAATCTTTCACAACCATCTCTATTTCTACAACAGTAGGAGGTTCCTCAAGAATAGGTAAAGGTCTATCAACTTCATCGAATTCCTTAGTAGGCATTAGGGAATGTCCAATCAGTGTACTAATTCCCAAGCTGAGAGAAACAGATGCTTCACTTGCATGAACTTCTTCTTCATTTTCTCGAGTAGCCTCTTTCTGATCTGCTCTCTTCTGGTCTTCCTCATCCATAGGTGCCTCTTTATTTCTTATACCCAATATATTTCATGTACAAGGTAGGTTCAAAGCACTTTCCTTTTCTAGTGACACAACTTCAGGAGCTGGGCTAGGAGGCAAGTCAGGATCTCCTCCATTTGCTGCAGAGGAATCTTCCTCTTCTGATTCATCACTATACAATGTCTCTTCTTCATTAGGTCCTAGACCTGTATCCCTTACATAATTAGGCCTTTAAGGATGATCTAAAGGATTGAACTTATCATATATCTTCATATCATCTGTAACCCATTCTCCTTTCCATTGGTTCCAGTTTATCTTCATGTATATACAAACTGTGCTTGTGATATAAAAATTATTCCTTACTACCACTATCTCATCTTGAGACTCAGCTGCCCCCTTCACTTTAATCATAATAGAAATCAACTTGGAAAAGAATAAATAATTGGTCTTTGATTTGATTCTGGTCAAATCATCCATTTGAATAATTAACAACCTTCACAAATTCACCTTCACACCATGTCTCAAGAGATGTAACAGATAGATATCTTGATATCTTAGATTTGCAAAGTCACCTCTTCTTGGGCTTAGCACATGTTGCACAAACTTTAACAGTAATATGTTCTCTCCATTAATTTGAGAAGCCAACACCTTCATTGCTCACCACTACTAGTGAGCTCCTCTAGGGAAGTCTCATCATAAAAAATATCACTAGTAGGTGGTACTGTCTTGGATGAATAACCATAAACCCCTTTATGTGGTACTCTCATGTACTCATCCCACTCAATAGATGAAAAAGATATTTCCTTTCCATTCACAAATGAAATCATTCGGTTCTCATCTTCAGATTTCTCAAAACTCATAAACTCATAGAACTATTTTACTAGCTTCGGATAGTAGGGGCATTATTATTTGAGAATCATTCTACCCACTTCTGATCTTACAGCACCTCAAGAACAAACGATCTACTAGACATCAGCCATTCCATGCATAGCTCTTTCTCTATTACAATATCTCTATTTTGTAAATGTGGCTTCTCTAGACACCTCCCCAACTTTGTTCTACTAACACTGCTACTTTCTTCTGGCTCTATCTTCTGCTTCTTCGCATTTGGCTTATCAGCGTCATCTCTAACAGTAGGGAGTTTAGTTTTTCCCATCTCTGGTTTGGGGAACTTAGGGTTTTTGAGAGATTTGGGAGCTAAGGCTTGAGGGTAAAGGAAAGGTTCAGTGGATTGAGGAGTTACTAGGACTTTGTTTTATCATTTAGGAATAATAAAATAAATAATTAAAATAAAATAAGTAAAGTATAGATGATACAGATTCTGGAAGCTAAAGACAGAATTTTAAAATAGTGCATACATAACGTTGGGATATACCGGTGGGAATTCCTAACAGTGAGGTTTATCTATCAGTGAGGTCCACTAACGGTGAGGTCCATATCGGTGAGGTGTAATAGTGAGGTTTCATACCAGTGAGGTATAATAGTGAGGTTTTATACTAGCGAGGTATAATAGTGAGGTTTCATACTATTGAGGTATAATAGTGAGGTTTCATACCAATGAGGTATAACAGTGAGGTTTCTAACAGTCAAGGTTAATCATTCCTAACTCATGTCTAATGTAACTTAACCTTTCCTAACTTAAAGGTTTGGTGAAAATGTCATCTAATTGATGTTCATTACCTATAAATTCAAGAGTAATATAACCTTTTTGGTAATGATCTCTCAAAAAATGGAGCCTTACATCAATGTGTTTGTTCCTAGAGTGAGATACATGGTTCTTTGAAATGTTAATTGCACTAGTCTTATCACAGTTTATTGAAACATGCTTAAAATCATATCCATATTCCAAAAGAGTGTGTTTCATCCACAAAATTTGTTCACAGCAACTACCAGCAACTATGTACTCTGCTTTAGCAGTAGACAAAGCAACATAATTCTGTTTCTTAGTATACCAATATACTGAGGATTTTTCCAATAAATAACATGTTCCAGATGTGCTTTTTCTATCCAACTTGCAACCAGGAAATTTAGAATCTGAATAACTCATTAATTCAAAAGATTTTCCTTTTGGATAAAACAAACCTAAATTTATAGTTTGTTTAAGATATTTGAAAATTCTTCTAACAACAATGAAATGAGATTATTTAGGATTAGCTAGAAATATTTCACACATGCACACACTAAACATAATATCTGGTCGACTAGCAGTAAGTTAATGTAAGATTCCAATCATACATCTGTAATTTGTTTGATCCACTGGTTTCCCAGTTTCATCAATGTCCAATTTACAAATAGTACTCATAGGTGTATCACATTCCTTAATACTATCCAAACCAAAATGTTTTAAAAGATCCTATGTATATTTACTTTGATTCAAAATAATATCATTTTCATTTTGAAAAACTTGAAATCCAAGAAAATATTTGAGTTCTCTGATTAAACTCATTTCAAATTCATTTTGCATACTCTTTGAAAAATCAGTACATAAAGAATGTTTAGAAGATCCACAAATAATATCATCAACATAGATTTGTACTATCAAAACATATTTAGAAATTCTTTTAATAAAATGAGTTGGATCATCAATCCCTTTAGTAAAACATTTTGAAGTAATAAAATTACTAAGTCTATCATACCAAGCTCTTGGAGCTTGTTTTAAACCATATAAAGCTTTATAAAGTTTAAAAACATGATTTTGGAAATGGGGGTTTGTAAATATAGGTGGTTGTTCAACATAAAAATTTTCAATTATAAAACCATTTAGAAAATCACTTTTGACATCCATTTGATATAACTTGAAATTCAGTTGAGCAGCATAGGCATGTAAAATCCTAATATCTTCTAATCTAGCTACAGGGCCAAAGGTTTCCTCATAGTCTATACCTTCCTCTTGAATATACCATTGTGAAACTAACCTAGCTTTTTTTCTAACTATATTTCTAGACTCGTCAACTTTGTTTCTAAAAACCCGTTTAGTGCATTTGGTCAAAGTGTCCTTAGGTCTGTCAACTAATTCCCGGACTTTGTTTCTTAAAAATGGATTTAATTCTTCTTTCATTACCATTACCCAAAATTCATCATTGATTGAATCATTGATATTTTTAGGTTCTAGCTAGGAAAGAAAGGCTTGATGTTCAACCTGATTTATTAGAGAAGCTCTAGTCTATGTCCCTCTATCAATATTACCAACAAAAACATCTAAAGGGTGATTTTTTAGAATCCTAGTTGATCTAGTAAAGGTGGAACTAGAAACTTCAGGTTCATCTGTAGGTTCTGGTTCAACAGAATCATGTTCTGGCATGTTCCTAAAATTAGATGTCTTTACAACAGGGTCACTATTTTTGTCATTAAGGTCCAGAGCAGACAATTCTTCTTCAATATTTTCAATAGAAGATTTGGGTTCATGTGGATCAGTTTCATCAAACTTGATGTGAACATATTCTTCCATGCATTTGGTTCTTTTATTGAAAACTCTATAGGCTTTTCTAGTTAAAGAATAACCAAGAAAAATTCCTTCATCACTTTTAGAATCAAACTTGTCAAGATTATCCTTTCTATTAAGAATAAAAACTTTTTCAACCAAAAACTCTAAAGTAATTAACCTTAGGTTTCCTATTGTTCCACAACTCATAAGGGGTATTTTTGAGAACAGGTCTAATCAAGATTCTATTTATAATATAAAAAGTTTTATTTATAGCTTCAGCCCAAAAATAAACAGGTAAGTTATACTCATTAATAATAGTTCTTGTAATGTCTTGAAGGGTTCTGTTTCTTCTTTCTACTACACCATTCTGCTGAGGTGTTCTAGGGGAAGAAAAGTTGTGATTATAGCCATTATGTGAGTAGTAAGATTCAAACTCATGATTTTAAAACTCATGACCATGATCGCTTCTCAGGTTCTTAATCTTAAGTCCACTAAGGTTCTCTATAGATTTGGAGTATTTAATAAAGTTAGAACAAGCTTCAATTTTGTGAGCTAATAAGTATACCCAAGTGTACCTAGAATAGTCATCTACTAAGACATAGACATAGTGCTTCCCATTAAAACTAGAAACTCTAGAAGGTCCAAAAAAATCCATGTAACTAACTCGATAGGTTGATAAGATGAAACTTCTTTCTTTTATTTAAAAGAAACTTTGCGTTCCTTTCCCTTTTGACAGGGATTACAAACTTTGTCTATAGGAAACTCAAGTTTAGGTAGGTCTCTAACTAAGTTTTTCCTAGTCAGTTTTCTAAGTGAATAAACATTGTAGTGTCCTAATCTTCTGTTCCATAGCCAAGACTCTTTATAAAAAGCATTTAAGCAAGTAATGATTTGTTTATCTATAAAATTCAAATCAAATGCATCAACATTTTCATTTCTCAAGGCAGAAAATGCTAAAACATTTTTAGAATTGAAAATATTACAAGAATAATTTTCAAAATTAACATTGAAACCATCATCACACAACTGAGAAATACTTAACAGGTTATATTTAAGTCCATCAACAAATAAAACATTAGAAATTAAAATTGAATCAGTCTTACCAATCTGGCATAGGCCTATGATTTTTTCCTTTAGAGTTATCATCAAAGGTGACATGGCCTCCATCAACATTGATTAAACTCTTGAAGAATGATTAATCTCCATTAATATGCCTTGAACATCCACTATCCAAGTACCATACCTTCTTTTGAGAATTCTTGAAGCAAGTTTCTTACAAAACAAGTTTAAACAGAAAATGATTTTGGTACCCAGATTTTCATGGTTCCAGACAGGTTAGCAATCAAAGATTTAGGTACCTAGATTTGTCTTATGGGTCTCAAATAGTTTACAGAATCAATAGATTTTTAAAGACAATCTTTATTTGATCTATAACCATGTGGGAAACTAGATGAAGAATATGAATTCTCATAACTAGAACTAGCAGCATTCTGTCCAGATTTAGGAATAAGTCTAGTTTTAGCAATCTGTCTTTTTCCAGGTTGATATCAAATTCCAGTGGTATATTTTGGTGACACTTATTTTCCTAAAATTTATGCAAGTGAATCTTTTCCATTTTTGAATTTCTCTAAGTCCTTATTTAATTGCACATTGGAAAATTTCAGTGCAGTATTTTCCTTCAGCAATTGAGCATTCTTTTCCTTTTCTATATCAAGTGCAGATTTTACAGAGCTGGTTAGAGCATGTTTTTTATTAAAGGTCTTATACTTGTCCTAAAATTCATTAAAGGTTTCATCTATCATATTAAAATATTCAAAAAATTATTCACTTGACATATTTTCAGATTCAGAATCAGAATCAACTCTAGAACAATATGAATTTAAAGAAGGAGTATCCAATGTTACCTTAGATGTGTTTTTCATGAAACGCATGTCAGATTTTTGAGATTTTTCATCCAAAGTAGAATCATAATCAGTTGAACTGTCCCCTGAATCACTCCAAGTTTCTTTCATAGCTTTCTTGTACTTATTTTCCTTGTAGTCATGTTTCTTCTTGAACTTTAACTTCAGACATCCTGATTTCACATGTCCTTTCCTTTTTCATTCATAGTAGAAAATATCATCACTTTTATCAGGCTTCTACCAATCCTTATTCCAATGACCTTTTCTGTCATTTTTTCTTTTTTAATTTGATTTTATGAAGAATTTTTTCTTCCTATAGAACTTCTTGAACCTTCTGGCTATCTGATCCATTTCAGCATCACTGTCAAAATCTGAACATTCACTTGTTGAGCTTTCAGTAGGTATATGAACTTTCCCTTTATACTTTCTCTTTGAGGAAGTAGACTTAAAATCCACTGACTTCTTTTTCGGTTCATCATATTCTTCCTTTTTTAACTTCAGTTCTTCTTCATACATCATAAGATTACCAATTAATTCTTTAACAGGCAGTTTACTGATGTCGTACGATTATCTAATGGAAACAGATGTGCCTCTCCATCTTTCTAGTAAACATCTTAATATTCTCATGATCTGTTCTTCTGCAGGAACAACTTTACCAAGAGAGCTCATAGTGTTGACAATCTCATGGAACCTGAGATACATGTCAGAAATGGGTTCATCAGGCTTCATTTTAAAATTATCATATTTAATAGTGTATGTGTTAAATTTCATTTCCTTAACATTGGTTGTTACCTCATGGGAAATAGCCAAAGTGTCCCAAATTTCATAAGTATTTTTACATGAAGATATACTGTTAAATTCCTCATCACCTAAAGAACAGTGTAAAGAATACATTGCTTTACAGTTATTATTGTAGGCAGTCTTAGTAGCTTCATCCCAAGCAGTTCTCTCAGTGTCTAGAATATTATATTGAGTTTCTATAGCAGTTTAGATATCAAATCCCATACTCTCTAAATGAATTTTCATTTTAATCTTCCACTGAGCATAATTTGTACCTTTAAAGAAGGGTGGCATGTTGGTAGCACCACCTTATAATCTATTATCCATAATTCGATTTTTGAAAATATATTTAGTGAGATAAAATTTAGAACTAACAGAAATTTATGATCTTTAAGATACAAATAAAATCATTGTTGAAAAGAAAGGTATTTTGAAAACCTTGATAAACAAAAAAGTCCTCTGATACCAAATATTGGTCAGAGTGGACACTCAAGAGGGGGTGAATTGAGTTCCAATTAAATTTATATTAAAATATTTCTCTTAAAATCCCCCAATTAAAAACTAAGTTAAAATATAGTGAATTTTTAAAACAGTAAGGGTTCGATTAGGTTCTCAAATGATTGATTAGATCTCAGTTAATTTAATCAGAATATTAAATTAGATTTTAAAACTAACCTACTGATTTATAATAGTTACAAACACTTTCTAGATTAACTATCAAAGTAACTTTAAAACAAATTGTATTTCAAAGTAATTAGCAGTAGAAAATAAAGTATGTAATATACTTTAGACATAATCTAAGATTTACAGTAGATATAACCAAGAGGTTCAATCTCAAGTCGAGACTTAGTCCTCTCAAACAGTTTATATACATTTGATCCACACCCTGGATCGGGGTAAACAACAGTACATAGATTGTCCAGGTACTAAGACCTCAACCACAGTTATTTATGGGAAAACAAAAACAATAGAGCACTGGCTGTCCAGGTCCTACATGACCTCTACCACTATCCACAGTGGGATACAAGAGAGTTAAAGAATATTTGTGTGATGATTTAGAAATCCACCAACTTAGCTCTGGAGACAGTGTGTGTATAAAATATATAGAGTATAAAAACTTCTCAAAATGTAAATAAAATAATCATTGAGAGAGTAGATATGAGTTTTAGAATTCTCTAGTGATTTGAAGTGCAACTTTGGACTTCTTTGATTAATTAGGAATGATTCTAAGTCCTTCTATGGTTTTTTTTTCAGAAAAAGAGAGGGTCGTTTTCTTCAAGTTCTGTTTGATCATCTTGAGTGCATGAAGAGCTCGTTGTAGTTCTTCACTCATTGAATTAAGTTCATCTTCTGTTATCTTCTTGAATTAATAGCTTCGTGTATCTCCGGTGTTCTTTGAGTGTGGATGAAGCCTTTCTTTTCTGTGTGTATTCACCACTTTTCAGCACTCTTCAGCCCTCTTTTTATAGCTTTCAGATCCAACAATGGTAATGATTACCTTTTTACAGGTACGAGGTATGGTTACCTAACATGCTAACAAATATCATTAAATAACATTTATTGCATTAAAATCATCAAATATGACCATTACATAATAAATAAATATTATTGAGAGTATAGAGTTTGAATTAGCAATACTGGTCAGTTTTTCATCAGTAGCCTTCTGTTGGTAGATAAGTAACAGTGGACTTTTTATAGAGGTGACCTCTTATTGGTAGATATTTGTATTTTTACCGGTAGATACTTGTAACGGTAGCTGTTACTCCATGTATCAGTATCTCTATGTACCGGTGACTCCTTCTATCGATATCCCGTCTGTATCAGTATCTTGTTTGTATCGTAGCTTGTTTTTATCAGTAGATTGTTTGTATCGGTAGCTTGTTTGTATCGGTAGCTCCGTTATTTTTTAGTGCTAAAGTTCATATCAGTGGACTTGTGCATTGGTGACCTTTATATAATGGTAGAATTGCATATTGGTAGACTTTTTATCAGCAGCTTGTGCATACTGGTGGCTCATTTGTACCAGTAGCAGTAGCTCCGCTTCTATCAGTAGACTTGATCTATCAATGTCGTGCTTACCGGTAGACTTATACATACTGGTAGCTCTGTTCTGTTTTAGTGACTGTATCTTCAATCTATCGGTAACCTCTGTCTATTGGTAGACTAAGAACCAGTAGGGCTCTGTTTTTCTATATCAGTAGCTATGTGCATACCGGTGGACTTAACACTTATCTGTTCTATGAAACACATATACTGATTGAGTTAGAATTATTTCAAAGTTCATATAAAAATATATAAACATTGATTAACATATTTCAAATATTATTTTATTATTATTATCAACTTGATAATAGAATGTCACAGATTGAAAGAATTAATATATTAGATAAACATTATTTTGGATTATCAAAGTATGTGAAAGAATAATTGGGATTATCGAAACAGGTGAGGTCAACAAGAACCAATTATCCTCTATTATATACACCACCTAGAGCCGCTTATCTAGACCAAACCCTGAAACCCCCTCTTATAAACATCCTTAGAAATGTTTTATATATTATTATATTCCCAAGTTACCAACCCTAGGTCACTTAATTGAAGATGTAAAGGATCTCTCTGAAAGAAGAGGTATTCATATTCACCAAGAACATTTATTTTTCATCTTATATTAAAAACTTAAATTATTTCCTAACCATTAAAATATAATAACACTAGTATCTTAACTATATTGGGATGTTATGATTTTTATGAAATAATATTTATCTGTATCCTTCTCCGTCAAACAGGAAACAAAACCAGTGATCGTGTGTTTTCTGGACTACAACCTCATGAACTGATGATATTTTTTTCTGTTACCGCCTCATATGAATTTTCATTATAATGGAATAAATTAATATTTATTATAATTATAAAATATTTATAATTATTGATTTATAATACATCATTTACTTCATTAACCTTCCTCTAGTTAAAAAATGATAATGTTTCTTAGGCGTATGTATGAATTTCCATCTCCACGAAGTGATGTGATTCAATTTTTCATGTCAATTTCTTATAGATGATTTTGAATAGATTTATAATGAAAATTAATGATTTTTATTTCATTATTGACTTTTGTGTGATGATATATCTTTGAAGAAGGTACATGTACCATAACTTCTGAATCAAAACATACATGAAAATTTTACAACTTAAGACCTAGAACAATGATAATAACAACATATTTTTAACATATGGGTGATAATATGATATAAATGTGTCATGTATGATATTATAGATACATATATGTTTCTGGAATATAATACTAATAAAATATTAATATTTTATAATGGATGTTAAACTAACTTATGAGGTAAGTTGAACACGTGGTTAGAGATTTCATCTTAATTTCCACTCCATTGAGGAATATTTAGTGTTATGCACCTATTTACTTTTATTTAGTGTATCTAATAACACATTGATGTATTTAACATGAATATATATTTATACATGATTAGTAATGTTTCAATTAAATTTTACACTTTCAATAGTTTTTTATTTAAATGTTACCAAAGAGGTAATTATTTATTTTGAACTCTATTTTTTTGGGATTGATCTTATTTTCAAGGAAGGAATATTATAATATATCCTAAATAAAGTCCATATATATTATTATATCCAAGATATTTGAAGAGTATAAATGTTTCATAATATATTCTCCTTTCTTTGTAACTTGTATCAATCAAATTAATATTTAAAAAAATTGATCTTATTTCTCTTTTGATCGAGTATATTTATATTCTATATTGATATTTTTCTGAAATTGTTGTTAAAAAGTCATTTTTATTTAATAAAATGACTTATTAAGAATATTTTATGGTATCCATTAATTTTTAAAATGTTTGAAAGGAATCATTATATGGTTTATGAATGTTTATGTTGATTCCTGCCAAATAGCCATAGGTAATTTAAGGATCAAAGAAATACCTCAATCATATGTATTGTTATCTATAAAAAATAAAATAAGGAGTTGAATGGCTACCTAGTTATTAGGATTCTTGGATACATTTATATTGTGACCCCTAAGAGAATATTCAATTTCATGATTGTAGGAAGATCGTGAGGCCGAATCATGGGCTTCGTGTGACTAAATAATGATCAAGTGATGACCCTTTATCAAACACTTTTGATCATAAAAATCTCCATTAAATAGACCACTTCATCAAAATTAATCCGTTTTGATCATCCAAATACCCTTATGAAATAAATAGGAAAAGCTAAGAACTTTTAGGTGATGGAAGTAACATTAATTTTCAAGTGAAGTCATCACAAAACTCATGTGATATTCAGAAAATTATATGACATCCCTGGAGAAATGTCAATTAGGTCATGTGATTTCCACTGAACATGTCATCTCCACCATTCAGAGCATCTCAGAGACTTCCATTTTATCACACAATTCCCTTTAGGAAAACATATGGGAAAACACCATCGATGTTATAAAATGAAAGATAAAAAATGATCAAACCTTAAAAAGAGGAGGGTTACACTATTTTTCCGATGAATTATCCTTGATGAGTTGGTTTGATCTGATAAATGGCCCTAGATAAGTCTCACACGATCATGTGAAATACTCTTCGACCATAATCCTGATCTCGTGAAGACTCCTAAACATTTCATCCTGATAATGAGAAGGATCTTTCACATGTTTAAAATATTATGATAAATTATTTTGATAAGATATGTTTCCAATAAATATAGTGATGAAAAAGTGATCTCATGGCCCCTATTTATCAAGAAGAGAAAAGATGATTCCATGGATTACCCCTCGAAAGTTCACATGAAGTGCCTTAAGTGATGATCTCTCCATCAACATAAGCCCATATGTAGGATATAAGCTCCATATAAAGTGGAATTGATCTAGGGAAATATATATTATAAATCCCCCCCTCCAAAAAAAAGATACACACACATGAGCATATAAGTGAGAGAGGACTTATCAGAGTACAAATTCATGAAATAATAGGGTTATTCCACTAGGTAAACTAATGGAATGGATTAAGGGTTATGTAAAATGTATATTTTCTTTTCATGATCACCCTATTGGTCACGTAAAGGACTTCAGGTGAACCATATAGATAAAAAAATGAGATTACACATGTCGACTTGGCCACACAAGATCCCAATAGTCCATTTCTAATAAACAATCATGTATTTATGTGAGAAATTCTGAAAAAGATGGAATCCTTACACAAAGATTTAACTCTAATTTTCATGTGACAATATCATGTGGTTTTTATAAAATGTTCATTATTCATGCGGCATTGCCCAAGCATGTCAACCAAGTCATGCGACAACACCTAGAAATGCCATCCAAGTCATGGGACAACCCTCCAACATGTCATCCATGTTATATGACAACACTCGGACAAGTCATCCAAGTCATGTGACAACACCTGGAGATGTATTATAATTCATGAAAAAACACCAATACATGTATTCTCGTGTTAAAAAACCCTAATATATATCATCCATGTCATGATAGGCCCCCCAACATATCATCCAAGTCATGTGAAGTCCTATGGACATACCAACCATGTCACATGAAGCCCTTCGGGAATATCATCCATGATAATGAGAAACCCTTGGATGTTTCAGCATCGATCATGTAAAGATACCCCTAAAATGTCAGCTAAATCATGTTGAATTACTCCAAATATTTCATTCAGATCATGTGGTATCTCTCAAACATGTCTCTCCTGACCACATTAAACTCTCTTAACATGTAGTCTTTGATCATGAAAACCACCCTAGGACATTTCATCCTTGTTAAGAAGCTTCCTAGGATATTCCATTCAGCCAACTAGGACATGTCCTGTAGACATCTCTGACATGTCAAGTGTGTATAGAAGACACTTCGGGACAAGATCACCTAGTCTCAACTAAACAGTTAGAGATATACCATATTGAAATATTAGTAAATTTATTCTTATCCAAACAGGATATCTTGGAATCCTTCCTAAGCCCAAATCTCCAATTGGGAATCCACCTCGGTATAACCCTCTCTATGTCCAAGACACTACAACCCATGGAACCTAAAATCTCATATTGTTTTATTATTCATCCACATCCATTAGTAGATTAATAATACAATCTAACTATAATATATCTTATTCATTCTATGAATAGGATACATAGGATTCCTTCTTAAGTTCCTGTCTTTATATCAAACACCCCAGTACAACATCCCCAGTGCATAAGTTATGTATCCATATGTGGTGAGACTGATCATTTTCCACACATTATTTCTCAAAACCATAATGGATAACATAGTCTTAGAGATTTATAATTATCATATAACATTCATACTAAATTTCCCTCTACAAATGAAACCTCAGTGTGTTGGCCCCATACAATGACATTTTACGATTTCCCCCATATAATAGAAGCCACCTCAGTGAATGTCCCAAAGGAATTCACACATTGGTAAATCCTAGGGAAATAAACCACATTGAAATTAATAATCTATCACCAAATATTAGTGGGCTATAAAAATAATGAACTGTGATGACTCTAATTCCTTTTATAAGTAAGATACACAGGACACCTTTCTAATTCTTGAGTTTCTTACATTGTGCCTTTGGGCCAACATATATGTCCTTTCAACATGATGTTAAACTGAAAATCTTGGAATTAAATGAACTATGTGGGCTTTGATTCATGTTATAAATAGGATAAAATATTGGTGCATTTATCATGAAAAACCTTTATATTATAGGAACACTAGTGGGAGATTTCTTAGCCCATATTCACACCAATGTGATCACAATTTCCCATGAAAAATATGTTCAAACACAGTGATCTTTTATCAAGGTATACATCTAGTATTCAATATAGTCTTATCAGTCAATCAAGTTATATTATCTACTCAGGTTAAACATTTGAAAAAAGTATGTAGGGATTCAAAACTAGAATTGGTACAATACCAATAATTAGCATACATTTATCAACTTGGTTCAGACTTGGATGAAGCGACTAAGGTTATTCCTAATTTATGTACCCTTATGATGGTTTAATACCATCCACGAAACACCAATTAGTATCTTGTATGGAAGTAAACATTTGAATTCTTGGTTATATGGATTGAAAATATAAGCAACAACACATTGCTAAGAAATAAATGGAAATTGATGGTGAACCTCAGATACACACAAATGGAATCATCAATGGAACCGCATTTACATATTGGAGGATCCAACACTCAATCATACTAAATGGGTAACCAATCTCATATCATGAATTTTAAGTGATTCATGAACATATATTAATTCTATAAGAGGTCCATAGAATACTATATAATTACCCCCAAAATATTGTGATTATCCCTCCCTCCCATCCACTCGAACAATGTGAGATCCTAAACATCATTGGGTCCAAACCCCCAAATGATCATATGTATTTGGACAGAAGACATGTACCTTGTAATGGATGTGGGAACTATTGGAATTTTATATAAAAGATGAAAATAGTAAACCTAATGTGATTGATTGTCCAACCATACTTAATTACCCTACTATCAATCGTTTGAGACCATACCTCTTCAAAGGAAACAAAAATGTTGAGCCAAGTGTAAAATCATGTAATGATAGAATGAATGGATCATTATAGGAATATGGGAATAATTTATCTTAAATTTGAGGAACCAACAAAATCATTTAAAGAAACAAAAATGGTGAACCAAACGTGAATCTCTCAAATAATAAAAATGAACATTTCCCCAAGAATTGGGGCATTTTTTTCGTACCCTATGAAAATGAAAATGGTACACCTAACATGATATCTTTAATAATAATAAATAACTGGATTTTCAATGAAATAGGTTTATTCTCTCTATATAATTTCAAAAAAAATGGTCAAATAGAGGACATGAAGATACATTTTTGTTACTTGTGCATAGCTGATTTAGCATGTTTTACACATGAGAAGATACACGAGTTAGTGAACTTGTTCCTTTTTTTTTATTTGTGAATTCAAAAACAACTCTAACATACATCATTAACTGAGACCATTTCTTCATCAAGAAAATATTCTAGAACATCATCCACAGTAGTAACCTATGCATGTTGCAAAACAACCTCACCCACACAACGCCATCTAATTCATGTTGGGAAATAGAATTTTTTGGAAATACCACTACCATGGTTTGATCTTGACCCAAATGGATGCACATGGAGGTCTCTATATGCCGAGATTAACTAGTTCATATTATTTAGGTAAAGATGCAATGAAACCAGTGGCACCTACCACCACCACTAATACTGTAGGAATATTATTCTTGGGGAATGGAAATAAGATTCTTCCATATTATAGAATAGTGGATCAAGAAGGCAACTAAATATCCACACCAGTTTAGGGACTTCCTAAGATATATCATGTCAACCACTATCAGCATCATGATTTTATCGGCATCCCTCAGTCTCTTGTTGAGAGCACCACCAGAAAACATTTTCACCCATAGCACTCACGTAAAAGTAACAATGATGTATAAATAAGGATGAAATGTTTCATATAAATGAGAGTTGGATCCTATCCCTACTTCCACTAATGAAGCATGATGTATTATTCTACTGATGGCCAGAAGGTAGGATCACATCCCTACTCATTCATATTAAGTTTGTATGCATATTCCTACAACCATCATGGGGGTGAAACCTATGCCTTCCCCCATGGATGAAGCACATCATCATATTCTGATGGAATAAGGAGGAAAATATAGGGATTATATCCTTGCATCAATCTAATACATTTTACATTTTACCATAGATAGTGAGAATGTGTTGAACTACATTCTTGCACACACTTTGCTAAAGTGTCACTATAGTCTAGTAATAGAATAAGACCTTAGTCATCATATTATAGTATTGGTAAAGATACAAGGATAAACTCATATTCCCAAGATGATATCGAGAGCATCATACCACCGTTATTAGTATGAACAAGTGGCTACTTTGAACTCATATTCGTAAGCTGATATCCAGAGCATCATACCACAATTATCAGTATGAACAAGTGGCTACATCAAAACAAGAATTCATTATTTATCTCATTTATGAAGATTATCGACATATACAAATAAATTAAGAGGAACAAGGCCAAGAACATACCCTTGTTACAGTTGGGCCTCACAAACATAGTTTGGAACATGCCTTATAGTATGCCCACATTCCTATCAAAATAGAGAGCTTTCATACTCCAAAGGCATGAAACTATATGGATATAAAAATTCTAATTGGTGTTCACAAGCTCAGTTGGGAACACGATTAAGGACTGTCACACATTCCTATCGAAAAACACATATGTAATACTCCAAAGGCACATGAATACACTCATATCCCCCCTCCAATAGAATATTTTAAGTAAAATATGAAAATAATATAAGAGTAGACTCATATCCCTACCAAAAAAGCATGTCAGCATATTATAATGTCTCACGGAATTTTAGATAATATCCCTACTTTTACTGATGAATGACTACACCAGCATCCTTTATTGAATATATATGGGGAGGCTCATATTAATAATTCTATTATGGAGGTACATTTCCATATTTTTATGGGTAATGAATATTTGAACTGATATCTAATCCCTTTAATATCCATGATTGACCAGCATATTTTGGAAACCACCCACAGGGAGGCCCATATTCCTACCAATAATATAGGGGATCATGGGAATAATCCAGAATCTTCCCATAAGTGTGATCATATCCACACATAAATAGATAATTATCAACATATTCTGGTAAATTCCATGTAACAAGATCAAATCTATGGCCAACTCCAAAATGCAAGTTGATATATTCTAACCAGGATGCAAAATGAGGCTCATATCACAAATATTATCAATGATAGTGTCCTTGAGGCTATTTGGTTCATATCCCAAACTATTAAATTTTCCATTTAATCTTAAATAGGTATATAAGGTGATTAATAATTCGATTTTCCTCCTCACAGAAGTGGTGAGGTGGATTACAGGGACTCTACTCCAGACGTATGTCATTATTAACTTTTATGTAGTGATATCTATCTCAAAAAAGAAAATAATACACTTACACAAAAACCTTCTTTTATATAGGTTCTAAAAACTCAAATTCATTCATATATAGAGGTTATTGAAACTCAAGGGTTAACTATATATAGTGGTCCATCAACTATCATCAGTACTTCTGTTTGGTCAGCAGGCGACCTAGAGAAGAAGCCTCAATGGTCTGACCAGGTGGTGGCATATCAATCTGATGATAAAGTTGATGACATGGATATATATATATATATATATATATATATATATATATATATTTATCTAGAAACAACCTCCAAACCATGTTACATAACATCTCTACTTCTGAATATGAGATCTCATATGAGATAGAGAAGGATTCCATGCCTTATCTATATAGAACATGTGGGTGAATAATCAATGGTTAAAGAAAATACACCTCCCCTATCTAGGATAAGGGGGTCTCCTTCAGACTATACACAAAATCTATTATCAAATGGACAGGCTACTATCTATGTGACCTGCGAACCAAGAATAGAAAATTACAATGAAAATATATAGCACTCTTATCGTCATTGCACCATAACTCTAAGGTAGAAAATTATTAAGGCCTTATCAGAAATTTGCATCCAATGATAGGGAATATATATGGAGAGTTCCATATCAATATGTACCTGTAAGGTTAGAACTCACAATATATGGAATCCAATAATTTCATAAAGATATGATAAATTAAGAGACCAAGTAAGTCATGGGATAGTTATTCAATACAATAATAATCCCCCACTTTGAAGTCATAAAGACATCATTGATGGAGGGAGAGGACGACCAACAGACTCCTAATCGAGGCCCCCCAAAAAATAGGATATTATTTAATACACAAAAGCTGATTTTTTGGACTACCCAAAACAATTCCCTATAGAAAATTACTCTCATCATATGTAGTTATTGATCTTGGCTCATAGATGATCAGAATTGTTCCTATTGAAATGGATTGAAATAGAAACATCTATAAAATCCATCCATGAGTGAACCCAGTGTACAGATATGGGGGAATTTTTATCACTTTCTTTACCCCAAGTGTCATCAAACTCTGAGAGGATCTAGGGGAAATCAAAAAAATCTACAAATAAACCTCATATCATAAGGATAAAGGAATTTATATATCAATAACCATGAAAAGGTTCGTCACACCATAAGAGAGTCCTGAAAAAATCAGTATTGGTTCAAGATCAAACCCAACTCACAAGTTTGGGGGAATTTATATCACAATTCCAATATTATTATCTTTCATGTCCTTAACTAGAATCATCAAAATCCTAGAAATTAAATTAGAATGTTTCAATAGTATCCCAAAATCATCCCCATATCATAGGGATGGGGTTATATTTATCATTATAATCAACCCATAAAGAATTAATCTTATCCAGGTTTAGAGGTAAACATTGAGGGTTGTAATCACATCTATTCCCCCTTCTGTGAGAAACACATATTATATTAGCGGACAATTTGGAAAGAATTTCTGGAAACTCCCTTAAAGTCACTACTCATAGACTGAGATATGAGGAATGTATGTAGATGGAAATAAAAAAATGTAAGGATAGTAATCCAAAATGGTCTGATATTTCCAAGGGTCAAAGAAATGACCCTAATGAGCCCACTGATGGATGAGTAAATGGTGTATAATCACCCTATTTCATGGAGAGTAATGGGATAATTTTCATTTCCTATTACACCACAGTGAATTTCATCATCATCAATATATAAAATGATGTATACTAAGACACAAAGGTAGAGGGATATAATATATAAACCATACCTCAAGAGGTAGATGATCTAGATCCACAAACTGAGGTTTCCCATACTAAAAATTAGAGAATAAGCTAGAACATGGAATCTCTGAATGATGAATTTCCGCATCTACTGTAGAACATTATCTAAGATAATATAAAAGGTGCGACTACATTCAACTCACAAACCATTGGAGAATAAATTCCCTCCATAGTGGAATGATAATCATAGTTTAAGAATGAGATACAAAATACCATATAAAATAATGAGGAATTATTCGAGGGAAACATTTTTTGGGGTAGCGTCTCTAGAAAGACACAAAAATCCATACTTCCATACATTAGGAGAGGGATAATCCTCATTCAAGTGTATAATTTGAGCATTAGGCCAACTATGAATCCAAGTAAATTTTATATATAAATGAGGATGTTGAGGATGATTTTGACTTTCTTCCACCATGGTGATAAAATATACCCCATCCGGGTGATCATTCGATCTTAGTGTGGTATTGTAATCAGCATGATTTGAAAATGGGGGAAGCTCATCAAGTGTTCTGTAGTCTCTATAGAAGGGTGGGGGTCTAGACAGGAGTACCTCTAGAATATTTCAAATCCATTGAATCCATGGCCACATTAATTGATTCCATGTAAGGACAGTGCGTTCCCATGTAGCCCGAGAATAACACATATCCTAAATTGGTGGATGACACTCCCCCATACACAATTTCAACAATACTTCCTTCTCATCCTTGAATGGTGGGGGAGTTCCAAAATATATTCTCACACACATCATGTCCCAATGCTGCTTAATGATAGGCACTCAATATTAGAAAAAGGAGAACAATCTGTGTTGTTTTTTATAAACTATAATAGGGTCGGATTTCATTTGGTACAAAAACCTTCAAACAAGATATGTTTTGGGATGGTAATAACTTCATTTTCAATTCCTATTTTATTTTAGCTCGATGTTATGGAAAATAAAAATAACCGACATTGAAAATTGAAAACAACACCGAAATGAGTGGGTATCAAAGTCCTCAATATATGGAATCTTTTAACCTATTCATTTAGTATCCCACTCTCACAATAGAAATTTTTGGGTCTATGTGCTAAAAAACATCAGGATGAGATGCAAACACCTCTGATCTCGAAGATGTATCTTGTAAGATTCCACAAGTTCACATATATTGTTCAATGCCTAGAATTTTACATTAATTGGACATAGGCTAAATCTTGTCTCATTCCCTTAGCATTGGAAAAGTCTTATTAAGGTAGAGAATTCTGATGTTACCATTAAATTAATTTTACTTCCCTTTCAAGCACCTAGATAGGCCTTGAATCATCTGACACCTCTCATTGAGTGGAATAAAAAAATCACCCTCGGCCAAAAGAAAAAAAGAGGCAGGGGTATCCAATGATTTGAGGAACAAATGAATAAAGTATATTCATCCTAAAATGATTAGGTCCATTTTAATTTCCTTGAATCTATGGAAGATAATCCACTCAAGATAATGGATCCCAAGAGAAATAATGAAATAAACCTCACTGATCATCATGACTACATCCCTTTTCATAATTGGTTGGTTCACACCATCTAGGACTTATTTGTCTTCAAAGTCATCCAATAGAGCATAGTTGATTCTAGAGAGGTGATACTAGAGATTTCACCAACACAGGCGACTTGTGTTTCCATCACTCAACCAAACTAAGAGGTTTAATAGAAATAAGATCTGATCTGCCATAGAAAAATGTTTAATAAATGGATGGGTCAAAAGACAGATGATTGAGATTATTATACCATAATAGCATAGATTCAGAAACCAAAAATGATCTTAATACCTAGGGAAGTATCAATTAATACACCACATGGAGGTGGACATAATCATCGCACCTAGGAAATGACATAAGATAATGATTCATATCCATCTCCTACAAAATCTCTAACTGTTTCAAACTTATTTCCTTCAACACCCTTAGAATAGGCAGAGCCCCACCAAACAAAACCCTCAGGGGATGAAGACATTTTTTTCTTTTAATTTATTTAACTTAACATATCCCTTATCCAAGGATGAATATTCCCTTAAGTACAAGTTCTCGAAAATAGACAGGGGAGATGGAGGCTTAGGACACTTAATTTATGGATATAGGGGATGTTGTGGGCATGTTCAAACACAATGTTTTGGCCAAATCCCTATAGAACATATATTTTAGCCAAACGCTATGGGTGATAACTCTATCAAGTGAATTAGAAGCATGGATATTCCTTAGTTCCCTCTACTTTTCATTGAATCCCAATAATTTTACATTATCAACCGAAAGGGGGTTGATTCTCTATTCAGCCCAAAAAAGGGGATGTTTGGTGAAATATACTCCACTTGTAGTAAATTATCCTTCAAACTCTTCCCAAACACCATGAATGTACACCTCAAACACCTCAAATCCTAATCTATGCAATAGTGATAACCCCTATCATAGGAGGAGAAGACCTCTTACATAAACATATGAAATTCTGAAATAGTTGTTGGTTATCCCAACTGAACTATCAATCATGGATTCTCTCATTATTTCAAAAGAAGTCATAGAGGCACTTATCAAGGCACTAAAAATCCCACATGAGTTTGATACAGAATTAATTATTGTCATGGTTTACCAATTTGAGACCATTTCATAACAATATCATGTCACCATCTCATTCATAGAATAGAATTAGGAAGAAGTCATCCAGGGAAATATATGACCCATGAATGATTCAAGAAAACTTGATAATTTTTTCATTTGAAAGGCTCTTGTTGACATCGGTTTATGGGTCAACATCATCTTGATTCAAACACTATGACTTTTATCATATAGTTATGTGGAATTATCACCAAAAATATAATCGTTCAATGGTATGATAAGAGTTGGAAAATTCCTCCTTGGAATATCAATGTCAATGACCAGTTTTGGGATCTCATACCAAATGTTGAGTTCATTGTTATACAATAAGACACAAAATATAATGACCTACTTGGAAGACCATAGTTTCATATCCACATAGTGGTTCCTTATACATTTCATTATTTCTTGAAATACCCCATCAATGTGGAGGTCATCATAATACTTGGTGATAAAGCCTCCTTAGAATATTGTGAATCCAATGATGATGAGGTATATTTCTATTATAAGGAAGGAGAACAACCAATAGTTGATGATGATATGTTGGTTATATCCCCCAATGACTTGGGGACCGCCTCTATGAATTCCTTGAGTATTCTCAACATAAATTATGTGATACCCATAAACCTAATAATGTAATTATACTTAATCTCAATAAGAAACTATGAAATATAAACTTCAATGGATCATATCCATTTGATAGTAGTTTTCTCAACTAAATTGTATTTATCAAATGGGAATCAGTCTAATGCTCTCTTTTGATCGAATAATTCCCACACACTATTAATAAAAATTGACAATTCCTTCAAAAACATTCTATGTAACTTTGGATGTCCAGGCTCTTCCTTCCCCAAGTTGTATAATAAAAGAAGGAAAGTATCCCTAGAATATCTCTTCAATGACTCTAGAAATTTAAGATGACAAAATTGTCCCATGGACTCTAATACCTCAAATGAAACATAGATTCAATCGGATTACCAATCATGATTTAAAATTCCACCATGAACTCAGAGGTGGAAGAATAAGGTAATGAACTTAGGGATGCTCCTTCCACATTTTAGGAAGGAATCTCCACCACCATAAATGAGCTCCAGAAGGTGAATTTGGAGACATAATATTCCCTTCATCCTATGTTGATTAGTTTCATCATTCCTCTTTAAGAGGATAAGATTTATATTGTATTTTCTATTCAATATCAGTATGTTTTTACTTGTAATTATTAAAAAATAATTATTTGAACCTCAATTTGGATATGAACCACCTAAGATTACCTGATGACCATCAATGTTTCAAGAAGGTATCAAGGAGGATACTCCCATCTCATGAAACTAATGTAGAATTAGAAGTTAAAAAATTAATCAAATTAAACATTTTAATGGAATTCCAGTACCCAAAATTGCTTTCCAACATTGTCCCCATCGAGAAAAAGAGTGGGAAGACCAGGTTCTGCATAGAATTTAGATTCCTTAATCGAAAATTCCCAAACGTGATTTCTTATTTTTGATCAAATAACTATTGATCAATGAAATTTTTGGATTACAAGACCATTCCTTCATGGATGGGTATTCATGGTATAATCAAATAAAGATGTCCCCTAAAGATGATTAATCGAACGCCTTCAGAGAACCTCAAGGGATCCTTTAATTCTTGGTCAACCCCATTAGATTAAAGAACATTGGAACTAATTAGGAACATGTAAAGTATCAGATCATTAATCCATTTTTGATAAAATAGAATAATGTTATGTTGATGACTTGGTACTCACAACTTGACAACCATGAGATCCGATCACATATCTTTAAATAATATTCAGTAAAATATGGAATTATAGTTTGAAGATGAATCCATTGAATTGTTCATTCAGGGTAATGTTAAATAAATTCCAATAATTTTGTTTTTCAATCATGGAATTGAGGACAACCCATAAAATACTAGTGAAATATAGAAATATCAATCCCTAAGAATCATAATGAACTTAGGGGTCTCTAGGGAAACCTCAGTTAAATTCATTGTTTCATAGCTAACCTAGTTGAAAAATCACTCCCCTTCAACACGTTAATGAATATAGGATTCACTTATAAATGGAATGATTCCTTCCATGAATATTTAATATTTTCTTGTAGTAATTACTACACCCAACATCATTGATTCTTTCAGTGGCAGAAATGTTTCTTATCTTATATGTGGATTCCATGGAATGATCACTCAATGTTCTCCTCACAGAAAAAAATATAAGGTAAATGAAAACAACCACCACTACCATAGTCAAAAAATGATATGTGGTGAGACTTAGTAGTATGATATCGATAAGAACTACCTCTCACTCATCTATTCATTGAGAAATACAATACATTACATTTAAAAACAAGGAATTCAATATGGTATCTCAAATTGATCCAATCAATTACATTTATGGCCACCCTATGTTGACTATTCATTTGGGATGTTGGGAATTTATTCTATAATACTATGAAAACTAGTTCATGTCCTAGAACATAGTTAAAGGGAAGGCCCTGTCTGATTTCCATGTTGAAAATCTCTCCCTAGAAATCACATAAATGGACACTGAAGTTTTAGATGAAGATGTTTTATACACCCATGAAACTTCCCAAACATGGGAGATGTATCATAATAGTGCATCGAGATGTTCTAACAAAAAGACGATATAAAACCCAAATCTATGTCTAGTTCGTCAATGTATTTTATTTTTTTCTCTGGAAAATGAAATTTTTACCTACTCTTTCTCAATGTCCAATGTTTAAGATCCTGGTTTTTTCCTTGTGGTTCATATATCTTTGATTTCATTTTAACTCCTTTTTTTTTACCAAATGTAAATTCCTAGGGATTATCTGGAGGAAATGAGTGTCTCTAATGATTGTTAGGATCTTTAAACCTTGGTTTTTGGATAAAATAGGCGGGTGACATGGTTTATAGGAACTATGCAACCCAAGCCCCATGGTTTGAGTAAACTATGCGGGGCCTTTTAGTGCACATATGAGGGGAAAATGTTTTACCTAACCATGCGATCTCAGCCAAATTCCTGTGAATAAACTACAAATTTTTTTATAATGGTAAATAGCATGGTATGCACACTGTTTGGGAAACCATGTGCATGAACTTTCTAAGGGTGTTCTTAAGGCTAAGAGGTTAACACGGTTGGAACATGATTTATACAACTATGTGGAAAAACCATATAACCCTTAATTTTGTGTAAAATGGTAATTTTTCACTTAAAATTTATTGAAACCCATTTTCCTATTTCCTCCTCATTCCATTGGACAATCTTATTCTCCCATTAGTGAACTTCTTAAGCCTTAATTGTAGACTATAATCCCATTTTATCATATGAACTCCAATTCAATCATTGTCCATCTCATTGGATCTGTACCTATGAGTTATCTATTCATATTTCACCATTATTCATTTATCTTTATATCAATGAAGTTATTCTAGTGCAATCTAATGTACCCTATTTCAAGGGTATTTGTCTGTTTTTTATGTTTCTTGTGATTTAGTTTGAGTTAGAAGCTAATACTGGATGAGTGTTCTACCATGAGCTTAAGGTGGGTGGTATATACATTTACCTATAATTTCTAGAAATTTTATAGCTAGTTTTCATTATGATTCCTGTCGGTCCATCCGATGTTGCTCCTAAAATTAATTAAATTCCTTATTAAATTATTTTAACATTGATTGGTTTCTCACTTAGTACCATGTGATGGTTGGAGGTCTTCAACCATAACCCAGACTACCATTGAGGTGTTTTTGTATATCTTCCCAATGACATACCACCTCGTGTGGTGTGTTTTTGTGTGAGATCACCATCATTTTTGAATCCTAAATGTGTTAAATGTTATGTTTGGTGGGGTATTATGCCTCCATATCCATGGGATTACATCTTGTTAAAATGATTAAATGGATTAAATGTAAAGTGTGGGATTATTTGGAATAAATCAAGGCTTATGTATGATTATGAAATGGTTAATTCAATGATTAACAAAATGGTTATGGTTACCTGGAATGTCATGGAAATTTATACTCCATGGGTTTGGGATTATATTGAATTCCTTTTACTTCTCTACTCACTGGATTCAAAACTACATAGAATGAAATGAAAATTTCTACTATGTGGATTCAGGATTATTTTGGATTCCAATGAAATTTCTACTCCATGGACCAGAATTACATTATATTCCTTAGACAATACTAATCGATGGATCTTGTCATTGTGGGTGACACTAGATTACTTGGAACATTCCAAAGTTGATGATTCATCAGAATTTACAAATGGCCCATGTTTATTATTTCCTATTTATAGTGAGCATTGGTAGGTTGGGTTGTGTCACATTTACATGTATAACTCCTACTAGTTCATTTATGTTACTGTTATATATTACATACTACTTAAGATTATATTCACAGATTGTAATTGTTATAGACACCATTGGTGGTGGCCTATTGAGTGATATCTCATACCATGTTCAGGATGCCATTGGGTACCTGGAAAGACTTCATGGATGTAGGTATGGTGTGGGGAAAACACCCACTTCATGTTACTCAATTTATTATGCTTATGAGCAGGGGAGCATAGGATCGAGCTATACTCGTGAGGCTATTTTGAAGATTATTCTTTTGTTCTTTTTAATCTATTAATATATATACTGCATTGGATTCTTATTCCCATGTATTTCCAATCTTTTTTTACAGACAGATGATGTATTCATCATTTTTATATGATATTCCTTTTATTGATTATTGTTGTTATATTGATCTAGATTTTTATCTTCTATTACTGATTTATATTATGATTCTTCTTGTTTATTAACTTGTGATATTGTTGTGTTACTTTGGTCATGACGGTATAGTCTCCTTAACATACAACTAAAAACCCTTGATTCTAGTTAGTATATTCTTATATATTGGGAGGTGTTCTGGAGGCCATGCGACCCACTGGTTTTTGGAATCATTTAGTTTCTCTTAGTTTCTTACATTACAAAGTGGGATCAGATCATTTTATTTTCATGATTTACTATTTCGAGACAATAGATAGGTGATTAGGAATGAATTGGAACTTGGTTATAAGATGTTCCTGGGAGTAGCTAACCCATTTTTAGGGTAATCTCCATGTTTCCTAGAATGAGTAATTTTTTTCTATATATTTTATATTATAATAGATTTAATTCCACCATGGGGTGATTCACATGATATGTGATGTTATACTTTCTATCATTGAGGAATTTAATTTTATCCTTGACCTAATATGGTATGGAAGTATGGATAATGCATCATTTAAGGAACCTTACCAGATTCACATACCATGCATAATAAATTCCATATAGGATGAATTATGTGACTAAATTAAATTATTATGTGTGCCTTGAATGATATACCTATTTTTATTAACATATTTATATAGGGGATTCAGAAAAAATGGTACTTAAAGTTCCTTCCATATCCTAAATATCTTTTTCTTACATAGGATACTATAGAAACCATATGCAATCAATTATCGCACGTTAAGTGATGGGACATTGGTCACACGGGCTAGAACATTTTTATGGTTGGGGTTAAATGGAAGCTATATTTCAATTTATAAGGTGTATTTTTCATTATAAATTTTATGTTTTGATCTATATGATTCAAACATTTAAGAAAATTGATAAATAAATGAGAATATACTTAAAAGAAATTGACTTATGAAATGGAATGGTCACCATTAAATGGATTTTCCAATTGAAACCAAAACTTGTGTTTCCTTTAGTATTGAACTTGATATGCCATATACGAGGAACCGTGCAATGAAACAATGAGATTCAGCCAGACCCCCCTTTAGTAGTGGGTAGTAGTCAGTTCTTCAGGTGTTATTTGCTATAGTTTATGTTACCCAGTGCTGGATTTAGAAGCTGGCAGAGGGTTGTAGCTTGGTTATATGAAGTCTTTGTTGAAACCAATGTTGTTTTTATAAGAATGGAGTAGGTTTGTGTTTGTTTTCAATCCTCACATTGAATATTGGGGAGTTTTTAAGGACATGTATCTTACAGTTCAAGCTTACAACAACATTGAAGGTGGAACCATTTCCCAGTGTTTTACAAATTTTTGGGTCGAAAAATTGGAAGTTAGCTAGCATCATAAAAATGTTATTTCCTTGAAGGCCTCATGAAAAAATGGATACATAAGTGGTTTCCTAAATGGTGTTTCACGAAGGATCAAGGAAATCAGATAGTTATCTATGTGAAAATTATTGGCATTGTGAACAAAAAATAATTGGATCATTGCTAATAGTGATGGTGATCTCATCAATTATGAGAATTAGAGTATTCTCGAATGTGATAGATTGACCAAAATATTCATGGAAGAGTTAAATCACAATGAAGCATCGTGAATGGAGGAGCTACATGAAGGATGTTTTGTAAGATCTAGAAAATCTGCTAAGAGGTGGAGGAGAATTGAATGGCCAAGACTATAAATACGAGGCTACCCCTCTTCACTTTATAGGAATTTATTCAAGAAAAATAAATAATCACTTTAATTTTATAAAACTAGGGAAGCTCTTGAAATCTAGATTTCTATTAGATCTTGGGCATCATGAAAAGAATTTTTGAGTCTTTAATGAAGAAAATACTTTTTCATAATGAGTTATTAATTAGGATGGGTATTCCTCAATGTCTTAAAGAGATTTTAGAAGGCAATTTGTTCCATGAGGTCAGAGTGCTTTGTAAAGGTAGTGAGATTCGTAAAGGAGCTTCATGAAATGAAGTCATGACTATTAGTTTTTTTGTGAATAGGTAATTCAATGTGATTCAACTTCTACCTAAAGTGAAAGTAAAGTTTCATGCTAGATCGGTACAAATTATTTAATTCCAATCCATTGAATCAAAATTTATGTTGATAAATTGAGATATAATTCACTCAAATTTGTGAGCTATGGGTTGTTGATTAAAGCGTTCTAAGGGACGCAACACACTATCCTTAAAATCATGTAGAGGTAGTGTTCCTAGAACAAAGTGACGGTGTCTCAAATCATCCATTTCAAAACTAGTGAAGATTAGTGGATTTTTTATGACTAAAACATTGTATTCGTATGCTCCTTGGACTATCCCTTAGTGCTGAACCGAGTAAAAATACTATGTTTCCTTTCTACTTATGAATGTTGGATTTCTAATTGAATCCATATTATAGGTTTAATGATTTACTACCAATAGGGTAACAAGATCCTTCATATTAAATAGAATGTTTTGACACCCTAATTCATCCATCCCCTCTTAGGTTGTTCTGGGGTCCTTTATGACTGTACCTATCCTGTGCCTATTTATGATTTGGCTGTTACCCAATACTTTTTTAGGCATTTTATTAGAATTCATAGATATGTGTCACCCTAAATACCTTCATTCATGAAACAAGAGGGTTGTGGAGACTATGATATAGAGGTAGTGGGACCTAGTCCACCAGTAGTACCTATAATAGTGTCACTTTTAGAACATCCTATTGTTCCGAATATAATCTATGATGATCAGTTCTAATAGGATGTCCTATGATTTATGCAGACCATTAAGGGAGACATGTTTCCTACATTGTCTTTGGTAGAGATAACGTGTGTGTTCCCATAGATTCATCTACCCACTCTTTTTGTGTCTGGTGGTCCAAAACTGCTGAAATTGTCCTTGAGACTATTTTTTTTATCTTTGAGCACTTGCAGACTCCCACTAAGTGGAGAGTAAAGTTCATGACATATATACTTTTTGGATCTTCTAAACACTAGTGGGATGTTCTAAACGAGGTTGATAGTCTTTGAAATTTGGTTTAGAAGGATTTCCAATATATATTTTATGAATAATTATTTCTTAGGACTCCGAGGGCTTAAATAGAAATGAGTTTATGCGTCTTGAGGAGGGTTCAAGGATGGTTATGGAGTATTTGGCATGATTTACATTGCTGAAAATGCTATTTTCTTGTGTATATTACTGATGAGTGCTATAGAGAGGTACACATAGTGGAATTTCTCAAGATTTCAGTTTGATCATAGGTGACCATGTTTCAGTTAACTACTACAATAGAGATAGTGAATTAGGTACTGATTACAGAATGTAACCTAAGGGAATATAGGGGGCTAGAGCTGAGTTGTGAAGATTATCGACCCAGTGGTTCGAGGAAAGGTAGTAGGAAGGATCATTTTGAGACATCTCATGAAGGGAATACCAACTACAATGTGAGTATTGGTACTTCTGTCATCTATCATTGTTATGGATGGTGGGGACCCATGAGGAGCCAATGTTATAGAGACCCAGTCGAGTTCCAAGCTTGCAGTAGGATGAGGCATTTATAGTGATTCTATAGGACCAATCATCTAATGGTCAATGATAGGTGGTCAAAACCGACTGTAGGTATAGGAGGGGTCCTCAAATCTCCATGTCTGGTTGGGATCTGGGGTACTACCTGTCTTTCAGGCTGAGGAGGTGGTCATGGACAAGGGATCCAAACACCAGTTGTACCTCGATAGTAGAGTGGCCTATTGAGGGTAGTCAGAATGTTTCCTAGGGATATAGTTCCTAATATATATATTAATTACTACTCATAACTAAATAGAACACCATTGGGTCATCTACAATTTTAGGTATGATTCTAGTAGCATCTAATCTAGTATGTACACTTTTTATATAGGTTCTTCACATTATATCATATATGTACCAATTATGGGGGTACCTTCTCCTCAATGAATAGTTTTCTAGTAGAGTTATGACACTTGATAATCCATTGGGGATTATATTGGAGAGTGTATACCATTGTAGGCAACTCACTTTGAGATAGGATGTTATCACTTCTTATGAACTCTCTTTATTCTTGAGATGATGGGTATTGAGATAGATCATGTAGTTGTACTAATATCCATTCCTCCTTATTGTATTTACACTATTGAGCTTCCAAAGCTCAAGAGACAGTAATAGGACATAGATAAAAACAGTTTTATATGACCTTGTACTTATTCATGGGGTTCACATGTCCTTTTTTCTGGTATGACATATGAAAACCTCAAGATATGAGTGGATTTCCCTAAAATGAGCCAGTTAATAGTTAATAATTAGTAACCCTTGCCTCAGATGGATGATCTCTTTGACCATATCTAAGGATATCAGGTTTTCTATAACATTATATTAGGTCAGGTTATCAACACATATGTGTTAGGCCATCATATATATACATTTTATATTGTTTTATATATAGTATGTTCTTTACTAGTATCTAGTTGTTCTATTTAGTATCATGAACAAGCAAACATTTTTTATGTCCTTAATGAATCAGTTCTTTCACCCATATTTGGATTCATTAATGGCGGTTTTGTGGATGAAATCTTAGGGAATTTTTAAACATGACATGATCATTTAAAACACCTTTACATCATTCTGAATATAATGGGAGTGAATAGGTTATATTCTAAGATCATAAAATTTCACTTATAGATAGTTAAATTTCACTTCATGGGTCACATCATCTAATGGATAGAAGTGTCTATGGACCCACATAAGGTGAATGTTGTCATTTTTTGGGATTAACCCAATAATTTATTTGATATTCATAATTTATTTGGTTTGGATAGTTATTATAGGTGCATCAAATATGAATTTTTACACTCAGAAAATCATCTTATTGGCATGAGTAATAAGGTTGTGAGGTTCATATGTTTAGACACCTTTGATAGATCTTTTCTAGAAATGTAAGGGAGACAAACTTCTGTATCGATCCTGATTTTGCTAGAGCCTATCAAATGTTATATGGTTTATTATGATACATGAAGCATCGGGATAAGATTTATTCTAATGCATGGTGATAGAGTTGTGGTGTACAAATATTTATATTTGATACCTCAAGAATAAAATTACCAAAATCATGATATTAAGATGGCATTTGTGGTTAAATCCTTTTTTTGTTAGAGGAACTATCTTCTAGGAGACAGTTTTTTGGTGTACACAGACAACAAAAGACTCAAGTATATATTTAAATATCATGACATAAATATTAGGAAGAGAGGGTGGGTTGAGTATATCCAATCATATGATTATGAGCTAGATTATACAAATGGTAAAGGAAATGTAGTAGTTATTTCTCTAAGATAGAAAAATTAGAAAAAAGCAGTTCAGGAGGCTAGTAGTGAAGGGAAATTGACGACCTTGTTCTTTGAGATAATGATTGAGGTTTAGGATAGTCGTAAGAAGAATTTTTTCCCACCTATTGTAGTGACTTCCACTATTCTGGATATGGTGAAGATGATATGTCTATCAGATTATGAGGGCTTAGTCCTAAGGGATAGTATCATAGGTGAGGACCTGCCTCTACACTAGACAATTGGGGAGGAATAAATTTTATGTATATAATGTTGTGGCTGGGATTACAAGGATTTTTTTAGAGGCGATGTGCCAGTAATTTAATACATCATCTTGGGTATTACATCCCGACATTACCAAGATGTATCATGACTTATTTCCTTTAATACTGGTTGTTGGGGATGAACTTGAAAATAGAAGGCTTTATCACTAGGTACTTTATCTATTAGCAGGTAAAGGTAGATCTCCTACAGCCATATAGGATATTATAGAAGTTACCCATTTTTTAGTATAAATGAGATGATGTTGTGATGGATTTCCGGAATGGTTTTCTGAGGTCACCCTGGGTATCAATGTTGTAAGGGTTATTGTGGATAATACTATAAAGGTAACTCAATTCATATTTAGTAGGGAAACCTTCTTGGTATATGATATTGGTTTACTTTATATCCTTGCGATTGTGAAATTTTATGTGCTTTTTCATTCCATTATATCAGATAGGGGTTCTTGGATTACATCTCAGTTTTTTAAAGGAAAAAAGAGGGAATTGGGTACGCGAGTGATTTTGAACTTGACCAAGAACCATCAAATTGATGTCCAATCAATGCACACTATATAGCTTCTAGAGTAAATATAGAGATCATACATCCTTCATTTTGGTAGTTCCTTAGAGAGTCATATACCTCTTGTTGAGTTCTCCAACTGTAATAGATATCAGGCACCTATAATGATGGAATCTTATGAGGCACTAAACGGTAGTCCATACCGATAACCTTTGTGGTAGTTATAGGTAAAAAAACATTCCATTTTTAGAACATGTCTTATGAAGGATACTTAAAAGTAGGTCTATTTGATTAAGAAGTGGATGACTACTCTACAGTCTAGAAACAAGTCCTACACTGATCATCATTGATGACCTCCAGAGTTTGCAGATGGGTGTTGGTTATTTTTACGTTTCTCCCTGAGGATATGGGATTATATAGTGTTAGAGATATGGTAGGAATTATCCGCGATATGTAGAGAATTTTTTGATCATGTATTATCACGAACAAATTCGAGGTCGACCTTGAACCGGTCACACGAGTCGGTCCGCAACATGGCCCTCAGGGCATTCTCAATCCCCATGAAATGAAAAATAGTGTCGGGCATCAAAATTTAACCATTGGGAATGATTTGGACCCTGGAAAAAGATATCCAAATAAATAAAGACTGTTGATAAAAATTAAAAACTAGCATTGGAAAGAAAAAAATCGCACATACCTCCATGTGAATTTCTAGGTTACCACCCAAATAAAGACCATCCTTGCTCTAATAATGAGAAAATCATCCAAGAGAACTTATGCAAAGGGGACCTGCAACTTAATTCATAAAATATGTGTGAGAATTAAATTTCTCTGTACGGTTGCAAAGATAAACCACTGAATCCTAGTGTTCCCCCTTCCAAAAACAATCCCAAGCCACTTGTTTGAAATACAGCTACAAAAGACATATTATTTTCACACTTTTAATAAATTAATATCATTGCCCCAACTTTAAAAACCAACACATGAAACATAACATTTCCAAAGGATTTTACCAGTTTATAAAAGAACCAAGCAGGAAATACCAAGGTTGTGCTAAAATAAAACTGGTAAACAAGGAATGCTGGACATAAACTGGTATGACAGAAAGTAAACAAGCAATGTAAATAATTAAGTAAGCATGGGTGGTACTAAACATATATATAAGACTCTTGGACATACTTGGGTTGGAACCAACTACAGTCATATGGTGAAGCTCCTATGTCAATAACCAACTGGCTACCCTAAAGCTGACCAAATCTTGTGGCAAAGCCCACCTGGCCTAACAACCAATCCATGGGGTACCAACCCATCTAGTCATGGATGATTATCAACTATCAATCGATCATATAAAATCAGCCCAAGATCCCATGGTGATTATATCACTGTGTAAGTAGGAGGCCCTCGCACGTGTGACTCAACTCACAAGTTGTCACCACACTTGCCTACCCCAAACACCAACGCTTACTATGAATTCACCCAAAAAGGGTTACCCCAGATAGGAGATCACCATATACTTATATATATATATATATTCATATGTTTCAATCATACAAAGTGCCAACTAGGTCGTCACATCATTTGATTGTCAAAACCAAATTATAAAACACTAGGAGTTTTCAACTGGGTCTTTATTTTTACATAATCAAATTTCATTACGAAAATATTGCACAGTATCTTTTAAAAAAACTCTAAACACCACTTTTTTTAAAAAAATCAAATGGGACTTCAGGTCCAAATCCTCTAGTGAATTTTTAGTAAAACCCTTGGAAATATTAAAGAAAAATGCACAATCTTATGAAACAAATAAATGAACCCTTGAGCCTAACATTCACCGAAACACACACTAAAGGCCAAATGGGAAAATCCTTAAGATTACATTACCAACCTTTCATAAAATCCATAGGAATGACCAAATAATATTTAAGAAAAAACCCATTTAGAGAACCAATGTTTTAAGAAAACACTATTTTAAAAATATCGTTTTCATTTGAGGGAATATCCATGTGTTCTTATAGTGCACCCATGGGTGTGCTAATATAAATTGGCTTAAAACTAAGCAATAATAAATTAAAAATGGCCATTTCCACAAAATACCATTTTCATTAAAACCAAACCCAACCATCCACACTATTTAGAAAATAAAAAAAGATCCCCTTAAATCCCTAATACCAATTTTCAAGTCATTTTTAACACAATTGAAAATTTTAAAATCATCAAACCATATGTGCCAAACCAAGTTCACCAACAAGAAGATACTGTCACAACATATTTAAAGCTAATGATTTGTAAAACCACTAATCTCTCCTTATAAGTGAAAAGACATTTTATCTAATATTTTGGATTCATAAACACAAAAAATGATTTATTGAAACAAGTATTATCAAAATTGCAATCCACATACAAAAAAATTATTTAAACAACAATGGGTATTAATCAAATTTCATTCACATTGGTGCGGATAAGAATATTTAAGTAAACGCACTAAAACATTTATTTTAACAACTTCTAAAAACATAAAAAACACCCTAGAAGAACATTTAAGAGAAAAATAATGCTATTATTTAGATAAAATAAATAATTGGAATAATGTAAATGTCAAAGGAATGCATAGGAAAGGAAAACACGAGATTCACCTACCTCTAACATATGCGAATGTGACAAAGACTTTGATAGGAAGAATAACGACGCCTTGCGTACTAGTTTCACATCAAGATAAACTAGAAAAATTCACCAATCAAGACTCGAGATGTTCGGGTTTGTCCAGCTTAAATGAAACACCAATGATGATAAAAATCTACAAGGGGTGAGGTCACTGAACTAGGGAACAGACACTGGAAAGCCAAAGGGTTCCAGGAATGAGAGAGCAGGGGACGTGTGTTTGTGCGCTATACCAGAGGGAGAAGGTCGGGCTGGTCACAAGAAATAGGGAGGGGAAGTATGATGGTTTGACACCGGTGATGGAGGCTGGAACGATGGTCGGTGAGGGGTGGGCTGGCCCAGACCTGCAAGGGATGAGGCTGGCTAGTGCACCACTAGTAGGAGAAAAGGATATCATAGGGTGATCGGCTGGCCGGAGTGCCTGGGGTGAGGGAGGCGGTCGGTTGCTTCATTGGTGGGAGAGGGGCTGTTTATCGTAGGGGTGAGGACAAGAGTGTTGCAAGGGAAGGCCCGAAGGGGTAAAGATGAGGCCATGAGTGGTGAGGGCGAGACCGGGAGCAGACTATGAGGGTGAGGGGACTGACACGCAGTGGGTATAGGGGCACTAGGCAGCTTTGGGTTTTGGGTAATAATAATAATAATAATAATAAAAAATAAATAAATAAATATACATATAATAGTAATAATAATATGATAATAATAGTAATAGTAAAACCAAAAATATAACAATAAAAATTCTAATAAATATTATAATAATTTTCTTAAAAAAATAATTACAATAAGAATAATAATATCAATAATACAATAATTAAAATTCCAAGAAGATTAATAATAGTAACATGATAGTAATAATAATAATTTAACCAACAATAAAATAATAATAATTTTATCCTTTTAAATAATAATTGTTGTAGTAACAGTTTAAAATAAATAATAATATTAGAAACCATTTAATAATAAAAATATATGTAACATTTTTAATAATAATAAAAAATGACAACAATAACACTTTTAAAAATAGTATTATTATTATCTACACAACAATATTATTATTCTTATAGTGGAAACCCTTTAATCAAGTTTATTTTTATCAAAATTTATTTATTTTAAGCATAGAGAAACTATACGGGCTCTTGGGATGACCATGCCACTACTGCCGGACGTGCGGTGCCCGCACACCCACCTAAAACCCTCCGAAGTCAATAAACATCAAAAATTTAAACTAGGACCCAACTCAAACCTTTACACGAGTAACCTAATACAATAAATAATAAAATAAAAATAAATTTAAAAGTTGAGGTGTGACAATTATCCCCACCACAGACACTTTCTACCCCCAGAATGTCACGCAGCCGAAAAATCACAAAACAAGAATCCATGCCCCTCTTGAAATTGAAAGAAACCACAACACAAGAGAATGGGGGAACATGAGAGGGTTCTCCCTACCACAAGAACTCAACTATTGTAGAAATTTAGCACAAAAAAAATACAACCCTAGGAAGGGGGATGACGTGGGATCTCCCAACTGACCCAAAAAACATCTATATCATGAGCGAAACAACACCTCTGCTGAAACGTGGAGCTCTCATCTCGGACTGGGGAAAAAATCCAAAAATAGAGAAAAATATCTGAGCAGAACTTAACCCAATAAGTGAAACTTAGCATAAAAATAAAAATAAATTATTCCATAGGAACTTACATCTCCAAACGAACACTGAAATTCTGAGATCAACCCATAGAAGGTCCGAACATAATTTTAAATAAACTGCATGACTCATAAAACCACATATACAAGAATAGGGCAACTTGGATTATAAAAGAATGGATCCATGATTACTTCACAATGAAACAATGACTGTACAAAAATGTCAAAACTTTAAAATTAAAAAAAACAAGAACAAAAATAATTTAATGTTCCACTGCCAACATAGAACATAAAACCCAGAACAAGTCTTCACACACCTGGCAACTGCCGACTGCAAAAAAAAGCTTCACCCCAAAAACTGTGGTTAGGGCTTTGATGGCTGAGGAATATCTTACCTCACAGTATGGAACTATAATCTTTTGGTCACAGTGTATTCTTCAAGTGAAGCTTCCTGAAAAACTTCTCTAGATGACCCAGATACCCGCAATGATGGAACCTCTTCCTAGGGGTGTAACATGATGGATTCGTGTGCCATAAACATCCACACTGATGGTACACCAATGAACGGTCTGAGTAACTTTAAGTCAGGACCATTTTAGGGGAATATTTAGAAATAGGTCCCTCTAGAACACCCTTCCCTCCAAGTGGGGAACCTTCATGAGCAACTGGAAATGATGGATTTCCAACCATCTACACTCCGGAGTCCAACTCAGCTAGGAACACATCATCTACTAGATTCTAGAAATGATGGTCCTTAGAAGGGAAGACTCACTCCTTGATCTCTAAAAGAAGACACCTAATAAAGAGGGAATACCTTATAAAATCCTACCACGCTACCTCTAGAGAAAAGGAAACTAGTTCCCTAAAATGGTTAACATATGCCTTCACCGTCTGTTGGCCTTGTTGAGTGTGCACGAGTTCTTCAATTTTTATTGTCTTCAACTCTTTAGGTATGAAACATCAGACAAAGAAAAATTTAAAGGCATACCACTTCATCCCAACATCCATTGATGGTGGGGAGAAAAACTCCCATTCTTCCATAGTTGAACCTTTGAACAAACCCAAAACAACACGCACTCTGACTGCTTTTCAAGTTCTCAATACCCTGAAGATACGATCGACCTCTTCAAGCCACTATGCTTCCTCTAATGTCCCCTTATCACTGTGAAGGATACAAAATGTCTGATAAGGACAAAAAATAGGGCATGACGTATCAAAAACCATGGGGAACTTTCTAGGCATAATTTTTTTGAACATCATATAAAACCGAGAGCCAAAACAAATATCAAGCCAATAAAACATCAATAAAATCATCTTCATCCAAAAACAGCCAACTCAAAAACCAAAAAAAAATTAAACACGACAAAAAACTTCCCTTTCAAAAACTACCTTTATAAAAAAAGTTCAATCCTTTAATTTAAAATAATCACCCATTGAATCCCATGAACTACCACATATGCGTCCATCCATTCCATTTATTCACCAATTTCAAACAATTATCAAATTTTCAAGCTAAATGATTTTCTATTAAAACCAATTTTACCAATCCCAAAACCATTTAAAATAATGCATCATCATTTCCAAAAAAAATATATTTCATTTTCGAAAACACAATTAGACCAATCCAAGTCGTGAGAAAACACATGAACCAGGCACTTAGAAAACACATGATTCACTACTCTATACAAAATCACAACATGAGAACAACTCTCCCCCATTCTCATCCCTCTGTCTAAAACAATCTAGAACAATACAAGGACTCCATTCCCAGACTACCCCTGGAAACTCAAGGTTTGAAATGAGTGAGGGTTTATGACACCCTTCTTGTACCTACCACATGAGTCCTAATAGTCCTAATATCCATATACTAAACACCCCAAATAACAAGGGCCTCCTATGATACAATTTTTTCACAATCCAATCCTAGGTCAACCCTAAACCGGTCACTTGAGCCGGTCTACAAAATGGCCCGATGGGTATCCCCGATCCCCACAAGGTAGAAACTAGTGCCGGGTATCAAAATTTAACCGTTGGGAATGATTTTTCATATGGACAAAGATAACCAAATATATAATTACTGGTGACAAAAAATTAAAAACTAGCAGCATAAAGATAATAAAACTGTACATACCTCCACGTGACCTTCCAGGTCACCACCCATCTAAAGACCAACCTTGCTCCAATAATGAGTAACTCAGCCTGGAGAACCTAAATAAAGGGGACCAACTACTGAAATGATAAAATATTCATGTGAATTAAATTTCTCAGCAGGGTTTCCAAGATAATCCACTGAATCCAAGTGTTCCCCTTTCCCAAAACAATCCAAATCCACTAGTTTGAAATAAAGTTACAAGAAAATATGATTTAAACACTTTTAATAATAAAATATCATTATTCCAACTTTAAAAACCAACACATGCCACATAACATTTACAAATAAGTTTACCACTTTATTAATAAAACCAAATAGGTAATACTAAGGTTGTGGTAAAATAAAATAGGTAAACAAGGAAATTTGTATATAAACTAGCATGACAGAAAGTAAACAATCAATGTAAATAATTAAGAAACCATTGGTGATACTAACATCTCTAGAAGACTCATAGACGTACTCGGTTCGGAACCACCTACCATGATATGGTGAAGATCCTATGTCAATAACCAACATTCCACCCTAAAACTGACCAAATCCAGTGGCAATAACCACCAGGCATAACAATTAATACAGGGGTTACCGACTCTTCTAATCAAGGTTGATCATAAATTTTCACTCGATCATCTAAGAGATTCTCAGGGACCCTTGGTGGTTATATCATTATGTAAGTAGGAGTCCCTCACATGTGTGACTCAACTCGCTAGTCATCACCACACTTTCCTACCCCAAACAAGGATGCTTCCTATGCATTCACCCATAAAGGGTTAACCTAGATAGAAGATCCCCATGTACTTATATATATATATATATATATATACATACATTTCAAACATACAAAGTCCCAACCATTACATCACATCATTTAATTAACAAAACCACTTTATAAAACACTTGGAGTGGTCCACCGAGTCTTTAGTTTTACATAATCAAATATCTTTAGAAAAATATTGCACAAAATCTTTAAAAACTACTTTAAACACCACTTTTGCATTTAAAAAATCCAAACAAGCCTTTAGTTCTAAAGTCTCCAGCGAATTTTTAGTAAAACATTTAGAACTCTTAATGAAAAATGCACAATCATAGGAAATGATTAAACGACCCCTTGAGCCTAACATTCACCGAAACACACACTAAAGAACAAATGGGCACAACCTTGAGATTACATTTCAAAACTTTCATAAAAGACACATGAAGGACCAGACCATATTTAGGAAACAAAAACCATTTAGAAAACCTCATTTTTAAGAAAAATCTATTTTAGAGATGTCAACTTCATTTGAGGGAACATACTTATCTGCACCTAGTCCATCCATGGTTGTGCCAACATCTAATGGTTCGAGATCTATCCAAGATGACTCTCAAAAGGACCACATCCACAAAATAAAATTTTCTTTAAAACTAATCCCAACCATCCACATTATTTGGAAAACACAAAAATGATCCCCTTGAATCCATAAAACACATTTTTAATTCATTTTTAACACAAATGAAAATTTCAACATCGTCCAAAAATATGAACCAAACCAAGTTCACCAATAAGTTGACACTATCACAAAATATTTAAATCTATTGGTTTTTAAAACCCCTAATCTCACATTACAGGTGAAAAGACATTTTATCCAATATTTTGGGTTTATAAAAACATAAAATTATTTGATGAACAAGCATTACAAAAATTAAAATCCACATACAAATTTTTTTAATTGAAACAATAATGGGAATTAATCAAATTATTTTTACATTGGTGTGGATAAGCATACATAAATAAACACAACAAAATGTTTATTTAAATAACTTCTAATTTTTTTAAAAAACACCATAAAAGACCATTTAAGAGAAAAATAAATCTTCGATTCAGATAAAATAAATAATTGGAACAATGAAAATGTCAAAGGAATACCTCGGAAAGTAAAAACAATGATTTTCATACTTCAAACACGCACAGATGCGATGAAAACATCAACATGAAGAATAATGATGCCTCACAGACTAGTCATACAACCATATCAACTAGAAGAATTCTCCAATCGACAACCAAGATGTTGGGGTTTTTCCAGCTTAAATAAAAACACCAAATATGATAAGAAATATATAAGGGGTGAGTTCACCTGACTGGAGAACTCGCGCTGACGAGCGGGATGGAATAAAGAAGTTGAGGGCATGGGAGCTGAGTTAGTGTGATGTTCCAGATAGAGAATTTTGGGATGGTCATGAGTAAGAGGGAGTGGAAACAGACTAGTTCGGCACCGAGGATTGAGGCTGGAGAAACGAGTGGTGAGGGGAGGGTTGGTCGAGACCTGAAGGGTATGGGGCTGGGTGGTAAGATGCTGGATGGATAAAAGGAGATCAAGGGGTGGTTGGTTTACTGGAGCGGCTGGGGCGAGGGAGGAGGGTGGTGGTCATTTGCGCCACTGGTGTGCGAGGGGCTGGCTGGTGAAGGGGTGAGGGTGGGAGTGCCGTGATGGTGAGGGTGAGGCTGAGAGCAGTGAGGGTGAGGCTAGGAGAGGACGAGGAGGGTGATGGGACAGACACAAAGTGGATAGGGGGCACTAGGTAGCATATGGTTTGGGGCATTAATAATATTAATAATATAAATAAAGAAATAATAATAACAAAAATATGATAATAATAGTAGCAGAAAAACCAATAATATAACAATAAAAATTCTAATAAATAATATACTCATTTTCCTAAAAAATAATAACAATAACAATAAAAATAATAAAAATATCAATAATACGATAATAAAAATTATAATAATATTAATAGTTGTAACATGATAGTAATAATAATAATATAACCAAAAATAAAATAATAATAATTCCCATAATAATTTTATCCTTTTAAATAATAATAGTAGTTGAAATAGTTTAAAAGAAATAATAATATTAACTACCATTTAATAATAGAAATATAAATAACATTTTTAATAATGATAAAAAATTATAATAATAATAATAACACTTCCAATAATAATAATATTATTATCCACATAATAATAATATTATTCTTATAGTGCAACCCTTTACTCTGGTTTATTTTTATCAAAATTTATTTATTTTAAACATTAGGAAACTTCACGAGCACTTGGGCCGATCGGGTGGCTACCGCTAACCGTGTGGTTCCCTCGCACCGATCTAAAACCCAACAATGTAAATAAATGTCAAAAAACTTAAACTGGGAGGCAGCCCGAACCTTGACGTGGGTAACCTAATCCAAGAAATAAAAAAATAAAAAAAATTAAATTTTGTGGTGTGACACGTAGAGAGTCTAGTATGTAGCCTATCTGTTGCAGTTACCTCGTATGTATGGATCCACACGTGATAGCTTCATGTATCTCGTCCATAATGTTACCACTTAGTATTCAATCATACTCTTCAATCAGTTGAGGTTGAGTTACTTTTAGATACAGTCTTTGAGGATCATCCAATGGGTATTTTTTAATTAGAGAAAAAAATATCTCTAAGGTAGGCCAGTTCATTTAGTTTGGGTGTTATAGAAGCACTGTCGTGTGTAGTAAAATACTTGGTAGAGAGACGCATATGTACATGCTTAGTGGATGGAAAAATTTTGTATTCATTAGAAAATTTAGAAGTGTAACTCGAGGATGACTTTTCTTATGAGAGGGAGACTATAAGATCCTAGGTTTTTCATTTAGGTTAATATCATTTCAAATTTAGTTTAACTCTTTTTTTAGACCTAATGTGAAGGTATAGTGATTTTATAGAGAAAACATGGGTTTCTGAGGAATTTTTCGATCCTAGAACCCCAGTTTTCTTAGAAAATAGTTAGGCCACATGGTTAGTAGAAACCAAGAAACCTTGGCCACACAGTTTGAGTAAAGTATGGGGGATATTTAGTGCATGGTAGAGTATGCATAATTTTATGTAACTATGAAACCCACATTTAATTCCCATACAAAAACTATAGAGTTTTTGATAGTGGGAAATTTCATGGTTTGTTTATGGTTTCTTAAATTGATTTCATGAACTGTGTGAGGGAGGCCTTGAGGGAGAGATGTGTTCTCAATTAGAACACGATTTGTCTAACCATGTGGCCAAACCACCTGAGCTAGTTTTTTTGGGTGAAATGACCATTTTGACCATAAAAGTTATTATAAAATATTTTTGTTTTCCCCAGAATTCTAGTCAATAACATTTTTTTCCCATTAGTGAGATCCTTAAACCATCAAGGTGGGATTTGATTCCATTTTTTATCCCGAATTGGATTCAAACATTTTTCATCTCATTGGATCCACACAGGTGAGTTCTATATTTATCTTTCACCTTTATATGTTTTTCATTGTTATGAAAATTTATTTTAGTAAAATATAATATGACCTATTTCAAGGGTATTCATCCATTCTTCCTTTTTTATTTCAATCTAGTCTGAGTTAGGAGATAATATTGGATGATTATTCTACCATGAGAATGAGGTAGGTGGTATATAATTTTTTCCACCAAGTATAGTTGTTATATATCTAGTTTTCATTGCATCGCATGCTGGGTATTTAAGACTTTTTCATAAAATTTATAAAAATATATGATTAAATTGTTGGAACCTTGACAGGTTTCTGACATTATAACATGTAATTATTGGAGGTTTTCAACCACAAACTAGACCAACCATTAGGTTTTTTTATGTATCTACTCCGTGATATACCACACCATTGGGTGTGTGTTTGTGATATATCCATATTACTAAGAGCATGAATGTGTTAAATGAGATGTGAGGAGAGGGATTATTCCTCATTTTCCATGTTATTACATGTCATTGAAATGATTAAAATGATTAAATGGATTAAATGGAAAATCTGGTATTAGTTTGATGAACTCATGTCTTGTGTTTGATTATGGAATGGGTTATGAAATTATTAATGAATTGGTTATGATTACATGGAATTCCTTGGACATTTCTGCTCCATAGATGCAAAATTATATTAAATTCCATTAATGTTTCTACTCAAGGTATTAAATACTATATAGAATTCCTTGGAAATGTCTACTCCATGAATACAAGATTATGTTGTATGACATGGAAGTTTCTACTCCATGGATCTGAAATACATTGGATGCATTGTATTCTACTACTCCTTAGATCTGATCGTTGGTTCTAACAATTGATTAATTAGAATAGGATGTGGTTGGTGTTTTATCATACTGTATTGAAGTCCCTTGTTTGAGATTTCCTATTTATAGTGAGCCTTGGTAGGATGGATAGTATCACATTTAAATTATCAATTTTTTTTATTAATTTATGTTTCTATTATATATTTCACACTACTTCAGATTATATACGTAGAATAGATTTTTTATTGGCATTGTTAGTGGTGGCCTAATTAGTGTTATCTAACACCCTATTTGGGAGGCTATTGGGTATAGGGATAGACTTCATGGATGTAGTCAAGGGATGGGGAATTTACTATCTTCAAGATGAAAGATTGATTATTCTTTGGATCAGGGGAGCACAAGATCATCTATGGTCATAATGAAATATGGAGATAGTTATTTTTTTATTTTTTTAACTATTGATACATGTACTACACTAGATATCTACTACAATGTATTTCATTTCTTTTTGTATAGACTTAGGATATATTAATCATTTGTATATGATAATACCCAGGCTTGATTATTATTATTACATTTATATAGATATATATCTTTTCTCACTGATTTATATTATTCTTATAGTTACTTATTAAAATGTGATACTACCATTCTACTCTGATCATGAGGGTATAATATCCCCACCATACCATTACAAGCCAGCAGTTCTAAATAGAATCCTCTCACGTATGTGGAGGTTCACTTTATTATATGTGACCCACTAACTTGGGGAACTGTTGAATGGCTCCCGTGTAAGGACGTTACATGTAGGCTACACTAATAATGAGGTAGGATACCAAGACCCCATTGTTAGATTTTAACTATCCCTATAGCTACAGATATCCTACCTATATATCAAAGGGGATTCAAAGATAGCGATTAAACAAATAAATGGTGTTTATTTTACCAATAAGGAAAAATTGGACCCTCTCATCTGTTATGTAATAGGATTGATGGAAGATTTTATTTTTGAACCAACATTTCATTATGTAACTTGGTCAAAAAATTATTATTCTGATCCATTGGATAATACAAAAATAATCCTAGTAGATCCCAATTAGGATGAAGTGGTTTTATGTATCACGAATTAAATATTTGTCTCAGGAGTCATAATTTGTGACATGGAGGATATTAATTAGGTCAACACTACCTCAGAATGAGATGAACTAATATCCACTCTTAGAGGGATGGATCCCTTGATTGATTACTTCTAAAATGGGACCCTCCCATTTGATTTATCCAAAAGGGAGTGGATTCAATGATGAGTAGCGAATTATAAACCTTGGAATGGACTAATTGACAAAAAATCATTCTAAAATGGAGGATTTGATGGAATACCCATCAAATGTGTAGAAGGAGAGATTCCCACTATCATGGAACAAGTCCATGTAAGATGTAATAGTGCTCATCAATCCAAGACCATGAAATCCCACCAAATTAAGAGTCTTGGTTAATACTCAAAACATTGATAGAGTATTATGTGTAATTCACCAAAAAATGTCAGACATGATAGATTTATGCATACTACATCCATAAACTGCCTTAGTTTATATATACAACTAAATATTCCAAGATATTTATCATATGGGGAATGTAAATTGTAGGAACCTAACCCAAAGATACATCTAATTAGTTTAAACACATTCTTACTGCAACCAATTTATTTTCTAAATGGGATGATGAAATCCCCCTCAAGGAAGAATCTATGAAAAATATCATCAACTATGTGAAGTATAATATCATCACCAGATTCAAGGTCCCTCACACGATATTGGCGGACAAATGGAACCGACTTCTATTCTACCAAATTGAATAAATTATTCCATGAGTAAAATATCAAATAAAATCATCCATACCACTTTACTCCATAAAATGGTGGAAAAGGATATGGATTCATGGTTGGGAATTCTCTTTCATTCTTTATGGGCATTCTATACCTCTATGAACACTATCAGACAAGTGACTACATATTCATTAGTTTACGGAACTGAAGTAGTGTTTCCCAATGGAGTCCAGTTTCCCCCATTCTAAATAGATATATGTGGACAACACTAAGATGAGTATAAATAAAAATAGAATATGTATGTGTTAGAATGGATCAATGATAAAATGTTTCGTACACTACAAAACATACAATTTGCTGAAAAATCAGATCTCATGAACCTTCAATAAAAAATTTCTCTTCCACTCATTCATTCAAGGATAACTAGTATTGGATTTAAGAGCCCCAATGATAACATGAATGAAACCTCCAAAGTTATAACCCATGTTAGAAGGGCCATATATCCTACATAAGTCTTATCCCAATGAAGTTTACTCATTGGTCACAATGGATGGGGAACGTGTTATGTACCCCACCAATGCAAGGTATTTTAAAAATTACTTTTCATAATAGTTTGTAAAAATACTAAGTCCTGGAAGGAAGAATTTAAACTACATGATATCCTCTGTCCATAAAGTAAGAATCTAAACTACACAACATCCTAAGTCCTAGGAATAAGACTTTAAGCTTCACAACATCATTCATCGTTATTGAAAGACATTAAACTTCACAAAAGTTGTCCTTATCACATGAAATTAAACTTCACATAGAAAATTACTTCACATACTGTTAACTGCACATGTTCTAGATATTATCCAAATAAAAATTAAGTACTTTCATCCCTATGGGTGAGTCAAATCTACATAGCGAGTCTCCATGTTCAAAAAAATATGTGTGACTTTATTCATGAAATAACAAGATATATAGTGATGCACAAATCTCAAATATTGGGTCCAACCAAAAAAATTAATATATAAAATGACCCTTATGTTTATAGCTCAGACCATCATATATAATGTTCCATTAAATAAGTATGTGTGTCTTGAATTATACAATCACATGATACATAGTGACCCCAAGATCTCAAATCATTTATCCAACAACAACATGAATTGATAAAATACTACCCCTATACATTTTATTGAGACATATGTGGAGTGTTTTTTGTTAAAGAAACACATGTGTGTGGAATCATTCTATCATAAGAAACATAGTGACACTCAAATCTAAAATCCTTGGTCAAGCCACAATATCAATTGAAAAAAGTCTCCCTCTATGTATGGTTCAGACCAATAGGGAATGTATTCCATTCAAGAACTACACGTTGATTGATTCCATCTATCACAAGACATATAATGAGTCCCAGATCCCAAATCATGGGTCTATACACAATATCAATGGAAAAAATGACCATATATATATGGACCATACCTTAATGGAGATTTTTCTATTTAAGTGCAACATGTTGATTGAACCTGGTTATCATGTGATAGCTAGTGATTTCCAGATCATAAGCCTTGGGTAAAACTTCAATATAAATGGAAAAAATGCACCAAACCCCTCTATATATGGGTTAGACCTACTTGGATAGATTTACATTCTAGAACTATGTGTGACTTGATTCCTACTAGATCATGATATATAGTGGCACCTATATCTCAAATCCCAAGTCCAGCCACAATTTCAATTAAAAAATGCCCCCCTCTATGTACGAGTTCGACCTTAGTGGAGAATTTTATGTAAAAGAACTATTCATGGCATGATTCCTAATATCATATCATAGATAATGACACATATGTCTCAAATAGTAGGTCCATCCACAATATAAATGGAAATAATTCCCCCTATGTATATGGGTTATACCTTTCTTGAGTGTTTTCTATTCTAACACTATGTGTGGCTTGATTCTTAATACTATAAGATACATAGTGATTCCTATATTTCCAATCCTATGTCCAGAAACAACATATAGAATGCTAAAAATTCACCCCACCCTACATATGGGATAAACCTATGTACAAAACTATTTTAGAACTACACATGTCTTGACTCCTTCCATCACGTGATACTTAGTGATGCATGGATCCTTTATTCTATGAACATCCACTAATTTTCATCACTCCTAATAATGTTCCTCCATGAGACTCAGATCCATCTATATATTCTACTCCATGATAAATTATAAACAACCCCACACATTCCCTTCCATGCACTATCATGAGGCATAATTGACTTCCTAGTTATTCATTGTTTCTCACACTAAGAATGGATCATGCAAACATAGGGAATGTTTCAATACACTTCAACAAGAATTGCTAAGTCATATCATGGATAGGGGGAAATTTCCTTGTCACGTTATGTTAAACATCACCACAACATCCTTGTTATACGACATTAAACAACATATAAACTTCCTAGATTCATCACATTAAACTACATGAAAAGATGCCTTCATGTCAAACAGATCATCCTTATAATTACTTTGTATTCAAAAATCACATGTATTATCCCTTCATCTAAAAAATGTGTTCAATAGATGATAGTGTAGACATTAGGGTTCTATAACCCATATTTAATGTTACGTTCACCATGAACTAACATCATATCTTCGATATTTGTGTCGAAACCAACTACTTACATGAGTTAATATTAATATCTTGGAAAACCACAAACCATGGGATCCATTTATCTTGGTTCTTACCTATAGAAAATGATATGGAGAATAGATAATGAAAAATAATCTCAATAGGATTCACTGAAAAATTAAAACCAAGACAAAGAGCTTGTTCCTATAGGATGTTTAGTCCCATAGGAGAGTTCCCCTTAAACCCAAGTGTTGTTGTCCAGACATTGTGGAATATGGGATTCCTTCATTATTAATGGTTAGCCTCTACCCACTTGAATCCACTTTTAATTGACTTGTATATTCTTTTTTAATGATTAACACTCAAAATGACACAACAATTCAATAGTATTCAACATCCTATATGTTACTAATATTTTCATCATACCCATTATCAAAGAAATATTATGACATTTCATTCATATACAGTCTCATTATAGGGTTCGTACATATAATTAATACCTAACATTCTTACTTTTTAAAAACCCATTTGGATGATCCCTTTTCAAAAATCATGCTCTAGATATATATCATATGTTTCCCCCACGTCTCAGTGGGATTAAGAATGGTAAATGGTTTTTTTTCCTTCATACTCCATGGCCTATTAGTAAGAATAAAAAATGGTCTAAAATTATACCCGAAATATGAGTGACATGATACTTATTACAAAATGTTACATAATGAAACCTGGATCTCAAATCGTGGTTCATTCATGATGTAAAGGATAAAAATTCCACCTCCTTAGTATATGGGTCAGACCTATGAAAAGGATTCCTTATAATCAAAATTATGTATAGATTGATTCCCATATTATTGGATATTTAGTAATTCGTGGATCCTCTATTATAGGACCATTCATGACATTTCTTATTATTATGATGCTAAACTACATGACATGATATCTTCATGTTGTAAAGATCACCCCATAAATATTATGTACTCTATAATCACAAGTTTTATCCCTTCACCTAGAGATATGTTCAATACACACTGGTGTAGAATTTAGGGTATTCAAACCCTTATTGAATCTTACATTCAAAGTGAACTGAAATCATATCTTTCATATCTAAGTTAATACTAACCAAGTCCTTGTGCTGAAATTCATATATTATAACCCCATTGACTGTGGTCTCACTTTCCCCTAGTTCATCCATAAAAAAACCGGTAATATGGAATAGCTAATTTGAAAGGACCATAATAGTATTTTTTTGGAGAATTAAAAACAATTCCAATTATCTTATGCCTATAGGATGTTGGGATCCAGAGGAGAGTACCTGCTTAAAACCATATGTTATTTTCCTACCCGAATGATGTATGGGTTTCCACCATTATAAATGGTTGACCAATACCCACTAGTTTCCAACTCCATTTAACTCAGATATTCTTTGGTTACAATTTAAATTCCATATAAACCAACTATTCAAGTGGATTCAAATACTCTCTATGATAAAAATATATGCATCTTTCCCATATTCAATTAAATATTATGACATTGTATCCTTATACCCTTCCATTTCAGGTTATGAATATTTTATAAGAACCCAATCACTCTAAGTTAGTAACTACTATCAGTGATACATCATATTTTAATGACATTATACAATATGAAATTTGGTCTATCCTACAAGACGAAAAATTTCTTGGAGTGGGCCATATTATCCCTAAATCTATTCTTACAGTGAATATTTCACCTCCATACCATAATAAGATATGGAAATTACATATCTATATATATGAAGATAATCTAAACAGAGGACCCCTTAGCCGACCCTAATGTCGAGGATCACAAAGCAAAGAAAATAGATTTCCCCTCTCACCTGCATATGAGTCATATCTATATAGAGTAATATTCATAAAAGATCTTATTATGGTATGAATATTACCCTTATAATATGCTTACATAAATTATGGGAAGCCCAACCATAAAAATAGAATATTGTTCTTTTTAAAGAGGGGTGATTAATAAATAATTTCTCTACCTATATATGAGTTATATCTATATACAACTTGCTTTCACATGAGATAAATCTCCACAAGAAGGTCACCATCATATTTATACCAATCAATAATCTTATTCAAGGATAAAAGGTGTTCCCCACATATAAATTTCCTTATATAATGAAAAGTGTACCCAAGGATACCTTAAACAATTCATGTTAGTCCGTACATCATTACCATGTGATTTTAAATGGCAAGGAAGACATCCTTTTCATATGATGTTAAACTACATGACAAATGCAACCCCACAAATTAATGTTAAACTTTCCAAATTATCGTACACTATCACACCTTATAAAATGAACACAATATCCTTACCATGATCATCTAGATATTGGGGTTCATCTTTCATCATTGATAGAACCTCAATCCATAAATCACACTTTGTTTCTTGAGAACTTCGGGTTTCCACAAACCTTTTATGGTCCTTTTAAAGAAATATATATCAGTATGTTTGGCTATATAAGAGGTGGATTTATATAAGTTCTATAAAACCATCAACCAGATTCATCTTGGACCGATATTATGGGCCCTCTTATCCTTATTTTACCTAAAATCTGCATACATCTCATCACCTTAGAGTGATTCACAATCATTTTCTACTTGACATTATCATACCAAAACTCATGATTGGGGAACCTTGATACATGATTTAGAAAACTCTAATATCTTACTCAAAAGTTTTTTGGAGTAATCAAGACCTTGCGAACCCAAATGAAGTTGTTGTGTAACACTACCATCATACCAGTACTGTGTGCATCATGACCTTCAATTGCATCCACTTTGGATAAGGTGGTATTACCTTAAACTTTATTATTTTTTGGTATAAATCATAAGAACCTAAACTTCTAGTTAAACATAAATAAAACTTTTGAGATTAAAAACCCACAAAGAGAATCCTAAGAAAGAGTCATGTATCTTCTTTCTAAACACTTTATCTATAGTGTTTTGGGAAAAAATACAGTGTACATAAAATCTAAAAAAGATTTTCAGGGCCATATTGTGGCATTTTTAAAATCTGAGTCATTCACACTCGACCCCCTAGTTGATGAAAAATTTAATGTAATGATTCATCACATCTTCTTTCCATGATAATGTGCTAAATAAGTGGCGAAATAACTTTAATCATGCTAAAACCCTTCATGAATTGTCTAGTTTATAGAATCCACCTTATTGTATTTTCTTTTTAGGATTAATCCACAAATACCACAAGTTCTCACCCTTCACCTAGAACACCATAGCCATAATTTATTTCTCCATGTTTTCCCCTCTAGAAAATTGGTAATAGGGTTTGGTTGATCAAAAGGGAACCCGCTAGGTTTCACTGCAGAATTGAATATTGAAAAAAGAATGTTCATGGGGGATGTTTGGTTCAATATGAGAGACCCCTGGAAATCTAAAAATCATTTCCATGGATATGTGTAATATCAGATTCCTCTATTATCAATGGTTGACCAATACCCATTGGTTTCCATAATCAGTTAACTCATATATTCCAAGACCATTATTTATAATTCTCATAACTAGAAAATTCAAGCGTATTTGACACACTCGAAGTTTCATCATCGTGTATCATACAATTAATCAATGTAAGAATGTGATATTATATTCATGGACCTTCTGATGGCCCACACCACATGACTTGAAACTGCATGGTAGGGCCTGTTCTTTTCAACATGAAACTAAACTTCCCAAGGGTGCCAAAACCCTCCTTGGATAGCCTTTATACCACTTACAACTTCATCGTTCATATTCTAGGATCTTAAAAAATCATTCATGGCCCATAAAAAAGAGTTAATAAACCTCTACTTGACCTTCCACATAATCCTTATGGTCACATGCATAAGGGACTTTGGCCCACCAACTAGAGGTGTCTTCAACTTCAAGGTAATGACCTCCAATCCTCAGGATCCAAGGAACACTATGGTGGAACTCATCATCATAGGGTGTTTTTTGGTCATCCTCTTTATATCTTACCTATTCTATATTCACCACTTCTAGACTATATACATATGATTTATGCAACCATATTCCAACCGTCCTATTTGACTCGGATTACCTAACATCTTATCTTCCACTAATACCCTTTAAAGAAAGGATGCAGTGTGTTACAAACCTCATGGACAGTCACCCTTCGTGTTTTCTTCAATAATTCAAGGTGTAACAACCATTCATGAACATTACTTATTTAAAAAAAATTAAGAATGAAGGTTATCATAAACCTAGGTGGTCATTCCTTCTTCAAAATACCATTAAGTGTGTAGGGATCTTGAATCCTTCATGAATAAAAATCCTTCAATATTAGTAGACGGTCTAAGCTATAAGATTCACAAATAAAACAATGGACGGTCCATGCTAAAAGACCCAAAACTACCACAAAAAATGCTTCGAGTTAGAAGAACTTGAACCAAAACAGTAAATGGTCTTATCCAGAAGACCCTAAAGTACATCAACAAATTTTTTAAACTAAAATATATTAAACTAAAAAATAGAATATCCAAGACAGAAGACCCTAGTCTACAATAATATATGGTCTGAGAAAAAAGAACCTAAACTAGCGTAATTGATGGTATGAGGTAAAGGAATTTAAATTAAAATAATATATTTTCTAATATAGAAGACCCTAAACTACATCAATAGATTGTCTAAGCTAAAAGACAGTGAACTAAAACAATAGATTGTATGAGAAAAATAACCCTAAAATATAGAAACATATCTTCTGATCCAGAAGTGCCTACATTAGGATAATATATATTTTGAGATAAAATATCCCAAACTAAAAAAATGTATTATTCAAACTAAAAGATCTTAAACAAAAACAATAAATAGTATGATCTAAAAAACAAAAATTATATAAATAAATGATACAAGCTAGAAGTCCTTAAACTAGTGTAATAGATGATCTGATCTAGAAGACCAAAAACTATAGAAATAGATGATCTCATCTAGAATACTCTAAACATTATAAATATATAGTTTGTGTTAGAAGACCATATACTATAGAAATTGATTGTCTGAGCCAGAAGACCCTAAACTAGGTCAATATATGGTTCGATCTAGAAGGCCCAAAAATATAAAAATTGATTTTTGGAGCTAAAATACCTTAATCTATAATAATAATAGAAGGCACATGCTAAATGAATCTAAATATATACAATAGATGATTTGAGCTAAAATACTGTAAACTAGATCAACAAATGGACCATGATAAAATAATCTAAACTATATTAATAGACGGTCTGAGATAGAAGAACCAAAAATATTTAAATATTCTAGTTTGAAAGACCTCAAATATCCAATTTAAGGATATACAAAATATTCCAGGTCAAAAACATGAAAAGGGAATTTGAGGAAAAATTTGACACTCTTCTCTTTGGATATGCACTTTATTTGACCTAATATATTATAAGTACTCATAGAATGGAAAATGCATAAAACTTTTTTAGACAAAACTCCATAAGAGGGAAGCTTGAGAAAAATAGATGTCAGTTCCCAATGAGAATTCCCATTATTAATCTTAATAAAATGTTGTGGAGATATAAAAAAAGTTATAAAAATTATATGGATAATTATTTTTTCCTATAAAAAAACATTTACTCACAAAATCCACTAAATTAGGACGAAATTAGGGAACTCTCCCTCTGGGACATATGTTAACATAAATTACCCTTTTTAGATAAGTAAACCTAGGAAAACCAGTGTAGATAAATCAATGAGAAATATCATTTCAGTATGAATTCATGATAAATTATCAAGTAAAATATGTCATGATTCAAGTGTGCAAATCTTTTATTTTTTGTTTATGTTTTATTAAACAAAGGATGATTATCATTTATTATCCATATGATATTAATTAAATGAAATTCCATGCACAACATTAATGAATGAAATCCTAACAATTACATGTAAGGTCATTGATATATTTTCATTGATAATGTTCATAGTAGGGAGGAATATAAACATTCTGAAGTCTCTCTAAGGTTCCATCAAACAAAAAATTTACTGGGTTATAATAAAATCAGAACACCAGAGTTTTATAAATCATCTAGACTTTGGTGCGAGGCATCAATTGAGTATTAAACTATCATTTATTATATTTCATAAGACACCACCTAATGATGAAGAGTCTTAATATAATAGGATAATTAGTCACCAATTTTATGAGTGGTTTTTAGTAAGGATGATGGAAAAAAATGATGGTATATTTCATGATCTATGATCACTTCTGGTGATGCAATCTATGTAGTCAGGTAATCCATATGGGAACGAAATTGAGAGATATTTTGATTTATCAATTAATGAAAATATAAATATTATCTAAAAAATTTTATTAGAGGAGTCACGTCATCAAAACCATGCACTTACATCTTGTCACTATCAAATTATTTTCGAGCAAAGGTATTCTGTAGTAACATATTATACAATTTATAACAGTTGAAGATTGAAGCTACCATCTCCTGATTGAGTTATAGAAGATATTCCTCTTAGTCATTAATGTTCTTCAAGGGAGTATCAATATTCATTGTGTGGATTTTTTAACCAATTTTCCTCCTTGTAATCACAATTTTTGAAGCATAATGACCAAGACAATGAGGAATATGGATAATGGGTCTCCGTGATATCTCTATAAATCAGTTTATAATCTATCACCAACATCGAAGGGAAAATTTATCAATGAAACCTATATTGATAATTAGAGATTTGTCACTATGGAGAATGAGATTCCTTGGGTTCTCCCTTAAGAATTAAGGAAACTCCATTACTACCACAAATAAGTGGATTAGGGAAGCATATGGATTTTCTACTTGATAGACCAGTAAATTCAATGTACCACTTGATTAGGCTTCCACCTAAGCTTAGGAATAGTTGGGAGATAGTCATATAAGAGAATCACTAGAAAAAAGAATGATTTTAGCATTTTTATCCTCATGTGACAACATAATAAAAAATTAGAAAATGATCCTTGGATCTCATTCTCCCCACACACCAGTTAATGGGAGAGGATAACCCATATAAATAAAAAAATCTATTAAGAAATTTGGTAAGTGGTAAATAGATTGTATATAATTAGATTATGTATATGAGAAGTATGAAACCCAACCCAGAGAGATAATATTTATGACCTCTCGATGAGAGATCAACTTATTTTATAAAAAAGTATCCCAATCGGTGCAGCATATGGAATGAAGATGAAATGGTCACGCCATATCAACATATCAATAACATCATTATAAATTAATGGTAACACCTAGACCCCAAAAACAACAAACATAAATGGAAGGAAAAAAGCATGATAGATATCTATAGTGTTCTTAAATTTTCCACACTTGAAATGCTCTTCTTTATGATAACATAATAATTGAAAAGGGATTCCAATATGTTAAGAGGTTTTTACTTGTTATATATGACCAATAAGATGATAAATGTGGGAAAGATTTAGCATGAATAGATTAATAGGATACCCCTCTACTAATAAGTATTGTATCACCAAAGCTCCTACTTGAATGTCGAAGCAAGAATCCATGGTCAGGAAAATCCATCCATTAAAAATTATGACTAAAACCCCTAATAAAAAAAGGCTTTGATATACCTCTATTATCACCTAGTATACCCTTGATGCATACTCCCCAGCTTTATAAATCTCTAAATAATATCTTTAATTATTTCGAACATGTTGAAAAGTAAGTCAATAAAGGAGTATAGTGGTTGGAAAAGTCCCTCTATGATGATGGTATATGTTGATATAATCCATGAAAAAAATATACAAGAATAGGTTTGGGTCCTTATTTAAGTTCTCCTTCGCAATGGTGAGAATGTACCATGCCATGTTTTGAGTCTGTGGAAGTCCATCCCAAAAATCCACAGCAAGAAGAAATTCATCATACATCTCCCCAAGAGGAGGTATTTATTCCAAATTTTAAATATCAAAGATTTTAATCCCAACATTTCCATGATATTGATGAAAGAAGTTAGTGATGGGACCACAATGCCTAATTATCTCTCATAGGAGTTCTGATTTATGGTAATCAAGAAACTGAGAGGTCCATGTCACCTCATAAAGATGAATATAGGGTAACTGATTGGATAATTTTAAGAAACTCTACCTAACTGAGAACAACCATGCCCACTCGTTAGAGAAGTTACATCTAAGTTTCATGTCCTAATTCGATCGCCAAAATATCTATAGTTATTCAAATTGGATAAAAATAATGTCTGAGTAACTCTATGAAATTGGTTGCTGGGTGAAATAAAAATCATGAGGACCCAAAAGATTATAGATAACGTATAGGATAGTTCATGGAGTGGTTCCATTACCATTTGATTCTCTTCCAATATTTTCAATTTAATGCAATTGAGAGAAGGAAAAAACCAGTGAGAAAAAATAATATAGTCAGGAAAAGGAATGGAAGTATTACAAAGGATACCAAATCCATAAAGGTTTAGACTAGCAAATAGAGGGTAGTTCTGAAGTTCACTCAAGAAAATCCCCCAAAAAGCTATTTTTCATAGAATTATTGATATTAAGGTTATAAATTAGGATTCTTGGGAATGATATCCATCCAGCTGACAGCATAGAATATTTATGTGAATTGGATGGTATCTATATAATATTATGTAGCATACATGAGAGGAAAAACCATCATGAAAGGGTGGATTAGTTAAAAGAAATGTGTATCATGGGTAGTATAATAAAAATTGTGTGACCCATATAAGAATTCATGATCTCGTGACATGTTGACAGTCTCATTGATCACATGACATGTGTGACACCTCAAGATTGTGTGGTCTCCTTTTGAGCCTCACAATCTCATGATCATATGGAGGTCATATGAGTGGAGAAATGATCAGGATATCACATGAAAAAATCTCCATTATATATTAATCTTCTTTTATTTGAATCCCTTATGAAAAGACCTCATGTTCATGTAAACTGCTACCAAGAAAGTTCCTTTGATCGGGTGAAATGTCAACTGACAGACGTCTGACAATCACCCAAATACCCTTAAAAGGTAAATTCTAAAAAATGTAAAATCTTATTGGGATGAATATTAAATTTATTTTCATATCAAGGGCTCATAAAAATCATGGGATCATCTAAACGATATTGCGAGATCCATAGCAGTGTGTCAGTTAAGAAAAGTGAAGTTTACTGGATATATCAACTATATCTTATGAAGGATTTTAGACCTATCCATTTGACCATATGATACCCTGATAGACAACTGATTAGAGAATTCTATAGTTGTAAAAAAAATGAAATATTAAAAAATATGACGCCTTATATGAAGGAGAGTTACATTTTTTCATGTGAAGGACCTCAGATGAGAGGACTTTATCTCGTGAAGGGACCTTGAAATGTATCACATGATTCGCCAAAATCCCCTTTGACATGATTACTGATATCGAGATGACTCCCTGAAATGTCAGCCATATCTAGAGAAAGCTCGTTGATATATATAAAAGATTATTTGAAATCCATTTGTTATGAAATGGTTTGACTAAATATGGTGAGGATGGAGTGATCTCATGGTCACTTTTTGTTATGCGAAAAAATGATGACTCTAGGAATGAACTGTGGTAGGTTCATGTGAAGCGTGTGATGTGATGCTCCCACCACCAACTCAAGACCATGTCACTGATATAAGATCTGTGTGAAACAATGTAGATTTAGGGTGGAGAAGCTTATAAATTCCTCCCCCTCATCATAAAAAAACACACTATAGAATATAAGGTATAATACACTTGTCAATGTTGGAATGCTCGCAATTTCAAGAGTCTAACACCAGTTAAACCCAATTATAAACCTAAGGGTAACATTGATTGTATATAAAATTCTTGTGATCACCCTATTGATCACATCAAAGATTAATGGTGTGTATTATTGATCATTAAAAGGACCTTCCAAATGTCAAATTATCCACGTGAGATCCCAATAGGCCATTCCTAATGAGCATTGAGGCATTTATGTGATAAATTCTGAAAAACATAGAATCTTGATATGAATAAATAAATTCTAATTTTCATGAAATGAGATCATTTTCTGTGAATGATCTATTCATTAGTTTTACAGTAGTATCCGAACATGTCATCTATGTCATACGACAACACCCAGACATGTGAACCAAGTCATGCGACAACCCACTAATATATGAACAATGTCCTGATACGACACCCATAAATGTCATCGAAGAAAAACAATGACACCTAGATATGTCATCCAAGTCATGTGATAGTATACTAACATGTCAATAAAGTCATGTTATAGCCCTCTGACATATTATCCAAGACACACAAAGTCCTCCATACATATCATCCAAGTCACGCATAGTCATCCATACATATCATCCATTTCATGTGAAGTCCTTCATAAATATAATCCTTGATCATATGACATCCTTGGATGTGTTTGTTTCAATCACATGGAGATATAAATGCCTAATCATAATAGTAGTATCATTGAGAGGGGGAGGGGTAAATCTATGATATTTTTTTAGGTATCTTTCTTAAGAAACAACATTCACCTCTAGTTAAATATTTCTATCCCAGTTGAAACAAAATAAAACACAAATCTATAAAAACATAAGTATTTATAAAAATTATTGTTCTAGATAAATTTATATTTCCTTGGTATTGTTTGTGAATGATCCAATACCCCACAATCCACTAGAAAACAATCTTTTTGTGTGGAATATAATGAGTTTGATAAACCCTTACACTCATGTAGAACTATGTAGACAATCTAATAGTGTGTGTGTGTGTGTGCTTATTCTATCACAAATGACACAATAAATTTTTGAGACAAACATGTTACAATTTTTCTTGATCAAATTTCCCAAATATGTACTCTATAATAATTCCTCACTTTCTTACCAAGAAAAAGGTAATAACCTCTTAGATGTCGTAATGATACACAATTTGATTCCCTTGTCTATCAATATGGAAAAATAATTCTGTTAGAATACTGATGATATGATTCTGAAACACTTATAGTCTGAGTCTAGATATTTTAGATTGATTTCTTAATCTAATTCCCATGTTTGATTGTTCAATGCGAAAAATGAAACTTTGACAGAATACTACTTGAAACAAATATGAACTTCTTCATCATTAGTATGGAAATATCAATACAATATTCCCAACCATATTATCCAGCATAATATGATGACCATAGAAATATGATGATCAACTGAATATGATAAATGGTTGAATACAATGATCATATGAATATGTTTCAAACTTGTCACTTATTCTTTCGCTTATGTCAGGCATAACTTCTTCAGTAAAGAAAATCCAGAAACATCCTCTCTGTAAAAAATTCTCTAGTGCTCTTCCTTCTCTCTGCCACTCACGAATGGTATATTAGTTAGAAATTATGAATTAATCTCTCTTTTATACTCACCCCAAATTTGGTTTGGATTTGGTTCTTGAAAATATGCCCACTAATTTTTTTTACCTAAATCATAAAATTCCCTTGAATTTTGGGTGCATCTTGTCTTTGTCAATGCTTCTCAAATATTCTCATTTGATCTCAAACCTTATCAAATATTCTCATAACATCATCTATGCTTCAAAAATTCTTTACAAATATTAGTTTGATTTTGATTCTCCAGTACAATTTCCTAATCCAATTTCTTCATTATGAAGCTTCGTACCAATTTCATGTATAAAGAAATAGATTGATTTGATCTTCTCAGCATACATCATTCTGATTATGTTTCTTAATTTTTATTTCTTGATAATATTTCTTCATTACATTGGTCTGTACCAAATTTTAGAAGAAAAAAATATGATTCCTTGAACTGACTCCCTTTAGGATTTCTTCATTATGATAGAGAAAATAGATTCTTTTAAACTTCTTAACCTACTTATAATTATTCTATTATTCATAATGGTAAATTACTATCAACTCTAATAAAATAGCTCTTGAACAAACTGATGAAATAAATTAAAAAAAAATCATAGGTATTTTGTATATTATGAATATGATACCAATTATTCTTCAACAAAAACAATTTTATCTCTCATGAATATGATGACATAATGAATCAAATTGATCGATATTTGTGGCTCCTTCCTTTTCTGAATATGATTCCCATCAGCATCTTTCTCAATGGATTTAAATCATTCAGATTTTGGTTTGACTAAAAAAATACCTTTGTTATGATCATCATATTCATCTTTTAAATAAATATATATTTAGTAATATCATTATGATGATCTTGAAACCAGAAATCATCGACTTCGCCAAATTTTATCTTCTTAAATCTTTCAAAATGTATCACGACTTTCTACATGATATTGAATACCATGAAGATTAGTTTTAACAACATATGAATTACCAAGGAATGTAGTGTAACTTCCCAATCATCCATAAAAAACTTTCGTTCCTATTCAATAGAAGAAAATTGGCCCTAATACAATTTACATCACATTTTCTCCCACAGTCTTTCTTTAAGCTTGAATAACATGTTTTATAAAATAATTATGTTTTATGAGAACTCCAAGATTAGAAAATCACCCTCAAATTTTCAATGGATCCATGAAGGCTCCAAAAATCATTATGATCATATTTTCCTTGATCAAACCTAAGGTGGATCTAATGATCTGTTTCCTTCAAAAAACCATCACCTGAATATTATGGACTTTCTTATGTACTTTGAGTCAGAATTTATAAATATAGTGAATTACTGAGTAGGATAAATTATTGATTAAATTTTTTTAGTCAGATCACTATCTATTACAAATTAAATTTATTTCCTTTCTTCCTTGGTAGAAAAACCAACCACTAGCCATCTTATTCTGGATTATGGTGGTGAATCCGATTTCCATGAGCTTCTAAAATTATATAAACATCCCAATACGATGGATCATATTGACTCATCAAAATTTTCTAGATCTGATTGATAACTTTCTTTAATTAATATTTCCATCCATCATCTTCTCAATATAATTTATTTCTTCAACATAATCAACACACTGATCAATTGACAGCAAATATAACCAAAACACAATATTGGAATGATAATCTCCCACTTTTTGTTTTTTTTAATACCCACTTCAACCACTTCAACCACTTCTAAATAAATAAGTGGTATTGTTTTCTTTTCTCACTTTTTCTTCTACCCATTTGTTTTATCCTCTCCCTATTTCTTTTCTCTACCCCATTATCTTTACTATCCCCCTTATCAACCGTCAAATTTAAAGGGTCCATCATGATACTTTTCTCCTTTATTGACAAATGATATCATTTCTAGGGGTTGGAACTTTTCTTCAACATAGGTATCACATGTGTTTCATAACAAAGATCCTTTACCTAAACAACACTAAGTATACGTGGGTGAACCCAAAGTAGGAAACAAGAATGAATAATCATGGTTTTCAATGTTGTACATTATAAAACTTTCATGTAATAACCTTTTCATGTTGCTTTCATCATTCACATGATTGAAAAAATCCATAAAAGATTTTTTTTAAGATAAAGGTATCCTTATCCCATATCAACAAACATATTAGAAATTTCAGGTGTATAAAAACACATCTTTTCCAAAAAAACATATTTTTCATAACCTCATTAATTTCTTTTTCATGAATAGTAAAAGACTCATACCAAAGCTTCCTTATTTCAAATCCCTCAATTCCCTAAAAGCTAGTACAAATATAAAAATTTTGGGAATAAGGAGGAACATTAGTTGTTTCTCAGAATAAATAATCAGATTAAGAGTCATATCTCAGTCTTGTCCTTTTCTTCTTCATCATAAATTTTTCATTGGATGTATTTTCTTACTTATATTCATTATTATCATATTCTATAACAAGTTTGTTTCCAATTTTAGACTCTTCTAATAAGGATGTTGGCTTTTTTTTAACATTAGTAATATTTTTGTTACAATCAGTTAATAACATTTTATTTATCACTATATGTTGTTCTCAAAATATATTTGAACCATTTTTTATATCCTTACCTTCTAGATCATATCTATTTTATATTGACAGCATTTTTTCAAATTTTTTTTGAATCTTTAGAAGTATGTTTCTTAAATCCTCTTTCAACAAAGTTTTTTCTTCCTCTATGTTCTTAGCTAAGTAAACATTTTCTGGCCAGATAACTAAGAACTCTTTATTGTTGGACTCAACATATCTATTTTTCTTAACTTCCAAAACATTTGAATTCTAATAATTTTTCATAAAATTTGGTTGTGCGGGTAATAAAACCAGACATCCTTAATAAATATTATCATGTTTCTCATATGTTTCACAAAAAGATTCCAGAGGATGGGACCGATTTTCAATTTTCACACCAACCTTCTCAGGTTTATTCTAAATATACTTCTAATACTTATTACCTTAAGGGGATTGACTCCCCCCAAACATTACCTTTGAATATTTTTAGGATTTTTGTAATATTGTTTATTGAACCATCACATTCAAGCTATATTTTTAAAACCACCACAATTCCAACAGTATCCATAGAAAGAGTATTTTCTTCTGTAAATTAAATTCTAATAGGAGTTTTCAATATGTTTCACAGAAACATTCCCAATGGAACATTATTGATCACCAAATTTTTAGTTTTTAATCATAACCTACTTCTTCATCTTGGTTTTCCTTTCTTCCATATCTAAACTAGAAGTAGTAGAATATTTTTTATATTAACAATTTTTAAAAACATAAGAATTTTCAACTTTTTTAATATTTCCCCATATATAACCTTCCAATATTTCTTCTTTTCATAAATAATTAAATATTTTTTCTCAACTGTTTAATTGAACTTTTATTGATCCTTCTCAATTTTATCCTTATGAGAACATTCACCAATACAAGTGATAAAGTTTTTGAAACTTGTACCTTTCTATTCAGCATTAGAATGTTTTTGTTGAAAATGTTCAAACTCTACTTCTTTTGACATTGACTTCACTTCTAGATGTTTCTTAAAATTCATTTATTCCTCAAGATATTTCTTCAAATCATTAATCTCTTCAGTCATCTTGAATTTCTCATCAGGAATACATTATTGATTTTTTGTTGAAGAGTTTTCACATTTCAACTCTCATATCTCTTCTTAATCTCTCGCAATATTCCTTATAAATTCTTTAAATTCTTCTTTATGATGATATTTTAATTTATTTTATTCATAATCATATTAGTTACTTTCATATTATTCATTGTAAACTTTTGAAACAAAAGTATTTTCTCCATCATTATGAGTGTTTTTTTGGATTCAGCTTCACTATTTTTTTAGAATAATATCCTTCCCTATTAGTAATAATTCCCTCATAAAATCTTGTAATATATGTGTTTTATTTAGAATATTTTGAAAATTATTCACTTTAATCATCCTTAGATAAAAAAACTTCTCTTTTTGGATTTAGAGAACTTCTTATCATTCCTCATGGAATATGATTTTTCTTTGTGGACCTTCTTCTTCCAAGACCTTCTTGGATTTCTTTCTTCTTAATAACTCTTTTCTACATCACTTTCTTCATCATAACCTATTTGGGTCAAGTTAGGAATACTATTCCCAATGGATCAACAATCAAAAAACTTTAAGGGAAGATTACCTTTATACCTTCTTGTACCTATTTTAATATTTTCTAAAAATAGGGAAAAAATTCATCAAATTTTTACAAACCTCATTTTTTGAGTTACAGTCAAAAATATTATCTTCCTCATGAACACTACCAAACTTTTATTTCATTAAGTCTTTGAAATACATTTCCCTATCATATTTTTATTTTCCCTTCATAAATTTTTCCCTTATCATATCATGTGTGATCAGAGTATAATGAAAATAATCCAGAGATAATGTATCAGGATATCTATCTTCCAGAAAAGAAAATTTAGAATCAATCTTATCGAGATTAATTTTCATGATCTTTTCAACAATAGTATAAACTTTTAACCTTTTACCAGTACCACTTATAGTTCTAAAAATTTCAATTACTGTGTTAAAAAATTCACCAACATATTCATACTCACTCATCTTCAGATCTCCATACTTCAATCTCTAGATTTGTAACTTTTCCTTTATCACTTTTGTATTTTATTCTTAGATGTTGTTCAGCTTATCTTATATACTTTTGGAAGTGTCAACTCCTTTTAATCTCAGAAACTCACTTTTAGAAATTGATACGAGTAAATATTTCTTAGCTCTTCTCTCATTTTCAATATTTTCATTATCACCATTTGTGAGAGGAGTATTCTCAATATGAGAACAAAAACCATCTATAACATATTTTAAAATATAATACCCAAGAGACATAAGATATTAAGGAATTATTAGTTCATAGATATGATAATTCCTATCATTTATGATTTGAATCCCCTTACAATTCACACAACTCAAATTATCGGTCACAATTAATTCTTCACAACTTTTTCAGTGAATAAAAGAAGGAATCCTTCAACTCTGATACCAGTTATATGTATCTAGGTTGGATAGTAGTATCATAGGGAATGGGAGGGGTGAATTAGTGATATCTTTTTCTTTTATGGTTTTTCTTAAGAAACATCATTCGACACCTATTAAAGATTTATTTTCCTTTTAAAAATAATCAAACACACATCCAAAGGAACCGAAGTATTTACAAGGTTTATTATTCAACAAAAATATATATGTCCTTAGAATGGTTTTGAAATGATCCAATACCACACAATACACTAGAAAATAATTATTTTGTGTGTAATACAATGAGTATGATAAATCCTTACACTCATATAGAAAATTTTAACTTATACAATTGTGAATGTTCTTCTTCAAGCACATATGATGCAATAGGATTTTTTTTAATAATCATGATATGATGACCCTTGATCAATATTTTGAAATATGTTCTTTATAAAATTACATCACTTTCTTACCCAAAGGATGATATGAACTTCCTAGACTTTATAATGATACCCAGTTGGTTCCCCATTTGGATTCCAAATCTGATTTTCTCAATACGAAAAAATTATTCTATTAGAATACTAATGAGATAATTCTTAACCACTTCTAATCTGAGTCTGGAAATTTCAGTCTAATTCCCCAATATGATTCACAAGTCTGATTTTTCATCAAGGAAAATGTAAATTTGAAAGAATACTACTTGAAAGAATTAAAAAATTCACCTTCCTCAGTCTTGAAATCTCAATATTATTTTCTGACTCTGATTATATAGCTTAATTAGATGTCCAACTAAATACGATAATCAACAAAATATGGTAATCAGTTGAATAAAATTATTAGCTAAATATATTAGAATTTTGTCTCTTCTCCTATCCATTATGTATAGCATGAATTCATCAAGGTTGAAAACCCAGAAACTTCCTCCCTCTATAATTTTTTTTAGTTCTCTACCTTCTATCTACAACTCATGAACATTACCTTAGTCAGAAAATACAAATTACTTTACCTTTTATACTAACCAAAAATGTAGTTTGGGTGGGTTTCTTGAAATGTTTCCTACTTAACCAAATTTACATGAATCATAAATTTTCCTTAAATTTGGGGTTCATGTTTAATTTTTCAATGCTTCAAAATTCTTATCATTTCTTATCGATCCTTATTTAATATTATCACAACTTTAGCTCTACTTTAGTCATTACAAAAAACATCAGTCTGATTCTGATTCTCTGCTCAGATTGCATGATCTGATATCATCTTTACAATGATATATACCAATTGAATTTACTAAGAAAAATACATATTTGATCTTCTTATCAATCCTCAATCTGATTATGTTTCTCCATTATGATTTCCCGATACGGTTTCTTCATTATATCACACTTCCCCATATGTATTAAGAAAAGAATATGATTCTCTAAACCAACTCCCAATTTAATTTAGTCATTATGATGGAGATATCATATCTTTTCAAACTTCTTCAACTTATAAAATTTATTTTCTCTTTAGAAAGATAAATCAATATCCACTCAAATATGATGGATCTTGACCTAACTAATGAAATAACATGAAAAAATAGAGTTCTTATTTCTCTTCTGAATACGATATAAATGATTCTTCTTGCACGATCAATTCTATCTCTAATAAATATGATGACATAAAAATTAAGATTTATCATTATTAGTGGATACCTTATTTTTTGAATATGATTCTCATCAACTAATTTCACTATGAATTTAAATCATTTTCCTATCTTTCAAACAAAAATGCAGCACCTTTGTTATGATCATCCATCTCATAGTTTAAACAAGTATGCATCTGGTAATATCACTGTGATGATACTAAGACCGGAAATCTTAAGCTTCACCAACTTTCAACTTCTTCAATCATTTAGAAAGTATCACTACTTTCTTCATGATATTGAATATGTTGATCTTTATATTTATCGTCATCTTACTGAACAAGGAAGGTATTGTAAATTTCCTATCTTCCATCACCATTTCTCATTCCTATTTAGGAATAATACATTGTTATGAATACAATTGATCACATATTCTCTACCCCTTATATTAATCAATCATTTATCACAAGTTTTACTAAATAATTATGATTTATGATGACACCAATATTAGAAAATCATCATCATATTTACAAAAGATACAAACTAACACCAAAACTCATTACGATCAAATTTCCCTTGATTGAAAACCACATGGATCCAATGATCCTTGTCTTCTAGGAAATAACTTGTGGATATGATGGAATACCAATCAAAAAAAAAAATTTGCTGTAAAACCGATCCATAAAAAATTATTCCCGATTACGATGGTGAATATGATATCCAACAGCTTATGAATTTTATCAAAATATGAATTTGATGGATCATATTGACTCATCCAGATGTTTTGGATCCGATTGAAAACATTTTTTAATATGGATTTACATCTATAATATTCTAAATATAATTTATTTCTTCAACATAATCAACATACTAATACATTGATAATAAAGAAATCCAAAAAACAACTTTGACCTAATAGAAGACTCTTCAGACAAGTCTTTAGATTCACATGACATCCCTTCAGACATGTTAGCCAGATCATGAAGCATCCCACTGACATGTCATCCTTGACCACATGAATGTCACTGAACATGTCTTCTTTCATCATCTGAATAATCCTAGGACATGTCATCTTTTTCATAAAACACTTAGGACATGTCAAGTATACAACAAGGTCATGCCTTGAAGACATCCATCACATGTCATCCATGTCTATAAGACACCTCAGGTGTAACAACCCGCACTTATTTCATACATAATCTTGAATTTATTCAAGAAAACACTTCCTTTTACATTGAGGATCTTTTTAAGTTTAGAGATTTAGAGAAATAAGATAAATCATTCATAACATTACACATTTTTACATAGTGGATACCATAAAATCAGTTTCCATTTTCCTCAGAATATAAAACATTAAAACTTTAAACAAGACTCCTTGACAATTCTTCAACATTTAACATGTATTCCTTCCTTGTATTACTCATCCATTAACCTGTGAAAAATTATTTAAAAACTTGGGATGAGCACAAAAGCTCAGTAAGGTATGAAAAAGAAGGAAAAATCACATTAGCCCATGAATACGCATGACGTATGAAAACATTTTCAAAAGACATGCTTTCCACCCATAAATACTTACTTTGTGTAACATGAGATTTACAAAAGATCCACACCAAACATAATTAAAATCACAGAGGTATCTTGGGGCATTACTTACATAATCTTGTAACCATCTTGGCTACCTTAAAATTTGTAACCCTCACGGCTACCATACTTTGTGTAACCATCACAGTTACACGTGGAGTAACCATACAGCCGACCTCCAACTTACTCATACCCAATGCATTAGAGGGAAATATAGGTCCCACCCTTCATCATAAACAATTCCCAATAACCAAAAAATTATCATACAATATAAATAATAGCATAAAAACATTGCTTTTGAATCTTGTAAAACAGAATTTTAAAAAGGGGATTTTAGAAGAAAAGTCCCTTATAAACATCATATACTTGAATTGAGACTTAATAGAGTGGATGGAATATGTATATACCCTATAAACACACATAATTAAACATAATATAGACATAAACCATTACACAAACAATTTAAATAGCACATAAATAATAAAGTAGACGATTAACCCAAAGAATGGAAATCGGGTTAAGAATTCCCTTACCTTGGGCTTGTCTTACTTAAAAATTATTTAAACCTCCTGTATAATGGTTAAAATAGTGTTATTAGTATTTTAAAGAAACATGTTCATGTTTATAACATCTTATATGGTCATTTCATAACCTCATTTCACCCCTTAATTGTTAGTATTTTGTTCCTTGCATTATTTTGGGAGAGTTCTTTTGTGATTTTCACAATCGGTTCATGATGAATTGTTCTTGTTGATTGGAAGTGAAACTCCAGAATTGGAATGGAGTAGTTTTTAAATATTTTCAGTACCATAAATTAAACCATTTATCACTTTTATTCTTTATATGATGATGATTTATAAGTTAAAACATTAATTATGTTCGTTTAGATCATTTAAGTGGTTCTTTGATAATTACAACCTCATTTAGTCTTATAAATTTGAATCGTGAGTACAAAAGAATTCCAGAACCTTATGTGAGTCATAAAACATATATTATAACCTGGTTCAACCATATAAATGGTTTCATGACCAGATTGAAGGTAGAAATGGAAGAAGAGAACATGTCGTTTTTGAAGGTAATAAATTAAACACCTCATGAACAACGTTCTCTTTAATAAAATAAATGGAAGAGGGAAAGGGTGTGGGGTGATATAATATAACATTAGAATAATAATATTAAAGTATATATATAATACTGTACTTACAGAACAATTTGGATGAAGATAGGTAGGGAGAGATCAAGAAAGGAACTTGAACTTGAAAGGAAATTAAAGGAGAAGAGAAAGAAAAATTACCTTTAGAATCCTCCTCTTGAGATCCTTTTTAAGGAAGCTAGGCTTGGTCTTTTGATGAGACCAGAAGCTTTTGGACGTGGGGGATGAGCTAGGGAAGGTGTTTGGGCAGAGTTTAGAGAAGTCTTGGAGCTTGAGAGGTGTGAGGAAAAGAGGGAGTGAAGGGTGACTTTTATAGTGGAGGGGAGAGGGGTTTCCTTAATATAAAATTGATTAGTTTATTAATTTCACCGAAGACCAGGAATATTGAGTCTTGGATGACCAATAATAGTAATTTTATAATGTAATCCCGAACCAAGTGGGATTACATCATCAGAACATCATCGGTGACTCAATTAATACATTATTTAGCATTTATTGTGAAATATCGGATTCCACTATTCATAAGAAATTAAAGTATCTCAGAAAAATATCAAAAATTTACCTCAACCATTTTTCAACGTGTAGAATCCAAAAAAGAATTCCATTTTTCAAAAATAAATTTCTAAATATTATTAATTTAATAATTAATAAAAATCATAATTTACTTAAAAAAACAGTTTTTAAGATTAAAACTGAATTTATAGTTCTTTCAAAAATTAAATAAGGTCTTATAAAATTATCTAAAAACTATTAGACATTGATTCAATAATTTATGAATACATTATAGGAAAATTTTAAATTAATTAATTAATTATAATTAATTATTTATGACTTATAAAATACCAAAAACGTTTACTAAGGTCAAAATGTCACTTTCTAAGATGTCTAAATTTTATTTTATTATTCATAGGTAATGTTACTCTTATTTACTATTCATAAGGGTCATATTACTATTCATAAGGGTAGGTTACTATTCATAAGGGTAGGTTACTATTCACCAAAAAAACAAGTTTGTTTCATCAGACTCTAAATAACATACTGAACACAATTGTAGATGATAGTTTCTTGAAATTCAAAACATGGAGAAATAAAATTATGTTTAAAGGATACTTATAGATATATACCTTAAAAAAAATTTCAAGCATTTTCAATTTATTTTTTGAAAACCTTGGGATGTTACATTATCCCCACCTTCTTGAAATTGCGTCCTCGCAATTTTATTTACTTATTAAACAACTGAGGGTATTTTTCCCTCATAGCCTTTTCAGACTCCCATGTTGCTTCTTCAACCATGTGGTTTCTCCACAAAACCTTTACCTGGTGGATTTCCTTATTCCGTAATACCAGTTCTCTTCGATCAAAAATCTGAACTGGTTTTTCTTCATAGGAAAGGTTCTCTGCCAGCTGAACTGCTTCCGGCCTCAAGACATGTGGTGAATCTGGAACATAATTTCTCAACATCGAAACATGAAAAACATCGTGTACCTGAAATAAGCTCGGAGGCAAATCTACGCGGTATGCAACTGTTCCAATTTTATCCAAGATTTGAAAAGGACCGATGAACCGTGGACTTAGTTTCCCTTTCTTACCAAAACACATCACACTTTTCCAAGGAGAGATTTTAAGAAAAACATGGTCACCTACCTTGAAAGAGAAGTCTTTCCTTCTGTTATCTGCATAACTTTTCTGCCTACTCTGAGCTGTCCTCATGTGTTGCTGGATCACCCTCACTTTCTCAGCCACTTCTTCTACTAATTCTGGCCCCATCAACTTTCTTTCACCGACTTCATCCCAAAACGTAGGAGTCCGACACCGCTTTCCATACAAGGCCTCAAAAGGTGCCATCTGAATACTGGAATGAAAACTGTTATTATAAGAAAACTCAACTAATGAAAGATGCTGATCCCAACTTCCCTGATAGTCCATTGAACAAGATCGAAGCATATCCTCCAAAGTTTGAATCGTTCGTTCTGACTACCCATCTGATTGAGGATGAAAAGCTGTACTGAAATTCAACTCTGTACCCAAAGACTTCTGAAGTCCCTTCCAAAATTTAGAAGTGAACCTGGGATCTCAGTTAGACACAATGGAAAGAGGAACTCCATGTAACCTGACAATCTCGTTGAGGTACAATCGAGAAAGTTGATCTAATGTCATTGTATCTCGAATAGAAAGAAAATGAGCAGACTTTGTCAGCCGATCAACAATAACACATATCGCATTGTTACCTCGAGAAGTTTTTGGTAGTCCCACCACAAAATCCATGGATATATTCTCCCATTTCCATTCTGGCACTGGAAAAGGTTGAAGCATCCCCTTCGGTAACTGTCGCTCTACTTTAACCTGCTGACATGTCAAACATTTCATTGTAAAATCAGCAATATCTCTTTTCATCCCATTCCACCAGTAATACTCTCGAAGGTCTCTGTACATCTTAGTACTTCCAGGATGAACAGAAAATGGAGAACTATGAGCTTCACACAACAATTCTTTCTTCAGCTGGGAATCACAAGGCACACACAACCTTTTTCCAAATCTTAAAACACAATCTTTATCAAGATTAAATTTTGGAAACTTACCCATTTTAACCAATTCTACCTTTTTCTGTAGCTCACGGTCTTCCCTTTGCGCTTTCATAATTCTATCTGACAATGAAGGCTGCACTGAAACCTGAAACAAAATAGATATATTCCCTGCAGCAACAACTTCTAAGATAAAATTAATCAAATCATTAATCAAGGGATCATGTTCCAATCGAAGCATGGTTAATGATGCATGATTTTTCCGACTTAAGGCATCTGCTACTTTGTTTGCTTTTCCAGGATGGTAATTGATCGTGCAGTCATAATCCTTTATCAGTTCTAGCCATCTTCTCTGCCTCATGTTTAATTACTTCTGAGTGAATATATACTTAAGACTTTTATGGTCAGTATATATTTGGAATTTGGTTCCGTATAGATGATGCCTCCATATTTTCAAAGCAAAAACCACAGCTGCCAGCTCCAAATCATGTGTGGGATAATTTAGCTCATGAGGTTTAAGTTGTATTGAAGCATAGGCAATTACCTGATCATTCTGCATCAAAACACAACCAAGTCCCTTCAAAGAATCATCACTGTACATGACAAACTCACTATTCCGAGAAGGTAAGGCCAAAACTGGAGCATTCACCAATCTCATCTTTAGTTCCTGAAAACAAACATCACATTCCTCTGTCCAAACAAATTTAACCCATTTCTGTGTTAACTTAGTTATTGGGCTAGATAACCGTGCAAAGTTCTTAACAAACCGTCGGTAATAACTTGCTAAGCCCAGAAAACTACGAATCTTTGTAACATTTGTGGGTCTTGGCCATTCATCAACTACTTTTGTTTTGGCAGGATCAACTGTTATTCCATCATTATTTACAATGTTCCCAAGAAAATAAATTTGTTGCAACCAAAAATCACACTTGATGAATTTTCCATATAGTTTCTTTTCTTTTAAAGTTTGTAAAACAACCCTTAGATGTTTTTCATGCTCCTCTTTATTTTTAGAAAAAACTAGAATGTCATCAATAAATACAACCACAAACTTATCCACGAACTCATGGAATACTCTATTCATAAGATTCATGAATACAACATCTGCATTAGTTAACCCAAATGGCATAACAACAAATTCATATTGCCCATATCTAGTACGAAAGGCTGTTTTCGGAATGTCATCCTCCTTCACCTTCAGCTGATGGTATCCAGATCTCAAGTCAATATTAGAAAAGTACTGAGCTCCCTGGATCTGATCAAACAAGTCATCAATATGAGGCAAAGGATACTTGTTTTTAACAGTGATGTTATTCAAATCTCTATAATCAATGCAAAGTCTCATGGAACGATCTTTCTTTTTAACAAACAAAACAGGGGCTCCCCATGGTGAAGTACTGGGACGAATGAATCCTTTGACAAGAAAATCCTGCAACTGATTTTTCAATTCATGAAGTTCTATTGGAGCCATACGATATGGGGGTTTTGAAATTGGCTTAGCATCAGGAACTAAATCAATTGTGAATTCGACTTCTCATTCAGGTATGACACTGGGTAACTCCTCAGAAAAAACATCAAGGTATTCATTTACTAGTAGCACATCATTAATTTGAATAGTTCCCTTGTTTTCAACAATATGAGAAAGATAACTTTCACTTCCATATTTCAGTAGTTTCTCAACTTCCTGATATGTTATCAATTTTATGGGTTCATTCTTGTATAAAAACTGAAACTCTTTCTGAAAAACAACTTCTTTATCTCTACAGTCAATCTTAGCATGATAATCAGAAAGCCAGTCCATCCCCAGAATAACATCAAACTTGACTAAGGGTAAAACAACAAGGTTTGTAGGTAAAGTCTTTCCACATACCACAATAGAAATATTCTTATAATTCCTCTTTGCTATAAAATTTCCCCCTGGTGTTTAAACAACAAGTTCGGGTCTCATTTGTTGAGGTGATATTTCTAATTTACTAGAAAATTTCTCAGAGATGAAGGAATGTGTAGAACCCAAATCAAACAAAACTTTAGCAAAATCTGAGTGAACAAACAAAGTACCTGATACAACTTCATTGGATGGCCCAACACCTGCTGACGTAGTTGCAAAGGATCTCACTACACCTTTCTGCTTGTAGTCTGGCTTCTTTGCATCATTTGGATCCCTCTTTGGACAGGCATTTGCATAGTGACCCATCTCACCACATTTAAAACACTTTACAGTTTGCTTATCAGGATTATTATTTGGATCATTTTCGTTGCAATCTCGGGCCATATGTCCAAACTTACCACATTTAAAACACTTCCCAGTTTTGATAAGACATTCCCCAGGGTGCTTCTTTCCACACTTTTCACAAACTGGAAACTGGATTTTCTTACCATAAGATTTCTTTGGTTGATTCTTACCCATTGCTTGCCAATGGGACCTCTTCTTCTCTTTGTTTCAAAAATGCATATGATCGTCAGCAAATTCCATCTCTACCCTCTTAGCACATCGGACAAGTTTCTCATAACTTTTGAATTCACGGGAGGCCAACGCCCTTCGATACCTTGGCTTCAATCCTGAGTAAAAGCGGTTGATTTTGTTATCGAGATCCAGAATAAGATTTGGAGCATACCTCGCCAGTCGGGTGAAGTTCGCTTCATACAAAACCACTGAATCTTCCTCTTTTTTGTTTCAATTCAAGGAATTGCTTCTCCATTCTAAGTTGCACCACCTTAGGAAAATATATTTCAAGAAAAAGACTTTTAAATTCATCCCACACTTGGGCATAAAAATCCTCTCTACCCCTGATATTCCTTACCATTGACCACCACTGATCAGCTTCCCCTTCAAAATGGTAAATGGAAAGACTTACCTTTTGATTGCCCGGACATCCCATAACATCAAATATCTTTTCAAGGGATTTAATCCATCCTTCTTCTGCCACTGGGTCAAAAGATCCATTGAATGCAGGAGGATGTTGTCTCATAAAATGCTCAACCACCGTCATGTTCCGTTGGGGTACCTCTATTGGTTCTCTTGCATGGATTCCACCACCATTTATAGCCTGTGTTAGCTGAGCCATTACTGTCACAAACTGCTCGGTTCCAATCCCTACCATTCCGGGCTGTAGATCAGGAAGGATGTCATTCTGTCGGTGCCTCTCCTCTTCAGCATCCATGTTCCTTCTACAGACAACCATTCTTAACAAAAATTTCTTAGATGAAGCAACATGGTAATCTTTACATGCTATAACAAATTAAACATAGAGTGAAAATTATTTATGGTATTCTATTAGCATCACCTTAACCCCTAAAGTTATCTAAACCATCCTCTGATACCAAATGTAACAACCCGCACTTATTTCATACATAATCTTGAATTTATCCAAGAAAACACCTCCTTTTACATTGATGATCTTTTCAAGTTTATAGATTTAGAGAAATAAGATAAATCATTCATAACATTACACATTTTTACATAGTGGATACCATAAAATCAGTTTCTATTTTCCTCAGAATATAAAACATTAAAACTTTAAAAAAGACTCCTTGACAATTATTCAACATTTAACATGTCTTCCTTACTTGTATTACTCATCCATTAACCTGTGAAAAATTATTTAAAAACTTGGGATGAGCACAAAAGCTCAGTAAGGTATGAAAAAGAAGGAAAAATCACATTAGCCCATGAATACGCATGACATATGAAAACATTTTCAAAAGACATGCTTTCCATCCATAAATACTTACTTTGTGTAACATGAGATTCACACAAGATCCACACTAAACATAATTATAATCATAGAGGTATCTTGGGGAATTACTTACATAAACTTGTAACCATCTTGGCTACCTTAAAATTTGTAACCCTCACGGCTACCATACTTTGTGTAACCATCGGAGTTACACGTGGAGTAACCATACGGCCGACCTCCAACTTACTCATAACCAATGCATTGGAGGGAAATATAGGTCCCACCCTTCATCATAAACAATGCCCAATAACTAAAACATTATCATACAACATAAATAATAGCATAAAAAAATTTCTTTTGAATCTTGTAAAACAGAATTTCAAAAAGGGGATTTTAGAAGAAAAGTCCCTTATAAACATCATATACTTGAAGTGAGACTTAATAGAGTAGATGGAATATGTATATACCCTAAAAACACACATAATGAAACATAATATATACATAACCCATAACACAAACAATTTAAATAGCACATAAATAATAAAGTAGACGGTTAACCCAAAGAATGGAAACCGGGTTAAGAATTCCCTTACCTTGGGCTTGTCTTAATTAAAAATTGTTTAAACCTCATGTATAATGGTTAAAAGAGAGTTATTAGTATTTTACAGAAGAATTTTCATGTTTATAACATCTTATATGGTCATTTCATAACCTCATTTCACCCTTTAAATATTAGTATTTTGTTCCTTGCATTATTTTGGGAGAGTTCTTTTGTGATTTTCACAATCGGTTCATGATGAATCATTCTTGTTGATTGGAAGTGAAACTCCAGAATTGGAATGGAGTAGTTTTTACATATTTCAAGTACCATAAATTATACCATTTATCACTTTTATTCTTTATATGATGATGATTTATAAGTTAAAACATTAATTACGTTCGTTTAGATCATTTAAGTGGTTCTTTGATAATTACAACCTCATTTAGTCTTATAAATTTGAATCATGAGTACAAAAGAATTCCAGAACCTTATGTGAGTCATAAAACATATATTATAACCTGGTTCAACCATATAAATGGTTTCATGACCAGATTGAAGGTATAAATGGAAGAAGAGAACATGTCGTTTTTGAAGGTGATAAATTTAACACCTCATGAACAACATTCTCTTTAATAAAATAAATGGAAGAGGGAAAGGGTGTGGGGTGATATAATATAACATTAGAATCATAATATTACAGTATATATATAATACTAGATTTACAGAACAATTTGGATGAAGATAGGAAGGGATAGATCAAGAAAGGAACTTGAACTTGAAAGGAAATTAAAGGAGAAGAGAGATAAAAATTACCTTTAGAATCCTCCTCTTGAGATCCTTTTTAAGAAAGCTAGGCTTGGTCTTTTGATGAGACCAGAAGATTTTGGACGTGGGGGATGAGCTAGAGAAGGTGTTTGGGCAGAGGTTATAGAAGTCTTGGAGCTTGAGAGGTGTGAGGAAAAGAGGGAGTGAAGGGTGGCTTTTATAGTGGAGGGGGGAGGGGTTTCCTTAATATAAAATTGATTAGTTTATTAATTTCACCAAAGACCAGGAATAGTGAGTCTTGGATTACCAATAATAGTAATTTTATAATGTATTCCCGAACCAAGTGGGCTTACATCAGTAGAACATCATCAGTGACTCAATTAATACATTATTTAGCATTTATTGTGAAATATCGGATTCCACTATTCATAAAAAATTCAAGTATCTCAGAAAAATCTCAAAAATTTACCTCAACCATTTTTCGATGTGTAGAATCCAAAAATGAAGTCCATTTTTCATAAATAATTTTCTAAATATTATTAATTTAATAATTAATAAAAATCATAATTTACTTAAAAAAACAGTTTTTAAGATTAAAACTGAATTTATAGTTCTTTCAAAAATTACATAAGGTCTTATAAAATTATCTAAAAACTATTAGACATTGATTCAATAATTTATGAATACATTACAGGAAAATTTTAAATTAATTAATTAATTATAATTAATTATTTATGACTTATAAAATACCAAAAACGTTTACTAAGGTCAAAATGTCACTTTCTAAGATGTCTAAATTTTATTTTATTATTCATAGGTAATTTTACTCTTATTTACTATTCATAGTGGTCATATTACTATTCATAAGGGTAGGTTACTATTCATAAGGGTAGGTTACTATTCACAAAAAAAAACAAGTTTGTTTCATCAGACTCTAAATAACATACTGAACGCAATTGTAGATGACAGTTTCTTGAAATTCAAAACATGTAGAAATAAAATTATGTTTAAAGGATACTTATAGATATATACCTTAAAAAAAATTTCAAGCATTTTCAATTTATTTTTTGAAAACCTTGGGATGTTACATCAGGAAACATAAACCTTGTCAGAAATACATTCTATGATATATATGATTTTTAACTGTAAGGATACATATTATTGTAAAAATAGGATATGTAGGATCCTTTCTTAAGTTCTACTCTCCAATTGGGAATCCACCTTGGTACAACCCCTTCAATCTACTAGACACTCCAACCCATGGGACCCAAACAATGCAATGGGTTTATCATTCTTCTTTAAAAATCAACATATTGATAATATGATCGATTAAATAGGACACATATTTATACTATAACTAGGATATGTTAGATTCCTTAATAAGGATTAAGATATGTATCAAACTTCCCTATAGGTTTTCCCAAGTGAATAAGTCTCATATCCATATGTTGTTATTCTGATCAATTTATATTTCTTGTTTCTCACACCGAGAATGGATTGTGGGGGATTGGTGATTCAGAATAATCATATCACATGCATCATAAATTTCCCCTCGCTTTATAAATCATGTTGTGTATTCTATGTTTAGGGACATGATATGATTTTTCCCCATAAAATGGAATCCACCTTGGTGTATATCCTAAAAACATTCCCAAATTGGTAAACATTAGGGAAATAACCCACATGGGGATTAATTATGTGTCACCACCTCTGTGGGTTGAAGGAAGATCAAACTATGATGAATCTAATTCATGTTATAATAAGGATACGTAGGATTCCCTCCTAAGGCTTGATCTTCATACTTGGTGCCTAATGGACCACATATATGTCATTTCTGCTTGATGTTAAACTACATGGATTGGACATAAATGAACTATGTGGGTTCTTATTCTTATTGTAAACAAGATACGTAGGATTCCTCATGAAGGTTCAATCCTATACTTGAAACTCCAATAACTTTTTTGGTTAATAATATACTTTTAGAGTTCCAAGTTACATATATTCAAAATAAAAGCATATTCTCATTACTAATAAATATAGGGAAATATATGGAGAACCACATATATATACATTTTCTCTCATTAATAGAACCCCCTTTACTTATAAAAAGATTCAAAACTCGGTCATTTTATTAGGGTAACTATAATGATCCATATATTACATAAATTGATATTAATTAATAATTGAAGACTATTAATTACAAATTATAATAAAACCATGACAATTACATTTTGGTATAGTGTCTTTAGAAACTGGGAAACATAAACAACTGGTTCATAAAACATCTATATTGTATCCTTCTTATTTCATTATAACTAGAATCCATTTTGACATATCTTACTTAATACCCATCTTCCTGACCTGAGGAAATAAAACATATAAAAGGATGAGATCAGAAGCTCAGTAAGGGTAAACAAGGTAAATATCAATCAGATCACAATCATGAGACATAAGAAAATAACATTTGAATTTCTTATCCTGTATATGAATGATCGTGATATTATGTCGTGGGATAAAATTTCATTAGAATCAATGGCATAATACCAAAAGTCATAAAATAGGACATGAAATTTTTTGGCATACATATAATCATTTAGAATCATTTAATATTAGTTAAGGCTCATTTCCAAGACCATCATAGTGGACAAAGTCCATAACTGAACCAAGTTCACTCCTCGTTCTAGCCTTATATTATTGAACCATGATCATTTCCAATTCTAGCCATGTCAATATCATGAGATATAAATATTCAACCAATGCATTGTAGGGAGATATAGGTCCCACATATATCATAATTAAATCATTCTCATTTGTGCCACAAAAACATAAATCATTTATCATAGCATAACCCAAGGAAAAGAATGGGTTTCTTAAACATCATTCCTTCACAATCCATATAAAAAATGTATTTTATAAAATTTATTCCATAATAAACACAATAAAATTATATTAAAATAGAGATATAAAAAAACCTATTTTAATAATGACATCCTAGATGGGAAATAATTTTGACAAAATACATTAAATTAATTCTTGAGGAAAATATCATTTCTTCTTCAAAAATATTTTCTTTTCTCAAAATGACATGAAATTTTTAATGAAAATAATATAATTAAAAACACACTTTAAATATTGTAAAGGAATACACCTAAAAATAATGGGTTATGAAAGTGTAAGAATCTATTATTTCCATATATGCTAAAAAACATTCTCCTCATACTTATGCTAGAATATTCATAAAGTACCTTGTATCGAATAACAACAAAAGATTCATTTCATACTGTTTAATAAAAATTCACGGAAGGGTAATATTGACATTAAAAAAATGTAAAAGAAGAGAAATTATATTATATAAATAGTAAATGTGGATGTGGATGATAAATATACACCGGAAAATACTTACGTGTAAAAAGTCTTAGATAATAACAATATAGTGAAATTATCCCTTACCTTAGGTCCAGTTTACTTTGTCTATATCTGAACCTCCTTTATAATGATTTAAATATTATCATTTAATTATTTTAGAATCCTAGTAATTTTTATGTTATCATATATTATCATATTATCGTCCTTTGTTAATTACATTTCATTGTTAGTCGTTATTCAGATATTATCTACTTTACGTTCTTAAGCATGTTCTATCGAATAAATTCTTGTTCTCATTATCATGTTATAGTTATATCATTAAAAAATGATATTACCATGATATACACCATATTTATTCATTCGTTACATTTATACAATCATTCTTTAATTAAGATCTTTTATAATGAATCACATCACATTGAAGATTCGACAAGTCGTACATACACATGAGCGACGATATCATTATCAAAATTGTTGAATGGTATTGAATTGGATTGTGTATAATAATTCATAATTAGTATCAAGTTATAATAATCATATATAGTTATTATTTACATCATTATACCCATCCATGTAAGGTGGTGGTGAAAAATAGATTACAACACGGAGAGGAGACGATAAGTCGTACGTATGCAGGCGTGGTAATTTAATTTTTAGTAGGATGAATAGAAGATTGAATATGGTTGTTTCATAATCATAATAACATCTCAGTATATAATTGATACTGGATTTATTACTTTATAATGAAACAACTCATGAAGAGTAAGTATAAGAAGAAATAAGTTTGAAAGAATTGGTAGAGGAGATTACCTCTTCTTTGACGTGCTTCCTCTAAATCTCCCCTTGGATCACTACAGTTGGTATTGGAATAGGAACATAACATAAAAAATGCAACTAGGAAAGTTGATAAGGTAAAATATTAGTTGATGGACGAGCTTGAAGGCTCAAAGTGGTGTGAAGTGGGGAGGGAGGAGGTTCCCTTTTATAATTGAGGTGAGGGGCACTTTGACAAACCTCCCAAATATTAATTTATTATAAAATTGAACCCCATACAAAACCAAAAAATGACCAAAATTATAATATGAGATTAGATATTTTTAAATATAATCAACCAGTAAATTTTTGACAAGTATTTCTATTAATTTTTATCGTATCTTTTCATGTAAAACATAGTTATTCTATTCTATATTTTACTAGTGTAACAAATAATTCAATATAAAAAGAGTGTAATAAATATGAATTTAATGTAAAATAGACAAAAAATAAATAAATAATAACATTATATACCATATCAAAATAATGATATGTATTTACAAAAAAAATAATATTTTTAAATAATTTAATAAAACGTTATTTTTATAAATTATCATTAGTGTCAGTTTTGACACTATTACATTCATTAATTTTTATAAATATTAGGATAACAAGTTGACATCAAACCAACTATTTTATTATATTCATAATAGGTAAAGGTCATCTTGAAAATTATTTAGAAATATTAATTATTCAAAATTATATTTATTTTAATACATTTTTTAAATTTTTTTGTTATCTCTATTAATAAAATAATCAATATATCTATTTCGTGTAATTATTTTATATACATATTTGTTGAATAAAAATAAATAATATGATGAAAATAAATATTTTATATTTTGAAAAAATATTTTTTGTTGAATTTATCATCTAGAAAATCCAATATTTATGATTTTATACTTATTAAATTATTAAGGTGGCAACTTTTACATCACTTTAAATAAAATAATATATGCATTATAATCCCTTCTCTAAGGATCCAAATGGAAAATAACTCTTACCATGGATGATTCTGGTCAAGATATACTTGAAAAATAAGAATTGGTAAAGTATTTGGGACATTTATTGGGTATTATTATTTTAATAAAAACTATATTATTGAGTTTAATCAATTAAATAATTTTTGCATCATTAATGTATACACTATTAAGGTAATTATTAACTTTCAGAAAATTACAAATAAATTACCAAGATAAATAAAAAAATATCTTTCAAATGAGTTTTATTAATAGTATTTATCTTCTTTATGGCCTTATATAAAAAAAATTATTTAATAAAATTGGAGTGAGACATTTTTAAATTTTCTTTAAATAAAAAAAATTAAATGTACTAATCTCATCCAAGTGGATTAAAATGGATAACATTTTGACCTAAGGATGATTTAGGTCAAAACACGCTCATCCAATTATATTAATACAAGTGTTGGGGTAATTTTATGATAGTATCCTTACCCTTAATTACCCGAATTACCCTTTTACCGTATTAATAAAAATTATCGATGATACTATTCATAAAGACCAAAAATAAAATAAAGTTACATAAATAATTTAGACCTACTGATTCCAAATATGGAGTCCATTTTTCAAAATTCAAGAAACATAATTTTCAAAATTGAATTGAAAATAAATCCTGTTGTCGGAATGAGAGAACTTGGTTTTAGAAGTTATAACATCGCAAAATATTGAAATGTTTATACATCTGAATTCTATGTACAATTAATAATAATGAAATAAATTATATTTAATGATAAAATTATATTCTATTTATACTTTAAAACCATTAAATATTATAATTTAAACTTACAAATTCTTTGAATGGATTTTTTTTTCTTAAAATTTAGCATATTTTGACTTTTCGACATAACGTGAAAGTTATCAAAAAAATATTAAAATTTCATCAAAATTAAATATTTATATTATCCCCCAAAATAAAATGATTATGTTTTCATACAATAATTGTTAATGTGGACGAATCATAATTTAAAAGGGTTTCTCTATTAAAATGTTAAAAATATCTCTTTGAAAAAATATAGGTTTTTATACATCAAATAGGGTTTATTCATACTCTATGAAACAAAATATATATTGGATGAATATAAAAAATATTTTATTAAGTATATATCTTATACATTTTATTAAATTCATTTACTAATAGTAATTCACTCAAAAAATAAATAAAAATGTATAATTGAATCTAAAATCATTGGTTGCGAATAACTTTACCAAACATTTTCATAAGTTAGTTATATTTACTCCCTCTAACCTAATGGCTAGGTTAAAATGGTCATTTTATTTTAAGGCAATCATGTGGTTCATTTCAAATCATGATTATGTGAAATGAAATATATTAAATAATTAAAATTATTTAGAGAAAATATTTCTTAAAAACAACTGGGTGTTACATTCTACCTACCTTAAACTGAATTTCACCCTCTAAATCCATCACTTGGATGAAAACAGATGAGGATATTTCTCCCACTTCATATCATAAAGTTCCCATGTATCTTCCTTAGAGGTTTGGTTCCACCACAAAACTTTAACCATGTGAGAGGTCCTGTTTCAGATAACTTTTTCACTACGATCCATAATCTATATCAGTTGTTCTTCATAAGAGAGATCTTTCTCTAGCATTACGACTTCTGTGTTTAGAACACATGGAGTATCAGGTATGTAAATTCTCAGAAGTGATATAAGGAACACATCATGAACTTGAGAGAGATTCATTAGATGTGCTAATTGATAATCTACCTTTCTAACACGATCCAGAATTTCCAAAGGATCGATATACCTAGGGATCAACTTGCCCCGTTTCCCAAATCTCAATACTCCCTTATATGGAGATAATATTAGAAACACCTTATCAACCAATTCAAACTCTAGGTATTTTCTTCACTTTTCAGCATAATGTTTTTGCCAACTATGAGCTTCTGTTATGTGTTGTTAACTAGATATGACATATTCTTCCATTTTATTGACAAGATCAGGTCCTAATAGATTCCTTTCCCCAACATCATCCTAGAAAGTTGGAGTTATGCACATCTTTCTATATATATATTTATAGGGATCCATATAAATACTGTATTGAAAGCTATTATTCTACAAACAATCCATTAAATGTGGGTGTTGATCCCAATAACCATTGAAATCCATGGAGAAAGCTCTCAACATGTCTTATAGATTTTTAATTTTCCTCTCAGACTAACCATTTGTTTGAGGATGATAAAAAGTGTTGAAACATAACTCTATATCTAGAGCCTACATAAGACTTCTCCAAAACATCAAAGAAAACCTCTGATCCTAATCAGATATAATTGAAATATATACTCCATGAAATCATACCTCTTCATTTACATATATCCTGGCAAGATGATCAAGAGAGAAATCATCTCTAACAGAAATGAAGTGTGCTGACTTCATTACGAGATCAACTATAAACCATATATCATTATGGCCTTATATTTTTGAGAAATTTTAAAGTCAAATTACATATGATATTTTTACAATTCTATTATAGTATGGGTATTTGTTTTAACATACCCTTAGACTTCTCTCTTTCAGTATTAACTTACTGACACACCATGCACCGAGAGACATATTCCAAAACATATCTTTTCATGCCATCCCACCAAAAATACTCTTTAATGTACCTATACATCTTTGTGCTTCCAGGGTGAATAGAGAATGAGGAACTAGAGCCTCATCCAATAGCACCTTCTTTAATTCTGGTATGGGAGGAATACAAACCCGATTCATGAACCTTATTATTACATCATAATTGACGTTGAATTCCGGAATGTTTCTCACCATATTTTGTAGTTGTACATCTTCCTTTTGTTCATCCTTTATCATCAATTGTATAGGTGGTTGAATATTAATTGGAGAAGGATAATATTTCTCCCCTTCCTTTAAAATTTCAATATTCATCCTTTGAAAATCCATATATATTGGATCTTTTCTGATCCTCTACATGGATAGTCTAGTATGGTCCTTTCAACTCAAAGAATCTGCCACATTGTTCTATTTCTTAGGCTGGTAATGTATTGAGAAGTCGTAATTTAAATCAAATCCAACCATATTATTTGACACATATTCATCTCCTTTTGTTTGAAAATATAATTTAAACTCTTATGAGTAGTATAAATATCACACCTTTCATGGTAAAGATAATTCCTCCACATCATTAATGAAAATATTACCATTATTGACCTCACCTATTTTGACAATCCCCATATTGCTTTCACATACTTTGATAATCCCAATTAATGTTTATCTATATATTAATTATTTCAATCTAAGAAATTATATTATCAAGTTGATAATAATATTAAAATAATCTTTGAAATTTGTTACTCAATGTTTATCTAAGTGTGTATAAACTTTGAAATAAGTATAACTCAATAGGAATATGTGTTGCATAGAACAGATAAGTTTCAAGTCCACTAGTATGAACATAGATAATGATACAGAAAAATAGAGACCTACTGGTACTTAGTCTACCGATAGAAAAAGGTTACTGATAGACTAAATAGACAATCACTAAAACAGCTACCGGTATGTATAAGTCTATCAGTAAGCACGAAACTGATAGATCAAGTCTACCGATAGAAGCAGAGCTACCGCTACCGGTACAAACTAGCTACCGGTATGCACAAGCTACTGATACAAAGTCTTCCGATATGAAAGTCTACCATTAGAGAAAGATCATCGATTCATAAGTCTACCGATATTCACTTTAGAACTAGAATAGAACGGAGCTACAAATACAAACAAGCCACCGATACAGATGAGCTACCGATAGACCAAAGCTACTGATAGAAGGAGTCACCAGTACATAGAGCTATTGATACACAGAGTAACAGCTACCGATACAAGGAGCCTCCGGTACAAGGACAAAGAGCTACTGATAGGAGGTCACTGCTATAAAAAGTCCACCATTACATATCTACCGATAGAAGTCTACCGATGAAAGGCAACTGCTATTAAAACTCTATACTCTCAATATTATTTTTTATTAAGCAATGGTCATATTTGATGATTTTAATGAAATTAATGTTATTTAATGACAGTTGTTGGCATATCTGGGAACCGTAACCTGTACCTGTAAAAAGTTAATCATTCCCATTGCTGATTCTGAAATCTATAAAAGGATAATGACCGGGAAAAAGACAACAATAAGAAGTTGTGTGAAGTGTGAGAAATAAGGGCTGAAGAGTGCTGAAAAGTGGTGTATACATTCAGAAAAGAAAGGCTACATCCATACTGGAAGAAAACTAGACATACACAAAGACATTCACTCTAGAAGAGAACACAAGCTGCACCTTAGTCAAGAAGTGAAGGACTACGATGAGCTCTTTATACACTCAAGATGATCAAATCTAAACATGAAGAAAATGACCCTCTGTTTTCCAGACAAAAACCAGAGAAGGACTCATAAGCATTACTAATCAATCAAAGGAGTCCAGAGCAGCACTTCACATCACTAAAGAATTCTAAAACTCATATCTACTCTCTCAGTGATTCTTTTATTTACATTTTGAGCAGTGTGCATAGTCTGTATATTTTAAACACACACTGTCTCATGTGCTAAACTAGAGGATTTATAAATCCTCACAGAAACCTTTTATAACTCTCTTATGTCTCACTGTGGATAGTGGTAGAGGTAAAGTTAGACCTGGACAACCAGTGTTCTGTTGTTTTGTTTTCCCACGTAGAACTATGGTAGAGGTCTTAGTACTTAGACAATCTTTGCACTGTTGTTTACCCCGATCCAGGGTGTGGATCAAATTTATATAAATTGTTTGATAGGACTAATTCTCGGCTTGAGACCGAACCTCTTGTTTTAAAACTGATGTGCTTACTTATTTTGGTTTTAACCTATATTGAATATTCTGCTTCTAATTACATAGAAATATAAAATTGTTTTAAAGTTACATTGATAGTTAATATATCAAGTGTTTGTATGTACTATAAAGCATTAAGTTAGATTCAAAAGTTAATTAATCTTCAGATTAGATTAACTGAGAACTAATCAATCTTTTGAGAACCTAACTAACCCTTTATAGTTTTACAAATTCACTATAGATTATCTTGTTATTTAATTTGGTTTATTTTTATAAGATTCTTTTTAACAGAAATTTTTATTTGGAACTCAATTCACCCCCGTCTTGAGTATCCACTCCAACCAACATTTGGTATCAAAGGATTGTTTATTATTAAACGCAATCGAAACACTCTGTTTTACAACTATGATTTTAGTTGTGTCTCAAAGATCATAAATTTCTATTAGTTCAAATTTTTATCTCTTTAAATACATTTTCTATAATCTAACTATGGACAATATATTAGAAGTTGCTGCTACCAACCGGCCACCTTTCTTTAATGGTACAAATTATGCCCAGTGGAAGCTTAAAATGAAAATTCATTTAGAGAGTATGGGATTTGATATCTGGACGGCTATAGAAACTCAATATAAGATTCCAGAGACTGTTAGAACTACTTGAGATGAACCTACTAAAACTGCTTACAATAATAAATTTAAATAAATTAATGACCTATATTTTTCTTTAGGAGATGAAGAATTTAATCGCATATCTTCTTGTAAAACTGCTTATGAAATTTGGGACACTTTGGTTATTTCCCATGAGAGAACAACCAATGTTAAGGAAATGAGATTGAATAACTATACTATTAAGTATGATAATTTTAAAATAAAGCCTGATGAAACCATTTTTGATATGTATCTTAGGTTCAATGAGATTTTCAACACTATGAGCTCTCTTTGTAAAGCTGTTCTTACAAAAGAACAAATTATGAGAATACTAAGATGTTTTCCAGAAAGATGTAGAGGCACATCTGTCTCCATAAGAGAATCATGTGATATAAGTTCACTACCTGTTAAGGAATTAATTAGTAAGCTTATGATGTATGAATAATAACATAAGGTAAACAAGAAAGAAGATGATGGACCAAAAAGGAAGTTAGTGGCTTTTAAGTCTACTGCCTCGAGTAGTAAGGATAAGGAGAAAGTACACATACCAACTGAAAGCTCAAAAAGTGAAATTTCAGATTCTGACAGTAATGCTAAGATGGCTCAAATAGCCAGGAGAGTCAAGAAGTTCTACAGGATGAAGAAATTCTTCAGAAAATCAAACTACGAAGGAAAATATGGCAACAAAGGTCATTGGAAGAAGGATTGGAAGAAGCCTGATAAAAGTGATGGAATTGTCTGCTATGAATGAAAAAGTAAATGACATGTAAAAGCAGACTCTCCAAAATTGAAGTTCAAAAAGAAACATGACTACAAGGACAATAAGTATAAGAAATCTATGAAAGAAACTTGGAGTGTTTTAGAATACAGTTCAAGTGATTTTGATTCTACTCATGAAGAAAAATCTCAAAAATCCAACATGTGTTTCATGACAAACACATCTGAGGTAACACTGGACACTCCTAATTTAAATTCATATTATTCTGGAGTTGAATATGATTCTGAATCTAAAAATATGTCTAGTGAAGAGTTATTTGAATATTATAATATGCTATAAGAGACATATAATGAATTGAAGGACAAGTATAAATCTTTAAAGAAATAGAATGATTTAACCAGATCTGTTAAATCTTCCCTTGATATAGAAAATGAAAATAATTCTCAATTAATTAAGGAAAATACCAAACTCAAATTTTCTAATGATCAATTAAGGAAGGACATAGAGAAATTCAGAAATGGAAAGAATACTATAACTAAAATTTTAGGTAAATAAGTGTCACCAAAATAAACCACTTGAATAGGATATCATCCTGGATAGAGACAGTTTACTAAAACTAGATTTATTTCTAAATCTGGACAGAATGCTGCTAGTTCTAGTTCTGGAAATTCATATGATTAAACTAGTTACTCACATAGTTATAGATCAAATAATGTTTATCTTTAAAAATCTATTGATTCTGTAAGTTATTTGAGACCCATAAGACAAATCTGGGAACCTAAATATTTTCTTGCTAACCTATCTAGACCCAAGAAAATTTGGGTACCAAAATCATTTTCTAGATAAACCTGTTTTGTAGGAAACTTTCTTGAAGAGTTCCCATAAGAAGATATGGTATTTGTATAGTGGATTTTCAAGGCGTATGAATGGGGATTACTCATGTTTCAAAATCTCAATCAAAGTTTATGGAGTCCATGTCACCTTTGGTGATAATTCTAAAGGAAAGATCATCATCCTAGGCCAGATTGGTAACACTGATTCAGTTTTAATCTCCAAAGTTTTATTTATTGAAGGACTTAAATATAATTTGTTAAGTATCTATTAGTTGTGTGATGATGGTTTCAATTTTAAATTTGAAAATGATTCTTGTGATGTTTTTAATTCTAAAAATGTTTTAGTATTTTCTACTTTGAGAAATGAAAATGTTTATGTTGTTGATTTGAATTCTTTATCCAAACAGAAAATTACTTGCTTAAATGTGTTTCATAAAGATTCTTGGCTATGGAACAGAAGATTAGGACACTTAAATGTTTATTCACTTAGAAAACTGACTAGGAAGAACTTACTTAGAGACCTACCTAAACTTGAATTCCCAACTGACAAAGTTTTTAATCCTTGTCAAAAGGGAAACCAAACTAAAGTTTCTTTTTAATAAATGAAAGAAGTTTCAACTTCTCAACCTCTCGAGTTGGTTCACATGGACTTGTTTGGACCTTCTAAAGTTTCTAGTTTAAATGGTAAGCACTATGTCTATGTATTAGTAGATGACTTTTTTAGATATACTTGGGTATACTTCTTAGCTCACAAAAGTGAAGCTTGTTCTTACTTTATTAAGTATTCCAAGTCTGTAGAAAACTTTAGTGGACTTATAATTAAGACCCTAAGAAGTGATCTTGGTCGTGAGTTTTAAAATCATGAGTTTGAATCTTATTGCTCACACAATGTCTATAATCACAACTTTTCTGCCCCTAGAACACCTCAACAGAATGGTGTAGTAGAAAAAAGAAACAGAACCCTTCAAGAGATTTCAAAAATTATGCTTAATGAATATGACCTGCCAATTTACTTTTGGGATGAAGCTGTAAATATAGCTTGCTATATTATCAATATAGTCTTGATTAGACCCTTTCTTAAGAAGACCCCTTATGAGTTGTGGAACAATAGGAAACCTAAGGTTAATTACTTCAGATTTTTTGGTTGCAAAGTATTTAATCTCAATACAAAGGATAATCTTGACAAGTTTGATTCTAAAAGTGATGAAGGAATTTTTCTTGGTTATTCATTAACTAGAAAATCCTATAGAGTCTTTAATAAAAGATCCAAATGTGTGGAAGAATCTATTCACATCAAGTTCAATGAAACTGATCCCCATGAACCAAAGTCTTCTCTTGAAAATATTTAAGAAAATCTATCTATTCTGGACCTTAATGATAAAATCGATGAACATGTTGTAAAGACAACCAGTTATGGACATATTCTAGAATCTGCTTCAATGTAACCCGAAGATCCTGAAAATTCTAGTCCCACCTTTACTAGATCAACTAGAATTCTAAATAATCATCCTTTAGATGCTGTTGTTGGTAATCTTGAAAGAGGGACACAGACTAGAGCTTCTCTAAGAAATCAGGTTGAACATCAAGCCATTATTTCACATTTAGAACCTAAAAAATGTCAATGATGCAATCAATGATGAATTTAGGGTAATGGATATGCAATAAGAATTAAATCAATTTTAAAGAAACAAAGTCTGGGAATTGGTTGACAGACCTAAGGACACTTTGACCATAGGCACTAAATTGGTTTTTAGAAGCAAAGTTGATGAGTCTGTAAATACAGTTAGAAACAAAGCTAGGTTAGTTGCACAAGGATATAGTCAAGAAGAAGGAATAGACTATGAAGAAACCTTTTCACCTGTATATAGATTAGAATCCATTAGGATTCTACTTGCCTATGCTGCTCTTTTGAATTTCATGTTATATCAAATGGATGTCAAAAGTGATTTTCTAAATGGTTTTATAATTGAAGATGTTTTTGTTGAACAACCACCTGGATTTACTAATCCTCATTTTCCAAATCGAATTTTTAAACTTTAAAAAGCTTTATATGGTCTGAAACAAGCTCCACGAGCTTGGTATAATAGATTTAGTAATTTTCTTATTTCAAATGGTTTTACTAAAGGGATTGCTAATCCAACTCTTTTTATTAAAAGAATTACTAACTATTTTTTGATAGTACAAGTCTATGTTGATGATATTATTTTTGGATCTTATAAACAATCTTTATGTACTGACTTTTCAAAGAGTATGGAAAATGAATTTGAAATGAGTTTAATGGGAGAACTCAAATATTTTCTTGGATTTCAAGATTTTCAAAATGAAAATGGTATTACTTTGAATGAAAGTAAATATAAAAAGGATCTTTTAAAACATTTTGGTTTGGATAGTATTAAGGAAAGTGATACACCTATGAGTACTGTCTGTAAATTGGATGCAGATGAAACTGGGAAACCAGTGGATCAAACCAACTACAGAGGTATGATTGGAAGATTACTTTACCTTACCTCTAGTCGACCATATATTATGTTTAGTGTGTGCATGTGTGAATGATTTCTAGATAATCCTAAAGAATCGTATTTTCTTGCTGTGAAAAGAATTTTTAAGTATCTTAAACATACTAAAAATTTAGGATTGTTTTATCCAAAAGGACAATCATTCGATTTAATGAGTTATTCAGATGGTAACTTTTCTGGTTGCAAGTGGGATAGAAAAAGCACTTCTGGAACATGTCATTTATTGGGAAAATCCATAGTATCATGGTGTAGTAAGAAGAAAAATTATGTTGCATTGTCTACTGCTTAAGTAGAGTATATAGCTGCTGGTAGTTGCTGTGCACAAATTCTGTGGATGAAACACACTCTTTTGGACTATGGATATCAATTTAGACATATATCTAATAACTGTGATAACACTAGTGCAATTAATATCTCTAATAATCCTGTGACTCACTCTAGGACCAGACACATTGATGTAAGGCACCATTTCTTGAGAGATCATTACCAAAAAGGTGATATTACTATTGAATTTATAGGTACTGAACATCAATTAGATGACATTTTCACAATGATGTTAAGTTCATATAGGTTAAGTTACATTAGACATGAGTTAGGAATGATGGATCACTGATATACCTCACCGGTATGAAACCTCAGTGGTATGAAACCTCACTGACATACCTCACCGATATGAAACCTCACCGATATACCTCACCGGTATGAAACCTCACCGATATACCTCACCGATAAACCTCACTGATATGAAACCTCACCGATATACCTCACCGATTTGAAACCTCACCGATATACCTCACCGATTTGAAACCTCACCGATATACCTCACCGATATGAAACCTCAGTAATATACCTCACCGATATGAAACCTCATCGATATACCTCACCTGTATGAGACCTCACTGATATACCTCACCAGTATGGACCTCACTGATATACCTCACTGATTAGTGGATCTCATCGTTAAAATTCTCACTGGTATACCCTACCGTTAAGTATGTGCTATTTTAAACTTCTGTCTGCCGCTAGAATCAGTATCATTTATACTTTACTTATTATATTTTAATTATTTATTTTATGATTCCTAAATGATAAAACTAAGTCTTAATTACTTCTCAATCCACCTCAAACATTTTTACCTCAAGACTTAGCTCCCGAATCTCATGAAAACCCTAAGTTCCTCAAACCAGAAATGGAAAAAACCAAAATGCCTACTGTTAGAGATGACATTGATGAGCCGAATGAAAATAAATAGAAGACATAGCCAGAAGTAAGTAGCAGTGTTAGTAGAACAAGTTCAGAGAGGTGACCAGTGAACCCACATTTACAAAATAGAGTTAATGTGATAAAAAAAGAGCTATGCATGGAATGGTTGTAGTCTAGTAAATCATTAGTTCTAGAGGTGCTGGAAGATCAGAAGTGGGTAGAATGATTTTCGAACAACAACAGCCCCTAATATCCAAAGCTGGTGAAATAGTTCTATGAGTTTGTAAGTTTTGAGAAATCTGATGAAGAAAATAAAATGGTATCATGGGTAAATGGAAAGAAGATAGATTTTTCATCTATTGATTGGGATGAATTCCTAAAGGCTCCACACGAAGGTGTTTCAGGATATTTCTCAAAATATGTACCACCTACAAGTGACATATTTGATTATGAGACTGCCTTTGAGGAGCTCACCGGTAGTGGAAAGAAAAGACAGGTGGTGGCTGCTGGAATGGATGGAGAGAACAAACTGTTGTTCAATTTTGTTCAGCATGTTTTAATTCTAAGGATGGGGGACTTTGAAAATTTGAGATATCAAGATATCTATCTGCTATATCTCTTGAGACATGGTGTGAAAGTAAATCTGTGTAGGCTGCTAATGATTCAAATGGAGGATATGACCAGGCCAAAATCAAAGACCGATGCCTTATTCATTTCCAAGTTGATCTCAGTAATGATTAAGGTAAAAGGAGTAGCTGAGTCTTAGGATGAGACCGTAGTGGTTAGAAACAACTTATGTATCACAAGAAATTTTTGTAAATACATGAAGATAAACTGGAACCCATGGAAAGGAGAGTGGGTTATTGATGACAAAAAGTTATCTGATAAGTTAAATCGTGTGGATCATCCTTCAAGACCTAAGGATGTGATGGATCCAGGTCTAGGACCTGATGAAGAAGAGCCACAATATAGTGATGATTTAGAAGAGTAAGATTCCTCTATAGAAGATAAAGGAGATCCGGACTTGGCTCCTAGCCCAACTCCTGAAATTGTATCACAAGAAAAGGAGACTTATTCTTTGAACCTACCTAGTACATAAACTATTTTGGGTATAAGTAATAAAGAGGCACATGTGGATAAAGAAGACCAACAGAGCAGATCCAGAAGAGGCTGCTTGAGAAGATGAAGAAGAAGTTCATTCAAGTGAATCATCTATTTCTATCAGCTTGAGCCTTAGTCCACTGATTGGACATTCCCGAATGCCTGTTGAGGAATTTGAAGAAGTTGATAGACCTTTAACTATTTCTAAGGAACCTTATGCTATTGCAGAAATGGAGATGGTTGTGAAAGATTCTTCTAAGGAAGAAAGAGTTGTTGAGGATTTAATTGTTATACAAGAGAATGCAACAGTTGAGGGGGAGCATCCAACCAGGTTTGGTAGTGTTTCAATGGCTGTTGAGTATGAAGGCTGGGAAGAGGACCCATGGTTTATAGTTTGTGGACTGGATTACCCAGATTCTAATAATGAAACTTCCCTTTGGAGACCAAAAATAATTTATGATATTCAGTGTGCGATATTACCTGAAGATGTGGTAAGAATACATGATCTGGATAAGTTAAAATATGATCTTAAATCCAGTTTTGTGGAAGAGATAAGAAAAATATAAGTATCCTTAGTGTCATCCATTCAATCGATTATGACTAGCTCAGTGGCCGGTATTGTGTCTGAAAGGGAACCTGTAGTTGTACATGAAAATATAATCACTAGGGCTGATCTTGATTCCTTAAAGGATGAGATGAAAGAGTCCTTGAGTACTTCTATTTCTGAGTTAAAGAGTTTATTTGTTGAAGAGATGAGCATTATAAAAAATTCCTTCGAACTCTCTATTGGTTGTAATGTGTCAACCTTTGTGGTAGAGATGGTGGATGAAGTTACAACTTTCTAGACTCAAGTATCAAGATTGGTAGAGAATGTTAAAATTTTAAATCAATCAGTTATCTCTCTAGAATTTTATATGAGTTCAAAATCTCAAGAAGACATGGATTTGGCCTATGTTAAGAGTGTAGTGATCTAGATGGTTTTAGTTTTTGAAGGATTTAAAAAGTCTATGGAGAATCATATCGGTGCCCAAGATTATGCAGTGAAAAATCTTATTTGTGGGATAACTAAGAGTTTCAAAGAAAGTATATGCTTTTCTATTAGTTCTATTGCTTCGAGACCTTCAATAGAATTGGATCAAATTAGAGCCTTGATGAAGGAGGAGCTTGGTTCAACATCAACCAGTGGCTCTGTGGACTCATCTGATCTAACCAAAGTGGTAACTTCTACCATAGATACCACTAGAGATATCATGAATATTGTTCAAGACTTTATGAGAGAAGCTTATGCTTATCAGAAAGAGGTGAAAGACAAGGTAGATTATTATTTCCAAAGGGCTTATACCAAGCATCAACTCAACAACCATTTCAAGATTATGTCAGAAAACATGAAGCTACCTCCAGTCAATCAAGCCTTCAGAGAAAAAGTTAGAATGCCCAGAGAATTGACACCTACAATAGATAAATTCATGGAGAAAAAGGACGATTTCATTTTTTCTATGGAAAGAGGAGGAGGAATCATTATGGATTTAAGAAATATCTTGTTTCTTTTTTTGCAAGTTGATGCTTGACCAGTGATTATACCTCAATATTTATCTGCATCTACCTCTACTACTTCTCCTATTCAGATGACTCCAGCCCAATCCATTCGCAGCCATACTCCTATGATCACTCAGTGAGTTACTCAGTACAAGCCATGAACCGTTTCAGTCGCTCAGTCTCCTCTGATCATTTCTGGTGTTCCTAAGCCTCCACCTGAATCCACCACACCTAAATCCTCTTCGGATCCCAAGGGTAAATCTCATTCTGAGGATGTGGATTGATCAGTGGCTAGGATTTTTGATAGTAATCACCTGTTTTTTTCATTTATGTCTTTCTTTGTATCTGTTTTCTCCAAGGAATATATATGATCTTACTTTCTTTTACTCTTTGTTACTTCTCTTCTCCTATATTTCTTTTTTGTCCCACTTTTTTGTAATCACAAAGGGGGATAAATACTATCTAAGGGAAACATATATGGAGGAGAAATAATATTATTTTTGACAAAGGTTGAGAAATACTATCTTTTATGCGTTTAATTCATATTCATTTCCCTCTGGTACATTTTTTTTATATTTTACCTTTGATATATGTGTTTTATAATATATTTTTTCTCTGATACAATTGGATTTAATGCAATATCCTTTGATGCATTAATGATTATTTATGGGATTATAATATCATAAGTTGTGATTATCAAAAAGGGGGAGATTTTTGACCTCACCTGTTTTGATAATCCCAATTATGCTCTAACATACTTTGATAATCCCAATTAATGTTTATCTATATATTAATTCTTTCAATCTATGTCATTATATTATCAAGTTGATAATAATATTAAAATAATTATTGAAATATGTTAATCAATGTTTATATAAGTGTGTATGAACTTTGAAATAAGTCTAAATCAATCGGCATATGTGTTTCATAGAACAGATAAGTGTCAAGTCCACTGGTATACACATAGCTACTGATACAGACAAACAGATACCTAATGGTACTTAGTCTACCGATAGAAAAAGGTTACTGATAGACTGAATAGACAGTCACTAAAACAGAACATAGCTACCAGTATGTATAAGTCTACCGGTAAGCACAATAATGATAGATCAAGTCTACCGATAGAAGCAGAGCTACCGCTACTGGTACAAACGAGCTACTAGTAAGCACAAGCTGCTGATACAAAGTCTACTGATATGCAAGTCTATCGTTACAGAATGATCATCGATGCATAAGTCTACCGATATGCACAAATATTACCATAACTAACTCCAAATCCTGAGTTGACTAATTTTTCTCATGGATTTTCAATTTCGGTGAGGCATAAGAAATATCTATATCATTTAGCTTGAGAAAAAATCCCATCCACTTCTTGGATGCATTACAATACATCACAAACATTTGTCTACTAAAACTAAGTGTGAGCACAAGTGCATTGGATAACCTTATTTTTCACTCTTTGAAATTATCATCACATTCCTCCGTTCACAAAAACATAACTCCTTTCTGAGTCATCTTGGTGAGTGTATTAGATAATAATGAAAAATCATTCACAAAACATCGGTAATATCCATCCAAACCATGAAAAAATTGGAACTCAATTACCTTTGTTGGTCTCATAAAACTCTCAAGAACTTTTATTTTTGCTGGATCCACATATATTCCCTCTGTTGAGATTATGTGACCCAAAATTGTATCTTTTTTTAGACAAAATAATCACTTGGTAATTTTTTCTAAAGATTATCCTTTCTCAGGGTCTTCACACAAATCTCATGTGATCTTAAAGTTCTCAATTTCGCTTTTAAATATACATGAATATCATCTATAATGACTACCACAAACTGATCCATATAGTCTTTAAATACTCTATTCATTAGATCCATGATGATAGTGGTGGAATTAGTGAGACCAAAAGAAATCACAATAACTTCATAGTGTTTATAAATTTTACAGAATGTCATCTATGGTATATACTTCTTCCTGAACCTTAATTGATGACATCCAAAAAGGAATATAAATCTTGAAAAAGTATTTAGCTTCACATATTTGGTTGAATAAGTCATCAATGTGATGAAGAGAATATTTTTTCCTAATAGTGATCATATAAAGTTCTCGATAATCAATGTAGTGTCTCATTGATCCATACTTATTATTAATAGACATAACCAGTACACCCCAAGATGAAACACTAGAGTGTATTAATCCATTTTTAATATTCTATTAAATTTACTTCTTCAATTCTTTCAAATCAATTTGGTTCATTCTATAAGGTGTCTTTGAAATTTGAATAGAAGCTAGTATGAGTTATATTTAAAACTCAACCTCATGATTCACCAGAATACCTAGAAATTATTCTAGAAATACATCATCAAACTCCAATACAATTGGTGTATTATTAGTTATGAGCTTATTCCTAACCATTTGAGAAAAATATCCTTCATTTATAGGGATCAAGACCCATAAGATGGAATAAATTTTTATTGGAAGTTCATACTCATCCTTGCATCGATAGATGCTCACATATTGATCTGGAATATGAATTACGGCTTCCCTTCCTTGGAAATTGATATGATATCCATATAGAGAATGTAAATCCATGCCAAGAATCACATCAAATTCCATAATAAAAAGGATCATAATATTTTCATGAAGCAGTTTCCTATAAACTTCAACTATAGAATAATTATAAACTTTTGATGCGACTGTTGAGCCATTAAGAGTTTTCACAGCTAACTCAACATCTAATTGTTGAGGTAGTATGATGATACCCTTAGAAAATTATACAGAAATAAAAGATTAGGTGGATCCATAATCAAATAAAAAAATTCTACTTTAGAGTGGATGGTAGGTATACCTTTCACCACTTTATTATTGTACTCCACATCACTGATAATGATCGCATGTGAATTTCATTTTTTCTTTGGCCTTAAGAGCATTTTGATGTCAATCATCATCAATAACCCTTGGTTTGGGGCATTTATTTGAATAATTTCCCATTTCCATTCACTTGTAACATTGAAGTGTTGGAGGGGCATTCTGTATAGCCTTTTCTCTATTCACATAATTATACATCCTTTTCCTATCACAACTGAATTCAACTGCCTGATGACCTTCTTTTCCACACATAAAACATTTAATAGTCCCTTTAAGACAATTTCATCCATGTTTCTTTCCACACATTGATCATAAGGGAAAACTCATTGTCTTTTCACTGTGATCATTAGATTTTGTTTTGAATTCTATTTTTGTCTTCTTATCAAAACCATATGGATTATGGTTTACTCAAATATTCATATCAACCATGAGAGCACATCGAATGATTTATTCATAACTATTGAAGTCCCTTATGGATAAAGTCCTATGAAGACTTGGTTTTAATCAACTAAAAAATCGATTAAATTTACTCTCAAGTTGGATAATAATTCTATAAGTGTACCTTTCAAGTCATGTAAAATTTTCTTCATAGGTACCAATGGATTCATCGTCGGTTTGCTTAAGTTCAAGGAAGTCCTTCTCTATCTTTGTTTGAAGAATACAATGTACTTGTTGAAAAATATGTTTTTGAACTCGTCTCATTCCATGGAATCAATTTCATATATTTTCCTTGTATTCATGATAAGATTCCACCATTGATCAGATTCACCTTCCAAATTATAGACTAATAAGATTACTTTATCATGTTCTAAATTTTGGATAACTAAAAATATCTTTTCTGTGGAACTAATCCATTATTTAGTCACTAATAGATCAGAAGACCCACTGAAAGAAGGTGGATGCAAACTCATGAATAACTCAACATAATTTTTTCACCTCCTTTGATCGTTTGGAAGTACTGAATTATTCATAGCAAGGGAAAGTTGCGTGAGAATTGATATATGATTTTTTATTCCATCTCCCATAACATTTGGTTTCTCCAGAGGAAAATCATTTAATTTTTCATCGCATTTAGCATTAACGCGGTTCTTTGGGGCTTCATCCATTGATTAAAACCAAGAATAATAGTGTGAGAAACCTCAATCATAATGGGAAAACAACATATCAAGAATAACATTTAAATTTAGGACACTTTTAGTTTTATCAAAGGTTATTCATGATCATTTCTAAAACACTGGGATTGTAACCTATATTTGGACATATCCTTTGGGTTCTTGATAAGGTTGTCTCATCCTAGTTTCCAAAGGGTGACTATAACATTCCTCTAATACCAACTAAAATGACCCATACTTTATATACAATGATATTGCATCAAAATTTATGAATATTCATTACATGTTATAATAAATAAATGATAGTATTGTATAAGTATAATTTATTTAGAAACTGGGAAATATAAAGAATTGGTTCATAAAACATCTACATTATCTCACGCTTGTTTCATCATAACTGAACTCCTTTATTAAATATCTTACTTAATACCCTTCATAATGACCTGGGGAAAATAAACATATAAAATGGTGATCTCAAATGCTCAGTAAGTGTAAACAAATGAAATATTAATCACATAATAATCATAAGACCTAAGAACATAACATCTAAAATTCTTATCTTACATCTGTAAAATCATGATATCATGTCGTGGGATAAAAGCTCATAAGAATTAGTAGAAATAATCCCAAAATTCATAAAATTAGACAAAAAGTTTTTTGGAATACACATAAGCATAAATACTCATTTCATATCAGTCAAGGCTCATTTCCAATACTATCATAACGAATGGAGACTATTACTGAATCGAGTTCACTCCTCATTCCATCCATGTATTACTAAACTGAGAACATTTAACATTTTATCGATGTATATCTTATGATATATAAATCTTTTCCCAATGAATTATAGGGAGATATAGGTCTCTCCAATATCTTAATGAAATCATTCTCACATGTGCCACAAAAACATAAACCATTCATCATAGTATAACCCAAGGAACAAGAATGGGTTTCAAGAACCTCATTCCACTATAATCCATATAAAATGAATTTATTTCCTAAAAATCATTCCATCATAAAAAAAATAAAATCATTGTAATAATAGGGATATAAAAATGACACTATTTAAATATTTTCTTCTTGGATGGAAAATAATTTTGATAAAACCCTTGAAATTAATTCTTCAGGAAAATATCCATTCTTCTTCAAAAACAATTTATTTTCTAAAAATACCACAAAATATTAATATTAAAGAATATTATTTAAAAAAAACATGAAATATTGTTAAATAAGATTCATGGAAATAAGGTGTTATGGAAGCATAATAATCTGCTCATACCGTATAAGTTAGAAAACACTTTCTCCTCGTATTTTTTCTGAAAAAGAAAAAAACTACCTCATATCGAATAATGAAAAAAATTCCTTTCATACAATTTAATAAAAATTAACCAAAGTTAAATATTAAATTTAAAAAATTGTATAATAATAGATATAATATTATATACATAGGAAATATAGATGTGGATGATAAATATACCCCAGTAAATACATATGTTTAAAAAATCTCAGATAATAACAAGATTGTGAAATTATCCCTTACCTTAGGTATGATTTTCTCTATATGTATCTAAAAATCTTGTATAATTATATACATAACTTCATTGAATTATTTCAGAATCACAATCATTTTTATGTTATAATATAAGATCATTTTATTATCTGTTTGTTAATAACATTTCATTGATAGTCATTATTCAGATATTAAGAGATTTAGGTTCTTATGCGTGTTCTGTCGAATAAATTTTGGTTCTCCTTATTAGGTAATAGTTATATCAAAAAAATGATATTAAACTAACATATACCATATTTATTCATTATTTACATTTATACAATCATCTTTAGTGAAGATCATGTAGAATGAATCACATCACTTTGTTGAGACGGTAAGTCGTTCATACAAATGAGCAATGATATCATTCACACAATTTTTGAATGGTGTATAATATTTCATAATTAAAATCATGTTATAATAACCATATATAGTTATTATTTCCATAATTATACCCATCCATGTAAGGTGGTGGTGAAAAACAAATTACACTACAACGTAGAGATGGTAAGTCGTATGTACACACGCATAGTGATTTCATTTTTCTTAGGATGGATAGAAGATGTAAAATGGTTTTATGATAATAATAATAACATATCATTATATAATTGATATGGGACTTATTACTTTATAATTAAACAACTCATGAAGAGGATGTAGAAGAATAAAGAATTTTGAAAGAATTGGTTGAGGAGATAACATCTTCTTTGACGTGCTTCTTCTAAATCTTCAATTAGAGCACTAGAGTTGGTCATGGAAGAATACCAAAACATATATTATGTAAGTAGGTAAGTTTATAAGTGAAACAGGTAGGGTATGGATGACCTTGAAGGCTCAAATTAGAGTGAATTTGTGAGGGAGGATATTCCCTTTTATAATTGAGTTGGGGGGAACTTTTGGAAACCTCATAAATATTAATTTATAATAAAATAAAACCCCATACAAACAATTTTAAAAATGACCAAAATTTAAAGATTATATTAGATAAGGATTTAATCTCATCAACCAATAAAATTTTGACAAGTATTTTGATCAATTTAAACTTTATCTTTTTAATTAACACATAGTTATTCTATTTAATTTTTAATTAGGGTAAAAAACAATTAAGCATTAATAGTATGAAATAAATACCTATTTAATGTAAAATATAACATAAAAAATTAGTTAAAACATTTTCTATAATATAAAAATTATTATATATTTTTAAAAAATTATTTAGTATTTTTAAATTATTTAATAATAAATTATTTTAATAAATAATCAATAGTGTGAATTTTGACACTATTCAATTCATTGATTTTTTAAATAAATTAATACAAAAAGTTAACTTAAAAAAACTATTTTATTATATTTTTAATATTTAAATTTCGTCTAGAAAATTCATTTGAAATATTAATTATCCCAAATTATATTTATTTTAAGATTTGTTTACAACATTTATTTGTAATCTCTATTAACCAAATAATCAGGACATCAATTTTGGGTAATCATTTAATATACTTATTTATTGAATAAAAATTAAAAATAAAATACAATGATGAAAATATATCTATTATATTTCATAATAATATTTTTATCTGAATTTATCTTCAAGAAAATCCAATATTTAAAATGTAATACTTATTATATTACAAAGGTGAAAATTTAAACAACACTTTAAATAAAATAATATAAGTGTCATAATACCTTCTATAAGGCCAAAAAGTTCATTAACTCGACCCTTAGATGATTATGGTCGAGATATACTTGAGAAATAATATTTTTTTCAAGTGTTTTGGTCTTTTAATGGGTATTATTATATTAATAAAAACTATATTATTGAGTTTACATGAATTAAATAATTTTTTCATCATTAATGTATAAGCTATTGAGGTAATTGTTTATTTCCTAAAAATTACTAATATATTACCATGATAAAGAAAAAAATTTAAATTTTATGTGAATATTATTAATCGAAATTATATTATCTATGAACTTATTTAAAAAATTATTTAGTTATTATAATTTTTGTGAGACATATTTGATTTTTAGTTAAATAAAATAAATTAAATGTTCTAATCTAATATAAGTGGATTCAAATGGATTACATTTAGACTTAAGGTTGAATTTAGTCTAAAAAAACTCATACAATGATATTTAGACAAGTATTAGGGTAATTTTATAATAGTATTCTTACACTTAATTTCCAAATTTACCCTTTTACCGTATTAATAAAAATTACCGATGTTACTATTCATAATGCCCAAAAATAAAATAAATATATTTACATAATTTGAACCTATTTATTCCAAATATAGATTCCATTTTAAAAAATTCAAAAACTATAAGTTTAATTAATTTATTTAAAATCAATCTAATTTTTGGGATGAGAGAATGAATTTTTTAAATTTAAAACATTGCAAAAGATTCAAATGTTTTTATATCTAAATTAAATGTCAATTAATTATAATGAAAAACATTATATTGAATGATAAAAATATATTCTATTTATACTTTAAAACTATTAAATAATATAATTTAACCACATAAATTATTTAGCTGAAAAAATTTAGTGTATTTTTACTATTCATCAAAATGTGAACGTTATCAGAAAAATATTAATGTTTCATCCAAATTAAATTTTTATATTTTACTTCATAATAAAATGTTAATGTAGTCATATATAAATTATTAATGTGTAAATATATTAATTTAAAAGGGTTTATCCATTAAAATTTGTAAAATTTCCCTTTGAAAAAATATAGGTCTTTATATAGAAAATATGGTTTATTCATACTCTATAACAAAAATATATATAAGATAAATATGAAAATATTTTTATTAAGTATATAACATATATATATTTTATTAATCTCATTTACTAATTGTAATTCACAAAAAAAAAACAAATATATAATTGATTCATAAATAATTGGTAGCGAATTACATTACAATAAATTTTCATAAGTTAGTTATATTTATTCTCGCTAACCTAACAGATAAGTTTAAATGGTCATTTTATACTAAGGAAATCTTATGGGTCATTTCAACTCAAGATTTCATGAAAGTCAAGTTATTTATGAATTAAAATTATTTAGAGAAAATATTTCATAAAATCAATCAGGTGTTACAGTAACACATCTTGAATCTAGATATGGAAGAGATTTGTTGACATATTTTTAATATATAAGTGACTGCAAGAATATGTATAATTCCCCCAAAAAGGGTGTGATGATCCTGATATCCCATCCTCCCAACCAATGTATTTTCTTAAGTATCATTGGGTTTGGAACCCCAAATGATCAACTACCATTGGAAAAAAGGTTTGTTCCTTGTTATGGATGTGGGAACCATTGAGAGTTTACATGAAAGATGAAAATGATAAACCAAAAAATCAATGATTGTGAAAATGCACTTACCCCCCCCACACATAATTAATTTTTAGAGGCCATACCTCTATAATGTAAATGAAAATGGTGAACCAGAAGTAAAATAATATAATGATAGAATAATTAAATCATTATAGGCATCAGGAATCATATATCCTGAACATGGGGAACTAATAAAACATTTTGAATGAAATAGTTTCATTTTAAAATTTCTTTTCAAAATTTGAAAGGAATGTTTATTTTTAACCTATACGGTGTTAACCAATTTTCTAAATTCCATTACTATTTCACAATAATTATCTTTTTTTACAAGTATTCAATAGTTTTACAAAGAAAAATCATTACTGTGATTTTATTTCAATGGTTTGCTTTCATTTTTTATTTATTTAAAGGATATAATTATATCACATAGCCTATATTTATGATTAATTTATAGTCATCAATTATCTCTTATTAATTTTTTTGGTCATTAATTTTACCTTGAAACATTTACTTTCTTTTTATGATTCATATTTGGGAATTACATTTATCTTAAATATAAATTTTTTTGTATCTTGGATATGATTATTGTAATGACTCTGGTTTTTTATTATTACATTGAATATTTCTTTTTATATATTTCAATTGTTCCTCGATGTTTGTATGGGGTATGGGTGTTTGGGGGCCCCAAAATTAATATATTAAAAATATTAAGATATTTTAAAGCACATACATGCAACATTTCTCTTAAAATGATTCCCATTTTTTGGGATCTCATATGTGAAATTTATGAACATGGTTCATTCCAAAACATTGGGTTTACCATTTTCATTAACTAACCTTAGTCAATGTAAAAAATTTAATTGAGGCATCAATTAGTGGGTAAATTAAGTGAATTGATTTTATTTATTTAATAACCCTAAACCCAACCCTAAATCTATAAATACCATGTTATGGAAAATCCCCTCGGATAGATGCATAACCCAGTGATATTAGAGTGTGAGGGGAGGGGATCTCTATTGGCTACCCACAACATGTATCAATGATGAAAAATCATAGAATCAATATAAAGGTAGTAAATGCAACGAGACCCTTGTATTCATTTCTGAAAAAAAATTCATCACCAATTATTAATCTATCATTGAGGTAGGATTTTTTATTTTTAGTTTCCTCCATATTTGATTTGAAAAGAAATGATCTGTTATTTTTTATCTTTATATATGATTACCTATTTTTTTATGAGTCTGAATTAAAATTGAATTATTTAATCATGTGTATATTCTTATTCCATGACATCACGCACGATTCCACACTTTATGATCATTAATGGAATCAAATAATCAAATAATATTCATCACCTTTATTCATGTGATTTCCACCCATTATTCTTCACATTCTTCATTATTGGACAACATGGTCATAGATAGACATTTTTGTGTTAGATTAGAGCATGGTCAAACCACTATATATGAGAAGGTGACAAAAATTAGGGAAGGTTTGATAATTTTAAAATTAGTCCTGATGGATTCATGGGTGTGGGTGATGGATTTGGGTTTCTGAACCCCAAACAATAGTTTCTCCATGATAGTTTACCACGTGGGTAATTGGATTTCCTATTTTTGACCATAGGTGTCCTAAAATCAATGGTCAGTAATGTTTTCTTCATTTTTGGTGGATTAAAGTGGTCCAATATATGTGAATTTTAGTTGAAACTATATATATGATATTAATGTTAGGAAACTAGGATTCTCCAAAAATATCTTCTAAAGATCATGTATACTGGAGGAGCACACATCATGTAGTCCCCTAGATGAGACGTCTGGGGTTTTAGTTGGAGATAAAGATCACTTCATATTTATAACTATATATATGATGTGTGACCTCTTGTTGGCATCTCATTGTGTACTCTAAAAGTACATAAACTAAAAGTGAGTGTGAAAACAAAATTTATCTTGACCATACAACATCCATGTAAGGAGGATACATTGTATTTTGGAACATCAAGAGTTGGAAATAGAGTATTTCAATTGAAGAATTTTCATATAGTCACAAAAGGGTCCATGAATTTAATGTTGGATGAGAGAAAATACTCAAATGATGATCTTGATTTAGAAGTAGTTGTTCATTCCCTAAGATGCTAGTTTCACTATCTTCTAGGTGAGATGTTTTTCATTTATAAAAATTATAACAACTTGAGAAATATTTTTTCAGAATTTAAAATTAAAATTTAATATTGGAGGGGAGTCATGTAGCAATAGTTTTTTTATTTCTAGGTTGCGTATACCCTATAACTGGTAATATATTTTTTGATGTTTTGAGTAAGAATATTTAGGGATAGGTAGTGTAGTACTCCGTCTATTAGTAGAAGATTATAGAATTTTTCACTAACTTATATCTCAAAGATTAGGGGTGACAAGGTCGAGAAAAACATATATCTTGTACTATCACCTCCTAACTCATCAAGAGTGTGAATGAGATTTATCTTTTAGATTCATACTATTTGGTGATGTGGGATAACATATATTTTGGTGACCCAAAACCATATTGGTATGTTGATGTTGATTGTATCCTTTATGTTTTATTTTGTCTTATAGTTTTTATGATTTTGTGAAGGGAGATGATAAGTGACTCGTTGGCCTTTCAAAGGTATGATTACTCATTTTTTACCCATATGTACTCTGATATTTTTAGGAAGTATTGGTTTCTAGAGGGGAAGAAGGATATATTAGGTTTTGTTAGACTATTTTACACTTTTTAGTGAGTGAATTCAAAGGACCAATGGTCCATTAATCTTCTCCAACCATTACCCATTCTTGAGTATATGTGGTATAATGTGAATATGGGTTTTTGAAATGGTTTTTTTTTATAAACCATGTTAGTGATGTGATTTGGATTTCCTAGGGTTAGTATACTAAGGTTAACCACTTTTTAATGATCTGAGGGAACATCTCTATACATGAGTTGGGAAATATATATTTTTGAATGATAATTCATATGAAAAAAGTAATGAGGAGAATCATATAAAGACCAAATAATGATTTAACATCAATATTCTTGAGAGGGTTACAGAAGGTTCTTAACACATAGGTGTATTTCATCACAATTTATCATTCTCGAATAAATGAGAAGTTTGACTATAGCATATGAATTTTATAGGACATGTTGTGGGATTTTTTCGTAATTGTGATGGCTCGTGGGAAACCCACACTATTGGAAATTGAGCCTATACCAACACTTGGTTCCCACCAGTTTAGAAAACCTGTTGGAAAAAATGAACCTATACCAACGGTTCTAGTAAACGGTTGGCATATGCTGTTTTATTTTGGGTTTTCCCAAAATTTTAAGAAAACTGTTGGGAAAGAGAACTATTAACTATGGTTTTAATTAACCATTGGGAAAAATTATACCCAAATCAGGGCTCCCTACATCGTGACATTTCATCCCCATGTACTCCTCCCCTCCACGAACTCGACCTTCTCCCGGCCTCCACCTCCGCCTCTCGGCCTCGGCCTCCACCTCCTCCTCCCGGCCCCCTCCATCTCCTCCAGCGACATTCCACTTCCCCTCTCGGCTCCTTCTCCGATGAAGAAATCCACCTCCCCTCTCTACTCCCAGTGACATTCCCACCTCCCCTATCATCTCCCTCTCTTGGTGACATCCCCCTCCTCTCTTAGCTTAATCTCCTCCTCCGATGTCCCCCGACCACCTCTCCAGTCATGCGCGAGACCCTCCATGGCCGAACACCCTATGAGAGTCCCCCTCTCTCGGCTCCCTCTCCTACTGTGTGGGAAATAATATTATCGGGGCCGACCCCTGCCCCCCAAGAGCTAGAGGTAAATCTTTTCCAAATCAATGCGTTGGACTTCCCATCAGAGGTAGACCTGACCTCTCTTGAAGTATAATATCTTGGTTTCTGTGTTTTTTGATATTTAGTTGATGATTTTCTTATGGTTTAGGTGTAATCGTAATTTTCCGTTTTTTTCATTTGTTTTTACAGTCCGGATGGCCAAAATTTTTCATCTGTTAATTCTTCACAGGTCTAGCTCAACCATGTTATTTTTTGTTCGTTCAAATGTTCAATTAATGGTTTAGTTGTTCCCATGATCCTTGTAATTGAAATAGTTGGATCATGGATACTGCATGTGATGAGAGGTATAGGACTAGGGGAATCTATTGGACTGTAAATGGAGAAAATTATCTTTTTAAGTTCAGTAGGAATTTGGAAATGTGAAAAAATTTGGTTTATAAATCAACATAATGAGTTCTGAGTGGCCTATTTTCAGGATTGGTTATAAAAAATGAAAATTTTAGTAGTTTGGTTATATTTTCTAGATCAAAAATACAAAGGAACAGAAAACAGATCATTTTCACTCATTAAAGGACATAAGTATGAAATTAGAGAGTTTGGTGTGGTGGGAGAGGGGGGGATGAAATTCTAATGACTTCTACCCAATTGCAGACAGAAATGGAAAGGGGTAGGTTGTGAAATCTGGTTTTATACAAATTTCTGAATAGTTACGTAATGAGGCATGGTACATATCAATAGTTTGGGCTGGGTCCCGGTCTAAGTATTTTAAAAAATGTAAAATGTCAAATATAACATAAATTGACAATAATAAATATAGTAAACTTTCAATTCATCAAACTAATTTAAGATTGAACAAAATTATCAATTGAGATGGGCCAGGATTGGTCTAGGCTTGGGGTTGGTCTGGCTTTGTTGGGCCTTCACTAGTTTGAGTCCTACCCTAAACACTACATAGGCTGGGCCCATTGTAAGAAATATGTCTCACAGACTGTCCATGTCCACACCAGGCATCGAGCCATTTTTACACCCCTGCTGAGTTTAACAACTAAGTTTTTATGTTATTGTTTTTTAAATTCAAGAGTATTTTTGGACTCTAAACATTGCATTATTACATTCATGTTACTTTAAATAGAAATTTTACTTAAATAAACATTGTGATGTTGCAGTTTTTTCAAATCCCCAACATAGAAACCACTTTCTCTAAAATTATTTTACATTATAACCACTCAATAGGATAGTAATATGGTGTGTTGAGAGTGATAATTCTTGGATTGATATATGTATTAATTTTGTTTTGATTCATTATAGACCGAGTTCACAATTGACCGGGGAATTGTGGATGCTAGAAGGAGAGCTATTTAGGACACAAGGTAAATCTATGCCGAATTTCATTTAATGATGCATAGGTTATTATTCACCATAGTAGTCAATCTCAGATCGTGGTGCGATGCGGTGGGGTTCTAGTAGCGTTATGTGCACAATCTTTAACTCAACTAATGCATCATAGGTGCATATTCAATGGATAAGTGTACTAGAATGGTGTTTCCAACAACGTTCTATATAAAGAACATAATGAAAAATAAAGAGATTATTAAGTGGAACTATTTCCCCTGGCTTGCATGAACATGATTTGACCCATGGGGCGATATGGTTATTATATATTGGGAGGTGACATGTATAGTCACACGATACAGGTATGTTTTTGTTTAGTTTTTATTTTATTTTCTTTATCACATTGTCCACTTAGGTATTTTACTTATTTCCATGGACGGAGGGTAGTGATGCTATCCTGACTAGTTGACGTAGATCACTTGTATAATGTAATACCATGAGGTGTGAGTGTGAGGAAACATTGGATGATAGAAGAGCCTTGGGGTCTTCCATGAGATGGAATTGTTTTTCTAAAACATTGTGTGGGAACATTTCTGGAGTATGTTGGAGTCATGAAATAACCCCAAGTGTCTCCAAGTGTCTCCATACATCATATCATCCTCGCATGGGTTGGCCACTCACCAAATCCTATCAAACCTACCCTAGTCTATCCTCTCAGTCACATTGTCTAGACTCATCTCTCTAGGATTATCCCATGCCTCGATGCACATCTTATTATCCAACCAGGCAAAGAGGATTATTCACCTTATGATTGTCCTAGTCACAAAATCACACAATGTCGAACTCATCTACATTATATTCTCAATAATCCGGTCAAGAACCTCATAAAAATCATGTATTATAACCCAAACCCACTAACCTGGTTCCATCCTAAGCTAAATCACACCAAGCCTCTTGGAATTATAATGTCAATCTGTCTGAAAATACCCAATACCAACACTAGCATCTCATCCTTCATCTCTTTAGTTGAACTCTTAAATCATTAAATGGTGTAAAACCTTTCATAATACATTTTATATACTCGTAGGGACCATCCCACTCTAAGAACCTACCAAGATTCCAATCCATACTCATAAGTATTTCCTCATCAAATGCTAGATGTACAATTGCCACACCTATCACTACAAGACCCAATCATCTTAGGAATATTTTACTTGATCTAAATCCCCATCGTTAGTGACATCAATCAAATTAATGCGCATAAATGTAAACTAAACCCTAAATCCCAAGAATTATTCATGTGGACAAGCCCAATAGCAATAGGATAAGAACTAAAACCATAAGAAATAATGCCAAATTCAGGCATCATTTTTAAATAAATATCTCAAGTGTAAACATAACAACAAAGAATAATAAGACCTCATCCCTTATATTGAACAACCAAACTAATTTGAAACTCAGGACAAATTTATTATATACCATTAATTGGAAGAATAATTGTTAATTAATAGGAATGTACTATTTGATAGTATCATTTTGAAACATTGATCACTTTCCCCTTTGCATGCAGGAACATGATTTGAACCATGGGGCACTGTGGTACTTATATGTTGGGCAGTGACAAGTATAGTCACAGGAGACATGTATGTTTTTGTTTAGTTTTTATTTTATATTCTTTTCTTTTATCGCATTGGTCACTTAAATATTTTACATATATGAAGTCTCCCATAAGATTTATGTTTCATATTGAAATGTTAAAACATACTCAAATTCTATTGTTCTCAAGGCGACTGAAGTTTTATTATTAGAGTTCTAAGAAATTCATATACCATTGATAAGTAATACACTTGCATAATTTGACTCTCAATTAGTAGTTTCAAATACCTAGTATCACTTTTAAAAACAAAGAATATAAAATATATATCGTTATCATACCACAATTCTGAATCAAGAGTTTGTTTTTTATAACATAATATCAGTTTCTATAATGTGAAGGACAACTGCATAGGATTTATTTGGAATCTTGGCTGAAAGATTCTACCCTACAGATGTCGCTGGACCAGGACAACACACCGCAGTCACGCCATGGTCACACTGCGGTCACACCGTTGTAATGTCGTGATTTGGCCCTGCTCCAGGATGACACCCTGCGACGGTTCGTAGTCCTATCAGAATTTGATGTATAATACCTAGATATAGTTTTAGATACATTTCCCACTCGTAGTTAATGGGGAGGGAGGCGATGACCAGAATGTTTCCCCACTTCCTCCCACTCTCTTCAATACTGGCCGAAAGATGCTGCCCCGCAGATGTCGTTGGACCAGACCAACACGTTGCGGTCCGGCCGCGATCATGCTGCGGTAATGCCATGATTTGGCCCTGCTCCAGGACGACACCTCACGGTGGTTCACAGTCCGATCAGAATTCGATGTATGATACCTAGATAGATTTTTAGATACATTACCCACCCATAGTTAATGGGGAGGGAGGAAAAAACCAGAATGTTTCCCTAACTCCTCCCGCTCTCTTCGCTCCAGGCCGGAAGATGTTGCCCCTCGAATATTGCTGGACCGGGCCAACATGCCGCGGTCACGCCACGGTCACGCCATGGTAATGTCGTGATTTGGCCCTGCTCCAGGACGACACCCTATGGTGGTTCGCAGTCCTGTCTTAATTCTATGTAGGATACCTAGATAGAGTTTTAGATACATTAACCACCCATAGTTAATGGGGATGGAAGCGATGGCCGAAATGTTACCCCACCACCTCCTGCTCCCTTCGCTCCTAGATGGAAGATGTTGCCCCGCAAATTACGATAGACTTGGCCAACACGTCGCGGTCATGCCGCGGTCATGCCATGGTCACACCGCGGCCATGCCATGGTCATTCCACGGTCACTCCACATTCATGCTACGATAATGACGTGATTTGGCCCTACTCTAGGACGACGCCCCACGGTGGTTCGTAGTCCTGTCGGAATTCGATGCATGATACCTAGATAGAGTTTTAAATACATTACCCACCCATAGTTAATGGGGAGGTAGGTGATGGATGAAATGTTTCCCCGCATCCTCCCACTCCCTTCGCTCCTATCCTGAAGATGCTTCCCCGCGAATGTCACTGGACCGGGCCAACATGCCGCGGTCATGCTGCGATCACGCCACGGTAATGCTGTGATTTGGCCCTACTTGTAAAGACCCGTAAAATTCAAGGAATTTTTTTTTTCTTAATTTTCTTTAGAATTTTACAAGAGCGCGGTTTCAGACGGCACCTGATTCCGAGGCCCAGAGTGCCCGGAATTAATTTCCGAAGTTTGGCTCGGGTACGTTCAGTGAACGAACGAGCGGGAATTCCTAACTTTTGATCCGGTGCTCGGAATTGAAATCTGAGGGCACCGATGAACTCGCAACGCCGATATTCGCTTTTTGAGACCTTTTCGGGAGTTGCGTTTGTTGCGGGTTGAAAGTTACGTTTTGGGGTTTTTCAGTTAAGTTAAATAAAATTTGTGCAAAACAAATTTTATTTTAACTTATTTTAAAAACCTACCAAAGGAGGTTAGAAGTGGGACCCACACCCACTTAACCTCCCTTGGGAGGATTAAGTGTGGTGGGGCCCACACGAACCCCTTTTTCTTTTCAAATTCCTTAACCTCTCAAAACCCTTCCTCTTATTTATGTAACTCTCCCCTTCTTTAACTCTTGCCAATTTATCTTTTCATTTAATTTTGTCAACTCTAGACTTAATTAATGAATTGAATTCAACTTTTGAATTTTGAAAGGTTGGCAAAGTGAGAATAAAATAAGATGTAGTCTTATTTTATTTTTGGTTGATCGTTTGTTCCCTTGAGAGCTTTTGAGAGCATTCCTCTTCATCTTCAACTCTGACGAAGAACGAAGAACGAAGAACGCTCAAACTCTGACGAAGAACGAAGAACGACGCCTCTCTTCTTCGTCCTCGGTGTCAACGAGAGGGAACGCCGCTTCCTCCTCGGACCATCTTCGTCGGCGTACAAGTTTCGCCAACGACGTGACTCTTCGAACGCATCCCTTCGTCATCGGATTTGACGAACGACTTCCGCGACACCCGACCTCCGCGACGCCGTCTTCCGCGGAGCGTAGCCGAACCTTTGAATCTTAAACCCGAGGTAGGGGTTGTCGAATTTCTTTTGGATTCCTCATTTTATTCTTGATCGTGCTTTTAGCAAGATTAACGTGTGACATGATTTTCTTTAAGTTGCGTTATTATTATTAACGCGAGGGGGGGGGGGCGGACCGCACGAACACGGCCGAACCCCCCTCCAACGTTCTTGTTTAATTCTTGCGATGGAAGCAAAGTGGCGTGGTGCCGTCGCACCACGCGGTTTACCGTACGTTAAATTTACGCAACGCCGTCGCGCTACGCCGAGGAGAATCTTCAAGAACGCGACGCCATCGCGCCGCGTTGAAAAGAATCGAAGCACGGCGAAGGGGCGCGGTGCCGACGCACCGCGCTAGATGACGAACGCCGCGGCCGGTTCCGGGCCGCGGCGGGACGAGAAGACCGCGGCCGGTTCCAGGCCGCGGCGGGACGAGGAGACCGCGGCCGGTTCCGGGCCGCGGCGGAAGGAAAGACCGGCGGCCGGGCCGCCGGCGTCGGAAGTCGAGGGCGGGACCGGAATTTCCGGTCCCGTTGGTAAAAACCGGCCGGCCAGCGGGCCGGCCGGATGTCTTAAAACCGGGGGATTAAACCCCCGGCCGGTTCTTCAAACCCCCCCTCTTAATGAGGGGGGCGGTTCAATTAAAGGAGGGGGGGCAACAACCCCCCAGTTCGTCCAGCCGGCCCCCACTTGCGGGGGCCGTTTTTTTTTGCAAAGGCACGGCTCAAGGCCGTGCCACCTTCACAAAACAGGGGGGGGGCTTGATTGCCCCCCGTGTGACCCACGTGCGGCGCCATGCGCCGCCGCCGCGGCCCGCCGCCGCCGCCACCGCGGCCCGCCGCCGCCGCCACCGCGGCCCGCCGCCGCGCCGCCGCGCCGCCGCCCGCCGCCGCGGCCCGCCGCCGCCGCCACCGCGGCCTGCCGCCGCGCCTCCGCGCCGCCGCCCGCCGCCGCCGTCCGCCGCCGCCGGCCGCCGCGCCGCCCAGGGGGGGTCGGGCCGGGTTGGCCCGGACCCGGACCCCCCCGTTTCAGACCAGTTTCGGTTTTTGGCTCATAACTTGAGCCTCGGACCTCCGAATGACGAACCGTCTGCGGCAACGCGATCCTTGGATCGAGACGGTCGTTTCGGTATATCGCACTCAAGGTTTCGGTTTACTTTGAGTTCGGCCGGGTTGGTTCGTTTACGAAACCAACCGGGCCTTCGGAGCGGAAACGCTCATATCTTGAGCTACGGACGTCCGATTGACGTGCCGTCAGTCGCGTAGTGTTCCTCTTAGTGAGACGGATCTTTTGGCATACTCCGCCCGAGGTTTGGACGCAGGTGGAGTACGGTCGGGTTGGTTTTGCCTTAAAAACCAACCGGGCCCCGGAGACGAAAATGCCTATAACTCTCAGACCGGGCGTCCGATCGACGCGCCGTCTGTTGCGTTGAGTTCCTGTTGACGATACGGAACTTTTGGATACATCAACTTCGGTCTTCATGACAGTTGATGTATCAGCCTCTCGGCTCGTGGAGCGGATCCTCCGTACGAGCTTGCTATGTGCGGGAACCCTAGTGCTGGCTGCGACTGTTCTACTGCTACGACTGCTACTGTGACTGCGACGACGACAGTACAGAGATCCTGTGTGGATTTGACGACGACAGTACAGAGATCCTGTGTGGATTTGACGACGACAGTACACAGATCCTGTGTGGATTTGACGACGACAGTACAGAGATCCTGTGTGGATTTGACGACGACGACTACAGCACTCAGCGATCCTACGTGGATCAGTGCTACAGGTTCTGTGTGAGCCCGATCCTGTGTGGGTCCTTGCGCTCAGCGGTTCTGTGTGAGCCAGCGCCTACAGGTTCTGTGTGAGCCCGATCCTGTGTGGGTCTTCTGCGGGGGTTAGTTACCTATCGATCCTTCGTGGGTCCGACGACTTAGATGGATCAGTGATCATCTTTATCGTCCTTGAAGAACTATACCTGTGTGAGCTGAATCCTGTTGTTTTCCTGTGTGGATTGTGTTGTGCAATCCTGTGTGGATTATATTTTGCTTTCCTATGTGGAATACGTATACTTTCCTGCGTGGACTGAGTTGTACTTGGGCTCGGAGGTTGGAGTGTAATTTTTTTTTAATTGATGACTTAGGTATATGTATGGGCATATACCTAAGCTGTGTCAGTTGTTACTTCGTGTTTGTACTTTTCTTCGTGGTTTATCCTTTGTGGATTTGAGAGACCTTCAGGGGTCTCGGGGTCCCTACTGAGTAGCTTATACTCACCCCTGCACGGGCTTTGCCCGCACTACGTTGTGTTGGTTGCAGACGACGGACAGCGTTGACCTTAGCTGAGGCTTGTAGAGTGGGACGGTACCCGGAGGTGGACCACTGGGCGGGACGTGCACGGAGCGGACGGCGGGAACCGTGGAGCAGAGGAGCTATCTGTACCCACCCTTCAGGTGGGATTTCCAGTGAACAGCTCGGAGTAGCGGCATTTACTTTTCAGTTGCTGTTTTTCCCTTTTCGAGTTGTACTTTACTTTCAGTTTGGGTTTGTATTCTGGCCCATTTACTTTTCCGCACTTTCAGTCGTACCCTGCTTGTTTAGTGTTTACTTTCCGCTTGCTTACTATGTGGTATTTGTTTTACTTTTCAAAGGAAATGCCTTCCCTTTTTACCGGGATTTGCGCCTTGGTGCTAGTCGCCAGCCCCTGGCCTATGGAAGGCGGGCTTGGGGTAGTCACGGCACGGACCCCGAGGGCGGGTCGTGACAAATTGGTATCAGAGGAGTTCGGTTCTACCGCGAACTCTGATCTTTTCTATGTGAAGCAATAATGTTTAGCCTATTTAGTGTGGATATCAGTCCAGGGAGTCCAGTGTTGGTGCGGCGGCCGACATATCCGTACACCAGGACCCTGACTTCTGATTTCCGACTTAATGCACGAAAACATTGATTGCGTGTGTGTTTCAAAGTTTTCTTTGTGATTATTTATATCAGCTCACCAGGTATACTATTCTAACCGTGGCGCACCTGTCTCCTTTCAGGATGGCCCCACGACGGCAGCCAGCTAGGGTTCCGAGAGTCGAGCGTGATGACAGCCCACCGAGCGACGAGGCCTCGGTGCAGGGCCCTTTTCCAGTAGTGGCACCGGCGGTAGCTTTACCCGCCGATCCCCCGATGCTTCCAGCAGCCGCCGCTGACGATGCACGTCGCCTCAGCGCACTGCATGAGTTTCAGCGCCAGCGACCGCCCAGGTTTCGCGGGGAGACGGATCCCCAGGCAGTAGAGGACTGGCTGGAGGCAGTGGTTCGAGTGTTTAGGCTAGTGAGGACACCAGCAGACCTCATGGTGATCCTCGCTGCGAGCCTACTACACGCAGCAGCAGGACGATGGTGGAGCTTGATGCTCCAGGTGCACGATGAGGCATCTCTTCTTTGGACGGACTTTGAGAGCATCTTCCGCTCGGAGTTCGTCCCAGCCACCCTTCGTGCGGTGCGTATCCAGGAGCTTCTACAGCTGCGGCAGGGCAGCATGACGGTCGTTCAGTACTCGGCGAGATTTACCGATCTCTCGCGCTACTCGACCGACATGGTACGGGACCCATTCTTCCGGGCCTGGACCTTCGAGCAGGGTTTGAGACACGAGATCAGGGCATCCCTGATCTCACTCTGCATACCGACTCAGACAGGAGTACTGGAGCGGGCTCTTCTGATCGAGAGCTTCCTTGCTGAGTCTACACCAGCACAGAGACCCACCGCAGGACGGCACGTGGCAGAGTCATCTGCAGCTGGCAGTCGGCGAATGACTCAGGGGTCCAGACAGACCAGACCTCAGGGCACTGGCTCAGCAGTGCAGGGCACACAACGCGGAGCCAGTCTTTCGAGTGGAAGACAGTGCTATGCATGCGGCGGGCGAGGCCACATGGCTCGTGACTGCCCGACCCGCCATGCGGAGGAGCAGCAGACGGTTGATGAACCACCTAGGCAGAGGCAGAGGTTCGACCGTGGCGGTCCGCAGGGAGGAGGCGGACGAGGCAGAGGAGCTGGATGAGCAGCTGGTGGTGGCCGACGCTTTGAGGTTCTACCACCACCACCACCAGGAGGTCCACCCCGACCGCAGGGGAGAGCTCAGCTTCAGGCAGCCGAGGCCTTCGATCATGGAGCCTTGGGAGCCGATGGACAGGAGCAGAACTAGTGGATACATCCTTTGTACTTCTGGTTCCTTGTTGCTTTTGTGTAGCGTCTTGTTTTACGAGCTGCATTAATAAAAGACGCATACCTTGTGATGTTTTCGTTCCTGTCCTCTATCGTAATGTTACTAAGAGGTTCTAGTTTTGGCTGTTGACTTGACCCTCACTTGTGAGACATCTACTGGAGGAGACCCAGTTACCACACACTGATGCCGACAGTGTGACTCAACCCTTGGAGGCGAGAGTAACGGTTGAATCTCTTAGTAGTAGCGTCGAGGCCTTACGACGTCATCCTTAGTATGGATTAGTATCATCCATGTTAGGATTGACTGTTTTAGGCAAAGAATGTGGTTCATCCAGGGGATGAGACCAGATTTCTCTCTTCGGCAAAGGAGAAATCTTGCAGCTCTGATGGGACCGGAGATGGTCCAGGCCACGACAGAAAAGGTCCAGGTCATCCAGGAGCGGATGAGGACAGCTCAGAGCCGGCAGAAGTCATACGCTGACAGGAGGCGGAGGCCACTGGAGTTCGAAGATGGCGACCACGTCTTCTTGCGGGTCTCACCTCGACGTGGTATTCAGAGATTTGGCCAAGGCGGCAAGTTATCTCCAAGCTTCAACGGACCCTTCCAGATTCTCAGCAGGATTGGCGAGGTGGCTTATCGCCTGGCTCTACCACCTCAGTTGCACCGGGTGCACGACGTCTTCCACGTATCCCAGCTGAGGAGATACGTGCACGACCCGACGCACATCATTGACCATGGGGAGCTTGACGTTGACGATGGGGCGACTTTTACGGAGGTTCCGGTGGAGATAGAGGATCGACAGGAGCGGGTCCTGCGTGGGCGATCGATTCCTCTTGTGCGCATCAGATGGCAGCACGGGAATCTCCAGGAGAGCACATGGGAGCGGGAGGCTCAGATGCGTGCTCAGTACCCTCATTTGTTTCCCTAGTTTTTGTTGTATCTTTACGGGGACGTAAAGCCCTGAGGTGGGAGTAATGTAAAGACCCGTAAAATTCAAGGAAATTTTTTTTTTCTTAATTTTCTTTAGAATTTTACAAGAGCGCGGTTTCAGACGGCACCTGATTCCGAGGCCCGGAGTGCCCGGAATTAATTTCCGAAGTTTGGCTCGGGTACGTTCAGTGAACGAACGAGCGGGAATTCCTAACTTTTGATCCGGTGCTCGGAATTGAAATCTGAGGGCACCGATGAACTCGCAGCGCCGATATTCGCTTTTTGAGACCTTTTCGGGAGTTGCGTTTGTTGCGGGTTGAAAGTTACGTTTTGGGGTTTTTCAGTTAAGTTAAATAAAATTTGTGCAAAACAAATTTTATTTTAACTTATTTTAAAAACCTACCAAAGGAGGTTAGAAGTGGGACCCACACCCACTTAACCTCCCTTGGGAGGATTAAGTGTGGTGGGGCCCACACGAACCCCTTTTTCTTTTCAAATTCCTTAACCTCTCAAAACCCTTCCTCTTATTTATGTAACTCTCCCCTTTTTTAACTCTTGCCAATTTATCTTTTCATTTAATTTTGTCAACTCTAGACTTAATTAATGAATTGAATTCAACTTTTGAATTTTGAAAGGTTGGCAAAGTGAGAATAAAATAAGATGTAGTCTTATTTTATTTTTGGTTGATCGTTTGTTCCCTTGAGAGCTTTTGAGAGCATTCCTCTTCATCTTCAACTCTGACGAAGAACGAAGAACGAAGAACGCTCAAACTCTGACGAAGAACGAAGAACGAAGAACGACGCCTCTCTTCTTCGTCCTCGGTGTCAACGAGAGGGAACGCCGCTTCCTCCTCGGACCATCTTCGTCGGCGTACAAGTTTCGCCAACGACGTGACTCTTCGAACGCATCCCTTCGTCATCGGATTTGACGAACGGCTTCCGCGACACCCGACCTCCGCGACGCCGTCTTCCGCAGAGCGTAGCCGAACCTTTGAATCTTAAACCCGAGGTAGGGGTTGTCGAATTTCTTTTGGATTCCTCATTTTATTCTTGATCGTGCTTTTAGCAAGATTAACGTGTGACATGATTTTCTTTAAGTTGCGTTATTATTATTAACGCGAGGGGGGGGCCGGACCGCACGAACACGGCCGAACCCCCCTCCAACGTTCTTGTTTAATTCTTGCGATGGAAGCAAAGTGGCGTGGTGCCGTCGCACCACGCGGTTTACCGTGCGTTAAATTTACACAACGCCGTCGCGCTACGCCGAGGAGAATCTTCAAGAACGCGACGCCGTCGCGCCGCGTTGAAAAGAATCGAAGCACGGCGAAGGGGCGCGGTGCCGACGCACCGCGCCAGATGACGAACGCCGCGGCCGGTTCCGGGCCGCGGCGGGACGAGAAGACCGCGGCCGGTTCCAGGCCGCGGCGGGACGAGGAGACCGCGGCCGGTTCCGGGCCGCGGCGGAAGGAAAGACCGGCGGCCGGGCCGCCGGCGTCGGAAGTCGAGGGCGGGACCGGAATTTCCGGTCCCGTTGGTAAAAACCGGCCGGCCAGCGGGCCGGCCGGTTGTCTTAAAACCGGGGGATTAAACCCCCGGCCGGTTCTTCAAACCCCCCCTCTTAATGAGGGGGGCGGTTCAATTAAAGGAGGGGGGGCAACAACCCCCCGGTTCGTCCAGCCGGCCCCCACTTGCGGGGGCCGTTTTTTTTTGCAAAGGCACGGCTCAAGGCCGTGCCACCTTCACAAAACAGGGGGGGGGCTTGATTGCCCCCCGCGTGACCCACGTGCGGCGCCATGCGCCGCCGCCGCGGCCCGCCGCCGCCGCCACCGCGGCCCGCCGCCGCCGCCACCGCGGCCCGCCGCCGCGCCGCCGCGCCGCCGCCCGCCGCCGCGGCCCGCCGCCGCCGCCACCGCGGCCTGCCGCCGCGCCGCCGCGCCGCCGCCGTTTGCCGCCGCCGCCGGCCGCCGCGCCGCCCAGGGGGGGGTCGGGCCGGGTTGGCCCGGACCCGGACCCCCCCGTTTCAGACCAGTTTCGGTTTTTGGCTCATAACTTGAGCCTCGGACCTCCGAATGACGAACCGTCTGCGGCAACGCGATCCTTGGATCGAGACGGTCGTTTCGGTATATCGCACTCAAGGTTTCGGTTTACTTTGAGTTCGTCCGGGTTGGTTCGTTTACGAAACCAACCGGGCCTTCGGAGCAGAAACGCTCATATCTTGAGCTACGGACGTCCGATTGACGTGCCGTCAGTCGCGTAGTGTTCCTCTTAGTGAGACGGATCTTTTGGAATACTCCGCCAGAGGTTTGGACGCAGGTGGAGTACGGTCGGGTTGGTTTTTCCTTAAAAACCAACCGGGCCCCGGAGACGAAAATGCCTATAACTCTCAGACCGGGCGTCCGATCGACGCGCCGTCTGTTGCGTTGAGTTCCTGTTGACGATACGGAACTTTTGGATACATCAACTTCGGTCTTCGTGACAGTTGATGTATCAGCCTCTCGGCTCGTGGAGCGGATCCTCCGTACGAGCTTGCTATGTGCGGGAACCCTAGTGCTGGCTGCGACTGTTCTACTGCTACGACTGCTACTGTGACTGCGACGACGACAGTACAGAGATCCTGTGTGGATTTGACGACGACAGTACAGAGATCCTGTGTGGATTTGACGACGACAGTACACAGATCCTGTGTGGATTTGACGACGACAGTACAGAGATCCTGTGTGGATTTGACGACGACAGTACAGAGATCCTGTGTGGATTTGACGACGACGACTACAGCACTCAGCGATCCTACGTGGATTAGTGCTACAGGTTCTGTGTGAGCCCGATCCTGTGTGGGTCCTTGCGCTCAGCGGTTCTGTGTGAGCCAGCGCCTACAGGTTCTGTGTGAGCCCGATCCTGTGTGGGTCTTCTGCGGGGGTTAGTTACCTATCGATCCTTCGTGGGTCCGACGACTTAGATGGATCAGTGATCATCTTTATCGTCCTTGAAGAAGTATACCTGTGTGAGCTGAATCCTGTTGTTTTCCTGTGTGGATTGTGTTGTGCAATCCTGTGTGGATTATATTTTGCTTTCCTATGTGGAATACGTATACTTTCCTGCGTGGACTGAGTTGTACTTGGGCTCGGAGGTTGGAGTGTAATTTTTTTTAATTGATGACTTAGGTATATGTATGGGCATATACCTAAGCTGTGTCAGTTGTTACTTCGTGTTTGTACTTTTCTTCGTGGTTTATCCTTTGTGGATTTGAGAGACCTTCAGGGGTCTCGGGGTCCCTACTGAGTAGCTTATACTCACCCCTGCACGGGCTTTTCCCGCACTACGTTGTGTTGGTTGCAGACGACGGACAGCGTTGACCTTAGCTGAGGCTTGTAGAGCGGGACGGTACCCGGAGGTGGACCACTGGGCGGGACGTGCACGGAGCGGACGGCGGGACCCGTGGAGCAGAGGAGCTATCTGTACCCACCCTTCAGGTGGGATTTCCAGTGAACAGCTCGGAGTAGCGGCATTTACTTTTCAGTTGCTGTTTTTCCCTTTTCGAGTTGTACTTTACTTTCAGTTTGGGTTTGTATTCTGGCCCATTTACTTTTCCGCACTTTCAGTCGTACCCTGCTTGTTTAGTGTTTACTTTCCGCTTGCTTACTATGTGGTGTTTGTTTTACTTTTCAAAGGCAATGCCTTCCCTTTTTACCGGGATTTGCGCCTTGGTGCTAGTCGCCAGCCCCTGGCCTATGGAAGGCGGGCTTGGGGTAGTCACGGCACGGACCCCGAGGGCGGGTCGTGACACTACTCTAGGAAGACACCCCACGGCGGTTTCCAGTCCTGTCATAATTTGATGTATGATACCTAGATAGAATTTTAGATACATTACCCACCCTCCTTCTTGGACCCCGGGCATCGCCCCATCACCCTCCACCCTGGACCCCAGACAACCCCCCGCATAGCCCCCCCCCCCCTCCCTGGACCCCGAACAACCCATTAGATAGCCCCCCATCCTCTCTGGACCCCAAACATCCCACCAAACAGACCCCCCTAATCCTCCTCCCTGGACCCCGGATCCCAATCTAATCTCTCTTCAAGATTCACCCTAAATCCCAACGGAAAAGAGGGTTTTAGAGCTTTGGAAGAAGATGAGAAAAGAGTGCAAACCCTAATCAAAAAGAGGAATTAGGGAGAGGATTAGACTCACCCAGATCTTCAATCTGCACTTGAAATCACTAAAAACGCCCAAGTGACATGTACGAGTCAACCCTGCCTCAATCTAAGGCACGGTGTGGCCGGTACCACTCAAAGTGTCTCACTTTTATTTGAAATGGAAAACATTTTAAATGAAAACAACAACAGACATATGGAAAACCATTCAAACGGATTCAAATTGTGTCGATACTTTATAAAAATGATCCATGAGTCATTTTTGACGTGTAAAAGTCAACCCCGCCTTAATACGAGGCACTGTGGGGCCGATACCACTCAAAGTGTCTTACTTTTCTTTGAAATGGACAACATTTTAAATGAAAACAACAACTGACATATGAGAAACTGACCAAACACATTAAGATTCTGTTGATACTATAACACAACGATCCATTGGTGATTTTTGACCTGTACGAGTCAACCTCTTTGCAATTCAAGGCACAGTGTGGCCAACGCCACTCAAAGTGTCTCACTTTTCTTTGAAATGGACACCATTTTAGGTGAAAACAACAACTAGCATATGGAAAACTGACCAAACACATTCATATTCTTTTTTTACTTTAGGACAAGGATACATGGGTCATTGTTGATGTGTTAGAGTCAACTTTTCCTCAATTAGAGGCATGGTGTGGCCGGCACCACTAAATGTGTCTTTTTTTGTTTAAAATGGATACTCTTTTAAGTAAAAACAACTAGCATACAGAAAACGTACCAAACGCATTATAATTGTGTTGATACTTTATCAAAACGATCCATGAGTCATTTGTGACATGTATGAGTCAATCCCACCTCAATTAGAGGCTCTTTGTGTCCAGCACCACTCAAACTGTCTCTCTTTTGTTTCAAAAGGACATCATTTTAAGTGAATACAACAACTGACATACGGAAAACTGACCAAAGGAATTAGGAATCTGTTGAAACTTTATAAAAATGATCCATGGGTCATATGTGATGTGTATGAGTTAACCCTGCCTCAATCCAAGATCCGGTGTGGCCGGCACCACTCAAACTGTCTCACTTTTATTTGAAATGGACATGATTTTAAGTAAAACCAACAACTGACATATGGACTACCGACCAAAGGAATTAAAATTATATTGAAACTTTAGGAAAACAATCCATAGGTCATATGTGACGTTAATGAGTCAACCCCGCCTCAATACGAGGTCTGGTGTGGCCGGCACCACTCAAACTGTCTCACTTTTATTTGAAATGGACACGATTTTAAGTGAAAACAACAACTGGCATACGGAAAACTAACCAAACGCATTTGGATTGCATTGATACTTTAGGAAAATGATCCATGGGTCATATGTGAAATGTAAAAGTCAACATCACCTCAATCCGTGGTGCGGTGTGGCCGACACCACTCAAGTTGTCTCTCTTTTGTTTAAAATGGACAACATTTTAAGTGAAAAAAAATTGACATATGAAAAACCAAACAAACGCATTCGTATTGTGTTGATACTTTGTCACAAAGATCCATTTGTCATTTTTGATGTGTAAGAGTCAACCCCGCCTCAATCTGAGGTGCGGTGTGGCTGGAACCACTCAAAGTGTATCACTTTTCTTTGAAATAGACTACATTTTAAGTGAAAACAACAACCGATATACTGAAAACCAACCAAACACATTCAGATTCTATTGATACTTTAGGAAAAGGATCCATGGATCATTTGTGACATGTATGAGTCGTCTCTACCTCAATCTGAGGCACGGTGTGGCCAACACAACTCAAAGTGTCTCTCTTTTGTTTAAAATGGACAACATTTTAAGTGAAAACAACAAATAACATGCGGAAAACCAACCAAAAGCATTAGGATTGTGTTGATACTTTAGGAAAATGATCCCTGTGTCATTTGTGACATGTAACAGTCAACTTTTCCTCAATCTGAGGCGCGGTGTGGCTGACACCACTCAAAGTGTCTCTCTTTTGTTTAAAATGGACAACATTTTAAGTGAAAACAATAACTGACATACGAAAAATGGACCAAATGCATTTAAATTGTGTTGATACTTTAGGAAAACGATCCATGGGTCATTTTGGACATGTACAAGTTAACCCCACCTCAATCCGAGGCGCGGTGTGGCCGACACCACTCATAGTGTCTCACTTTTCTTTGAAATGGACAACATTTTAAGTGAAAACTACAACAAGCAAACGGAAAACTGACCAAAAAAATAAATATTCTATTGATAATTTAGGAAAAGTATCCATAGGTCATTATTGATGTGTGAGAGTCAACCACACCTCAATCCGAGGCACGGTGTGGCTGGTACCACTCAAAGTTTCTCTCTTTTGTTTCAAAAGGACATCATTTTAAGTGAAGACAACAACTGACATACGGAAAACAGACCAAAGGCCTTTTTATTTTGTTTAAACTTCAGGAATACGATACATGGGTCATTTTTTATGTGTAAAATTCATCCCCACCTCAATCCGTGGCACGGTTTAGCTAACACCACTCAAAGTGTTTCACTTTTCTTTGAAATGGACAACATTTCAAGTGAAAATAAAAACCGACATATAGAAAACTGACAAAAGGCATTCAGATTCTATTGAAACATTAGGAAAAGGATCCATGGGTCATTTTTGACATGTAAGAGTCATCCCTGACTCAATCATAGGTGCAGTGTGGCCACCGCCACTCGAAGTGTCTCACTTTTGTTTAAAATGGACAACATTTTATGTTAAAACAACAAATGACATATGTAAAAATGACCAAATGCATTCATATTGTGTTGTGACTTTTGTAAAAAAATACATTGGTCATTTGTGATGTGTAATAGTCTAACCCACCTCAATCTGAGGTTCTGTGTGTCCGACACCACTCAAAGTGTCTCTCTTTTGTTTAAAACGGACAACATTTTAAGTGAAAACAACAACTGACGTACGGAAAACCAACCAAATGCATTTGGATTGTGTTGATATTTTAGGAAAAAGATACATGGGTCATTTTTGACGTGTAAGATTCAACACCACCTCAATCCAAGGAACGGTGTGTCCAGGACCACTCAAAGTGTCTCACTTTTCTTTGAAATGGACAACATTTTAAGTGAAAACAACAACTGACATACGAAAAATTGACCAAAGGAATTCAGAATGTATCGATACTTTAGGAAAACAATCCATGGGTCATTTTTTATGTGTAAGAGTCAATCCTACCTCGATCTGAGGTGTAGTGTGGCCAGAACCACTTAAAGTGTCTCTGTTTTGTTTCAAAAGGACATCATTTTAAGTGAATACAACAACTGACATACGGAAAACTGACCAAAGGCATTATTATTCTGTTGAAAATTTTGGAAAAATATCCATGTGTAATATTTGACATGTATGAGTCAACCCCACCCCAATCTGAGGGCCGGTGTGGCTGACACCACTCAAACTGTCTCACTTTTATTTGAAATATATAGAATTTAAGTGAAAACAACAACTGGCATACAGAAAACTGACCAAACACATTAGGATTGTGTTGATAGTTTAGGAAAACGATCAATGGGTCATTTTTAATGTGTACGAGTCATCCTCACCTCAATCCGAGGCACATTGTGGTCAAAACCACTCAAAACGTCTCTCTTTTGTTTAAAATGGACATCATTTTAAGTGAAAACAACAACTAACATACATAAAACTGACCAAATGCATTCAGATTCTATTGAAACTTTAGAAAAACGATCAATGAGTCATTTTTGACATGTAAGAGTCAACCCCACCTCAATATGAGGCATGATGTGGCCGCTAACACTCAAAGTGTTTCACTTTTATTTGAAATGTACATCATTTTAGGTGAAAACAAAAACTGCCATACGAAAAACCAACCAAACACATTCAGATTATGTTGATAATTTAGGAAAAAGATAAATTGTTAATTTTTGACATGTAAGAGTAAACCCCGCCTCAATCTATGGCATGGTGTGTCTGACACCACTCAAAGTGTCTCTCTTTTGTTTAAAATGGACATCATTTTAAGTGAAAACAACAACTAAGATACAGAAAACTGAACAAGCACATTCAGGTTCTATTGAAACTTTAGGAAAATGATCCATGGGTAATATTTGACATGTACGAGTTAATACCACCTCAATCCAAAGTGCGGTGTGGCTGGAACCACTCAAAGTGTCTCTCTTTTGTTTAAAATGAACATCATTTTAAGTGAAAACAACAATTGACTTACTGAAAACTGACCAAATGTATTCGGATTCTATTGAAAATTTAAGAAAATGATCCATGGGTCTTATGTGACATGTAAAAGTCATATTTGGCTCAATACAAGGCATGGTGTGTCCGAAACCACTCAAAAATGTATCTCTTTTGTTTAAAATGGACATCATTTTAAGTGAAAATCACAACTTACATATGGAAAACAGACCAAATGCATTTGGATTATATTGAAACATTATGAAAACGATCCCTAGGTCATATGTGACGTTTACGAGTCAACCTCGCCTCAATAAGAGGCACAGTATGGCCGGTATCACTCTAACTGTTTCCCTTTTGTTTAAAATGGACATCATTTTAAGTAAAAATAATTGGCATATGGAAAACCAACCAAATATATTCGGAAGGAAAACGATCCAAGGGTTGTATGTGACATGTACGAGTCAAACCTGCCTCAATCTGTGGCACGGTGTGGCCAACACCACTCAAAGTATTTCACCTTTATTTGAAATGAAAAACAGTTTAAATGAAAACAACAACTGGCATATAGAAAACTGACCCAACACATTCAGATTATGTTGACACTTTATGATAATGATTCATGAGTCATCTACAACGTTTACAGGTCAACCCCATCTCAATATGGGGCACGGTGTGGTCGGTATCACTCCAAGTGTATGTGTTATAGAAAATTCAATTTTGTATGTATTCTTAATTCTGTTTAACCCACCCCTCGGGACACCCCAACCCCTTGTATGTCATATTATATATGTGTTATATATAATTCAGAATTCTATATGCAACATAACTCATTTTGTATGTGTTATTTATTCATAATTCAGAATTCATTACATAATTCATTCTGCATGTATTCAATTGAGGATTAAATTATGAATTCTGTATTGCATAGGGTAATTGGGTTCATATACATGATTATAATTGTGGTACATTCCATGGTTATAAGAGTATCCTATTTTAATGTGATTTTATGTGCTATAGAAGGTTTTTTTTTCTATTAAGAGTGTATGTTGGTGTATGTAGTTGAGTTTGCAATGGTATTGTTACTGTTAAGAGTGTGTACAGTGGTTTTGTTTCTGTTAAGAGTGTGTGCAGTGGTTTTGTTGCTGTTAAGAGTGTGTGCGGTGGTTTTGTTGCTGTTAAGAGTGTGTGAAGGTGTATGTGCAGTGGAGGAGAGGAGATTTTTGGTGGATGGTCTACTAAATTCTGGTAATACACTATACCAACAGTTTACTAAAACCTTTGGTATACTGCTCTACATATTTTTACCAATGGTTTTAGTAAACTGTTGGTAAAACATGAAAATGATAGTATTTCCAACAGTTTTAGAAACCATTGGGAATACTCCTATACACTGCTTGTATTACCAACGGTTTTACAAACCGTTGGGAATACTCCTATATACCAACGGTTATTTAAACCATTGGGAACCTCTAGGATTACACTGCCTTTCCCAACAGTTATACTAAAACCGTTGGTAATGGGATATCCCCACGCCTTACTTTCCAACAGTTTTCCGAACCGTTGGTATATAGTATAACAATGGTTTGGCAGCCATTACCAACGGCTTCAAACCATTGGTAAAGCCTTAGTTTCCAGTAGTTCCATTTAGAATAAGTTTTGTTTCTATACAAAAACATTTATCCAGATTTGATTCAATCAGAAATTTTTGGGTCCTAATATAGTACGTTATAATGATCATGACTGTGTTGGTCAGATGTTTAAGAGATAAAAATTATTTTACCAATTATTATATAGGAGACATCAGATCATGTCCATTAGATCAATAATTGGTTATTAATCTCTTAGAGAGGATAAATGTTATATATTGAACAACAAGGCTATACAATAGGATTCATGGTGGGAAAATGACGATTTTTACTAGTATCTCCAAGATAGAGACATTATTGTATTCAAAGGTTGATTAAAATGGATCACAAGTACATTGTAACATTTTATATTATGAAGGGGAATGGTATAACAACATAACGATTAGGTCCACCTCAGTATTTCATTAATATGCATGAATTTTTTCTTGTATCGTAGCTTCAAATATACCATCTTGACCCTTCACATGTGATAAAAAATTATGATACCAAGCTTGGGGAAGAAACAAAATTTATGTAGAATCATATTCATATAGTAATCTAGAGTGAGAAGACTATATGTGGGTATATGATCCCTTGTGTATGATGGTAGTGGTAGTATGAGAATATCCAAGATGAGATAAATGAGTTGGATATTGACATGTTGTCATAGTGATCAATTTTTTTCATTGATGTGGTTAGGTGATATTTAGTAGCGTGTCTCATGGATGAGTAGATATACATCTCAGAGGATGTAGCACCCATAACCATTTTGAGGTAAAAACATCTTTTCTTTTTTTCCCAAATCCCATTTATTTTTGTTTTTTTTGAATTATTATATAATGGTTTAGTATATGGGACTAGAAATTCTGGTTGGATACTGGAATAACTATGTGTATATGGACCACACCGAGGTGTCAGGAGGGTCTATGTCAGCCAATGATTGAGTCTCAAGAGTTGTACTAGGATTTTATATTACTTTTCCATGAATTTATATTCTAAGTGGAGTTTAAAATTGTTCAAAATACTATTAGGAATCTTTTAGGAATTTTTAATAAATATAAAAATGTTTTGGAGTTTCAATAAAATTATAGAGACAATTAAAAGTACATGTACATAAGTTTACTCTGATATGTATGTCTATAGGATGGTATGTACTATAAAAATGGAAAATTATTTGATGTATATGGGTTATACGTAAGGGTACTCAATATTTAATTTATATAAATAAAGTTAACCTTTTGATATATAAGGGTACCATTGATACATAAGGGTTATTACATGTCCATGAAATTTAAAAAGGTATCAAAGATTCCCTATAATAGTAACAGGGTATCTAGATGATATGTAAGGGTTAACAGAATTTTCCCTATGATGTATAAGGATTAATATGTAATGGTTTATGGGTGACCTTATGAAATTTAGGGCCTAAATAATGATATGTAACAAACCAAATAGAGGTCAATAAATTGGTAAACTATTATATGTATGGGTAACAAGAATTTACCTTATGATACATAAGGGTTACTCTGATGAAGAAAGGAGAGAAAAGTGGTTATGTTTTTGAAATTTAAGGGTTATCTCTGGGTGATATGTAAGGGTCGATCTGATGATATGATGATACATAAGGGTTGATATAGTGATTCATAATGATTAATCTGAACATTCCTAAAAATTGAGTGTGATAAGAATTATGTTAATATTTCATAAAATAATTAATTAATTGGTAAAATTAAATATAAAGGGGGTATCCATTTTGGCCAGTAAAAATATGGGTACACCATAATTATCTTCTATATCTTTTTACTCATTTACTCAAAGATATATTCATCAATTATATTACTTTTTTCATTTCTCCCATCATACATATTATCCATGGGTATGTAGAGCAGTCCAGAAGTATCTATTTCTTGATTTCTCTTATATTTTCATAGAAACACACTAGTTTTGGTTGTTTATGCCTATTTTTCCGACTTTCCCTAATTTTAATGATTTAGGCCATTGGGGACAAAATAAACTAAATATATTCAATAAGAAGTTAAATATAAGAATAATGTAGTTGGTCCTTGATATAAAAACTTGATCCTTATAAAAATGTTATTTCATGAATTCTAACATAAAAGTCACATGGTACATAACCTAGAAATCATGATACCTAGTAACTTTGTGGGATTAGATACACAAAACATGAACATAATCCTAAAATAAATAATATTTGTTAATTTTACATAATGTGATATTAAATCCCATTAATATTTTATTACTATATTGGATACCCTGTGGAAATTCATATTGGAAAAGGTTTAACTATAATGCTGAGTAAGAGAATAATTAGAGTAAAGCATGATTGTGAAGTGATATGTATAGGTCAATAGAAAAATAATGATATCATAAAGAAATGAATAATAATTACGGGATCATGGAATCAAATAAATAATATCATAAGATCTTGGAATTATAAATATGTATAGATAACATAAAACAAGATAAGAATAAGTCAAAGATCACTCTAAATACATCATAATAGAATGTGTTGTGCTAACTACCCAAGAAAAATACATGGTACATCATGAGATGAAACCATTACCCAATAAATTATAGAGTTTTATAATTCATTCCCCTCCCTTCACATCATAATATATTCTTACATATGAGTTCCATATAGGAAAAATTAATCATACATGAAGCATATGCTTGAAAAAATATTTGAGAAGGATGCAGATTACATAATATTATATCCAAGAAAATAAAAATTGAATATCATAATTATTACAAATAATGGGAGGTATTATATCCTTTTTTATGTTCATAATTCAGTAAATAATCATTAATAATTATTGATGAGTTAAACTGAATAGAATCCTTAAACAAGGAGTAGATGAATAGGTATAGAAATAAACCACTTAAACGATTCATTAAGAAATGGTTATATAACCTTTAAAGAAGTTTATTGCATGGTATTTTTATTAAAATAATAGGTAAACTAGATTTATTAATAAAAAAAATATTTTCTTATGAAACCATGGAAGGGAACAAACTTCAATAAATTGACACATGAAAAATGAATAATTAAAATGAATGTTTCTATTAATCTGGTTTTCATTGGAGAGAAGATCGATAAGAGAGGATAAAAAATTCATAAACCCATAAAATAATGGTTGAAAAAATATATAAATATATTTAATATACGTATATAAAGAATATATATAATTTCACTAGAATAAAAAAGATATAAAGTGAGTTTTGAAGATAAAGAATAGCCTAAAGAAAATAGGGTGTCTTGGGGAGATCCCTTACTTCAGATCCTGAATTTCATGGTACATGAATCTACATTAAAGAATAATAATTTCATGTATAATAGGTAATTTGTTAAAAAAAGTTAATTATTTTATGTATTATATTTTATTATTTTCAATTCAATTAGTATGAATTCGTTTTCTAAAATTGTCCACCTACGATTGTTCATTCTAATTATTTAAAACTATTTTAGTATTTTGATCATGTTAAAAGGTGTGGTTAAATAATTACATGATCTAAAAAATTATAAAATTAAGTATACCATATTATTCCATTAACACAAGAGATATAAAATTCGATGTGTTGTAAAAAATTTATTCAATATATAAAATATATCTTTGTATGCTCATTCTGGATGGTTAAAATCACTATGTCAATTACTTTTTTTATAATTAATGAAATACAAAAGTTTTAATTCAATAATATAAATCATGTTATAAATTTGTATTTATTCACTTAATACACAACCATCCATGTATGTTAGTAATTAATATTAAATCCATCATCCATGGATGTGGTGAATCGACCATTATATGGTCAGTGTATTCATTTTAGAATAATTGAACATAGAAGGTTAGATTAATAGTATTCTATTAAATCAATAAAAATAAAATATAACTATGATATTGATGTCATTATGACAATATGTATATAATAAATTTATAGGTTAAATAAGAAATGAATTTAAAAAGCTTGATTAAAAACATAACCACATCTATTGGATGTCCTCTCTTAGGATACACTTTAAAGATCCATAAATTGGCCTTTTGGTTTGAACAAGAATTATTGAAAATGGGAATAGTTTTGGAGAAAGATTTGGGTATATGTTTGGTGAGATAATGGTCTTATAATGTTTGGAGAAATGGAGTGGTGAATGGTGGCATTTGTTAGGGTAAATGGGGTATTTAGAATAAAATACTTAAATAACTTAATATATCTTCACCAAATGATCCTTTTAAGAGTGTTCATGATTCAACTATACCACCTATATGTTTATTACTTGTGATTATTTTGATATTTATTTCATCAAGAGGGATACAAGAAATATTTCATGCACTATAATTAGGTTTTGTGAGAGTTATTGTCAATGGTATGTAGCTCTGCTGCAACTAAGAATCTCTAAGGGGACCGTGTGTCTGGTGAATATCATTCACTTACTCCAAAACCCCATCAATCTATTCTATATTTATATATAACAGATCACATTTTAATTGAACTCAATCTCAATATATCATTTATTATTTTCAATATGTCTATTTTGATGACTTTTTGCAACTCTGATGTGTCACTAAATGGACTTGTCTTTCATTATAATTTATTTAACCAATTCTTTTCCCCATACCTTGTGTTTTCCAACATCATCCTAATATTTTAGAGTTATAAATTTATTTCCCTATAAGGTTTAATAAGGATCCATCTGAATTATTTATTATAAACCATTGTTGTATGATAACTCTCCCATAGGAAAAGGTTGATTACAAATTCATTTGAAGTCATTAGACAAATCTATCATCAAATACTTAAGTGTATGAATATTCTATTTAGATCATCCATTAGTATAGGGGTGATAATTTATATTGTATTTAAACTCTATATTCATGTCATGTTTAATAATATATTAAGACATTGAGTTGAACCTCAAATCTTTACTAGAAACAAACAATATTTGTCTTCCATGCAGTCTCACGACTTCTTTAATTTATATATTTATATGATGATAAAGTGATAATTACCTTAACATAGAAATCAAGTGATCATTTTTTTGTGTGATAGTACACTGAAAACCATATTTAGTTTTTCTATTTTGTTGTATTTGGAAGAACCATGAAAAAATACATGATGAAATTCTCCCATTTCCATAAAGGTATGGGTAATGGATGAAACAACCCCTTTGATTTTTTCTTTTCCACCTTAACTTGAGACAATACCAAGAAATTGGATATATATTCATCAATATCCTTCTTAATATTGTCCCAATAATAATTCTACTAGATATGTTTATAAATATTTTTTCTCCTTGGGTGGATAGAGAATGTTAATCTATGTGCATTGGCCAATAACTACTTTGTTATCTTAGGATCTGGTGGTATACATAGTTGGATCCCAAATCTCACAAATTAATCTTCATTAATATTTATATCTATGTATTTACCCATTATTATAGTATTCAGTTTTTTAATCTAAAAATCATCAATTTGATTTTTCTTAATCTTCTCCGAAAAGGAAGTTAGGAAAATCATTTGAAAAAGTGGGATTTGGTTCCATAATTTATGATTATCATGTCCATACTTTTACATGGATAAGAATATTAGATCATTTTTTATCATAATCATGGATAAGTTTACAAGATCCTTTCTAATTAGAGTATTTTCTATTTTATTCAAAATTACTGGATGGCAGTCAAATGATAGATCATAGTCTTTAATCAGATCTAACCATATTCATTGGTGCATATTGATCTCCTTGTATGTGAATATACACTTGAGACTCTTGTTATTTTTATATATTTCACACTTCTCTCCATAGATATAGTACCTATAAATAATCTGTATAAATATCAATATATCTAATTATGGATTATATGTTTGATAATTATAATCATGCACCTTCAACTGTCTTGAAGCATATGTTATTACTTTATTATTTTTATGATTACACGAACAAATCACTACATAAAAGACTCAATATATATCACATATTAAAACCTATATATGGGTAGTGTAAGTAAAAGTTTAGTTATTTTCCACTTCTTTGGATTTTTAAAGATCTATTTACATTCATCTATCCATAAAAACTTCACACCCATTAGATTGAGCTTGGTTAGTGTTTTCATAATCATGATAAATTCATCATCAATCATCATCAATAAAACAAATATTCATAGAAAAACTATATATATTTATATATATATATATATATATATTTAGTCCATTATTTAATCATATATTTCTTCAAAGGATCCACACATATCCCCATTCATGTGATAACATACCCCAATAATAATACTTACTCTATACAAAAACCACAATTACTGTACTTTTCATATAACTTCATATTTCTCGAAATCATCCACATTTCACCCAAATGATTCTTATTTATCTAATTAATTTTAGATTATATGGAAATATAATCTATAAATACTAAAAAAATCAAGGAAATATATAAAAACACTATCCAACATGTCTATGAATATTTTTGGAGCATTTTTGAGTATGAAGGGAATTACTGTGAACTTATAGATTTCACACCTTGTAAAAAATAACTCTTTAGAATAGATTCATTATTTACCATTATTTAACGATATCTTGACTAAGGACCCACATTATAAAAGCATTGGGTATAATTTATGTGATCGAACAAATCATCAATCCATGGTAGTGGATACTTTTTCTTTATTATGATCTTGCTGATTTCACGTTAATCAATGTAGAGAAAAATTAACCCATCATTATTCTTGATAAAGAGGACCAATTAACCCTATAGTGAAGAACAATAGTGAATAAATAATTTTTTTATATTTACTGATAGAGGCTTCTTCAGTTATGAATATTTATATGGATCATTATAATGATTCATACCTTCTGAGCCAATAATTTGTACATATTTAGTTTGTGGTGGTGTCCGTGTGAAGATTTTGAAGGATTTGAGGAGTTATTGGTGGAGATATATGTAAAACATCAGCTATGGAAAGTTTATTAACTATAGATATAAGGGATATAGAATATTATCCTATATGGGCTTGAGACATAAAGTTTTTATTCTATACCGATTTCATCATAGTTATGAAATGGAGTTAAATTGTGGTGTGAAGGATAGAGAATCGGGATTTTGGATCTCATATTTATTTGAGGGAATTTCTTTTTGTGTTCTAGTGATTATAGTGTATTATCCTTATATGTTGTATTATTATGTCGTAGTGTGAGTCTTATAAAATGGAGGTTTCATTGGCCAGGTTTTAGAATCCTTATAATTTTTCAACTAGCTATAATATGTAAGAGAGGCTACATCATAGCCACTTTCTGGGGATATAGGACCTCATTATGGGCTGTTACATGGGATCTAGATGCCAGTTTTTTTAGGGTTAATTTTAGTTTGGTATGACATATTTATCTATATCATAGGGGGAAACCTTAAACACTATAACATGGTATATGGGTCTATGAAATGGTCTTTTGATTAACTATTGTGTATAAATTCTAGATAACCCTTTGAAATATCCATTCATCCAACTTCTCTATTAACCTTTGGGTGAAATATATGCATCATTGAGAGAAATTTCATCCCTTTCTATGTGGATTCTATCCTCATACTTGGGATATTGATTCATGGAAATTATATGGTGTCTTTCCCTCCTTTCCTACTCTATTTTACTATTTTTATTCATTCTAGAGAAGGTTTTTCTTGGGGAGATGGATGGCTGGGAGACATTTTGGCCATAGATTGATAGCGGATGAATTTTTCTTGGTTTTTAATTCCTCCTTGGTGGGATCTTTTTTATGAATAAATTACTTCATAATTCCATTCTTGTGCATTGAACTTAAAATATTTGATTGAGGTATGATATATTTATCCTCTCCCTACATATGTGTGTTCATTTGAATTTTATATTTTTGAAATCCTTTGGGTGGATAGTGAGGTATGAAATTAGAATATAATTAATTAGAATATACTAAAATTGAGGGGAATGAGAATTAATCACATGTTCTTACTATTTTATGATACTCCTTATGAGTTATCCATGATTTATTATTATGGATGAAAATCACAGTTGGTGGGAGATTTGTTTTCACATTAGTTGTTATGATTTTTAAAGCTCTTGTTGTTAGGATTGATCAAACTCACTATGCACAAAAGTCTATGAACTTATATATGGATGGTGAACCAGTTTCCCCAAAAAGTATTCAATTGTGTGAGAATAAAAAATGAAAAAAATGATGTCATGTGACAAAATCCAATTGTTAATATTGAAACTTTTATAGGGTGTGGAAGAGGTAAATATTATAATAAGGGATAGTTTGGTTTATTTTTCCCCTTTTTGTGTAAATGTTACAGGAATCAGTCCAATAGTGGTGGTGATCTGGATGAAAGCATAACATGTTGGGTAGAGAATATATGATTGGTCATTATGAGATGTGATGAGGAAGGAAGTGTTGTGGTTGAATAAAAGTTGTTATAGGGGTATGGTTCAATTTTTGAGAAGGATTGGAATTATATGTGATGATTTTTTGTGAGAGGTGGTTGGGTTTTCATGTGGTGTTTTGGTATAGTTTCCCGATAATGATGGAATGAAGTGTTAATGACGGAATTGAAAAGGCATGGGTTGGAAACTAAATATATGTGTGGGATTAAATGAATGTACAATATTTGTCTAAACATAAAAAATTACTGAAGATTTTGTGGAATTCTATGAAATGTTATGGTTAGGGTGATTTTTATTAATATTAAATGAATTGGATTACTAAAGGAAATTTAGTTGGTAACTAATAAATATTAAAATTGGTTAACCTGAAAAATTAAGATGAAACATGGGATATTCTTGGATTAGTTATGTGTTTTTTTGAATTAGTTGTGTCTATGGTTGATGGTAGGGGCCATGAGATGTTGCGGTGGTGATGTGGGATGTACTAGTGGAGTTATAAGTGAACCCATAGCTTGGGTATTATGTGTTTTATATTTATATTTTATTTTCATATAATTTAAATATGATCCTCTCACAGGTTTTATAACCATAAAAATTCCTAATTATTTTGGGTTAAGAGTGTTTTCCCACACAACAAATTTGGTGGTGAAATTGATTCTTGTCTAGCCACATTCCATTCTCTTCCTTCGTTAGTAGTGATAATGATGGTTAGTGTTATAGATACCTAGTGATAATAATAGATATTGTTGGATATTCCTAGTGATGATGGGGACATAATATGTGGTGGGGGTTATGGTTGGTGGATGTTTGTAAAAAATTTAATTTTATTCATATTCATGATTTCCTACTACCTAGATTATATAATGAGGTTTTGATTTACATATTCAATGAAGATAGAATGAGATGCTAGACCTTACAAGGGTGGTTTAGATTGATATGTGTCTTATCCCACATCAGAGATGAATGGATATGTTATGTGATGAAATGGAAGGAATGGGATTACAACACCTTTGACATTGGGGTATAAGAAAAGCAAATTATCAGGGAAGTGGTTGTAGGGTTCCTTTTATATTCTTTCAATGCTATATTATTATAGACAGATAAATTATTTGGTAATAATTCTATAGTGAGGTTGGGACTGGATAGATGAACTATTTAGGAGCATAATTTACCTATTGTTTGTTCATTGGTGAATTAGCATACTCTTTTAATATATATACAAGAGGCCTTGGGTATTATCCTAATAAGTATACATATTAGGATCACGCTATTTATATATAAGATATTTTGTAGGTTTCCAAGTAGACATTGGAAATGGACCTTGACACTACTAGTATGAACATCAAATCTGTTATTGTGTTGTTTTCCTAGGATTGTCTTTTGGTACATTTCGTGGAGACATTTATTTATATTTTTTGAAATTTTTCTTGAATTATGGGATGGTTTGGTTACTTGTTTTATATTATATTATAGAGTTACATAGTGGTTATTTTATTCTACCTTCAGATACATTATATTATACTGAGGGTAATGTATTATTTATAAAATATCATTATACCCTCAGTGTTACTCACCAACATTGGGCCTACTAAAGGCATGGCTCTGAGGGTCATTACCCTTTTTCTATCATTTCTTGCCAAGGAGGGGTACCTCTTGTAAGAGAAAGCAGTGAAACAATTTTATAAAAGGTGGTGGATGGGAAATTAGATAGTGTTTGAAGATAAGGATTGGGATTATGCATCAAACGGTAGTGAAATGATGCATGTTAATCTTATCATGTGATGTAGGACAAAGAAACTAGCTAGGAAATATGATTTGTGGGTGGCTTGATGATACAATTAATGGTCTGTGAGCCTACCAAATGACCTAGGTGGTACTTATTATATAGTATAAACCTAGGAAGCATACTTTCTTCATGATTATTTTTGTTCATTTCGATATTTGGGTAAATTTTTTTGAATTAAAAAGAATTAATGAAATAAACATAAAAAAACCAATGATAATAGGGATAGTGTTTTTCTGTTATTTTTTAGGAATGGATCCTAATATTAATCTATATGTTTATAAGGAATTAGATGTTTAATAGGATTATTCAGTTGGTAATCATAGTTTTGACATCATAGAAGAGGATGAGGCATGGTATAATGCATTTATTTCTTTTTAGTGGTAGAGCCTTGAAAAGTGTGGGGGAAATGCCAACAGTTTAGAGACAGAGAACTCGTTAAAGGATCTCGAGCTCTTCTTCGGTATTATTAGAGCTGAGTGTGAGTTTTCAGTTTCACTGGAAGTTACTAAAAATTAAGGGTAAGAACCTAAATGTGGGTATTTTATATTAGTGATTAGAATGATGTATATGGATCATGTAATTTTTTCCAAAATGAGTTCCACTTGGAATTATATTAATCTATCATGAAGGTAAAAAGTGGATAGATCTACAATTACCGAATAATGGTATTTTGACTACTTGGGGGATTAAGATCATGTTCAAGGAAATTATTTATTTTTCACCTTATCTCCTTCCATATGAGGTGTGTATACGAGGCACTCGTCTTTACGATCATATATGCATGAAACATATTTTCTCTCCCTACTTTTTTGGTAGTGAAGAAGACTGTGGTGGTTATCAAGAAGATTACTTCTGCGGGTGGTGAGACTTGAGGGTGAGGCTGGTTGGGTATCTTGAAGAATATAGCCTCAAGAAGTATATCACAGATGTCTAGGTATTCAAGTTTAAGAAGGATCAGTACTATAGAACTTTTATAACAATTTTTGAGCTTAGAGATTCCTAATAATATACAAGGGGCATATAATTATCATGTTATGTTAGTGATGGTCATGTTATCCATTAGGATCAATTTCCAATAGCACAGGGAGGTTAGTATCATATTGGAGGTCATACACACTTTCTATAACAACAACAGTTTCCTGTGAAGGAGTATAAGTAGTAGGTGCTACTAAATTTTTTTAATAGTATAAATAGTATTTTTTTACACAGCTAAGGGAATATGGATATCATAGTAGTATACCCTAATATGGTACATGCAAAAAGGTTCCAAGACCTAAGTGTGTCCATGGAGGCCATCGATAGTATGGTAGAAGAGCTGGGTACTAGTATATGAAAGTGATATAGGTACCAGCACTAGTTCCAATAGAGAAAGAGGTTGTTTGAGGTGTGATTGATTTATTTTATATCCTATTATATTCCTTGTTTTACATTATATATTCTCACTCGATAATGGACCCTGAATTTCTCTATGCTTTAGGACTATATGTGGAGAGTCTTACAAATCCCCTAGTTTTATCCACTATTATTAGAGGTTAGGCTATTTTGTTTAATGTGTTCCATAATTGTCAACTGATGATAGGGAAAAACCAATGAGTGGAAGACTTATTATTATTGAATATATATTTATATGATGTTATCCTTAGCATATATTGTTTATATTTAGTGCATGTATCTATTTTTTGCAATTATAAAGGTGTTTCATTCAATGATAAGGAAGGAATGTGTGTGGTGTTTGTCAGCGTGCAGGGATATCAAATGGGTAGAATAAAATTGGAACCTCTATTATCTCACATGAAAGAGTTATTGGTGGAGCCTCTTTTTTTGAATGTTCCCTAATCTCATGATGAATTTCTGGATGTCTTTTTAGATAAGGTTATTTCCCTACCCCCTCAACGGGATGTTGAATTTCAGATAGAGTTGAAATTGTGTGCATCATTGATCATATTGTATCTCTATCATATGAAACCCATAGAGCTATGTTCATTGGGATATAAAATTTATGATCAAATGTTTTAGGGATTCGTATGACCTATTTTGTCTCCTTGGTGTGCTCTAGTTTTCTTCTCTAATAATGAAAATGGTAGTTTTAGGTTGTATGTGATCTATCAGAGGATAAGTTAGGTGATTGTTAAGAACTATTATCCCTTACAAGGATGAAAAATATATTTTACCAGTTGAGGTGAGATAGTAGTTTTCAAAGATATATTTTTGGTGTCGACCTCATCATATAAGGGTAAAGGATGAGGATATTTTGAATGTTTCCTTTAGGGTCAAGTATGGGAACATCAGTTTTGTAGTCTTGTCATTCAGTGTCATAAATGCACTATTTTTGTTCATGGGGATAATAAAATATATTATTATAGAGTTCCTAGGCCAATTTGTTGTCATTTTCATTAGTCATATTCATATATAATCGAGGTCAGAAGAGGATCATGTCAATCATCTTGTTTTTTTATATAGATTCGTCAACACTATCATATATATAGAAATATGACCACATGAATTCTTGGGATATGAGAGGATCATTTCAATGAGAATATAGTGTCTTTGAATTTTGTGTCCATAGATACATCAAATGTTAAGGTTCTCATTTTCTAGTTAGCACCCAAGATTGTAGGGGAGGTTCATATACTCCATGGTCTTATTAGATATTATCATATGTTTCTCTTTGATTTATCCCAAATCTCAGCCCCATTGATGGATTAAACAAGGAAATACTAAGATTTCTTCAATAATTATAAGTGCTAGGTAGAATTAACTACATGAATGAGGGATTTTTTAGTGCCTCAATGTGACGGTTTCATGACGGATAGGAGATGTTTGAGGTTTTTTGTGATTCTTATCCGCTATTGTTGGGATTCATATTGATTTAACAAAGGGTGGTAATCTATTATAGTCCTGGGTATTTTTCACCCAATGAGAATAAATATTCCACGCATGATATGGTGTTGGAAGAAATAGTATTTTCCTCAATCTACAGCGACATAACCTCATCAGTGAGAGCTTTATAGTCTTCACATATCATATGATCCTAAGGTATGTAATGATGTTGAGACGGATGTAGTTTATCTAGGATTATGATTTTGAGATATTATACACTCTGGGAATGGATAATGTAGTTATCAATGTACTGAGTTTCAATTCCCTTCTTTATGTGGTTTGGGAGTCGAAGGATTCCTGGGGAGCGATCTAAGAGCATGTGAAATTGTATCTTGTTGTTGGAAAAAAATAGTGGAAGAGGTTATCCTTATCAGATGATAGAGGAATCACCCTTGATGTATCAAGTGGAAGAGTCTACATTGGTATACTCATAGATAAATGTGATGTTTGAATATTTGGGGCATGGTGATAACCTAGAGGAATGGTTATAGGATAGTCATAACTAGATGTTGTTTTAGGGGAGGCTATTTGATACCTTGGTGATGCATAAGAGAGTTTTATATGAGTTTCATATCTAACACTTAGTAGAATATCGTGGTTTATCTATGATGAATTTTTAATTAAGAAATTATCTTTGGTAGGCAGAGATAATGTTCATACATGTAGAATTTATGGTGTGGTTCTTGGTGTGACTATAAGTAAATGTTGACCATCGTGTTCGTTGAGGTTTATTCCAAACACTAGATTTTACCGAGTGAAAATGGGAAGTCATATAAATGCACATCATCACTAGTTCACCCTAATATCAAGGGTGGTATAATACATTTTGGGTGATTGTGGACTGATTAATGTAGTTTTATCATTTCCTAGAGACTCAAGAGTTGATTATTTTGGGGTTTATTTTGAGGTGGTGTGTAGATGAGATAGTGTGGCTTCAGGGGGTGTTGTCGATCTTAATTTCTAATCAGGATCCTCAATTTTCTTCAGGGTTCTATATGATATTTTAAAATGATTTTGTCTCTTAGTTATGCCTTAAGATTTGTTTTGGTTCCCAACTTAATGGGTATATGGAATTGGCTATCTATATTCTAGAAGATTTGTTATGGGAATGGGTATTGAATTATGGTGGATCATGGTTAACGCACCAATAATTGGTTGAGTTTTCCTATTATAATATCTATCACTTATTCATTATCATGGATCCATTGGAGTCATTTTTTGGGAGGTTGATTTATTCTCAATTGTGGTGTACCGAGGTTGGAGAGTCAGCAGTCCTTGGTCCTGATGTGTTGAAGAGAACAACAGAGAAGATTCAGATGGTTTGAGATAGGATGATGGAATGTATTTTAAATTGGAAAAATAATTATTGATTTTTATGAATTTACCAATTTGGAATAGGTTGATTGGTTTTGAATATTTGGTATTGTGTTGATCATAATGCTTTCTTTCATTGATGTTTGAATTGTAAAATCAGCCTCAACATGGAAATTCAAATAAGGACTGAGGTCATTTTAGCACGTTAGTGGCCCTAGCATGGGACTTCACACTGGTTCTTGTTATATATTTTCCCTTGGTACAGTCTTATACCCTGGGAACACATAATAATATCTTTAATGGGAATATTCATAGATCCCAGTATGTTACAGTTACCTTTTCCAATGGCATCGTTATGTGTCCTGGTAACATGTAAGCAGCTCAAGTAAGGGAATTCAAATAGAGTCACGTATTGATGCCTAAATGGGATATTTTTGGATACTGTACATGCTGTATGCATGACTCATCCTAGGGAGTATAATCCACCAATGATACATAATACTAGTTAATTGCTACTGTATGGGTGATTCTTCCTATATTAGAGGATCCTATAGTGTAAAAATATATTCAGCATTGGGCTAGAGTAAGTATTAAAATAACTTACGTGTCATCCTAGAGATTTAAGGTTGGATAGATTATTTTATGTTATGCATTAATTTATGAATTAATTCCCCTGTTAACATACTATTTTAGAAACTATTTATTCACAATGTATATGATTAGGAATCATGGGTGTTGGCCTATTGAGTTATACTCACACCATATTCAGGTCTCCTTTGGTACCTAGAATGAATTCATGGATGAATGTTTGGAAAAGGTAAAGGGTCTTATATTTACTGATTTCCTTGCTAGTGTGTGATTGGAACATGGATTTGGGGTTAGGCATGGGTTTCAAGATTCATTTTTTGAGTTTTTATTATAATGAAGGTTTTAGTTTTTTCATGTATGAATCAATGTGTAATTTAGTTCATATCTTGTATGAAATGGAATGGTTTATTATATATATTATTTATTTGGTGTTCTATTCATCTTATGGTTATATTTCATGTTTTATTTGTTTAACTTGTTTTTTGTTGTGATTTATACCCATTTCCAGAGGGTATATTCTTCTCCACTATATCCCTTACACCCTCACTACTAGTTGGTAGCCTCTAGTATACAAGGAGGCCTTATTGTGGTTAGATAACCTTCCAACACAGAAACGTGAGGTCTAAATGGTCCAGGGACATTATAAAGTGGTATAAGATGTGTTTATTTTCTATTGTTTACCATTTGGAAAGATAGACGGGAGACTAGGATGTGTTTGAGTTTGGAAATGAGCTCGTGCATGGGAGTAGCTGAACCATGTGAAGAGGAAACCTGCAATATTTCTAGATTTGATATTTCTTTTCTTAATTTACACATGATACAATTGTGATGTTATTTTACCTTGGGTGATACCCCTGTTTTATGATGATTCTATTTATGATATTTTTCTTTTGAGCCAATATGGAATGAGGTAAGGATGCATGCATAATGATATTATTATAGGGTAATATATAAATAGGAATTGTTTATATTAGGGTCACATTCTGTGAATATGATATATTTTCTTATCATAATTTTGAAACTAAACCCTTTGACATATATGATAAAAGGAATAAATGAAACCTCTATGACAACCTAATTTTTTTATTAATCAATGTTTGGAGTAGCCTTATGTTGTGGTTCTCTATCAGTATCTGGTCCTTCAAAAGATGACATTGTTATGTAACATGTGATCTGAGTGGTTTGATTAAACACATAGAGAAAAATGAATGTCGTTCATCTTTAGGTTGAGAGTATGGTGGGTGGTAATAATCACACCCCTCACATAGCTGATTTGGAACTCCCTGCGACTACAAGGAACATGATGGATGATCATATTTATAGTTGTTTCCTATGGTTCATGTGATTCAAGGAGAGGGAGTAATCTTATATGATTTCTTTGATGTCTAATCTAACTAGGGTGTTTTATTTACATCCCTCGCCTATGTATACTATTTATGGAGTCCCCCGGGCAGCGGAGTTTTGGATTGATTGTTTTTTTATGATCTTATAAAATATAGAGAAACCCATAGATAGGATATTGAATATTTTTAGTTTTATGGTATGAGGACCTACCAAGTGCCAGTGGGACATCGTAAAATAGGCATAATAGAACAAAAATCTTACCAAGAAGGAAGTTTTGGTAATTTTTTTAAGTCATCTCTATCTAGAGAAGTTGCGGGAAGAGAGGGATCAAGATTTTATGCACCTGATGTAGGTGATCATGTTAATGATGAAAAATGTTTGATGTTTTACCAACCAATAGTGTTTTTATCTATCCTTGGGAGAATATCATGTGTCTTGGGTGAAATGATTCAAAGATAGTATTCGTTATGAGATCAAGTCATAAGTGAACATCTTTCACCTCAGAATGGTTGATGAGATGATGAATCATGGAATCATCATAGAAGTGAATCTGAGGGGGGGACCTAATTAGTGGGAATGTATCATTATCATTATGATCAAGGAGATACTATTTTATAAACAAGAAGCACTGCTATTGTTTCTACTGCCTAGGAAGTGGTAGGACAAGTAGCTAGGGGAGTGGAAAATAATATCAAGACCATGGCTAGGGACATTGATTTTAGTGTGGAAGGGAAGTCCATATGCACTTCCAATGTCCTTTCCCAACTATGGAGTGCCAAAAATATGGTAATAAGTTCTATATGTAAAGGTTCTATAGGATCCATCAATAGTAATGAACTAAATGAGGATCAGTATAGGCACTAGAATCTAGGAAGGATTCAGCTACCCCTTTGAAAACAGTTAGTTGGAGTTCCACCTGTCACTTGGTCTATGTTATGGGATGTTGTATCATGACATAAGAGTATCATTATATATAGGTAGGATTATATCAGGGAGTATGATTGGACAATATGGTTGATGAGTGTTTCAGATTCATGTTGTATTGTCTAGTCCTATTATTATGGATGCACGACCTACCATCAAAGGAACAATCCTAGTATCATCTACCGTTCTATTCATTTTTTTATATAGTAAAATCATGTTCCTTTATATTTAATCAATTTTTCAATGGCTTAGGTTTGACTATGGATAGATTATGTGGGTTTAGAACTTGAAAACATCACTATGGGAGTGAGAAGAATGTATTAACTACTACAAAGAGTGTTCTCTTGAAGTTGGTCACTACCATTTCCTCTGGGAGATACTTGTGAAAAAATGGATGGGTTCCATGTGATTCTGGGTACAGATTTACTAATTGTATACTTAGATCATATAGACTATTATCAAAGGAGGGTGACCGTCCTTTTACCAAAAATGGGCATCTATTTCTCTCACTATGAATGTGACCTTCATGCTAGTCATACAGTAACAATTGAGTTTATATTAGAATCCCTCCCAGCCAAGATAGAAAAATAAAGAAACCTTTGAGTGATTTATATTGTCTATCAACAAGGTTAGCTGACTTAGTTGTCAGAATATGTTAATATGTGTTGATTTAAGATATACGAGAGAATTTTTAATAAAATAGCCACAACATTAATGTGAATTTTTTGAACCATTCTTAATGTAAAATACATGTTAAAATTTACCTTAGAGAAGTTCAAATTTTTTACTTTATTTTGATAAAGTGATTATAAGTAATAATATATAGATGGATTGATATTGATGATTTTTTTTAGATCATTAAAATTCCAAATATAATAAAGAGGATATGGGAATTTTATATTCAGAAAATGAGTCTATTGTAAATGTTTATTTCAGATAACACATTATTGGCCTTTATTAATGAAATGAACCACCACACTTTCTGGTAAAAGGGACTTGCTTCCACTACTTAAGTTGGAATTTTGACCTCTATCTAGCCTATATAGTGAAGTAGGGGTATTAATAATGGGAAACATATGGTGACCATTGGTCCAAACACTTGTGAGAAGGATCAAAAGGATTGGGATATGGTCTTGGACATAGGAGGTACAACTTGTGAGAAGCCCATGCGTGTTTTTTTGTGGGTGGCATACAAAACTACTGTCTTGATTAAATGATGAAAACCTAAGTATTATTAATCATTTCAAAAATGCATAAATTTATGAAGTGGGGAAAGGTAGGGATTTTAAATATTAATATATCTTAAAAAATATGTATATAACATCAGTTTTTATCTCTATTTGTTTCATATTGTTCGATAAACCCTGTAGAATCATCTTCTTCCTTCGACCAGAGGGTTCTTCATATGATGGTATTTTCTCAGGAAAAGACATTTAATGTTCAATTATAATACATGGAATTTATGTGTATCATTAATAAAAGATATATTGTTCCTAAAACTAGTTTACAAGTTGTAATAAATGTTGAAATTCATAATCAAGATAAGATATCATGTTATAACATGATCACTGATTAGTTGAGTCATCATATACCAGGAGAATTGAGATATTTACAGATCTAGGGGAGTATATAGATGAAATGAATTGGTCTCCATGAATTTTAGAGCTCTATATCAGTGGAGTTATTTATAAAAAACATCGACAATTGTAACACCCAAGCTTTCAGGATACGCTTCTATTTCAATAATGCAATTTCTTGCATTGTGCGCAAGTTCGAGATTCTAACACGCCGCGACCAATCAAAGTAGCAGTTATGAATATTAATACCCACTTTTTGAAATTATATAAATTATATATTTCAAAATGGACTTCATTTTTGTATTTGGAATATCAAAATTATCCAAAGTTGATTTTTTTTGTAATTTTCCGAGAACTTCCAATTTTTTATGAATAGTGAAAAATACTTAAAAGGAAATTTTTTAATCAAAATATTTTATAGTGATAAATTATAATATTGAGTGGTTTTAAAGTATAATTAGAATATATTTTTACTATTTTATCCAATGGTGGTCATTAGAATTAATTTCACTTTGAAATTGGACATAAACAATTGTCAATCTTTTGATATATATTGTTTCTTAAAAACACTCTATTTGTTGTGACAGTGGGAATTAATTATAAAATTAATTAGTGTAACTTATATGTTTGGAGTTTTGTAAAATAGACATCATTTTTGGATTCGGAATATCAATTATAGATTAGGGTGAAATTTTGGCATTGTTCTGAAAAACTTCAATTTTTGATGAACAGTGAAACCACTAAGTGGTAGTTAAAAAACAAATTTTTCATTTAAATGAAACATTAACACTTCTATGATTTGATTTTCAAAAATCTGACATACATTTTTGTCATTAGGAAGTAAAATGCGGTTCAATGGGATTCAAATAATTTTTTGATGAATAGTAACTTTTAAGTTTAATTAATCGCGATTAAAGGTAATTGGTGAAATTTAAGGTAAAAATGATATTATAAAAATATGAAAATACCTTTACACTTGTCCCAAACTTATTGTATAAATCATGGAAGACCAATATAATCCATGGGTCAACTTGGGGACCCCATGGAGCCACTTTGGTAGGAAAATGACATTAAAAACTTTTTATTTAATGTTAAAATAAAAATGTCACAAACATGAGTTCTTTTACTAAAATAGTTTTTAAATAGGGTTATAAAAGTTATATTTTTGACTGTAAATATTAATTAGAAAGATAAAACTATTTCCTACATCATGATAATTTTTTTATAATTTTTAGAGATTAAATAAATTAAATTATTTATGACACCATGATGATGCAGTGATTACCTCATTAATTAACGATTTAAATAAAATGAAAAGATAATGTAAAATCTAAGACTTAAACCTGTAAAAAACCTATTGGATGAGTATATTTTGAACCCTTATCACCTTATCCTTGAAATATATCATTTTGGGACCTTTATAATCCGAAAATCATTTCATAATAAAGTAACATTTCAGCATTTCCAAGAGTGCCCCTCCTCCCCTCTTATAAAAGGCCCCCACCACTACCACCTTACTCACACCTTCAAAGCCTTTTGGCTCTTCCAACCTCTGACAAAATACTCTCCCAAATTCCCTATATTACTCCTAGAATCCTCACTTTGGGAATAATTCTTCCCAAGGAATACTTTGGCTCAAATCAAAAAGATTTACCCGTTTTAAAGGTAGTGTTTTCTCTTGTGTTCTTTTGTTTTATTTTGCTTCTCCAACCCCTTAAAATCTTTTTATTCATTTATTTTGTAACAACACCAGTATCATCAATATACTAGGATGTTTTTATAATTAGTATTCAAGCTACACTTACACACACCTACATCTAATGGTTAAAGAACATACTGTTTCTATGGATGACAAATTTATGCCTCACGAAACGATGATTGTTCAACACTCATATAAAACCTTCAAAGGTGGCCATTAAGATGTCACTATATTTATATATGATATCTAATATGTTTATGTTTTACTTAATCTTATGTATTTTTCATTTATGGTATACCTTTATGGTTTCCATTATGGGTAAATGCGATATTTTCATTTTAGGAAGTGCGGACTACCGCCCCCTCAAAGTGATTTGAATCGTTAATGCCATATGTGGGATGTATAAAGGATGCAGTAAATGATATTATATATGATATTATACTGGAATTATAATACACCTTTATACTATTATGATTTCATTCCATTAAATACGAAATAGAAATGAAAGTAGCGTTCATGCGTACTTACGGCTTACCGTCTCCATGAACGGTGCATTTCATTTCTTACCCCTAAATGTTATGTAATATTATAAATGAATGTATATCCTGGATATATATTATATATATGATATCTACATCATGAATATAATTTTGGATATAATGGATATTTCACCACATGAACAACTTGTAATTATAAGAAGTTTATTTTTGACTCAAGTACCAAAGATCGACAAAATGACCATTATTAACTTAAATAATTACATAATGTTCATAACATGGTAATAAGTGATATAAAAGGAATAATGAACATGAAAAAGGATATTAAGTAAATAGAAATTAACTCTAGTTTATTATTCAGGAGGCTAAAGAACGATCGAGTCAAGTCAGACACGAGGTAAGGGAACTTCTTAACCCAATTTCCATTCTTTGGGTTAATTTCCTACTTTCAAATTATGTAATGATATTATTATGTCCTATATTGTATTTATACATTCTGTATGTGTACATATAGTGAATACACATAATAGATATATTTTATTTTTGAAATTATCTTTTTAAGGGACTTCGTCTCAATCTCCATTCATTGAGGCATATTTTGTTTTATACACAAATTTCTTTTATACAGTGTATAAACACCTTTGACTTTTACGTTTATTCAAAAGGAATCTTTTTATATGAAGCGTTTTACTAAAGGAAAGAAGGATTGTTTTTCTGGTCACACGTATGCGGCGGCAATGAATTCTCCACTGCCGTGACCATTATTTGAGTTTCGGCTTCCCCTACAAGCCATAACCTTTTTTAAATGAAAAATAAAAACCAAGTTTTAACTTTCATTTATTTTGGTATTGAAAATGGTTTTGATAAGGTTTTTATTATATCAATATGTTGTATTGATATCTTGTGATTGAAATGTGGAAATGTTATGTTTCCTTTATTCATGTTTTATGTGATACGATTATGTTATGGTTTATGATATGTTTAAACCTGTTCATATGAGGAATGCATTAGACTTAATAAGTGACGGGTAGAGCCCGCTACAGCTCCTCGATGCATCGGTAGGTCTCATGAGACAAACTAGTGTCTTGGCACGAGTCCTTGACAAAATTTTATTTGTTTTCTTGGAACGAGGCCTTGGGTACATGGTTATGATAGTCTGGCATTATGCATTCCATCATTATGAAAGTGGTTATTGATATTGTATGTGATTATTCGACTAGTATAATATCCATGTGAGTAAGTAAATGGCATTATTTAATTTTATTTTTTCCATATTATGATGAAGTTAAAGTTTAAAAAGGCTTTTGTTTTAGTTATACATTGCCTTAACTGTTAATGTTTATTTACGAAAGCTTCCGCAATATTGTTATCCTTACTGAGCATCTGAGCTCACCCCTTTAAATGTTTTAATATTTTTCAGGATGTGAAGAAGTATTTTATGAATGACCTGCAGGGATAGTTAGAAGAGGATATGAGTGTGGACTATGGAGACTTTGTTATTGTAGTTTTTCACTTTATGATGTAATGTAACATTTATGAATGTATCTAGTGTTTCCAAGGCTACTAAACTAATTGGTCTTTCGAGACTTGATATTTTGTGATCATGCCAATGTTACGCAATAACGCACCGACTCTGGGTAACTGGGGTCAGGGCATTAAAACAATCACATTTATTGTCTATAAGAAAAAATATCTATGATATTTACACCTCTCGATTTCTGGAGAAACATAGGACTCACATAGTCTGTTCACGTGAAGGGGAAATCAACCCACATGACATGTTCATGAAAAAAATATTCTTCATAAATTAATATGTAAGGGAGAATAATTTCACATGATTCACTCATGTGAAGCCTTTATAATAATCTCATATGTGATGAACCTTGTGGATTTGTGTATACTATTTATTATGAAGAAGAAGAAGGTGTTAGTCTATGATTTGTGAAAAACATTATAATTATTCATTAAATATTATGCATAAATATGATTAAATTAGATTATGAAATATAAGATACTGTACAATGAAGTTTCAAGAATTGCATGGGGTCATGTAAGTCTTTTTCTTATGACATCTATGGATAATATAGAAAAATATTGTTTGTTTTTTGATACGCATGAGTGCAAATTCCAAAATAAAGTGTAAATCCTATACTAAAGAGTTTTTCTAAAAGTAAAATGAATCATTTGGAAACACTATATTAAATCTTATATGACCGAATTATATTTTACGTATATAAAGAGTGAGAAACACATGAAAAAAAAATTATATTAATAGTTTTAAGTGCGTTAAAAATGAAACTGGAGAAGTATTTTAGAAAACATTAATACCTATATATTCAGTTATCAATGAGTATAATAATTCATTAGTATAAGGAATAATTTTCCATGTGGGTTTTCATTGAGGTAATTGATCATACTTAAGTGATTAGAAATAGTTGTTCAATTCCAGAATGTTATAACGATGCATGAAGTATACATGAGAAAGAGTGATCAACTAATCTTGTAGAGTAGTATCATGATTTATTATTCTCTCTATAATGGATCTCACCATTTGTAGAAGAAAGTTGCAGCTGGGGGGTCTAACCAGTTGCTAGAAAATTGTGATAGGTGGGTATAACCAATCATTAGAGAAGATGGTAAAGTTGGGGGTCTAACCAACTGTTAAAGGTTGATTGTAGTTGGGGGTATAACTATATTATAATTGGTGGTCTATCCAGTTACTATTTTAATAACCATACGATATAGTATAGAATATATGTTGGGTGGTCGAACTAAAATGGAAAGGAAGAGGTCTTTGTATTGAAACTTATAAATCCACATTTTTTATTTCTATGCTATGTAATATTTAAGGGTGATTATGAGGATTAAATAAGATGGAGTAAGGATTTAATTATTCATAGAGGTTAAATCACAAGAGAGATAAACAAAAAAATTAGTGTACCACTGATTCACCCCACTCAGTGTTACCTAATCGATCTTTGGGTACTTAAATTTGTGTTAGAATAAGGTCTCATCTTAATATCCAAGAACATTCTATGAAATTGAGACTTTTATTTCAGTTAAAATTGAGGAATTTCTAATTTTTATTGCATTAACATCCTCAGTTGGTGGAATAAGGTGCTTCCTTTCTATTTATATACTCGCCCAAAAGTGAGAGATGTAGAAATAGTGGGATTCAAACATATTAATGAGGATGATTATATTACAAAAAATTATAGGATAAATCTATAATTTAATGTAAATTATCAAAATAAAATTTTGATGGATTTATCAAAAAAGGTATACAATAAATTTTTGGGTCTCCAAACTACCAAGTTGATCTTGAAAAATATTGAAAGTTGTTATAAAGGAAATCATAATGTCAAAGTAACTCTGTTGAAAATCTAGGGAATAATATTTTAGGATGTAAAAAATGGATTATGATGAATCAATTTATGATTATTTTACAAGAAAAAAATGAGATTTTTCCGCAATGATAGAGGTTTAAATGAGAATCTAGATGAATCTAATATTGTATATAAGCTAAAGATAAATTTCCCAGATATTTTCAGCTCAAAAGATTCATCTCATGAATAATATAAAGATATATCATTATAAAAAAACTCATAATATTCTCATAGAATATGAAATGATAAAAGTTCCAACATTCAATAAGAAGTAAAGAGATGATGTGGAATTTCAATCCATGATAAAAGGTAATGCTAGAATCACAGAAGAACTAGAGTCAAGTGATTATAAGGAATAAGAAGCATAAGCTGAATTGAATCAAAATATTTCCTTGTTTATAAGAATATTAAAAGGTTGAATATATAAATGGAATGGAAAACAACCACTAAAGATCTTGAATTTCAACAACATTGGTCATTTTTCTGGTAACTATCCAAAGAAGAAAGTTGTTGACACATACTAGGGTAAAGAAGAAAAGAACTACCATAAAAGTAAGTATAATAATAAGACACATTTTACTACCAAAAAGAGAAATAGTATGAGTATATAAATAGATGAATTTTAATTGACATGTATTGAATTAGGATAGGAATGAATATATAAGAATAATATGTGTTTTATTGGAAATGTAGAGAAATATATATACACTTTTTAATGTGGTGAAGGTGATAAGATAACATAATTATAGTAGACATTAAAATAAAATATAGAAGCTAATCTTATGGAAAATATTTAACTCAAGAAGGAAAACAAGAAACTGATGAAAAAAAAGTGAAAATATGTCATTTGATAATAAACTACATGTTAAGAAATAAGAGACACATCTTAATGAAATTTTTGAAAATAAGGTGATGATAGATGTGCTATAAGTAAAGATGATTTTTTCATAAGAGAAACCTGCTAGGATAGAAGATATTGGAAAGGATGAATTTACACTTTTTGAAGATAATATGAAAAAAATTGAAAAAATATTAATTTGAGAAGATGATTAATGATCTTAAAGAAATATTTTGGAAAAGTAGAATGAATTGTCTAGGACTCAATCGTTGATCCTTTCATTTAAAATTGAGTTGAAAGAGATGAAATATAACTCTATCAAAGCTATTGATCTTAAGGGTGTATCTTCTAAATATGCTAAAAAATGGTCAATAGAAAATTGTAAACTCTAGACCCAATTAATCTCAACATAAAATTTTTATCTCTAACAATAAAGACCTAAAAGACAAGACTGAATCCAACTAAAACCAAATAATAAATGAGAAAGTGTCTTCTATAATAGAATAGTTGAATAATTCATCTAGAATGTTTTATTATAAGTATATGTAACCAATATTTTTGAAAATAAAAGAATATAAATCATTATTATAGAGTTACTACCATTTTAGTAGATTAAGGTTTAGAGGATACTTCTATTATTTTGTAAATTTTTAGCCTAAAATAAATTAAAACCAGTATAAAACACCACTACCACCAATGGAAAATTAATTAAGGGGATAAATTTTGAGAAGATGAGATCATATTGTCGAGAAGAGAAGCAATTGACCAATATATCATCTAAATTACGAACATATAAATAATGTGAATGCTTAAATGAAATTTTTTGATGATTTTTTTAATAAGGTAAAAATTATGTGAAATGTATATTCAATATACCGAATGATATTCCTCACAATGTAAATGGGAAGATAAGTCATAAATTGAATAATTATTCTATTACAAGTTAATTATGTGAAAATCTCAAAAAACAGATAAAAGCATATTCTTTATAAGGTAAAAGGAATGAAACTTTTGATATATGAAGAAGTTAATTTTGATGACAATTCATCTAAAAATTTTGACTTGAATATTATGAATTTTGAATGGTGTGAAAAATTCAGGAAAAAAACATTTCATCAATATCCTATCAACCTAAGAGAAGAAGGCTAACTCTTTCAAATCAATGAGGATGAATCCTTTGAAATATAACATTAAAAGGAAGAAGGAAAATACATGGTTGAGGGGAAACTCTCAGCCGAAGATATATTTTTGAGGAAGAAACAAGTCCCTCTTTATTCCCTTGTATAAATTATTTTTTAGTATCATGTAGGGAGTTAATTAAGATAAATGTATCCCTTTAAGTGGAGAGTAGTTTTTTTAAAGTTGTGAAATATTAAAAAAATTTGGGAACATGTTAATCATTCATAAACTCATAATCATAAAAAATATATTAAAAAATTTCCTTCAACATAGATTTGATATTTAGCTAAAAAACTGGATCTATATTTTTATGAATGTGTGTGTTGAGATTTTTTCAAAAAATCTATTTCCAATATTATCCAAATATCTCATGTAATGAAGCTATTGGAAAAAGTTTTAGAATATTTTCATATTATAAAATATAAACGTCATTTATTCTTAGGTGAAATGAATCTAGTTTTATACACCGGGTTAGCCCATGTAGACATCAAATTAATTAACTAAAAAGTCATTAGTTTTATTGAATATGGTTCCATTCATTGAGAATAAACTGAAGTGGAGGAGAATATGGGTGAAGTGGGAACCCCTAAATCAACATTTTTTTTAATTTCCAATAAGGGGGTGAAGTAAAATTAGTCATATAGAAATATAAGTATTGATAACAAATACAAAAGGAGATTTTGATGTTCCCATTGAGTGAAGTGTATTTATTTTCTACAAGTTTGGCTGACAATATGTCCATATTTTTTTAGTTATGTGATATTAGTGGATTTTTATAAAAACATCCTCACCGTGATGATTTTTTAACTTCTCCTGATGTCAATGACATTTTCCAATTACACTATTATAAGTTCTCATTCATTACATAATTTGTAAAATGTTATTAGATGTAATGAAGTAGATATCGATTAATGTTAATGATATATAATTCACAATATTCAAATTAAAAAAAATAACAAATAGGATATTGGAATTTAATATTGATAAATTTACTGTCTTGGAATGGTATATTTTTTCTAATAGACAGTTGGCCTTTCTTGAAAAAATGACCTACCACACTATCCAGCCTGCAGGACCCATGGCCACCGCTTAGGAGATATGGTCAACCAATAGCTAGGATGCACAGAATGGTAGGGATTTTGGGAATGGGTAGAGTATAGTGCCTACTAGGCCATATGAATGTGAGAATATTCAAGTGGATTGGTTGAGTTAGCATGTATATAGGATGAATAGACCATTAGAATCTAATGTGTGTTGTGTAACGGGTGAAAAACCCTACTACTGACATGAATATGGGACGAAGTGATTAATATTATTAAGAATTTCATTTCTAAATGTGTTTCAAATGTGGGATAAAGACAATAATGTCAATATTCATCCATCATAATATATATATACAACTCAAAACATTCAATTTTTTTATCCCTGTTATTCAATCAAGATTGTATCATTGTATTATTCATTCAGTCAGATGGTTCTATATAAAATGGGGTTTTATCATGTTAAAACATCTAACATTTGAGTAGAACACAAGGAAGTGTTGTGCATCAATTGTAGAATACACCGTGAGCCTACAAATGTTTTCTAAGATATAATAAATGTTGAACTTCATGATATAGAAAAGATATCTTAAGATCACATGATCACTGAGCTATTGATCCATTACATACCAGGATAATTGAGCTGATGTGCACATGAGGAGGAGTAAGCTAGTGCAACATGAAGCAATCTTTAAATTTCAGATATCTAATTTGGTGGAGTTATCTATAAATACCTAGATGAAATCCTTTTTTTTGCATGAGAAAAATTCCTATCAAATACTTCTTGAGAGATCTTGATTTTAGAAGAAACAAAGGACTCGGGTTATCTGATCCCATGAAGAAGAGTGAAACCCACATGATATTTTCATGCGAAGAATATTCTGTATATATATATACACTAATGGAAATAAATTCATGTGATTCATTTAGATGAAGCCTTTATTTTAATCCCTTACATGAATAAATTTTTGGATTTACGTATATTATTTATAGTAGCAAAGTTGAAAAAGTTGGATTGAGTTACATAAACAAATTGTCTATTTTTTGTGAAATATTATACATGTAGTTAAATGAATTACATGATGAAATACTAGTTATAATATAAATAAGCTACAAGTAGTTAATTTAGCACAGAAGTGTTTTTCTAAATTCATAAAAGTGTAACATAGAAAATATTGTGTGTCTATGAATTCACATGCTTGTTCTAGCATGAAGGATTTAAAACACCTTTACCATATAGGATGTTTAAATGTGAGATGAATCATTGTGAAACATCATATTAAAAGTGAGAAGAACATGAATTGTATTTTAAATTCCTGAAGGTTGAGAAATACATGCAAGATGCTTTAAATGTATAGCGTGCAGTGTGTTTAGACTGAAGGTGCATAAGTATTTAAAAATTAATTCATACCCAAGTATTCTGTGATGGCTAAAGCCAGGACTTCATAAAAAGAGAGAATAATTTCAGGAGAAGTGTTTTATTTAGGCAATTGATCATAATCATGTGATCATAAAATTTTTAGTAAGATTGTAACACTATAAAGATACTTGAAGTATGCATGATCAAGTGTTACCCAACAATCATATGGAGGATGATCATCATCAATAGATAATTCTACAGTGAATCTTTCCATCTGAAGAAAAAGGTTGTGGGTGGGGGGTCTAACCAGTTTCTCTAAGATTTTGATCAGGGGATCTAAGAAATCAATGGATAAGAAGGTATATTCGGGTGATTAAAAAAATGGTCAATGTTTATTGGATACGGGGGTACAAATAACTTTTAATTAGGGGTGGTGGGTATAACCAATAATTATTGTAATCACCTTCAAATATTGTAAAAAATACATGTTGGGGTGTCTAACCAACATGATAATGAGTATTTAATTATACCAAAACATGAAAATCTATTTTTTATGCCTTATATATTATTTTTCATTGCATGGTGAGGCTGATGATTAATAATAAGGGATAAAGACTATAATCAGTCACATAGATTGAATGGAAAGAGAAATAAATTTTAAAAATAGTGTACCACTGATTCACCACCCTCTTTATCAATGGTACATAACCAATATTTTGGTACTCTAATTGGTATGAGAGAAAGGACCCCTATAAATATATTATAACGTTATATAAAATAAATATTTTGAATTTACTTAAAAGGTGATGAATTTCTACCTTTGATGCCATGAACTACCACAATTATAGGAATATGATACTTCATTCCCTTATATCTCTCTATTTAATAGTGAAAGATACGAAAATAGTGGGTCCCATCCTATTATAGAGTAAGATTCTAGGACTCATGATGAAAAGATAAATATTTATGTATATGGAAGTGATCAAAATGAAATACTGATGACATTATTAAAAAAGGTATACATTAAAGTGATGGGTCCTCAAAATGCCAAGGAGATCTTGGATAAACTATAAATAATTTATGATGGTAATATTAAATTAAAATTCATTAAGTTGAAAACCTAGAGATTATAATGCGATGTAATCAAAATAGATTATGATGAACATATTAATGACTATTTGACAAAGTAAATGACATTGTTTGAAATATCATGGGTTTTGGTAAGAAGCTAGATGATTCCACTATTGTGAAGAAGCTAATGGGATATTTTCAAAACATATTTGACTCAAGGGTATAACTTTGAAAGACTGTAAAGTTCTATCATTGAATAATAATCATAATATTATCATACCATATGAAATGATAAAAATAAAAACATTAATGAAGACAAAAAGAGATGAAATTTTCTATGATTCCATGTAATAGGTGAATCAATAATAAAAGAAGAACAATAATAAGATGATTTAAAGGATGAGTAAGATGAATTGGAATTTAATAAAATGTTGTACTTGTATACAATAATGTTCAAAATGGTCATATGGAATGTAAATGGAAAATATCCACCAAAGCGATAGAATTTCCAAAAAGTGATTTTTTCTGGTAAATTTCCAAAGAATCATGCTGATGACACTAACTCAGATGATAAGGATAAGAATTCCCATAAAAACAATTATAGGAAGAACAAGAATAGGTTTACTTCTAAAAATATAAATATTATTAGAAAATAAATTATCGAATTTTTATTAACATGCAGTGTGTCAAAATATAGAAGATGTTGTAAGTGTCATATGAGCTTGATGGTAAATGCTAATAAACATAGAGACTCATTCAAATGTAAATAACTTTATAAGATAAATGAATTATATTTGATGTTAAATGAAAATATAAAGCTACTATTATGGATAATATGTTACACAAGAAGGAAAAGAAAATGATAAAAAATGAAATTTACAATATCTTCTTTGAGAATAAAGGATGTTTCATAAATTATAATACACATTTTAAGAAAATAATAGAAAATAAGATGAATATTAATAAGTTATAATGAAATATGAAAAGTGTTTAAGAGAAACCAGTAGGAATCGAATATCTTGATAAAGAAGAATAATCAAATGTAGATGAAAATAAAAAAATATATTGAAATTAGAAAAATTTGAGGAAATGATGAATTATATTATGACATTGAAGAAATTCTTATTGAGTAGGAGGAAGAATTATCTGATACACAGTCTGTGTTCCTTTCATTTCAAATTGTGTTGAAGGATATTAAATAATACCTTACCAAAGTTTTTGATCTTATGGGTGAATCTTCTAAAGTTCATAAGAAGAAGATTTTATTGAAAAAGGTTGTTCCTTAACCCAATGAATCTTAAGGTACATTTTTTATCTATAATAGTGTAGGAAAAAATAAATAATGAATCCAAATATTCCAAAATAAAAAAATAATAAAACGTATTCCACAAATGAATATAGGATTAATTCAACTGAAAGGCTTCCTCAAAAGATAATTGACATGATACAGACATAAGATGGTGCATGTTAGTGAAACTGATGGATGTTTGTGAAATTTAGAGCTATGTTTTAGTGGATTTGTCTTCAAATACACTTACTATTTCATTTTTTTTATTGAAAAAATCATATCATATATTTCTTAAGAATAATTTATTTTAAAATAAATATAGGACTTCTGTGATCTATTCGTGCAAACGAGATGGCAAGCAACCTAATTTTCTCATTAGAATAATATTTCATGTATACTAATACATTAAGGATAATAATTTCAGGTGATTAAATAATTTTAATCATTTTAATTTATCCCTTATAGAATTAACCTTGCGAATTTACATATACTCTTTACAGTGAAGAAGAATACAATGTTGTGTTGAGTTACCTTAACAATATGAGTATTGTGTGGGAAATATTATGCATGTAGTTAAATCAAAGAAAAAACGGAATTTTGAAAAAAATTAAACACTAATTTACCCCTCCTTCCACTCTTATTTGTATATAATTGATCTTGGGTTACTTCACAATCCTTGTTCTAGATGATGTAAAGTTATAATAGGGTACTTTACTTCCAATAGAGGACTATTTTTGAGGTTATCGTACCTGAATAATTCTCTTACATACAATTCAATTGAGATATTAATATAAATTTTGAGTTAGTTCCAGGAGTTGATCCATTTTCTATCTTTCTTTACATTATAACACCTATGGGGATTCGATATTTGAAGGTAAAATTGGATGATTTGAAATATAAGGGATTCATACAGCCTAGTACTTCACTGTGGACTCCTCCTATTCTCTTTTCAAAGAAGACATATGGAAATTTTCACATATGTATATATTATCAAAAATTAAACTGGATGATGTTCTTGAACAAGTTTCCCCATCCATTCATTGATGATCTCTTCGATCAATCAAGAGGTGCAAAAATTTTCACTATGATTAACATGTGGTTAGGGTTCCATCAATTGATGGTGAGACCATCATACATACACTATACTACTTTCAAGTCTAGGTATGGTTTGTATGAGTTTTTGTTGATATTTTTTGGCCTATCTAATATGCTAGAGGTATTCATTTCTTTAATGAATAATATAGTCTATTAGTATCTGGATAAATTTTTAGTGGTTTTTTGCAATGTCATCTTGGTGTAATCCTAGAAGAGAAAAGAACATTCCCAAAATCTTGACATCATACGAGTACGATAATATATCATCAACTATATTCTAATCTATCAAAATATATATTATTGATCAATAATGGTCACTTCTTAGGTCACATTATCTTAGATTAAAGGGTGTCGGTGATCCTGGAGTAGGATTTAGTTTCATATTTTTGGAATCACCTAATAATTTCATTAATGTATACAATTTTCTGGGTCTGAAAGGTTATGATCATTGTTTAATCTAGGTTATCTCCGATTTGGAAACACTAATGTTTGGTATGACTTAGAAGGGGGTGAATATTGTTTGGTTAGACTCCTTTGAGGAGGCTTTCCTGGAGTTCAAGAGTAGATTGACCATGGTAACTCTTCTTACCTTATCTGGGTTGATTAAAGAGTATACCATGTACTATGACACATTATGAGTTTATCTTATAGTAGGTATTAATTTTAATGATTGAGTGGTTTCTTATAGAGTTGAATAGTTGAGGCCACATGGGTGGAATTACCCAACCTTGGATTTGGAGTTTTCTATAATAGTATATTCTCAAATATGCTAGCATAATTTTATTTTTGGAAGTAGATTTGTTTTATAAACAGACTGTTGGAGATTCAAGTACATTTTTTAGTGGTACATGAGCCTTTGTAAGGGGATGTGGGTTGATTATCTATAGTATTTTTACTTAAAGCTGGAATACACTCCAGGAAATGGAAATTTCATTATCAACCCCTGGAGTATGAAAACATAGAAAAATTCTATGAGGGAGTCTTGTGAAAATTATCCGCTGATAGATCACTTTTTATACATGAATCTAGATGTTTAGGATCCCTAGGGATGAGAAACTCTAACTTTTACATCCATTATTCTCACACGTCTAGAAATAATCAACAGAGGTTTGTTATATAATCTATAGAACTTATCTTTGAGGGATAACATATATTGTAGGGGAGCCTCTATCTGTTTCATATCTTGAAAGTGAGGGAGTTCTTCTTGTTCATGACCATATCTAGGTTCCTATAGGATTACACAAGGATATAATGATGAAATTACACAATTTTAAATGAGAGTTATATACAAGATTGAAAAATATGTATGTTTATCTTTATTTAAAATATTGGATTCCATGGAAGAAGAATGAAATAATGGGATTCATATTGTGATACATCACTTATAATCAAGTGAAAGTTGAGAATCATTAGTTTAATAGGTTATTGTTTCTATTTCACATACATGGGTAAAAGTGGGATGATGTAACATTGGAATTCATGATAGGTTTACCAAGAACACCTTATAAAAATAATTCAATATGGGTGATCCTGGATTGACTGATGAAAGTATTCCACATCTTTCTTATCATGGAGACCTTAACCATCAATGAACTGGGAAATATATAAATGTGATATATAGTGAAGTTTCACGGTGTTCTAAGGAGTATTTTTTCTGATAAAGATCTATTTTTTTTTACATTAGAGTTCTGGTAGCAGCTTTATATGGCACTGAAATTTCAGTTTCTTCAGAACAAAAATCAAACATCCTCAGATAGACTACCAATCCTAGTGGATGACTCATATTTGGGATAACATGTTATGGGCATGTTTTTTGGAATTCATTGGTTCTTGGGGGTAGCATTTTTACATCGTCGAGTTCACATACATTAATATCCTCTAGGAATATATCCAAATGGATCCCTTCAAGGCATTATATAGGAGGCTTTTTCATTTACCTATGTTCTGGTTGGAGGTAGGTGAGTCGATTCTCATTGGACCTATTCTCACGTTGGATATGTCAGAGGAGGTTTAGTTAATAAGATGTCAGTTAGTGTAACACGATAAGATTTTTAAATAAGATCATTTTTTTAATAGCTTGTATGAAACACAACACTAATCCTATATGAAAAGATAACACCCCATACTTTTTGAAATATTTCCTTTCAAATAAATTTAATATCTTCGATAGCTTAAAAAACATGAAACCCCAAGTCGAAATGAACCATAATATTGTATACATTTATAACCTATCTATTAATTTTTCAAGGTAGGAATAACACTAATGAAATTGTAAAAAATGTATCCATCTATTGATTATAAGTAAAATGAGAATAATTTGAAAGAAAAAGAGATGTCTTCAGAAAAACAATATTTTTTTTCTAAAATAATATTCAGTCGCACTTTGCACAAATAATTTAAAATTAACTTTTACTACATTTATAATTTTTTTTGGTGAAAATAAAATTCATTTTTAAAATCAAAATATAAAAATTATCTTACGGTGATTTTTGGGATTTATCTGAAATTTTTTATTTTTTGATGAATAGTGAGAAATGTAGAATTTTAATGGAAAACTCTCTTTTCCATTAAAATATTAATAAAGAAAAATAATATTTTAATTTTTTTAAATTAAAATAATTTTATCTATATATATATATGAATAAATTTTTTTATTGGAATCACTTTCATATTTAATATTTATGTAAAAATCTGGTAAAATTTTGGACATTTTCCCTTTGAAAAACTCGTTTACTTATTATTTATGCAATATTATTTTTTAAATAAAATTTCACACATTTGTTAATATACTTTGTAAAAATGGATTACGTATATGGAATTATAATAATTTTTATTTTATAATAATCTCAAATTTATTTTTTATCAAAATGAATAATGAAAACTGTACCAATTAATTACTATAGTTAAGGTAAAAATGGATTTACTTGGGGTTAAAGTAAAAGAGTTATGGGTCAAAATGACCTAAAAACCTACTAAAAATATATTTTCAGGAAATATGTGTACCTTTCAATTTATTATTCTCTATAACACTCCATTTTTTCCCATATTTCATGTAAAAAGCATGGGTATACCTTTTTCATTCCAAAATTTACAAGTGTACCTCTCACCTCACTTATAAAAGGACACCTGATCTTTGCTATTCCTCCCACCCTCACACCATTTATGTTTAAGAAATACCTACCATAATAAATTTAAACATTCCACTCCCAAATAATATAATAGTTAGAGGGACTATGGTGTGTCTTTGGGGAGACAATTCTCTCATTACAAGAGTGAAACAGAGAGGATAAATAATATAAATGGTAAATTGCATAAGAATTATAAGATAAATAGATGGAATATGAGAAGAGTACATCAGTAATAAGTGACATAGGAAACTAGTAAATTTAATCTATAACTGGAAGATAAATCATATACAAAATGATTATTATAATACGTGTAATGTCACTATAAAACAAGAAAACATGGATATGAAGTGGTAGAAAGTACATTCTCTACTAAATTTTCAAGATAGAATCAAAAAACTATTCAAGCATATTGAGATTTATCCCTTTCATCTACTACCAATATCTGTCCTAATGAAACCATGCAATCAAGTCTCAAAAGTGTGATGCTTCCCCTTATTGAAACCTACATACATCTAATCTTCCTGAGTTCCAATGGAGGATAAGAGAGTGTGTGAGATAAATCTCAGAAGGTCACCACAAATAGTATCTATAACATCTAGTCGATTTATTATAAACTGAAACAGTGTGCAATCAAGCACATATAAAAATAAAGCAGTATAGTAATATTAATACCCAAGTATCTGTTTCACCCTCAGCTGGTGTTCGAACATGTGATCATTCCCTTATTTATTTATGTTCTAGTTTATATATGTAATCCATGTGAGGTAAAACCAGCTCTGATATCCTGACATGGTAATAATAGTGTAAGGATCCAATGATTATCCAAGAATCATTTAATGATAATAATAATGAAAGGGATTTATGGAAATATTCAAGGCATCCATGACCTTAGGGGTCAAGAAAACTCAGTAGCAACCTATAGCCTTCCTAAAGTGGTAGGAGTGTAAACCAAAGAGTTTCATCCAAGAAAATCCACTATAATGTAATTCTAACTGACTCTAAGGAAATCATCCTAGGTAATATGGGATAACTAATGACCAGGCCCAGTGGTTTATATGAATAAAATTATGTCTATATAAGTCACTCTGGATATAAGGAGTGTATCAAAGGCATCCTATAATGATAATGAAGGGATCATATGGTGTGATTCCCAGCATCCACTGATATAAAAGGATCTAGATCCAAGGTGGGTATCAACCATGGTAACCAGAATCCTTGAAACATAATGGATTCCATGAATCCTCAAGGCATTCTCTCTAGAATCCAAGTCTATCTTGAGTTTAAACACTTCAGTATTAATGTCAATATCTAAACACAATAAGAAAACTTTATTAAATACATTCAACTTATTATGTCCATGTAATAATCATTCCATTTAATGAATCAAAGGTTTTCATTCCACACCTTTCATTAGTGTGACCATGTTTAAGGACATAAAACCATTTAATAATTCATGTGGGTATTATTTTATTAATTAGGTTCACTCAGCTGCCTTTCATAAATCATATAAAGGTTTTATATGTATGTGCAACCAAATAATTATATTACATTTAATTATTCCAAGACATATAAATAGTATACATTATAATCTATACATTTAAATATTTAATGATTAATTTCAAGAACTTTACTCAGAAGGGAAAAGTGATGCTATCATAATCAAGGGCTAGTCAAAAACCAATTCAATTTCCATTTAATTAAGTAAGGGATTACCATTAGTAGGTTCAATCCGTAGAACACCCAAATGGTGGTGAATATATACATAGAAAACCAAAAAAGGAAAAATTAAGGGAAACACCTGATATGAAGTGGTTGATGTTGATGTCATGACCTCCAATAATGAATAACATATATGAAAAGAGTCAGGGAATATGGTTTTAATGACTTTAAGAAAGAAATAAAATTTAAAAGGCCACACCTGATGATATTAGTGTGCACACAAGACAATTTATAAAATGAATATTCATTAAGGATAATTTATAATCCACCTACCTCAAACTCGTACGACTCTCCTCATCCAGTATCATCCTCTAGTTTAGCCTAGATCAGAAGAAATCTGAGGAATGAATCAATTACCTTAAAATAGGGTATATGTGCCTACATATATAAAGTTTCATAGATATAAATAATAATGAAAATAGGTAAAGAGGAATTAAGATCTTATCAATGTGGATCCAATGAGATGAATGGTGCTTCAATCAAACACAAGATGGAAAAATGGCATCAAATTATGCCAATGTTCCTCAAACAAGAGAAAAAGATCCATTACTATTAACAAGAAAGAAAAAGTGATAGAATAGGTTTAAGTTATAACTTTTAAGTGAATTTTTGTTAAATCAACCAAAAATAGGGGTCATATGGTTTGCCCATACAATTGAACACACATTGTGGAAATTGTGTGTCATCTGCTATAAACAGAGTCACATCATATGGTTAGGGTGCATGGTTAGGGAAACTATACACCAACTATTCAAAACACCTCAGCAATAATGTATATAGTGTTTCCATTAGAGTGAATCACCTGTATCATGGTTAGATAAAACATTTCACCCTATATCACACCACTGCGTAGCCCCACACAGTAATGAGTGACCGCGTGGACTGGGTCATAGGGTCTTTTCAAACCCTACATCATCATGATTTTACCTACCAATCAGGGTTCCTGGCAGTGAAGAAGCCTCAGACACCCCTGAAACATTTTTAACCTCAAAGGGTGTACATATTAGATCTATAATAGATAATTATTCCAAATTTATAAGGATACATAATTGAGTGGAAATTTGGGTTCTTACAATCTTTCCCCCTCAGAGGAACTCATCCCCAACTTCACCTTCCAATGGTAGAAAAAACACTTTTTGAGAACAACTTTAGAAATTTGAATGGTTTTTCGGCCTCACCCTCATTGGTCACATATTATACATGACTATGCTTCCATAGCACCCTCACAATATGGATATACCAACATCAGAGAGCCTTCATCCTCTGTTCAATGATGCATTTAGGATACTAATCAAATGAATAATCAGCAACTAATTAAACTTGCTTAGAATAAAATGTATGAGATGGGTTGGCATGATAATTGTGAATTTTTGAAATATGGAATATTTCGTGCATTGAATGGTACATATGAGGTAATAAAAATGGATAGGCTACTATCCTGACTCTCTCTAGAATCTCAAATGGTTCTACATAATAAGGTGACATATTCTATTGCATTTGTATCCATATATACCCGAGCCTAGGCGATACCTGATGGAAAACCCAATCTCTAACCTCAAAATATATATTTCTTCTATGGTGATCAGTATATGATTTCTTTCAAGACTGAGAATTAGACATATACTCCTTGATCAGATGAGCCAACTCCCAAGTCTCCTGAACAAGATGAGGACCTAGTAGGGATTCTTCTCCTACATCTATATATCATAGGGATGAAGGGAATGACCTTACATACAAGGCCTCAAAGGGAGACGTCTAAATAATGGACCGAACCCTATTATTTTAGGTGAACTCAATGAGAGGGATATGTTTCTCCAAATAAACTATGAAATAAAGGATGTATTCTTGATGCATGTCCTCTATAAACTGTATTGTTTGTTCTGACTGTCTATCGGTATAAGGGTAAAATAATTTGATTAGAATCACCTTTGTACCCATATATTTTTCTATCCCCTAACAGTACAATTATTTGAAATGAGAATCCCTATCTGAAACAATAGTATGAGGGACCCCATGTAGTCATATAATCTCACAAACAGACAATCTTCCAAAATCATCAACTGATATAGTCTCCCACATAGAAATTAAGTGGGATAATTTTTTCAGTCAGTCAGTGAATACCCATACAACATAGCTACCTTTGGGAGACTACAAAAGGATAACTACAAAGTCCATAGAAACATCTTCTCATTTCCATTCTAGGATTAGAATCATTTGTAACATGATGGAAGGTCTCTGGTGCTCTGTCTTCACTGTCAAATAGGTCAAACACCTAGTGATAAATCCTATTATCTAATGTTCTATCTCAAACTACAAATATTGGCATCAAATATCTCAATATATATTGAAGATTCTTGGATGAAATTCCCTACTATTATTTGTTGGAAACCCGTGTCTGTTCCTACATAACACCCCAAAAATATAAATTAAGAACATTGTATGTAATAGTATGTATGCAAGGCAACACCAAATGTGTCAGAGAATATAATATCTCGAGACGTTACAATAAATTTAAAATTTTAAATAAATTCTATATATTTAATAGTTTTCATTACATAAAACACTAATTTAGTATATATTGAATGAAAAAACAAGATTTTCAATGTCTTGTGTTACATGCAAGACCAAGATTTACCAAACCATAATATATTATTAAACTATTATTATTCAATATAATAACATATAAACTATCCATTAAATTAGAAGTTATTAATAGGATTAACTAACATAAGAAAATATATGGTTTACTTAAATATGAAATCAATTCAATAGTTACTAATTAATTAGGATTGAATACAAGAACTAGTTGAATATAAAGGGATTGTTTTTATAGAAAACTATGTTTATGATCACAGAGTTGTTTTGACCTAATAAATTTAATAAATTAAAATTTGATAATTATATTAATGTAATATATATTATATATTCAATAAAATATTTTTTATGTTTATCCAATATATTTGATAAGCATAATATAATAAAAAACCCAATTTTACACAGAAAATACAATATTTTTGTTCAGGTACTTTTACCAACTTTTAATAGAGAACCTATTTTAAATCCAATTTTTGTGAAATTTATAATTCTTATATGTCAAAATAAACTTGATATTTGAAATATAATCCCAAAAACTAGGTTTCAGTGATTTTTTGTTATTTTTCCGTGTACTTTCATTTATTAATGAATAATCAAATATACTGAAATTTAATTCAAAACTACTATTTCATATAATTTTTTATAAGGATAAATCATATTTTAAATTGTTTTTAAAGTTTAATTAGATCATATTTTTATAAATAAAACCAATTTAGTTTATGGGATACAATTTAACTTTGAAATTGAATATAAAAAGATACTAATCTTTTGAATGTTTTTTCTTTAAAAACCAGCATTGTCATCCCGTCAGCGAGATTAAATTTAAATCAAGTTCTACCATTTCTATAATTATAATTTACAAAAATTGATTCCATATTTTTCATCAAAATAATTTTTAATTTATAATAATTCCAAATTATCTTTTAAAAAAAATATTAGTGAATGTATTTAACATTAATTTCAATGATTAATGTAAACTTAAGCACAATAAGGGACTAAACCTTCTTCATAAGGGCCCAAATAACGTAGAATCTTTTCCAAGAGTCATATTCAGGCCATATTTAGACCATATAATCCTTTTTATATAATTTTTACCATTATGGGATCTACTTTACTTGGGAAAATGTGGGTGGAATTCCTTTTCCCAAAATTTAGAATAGTTTCGCTCCTCCTCCCATGTAAAAAGGAATCCTCTTCTCCCACTTCATATCTCCTCTCAAGACACTTTTTATTTACCAATATCTAACCAAATTTATCATAAAAATTACTATAATCATTTTATAATACTAAACTTGGTCAGGAAGTAAAAAATATAATCATGTTAGTACAAACCAAAAGGAGTTACCCGATTTAGAGGTAACATCATTCCATAATCTCTTTAATCTATTTTCCCTTCACCACCCCATAAAATTTTATTATTCCATAATTATATATCAACACAAGAATCCTAAATATTCTGTTATTTTTTATTTTATGTGTTTGACATACACTCACACACACTCCCATCTAATGGGTATAATGAACTTACAGTTTATGTGAATTGTGAACTTCTGATGCACGATATGATATTGTTCGTTATTCCTTTAGTACTTATCATGGTGGTAAATATGATGGAAACTCAATTTATATAAATCATATATAAAATTTATAATTTCTTTATACTTATTTAAATCTTTTATAACATATATATTTATAAACACCATTTTTTGGGAATATGATAACATTATTTTTTGAAGTGTGGACTACCACCTCTTCAGCGATTTGATTAATTCAAACGATACATGTAATTTATATAAGATGGTTTTAATTTAAAAAATGTGACAAAAAAACATAAATATGATATTAATCACATAATTACCTTTCCTTAAATATAAAATATATCATTTTACTTGTTACCCTTTCACACATATAAAAAGTTTTAATGCCATTTGTGGACATGTGGACTATCATCTCCTTGACATGATATGATTATTTTTACATCACAAAAATTCTATATACAAGTATATGTGATTAAATAATATTGTATTTATGATATTATGATCATTTATTTTAAGATATAATTATTATTTCTCTCTTTATATAAAGATCATGGAAAAATGAGAAAGGTTAATCATGCATATGTGCGGCCTATCATCTCCATGATTATAACATTGATTCATTTTTAATAACCATATTTAATAATTGGTTTTAAAAGTAAAATTGAAATATAAATATGATAATTATTTAATGAATATTATTACTGATATGTTTAGTCAATGACTCTTATTACAACAATTTACAAATATAATTTTTTTGATACATTAATCGAATTTCGTAAAAACAACCGACGTAAACATAATTGTTTTGGTAGTTGTATACAACATAATAATAAGTGAAATTAAAGTAATGATAAACCTAGAACTGGTTCTGAATCAATTAAATAATTACCATAAGTGTATTTTTTTTGAATATGAAGACACATGATACAATTCAGACTCATGGAAAGGTATTTCGTCTCAATTTACATTCCATTGAGACTTATTTTTCATTATTCATCTAGTTTCTTTTATATGGTGTACGTACTACCCTTTGACACGTTATTTAATGAATTTCCATATTATATTTATATGATAAGTTTCATTTAATTTTATTCCATCATGGATAATATTATTCAAATTATTCATAGTGGTTTGGGATAATATGGAATTTTTAATGATTATTCTCCTCAAGAACGTTTTTAATGATTATCTTTGGCAATTTCACTTCATTTTGTGATGTTTAACTTTGCCTTCAAATAATAACTTTTTTGTGAACCTAATTTATTATATATGGTGCAAATACTTCCACATTTTCATATAATATCACAATTCATTCACTCTTAATGATATTTTGATTTCCAATTTGAATTATTTCATCTAATGGGATTTGAGTTAAAAGTTACCAATTGGAAAAGAGATTTCCTAACCCAAGCCCTTTTGTCATTAGGTTATATTTCATCCTCATTGTCATTAATATTTCATGATTATTTTTATAATGACATTGATTATCTATTGATGTATTTCTATTTTGTAATATGTATTTTATGTTGATACATAATATATTTGTTGATTGATTCTCACTTAAATGATATGGTTTTTTAGGGGTTTTACTTCACAATATCATTTTATTCAAGAATGTTTATTCTTTAATTTCTATCAGAGGAAATTATTAGATAATTTTCTAATAAATCCTTTATTTTCTCCTCATGCAGTTATTCATTACCATATTCAATTATTATAACCATTTATCTACTATTTGGTACACAAGGTGTTTTTGAAATTATTTTTTTAAGAAAACACAACTTCATTTTTCTTTTTATTCAGAGAACCTATTTTAATATAATAAACCATGTTTTCTTAACTTATTTTCCAAAATTAGTTTTACATTTTCAAAATTATTTAGTAAATAAATTTTTATCCTTTTTTTTCTTTTTCCCATGTTTTCAAAATAAAATTCTTATCACTTTCAGAACAATGAATTTTTCATAACTTTTATTGTTAAAAAGGAATGTTCTTTTTTCCTCATATGGAACGTACATATTTAACAAACATTATATCTTTAGAGCATCCTTTGCATGATTAAAAGGTTACTTGTTTTAAGAAAACTTTTCCATGAGTGATTTTTAAAGAAAGTTTTTTTAAAAATAAATGTATATTTTCATCCAGAATATTTTTTAATGTTAATTTTTTTGTATTTCTATTAATCAATGACAACAGACGTTGATTTTAATCCACATGGGATATATTTTATTGATACCATAATTATTATTCTTCTAGAAGGTTTATGATTTATTTGGTCAATTATAGTATTCACATACACTTCCATGATTGATATGTTAGTCCCCTTGAAATATTAAATATCATGTGATCATTAAAAAATGAATTTCCTCTAAATTATCCATTTTATTTATCATGGATATTATTATTTCCTAAACTGCATATCATTTTTTATATAGTGTATAATTTGATATTTATTTGATTATTTTGGGAAATATTGATAATTCCATATTCTTTATTCAATATAGATATTTGATAATGATTGTTGTTTATTAGTTAAATTAGTTACTCAATATAAACAATGGTTTAGACATTCCATAACTAGAGGATCTCATACTTTATATATCTCCACGATGCATCAACAGGTTCTCATGAAATAAATAAGTTGAAAAAATTAAATAGGGTTTGTTCCATATTTTAATATTATCTAGAGGATAGATCTTGATAGTATAGGTCCCCATGTATTATATACACGATGTTTAATAATTAATAATTTCCTTCAAAGACCGTTCGGTTTTCATTTTTATTATCCATGAGTTTTTTATATGATAAAATATATGAAATAATTTCATTCTCAATTTATTGATTAAATGGAATGTGTCTTCAGTTTATTAAATTTCTATATTTATTTTTACTTATCTAGTAATTTTAATTTAATGTGTTTCCATTTATTACCTTGCATATTTTTTATGTAATTCCTTATCAATTTTTTGCTTACATTGTATGTGTGTTTAGCTATTTATCATCCCATAATTATTATTATCGTTGATTCATTTTTGTTTCCACTATATTATACCCTTATTGAGAAATTGATATCACTCCTATTTTATTTCCTTTCCCCAAGATTCGAAGACGTGTACTAAGAAATATATTCAAGTATATGCTATATAGAATAAATTTAATATCCTAGAACATATTTAAAAAGAAATTTTATTGTAATTAGAGTATTAATTATTTATGTATATATATTGTTTACCAATAATACTAAATTGATTGGCCATTTGAGATTTGATTCCTTATATTCATGCCAATATAATTGATAACAGACACTAGCTCAAGGATTGTTCAGGTTGGTTCACCACTCTTGGTATCAAAGGATGTTTAAGAGAAACCATGGGAACTAGATTTAGAAAATAATATATTAGAGAACATAACCCAAAGGTAGAATTTGAGGATATGTATAAAATAACATCCTATAAAATTTATAATGTATAGACTATCTGGGTATTTCTAGAAATGCATCCCTATCTAGATACCATAAGTGGATGTGGTTTTGACACAAATGTAACTAGGAGTAATAACTCCAACAACGTGCATCAGGCCTAACCTAGCATAACCTAGTACATTCCAATGGGCCTTACTACACACCGAGTTTGACACTCCTAGGAGATATGCTTCGGATAATTCAAATTTTCTTTGAAAACCATTATAAATAATTTGGATTGATAATGATAATGAATGGCCTAGGCTAAACCAAAGGTGTTTTACATTTAAGATAAGGTGTCATGATTTAGAAATCCTATAAATGATATTATGGATAAATTTTCAACCAAGGAAGGACCTATGTAGAAATTAATGGATGGAGTATTTATGTATTAGGGTTGTATTGAAAACCATAGTTAAAAGGATATTTAGTTATTTACATTATTTAAAGGATGTCTATATTATTTTTCTTTGGAAAATATATTAATATGGTTTTATAAAATGAAATATTGTATTTTCGATGAAAAACAATCAAATCCATCCAGGCCACAAGACATGATCCCATGTTCGAAGGATGATAATAGTTTACCGCCAACCACTGACCTATGTAATGTCCTGGTTAATAAGTTATTGTTTTTAGTTGAAAAATATTGTGAATAAATATTAATGATGAACTGGTAATGTAAATTTTAAGGTTTATTGATTTATTTATTAACCATATTAGTTTTTTAAAATAATTAGTGACAAATAGTCCGACTTTTCACTCTTTTTTGAGCCTTAAGATCCTTCAAAAATATATTTTAGTGCTTCAGGAAGAAAAATTATTTTTTTTGGATATATTGGAAAATTGGACAAAGAAAAACAAAAGCATGAAATGTTGTTAACAAAAATATACAATGTAAGTATACATAGGCTATAAAATAATTACCCAAAATTAGGAAAATTGATTATAAATAATTTTTTTTCCTAATACCTTAATTTTTATTGAACCAATGGTCTCCAAAATAATCTCAGATTTATGGATTTGAGTCCCTCAAATTTTTATTGATCATTGATTTTTTTTATTAATGACCTCAATCGCCCCTATAAATATATATGTTTTTTCTCCATGTACGTACCTCTACTTATGAATAATGTTCTCCTACTAAGATACCTGGTTATATGTTATTCCATGTGTCCTCTATACTTCCCATTTTATCTTTTCTAGAGGATTTTTTAAGAACCCTTATCATGATGTGGGATTTCAAAAATAGAAAATATGAAACAATGTATTACCATGATCAAGTTTAATTTGCGATGATATGATTTATTTAAGGTGGGGAGAATTTAACACCACAAAAATTTAATATATGAACATTTTATACAATATCATGTATGACATGAAACACCCAGCACATAAGAGAATATAGTATCTCAAGACACTACAACATAATTACAATTTTAAATAAATTAAATTTATTTTATATAATTCAATGTACAAAACACTGATTTAGAGTATGTTTCAAACAAAAATTAATTTTTTACTCCCATGTGTTACTTTCAAGACCAAATTTTACCAAACCATAATATATTATGGAGATATTATTATTTAATATAAAAAGAATTAAAATTGTAGTTAAATTATTATTTATGAATTGGATTAACTAAATTAAAACATATATTGTTTAAACTAATATGAAATTAATTAACTGGTTACTAATTAATTTGAAATGAATATAAGAATCAATTGAATATAAAGGGATTATTTTTGTATAAAACTTTTTTTATGCTCACAAAACTATTTTATCTTAATAAATTATATTAATTACAATTATAAAAGTATATTAATTTAATATATATATATAATATATTGAATAAATTATTTTTTATGTTCATCTAATATATTTTATAAGTAAAATACAATAACAACCCCAATTTTACACATAACATACTATATTTTTATTAAGGCACTTTTACCACCTTTTAATGGTGACCCTATTACAAATATAGTTTTTGCCACTTTTATAAACATTAAATGTTAAAATAACCATAATATTTTAAATAGAGACAAAAAATTTATGTTAGGGTTAGTTTTTGGTGTTCTTCTGTGAAGTATCATTTTTTAATGAATAATGATAAATACTGAAATTTAATTCAAAATTGTTTTTTCATACAATTTATTTATATGGTCATATAATATTTTTAATTGGTTTTAAAGTTTTATTAGATCATAGTTTTATCAATTAATCCAATTTTATTTGTTTTAATAAATTTAAGATTGAAATTTTTTATAAAAACAAAGAAAACTTTTGAGCATTTTTACATTAAAACCCTGCATTCTCATCCAGTCTGTGGTATTAAATTTTAATTAATTTACTCCAATTATATTTTAGGAATTTTAAAAAATGGATTCCATATTTGGAATGATAATAATTTTTAACTTATAATAAGTACAACATAAGTTTTTATAAAAAATATTAGTGAATGTAATTAAAATTAATTACAATGATTAAGGTGAAATTAAGTTTAATAAGTGACAAAACCTTAATTTTAAGAGGGCCAAATGACCTATAAACCTATCCAAGAGTCATTTTCAAGAAAAAATTTCAAACCATTCATCCATTTAATTGATATTTATCAATTATTGGTGCCACTTTTCATAAGATAAACGTGGGTGAAATTCCATTTCCAAAAAATTACAAGAGTGCCACTCCACCTCCCCTATAAAAAGGCCTCATCTTCTCCCATTCCTCACACCTATCAGGACACATTGGATCAACCAAGGTGTTCCAAAATTGCTCCTAAAAATACATCCCATGATCCTATAAGCCTCAACATGGTAATTAATAAATCCATGTAATCCATTTGGTGCAAACCAAAAGGATTTACCTAATTGAGAGGTAACATATTTCCTCATGATCTTTTATTTTATCTCCATTCTCCACCCCATTAACTATTATTATTACATAAATATATAAAAAAATTGTATAATAAGTATACTAGGATGTTTTTATTTTATTTTTTAGAAATACACTCACACACTCTCTCATCTAATTGGTAATGAACATATTATTTACGTGAATAGCGAACTACCTCCTCACAAAATGATGATTTTTAATTCTTCAATTACCACCTCTGAGGGTGGTAATTATGATAGAAAATATATTTATTTATGATATATTTGATATTTAAAAAAATTTTATACCTTTTTAATTCTTTTACAACACATATCTTATACCCTCCATTTTGTGGGAATATGATAACAACCTTTATGGAAGTGTGGAAAACCACCTTCTAAAAGCGATGTGATTCATTCACACGATACATGGATTGTATAAAAGAAGATTTTAAATAAATATAAGTGACAAAAAAACTGCATGATATTTATAAAATAATTAAATTTCTAGAAATATAATTTATATCGTTTTCTTTATTACCCTTTCACATCCTTCAAAAGTGATAATGTTGTTCATGGATGTATGGACTACTTCCTCCCAGACATGATGTGATTCCTTTTACATAAAAATAATTCTACATATAATTATATAAAATTAAATAATATTGTATTTATGATATAATGATAATTATTTAAAGATATAATTCTACTTACCTTCTTTCCATAATGATCATTTAAAAATGATAAACGTTACTCATGTGTACGTACGACTTACCATCTCCACAAGTGTAACATTGATTAATTTTTGATAAGCATGTTTAATAATTGGATTTCAATTTATAATTGATGAATACATATGATAATTATTTAATTATTATTATTATATATATGTTTATGTAATCACCCATTTTACTATAGTTGACCAACCAATGTTTTTTTGACACATAAATTAAATTTGGTCAAAACAACTAATGAAAACATAATTTTTTAATATGTATAAAACATAGTAATAAGTGAAGAAAAATTAATTAATAACATGAAAAATGTTCTTAAGAAAGTAAATAATTAACATTAGAGTATTTTTTAGGAATATTAATACACACGAGACAAGTCGGAATCAATGTAATAGATTCTATATTAGTTTATATACCACTAAGACTTATTTGTTATCATGAACCTATTTTATTATATATGTTTTATATACTTACCTTTTACATGTTATATCATGAATATACTTATTATCATGATATCATAAGTTTCATTTATTTTTATTCCTTCATGGATAATATGATTCAAATGTTTCAAAGTGGTATGTGAAACTTTGGAATATTTTAAGATTATCCCTCTCAAGAATGTTTTTAATGATTATCGTAGAAATCTCACTTTCTTTTGTGATTATTAAATTTCTATTGAAATGGTCGATTTATTTTTGTTCACCTAAATTCTTATATATGGTGTACATTCTACCAATTTTTCATATAATATCATAATTCCTTCATTCTTCATGATATTTTGAGTTTCAATCTGAATTATTTTATCTATAGGGTTTTGAGTGAAAAGTTACCAATTTGAATAGAGATTTCATAACCCAATTCCTTTTTCATTGTGTTATACTACTTCCACATTGTCATTAATATTATGTGATTATATTTATAATGAATTTTACTATCTATTTATGTATTTCTAGTTCCTTATGTGTATTTACAGTAGATTCACATAATCTATTCATTGATTGATTATCACTTCAACATTATGTTCTTTTAAAGTGTTTTACATCACAATAACATTTTATTCAGGATTGTTTACAATTGAATTTACATTAGAAGAATTTATCAGATCATTTTCTAAAAAAACCCTTTATTTTCTTTTCCTATGGTTATTCAGGACCATTTTCAAGTACTAGTACCATTATTTCACTTTTTGGTACTCATGATGTTTTAGAAAATGTTATTTTAAGAAAACCCAACATTGTTTATCATTTTAGTAGGAGAACCTATTTTTTTTTGTAAAAACAATATTTTATTCAAATGTTTTCAAAAAGTGTTTTATCTTTTTAAAAATCATTTAGTGGATACCTTTTTACACTTTTTTCTATTAACAATGTTTTTAGAAGAATATTCTTATCACTTTCATAAAAAAAGATTTTTCTAAACATTTACTGTGAATAAGGAATGTTATTTTTACCTCGTCTAGCATGTAAGGATTTAACCTTAGTAATTTATTCATTGATTACTTTTAATGTTAAAAGGTTACATTTTTAAATAATTTATTTTCAAAAGTTATTTTAAAAGAAAAGTTTTTTCAAAATAAAAGGACATTTTCCTCAAGAAGGATTCTTAAAGATCTTCTAATAGTATTTCTATTCATTAATGACAACAAATATTTATTTTTCTTAACTTGGGATATGTTGAATTGATACCAACCTTATTATTCTTCTATATGGTTTATGATTGATTTGGGCAAGGATAGTATTGACATTCACTTTCTTGATTCATTTTTTTGTCCCCTTGAAATATTCATCCTCATATGGTCATTGGACATTTAATTTCCTCTAAATTATCTATTTCATTTATCATGGATATTACTATTACATAAACCATATACCATTTTATATATGGTGTCTAATTTGATAGTTAGTTGATTATTTAGAGAAATATTAAAAATTATGTATTCTCTATTCAATATGGATATTTGATAAGGAATACTATTTATTAATTAAATTGATTACTGAATCTGAAGAATGATTTAGACATGAGATGATGAGTGGAGCCTGGAATTTATATAGCTCCTTGATAAATTGATAGGTTCCCACGAGAGAAGTAAGTTTCACTAATTAAATGGGTTTCTATCCATAGCTTTAAATGGTCTAGATGGTGGATCTTGAAACTATATCTCCTCAAATGCCATAAACATGAAATCTAATAATTATAAATTCCCTTAATACACATTTCATTTATCATTGTTATTATCCATGAGGTTTTCATATGATAAAATATATGGATGAATTGCATTATGATTTTATTGATTAAATAGAATTGGTTTTTAGTTTATTACCTTTATATGTTGATTTTTCATTATCTAGTTTTTTGAATGATATGTGTTTTCCTTTTGTAACTTTCCATATTTTTTATGTAATTCCTACTTAGTTTATAGATTACATGGTATGTGTGTTTAGTTATTTACCATTACATAATTATTATTATCATTGATTCATTATTTCTTCCGCAATACTTTACCCTTAATAATCATTTGAGCTCACCCCTGTTTTCTTTCTTTTAACCAGGATTCTAAGAAGTGTACTAAGAAATATATGAAAGGATATACTAGATGGAATAAATTTCTGATCCTAAATGTTATTTAGAAAATAATAATATATTATCAGTAGAGTATTCTTTTCTCATGTATGTATCTAGTTTACCAAGACAAAAAACTAATTAGTCCTTCTGGATTTGATTCATTGTAATCTTGCCAATTCAATTGATAATAGACACCAACTCTGGTCTTGCTGGGGTTGGGTCGCTACATTTTATATCATATTGGTAGGAACCCAAACATGACCAGGAATATAGATAACATTGTCTATGTACATAGACTAATTTGAAGGTAGGTCAACTCTTGAAATACACTCATGGAGAACCAGTCCTTCAGAATCTGAAAACTCTCTACTCTTTGTTATCTCTATAAGGGAATAGGTAATTGTCAAGGATAAGAGATAAGACTACTTTTAACTATCATGAACCTCCAAATTTATCTCAGAGAACAAGTCTATTGATTAAAAATTGTCATTGGATTCCCTTATAAAATGTTATTTACTTTTCAAACTCAGTGCATCAACTACTACATTTCCCGTTCTTGGTGTATATGAAAGCTCAAATTCAATTGAATAAAGATATTTGAACCATATGTACTAACTAAAATTAATTTCATACTATGTAAATATATATTAGAGTCTCTTATGATCTATACAAACCATAATATTCTCACCCCTCAGATTGTTTATCGAGTAACATTAGTCATGGACAACTGTTGAGGGCTTAATGTCATGTGTCAGTTAATTTTTCTCATGAGGCCTTAACATCCAAGATCCATATGAAATGAATCAATCCACCTACACCAGCATAATCTCCTAGTCTTATTCTTGAAGCATCCTCAAACATGGTATAACTTCTTCAAGGATCTGTAAGAATCATAATTGATGCGGAGACAAGCCTTCCTTTCAGTTATTGAATAGATTTCTCTCACTATTATATAAATAGAAACTTAACACACTTATTTTTAAGATCAGTAATAGGTGCATCAAGGCATGATAATTCTTGTATGAAACTATATTAATATCTATATCACCATAAAAAACTGGGTATATCAAACATGTACTTGGGACTCTCCCAGGAAACCACATCACTCCCCTTCTCTAGTTTAATAAAGACTCATAGTTTTGAGATAATATGACCTAATAATTCAACTTTGAAAATCCAGATGTTTCACATAGAAATCTTGTCATAAAGATAATGTTCTCTCAGTGTACACATAATGCTCTCAAGGTGCTTAGAATTGTCTTTATGAGTGTGAGAATACACCAATATTTCATCCACAAAGACTATGAAAAAAGAATCAAGATACGGGTGGAACAAACTATTCATTGAATCCATGAAAATGGTAGGAATGTTTATAAGACAAAATAGAATAATAAGGTACTCATACAGACCATACCTTCTACATAAAGTTTTATGAGGTATGTCTGATGGCCTGACTCACACCATTGGGTAGCCTAATCTCAAGTAGATCATTGAGAAAACCCTTGCTCCTTAGAGCTGGTAAAATATATCATTAATTTGAGGTAATGGATATCGGTTCTGGAACTTCAAATGGTCAAAACATCTATAATACTTGAATAGATAAAGGATCTCATCCACCTTCTTGGTGAAAAATAATGGTTGATCCCTAATGGGACGTACTGGGTTGTATAAAACCTTTGGCCTCTAGATCCTCTATTTACCACTTGATCTCCTGTAAATCAGTATGTTCCATCCAATATAGAGGAATATACACTATAGACAATCTTGTATTGAGATCAATCATAAACTCTATATCTCTCTGATGGTAATCAAAAAAATTCATCAAGAAAGACATCCATCAAACTCTCTTCTATCTAATGGAATATAGACTGATGTAAACCTTGATCCACAATGAAGAGATTATCAATCTGGGCGATCCTTGTGCATAGACCATAGTGCTTTGGTCCATCTCTATCATCTTAGATATTCCACAGACCCTTTTGTAGATAACCACTACACTATGGTAATGTAAACATTACCTTGCAGTGATATTAGTTTTCAAAGGTATGATCCGTGACCAATAATTCCATCCAAAGAATGTCAATGAAGCCTTCCAGCTAAAGAAGAAAGAGTTACCAAAATAAAGGGTTAATTCCTAACTCAAGGGGTAAGTCCCTATATTGGTGTATTACCTCTAACCATACTCTCAATGGTGCATCAAGGGATATTACCCCATGGTAACACTATATTGCTAGCCCAAGAATTTCTATTATACACAAAGAGTTGACTGATTTTTAATCACATGTATCAAATAAAGAAGATACTATAGTGAAGTCTACTATCATAGTACCTTTTTATGTCGATGGTACTGCACTCTGATCCTTAGGTATCATATGTAATACATGAAAATAACCTGATCCATAACCCTATGTTATAGCTAGACTACCTCAATCATGTCTGTTTTGCTGGCACTACTGAAAATATAAAGTCCAGCTACTAAAACAATGAACTCATCCTCGACTAGTCCCACAAATGATAATCCAAATCCTTGTCTGACACTGCATAAAAGAGGATTCCCCTAATGGTGGATCTAATGTTGAGATTCTTCTACTAGATTCAAATTAAAAGGTCTATCATAAATATTTTAATGTTCCCAATATGACCACAAACCCGACACTCCAAAGGTTCTTTATTACCCTAAGGCTTAAGATTCATATATCATCTACACTAATGGAAAACCATAGAGCTATCTGAATGAGTAATATGTCTGCCACTACCCTGACGAGAAACCTCAAGGGAAATTTTTTTTCTACTGAAATAACTATTGTAATTTTACGACACTAATCCTATATGCCTGGTAATATAACCTTCCCTCATGTTGTGATCAGTGATAAGATCTTGATTACCAGTATAAGAAAAGTTATGTGAAATCTATTTAGTAGATTATGGATGGATTACATTAACCCATCCTCAAAGAATCTAGCACATGAAAGCTCATCACCAACAAGAATTTGTGAAAATAATTCTAACATAGTTAAACACACTGAATACTTAGTTACTGACATAGAACCATTCTCTAGATGTGTGAACTCTCTGGATTAGTTGTATCTTAGTGTCTGAGGAAATAATTTATCATATAATTATGTCAAGAAATCAGTCCACACCATTACCTGATAGTGACCATCCTAGGTAACCATATCCCACTAGATCATGTCTAAATCAAATAGTATATAAGTAGTAGGCTTGACCTTCCACTCTGGATGCATCCCCAGATGCTCAAAGATAGAAAGATATTATACCATCAAAGACTCTACAACCTATGGACCGACATACCCCAAAAATGTGGGAGGATGCTGCTGCTAGAACTCATAGGTTAGATCAACCATCATAGGTGCACGTTGTAGGGAACCTTTCATGTATTACATCATTCATAGGAAACACTCACAAAGATTAGTATCAGTTCCCAGATTTTTGTATAGAATGTAGTTCCACAAGTGGTACTAATGGTGGTAAGACTGGTGGATCAGGGCCCACCACATCTGGAGCATGGTCATTACCACCCTCATGGTGCATGACATGAGGATGTCATGGAGGAATTAGTCTACAACTCCTAAGGACACACCTCAGAACATGTTCTGAATCATATAGATAGAATAGTGAAAGATTGATGTAAGAAAATGGATCACTACGCATTGTATACAACCCCAAATACCTACTTAGTATTACATGTATTGGTAGGTGATCATGTATAAATTACATGCGTTCCAGTAGATGAAGGGTCAATAGAACCTTTCCACATCATTTACTATAAATTATTTATGTTTTATAAGGATATATTTTATATTTAAGATGTATTTTATTAATTTTCATATATCAAGGTCCATTTAAAATCGATCACCATTACTAGTGAATCAATTCCCGTTAACCATATCACTGAAATTAAAACCTATTTTATTTCACTCTAATAGATCAAATCGGTAAATTACTCATTCTATTTTATGAGGGCCCAAACACCTCATGAATTAAAAATATAAATCACAGAATTGTAGCCAATGAGTAGTACAGATATATATATAAACAAGGATGACTCAATAATCACAAAAAATATTGGAAAATGAATGTAGTGAAATAGAGCTATATGTAATGTAAATTCGAATGGAATGTGGATTCAAGGTGACAAACGATGATGCATTTAACAATACTCTTTTCCCTCATATCATCGAGAAAAGGATAAAATGAAATTATCAATTAGAATAGTAATAATAACCAAAAAATAGCATGTGCATCACCCAAGGGTGAAATGATTACAAATTTAATGGAAAATATAAAAACAATAATTATAATTCAGTTAACTCAGAATTTTCCCCATACTTGGGTTAGATATGCCAAGAATTTCTTGTAATAAAGATCTAAGAATTCCTATTCTCCTATCTATTGTCTCTAAATAGTAAGGTAAGAAATGAAACCTTTTATGCCTCTTTTGTGACATCCTGAACCCATGTTCCACTCAAATGTGCCTTGACCTAGTTTGTGTTGGATCTGAATCTACGGATTACACACAAGAGGGGGGGGGGTGAATTGTGTCTTTTCAAAATTATTACAATCTCTTCAATTTATACAAATTCTGTCCACTATGCTTTAGCACGATTAAATATGCAGCGGAAAAAGTAAAAGCATGAACACACGGATGTATAGTGGTTCGGGGAACAGAAGGCCCCTAGTCCACTCCACCAACGCTCAAATCCACAAGCTTGGTGATTTTCACTATCTGGTCCTCGTTTCCACAGACCTGTTCACAACTGAGTACAGGCAGTTGACACCTTTACAAGTTTCAGGCAAACACAACCTTCCTGGTTCAAACACGAACCCACACAGCTTAGAACGAGAAGCTGATCACTCAAAAATAAAAAGAGTTTCGATAAAGAAAACACTTCTCCAGTTGTTCTTCACAATTGCAACAGAATGCAATTGACAGTAGATAGATCGTCGTCTTCAGAAAATAAAGATCTGTAATCAAAACAGTTCTGAGTCGATCCAGTTGCAATAGATATTACAAGAAACTTCACAACTTCAGCAGCAGTAGATTCACAACAGATAGTTGATGTAGAACACGTGAATCTGCTATCAAGATCTTCCTTCGGTAATAAAGGTTTTACACTTCTTCTCGATCACCAGAAAAGAACGCCTTCACACAGTCTCTGTTTCTTGCTCGTTAAAAGATCAATCTATATATTTCATACACTTTTCTGTGTATATATATATATCCAAAGTTTCCAAGATAGAACATATATATTCAAATCTGAGAAAATCTTCCGCATAAATAGATCCATGAAAATCTCCTTTAGATTCGCGATATTAAAAATGAAATAACAGAGCCGTTGTAACTCCCCTGAAGAATCGGCATAAAAAGCTCCGTTTAAATCAATCATTAATCCGTTGAAAATCGTCTTTGATTCATTCAAAGTCGTACTTAAGAATCGGCTCGAAATCCGCTTAATAATCCGCCTGTTTGACCAATGCAAAAGGAAATATCGTCTGTCAAAAATATCCCGACGCCAAACGTAGGGTTGATGACGTGGCTCCAAATGTAGGGTTCACAAACGTAAGGTTCACAAACGTAAGGTTGAACATACATACTTTCTCTTCAGCATTCAAACGTAGGGTTGATCATCCATACTTTGTCTTGCTTCAACTCTCCAAAGAACGTACGGTTGATTATAAAAGTAAGGTTGATGATCCATACTTTTGAGAAACAAACTCAACACTGAAAACTAACGTACGGTTTCTCTTCCATACTTGTCCAACAACAAAAACTTAAGGTTCCTTCCAAACGTAATGTTCTTTTTCCATACTTTTCAACAACGTAAGGTTCATTAACCATACGTTTCAAAATAACGTAAGGTTCCTTAACCATACGTTTCTTTTAACATAAAAAGTAAAGTTTTCATCCATACGTTACGTTCATCAACGTAGGGTATGAACAGTGATTCCAGTACGCGCTAAAACTGATCTCGCGCTACAGTGATTCCAGAACGCGCTAAAATTGATCTCGCGCTACAGTGATTCCAGAACGCGCTAAAATTGATCTCGCTCTACAGTGATTCCAGAACGCGCTAAAATTGATCTCGCGCTACAGTGATTACAGAACGCGCTAAAATTGATCTCGCGCTACAGTGATTCCAGAACGCGCTAAAATTGATCTCGGAATAAATGAAGTATGAAATCTCGTTATATGAAATAAATACATAAAATAAATTCCTGCAAAATACTCAACGAAACAATTAGTAAATAATTAAGGGTATTTGTGAGCATCAAAATCATCATAAAGAGACAGAGTATTATTTAAAATAATCTCCCCCTTTAAAAAACATTATTTTGAATTGTTTGAAAACAATACATTGCTCAACAATCTCCCCCTTTTTGATGATCACAAAACCCATAAAATAATAGAACTAATTTAATTGCAATCTTTATTGAAAAATTAGTTTTATAAAATTTTAGAATTTTGAAAGGATTAAAACAATATTTAACTATAATAAAATTTCTCCCCCATAAAAATCAATTTTCAGCTAAAAATAGATAAAAGATAAATGTCGTATATATCCAAATTCTCCCATATATCCAAATTTCTTCATAGGAAACAAATGAATTTAAATGTTGTGTTTATCCAAATTCTCCCCCTTTTTGTGATATCAAAAAGAATGAAAAATTACGGATTTGAACACATTCAATATTGCACTGAACTATAAGTAAATGCTATAATTAACTGTGTATGAATAAGTGAATTTGTTATACTGGCTAACTCAATCATAAATCAATAAACAACAAAACAAAAAAAAGTAATAAAAGAATTTTCATTCACAAGCTGTTATATATAAACGATTGTGATATACAGAAGAATCAAGGTTCATAGATAAGACAGGGAAAAAGGTGTCTATCTCCTTTGAATCGCGGTCTTTATCTCTGTAAACTGTTCTATGAGTCTCTTCATCATCCCATCTCCTAACTTGATGATAAGATCTCTGTTCTCTTGAGTCATATGAATATCTTCAATCAAATTAACTCTGAAAAACTCATGCATTATTTCTTCTTTTTCAACAAAAAGAGCCAGTTTTTCTGATAACTGATTCAAAAGAATCCTAATCGGTTGCTCTCCAGATGTCAACTGATCCACTAAAAATTTCTGATTATCTAGCAAAACTGACAAAGGGGCACTATTACACTGAAGATCGTGTAATCTGTCACTCATATTGCTCATTGCTACAGTAATTGCTTGAAATCTCTGAATCAAATCAGGTGAATAGCCTGATCCACTCACATCACTGTTTGCAACAGACTCAAATTTATTCTCCATGTAAATTTTCAACTCAGACAAATCATCTTTCTTTACCATCTCTGATTTTAACTGATCAACAATATGCAGCATATCAGTCTTAAACAAATCTACTTCCTGTCTTGAAACAGTACATTCTTTCAGCTTCTGAAACTTCAACTGCTCTAAGTTCAGAGAATTTCTGAGACTAACATTCTCAGATTCTAACTGAGAGATACGCTTGTACAACTCAACAACTTCTTCTTTTCTCGAATCAGGGGCACCCTGTGCTCGATTCTCATGTCCAGAATTAGGTTGATGAAGCAGGGCAAGTGGCAAGGAATCTGCATCTGACTGTTCTTTGTCCTTGTCCTGACAAGGTTGATCCACTGAACTATCTTTTGAAGCCTGAAACTCTTCCACTGAAAAATCTTCCTGAAGTACCTCTGTATTAGCTTCAATAGTATGTTCATCACGAACAATAGTCTCTCTGACTTCTACTGATTGGTCAAGAACAATATTTTCATGTAAATCTTGAGGTTGGGCCACTTCTTCACCAGGCACTGCCTCCATAAGTTGTTCTTGTTGAATTACTTTTTCAACAGCCACAGCAGCAGATTGAGGTTCTCTTTGAGTTTCTGTTTGAGCTGCTGGTTCCTCTATCGGTGCAGTCTTCTCCACAACAGCTTCTCTCACAAATAAATAAGAAAATAACTGTTCAGAGGATTTCAAGGAAGGAGAGATAATTTATTCATCAATTGACCTCTTCCTTCTAGATTTAAGTCCTTCTTGACTTCTCTCTTCCTCAACTTCCTCCATCTCAAAACGAATTCTCCTTGCCACTGTACTAACTCTTGATTCTGCTTGTCCCTCCTTGGACTTAGCCGGTTGAGCCTGAGCACTCTCCGAGTTTTCCTCAGCTCCAACAGGTAAGATTTTTCCTTTAATTGTGCTCCAGAAGTATCCTACTTTCCTCAAAGTTCCAGCATTAAAAACATTACTGTGGTGACATTTCACCCCAGCATCTACCAATCTGATCATTCCTCTTTTAAACAAAAACAAAGAAATGAACCTTCCATTAGGGAAAAAGGTCATTCTTGCTTCACTCTGACAGCAGTAACTCAGATATCTTATCATAAACCGAGGAAAATTAAACTTAATATCACACATCAGAAGATACATTATGTACATGTCAGGGTATAGGATTTTCTCCATCTCAGCCATTCTTGGTGCTAAACCAGTCTGAACAAATTTTACCAAAATTTTCTGATCGGGCTCCAAATCCTTAATAAACATCTTCTTTATCACTCTGGTTCCAAACAGAAAAGACATAATGTCTTCGGACTTATGTACAGAATCTCCAATATTCTGTAAATCGAAATGAAAAACTCCTTCATGAGGGCAGTTAAGAATTTGACTTATCTCTACAGATGATATTGAAAAGTCCTTATCCTCTATTTGAGCCAATAAACTATCCTCTGTATCTCCAAGGCTAAACTGAACAGTTCTAAAGAAATGTCTCATTTCTGCCTCATATAGAAACTCAGAATTTGCACTATTAAAAGCTTGCTCAAGGCTTTGAAACGACAACGCTTGCTTCAACAGTAAATTAGTTTCAAACAACCACTCTAAATCTATGACTTTACCTTGCAGTATTTTCCGACCTACTACCTTAGGTTTCTTTGCAGCACTGCTCTCGGCTTCATCTGGACGCTTAGTCTTTGCCATTCCAACAACGATTTCTGAAGGTTCGTAAGTTTAGGGTTTGAAGATTCAGAAAAGGGTTTTGGAGCAGATGTGCGGTTTTAGGTTTTCGAAAGGGTTTCCGAAAAAGGGTGAAGCAGTTTAGAAGGTGAAACGGTTCTGACAGCCTTGATTCCCGTGTAATCACTAATCATTACTTTTATTTAAAACAAAATAAAATTACTTATAGCGGGAAATAGAAATTAAGCAGAATTCGAAAACAGAATAAGATTTAAAAAAAAATTATTTAAAATTAAATAAACCTAACTCCCCCTTAATAAATTCAAACCTTGCCGTGGGAAGTGGTTTAGTAAAAATATCTGCTAATTGATTTTCTGTATTTAAAAATTCTAAAAATATATCCTTTTTAAACACATGATCTCTTAAAAAGTGATGTCTTATATCAATGTGCTTAGTTCTAGAATGACTAATAGGATTTTTTGAAATATTAATTGCACTAGTATTATCACATAAAATAGGTGTATTATTGAAATTTAATCCAAAGTCCATAAGAGTGTTTTTCATCCACAACACCTGTGCACAGCAACTACCTGCAGACACATATTCTGCCTCGGCTGTTGATAGGGCAACTGAGTGTTGTTTCTTACTAGACCATGATACTAAAGACTTCCCTAAAAAGTGACATGTTCCTGAAGTACTCTTCCTATCTAATCTACAGCTTCCAAAGTCAGCATCTGAATATGAAATTAAATTAAAATCAGAGGTTTTTGGATAAAGCAGAGATTGATAAATAGTACCTTTTAAATATCTAAAAATTCTTTTAACAGCAGTTAAATGGGATTCTTTGGGATTTGATTGAAATCGAGCACCAAGACATACTGAATACATTATATCTGGTCTACTAGCAGTAAGATATAACAAACTACCAATCATACCTCTATATAACTTGTTGTCCACTGATTTTCCAGTTTCATCCAAATCAAGTTTTATATTAGTACACATAGGAGTTGTAAATGGCTTGCTGTTTTCAAGTCCAAATTTCTTAAGTAAATCAGTAATGTATTTGCATTGATTTAAAACATTTCCAAAATATTTTTGTAATATTTGAAGACCCAAAAAGAAATTTAATTCTCCCATCATACTCATTTCAAATTCTTTTTGCATTAATTATGAAAATTCATGACAAAGAATTTTATTGGTTGATCCAAAAATTACATCATTAACATAAATTTGAACCAACAAAACATTATTTTTCACAGTTTTCTTAAAGAGTGTTGGATCTGCCAGTCCAACAGTAAAATAATTTTTCAAAAGAAAAGAACTTAGTCTTTCATACCAAGCTCTAGGTGCTTGTTTAAGGCCATAAAGAGCTTTAGTAAGTTTGAAAACAGAATCTGGTTTTTGAGAATTTTCAAAACCAGGAGGTTGCTCAACATAAACTTCCTCCATTAAATAACCATTTAAAAAGGCAGATTTAACATCCATCTGAAATAATTTAAAATTCATATAATATGCATAGGCTAAAAGGATTCTAATGGATTCTAACCTGGCTACAGGTGAAAAGGTCTCATCATAATCTATTCCTTCTTCTTGATTATATCCTTTAGCTACTAATCTTGCTTTATTTCTAGTTATTATCCCTTGATCATCCTGTTTATTCCTAAAGACCCATTTAGTTCCTATTACTGGATAATCATGTGGTCTTTCAACTAATTCCCAAACCTTATTTCTCTTGAACTGGTTCAATTCATCCTGCATTGCTATTACCCAGCTCTCATCATCTAAGGCTTCTTCTATGGTCTTAGGTTCTTGTTGGGATAGGAAAGCAGAGAATTCAACTATGTTTCCAAGGTTTCTTCTAGTTTGAATACCGGTCTCTAAGTCACCTATCACAGATTCTAAAGGATGATTATTTAAGGTTCTAGACTGTCTAGGCATTACATTCAAAGGTTCTTCAGTGTCATGTTCTTCTGAACTGGACTGAATTTCTTTTATATCATTTTCAAAATCATTCTTTAAATTCTCAAGTCTCATGTTTTCATTAGAATCAGGTTCATCTATTTGTTCTATCCTTTTCTCAAAAGGATCAGATTCATCAAATTTCACATGAACTGATTCTTCAACAATCCTTGACTTTTTATTATAGACTCTATAAGCTTTGGAGGTTGCAGAATATCCTAAGAAAATACCTTTATCATATTTTGGATCAAATTTACCAAGATTATCTTTGGTATTCAAGATGTAAACCTTGCATCCAAAAACTTTAAAGTAATTTACTTTAGGTTTTCTGTTATTCCATAGTTCATAGGGTGTCTTTTTCAAAATAGGTCTTATTAAAATTCTATTCATTATATAACAAGCTGTATTAACAGCTTATGCCCAGAAATATATAGGTAGGCTATATTCATTTAACATAGTTATAGCCATTTCTTGAATAGTTCTATTTCTTCTTTCTACAATCCCATTCTGTTGAGGTGTTCTTGGAGCAGAGAAGGTGTGTTTAATACCCATGTTTGAGAAAAAGGAATTAAATTCCTGGTTCTCAAATTCTTCACCATGATCACTTCTCAATGAGATTATATTAAAACCTTTTTCATTTTGAATAGATTTACAAAAACCTTCAAATAAACTAAAAGATTCACTTTTAAATTTCAAAAAGAAAATACAAGTAAATCTAGAATAATCATCAACTAATACATAAACATATAATTTACCAGCTAAACTTGCTACTCTTGAAGGTCCAAACAAATCCATATGGATAAGTTCTAGAGGTTTAGTTGTAGTAACTTTATTAACAGATTTGAATGATGATTTGTGTTGCTTGCCAAGCTGACATGCATCACAGAATCTATCATTTTCAAATTTGAGACTAGGCAAATCAGAAACTAGATGTTTCTTAGATAATTTATGTAAAGCATATATATTGCAATGACCAAGTCTTCTATGCCAGATCCAGGATTCACTTATATTAGCAGTTAAGCAGTTTACTTGTTGTTTACACAAGGAATAAAAATCCAAAGTATAAACATTATCAGTTCTGGGTGCTCTAAACTTAAACAGTTTATCTTTAGAAACAGTACAACTATTGTTAGTAAAATCAACAGTGTATCCATCATCACAGAGTTGAGAGATACTTATCAGATTGTATTTTAACCCTTGTACATAAAGTACTTTGTTGATTGAGACTGTCTCTGGATCTCCAACTGTTCCAATACCAATAATCTTTCCTTTCGCATTGTCACCAAAGGTGACAAGTCCTCCTTCCTTTCGAGTAAGAGAAGAGAAATTAGCTGAAGTTCCACTCATGTGTCTTGAGAAGCCACTGTCCATATACCATATTTCTTTCTTTCTTTGGTGACCTGCTACCTGCAAAGACATTCAAACAAATTGCTTTGGTACCCATATTTTGTTGGGTCCAGGAGTGTTAGCAAGCAGTGATCTGGGTATCCAGATTTGCTTTGTTTTCTTAAAATTGATTGAATCATATAGATCATTTGAAATATAAGCTTTCTTAATTCCACATATTTGAGGTTGTCTTAGAAAACAGTTTTTAGCTATATGACCTTTTGTTCCACAGAAGTTACAAATAACCTGTTTAGTGCTAGGAACAAAATAATTTTTGTATAACTTAGGTTTTTCTCCTTTACTTCCAATTCCAAACCTTTCCTTTTTAATTACATTTTTTCCAAGTATCTCATTTAAGGTGTTTTCTCTTTTTGTAAAAACTAATGCAGCCTTTTTATAAGATTCTACTTCATCCTGTAGAGTTTTTATTTTTGATTCAAAATTAATTTTATTTGAGTCAGCAGAGTTGTATTTGTCAATTAATTCCTTATGTTGTTTAGCAAAGTATTTCTCTCATCTGAAATAGCTTTATGCAAGTTCTTTATAGATTTATATTTTTTAAATAACGAGTCATACCTTTCTTCAAGCATATTGTAGTAAGCTGCAAGTTTTTTATTTGAGAAGCTTGTTTCAGAGTTTGATTCATTATTTGAGTCAGAGGAGTAGTATGAGTGTACCTCATCAGTTTCAGCCATGAAACACATATTTGCTTTTAAATTGGCTTCCTCCTTCTCTGAGATTGATTCAGAAGAATTACTTGAGTCTTCAAAAACACTCCAAGTAGCTTTCATAGCTTTCTTGTCTTTCTGCTCATAATCATCTATTTTGAAGAATTTCTTCTTCTTTGCATCTTTTAATTTTGGGCAATCCGGTCTGATATGTCCCATCCTTTTGCATTCATAACATCTCACTTCCTTGCTATCCTTCTTGAAGGATTTCTTGAAGTCTTTCTTCTTACTGTAGAACTTTCTGAATTTTCTGGCTAGCTGAGCCAGTTCTTCATCCGAATTTGAAGAATCAGAGCTTTCTGATTTAGCACTTACTTCTCTGTTCTTCATCTTTCTATCCTTTTGTTGAGAAGTCACTTTCAAAGCAGTATTTTCCCTTTTTATGTAGACTTTATGCTCATTTACCTAATCTTGCATTTCATCCTCGTACATCATCAATGTACCAATCAACTCTCTCATAGTTAGATCTTTAACAGAAGTTGATTGTCTGATTGCTGCAGAGATTCCATTCCATCGAGTAGGAAGTACTCTCAGTACCTTTAATGCTTGATCAGCCTGCTTGATTGGTTCTCCTAGAGCTGTTATATTATTGACAATTTCTGTCAATCTTCCATTCATCTGAGTGATGCTCTCTCCTTAAATCATTCTGAAAGTATCGAATTTTAATTTAGCAGTTGCATATCTCATCTGTCTTACATTATCTGTTCCTTCATAAGCAACAGCTATTGTTTGCCACATTTCATATGCAGTCGGGCATTGAGATACTCTATTAAATTCATCCGGTCCTAGACCACAGATTATTGCATTCATAGCTTTTGAATTCATGTCATACTCAGCCTCTGTAGCAGCACTCCATGTATCGGGATTTTCAGGAATTTCATAGGGAGTCAGAATCTTTGAATAGACTCTGTAACCAAGATTTTTCAGATAAATAATCATACGTGATTTCCAGCAGCCATAATTATCTCCATTAAAGTAAGGTGCTCTGACCATTGACATTCCCTCTCTCGTATCAGCCATGATACACTATGTATAATCTTTAAATACTTCTAGATTGATAAGACTTTAAAAATAAGAAGCTCCTCCTCTGATACCAATTGTTGGATCTGAATCTACGGATTACACATAAGAGCGGGGGTGAATTGTGTCTTTTCAAAATTATTACAATCTCTTCAATTTAGACAAATTCTGTCCACTATGCTTTAGCACGATTAAATATGCAGCGGAAAAAGTAAAAGCATGAACACACGGATGTATAGTGGTTTGGGGAACAGAAGGCCCCTAGTCCACTCCACCAACGCTCAAATCCACGAGCTTGGCGATTTTCACTATCTGGTCCTCGTTTCCACAGACCTGTTCACAAATGAGTACAGGCAGTTGACACCTTTACAAGTTTCAGGCAAACACAACCTTCCTGGTTCAAACACGAACCCACACAGCTTAGAACGAGAAGCTGATCACTCAAAAATAAAAAGAGTTTCGATAAATAAAACACTTCTCCAGTTGTTCTTCACAATTGCAACAGAATGCAATTGACAGTAGATAGATCGTCGTCTTCAGAAAATAAAGATCTGTAATCAAAACAGTTCTGAGTCGATCCAGTTGCAATAGATATTACAAGAAACTTCACAACTTCAGCAGCAGTAGATTCACAATAGATAGTCGATGTAGAACACGTGAATCTGCTATCAAGATCTTCCTTCGGTAATAAAGGTTTTACACTTCTTCTCGATCACCAGAAAAGAACGCCTTCACACAGTCTCTGTTTCTTGCTCGTTAAAAGATCAATCTATATATTTCATACACTTTCCTGTGTATATATATATATCCGAAGTTTCCAAGATAGAAAATATATATTCAAATCTGAGAAAATATTCCGCATAAATAGATCCATGAAAATCTCCTTTAGATTCGTGATATTACAAATGAAATAACAGAGCCGTTGTAACTCCCCTGAAGAATCGGCATAAAAAGCTCCGTTTAAATCAATCATTAATCCGTTGAAAATCGTATTTGATTCATTCAAAGTCGTACTTAAGAATCGGCTCGAAATCCGCTTAATAATCCGCCTGTTTGACCAATGCAAAAGGAAATATCGTCTGTCAAAAATATCCCGACGCCAAACGTAGGGTTGATGACGTGGCTCCAAACATAGGGTTCACAAACGTAAGGTTCACAAACGTAAGGTTGAACATACATACTTTCTCTTCAGCATTCAAACGTAGGGTTGATCATCCATACTTTGTCTTGCTTCAACTCTCCAAAGAACGTACGGTTGATTATAAAAGTAAGGTTGATGATCCATACTTTTGAGAAACAAACTCAACACTGAAAACTAACGTACGGTTTCTCTTCCATACTTGTCCAACAACAAAAACGTAAGGTTCCTTCCAAACGTAATGTTCTTCTTCCATACTTTTCAACAACGTAAGGTTCATTAACCATACGTTTCAAAATAACGTAAGGTTCCTTAACCATACGTTTCTTTTAACATAAAAAGTAAACTTTTCATCCATACGTTACGTTCATCAACGTAGGGTATGAACAGTGATTCCAGTACGCGCTAAAACTGATCTCGCGCTACAGTGATTCCAGAACGCGCTAAAATTGATCTCGCGCTACAGTGATTCCAGAACGCGCTAAAATTGATCTCGCGCTACAGTGATTCCAGAACGCGCTAAAATTGATCTCGCGCTACAGTGATTCCAGAACGCGCTAAAATTGATCTCGCGCTACAGTGATTCCAGAACGCGCTAAAATTGATCTCGGAATAAATGAAGTATGAAATCTCGTTATATGAAATAAATAAATAAAATAAATTCCTGCAAAATACTCAACGAAACAATTAGTAAATAATTAAGGGTATTTTTGAGCATCAAAATCATCATAAAGAGACAGAGTATTGTTTAAAATAATCTCCCCCTTTAAAAAACATTATTTTGAATTGTTTGAAAACAATACATTGCTCAACAGTTTGGTAGTGTGGCCTCAAGCGTGTCTCTGCAAGTTCTAGAGGTCGTCGTCTAGAAGCGAGGGCCTAGGGTGTGTCCATGGGGAGACTATTCCCTAAATAAGTAGGTGTATCATAGTGTAAAAATAATATTATAGGTAAATTGAAGATGCAATATAAGATAAATATATATCCCAATGGAAGAAGACAGGAGTAATTAGTAACATTAGAAAACTAATAAAAATCAACTATAACTGGAAGTTAAATAATATAAAAAAATATGATGATGATAAATGTCATGTAATTTCATAATAAAATTGGAAAACATGGATAAAAAGAAGAAAAAAATACATGTTATACTAAAGTAGAAGTAGGGAATCCAAAAAATATCCAAGAATCTTAAGCTCCAACTCAGTCATCAACTACCCAACTCCATCCTAATGTATAAAAGCAATCAAGTGTCCAAAGATGGACTATTCCCCTTGATGAAGCCAACATACGTGAAATATACTTGAGTGATTATGGTGGACCAAATAGAGTTTGAGTTAAATATCAGTAGTCCACTATCAATAATATCTATAACATTCATTCCAGGTAATATAAACTGAAATAGTGTGTAATCATGCATATATAAAAGTAAATAAGTACAGTAATATAAATTCCCTATGTACCTTCTATAGCCTTAGCTGATGTTTGAACATATAACCATTACATTAATTATTTATGTTCTAGTTTATATTTTTATGTCACATGAGGTAAAACAAGCACTATCATCCTATCTTTATAATAATAATGAAAGTATCAAAGGAGTAACAAGGAATCAGGTAATGATAATAACAATGAAAGGGATCCAAGGTAATATATAATGAATCCATGTCCTCAGGTGTCAAGAAAACTCAGTAGTATCCTAAAGGCTTACTAAAGGGGTAAGAATTTAATCCAAGGAGGGTCATCTAAGTAATTTCATAATAATGTAATTCTAACTCTGTCTATGGATATCAAATAAGGTAAAATGGGATAAAAATTAATATACCCAAGGGTGTATTTGAGGTTCCTCAAGTTCATAGACATCATGTTGTATCCATGGAGTGTATCCAGGTAATCCTGTAATAATAGTGGAGGTATCTTATGGTGTCTTACTTGGAATCCACTGATAGTTAAGGGCCAGGTTTCAAGGTGGGTATCAACCTCGGTAACTAGAATCCATGAATCAGAATGGCGTTCATGACTGATCAATGCATTCCCTTGGGAATCAAAGGATATCATGAGTCTAACCACTCCAGTAACAATGTCAATATACAAATACAATATTCCCCTTTTATATAACTCATTTAATTAGTTAAGACCATGTAACAATCATTTAATTTAACGAGTCAAATTGGTTCATTACATACCTTTCATTAGTGTGAAAAGGTTCAAGGAGATATAACTACTTAATAATTCAAATTATTATTATTCTATTCATTAGGTTCACTCTTCTACCTTATATCAATCATTGAAATGTGTGCTATTTTTGTGAAAATAAATCATTATAATACATTAAATTTGGTGAATTCATATACATAGTGTACTTTCCAGTTTAACCATTTTAAAAATTAACTAATTAATTTCATGAAATTCTTTATAAGGATCAAGTGATGCTAACAAAGTCAAGGTCTAGTCAAAAACTAATTCAATAATCATTTAATAACGAAATGGATTACCCTTAAAAATTTCAATCCATAGGACACCCGAATGGTGGGATAAACGCACATAACAAACCTCAAAAGGCATAATTAAGGGAAAAACCATGCTTTGGGTGGTAGAAGTTGAGGAAATGACCTCTGAAAATGAATAACATAAATAAAAATATTCTTAAAATATGATTCTAATATCTATAATCAAGGAACATGAATTTAATAGGCCATGCACGATGAAATCGTCCTACACACATGACAATTTATTAAACAACGAAACTTAAGGGATGAGTTATAGAACACATACCACGTACTCATATGAATCTCCTTATCTAGTATTGGCCTTTAATTCTTCCTATTTCAAAAGATGTCTGAAAAATTTACAATTGTTAAAAATAGGGCACATGATCCTACATCAAAATAAAATCGTAGATATAAAGAACAATTTAAAATGGAAGTTCTTACCGGTGCAGATCTTATGATATGAAATGTTCTTCAGTTGGACTCTATATAGACGAACGATATAAAATTATATTAAAGAGCCTTAAAAGAGATAAAAAGAACCCTTGCTATCCTCTAGAGAGAAAAATGACAGGGAAGGATTAATTTAATAATTTTAAGTTTGTTTTTCTAAAATCACCCAAAAATAGGGGCTTCATTGTTTGGATGCATGGTTGGATAAATTGTATTCCATATACTTTAAATTGGGGAAATATGCACGTTTAGGCCACACAATTTGGATAACCATGTCCCAACCATGCAAAATTCCTCTTCAACAGTGTCTATAATTTTTAGAATGGGAATGTGGCCCATAGATCATGATTAGGTCAAACTATACACTCTATTTCTTCCATATTTCCAGCCCCGCATGGTTAGGAGAGATCACGTGGGTTGGGTCACATGGTTTCTACTAACTATGAGGCCTAGTGATTTTCCGCACCAACTGATGTTCTGAGCTCCAAACAATCCCTAGACACCCCTGAAACCTTTATCACCTCAAAGAATATTCTTATTTTTTCTAACATAAATAATTTTACCAAATTTTAAAAGGATATATACCTTAGTGAAAACTGGGTTCTTACACTAATCCTATAATCCTTATTTTGGTAAAAAATCAATTATAGAAATATATTATCTAGAATTCTAAAGAGGTAGTATAAGAAGAGGTAAACCTCCTAAGTGTTTGTTTTTCATTAATTTCTTCTTCTAACTCTTTCCATTATTCTACATTTATGGTTATATAATAACACTCTTATATTATATATACTAATATTTTCTTATGTTACCTTTATGACCTATATACATCTCCACTTCCATCAAATGTATTACAAAATCATCTTTCATGTGTAAGGTGGACTACAACCTTGTGAACTGATGTCATTATTTTTACCATTTTCACCTATCACAGTTCGGTATGATTATTGATCTAAGTTATATATATGATATTTATTATTTAATTATACCTAGGGATTAATTGTATCACATATGCCTTTTGAAATTCATTTATATAGGGGATATGATAACATTGCTCATGTGTACAGTGGACTACCTCCTCATGAAGCGATATTATATTTTTTACTACTGGTTTATATATTATATAATAAGAATAATTTTAATTAAAATATGAAATATAAATTACATAATATTGATATTCATGACATATTTATCAATCTAAATAAATATATTATATTAATTTTTATACTGAAAAATGACAACATAATTTTTGTACATGTCGACTACGACCTTCACCGAGCGATGTGACTCTCTTTAAGCATTACACCACAAGGATTATATATATATATATATATATATATATATGTATATGTAAATTTAAATAAATAATACTTTATATATGATATTGTTAAAATTTATAAAGAAATTTTTTTCTTATCTTTTTTATATAATGATTGTCAAAAAATTGAAACATTACTCATGCATACATACGACCTATCGCCTCTATGATTGTAACATAGAACATTTTTCATAACAATATTTAATGAGTTAAATTAAAATTATATTTAATGTATAAATATTATTATTATTTCAGGATTATTAGTATTTATATGTTTAAATAATGACCACTTTGACTATATTTAACCAACCAAAGTCATTTTTGACACATAACCCAAATATCATCAAAATGTCTAACATAAACTTAATTACTTAATTATTCATAAATAAAATGGTATTAAGTAAAATAAAATTAATATTAAACATGAAAATGGTTATAAAGAAATTAAATAATTAATACAAGTTTATTACTGATAAAGATAAGGAATGTACCGGATAATTCAGACTCAAGGTAAGAGTTTCTCATCTCACTTTTATTTCCATGAGACATACGACATATTCACAACATATTTCTTTTGTGTGGTGTATATAATTACCTTTTTCTATGTAATATCATGAATTAATTTATATTAATGGTATTTAATGTTTCATTTAATTTTATTTCATATAAGGAGAATATGATCCAAAAAGTTACCAAAGTGGTAAGGGTTTATTTCACAGTATCATAATTATTCAGGAATGTTTTTTTAGGTCTCCCTCGGGAGAATTATTTGATATTTATATATTAAAACCAATATATTTTCTAATAAAATGTTTATTAGTTAAATATTTCAAGTAATAATACCAATTTACTCTCTTTGATACTTGAAATTATTAAGGCAATATTTTTAATATAATATTACCTTATTTCTCTCTTTAGTTGAAAGTACTTTTTCTTTGAAAACCATGGTTTCAAAAAAGTGTTATAAAAACGATTTATCAATCTGAAAATGTTTTTTAAAGAATATTTTACCCATTTTTGAGTTTAAAAAATGGTTTGAAAGGAAAATGCATGTCATTTTAACAACAAGGCATTTATCTAACTATTTTATAGTCCAAAAGGAATGTTCTTTTTAAATTATAAGACATGTAACGAATTATTTATCATCATGGAAATCATTACTTTCAAGATTACATTTTTGGATTAAAATTTTATTTTTAAGTAAATTTTTTTATAATAATCTTTGAATTCATAGTTTTCAAAAGTTATTTTCAAATAAATGGATTTTCAAAATATTTTACCAATTTTCTACTTTTAAAATAAAAAGGTTGATTTTCAAAGAAAAATTATTTTCCTCAATAAATAATACAATTGATATTTAAAAATAATTTTCCCTATATTAATACATTCTATGATGTTACATACACTTTAAGGTGGATATAATCCTATGATGATATCTTTATTATTTATTTGGAAGCTTTATGATCAATTTTCTTACGTATGTACTATGTTGATACCTTTCATTTGACTCTGGATATTTTATTATTATGTTTATTAATTGGGAAAATTATTTACATTTAATATGAAAGTTTAAATAAGAATGTTTATATTAATACATTTCATGCCTTTCATATGAGGAATTCATTGGACTTTGCAAGTGATGGGAGGGACCTGCTATAGACCCTCAATGCATTAGTAGGTATCAAGAGACAAAAATAGATATGGTTTTGGATGAGACCTTACCCATTTATATATTTGTATTTGAATAATACTAGATGGTACTATATTTTTTGTCACAATCCCAAGTGGTATTATATGTCTTTTCAGAAACCTCATTGGTATGTTTTAGATTTTGTACATTTTGTAATCTAACATTATGAATTCAGTTATTGATATTCTTTATGATTGTTTTATTAGTTAAAATATCTATGTTCTTATTTCAAGCTCATGTAATTAATTATAAAGAACTATTTTATCATATTTTCTTTCATCCATATTATTCTCATGTTATTGGTTAAATGGAATGTTTTTTGGTTTTTTACATGTCCATATTGATTATGCTATATTTATTCATAGGTTCCTGTGTATGATTAAACTTACTGGGCATCTAAGTTCACCCTTCATTTTTTCCATAGGATACCAGGGAGTATTTTTTTCATTGATATGCAAAGATACATAAATGGGAATAATGGAATTCTAAAAAAATATGTATTTTATGTATTAAAATGTAAAGGGAATTTTATGTATATATATAGTTTACAATGACTACTAAACTATATCTTCCTTATATATGTGATTCCATATATATTATTACAATGTAATAAATAAAACACCAACTCTAGGCTACTAGTGTTCGGGTCTCTATAGTTGGTATTAGAGGAATTTGAGTAGAAACCTTGAGAACTAGATTTAGAACACACTATTTTAGGAAACATAACCCAATAATACACTTTGATGATAAGTATAGAAGAAGATATTAATGTTTTAGAAAATAAGATATTATGTGATTTTTTCTAGAAAATAAATCATTTCTTAAATACTACAAGTGGATATGGTTTTGTTATAGTGGTACCTAGGGGTAATAAATTTAAAAAGGGTGCATTGGACTTGACTTGATCGTCACTTGGTGCATGCCAACAGGCTTTACTGTGCACCTAGTTTTATATTCCCTTGGAATATTCTTAGGATAGTTAAAATTTTATTTATAGTACTTTATAAAGGATTTGAAAATAAATATATCCCCATAGAAACCATGTTTATTATTATTAGATTAGATATGCATTTATTTTTCAATTTGTGTTATGTGTTTCTCTAGTTTGGGTATTATACATTATGTTTTATAAATTTATGATCTAATCTAGTGTACACCTTAGTTTTGAAATGTCATCGAGTAGATGTAATGGTAACTTCATCAATTCATGTACACCATATAGTGATTTTTCTCTTAGGAAAGATAAAGAAGCAAGAGCTAATTATATAGTTGGAAATGATCAAATACAACCATATTGGGGATGATGACATAGGTTATAAGTAAACAACTTTTCTGTATGGAGTATCATACTAATCCACCACATGGTGTATCAATTTTATATTCCTTCATGATTCTTAAACCTACATTATTCAATGAGACTACATGTCCATTATTTTTAGAGTAATGGATAAGTTCCTTAGAGAAGATATTTCTCTTTATGGGAAGTAATAAAAGAGATAAAATTTTCATAATAGTAAATCATCTCTTAGAAAATATACATTAATAGTGGTCATTAATTAATAATTTTAAAGATTAAGAGGAAATAAAAATCATGGACTGGAAGGATTTAATGGTAATATTATTCAAAGAATATTTTCATCATGAGAAACGAGCTAATAAAGAAATACGATTACTCGTTCTAAGATATAATGAACACTAAAATGTTGATAAGTATGAATCCAATATTAAAAGTTTAGAAATACATGTAGTGAATTGTTTATATTATTAAAAGAGTAATATTGTTATTTTCTTTGATGGTGTTAAGATAATCCTTAGAAGGGAACAAAACTCCAAAAAAATTTCATCATATGAGAACATAATATCATTTTCTATCAAGATAAAGAAATAATTTTTCATCTTTTTGGGCTTCTAAGGAAATAAAGATAAGAAAATGATAACAGAGAAAAGAAAATAATTGGAAGAAGGTAAATAGGGGTTTTCCACCATGTGATACTTGTGGAAGGAAACACCTTGGTATATGATTAAAAGGAAAATGATTTTACTTCAATAATGGTGAAAAATGACATTATTTTCATTATTTAAAGGGAATGATAGAATCTGCCAATGTGTAATGATTCCACTACAAGGAGTTGAGGAACTATGTAAATTAATACCCTAAGAATAAAAGAAAATACCTTAGAAGGTATTAAGGGATTAAGGTAAATCTTATGTTATTACTATAAATGAAGTGGACATACTAAAATTATTATGTATTTGGATAAAATTTTTTTTGTAAAATTATTTTATTAAATAATTTCTCAAAATGTATAAGGTCTTTTCTATTATAATTTTTCATTAAGGATTTGAATGAGTATACTGAACGGTACTGAAGAATAAAAAACTTAATCAGTGGAAATTTGAACTTGATGGAGAACACATGATTTAGGAAATTATATCCCTTAATATTTTCCTAATATTGGGGAAATAGTGTTGGCATAATGAGATGATTGATATTGATAATGCAAATTAGATAGTAAAAAATACATTGGAGATGATTAATGATAAGTTCATTTTGTAAATTTAGTGAACTTAATTCTAAAGTTAGGGATGTTAATCTTTTGGAATGGATATAAGTTTAACCATTTATGAAATGGTTTATGTTAAAATTTGGATTAGCTTTTAGAGATAAATGTACTATTTCATCATATGGGGATTCATGCATATTGGATAACAATTGATAACTATTTTTTAATAACAATAACTAGAGATAAAAATAATGAATTATCCTTATATTATTGATATTAAAATCCACTAAAAATAAATCTTAGTTCTTTATAGAAAAAATAATTTTCGGATATTCAATTCATGGAGTAAGTGGTGAATTGGAAATTGATCAAAGTATAACCAAATAATTAAATTGTTCTTCTAAAATAGAAATATATCAACTAAGTATAATTCCTTAAAATCTTTTACAGTAAAATAATTCCTCAACATTTTAAAAATGATATTGAAAAAATGTTATCTTATTTCATTCAGATCTTATTAATCTAATTTTATTTTAAATAATCACATATATTTGGTTTTCAAGCACTTAAAAATTAATTGATCAATCATTTTCTATTGATCCAATGACCTCTCTCACTCTCTATAATTATTTATGATTTTTCTTCCATGTCTGTTTTCATTTCAAACCTATGTTCTCCAACTTCATAATAAAGTTATGCATTATTCCATATGACCTTATTAATTCATTTTTATCATATTAAGAGAGTTTTTTATAAGCCCTTTTACAATGTGTCTTTTTCAACAATAGTATTTCAAAATTTCAAACCCTTTATTACTAATATCAAGTTTAAATTTTGAGGATGAAATTTATTTGAGGTGGGTAGATTATAACACCGTGAGATTTAAAAAATATATTAAATAGTGTTTATGACACAGAACACTGAGCTTAGAAGAAAATATAACTTTTGAGACTTTATGAAATATTTCTTTTAAAATAAATTTAATCTCTACGATAGTTTATAAAACACTAAACCCTGAGTTGAACTGAAACATAATATAGAATATTGTTATAACATAGATGTTAATTTGGAAAGTATTTATATAAATAACTAAATTTGAAAATTAATGGTTTCAAATTTATTACAAAAACTAATAATCATTTACAAGGGAAAAAATTCTGAAAACATTAATTTTTATAAAATATGGTTTCATTGTGCTTTGTGTACCTAATTTAAAATTAAATTTTACCACATTTAAAAAAATTATTAAAAAAAATAAACTAATTTTTTGAAATTGTAATATAAAAATTATCTTAGTATGTTTTTTTGAGATTTTTTTGAAGTTTTTAATTTTTCGATGAATAATGAATATACTTAATTTTGATTGAAAATCGTCTTCTATTTTATATTATTTATAAATAAAATAATATTTTAAATTCATTTTAATATAAAATTTATTCAATTATATATCAATTAATCAATTTTTTTTTCATTTTAATCATTTTACTTTAGAACTTTTATATAAAAACCTTGTAATCTTTTAAGCATTTTCTCTTTGAAAAACTTATTTTCTCATCATGTCAACAAGATTAATTTTAAATTAACTTTTTAAAATTATTTGAATATAATATTTAAATAGAGATTATAAATTTTTAACAAAAATAATTTATAATTTATAATAATTTTGAATTATTTATTTGACGAAAATGAAAAGTGAAAATTGTAAAAATTAATTACTACGATTAAGGTAAAACAAGATTTATCGGTGATTAAACTAAAATTATAAGGGTTAAATTGAACTAAAAAACATTCTAAAGTTATTTAATGGAAATATTTAGACCATATGATGTTGAATTATCTCTAATAACTCAATTTTGACTCATTTATCATTGAAAAAACTAGGTTAAACCTTTTTTCATTCTAAAAATGACAAGTGTGCCACTCTACTCACTTATAAAAGGACACCCACTCTCTACTCTTCTTCACACCTTAAAACCATTTTGGTTCAGCCAATACCTACCCAAATAATATCCCAAATTCTATGTTATAATCCTCTAATCCTTTTTATTATCAAAAAACTATTCTAGGAAAACATTGGATATAATACGAAACTGGTGGTCCGAGAAGTGGTAGAATTCACAACTATGAGTTTTTATTTTATTTATTCTTACACATCCATAAAATATTCATAATTTATTATTGTATTAGAAATAAATTATTTTATAAACATATATGTTATTATGTTATGTTAATGACTTATATCCATCCAAAATTCTAAAAAATGGGTTATGAAATCATCACTCATATGTATCAAAGACTACCCCCTCGCAAACTGATGTCATTCATTTTTTCATCACCACCTCTCATGGATGGGTATGTTAAGAATATAAAGTATTTATATATATATATATTATATTTATAATATAATTATAACTCTAGTTTCATTGTAACATATATACTCGTTTTACTTTACATTCCGTAGGGGATACGATAATGTCGCTCATGTGTACGGGAGACTACCACCTTGCGAAGCGATGCGATTCGTTTTTCACTAACGCTTTACATGGAAGGTAATAATTAATTTCTTAATGAATACATGTGATATAAATGAAATAATTATGATATTAATGAATATTTATCATTCTTAAAAGATATGATTTTATTTTTATACTAAAAAATGATAACAACATTCATGTATGTGTGGGCTACCGATTTCACAAAGTGATGTGACTCCCATTCACCAACACACTAAATTAATGATATATATAAGTGTATTTAACGAAATAATATGGAACAAATGATATTATTATCATTTTATAAATATTAAATATTAGTTAACTTATATCTATAATGATCATTGAAAAATGGAAATGTTACTCACGAGTACATACAACATACCATCTCCATGATTGTAACGTAGTTCATTTTTAATAACCAAAATCCAATAATAATTTTAAAATTATAATTTATTTATGAATATGATAATTATGTCATGATTATTTTTTTATAAGTTTAAATAGTGACCATTTTGACCATATTCAACCTACCAATTTCATATTTGACACATAATTGAAATATAATCAAAACATCTGACATAAACTCAACTGGTTATGTAATCAAATATAACATACTAATATGTAAAATAAAAGTAATTATAAAAATTAAAAACTTTATTCATTAAGTAAATTATTAACAAATGTTCATTATTCCAAAAGATAAATAATGTATGGGATGATCTGGACTCAAGATATGAGTTTCTCATATCACTTTTACTTTCATAAGACATACACTATATTCAACACTTATTTATTTATTTTTTGATTTATATACTACCCATTTGTTACATTATATCATTAATTAATTTATCATCATTATATTTAATGTTTCGTTTTATCTTATTTCATCTATGGTTATTATGACGCAAATTTTACAAAAGTGGCATGTGTTTGTTTCACATTTGCATCATTATTCGAGATTGTTTTTGTTTAAGTCTTACTTAAGGGAATTATTTGATATTTATATATTAAAATCAATATATTTTATTAACCTCTATATATTAATTAACTATTCAATTAATAGTACTATTTTCCTATCTTTGGTACTTTAAATTATTAATAAAATGTTTTTAAGATAATATGACGTTATTTCTCTCTTCAGTCAAAAATAAGTTTTCTTCTAAAAACGTGTTTACCATAAATATTTTCAAAAACTTTAGAATTATACATATTATTTATTAATTAATTTTTACCCATTTTGTTATTTCTAAAAACATTTTTAAATTAATCATTTTTTCATTTTTTGAACGAGGTACTTTTCTATCCTTTTATAGTGAAAAAGTAATTTTATTTTTACCAGAAAGGATAAAGGGGAGACATTTTATTAAAAAATGGAAAACTAAAAGGCAATGGAAATATGGATGAGGACATATAATAATTTATTCCCTCATGCCATTAAAAACCAAATAAAATGATAAAATGTCATAATCAAACTAATAGGAAGTATAATAATCACAATCAGAGTCAAATTATGAAGGACCATAAGACCTGGTAACCGTAGTTGGCTTCAAATATGAGTAGAATTTCCTATGTCTTAATTTCCTAGGAGGATAGTTTTTGAAAACCTCATCACCCTTAACAACAATTTTTTCTTTCTACAAATCCAAACTATAATATTTTCTTTGGAATTCATCCTCTATATTATCCCACCTTCCCTAGATACCCTGCCTTTCCCTTAATTTAATAATTTCATCTTTAATCCTTGAATTATTCACACCATCACTATGAATTTTTCCCCCTTTATTTCTAGATAAGAGTCATACTAACCAATTTTTGAAGTCACTCTAGGTTTCATGTTGCCTTTAGCTTGGGTATTCACATTGTGCTAAGGCAAAAAATTCACGACCAACCCTAGTTCAAATCCATTCAATTCAGGCATACATTCCTCTATTTCATGAGATGATAATATGTTTCCATTATCCTTATAAACCTTATTCTATTGTTTAAGTTCTTGAGAATCATCTTCCACCACTTGTGATGCACCAGTACTAATATTCTCCATACCACTATCAGGAGGGGTTTGTCTTCTGCCATCTAGAACTAATTTATTCTTCATTGTCTTCCTCCTCAATTTCTCTCTATAGATATCCTCATGGTTCCCTTTTAACAAAAAAATATAATACAACATTTTTAGAACACTTATCTAAGTAAAATTCTTTTTAAATTATATGTCACGTAAGGAATTAACAATCATCTTCCCTATAATTTATTTGAAGGTTCCTTTATAATCTTGCAATGTTATTTTTAATTAAACAATTTTCCTAATAATCTATAAATTATAAGTTTTTAAGAGTGATTTTAAAATAAGAGGATTTTGACTGTATTTTTTGAATTTTATAGTTTTAAAATAAAAAGGATGATTTTTAAATAAATGTTATTTTCCTCAAAAAATGATCCAAGTGGTCTTCCATAGTCATTTTCTATCTAATAATATGTTCTTTGATGTTACATATTCTTTTAAGGGGATATACTCCAATGATAACATCTTTATTATTTATTAAGATGTTTTAGGATCTCTTTAACTGGGGATATACTATATTGATACCAATAAATTTAATCTGGATGGTTTATGATTATATTGGTTTATTGGGTAAAGTATTTAAATTTCATATGATATTTTAAATATGAATGTTTTTGTCCATTATGTTTCACCCCTTCTATATGAGTAAAGCATTGTACATCTTCGGGGATGGGAGAGGCCCATTATCACCCCTCGATGCATCGTATGTCTCATAAGACAAATGATATTTGTTTTAAATAAATTTTTTACCCATTTATATATATGTATTGGCACGATTTTCAATTATACAAGATGTATTGGTATACCCCCTGAAGATATTATATGTCATGACACAAGCCTCTACGGTATGTTTTTGATATCCATCATTATGAATTCCATCCTTATGAATCCAGTTATTGATATCCCATGTCATTATTTGATTACATATAATATCCACGGTCATGTTTCAAGATCACGTGATTAGTTAAAAAAAATCACCATTATTTATTCATTCCTTATTATTCTCAATTCATTCAATAAATTGTCTTGTGTTTCATATATTTACCTCGACATAAAGATTATAAATTATTTATTCATATCCTATGTTGTATGCTAACTCTTAATGAACATTTGAGGTCACCCCTTTATTATTTTTTTCCCATGATACCAGGAAGTATTTTGTGATAGATATGAAAGGAAATGATGATGGGAATATTGATATTCTCAACGAAAATTCATTATTAAGTTATTATTTTAAATGTAATGTGAATTTCAAGTATGTATCTAGTTTGTGAAGAATACTAAACTATTATTTCCTTCGTGATGTGAATCCTTATATCTAGAAAATGTGATAAAGTATATGATGTCTCTTGCCTACTAGGTTTTGGTTCAATATAGCTGTTAGCCATGCAGATAATGTAGAAGTCTTACACTTACTAACATATATAAAAATTGGTGTTCGAGGTCGGTGGTTTTTCATTGGGTGTCCCCAAGGATATAAAAATTCTTTATTTAGAAGTAGTGGAAGCTAGAAACTAGTTTTATTGGCCCATTAAAGATAGTTTAAATAATTATTCTGGTGGTATACTTCTTGGATATTCTATAGTGCTATAGTTCCATGCATTATGTGCTTCACATCTTACATATTTAGATATATCAGCCTAACCCTTCTCATGTGATTGATTTTGATGATGTTGAGTTAGATATTAGTTCTTCTATTGAGGAAAATCTAATATTTATCATATACTATAGTGATATGAATTTTTAAGTAATGATCATTCCCTTATTTTGAGTGTAGTATCATCGTTGGAGTGTGCAGAAGGAGAACTGGGAGAGAGAGTTAGATATATGGCCATAGTACCCTGACTTGTTCACTGGTACCCCAGAGTGATTCCTAGGAGAAAAACTCCAGGATGATCAGTTACATGGTGGGGTGGTTGTATGATCGAATATTATACCCATTTATGTTCTATATTTTAGTTTTTTTAATCTCTTTCACTATCTATATCATCCTTGTTTTATGGACAAAAGTTTTAAGTTTATAGATGTGTTTGGAAGAAAAAAAGAGTGTAGAAAAAGAAATTGTGCTATTAGAACTAATTCATTTCATGAATGATTTTTTAGGATGTGAATTATTATGTACTAATAAAACTAATTTCATTAATGGAGGGAATGGTTTTATTAGAAAAATTAGTCCACAATGTGGGATTCTATTAATTGCGTGAATTTATATTTTGGATTTTATTCTAATGTTACTTTTTTAGGTTTATATGTCAACATTAATATTCACCATATGAAACTCTGATTCACATTGTGAATGAGGTTGTGTCTTGTAGTTTTATTTATTTCCTACCCCCTTTGATTCTCTAAATCCTCTCTCACTTTTCCCTTGAACTATAGTCATCCCATATGTTATTTTTGGAGTTATTTTCAACCCAAAGTTAAATTTCATTAGATCTTGGTTTATTAGACCTAATAATTATTTTTATTCCTCATTTATATTCTTATCCTTTATACTTGATTATTTTTATCTTATGTAGAACCCTAGTTCGGGACATTCATACCTAGATCTTGGATTGATAACTTATACTGACACCGTTTCTAAGGAATTACCCAAAGAAAAGAAACAAGGAACCTAGTTCTTACATATTCATTAAGGAATTTATTTATCTTCCTTACTTTTTTGGTAGGTGGATTAAGTCATGTCCCTAAATATTGAATTTGATTTTTTTATGTGAAACATTTGATCTTTCCAAATCATATCATAAATTGGATCTAACCTAATAGGAAACCCACTAAAATTGATGAAATAAAATGCTTTCACCTTCCTCGAATCCCAATGGGTTTGTTGGAATTACTACTAAGACCTTTGGAAACCTGATAGATGTACCAACCCTTAACCCTAGGTTAGAAATTGGAATGTATGAACCTAGAAAATTTTGTAAATTGAGAACTATTAATGGAGTGTATTAACAATGTGCATAATCTTAGAAAGAGAATTTAGAAACTATATTCATAAATAATCACTTGTATGAAAGTGGTTAATTAGCATGTGATTGGATTTAGTATAATAACATGATGGAATATGTTTTAATGGCATATTAAATTGTAATTGTTCTTAAATGGATTGTGATATATAATTTTGGAAATTGTAATGATGATTGATAACTTCAATTCAGACTAGAAACCATTTAAATGGGATAATGGAATATATTTGAAATTGGAAAGATAATTGGTAATTGAAAAGAATTAAAAAAATGGATTCTATTCAAATGTTTGGAATATTTTTTATTTTTTATCTAATATCTTACTTAAATTGACGTTTGAAATATAAAATAAGTCTTACCATGGGAACTCACATAAGTTCTAATGTCTTCTCAACATGTAAGTTTACCTAGCATGAAAGGTATCATAGGGTCCTCTGAAATATTTTCCATTGGAATCATATATCACCCTGAAAACATGCAAGAATCTCTAGAATGGAAATTTATATAGATCCTTTTATGTCAATGTTAATTATTTTAATTGTTAATGATGTTGTCCATAGGATCATTTAAGAAACTCTAGAATGGGAGTTAACATAGAGTTCAGTACTGGTTCCAAAGGGTGAGATGTTTGGTTTCTTGGAATGTGGTATATGTGATTCATCCTATGTACGAGAATACATCCATTAAAACTCATTCCAGATACTTGATATTGTATGTATAATTCATCATAGATAAGAGGATTATCTAATGAAGATAGACAAACAACAATGAGCCGAAGATGGTAGGGGATGACTGTAGTTATCAACATAGAGCTCAAGGATCAATGGTTTTATGTATTCATATTCATTAATTTATAAATTAATGGCCCATTTTTATCACACAATTGCATGAAATGTTCATTTAGACTATATATGATTAGACACTATAGGTTTCTCCCCATTGAGCTATACTCGACCTTGTTTAGGTAGTGTTTGGTACTAGGAAAACATCATGGGATTAATTATTAAAAAGGGAAGGGAGTCCTACATTAATTGTTTTCTTTTACAGGATAGGATTGGTTCTTGGAAATGGGTCCAAACATGGTTTTCCATATTGGGATTTTGAATTTTTTATGGATTCTGTTTTATTTTTTTCTTATATGACTATGCATGGAATTTTCTAATATTAATTATGACATGTAATGGTTTATTATATCATTGATTCATTTTAGTGACTCTTCATATGCTGGTGATATTTTATGTCTAATTAGTTTATCATGATTTCCATTTAGATTATTATTTTTCTAGAGGGTATAGTATCACCACAATATTCCTTACACCCTAGCTGCTAGTTGGAAACCTATATCATATAGAGAGGCATGCTTGAGGTCACATAACCATCAGACCCAGACATGTATGGGATAACCATTCTAGGGAAAGTACATTTTTTCATTCATGGGAATATGAAGATTATAACGACCCATACTTTACATACATTGTCATTACTTCAGAATTTAATCACACTTATTACAACATATAACAAAACCAGGAAAGGACCGTATAGGTATAGAGTCTTTAGAAACTGGGAAACATAAACAACTGGTTCATAAAGCATCTACTTTGCCTCCCGTTTATTTCATCATATATAGAGTTCCTTTTTGGCATATCCTACTTAATAACCTTCTTCCTGACCTGGGGAAATAAAACATACAAAAGGGTGAGCTCAAATGCTCAGTAAGGGTAAACAAAAGAAATAGCAATCACATCATATACATAAGAACATAACTTTTGGAAGTCTTAACCTGCAAAAAGAATCATAATTTCATAACCTGGGATAAATCATAGTAGTGAAATGTAATCCCAATAATCATAACTTAAAACATGAAACTTTTTTTCATACACACATAATCACATATAATCATTTCTTGTTAGTCAAGACTCATTGCCAAGACTATCTTAGTGGACAAAGTCCATTTCTGAACCGAGTTCACTCCTCGTTTCAGTCCTATTTCACTGAACCGGTTTAACCTGCCGTTCCATCCATGTCTATCTCATGATATATAAAATCTTTACCCAATTCATTGGAGGGAGATATAGGTCCCACCCATCTCATAATGACACCATTATTATGTGTGCCACATAATCAGAAACCATACATCATAGCATAACCCATGTAATAAAAATGGGAATCTTAAACATCGTGACATCATAAAACAATTCATATAAGATAAAGGAAATCATAAAAATATAATTCCATCACAACATAATCAAATCAATGTAATAATAGGGATAGAAACAGAACCCTTTACTATCTTAGATGGAAAATAATTGTGATAAAACACTTGAACTCCATTCTTGAGGAAAATATCCTTTCTGCTTCAAAAACACTTTTCCTTTCTTAACATGTCATACAATTATAAACTAAAAGAAGTTGATTAAAAATAAACTTGAAAACTTGTAGAGGAATCTTCTTGGAAATAATGTTTTAAAAATCCATTCATGCCGTATAAGTTAAAAAATCATTCTTTGTACTTTTATCGGAAAAGTCAAAAAGTATCTCGTATGAAAAACGACAAAAGATCCCTCTCATATCCTTTACTAAAAACTCACCAAAGGGTAAAATTGGATTTAAACAATTGTAGGTGGATGGAAATAATATTACATATTGAGGAAACATGGATGTGGATGATAAAATACACCCAAGTAAATACTAAAGTATAAACAATCTCGGATAAAAATGAGATTGTGATATTTCCTTTACCTTAGGTCCGATTTGCCTCATAAGTGTCTGAACCTCCTGTATAATGATTTAAATAATGTTATTGACTTATTCTAGAATCATAATTATTGTTATGATATCATATATGGTCATATTCTTAGCTTCTTAGTAGTAATATTTCATTGCTACTTGTTATTCTGGTGTTTATAACTTTTTGTTCTTATGCGTGTTTTGTCGAATAAATTCTTATTCTTCTCTTTAGGTTATAGATACATCATTTCCAGGATGGTATTAATGTACTATACATCATATTTATTCATTCAATTCATTTATATAATCATTATGCAATGAAGATCATGTATAACGAATCGCATCACATCGTGGAGACGGTATTCCATACGTACGCACGAGCGATGATATCATTCCCATGATCGTGGAATTGTATTGGAGTGTATGTATACTATTTCAGAATCAATATCACTTTACAATAATCAAATATAGCAATTATTTACATCATTATACCCATCCAAGTAAGGTGTTGGGGGAAAATAGATTACACCACGGCGTGGAGACAGTATTCCATACGTACGCACACGCGGTGATTTCATTTTCCATAGGATGGATAGATGTTGAAATAGGGATATTTCATACTTATAATAACTTATCAGTATATGAGTGATACTGATGTCATTACTTCATAATGAAACAACTAAATAAGAAGATGTTGAAGAAGAAAGAATTTGGAAAGGATCGGTAATGGATATTACCTCTTTTTGACGCGCCTCTTCTTAACCTCCTCTTAGGGCACTAGGGTTGGTCTTTGAAAAAGACCAAAACCTCTAGGGTGATTCTAGGGAAGTGGGGAAGTGAAATGGGCAGGGTTTGGCCGAGCTTGAAGGCTCAAATTGGTGTGAGGAGGAGAGGGAGGAGGTGCCCTTTTATAAGGGAGGATAGGGGCACCTTTGGAAATATAAGAAATATTAGTTTATATTAAATCCCAACCCCACTTAAAAACTTCCAAAATGACTCATATGAGAATATTAGATGATATAGGGTTGTAATATCATCATATAATAAAATTTAGACATGTTAGGAATTTATTTTAAACATTACGAACTTGATTTATCCTTATTTATCAATTTAATTTTATTTGTGGTAATAATATTGTAAATTTTAAATTATTAATAATAATTACATATGTGTTGTGAATTTTCCATAATTTGACACTTTATGAAATTTTAGACCATGCAAATTATAATTTATAATTTTTAAATATTTTTGTCATTTTTAATCAATTTTATAATATGTTATTTTTATAAAATAACAATATTGTCAATTTTAACACTATTCATTTATTAGAATTTAAATAAAATATATACAGAGGATATGTTCGAAATAAAATCTTTAATAGATTAATAAAATGTCATATGTATCTAGAAAATTAGTGGAGCACATTAAATAGTGCATATAATAATTATTTTAATATTTTATAACCATTTATTTGATATTTTAATTAATAAAATAATTTCAACATCACTATTGTGTCATAATTAATAAAAATTATATAATCCCTAAAATTTTTAAATAAATTACTATGATGTAGATAATTGTATTAGATTTCTGGAGACTATTCATGTTTGAAGTTTCATTAAGTTTATCTCCAAATTAAAATTATTATACTTATAATATTTACGAAAGTGACATGTTGTCACATTCTTTGGTTTTAATAATAATTAAATTATTTTCATGGGAAAAAGTCTATTAAATGAATCTAATACAACCCTTAGGTGATATGGGTCGTCTTTTAATCATACAATAGAATTTTGTCAGGTGTTAGGGTAATTTGATAATCTTATATTTACCCTTAATTACCCAATTTACCTTCAACTATGGTAAATAAAATTTACCGTAGTTACTATTCATAATGCCCAAAAATAAAAAGTAGCCTATTAACATAATTTGGACCCACTGATTCTGAATATGGAATCCATTTTTCAAAATTCAAATCATATAAGTTGCAGTAATTAATTTAAAATAAATCCCGTTGTTAAGAAAACGGGTTTCAGAAGTTAAAACATTGCCAAAGATTGAAATGTTTTTACCTATGAATTCAATGTGAAATTAATGCTAATGATGTACATTATATTAAATAGTAAAAATATATTCTATATATACTTTAGAACCATTAAATATTATAATTTAACCATATAAATTATCTCAATGAAAAAAAGTTGTTTTTATTTAAAAATTAGCATCTTTTTACTATTCATCAAAATATTAAAGTTATCAGAAAAAAATCAAAAATTTATCCAAAGTAAATTTTTATATCCTGATTCAAAAGAAGAATTTTATTTTGTCAAATTGAACTTATAATTGTGTCAAAAACTAGATTTAATATGGGTGCGCCATCAAAAGGCGACAAAACTGCATTTTTTGATAAAAACTTATTTTACCCAAAAAAAATTATTTTGTTCTCTTACCATGTTCTAGAAAATGTGTAAGATGAATAATAATGTTGTAAAATTTAAAATTCAGTTAATACTATTCTTAACGGCTAGTTTATAATAATATATCGTTGTTTAGTGGAACTCGGTATTGCGTACTACACACGCTATCGAGGAAGGTCACGATTGCGTGCAGCGAAAGATTCCTTTGGTGATTTATATAACATAAAAACAAAATATTTCTCATAAAAGTCCCGGGTGTTACATTTTACCCCCCTTAAAATGAATTTCGCCCTCGAAATTCGTCACTTTGTAACAAATAGATGAGGATACCTCTCCCTCATCATATCCTCAAGCTCCCATGTAGCTTTTTCTAATTGGTGGTTCCTCCATAAAACTTTCACCAAGAGAGTGGTCTTGTTTCATAGGAATTTTTCACTATGACCCAGAATCTCTATCGGTTGTTCTTCATAAGAAAGATCTTTCTCCAGCGGTACAACTTCTGATCTGAGTACATGTGAAGGATCAGGTATGTACTTTCTCAGGAGAGATACATGGAACACATCGTGAACTTGAGAGAGATTCGGTGGAAGCGCCAATCGGTAAGCTACCTTCCCAACATGATCCAGTATTTCGAAAGGACCGATATATCTAGGGCTCAACTTCCCCTTCTTTCCAAATCTCATGACCCTCTTCCAGGGAGATATTCGTAAGAACACTTTATCACCCACTTCAAACTCTAGGTCTTTTCTTCGGTTGTCTTAATAACTTTTCTGTCGACTCTGAGCTGCTCTTATGTGTTGTTGAATAGATCGGACCTTTTCTACCATCTCTCCAACAATATCAGGTCCTAATAGCTTTCTTTCCCCAACTTCATCCCAGCAAGTTGGAGTCCTGCATTTCGTTCCATAGAGAGCTTCATAAGGAGCCATCTGAATACTGGAGTGAAAGCTATTATTATAAGAAAATTCCACCAAAGGTTGGTGTTGATCCCAACCACCTTTGAAATCCATAGAGCAAGCTCTCAACATATCTTCTAGAGTTTTAATTGTTCTCTCAGACTGACTGTCTGTCTGAGGATGATAAGCAGTGCTGAAACTCAACTCTGTATCTAGAGTATGCTGAAGAATTTTCCAAAACTTTGAGGTAATCCTCAGATCCCGATCAGATATAATAGATAGTTGTACTCCATGAAATCTTACCACATCCTTCACATATATCCTGGCAAGATGATCTAGAGAGAAATCCTCTCTAATAGCGATGAAGTGTGCATACTTTGTAAGACAATCAACTATGACCCAGATAGCATTATTGCCTTTGGATGTTTTAGTAAGTCCTGTGACAAAGTCCATAGTGATGTTTTCCCATTTCCATTCGGGTATGGGTAATGGTTGTAACATCCCCTTAGACTTCTGTCTCTCAGCTTTAACTTGCTGACAAACCAAGCATCTAGAAACATATTCAACAACATCTCTTTTCATGCCATCCCACCAGAAGTACTCTATCAGGTCCCTATACATCTTCGTGCTTCCAGGATGAATAGAGAATGAAGAACTATGAGCCTCATCCAACATCTCCTTCTTTAATTCGGGGATGGGAGGAACACAAACCCAATTTCTGAACTTTATTATCCCATCATAATCAAGGTTGAATTCGGGAACATTTCTCACCTTCCTTTGTAACTCGACATCTTCTTTCTGTGCCTCATTAATCTTCACATGTATAGATTGTTGAACATTCATTTGAGAAAGACACGATTTTCCCCCTTTCATTATAATTCCAAGATCCAACCTTTTTAAATCCATAAATATTGGATCTTTTGTGATCCTCATCATGGATAAACTGGCATGGTCTTGTCGACTTAATGCATCTTCCACCTTGTTTGCTTTCCTAGGGTGGTAATGAATTGAGCAGTCGTAATCTTAATCAGCTCCAACCATCTTCTTTGGCGCATATTCATCTCCTTTTGTGTGAAAATATACTTTAAACTTTTATGATCAGTATAAATATCACACCTTTCACCATAAAGGTAATTCCTCCAAATCTTTAATGCAAAGATTACCGCAGCTAACTCTAAATCATGAGTTGGGTAATTTTGCTCATGTATTTTCAAGTGTCGTGAGGCATAAGCTATCACCATATCATTTTGCATAAGAACACACCCCAAACCCTTCTTGGATGCATCACTGTATATCACAAACCTTTCTCAACTACAAGGCAGTGTGAGAACAGGTGCACTGGATAACCTTCTTTTCAACTCCTTGAAATTCTCTTCACATTCCTCCATCCAAACAAACTTAACTCCTTTCCGAGTCAACTTGGTGAGTGGATTAGATAATCGTGAAAAATCATTCACAAAAGGTCGATAATATCCAGCCAAAACAAGAAAACTTTGGATCTCAGTCACTTTTGTTGGTCTCGACCATCTTTCGATAACCTCTGTTTTTGATGGATCCACAGATATCCCCTCTTTTGAGATTATGTGACCCAAAAATGAAACTCTTTGAAGCCAAAATTCACACTTGGTAAATTTGGCATAAAGCTTCTCATTTCTCAGGGTCTTCAATATAATTCTCAAGTGATCTTCATGTTCTTCCTTTCTCTTTGAATATACAAGAATATCGTCTATAAAGACTATCACAAACTGATCAAGATAGTCTCTAAAGACTCTATTCATCAGATCCATGAAGATAACAGGGTCATTAGTAAGACCAAATGGCATCACTATAAATTCATAGTGTCCATACCTTGTACGGAAAGCCGTCTTTGGTATATCCTCCCTTTTGACCCTTAATTGGTGATAACCTGATTGAAGATCAATCTTGGCAAAGTATTGAGCTCCTCGTAGTTGGTCAAATAAGTCATCAATGCGTGGGAGAGGATATTTGTTCTTGATAGTGATCTTGTTAAGTTCCCAATAATCAATGTAGAGTCTCATTGATACATCTTTCTTCTTAACAAATAGAACAGGTTCTCCCCAAGGTGATGCACTAGGGCGTATGAACCCCTTATCAAGATTCTCTTGGAGTTGCTTCTTCAATTCCTGCAACTCAATTGGGTCCATTCTATAAGGTGTCTTTGAAATAGGCAAAGCACCTGGTATGAGTTCTATTGAAAACTCAACTTCACGATTTGGTGGGAGACCCGGTAATTCCTCCAGAAAGACATCATCAAACTCCCGTACAATGGTCATATTCTTAATCGTGAGTTTCTCACCAACCATTTGAGATAAATAACCTTCATTTAGTGGAATCAATACCCATAAAATGGAAGAAATTTCCACTGTAAGGTTATGTTCATCCTTGCATCGATAGATGATCATAGATTGATCTGGAATATGAAATGTGACTTCCCTTCTTTGGAAATTTATATGAGATCCATGTAAAGAAAGCCAATCCATGCCAAGAATCACATCAAATTCCACTATAGGAAGGATCACAAGATTTTCAGGAAGTACTTTCCCACAAACTTCAATCGGAGAAGAATTATAAACTTTTGATGCGACTGTTGTGCCATTAGGGGTTGTCACAGCTAACTCAACATCTAACTGTTGAGGTAATACTGTGATATCCTTAGAAAATTCTTCAGAAATAAAGGATTGGGTGGATCCAGAATCAAATAAAACATTTGCTACTTTAGAGTGGATGGTAAGTGTACCTTTCACCACATCGTTATCGTACTCCACATCGCTGATAGAAATTGCATGTGACTTTCCTTTGTCTTTATCCTTAATAGTTTGTTGACGTCGACCATCATCATCAACCCTTAGATTTGGGCATTGATTGGCATAATGCCCCATCTCCTTGCACTTGAAACATTGAAGTGTAGTATCTTCATTCTGTGTGTCCCTTCCTTTGTTTGCATCATTATACATCTTCTTCCCATCATTACGGTATTCAAATGCCCGATGACCTTCCTTTCCACATTTGAAATATTTACTTGTCCCTTTAAGACAACTCCCCCATGTTTCTTTCCACACTTTGAGCATAAGGGAAAGCTCGTCTTATTTTCAGTGTGCTCTTTAGATTTTCCTTTGAATTCCATTTTCCTCTTCTTATCAAACCCATATGACTGATGGGTTACTCCAATCTCCATATTGGATTTGAGAGAACATCGAGTGATTTCCTCATAGCTATTGAAGTCCCTTATGGCTAACGCCCTTCGAAGACTTGGTTTTAAGCCACTAAAGAATCGATCGATCTTACTCTCAGGTTGGATAATAATTCCAGAAGCGTACCTTGCAAGTCTTGTAAAATTTTCTTCATAAGTACCAACAAATTCATCATCCTTTTGCTTTAGTTCAAGAAACTCTTTCTCCATCTTTGTTCGGAGAATACGAGGGAAGTAATTATTGAAAAATAAGTTCTTAAACTCGTCCCATGCCATGGACTCAATTTCATCCCTTTGCCTCGTATTCTTAATAAGATTCCACCATTGATCAGTATCTCCTTCCAAACAATACACTGCTAGGATGACTTTATCATGTTAAGAACATTTAATAATAGAAAATATCTTTTCAGTAGTACTAATCCATTGTTCAGTAACTAATGGATCCGTAGACCCGCTGAAATAAGGTGGACGCTGCCTCATGAAGGATTCAACAGAATGTTTCTCCTTCCTTTGCTCGTTTGGAAGTCCTGCATGATTCATAGCATGAGAAAGTTGTGTGAGCATGGAAACAAGATTTTTCATTCCATATCCCATGACTTTTGTTTGCTCAGGGGGACAATCATTGCATTTCCCGTCGCATTCTGCATTAACACGGTTCCTTCGGGTTCCAGCCATTGACTAAAACCAAGAAGAATAGTGTGAGCAACACTAATTATAATAGGAAAACCACATAATCAAGAATAAAATTTCACACTTAAGGTCTTATCATAGGTTGTTCATGGCCATTTCTAAAACACTAATATTGTGTTCTACGGTTAGACTTATCCTTAGGATTCTTACTAAGGCTTTCACATCCTAGTCTCCCAAGGTTGACTATACCTTTCCTCTGATACCAACTATAACGACCCATACTTTACATACATTGTAATTAATTCAGAATTTAAGCACACTTATTACAACATATAACAAAACCAGGAAAGGATCATATAGGTATAGAGTCTTTAGAAACTGGGAAACATAAACAACTGGTTCATAAAGCATCTACTTTGCCTCCCATTTATTTCATCATATCTAGAGTCCCTTTTTGGCATATCCTACTTAATAACCTTCTTCCTGACCTGGGGAAATAAAACATACAAAAGGGTGAGCTCAAATTCTCAGTAAGGGTAAACAAAAGAAATATCAATCACATCATATACATAAGAACATAACTTTTGGAAATCTTAACCTGCAAAAGAAATCATAATTTCATAACATGGGATAAATCATAGTAGTGAAATGTAATCCCAATAATCATAACTTAAAACATGAAACTTTGTGTCATACATACATAATCATAGATAATAATTTCTTGTTAGTCAAGACTCATTTCCAAGACTATCTTAGTGGACAAAGTCCATTTCTGAACTGAGTTCAGTCCTCGTTTCAGTCCTGTTTCACTAAACCGGTTTAACCTGCCATTCCAGCCATGTCTATCTCATGAGATATAAAATCTTTAACCAATGCATTGGAGGGAGATATAGGTCCCACCCATCTCATAATGATACCATTCTTATGTGTGCCACAAAATCAGAAACCATACATCATAGCATAACCCATGTAATAAAAATTTGAATCTTAAACATCGTGACATCATAAAAACATTCATATAAGATAAAGGAATTCATAAAAATATAATTCCATCACAACATAATCAAATAAATGTAATAATAGGGATATAAACATAACCCTTTATTATCTTATATGGAAAATAATTTTGATAAAACACTTGAACTCCATTCTTGAGGAAAATATCCTTTCTGCTTCAAAAACACTTTTCCTTTCTTAACATGTCGTACAATTCTAAACTAACATAATTTGATTAAAAATAAACTTTAAAACTTGTAAAGGAAGATTCTTGGAAATAATTTTTTAAAAATCCATTCATTCCGTATATGTTAAAAAAACATTCTTCGTACTTTTGTCGGAAAAGTCAAAAAGTACCTCGTACGAAAAATGACAAAGGATTCCTTTCATATCCTTTACTAAAAACTCACTGAAGGGTAAAATTGGATTTTAACAATTGTAGGTGGATGGAAATAATATTACATATTGAGGAAACATGGATGTGGATGAAAAAATACACCCCAGAAAATACTAAAGTATAAACAATATTGGATAAAAATGAGATTGTGATATTTCCCTTACTTTAGGTCCGATTTGCCTCGTAAGTGTACGAACCTCATGTATAATGATTTAAATAATGTTGTTGAATTATTATAGAATCATAATTATTGTTATGATATCATATATGGTCATATTCTTAGCTTCTTAGTAGATATATTTCATTGCTACTTGTTATTCAGGTGTTTATAACTTTTTGTTCTTATGCGTGTTTTGTCGAATAAATTCTTATTCTTCTCTTTCGGTTATAGATACATCATTTCCAAAATGGTATTAATGTACTATATATCATATTTATTCATTCAATTCATTTATATAATCATTATACAATGAAGATAATTTAGAATGAATCGCATCACATCGTGGAGACGGTATTCCGTACGTACGCACGAGCGATGATATCGTTCCCATGATCGTGAAATTGTATTGGAGTGTATGTATACTATTTTAGAATCAATATCACTTTACAATAATCATATATAGTAATTATTTACATCATTATACCCATACAAGTAAGGTGGTGGGGGAAAATAGATTACACCACGGCGTGGAGACGGTATTCTGTACGTACGCACGCGCGGTGATTTCATTTTCCATAGGATGGATAGATGTTGAAATAGAGTTGTTTCATAATTATAATAACATATCAGTATATGAGTGATACTCATGTTATTACTTCATAATTAAACAACTAAAGAAGAAGATTTTGAAGAAGAAAGAATTTGGAAAGGACCGGTAATGGATATTACCTCTTTTTGACACGCCTCTTCTTAACCTCCTCTTAGGGCACTAGGGTTGGTCTTTGAAGAATACCAGAACCTCTAGGATGATTCTAAGGAAGTGGGGAAGTGAAATTGTTAGGGTTTTTCTGAGCATTAAGGCTCAAATTGGTGTGAGGAGGAGAGGGAGGAGGTGCCCTTTTATAAGGAATGAGAGGGGCACCTTTGGAAATATAAGAAATATTAGTTTATATTAAATCCCAACCCCACTTAAAAACTTCCAAAATGACTCATATCCGAAGCTTAGATGAGATAGGGTTGTAATATCATCAACCAATAAAATTTAGACATGTTAGGAATTTATTTTAAACATTACCAACTTGATTTATCCTTATTTATCAATTTAATTTTATTTGTGGTAATAATATTCTAAATTTTAAATTATTATTAATAATTACATATGTGTTGTGAATTTTCCATAATTTGACACTTTATGACATTTTAGACCATATAAATTTTAATTTATAATTTTTAAATATTTTTGTGATTTTTAAACAATTTTATAATATGTTATTTTTATGAAATAACAACAGTGTCAATTTTGACACTATTTATTTATTTGAATTTAAATAAAATATATACAGATGATATGTTCGAACTAAAAGCTTTAGTAGATTAATAAAATATTATATGTATCTAAAAAATTAGTGGAGAACATTAAATAGTTCATATAATAATTATTTTAATATTTTAAAACCATTTATTTGATATTTTAATTAATAAAATAATTTCAACATCACTATTTTGTCATAAGTAATGATAATTATTTAATCCCTAAAAATTCTAAATAAATTCCTATGATGTAGATAATTATATTATCTTTCTGGAGAATATTCATGTTCTAAGTTGTATAAAGTTTATCACCAAATTAAAATTATTATACTTATAAGATTTAAGAAAGTGACATGTTGTCACATTCTTTGGTTTTAATAATAATTAAATTATTTTCATAGCCAAAAGTCTATTAAATGAATCTAATCCGACCATTAGGTGATATGGGTCGATTTTTATTCATCCAATAGGATTTTGGCAGGTGTTAGGGTAATTTTATAATCTTATATTTACCCTTAATTACCTGATTTACCTTAACTATGGTAAATAAAATTTACCGTAGTTACTATTCATAATGCCCAAAAATAAAAAGTAGCCTATTAACATAATTTGGACCCACTGATTCTGAATACGGAATCCATTTTTGAAAATTCAAAACATATAAGTTGCAGTAATTAATTTAAAATAAATCCCGTTGTTAAGAAAACGGGTTTTAGAAGTTAGAACATTGCCAAAGACTGAAATGTTTTTACTTATGAATTCAATGTGAAATTAATGATAATGACATACATTATATTAAATGGTAAAAATATATTATATATATACTTTGAAACCATTCAATATTATAATTTAACCATATAAATTATCTCAATGAAAAAAAGTTGTTTTTAATTAAAAATTAGCGTATTTTTACTATTCATCAAAATATGAAAGTTATCAGAAAAATATCAAAAATTTATCCAAAGTAAATTTTTATATCCTGATTCAAAAGAAGAATTTTATTTTGTCAAATTGAAGTTATAAATGTGTCAAAAACAAGATTTAATGTGGGTGCGCCATCAAAAGGTGGAAAAACTGCATTTTTTGATAAATACTTATTTTACCCAAAAAAATTATTTTGTTCTCTTACCATGTTCTAGAAAATTTGTAAGATGAATAATAATGTTCTAAAATTTAAAATTCAGTTAATACTATTCATAACGGCTAGTTTATAATAATATATCATTGTTTAGTGGAACTCGGTATTTCGTACTACACACGCTATCGAGGAAGGTCGCGATTGCGTGCAGCGAAAGATTCCTTTGAAGATTTATATAACATAAAAACCAAATATTTCTCATAAAAGTATCAGGTGTTAAAAATTTGGTATTGTTTACCCTCAAGATAGTACATATCCTCAGGCTCCTAGAGATTAGAGTGGCCCTGGATTCCATCTATAGGGAGGTAGAAGAGTGAATCATGTGAATATGCAAGTGACTGAGGTTCTAGCACTAGAGTGATTGAGGTTGTTTAAGGTATGATAAATTTATCATCTTTTATATTCTCTTCCTTATTTGATTTGGAGAATTAAAATACTAAATTTATCCCACTTTATTCTGCACAATGGAACTGGGGGAGGAGAGACTTCTAGTTCCTCTAGTTTTATCCACACTAGTTCAAGGATATGTTGTTTTTCATGATCTGTGTTAAGAATATTGACTAATGATGTGGTATCACCTCTTTATGGTGGACTTCTTACTTTTATAGAAAAATTCATATGATGTTATACATATCATATAGTAGTAATATTCAAATAATGTTCTTATTCATTGCTTTGAAAGGAGAGTTTCATTTTAGGACACAGATTGTCAGAAAGTGGTGACTGTTGGTGAGTGTGGTTATTGAATGGGTTATAGGTGAGTCAAACCCCTTTTTCCTTATTTGGAAAACATATAAGTGGAATATTAGTTTTAGTATGTTCCAATAGTTTTTGAGGAATTTCTCTATATCTTTTTTAATGAGGTTGTGTCATTACACTCTCGATGTGATGTTGAGATTTGGTTAGAGCTTCAACTGGATGAATCATGGAGTTTGAAGGATACCTATTATATGGTACCCATTTAGCTATGTTATTTGACACTATGGATTGCTTATATAATGAAAAATGGATTTATCCAACCCATTGTGTCTCCTTGGGGTGCTCTAGTGTTGTTCACTAGGAAGGAAAATGCCAGTCGAAGGATTTCTGTAGACAATCGTAGGTTGAATCAGGTGATAGTTAATAATTGTTACCTCTTCCAAGGATTGAGGACATGTTTGACTAGGTAAATATAGTCAATTGGTTTTTTAAGATCAATTTTTTTGTCTTTATATAATTAAATGTGCATGAAAGCTAAGGATAATATATATACTATGTCTCGGTGAAAGCGTGAGATTTTATACTATTTGAAGGTTGAGATATTGATCAATAATATTTTTATGTTACTTTTGATATAAATTTCACCACCGATTAGGTTATAGTGATGATTTCTACAACACATCCAAACACACACCAACAAAATAGAAAAAAATAGATTTACAAGGTTCATTGAAAAATGAGAGAGGGTTATTCCTTAGTGTGATATGGATTCCACTATGATCTCACTACCCACTAGAATCATCATGTGATTTAAAATGTATACAGTATAATTTTTAAACTCACATTTTCATGTCTCTATTATTTGGTGCATGATTAAATTTACAATGATAATAATTTGAAAAAACTTTGTGTCTTTAACTAAATAAACTAATTATAATTCAATGAGTGTGATGAATTCATCCACTACCACTGAACTATTATAGTATTAAATAATAAAAAATTCTCCAATAAACATTCATAGGAACAAGTTTCTTCTTCACATTTCTTGGATATCACATGCACACAACCACTTAGATATTATTTTTCTTATTCCTTTGTTCTTCTTAGGATAATAACATAATATTAAATGCATTTCACATATTCCAAACTTCTTTCTATTATCTCCCTTTTAATTTATTTTAAATTTAAAAATATCCAAAATTACATGAAATCTACACTTAAGAAAATCCATCTTACTCAACTTCCTATGAAATTAATTTTAATTTCAAATTAAAATCCAATTATTCAAACATAGTCCCTATTTAATCATTAATTAAATATTGACCAAAATATTTTAATTTGTGGTCATAACAGACTAAAATAACCACTAAAACACTCAAATCATTCCAAACCAGCATGGATGCTCAGAAAACCTAGCTTTCCATGACATCAACTTGCAGGGCACAACCTCATCCATTTCAGTGTTAAGTGGTAGTTAAAAAAAGTAATTTTTTAACTTTCTATACTATCTACAATGTCATCATATAGTATAGTGTGGATGTATTAAAAATTCTTGTGCTAGAAAAACTTTATCGAACTCCCTTTTATCATGATCCATGCACTAAGGAATGGCCATCAACATTTTCTCTAGAATATTCCATGGAATATGAGTTCTTGTGTGGAGGTCCCAAATTCTCTAGAGCCACACAAATCTTTTCCATCCTACTATGAGGCTTTCCCTCCCTTTTATGCAATGATAACAAAGTTTTTCCACCGATTATGGAACAATTCTTCACTACGACGTGGAGGTCTTCAAATTTATAACAACTATAAATATCATCCTACAGTGCCTTGTGATGTGGCCTCCTATTATATGAAGAAGGAAACACCTTTCTATTCTTCTTGTGGTGAAACTAGTAATCCATGCTGTGGAGGTAATAAAATTTCTAATCCCCCTAAAATCCTTAAAATTAATCATCTCTGCATGGACATCTATATTGCATCATAGTAAAACTGGTTGTTAGTTGGTTTTGGTGTAGACATCAATTATAGTGAAGAACATCTTCTCCAATCGACATCTATGATGAAATATTATTCTTTGTGGCATGGAACTCCTTATATTTCTCCCTTAAATATTTTAGTAACATATAAAATTCTCAAAATATATAATAACATTCAAACAGAATAAGAATTATATAAATTAGTCTCCAAAAAAATACACCTAAAAATAAATGTAATTTTGAATATGATATATGTATTAAAAAATATCCAATAAAAATAATCATATTAAATCCAAACTCATTCTCCAACTTCATATAAAAACATATCAACACTATTTTATCTCAAAATTATGTTAATTATAGAATCTAGAATCCATTTATAGTTTCGTAGAGGTATATAGAGTGAATCACCCATTCAAGGTTGTCTGAAATGGAAATACATGAAAAAATTATTTAGTTTAAAAGGTAAACTGAAGCTACTTCTACAAAGATAATTAAGGTAAATTGTAGAGGCTTTCTTACTTTTGAAAACACTACATGATTTAACATTATAATTCCATTCCCTCTTTAAAATATGGTTTGTATTTTTCTCTTTTATTCTTTACTAGGTTTTCTATGTATTTCCATTTAGTTATAAAGTGTAGTATTACATTATACTTTTCTGTTGTTTTTTTATCACATTATCTATGGTGATTGAGAACTAATTTTATTATTAGTCCAGAATTAAGGTTCTAAAAATTTTAAAATTCTTAATGTAAAATAATTAAATATTTATTGAAACATTGAGAATATATGTATTTATTATAGTATAAGGTAGGTGTCTGTAATCTTCTATGCTATTTTAATTATTTATTCCATAATTTTTATAATTAATTTTCCCTACATTAATTTAATTTATTGGTATATAGTTTATCTTCTATATTTAATATTAAATGGACATGGTGACATTCTTGGATGGTGACTAATTTTATAATCTCATTTGAGGTTTACCTTTACTAACTATCTGAGGTGATTATGAGTTCGTATTGTGCTATTGAGGTTTCCTATATACATTTTTTATTCAAATAAGAAAGCTAGCGAAGGATGATAGTGAATTAAATGGATTCTTATCACTGATAGAGAATGGGATAAAACATAATATGAGGATGAAAGAACTCATTGTAAATAATCTATGCATTGAAACCTTTCTTCCTACCTCTATTTTGTTCTATTCATTTTCATTTGAATATTCTGTATCATAATTTCCATTAGACACACAAAATTATTTTTCATTAATTAGATATTCATACCATTCTCATAATTTATATTTCATAATAATTTAATAACATAGAATTACAATATCTTCTCATTTATTTATTATTCATTTTAATAAGTAAATAAAATGTTTCATGAATAACTAGTGTATAGAAGTGATCCTCCTTAAGATATAGATCCCACGGTTATGCCACTATATTATATTACTTATATTAATAATAAAAATAAAGAACGAAACCACACAATAATGGTCACTATTAATTTTTCACCATTATTGGTGAGGGAGAGTAATGTTCAATTAGTTCTTTATTAATTGTGTAAAATCTGAAAAAAACTAATCATGAAGAATCACTCTATTTGATGGAAAAAGTGGATTCTATTGCTAATTTTTTTGGTTTCTTTAATAAAGTTACTGAAAATAATTTATTTATATAATTCATTAATTATTTTAAGAAAATAGATGAACATGAAATCCTTTATAATTTTGATATGGAAATCAATGAATTTTATGTTTACATTTCAGAATATCTATAATAACTTCTACCATTAATAGTTGAAGATGCACCTTTGAACAATGAAAAATAAGAACATATGATTTTTGACATTGTCAAAGAGGAGGAAAATCATAAATACAATCATATTCCACTACCCCTCATGATATAATTCAAAATGGTAGTAAAGGAAAGTTGAGAACCACAAAATATTTTTTTTAAGAGTAATAAAAAAAATTAAATATTAATTTTTATTAAAATATTAAAATGAATTTAGTATTTTAAATTATTATTCTAACAATGTGGAATGAAAAGATTAGTTTACTAATTTAAAGATGTATAAAATAATGAAAATTTAACATTAAAAATGGTACTCATTGAATAAAAATTACAAATCCCACTTATTATTCTCACAAATTAATTCTCATTGGCATTGAATGAAAAATTGGAACTGTAAAATCATACTATCAATATAGATATTTAGATTTTAAACTCACATCATTTAAATTTAATCATCATTGAGTTTAAATGTGGGTTCCATAATTTTAAAAATAAAAAATTAGCACCGGTGATACATACCCAGGATGAAGAGAAATGAGAAGAGGCCATGTATGAGCTATATTGTTTAGAAAAGAGATAATCATACATTAAAAATCCTTTTATACTTCTCATTGAGTTGAAATAATGAGGATTAAGAGAACTGGAATATCATGAAGAATCCACATCTCATAAAGAGGAAGAATAAATACTTATTAAAATTAATAAACAAACCAATGGAAACAAATTCACTCAATCTGATGTAATTCAAGTAGAACCCTAAATTATATTCCCAGTATAATAGAATTACATAATATTCACTTATGGGGAGTTTAACATTTAACAGAATCAACACAGGGACCTCAAAAATAATAGAATTGTAAAGAATACTTAAATTACCAATATGTAGTGGTTCCTATCACAAAATCCCTATCCAATATCAAATTGGGGATAAATCGTGGTTTTTTCATCTATATATAGTTTAAACTACAACTCTCTTTTTTGAGGGTTTAGCCCAAAATTTAGTCTCTTTCATTTTATTTCAGTTATTTTATTTATTATTATTTTATAATTATTTTGTGTGTTTGTATTTGAAATTTTAATGAAAAAATGGTTGTATACTTTTAAAAAAATAACATTCAACAATTTTATACTCCTAGAATAAACATATAGGTTTATTATTTATTTTTATTATAATAATTATTGGTTTTTTATATTTTATAAGTAAACAATAGGAAATTGGTTTCCAAAAATGTAAAGATCAAATAATGTTTCAATCCATCTCTAAAATAAATACGTGGGTTTTATATCTCCACACTAACATTATAAATTATCATATTTTATATTATGTGATTAATTGAAATATTAAAATAGAATATATATAGGGAAAAATCAAGAAATAGTATTGATGGTTAGACTGTTTATGTTTTAAGGATATATTTATTGGGATATTTAAATTTATTGTTTTTTATCTTGAGATTAATTTAACATCACTAATAATAGAATTTAAAAAAAATTAAAAAATTTGTAGTGCATTTTACTTGAGAGTGAAAAGGGTTGGAGTGGGGGTGATGAATCATTATTTTCTTATTTAATTCTTTTATAAATTAATTATTTAATCAAACATTTTATGTCAAATTCCAAGGGTAAATCAAATTTTCAAATTTTCATATTATTTCAATAAATAAATAAATAGTACGCTAATATATAAATTTTAATGATATATTTTTTGGATTTGTTTACTCAAGATTATAAATATATAGTAATTTTTATTTTAATGTTAATTATAAAATATGTGTTTTTTATATAATATGGTTATTTTATAAGTGATATGGTCAAACCATATTTGTTTAAATATTTTTAATTATACTATATTGAATATTGATTTCCCTAAAAACATATTTTATGTTTATAATGTTACTAAATTGTGGGATGGAATTTCATATATTATAGTTGGAATAGGACATATGTTTACTATTTATGTTCAATTAGAACCTTCTGGACATAAATTCAACTTTCATATGTCATCTCTATCAATTAATTTTGTTATTGGATGAACATTACCAATTGATTTGTTTTTTTCATATTAGGTTATTCATATGAGGTGTTTTACAAATATAAATATATTGAGTGACTCAACTAGAGGATTCCACTAACCTTAGTATTTTAAAGATGTTGATTCATGAGTTATTACCTATAAAATATCCATTGAATCTAGAGATTTTTATCATCAGTGTTTTTTTATTGTTATTGTCTAAATATGGGGCTCAAATAATAGATTTTGTTCATAAATTTTGATTTATTGGTTCATGTTTTTATCTTCAAGATATTAGTTTTCTATAAACATGGTTTGTGTTGTAGGGATTTATATAAATATGGAGTAGTTTTGGTATTCATTATTTTTTCAAATACATTGAGTGGTTCTAGTTTTAGATAAATAGTGCCTTTCTTTTTATCTGAAGATTGGATCGAGCATGTTGGTTTCTCTATACCAAGGCTAGTAAACACGGACTATCTTAATGTTTTGGGTTATTATAGGGTTTCTTGTTAGTTTTTTTATTTATTTTGATGTTAAAGTTGGAACTAGTTGTTTTTTTATATCATAATGAAGATTATAAAAAGGCTATCTCAGGTTTCCATTACTATATTTTTTCTATAGACTATGGTTTTTTGGTTTTTTATTATAAATTTATTTCACATATCAATTAGAATAAATTCTTATATTGGTGGAGTCACATGTAGGGAATCAAGGATAGACACCTATTGTCTATCTAGGTTCCTCTAATATTTAATTACATGGAGAATAATTATTTAGTTAGACAACTGAACCTGGGTTACTACCACTTGGAGAATGAAGGTAAAATAAAAAAATTTGCATCCTTTTTAAAATATTGGATAAGCTAAATTTGATATTTCATTTCCAGTTTTTAATAAAGTGAGGAATTTTTTCATTTTTCCACTACTATGTTTGTTCTATATTTACATTAAATTTTATAGTGGTTTTTACATAATTTTTTAAATGTTGTTTCACTTTTTTATATATAATTTGGGATTGAATTTAAATGTTAATAAACAGGTGAATTGTGGTGTTGTTACTAAGTCTTAAGGAAAAATAATTTAATATATTTTTCACACAATAAATTTACATAAAGTTAGTGGGGGTAGAATGTAAATATTTTTTTTGTAATGAACCATTCAAGATACCACTAAACTCATAATCCTCTTGGTCTACTAGAAGGCCCAAAGAATGTTCTTGACAATAATGGTTTATAAACAAGGGTCAGGGGACCAAAATAAAAATTAGTGGGAATTATTTTCCTCTAGGATAACAATAATAAGAAGCATCAGAATCCAATTGAGAATTCTATATGGTGCATTCATACATGGATGTCTATAAAAAAAGAAACAAACATATACAAATAACTAAATAAGAAAAAAATTGAATTAATAAGATATTCATCCACAAGATACATAATCAATAAATGTGATTACTCTCATAGAATAACATATACCATCAACCAACATTCTTATATTGTAAATTCTATGAATAATACAAATGAGAATCAAAATATGGAATACCCATGGCATAATTAACAAATAAAAAACATCTTAAAACTAAATATTCACCAAAATTAATCAATTAAGTAGCTCTATGTGATCATTGGCCACTCAACATATTCAAAACATCAATCAACAGTCCCAACAAAAACATCCAAAATGAGATCAAAAACTAGAAACCAAAAAAAGAAACATAAGAGTTTCACACATGCACACATGGGTATATATAGTGTGAGGAAAATGGAACTAGTGGTATTTCCTGAAAGATTCTATGAAATTTATTTTATAAAACATTTCATAAATTTTATTTTAAATATCATTTTGAAAATAATGGTGTCTGAATGTAAAAAATATGAAAACAATAATCACACATTTATCTTTTCCAGAATCAAAATTAAAGGTCATCATAAAATAAAATAAAATTAGATTGTAAAAAAATATTTTAATCCCAATAACATAAACCAAATTTTCATTTAAAAATATATTTATAACCTGTTTTCATCTTTATAGATTCTATGCACCTTTTAAAATGGAATTTGTTTAAAAAATTATGAATGTCGACGTCCATGTTTACCAATTTAAAAGAAAACAACTTATTATTTCATTTAGATACTTTTAAAAATACTCCAATTAAAAAAAATGTTTAAAAGTAAACCATATAGTAAAATAAATAAGGAAGTAAATAATGAGAACTATAGTATCAAAGAGATAGTGTATAAATAGTCATAATAATGTAAACAGTGACACTAAACCAAATGATCACAGGGGGTGAGAACATAATGTACACTATGATAATCCCCATGCTAATACCATCATCAAATGAAAAAAATTATTTTGAAATAAACTAGTACCTAATATGACTCATTCATCTACATACTCAAACATAAATATCTATAAGTAAGATACCATGGTCTTATTAGGTATCTATCTGATTAGATCTTGTAGTTTGGTGGGGCCTCCATACCTAGAAAGGTCAAAACCTATATTAGAGGTAAATATGGGATTCTAAGAAATAGTTACATGAAAGAAAAACTAAATATCTAATGTAGGGAATCTAGGTCCTAATGACACAATCAAATTGGATTTGTAAAATCTATGAAAACTATATACACCATTTAATTTCGAATTTATAAAAATATAAACTAAAACTCACCTCCAATGTTGTTTCATGAAAAATCCCATTTAACATCCAAGGATAAACATCACAATAATAATCAAATAATAATCAAATAATAATAATTATTTTTCCCTTAAAAGGGAAAATCCTAAACAAGGCATAACACATGGGGACCAAACTAGGGTCAAAACATCCAAAGATCACTTTATAGAAAAATAATAATATGCATATAATTCCAACATGAGAAACCATTAATAAATATCCTTTGAAAACCAAACATGAATCATCACTTTAAAGACAATGTTGTTCTCCCTTTGGTCTTATTAGAAAAAAACAACACATCAGGTATTTAAAAAAACCCTAAAACAAGCTTTAATTTTCTAGAAAATGAAATAGGGCTATAATCCATCTTTTAAAAATTAAATTCATTTTAAATATCTTCTTTTCCATTTTCAAAAACAAATGTAATTCACAAACATTTTGGTTTTAAATGAATATAATAAATTCATGTAAATCCTCAATTACAAGTAAATTAAACCCTTAATGAATTTAAAAAAACCCTCATGGGTGTTATTTATACAAGTACCCTAATATGAAAGTGGTTTTTGAAAAATCCATGCAATTTATATCATCTAGAATAAAATAATGTCATTGAAAACCTACCTAAATCAAGATGAAACCCCTTATATTCGATAGAAATATTCAACCCCAAGTATTGAAATTAACTATAAAATCCCTAAAGAACTAAATATCCATTATTAAACCCCAAACCAACAATAAATTCCACCCCCATGGGATTTAATGTTCACTGGGTTAAGGAAAATCATGTTTAATTTAATATGGGATGTATGGAGAAGAAAATGAAAAGATTTGCCTTATAAAACTACTTAAAATTGATGGGGAGGATACCAAAATTTAAGGGAAGAAAAGGGGTGGACGCATAGGAATATCATATGTTTTGAAAGCATGAAATAATGGATAAAGGAGGGATAAATCCACTAAAAACAGAATATGGTAGAATTAAGAATTAAAAAATTAAAACTGGGAACATGCATGTCATGGTGTAAACTACCCTATAATAGTGTGACATGCCCAATAGAAAATCATAAGCTCACTGCCTTGGTTCATCTCATAGTATGACCATACCTTTTAGAGGAACAAACACTACTCATTTATCCACTCAGGGAGGAGCACCTTTCCATGATTTCTCTCTAAAAAAATAATCCCTCTATCAGGGCCTATTCAAGGATTGATATCCCTTGTTTCAGCATAAACCTTATTTCACTAAAAATAAAAATAGTAAAATTGTACTAGTCATGATGAATCCCAACCACAATAGCATGAAAACCTTCTATCCATAACTTTATGCCACTCGACATGACCATTATGTAATTCCCCTTATTAATCATGGTGTGAATCACTACAAACATGGCTACAAAACTAAAAAAATTAAAAACACCTCAAATTTCCAAAAACCCAAATAAATTAAAAATTAACCAAAAATTATACATTCTTAAATACCAAATTATCAAGGGGGTGTCACAATTATCCCCAAAATTCTACCATCCACCCTAAAAAATCATGGTCAAAAGGTAAAGTAATAGGAAAACCAAAATGACCACGCCACAAACATAAAATTTTAGAGGGTCAATGAAATACATAAGAGGGTTTAGTGTTAAAAGAGAAAAACATTTATTGGATCCCTCCACACATGTAAAAAAATTAAGACCCATATGATATCTATAATTATTATCCAAATAAAAATAAAAATACATAAGGCTCATAGATTATAAAATCCTATAATAAGTCTCCCCACTATTTAAAAATCATCGAAAATGTTGAAACAAAAATAAAAACCCCTGTAAGAAAGATATCCCTAAATAAAACACTTTTCAAAAAATACATCAATAAAAATATTAATCCATTATCAACAATAATATCTATATAAGATGCCTAATTAAAATTAAATATATAAAATATAACATAAGGAATACCACATTGACCCTAATTCTGGTCATCCAAATCTTCACCATCCCGCAAAAATGGAATACAAAAAATAGATCAATGTAAAAAGATGGCTAAAAAATTAATACACATAGTCTCTAACCATGGGTTGTGATAAAAAATAGATAATAATTTGGAACTTGGCTCGTAGAACATACATACATGGTGAAACTGATTATGAAATCACTACTGGATCACACTAGGTCTATCCAAAAAAAGTTCCCCTAGTCAAACAAATAATTTCTTCTAGAAGAACTGTTCCCAGTTTCCTCAGCATGCACCCATGTCTTCCAATAAACAACCTATACTATATCAAGCCTCAACACATGTCCATTGTCTCATGCACACCCCAAGATCACATCAATCCAAAATCATCTCAAATATTCAATTACTCAAAAATCAATGGGTATAAACAACAACATAAAACTAAATATGGATTACATCCTAGACTTATCATCATAAAAAATAATAAAACTCAAAAAGAACCAATCATCATCAATATGACATTCCAATTTGACTTAGCTCACCTAAAATCTAGCTTCACCATCAACTCCTCCTACAATAACATTATTGTGAAACATCAAACTATATTCAACATACAAATCCAAGGTTTAGTCCTTTACTAATTTCATAACTTGATAAATTATTATTAGCCAATAACTTCTTAAAATGGGAAAAAATTTACAAGTATTACATGAATTCATTAACATGGAAGTAATATACCCCCCCATAATATTTAGAGTCCAGGTAGAGTCAACAACTGGGTGAGTTTCCCCTAAATTATTTAAGGATTCACCCTATATATTATCCCTAAGAGTTGAGCATCCCACAATTCATCAAAATGTTTTTTAGAGGCATTCCTAAATAACAAAAATCGAAAAATTTAACTCATCCATTACTTATATGACCAAAAAAATCCTAATAAAACCCATAGATTAATTCCAAAAGAAAAATTTATCAAAAAAGATCACATTGAAAAATCCTTTATCTACAAAATCACCTCATTTCAAAAGATCTAGAAAACTCATTTTACAAAACAAATACCCAAATTAAATAAAATGTTTTACATTAAAAAACTATATAAAATCAATTTCACAATATAAAATCCGAACTATCCTATAACTATATTTTCAAAAAAAAAAATACCATCATTGAAATCCACTTACCTTGTCAAAATTAAAAGATGATTAAAACATTATAATCTTCTGATTAATTTCACAAATACTCTATAAATTTCATTATAAATACCTAATTTTTCATTAAATTAAATTCCATTTCAAATATTTTTATAAAAATCCACTTTTATTTTAAAAAACTCTAAAATCTTGCAATAAAATCAACCATTTTTAAAAAATACAAAAATTTAAATTCCATTACAAATATATTTTCTATAACCAAAATATTCCGTGTAATTCCTTTTTCACAAAAAATCATTAAAATACCAAAAATCACCAAAAAAATAAAACATAAAGTGAATATTCTTCAAGATGGTAAAAAATCATCAAAACCCCTATAAGAACTATCCCAAATAATAAGAAACCACAATAAGACTAACCATAAAACTAGACATTTCTAAAAAATGAAACCATTAGAGATTTATATTTATATATGATACAACTACCTAGTTTGGACAACCTTTCATCGAGCATGTAGAAGCCTTGGTGATATTTTGAGATTCATGTGCACAAGATCCACTTGGTTTTCTAGACCATGAGAGCGGACCACGAAACCATGGTTCCTTCTATTTTCAAAATATGACCAAAATCCCCCCCACCCTCATAGTATATTATATAAATTAATGGTGATATCACTATCATGAATATAATAAAAATCATAATCTCTATTCAAAAACATAAAACCTGACTACCCATGGAAACTCAATTCTCATCCTGAAATGTGGTAACCAAGAACCAACTCATGAACTACAACCTGGTATCCAAAAATTATATTCTCCCTATAATAATGATTCACCCAAATAATAAGTGTGAACTCTAATACCATTTTTCTAACAAACTAGTTTAGGATTCCAATTTTCAAGTGCACAAATTGATCTACCACAAGGCTCTAATCACATTATTGGGTTACACGGTCTAGAATCTAGTTCTAGGGAATCAAAATAACTAATCAATGGGAATAATTTCACCAAAAAATAAAAAAAAGAGCAATAGTGAAATCTAACTAATAATTTTGCAAGATATGTCTATAAATTGGATGTTCATGAAAAAAACTATAACCAAATCTAGAAGAAAAAGATGACATAAAAAGATAAATATACATATGATACATAATAAAAAAGTGAATAATCTTATCTGGGAACATACAACATAAAAAAATCAAACATTATTATAAAATACAGTGGAAGAAGTACATAAAATAGATTAAAAATAAAAATAAACCCATCAAAATTGATTTACCAAAAATAAATAAACATCCCAATCCACCACTCAGTCATCTCTTTGTGATGTATGGTCACTCAGAGTATCCATGACATGAATAAATTGACCCAACATGAACATCTAAACCAAGATCAGAAACTAGTCACCTAAAATGAAATGTGAGATCTTCCCACATTCACACATGTATGTATATATAGTTTGAGAAAATAATACCTAGTAGTATTTCAACAAATAGTATATGAAATTACATTTATAAAAGATTTATCAAATTTTAGTTTGAAAATCGTTTAGAAAATACAATTTTCTAAATGTAAAGAATTATAAAATTAGTATCATATATTTATCCTTTCCAAAACCAAGTGTAAACCTCTATAGAGAATAAAACACTTTTTGGATTGAAAACCAAGTTTTCAAACCCAATAATATAAATCAATATTTACTTTTAAAATAAGTTTCTAAACAATCTAATTAGTGGAAACCATTATTTAAACTATAAAACTCTTTAAAACTATTTTTGAAGGTGGAATTCTATGTTAAAGATTTTAAAACCAACCCATTTATAAATTAATTCAAATAATTTTGAAAATTATATTCCCATATTAATTTAAAAAACTAAATCATAAAATGAAGGAAATTAGGAAATATATAATGGGCACTATTGTGCCTAATTTAAATTGTATAAACTAACAAAACAATATAAATAGTGTTATTAAACCTACTGAACACAAGGAGAAATCAAAAAATATACACCACATGAATATCCAAAGTAGTAATATCATAAAATTTATAAGTCCCATTGGAAACACAATAGGCCCTAATTGAGATGGTCTTGTGTATATTCAAATTAAATTATCTATTAGTAAACTCACATTGTCTTATTAGGTCACAATCCAATTATATCCCATAATCTAATCAGGCCACCATCCCTAGAAAGGTAAAAAACTATTCAAGATGTCACTAGTGAATTTTCAACTTGATCTAGTATGAAACACATACCAAATCCATTACATAGTTACCTCATTTCTAAATAGCATAATAAAAGTGAAAGTGATAAATCAATGAATAATACATGCACCACATACTTCAAAATTTATAAAAAATAAACTTAATCTCACATCAAACACCCACACACACAAAAAACTATTTTACAACCATATATATAATCATAATAAAAATAAAATAATAAAAAATCCTAATCCCATAAAGTGAAATATCCAAATAATTTACAACATATATCTAATGTAACTAGCGTAAAGAAAATCAAAAAAACAATTTTAGAAAAATATAAATTGGCCAATATTTTCAACATATGAAACCATATAATAAATATCATTTGATAATTAACCACAAATAATCACTTTAAAAATGAAAAACTTCTCCTTGATAGACATTTGAAAAAAACAACCCTTTTATTTAAACAAACCCTTAAAACATGGATTAAATACATTATAAACAAAAAATTGTCCATGTCCCATCTTTTAAAATTAACCCTCATTTTAAATATCTTTTAGGTAATTTTTAAAAACACTTTTAATGAGTACTGATTTTTGTTTCAAACAAACATAATAAATTTATTTAAATCCCATATTCTAAGAAAAAAAATTGAAACATTTTAAAAAACATTCAAGGTTCTAATTTATATAATTTGCGTCATAATAAAATGGTTCTAGAGACATCAATTCATTTGATAACACATCAAATAAAATAATAACATTGAAACACTTACCTAAATCAAGTGTAAACGAGTTCAATTTCACGGAGAGAGCCAAACCAAGAAAGTAAATGACCTCTATAAGTCAAAAAACAACAAAATTCATGGGATTAAACCCATACCAAATAAAAAATTTATCTCTCATTGGTGTTAGGGTTCATGGGAAAAAGGAAAACTATGGTTAATAGAAAAGGTGGGAGAGGATAAAAATAAATAAGGTAATTTCCTTAATAACCCACATTAAATCAACGAGAACATGCTCAAAATCCAAGGGAATCTTAGGGGAGGATGCTTAGGGATATCTACTAGTTTGGCCATGTGATAGAGGGATAATGTATGTTTAAACCCCCTAAAAACCAAAAAAGGATATAACTATAAATTTATATAATTTAAATTGAGAACATAAACATCCCGACATGACCTACCCCATCATAGAGTGACATGTCTCCTAGAAAGATTCATGGGATTACTTCCCAGAGTCACTTCATGATGTGACCTTCCCTCATCGTGGTGTGAAGAGGCCATGCTATCCCCCTCCTTATGTGAAAATAGGCCACGATGCCTCCCTATAAAAATAAAATAAATATTTGAGTCTTTTCATAGTGTTACATCTAATGTGATCCAAATTTTACCAAAAAAATGAACATAAGAAAAAACCACCAATCACAGCATGAACTGCTCATCATGGAATGAAAAAATGACGTCCAAAACTAATATTCACCAAACATAATTTTCATGGTATACAACTCATACATTTCAGAATGACCCACTATAGATATATCTTCAGAAATAAAAAAGAAAAAATTCAATAAAAATCATGATTTCCCAAAAACTCCAAAAAATTACAAACTACCCAATAATTATAAAATTATAAATACCATAGTGACATTGAGGTGTCATAAGAGGGTTTTATGTTTTCTCTTATATTTTTTCTTACTTGGATAATATAATTAATTCTCCCTCCACTTAATAATTTTTTTAGAATAAAATGTACCTAGGGGATTCAATATTGAATGGTTATGGATATATTCTATGATGGAGAGTGCAGCTGTCCTCTCAGTTGTGGAGTGCCTTTACTCCCTAACCAAAAAGGTTAGGAGTATGAAGTGTGATCTAGAGGTATCCTTGTAAGATTGGTTATTCTAAATATACATATAGTAAAAGAATATTATGCATATGGTGGAGCATGAAAATTTATAGACAATGGGATAGTCCTTAATTTGAATTTGAACTCATGTGAGAAAGAAAACATTTCTTTCTAACTCCATTATGTTGCATTTATAAATATTTATATATTTTATAATAGCATTTCTTTAACAGACACATAATTATTTTCAATCATTAGTAATTTTTACCATTCTCATAGTTTTTATTTTATTTTAATACCATTACTCACACATCAAAAATCAACTCATTTATTTATAGTTCACTTTGATAAGAAAAAATAATAGAACACAAAATACTAGAGAGTGGAAATCATCATCCTTTTTATATAAACAATAAATATATGCCGCTGTGAAGAATTCCATAGTAAATAATATTGATAATAATTTATACCTCATAAAAAGGATCACTATTATAATACATTCTACAATCATGTCTTGAAAGTGTGTGATAATTTTTTCCCAACTATAATATGAATTATTTTGATAATTTTTTTTATCCATAATATGTTGAGGATGCTTAAGTAGGATATATAATATCTATATTATTATGTTGTGATGATAGTGAATATATAACAACCTCTACTCCAATAACACAAATAAAGTGGTTATTTTACTACATTCTAATTGATATAAGGGGTCTAATCCTAAAAGAAAAATCATTTTATAAGTCCTAGAGATCCATATAGATACATGATACACATTTACATTGGGAATAAAATATAAAAAATAGTAATGGAAAATATTCCGCATCCTTGAAATGATTAAAAATAAGATTATTCATTTACTAATGAAAGGAAATAAATTAAGGGTGAGATAAAATTCTCCGTAAGAGTGACATATAGTAGATGTTTTCATGATTAAATAAGGTGTAATCAATACATAAAGGTAAATAACTGAAGACACATTCTATTTGATCAATAAATTGAGCATGTAATGCATCCGAGGATAATATCAATACAACATTCTCTTGGATAATAATAATAATTGAATTCCCAAGTAAGGAAATGATTAATATTGTAAATCATCTCAGATATCATGATATTTATACTATAAGGACCTTTCACAAAGAAATTTTATATGATGTGTAAGTATAAACAAAAAAAAAAATTAATTTTGCCAACTGATTTGTCTTATGAGACTTGTTGATGCGTCGAGGGGTTATAAATAACCATACATTACCCATGACTGCATGTCCAATGTATTCCTATTTTATTTAATTATAAACTCAATTTATAAATAATATATCACATAAATAAAAATCTGTATTGATTAAAGAATACAGTTTCATCAATACTGTCTCGAGTCAAAAAAAATAACATTCATAGTTAAAAATAATTTGTAAATATTATATATGGTTTATGAAAACATCATATCCATTGTATAAAAAATATATATATTTAAAATAAATTTAATGTCCAATGATCATAATAAAGTGAATGTTTTATGAGAAATTTAACAACCAAAAAATTAATAAGGGGTAAGAGATGACCATATATTCATCAGAAATATGGGTATTAGAATATGATCATGTCAATTGAAAAAATAATGAAACATTAAAATAATATTTCATTAAATATTTTTCTCTTTAAAATAAAAAAAATTGTGTAGAAGAAGATAAATTTCATAAAATTTTTATGGTGGTGATGAAGTCCATTAACATCGTATGGGTTAAAAAACATTTTGACTTTTTATAAAGAATGTTAGAAAATATTATAATGATTGAATTATATGTTAAAACATATATTATGGATTAAAATTTCATTAATTAATCATTTTATTAATATAAAGTACATTTATAAAATAATTTTGAAAAATATGAATATGGAAGGAAAATATATCCAAATAAAATAGAATTAAAATCAATTATTCATTGAAACATTTATTTTGTTGATTCATGTTATAAATATATGTAAACTTGTAAGAAAATTTTAAAATTCTTAAAAAAATATACAGGATATTAGGAATAGATTATGTTTGAGAAGGATAGTCTATAATATTCCTTTAATGAAAATAAGAGTAATCTCAAATAATTGAGATTTTAAAATATATTCTTACCACTTTTGTAGCATTCAAATTGTAAACCCTTGAAATAGTAAACATTAATAGAAATATTATTAAAAAATAAATATATATTAATTTCAAATACTTCAAATAGGGATTATATAATCACATTAAATTAAATATGTCTATAATACTAAATAAGTCTCAATGGAGTTGAAATAGAGATTAAATCTCACACCTTACGATTATCTTTAGATGAACAATATTTAAACTCTTATACAATGTTTTTAAATGTGTTATTAGTTTATAAAATAAACCGACTCATGTTTATAATATTATATAGTATCTTTTGATTTCATCTTATCACCCGATCATTAATAATATTTCATTATTATCATTTTTTTGGGTATTAATGGCTTCATTTTTATATGAATGGATTATCATGAAAGCTACAGTTTTTTGGAATATTATGTAGTTCTATAAAATCCATAATGATATTAAATTTATATATTTCATAATTTTTTATTAGATACATGTTTGTAATAATTCTTAGATTTTGAACATGGAAAATGAATCACATCGCTTCATGGAGATAATAGGTCCTACATATGCATGAGTGACACTATCATTTCTATAGTAGATGAAATGGTAAGGGAGTAGATGACATAATAAATTTACATAATAAATATTATTTAATAATTATCATATGTATTCATTTTTTCCATAATTATCAATATCTATGTTAGTTGGTGATGGAAATAAATTACATAGGTTCACAAGGAGGTCATTGACAGTGTACACAAACAACAGTTTTGTTTTCGATTTGATGGAGAAGTAAATGGATACATATTTTAACTTAAATATAATAATTTATTATCATATGGGATATAATATTTTAATTTTATTGGATATGTTAAGAAATAATTGAATTTTTAAATGGAGAAGTAATAAAAGAAAGGAATTGTTGAATACAATTTCCTTCACTTTGAAGAACATCCTTGGGAACTCTTATTAAGGACTATAGGGTTGGTATTTTGGGAGTAAAATTACCACTAGAGTTTGATCAAATATTTTTTACATATATTTTGGTAGGTTTTTTAAAACATAAATTTCTTGAGATGCGTGAATATGTTTGGGTATGGGGTCTCTTTTTATAATTGAGGTGAGTGGCACACTTGTAAAATTTCAATGTTTTTCAAAAATGTTATGACAATTACTTGGATATATAGATCCAAAATGGATCATATTTTAAGGGAAAACTTATATGGTTGAATTATAAGCATCTAATAGGATTTACAAAATCAGTTCATTTTTATCCTTATCTTTATAGATTAACCTCTGTAAAAAAGGTTTTTACCTTAACCATGGTAATTATTTCTTATTATTTATACTATTAATTATGATAAAAATTAAGATAAAATTAATAAAAAATATTAACTATTATGATTTCAAATATGGAATTGGTATTATAAAATTCAATTTATATAAGTGGTGTAATTTAATTTAAAAAAACTCTTAGGACATGTCCAAAAATGAGATTTCAAGAATTGTGTTTTTGGAAATAAATGTGGTCTTATACTAACTATATGACTAGTAATCATCACTAGTTGTATTTAAATTCATATAATTATATATATATACACTAGAAATTTAATTTAAATTATTCTTCATTATATATTATATTAATTAATTATAATGGGAAGACATTATTCCTTTTTCTAAAATAGTTTTCTAAAAAATGTATCTTTACCTCAAAGGGATCATATCATTATCTTTATAAAATTGATTTTTAAAAAATTATTAATACCAAAAATTATTATTTAATTATTATAAATAAAATGAGGAATTTTTAAATACTACAGGTTAATTATTCATATAATCTTGGTTCTAAGGGAAATTTTCAAAAAATTATTCGAGGATTATTTTAACCTAGTGAGTTCAAAATCAATATTCATCCAATTAAATTAGAATTTATGGACTATAAAATATTATTATAGTTTTATTAAAATATAATGTTCATTTAGTATAATTGATTCTCATTTGTTACATTCTTCCCTCCTACAAAAATTTCTTCCTTTAAATTTTCATTGATATTACCTCCTTAACAAATGATGGTGGTTCTTATTCATAACATCCTATAGTTCCCTTTTTTCTTCCTACATTTTATAATTTCTCCAAAGTACCTTTATGAGTCACATATCCTATTCCTTGATACTTTATCTCTACTTTTAATAATATGGAGATTTTATTCATGGTAAGATAGATTATGATCCAACTCTATTTCTTCAGTGGTGAACACATGCATTGGGTTTAGTATATACTTCCTTAATAATGATATTTCGAACATATCATGTAAATTATATATGATTGATGGTATTGATAAATTGTAAGTCAAACCTCCAATTATATCAATAATTTCAAAAGTTTTAATGTACCTAGGTCTTAGTTTCCTTTTCTTACAAAACCATATAACACCCATCTGTGGGAATATTTTTAAGAAAACATAATCTCTAACATTATATTCCTAAACATTCATCCATATATCTGTATAAATATGTTTCTTAATTTGATATTCTTTAATATTATTCTAAATAGTCTTTAACCTTTTCATTTTATCCTTGTTAGGTTTTATTCCAATGAGATTTATTTCATCAACTTCATCCCAACTAGTTAGATTATGAAATATCATCATATTAATGTTTCATACGATGCCATTTATATACTTTAATGGAAACTATTATTATAATAAAACTCTATAAAACATAAATATTGATCCCGAATACCTTTAAAGTCATTTAAGAATAATATCAACAAATATTATTATGTTTGAATAGTGCTTTTAAGAAATACATTATTTTGAGGATGGTATAGGATACTAAAATGGAGTTCATCATCAAGAGCCTTCTAAAGCCTCTTTGAGAATTTTAATGTAGATCAGGGATCATAATCAAACACAATTGAAAAGGTAAACCATTACGTCTTACAACATAATTAATATATATTCTTACAAGGTGATAAAGGTGTAAATATTCTCTAATAACGTGTAAATATTTGTCTTTGGTTAGTTGATCAATAATAACAAATATTGAATCATTCATTATAAGAGTCTATGGTAGCCCTATGACAAAATTCAATAGTAATATCATCCAATTTCCACATTATAATATGTAGAGGCTATATGAAACTTCTAATATGTTGTCCCTCAGCCTTCACCTATTGAAAACCCAATATTCTTGATACATAATCATCAATTTCCTACTTCATGTCATCCCACCAAAAAGGTTCCCTCAAATCCCTATACATCTTGGTGCTACCAAGGTTTATATGGGAATTAAATCTATGAGCATAATCCAAAAAATCCACTTTTATATTAGGTATATATGGAACACATAGACTCTCTCCAAATTTCAAAATTTCATATTCATAAACAAATCCTTCCAATTTCGCATCATTAACAACTCTAATTTTATTTTTAAAATTCTTATCATTTGGCTGTGACCTTTTTATCGTTTTTAAAAATCTTGGTTTCACGATAATTTGAAAAAGGATTGATGTATCCTCTTCCATAATAATTCTCATGTATATATTTACTAAATATACTAATATAGAATCATTTGAATCCTCATTTGGGTTATAAATAAATGATATTTCTTTCTCAATGCATTTTTAACCTTATTATACTTCCCTAAATGGTAGTGTATTAAGAAATCATAATCCTTGAGTAATTCAAGTCACCACTTTTTCCTCATGTTGTTCTCTTTTTGTAAACAAGATTTATTTTAGGCTCTGATGGTCTGTTTATATCTTATATCATTCACCGTAGATATAATTTTTCCATATCTTCAAAGAATATTTATATCTTTCAACATGAGATCATGGGTTGGATAGTTCATCTAATGAGTCTTTAACTACCTTGATTCATAATAAATAGCTTTATCATTCAACACAAGGACCCAACCAACTCCCTTTTTTATGTATCACTATATTTAAAAAATCCATCACTTCCTAATGGTAGAGTCAAAATATGTGCATTGACCAATCTCCTATTCAATTAGTCAAAAGATTCTTCACATTCCTTTGTCCATGTAAACCTAACCAATTTAAATTTTATATTTGTTTAACAGGTTACTCAATCTGGATAATTTTTGAATGAAATTTTGATAGTAACCTACCAAAAAAATAAAACATCGTACTTAAGCTATATTCATTGGTGTATGACTCTGTTTGACTACCTTTTTCATCACATGATCAACTAAGATTCCATATTTGGAGTTAATATTCCTATGAAAAGAAACTTCCTGAAGGTAGAATTCACTCATGATAAATTTCCCATATAACACCCTTTCAATAAGAGTTTCAATAATGATCTTCATGTTATTCTCATAGTCCTTATATATTTTATAATTCATTGATATATCTTCATTGAATACCAATAAAATTATCAAGATATTCATTCAATACTCTACTCATTAGATATACCAATACAAATGTTCCATTAGTCAATTCAAATGCAATTAATATAAACTTGTAGTGTCCATACATAATTTTAACTGATTTCTTCACACAATCTTTCTCTTTTAATCACAATTGATGATACCCAAATAAAAGTTAAATCTTTGAAAAATATTTATCCCCATGAAGTTAATAAAATAAGTCATAAATGAGGAGCATTGGATACTTTTTCTTTATAATAAGCATTAATTTTACAATAATCAATTCATAGGCTCACATATCAATCTTTATTCTTAATGAAAATAACAAGGGTTCCCCATAGTGAAACACTAGAGAGAATAAGTCTCTTATCACCCTAATCCTCTAGCTATTCTTTCAACTATTCTAATTCCATAATGTCTACTTTATAGGGAATCATTGGTATTAGTCTTTCATGATGGATTAAATCAATGGAAACATGATCTTCATGATCTATTGTATAACAAGATAATTACTCAGGAAATATGTCAATGTATTCCTATATAATAGGTGCATCCATAATTTCAATATTACCTTTTTCATTTGTATATATTTTTTATATAATTACCTAATAATATCATTCAAATGTTCTATAGGGGATGTATCTTTACATGAATCAGATGATGAATTCTCTACTCTAAAGAAAAGTAATTCTACCAAAACATCACGATTCATAATTTCCTTCTCATTGTAATATATTTTTTAATAATATTTTGAAATATAATCCATATCTATGATGATATCAAATTTAACCATTGGTATAATAATAATGTCCACAAATATGGAATGTTTGTGTGTTATAATGGGGACATCCTGACATATCCTTATTGTGGTGAGACATCTACTAGGTATTTTGATTGAGAAGTCCCATATTAAGTATATATGGAAATATCTATTTTTCATTGAAAATATAGGATATATGATATAGTTATAGGATCAAAAATCAAAAAAATAATTATATAAATTTGAGGAAAGGACTAAAGAACCTACCAATACATATTTAGGAACTAAAATATCAATCATAGTGATTTTGTAAGCCATCCCTTCTCCCCTTGCCTATTTTTTTGTATATTCACTTAATAATCAATACATTGGTTTGAATAATTTCTTATTTCACTATATTTGAACCACTATATAAATATGGTCTATTTTTTCCCTTACATTCATGAGCGAGAAAAACTTTTTCTATGGACTTGTAACACACTCCCATCCACATTAAAAAATTTATTGGATGTTTATTTCATACAGTTTTCACATTATGGAAGTTTCTTTAATTTATTATATTTCTTAGATGTGTTACCATTAAATTGGTTTCCATATGACCCTTTATTCTCTTATTCCCCTTGAATATATAATATTAAGAAAATTCCTACTCTGTTTTGATGGTTTATAAAACGTTGTCATCATATGATGAAATTTTTGGAGGAACCAATACCCATTAAATACGTGTCTTAAGAAATTAAAAAAAATAAATAATCATGCATTCTATATTGTATATATAATCTAAATCATACTTGGATAGTTTTATAATGTTATCCTCATAATCTAAAACACTTCCATCATAATTTTTCATTAATCTGAGTAACTTTACCTCTTCATTTTAGTTCATTAATAATGAGGGAAATATATTTGGAAAACTCTTTCTTTAAAATATCTCTATTCCATGTATCAATTTTCATCTTACACTCTATTACTCTTCATCAATGACCACCTTTGATCAGCATAACCCTTGAGATGATATAATCCCAGAATAAAATTCCCCTTTTCAAACATCCCAAGGAAAGTAATATATTTTCAAGGGACATAACTCGTTTCTCATCCACCACTGTATTAGTAGCCCCACTAAATTATGAGGGATTCCATCACATAAAGTGATCCAATATAGGGAAATCACATTATTTAACAACAAGCTACTCTATTCGAGTAAGGTTGTTTTTATTAAATAGATTAAGTTACCCTAATATAGCCAAGATCTACTCAATTCCAATACAAACTGTAGTGTCTTACTCAGTAGGGAAATTTCTAGATTGACTATGATTATTGATACAATTCCTTAATCCATAAACCATTCCAAATTAATTGAAAATACTGTATGAACTCATCAAATTTTTATTTTTAAATCATAATATATATATAATTAGATTTAACACACAACATAAATTTAATATTTATGCATTCTTAATCTCATTATCATATACTTGGTTTATTTTAAAATATATTTAAATAGATAAAAAAATCCAATCCTTCACAATAGTTCATAAAGAAAATGTGAATTAACCAAAGCATATCCATTGAGAGTATTAAAACAGGTGCACTCGAATGGAACACTAACCATAAAAATAATTATGGTCGATATATACAAAAACCAATTATTTTATAGGTAATTACCACTAGATTCATATTTTCCAGAAAAAAATCCACTAATATAATATATACATGGATGTATTGCTAAGGAAAACAATGTAATCTGTACCTTTCCAAAAATTTAGGAAGTTATACCACAATAAGACACATCCTAAAATTCTATAATATAATTATGTTTCATAATCTTTGGTTTCCTAAATATATATCCTAATGATTCTACTAAACTTAATTTGATTCCAAATATAACAAACCTAATTCTAGTAACCCTGATTCGATGGTCATTTTACTAAATTGGCATAGATACAGGGGGTATAATATAAAAGGACCAATTAGTTTAGTTATCTTGGAGTGCCCGCTATATACATGAAAACCATTTTACATTAGGAATAAAATATAAATTATAGTAATGAGAAATATTCAAAATCCTTAAACCCATTAAAAGAATTATTATTCACAACCTATGGAAAGGAAAACAAAATTAGAGTGTGATAAAATTATCAGTAATGGTTAGATACATTGTAAGATATCATGATTAAATATAGAATAAACAATATGTCTAGTCAATTAACTAATAACAAATTTAATTTAATCTATATCTTGAACAAAAAATATAACCATGGATAATATCAATGAAATAATATCAAGGATAATAATAATTACTAAATTATCAATCAAATAAATGCTTAATATATAAATCATGGTCTCACACATCATGTTATTTATATTATGAATACATTTCAACAATATAGTTTTACTGGTCGGTATATATACACCAAAAAAACATTAAATTTGGAGTAATTATTTATCACATGGGACCTGTCGATGCATCTAGAAGACATCTATAACTAGTACCCACACAAAAATTCAACTATAATAAATTCATCAAATATATAATGATCAATTCAAATTATGAACAATATTTCTTATCAATAAATATCCATATAGAGTAAAGAATATATATTTATCAAGATATTCTTTTGTGGATCAAAAATCTTTCATTGTAAAACACCATATGTACAAAATTTATAAATTTTAGGAAATTATCATATCCATGATACAAGGATGGTATAATTAAAATATATGTAATTTCTATTGATCTGAAAAAATATAATGTTTTACAAATTTTTTTACAAACATCAAATTAATAATGGGTAATATATAAAAATATGTTCATATGAAATATTGGTTTTGTAATAAGATTATTTACTTTGGAAAATAATGAAAATGGAAATGAAATATTATAATTATATTCCATTAAATAGTTTTCCTAAAAAAATTACTAAAAAATAAAAATAAGATAAATTTCATAAAATTACTATGGCAGAGGGAACATCTTTTAATGTTGTACACATTAAAAAAAATTCTTTTTACGTTTTATAAAGATAGTAGAAAGTTAAATTTTTAGAAAAAATTAGTAATAATAAATTAATAAATTAAAATTAAAATTATAACATTATTTTTTTATAAATCATTTAAATAATAAAAATTAATTTTGTAAAAAAATTTGAAAAATATTTACATAGAAGAAAAATATATCTAATTAAAAGTGAAATAAAATCATTTTTTTCTTTTTAAAAATTAATTGATTTATTAAAGTTACAAAGGTATAAAGAACTAGAAGAAAATATAGAAACACCATAATTATCCATCATATAAGAATAATAGATGGAATTTTTGAAAACCATTTTATCATATTCCTTCGATGAAGATAAAAGAAATCCCAAAAAAATTGAGATTTTAAAATAAATTATTAAATATTTGGTAACTATATAACCATTACCCCTTGAAAGAATAAAATTTAATAGAAATATTAATCCTCATTAATAAATATATATACATATTAAATACATCACAAGGGTATTATATACACCACTTGAAATTAAATAAGTATATATTACTTTATAAGTATCAATGGAGTGGAAATTGAAACGAAATCTCTTACCTCGTGCATATCTTTAGTTGAACAATATTTAACTCTATATTTATTGGTTTTAAAAATATAATTATATTTTAAAAAATTAATATTGAAAATTTTAATATCATATATGATTTTATTATATAATCTTGTAACCTGAAGGCAAATAACATTTCATTATTACCATTGATTTGAGTGTTAACTAATTTATTTTTGTATGCATGTTTTGTCCTGGAAGTTAGTATTCTTTTTAATATAATGTATTTAAATAATCCATATATATATATTAATGTTATAGATATCATATTTTTCATTATATATATATTTTTAATCATTATAAAAACTTCATCATGGAAAATGAATCATATCTCTTTGTGGAGATGGTATGTCGTGCGTAGCAAGAATGAATTTATAATTACCTTAATGGGTGATTGGATAAGAAATTTTATGATGTATTAAAATTTTAAAATGAATATTATCTCATAATTATTATATATATTCATTTGTTCCAATATTATGTATATTCTGTTGATTCGGTGTTGGAAAACAAATTACAGCGATTCATGAGGCACCAGTATTCCGTACACATGAGGGATGGTTTTGTTTTCCATTTGATGTATAATGAGATAGATAAATATTGTTCCATCAGTATAATAACATATATGTATATTTTATATAATTATATTATTATGTTTTATGTTTTAAGACACAATTTAAAGTGGTAAAAAAGAAGAAAAAATTAAAGAGCTTGTTGAAGACAATTACCTTCGCTTAGAAGAGCCTCCTTTGGATATCTTATTATGGGCCCTTGTGTTGGTTTTTTGGAAATAATAGTAACTATAAAATGTGTATACAGATTTTTATGACATGTTTTGGTAGTTTTAGGTCATGATAAATGGCCGTATAGGTGGGATGAAATGATGGGAGTGGTTCCCTTTTATAATTAGGTGAGTGTTACACTAGTAATTTTTTATTGTTTCTTAATAATGTTATGACACATTCTTAAAAATAGGGAAAAATTGAATCATATTATGAAGGGAAAATTATAAGATAAAAATAAAAGCAACCAATGGTGTTTTATCAAGTTTTTAGGTCATTTTAATCCTTATATTTATACATTAACCCCAGGTAAACCTATTCTCGCATTAACCGTGGTATTTTATTATTACACCTTTTACTATTAATTATGACAAAAAATTAAGTCAAAATTATTACCTATTATTAATTATATGGATTTAAAATATCTAATAAATTTTATTAAATTCAATTCATATAAGTGGCATAATGTAATTTAAAAATAGACCAATAAATAATGTCCAAAAATAGTTTTTCGACAAATTCATTTTTTCAGAATAAGTTGATATTTTATTAACTATATGAACAATAATAATCATTAAATGGATTTAAAAATCATATATTTAGAAATAAAATATTTTTCATTAATTTAAATAACTCTTCATTACAAATTATTTTCATTAATTAATATGGTAATAAATTATGCCTTTAAAAAACAATTTTTCAAAAAATATCCCTATACCACAAAATGTTCTTATATTTATCTCTATAAAATATATAGTCAATAAATTTTTATTTTGAAAAATTATAATAATAAATTATAAATAAAAGGTGGAATATTATACTATAATATTTTTAATTATTTATAAAATCTTATTTATGAGAGAAATTTTCAAAAAATCATTCCAGTCATATTTTGACCTAGAAATTTTAAAATCAATGTTAATCCAATTAAATTAAATTTTTTGTTCAATGAAATATTAAAATTTTAATTGTACTATAGTTTTATTAAAATATATTGTTAACTTTCTATATTTGAGCCTTGACTATTACAGAATAAGGGTAATGGATTATGTTAGAATTAAGAGAAAACTCTTAGAGGTTTTAATAATAATATATCACTATTAAATGTAGAGGGAGGTATTGGAAAGGAATATAAATGTTTCCATTTGGTCATGTGTGTGTTTTGGTGTCTAAATTTACAAAAATAACTAAAAGGGTGTCAAAAATATATGGAGATCCCATGTCAAGTATTAATGTTATATAAATCAATTCCTTTAAATTTGGAGGGTATATGATTAAAATTATTTATTAATAAATTGTTTTAAATATTTATAAGAGTTCAAAATTGAGGACAAATTAATGAAGCTTTAATTTTTTAAAATTTTAGTGAAAATATTTTCTATTTTATGTATAAAAATTCAATGTATTTCTTCAAGCATGATGGAATTCAAAATTACAAACTTGAACATGTATTTTCATGTCATTTTTATCTTTTTTGATAAAAATAATTTAGTTATAAAAGAATGATTATTTTGAAAAAATGTGATTTTATTTTTAAACACATGGTTAATAATTATATCGATTCTATGACACAATTTAAGAATAATGTATTAAATGAGTGTAATCGAATATAAATTTTTTTTATCTAATTTATATTTTAAAAAATAAGGGAAAGAGTTATCATCAACCAATGGGGTTATATTTAAAAAAATAATTATTTCATTTTCAGGGATATTATTATAGATATGTAATGGTTCTATATGATATAAGGTTATAAATAATTAAAATATTTCCATAATGGATATACATTTTATATTTTACATAAAATATTTTTTATTGAAAAATGTTTATAGAATATATAATTAATATGAGTCTAGTGAGAGTCTACTTGAAATTCAAAAATATTAAAATGTAATAAATAAATAATTATGGTAGTTTGATTTGATGTAAAATCTAATTTACATCCTAAAAGTAATAAGTATATATTGGAAAAGAAAATAATTTATTTATAAAAAAGTTACATTTAAATATATAACCCAAAGATATCAATGAAAATATTCAATTTAATAGAAAAGTATCAATATGGTGATAGTATAAATAATAAAAGATTTGTATGTTTTTAAGATCAACTAAACTCATTAATATTGTGACAATAAATGTTCTAAATAAAATACATTTTAATATAATACTTTAGTTTTTAACATACTATTTATGAATCCAAAGTCATGGTATTATTGAAACAATTTTTTTTATAGTTGCTAAGTCAAAAAATTATTTCAGTGGGAGGATTTATCATAAAATCACATGAAGATGTGAAAAGTATTGTACATGATGTAACATATTTGAAAAAAGAATATGATGTAGAAAAATTTATTTCATTAAGGTTATAAGTATTATAAATGATGGGATCATATCTTATGTATATGATTTTGTTATTGTTTTCATAAAATATTTTTAATATTGTACAAATGTACCAAGTTTTACAAAGGAATTTATGCTTTATCATTATTCTATTGTTGATGATAATTTTAAGAACAAAAAATTATAATTATCCCTATGAATTATGAATTTTTATTTAACATAGTGGACGAACATTATGTAAAGTATTGAATTAGGATGATATATTAAGATCATTGCGATTAGGCGCTCATACATAGATTAAAAAAGTTAGCTTATGGGGAACAAAAAAATATTTCCATTTCATATAACTCAATTGAGTGTACTACTTAGAGATTTATAAAGTGTCCTTAGTATACTTTGGGTACATGTTTCATTTTAATCTCCATTACCTGATGCCATATAATAACTCTTCCAAGAATCATCTTATGTTATTGTAATGTTCATTGGAAATCTCTAAATGCTATATCCATTTTATAATTTAGTGAAGACTAGAACCATAGTTATGCAGACCAATTTATAGAAGTCATTACCCTTTTCATTTTTTAACCAACACACCAACATCTAAAAATAAATTTCAACATTACAACACCAATATATGAAGACATCAATGGTCAAAACATGCATGATATATTATAAAACTAGAAAAATTAAACAACCAAGTTCATTAAAATAAATCATTTCCCATAAATCACCATATTCCCAAAATAATATAATATATATATATATATATATGAAGAATATTCCTACTATAGCTACCAACACTTACTTTAAAATATCTAGACAATGAACCACCACCAATATAGTCTTGTAAATATAAAAAATGAAATTTATATTCAAGGGTGAGTATACACTATACTAAGTAGTTTTCTCCTCAATCACTCTAATGTATCAATATGGATGACGCATAGTAATGACACTATAACAAAAATAGAATCACATATGAATTTAAGTCATCTTAAATGAAATCCCATTATCTCCCAAGATTAAACACAATCATGAGCCCCTAAAAGATATTTAAATATAATATAATTTAATATATATATATAACACTTTATAATAACGATCCACTATAACATGTTTCCCCCCAAATTAATCTCTATATGAAATACAACATTGTTAAGGGAATATAACATCCATATACATTTAAAGAATAACACATCTATGAAAGCAATATAATAACTTTTATATGAAATAAGATATGTTAGTAGGTGGCCATTAAATAAATAATAGATATTAAGATTATATTATAATCAAATAAAACATGGATATTGGATCACGTATAATTCAACTCAAGTGGTGGTGGTTTAATGAATAGAAAAAAACACCTGATACATAAACAATAAAATTTAAAAAAATATACTCAACAAACCATAACTTAGTTAATTATAATTAAATGTAAATACAAACCCAACAATTCCTCTACACATTTTTATATTCATCTTATTACATTCATCACAAAATTTCAATTAATTTCTATATTTCTGTAATGAGGATTCAATAATAAGTTGTTAGATCAATTTCGATATTATAGGAATATAAATATTTCAATAAAATTTTAAGTATCTACCAAAAAATATTCTTAATAAGTCATTATATTTCTAAGTTATAGTAATCAAATCATTCTATATAATAATAGTTTTAATCCTTCCACTGACAAATTTTCCATTTATCACCTTCAGAATAAAATATCTGAATAATTTTCTATAATTAATCGTTTCCTATGGAATACTATATTTACTTTACCTCATTTGAATATCAAACCTAATTTACCTCTTAAAAATATTGCATCTGATTAAAAAAATTTGTATTATTAAATATAACTCACACCATTATATCAACAACCATTTTATCTTTATCATAATAATTAATGAAATTTTAATTTATGGAAAAGAAATAAAAAATTTAGTAACATTCCCCCAAAAAATAATATGACCCTTTATCATAATTTAATATCCTTACTAATATATCCACCCATAAGAACTAAATAAAGTTAAATCCATAGAAAAATATAAAGAATAATATTATAAAATTTCCATCCTCAATTCATCATTTGAAATTTTCATTATCAAAATCATGATTCGTTGCCTTGGATTTCCTTTCCCACAGAATGAAAATTATAGAAATAATCCTAAAAAATATATAATTAAATGTTCCAAATAAATATGTAATATCACATATTCATATATATAATTAAAAAACATATATTTCCTAGAGTGTGAGGAGTGATATAATGTGGGATTTGATATATATTTTGTCTTAAAAACAATTATGATTTGAGCATCCAACATCAATGATTTATTATTACTTTAAATAAGGAATCACATATAGTAGTACAAACCTATACACAATGATTTCTGTGTGGGACGGGTCCAAGATGCAGATTCAGGCTTCAGAGGATCTCTGAGAACGTCTTTTGGCTTTCAACGGAGCTTGGAGGTGGGGTTTAACTTGGTGTTATTCCTTGGTATCACCTAAATTAGTAGTGACTTCTTTGGTTGGGGCCATGACAGGATGGTTTGGGATGTTTTCTACGCTTCGGCGGACGGTTCTCAGGATTTAGGGTTTTTACCCATGTGTTCTCTGTATCTTTTGTGGTGTCCTCAGCGTAGTAGTGGCGTTGGAGTGGGATTCGATGTGGCTTGCTGTTAAAGGGTTATTGTCGTTGTAGATCGGGCTTCGGTGGATCTTGATGTGTGGTGACGCTTTACTGCGGTGTGGTGATGTGTTGGCGGCAGAGACTTTGGACTAGTTTATTTTTTCTTGTCTTTTTTGCATAAGATTTCGATTTGGATCAGACTCTGGTTTTGTAATGGGTTTTGTCTAACTGGGCTCTCGAGCCACTGTATTTTAAGTCCTTGCGCCAAACCAACGGGTTTGCTATGGGATTTTGGGTTCCCCCTTTTCCCTTAAAAGGGGTTTTATTTTATTTTCTTTTTAATAAAGGGGTTCGCCCCCAACTTTCTTAGTTAATTAGTTACTAAAACCCATAACTTTCTCATCGAATGAAAATTTTTCTATTATACCAATATTTTATAATATAATTAAAATTCTTTATCATATCCCACAAAAAATATTTACACATGTTATCCTTATACATATATCATATTTATTAATCAGCTTCATTACCTAGGGAAATAAAAAACATTTGCTAGGTTGAGATTAGTTTTTTTAGGGAATTATTTATAGTAGAAGTTTTTATGAATACAGAATGAAGAAAAAAATAGGGACAAGTAAATTATCAATAAAAATTTTATTTAATAGATAACTTCATCATTAAATTTATCCCTAGATTATAAAAATTTAATAATCAACATGGAAGATAATAACTAATTTCTTCATGATGTAATGTTTAATGTTAAACATTTACATCATCCTATCAAGGCCTCGACCAATAATATTTCAATTATTGGTTAGTAAATTCAAAAAATACACATATAATACCTAAGGTATTCCAAAATTATTATTTCATGAGTTATATCAATGCATTGAGGGTCAATACAATTCTATTCCCCACCAATCACTAACATATTCTAAATATATTCGTCATATATTTAGTTAATAATAAAATTCATCATAAATATACCTTAACATTTTAAAAATATTTATATTGAATCTGGTAATATGAAATATAAAAATTTCCCTATAACATATCAGTCTGAATTATAACTGAATAATCAACTAAATATAATTAACAAGTATACAAATTTTCAATATTTTCCTTAGTCAATAAATGAGCTATCTTTTTTATCAAACACTCAAAAATTATATATATAAAAAATAGGTTTATAACCCCATTAATATTAATGGGGCTATGAATAATTCAATATAATAAATGATATATAATACATCCCAAATGATAAATAATATGGACATTAAGGAGAAAGATAATGTAAAAAGAGTGCTAGAGAGTGATAAATAATATTTCTTATGAAAAAATAAGGTATAAATCATAAATTGTAAAGTGTATTATAGAATATTATAAATTCATAATAAATAAAGTCATTAAATTAAAATAAATTACTTTGATAATTTTATAGGCATATTAAAGTGAAACATTATAAATAATTTTCTTACATTTTTAATAATGTTTCATATAATCAAGATATATGCCGCTTCTAAAACACATTCCAAGTGGTCTGAAAGATACTTTTAATATATTATTTTTAAAATAACTAAGAAAATGGGATAATGATAATACACTATTCTTAATTAAGTATATGTATATTGGAAGATAAAACTATACCTAAATAAAAATAAAATCCCTTTTTCTTATATTTTGATAAAATAATTTCAATTTATTTTCATAAACTTTTAAAAATGAGAAAATCATACAATAATGGAATTATTATTTTCATTGAAAATAAATTGAAAATTGTAAATCAATATTGATAAAGAATAATTTCAATGAAGGTGGGAAATTATGGTCCAACATTAAATTTGAAAATAAATTTTTATTTTCAAAATTTTGTAAAGAGATTCAAAAATGTCTTGTATGGAAGATGATAAAATGATTCCTTTAGAACTGTTAAATAGAAAATCAAAGTTAATATAACTTGAGCTTATGAAATAATTAATGTATTAAAAATAAATTGGTTGATACAAAGTAAATAATATGCATTTAGATAAAAATGTTTCCTTACTAAAAAGAAGAAATATGTTCGGCCTTTATTATAAAAATAATTTCATTAGTTCTGAGTACAAAAGGGATGAAAATGTAAATAGAATATAGAAACCCAAAAAATAATGATATCTAAAGAAAATAGAATGGTTTTACTATATAAATAACCTAAAATACCTGAAATTGAAATCATAATATAAATATCAAAATAAAAAGTGATAGTGTAAAATAAACCCTCATGACATTGGTAACTTCGGAATAAAAAACATCAAAAGTTATAAAATGATATAATTTTATAAATCCCATTAATTACATTAATAAATATTTAAAAATATATTATTTTGGTATTAATTAAATCACAAAAAATAAAAAATTGTGTTAAATTTGATTCATGTCTCAAGGAATCAATATTAAGACCATGAAACACTTACAAGTTATATAAAACTTAAATAAAATCCTCTAAAAAGATGGAACATGAAATTGAAATTTAATTAAAATGATTAAAAAGTGGATCAAGATATAATATTTTAAAGTGTTAGTATATATAAAAAATAATTTAAATAGGTGAATAATTAAAAACATGTCTCCAGAAAGGAATATTGAGTTGAGAAACCCTTACCTTGGAGTCCTGCTTGGTCAGATTCATTCTAGCATACTATATAATAAATATATAATTATTAATAATCCATATAAATTAATATTTATATATTTAATTTATTCATAACTTTATTTTACTCATTTACTCATAATCTTTATTTAAAATTAATTATTTAGGTTTTAGATTTGATTTTTATGTACGTTTTCATATAGTGGTTATGGTCCTTGCAACTTGGTCATCATTTCACCACCTTAAGAAAATAATGTAGATAATTATTTTTTCATTCCATAAAAATTATTAATTTACAAGACATCATATTTTTTATTTATTCTATCTATATAACCATGAATGTGAGACAATTACAAAAAATGAATTACATCGCCACTTTGAGATATAAGTCTTCATGTACACATGAGAAATGTTTTCATTTTTCAATTTATGGTGGGGTAGGATAATAGAAAATATTTTATCAATAAATAATATTAATAATTTAATAAATTTCATATATTTCCATATAATACATCTATATAAACAACCATGATATCTTTTGATGAAAAATTAAAAACATCACTTCATAAAGCCGGTAGTCCAAACATATGCATGAGTGGTGTTGTCATTTTATATAAGAAGGAAATTTGATAGAGAATGGGTGTAACATTAACATAAAAATAGTATATTAAATATATATTTTTATTTTATGATGGTTATGGAATATTTTATGGACTATTAAGAAGAAATAAATTTCTAACTGCTCGGCAAGAAAATATACCTCTTCCTTAGATAATATCCATTGAAAACACTGTAATGATTCTTGTATGGTTCTTTTAGGAATAAAATAATATATAAGTCCTATATAAGAGTGTGGGTAATGTATTTACATCAATATATGTTGATCTGAGAGGGTTATATTATGGTGTATAAGTAAGGATATGGGGTTTTGTTTTATAAGTGAGGGTATTTGCACTAGTGTAAATACCCTTAAATATAAAATAATATAAGCACATTTTTTCAAAACAAAAGTGGAAACAATTAATAAATATTCAATTATGGTGTATGATAATATCTAAATAAACTAATATAACCAAATTTAGACCATTTTTGGGGATATTTAAAGCATTATATCATTGTATGACTTACCTCATTAACACTTTTAACCCTAACCATGGGAATTTTTTTTACCATCACAACCATTCATTGTGACTAAAAATTAAATTGATATTTTTTAATAATTTTATTATGTTGATTTAAAATATATAATCCATTTTAAAATATTAAATTTTAGAGGTGTCTAAAATTAATTTTAATATAATTATGAAAAAAGAAATGAAAAGGAGTTATTATAAAAATGCATTTTTGCATTAACGTGAATTTATACCAAAATAATTTATTGAACTGAATTCCATTAAATTTGTTTCATTATTAATAAAAATTAGATTTATTTTACATGAAAATTAATATTAAATATAATAATTCATTTTAATTACATTCTTAAATAAAGTGTCTAAAAAAATTCTTTTATTAGAATAAAATATCAATAATGATTTAAAAGCCATATATGGGATTCCAAATTCAACATAATATTTTAAAATGTTTTATTATAATATTTAATAACATATTTTTTAATATAAAAACTTTTTCATAAACTTTAAATTCATTATTATATCATTATAATGTTATAGAAGTGAAAATATTTGTAAAGATGATATTTTTCACTATACACTAAAAAACATTTTCAATAAAATATTAAAAATTCAACCTAAATTAATTTTAACAATATGAATTGAAATATTATTCTAATTTTATCATATTAAAATTAATTTTATTTTATTAATTCTTCCTTTAAAGGAAAATATAAAATATAAATAAAAACTATTTTTTATAAAAAGGAATTTTTAACATCAAGTGTTACTAATCATATTTCATATCATTTTATAATTAATTTAGTTTTATTTTATTATTTTATACATTGATGAATCATATAATTGATCAATTTATTAAAATACACCACACTTGAAAAATAGTTCTTTGAAAAATACCACTTTTAATATTGATTTATTTTAATCGTGTCACTTTAATAATTGGTGTGGTAATCATTAAATTTCATTTTTTAAAAACAATAATAGAATATAAGTGAAATAATTGTTTTCTATATTTCTATTTTCTAATGATTTATTTTAATATTTCATGAATAATTTTAATTTTGTGTTGTATATAACATAATCATACATACATAATAATTTTATATATAAGGGAATTCCATGTTGAAATATCAAGGTGTTATATTCTCTTACTGTTTAAATAATTTCATCCTTGTAGTTATACTTTGTTATTATCAAAATGAGTATATCATGACATTGTAATAAAGTCATATGTGAATTTTATCATGATAATTAATTTCTAACTTGCTACTGGGAAACCTAGTATTTCTTAATTAAATATTTCTAAAACCATGCATGTATCATTATATGATTCATAATTTCAAATGAGTTTCCAAAAGAATACCATAATAGACGAGTGGTATTTAAAAATTAAGACTCAATAGATTTATCTTCCTCTTGATTTAGTTGAGGAATTATTTTACCATAGAAATATAGAATATTATAAAATATAATTACATGATATCTTTCTATTCTATAAGAAAATTTTCAATCATTGGTTTTTTTTGAGAATTTTTACATCCATATGTTTTCTCAAATTTTAAATGATAGAAAACAATGATGAATTTTATTTCATAAAGAAAAAAATTTATCTTTTAATACATTATAAGATCCGAAAAAGGGATGGTATGTTATTATATTTGCCTCTTTAGATTTTCTAAAATGAAATATGGTTAGTATAAGTAAATACAATAAAAAATGGTATATGAATAAATCTTTATTTGAAAAAGTAATAAATAAATATCAAAATCCACAAAAATATACTTAAATCATTACATAAATAATTAATCCAAAAACTATTTACAATATTCTTATAAAAATTTCAAACCTAAAAATGAAATAGATTAAATCCCATATATATCGAAAAATTAGCTTAACCTTTTATGCCAAAAATCAATGAACCTCAATAATTATTAAATATTTTACAATTATTTATTTAAATATATGCACTTTAAAATATATAAATACATCCCAAAATATCCCAAATCTCCTTGACATTAAATTACTCTTCAATTATCAAGGTTTTTTATATTTCAAAACCTATATTACCAACATAAATTAACTCATTTAATTGATTAAAAATTACTCCAACATTGATAAGTAATAATATATTCAAATCCTTCACAACGGTTTATAGTGGTTATGTTAATTGACTAAATCATATCCCCCAAGAGTGTCAAAAAAATGTATAGTTAAGCCCACTTCGTGTGCACTAAGTGAATATTAAGTCAATACAGAACTAAATTTTTTTTCAACATATTTACCCCTTGTTTAATCTTTACCATAAACAAAATAAACTTATTTATTTCTAGATAGGTATGTTATTGATAAGAAAACAAACACTCGTTACTAATATTTTACCATTTTTCTATATTTAGATATATCCACCTTTATTTTACTAATATTTTATCACCCAAATCCAAAAACAACATAAAATCCATTATCCATTAATATTACCTCAACAATAAATCACATACCAACCCAAAGGGTTACCTTATACCTCAATAATCACCTTTAGTCTCGTGAATCACCTTGAAATCAAGTCACATAAGACATAAAAAAGTAATCGATTCATTTTATCTTATGATCAACCATAATTTTATTAACCCATTATGGTGTCCAAAATCCTTAAATTATCCACATCTAATAGCATAATAAACTCAAAATTTATCTACTGACTAATATAATACAAAATGTAGTATAAAAGACCTATACTCCTAGATCTAGTACTAAAATAATAGACTTTAAGAACTATCTTGATTCCAATTGATGAGACTAAATTTAAATTATTCATAATATAAATAAATTATAGAGTCACTAGAATACCCATGACCTTGTTAGGCTTATATATTTATAGAAATAGGAAAAAATTTCCTAACAAAACACTTAACTTTATCACCGAATAGATATTTTCCCCATTATATTCTAAAATTTTTATTCCATAAAGAGGCATCAAAATGTCTGAGAAAAAAATCTCCAAAAATTATATCCTTATAGATATATCATATGTATTACTATTATTCATGACCATGGGAAATGAAAAACATAAGAAAGGGTGAGCTCAGATTCATGGTAATGGGTTGTGTACAATGGAATCAATCATGAATACAAAAGACTTAAAAAAATTATAGAGTGAATAATAAATATATATTCCATTTAATCAAAGAATTTATCATGATAAACATAATGTATACTATAAATTTAGTATTAAAATATAAAATAATAACTTATTTCTCAATGATGTAATGTATAATGCTTGATATTTAAATCTTACCGTAAATTTCTCAGCTAAGACTTTATCTATAATTGGGTAAAAAATACACCAAATACAAATATAATACTTAATTCATGCGTCAATAATTGTCTCCTGAGATCAATAGATTCATTGAGGGGTATCAAATTTTGGGACCCACCCATCACTTACATATTTCTAATGTATTTCACACATGGATAATAAATAATACAATCATCAATATTCCTTAACATTTAGTAAATGTCTATATTGAATAATGTAATATGAAATATATGAAAAATTACATAATATAATGAACATGTATTAAAATTTAATAATCATTAGCGTATAACTATTAAGTATACAAATTGTCAATATTTTACTCTGTCAATAAATGAGTTGTCTTTCTTAATTAAAACCTCTAATAGGATTTATGAAAAATATGGTGCTTATACCATATAGTGTAATGGATATTTTTTAATTAAACACTATAAATGATTCAAAATATGTCTATAATAATAAAGAACTTGGAGATGAAGGATAAAAAATGTCAAAATATAAATTTAGAGTAATATAGAATATAACAATAAGGAACTAAGAATATTTCTTGTGAAGAAATAAAATTATAAACCATAAATCATTAATGGATGAAGTGTTACAGCAAAAAAATTATAAGTGATGGTTTTAAAGAAAATTCTTTTTAGAATTACAGAGAAAAATGGAAGAAAAACATTAAAAATAATTTTCTTAAAAATTTTATAATTTTTCATCAAAATAAGGTTTTAAATCACTTCTAAGAAACTTTTCAAAAGGATTCAAATAGAAATTTAAAAAAAAATATTTTTAAAAATTATAAAAAAATATAGAAAATATTTTATGCTTATGTAAGTACATTTAGAGTAAAAAAATTAATATATAAATAAATAAAATGAACACCCTTTGGTCAAATAACTTGAGAAATTAATATCTGATTCCTTTTGGTAACATTTAAAAACTAAATATTAGAATAATAATGGGATTTGTGTTAATATTGAAACCCCATGGAATAAAGTAAAGTAATCTTAACAATGAATAACATCTTTGATAGTCTGAAATTCTTTTCAAGTGGTAAAATTTAAAAGATAACATTATTTTCACACTTTTAAAAAGATAGTAAAAAAATCACTTGTATTGAAATAAATGAAAATATTAAATTATAAATTTTAAATATAAATTTAATGATAATAGAATTTGATCTTATGAAATCATTTAATTATATAAAAACATTATTGAAAAAAATAAATAACATGGATATAAAGGACATATATTTTTGTCCAAAAAAGGAAAAATAAGGTCGATTTTTATTATAAACATTCCTTAGGTGGTTTTCTGTGATGTATAGAGGAAACAGGGAATGAATAGTTTTAAATTAAAAAAACAAGTGTAAAATAAAATATAAGCCTTTTGATAGAGAAATAACATACAATTTCCCTAGTAGAAATTGAAATATAAATAATCCATATAGAATGTGATATTGTAAAATAAACATGTGAAACTTTCTTAACACTAAAATAAAAAATAAATAAGAAGTTATTAAATGATATGGTTACATAAATACCATGAATTAAATGAAATAAATTTCAAAAATATATCTATAGGTTAGTTGGTACACCATATAAAATAAAACACGATGCGTATTATGGAACATGTCTTGTGGTATAAAAAATAAGACCAAGAAATGGGATATTAATTACCGTGAAATAATATTTAAAATGGGTAGTATATACACCATATAATGTAAATAGGTGTGTAACTCGAAACATGTCTCAAATAATGAAGTTTGAGATGAGAAAATCATACCATCGATTCATGCATGGTCAGATTCAATCCAACCTCCAATATAATAATTTTATATTTATTATTTATCTATATCATATAAATATTTGTATCTATATTTATTTATATAATTTATTCATAACATTATTTTACCCATTTACTCATAATTATTTGTATAAGTATTAACTGTTATGTTTCTTATGCATGTTTTGATTTGACGATCCTCATCCTTGAACCTTGATCATGGTCTCATCACCTCTAGATATTTAATCATGTAATATATATGATATTTATAAATTAAATATACTTTAAAAATCATCTATTCAATAAGTTCATGAAAAATGAAATACGTCGTTCATGGAGGTGGTTGTCTGCACATACGCATGAGTGATGTTTTCATTTTTCACCCGATAGAAGAAACGAAGGTAGATAATTATTTATCATTAAATAAACTTAATTATATAATAAATATAAAATTTATTCATAATATAAACCTATATAAACATAAATTTATGTTCATTATGAAATAATAATTACATCGCTCTGTGGATGTTGTAGTCTGTATATACTCGTGTACAACATTTCCATTTTTCAACATACAAGAGAAAAGGAATTTATATAAGATTTTATTATTATATATTTATAATTATGTCATAAATATCATATATATTTATTTATTCCATCGACATAACCATCCATGAGAGCCAATGATGAAAAATTAAATACATCAGTTCATGGAGTTGGTGGTCCAAACATACACATGAGCAACATTTTTATTTTCAATTAAATAAAAAAGAGATAGAAAATTGTTGTATCATTAACTCTAAAAATTTCCAGTATACTAATTATATTGGTTTCATTATTTTAAGATAGTGATATATGATTTTGATGAGGTATAATAATAAATAAATAAAACAATCTTCGTAAGAATATATACCTCTTCTTTGGATAATCTCCTTTGAAAAACACCTTATGGATTATTAGATGATTATATTGGGAATAAAAGAAACTATGAGTAATGAATAAGGGTTTTGGGAATGTATTTTAGTATCTATTTGACTAGATGAGGTGGATGTTGGTGTGTTTAGCAGTTATGAGTAGAGGTGCCCTGATATAGGTGATGGTAGTGGCACACTTGTAAGTACCCTTAACTTCAAAATAATATAAATTTTTTTCATTAAAATATAAAAAAAATAGAAAAAGTTTTAAATATATATTAATATTAGTTCTAACTCCACTCAACCAATCAAATTTATAAAAAAATAGTTATATTTAAAGCCTAATGCCTTAGTTTAACCCCCTCGTAAACCTTTTTATCCATTATTGTGGTGAAAAAATTTTAACCAAGGTTACAATTAGTTTTGACTAAAAATATTACAATGATTATAAAATAATATAAATATTTTTATTCCAAATATTTAATCTATATTACATGATTCAATTATCATAGGTATTAAAAATTAATTTTAATGTAAATATGAAAAATACTCTGAAAAACTATTTATATAATATGTATTTTTATGAAAAAAAATTAATTTTTACCAATAAAATATATAGAATTGATTCTCATCACATTAATTGGATTTTTAATAAAAAAATTCATTATTATTTTAATTTTAAACCAATCTAAAATAGAATGTAACCATGTTATTAGTAAAAAATAAAAAGACTCATATTTTTTTCTTTAATTAGAATAAAACATCATTTGGGATTTACAATTCCATACATGGGTTTCTAATTCAACATAATATTTTATTTTTTAATTTCAATAAATAAACATATATATAGTCTAGAATAAATTCCTCATAAACATTAATGTCAATCTTATATCATGATGGTGTTGAAATTTCATACATGTTCTTGATGTAAGATATGTTTAAATTTTATAAAATTATCCAATGTCATTTATTTATTCTATATTTTTGGTGTTAATGATGTTAGGTTTTAGTAAAAGGGGTTTGAGTTTTTAAGGCGGAATAGTTGTGTTGAGATATGGATAAATGATGGATGTAAGCTAACACCAAATCCCTAGTGGGGTTCTTATAGTTTTGTAGTATATTACAAACCATTCTAGCCCTCTGTTGGTTCTATTAGAACTAAGGTTGTTCTTCTTAGAACACCGACCAACCGATGGTGCCACCAACAAACCCGTGAGGCACAATGACTCACTAGAATAGCTTGGTGGGAGTTCATTAAATTCTCCCCTTTACTATTAGTTCCCACTTGTTTCTCCCTTTTTTTACACTTTTTTAACCCCCTAAAACCCTATTTTTTAATTTTGACCTCCTCCCTTCATTATAGAACTCTCCCATTAATCACTCTTCGGTTCTTCGTGGTTTTACTAATCTGACGATGGTAAAATGGTGAGTTTCCTCTATATTTTCATCAAATTCGTCTTATTCAGGGATATATGTGCATAAATCTATGATGGATACATGTTTTCCATGAGGATAAAATGATGAATTTTTCATTTCATTATAGATTACTAATTAATCTATCGATTTAATGACATATCATGACAGAAATGAGATCTACCATCGATTACAAATGATTTAAAAGTATTATTTTTTAATCATATTCCTTGAACACCTTGTGATTATAAATTATTTATAGAAGCTTAATTTATTTATGATCCCTTGGTATATTGGTGGAGTATTTGATGTTTCAAAGATAACCCGTCATGATTGGAGCTATAAAAAATCTAAATGGTAGATGTTTCCAGATAATTCATCTTAAATCGATTATCTTGAGACTCTGTCCTTATAAAATATATCTTCCTTTGATGGATTCATGCCAGATTGATGTTTTTTAGGTAAACCCACATTTATATTTTATAATTGCTGAGTAATTAAAAATCCTTTCTTGAATTTAATATGGGTCCAATGAATTGATGGCCTCTCCTTCAACATACCATAGAATTGGTTCCATTGACATAATCTATAAGGTATGGGATTCTAGTACCAATTTTTTGAAATGGGATATTATTGGGTTTAATTAATAAATATCTTCTTAATGAACCATAATATGAGTTACGCATCCTTAATTTTTTATATAGTTCTTCATATGTTCACGAAATGATTCAGTCTTTAATCCTTGATGAACCTTGGAGTGCATCGTCAACAACCTTGAGTTAAAATGTTCCTTATCTTTTTGTGATCTTGTATACACACATTGTAATGGTATTCTTATTTAATTAGATCAATTTTATATCATTATTAAATGTGATTTCATGTGGGCGTGTGTGCCCCATGTGACCCATTTAGGATTTTTTATTTCAAGAGTTTACTTTGGTATCTTTTTTCCTTCTTAGATGGTGATCAAATGTTTATGTATCTTAGTAGAAATTATCATGCTTCCATATTATTATTTTCTTTGGTTCTCTAACATGTTACGTGTATAAGTATTCCTTAGAGGTATTATTCTTGGTTCTCCAAATAGGTTGAATATCATGATATAGATTTCCCTTAACAGGGTAGTGCACACAACTGGAGACGATGGTGGTAATGTACATGGACACGAGGTGGGGGAAAGCCAATTCCCTTAGATGTCATATAGTATAAAACCTCGAGGCCTAGTGGATTCCATGTAGTATGTTCACTCGATTCGTAGTGTAGGGTGAGTATCACAATCACTTCATTCCTAGTGGATGTCGAGTAGCAAGTTCACTTGATGCCTAATAGATGTCGAGTAATACGTTCACATGATTACTTGAGAATATTATGTTACATTATCACCATCCTTGTGACTAATTCTTGATCAGTTTTGAAATCTAGACGGTCCTACCATCATAGATTTGAATAAGGTTTGAATAAGGATCAGGGTGAATTTCTTAGCACATGAATGATAGAAATATGATTTTTATGAATTTTAGTACATACATTTTTATCATGGAAAAAACCTATTATACATGTGTGCACTCGTTAAGGGTGCATCAGTGGTGTTATACTTTTTTTATTACCCAAACCCAACATGTACATATTAATGCACATTAAGACTTCATATATATAGATTTAGGTAAGGGAAATTGACCCATAGTGAATGCTTGAGATAAGGACCATGTAGGTCGTAGTAGTACTGGGATGTACTCGAGAGGATTCCATAGAGTTTATTTATTTACCTAAAAACACTTTATACTTTGGTTTTTCATTCCATGTTGGGGGTATGGTTATTTATTTATATGAATTTTTTTCTATCTATTATTATCTTTATAAACAAAGTCTTCTTCATGTACTCTAATTATTATTTTTTAATTATATTTTTTATGTATTGTTATGAAATTGAGGGTATAGCATCCCAATTGATGGTGTTCAATACCTCACTTCTAATTTGTAGACTTTTTAATATGGATAGGCATGCATTATTTTCTCTGTATCTCTAGCTCATACCTGGTGGTTCATGTCAATTCATCATAGATATTATAAATGTGACAAAATTTTTAAATATGATATTTTCCCAATTCACCAAAAAATAAGCCTTTTCAGAAAAATTCCAAAAAAATAACCATAACAAATATTTGGAATTATAAATTAAAAAATGAAGTGTTTTTAATCAAATCAACATTATAAAATTTTAAAAATTATCTTTTAAATGAAAATATTATATATAAATAGAACTATATTTTATAGAAAAATGATTTTTTTTAAAACATCAAGTGTTGGTGATATTATTTCATATCAATTTATAATTAATTAAATATAGATTTATTAGTAAATACATTAAATCCTTTTAAAAGTGATCAATTTATTAATATACACCAGAATTGGAAAAAAATTATTTAAAAAACACCTCTTAAATATTGAATGATTTTAATCCTATCAATTTAGTTATTTATTTTTCTAATCATTAAATTTCATGTTACAAAAATAAAATCATACATTATATGTATTTTAAATGACTACTATATTTATGTCTACAAAAGTGTTATAATAATATTTCATAAAGGATTATATTTAGGTTTGATGTGTAACATAAGCTATCATGCATACTAGTTTTATTTAATGGAGAATTAGATATTTAAATATCATGGTGTTACATCAAAAATCTTATTAAGGAAGAATAAATTATCATAAGGGTGTTTAGGTTTGATTATGGGAGTTAAATAAAGTTTTTCATGTGGGAAATTTTCAAATAATGTAACTTAATATCACATATATAGTTTTTATTCATAGTATCCATAACTGTGTAGATAATATTATAACCTTAACTTCCAAAAAAACCTAAAATGAATATAAGCAACCCAAGGTTTCTATAATCATTCACCTAATCATGTAACTGACAGTACATCGAAACCAAGAATTCATGAGTGAAATGAATAGTTTCCCAATCCATTAAACCATAGTAAAACATCTCCCAACATCAATTAGTAATCCCAACAAATCCAAAAATGGAACCCCTATGGTAAACACCTCATCCTAAATCAAATTTTATAGAAAAAAATATCTTTTAATATAATATATAATTTACCATTCAACGCATATAGTTCCCTTAGTTAATGGAATATCCTTTAAATCATAAAGTATTAAATACAAATTTATAATCTATAAATCAGATATCCATCAAAACATTTTAATCTTAAAAAAATTGTATTATATAACATTACATGTTGATAAAGTAATCATTCAAAATTCAATCCATCGAAATAAATACTTCTAAGAAATTCTTTCTTCTTAAAAATATCAACCATATATTCTCAATATAAAATTTAATAATTACAATAATAATTTCCCTAAATTCATCATATAAATTCATGGAATATGGTTTAAAATAACTCTTGCCATAGAAATTTTATCTTTGAATCATGTTCCCATGGGCTCTCCTCTATCCCACCATGCCTACATAGAACCCATACAAATAGTATTACTCTTCCACATAATAATTTTTCTAAAAGTTCTCTAATTTCTCCTAATCACTCAAAAACATCACATCATCCTCAATAACATAATCTTTAGAATCAATCACATAACAATACTCATGAAAGTGCTTATGAATTAGTGACACATAGAAAACATAATGAATTAGCTTCAACCTAGGAGTGGGGATTAACTAATAAACCACTTCGCTAACAAATTATGAAAATTTTAAATGTTCAATGAACCTTATATAAAGTATATTACCTCATCTAAATCCGTGCTACTAATAACGAGTTAAAAATTTAAAATAATTATTACTAATACCAAACTCTAATTTTCTCTTCCTATAACTCGCATATCTTTTTGGCTATGTTTGTAAAAAAATTATCTCTACTTGATTCCTATGTACATATTTTTTATATCAAGTACCAAATATAAACCAATGATAATTGATTCACCAATACTATTAAAATACAAATGTGATCGACATAGTTATCCTTACAATACCTCTAATGACTCTATATAAAAATGAGTGATAAATTTTTTTATAGGAAAACTGAACCAATGGTAAACTATTAGCCTAAGATGCACAATAATATAAAATGTAGGATCTTAATATATCTTCAAAAAATTTAAATTATCTTCATGATATCACTATTATTCTGAGGGTTTAATTTTGTGATAAGACACATCTAGGTTCCAAAAACACATTACAATCCTCTTTATTTCTATACTATAAGCCAATGATCATGGTCAAAAATATTCATCCTAAAAAACACTATAAAGGTTCACTACCTTCACCAAGTATGTCTTGTTAAACTACACAATGATCTAGATTATCTATTTTATAATAATTCAGAGGGATTTATTAATATATTAATAGGAAACATGAAAAAATAATGTTCTCTTAGTGTATGGGGAAATAATATAACAAATTATATAGATTTATCCTCCTCCTTAAACTATAGAAACAGTCCAGGGTTTTAAAAAAAATTTATAAACTTGAGGTTCAACTTTAACTTACTACCATACAAGACACTTTGAAATAAACCATCCCATAAATTTATTTACCTCCATCCCCTAAAAATAATTAATCAAATAATGATACGTATTTGAAATACATGGATGTGTATCTAAATTTGATTTATAGACTTGTATAGAAGCCATTATTACATGTCAAATGACATAAATCTTTTCTTCAAATAACATTTGATGTTTCTCATCCCACATAAAATCATCAAGATAATCTTTGTTAACTAACCATATTATCCATTCCACTATTTTAGGATCTACCATCGAGGATTCTTCCACCTACTGAATCAAAGTATAATGTATCCAAATTTTATATATGAATCATCATATAAATACATCATCCTTGTCAAGATTAAATGTTTTGAATTATTCTTTAAACCTCCATTAATCACTGACATTATAAGGAATATCACTATAAGAATTCAATTTCAATGAAACATCAACCAAATTAACTTTTTCTTGATTATATATAATCTAAAAACCGTGATACTATATAAAATATACCCATATCTACTAGAATTTGTTAAAATCTCATTTTGATAATTTATAGCACACAGTCTTGTGATCTATGAAGACCAAAAATATATATCTAATAAAATAATGCATCTATAACTTTAAATATAATATTAAAACTATATTCTTAGGATCATGAGATTTTTAGTTATATTCATAATGTCATCAATTTATAGACTTATAAGATACGACTTCCCTCTCTTTAATCATCATTTATCACAATCTATAATGTAAACCATCATAATATACCTCGAAAATGTCTCCTTCGTCGATTAAATTTCAAATAGAGTCACCAACTAACCAAAATATCCATTAGAAACTAAAATTTTTACTAAAATTATAATTTCAATACAAAATCATGATATTTCATGAATATGTTTTTTAAATGAGTTATAATATGAGAAAATTTATATATAAACCTCATATAATAAACTTTTAAAACAAAAAACTACACACCTTTAACAATTGTTTAGGTACTTCCAATAAATAATTACCATGATGTTCTGTGGATGAATATATTTTTCTCATTTTGATGTAACATGATTATGGAAATTAATGCATCAAATCCAAATATTTTACATCAAAATTTTATCATACAATTGATACTGGTGAAGAATTTACCGAACTTTTATCAGTTAATTTGAAAGGTCCTTTTCAAAATCTGAATAAACTAGGATCTCATTAATAAACAACATTATAAATTTATCAAAATAAAAATAAAATCCACAATTCATCAAACCCAATAATATTTTCCAGTTCATTGATAACTCTAAAGGTCATTACAAAGATCATTAAATGACTATAACAATAAAAAAAATTACATCTTCAAAATAACCCTTCTTTTTCTCTCCTATAATGATACTAAGTAAGTTGAATTATTTATTAACTGTTACCTATCCCATACATAGAAAATCGATAGACAATACAAATATACTATAAACCTTCTTGTTCGACATAACTAATCATCCCCATCGAGACACACTCTTCTCAATGAAATCCTTCTATGGAAAATCATCAATCTAAACTTTCCACGACCCGTCCTCAGGGCCCGTGCCATGACTACCCCAAGCCCGCCTTCCATAGGCTCGGGGCCGACGACTAGTACCAAAGGAATAAATCCAATAAAAGGGAAGGAATTGCTTTTATATAAGTAAACAAACACTACAGAGTATGCAAGATGAAGTAAACACTAAGTAAACTGAGTACAAAAGTAAGTGCCCGAAAGTAAATGGGCCAGAATACAAAACCAACTGAAAGTACAGTACAAAAGTAAAGAAAGTACAATAGCAGTAAAGTAAATCAGTAACCACTGAGTCATCCTCTGGCTATCCCGCCTGAAGGGTGGGTACAGATGGTCTCCTCAGCTCCTCGGGTCCGGTCATTCGCTCTGTGTACGTCCGGCCAAGTGGTCCACCTCTAGGTACCATCCCGTTCCACAAGACTCCACCTCAATCAGTGCTGTCTGTCGTCAACATCCAACACAACGTAGTGAGGGCATAGCCCGTGCAGGGGTGAGTATACGATACTCAGTAGGGACCCAGGGACCCCCGAAAGTCACCCAAAATCCACAAAGGATAAACCACAAAGGAAAGATACAAACACAAGGTAACAACCAAATCTACTTAGGTATATGCCCATACATATACCTAAGTCATCAATTCCAGTTCGGATCCAACTCATGAGCCCAAGTATAACCCATTCCACACAGGAAACCACAACCGAGTCCACATAGGAAAGAAATTCAATCATATCGATGATAATGATTGAAAGTTATGACTCAGCTCACACAGATATACTACTCACGAAGAGGGGTGGAGATGATAGATGTAGCCTCTAAATCATCTCCTCTGCCGAACCCATGTAGGATCCAAGTACAGAAGTTGTCGCTACCAAACCCACGTAGGATCCAGGTACAGTAACCATCGCTGTCGAACCCACGTAGGATCCAAGTACAGTCGTCATCACTACTAAACCCACGAAGGATCCAAGTATAGTCATCCTCTCTACTGAGCCCACGTAAGATCCATGTACAGTCCTCATCGTCGCCGTAGTCGCAGCCAGCTCTAGGGTTCCCGCACACAGCACACTCAATTTCGGGAGGGTACGCTCCACAAGCCAAGGGTTCGATACATCAACAGTCACAAAGTCCAGAGTTGATGTATCCCAAAGTTCCGTCTCGTCAATAGGAACTCAACGCAACAGACGGCGCGTCAATCGGACGACCAATTTGAGAGATATTGGCTTTTCCGTTCTAGGGGTCCAGTTAGAAATACACTCATTTCTAACCTGGCCAATATCCAAATTCATCCGAAACTCACTTAGAGTATCGCAAAAGGACTGTCACATCGAAAGAGTCACAGTACCGCAGACAGCGCGTTGATCGGACACACAGTACTTAAGTTATTCACTTGTAAGTGAATAATGGGCCCGACCCGTTTATTCTAGTGGGCTGACGGGTCGGATTGACCTAGTTTGATGGGTCCGACCCAGTAGGGGTGTCAGACCGGTCCGAAGAAAATACTCAACTCGTCCTGAAGGGACGCGGCCCGGCCCGGCCTGGCACGGACCGACTCGGCGCGACCCGGCTTGACCCGACCTCGCGTTGCCCGGCCTGGCTCAGCCAGGGCTGGCGTGGCCTTGCTCGGCACGGCCCAGCCTGGCGCGGCCTGGCTGGCTCGGCCGGATTGGCGAGTGGCTTAGCCAATGCCAAGAGTGTTCCAAGGGGGGGGGGGGGGGGGTTCTGACCGGCGGCGCCAGGCCGCACCGCCCTTCCCCAAACTAACCGGCCTTCAACGCTCGTGGCCCACATGGGCGGGCCGCCGATCCTCCAGCGCGGTGCCCTCCTGGCGTCGTGGTCCAGCTCCGCCTGGCCGGTTCTTCCGCCGAAGCAGCCCGTGTAGTGGGCCGCGGTTCTTCCCTCACAACAGGTGTGACGACGTCGGCCTCCTTTGTCACGTTCCTGGCATGGCGCGATGGCGTCATGCCTCCTCTGCCTTTGCTTTTCCAATTCTAAATAAAATAAACAAGTTCAACGGAGGGTCGTCGGGCCGTGTTCGTTCAACCCGCGCCCTCCGCATAAAGCGATAGAAAATGGCCGAGGTAAACAAGATTCTCAAAGACAAACCAAATCACAATTTAATCCATTAAAACTGAACTTAACCCCTACCTCGATAATCGATGTCGAACGTCGGCATTGAGGTTGACGGTGTCGTGATATGAGGTTCCGTAAGCAACGACGGAGACCACCCGAGCAGGAAGCAGTGTCTCCTCTTTTTTCATGGAGAGAAGATTAAAAGGTGAGACATCATTGGTGAGATCCCGCATCGGTGTCTCCTCCCTTGTCGCATAGGAAGAAGGGAAAGGATAATCTGGGGTCACCGAGTTGAAGTTCTTCGTCAGAGAGTTGGCGTTCTTCAACAAAGGAGATGAAGCATTCTTAGAACTCAAGATCTCTCTCCCCAAAATCTCAACACAACAAGCCAACCCAAAAAAATAAGGCTTCCCCTTATTTTATTTAATCATTCCATACATTTAAAATACAAAATTCAAACTCTTAAATAATTAATAAAATAGATTCAATTAATTAATTAATGTATGTTTTGGCATGAATTAAAGAGGAAGAGAGGGGAGAGGGAGAGTTGCTCAAATAAATTCAAGGGAGGTGATAACATTAAAAAAGGAGTTTAATGGGAGGCTTAAGGGGTTTTAGGGAATGTGAAGGGTTGGGGATCATGTGGGACCCACCTCACAAATATCCTCACAAGGGTAGTTAGGGGAAGACCCCAACTTCCCGATGTAGGATATAACCACTTAGATAAAGAATAAAAATTATTCCACATTTTTATTCACTTCTTATTTAATCCACAATTTTTAACTTCTCCTCCCGAACAAACGCAACTACCATAAAGGTCCCCTTATGAAATTACCAATGTTGTGAATTAATCAGTGCCCTCAGATTTCAATTTTGAGTACCGGTTCAAAAGATAAAAAAACCCGCTTGTTCGTTTACAGAATGTACCCGAGCTAAACTTAGGAAATTTATTCCGGGCACACCGGGCCTCGGAATCAAGTTCCGTCAGAAGCCACATACTCGTAGAATTCCAAAGTATTTACGAAAAAAATTCCCTTGAAATTTCTGGGTCTTTAATTTACTCTCACCTCAGTGCTTTACGTCCCCGTAAAGATACATCATAAACTAGGGAAACAAATGAGGGTATTGTGCACGCATCTGAGCCTCCCACTCCCAAGTGCTCTCCTGGAGGTTCCTGTGATCCCAACGAATGTGCACCAGAGGAATTGACCATCCACATAGGACCCACTCCTGTCGATCCTCGATCTCCACCGAGACCTCTGCAAAAGTCGCCCTGTCATCGATGTCTAGCTCCCCGTGATCAATGATATGCGTCGGGTCGTGCACGTATCTCCTCAGCTATGATACGTGGAAGATGTCGTGCACCCAGTGCAACTAAGGTGGCAGGTCCAGGTAATAATCCACCTCACCTACCCTGGTGAAAACCTGGAATGGTTCAATAAATCACGGAGATAACTTGCCGCCCCAGTCAAATCTTTGTAATCCACGCCGAGGTGAGACTCGTAAGAAAACATGGTCGCCATCCTCGAACTCTAGTGGTCTCCGTCTCCTATCAGCATGGTACTTCTGTCTGCTCTGTGGAGTCCTCATCTACTCCTGGATGATCTGCACCTTCTCCGTCGTATCCTGGACCATCTCTGGTCCTACAAGTGCTAACTCTCCTGGGTAAGTCTAGCATAAAGGTGATCTTCATGGTCGGTCGTACAATGCCTCGTATGGTGCCATCCCGATGGTGGAGTGGTAGCTATTGTTGTATGCATACTCCACCAAGGGTAAGTGATCCTTCTAGTTGCGACCAAAGTCAAGGACACATGCACGGAACATGTCCTTGAGAGTTTGAATGGTCCTCTCCGTCTGGCCATCCGTCTGAGGATGAAAGGTGGTGCTCAAGCATAGCTGCGTCCCAAAAGCCTCCTACAACCCCTTCCAAAGTCGGGAATTAAAGCGAGCGTCTCGATCAGAGACGATAGATGATGGCACACCATGAAGACATATGATGTCCTGAACGTAGAGGCATCCCAAGCTCTCCACTGAGCCTACTCTCTGATAGGTAGGAAGTGGGCCATCTTGGTGAGTCGGTCGACAATCACCCAGATGGAGTCGTGACCTCTGGAATTACGAGGAAGCCCCATCATGAAATCCATGGATATCCCGTCCCACATCTACTCCGGGACCTCTAAGGGATACACCACACATGCCTGTACTTGGTGCTCTGCCTTCACCTGCTGAAAGGTGAGGCATCGTGAAACAAACTCTACCATAACCTTCTTCATACCTGGCCACTAGTGCTATCGTCTGAGATCCTGGTACATCTTCACTACTCCTGGATGTACCGCCAAAGGGGAAGTGTGAAACTCCCTTAACAACTCCTCATGTAATGCAACTGGTACCATGGTACATCCTCTGAAGAAGATAATGTGCTCTCCTCCTACAGAAAATCCATCAGGTTCCTGTTCTGTAGATATCTGTGCACGTCACATCTCACAGTCAAGGTCCCCACATTGTGCCTCTCCGACCTGCAAAAGTAGTGGAGGAGTGACTATGAGTGACTGTAGAAAGGCTTCTCCATCTCTATCCACGAAGGATATCTGCAATGCAGCTAGTTGCTCCATCACCTCTCCAAGTAGCTGAATGCCCGATATCCTGCTAAGAGCATCAACTACCACGTTTTCTTTCCCAGAAGTATAGACTATCTCAAAGTCATAGTCTTGGAGGAACTCAAGCCATCACCGATGTCTCAGGTTCAGGTCCTTATGCGAGAAGATGTACCTGAGAATCTGGTAGTCAGAGTAGACTGTAAAGCGCTCGCCCATCAGATATTGCCGCCACATATTCAAGGCGAAGACCACTACTGCTAACTCCATGTCATGAGTAGCGTAGTTTTTCTCAATCTTCCTCAACTGTCATGAACCATAATGGATCAATGCCCGCTCCCGCATTAAGAGAAATCCGAGTCTGGTCCCTAATGCATCACAGTAAACTACGTACCCTACACCCTCCTCCAGTAGCCTCAAGATGGGAACACTGGTCAATCTCCTTCTCAGCTCCTGGAAGCTCTACTGACATCTATCTGACTAAACTAAGGGTTTCTCCTTCTTTGTCAAAGCTGAAAGCGGTGCTGTAACTCTAGAGAAGTTTGGCACAAATCTCTGATAGTACCCAGCCAGACCTAGGAAACTCTGCACCTCTTTACACTTCTGGTAGGCTCCCAAGAAAGTAATGCCTCGATCTTCGCAGGATCCATAGCAACTCCCACCTCAGAGATGACGTGACCCAAGAAGTGGTCCTCTCGAATCCAGAACTGACACTTCGAGAGCTTACCATAAAGCGGGTGATCTTGGAGTGTGTCCAGTACAACCCGCAAGTGATAGGCGTGCTCCTCCTCAGTAGTCGAGTAAATCAGTATGTCTTCGATGAGTAATACGACAAATTGATTGAGGTAAGGCTAGAAGATCCTGTTCAAGAGACTCATGAACACTTCTATAGTGTTTTTTATGCCGAAAGGCAACACCAAGAACTCATAGTGGCCATACCGACACGTGAAGGTCGTCTTCTGCACATCCTTGTCTCGAACTCTAAGATGATGATAGCCTGACCTAAGGTCTATCTTTGAGAACCATCGTGCTCCCTTGAGCTGATCAAAGAAGTCATAATTCCTCAGGAGTGGATACTTGTTTTTTCAGTCACCTGATTCAGGCGACGGTATTCGACACATAGTCATAAGCTCCCATCCGCCTTCTTGGAGAATAAAATCGGAGAAGCCCAGGGTGAAACACTGGGTCGGATGAATCCCTTACCCTACATGTCCTCCAGCTATACCAACAGCTCACAAAGCTCAGCAGGAGCCATCTGATATGCTGGTGTATATATCGGTGTTGTCTTAGAGTACAGGTCAATATAGAAGTCTACCTCTCTGTGAGGAGGTAGTCCTTGAATGTCATTAGGGAAAACGTCCACAAACTGATCCACCACAACAAGAAAACTCAGACTCTGCACATCAACCGCTCTATGGATGAGACTAGCCAATTGATGTGTGATTGGATGTCCTCTCCTCTGTGTAAGTCCATCCTGCGCTACAATGACTCTCTTCTTGCGGGTGAAGGTGAACCTTCTCCCATCTGTGCGGACACACTGCACTTTGCACCTAATATAGTCAATTTGGGCATTGACTATAGATAACCAATCCATACCCAAGATGACGTCGTAAGGCCTCGACGCCGCTACAAGAAGATCCTACCTGATGATCTCGCCTCCTAGAGTAAGCTCACACTGCCGGAACCAGTGTGTAATCATCGAGTCTGCTCCCGTAGGAGTATCTTGCCGTAAGGATCGAGCCAATGACTCTGTTAGAATCTCCGAGCACCGAAAAAGGGCAGCGGAAATAAGAGAATGACTCACTCCTGTGTCTATAAGAACTAAATAAAGGGTGGAGTAGACACAGATAGAACCTTGAATCATATAAGGTGTGTCGTGGTCGTAAGCCTCCATGGCCTGAAGCAGAGCCTGCATCTGTCCGCCAGCTCCCTATGGTCGGGGTGGACCTCATGGTGGTGGTGGTGGTAGAGCCTCAAAGCGTTTCCCACCACCCGCTGCTCGGCCAGCTCCTCTGCCTCGTCCTCTTGCTCCTTGTGGACCACCATGGTCGAACCTATGCCTCTGCTTGGGTGATCCCTCAACCGTCTTCTGCTCCTCTGCATGGCGGGTCGGGCAATCACGAGCCATGTGGCCCTTTCCGCCGCATGCATAGCACTGCCTGCCTCTCTTATGACTGGCTCTGCTGCGTGTGCCCTGAAACTCCAAACCAGTATCCTGAGGTCGCCCACCTGATGTCCTGGTCCGCTTGGACCTCTCTGACATCTGTCTACTGCGGGCTGCAGAAGACTCCGCTACGTGTCGCCCTACGGTAGGCCTCACTACTGGCGTAAGCTCAATAAGGAAGCTCTCCAAAAGAAGGGCTCGCTCCAGTACTCCTACCTATGTCAGAATGCTGAGGGAGATAATCGAAGCCCTGATCTCATGCCTTAGTCCCTGCTCGAAGGTCTGAGCCCAGAAGAATGGGTCCCGTACCATGTCCGTGGAGTAGCGCGAGAGGTCTATAAATCTCACCGAGTACTGGGCTACTAACATACTGCCCTACCGCAGTTGTAGTAACTCCTGGATGCGCACCGCACAGAGGGTGGCTGGAACAAACTCAGAGCGAAAGAGGCCCTCGAAGTCCATCCAAAGCAGAGATGCCTCGTCGTGCACCTAGAGCATCAGGCTCAACCATCTACCTACTGCTGCATGTAGGAGACTCACAGCAAGGATCACCATAAGATCTTTTGGTGTCCCTACCAAAATTTAGACTCAGAAAATAGCCACAACCAATCCTTGGCTTCCTAAGGGTCCGTCTCTCCGTAGAACCTGGGCAGCCTCTGTCGCTGAAACTCGTGCAGTGCACTCAGGCGGCGTGCACTCTCCACTGCTGGGGTTGGTGGTATTGGTGACCCAGCGGGTAGAGGTACCGATGGTGCCTCCGCTGTAATGGGACCCTACACCGAGGCCTCGTCGCTCAGTGGGATGCCATCTCGCACGTAACTAGGAACCCTAGATAGCTGCCATCATGGGGCCATCCTGAAAAGAAACAGCTATGCCATGGTTAATACAGTATACCTGGTGAGCTGACACAAAGTAATCACTAAGAAAATTTTTGAAACACACATGCAATCAATGTTTTAGTGCACTGAGTCGGAAATCAGAAGTTAGGGTCCTGGTGTATGGATACGTCGGCCGCCACACCAACACTAGACTCCCGGGACTGATAACCACACTCAATACACTTAACACTATTGCTTCACAGAAAGAAATTATCAGAGTCCTAAGTTTTGTGGTAGAACCAACTCCTCTGATACCAATTTGTCATGAACCGTCCTTGGGGCTCATGCCGTGACTACCCCACGCCCGCCTTCCATAGGATAGGGCTGGCGACTAGCACCAAAGGTGTAAATCCTGATAAAAGTGAAGGAATTGCCTTTATATAAGTAAAAAAACCACAGAGTATGCAAACTGATGTAAACACAAAGTAAACTGAGTACAAAAGAAAGTTCTGGAAAGTAAATGATCCAGAATACAAACCCAACTGAAAGTACAGTACAACAGTAAAGAAAGTACGGCAATAGTAAAGTAAATCAGCAACCACTGAGTCGTCCTTCGGCTATCCCACCCGAAGGGTTGGTACAGATGGTCTCATCAGCTCCTCGGGTCTGGCCATCCACTCCGTGTACATCTCTCCAAGTGGTCCACCTCCATGTACCGTCCCGCTCCACAATAATCCAACTCGATCAGTGATGTCTGTCGTCTGTATCCAACACAACGTAATGTGGGCATAGCCCATGCAAGGGTGAGTATACGATACTCTGTAGGGACCCCAAGACCCCCGAAAGTCTCACAGAATCCACTAAGGATAAACCACAAAGGAAAGATACAAACGAAATATAACAACCAATTATACTTAGGTATATGCCCATACATATACCTAAGTCATCAATTCCAGTTCGGCTCCAACTCACGAACCCAAGTATAACCTAGTCCACACAGGAAAGCACAACCCAGTCCAGATAGGAAAGCATGTCAATCATATCGATGATAATGATTGAAAGTCAAGACTCAGCTCACATAGGTATACAACTCACGAAGAGGGGTGGAGATGATAGATGTAGCCTCTGAATCATATCCCCTGCCGAACTCACGTAGGATACAAGTACAAAAGGCATCACTGCCGAACCCACATAGGATCCAGGTACAGTAACCATAGCTTCTGAACCCACGTATGATCCAAGTACAATTTTAATCACTGCCGAACGCACGGAGGATCCAAGTACAGTCGTCCTCGCTGCCGAACCCACGTAGGATCCAAGTACAGTCGTCATCGTCCTCGCTGTCGCAGCCAGCTCTAGGGTTCTCGAACACAGCACGCTCAATTCTGGGAGGGTCTAATCCCTGATCCAACGGGTTAATACATCAACTTTCACGGAGTCCAGAGTTGATGTATCCCAAAGATCAGTCTCGTAAATAAAAACTCAACGCGATAGACGTCACTTCAGTCGGACGCCCGGTCTGAGAGATATTGGCTTTTCCGTCCTGGGGGCCCAGTTAGAAATACGCTCATTTCTAACCTCACCGATGTCCAAATTCATCCAAAACTCACTTAGAGTATTGCAAAAGGACCGTCTCATCGAAGGATTCCTAGTGCTGCAGACGGCGCGTCGATCGAACACGTGCTCCTTATGTTATTCACTTTTAAGTTAATGACGGGCCCACCCCGTTTAGTCAAGTGGGATGACGGGTCGGATTGACCCATTTTGACGGGTCCAAACCAGCAGGGGTGTCAGAACTGTCCGAAGAAAATACTCAACTCGGTCCGAAGAGACGCAGCCCGGCCCGAAGTGGCATGGCCCGGCTCGGCGGGGGGCGGCCCGGCCCGGCCTGGCGCAGCCGAGCGACCGGCGCGGCCGAAGCCGAGTGGGTTCTAGGGGGGCTGCCACCCCCACCCCAGGTTTCCGCACCAGTGGCTCCAGGTGGCTCCGCCCTTCCACAAACCGACCAGCTAGACCGGCCGACCTTTAGTGCTCGCATCCCGCAGGGGCGGGCCGCCGATCCTCTAGCGTGACGCCTTCCTGGAACCGCGGTCCAGCTCCGCCCGACCAGCCGATGGACCGGTCGGTCCTCTAGCGCAGCACCCTCCTGGCGCCGTGGTTCCTCTTCTCCCGGCCGGCCCCCAGGCCGGTCGGTTCTTCCGCTGAAGCAGCCCGTGTAGTGGGCCGCGGTTCTTCCCGCACAACCGGCGCGACGGCGCCGACCACCTTTTTCGTGTTCCTGGCACGGCGCAATGGCATCGTGCCTCCTCTTACTTTTCTTTCCAATTCTAAATAAAATATTCAAGTTTAACAGAGGGTTTTCGGGCCGTGTTCGTTCGGCCCGTTCCCTCAGCGTAAAGTGATTGCAAATGGACGAGGTAAAAAAGATGCTCAACAACAAACCAAAGCACAATTTAATCCATGAAAATAGAACTTAACCCCAAATCGATAATCTATATCAAACGTCAGCGTCGCGGTTGACAGCGTCGCGAGATGAGGTTCTGTAAGCAACGACGGAGAGCGCCTGAGGAGGAAGCGATGTCTCCTCTTTTGTCACGGAGAGAAGATTATAAGGAAAGATGTCGTTGCCGAGATCCTGCATCGGTGTCTCCTCCCTTGTCATGGAGGAAGAAGGGAATGGAGAATCCACGGTCGCCGAGTCAATGTTCTTCATTGAAGAGTTGGCGTTCTTCAAAAAAGGATATGAAGCATTCTTCGAACTCAAGAGATCTCTCCCCAAAATCTCAACACAACAAGCCAACCCAAATAAAAAATAAGTCTTTTCCTTATTTTATTTAATCATTCCATGCTTTCAAAATAAAAAATTCCAACACTTAATTAATTAATGAAAGAGTTTCATTTAATTAATTAATGTGTCTGTTGTCATGAATAAAAGAGGAAGAGAGGGGAGAGGGAGAGTTACTCAAATAAATTCAAGAGAGGTGTCTACATTAAACAAAGGAGTTTAATGGGAGGTTTAAGGGGTTTTAGGGAATGTGAAGGGTTGGGGCTCATGTTTGCCCCACCTCACAAATATCCTCACATTGGTAGTTAGGGGACCACCCCAACTTCCCCATGTTGAATATAACCACTTAGATAAAGAATAAAAATTATTCCACATTTTTATTCACTTCTTATTTAATCCACAATTTTTAACTTCTCCTACCGCACAAACGCAACTACATTAAAGGTCCCCTTAAGTGATTACCGGGGTTTCCAATTCATCGGTGCTCTCAGATTTCAATTCTGAGTACCAGTTCAAAAGATAGAAAAACCCGCTCGTTCATTTGCTAAACGTACACAAGATAAACTTTGGAAATTGATTCCGTGCACACCGGTCCTTGGAATCAAGTTTCGTCATGAAGCCACAGACTCATAGAATTCCAAAGTATTTAAGAAAAAATTTTCCTTGAAATTTCTGTGTCTTTACAAACTCATAAAACTCAAGGACCTATAGGATTCTTCTGAGAAGGTGACATGTAGATGAGGGGAATTCCTGGATATAATTCTATATCAAATTAAATATCATAGTGAATATATAAAGACATAACCCCCATAATATATAATTAAAAAAAATCTTCTAGTAATTCCTATTTTAAAAATTATATTAAATTAGTAATCTAGTCTGTGATAGGTTATACACATTGATCATTATTATAATGATTATATACACTAATGAAAATAACTTGGTCAAATTCTATTTTAATAAATACAACATGATCCCAATAATAATCTATATAGGATTACATAAAGTACAACAAATATATTTCAATAAAAATAACATATATTCACATCTATAGTAATATTAACAATTTGGTTGAAGGAGTAACTAAGATGGTTACTAATACAAGAGAGAGTGAATTTTAGTTTAAAAAAGATTAAACTACTAAAAACACTAAAACTATTAAACTAACTTTATCAGACTTACAGATCATCTGATGATCATAGTGAAAGAATAAAAATCACAGTTGATCTGATTACATCAAAATATATTTTTATTTTAATCATATAAATACTAATTAAACAAATAATATAGAATGATAATTTGGAACACTAATTTCTATTGTATTCACAGCAGAATGGGATTTTTAAAAAAATTAAATACAATATCTAGTAAAATTAATAATGAATTACAATTTATATTAAAATAATACACTCTTTTAACATTAAGAGTATAGGTAGTCACTAATGGCGACAAAAGGTATCCACAATTTTATACTTACTGTAATGTCTATCATTCCTTAGAAGGAAATCCCTCAATATAATGATCAAAATAAGCTCTATATTCCTATCCTCAAAATCATTTGATATAATGACCGAGCTTTGTATTTATATCCTAGGAACCCCTTGATCCATTGGATTAGATTATCCGTCTTCATAACCCCTGAATCCCTTGATCGTAACAATGATCAGACGCATAATAAAAATGAAAAAAGTTCTAAAGGAAATAACCATGACAAGGGTTTCTTAGATTGAAAACTCTATAATGTATTACAATTACTATAACATGGAGAAAACATCATAAGACATCAGTTACAAAAAGTATTAGCCCCCAAATCTTAAAATTACCAACTATTTGTAGTATAATATTTAACAATCGTATTTTCCAATTAGATGCAACAAACTCAGACATATGGCTCGTTAAAATCTCATAATTATGGGGAAAAAATGAATTTCTAGCATCATTTATTTAACACCCTCATAATACTGAAATTATTCCTTATGATTGAAAAAATTATTAGGAATTATGATTATAAACATTAGTCAGTCTAATGGACTACCTTATTGATTATCAATCTAACTGAACTGAATGAGGGTTAGTATGATGTATCAGTACCATAGTCAGCTTGATGGTCATTATTTTTTCAATCAGGTGGACATGACATATGTTTAAATACCGATCTAAATAGGTTTAATTATAATGGATTGGAAACACCTTCAATCTGATGTATTGTATGGAGTAATATAATGTTTATATTTGTAATACAATAGATACATTTCTATGTATGGTGGAAAGTAACGTTTTCTACAAAAACATACTAAAACACATGGGATGTAAAAAGATACTAGACATATTTTCATAAAGGTGTTTTTGATTTCCAAAACTAATGGAATGGAAATGTATGAAGTAAATCTTATGACTCAATTATCTCCTAATTTTTGAAAATCCCGAAACACAACACATAAATAGAAAATAATAACTTTAAAAACATACAGTCATTTTTTATTTTAAGAACATTAAAGAAATATATTTCTTACAACTCCCCAGAGTTTATAAGTATTTATGAATAAGATGGAAATTATTATAACAATTCTCCCTTGGGAATAATTCTCCCCCTTATAAATAATTCTCCACATAAGGATATTATCTCTCCATTTATTTAAACTTCTCCCCTTTTTAAAAAATTATACAACTTTATAATCTTAAAAAATAATAGGAAAGTATGCATAGTTTTCTAAAATGGTAGAAGAGAAATAGCATACAAAACCATTTTAACATATTAACTATTCATACAAGAATAAAATTAAGGAGAATATTTCTAATCATAATTGGAAAGCATTCAATTATAACGGATTGGGTTGAAAATTATTTCATAATAAGTATACATTATTATGTTTTGAAAATTATACCTCAATATTTCAAATTAAATGTTTAATCACTCTTCATGAGGTTCTTTATGAAGGTATTCATCTTTTTGAAATCATGTCGACCCTAGATTCAAGATTTTATCTTCCATTATAGCCTTCTTCCAAACTTCATTCTTCTTGATTTGAACTTCTTCCTTCATAAGGATCTGTTCATCTTTGCATGACCTCACCTTAACATTCTTCAATTCTATAACATAAAAATTTTATTTCAAAATATTTAGTTCATCTCTCCAATCATTAGTATAATCTAGATTCATCAAAATTCTTCCTTAATCAGATTAATTGGAAAAAAAATGGTCGAAATAATTTCTTGATTCTAAAAAAAATTCATTTCTTCCAAAAATTGATCATCATGTTCTCGAATTTCACAATAAAAATGATTTTACCACATCACCATATGATTTTATGTTTTTTCATGGACATTTTACTTTTCTAGAAAATTGTTTAACTCATCTTCAATACAGATTAATGATTCAGATAGTACTTTTAATGATTTTGATTTCTTAGTGGAACTATTTTGAATATGTTGAAACCTTGATTAAGGCATGGAAATATACTAAATGGTGTATTCTAAACTTTTCAATGATTAGAAAATATAATGAAAACCTTTTAAAAAAATATTTTCCTCCAAATATGATGAACTAGAATATGATTTTAGAGGTTTCCATCTTGAGGATTCGGTATCGGGTTTTGAAAATTCCTCAAAAATATATTTACTTCTCTTTAAAATATTCTTTTCATATGAGAATTAAATAATATCGACATGATTTTTAGAGTCATATTTTCCAAAAAACATTCCTCAGTTAATGTTAATCTTGTTATTATTCCTTTGAGGAGGAATTTCCTTCCTCTTTGGTTGGTGAATTTTTTTGTACCCCTGATGAGGTTTTTTCTAGGGATCCATCTAAGTATTCATGCTTATCAGACATAGATGGTAACCCTAATAAAGATAATGTTTATTTCGATGATTCAATTTCCTTTGACCCTTTATCTGTCTAGGTTTCTTCATCATCAAGATCTTTCTTATCTTTTTTCTCTTATTCTTTTTCTAGTTTCACTTCTTCCTCTACTTATTCTTCATCTACTTCATATTTTTTAACTTATTTTTCAAATTATTCTTTAAATTATTAAAATTACTTCTCAAGATCTTCCTCTAATTGTATAAAGGTTTTTAAAACTCCCTTTATAACTGACATTGAAGAAAATTATTTTCTAGCTACGAAAGGAATCAATTTTTCTAAAAAAATCACTTTTCAGCAAAAGAAGGGATAACTTATAGAACAACTAAGGTTTTTTCAAAAACATGTTCTACATCAACATTTTTAGATCAGTATGTGAAAATTTTATCTCTATATTATCATATTCTCTCTCTAATTCATTCGAAAAAAAATCAAAAAAAATTACTTCATTCAACCTCAATTTCTATTATTTTTTCTTTTACTTCATCTTTTAAAAAATAAAATATCTCGATTCTTAAGGCCTTTACGTCAGCTAGATAAATTCCAAAATTTAGACTCTATATTTTCTTTTGTGCCTTATGAGCCATGAGCTTTTCAAAAACTTTATCTCACATTTTCATTTCTTTCTTTTATTTCATTGGTGGGGAAGATTCTACTTTTGTATTTTTCATAACATCATGTACTTTCATTGATGCTTGTGCCTCCAATGCATCTTCATAAACCCTTTAAAAAAACTTTTTGATTTAGAATCAAAACCCAATTTAATTCTTGACATATTATCCTCACTGATAAATAAAATATTTTCACTTATAGTGTTATAATTATTAATAATTTTGTAAATTTCCATTCACTTCAGAATTATCATACTGATGAAAGCAAAAAACTGGATAATCATCAGTTATATTAAAGAAATATTAATATTATCCACCATAATGTAAAAAAAAATCTCCAAGATAATTTTCCGCATTATTACCAATTAATCCATGAAAAAAATATCTAATACCTTAAGAATATCTCAATCACCTTTCATGGGTATTAAATTCGAATGAAACCAAAAATAACTACTATATTATCCCATGATAGATATGAAACTTTTCTATGTTTCTCATAGTGTGAAACCAAATAAGATTCATCCTTATTCTTATCAAAAGTTCCAAGTGATTCTGGAAACTTGTGTGAAGGTAAATATGCATGAACATCTGAAGGAATTATTAATAAAACCACTACTCATTGGACCAAACGCTTATATATTTTCCAAAACATGGTAAAGGAGATTTTATCCTTACCTTATCCTTTATGAAATTGTAAAATGTCCTAAAATTCACTAACCACCTGAGGATAATAGAGATCAAAATATTTAACTCACTACAATAAAAAATAGTTTCCCAACATTGAAATGAAACAATAATTTTGAGAGTAGTATCTAACATATCAATCCAATACCTTTTATTTAATATTTTGTTAAAGTAAACTATTTCATGAAATATTCTCTGGTTGTCATCATAATGATAACTGAGATGAAGATCGGGTGAAAAACAAAAGAAACCGACTGACGAATTTAAATGGTGTGAGACCTTGCGAATAAAAATATTGAGAACTGATGTGGGACACAAGGTGACCCACCAATATATAGGTTCTCTAGGTGATGGTTTATTTTCGTTATAGGAACTAAGGGTTGATATTGAAACCCTTTCTAATCCGATGACCTAGATTTCATCAGAGAATGTTTTAAATGTTTATTTGAACTATCAAAATTATAAACATCTATATTGGATTCTGAATCATTCTAATTATATAAAATTTTAAAATTTTGAAAAGAAAATCCATTTTTTTTAAAAAAGTATAAAAATAATAACAATTACAAACTAATGTAATGAATAAATGAAAAAAGTAAAAGAATAGAATATTGCATTTCATATTAGAATGTTTTATCTATATAATTAACATGTACTTATGGGTTTTCATGAAATAAATTGATTATAATAGTTTTGAAATAATATTATATTATGATAGTTTTATTATGAAAAAATATTATGATAATATTAATAATAAAAACTGATTATGATAGTAAAAAAAACTGAGTACGATAGTTCTTAAATAAATTCTGACTACGATATTTTTATTATGAAAACTTATTATGATATTTTTAAGAGAAAAATTGATTACAATCATAAAAAAATTGATTAATATATTTTTTAAATAAATTATGATAATACTAGTTTTTTAAAACAAATATTATGATGGTTTTAAATAAAAGAACTGATTATGATAATAAAAAAGTTGTAATAATTTTTGATTCCTGAAATTTTATAACATTTTTTGAATCAAAAAAATAATAATAATTATGACTCAAAATTTTTTATAAACGTAGGAATTTGGAAAATTAAAAAGGATACAAACTTTTTATAAAATATAAAAATTCAGAATACTTAATGTTTTTTTAAAGAAAAACTAAATATTTTGATAAACATAAACATATGTACTCTATCTATGAAAAAATATATATTAATATATATATATATATGAAAAAATAATAATTATATATGAATGGTCACTTAAAATTGATAACTTCTAGCTTCTACTTAAAGAATTCAAATCTATTAGAACTAAGGGGTTTTGTAAAAATATTAGCAAGTTGTTCTTGAATTCCAAATAATTGTAAAATTATATCTCCTTTTTTTGTGATCCTGAATAAAATGGTGTCTTATATCTATGCTCTTAGAATTTTAGTGATGTTATAGTTTTTTATATAAGTAAATGGAACCTATGTTATCATAAATTATAATATTTTTAGTAAAAATCACACAATATTAAGTGACTGTGTGTTGCATCCACAATACCTGAGCACAACAACTTCCTACTGCCACAAATTCATCTTCAGTAGTGGAAAGTTATATTGAGTGTTTTTAACTAAAAGACCAAGACAATAAAAAATATCCTAAGAAATGACATGTTCTGTATGTGCTTTTTTCTATCCATTCTACTCCACAAAATTCAGCATCTAAAAAACTCTTTAATTCAACAACATTTCCAGAAGAATAGAATAGGCCTAAATCCATTGTTATCATTAGATAATTAATAATTTGTTTAATATCATTTAGATGGTATTATTTTTTATTATCTCGATATCTAGGAAATAATCACACTAAAAACATTAATGTTGGATTTCTTTTTGTTAAGTATAGTGTGCATCCAGTAATACCCCTAAAATATTTCTGATCAACTGGTTTCCCAACCTCATCAAGATCTATAGTATTGGGGGTACCAATTTGAGTAAAAAACTTTTAGTATTGTCATACCCGAATTTCATAAGTAAATATTTTATATACTTGTATTAAAATATAAAAGTACATTCTTGTTTTTATAAAATTTGAAAATAATGAAAATATGTTAACTTACCCATCATACTCAATTCAAACTCGGACTTCATAAGATCTGTAAAGGAATCTATTAAATATTTTTGAGTTCATCCAAATATAATATCCCCAAAATTAATATTTACATTCTTAATATTTTTTTACTTATTTTATTAAAATAATTGAATCTGCATCTCCCCTGAAAAAAAAAATTTGTAACAAAAATCAAGTTAATCTATCATACCATGCTCTTTTATCTGGTTTAATCCCATAAAGAGATTTGGTATGATTATAAACATGTTTTTGATTTTTTTTATTTTCAAAACTAATTGGTTGTTAAACATAAAATTTATCCAAAACATATATTTTAAGAAAATCACACTTCGCATCCATTTAAAATAGCTTGAAATTGAATAATTATGCAAAGGATAGAATTGATCAGATAGCTTCAAGTCTTGATGTAGGAGAATAGGTTTCTTCCACAGATATTATTTCTTGTTGGTTATAACCCTATGTAACAAGTCTACATTTATTTTTAACTATTATTCCATTTTCATCACATTTATTCTGAAAACCCCATTTTACTCCAATTAATAAAGTTTCATTAGGCCATTAAACTAAATTCTAGACATGGTTCCTTTCAAACTCATTGAGTTCTTCTTACATTTATTTTATCCAATCCTCATCACTTAAAGCCTCATGAGGATTATTATTTTCAAATTGTGAAAAAAATATTGATGTACAATTTCATTTCTTAAAGATCTTATTGTCATAAAAGGTTGATCTACATCACCAATGGTACATTCTTTACTATGATTCCAACAGAACAACTAGCTTTATGGATTTTGAAAATTCTATTCTTGAATATTAGGTAGAAAAAATTCCTAATTAATAACTTCATAAAATAATTCTTCTATTATTTCCATAGGATAATAACTATATAACAATTTTTGAAAATCAAATTTAGAAATAACATCTGATTATATATATTGGGGTTGTCTTAAAAAAGCGACTAGTTTGAGAAAACTTAACATACACTATTTCTTAAATAGTATAATAATATTTATTAAAAACTATATAATCCTTACTAGTATTTGAACAACATTAAAATGTTCAATTGTCATATTTGGATGCAAACTTATGTAAATTATATTTAGTATTCAGAATGAATATTTAGCAACAAAATACATTGAACTAAGAAGATTTTAGTTTTCTTCCTACCCAGAATAAATAAGATGTTTTATTAAGAAAACATCTATATAATAATATATTTATTGTATAGCTATAATTACAAATTGCTTCATCCCGAAAAAATTAGCAACTAAGTATTCACTCAGTATGGTTCAAGTTATTTCTTGAAGAACTTTATTTATTATTTCAACTACACCATTTTGTTGTGGGGTTCCAGGGGCTGAAATGTTGTGTTCAATACCTCTCTAACTACAAAATGTTTAAAATCCTGATTTTTTAAATTCACCACCATTATCACTATAAATATTCATCAAGGAGAGGTTTTTCTCATTTTAAACCTTGGATAAATTTTTATTAAAACAACTAATGGCTTAAAATTCTTTATAAGAAGATAAACCTAAGTGTTTCTACTATAATCATTAACTAAGAAATATATATAGTATTTTCCACAAATATATCTAGTTTGTGTAAGAATAAATAAGTCCAATTTAACTAACTATAAATAATTAGAGGTTGACAATTAACTAATACATATAAAACTTGACTTTCGTTTCTTACTAAATATACAAGGGTCACAAACATTTGAAGTATCAAACCTATGTTCTGGTAGATCCTTCACAAGTCCTTTCTCATTCAAATTAGATATGGTTCTTAGGTTATAATTTCCTTGTAAGAACCAAGATCTTCATTTTAGTTATGGACCATTATTTCAGGTTGTTTCTTTGGAAAAAAGAAGAAATTGAAATTTTCAACATACAAGCTATGTGTTTTTTAGTAAAAGATACATACATGAAAAACCGGGTACAACAATGTACTAGCCATGTAATGGCCGAGTACATGGCCATGTAGGTGACCTGAAAGACCACCTAAATAGGGGGCTGATTGAGGCTAGTACATTGCATATACATTAAATGAACATGCCGTGTACTTTTTTTAATTGATGAATCAGATCAGGTTCATGTCTCATCTCTAGAACACACTTCTTCTCCCCTCATTTCGTATAGGAGAGTGAAAAACTACCAAATAACTCTTATCCCCTCTTGGTTCTCCATATGACATCTGATTGAGATTTTGTCGGTTGTGTTGGAGTCACATCAGTGAGCTCTCTCTTTCCCTAGATCCTTTCTTTCTGATTCCTCCTCTCTCGCGAGTACTTCAAGGATTAATGTTCTTCACCTTTTTGTAGATATATGCCATTCTAGGATGATTCAAGGGACAATGTTCAATATTATAAATTTTGGCACATCAAAGTAAGTGGTTTGTGCCTTTCCTTGATTGTATTTTCATTACAAATGCTTAATGTGTCGAATACCAATGTTTGAGGTATTGCGTGTTTCAGAATTTTACTCTATTTAATACCATATATGGTTTGTTTGATTGAGAATGGTTTATTTATTATTTATAAGGTTTTATACCTTGATTATGGGTGTGTTTCCCTTATTTGATTGATTATGGACGGTTGGTCAAGAATTCCTTATAGGATAGTTTTTTTTCATGAAACATGTTGTTAGGATGGAGTTACTGATTATATGATGTTCATATGATTCAAAATGTGAAAGTATAACGAAGGGGAATTTACTATGAGAGCTTCCTGAGAATGGGTCATTTATGTATAAATGGTTATTATGTTGACCCAGAGGTATCGACTGTGAGAACTTCCAGGTGGTCATAGGCCAGAGGGGTTTGACCATGAGAGCTACCCAGAGGGTCATTATAAATTGAATGTTGGACCCTAGGGAATTGACTGTGAGAGCTACCAGGTAGTCATTATAGTTTATTGTTGCTTTGGAGACTAAGAGTGTATTTACCATGATATATTCCCAGGTCTTTATTTGTAAATTATTAGTTCCATGTTAAACTATATAGGTTAGACTATGAGAGCATTTCCAAAGGGTTTTTTTGATTGATTGCACAATTGTGACAAGTCTATCAAGAAAAATCACAAGCATAGACTCAGTCATATTTATTGTTTAGATATACTTCTAAGAAATATGTTTGTTACTATTACATAGGGGATACAAATCTTGGGCTAGATCCCAAGGTTTCATTATTCAATAGTTTGAATAATTAATGAATATAAATGAATGTAATTGAAAACTGTTCAATTGTTTACTTTTGAGTACTTACAAGTTTATTGCTTAATTTATGCATATTACATGCTATAAATATTCAGTAATAGTTAGAAATATATCATTTGGTGGTTTCCTACTGAGATTAATCTCACACCCTATTTGGGTCAAGATTTTGGACCCAAACTGATTATGTGGTTGCAGGTATAGATAAAGGAAAACACCATTCTTCATTAGGTCTATCGGAGCTAGACAACATGGGACCAAGCTAAGGATTTCGATGCTATTAGAGTTTATTGTTTTCTATAATTTGGTTTCATTATTCTATTTCTAGCATTATGGATTTTTTGGCTGCTTTCCTAGACTCATGTGACATGCATAATTTATATATATACATCAATTGTTTTATTACTATCGTTATTCTATTGTTTACTTATTTTATATTGTATTACTTCTTCTTCTACTGTTTACTATATGTTTCCAATGTGTTATTCTTCCAATAAGGGCATATTTTCCCCACCATCACACTCAATAACCTTTTTATTAGTCGTAAACCTCTTGCGTTCAGGGAAATGGTCTTGAGGTTATGTGACCAACCGTTTACGGGGCACCTTTGGGCAGAACTGGGATTAGGGACATTAAAAAGTGGTATTAGATGAGTTTTATTTTCTTCTTTTCCTTGCTATTTGGAGCCTATAGATAAGGATAATAAGGAATAATTAGTTTTTAATAAGTTTTTCCTGGGAGTAGCTAACCTGCAAATATGGAAAAATCCATTTTACCACAAATATTTCAATTTTTTGGTTTTGTAATTGTTAGAGTTGATTCGATTTCACCATAGGGTGATTCAGTTGCTTTGTTCTGTTTTGATTTATATCATTGTGGTTCTATTTCTGTTTCAACCTGATGAGATAAGGGTATCCCATCTCAAACATCATATAGTCACTTTCTAGAGATCACATGTCATGCATTATTTTCATTCCATTTAGGGTAGATCACTGATTGCATGTTGGTGTGATAGATTTTGTGTAATATATACATGTTGTTGTGATAGATTACATGTTAAAATACCATCAATTTTGATAGAGTATTGGAATATGTAACATTTAATTTGGATGGACGCCAAACATTGGTTCCTAAGGTGTTATGTGCCCTCTTGGACCGGAATTTGGTCAATCATGTTTGAACATTAGTTGAATTTTTTCAATTTATGATGTGAAAAATTATTCCAAACATTGATTCACAAGGACTATGGTCTCCCTTGGGCCATAATTTATCATTCATTAGAAAAAAGTATATGTTTTTAAGGGTTCAAAAGACGTTTTATATTCCTACTATCCGGAAACCCAGAAAACACTGTGTGTGTTGTTATGAACATACACCATGTGCTCTTCTATTCGGTAAGAATGACTTTTCTTAAGTATACATCATGTACCGTATGTACAGGTCATGTATTATATAACAGTGTGACTGAATGTGTGAGCAGAGACACGGGGTTGATAAACATTTGGTAGAACACATCGTGTTATAAAGAACAGTGTTACCAGCCACGTGACCAATGATACGTGTGGATGAAACATAGGTTTTACTCACAGTGTCCAGCTTGTACATGTTGTGTAGTTATCAACCGTGTATCTGGATATGTAAATAACAACATGGGTTGATGGTAATTAAGTGTTACATGCCCTGTGTAGAGTGAACACGTAGTGTAGTGTTACACCAGGAGAGAACCGTGTCGTTCTATCCATATATAAGAACCTGGGAATGAGCGAAAATTCAAGTACAAACCATGACTCAGGAAGAACATGCAGTGTGTATGGGTTGTTACATGACCAGGTTTTAATAAGTATACACCCTGTTAAAATCTTAAGGGAACATATCATGTAGAGTTTATACACACCGTGAAAACCTGTTTTGTAAAACATGAATGTTTTATCCTCCTGTTCTATTTTTCACATCTAAGTTTCTATCCTTGGTTTTCTTGAACTGATGTGTGTTCTTGACCTTACAGAGTCATGCCACTGATACTTCTTATGGTTGTAAGTGAGGTACAGGGTGATGAACAGACAACGGAAATGGTATATTAGGGACTACAAGTACATCCTCCCATCATGACCATCTGGGTACTTTCTGTTATACCAAACATAGGTGTTGATGCACAGTTCTATGAAGGATTTTTTAGGATTAGGAAGAATTTTTATGGAGTACCACATCCTACCCCATCTGTGGCAGAGCTAACGTAGGTATTACAGTAGCAACATCCTCCCACTTTTTCTGGTGATGGAGGACCACAGTCTACAACGTCATGGTAGGAGCCCATTCTTACTATCTTTGAGCCTTTGGAGACGCCTCTGAAGAGGAGGGAGAAGCTCAAGATGTACATGTTTTGTGATACTACAAAGATATGGTGGGATGTTATCTCATAGGTGGCATATCATCGGGATATATCTTGGGAGGAGTTTCATAAGGCCTTCTAGGATTACTTCCATATTGAGACATTAAGGGACAATCAAGCCTGAGAGTTCATGCATTTGAAGAAGGGTTAAATTTCATTGATAAATTACTCTTCTCCTTTTACAGATCTTCGGCGCTTTTCACCTATTTTGGGAGGTGATGGGCTATCACTGGCAAGGCAGTTTGAGGATGGTCTCAGGTATGACATCCAATCACAGGTGAATATTTTGAGGCTTAATTCGGTGACTAGAACTAGTGCAGAAAATGGTATTTACATTGGTTATTTTTCATATTTTACGTCGGTTTTTAGCCGACGTTAATACGGATGATGTTATAAATAATATTTTTTATGTCGTTTATTTAAAAACCGACGTAAAAAATATAACATTATGGTGTTTATCACGTCGATTAATTAATAACTAACGTGCAAAAACCAGGGGGGTTTATAACGTCGGTTATTATATCACCGTCGTGATAAACCGGGGGGGGGGGGGGTTATCACGTCGGTTGTATAACAACGGATGTTATAAAGACGTGCAGAGGAGTTTATCATGTCAGTTATTAAAAAACCAATATGATAAACCCCTGGGAAGTGGTTTATCATGTCGGTTATATAATAACCAACGTGATAATCTAGTGTGTGGGGGGGGGGTTATCATGTCTGTTATTTAATAACTAACGTGGTAAACCAGTTCCCATGCCTTTTATCACGTCGGTTATTAAATAACTAATGTGATAAACCATCTCACAGGTGTTTATCACGTCTGTTATTAAAAAAAATGATGTGATAAACACTTCTCGATTTCTTTATCACGTTGGTTATAAAATAACTGATGTGGAAGACAATTTTTTTTTAAAAACCGAATGCAATCCTCTGCTCTCCCCTAGGAACAACCAGAAACCAAATCAAGAATTCGTACCACAAAAACAGGAGGAGATCAAAATAAAAACTAAAGAAAATTTAAGCATTTACATTTATAACATATAAAACATACCCCACTTGACAGCCCCCATTACACCCCTGGACTGCACCCCGACCCCCTGGACAACCCCAAACACCCCGGGACACCCCCCCCCACACCCTCATGTATACCCCCCACACCCTAGAAAACCCTCCCCCACCCCATTGGAGCCCCCACCACACCCCTGGACTTCCCCGACCCCCTAGAGAACCCCAAACACCCCGGGACAACCCCCCACACCCTGGACAGCCCTCCCCCACCCCATTGGGGCCCCCACCACACCCCTGGACATCCCCAAACACACCGAGACAACCCCCCTAGATAGCCCCAAACACCCTGAGACAGCCCAAAACACCGTGGGAAACCCCCCCCCCCCCCCACCCTCATGTATACCGCCCCACACCCTGGACAGTCCTCCCCCACCCCATTAGAGCCCCCAACACACACCTGGACTTCCCCCTACCCGCTGAACATCCCCAAACACCCTGGGACAACCTCCCCTGGACAGCCCCAGACACCCCGGGACATCCCCAAACACCCCGGGACAACCCCCCCACCCTAATGTATACCCCCCACACTCTGGACATCCCTCCCCCACCCCCATTGGAGACCCCACAACACCCCTGGACTGCCCCCCGACCCCCTAGACATCCCCAAACACCCCGGGACAACCCCCCCCCCCCCCACCTGAACTGCACCCCTTACCCCCTTACCCTACTTGAGAGCCCCCATCACACCCCTGGACAGCTCCCCAACCCCCTGAACAGCCCCAAACACCTCGGGACATCCCTAAACACCCTAAGACATCCCCCACCCTCATGTATACCCCCACACCCTAGACTGCCCTCCACCACCCCATTGGAGCCCCCACCACACCCCTGGACTGCCCCCCGACCCCCTGTACATCCCCAAACACCCCGGGACAACCCACCACCCTCCTGAATAGCACCCCTCACCCCCTCACTCCACTTGACAGCCACCACCACACCCCTAGAATTCCCATCGACCCCCGGGACAACCCCCCCAGCCTCATGTATACCCCCCACACCCTGGCCAGCCCTCCCCCACCCCATTTGAGCCCCCACCACACCCCTGGACTATTCCTCGACCCCCTGGACATCCCCAAACACCACGGGACAACCGCCCACCCTCCTGAACATCACCCCCTCACCCCACTTGACATCCCCCACCACACCCCTGGACTGCCCCCCGACCCCCTGGATAGCCCCAAACACCCCAGGACAACCCCCACCCTCATGTATACCCCCCACACCCTGGACAACCCCCCCCCCCCATTAAAGCCCCCACCACACCCCTGGACTTCCCCCTGACCCTCTGAATAGCCCCGAACACCCCTAGACAACCCCACCACCCTCACGTATACCCCCCACCCCCTGGAAAGCACTTACACACCCCTGGACAGCCCCCCAAACCCTAGAAATAGACCAAAAAGATACCGAAAACAAACCAGAACCCACTCACCCACTAGACTGCCACCACCACACCCTTGGACACTCCCCCCATACCCCTGGACATCACCACCACCCCTAGACATCCCCCACCCTCCTGTAGACCCCCACCCCTTGGACAACACTCTCACATCCCTGGACAACCCTCCCACACCCTTGAAATAGACCAAAAAGTTACCAAAAACAGACCAGAACCCCCTCAACCCACTAGACAGCCCCCAACACACCCCTGGACTTCCCCCCTCCCCCCATCCCCATGGACACCCTGGACCCCCCTAGAAACCCCCTCACCCCACAAGACATCCACACACCCCTGGAGACCCCCTGGATAGCCTCCCACTCCCCTGGACAACCCTTCCACCCTCCTAGAAATGCTCCCACCCCGTGGACTGCCCCCACCCCACCGGATAGCCCTCCCAGACCCCTGGACACCCCCAACCCAACTGAAAACCCCCCAACACCCTTGGAACCCCTCCCCCTAGATGAAAATCCATATCAGAAAAACCATCATAAGTAAACCAAAACAAAAAGTAGAGAAATATTAAATATTCACATATATAACATTCAAAACATACACAGTAAACTTCAAAAAAACTAAATCCAACCTAAATGACTACCAAATACACAATTACAATGACAATATTCAAAATTACATTTTACATTACAAACAACTAAAATTCAATCAAACCTGTAAAATAATTTGACCACTCCACTTGTAAGTGTTTGATGTCTTCAGCAGTATAGGGTTGAGGGTCATCAAAAAGCTACAAATGAAAATTATAGTAGTTAACGTGTATAATGAATAAATCAAATTGAAATATTATGGCAAAGTTTAAGAGGAAATCTTACCAGGTCAAAATTCACAACTGTCCTAGTTGTTATTATTTCATACATAAATCTTAACATATAATATCTATATTCGATGACGCCTTATTTTTCATGACAATCCTATTTGAATGAGTGTAAATTCATTATATTATTTTTATGTAATAAATCAAAAATTACAAATTATAAATGGATATTTACCTTCACATTTACATATTTGATCTTTTCACTCCTTTTCTTTGTGTTTTAAGGAAAGTAGGCCCATGCCCTGTTAGAAAATAATACGAATGAGGTAAATTTAAAATTCATTAAAATATATAAAACTATTGAGAAATTGAAACTTTCTTTTCCAATATATTCTTAAAAATTTCCCGCACATCATCATGGACAGAGCATATCCAATAAACTACTTTCTCACTTAAGAAAAAAACCCCTAACATCCAATGATCACTGATAAAAGGAAATTTAACGTCAGTGGTTTTTTATATTAAAAGATAATTAACTCTTTGAGAGAGATGTGTTTCATACCTCTCACAAAAAGGAATCATCCAACATTGTGTGACTATATTTTTTTAAGTCTTTCAGCAATATAAAGCATTCTTTGTTCCTCATACAATGCACATGCTTCAGGGGAAATCAATTGCGGGTCCCTGAATCTATATACATCTATCAACTCATTCCTCTCACAAATATTTTAAATATACCTAATACAAAACTGACATAAGTATACATTTTTAATAAATATAACGCAAGGAAAAAGTCTTAAGACATACATGGAAATATATTTCACCACATTAATGCCCAACTTATCTCCAGTAACAAGCTCCATGATATCAGTTTTCATAATCCCCACACTTATTTCATGTCCACAAACATGATCTTCCATTGGAAAATCGTAATGACCCACCAAAAAATTTGAATATCTAGACAATCTATCAAGACTACTAGAATTTGTATCTGATGTCATATCCATTTGTATTTGTTGTTGTCTATAAAATATTTCTTTACCTTTGAAGTATTCCTGTAAAAATAAATTGAAAAATATATTAGTTTTCAAATTATAAAACAACTTTAATAAAAAAAATAAAATAAAAGATATAACATTTATACCTTTATGGTAATGAGTCGAAAAAATTCTGGATGGCCAAATTAAAAAATGCCCGATACTATGTACAGCTATCATCACCTCATCTGTAGGTAATGGTACCCGAGCTGATCTATCTATAATATCCTGTACAGTGACCCTCTGATTCTCTACCTCTAATTATTGATGATGAACTGTATCTCTTATACAATATACCAACCCATATGAAACTATATCATGTTGAGGATCATCAACATACAACTCACAATAAGTAGGAAGCTGCGGCGGAGGAGTAGGATAAAACATGGGGTCCGCAGGCTGAGGTGGGGGAGTGGGATCTACTGGCGGAGGTGGAGGATAGATAATGGGGTCTACAGGGGGGTTGAGGAGTGGGAGCTGTAGTTTTAAATTGTCTTTGCATGTCTACAAACATAGACTGTATCGATACTCTAAACGTTTCCTCCATCATCGAATTAATATTATAAACTTCAGCCTCCAAGGATTATATTTTTTTGTAAACCCCCTCAACATTAGAAGTTGAAGAATGTGGAAACACTTTTCTTACCGATACACCTTCCAGATATCCTCTTACACGACCAGGATTTTCGGGCTTTCCCAATGCTACAGATAAAATATCTTGCCTTATAGTAGCTGTAAATGTCCCCTGTGAACTCTTCTCCTCAAGAAATTCATGTATTAATTAATTGAACATTTCTTTAATTATTGAAATTATATGAAGAAAATAGTTAACTTAAATAAATAAAATAGATATCTTACAATCCTCTCAGCTATGATTCTTGATTCTTTCGAAAGATATTTCCCTTTTTTGCCCTTCTGAGATCTCTTCCATTTTTCATGTCTAGATGGAGGGGATGGAGGGGCCACCTCTCTAGAGCTTGAAGACTCACCTCTTAGTTGTTGAAATTTTTCCACCATCATTTGTTCTTCAAAAAATGCATACCCTCCCTGAGATAAACAATGAGGGTATACATTTTTAGATTGAATCACTTTACGAGATTTCCTTGTTTGCTGTAAATTAAGAATAAGAAATCATTAACAAAACAATAATAAGATCATTTATATAAGAAATCTTATAAAACTTTACAATGCACTTACCAAAAATGACTCTTCTCTTCTACATTCAAAAAATTGTCTCCCTGTGTCTTCATCTATAAAAGGATATATACGACATGAGTTTTCATGACTCCTATGACGATAAATGAAATCAGATGGGAGGGTTGATTTGAAATCCCTCCATCTCCTGGCAGTAAATGATAAGAATTTCTTCCTGACTCCTCCAGTGTCAGGAATATCAAATGTCATCTGATAAAGAAGAGGTTAAACATATTATATATACTAGAAACATTTAAAGAATATTCAAACAATAGAAAAAGATCTTACCAAAATCATCTCCCACAAATGAGAGATTATTGCTTTATCCACACTTCTACAGTCATCATACAGAATGATTACATTTCTCTTAGCCTAATTTTCTACAAAACTCTTAAACTCTTTTTTATTTGGACCTCTAAGAATATCGTCATCATCAAAATCAACGAGTATCCTCTAATCCTGCGTACGGGCAAGTGCTAATTTTGGTAAATGTGTGCACCCAAGTTTACCAAGCTTTGAACTCTTTGTCGTAATATGAGCACATGAGGAAGATTGGGGAACATCAAGAGGAGCATGTGAATGTTCCTCCCCAACGGTATGACCAATATGCTAATCTCCAGAATCATGTGGTTGATCAACTAAATGATCTGTCATTATCCTTAAAATCAAAAAAACAAACATTAGTTCACAAATATACAAATTCAAATATTTTAATACTACTGTAATCAGAAAATAGAAAAGTGTACTAAGTTACCTAATAGTAAGCATTGGTAATATGGTAAGCATGTTAACCAATGGTAAAGATGGTAAATATGGTCAAGATGGTAAACATGGTAAACATGGTAAACCTGGTAAACATGGTAATGTAATTGTCACTGAACAAAAAATAATATATATATAATTCATGTAATGGTAAAAATGATAAAGTAAACTAAAAAAACATAAAACAAACTTAAAACAAACATAAACTTATACTTATTTTGTTTTAAAACATGTTTTAATAAATAAAAAACTTACAATATCTAACATTTTATGAAAAAAATAAATGTAAACAAGAAATAAACATATGTTACCTGTAATTTTAGGAATGTACAAATGGATTGTTTTCCCAAATTCCTTCGTCGTGATCGTTCCTTATGGCACAAACCATGTCTTCAACATTCTCATCATTATGTTCTTTTAATATTTCCATGGAAGTAGGTATCTCAAATAAATTAGCATCTTCATCAAGTTCATCCTCACCATCATATTGTTTTTCCCTTGTAAAACAACATCCCACTACATATCTGATTGATCTAATACATAGAAAAATTGTTTTGCATGTGTTTCCATTATAAAAGAATCAGCTGTGTCTTCCAATCTATTCATATTAACAAGTTTCATTCCAAATTCATCGTGTCTGACACTGTCGTTACCGATAAACCATTTACATTTAAAAAAAGGAACATTAATTTTAAATTAATCAACCTCCCATATGTCTTTAATCACTCCATAATATGCACTTGATGCAGAAATTGGGTTTTTGTCCTTAGCACTCAAAAAATGCATTGCTTCTGCAAACACCAATACACCACTATTCTAAACTTCACTTCTATTGTCCTGAGCTTTCTCATTAAATGTATATCCATTAATGTCATAACCAAACCATGTTATCACATTTAAACATGGACCACCCACTATCCATTTTAATGGCTCTGATATTTCTGATCTACTAAGCAAGGTCTTTTTAAACCATGACAAAAAAGTTTTGTTGTGCTCATTCAAAATCCACATTTCTGTCTTCTTTGGATGACATTGTTTCAACACATTAATATGAAATGTGATATACGGTTGAGCATCATCTATGTTATTCAATATGTATGATTATAAATTCTTCATCTGTTCATCTGACAATTATTTGACTTTCAAGCCATGAATCCCCTTTCCACCATTATTAACTCGTTCATGGCGATATGGAGGCAAACCTATGTGTTGCGCCGCAACCAAGTAGCTCGTACAAAACTCTGCTGCCTCCTCAGAAATATACTTTTCAATAATGGATGCTTCAGGTCGATATAGATTTTTAATATAACCCTTTAATATTTTCATATACCTTTCAAAAGGATTCATCGAATGAATATATACAGGTCCACAAAGCTTTATTTCTCAAACCAGATGAAACATTAAATTCACCATTATATCAAAAAAAGTTGATGGAAAATACATTTCTAATTGACAAAGTATAAAAATTTCATCCTTTTCCAAAATGTTCAAAGCATTCACATCAATCGCCTTGTTACAAATTGAATTGAAAAAATAACACAACATCATTATAGTATTTCTGACACGGATGGGAAATATTCCACATAATGCAACTGGTAGAATTTGTTACATCTTGACATGACAATCATGTGATTTCATACCTATCAACTTCAAGTCCTTCAATGAGGCAAAATTTTTTACATTTGAAGAATAAACCAGAGGCACTTTGATATCATAAAGACACTGACAAAAGATAATTTTCTCCCTCTTGGATAATGTATGACATTCCGGGGGAAGAAATGTTCGTCTTCCTTTAGAAGTGGGAGCTAACTCCAAACATATTCCCACTGATAGAAAGTCCAATCTTGCATTCAACCCATCTTTTGTCTTTCCTTTAATATCTAACAATGTTCCAATCAAACAATCACAAATATTCTTCTCTATGTGCATGACATCAATATTATATTTAACTTCATGATACCTCCAATATGGTAGCTCAAAAAATATTGACCTTTTCTTCCAAATATGTCTATCATTACCTGATTTTTGTGTCTTTCCCAATGTCACATCAAGGTTTTTCACCCTCTCAAAATACAGATCAGGGGATAAAGATTTTGGAGAAGTATCAAATTCTTGTGAGACATTGAATTCATTTTTTAGTCTTCTATAAGGGTGATCCATAGGCAAAAACTTTCTCCGACCCATGTACGCTGTTTTCCTCCCATGATGCAATTGACAATATGACAGCTGTTGTTCGCAAATTGGACATTCTTTATGCCCTTTAACACTGTATCTAGACAAATTTCCATACGCTGGGAAGTAATTTATAGTGAACAGAAGAACTCCATGCTATTGAAAATATTCCCTTTTATAAGAATCATACACCCTAATACCATCAGCCCATAACAGTTTCAAATCATCAATCAATGGTGACAAGTAAACATCAATATCATTTCTGGGTTGCTTGGGACCATAGATCATTATACTCAACATCACATATTTTCACTTTATACAAACTTCAGGAGAGAGGTTGTAAATTACCAATAAAACAGGCCATGAACTATGTGTGCTACTGAGGGTTCGGTATGGATTCATTCCATATGTGCACAACCCTAGTATGAGATTTCTAATTTCATTTTAAAATATAGAATAATGTGCATCAATTTTCTTCCATTGTGGACAATCAGGTGGATGACGTATTTTTTCATCACATACCCACTCATCAGCATGCCATCTTATCCTTTATGCATAATGTGAATTAGCAAATAAAAGTTTGAAATAATGAATTATAGGAAGATACAAAAATACCTTTTAAGGGGTCTTTGTAATCTCTACATCAGCCTATGATTTTTCTTTCACCTTATACCGTGAGGTCCCACATTTAGGGCACTCTGACAAAAATTCATATTCATTCCTATATATAATGAAGTCATTAGGATAGGCATGTATTTTCTTGTATCCCAATCCCATCAGGCACAATATTTTCTTGGCCTTATAATGTGAATCTGGAAGATCGTTATCTTTTGGAAGAATTAATTTCATCAATTGTAGCAGCTCTGTAAAACTTCTATAACTCCATCCATGATTTGCCTTCAGGTTAATAAATATTAACACTACCGACAAAACCATAAAATCTTCACAAACATGATATAATGGTTTTTAGCATCACCATACAGACGCACAACTTTCGGTTCTATCTCAATTTGTTCTGCTACAATATCACGAATCATTTCTTCAATTCCATCAGAGTTACCATCTTGAGAATCATCATCATCAGTGACATTCCATCCAGTTTCACTATGCCAAATCCAAGGGCTGTAACTCAGATTAAAACCATGACAAATCAGATGATCTTTTATCTCTCTACTTTTCAACTTCTTCATATTCAAACATTTCAGGCATTGACAGAAACAAATGTCACTACTTGGAACATTTCGTTTAGAAAATTCCAAAAAGGCATCAAAACCTTCCTCATATTCACTTCTCATTCTATGTACCATAATCCAACATCAACTCAATATTACCTATAACAAATATCCAATATATATATATATTTTTAAGATAAGACAATTATATGTTTATATGAAAAATATCATAATTTGAATGTAAAACAATTTTGAAATATAAAACAAATCTAAGCGTATTTAAAAAAATATGCTTGAATATTATTTTAAAAACAAAATATAGTTAGATATAATAGTTTTAAATTCCATTGAATCAAAGAAAACCATGGGGCCTACAGCGATTGATAGAAAATTAGAGAAAATAGAGTAAACCTGAGAATCAAATCATATTTAAAATAAAAATTCAGATGGAGAAAATCACAATGTAAAGCTAATCATCACAGCACAATCATCATGTCATAATCTCAAAAACCACGATGCAGTAGTCAATACCAAATGACACTTATCCCCCACCCCCTTGGACACCCCCTGGACACCACCACCCCCTTGTACAGTCCCCCACCCCCTAGACACCACTCCCACCCCTTTGACACCCCATGGACACCACCACACCCTTGGACAGCCCCCAACCCCTCCTAGACACCCCCACCCCCTGGACAGCCCCCACCCCTCTAGACAGCATCCCCACCCCTCCTGGACACCTCCCCCACCCCTAACCCCTTGGACACCCCCTGGACAGCACCCCACCCCTCTAGACACCACCCCCAGCCCTCCTGGACACCACCCCCACACCCTACCCCCTTGGACACCCCCCTCAGACACCCCCAACCATCTGGACAACCCCCCCCACCCCCTGGATAGCCCCCACCCCTTTAGACAGCACCCCCACCCCCTACCCCCTTGGACACCCCCTAACCCTCTATATAGCCCCCACCCCCAGGACAACCCCCCAAACCCTCTGGATAGGCCCCCACCCCCTTGGACAACCCCCCACACCCACCCACCCCCTTGGATACCCCCTTGGACACCCCCAAACCTCTGGACATCCCCCCCCACCCCTGGAAATCCCCCCACCCTTCTAGACACCACCCCCACCCCTCCTGGACACCACCCCCACCCTCTACCCCCTTAGACACCCCCCGGACACCCCCAACCCTCTGGACAGCCCCCCCTCCACCCCCTAGATAGCCCCCTGCCCCTATAGACAGCACCCCCACCCCTACCCCCTTGGACACCCCCCTAGACACCCCAACCCTCTGGACAACCCCCACCCCCGGACAACCCTCAAAACCCTCTGGACCTGCCCCCACCCCCTTGGACAGCCCCCCACACCCACCCTCCCCCTTGGACACCCCCCTGGACACCTCCCACCCCCAGGACATCCCCCACCCCTCTAGATAGAACCCCTACCCCCTACCCCCTTGGACACCCCCCCTGGACACCCCCAACCCTCTGGACAGCCCCCCCCCCCCCCCCCTGGACAGCCCCCCACGCCTCTAGACATCACCCCCCCTCCTAGACACCACCCCCACACCTACCCCCTTGTAAACCCCCTGGACACCCCCAACCCTCTGGACAACCCCCACCCCCGGAAAACCCCCCAAACCCTCTAGAGAGGCCCCCACCCCCTTGGACAACACCCCACACTCACCCACCCCCTTGGACACCCCCCCTGGACACCCTCCAACCCTCTGGACATCCCCCCACCCCCCGGACACCCCCCTAAAAAATGGTTTACATATAAAAACTAGGCATGGTGAACAACTAAAAACACATGCATTTAATATATACTTCAGCATGAAATAGATGGAATTAAATATTATTAAATATGGCTACTTATATGATCGTATTATAATGAAAAATAACCATTGATATTCAACTAGTCAAATGATCACAAGTGTTCTCGATAACTAATATCATAATGAGGTAATGGATAATTCTAGAAATCTTAAACATATTGCCAAGGCCTTGGCCAAGGCCTCAAAAATACTAGGTGAAGCCCTCAGTAGAACCCAATTCTATTTGTAATCATGAGACATAGCGATGCATCGAAAGGCCATAGAGGTCAACAGCCATTACATTATATGTATAATAGATTCTCATATAAAATAGGATAAACATAAGCAACAAAAACATATGAAATATCATTTCCCAATTCATACATTTAATCAATAACCATTCTATGCAGTAATATAGGTGAATGAGATCATTAGTTGTCAATGACAACAAAAATTACCATCAATTTCGGGCATTCGCGAAACAAAAACAAACTAAATAGAAGTAGGCGAGGCTTACGTGAATATTGCGAGTCTATCTAATATTTCTGGGGATAATAAATAAGATGATGATGGTAAAACAAGGTAAGAGGGTTTGAAATCGATGAAACTTACCTAGTTTAAACAAAAAATCACAAAATGTAAATATAGACTATCCGGGAAAAAACGAACAAAATAAAGTCATGGGAGGCTTACCTGAGTGTTGCGAATTGAGATCATAGATCCGAGGAGAGTAAAGATGATAAATGATGATGGAAAAACGAGTTTAACGCAACAAGATTTATGAGTTGATTAGGGTTTACCACGCGAGAGAGACGAGTCGCCGGACTGTCGATCGAAAAATCGTAAATGACAATACACGGGGCTTGTTAATTTTTTAAATGTTTTATAACATCGGTTATTTAATAACCGATGTTATAAACTATTTTTTTACATTTATAACGTCAGTTATTATAATAACCTATGTTATAAATGTATCAGATACGTCTTTTTTATGTCGGTTATTTTATAATCGACGTAAAAAAATCTGTGTGTTGGTTTTTTACATCAGTTATAGAATAACCGACGTAAAAAATACATCAGAAATCACATTTTTTTAGGTCAGTTATTTTATAACCAATATAAAAAATTCTGCGGGTTGTTTTGTTACGTTGGTTTTCAAATAACCGATGTCAAAAAGGCCTCAAAAACCTCTTTTTTTACGTCGTTTATTTTATAACCGACGTAAAAAATTCGCAGATAGCTCGTTTTTTACATCAGCTATCAAATAACCGACGTAAAAAACACCGCGCTTTGGTTTTTTTACGACAGTTAATTTATAACCGACGTAAAAAACGAATGCTCGCGATTTTTAACGTCGGTTATTAAAATAACCGACATTAGATATTTACTCAACACATTTTTTTACGTCGGTTATAAAATAAATGATGTAAAAACCCACATTTCACAGATTATCACATCGGTTATATATAACCGACGTAAAAAATAGTGACGTAAATAACGTTTTCTGCACTAGTGTGCTATAGTAAACCATGCACTGATTACCAAGCGCAATACAAGGGAGTTGGGAGCTATGAGATAGGGAGTTTTAGCATCCAGGGCAAGTACTCCTTCGCTTGATAGTAGGAAGTGCCGCAGAGAGTTTCACATGATGTTTATTCAGGTAGCCAGGTGGTATGCTACCAGAGTTGGAAGAGTGGGAATATGAGCCCACATTGTCCGAAGGACCTAGTCGAGTGTCATTCTTTGCACAAGACAGGTCACCTTTAGCATTTTTATGGGTGTTCCCACCTGTAGCTTGTGATAGGGATTCTCTGATGACTCCACATTTAGGATCAAGACCACTAGTTTTTCCTCAGTCAAGGAACCTGAGTTCATTAGTCTGTTTAAGAAGATGATTTGGTCATGGTCGGGGTATCAAGACATCTAGTTTTTAGATACATTATGGTGCATCCTCTTAGGGTGGTCAGGCAGGGTCTTAAGGCCGTGATACAGTTAAGAATTTTGTGGTGGAGTAGACCTGGTAGGAGCAGGATCCATAACCCTCTACAGTTAGAGGTACGATTCTAGTTGCCTTAATTTTATCTTTTTATCTTTTTGATATTGGGGCTTCCCATAGTTTTAAATCTTTTCCCATTATGGAGAGCCTTGGGCTCTATGTATTTACTTATGAGGTTTTAATTCCCCTAGACACTTAGTTGGGGATTAGAATAGCTAGTGTATTTTAGTGCAAGGAGTGTCCTCTTGAGGTTGATGGGCGTCACTTCTAATGGGACCTCTATGTCTTAGAGATGATAAGTTATGATGTCATTCTTGGAATAGACTGGTTGGTCTCCTTTTAGGAATTTATTGACTATTATCTCCTTAGGGAGAGTTTCACATCACCAAAGGGTGGGTATCTTATAGATAAGGGAGAATGGGATGTCCAGGTTAGCAGAGATGGGACCGAGCATCATCAAATGGGAGGGATTTTAACCTAGATTCTAAGTTTATATCTGGATGACTAGGGGACTTCTCATATGAACTTTACTCTAGTAGTGGATCACTTCATAGATGTCTTTCCAGATGACTTTTTAGGTTTAAAATGAGAGATAGAGGTAGATTTCTCTATTGATCTTGTTCCAGGAGTAGTACCAGTGTCTATTCCCCCTTAGAGTATGACTAAACTAGAGATACCAAAGCTCAAGAAACAGTTTGAGGGTTTGCAGGCTAAGGGTTTCATCCTACCCAGTACTTTCCCTTAGGGTTTTCTTGTTCTTTTTTGCGAATAAGGAAAATGGTACACATAGATTTTGTGTGGATTATCGGATGTTGAACTAGTTGACATTTAATAACTGATATCTTTTTCTGAGTATTGATGATCTCTTTGATCAGCTTTGAGGAGCCCAGGTGTTCTCAAAGATTTACTTGAGATCAAGTTTTCATCAGTTGCACGTTATACCATTAGATATACCTCTTAAAGCCTTTCAGAATAGGTATGGTCTATTGGAGTATTTGGTTATGCCATTTGGTCTCATGAACGTGCTGGATGTTTTCATGGCACTGATGAACCTAGTGTTCTATCCTTACTTGGATTCATTTGTGGTAGTATTCATGGATGATATATTGGTGTACCCTCATACTCAACATAATAATGCCACCCATCTTGAGATCATATTGATTACACTAAGAGAGCAATAGTTATATACTAATATCTCAAAATTCCACTGTTGGATGGACCAGATTCACTTCATGGGTCATTTCATCTCAGAGATAGAATTATCAGTAAGCCTAGGGAAGAAGAGGGTGGCAGTTTCATGGGAGCTTCCAAACAACATCTTTTAGGTATGGAGTTTTCTAGGGATGTATGGTTACTAAAGATGTTTTATACAAGACTTTGAATTCTTAGCAGCACCACTAACAGGCCTGACTAAGAATGGTGCATTGTACTTATGGATAGACTCATGTGATTCAACCTTTCAGAAGTTGAAAGGGATATTGACTTCAACACCGATGCTAATTTTAATAGAGTTAGGAAAGAATTTCTCTATTTACTATAATACATAAGGTATCAGGCAAGGAGCAGTGCTAATGTGGGGGGAAGTAGTCATTCTGCGTGGGTCTCAGTAGTTGAGGTCACATGAGAGGAATTAGCCGATGCACGATCTCGAGTTAGCTGATGTTGTTCATGCATTGTGCTGTTGGAGAAATTATCTTTTTGGAGAGAATTTTTTGGTATACACTGACCAAAAAAACCTCAAGTATATCTTTACTCAGCGTGATCTAAATTTGAGAGAGAGAAGGTGGGTTGATTACCATCTGTCATTTGACTTTGAGCTTGTTCTCTAAGATGCATTTGGTGGTGCATGATAGACAAGAGAAAATGTTTCTTTCTTTGATATTTGTTACCTCTACTATACTTGACTGAGAGAGAATGAGGTAGCTATCAGATTATGAAGGCCTAGTCCTAGAGGAGAGGACCCTATTCCTAGGTGGACCATAGGCAACGATGAGGTCTTCTATTTTTCGGGATGTGTATGGGTTTCAGAAAACATACGTGAGGATTTGTTGTGATATTTTCATTCCTCGGTTTCGGTAGTTCATCCTAGTGTCACCAAGATGTATCGACATCTACACCGTCAGTATTGGTGGTCATGTTTTAAGAGGTATGTAGCTAGTTTTGTTATGAGATGTTCCACCTGTCAATATGTGAAGGCAAAGCATCAGCGACCAGAAGGGATTTTACAGCAGTTACCCATTCATTAGTGGAAATAGAATCATGTAATGTTGGATTTTGTTATGGGTTTAGAGATGTTTCCTTGAATAATGATGTGGTTTGGGTTTTGGTTGACAGACTCACAATGGTTTCACATTTCTTACTGATTATGGAAACCAACAGTGTTGATCAGCTTGGAAATTTGTACATCTGAGAGGTTGTACATTTTCATGGGGTTTCACACTCTATCATTTTAAATAAGAATTTTTATTTTACTTCTCATGTTTTGTAGGGACTATATATGGATTTAGGTAAACTGGTACTTCTAAGTACAACTTACCATCCCAAACAGATGGTCAGTTTGAGCGCACGATTCCAGTTTTGGAGGAAATTCTTCGAGCATGCATCCTATATTTCAAGGGGTCTTGGGAGAGAGACATACCCCTAGTGGAGTTTTCCTAGAATAATAGTTTTCATGTGACGATTCATATGGAACGTTAAGAGGATTTTTACGGTTGGCCATACCGATAACCCCTATGTTGACTAAAGGAAAGAGAGGTAACTATGCTGGGATGTCATCTTGTCCACGAGACCACTGAGAAAGTGGAGTTGATTCAGAAGAGGATGGTTACCGCACAATCTCACCAGAAATATTATGATGGTCAACAGATACGACTTATGGAGTTTGAGGTCAGATATCATGTTTTGTTACATGTCACATCGAGGTTGGGAAATAGGAGGATTAGGAGACAGGGGAAGCTTTTACAGAGATACATCGTGTTGTTTGAGGTTTTGGAGAGAGTCAAGTTGGTTTCCATTTAGTTGAAGTTACCTCAAAGGTACTGGGCTAGGCACAACATCTTTCATGTTTCTCATCTACAAAGTTACTTTTCAAACTCGTCTCACATTTTTTAACCTGATGTGGTTGGGTTGGAGGTGGATGGATCCTTTGAGAAGCACCATATTCAGATTCTGGATCATAGCATGAAGGTTCTATGTTGCTGGTATGTTCCTCTAATATAGGTGTTATAGCCTCACGAGTGAGTACAAGACAAGAATTGGTAGAGGGAGGCCAACGTATGATCATAGTGGCTAGATTTGTGTGAAGTTTCTTCTTCACCTCTCTTGGAAGGAAAATTTGGGGTTGAATTGATTTAAGTGGGGAAGTTTGTAAGAACCCTGATATTCATTTCAAGTATGCATCTTTATTTCTAGTTTTTAGCAGAAAAAGGAACAAATAGAAATTTTCTAAGTACATGTTATGTACTTTTTAGTATACGTCGTGTACTTGGGTACTGCATACAGCTGTGTACTAGCCGTGTAACGAACAAGAACAGGGTTGTGTAGGTGACCTGGCAGCCGCCTAAAGTGGGGGCCGATTGAGTCTAGTACACATTGTGTGAATTAAAGGAACACACAGTGTAATTTTATTTTTAATAGATGAATCAGAGTGGGGTCATGTATCATCTCCAAAACACACTTCTTCTCCCCTTTATTCGTACAGGAGAGAAATGAATGACTGAAAAATTTCTATTCCCTCTCAGCTTCCATCTAACCTATGATTGAGATGTTGTTAGGTGTGTTAGAATCCCACTAGCGAGCTCCCTTTTTTCCTAGAGGCTTTCTTCCTGATTCCTCCTCCCTTGTGATATTTTAAGGATGAATGTGTTTTTACCTTTTTATAGCTCTATGTCGTTCTAGACCAATTCAAGGGCCGAAATTCAAGAGTATGAATTCTGATACATCAAGGTAGGTGGTTTGTGCCTTTATTGATTATATTTTGATCAAATAAGCCTAGAATTATGAATACCCATGTTTGGGGTATTGAGTGTTTTGGAATTTAACCCTGTTTAATACCAGATATGGTTTTTTTGATTGATAATTGGTTATTTCCTAAGCATAATGTTTTATACCTTGATTATGGGTGTGCTTCTCTTATTTGATCGATTGTGGAATTTTGGTCTAGAATGCTTGTTAGGCTATTTTTGTTTTTCATGTCTTGTGTTGTTAGGATTGAAATACTGATTATATGAGATTTATGTTAATATCATTGTGAATGTATGACCAAGGAGAATTGACTATGAGAGAATCTCGACGTAGGGTTAGTTATGTATAAATTGTCATTATGTTGACCCATAGGTATTGACTATGAGAGATTCCAGGTGGTCATAGACAAGAGGTATTAAAACGTGAGAGCTACCCATAGGGTCATTATTAATTAAATATCAGACCCTAGGGAATTCACTATGAGAGAATACCCATGTCCATTATAGTTTATTGTTTCTTTTCAGACCAAGTGGGTACTGACCGTGAGATCTGACTAGGTGGTCATTTGTAAATGAGTTGTGCTTTGTTAAACCATATGGGTTGGACTGTGAGAGCTTTCCAAGAGTGTTGTTTTTGATTGATTGCATGATTGCAATGAGTCTTTCAAGACAAAGCACAAGATTGGACTCAGTCTTACATGATTTTTTAGATGGTCTTCTGAGACATTTGTTTGTTACTATTACACAAGGTATATAAATCTAAGTCTAGATCCCAAGTTTTCATTATTCAATTATTTGAATAATTAATGAATGTAAATTAATATAATTTAAAACTATTAAATTGTTTACTTTTGAGTACTTCCTATTTTATTTCTTTATTTCTACATATTAACTTCTATATATTTTAAATGACATTTAGGCACATATCTTGTGGTGGTTTCCTTTTAGGATTCATCACACTACCAGTTTGGGTCATGCTTTTAAACCCAAAAAAATTATATGGTTACAAGTATAGATAAGGGAAAGCGCCCTTCTTCGCCAGGTACTTGATTGTTGTCGGGGCTAGAGAGCAGGGGACGAAGCTGAGGCTTGTGATGCTGTTGGAGTTTACTATTTTTTATACATTGGTTTCAATATTTTATTTCTATCATTGTGACTTGTTTGGATTCTTTCCTAGACACATGTGACATTCATCATTTATATATATGCTCCAGTTGTTTTATTACTATTAGACTTCACTTTTTTTACTTCTTTTATATGGTATTTCTACATTCCTAACTATTTAATATTTGTTTCTCTTGTGTTACTCAACCAATGATTCAATTGTTTCCCCAATATCACACTAAAGGACCTCGTTGATAGTCGATAACCTCTGGCGTTTGGGGAAATGTGCTTGAGAGTATGTGACTAACTGGGTATGGGGAACCATTGGGAGACACCCAGATCTAGGACATTATATTCCTAATCATCAATCAAATTACCAAGATTAGTCTTCCATTGCATGAAGGAAATTTAATTCTTAGCTCCTAAGGTCTTCTAAGTTTAGTGTGTAAACAATATAATGCTAATTATAAGAATGAATAAATTCATTCTTAGAACTATGTACTATACATTTATCTTTCCTAAAGATCACAATGAAACTTCCATCACACAATTGACTTATTCATATAAGTTTTTTCTTAATTCCTTTAATAATTAAAACATTTAAAATTAACGATTTTCTAAAAATTAAAATTTTACCTATGCAAATGATTTCTCCTTGCGAGTTATCTCTGAAAGTAACATTTACACTATTCATCTTGATAATATTCTAAAACTAATAATTGTTTCCAGTATAGTGTCTGGAGAAACCATTATCCATGTTCTAAATAATTTTTTATTTGTATTAATCTTTTTTTTTCATAAAAAAGTTATTTGTTTTTTGGAAAAAAAATTCATGTTTCTAGTATTATCAAAAAATATAATTTTCGGTAATGATATTTGTTTTGAAAATAATATTTGTGAAAACCAAGAGATTGTACTCTATTTAGAGAAAAAAATTTCTTTCAATTTCTACAACTTTGGAAATTAGTGAGAAATGATAGACTCTTAAGAACAATGTAATTATTACTAAAAAAAGTTTCTTATAGGTAACACTCATTATTATATTATCACTATAAGTTCTAATTTTCTTACACATTTGATGGATGATTTATTTTCTTGTGGTAAAATTGGATAAAAGTTTCTTCAAACATGAAATTTCATACATTAGTTTTACAACTATATTCTGATTAACATGAGTAATAGTATTATAACTATGTTTTTTAAAATTATTTTGTAAACTATTTTTCTTAGAAATAACCTTTTCAAAATCTTTGGAAATAGAATGTTCTTCAACAATTTTCTAATCATGGTCTTCAGAAACTTATCATATTTCATTACTCAAAAGAATTATTCTTGAATCTACCTTAGTAATTTTTTCGTTAGTGTAGTTAAGTATTTTTTAAACTTTACAATTTTCCTTTTCTAAATGTTTTGAAAATATAGAATCCTCTGCATAACTGGGTAAATTATTATCTTCACTAGATGTGGAAGTTTCATCATCAGAATATGTATATTTTTTCTAATTATCAGTTTCAAGATTATTATCATTTAAATGTAAATTTGTAAGTGGTTTAGAAGTGTCTACCTTTTCCATTAGACATTCATTTACCATAGTTATTTTTACAAATAATATAACATACATCTATTCAAAACATTCAATATCTAAAGAACTTTTAAAATAATCTCCACCACTGGAACTCCAAGTGTTAGATTCTTTCAAAACATTAATGCCTTCATACTTAAAGTATTTCATGGAATTTCTTTCAAAATTCATTTCCTTTATATCTTTTCTTTTCAAATCAAGACAATGAGTTCAAATATTTCCTACCATTTTTCATTTATAACAATTTACTATAGAATCCTTATAGAAACCTTAATTTTTATTACATTTATTATATCTACATAGGAAATATTTTATCCCAACTATCTTATTCTTTCTTATAAAAATATTAACCAACTCATTCCTACAATATTTTGATGAATTAGAATGAGATTAAACAACAAATTTATTATTTCATGAATATTTTACTACATTTTATACTGAGAGATCTTTATTTGGTTCAGTAGATGTTTTTGAAAAAGAAACTCCAACATTCTTATTTTCAGATTTATTAATAACTCTTTTTAAAATTCTGTCATTTTGAACGATATTTCCAATAATACCATCAAAAGTAAGATTAGTAAAATTTCTTATATTATCCATGGATATCCTTTTGGATTCCCACTTATTGGAAATTACATAAATAATAATTTCAACCAAAATTTTGTCATCAAGACCTTTTTCACCAAGACACTATAAACTGTTAATAGTAGTCATAATCATTTTGTGCATCTTTGAAACTATCTCAATATGATAGAAATTAATGCTTGGGAATCATCTCTATGAATGTATCTTGATGTTCCTATAACTTAGGATGTACCAAAATGGGTTACCTCCAATTTTCTGCAAATACTATTGGAAGCTTGACTATATGATATCTCATTGTAGATATCCCTCATCTTAGAATGAAATAATGCATTTCAAACTTTATAGTTCAATGGAAATTATAAATTCTCAGAATTTGTAAAGGAAGAAACATCTTTATCAATAATCTTTTATTTTCCAGTAATCATAAAAAAATTGTCACGTCAAGTGTTAATCCCAAAATTTTCGTTCCATCTCAATACACATAGTCATTGCCATAAAAGAAAGGTGGTTTAATAGGATTTAGATTATCAAGACATAAAATATTCCTACCAAACATATTATAAACAAAATTATTTTCTAAAAATATATTTTAGTGTAAAAAAATATTTAAAATTAAGGAGATTATAACAAAAAAAGATAAAACATGCAGTTGATAAATAAAGTAAAAACTCAGCAAGTATAAGTAGTAAAACCCTCCTCTAATACAAATTATTTGATCAAACGAGTTACTAAGACGGTTACTATTATAATAGGGGTAAATTTTAGTTCAAAAAATTTTACACTAATGAAATTACAATACCTCATAAATTAATATTATCGGACTCTTGGATCATCCAATTATCAGAGTGAAGGAATCAGAATCACATTTGATCTGATTATATCAATGTATGTCTTCATCTTAATCATATATTCATTGATAAAAAAGTAGTATAGAAATATAGTTATGAAGTATAAACTTCTATTATATGCATAATGGATTATTCTTGTAAAAACAAGCAATATAATAGCTTGTAAAATTATGATTTACTTAGAAGCTATATTAAAAGAATACACTATTTTAACATTAAGATTAAAGGTAGTCAATAACATTGACTAATGGTATCAATAGTTTTATACTTAATGTAATGTATTTCTTTCCTTAACTGTAAATCCCTCAATACGATGATCGGAATAACATTTGTATTTCTATCCTTGGAGTCTTGTGATATGGTGACTGATGTTTGTCTTCCTAACCTCAAAATCCCTCAATCTAATGGGTCGCATTAACCATCTTGTTATCCCGAAAATATGGGGATCATAAAAATGACAGGATGAACAATTAAAATGAAAAAAAGATCAAAAGGAAAACAACCATGAAAAATATTCCTTAAAAAACACCCTAATTTATGACAATGAATAATAACGATATGTTCAAGTTGGGTAAAATTCAAAAGACTTGAGTTTTGAAAATTATCAGCTTCCAACCATTCAAATGACCTCCTATTTATAGTCCATGCTAAAATTATCATATTTCCAAGTTAGTTACAATATCCTTAGATATCCGTCTCTTTGACATCTCGTAATACTCTGGCATAACTAAATGTTCGACATCATTTTTTTACACCACGTAGTGCTAAAATTATTCCTTATGATAGAAAGAATTGAAAGGTACACTTATTAAAAACATTAGTCAATCAAAAGAACTTTTTTTATTAATTATCAATCCAATTTAACTGAATAAGGGTTAGTCTAATGTATTAGTACCATGGTCAGTCCATTTGTTGTTACTTTTTTCAGTCTTATAGACAAGACATAATTTTAACTACCAATATGAACAGAGGTCATTCTAATAGACCAATCGTACCTTCAGGATGATAGTATAGTTTGAGTAATATAAAGTTTATATTCATAACACATGAGAAACATTTCTGTGTGTGGTGGAAAGTAAGGTTTTATAAAAAAACATACTAAAATAGTTGGGACATAAAATGTTAGTAAACATATTTTCCATAAGGTATTTTTGATTTCCAAAACTAAATAAATTGAAAAAGTAAGACGTAAAAATTATGGCTAAACATTAACACCCTTCAATCTTGTCCAACCACCCGTAAAAGTAAATAAATATTATGGTCTATAAATAATATATACCTTTTTTTGCAATCTTTGAGCTAAAACAAGAGCGAAAAAATAAATGGGGATATATTATTTATTAGTATAGGAGATAAGGTAGAACAAATATATATAGTACCTTTAATAACCCCAATTCCCTATATAGTTAGTAACTCTATTGTATTAAGCTTCTGATTTCTAGACCCTCTACCTCTTTAACATTGATATCTACATCAAGACATTACCACATGTACCAAAACGGTTTTCTAGTGTTGGTATTCTTATATCATTAATTTCATTTACTGAGGAAACATCTCTAAAGGTGAATTTTAATTAAACTTTTAAACGTTGATTATTAAAACATACCTAAAAATGTACTTTTTTAGATTTTTTATACCGTTGTTTAGAAAACATACTTGAATGACTATTTTTTTGGTAAACTTTCTAAAAACTAACAAGAAAATATATTTTCAAAAAAATATTATTTGAGATCCTACAACATTACAGAGTATTTTTGTAGAATCTAGAAGAATAAATATTGTTTCACATGATATATTAATATTTTAGAATTATATATTTGATAATAATAAGGATCATTCATTGATATAATGATAACAAACAACAAATATTTTTTAAAATGTTGATTACTCCATCTCAAGAAAATATAAGATCGATAAACAAAAATATATTATATAATATGAATATAATGTATATAACCAAACATAAATCTTTGACTTAATTTTCCATATTATCTTAGTATTTGTTGATATAATTTTCAACTGAGGAATGATCTCTTGAGGAAAACGTGGTTTTGGCTATGAGGGAATTTTAGACTCTGAATGAAGCATTAATGCTTTAATGTGATCCAAATATGGATATATCATTATAAGAGAAAATGATTCATTAACTTGTATATCAGTTGAAAAGGATAATCATAAAAAAATAAATCATGGAAAAATAATTATAAATAACATGAAGTGATAACTGAAAGTAGAATCATTGGAATAACGATGAAGATAAAGATAGTGGAATTAGTGTAATGATGATGATAGAAATACTTTATCATGAAATGAACACCTATGGTGCATAAAAATCGGTATGAAAAGTTATATTTTATTTTCATTTATTTGAAAACTAACGTGAGAAAATCATTTTTGAATTCACTTACCCAAAAATAGATATTAAAAATTTATTATTTCAAATCATTTTTATGATAAAGAATGTAAAAAATCTATTTTTTCATTTTGGTTATCATAAAAATTATTATAAAAATAAAACAATATTTTTTTATATTTGTTATATAATTAATTGATGTGGAAAACATTTTAACATATGTTATTTAAAAACTAATGTTAAAACTATGAGATAAATTTTTTTTGTATACTTTTTCTCACTATTCATGATGTCCTTAGGGGTGTGGAATATCCATTGTCTAGAATTATAATAAACTAGTGTTTATAATACTCATCAATATTTCTTCTATGAGTTCTATTGAGGAGGTAATTACCATTATAGTGGTAACTAGAGTTTTCATGTTCTATTCACTATCATGATTTCCATCCTTATTAAATACAATGATTGGAATGGTATAAAAACTATTAATTTATATGAAGACCACAAAGATAATAGATAACACATTAATTCCTAATATATAGTTATAATTTCTAAATATGATGAAATTATATGAGAATGGTTATTGTAATCCATGATAATTTCATAAACTTAATTTCCTATGAAATCAAGATCTCCTATCCACATTCCCACTCTCTGAAATTTTTTGATGACTTCCCTCTTGAATTGAATCTAACCATATTAGGGCCTTTTTTACAAATTTATCCCTAATCATCACCAAAAAATATATCTTTACTATTAAGAGAATATCTGAGTATTGTGTATATAATCACAAAACAATATTAAAATTTTATACCCCCAACCACTCACCTTCTAGTAATTTAATTGGATAATTCAGTATATTTATAAATATAACTTCAAGTTCATGTATACAAGAACTTCTTTATTTTATGGTCAATAAATACTAATTTTGAATAACTTTGAGATTCAATTATAACAAATAATTCATGAACTAACCTTGTAAATAACTCCATGAGATTTAAACACATCCAAATCACTAAGGATAAGATTTAACCATTTTCTGGACACTCTTTATAATAAAATAAAAGCTAATGATATCTAATGATCTAATTTTACCTAAATCAATAAGAAATAAATCTCCACTTCCCCTACCAATGCATGGTCTCCAAATAAAAAAATATATTTTTTATAATTTGGTAGATCCTATCTATAGAACTCACATAACATATTCATCAAAATTTATCCAATTTTGGAATCAATCCTTTTATAAACCATCTCATGAACATGTTTCTCCTCCTCTAACTAAACCATATTATGAAATCAAGAAAAATGATTATTTAAAACTAATAAGAAGAAACCATGTGCCTATGGATACAAAATGTTTTAAATTACTATTAAATTTACCCATTTAGGTCAATCAATATAAAATAAACATGCATAATCATGAAAAACTGTACTATAAGTTGCATTTCAACCAAAAATAAACCTTATAAATAGTTAACTAGCCCTTAAATATATTTAGTTGATAATAAAGGTACTAGAACCAGAATTAATCTAGTATCACACACATTGATGATTTCCCTATTTTACATTCTATTTTCTCTGTATATATACTATTAACATACCAAATCTATAAAACACTCACTAGTGGCTACACCAAATGTTATCTTAAACCATTCACTAGAAAAATTCAATCGTGACTCAATCCCCCAAGGAGTCCTTTTCAGTCAGCAGAAATGTTGAAAATGACCCTCAAATCCCACCTCAGATAGAACATTGAGTTGAAAATTTGACAAAGGGTATAAATATCAACTTATGAGAAGCATGATTCATTTTATATGAAAACCCACACACTAAAATCCCATAATAATTCATTACACCACAATAAAAGTATATTAAGTCATAAATGATCAAATATTTCAAAAGAATCAAAATAAAACAACCCTAGATACATGAATTACTCCATGCTAAAAAATACAAACATACCAAAAATGAAAAGTAAAAAAATTCAAAAATACTTCGACTCAAGTTACTACCGTGTTAATTTTTTTAATTTTTTAAAATTAAAGGTTTTGTATTAATATAATTTAGATTATCTTTTACCATTTTATGATTAATTATAATTGTAATTTAAATATTTATTAAATATTATTATAATGTAATTATAGTAATAACATATTAATTTTTTAGTGCCTTTAGAGTTTTTGTCTTAATTATAATTTCTAAATAATTTTTAACTTTTTAATATTGTGGGAAGTAGAAAACTACACTATGATTGAATTCGAATATATTTTAGTTTGTGTGAGAAAGTTGAAAATGAGAAAAACATAATTAACACATGTACTTAAAGTTGATTATGTTAAACAAAGGTGATTAAATTAAAGAATTTCATGAAAAATTTGTGTTGATAAAGCGTGGGAGGGAGAGGATATTATATTATACAATGATAAGGGATTATTTCACAGTTAGTTCTTTTATAACTATTAGAATAATATTTAAAAAAAATATTATATATAAACATGAAATGGTTTCAGAGATATATAAAGATATGAAATTCAAATGAGTCGAAAAGATAAAATGAAAAATTATGATATATACATATTTTAAATTCAAATGAAAACTTATGGATAACTCATCATTGTTACTATATCTATGTCATGGTTTGATTGATGTGAAAACTTTAAATAAAATTTATGTCTTATGGATTGACAATAAGAGATTAAATAGAGATGTACATTGACTAAGTGTTTCTTAGAGATTGAATACTGTCAGTTTCCAATGAAAAGGATATAAAATATAGATTTTTATTATTGAAAATTTATTATTTAATTGGTTTTTATAAATTAAAATAATAGTGAATATTTGTGTGTGAATATTTATTAATGAAGTGTGATTAATTTTTTATGTTCTTTTATTTTCAATTTATAATTTCTCTCGATCGTGAGTTCATTTATTATTCAAAATATTATTTTTTTAATATTCTTGAACATCACCTATTGATTGAGGGATTGAGTTTATTGTAAAAAATTATTTAGTTGAGTTTATTATTGAACATGGATTGAGTTTGATTAATCTATATTTGAACATGAATTTAACTCAAATAATTTACTAATAAATTTGACTAAATATTTACTGCAAAAATACTGATTTATTAACTAGATACTCAATACTATGACACATTTTTGTAAACATTCAATTAAAATGATAATAAATTATTAACAAAGATATTGAAATTATAATTATTTCATGATACAAGATTTATGATTCTTAAAACGTGGTTTTTATTTTTTAGGTTTAGTCTTTAAATATTATTTTTTATAATAAAAAATTAATATATCAAAATATTATTCTTAACATTTCATTCAAAACAGTAATTTATGGATCACTTGTCTCTTTAGGATGAACACCAAACTAACCAATTTTATATGAATATATATTTTTTATAGTTAAGGTTTCAGAAAAAATTATAATATTTTATTTCCATAAGAATTAGAAATACCTCATGGGTGGTCTTATTTTTTATACCATTGAGATGAAATTAGTAAAATTATAAGAATATAAGATTTTACAAATTGTAAAAATTATTTCCTTACTGATTTTGTATTTTGATTTCAATTTTCTTTTAATTTGTTTTCTCATTATATATTTCTTATGATAAATATTATTTAAAAATAAACATTTAACTAGAGAACATATCGATGAAATATGAGAATAATATTTTTAATACTACTTTATGATTTAAAATAGTTTTAGCATAAAAAAGAAGTAAACATTGATTGATTTTTTTGAGTTCAACATGTTAAACAAGCTGTGAAAATAAAAAACAATTTGTAAAATAATGTTAATAGAGTATGAATTAGTTTCAGTCTTACGGATACATCCAAGAAAATTATTTTCACATGTTATTGATAAAACATTTAGATAAATACATAAATAATCAAAATGATCTCAAATTCAATTCAATTTTTCAAGCTACCACAAAAGGATTAAAATGAAAATTTAGTAAGTTTTCTTTATATTTGTGAAAATTTTCAATTTAGTGGTTTCTCAATAATGTAGTAAGAATATTATTCTCTAAATTTTAATTAATATATAAATATAGGGTGTGTATTTAATGCTTGGAACAATATTCCTCTAAATGTATCAATATTCATATAAAAATATAAAATTTTAATTAAATTTACACTGAATCAATTTAGTAAGCATTAAATAGATGTAATAACATCTTAAAAAAGGTCCATGATCATTGTTTAGATATGTGGCTACATATTCAAACATTTTATAAAGGGTTAACTTAGAATTATATGAAAATCAAGGATGTTACAATACAAGAATAATGGATGAATAAATTATTGTGGGAGTCTTATAATTTGTTTGAGAAGATTGATAGTAATAGTTTCAAAGGAATTAAAAGAAGTTTAATAAATTAAAGGAGTTTACATAGTATATTATAATGGTCATATGGCTTCATAACATAAAGATTTAACCAATGAAGTACATAAGATGATTTCTAAGAGTCAACAACATGGTAGGTCTATGAAATATTTTCATTACATTGATTTTAATAGGAAAAAAAATAATTTTTAGGGATAAAAAACATAAAAATTCTTAGATATAATGGAAAATTATTTCTACAAAAAAGTATAGAATTTTTAAAATAATCCATGTTAGTTATAGGAAGCCTCGGTGTAGTTTATAACTGATACTAGTGCATCTATCAAAAATTTAGAAGATAATTCTTAAATTTAGATTTCTATAATCATAAATCTACAATTTCATGTTAGAAATATTGATGACGAACTAAAAAACGATACTATGGGGAATGTTTTCAGGTATATTTGAGTTCAATACAAGTTCTAAACTGGTGTCTATTACATTAAGAATTTGAAAACATGGTGGAATATGTTGAAATGATATGAATATAATAATTAAAATATAAAAAATAGAATAAATTAGAGGAAAAAGGAATTAAAAGGTAATTTAAGTAGAAAAAGAAAGTAGATAAGAAACATTATCACCTTCAAAATCACTATTTTCATTCATAGATAGAATAAAAATGTTAATATTAAAGAAGAAAATGAGTAAGTTTCCTGAAGGTTTTAAGAAAATTTATATTAATATCCCTTTTATAGATGCTTTAGAGAAATTTACCATATAATAAAATTTCATGATGTATTTTATTCAAAATAATAAAAAAACAGTAGGAGATAGTTACAATACCACAAAAAAGTGATTGATCTATTTTGATATTTAGATATTTACTAAATAAATAATAAGATCCATATTGGGTTTCTTTAATTATTAACATTAGATCCTATGAATTAATAAAACCACTATGTTGTCTAGGTTTGAGTGAGAATATCATGACATATTCATCATTTGAAATATTTTGTTTAGAATTTATGAAACCAAAAAAAGATTTTATTCAATTAAGGGATACAACATTGAGATATCCATGGTGTTTGGTTTAATATTTCTTAGTTAAAATAGATAAATTTTACTTTTTAATATTCTTTATCGTGTTTAAGACATATGAATTAAGAAAAACCCACTTATTCTTATAATATAATTTTTAGAAATTTAACGGGTATTGATTGATTTAAATACTAGATTGTTATCAATATAAGGTAGTGGTGAAAAAATTAGATACAACAATAATCAATCAACAGATGTTTTTAATAAAAAATAAAAGGAATAAATTGAGATAATAAATCTAGAAATTAAAGATATTGTTTCCATTAAATAGGGAAAGGAAAAAATAATTGTTCTAATGAAATAAAGGTTAGGAATATAGGATAATAAAAATAAAACAGTCTAGATTGAGAAGATAGAATTTTTTTAAAAAGATATTGTGAAATATGTTATAAAATAGGGATAAAAAGTGTGGTTACTTAATGAATTAACATTTTACTTTTTAGGAACAAATAAAAATTCATGGATATTACAATATAATTAGAGATAATCATACCTCAAGAAAGAGTAAATATTGTTTTTGAGGAATGAAGAAGAACCATATATGTATAGGGGAATCAAATTATATTTTTTATTGATCTAAATTAGTTAAAGTCTTCCAGGTATTCTATTATGTGACATAATTATAATATATATACTTTAAATATTGAAAAAAATGTTCTTAAGAGAGAAAAAATTCTTTATTATTCTATTAGGAATTGTTTCCAACAATTATTTTAGAACTACTTTAAGATTTTAAAATTCAATCGCTCTTCATGATTTTTCTTTCGGATTCTTAGTTTTACCATCACCTCTATTGTGTGGGATTGAAAATTGTGGTGCATTAATTAGAGTAAAGTGGACATTAAATTGTAGAGATGATAATTACCATATAGGACAGATATTATAATATGGATTTTAAGTGTATGGGGGAAAATAAATCTACACTAGGTTTGTGTATTACATGTTCGAGGATCTTCTTAAGTTATCCTTATCTATTTTATACAACAAGTTAGCTCCAATATTGAAACATATTCTTATATATATTTTTCTAATACTTGAAAATTATTTATGTCTTATGGTATATAGGAGGATCTCTTTTTGAGATGTAATTAGGTTGGAAGGACTCTATACTTCCCCAAGTTCCTTGAACCTGACCTGGATCTTAACTCAACTAGGAACTTATAGTCCCTTTTGGATATCGTTCTCATGGACATGGATATGTAGGTTTCTCATGAAATATTAATTTTTAGGTATATAAAATTATTTAACTTTATAGGTTGTGTGACTGAATTATTCTCTAAAAATATTAATCTCCAAATGCATCACTCCCACAACCCTTTTTTTTGATATACAAAAGAGACTTCATTCATTATATCCCAAAATAGATGAGCGTATTAGTTTGGATAAATCATCATTGTAGGAATCCCATAGATGTCATTACAAATTTTTTGAGATTCCTCTAGCTTCAAAATGTCTATCTTGCAAGGATTTTTAGTAGGAAATGGTGAATCACATGTTTATGGAATAGAATCATACTTAGTCACTATGGGAGAATTTTGGTGTCATGTTTTGGCTCATGATAATCCTCTCATCCTTTGATAATAAAATTTTAACATAGTTTTTGGGAATTAAATATGAGTAAACAAGTATTAGATTGTATTTCCTCCTTTAAAATATCATCTACTAAAATATTTTGATGGTTCATAATGAGGTGATCTATAGAGATTCCTTCCATCATTTAGTGACATGTTTGTATGAATTAGATCATCATATAGGGTGTCCATTCTAGTATTGGGTGATATATTCTACATTAATATTGTGGAACTTTTAACATAAAAGTGATTATATGTTTTACTACTAATAATGAATTAACGGTGTGTTTTAGGGGTTTGATGGTTCCCTCTTATGAGGGATTTAAATTGCACACTAATGAATCATTTGAAGAAGTTTTTATAGTAGGGGAAGACATACATTTCAAATAATTTAGGGTCACCATCTATGTATTTACCACACCCTTATTTTTTTTACCATAGGTAAGGCTAGTCTATTAGAGAGGGATATCATAATATCAATTTCAAAGACCGATTCTTCTAAAATTGAAATATCTCTATCCCCCTAAATGAAGGCTCGTTATCCCATTAGATACCCTTCTCAATAACATTTTTATCTCTTTGATAATTATTCATTCTTTTGATACACATATATAGAATGTAATCTCATTTCAATTTTTTTCCCTTTATTGGTCATTCCTAGATGTCATCCCATTTTTTCAATGATTTTGGTTCTCTTTCACTTATTTATAATTTCTTTAAGTTTTCCAAATCTTCCATGCTTAATTTATTTTGGACCCCCTGAATTAGCCTTTGTTTTTCCCATTAATAATAAATAGGTGCATTGAGAAATGAAAGAAGATTAATTATCGAATATAAATAGAATATGGATTAGACAAATTTTAGTAAAAGTGATGTAATTTTTTAAATTTTATATTTTTAATACTTTCAATTAATTTATTTAATTTAATAGGCTAATTTAAAAAGAGAAAAAATAGAATATTTATAAATATTTTATATATATAATAATAATATATTCATTGGAATATCATAATAGATTATTTTAAATAAATTTTTTATTAAATTGAATGTGTAATTTAATAGTTGGATGAGTAAATATATCATGTGAATTTTATATTGGTTAATCATGATATGGTTCAATTTATTGATTTCTATAAATAATTTTGTTTTCAAAATTTTGAATTAGAATGTTTTTGAAATAATCACTTTTTAGAGTGCTTAGAGAAAGTGTTGAATTTTTAAAATTTGAACTTATAATTGGATAATTAGTTTAAAATAGTGCTTAAAAGTGTGAAAGGATATAAATAGATAAATGTGTGTTATAAAATAATTTATTTACTCTATAAATCATATATTTCTATAAATATATCCCACTTATTATTCTAACTATCACAACTATGTTGTAATTATCATAATAGTGGGTATTGGGGAGTTAGTCTAGGTATGGATTCCAAGGGTGTTTAAGTTTATTTAATAATAATTCGCACTCAAATTATAATATTATTCAGACTAACAAGAAAATTTTCATGAGGTGATTTAATGAAGTAATATTAGTAAATATAAGACATGTTTCTTGCCTTAATTTCATTGAAAAAGTGAGAATGAAAAATAATAAAGTTTATGTTGGGTGATAAATATTATTTAGAAGGTAAAATAAAAAAGTTTTCATTTTTATGATGAAATAGAATTACCAAATAGAAATATGTTTAAATAAAAAATTTAGATGAAGATTAAAGTATATGATTGAGTGATTTTCATGAAAATTGGTGAAGTCACAAAAAATTACATTGTGATTTTTTAAAATTTACTCACATTGATAATTTCTTAATATTCATTAGTGTATAATGAAAAAAATTTAATATAATGAATTTGAATTGTAATAATGTGTAAATATATTATTAATAACAACCAAGATATTTAAGTGTAGTGGTATTTGATATATTAAAATTATCATGAAATTGATGTTGTAGATATAATATAATTTAGATGAGTTTTAATGTTTGTTAGTTTAATTAAAAGTGTTATATTACATATTAATTTAATAATAATAATATTATTTATTTATAGTATTAACATATTAATTTTAATTTTTTAAAATTTTTGGTTATAATTATAATAGTGTAACATTTATCAACTATATATTTTTTTAAGAAATAAAATATTTCTCCATGGTTGAGCTTGAATATGTCATGGTTTTTGTGAGAAGGCCAAATATGAGAAAAAAATTGTGAACACATAGTGAAACATTTTCTAATGTTATATAGAGTTAAATCAACTAATTAATTTAAAACTATTGGTTATAATGAAAAAATGGTTTCTAAAGAATGGGAGGTATAGGATGTTTAGTTAAACCAAGATAAGGGATGTTCTCAACATTAATTAATCATGTGGTTATTAGATGAATATTTTAAACAAAATCATGTTAGTATATATTCATGTCATGGTTATATATATATATATTATTTAAACCCTGATGAAAAGATATAAGGACACGTCACAGTATAAGGTGATATGAAATTTTAATGAGAATATATAGAAAAAAATTTATAGTTATCATTTCAATTCCACGGTTTTATGATAGCGTAAAATTTATATAAATCTAGTATTTATTGGATGGAAAATATAGACAAAATAGATTTTAACTTTTACTAGGATTTTATAGAATCCTTAATGACTTTTGGATTATTATAAAGAGGTTGTAGAGTATGTAATATTCAAGTTAAGCATTAATATTTTCAATTATTTTGTTAAATACATTGAAGGGTAATCATATTTTTTATGGGAATTATTTATGATGACTAATTTATTTTTTCAATCCATCTATTTTAAGGGTAATTATTTATGTTTAATAAATCATCCATGATTAAAAATACTCTTCTTTTAATATTTATGAACACAATTTATATATTGAGAGACCACCATTAGTGTGTGAACTATATTTCATGATTTTGTTCCTAATCATAGAATGGGTTTGAGTTATCAACGTTTAAATGTGGTTTTAGGTAACCAAAAACCTAAATAAATTTCATTACCTTTTCATGGGAAAATATTGATTTAACAATTAAATAAAAAATACTAGATCATAATTTTTAATAAATTTCATTATGAGTAACATAAATTATTCATTAGGTTATTGTAATTATAATCATTCCAAGATACTTGAATTATTATTCTAATAAATGAATTTTTATTTTATATTTTATTATTTTAATATTTATTAATTTTTAATTAAATATCATTCAATCTAGTCATTTATTCTATCTTTAGAGTCAAATTATTTATCTGATGATCACATAATCCATGTTGAATCGGTACTATACTAGGCACATTGTGATACTTTTATATATTTTCAATTGGAAAGATTTAAATTTTATATTTCTATTATTGGATTTCGATGATAGTTAATAATACCTCATATATAGAATAAAGTACTCTAAACTGTCAATTCCTTGTACCGCTAATATCATGTTTTCACTAATATAAAAATAAAATATAAAAGGACTGGTGACTATATAATATACTCATTAGGTTTATCCTCAAGAACTCCCATGTACACATTTAATTGAAGTATACTAGTAATTTTATGGTAAAAATAGAAAAACATGACAATTTAATCTAATACAATGACAATTATTCAATTTTAGAAGTCTCACCATAATCACTCTCCTAAAATATATATATATATATAACATTAATAAAATAATATATTATAATGGGACCCCTTAACCCATTTCCCATTGAATATTCCTCAATATAGGTGATAGAATTATATATATATAGTTTGAATAAAACATCCCTAGAAGGAATAAAACATCACATATGAGTATCAAGGGTGTGTTAGAGTTCATGTTCTAGAACCTACTATTTGAACTTTGAATTATAGTTATATATATTAAAATAATTTAATATAAATTTAAATATATTATAACATAATGTCCATAGTTCTATAGGGATTTAATGTAATAAGGTCCTATATTATATGTCCCATTAGAATGGTATATAAATTACCTACAATTATGAGAACCTAGAAATTCCATTACAATATTAATATATCAAGTTCTTAAGCGGGATAACAATCTATGATAGGACACATAGCATGTTTAATTTCATTTGTAATTACTCATAAGAAGATGTGAATTATTATCATGAATGTCAAACTTTGTAATCTCTAAGAAGGAATATTATGAAAATAGATCGGTCAATTGAAATTCTACATATGTGTGTTAATGGATATTCTTATTTTCAAGCAAGTTCAATGGTCCTTTGACTTAAATATTTTTATTAATTCATGCCATCACTTATACATTTAGATGTATTACCATAAACCAGGATGATAATATTTCAAAGTGAAGTTTGTTACGTTCGGTGTGTTATGAATGATGTATTATTAATGAATAAGTAATAGAATAATTTTCCCTTCTTTTATAATGGAATTTGATTTCTCAACACTTTGATTTAAATAGAACAGTAACATTAAATTTCATGGTCATAGTGTAATGATGAGTTTATTTCAGATAGTAAAATAAATTTTTTTCAAGAATATAGGTTGATGACATGGGTGTGCATCTTGTTGATGAAATATTATGATAAAGTGATTATATTATACAACGAACTCTATTTTGTGGTTGTCGACATTAATACATTAACTTATTTCTATTGGGTTCCTTAACTCCTTGCTAGATATTAATATTGGACTTTAGGTAGGATCGTCTAATACCAATGAGAAGGAATCCTAGAGGGTCACACATTATGTGAATCTGTTGATTTCAATTAAATTTTATTTGAATTTAATTATTGTATAAATATTATTCTCTAGACCATTGAATAATTTTCTTTTGGATTAATGATAACATAAATTAAATAAATATTTATTTTCAAGGTTTTTTCTAACTTATAAATATATGAATTATTTATTTATTTATTTATTTATTAATAAAAGATTTAATTTATTTGAGTATTCAAAATATTCTGAGGACTAGCAGGTCAAGATTGATTCCTGTGTAAAATATTAATTTACAAGCTGGTAAGATAATATTTATTATTGTACAAGTTAGTGTATGTCAGGGAATAAAAATAAAAGTATTATTTTAATAAATTTAATGGGTTAGATATTGGTTTAACATTTTATTAAGTGAATTTTTTCAATTAATTAAATTACAAACCCTTACCCTAAGTCTATAAAGTGGCCACTATTACATTCTAAGAGATGTTAATTGAGAATCTTTTTGCACAATGTAATTCTCTCTATAATACTCATATTCAATCTCTTATCCTCAAAATAATGATAATATCATGATAATTTCTTTAATATAGAAGGAATTTGAAGAAATAAAGAAAAATAATGCAAGTTCCTCAATTGACCATGCTAGAATTAGAGGATTCATTAGTTTCATTATGAGATCATAGGAGAAATTGTAGATCACATCTAGAGGGATTATACACATGGATATGACAAGTTAAATAATGGATAATTGAAAAGGTTTTTAGATGATCAACATCTAATATGAATACGTTTCTTAATAATGAAGTTAACTTTCTTCCAATTTAATTAAATTATGTTTTAATTTTTGTGAAAATATATCCTCTTAGTTCCATAGTATTTCATTAGTAATATTCTTTGGAAAATTTCCATTATTCGAGATGTTCATGTCTCATACAATATGTGAATGATCCCTCGAATTTGACAGTTTTTGAGTCAGGATCGGCACCGATATAAAATTCTACTACATTAGGAACCATAAATGTGGTTAGTAGATGGCCATCCAATACAATATAGTTGTTAGGATTCAACTGGAATCCAATAAAATATGGAGGTTATATCATACATGATCAATGTAAAGTACTGGTCACTTGGAGAATAGAGAGTGTAATTGCAAAAACTACTAAAATAAAAAAATATACCATGATAGACTCATCATAACAACAAAATGGTGTGGCATTTCTATATTTTTTTTATAAATAACCCTCAATCATTCCTATCACTCATTTTTTATTCATATTATTACATTTGTTACAAAATTTATAATAATTAATTTAATTTTTCTCAAGGTTTCTATAAAAAGTTATCACATATGGTCTCAATATCAAGGGAATATAATCGTTTTTATAACATTATGTCTCTATTACAATATATGATCACTAATTCATTATTTTCTCAGGATTCTATAATCAAGTTGTTCCATATCACAACGTTTTTTATCCTTTCATCGTTATATTTTCTTGTCATTACCTTCCAAATACAATATTAAAATAAACTTCCATTTTTATTATTTTCCCATGGAATACCATAGTAAAAAAATAACAATTAATTATAATTAAAGAAACTTAAAATCAATAATTTAACAACACACACAAAATAAATAGATACATATTCTTCTTAACTATATAGATACATTAATATATCCACCCATAAAAAATAAATCATTATAAAATAATACAAATAATATAAGTAATAAGAGTCTTGAATAACCTAACTCATTCATCATTTGAGAATATCTTCATTGAATCAAGACATTTCACCCTATATTTTTCACATCTGTGTAATAAAAGTTAAACAAATAATATTATAAAATCTATAATTGAATACTATATATAAATTTTTAATATCCCTTCATATTTTATCTAATACTATGAAATATAGATTTCTAAGATAGAGGGTAGACGATGAGACAAAGGGACATTATAACTATGTATTTTTCCTTTAATCTAGTGATGTATGATCATCCAACATTAATGATTTTTCAACACAATAATGAAGGAAGAAAAAACTGTAACACCCCGACCCCGGAATCCTGGAGTCAGTGCATTATTTTAATATAATGGAATGATTGTAAGGAAAAAAATCCCGAAGGACCTATCAGTTTAGTTGTCTTTGAAAATAGATTACATACATAAGCATTACATTACAATTGAAACATAATATGCAACATAGATAATTCATTGAGAACTCAATTATTCTCCTTTATTAACCCTAAATATAAATCGTAATACACGTATTGGAATCATAGGAAAAAAACTTAAGAAATGGGTAAGCTCATATGCCTAGTAATGTTAAACAATATATCATAAGCTTTATAAATGACCATAAACATTAAGGCATGTGTAAAAATGAAACACAATACTTTTTAAACATAATATGGAATGAATAAATCAAATAATTCCATTTAAACATTCTAATGGATATTTTACTAGTATAATAACCACATGTAATATCAATAACTAATATCTTACTTAGGGAATGAAAAATTTCAGACATCATAACCATACTTTCAAGGCCTTGTGCCAAGACCATAAATAACCATACTGTTAAACCCTTGTACTAAAACCATAAATAACCATACAATCAAGGCCTTGAACCAATAAACTAGTTTGTGTTATGAGACCTACCAATGTATAGAGGGGCTATAGTATTACCCACCCATCACTTAATATGTCCAATGCATTCCTCATATGAAAACAATGAAACATAACATAAACATTCATATTAAAACTAGTAGTCAAAATGAAAAGACTTTAAACATAAACCACGAATGGTATTAAAATAGAACATCTACATAAAAAAATACCATAAAACCTTCAATACAATATGGAAGATTGTATCATAATAAATCAACCTCAATTAAGTATAATATCCAAAAAAAGATATTGAAATAGATGAAAATAATCTAATAAAATCACTAAAACTCTTTGAGAAATATCCCTTTTTTACTTTTAAATCATTTTAAAGCCACACAATTACAACAAAAAACATTTATTTTGAAAGTAACCTTGTAATATTTTTGTGTGGAGCTTAAAAATATTAAGGCGTCATAACGGCAGAAAAATCTTCTAGCACAATATATGTTAAAAAACATTCTTCTCATACTTTGTTGAAAAATACAAACAAAGTACCTCGTAAGGAAAAAAGACTAATATATTCATTTTTATAAAAGAAAACATGGATAATTTGTTTTTAAAATTTTTTAAAATAATTCTAAGAGTGTTCTGAAATTTATTTATAAGAAACATGGACATGGATGATAAATATTCTCTAGTAAATTCTTATGTAAAACCAATCCAAGATAATAAACAGATTTGTGAAATTAACTCTTACCTTGCACTTTCCATTAGTAAAGCGTGCATTAACCACATGTATTATAGTTAAAGTATGTTATTAAATAATAACAGAACCATATCCATATTCTTTATATCATATATGATCCTCTTATATTGTTTTATTAATAATATTTTAGTATTACCAGTGTTTTGGGTGTTAACTAATTTATTTTCTCATTCCTATTTTTTCATGTAAGTCATGTTTGTTATGAATAGAATATATTTTATTAATATATATAATGATATTATGTTCATAAATATAATTTTTTACTCATCAAATAAATTTTATAATCATTCATGAGTGGTTAATGTGGAATATGAATCTCAACATTTCATCGAGATGGTAGGTCATACGTATGCATACGAGACGATATCATTCCCTTGATGGTTAAATGGAATTGAATATTATGGTATATTAAATATACAGAATAATTATCATGTCATATTAATTATATTGATCTATTATTCTCATCATTATAAAAATCCAAATAAATTAGTGTTGAATAAAAAATACCCCACGACATGGAGAGAGTAAGCCATATGTTTGCACACATGGTGATATTGTTATTCATAGGATGTATAAAAGGAGGAATATGGTTATATAATAATTATAATAACATATTATAATGTATATGATACTAGATTTATTACTTTAGTATGGAAACAACATAGTTAGAGGAATTATAAGAAGGAAACAACTATGAAAGAGTTGATAAAACAATTACCTCCTTTTCAGGTATCTCTTTAAAATTTTCATGAAAAGACTCCATAGGAAGGCTTTATGCCTAATGAAATAACTCTAGGATGATTTGAGGGAAGTTTGGAGGAGAATTGGGTAGGTTTTTTCTGAGCCATGGTGCTTTAGATTTGTGAATAAAAGAGAAGGATAGGTTCCCTTTTATAAGAGAGATAATGGGCACTTTAATAAATTAGCAAAATATTAAATTAATATAAATTAATTTTCAACTCTAAATGGATAAAAAGAGAATTATTTCGTAGATAGGATGAGTATGGGTTGAAATACTCTCATAAAATAAAATTTATACTTGTTTTTATTTTATTTTAAACCATATCATTTTGTTTTTTCTTATTTAATCTATCAAATTTTAATTGTGATAATAATATTCTAAATATTAAATGGATATAAATATTTACTTATATGGTGTAAATTGATAAATGGATGTTTTATGGTATTTTAGAAATTATAATTATCACTTTTTAATTTTTAATGATTTTTTGATTTTAAAATTATTTAATAAAGTGTTATATTTATAAAATATCAATTGTGTCAATTTTGACATTATTCATTAATTTGACTTTAAATAAAATCCAAATATAAAGATAACATCAAAAACAATTATTGAATACACTCCAAAAACATCATAGTCACCTATAAATTTAGTGGATCACCTCAATTATGTCAAATTATATTTATTTAAATATTTTCAAAATTCATTATTTGATATTTCCATTCATAAAATAATTACATATTTTCTATTCTGTCAATATTTATGGTTATTATTTAGTCTCTATAGATTATAAAAAAGTTAATATTATGAATATAATTATTTCCAATTTCTATATACTATTAATGAAGGAATTTATCTCCATTTTATTCCCATATTAAAATTATTTAACTTATACAAATGATAGTGTGACACTTTGTCACATTCTTCAATTTTAATAATATATATTTCATTTTCATAGATAATAGTATACTAAATAATTTAAAATAGATCATTATGATATCTTTAACATTATATTAGTAATTCAGTTTTATTATTTATTTTTATTAGTTTTATATAATTTAATAAATTATTCTTTATTTTAAAATCTCATTTATGTAAATTTTGACACTATTTTTGATTTGACTTTCTATAAAATCATAAAAACATTATTCCTTAATAAAACTACATTAACTCATCCCTAATATGTCAATGTTAGTTAGATATTTCATGGATGGCATAAAATGCTTCAAGTTATATTTATTTTCATATTATTAATATCATTTAATTGATTCTTCTTTTAATAAATCAATTACTACAAAATCATTGTGTCACCATTTAATTTAATTATTTTTTTTATAAATTTATCAATAAATTTCCATAATTTAGGTAAAATTTTTGGATTTATAATTACTATTTATAATCGAACATATCACTCATATAACCCCATATAAAAATATTTTACTTGTTAAAAACAAAATTATAACAAAATTGGATTTTCTTTAAATATAATATTATAAAAATATTAAATTCATCCAAGTGGCTACATGTTATCCCAAAATATAGCTAAATATATTTTTTAAGCACAATTACCTATTGAAATTAGTACAAGTTTTAGGGTAATTTTAATATTATGTATACCTTTTATTACCCAATTTACCCTTAACCGCAGTAATAAAACAAATTACTGAAGTTATTATTCCTAATGCCCAAAAATATAAGGAAAATATTAAAATAATTTGAACCCACATATTAAAAATATAAAATCCATTTTTAAAAATTAAAACTACATAGTTTTCAATAATTAACTTAAAATTAATCACATTCGCAGAATGAAAAACAAGTTTTTAAAAGTTAAAACATTCAAACGATTGAATGGTTTTGCATCAAAATTCATGGTAAAGGTAATTATGATGACCAAATTTATATTAACTAATAAAAATATATTCTATTATTACATTAAACCCATTCAATAAAATAATTTATCCATATAAATTATTTTGATGAGAAAAGTAGTTTTCAAATAAAATTCATTATATATTTATTATTCATCAAAACATAAAACTTATCAGAAAAATATCAAAAATTCATACAAATTCAATTTTTATATCCTTCATCCATATAAAAAGTGGATTTTGTTAAATATAATATATAATATTTTCAATAACATGATTTAAAATAGGTGTTCTATCAAAAGGTGAAAACTGTATTTTTTTTGAAAAATACTTCTTTTATATGAAAAATGGAATCTTTTCTAATATAATGTCTAGAAGAAACTTAAGTGTAATATTAAAATTATTTAAAATATGTGAATTTCATAAATTGGTTAATACAATTCAAAACCTCTTATTTAACTTCTAGGTTATATATTATATATTATATTAATATTTTGTTAATATATTTTTGTTCGATAGAACTGGGTCATGCGAGTAATGCAAGACAACTTATTATTGTGTGTAGTGTAATCTTAACACCGTCTTTCAAAAAAAGAAAGTACAAAACAAAATTAAATTTATTCAAAAATGAAAATATTGTAAATTCTGGTGGTGTTACATTCACCCCTCCTTCAATAAATTTTTTCCTCACAATTTTGAAATTTGGGTTTGGTAACTAATGTTTGATTATTCAAAATTGCGTTATTGCAATCCCACATCAGAACAACAGTCAATAAAAAATCACTTTGAAAATAAATAAATAGAATTAAGAAGGTTATCATAGATAACACATACTTGGGTTCCATTTAGTAAAATATGAACATGAAATAAAAATCTAACCATTATGTTCTGATAGAGAGTGATAAAGAATATAATTAAGAGATGGTGAAAAATTACAAAGCTAAAATTCAGTGATTATCTAAGGGACCATTTTATTTTTTGGAAAAAGTACTAGGATATCCTTTTTGGTTTCAAGATGCTTTCCTTTAGAGTTGAAAAATTAATTTACTTCATAGAATAAGAACACAAGGATGTATACTTACATGAAAAGTAGAGTTTCAACCTTTAACTAATTCCTACAACAAACTCATCTTTATCTTCAAAAGATAGTAAAATTAAAAAAATATTCTATTTATATTAATCGTATAAGGTTCCAAAAATGAAATTATACCATTTAAAAAATGATAATTATGTTCTAATAACTAAAGAATTCTCGTAGGCTAGTGGTAGGCGAAAAAGTCTTCTCGCACTTTGGTTGTGGGTTTGATTCTCGCATCCTTGTACAACATGATGAGTTGTTGCCCTACATGTGGGTTGTTCTTTTCTTAAAAACTTATCATTATAAAATTCCAAAAATAAACTTAATATTTTTTTAACCTTAAAAAATATTATCCAATGTTGAAATTAATCCATTCCAGCCTTTAAACTTATCCAAAATACTTTTTTTCAAACTCATAGTCCAAAAATTTTATAAGGAAGGTCACTAAATTTCTAAAATCAACATAACATAATATCGATCCTTTTTTGTTGCATACCAAAAATGTGAATACCATTATTATGTATTCTCCTAAAATATGTTAACAACCATAATTACCATAAACCCATATTAAATATGTTTATTCTTTATTATTCATTATGTAAAACATAGAATATTGGATATACTCCTTAAATCCAAAAATGTTGTAAACACTAAAAATGATGGAATAAACAAACAATTAATCAGTTCCATGGTTTTTAATAATATCAGATTTACTTTATCAAAATCAATTATCTCTTTATTCCAACATCATTATTTTAGTTTCAGAAACATATTATGGATTTTCTTTCCCTCCATCGTATATTTTCCAAAAAAATTAAACTTGCAACTGTGTCACTTAACTTGGTACCAAAAAATCTCAAATCATTAATGAAATAGTACTGGAGTTCAATCCTTATATACTTCATAATTTTTATATCCAGTACCTTGATAATAAAATATTCAAATTAAATAATTCCTGAATAGGCATATTAATCATTCCTTCTCATCTAAAACAGTATCATAACTTGATCATTATCCAATATAATTATCTGGGGTATATTTCTTTGAAGATTGGGACATTGATTCGCATAGTGTCTCATCTCCTTGTAGTTGAATCATTATACATTGGAATTATTTTTTATTTCCCTTGAAATAACAAACTTGGATTAATTTTTATCTACACTTATAACAACTCCCCTTCCCTTAAATCATTTACCAGAGTGATTTTTTCCATATTTATCACAAGTGGGAAAATCCTTATTTCCCTTTTTCCCTTTGTCTATCATTTTCTCTTCCATCGTCATTTTCTCTTTCTTCCCTTCGAATCCATAAGACTTGGATATTTCTTTAATTATCTTATTAACACATAATAATATTTCCACATATGATGAGAATACATGGGATACTATTTCCCTTTGAAATATTGGCTTAAGGAAATGAATGATATGATCCTTATTACTCTTTGGATCATGTGCATTGGTAGAGTTCTCATTCATTTTTCTAGGCTTAATTTATATAAGATGGTATATAATGGATTAGATTATAATTTTATGTACTTTTTATAACTCTAAATATGGTATAGAACATAAAATAAATTTATGCATCACAAATGATAGGTAAAAATGTGAATTATCCTAAGCATATCCCCATAGAGTGTCAAACCAGGAGCGCATTATGGATCATTCCCTTGTACCAGGTTACCCCAAATCAAGCTCAGAACACCTTGTCGATGTAATTAATCCTACTTACATCTGTTCTATAACCATGAACACTTATAGTATCTAGACAGAGATTTATTTTATATAAATATGTACATAATATCTACATTACTGAAATTTTAGGATTTTTCCCTATACATTCCTAAAAGTCTATCTTAGGATTATCATCCCCAATCTATGTTTTCAAAATCTAATTTCCAAGGTTGTTTATAAACTTCCTTTGATACAAACTATAACACCCCGGACCCAAAATCTCGGAGTCAATGAAATATTTTTAATACATTGGCAGGATTATAAGGAATCAAATCCTAAAGGACTCATCAGGTTTAGTAGTCATGAAAAATAAATTACATACATGAGCTTTACATTACAATTAAAAACATAATATATGACATAAATAATTATTTGATAAAACCATTATTTCAGTAACATAACCCTTCATATCAATTATAATATATTTCTTGGCATCCTAGGAAAATAAAACTTAAGTAAGGGGTCATATCAGATGCTCATTATGGTTAAATATTATAAGATAAGCTTTCATAAATAACCATACAAATTAAGGCATGTGTAAAAAAGAAACATAAGACTTTTAAAACATAAAATTTAAATAATATGGAAATAATAAATAAAATAATTTCATTTATATATTCATATGAATATTATACTAGTCAAATAATCACATGTGATATCAATAACTAATATCATACTAAGGGAATACATAATTTTGAACATCATAACCATACTATCAAGGACTCATTTCAAAATGATAAATTATCATACTTTCAATTCATTATACCAATACCATAAATAACCATACCATAAAGGCCTTTTTCCAAGGCACTAGTTTGTATGATTAGACCTACCAATGCATTGAGGGGCTATAGTGTCCCCTCCCATCACTTACTAATTTTAATGCATTCCTCATATGAAAAGTATGAATCATAACTTAAACATCCGTATTAAAACTGGCATAAAAAATGTTAACACATTAAAAATAAATCATGAATGGTGTCAAAATAGCATATCCATAGTCACACATATCATAAAACATTCAAAACAATATTTAATATTGTATCATAATAAATCTACCTTAGTTAAGAATAAAATCTAACAAAGGATTTTGATAGAAATGAAAATAATCCTATAAAATCAATAAAACTATTTGAGAGAAATATACATTTTTTACTTTGAAAACATTTAAAATCCACACAAGTATAAAAGAAAAATAAAATATTTTGAAAATGTCCATGTAATATTGTTTGGGAAGAATAAAACTTTTATGGAGTCATTACAGCAGAAATAGCCGCTCTCACCATATAAGTTAAAAAATATTTTTCTCAAACTTTGTCAAAAAATTCAAAAAAAGTACCTCATAAGGAAAACAAAAATAAGGATTCTTTTTTATAAAATAAAAAATTGGTAAAAATATCTTAAAAAATTGTAACAGAATAGTAATAATTTATTGAAATGTATTTTTAAGGAACATTTACATGGATGATAAATATGTCCTAGTAAATTATTACATAAAATAAATCCTGAATAATAAAGAGATTTACAAAAGTAAACCTTAAATTATACATTCCATTAGTTGAGGGTGTGTTAACCACCTATATAATCGTTAAAGTATGTTATTAAATTATAAAATTACCATATCCATATTTATGATATCATATACGATCATTTTATATTGTTTTTTAATAATATTTTAGTATTACTGTTATTTCAGGCGTTAACTGCTTCGTTTTCTCAATCCTGTTTTTTCATGAAAGTCATATTTTTTATGAATAGGTTGTATTTGGTTCATATAAAAAATTATATTAGGTTCATAAATATTATTATTTACTAAACATATAAATTTTATAATAATTCTTGAATGTTTATCATGTAGAATTAATCTCACCGCATCGTGGAGACGGTTGGTCCTACGTATGCAAGAGTGACGATATCATTTATTTGATGGTTAAATGATATATAATTGGAAGAGATATTAATTATAGTGAATAATTATCATGTTATATTCACTATTTTTCCCATTACACTCATCATTATACTGATACAAATAAAGTAGTGTTGAATAACAAATTACACTATGGTGTGGAGATGGTAAGCCTTACATAAGAACAGATGGTGATATTGTTTTTCGTAAGATGGATAATTATAATAACATATAAATATGAAGATGATAATGTATTTATTACTTTATTATGGAAACAACATAGGTAGTTTAATTAGAAGAAGAAGATAACTTTGAAAGAGTTGGAAAACCGATTACCTCTTTTTTGGGTATCTCTTTTTGATTTGCAGAAAAGGACTCCTTAGGTTGTATTTCGTCCTGATGTAAGGCCTCTAGGATTATTTGAGAGAAGTTGGTAGGAGAATTGGGTTTGTTTTTTTCTGAGAAAAATAGATTTATATGCATGAATAATATAGATGGAGATGCTCCCTTTTATAAAATATGTAAGGGGAATATTAGGAAATTATCAAAATTTAAAATTAATATAAATTAATTTCCAACTCTAAAAAGATCCAAAGTGAATTAATTAAAAAATAAGTTTAGTGTGGGTCAAATTAATCTCAACCAATAAAATTTATACAACCTTTTATTTTATTTTAAAACTTGTCATTTTAATTTATCTGTATTTAATCAATTTAATTTTAATTTTGGTAATAATATTCTAAATATTAAATGGTTATAAATATATTTTTGTATGGTTTCAATTGACTGTAAATGGAAATATTATGATATTTAAGACCTTATAATTATAAATTTTTAATTTTTAACTATTTTTATTATTTTTAAATAAATTAATAAAATTTTATTTTTATTAAATATTGAGTGTCAATTTTGACACTATTCATTAGTTTGACTTTTAATAAAATCCAAAAAAATTGATATCATCAAAAAACCATTTAATACACCCTTAAAATTTAATTTCCACCTATAAAATTTGTAGATCAACTCAATTATGTCAAATTATATTTATTTTAATATTTTTAAAATCCTTTATTTGATATTTCTTTTAATAAAATAATTACTTATTCATTATTGTGTCATTATTAATTGTTATTTTTGATTCTCTAAATTTTTTAAATAAATTACTATGATACCAAAAATCCTTTTAGATATTCATAGACTAATTAGGATCAAATTTATCTCTAGTTTATCCCTATATTAAAATTATTGAACCTATAATAATGATAGTGTGACACTTTGTCACATTCTTTAATTTTAATAATATATATGTAATTTTCAAGGAGAATATTCCTTTAAATGATTCAAAATAGATCATTATGATATATTAAATATTATAATAGTAAATTTTTCGAATTAAATTTTTTTATGAATTTTATATCATTTAATAAATTATTATTTATTTTGTAATCCCATTTATTTAAATTTAGAGACTATTTATTTTATGAGTTTTTATAAAATAATAAAAACAAGGTTAATTTCAAAAAACAACATTAAATCAACCCTAATATGTCAATGTAATCCAAATTTTTTTTGCATGGAATAAAATTTTTCAAATTATATTTATTATAATAATATTAACATTAATTAATTGATTTTTCTTTTAACAAATCTGTTACTACATAATGATTATGTCACCATTTAATATAATTATTTATTTTATAAAGTTATAAATAAATTACAACAATATAAATAAATATTTTTTATTTCTAATTACTATTTATATTTGACCATATCACTCATATATTCTCATATTAAAAAATTACTTGTTAAAAACAAAAGTATAAAAAAATTGGATTTTATTTTAATATAATATTATAAATATATTAAAGTCATACAAGTGGCTCCAAGTGGTCCCAAAATCGACCCAAATATTTTTTTGGTTGAAACACGCTTACCCAATTAAATTTCAAAAAGTGTTAGGGTAATTATAATATTATTTGTAAATTTAATTACCCGGTTTACTGTTAACCGTGGTAAAAAATAAGTTACTATTCTTAATGCGCAAAAATATAAGGAACCAATTTACATAATTAGGACCCACTGATTCTAAATATCAAATCCATTTTTTAAAATTCAAAACACATAATTTTCATTAATTAATTTAAAATTTATTCAGTTGTTGGAATGAAAAATCTGTTTTTAAAAGTTAAAAAATGGCAAAACATTGAAATGTTTTTACATCAAAATTCATGGTAAAATTAATTCCAATGAACAATATTATATTAAATGATAAAAATATAGTCTATTTTTACTTTAAAACCACTATATATTATAATTTATGAACATAAATTATTTCAACAAATTTTTTTTTTCAATTAAAATTTAGAATATTTTTACTATTCATCAAAACTTAAAACTAATCATAAAAATATAATGAATTAATCTATATTAAATTTTACTATCCCTATTCCAAAGAAGAAGTTTATTTTTTTTAAAATAAAATATATAATAGTTTCAAAAAATAGATATAAAATGGATTTTCAATCAAAAGCCTGAAAAAAACTACATTTTTTGAAAAATACTTCTTATCTCTGAAAAATAAAATATTTTCTTATATCATGTCTAGAAAATACATAATATTAATGTTAAAATTATATAGAATATGTAAAATTCAAAATGTGGTTAATTATATTCATAACCAGTAATTTAACTTCTATGTTATATATTAAATTAAATAATAATATTTTATTAATATATTTTGGTTCGGTAGAACTAGGCCTTGCGTATAAGACAAGCTAACTAATTATTGTGTGTGGCGTAATCAAAACATGATGTTGCATAAAAATTTAGAAATAAAAAAATTAAATTTATTTATAAATGAAAATATTGTAATGTTTTGGGAGTTACAAAAACCATTCCATGTAGTCAATAAATATTAACATGTTTATATGGTTGATTAAGGGTTCTAAATAGAAGTTTTTAGATAGAAAAATGTAAAATTTCATTACTTAATGTCAATTACATGATTATTTAGTTTTGTCTCCTAAACCATGCATCTAACTACACAACCTCTACTACCTTAATACATAGAATGAATCAGATAATTGGCTTTTTCCAAATTATATAGGTAACCATATATCCTATACTTTGTAAAAATCCAAAATGTATCGGTTAAATGCATTGTTTCCCTAATTTTTCTGATAATCATGTAGTCATGGTGAAAACATTCCTAACTACTTTTAGAAATATTTATTCTCACCAAACATGAAACACAAGGTAAATTACACCTTCTATGTTCAATGAAACAGGTAAAAATGACTTTTTGGATCATCTAAATCTCCATTATACACTTCCAATTACCAAAAATCTCATGAATTTCACTTTAAAATATCAATGTAAATGAACAAAATGCTATTTATTTAAATTGTTGTTTATAAGTAATCAAGCATGTTAACCTTTATAATTTAATACCTTTCTTATTGAAACCATGATTCTTTTATAATCATGGGTTTTTTTTGTATTTTTTATCAAGTGTAATGTTTTAATTGAACAATATGGGATTTATCATCCTATATGATGAGTATGATTTTGGTAAAATGATTTATTATGAATGAGGAAGTGTATTTTCATACCTAGATAAGTGACATGTGATGATAGTTTTTATTTAGGTTGGTGATATGTTCTATATTCTCCAATAATGATAAATTAATTGATATGTTCCAATCTATCTTATCTAGTCATTACTCAAAAAAATCAAAAATGTATTAGAAGGAATATATGAGGTTGGTATAATCTATGCATCATGGTTAATAAATATCCTAAAAAAATATATTGTATGATTACTTACAATATATTAGATATATTTGGTGGATAAAGGTATTGGGATACATGTCCTTGATAATGATCATATCATACCCCATTGTAGTTTTAATTTCATTGACGCCTTTCTTGAGGATTCTCATTGCATACAATTATGGATTAGAGAATTTATAATATTTTTCAATGTTATAAAGTCTATTGAGAGTGTGAATGGAGGTTTTATGAATAATAATTAATTTTGTAACGAATTATTTGTATAAAATATTGGGAAAATATGGTTATATTCTCTAAAAATATTTTTATAAGATATCCAAAAGGTGGTTTGGTTATGACAGCACAATCTATTCCATGTTACGTGATATAAAAATAATTTACAAAATACCTATGAAGATTTAGTGAATGTGAGATATTTATTAAAATATTTTCTTATTTAAACCAATAGTTTTGATATATTTACCAAGTCATGGTTTGTACCAAAGAAAACCATGACATCCTAATTTTCACAATATCATGGTTATGTATATAGAAGTGGATCTGTTATATGAAAATTCATTTCAAATTTTTTACCTGATTAAATGTTTCATGATGAGTTAATCATTATTATATAATGATATTGAAATGTTTGAAATATTATATTAATTATTTAAATTTAGAAAATATATATAAGGATGAACAGAATGTTATAAGAATTTGTAACATTATGAAATATTGAACAGTTATAGAAAAAATATATTGAAATTTGTGGAAATCGAAGAAGTAACTTTATAAATATTTATATTTAGAGTAGATGATATTTTAATAAAAGATTTATTAACCTTTGTGAGTAACACAATCAAAAGAAACACCACAATTCATAGCTCTTATTTTTCTATTCTCTTTAACTCAAAGGTTCTGGTAGGTCATTAGTGTGAAAGGAATATTATATAAGATGTTAGGTGATTCATATAACTCATTTACTATCAAATGATGTATTATTAAATTTAATACTATTGATGGATCTTATTAAACCACATCTAATTTTTTTTAAGTTTCTTTAAAAGTTGTGCAGTATTTTATTCATTATAGTTCCATTAAATTCAAAAAAACTATGGTAGTATCATGTGGAAAAAGTATATATTGTTTATTTAGGATTCATTTGAGAAATATTTTTCTAAAATAAAACCCAAAATATGGACCTTAGTAATATTAATAAATATAATCTAGGATACCACTAAAATATTTAATTTTAATTTTAAACATCATCATATATTTACTTCTCCTAATTCAAGCCTTAAAAAATCAATTTTCCCTTAGTATTACACTGAAAATCACTCCTTAATTATAATTTTAAACCTTTTTCCATTATTCCTAGTTGTATGATTCTTAAAATCTTTTGGATATAACTTATCTAAAGAACATGAAATTTTCCTTATTAATTTCATAGAGTTAACCATTATAAAATATACTCAACTATGACACTTACCTTTCATTAAAACCAAAGAACCCATGGATAAATTAGCCTACAAACACTATCTACAGAATTGATATCACTAAATTTCTATGATACCCAATTAAATAATACAATTTTATAATCTAGGGACACATTATACATCTAACAAACTAACTACCCAATCATATAATTTGTTCTTCCCTGATATACAACCCTCTACCTTGGACTCATGATTATCCATTAAATTCACACAATCATTGAATTTTTTAAAATAAGAAAATAAATCCCTGGAAAAATAAATATGATATTCAATTATAATGATGAGGTATACATAATTATCTAAAACTGATATACTATCAATCATAATTTCACAAACCTCACGATCGACATGACTCTCCTAAATAATCATTACCTTGGAATTACTACTCAATTAATTTTTCTCACTTGGTTTGGATCTCTATAGATAATCCTATTTAAAGTGGACTTTAAATTTTTAAAAATATCCTTGTATCCCATCAGAACATTATTTGGATCATGAAATATTTTTAAATTTTTCAACTCTCCCCTTGATCATCTCTTAGCTTATTGTTAGACGATGATCAAAATATATTTTCATGTCTTGAAATCTTCTTATTAAATTTTTATGATTTCAGAAAATCATTCACAAGACTAAGATTAGTTTTTCCCTAAAATACATTATTTTTTTGAAAAAAATCAAAATATTCTAGAAAATCTCATAGAAGAATAATCATTTAATTTTTATCCCTTACCTCTACCCTAAGTCCCTATAAATTTTGGTTAATTATTTTCTAATTATCAAGCTTATATCAAACATAATTACCTTATAAAATATTTATCATAAAATGTAATTGATTCACATATAGAATTTTCTTCAATTATTTTTTATTATATTTTTATTTGGTTTCTGTCCAATGTTCTAGAGGCATCATATCATCAATAGCCTGCCACCAAATCTCATCAAAGAAAAATAAATTTTCATTATTTTACTATTCTATAATATTCACCTCTTTTTATATAATTAACTTTCCTAGAAACATGTTTGAATCCTATGGATCCAATTTATTATGTTTTTAAACTAGAGGATACTATATATTCACCTTCTATGATGAAAAATCATTCGACTCATTTGATTTTTTAAAAATAATTTTTTGCATTTTCAATATATTCCACTTACAAAGATAATAAAATCAAAAATTTATCCCCATTAAAAAAATATAAAAACTAACCAAGATGTTGTAATACTAATTTTAAAACCCATTATAATGAAATAATCATATATAGTCTAAAAAAATAGAACAAGGCATGAAATAGTTATATGGTTTGATAAATTGATGCATATCCATGGGAAATATGGAAAACATTTACTGTAGGTGTTGTAAATTCTTTTTTATAAAAATTATTAATCATTAAAGATATAACTTTTATTTTTCGGATAAAGAATAATGGATTGAAAATTTCATTTGATTGTGACCCATTTCAGTGCATCTATAAAATTGAGTTAATATCAATAATTTTTTTTTATTTTTTATTGAAGGTTTATATTCCTTTAGAATAATTCATTTAATAAATCTATATTATTTTAATTAAATTACATTTCATTTTAAAATTATTATATATAAATGAATTGAAAATTCATTAATTGATATATTAGTTGTTTGAATAAGATATGTTTCTCAAATATAATTTAGAAACTAGTAAATTAAACTAAAAATGTTATAATATGTTGTTTATTATTTCAATTGTATATATTACGGTTTTTATTAATGTGTTAAATTTTAGAAATATTCTAAAAATTTTGTAAAATTAAATATTTTTCAATGATTTTACTCTGGAATATTTTAATTACCTTTCACTTTTAATGGATAAATTTTCATTTTTGTTTTTGGTAGATATGTAATATTTCTAAATGCATTATAAATAAATTCAATATCTATCACAAAATTATTCAAAATCAAAACAATAATGTAACACTTGATATTGAGTTTCCTAAGTAGAATCAGAGAATAAATTGTAATCAAGTGCATCTCTCTATATTCCCATGGTTATCGACTAATAGCGAGGGTCATCTCTATTCACTGGGGAGAATATTCCTTCAATATCGTTTCTGATAATAATGAAATTGAAATAAACTATAAAGAACACAACAACTCAATATGGGATATTATCTAAGTAACTTAAATATAAATAACATCACCAAGTAATAATTAAAATTATAACCCATGATAGTCGTACATCCATAGTGAAAATAATGATCATAAAAGGAATTCAATCATATACATGCTAATAAAAAGTAATAAAACATGTGTGGTTCCCCTAAAAAGGTTAAATGACATGTTCATGAATTTCCTTCATTTCCACATCAATACCTCCATGACCAACCACCAAACATAGTTTCTTTTCCCATCCATACAATATAAACAGTGAAATCATTATGTTCATTGTTGGACACCAATGGGAATTAGTGTTTCCATTTGTAGTGTGTTGGAATGGTTGGTAATCTTATTACTGTAAACTCTTCCATGTTTTAGTGTTATATGTGGTCTATCCATTTAAATGGTGTGATATACCACATTGTATTTATTGTTTACCTTGTATACAATTGAAAAAGAAGATTGTGTTCCTAATAAATGAAAAATGGTAGATTTCATGTGGTAATGTGTGATACCTAAATGTAGATCATGGTCATACCGAGAGATGGGTAGGAGTTATCCATGGAAGATGAGTATCTAGATAAAGTTACAACATGTAATGTGTTGGGACAAGTTCTAGGATCATGAAGAACATGATATATTCTTTATGAAATTGTTTTGGAAGAGTGTGATTACAAGTTAGAATTTTGAATAGGAAAATAGAGAAAAATAAGAAGGATCATGCATATCAAATGTTGTGAGAACATGGTGATACCATGTCACCTAATGAAAAAATATAAAAGGAAGGGTTTTATGAAATTGAAAAAATTTTATGAAGGGAAGAAGGAGTTTCATTAAGTTATTAGAAATTGAAGATTCTATATGGCCTCAAAAAATTGAAATGTTATAAAGTTTTTTGAAGAGGAGAAGTTATGCGAACATGCACAAAGTCTTTTAGAAGTGGTTTTTTATGTTTCCTCATTTATATTTGGAAAATGAATGGATTTTGAGAAAGTGTGAAGAGTTCATTAATATGGAGTTTTGTGAAGTATAAATAGTTTCAAGGACCATGGAAATTGGTATTATACCGACCCTATCCATTTATACTAATCATTACATGATTTGAATCATAATAAAACATAATATTACAAACCAAGAATAATGAAGTCTAGTGTCTTGGAAGACTAGGTGCATAAATCTAAAAATGTGGGATTAAATAAAACATTTCATTATTTAATCTTCATTACAATCTCCTAATGTCAACAGTTCTCATACATCTACATAGGATAACCTAGGGATAACACGAACAAATAAATGATCTAAAAACCCAATTATGGGAATAAACATATGAATAAAGCCTTAGCACAAGGGTTATAAGACATGACATAGTGATAGAAAAAGGCATGGAACATATGGAATCATTGCATATAAGCATGTTATCATATAAAAATTGATTCATAGAAATGTTGTAGAAAAATAAAACATGACTTTATCATGAGTCAAGGATTGTTGCACATAGAGGAGCATAAGTCAGGGTGAACCACCAAGACGGTTGCACATGATAGCACAAGTCCAGGCTAACCGCCAAGACCATTTCACATAACATATCATGAGACAAAAAATTACCCAATTAATTGGAGTTCTATCTGGTTTAATCCATCATAACATGTTCATAAATATTCTTTCCACATACAGAATCATTCATAATTAATCATACATAAATATAAGGTTTACCCAGGGAAAGAATTAGGTATCATATTCATGTAATAAAGAATAAAAAATGGGAGTATCATAAAAATGTCCATGAAGTAAAGGAATTGGATCATGAATGGACATGCATAAGTTAGAATGGGAATATATCAAGATAAATGATGTCAATATCAATGGATAACAATAAAAAAGAGTATTTAAGAAACCATAGAATTAAAATATTTAAGTGTGGTTTAAGGAAAATATCAAAGTTCACATAAAATTGAAAAGGGAAAAATAATTTATATAAAACCAAAAGTGAACCAAGAATGTTTTCATAATAAAATTATTGGTTTAATAAAAATAATATTGGATTAAACCATATTATAGAGTGCACTTGAAATTGGGTAAAAAATCAGGAAGTTCCCATAAATGGGTATGGTTATCCGGAAGTATTGAGGAGGGAACCACATTAAAACCTATATATCCCAAAAAGGTAATGATGAATGGAACATGTTACACGATTTTTGATAACGAAAAAATCATTTATATGTTTTACTTAAAAATAATAGATAAATTTATTTGGGTAAAAGAAAGATAGAGAAACCCGAAGAAATAATGGAGGTTCAGGTAGAATCCCATACACTAAGTCTGATGGTGTCCTTCAATTAATATTAATGTATTGGATAACCAAATTAAATTCATTAATTAATATTTAAAAAACCATTTATTCATGAAATTTATTTATTATAGCCTTATTAAGTACATTAATTACTTTTTCATGGGTAAAGAGGTTCAATTTCATTGTTTGAGGGCGTTTGTTTCCTTGGGTTTCATGATTGGTTTACTTATATATATATTGAAGGATAAACATGTAAGATAAGAATTTTTGTCCAGTATTGGAGTTATATGTTATTAATGAATATCCAAAAGGTTACATGTTTATAAATTTCATTTGGTTGTTTTGATTGGAGATGAATCATTAATGATAACTGTTTTTGGTTAATTGGCAGTTTTTTGATCCCCACAAACACATTTTAATTTATAAATTCAAATCATGTGACAAAAGAGATTCCATAACCATACATAAGACATAATATATATATATATATATATATATTATAGTCTATTTCAACCATAAAAATAGTTTCATGACTAGAATTGAAGATCGTAAAAGAAATTGAAAACTCGTCATCCTTGAATGTGATGATTTAACACATTTGGGAAAGTGTTTTCATTTCTAGCATAAAAGGAGGGGAAAATAGAGATGATGATAAATTATTCCATTATCATAAAAAAATTCTATTACATTTATGAAACTTTATTTTTCATAAACTTTGGAATAAAGGAGGTGAGGGAAGAAAAAGGAAGGAACTTGAAAGAAAATTAAAGAAATGGAGAGGAATTTATCACTTGAATATATCTCCCCCAGAACCTCTTTTGGGGAGAATATTTAGTCTTTTAAAGAAAAAAAGGGATGATGAACGTGGTAGATATTCTTAGGGAGATATTTAAGAAGAATTGGGAGTAGGAACAAGGTTTTATAGATGTGAGGAGATTAGGAAAATCAGGAAAGTGGGGTGGTATTTATAATTGAAGAGAGGAGGGGTTTCCCATTATTTTAATCATTATTTTAATATTTTTGCTCAAGACTATGAATATTATGGATTATTGTGAAAAAAAATAGTAAGTGGTCATGTGAGTTTGAGATAATGGCCTTACATCATCCGTACATAAACCGATCACATCATAATTCATGTATTTAGCATTTTTTGTAAATTATCGTGCTTCATTATTCATCAAAAAATAAAGTATTTCAGAAAAATCTCAAAAATTCACCCAATACATTTTTTCAAATGTAGAATTAAAAAATTAACTTCATTTTATAAAAATAATTTTCTAAATATGTGAAATTTAATTTTTAATTAAAATCATAATTTTCATGAAAGATATAAATTTTAAAATTTAAACTGCTTTTCTAACACTTTGAAAAAATAATTAAGGTCTCCTAAATTTATATTCTAATATTAATACATAAAAATACTTATTTATGAATACATTTTATCAAAAAAAAATTTCTTTTAAATTATTCAATTAATGATAAAATTGTAATGAAATATGCATGACTAACAGAAATACAAACACTTTATTAATAATTTTTAAAATATTTACTTACTTATAATATGATAAAATTATATCATATTTTCACTTATAATATGGATAAATTTTATTTATACTTTTATTTGTGAGGTCACTGTTACATCGGTTTGTTTACTATTCATAAAGTTCACATTACTATTCCAAAGTTCAAGTTACTATTTAATCGGTATATATTACTTAACTTCAAGAGATACATTTTATTTCAACCATTAATCATTTATAAGGTTTGTATTCTATTTTATATCTAATATTATATGATTATAATATAAGACAAAATTATAATAAGGGAATATCATTGATAAAACATTGGGTCATTACATTTTTCCCCACTTATGAAATTTTACCCTTGAAATTTTATTTTACATTTTAATCCATAAGGAGGTGTGGGTACATTTCCTCAATCACTTCCTCTAGTTCCCAAGTTGCCTTTTTGTCCTTATGGTTCCACCATAGTACTTGGACAAGGTGAGTTGTATTGTTGCAGAGAACCATACCTCTATGATTCAAGATCTTCACTGCCTACTCCTCATAAGAATGATAATTATCCAACTATACCACCTATGATGATAGTACATCTAAATGGTCTCATATGTACTTTGTTAAGAGGGATATATGGAAAAAATCATGTACTTTATACATGGCAGGTGGAAGATCTATTTGATAGTCCATAGGTCTGAAACAATTAAGGATATTTAAGGGGAAAATGTACCTAGGACTTAGCTTTCCTTTCTTCCCAAACCAAAAGACCTTTTCTTGGGAGATATGAAATGGAATTCCATATCTCCAACTTTGATCTCAAGGACTCATCAATGATTGTTCGCATATCTCTATGGTCTACTTTGGGATACTTTGATGTGCTTCTGAATGGTTTTCACCTAATCCACAATTTCTTCGACCATTTCAGGTCCTACTAGCTTACGCTCATCGACTTTATCTCAACACTCTGATGTTCTTCACCATTTCCCATAAAGGGCTTCATATGGTGCCATTTGGATGCTTAAGTGGAAACTATTATAATAAGAGAATCCAACCATTAGAAGATGTTGGCCCCATAATCCTTTTAAGTCTGTACAATACACTCTCAACAAGTCTTCTAGTGTCTAAATAGTTCACTCAGATTGGCCATCAGTTTGAGGATGATAGACCATACTGATGTTCAACATTGTGGTAAGAGCATGTTGAAGACTTTTTTTAGAAATTCTAATTGAATCTCAGATCTCTATCAGATATAATATATATTGGTACTCTATGAATCCATACACCTCTTTGATATATATCCATGATGGTTGATCTAATGATAAGTCCTATGAAATTGTGATAAATTGATATGACTTTTTAAGATGATCCATAATGATCCTTATTTCATTGTTTCCTATAGATGTACTTAATAGTCTAGTGAAAAATTCAATGGTAATTTCCTCCCACTTCCATGTTGGTATGGGTAGTTGTTGCATCATCACATTAAAATTTTGTCTTTAAGCCTTCGCTTTTTGAAATATCAGGCACTTTGATGTATATTCAACAATCTCCTTCTTCATATTATCCCACCAATAATTATCTCAGAGATATCGATACATATTTGTGATCCCTTGGTGAATAGAGAATTTTGATATATGTGCATCATTCAAAATCTCCTTTATCTCTAGATTATATGGTACCCATAATCTTGACCCAAACCTTACAACTCCTTCCTCACCATTCCTAAACTCAAAAGATTTCCCATTTCTAATAGCTTCCACCCTTTTCATAATTTCCACTTCTTCTCATTGAGAATCCTTTATTTTCTCTTAGAGGGGTGGTTGAGAAATCATTTGAGATAGGATTGATTATGTTCTTCCCTTAATTATTCCCATTTTAATACTCTTATGATCTTAGAATATTGGATCCTTTTCAATTCTCATCATCGATAAAGGTTACATATACAATCTACTTAGCACATTTTCCACTTTATTTTCCTTACTAGGATGATTGTGAATTGATCAGTCATAATCCATGGTGAGATCTAACATTATTCTCTATTTCATGTTAATATCCTTCTATATGAATATATATTTGAGACTCTTTTTATCATTATATATCTCCTACTTCGCCCCATAGATATAATGTTTCCATTTTTTCAAAGCAAAGATCGCAACTGCTAAGTCAAGATCATGTGTGGGATAGTTTTGCTCACAGGATTTCATCTTCCATGAGACATGGGCTATTAATTTATCATTTTTCATCAGCACACCGCCTAATCCCATCTTTGAAGCATCACTATACACCACAAATAGTTCTCCACTTGTTGATAGTATGAGTACTAGCGTTGTGATAAGCCTATTTGTGAGCTCTTTAAAGCGTTCCTCACATTCTTGAGTCAATGAAAAATTCACCCCCTTCAATGTCATCATGTTCATTGGGTTTTCTAACCATGAAACTTTCTTCACAAATTATCGATAATAACTATCTATAAATAGAAAGCTAGGGATCTCTGTTATATATATTGTCTTGGGCCACTTTATGATTGACTTTGTCTTAGAAGGGTCTATAGATATTCATTTTCTAGTGAAAACAAGCCCCAAGAATGATAATTCCTTCATCTAGAACTCACATTTACTATAAATTTTATAAATTTCCCCCCTTCACAAAGTCATCAGCATCGTTTTCAAATTCTCTTCATGTTCCTCCTTTCTCTTGGAGTATATCAGAATGACATCGATAAAGACTACCACAAATTTTTAGAGGTAATATCTAAATTCTATATCCATTAAATCCATTAATATTTCTGTATAACTAGTGATTACAATGGGAATCACTATGAACTCATAGATTTCATACCTTGTTTGATAGGATTCCTTGGGAATATCTTCCTTCCTCACCTTTAATTATGGATATCCCGACCAAAGGTCCACCTTAGAGAAAAACTGGCCTCATGAAGCTGATCAAAAAAGTTATCTATCTGTGGTGGGGGATACATGTTATTTATATTGATTTTATTAAAAAAAAAAAAATCAATGTAGAGTTTCATTTATCCATCATTATTCTTGAAAAAGTGGACTGGTTCTCCCTAAGGTGAAACACTCGACCGTATAAAACCCTTCTCTAGATTATGTGGTTACTACTTCTTCATCTCTTCCATCTCAATGGTGGCCTTTATATAAGTTGTCTTGGATATATATATATGGATCTATTAATAAGTAAAATTGATAACTAAACCTCTTCATCATGAGGAATTCCATGCAATTCTTAAGGAAATACATCGGTGTAATCCCTCATGATAGACATCTTTGAGAAGTATCTTTTTATTTGTCTCAATCATTCGAGAAAGACATGCTTTCTCAAAAGGAAACATTACCCACTATGGAGATGATAATTATAAATAAGATTCAACTTCCTCCTTACACCTATACAAGATTAGAGGGTACTCAGGGATGTGAAGAGTGATCTCCCTTTTCTAATAGTTAATGTTGTCTTTATATAAAGATATCCAATCCAAGACAAAAATTGCTTTTCACTCCACTAATGGAAGTATGGAAAGATTTATTGTGAGGTTAAATCCATAAAAATTTACCAAGGAGGAGTTATAAACCTTAGAGAAAATAATTTCCCCATTATTTTTTCTCATGGTTAATCAACCTCCAAATTTTGAGGTGTTGTTTGAATAATTCTACTAAACTTTCAAGATATGAAAGAATGCATAGAACCAGAATATAATAGTGAGTTTGTAAAGACCCGTAAATTTCAAGGGAAATTTCTTTTCTTAAATTCTTTGGGATTTTATGAGTACGCAGTTTTTGATGGCACCTGATTCTGAGGCCCGGTGTGCTCAGAATCAATTTCTGAAGTTTAGCTTGGGTACGTTCAGTGAACGAACAAGCTGTTTTTTCTATCTTTTGAACCGGTGCTCGGAATCAAAATCTGAGGGCACTGATGAAACTGCAGTGGTGGTAATTGCTTAAGGGGACCTTTACTAAAGGTGCGTTTTCTCAGGAGGAGTTGTTTAAAAAAATGTGGATTAAATGTAATGTGAAAATAAAATTGTGTTACAATTTTATTTCCTTTTTCTAAGTGGTTTAATCCTATGTGTGGGAGTTGGGGTGGGACCCACCAGTTACTAACAAACCTTGAGAGGATAAAGGTGAGGTGGGGCCCACATGATCCTCACCCCTTCACATTTTTTAACTCCCTAACTCCCCCCCCTTATGTGAGAAACTCCTCCCTCTCACCCTTATTAAGCTTGCCAACTTGACACCCCATTTAATTAGACAACTGAAGCTTAATCAATGGGGTGAGTTATGTGTTTGAATTTTAAAATTTAAATACATGTCTTGAATTAATAAAATAAGATAAGTCTTATTTTATTTTGGGGGTTAGTTGTTGTGTGAAGATATTGGGAGAGAGAGCTCTAAACTCCTGAAGAACATCGTCTTCTTCTTTGAAGAACGTGAAGAACGTCATCGCCAACCTCGACTTCTTTATTCTTGACGTTGACGGAGTGAGTCCGTCTTTCTGCGGAAACATCAATGGAACAACGAAAGCATCTCCATCCTCCGTCAAGCGATCAACCTTCTTGAATTAAGGTAGGGATGTGTTTGGATTGAGAAATGATTGGTTTTCCTTCCATGTTGTAGTTTATCTCTAAACTATTTTCTATAAAACTAATGTGGAAGGAACCAGACCAAACTAACACAGTCCGATTCCTCTTCCATTGTTGTTGTATGGTGTTATCCAACCATTCTTGAGCGGTGAATCAAGGAAAGTATTTGAAGCCGATTGGAGGCCCGAAAACATCACAAACGTCCTTGAAAATTGGGACAACCTAGGAACGAGAGTTTTGTAGAAAACGGATCATCAGAACAAAATACGGACGCCTCAGGAGGCGTTCGGGCCAGAGGCGTCGTTTCTGGAAAATCCCAGAATACACGGTGTTTCTTTCCAAAGCACACGCCATGTAGTACATGCGTTCAACATCAGAAGTAACAGACATTTGAAGAAGTAACACACTGCGTGTGACACTGGTCACACGGTGTGTACTGACCACACAGTTTGACAAAGGAGACTTCTATAAACATGGAATGTATTCAAGTGAAATACATGGACACAGACAAAAATACACGTAAATGAGGCATGGCGTGTATTATCTTCATTGAAAGGAAGAAGAGGCTTCATGAGGATGGGCGTGTAATCCGGGAGATACACAGACACAGGCAGAACCACACGGCCACAAGGCACAGCGTGTACTACCACTGCCATGGCAGAAGCAGCATCACGGGGCTCGGCATGTAATCTGGGTGATGCACAGACACGGGCAGAACCATACGGCCAAGAGGTATGGCGTGTATTATGGAAATATACGGACATGGGGTGGAGTATATGGGCATGTACTGCACCACACGGCTAGACATGGCCAGCGCACATGGAACTGACCTCAGAATTTTGGACACGATGTGTAACCATACCACATGCCGTGTATTTACTTTTTACACGAACAACCCATCGACACGGGATGTGGTACACGGACAATACCCATGGACTGAAGACATGGTGTGTAACCATACCACACGTCGTGTACTTACTTTTTACACGAAAATCCATTCTACATGGGCCGGGGTACACGGGCAGTACCCGAGGTCTGAAGACACGACGTGTAGCCATACCAACATGCCCTGTACTTTTTGGAAAATGAATTGGACATCTTGTACTCAGTGTCTTAGACACGTTTGTTTGATTTAGCGCTAATGACATGGCAGACCGTCAGAATACATCAACTCTGGGCTCGTGATAGTTGATGTATCGACCCTCTCTTTACTCATGGAGCGGACCCTCCCGGAATCAAGTACGTTGTGAGCGGGAACCCTAGAGCTGGATGCGACTACGATGATGATGAAGACTGTACAAGGATCCTATGTGGGTTCGGCAGCGAGGAAGACTATACTTGGATCTTCCTTGGGTTCGGAAGTGATGAAGACTGTACTTGGATCCTACATGGGTTCAACATCGATGGTTATTGTACTAGGATCCTACGTGGGTTCGGTAGTGATGACTTCTGTACTTGGATCCTACATGGGTTCAACAGGGGAGATGATTCAGAGGCTACATCTATCAAATCCACCCCTTTTCGTGAGTAGTATACATGAGTGAGATGAGTCTTGACATTCAATCATTATCTTCGATATGATTGACTTGCTATCCTATGTGGATTGGGTCGTTCTTTCCTGTGTGGATTGGGTTGTGTTATCCTGTGTGGACTGGGTTGTACTTGGGTTCGTGAGTTGGTGCTGAACTGGAAAAGATGACTTAGGTATATATATGGTCATATACCTAAGTAGAGTTGGTTGATACTTCGTGATTGTATCTTTCCTTTTTGGTTTATCCTTCATGGATTTTGGGAGACCTTTGGGGGTCTTGGGGTCCCTACTGAGTATCATATACTCACGCCTGCACATGCTATGCCTGAACTACATTGTGTTGGTTGCAGACGATGGACATCGCTGATCGTGGTTGAGGCTTGTGGAGCGGGACGGTACCCGGAGGTGGACTATCAGGTGGGACGTACTCGGAGCGGACGGAAGGACCCGAGGATCTGACGAGGCTATCTATACCCACCCTTTAGGTGGGAACTCCGAAGGACAACTTCGTGGTTGCTGCAGTACTTTTTAGTTGTTGTACTTTCTTTTCAGTTGTACTGCACTTTTAGTTGGGTTTATATACTATCCCATTTAATTTCCATCACGTACTTGTTTACTCAGTTCACTTAGTGTTTACTTCATTTTGCGTACTCTATGGTGTTTTGTTTTCTTTTATAAAGGCAATGTATTCCCTTTTATTGGAATTTACACCTTTGGTTCTAGTTTCCATCCCCTGGACAATGGAAGGCGGGCTTAGGATAGTCACGACATGGGCCCCAACGAAGGGTCATGACAAATTGGTATCAGAGGAGTCGGTTCTACCACATATCATAGGACTTTGATAATTTTTTCTATGTGAAACAATAGTGTTAAGGGTATTGAGTGTGGTTATCAGTCCAGGGAGTCCAATGTTGGTGCGGCGGCCGACATATCCATACCCAAGGACCCTGACTTCTGATTTCCTACTCAGTGCAAGAAAACATTGATTGCATATGAGTTTCAAAGTTTCTTTTTTTTACTTTGTGTTAGCTCACAAGGTATATTGTATTAACTGTGGTGCACCTGTTTCTTTCAGGATGGCCACACGACGGCAGCCAGCTAGGGTTCTGAGTTTTGTACGAGATGGCAGTCCAGTGAGTGATGAGGCCTCGGTGCAGGGACCCATTACAGCGGAGGCACCGACGATACCCCTACCCGCCGAGCCACCGATGCCACCAGCCCCGACAGCTGAGAGTGCACGTTTCCTAAGTGCACTGCACGAGTTTCAGTGTCAGAGACTGCCCAGGTTCCATGAGGATACGGACCCTCAGGCAGACGAGGATTGGCTGGAGGCTGTCATTCAAGTCTTCAGGTTGGTAGGTACACCAGAAGACCTCATGGTGATCCTTACGGCGAGTCTCCTGCACGCAGCAGCAGGTAGATGGTGGAGCCTGATGCTCTAGGTGCACGATGATGCATATCTTCTTTGGATGGACTTTGAGAGCCTCTTCCGCTCGAAGTTCATTCCAGCCACCCTCTGTGAGGTGCACATTCAGGAGCTACTACAGCTGCGGAAGGGAAGCATGACAGTATCCCAGTACTCGGTGAGATTTACCGATCTCTCGTGCTACTCCACAGACATGGTACGAGACCCATTCTTCCGGGCCCGGACCTTCGAGCAAGGATTGAGGCATGAGATCAGGGATTCGATGGTCTCCCTCAGTATTCTGACGTAGTTAGGAGTACTAGAGTGAGCCCTTCTTGTTGGGAGCTTCCTTTCTGAGCCTACACCAGTAGCGAGGCCTACCGCAGGGCGGCACGTAGCGGAGTATTCTACAGTCGGCAGTAGACAAATGTCACAGAGGTCCAAATGGACCAGACCATCAGGTGGATGACCTCAGTATACTGGCTCGGAGGTGCGAGGTACACGCATTAGAGCCAGTTATACTGGAGGCAGGCAGTGCTATGCATGCGGCGGGCAGGGCCACATGGCTCTTGACTGTCTGACCCGCCATGCAGAGGAGAAAAAGACGGTTGAGGGACCACCTAGGCAGAGGAAGAGGTGCGACCGTGGTGGTCCGTTGGGAGCAGGAGGACGAGGTAGAGGAGATGGTCGAGCAGTAGGTGGTGGAGGATTCTTCGGGGCTCTACCACCACCACCACCAGGAGGTCCACCCCGACCACAGGGAGCTGGCGGATAGAGGCAGTCTTAGCTTCAAGAAGTGGAGACCTACGACCATGGTGCACTTGAGATGATTTGAGGTATTATCTGTGTCTACTCCACCCTTCCTGTAGTTCTTATAGACACAGAAGCGAGTCATTATTTCATTGTCGCTGCCCTAGTTCGGAGCTCAGAGATTCTGACAGAGCCGTCAGATCGATCCTTATGGCTTGAGACTCCTACGGAAGCAGACTCGATGATTACGCACTGGTGCCGGTAGTGTGAGATTACTCTAAGAGGCGAGTGATTCGGCTGAGAACTTCTTGTAGCGGCATCGAGGCCTTATGACGTCATCTTTGGCATGGATTGGTTATCTACGGTCCATGCTCAGATCGACTGTATTAGGCACAAGGTGCGATGTGTTCGTACCGATGGGAGCAGGTTCACCTTCACCGGCGAGAAGGGGGCCTTTGCAGCGTATGATGGACTTACGCAGAGGAAAGGAAATCCGTCACTCATCAGTTGGCTAGTCTCATCCTAGGAACAGTTGATGTGTGCAGACTGAGTTTTCCTGTTGTGGTGGATCAGTATGCAGACGTTTTTCCTGACGACATTCCAGGACTACCTCCTCGCAGAGAGGTAGACTTCTATATTGACCTGTATCCTAGGACAGACCCGATATCTACCCCAGCATATCGGATGGCTCCTTCTGAGCTTCGTGAGATACAGGTATAGTTGTAGGACTTGTAGGGCAATGGATTCATTTGACCCAGTGTTTCAACCTTGTCTTCCCTGATTTTGTTCGCCAAGAAGGCAGATGGGAGATTGCAACTGTGTGTCGACTACCATCACCTGAATCAGGTGACTGTGAAGAACAAGTATCCACTTCCAAGGATTGAAGGCCTCTTTGATCAGCTCAAGGGAGCACAATGGTTCTCAAAGATAGACCTCAGTTCAGGCTATCATCAACTCAGAGTTCGAGATGAGGATGTGTAGAAGACGGCCTTCAGGTGTCGGTATAGCCACTATGAGTTCTTTGTTATGCCTTTAGGCATAACCAATGCTTCAATAGTGTTCATGAGTCTCATGAATTGTATCTTCCAGCCTTACCTCGATCGATTTGTCATAGTCTTAATTGATGACATATTGATTTTCTTGACTACTGAGGAGGAGCACACCAACCACTTACAGGTTTTACTGGACACACTCCAAGAGCACCAGATTTATGGTAATTTCTCGAAGTGTCAGTTGTGGATTCGATAAGTCTACTTCTTGGGACACGTCATCTCTAAGGCGGGAGTTGTGGTGGATCATGTGAAGATCGAGGCAGTGCTTTCTTGGGAGCCACCCAGGAGCGTGACAGAGATGCGGAGTTTCCTGGGTCTGGCTGGGTACTATCGGATGTTTGTGCCATACCTCTCCAGAGTTGCAACACCACTTTCAGCTTTGAAAAAGAAGGGAAAACCCTTTGTGTGGTCGAATATATGTCAGCAGAGCTTCCAAGAGCTGAGACAAAGATGGACTAGTTCACCCATCTTGAGGCTACCAGAGGAGGGCGTAGGGTACGTAGTTTACTACGACGCATCAAGGACCAGACTCGGGTGTGTCCTGATGCCGATGCGGGCAGTGATCGCTTATGGATCACGACAGTTGAGGCAGCACAAGCAGAATTATGCTACCCATGACCTAGAGTTAGAAGCAGTGGTCTTCGACTTGAAGATGTGGTGGCACTATTTGATGGGAAAGTGCTTTACAGTCTATTCTGACCAGCAGAGTCTCATGTACATCTTATCACAGAAGGATATAAACCCAAGATAGCGGCGATGGATCAAGTTATTCCAGGACTATGACTTTTAGATATTCTATACTCCTAGAAAGGGGAATGTAGTAGCTGATGCTCTTAGCCGGAGGATGGGCATTCAGCTACTTGGAGAGGCGACAGAGTAGTTAGCCGATTTGCAGATATCCTACGTGGATAGAGATGGGTCAAAATTTCTATAGTCTCTCACAGTCACTCCTCCACTACTTCAGTAGGTTAGAGAGGCACAACGTGGGGATGTTGACTGTGAGACGTGACGTGCACAGATATCCTCAGGACATGCACCTGATGGATTCTCTATAGGTGGAGATCACGTCATCCTTTTCAGGGGGCAAACCTTGGTACCGGTTTCTTTATGGGAGGAGGTGATGAGAGAGTTTCACACTTCCCCTCTAGCAGTACATCTAGGAGTGGCGAAGATGTACCAGGATCTCAGACGATAGCACTAGTGGCTGGGTATGAAGAAGGATGTGGAAGAGTTCGTTTCACGATGCCTCACCTGCCAGCAGGTGAAGGCGGAGCACCAGGTACCGGCAGGATTGGTACAACCCTTGGAAGTCCCAGAGTGTAAGTGGGATGGGATATCTATGGATTTCATGACAGGGCTTCCACATACTTCCAGATGTCACGACTCCATTTGGGTCATTGTCGACCGTCTCACCAAGTCTGCCCACTTCTAAACCATCAGAGATCAGGGCCCAGTAGAGAGTATGGGACGCCTCTATGTTCAAGATATCATACGGCTTCATGGTGTTCCATCGACTATCGTCTCTGATCGAGATGCTCGCTTTACTTCCCAACATTGGAAGGGGTTGCAGGAGGCATTTTGGACGTAGCTATTCCTGAGCACCACCTTTCATCCTCAGACAAATGGCTAGATGGATAAGACCATTCAGACACTTGAGGACATGCTCTGTGCATGTTTCCTCGACTTTGGTCGTAGTTGGGAGGATCATCTTCCTTTGGTGGAGTTTGCGTACAACAACAACTACTACTCCACCATCGGGATGGCACCATACGAGGTTTTGTACGGCCGACCTTGTAGATCACCCCTGTGCTTGACAGACCCTGGGGAGTCAGCACTTGTAAGACCAAAGATGGTCCAAGCCATGCCGGAGAAGGTACAAATCATCCAGGAGCGGATGAGGACTGCTCAGAGCCGACAGAATTCCTATGCTTATAAGAGTCAAAGACCACTAGAGTTCGAGGATGGTGACCACGTTTTCTTACAGATTTCACCTCGACATGGATTACAGAGATTTGGCTGAGGTGGAAAGTTATCTCCATGCTTCATCGGACCATTCCAGGTTCTCAGCAGGATAGGCGAGGTGGCTTATCTCCTGGCTCTTCTACCTCAGTTGCACCGAGTGCACGACATTTTCCACGTATCTCAGCTGAGTAGATACGTGCATGACCCGACACATATCATCAACCACGGGGAGCTGGACATCGATGACGGGGTGACTTTTGTGGAGGTCCCGGTGGAGATCGAGGATCGACAGAAGTTGGTCCTACATGGATGGTTGATTCCTCTAGTGCGCATCAGGTGGCAGCACGGGAACCTCCAGGAGAGCACATGGGAGCAGGAGGCTCAGATGCGTGCTTAATACCCTCATTTGTTTCCCTAGTTTGTGATGTATCTTTACAGGGACGTAAAGCCATGAGGTGGGAGTAATGTAAAGACTTGTAAATTTCAAGGAATTTTTTTTTCTTAAATTCTTTTGTATTTTAAGAGTACACAGTTTCTAACAGCACCTGATTCTGGGGCCCGGTGTGCCAGGAATCAATTTCCAAATTTTAGCTCAGGTACATTCAGTGAACGAACGAGTGGGTTTTTCTATCTTTTGAACCGGTCCTCGGAATCAAAATCTGAGGGCACCGATGAAACTGTAGCGGCAATAATTGCTTAATAGAAACTCTCCCGAAGGTTCGTTTTCTCGGGAGGAGTGGTTTAAAAAAATTTGGATTAAATATAATGTAAAAATAAAATTCTATTGCAATTTTATATCCTTATTCTAAGTGGTTTAGTTCTATGTGTGGGAGTTGGGGTGGGACCCACCGGTTTCTAACAAACCTTGAGAGGATAAAGGTGAGGTGGGGCCCACATGAGCCCCACCCCTTCACATTATTTTAACTCTCTAACTCCCCCCTTATGTGAGTAACTCCTCCCTCTCACCCTCATTAAGAAATCCAACTTAACACCCTATTTAATTAAACAACTCAAGCTTAATCAATGAGGTGAGTTATGTGTTTGAATTTTAAAATTGAAATACATGGCTTGAAGTAATAAAATAAGATAAGTCTTATTTTATTTTGGGGGTAAGTTGTTGTGTGAAGATATTGGGGGAGAGAGCTCTAAAATCCTAAAGAACTTCATCTTCTTCATTGAAGAACGCAAAGAATGCTGACGCCAACCTCGAATTCTTTCTTCTCGACGTTGACGAAGCGACGTCGTCTTTCTGCAACAACATCAACGGAACAACGAAAGCATCTCCATCCTCCGTCCAGTGATCAACCTTATTGAATTGAGGTAGGGGTGTGTTTGGATTGAAAAATGATTGGTTTTCAATCCATGTTGTTGTTTCTCTCTAAACCTTTTTCTATCAAACTAATGTGGAAGGAACCGTACCAAACTAACACAGTCCGATTCCTCCGCCGTTCTTGTTGTATTATGTTCTCCAACCGTTCTTGAGCAGTGAATCAAGGAATGTTTTTTGGAGCCGATTGGAGGCCCAAAAACATCGTAAACGACCTCGGAACATCGGGATGACCTAGGAACATGAGTTTTGTAGCAAACAGATCATCAGAACAAAAGACGGACAGCTCGGGAGGAGTGTTGGCTAGAGGCATTGTTTATGGAAAATTCCAGAATACACGGCATGTACTTCCAAAGCACACATCGTGTAGTACAAGAATTCAGCGGTAGATGTAACAGACATCGGAAGAAGTGACACACGGCGTGTGACACCGGTCAAACGGCGTGTACTGACCACACAGTTTGACAGAGGAGACTTCGATGGACAAGGCGTGTTTTCAAAGGAAATACATGGACATGGATGGAAATACACGGCCATGAGGCACATCGTGTACTACCATCACCACGGTAGAAGCGGATTCATAAGGCTCAGTGTGTAATCTGGGAGATACACGAACATGGGCAGAACCATACATCCAAGAGACATGGTGTGTATTCCAGAAATACATGGACACGGGGTGGAGTACACGGGCATGTACTCCACCACACAGCCAGACATGGCCAGCGCACGTGGAACCAACCCCAGAAGTTTTGACATGGCGTGTAACCATACCACACGCCGTGTATTTACTTTTTACACGAACAACCCATCGACACAGGATGTAGTACACGGACAGTACCGATGGAATGAAGACACGGCGTGTAACCATACCACATGCTGTGTACTTGCTTTTTACACGAACAACCATTCTACACAGGCTGTGGTACACGGGCAGTAACCGAGGTCTAAAGACACGGCGTGTAGCCATACCAATAAGCAGTGTAATTTTTGGAAAATGAATTGGTCGTCTTGTACTCAGTGTCTTGGACACGTTTGTTCGGATTATCCCCTATGACGTGCCAGACCTTCAGAATACATCAAATCTAGGCTCGTGATAGTTGATGTATCGACCCTGTCTTTACTCGTGGAGCGGACCCTCCCGGAATCGATTATGTTGTGTGAAGGAACCCTAGAGCTAGCAAAGACTATGATGACGATGACGACTATACCTGGATCCTATGTGGGTTCGGAAGCGGGGACGATTGTACTTGGATCCTTCGTGGGTTCGGCAGCGATGACGAATGTACTTGGATCCTACGTGGGTTTGACAGCGATGGTTACTGTACTAGGATCCTACGTGGGTTCGGCAATGACGACTTATGTACTTGGATCCTACGTGGGTTCGGAAGGGGAGATGATTTAGAGGCTACATCTATCATCTCCACCCCTCTTCGTGAGTAGTATACCTGTGTGAGCTAAGTCTTGACTTTCAATCATTATCTTTGATATGATTGACTTGCTATTCTATGTGGATTGGGTTGTGCTTTCCTGTGTGGATTGGGTTGTGCTATCCTATGTGGACTGGGTTATACTTGGGTTCATGAGTTGGATCCGAACTAGAAAATTTGACTTAGTTATATGTATGGGCATATACCTAAGTAGAGTTAGTTGATACTTTGTGATTGTATCTTTCCTTTGTGGTTTATCCTTTGTGGATTATGGGAGACCTTTGGGGGTCTCGAGGTCCCTACTGAGTATCGTATACTCAACCCTTCACGTGCTATGACTGCACTACGTTGTGTTGGTTGCAGAAAACGGACAACACTGATCGTGGTTGAGTCTTGTGGAGTGGGATGGTACCCGGAGGTGGACTATCAGGCGGGACGTACTTGGAGCGGATGGACGAACCCAATGAGATGACGAGGCTATCTGTACCCACCCTTCAGGTGGGAACTTCAGAGGTCGACTTCGTGGTTGCTGCTTTACTTTTCATTTTTTGTAATTTATTTTCAGTTGTACTACACTTTCAGTTTGGTTTGTATACTGGCCCATTTACTTTCCGGCACTTACATGTGTATTCAGTTTACTTAGTGTTTACTTCATTTTGTGTACTCTGTGGTGTTTTGTTTTCTTTTAAAAAGGAAATGCCTTACCTTTTATTGGATTTTACGCCTTTGGTACTAGTCTCCAGCCCCTGGCCTATGGAAGGCGGGCTTGGGGTAGTCACGGAACGGGTCTTGAGGACGGGTCGTGACAATGTTTTTTATACTTGAATAAATTACTATTGTACCTATCACCACATCATTGTCTGGATCCCCCTCAGTAGTAGTTATAGCATAAGCCCTTCCTTGTTACCTTAAAGGTTGTTGTTTATTTCCTCAAATACCCCTTGGCTTAGAAAAATTGTTCGTATAATGTCAATGTTTCTTACAGTTGTAACATTGCACTGTAGGATGAGTGTTGATCTGAACCTTCCTTTATTTTTCCACTTTAGAGGGATTATTCATATCCCTTTGGTATTTTTTAGCTAGATTTCCCATTCTTCCACATTTGAATAAATTCTTGATTTCCTTTAGATTATTCTTAGGATACTTATTCCCCCAATTTTCACACATGAGATGTTCAATCTTCTTTCCATCATGGGATTTATTTTTTGAACCAACCATATTAGACTCCATTTTACGCTCTTTTTTTTCATTGATCCCACGAGATCATTAAGAGTATCTGATATCCATTTCAAACTTGAGGGACAATGGAAAACATCCTCATTAATTTCAAATTATCTAATCACCAAAATAGTACAAAGACTCAACTTTAGTCCAAGGAAGAAGCAATCCACCTTATTTTTGATATACATGACAAAGCTAGAGGCCTATCATTCAAGACATGGGAAGTCTGTTTCATATGCCCTGATGAACTAATCTTACTTTTGCTTAAGTCCAATGAACTTTCATTCCATCTTGAGATGGAGGGTTCAGGGAAAATATTTATTGAAAAACATTTTTTAAATTCATCCAAATCCATGAAATCAATTTCCTACTAGGAATTTGTATTCTTGATCAGTTTCCACCATGGATCATCTTCTCCATTATAATGATAGATCACCAGTATGGCGTTATCTTCTTCTAAGGACTGAATGATATAGAATATATTTTCAATTGAGCTAATACACTATTCCATGAGGAGGGGATATGAAGATCCCCTAAACATGGGAGGCCATTGTCACATGAATTATTCAATGTAGACATTCTCTTTCCATGGAGGATGAGGGTGTTTCACATTATTCAAGTTACTATTCATAACATGAGCCATTTGAGCTAGTACTTTCATAATGTTTTAAGGACCTGTTCCCATCATATTTGGCATATCATTAGTATAGTTGTTGTATTTCCTATCATATTGATTGTTAGCACATTTTCTTATATTTCCCACCATTATCTATGAAAAAATTAATACAATTAGGGTGCTTTAATATTTATATAATAAGCATAAAAAGTAAACTTTAAAAATTAAAGGATATACTCTTAAAGAAAAATTATATCCTAACTTTTGATTCCCTAGTTTTCAATCTAGGTTATCCATGATCTGTATCCTAACATATATTCTTTTGGGATTTTTTTGTTCCCTTAAAAATGGTTCGTACACAGATTATGAATTTTCCAAAGAATATCCCCTGAGAGTTTCAAACTAGAAGTGCAACAAATCTCATTGTAATGCACTAGTTCCCATTAGAGTCTATCTCTAAGTTTTTTTTTGGGTTTTACCCCTAGATACAACTATACCAGTGCCACCTCCACATTATTTGTGACTATACATGGATGTATTTTCTTGATAAACCACCTACTCTATTCTTACAAAAATTTAGGGATGTCTTCTTATACTTAGTCTCATCCATATTGTTATTACTAAAGTTCCCTATTACTAATCTATAAAAATTACTAGAACATCCTATGATACCATCTATAGTGACCCTAACCATTTACAATTATCATTACATGATGTAAATTATATTAAAACACCGTATTACATTCAATGGATTGTGATGTCTAGTTTCTTGGAAGACTAGGTATATAAAATAGAAAACATGGGACTAAATAAAACATATCATTATTTAATATTAATAAAGATATCCTAACTTCAATTGTTCTCTTACATATTCATATTATAACCTAGAAATAACATGAGCAAAGGGATGTGCAAAAAATCACTGTAAGGGAATAAACATAAGTATAAAGATTTAGCATAGGGATTATAAGGCATGACATAATGACATAAAAATGGAAGATATGGAATCATATAAACATGGATTTAGATTAATGTTGAAGAAATATTAAAAATGATGTTATCACGAGTCAAGGATCAGTTCACATAGAGGATCACAAGTCAAGGTTAACAACCAAGATTGTTTCCTAAGGTAGCATGATTCAATGCTAACCGCCAAGACCGTTGCACATAACATCTCATGAGACTCAACATTACCCAATTAATTAGAGAACTATATGGTTGAACCCATCATAAAGTTTCCATAAATATTCTTTACACTTACATAATCATACATAATCAATCATACATAAACATAAGGGTTACCTGTGGAAATAATTGGGTATTATATTCTTGTCATAAAGCATAAGAAATGGTTGTATTTTAAAATTTTACATAAAGTAAAGGAATTGGATTTTGAGTGATAACATGAAAAAATATCATTTAAGAAACGTTAGAATTAAAACATTTTAGTGCGGTTTAAGGAAAATATCAAAGATAAATTAAAATAGAATAGGGAATAATATTTTATATAAAACCAGAATTGAAAAAATAAGGATCTCATAAAAAAGATATTGTTTTTATAAAAGTAATGGTTACATAAAATATATTATATAGTGCACTTGAAATTTGGTAAGAATTTGGGAAGTTCCCTTAAACAGGTTTGCTTATTGGGAAGTATTGAGGGGCGAACAACTTAAAAACATGTATATACATGAAAGATATTGAATAATGTACCTTGATAAATGACTTTTAATAATGTAAAAATCATTTATAATATGTACATAAAAATAAAATATAACATTATTTTGGTAAAAATAAAGATAGAGAAACCTGAAAGAATAATGGAGGTTCAGGTAAAATCCCTTACCATAAGTTTGATGGTGTTCTTCAATTGATATTAATGTCCTGGATAACAAAATTACATTAATTAATTAATATTTCCAAAACTTATTCTTCATTAAATTTATTTACTATAACCTTATTAAGTTCATTCATGACATTTTTGATGGGTTAAGAGGTTCAATTTCATTGTTTGAGAGCATTTGTTTCCTTGGGTTTCATTATTGGTTTACATATATATATGTAAGGATAAAAATTTAGGATGAAAATGGTTTTCCATAATCTGATTTATATGTTATTATTGAATATCCATAAGTTTACACGGTTATAAAATTCATTTCGTTATTTAGAGTGAAGATGAATCATTAATGACAACAGTTTTGTTTAATTGTCGGTTTTTTGACCACAACAAAAACATTTTACTTTATAAATTAAAATCATGTGTGAAAAAGATTACACAAACTTAAATAATACATAATACATATATTATAGACTGGATCAACCATAAAAATTGTTTTATGACCAGAATTGAATATGGTAAAAGAAATTAAAAATCCATCATCATTGAATGTGATGAATTAACACATCTCATATAGTGTTTTCATTTCTAGCATAAAAGGATAGGAAAAGAGAGATGAGGATGAATTATTCCATTATAATAATAAATTTCTATTACATGTAAGTTCATCTATTTCCCATATCATTTGGATGAAATGATTTGAGGAAATAAAAATATAGGAATTTGAAAGAAAATAAAATAAATGAAAAGGGGAATTTACCTCTTAAATATATCTTCCTTGATAACCTCTTTAGGGTATATCATTTTGTTTTATGAAGAGACCAAGGGATTTTTAACATATTATAGGAGATTAGGGATAGATTTAAAACTAATTTTTTCTAGGAACAAAGTTTGAGAGGTGTGAGGAGATGAGGTAAAGAGAGGTGGTATTTATATTAGAGGAGAGGAGGTGTTTCTCATTATTTTAATCATTAGTTTAATATTTTTTCTCATGACTATGAATAGTCTTGATTCTTGTGATTAAAAAAAGTAATTTGGAATTTTAGATCAATATAATGTCCATATATCAGCCATACATCAGCTGATGACCTCATAATTTATGTATTTAGCATTTATCAAAAACTATCAAATTTCACTATTCCCCAAAAAATAAAGTATATCAAAAAAATCCCAAAAAATCACCCTAACCATTTGTCGACATGTAAAATTAAAAAATAAACCCAATTTTATAAAATTTTTTTTGTAAATATGGGAAATTTAATTATTAATTAAAATCATATTTTTCTTGAAAAAATAAAATTTTAAAATTAAAAATACTTTTATGACAATTTGAAAAATAAATTAAGGTCTATTAAAATTATATTATAATAATAAGTCATCAAAATACGTAATTATGAATGAAATTATCAAAATAAATTTTCTTTTAAATTTTTAAATTAATCATAAAATTTTAAATAAATACACATGACTTACAAAAATACCAACACATTATTTGCAATTTTTAAAATATTTACTTACTTATACTATGATATAATTATATCCTATTGTCACTTATAATATGGATAAATTTTATACTTTTATCGGTGAGGTTACTATTACATTATTTAATTTACTATTCATAATGTTTACATTACTATTCCAAAGGTCACATTACTATTCCATCATTATATGCTCCTTAACTTCAATAGATAACTTTTATTTCACTCAATATTCATCTATAGGGTTTTGATTTCATTATATATGTAATCCTTTATGATTATTCTATAAGACATAATTATAATAAAGGGATTTTAATGATAAAACATTGGGTTGTTAAATTGATGGAGTTATGATGTAAAGAAAACTTTAAATAGTTGAAGTTCAGTGAACCATGAAATTTTCATGAAAGTTTGGTAGAATTCAAGGATGTTGTGTGAGGGGATAAAAATATAAATAAAGAGGGGTCTGGACCATCCTTTTAAGAATCCAGACTCAAAAAATAACCAGAGTCTCTACATTATTAAAATATCTTCACAAAGGTATTTCTTGTGTGAAATATTAATTAAAATATAAGTGGTATGAAGGAAATAATTGTTTTAGTTTGACAAAGTGAGTTTCTTGAATGCATCCATGCAAATATTATATATACAAAATAACTTCTTAAGTGAAAAATTAGATTTAAAATCATTTTCCTTGAGAATAATATGTGTATAAAAGAAGAAGGTACATTCTTAAAAGTTTAAATATCTTAAGCTAGTTTGGAGTTTTAGGATAGTGTGAAAGATTTGTGAAAGTGTAGAGTTTCATTATGCAAGTAAAGTTGAAAAAACGGTTCATGTTTCTTCAAAGTGTAATATTGTCATGAAAAATTACATATATTCATGCATGTGTGTATTGGGAATTATCTTATGGAGAACAATACAAGAAGTGATTGGAAATAATTGTTGAACTTTCCAAAGGAAGTCAGAATTCCATGAAGACAAGTTAAATATGGCCAGTGAAGCTGTTACAATGGTGATGTTCACAACCAGTTTATGGAAGATCACCATAAAGTTCAATTTTAACTATTTAGTTCATCAATAGTATATTGGTTTTTAAAATTAGACTATGAATCAAAAATGATTCCCTCTTAAAGTAGGGAATAAAGGTAGTGGACAAAGGGACTGACACTTGGGTGGATGTGATCCAAACCCATAATCTTGTAAGGTAGTGGACTTGGGTGAGGAGTGACCAAGCCTAAACCCTTGTATGTAGTGATATTCGTAGAAATTTTAGTGCATGGAATAAAATTAATGCCTAGTCCTAGGATGTATCACAATGAGGGTGAACAAAGTAAATACTCATTTCCATATTTACTTTGTCCACGAATACTAAAACAGATTAATAAACCATAATCATTCAAGTTAAATAGAATAAGAAAGTGACCCTAAAGGTTGAGATTCAAATATACTTTAAGTGCGGTGAGATAAAATTTTCAAGTAGTTTTAATTTGGAAAGTAATTTTCACACTCTAAATCACCCCACCCCCCACACCTCAGACTGATCTTATGTTAATTCCCCTATAATTGAATAAAATTAATATCAAAGATATGGGTTCATTTTTTATTGATTTTTTATTACTCAAACTTGATAATACTTTTTAAAAAATGCCACCCATGATGAAGGATACTTTATTTGATAGATTAAATTTTAGAACCTATCCAAATGAGTTAATTTTTTTTATTTAATATTCCCTTGAAGTTATTAGAGAAGTGGTTGGATATGGAATTATTCTATTAAGACAACACCTTTTCATCTTTGAAAAAAATTATTGAAACTTTTCTATTGATTATTCAAAAAAAGTGGAATTAAAGGAGGCTCCCAATATTTTCACAGAAAAATGAATCATTACATGTTCTCTAAATATATTTTGAAGTAATTGGAAGGTTTTTTTGTAAATAAAGAAATCCCAAGTTAGAAGTTCCTTCTGATAATAGGATAAAAAAAGAAGAGTAAGATTATGTAATCCTAGAAAGGATGTTCTTAAGTCATAGTAAAATCTAAAATTTATTATATTTCTATTTCTATTTCTTGTGTAGAGAGAGGATGTGAAATTTCAGACCCTATCTTGGACATAAAAAATGATACGTGGTTTTAGATATGACATTGAAACAGCATCAGGTCGTATTCTAAGTATTTATCATGAAATGACAATGAGGATTGATAGATTATCATATATAGCGTATATTATTCAATGATTTAATATTTTACTTGGAAATAAATATTTTAAGGAAATTATAAGTGGCCTTCAATTTTAGTAAGAAAATAATATGAATGAAGATGAAAGTAGAAATAGGTACACTTGAAGAAAATTCCTAAGAGATAAGAAACCAAATGAACATGGAGAAGAAATTAATGGTAATTGTTCTTTCACTATGAACACCAAATGAGGAATGAAAATGGGTGTGAAATATGTTGGATTAGAGCTAAATAATTTGGATTTACATTTAAAAAAAAGGAATGAAAAGATAAGATATATTTAGGATAGGATGAACACCTCAAAAGATAATATGAATATCCATTTAAATGTAACCTCATCTTATGTAGAATCAAAGAGGATTCAACATATAAAATCTAGATGAAATAATTTATTACCTGATAAATCTAGAAGTTTTTATTTACAAAAGAAGGATGTGCCAATGTGATTATATTATAGAAGGTTTGCGTACATCATGGGTAGATGTTTTGAATCCAACATGCCCAAATATGTGAGAAGAAATATAGAAGTGCCAAAATATCAAAAAAAAAGAGGAAATGAGGTATAAATATTATGGTAGATATTTTATGCACTCTAACCTCACTCACATTCAAAGGAATTAAAATTGGTGGAATGCATGTAAGGGTTAAGAATCTATATGGAGATACTCCACTCTTATGATGTATCATGAGAGATCAAACACTATAATGAAGTCTATAAAGCTGGATAACAAGTTCAATGTTTTGAATAATGGTAAATAACCTCAATGAATGGTGTATCATGCCTAACATTATGAATTTTTACAAAAAATCTCTTAGATGGAGCTTAGGAAAATATGGAAGAAAAATAAATAGGTTGTTCCCTCCATGAATAAGGTGGAAGAGAGTGTGAAGATTACTCCAAAAAAGAAAATATAATTCAACATGTAACTTTTATCTACAAAGAAATAGGTTTTCCAAAGTGGTTATATATATAATAATAAAAGGAAAAACTTTAATATGCAATGAAGAATAATTTTGGATGTGATATCCACTAAATATTTTACACAAGATGATACAAGTTCAAGTGAGATTTATTACAAAATTATTTAAAAATATCAATCCAATGATTGGTTATAATTATCATATTTTTGAATATAAGTGTGTGAGTAGTAAAATCAAAGGATATATTTTGTAAATATGATTATTTTTCAAGCTATAAGTTATGATGACGATCTTTAAGATATGGTTGTATCCTTTCTAGAAATGTGAATAAAGAAAAAGGATATTTGTAAGGTGATTGGTTGGTTCATCAAGACTAGGCTCATTCCTCAACACGAGGAAGTGAATCATTCCCTATCCCTATGTGTTTAAGTTCTATTAAATATAATTGCAATGTTTCTTGTTTAATAAGAGATATGATCCATGGGTAAGTATCATCAGGTGATGAAAAGTGATGTTGTGATGTTCTCTAGAGTTTGAACTGATTCAAATCAGTAAAAGTGTAAATTTTGTTGTATATGGAATCACAATGAATGAGAATAGAGTAAGGATCAATGAAGTAATGATGATTCCTAAGGATTGGTATAAAATGTTTATAAATGATATTTCAGTTCATGTCAAGTGGTATCAAGATCCATGAAGTATTGATGTCAATAGCACCTGATATCTGATCTTCAAGATAGAAAAATGGGGAAGTGTTAACAAAATTATATCTAATTTTTTATTTATTTTTTATATGACATGTGATATCATATGAATTTTATTAGGATATCATAAATTTATATGGATGTATAACAATAATTATGAATTTAATTTCTATATTCTATGAAAAATATAACAATTTCAATAGGAGTTTATAAATGGACATTTAATAGTTATTTTCCCCAACAAATAATTATATACACTAAGTGGATGAGTGGTGAAATTAGTTACCAAGTACAGATCAGTTGGTGATCTTCAAAGAACATTTCTATCATCATTTCAAAATTGGCTATTGAGAATGATTCAAAAAATGGTCTCATCCATCATACCAATATATGTGATAGTTGGTATCACTTTCAATAATTAGTATCATCTTTGTGTCTAGAGGTGAAGAAAAGTTCCTTGAATTATGTTAAAGTTTTATGGATACTTGAGAGGTATGTAAGTAAGTGAGTAAATTAATTATGATGGTGTTATTAACTTTATATCATGTTTCCTACACTGAGTTTCGACTTATTATTCTATGTGGTTTTATTGTTGGCTATTTTATAACTGGTAAGTTCACCCACAAAAAATATTATTTAAAGAAGCTATGGCATGAAGATATTTTTGAGATAGAGAGGTTCCTTAAGACCGCTTTCATATATGAATAATTTACATATGTGAGGAGGTAAATATTTGGGTATAACCAGTGGTTTTAAAAATAGAAGGAGCTTCATATCATATGGGATGAATTTTCTCTCCTAATCAGATGTGAGGACCATATTGATAGAGGGGGAGAATTAGAAGCACCCATATATACATGGCGAATAAAGAAGATAGAGGTCAATGATTTAATTCAATGTATTGATGGAAAGGAAGGGTTGAAATATTATGTTGTGTTACATAAAGCACAGAGGGTGGTAATGATAAACTATAAAAGTGTTATCCATATTTTCCGAATTATTGGATTTTAAAAAGATTCTATATCTGGTTCTTGTGGCACGAAGTAAACTTTTGATTTTATGTCAAAGGGGGAGAATAAAGAAGCATGAATCCATGTACAGTTTCTAACCATAGTAAAAAATATCATGTATATGTGTTTATTCTTTCCCATCCCTTTATAAGGGGAGTATTAATTGAATTTTTTATATCTAATGAGGAAAAATATGTTTATTTAATGAATATAAATCATGAAAGTATTTAATGAAGAAAGTTATTACCTGGTGGGATTGAATCAAGTAATCCTCTCATGTTCCATGCATTATGAAATAGTTGATATCACTCACCAACAAAAACCATTAATTAAAATTTTTAATCATGGATAGTCAGTATTAATAATGGTTTATCAGTTAGTATAGATTTCAAGGTAAAGCATTCATGAATGTATTTATAATAAATACAAATTTTGAGATTGTTAGACACTAATGGGAATTCAGGTTTCCATTTTTTATGTTTTGGATTCATTATCAACTATATCACTATAAAATATGGGGTGTTAAAGTGTTTTATGTGGCATTTCCATTGACATGGTGTGATAAGGAACATGGAATTTATTTTTCACAATGTCAGTATTTGAAAGGCAATATTTTTTTCTTGATAAAGTGAAAGTGGTGGATTGTATGAAGCAATGTGTGATCCTAGAATATCAATCATGATCATATCAAGAGATGTGTTGAAGTTATATATGGTATAGGATCAACCAGATAGGGTCACTTCATGAAAAATTTGTGGAGAAGTTCCATAAAAATGAAGACATTGATATATTAATAAAGTAATATGTATGTAAGGGTGTGAGTGAATGTGGGAATTTGGATTTAGAAAATGGAGGAAATTAAGAAGGCTTGAATAGATTAGAAGTTACACAGACATGGTGTTTCTGAGTCACCATATGAAAAAATATAAGTACAAGGATTTTCATGCATGTAAAAAAGATGAGCGAAGGGAAGAAGGATTTTTTTAAAAGTTTTACTAATTTGATTATTTCATGTAGCCTCATTGAATGATGGAAAATGAATTAAGTTCATTAATGTGTTTTTTAAAGAGTAAATGTTTCACAAACATGGGAACATTTTTAAAAATGTGGTAATCTGAAGAGTCCTTGTTCATATTTTAAAATGGAATGCTTTTTTTAATGTGTGCAGTGTTCAAGAAGTAAGATATTCATGAAGTATATAGAGTTTCATGAACATTGTAAGTATAGATGGAATTACATGGTAATAGAAACATTTAATTGTAGATGTTTAGAAAACCAAAAAATTTGTGTACAAGGTTAATAGTATGCAAGTAAGTTAAGAGAATTATCCAAAACATCTATAAATAGGGGGATACCCACAAAATTTTAAGGATCCATAAACAATGTATATTTGAAGGAACTAAATTCATTAAATAGTTTCCTAAATGTATTTATTGCACAATTCATTCCTAAAAACATGAATTGTGTGGAGAAAATACTTGTGTTAGTTTGACCAAGTGTGTTTTGGGATTGCATTCATGCGATCATCAGTTTCATCAAATAACTTATTATTTGAGGTAGAAATGTTATCATCAATTGTATAAAGAAAAAAATATTTTTATAAAATTAAGTAATGTTCATGAAATATTTAACGTCTCATGATGGATGAGAGTTCTACAATGTAGGTAAAGTTGTTAAAATTATGAAATTTGGGTGTATAGTGACCCAAAATTTTCTTACATGTATAGTACATCATATTTTGCTGACCCTTAATTACATTATTCAAACAAATTCATGGGGATCGGAAAGGTATAGTCCATTTTAAGAATAGGAACATAAATAACAATTTTATAAGTGAACTATATCATATCCCCCTACGTTATTTATATCAAGCATCCCTCTTATAAAAATTATAATACATTAATTCATAACCTGGGGAAAGGAAACATACAAAAATAAGAGGTCAGATTCTTAGTAGGGATTAAAAAGGGAGATACATAAGCATAACATGAACATAAGTGTGTGAGAACAAGAGAATAACATTTGATAACTATACCCTTCATATCAAAGATTATATTCTTGTGTCATGGTATAAAGATTAGAGGTTCATAAGATCATAATAAAAAGTAAATAAAAGTACATGATCTATTAGATCATAACATTTTCTTAAGACATAGAATTATGGAATACACATAAATATTGAAAATCATTTCCACGGTAGTTAAGGAACCATGACAAGGCTATCATAATTGAATGTATTCACTCCCTAAACCATCATAGAAGTCAAGGTTGACTCTCAATACTATTATAGTGGACAAGGTCCCTTAATGAGGGGTTCACTCCTCATTCCATTCCTAACTATATAATGATATATAAATCATTAACAAATGCATTGGAGGTAGATATAGGTCACACCCATCACGTAATTAAAATTTTATGCAATTGTGCCATAAGATCATAAAAAATTAATCATACCTTAACCCATGAAAGGAAATTGGTTTTTTAAACATTTATTTATATAATAATATTTGGAAAAGTGATAGGTTTATAACCCATAAAAATAAGTGGTTTTCATAAGTATTTTTTCACGGTGTAACCTATGGAAGAGAAATAGCTTTCAATGTCATGATGTCATTATATAAAAAAACCAGTCAGAGAGATAATAATAATGGTATTATTCAATCATATACCTAATAAGGTATAAGTAACATAAAAAATGGTATCTTACTTGTAAACTATTTTTGAACGATCATTTAAAACATTTATTGAAGACAATATCCACTCCAAATTGAAATGACCATTTTAAAGCATAAAATATTTTCAAAATCCTTTACCTTGAAAATAACCTTTGAATATTTTAATGGAATCATCAAAGAAATGATTTTCACGACTTCATAGAATTATTTTCAATCCATACATGTTAAAATGAAGATTCCTTTAACATTATTCATAAAATCCAAATGGGAATTGTATAAAAAATGAAATAAAGATTCCATTCAAAAATATCTCAAAAAATGTCAAACATGGGTAAAATTTTATTTAATAAATCATTTGGATAATTTAAAAAACATTTTTGAAAACTGTTATATAAAACTTGGTTTTAAAAGAAAAAAATCTTTCAATCCAACAGAGAAACAAATATTATATTTATTAAAAAAATTATTTTGAAATCCTAAGTACATAATGAGAGGAAAATGAAGAAGAGAAATTTATTCTCATGATATAACCATAAGGGAAGAAAATTATTGAGTTTCATGAGAGATAAAACTTAATATTTCATTATCAAAAACCTAATCATAATCAATCATGGTAAACAATTAGATTGTAACATAAAATCATAACCACTTCAGTAACATTGAATTGTAATCCTTATTAAGGAATAATATTAAATGAAAACTAAAATATCATGAAAATAGAAAAATTAATTATATGAAATTTCAATAGGGATGTATATGCACCTCATTAAAGAAGATTGAAGATAATATAACATATGTATCATGGAAGGAAAATTGATACAAAATCCATCACCTCTTTGGTAACATTTGAATTGTAAACCACATGAAATAGAGATACTCAAAATGATTTTTAAATACCCATAAATTTAATGATAAGAAATATAAAATACATTCATGGTTATTAAATAAAACCCATAAAATAAACATGTGGCGAATATGGATTGTGTCTCATAGAAAATAAAACTAATATGGAAATATCATACCTTTAGTCTCCATTTTCATTATACACATTATAACCACACATACAATAAATATAATTTTATTATTAATATATTAAATAACCAAAATTATATATATCATATCATATATGATTTTATTATGACCTTCTGTAAACCCTTTATTAAAAATTCCATTTTAAAGTCACATAGGTCGTACGTACTCATTAATGTTGTATCTATTTTCTTGATTGATTAAATAAAAAAAGGTAAATAATATATTAAAATTAAATAATAATTTTTAATTTCATATATATCAAATATTTATAAAAAAATATTCCTTTTTACCATCCATGTAAATCCTAAATGTATAAAATCACCTCACAAGGTGGTAGTTCGCCATACATAAAACTGACATTATCATATTTCCATAGCGTGGAAAGTATGAAGGTATATGTGATATAAGAATATAATAAATATATTATATAATCATTAAATACATAATTATATCCATCCTTGAGAGGTGGTGATGGAAAATTAATAACATCAGTCCGTGAGGTGGCAGTCTGTCGTACACATGAATGATGATTACATATCCAGTTTGATGAAAGAGGAGGTGCTTTTAGGTCATGAATTTAAAATATAAAAAAAATATAAGTATATGTTAGATAATTTAGTAATTATATGATCATGGTTTAATAAAAATTTAAATATTTTGAGTAAGAAATAAAATAAAATGCTCGGTTAGGGGTGTTACCTCTTCTTCAGACAACTTCTTTTGGTTTGTAAAAAACTTATTATGTTGGATTAATGAACAAAATAAGTCATATTTGATGGGTGGAGTGAATTAATGAATTTATTTTTATATTTAATGGATTAAAAAAAGGGTTTTGGAAGTGTAAATAAGAGAGGATAAGGAGTGGGATTTTATAAATGAGGTGAGCGACACACTTGTAATTGTTTGAAAATAAAAAGTTGTACCCTTTTTTTTTCTAATGGCAAAATGATAAAAGAGATATTTGACTTGATAATAGAATTTATAGAGTAGAAATATGGATATATAACTTGTCTTGTAAAAGTTTTTGGTCATTTTAACCCTTTACTTTTTAATTTTAAACACTGTAAACCCATTTTTACCATCACCACAGAATTTTTTTTAATATTTTTCATATTCATTTTGGTAAAAATATAATTTTAGTTATTTATATAATATTAATTATTATGATCCAAATATGGAATCCACTTTTTCAAATTATATTCACATAAATGTAAAATTATAATTTAAAACTAAACCCATAGATGAGATGAGAATATGGTTTTCCAAAGAGAAAATGTTCAAAAGATCAAATAGTTTTTATATCAAAATTCCTTATGAAAATGATTATAATGACCTAAATTAGATTAATTGATATATAATTGGGTTGATTTTAATTTTATATCCATTTTTTTAAAAAATAAAACTTATAAATTATTTAATTGAAAATGAATTATTCAATTGAAACTAGTGATTTTCACTATTCAATTAAAAATTAATATTTGAAAAAAATCCAAAAAATTCACCAAAATATAAATTTTTCATGAAAAATAAAATAAAATTTATATTATAAAAGCAATTTTATAAAAAATTTACATATTATTTTTAATATTTTTCACAATAATAAATAAAAAACATTTTCTTTTGAGAAAATAGTTTTTTCAAAACATATAAAGACTGTTATAAAAATTAATTAATTTTTTATCAATATGTTTTCATTATATAAAAACATTTTAATTATTATTTAAAAATTATTTATTACTATTAATATTTTAATTTTTAACTTCTTTGTTTTAAAATTAACATTTAGATAATAATATTAACAATATATCGTGGTTTGTTAAAACATGGTGTTGCATGTAATGCAAGCTATGAAATGCTTTTTATTTATTCCAAATAAATAATAATTCATAAAAACTAGAGGTGTTATATTATACCTTACAAAACCTTAAAATTAATTTCACACTTGAAATTTGTCACTATGATACAAATAAATTAGGAAATTTTTTCCTCGTCATATCCTTATGTTCCCATATAGCTTCTTTAAAGTGGTGGATTTTCCACAAAATTATAAAAAGTGGAGCGGTGTTGTTTTTAGAAGTTTCTATATACGATAAATAATATCAACTAGTTTTCCCTCATAAGGAAGATCCTTCTCTATTAGTATGACCTCTGAGTTCAATACATGATAAGGATCAGGTATGTACTTCTTCAAGAGAGATACGTGGAACTCATAATGAAATTTAGAGAGGTTTAGTAAAAGAACCATCTAATATTCTATCATCCAGATACATTAAATAATTTTAAAGAGACTGATCTACCTATGGATTTGTTTTCCATTCATTCCTAATCTCTTTTCCTTCTTCCATGGGGAGATTATAAGAAAAAGAAATTCACCAACTCCAAATTCAAGATCATGTTGGTGATTGTTAGTATAAATTTTTTGCTAACTCTGAGCTACCATGATGTGTTTATGAATTTATCTAACCTTATATTCCATTTCACCAGCTATCACATGTCCCAGTATTTTTTTCTCTAACTTCTTTCTAACTCATTATATATTTATGCTTATTTCTATAGAAGTCTTCATAAGAAAACATCTGAATTCTTGTGTGATAGCTATGGTTATATGAAAACAGAACTAATGAAAGTTGTTAATCACAACCACCTTTGAAATCCATAGAACAAGATTTTGGAATATCTTTTAGTGTTTGAATTATTCTATCATACTGACCAACTGTATGAGGATGATTTTTAATGGTGAAATTTAACTCTTTATCCTTTTTTTTGAAAACTTCTCCAAAAAATTGAGGTAAATCTAGGATCCTGATCAGATATAATATAATTTGATACTCTTTGTAACCTTTCCAGTAACATTATATATAATCTGGAAATATTATCAAGATTGATGTATTCTCTAATAGTGATTAAGTGTGCTAAATTTGTACGATGTTCTGCTACAACCCACATAGAATTATTCTATTTTCACATTTTGGGGAGTTCTAAGACCAAATAAATTGTGATGTTTTACAATTTTCATTCTAGTATATGGACTACATTTAACATAGCCATATAATTTTTTCACTTTTCCTTAATATGTTGATATACCAAGAACTGAGATACAAATTTTTTTGATATCTCTCTTTATTCCATCACACCATAAATAATCATTAAATTATCTATATATATTATAACTTCCAAGATGGATAGAGAATTAATAACTATGAGCTTCTTCTAACAACTCCTTCAAATACAGTATGGATGGAGCATATACACATTTCTTGAACCTTATCATTATATCATGATCAAAATTATACTCATAAATATTTATAACCTTCTTTTTCTACACTATAGCTTCCTTATACACCTCTTTAATCTATACATGGATATATAGTTGAATATTTAATAGAGAAAGATAAGATTTCTCCCCTTACTTCTAGATTTTGAAATCCATCCTTTGTAAATCCATAAATAGTGTATATTTTGTTATCTTTATAATTCATAACCTACTATGATCATATATAATCAATGAATTATCCATATTGTTCATTTTTATAGTCATGAAATGTATTGATGTGTAATGATCTTTAATCAAATATAATCATCTTCTCTAGAACATATTTAACTCCTTTTGTGTGAATATAAACTTTAAACTTTTATGATTGGTATATATATCAAACTTTTCTCCATAAATATAATTTCTCCATATCTTTAATTACAAATTTTCCATACCTAACTCCAAATCTTGATTTGGGTAATTTTTTTCATTAACCTTCAACTTTCATGAGCATAAACTATAACCATGTCATTCTACATAATAAAACATCACAATCTATTATCAAATGAATCATTATAGATTACAAATCATTCTATACTATAGGGAAATGTAAGAATAGGTGATCTGACTAATATCCTCTTTAGTTCTTTCAAATTTTCCTCAAACTCATCTATCTAGAGGAACATGACACTATTTTGAGTTAACATATTGAGTGTATTTGGTATTCGTGAAAAATTATCCACAAATATTTTATAGTATCAAGCTAAACTAATAAAACTATAGATCTTAGTCACTATATTTGGTCTACTCCAATATCCAATATCCTCCTTCTTTGATGGATAAACTAATATACCCTCTCTAGAGATTATATGATCTAGAAATGAATTATTTTACAGAAAAAATTCGTATTTTGTAATTTTTTTCACATAGTTTCCCCTTCTTTGGGGTATTTGTTATAATTATTAAGTATAAATCTTGCTCTTTATTTCTCTCTATATAGATATTTATATCATCTATATAGACTACCATAGACTCGTCAAAGTAATCTCTTAATAATCTATTCATTAAATCTATAAAGATAGTGGGGGATTAGTAAGATCAAATGGAATCACAATATATTTATAGTTTCCATACCTTGTATATAATTTTTTTCTTAGGTATATAATCCTTTATAACCATCAATTTATGATATAAAAAATGAGGGTTAATCTTCAAAACGTAATGATCTCATCATAGTTGATCAAATAGGTCATCAAAATGGGGTATATGATACTTTATCTTTTTCTTAATCTTTTTCAGCTCCTGATAATCAATATAGAGTCACATGGATACATATTTATTTTTTAAAAAAATAACAGGTGCACCCCAAGGTGACACATTTTCCCAAAGGAATACCTTGTCAAAGTTCTCTCGGGGTTTCTTTTTCAATTCATCCAAATCAATCTAGGCAATTATATAGGGAGTCTTCGAAATTAGTGTGGCACCAGGTGAAGGTTCTATTAAGAACACAAATTCACATTTTGTTAAAATTCTAGTAATATCTTCTAGAAATACATCAAAACAACTCATTCATAATAGTAATATCATAGATGTTGAGTTTCTCCCAAATAATCTAAGATAACTACACTTCTTAAATAGGAATCAAAACCCATACAATGGATGAAATTTCCATAAAAAATTCATACTTATCATCATACTAACAGAAAACCAAAGGTTGTTTTGGAATATAAAATTTAACTTTCCTTCAGTGTTAATTGATGTGGGATTTATGTACAAAAATTCATCCCATTTCTAAGATAACATCAAATTCAGCTAGAAGATGAATGATAATTTTTTTAGGAAGAATATTCTAAAAAATTTCAATTGGATAAGAATGATAGACTTGATATGAGAACATCACACCATTATGAGTTTTCATAGCTAATTCTAAATATGACCATTTCATTGGCTTCATGATACCCTCCTGAAATTATTTAGATATGAAGGAAAGGGTAAATCTGTAGTAAAAGAAGACATTATAAATTCTAGATTGTATGGTAAGTATACCTTTCACCCTGTTGTTATCTCACCACTAATTAGAAATAATGATGGCATGATATTTCTATTTTTCTCTTAGCTTAAGAGTTTACTAACATCAATCATCATCATTTACCATTGGATTTGGGATATGGTTATAATAATTCCTATACTCCTTTTATTTGAAATAATAGAGTGTGGTTGGTTCATTATGTGGAGTTTACTCTCTATTTTCATCATTAGATAACTAATTCCCATCACTTTAGTATTAGATTTCCCAATTACCTTCCCTAACAAACATAAAATATTTACTAGGACCATTAAAAAAAATTCTTCCATTTTTCTTCCCACACTATGATCATAATGTAAATCTTATCTTCTTATCTCTCTGGTTTTTAGATTTTCCTTTGAATTCCATTTTTATCATCTCAACAAAACCATGAGATTGATATGTAATAATAACCTTTATTTCCACCTTGATAGCACGTCGAACAATATCTTCATATATACTAAATTATCTTTTTGATAACTCCATTTGGAGACTTGGTTTTACACCACTAAAGAATTTATCAACCATACTTATAAGTCAGATGATAAAACCAGAAGCATACATCATAAGTCTTGTAAAAGTTTCCTCATAGGTACCAACAAGATTCGTCATCCTTTTGCTTTATCTTATATAACTCCTTCTCAGTTATCATATGAATAATGTGATTAAATTACTTATTTAAAAACATATTCCTAAACTCATCCCAATACATGTATTCAATATCATAATGTTCCCTTGTATTCTTGATGTGATTCCACCATTGATATGATTTACCTTCAAAATGATAGACATCCAAAATGAATTATTCAATCTTCGAACTCTAGAAAATAGATAATAATTTTTCAGTGGTACTATTATATTTCTCATCAACTATAAGATTAGTGGATCCACTAAAGGAAGGTGTAAATTGGATCATAAAGGATATAATAGAATTTATTTCCCTTCTTTTATCATTTGAAAGTTCAATATGATTCCGATATTTAGAAAGTTGTATGAGGATAAAAATGATATTTTTCTTTCCATGTCACATAAATTTTGGCTACTCCGAAAGAATACCATCACATTTTCAATCACACCCATCATTCACATAGTTTTATTAGGTTATACCCATAGAATAAAACCATAAATAATTGTGTAAGAAATAATAATCATATTGGGGAACCGCGTGATCCTAAAAAATTACTTATGTGATGTCTCAATCATGAAACATTATTTTTATTATATGATACCTTATTTTTATCCTATGTCATTCATAGTCATCATCATTCATGATGGTTCACAAAGAGTCTATGAATTTCCAAAGCATTTTCCCTAGGGGTGCCAAAGTACGAGTGTAGCTTGGCCCGTTTTCATACACCAGGTGAAGATCAAGTATATATCAATGCACTCATTTGGAATTTATTACCCATTGGTACCTGATAACTCATATGGAATTGTTAAAATCCTACAGTGACATAAAAATTTAATAATATAAAAACTTATACAATATAACTAAAAAGGTAGTAATAAGCAAGCCCAATTTTTAACCCACAAGGATAATGTGTATTCCCTAAAATAATTAATGAATTAAAATTGTAATTGTTTGACAGTTTGGAGATAAATATATAAAACATGAAGAAATGAAAATATTTGAAATCAAGAGATATAGAATTATATGTTCAGTTATTTTTAGGTTCTTGTGTTAGGGATTCAATTGATTATGTGTTGATTCGTGAGTTATTTTCCAAATTGGATCATTTGGGATCCTTGGTCTAGTTACCCTACACAAATACTATAATTAAAAAATTGGATAGGTCATCTACTAGGCTCAATAATAAAATCAGTGACCCAAAACACTATTTAAACATAATTTACCAAGATTGCATAATGATTATACACCAAATAGCAAAATTAATTTATGAAATAAATTGAAACTCCTCAGATTGAAAAAAATGGTCATGAAATAGGGGAAGAATAATAATTGGAATTGAGAAATAGAGTTGTTGTAATATAATACATGAAAAGAAAATAGAAATAATTCCAAAAACATGTACCCAGACAATCACATCACCCAACACAGAAATAAATACTCACTGATGTTATACATGACTGAAACAAGTATCATGAGTACCTAGAGAAGAAATATGGTGAAGAATTTTTTTAGGACAAATAGGGGCGTATATACCCTGAGACGGGGGTGAATCAGGGTATGGATATTATTTTCTAAATTATTCCTGCCCCACCGGATCTTGACCTCTTTATTTCAAGGGTCACTTTTCTCGCACTTCTGTATTTATTATGACCACTTCTTTTCTCCTTTATCTGATGATGATCCTTTGAATGCAATGTAGGGAAGCAAGTAGGCAGATACATAGATTTTTACTTGGTTCACCCTCACTAGGTTACATCCAAGGAGCATAAAAAGATGATGTGCTAATGTACTAAACCCACTAAGGCTCACTACCAATAATGTTTGGGCTAGATCACTTCTATGTACAGGGTCACTACATTTACAAAGTTCATGGTCAGGTCACTTCTTTCCCAAGGGTCACTCCCTGTCTCTCTCTCTCTAGCTCACTACCGATGGAGAGGATCACTTTCTTCGTCTTCCTTTTCTCACTGCTCTATAAAGGACCCACTCACAGTTTATAGACCTGTAGGTATCTTCATTATAACTAATGAATACATCCTCTGTTTTATATAGATGCTCTGTTGAAGTCCAACTTTCACCCATAGATGAATCTCACTTTGCACCGAAGGTATCAGGCTATCTTCCAGCTTCCATGCGGCCTTGAATCACTACCGTGCTTCAACCATACCTGGATCCCTTCTCTAAGTCTGTGCGCAAGTTTCGGCACACAAGTTACAACGGGCGTGCAAGTCCACCTCAACCACTTGCGCGACACAAGCTTCTGTAACCCCAAACTTGCGCGACTCACACCCTTTTACGCCCAAACCATTTTTGGCACCAACCTCAAACTATCACGCTTCTTAAAAACGTGGTTTGCAAGTGTCAAAAAACCACTTGCATGACACCCCCTTCTTCAAGTCAAAACTTGGGCGACACCCTTCCTTTCTCACCCAAACCACTCTGGCCGCACATCAATCAACTGGCGTGCAACTTCTACTTGCGCGACCACACCACCACTTGCATGACCACACCACCACTTTTGCAACCACCACACCTACGCAATGGGTGCTCTGATTTTCTCTTAGTGTTGAACTCATACCGAATGAGGAGGGGTCAACCTCTATTTATTGTCATTTGGACATCTTGCACAATGGCATGCAAGTCTCCCCTCAGTGAGCAAGTTTCGGCACGCAAGTCTCTATCGTGCAAGTCACTTGCGTGACCAACCCTAAAACATGGGAACCCCTTTATCCTTTTCCATATTTTGAGGTTCTGATATTGAAAAACATAGGGCATGCAATTTTCCTCTCCTTCAAGATTGGTCATTCCTTTGTCATCGTTCTTAAATCAAACATGGATTGTTAACAACATCCCTTAAACTCGACATGCCACTGAGAAATTCCCTCTATAAAAAAATTTTTACGTCATGGTTTTCTTTGTCAACAAACACAACATAGATGCCCACTTTTTCAATAAACAAAATCACATCAAAAATTCTTCAATGATACCTTGAAAGATTTTTACACAACAAACTTCAACTTCAAGGCTCCACAGTTGGGCCCCCATCGTTGAGCAGTTGTCTTTGTTTGTACCAGATGTAGTGTCTCAGTTGTGTGGCTAACGGTCTAAATAAAAATGCCTTCTATAAAAATATTAACTACCTAGAAAATTAAATATTCCAAAATCCTACCGGTTTCATGATGTCTACTGGTTACACAGTGTGTAATGAGTGTTGGGGCCTTCTCCAAATCTATATTTCCCTATAATCACATGATGAGAATGGTAGAAACACTGTCAATGAATTCATCTTTAATAGATTGAATGTGAACCAAGAACTTTGATGTGTGTTAAAGTTATCCCCATGAATGAAAGTAATGAAGTGTATTGGTTTACATCATGAAAATAACTTCTTCTGGGTTCTTTAGTCTACTCTAGCTCCTTCTAAATTTGGTTTTAAGCTTTAATATTTTACTATCTGGATGACTTCCTAGAATTCATCCCATTTTGTTCCCTGTCTAAATACACATTGTTTCATTAAAAAATCACAAAATATGTTAATAATTCCAAGTTTTGGAAAGATTGAAAAATTATTAATTGAAGTAAATGTATTAATACACCCTAAAATATATGCATGCAATAAAATTATCAAATACCCACACATTTGAATTTATACTTTTCATCAACCAAGTATTTTACTTTTATCTTTTAAAATAGCCAATAATTTTAATTAATACATTTTAATTTTTTTATTTCATTATTATTATACACTCCACTTTCAATTTCCCACACTTTGAAATAGCCAATAATTTAGAATTGAAACACTTACTATCCTTTTAAAAAAGCTTCAAGCATGGTTTTTCGAGTTCTTTCTTCACTTTATTCATAACTTGAATTAATCTAATGACATGTATTCTATAGTTTTCTTGACATGAACGGGTTTCATGATGTGTAATGGTCATGTATATTCTTTTCATGCCTTATTCTAATTTCTTCTTCTTTGGATCAAGATGTCCCTAAAAAAATAAAAATACTTTAGTAAAATCATATTACATAATCATTGGAATTCAAAATATTTGTGGAAGAATTATTGTGATAAAAAATAGATAATAAATAAATAAAAATCCAAAAATATAGGGTATCCTCCTAAAAGAGATTTTTTTTGTACCATTCTCTCTAACATACCTTCTTCAGCTTCAAATTAGGTGAAAGATGATTGAAAAGATAGGACCTGGTTGGGGTTTATGAATGGTTTTATTATTTCTTGTCAACCTAGGTTTTCCATATATTTTCTCTCTAAATAGATTAACTTTTCTTAGTGGTATCACATTCTTGAGTTCCATTAGATCGATCCACTATTTCATCATAAATCTATATGATGATAATGGATAGCTGTGTTCAATCCGTACCTATTGGCCATTTTCAAGCATTATGGAGTAAATTGGACTTTTAGTGACTTTTGTAATACCTATCAACTTTTCATTCCTTTTCTCAGTAATTTTAATTTTAATCTCCTCTTATGAAAAAAACTACCTATATTAATTCTTATAGTTCAGTGGTACCCTTTACATTGTGTATTTATCTTCTCCAAACTATTGATCCTCTATTACATATTAGTTCTTTATCACCTGATGTATATTGAAACTTACATGTTCATTTCCAAATCTCAAACATAGCTCACCACTTTTTACATTGACCAAAACTCTTCCAAAGTCTAAAATGATTTTCCTAAAAAGAAAGGTATCCACTCATCTTCTATAAACAATACTAATAAGTTGAATAGAAATTAGACTTTATTAACTTGGATTAGAATATATTTGATGACCCTTTGAGGGTACTTCACTATTAAGTCTACTAATATAAGTGAAACTCTTGTGGGATTTCGACCCACTAGTCCCAAGATCTCGAATTTTGTGTATAACATGATATTAATTCTTTCATCAAAATCATATAATGTTTTTACAAATTTTTTATCTCTAATAATCAGAGGGATTGAAAAACAAACAAGATCAGGTTACTTCTTTGGTAGGTCCTTTGATTCCACATTAGATCATTCTCTTGGGAATATAATTAATACAATATCTTATTATTATTTTTTCATTACCAACTCTTTTAAGAACATGAAGTATGTTAGAATATTGTAAATGTATTCCCAAAAAGGAATATTAATTTGAAATTTTTAAATATTTTAATAAATATACCTCTTGGAGTATCTAGATTGTCATAATTTATCCTCACTGGTAATAGTAAATGTGGTTTTCATGGTGGGGTCTCTTCCACTGATTATTCATCTACATCTTTATCTTTTTTACTTCTTTTTCATCTCTTCAACTTATTCATAAAAATATTATTCCTTTTTCCTTTTTCTTTGTTTGAAGTTGTTTTTATTGACTCCTCTATTTATTTTAGTTATCATTTTAACATCTTCCCATGGGTGTTACTCTAGAAATGTTGGTAAAACACCTCTTAGTATCTCTCTAAGATGTTCAATGATTTGTCTAACTTGGTTCTCTATATTCCACAATACTGTTTTTTGTCTCATTTGTTCATCTTTTGTTTCCTTATGTATCACCCCGATAATTGTCATGAATGTAACAAATATTTCTCTAAATGAGTGTATCTAGATTGATAGGGAGGGACCCTATGGTTATTTTTGTTGAAATTCATGTAGTCTTTGTCGATAACGTTTTACTTTACTTTTTTGCTGTATATACCACTAAATTTGATTCTATCGATTATAACCAATATAAAATGAATCTTCGGTATAAATACTTTGGGTATTCTAAAATCCAATATCATGCCCATTCTCCATGTAAAAGACTTTATCTGAGTATTCATCCTATTATTGACCTTGATGTTCTCCCCTTAAACTCTTCCTTCTTCTAGATTCCATGGAAAACTATAACAACACATCTCATCCAATAACTCGAAACTATAATCCAGTTATTTATTCAAAATAATACATTCTACATTAGCATCGACTATCAAACAATTTCCCATAAATTCCTTCGTGAAAGGTTAATAATATATGAAAAATATTAATTTCATGATAATTAAATCATCTTATCAGAGACATAAATATCTCTCATGCACTATATCAATATTGTTTAGTATATTTCTAAAAAATTAGAATACTCAACCGCAGATCCATTGAATTTAAGGGTGGAAAAAACCTAGTTATGAAATTTCTTATGATATCCTCATAATTGGTAATTGAATGTGGGGTAGACATTGGATCCACTCCTATGATTTTTCCTACAATGAAAATATAAATAATTGAAGTCTCACATCATCATTTGTGAAATTATAAAACTAAAATGTGTCACAAATTTTCATGAAAATCTCAATGTATGAATTGGTATAAGGTAGCCAATAAAATTTGAGTGAATGTGTGATCATTTGGATAACCACAAGCTTGATCTCAAAATGTTGAGAACAAATATGAGGTATGAGAATAATTAGATTTTCCACCATGATTTAGGTTCTTCCTTTGTGGATCAGCACTTTCCCCCTAGATTTATTCCTTGGAGTTCTGGTCTTTCTCTCTTACCTTGCTCATGTTCATCTCCTTAATATTGATCCCTTCAATTGATGATGTCATGTTCTTACATGGGTTATTACTTTTCCTTATTTTTCTTTTTCATGGTCATTTCAAACTCTGGTTCATATAAAAAATCATAAATTTTCTCTTTCCCTTGAGTGGAGTTGTCCTGTAATGGATTTGAACATGAAACAACACCATGAAAAGACCATGAGTAAAATAGTGAATTAAAATAATAAAAGTTACCGAATATCCTAATGAATTTAAACATAATTGAAACCAACCCTGGAAATGGAACCAAAACTTTTACAACATGAATTGAATTGTTAAATTCTTATGAGGCTAATCAAATTTAATAACATAAAAGAGTGAGACAATCTAACTAAAAAGGTAGTAATCAATAAGACCATGTTTCAAACCCAAAAATATTATCTTTATTCCTAATTTTCAGAGAAAATATTTGAAATCATGAGATGATGCATGTCATGTTTATAGATTTTCTTGTTTTTATTCTGAGGTTTCTATTGATTATGTAGTCATTCATGAGTTGGTTTTGGAATTATGTCTTTAGGTATCCTTGGTCTGGGATCTATATAATAATCTTTTAATTGCACCATTAAAATGGTCATCTACTTAGGTCAATCACAAAATTGGGTGAACCAAAACACTCTTTAAAAATAATCAACTGAGATTGAGTAATGATCAAACACTAACATGGAAAATTAGTTGATGCGATAAAAAGAAACTCCTCTGATCATAAACAATGGTCATGCAACATGAAAAGAATAAGAATTGGAATTGAGAAATAAAGTTTAATTACTACAAAACATGAAAAGAAAATATAAATAATCCCTAACAAAACATCTCTCTTCAATAAAATCACCCATCATAGAATTAACTACTCGATCATGCTGACATGATGAAAAAAATCATCATGGATTCCTGGAGATGAAAGGAAGTGAAGAATAGCTTCAGTAAGGCTATACAACCATACACTCATCACCTAGAAGTTGTATTTGTATCTCATTGATGTAGTGTGTATGTTGTGTGGCTGAAGGTCGGAATAAATAGACCTTATATAAAGATATTATCCCGCCATCACATTAATGATTTAGACTTTATAGTGAGTTTATGGTGTGTATTGGCTACACGACATGTAATGACCGATGGTAGATTATCCAAATCTATATTTCCTGATACTCTCATAACAAGAATTGTGTATACATTATGAATGAATTCAACCTCAATAATAAGAAAGGATTCCATAAATTTTGGAATATATAACTCTTGACCCCATGAATTAAAGATAAGATGTTAACTAAGTTCCCGATGTGAAAACATATTCCTCTAGTTTATGTGGTATGCTCCAACTCCATGTCAATTTGGCTTACAACATCAATATTCCAATTTCTTTCTAGAATCATAAGATTAATCCATTTTTGTTCCTTTTCCAAATAATCATTTTTTTCTACCAAAAATATATAAATAATATAAAAAGGCTTAGTTTTGAAAAGATTAATCAATTATAAATTGAAATAAATGTATTAATACACCATAAAATATATGCATGAAATACATATATCAATACCTTTGTTATAGATACATATCAACATGTATAATCCATATAGGGTTGTAATTTCATGGAAACCACTCACTCTATCCTTTACCAAAATTCTAGGACCTTTTCCTTTACCATGACACATCCTTTAACTTATACATAGACATGTCCTTAGGAATCTCACTAAGTTTTCCTCATCCTAGATTCCAAATTTTAACTAAACCTATATTATAATACTAACTATGGATACTTTTTCCTTTCATATATAGATATTACATTATCTTTTGATGAACATTCGTTACATTACAAAAAAACAAACTTGAGGATCATAAGTAATAGTGTCATTAGAAACATGGAAACATAAAAAGATGGTTCATTGGTAAACTACATCATCTCCCACTAATTCCTTCATATCTAGTACCCTTCATAGAAAAATTTTATATAATAAATTTATTTATAATCTTGAGAAATAAAATATAACAAAGAGTTAGCTCATATTATCTGCATGGATTAACAAGGTACGTACACAATCATAACATGAAAATAAGGGTATGATAACAAGAGAATAATTTTGGAAAATCATACCCTACATATAAAAGATCATAATCATGATCCATGTAATAAATATTGGTAGTTAATAATGCATTAATCATAATATGATCCTTGAGAGAATAACATTGGAGTAAGACATAGAATTTTTGCACATGCATAATCATGGAATATTATTTCCATAATAGCCAGAGATCACTAACATGGCTGTCATATTTGAATGGGTTAACTCCTAAAATGATCATAGTAGTCAACGTTCACTCCAAAGATGATTATAGTGCACAAAGTCCCTTAATAAACCCGGATCACTCTTTATTACAGTCCTATCAATCTCTTGAGATATAAATCTTTACCCAATGCATTGTAGAAATATATATTTCCCACACATAACATAATTAAAATCAAAATTATGTGTTACAAATCATCATAAAACATTCATCATATCATAGACCATGAAATGAAATGGGTTTTATAAATATTTCCTTGTATCATAACCTATGGGAAAGAGTTAGGTTTTATAATCATTTCATCATTGTAAAACATGTGAAAGTAAGTGGGTTTCATAATAATTTCCTCATTGTGAAACCCATGGAATAGAAACAGGTTTTTCAAACATTATTCCATCATTAAAAAAACCATTTAGACAAAGAATATAAATGGTATCCTTGGATCATATGCCCTATAAGGCATATGTAACATCAATGTGTGTTATCTTAGATAGGAAATTATTTCTAACACTAATTGAAATCATTTTATGAGGAAAATATCCTTTGCACATTAAAAAAATAGAACATAAAAAAAATTCAAAACTATTTTCTTGGAAAATTTAATTTGAATATTATTTATGAATTCTCAAAGAAATTATCGGTTATAATGGTGGAGAATTCTCTTCATGTCATACACGTTAAAATAATGAGTCCTTTCACATTTTCAATAAAAGAAACATGGGTATTATTTGTAAAATGATATAAATATTCCCTTAAGAAATTTAAAAAGTATAACATGGGTAAAATTTTCTATAATAAATATTTTTTTTAATTTTTATAATATTTTTGAAAACATTTTATGAATACATGGTTTTGTATGAAAAATGAGTTTTCGACCAAAGAGAGAAATAAAGAAAATTTTTCTTAAAAACATTATTCTATAATATTGAATACCTAAATATAAAAATATCAAAGGAAAATAGTTTTTAATATCACATAACTAGATTATAAGAAAAATCAATAGTTTCTTGAGAGATAGATAATAATATTTTATCATCTAAAACATAATCATAAACAAGCCAGATAAATAGTGAGATTGTAAAATAAAATCATTAACACTTTGGTAACTTTGAATTTTAATACCCAAGATGGAATAAAGTTAAATGAAAAATAAAATATCATGATAATAAATAAATTCATAATATTAAATGTAAAATAGTTTTTATATACACCTTATAAAATAATTTAGGTTCATAACATAACATATGTCTTAAGGAAGGTAAATTGAGGTAAAAATCCCTTACCGCTTTGGTAACTTTTGAACCATAAACACCATGAAAGATATATTATAAATATTATATGTAAATACCCATAATTATAATGAAAATAATCACTATATAAAATCATTTTAATTATATATATCTCATAAAAGAAACATGTAGTGAATATGGCATGTGTCTCACAGAAAATAAAAGTGAGACAAACATCCCTTACATTAAGTCTCGACTTCCATCATACACATTAAAACATCCTGAATAATAAATATAATTTTATTATAAATATATTTCAGAACCATAATAATATATAACAGACCATATATTATTTTCTTATGACCATTTGGTACCCGTTGATTAACAATTCCATGTTAAGTTCATATTTCGGGAAATAACTGCTTTGTTTTTTAAGTATGTTTTTATTTGTTATTTGTGGTCAAGATACTTTAATCAGGGTTCCATAATTGATAGAATATTAAATATTATATAATTATCATATATATTTTGTATATATTTTTTAGAGTAATCCATAAGATTTAGATATCGAAAATGAAATATATTATTCTTAGAGATGGTAGGTCATACGTATGCATTAATGTTGTTTCAATTTTATAGATGGATTGAAATAAATAAAGGTATATTAAATATTACCATTATAGAATAATATTTATTTCAAATATATCATATATTTTGATTAAAATAATACTTACCTTCCATGTAAATAGTTAAGGAATCACATAGCTTCATGAGGTGGTAGTCCACCGTACACACGACAGACGTTATCGTATTCCCATAAAATTGAAATTATGAAGTTATTTGTGAAATAATAAATAAAAAAGTATAATAATAACATGAATATAATATATAATAATTTATTCCATCATTTTATCTATTTTTTATAGGTGATGGTGGAAAAAAATAACATTGGTTCAAGAGGCGGTAGTTCATCGTATACACGAATGATGATTTCATATCCCATTTGATGGAATATGAGATGGTTGTATGTAATTTAATTAACATAACAACATATTAGTATATAATTAGGTTATTATATAATTATGTTTTAATAATAATTTTTGGATATGGATGAATAAATAAAATAAAACACTTGTTTATGGGTGTTACCTCTTCTTCATACAACTTCTGTTGGTTTACACCAAAATGGTTATTAGGTTGGATTTTGGAACAAAATAATTATTATATAATGGTATTATGGATATAATAATATTATTTATTTATGTATATTCTGAAATTAATGGTTTTGAAATTGTTAAGAGTATATGATAATGGTTGGCTATTTAAAAGTGCGGTGAGTGGCACAATTGTATGTTTTTGAAAATAAGAAGGTGTACCCATGTTTTTCTCATTAAAAGGGGCTCTAAATTGTAAAATTATTGATAATGGAAGATATAAGGTAAAAATATGAATATATTATGGGGATTTTACACGTTTTAGGTAATTTTACCCTTAAATTTTTAGTTTAACCCCCCCCCCTGAGGAAACCCATTTTGACCTTCACCCCAATAAATAATTTTTACTATTTTTACTTTTTATTATGGTAAGAAAATTAATTTAAACTAATTATATAATATAAATTCTGGTGATTATAAATATATAATCTCTTTTTTCAAATTCCATTCATAGAAGTGCAACTTTTTTATTTAAAATTAAACTCGCTTATACGATGAGAAAGTAATCTTCTAAAGAGAAAATGTTCTGTAGTTTAAAAAGATTTTATAGGTAAGTTAAATATGAAAATGATTACAAAGAACTAAATTGTATTAATTGATATATAATTAAGGTAATTTTTCTTTTAAAAGAATTTTAAAACAAAAATGAACCATATAAACTGTTTAAATGAAAATGCGGTTTTCAATAAATCCTAGTATTTTCACTATTCACTAATAAATTAATCATCCCATAAAATCAAAAAAATGATAACTCTAAGATAATTTTGAAACATTTATTTCTGAAATAGATTTAATTTTATAAAAAGAAATTTGTAAAATTTGTAAAATTAATTATATTTTTTATCACAAAATAAATAAAAACATTTTTTGAGAAAATATAAATTTTGAAGCATATAAATAATTTTCTAAAAATTAAGTATTTTTATCAATAAAGTATCTTTATATAAAAATATTATACAAAATATTTTAAAATTTGTGTATTACCTTTCATGTCACTATGATTATCAGCTAGAGTGTTTAAATAATAATATCAATAATATATCATTGTTTGTTAAAATTTAGTGTTGCATGTAATGAAAGCTATAAAAGAAATTTAATTTATTTTAAATAAATAATATTTCATTAAAAAGTAATAGTGTTATAGTGTTAAATTGTTATAGTTCCATTCAAAATTGTATATTTTTATATAAGTTTGTATTAGGTGTTCGTTTAAAAAAAAATAGTACCTAAAGTGATTGGAACACATTGCACACCTTATTAATAGAAGCTTATATTCATTGATGGATAATTAAATAGTTAATGTGAAGCTAATAAAATTTTTATGGTAGAATTTAGTTTTTTAAATATTTATGTGAATTTTAATGAGCACTATTTATTGATTCAATAACACAGTGAAGTTGTGTATTTTCCTATGAGCTAAAAAGGTTTACCACCTGAATTAAAAGGTAAAGGGAGTGGGAAAAAGGAGTGACATTTAGGTGGTAGTGTGTCAAACCATAAATATTATAAGATGGTGAGTCTAGGTGAAGAGTGAACAGGCTTAATAATTAGTAAGATGTGAGATTCATATTTATTTTTCTTCATGGAAGAATGTCACCACATGCTCCTTGGATATAGCTGAGTGAGGGTGAACTAAGTAATTACCCATTTCTATACTTACTTGACACATGCACACCAAAATAAATCACGAAACATTAAGAATATATGGTTGAAGAGAATAAAAAATTAACCCTAAAATTTGATAGGTCAAGATCATTTATGGGTTTTGAGATAAATTGGTCATATAGTTTTAATTCGGTATGACATTTTCACACCATGATCACCCCCCATCATGATGATCTCATGTTAAGTCCCTTGTAAAATCCTGCATTCACTAAGGTGAATATTCATGTTGTAATTATTAAACTCGGTAGGATACTACCAATGATGTATTAACATTAATATCATAATAAATATGAGTGAATAAATTTAATAAAAAATGGAAAGGTATAAAAACATACACCCTAGTTAGTTAATTATCTATGTAAGGAAGTGTTGGTTTTCACTAATCCCTATAAAATATGCATTCCACAAACCTATGGTTTTAGAATTTGTGGTTTTATCCACACTTATATGGATAGTTTCAATCCATCATCACCTTCTCTAATTATAAATTTTTATTTATTCATCACTCTTAATCTGAAGTTATAAGAATTATACAAAATATTTTTGATATTCACTTTTTATCTGCAAGAATTTTGGGATGTTTCAATCATATACCATTACATGGTTATTTCCAAATTTTATATCATTTTTTTGGGATATTTTTCCATTTTCTCAACTTCTCTTTGGGATTATGGTTCTGGATGTTTTGGGAGTGATCAAATCCCACCACATTAGCATCTATCTAACTTTGGATGATAAATTTTCCAAGGTTTTATTTATAGAAAATTAAAATTATGATAATAAGAGGTTCTCTATTTTCGAATATTCAATGTTCATCAACTATGGGTGATATACTTTGATGTCTCTATTCTAAATTTAGTTTCTTGGTACTTATATTCCATTATAAAATCCAATTTATCTCAATGTAGTGGATGATGCTCTTAGTATTTTTATTAGATCCTAGGACAATATTCATTGGATGGTTCATTATAAGGGAACTAAAATCTACATTGAAGTGAACCTATTGTTCCCCCTTACTCACTACATTTTATTATTAGTGAGAAGTTAGTATCACTTTTCAGATATTACAATGAATAAATCAATCACTAACTTTTTCTTAGTTTTTACTCATAAAGTTCATTGGACTCTTATATGAATAAATTATTTGTAGAAGAAATGTGTTAAATATGTTGTGAAGAAGGCTCTCTATTCACGTTATGGGAATTCTCATGAGGTTTTCTTAACATATGATGTTATTGTATTATCCATACAATCCTCTACTTTTCTAGGTTATTTTTATCGATAATGTTTGAAAGATAAACATGTTATCCCATCAACTAATTCTCTGTTATATTCAAGGACTATTACTCATGTTGTTTTCATGATATAATCATGAGAGTTGTTTTTTTACGTAGTGTGGTGGATGGAAGGTATCTTCAAAATATGGTAATCACATTTCTTATTTTAAGGATTAAATTAATGATGGATTGGTTCATACCCTAGTGTAAATTCATTAATTATATTAGTATTCTTTATTTATTATTTCCCACACACTTGTATGTGTTAAAAAACTCCTCAGGTCAGTGCGGTGATGGTGTCTTTCTTGATCTATCTAAAGAGATACAACATTAACTCAGTTTCCTCATTCCATAATTATTCCCTTATATCACTATTGTTGGGAAAATTCCCCTCCCTATTCTTGAAGTAATTATTTATCCATAAATGGAAGAAACTTAACATTTATGTGGTCCACATACTGGTTGTCTTCAATGCTTATACATTAGTTCTTTCTATTACATATCATTTTTTGGGGTTGATTAATGAAGTTTAGGCATCAAAACCATTTGTTTTAATATTTTTAATATTTTAATTAGTTTGATATTATTGGTTTAGTAAATAGTTTTCTACTTTAGTGGGATGGGTTTTTGTAATTAGTGTAAAAGAAATTTCAAGAAGGGTTGAATAAGGGAGGTAAATAACATCGAAATCACTATGAATCCATATAGAAAATAGGATCCATAATACATTTTTGGTCAATCCCATACTCACATATATAGACACTAATTTATGATTTTTTTTGATGATTTTCAATTTCATTATAATTAACCTATAACTTATTTCAATGACCTAAGTAAGGATATGCATTCATAATTATTATTACCATTTGCGTTTTCATCATCTTTTTCAGGGTTCTATATTCAACCAATAAAACATATTTTATAAAATTAGAAAAGAGGAATAGAATACACCAAAAAAAATTTATCATGAACTAACTAGGTCACAATCAACCACAAACGTACATGATTCAACCACTTCCAGTGGAAGTCTTCATTAAACACTAGAGAAGTACTAGATATATACACCATGAAGAGAAAATGAAATATAAAAATCCAACCTTAATCACATTTTTATTATCCATTTACTAGGGAGGATGTAACAGATCCAACCTCTAGGGGAAAAATAATCTACATAATTGAATAAAACACTCATATCGACCATTAGCATCTGAGTAAATAGATATGTGCATACAAATTATGGTTGGATCATATTTTGGCCCAATGACTTGGGAAATTTCACATCAGGATATATATTACTCTCATTCCCATTATTAAAATACATAAAAAATGAAATAATATAAATATTAGAGGGGAAATATAATGACCCTCTTCTTTGGGAACATACTGAAACATAATCCAAAGAGGGCCACATAACCAACCCCTCAGCATAATTAATGCATGCCCCAATTATACTCAAATTAGGATTTCATAACATCTCAATCATCAATGGTGTTATATACCCACAAATCCAACATAGGGTATGGACACCCATGTAATTACCATTCATATCTCCCAATCTGTCTTTATAGATTTTACACCCTTGGCCTACCTCTTATTTCACACATAATATAAAAAAAGATAAATAATTTTTCGTATAGGATTCTCCACCCTCATACATGAATGAAGAATATAAACATATCCAAAGATTTAAATTAGGCACCCAATTGGTCATTCCAATGCTTAAGAATCCAACATTGTACCAATTTTACCAAACTGGATTTTCTACACCCATATACAAAAAACTACCACAATTAGGTTCCCACATGTTCAGAATATAATCAAGTAACTTCTTAGGTTTAATTCTCATTTCATAGAGACCAAAAAAACTACCTATAAAACTAAGAAAACTCACCTCATATACACACATAACCTTGTATACATGGAATTTCATGAACATGTTTATAAATAGTTAATGATTTTAAATACTTAATTCCTTTATTCCCTTGTTTCTTAATCATCAAATGGAATCACTTAACTCATCCTCATTCTAAAATAATCAAAGTAAATGAAATATACCCTAAAATTTAGGGATTTATGACATAAAATGAGAGTCATTGAAAGAAAACCAAGATTGAAGCTCGAATAATGCTATCCATACCTGAAGGATCACATGTCACTTTATGAAACTAGAATTTGGATTAAAATAATGTGTTAGTAGAATAAAGAATTAAGAGGAGAGTAAGGAGGGGAATCTAGGGTTGGTATAGAGTGGATAGAATGAAAGGATGAGGTATTTAAATTTGATATCCAAAAAATTTGAAACTTACATTAACACATAATACTTCAAAAACAACTAAGTACCTAGTGGAATTGTATTGGGTACTCAATGATTTACCAGGAAACCTAGTACATTGCTATTGATCGTCTAGTGGACCCCAATAGATTTTTCCTCCTATAAATTCTCTCCAAGTACTTGATAATAATCCACTAGGTACCAAGTAGTTCAATCTACAATATTTTAGTAGTATAAACCCCACACTTATCATATTGTCATTTACTAATTCCAAAAATATCCCAAATTCAAAAATATAGCTATAATTATTTAATTAAAATATGTAAAAAAAGTTTAAATAATACCACAAAATCTGGGGGGAATTATAAAGTCCTTGATATGGATTTGTCATACTCAAGAAGTGTATCAATATCCCTTCACTAAAAAGACCCATTCATAAGGATCTCATAACTAATTTCATCTACCATATCTCCTCTTAAATTCATTTGTACTACCATCATACCCACACAAAAGAACCCATATCATCATGCATCGCATTCTCACTTCGATCCATTACCCATATATGATGTTCCTTGAATGTTATTTTTACATTAAGCTCAATATCCACACTGTAAATCATATATCAGGGGTATGTCTCATGCTTTTTAATATGATATATATGAAAGACATCATGTATATCCTAGTATCTCAATGGATGAACAAGATAATAATTTTTGATATTGAACATTTTAAAATATAAAACAGACCCATGAATAGTTGTGTAATTTTCCTTTACTACCTCAAACAATAATGGTAAAACAAATTCAACCCATGTAAGAATACCATGTAACCCATTAAGAACTACTGGACATATTCAATAATTTATTTTTTTTATTTTTCATACATTTAAAGGAAAAAAGATTATTTTGAATTAGTTTAACAATTTATGTGGTCTCCTGTATAAGTTACAACCTAAGGATCACTGACCTTCCAACTTTTAGACAACACAAAGTAGAACAAAATGTACGTATATATAAAACCTCAATAGGATCCATTAGTATTATATATTGACAAATATTTTTAAATAAAAACACCATTTTAGCCAGATGCCCCTCCCAAGCCCCATTAAAATTCATCTCAAATTGCCAGAGCATATCCTCAATTACCGTAATCCTTCTCTCTATTTTTTAATTTATCTATGGGTGGTAGGTTGTGTTAATCATTAACTGAGTGCATATATTTTTCTATAATCTAAACCGTAAATGAAATTTTAAGTAATCATATATATCCAAAATAATTCTCATTATAACCCTATAAATTTGAACAATATTACACAGATATATCTTATCAAGATCATCCTTTGACTGAGTCTCTTGAATAGTCAAGAAGAGATAGTCATTTTCCAACTAGAGTATAATAACCCACATAGTATCACAACCTAAGTAAAACCTCAAAATACTTATATTGATTTTTATAGAAACTATGTCCTACTTCTAAGTTGGTACTAGAAGTGGTTGAAGCAATCCCTTTAGTCCCTCGTTCCCTACATTCTCTCATTTATAGGTAAAGAATATATATCTTTATATTGGGCTACTATAATTGATGTAGGATAATGTGGTATATCTTCAATAATCCTAGATGTGTTATCCATGGAGAATTGGGGGTACTACCTCATTAATTTGTCTCTCATGCATGTCAAAACTACCACCTTACCATGGATATAAATAACACGAATCTCATCTTGAGTCCATCCAAAGACTAGATCCCCACCATGATTTCTTTCTCACACTAGGAAAAAATTTAAATCATAATCCTAGATATAAGTCACTCAAAAAATTAATGAGGAAGTGATTATAAAAGGATCAAGGGACACTATACCACACTCTTTAGTCATATCCAGGAGAAACTTTAAGAAGTAGATCATCAATCACAACTCCTTACTTTAATTTAACATCACATTATCCAAGGTTATCCTATTAAGTGATCTACCATAACATTCCACTTCAACAAGACATAGTCCATCTAAAAATTATCATTTTTAGGTAACTTGGCCAAAAATTACTATCACTAATTCAAATATCACTTTTCAAATATGTACCTTAAACTTAAAAGAGAATAAGTTATATTATTTTATAGTATAAGATAAAAAATCTTTTTATAGATCATGGGTAGAGTTTTTCCACTAATTGGGTCTTAGTTAAAAATATCCATAAGATACTACCCTATCATCATACATTAACATAGCAAAGAAAAACCATAGAAACATCATAGTAGATAATATATGATTCTCCTTGGTTAGGTAAACCCAATATTAAAATATATGTGAGTTTTGTTTTTAAATCATTCAATGCAGCCTCACACTACTAATCCCAGTTATATTTCACCCCATTCTTAGACAGTTCAGATATAGGCCTTTTTAATGTGAAGAAATCCTTAATGAACTTTTGATAATAACATTCAAAGATGAGGAAACTCTTTATATTAAATAATTTCTTGGTATTTTTCTAAGATGAATGTAGATACATTTTTTCATGGTCCAAATAAAATATAACTTCCCATAAAAACATGTTTTTGGAATCATATATTGTAAATAAAAAATTAACTTTTATAGTTTTCTATAAATATAAAGATTCTTGTGAGGGCCTGGTTTTCCTAAATACATTCTATTTATATTTTTCTAGGGATTTCTAGTGCTGATAATTGTTTTGGAGGTGTTATGAAGACTAAGGATGTGTTTTATCAATTTACAGGGCCGCCACACCGTGGTTGTGGTTGCAGTTATGGATATTTTGTACTTGGGTTTTGGGAGTTTTTTTGGTGGGATAGTTGTGTGGTACTATGATGTTCCATGGTGAGGAAAATTCTTGGTTAGATGGGTTATTGGAAATTGTGATTGGTTGATCACCATGTGTAGCACGAGCAGTGGAGTAAACACCTATGATGGGTGCAGTGCTAGGCATGGAACATCAAGATCTCTCCTTTGTAATTTGGGAAATATGAGATTACTATGCCATATTTTGAGGTGGCCAGAAGAGAAAATTAAAAATATATCGGTGTTATTTCATAGTGTATTATCGTAGCAGATATTGGAGGAACACAAGTACATTAAGATGTCATGGTTGAGAATTTGGGGATAGTAGATGTACATTTAAGGAGTCTTTTAAATACTTGTGAATCGAAGATCTAGGCATGAGGGATTCAGGTTTACCTTTGACCAAGGGAACCACGGTACTGTATGATATTGCCATGCTATGGTGGAGTCTAGTTAACTTCCCTTATATATTTAGGGATCTTCCTTACTTGGTTAAAATTTATTTCCTTTCTCTTTTAACATGGTCAAACCCAGAACCCTTTATCACACCTTTATAATCTCTTTTGTGTTTTCAAACATCTTGGTTATTAGAGAATTGAGTTCCCTTTATTAAAGGTAACATATTCTCTACTTATCTCCCTTTCATACTTCTTTATTATCATGATGTTCACTATGTCGATCCCCTCTATTCAAGGAATAGTTCTGAACATGGTTTAGTGATGGGATGTTTTGGATTTTTTTCAGTGTATTTCCCTTATATCGTGGTGATGATAAATCCCTTGATCCTTGCATTGTGAGTGTGGTTCTCTTTTAATCTCCAACCAAGGTAGAGGAACCTTATTCCCTCCCCTTATCTGTATATTTTTGAATTTCATTATTTTTTCTTCCTTTGAGTGGATAGTATGGGTTGAAATAATCAGATAAATAAATTACATAATCTAAAATTTAAATGGATGGGAGTTATCTTAATTTTTAACTTGTTTTATGATATTCCATATTATGATACATTTGTGTTCCTATTATGGAAAATAGAATTTTTTGGGAACCTTGTTTTCTATATTATTGATATGGATTTTGAGACCATTGTATTTACTGTTTGATTGATGTCACCATGTGTGAAAATTGACTATCACTAAAATATAGTTAACAAACCAGTTTCCTATGGAAATGTGGAATTAATACCCATGATAAAGAAGATGTGATTTTCTGAAAACTCTTAAACTGAAATTGTTGTGGTTTCAGAAGCTAATTTATATTGTTATGACATGATATACTTATTTTGTTGTCTGATATGATATGTGGGGATCTTATGGAACTTTTATCATTGATTATAGAGACCAGTTTTGAGGTAGAATGTTCTAGGAAGTGAAGCCATGGTTGGTTAGAATGGTATAGAGGTTGAGGCTTTTAATACACAAATATTATATATTTTAGATGAATATTCAATACACTTGACAAATACATATCTGAGTACTGTAAATTTTTATTTTATTTATATACTATAAACACAATTTTCTTATTTCATGAAATAACCTCAATTTATCCCACAATAATATCCTAATTTAGTAATCTTCATAGATATACCCTACTTAAAACCTTTCTTTATGATCTAAGGAAAGCAAAGAAAAGGAAGTTTGAGATCAAATGCTCAATAAGGGTAATCACTGGAGATAGTAATGATCACATAAATATAACAAAATAATATGGGTATGATAAAATGAACCTAACACTTGAAGATCATACCCAGCATAATATAATGCAGAATCAAGAATTGTAGAATAATGCTTGGTGGTTCATAAGACATGAATCATAAATGAAATCAATGAACATAAGCCATGAGACCATAAAAAAGGCATAAGAATGTAAAAAAAAGTAATTTTATAACATTTTGAACACATATAAATAGAAAATGGTTCACTCATTAAGTTAATGATATAAAATCAATCCCTCTCATAAACTTATAGACATGAAACTATATACTCTAATAAAAATATGGACACGAGTCCAGTTCCTCAGATAAACTTATGGACATGAAACCAAGACCACACATAACCTTATGAACATGACACCACATCCACATATAACCTTATGGACATGAATCCAAGTCCACACATACCATTTTGAACACAAAACTAGGTCTATATATAATGTTGTTAACGTGAAATCAGGTTCACACATTACGTTATTAACTAAAGAGTTATCAATATTTATCTAATACATTAGAGAGCTATAACGTACTTACTCATCCTTATTTTATGAAGGAATTAGTCATCATCAGTCTCTAATGGAACCAACCATCATCAGTTTATAATGTAACAACCAATCCTTGGTATATAATGGAACCACCCATCACATAAATAAATCATACATATTTTTCCCATAACTTTATAAAACATTCATCATATTAGAACCCATGAAAATAAATCATAGAATAACCTATGAAAAATAAATAGTTTCGGTAAACTTTTCATCATTTAATAATAACATAACCCATATAAAAAGAAGGGGATTTCATAAAAATATTATCATAATAAACAAAAACCATACAGAGAAAGAATATGGATTCTATAATTGGATCATATCTATAGTAAATCTTAAGTAACGTTAATGGATTCCATCTTAAATTGGAAATTATTTTTCAATATCCCTAGGAAGATTTCTTGAGGAAGATATCCTTTAAAATATGAAATAACTTCTTAAAAGTATAAAAACTTCCCAAATATTTAAAAAATTAATTGAAAATAATCTTGTAAAATTGTAAAGGAATATCGAAATAATTTACTGTTTATAATGCCTGAAAAACCATTTATTCTGTACATATTAAAATGAAGATTCATTTCAGACTTTGGATAAATGCCAATGTCCCTTATTTGGAATACAAAAATTAGATTTTATTAAAAAAATTTAAAAGTCGAACATGGGAAAAAAATTATTTAAAAATCATTTAAGAATAATAAAAACTTTATTTAAATGTTTTTTTAAAAAATATACATGGAAGAAATAGATTTTTGACTAAAAAGAGAAATAAAGATGATTTTTATTAAAAATATTATTTTTCCCTTTAGTCCTTTAAGAGAGAAAAATAAAATTAAATCATGTATTCTAATGAAAAAACTACAGGATAAAAAATAAATGAGTTTCTTGAGATATATATCATAATATTTCATCATTGGAATCTTAATCATAAACAATCCTGATAAATAAAGAAATTGTATCATAAAATCGTTACCACTTTGGTTACATTTGAATCATAAGCCCCATGAAAGAATGAACATTACATGGAGATTTATAACACATTATTTTCATGATAATATTACAAAAATAAATTAATGGGTTCTATATCAACATATAAAATAAACATGTTTTCAATACAGCATGTGTCCCGTGAATATAAAAGTGAGGTAAAAATCCCTTACCTCAAGTCCTAACTTTGTTCACACATGTTAGATCTTAAATAATAATAAATTTATGTTTATTATAATAAATTAAATAACCATAATCATATATATCATACCATATATATTTTAATTATTACTTTTTTTACACATTAATTTACTATTAATTGTTAAATTCACGTTTCAGGTAATAACTACTTTGATTTTTTTGTATGTTTTGGTTTGACATTTATGGTGCTTTCACTTTTATAATTGTTAAATAATATAAGTAATTTTAAACATAATATAAATATCATATAAATTTATTATATACCATTTTATATTCATACATAAAATTTAGTGGTAGAAAATGAATTACACATTTCAAGGAGACGGTACATCATATGTATGTATGAACGTTGATTCCATTTTCTCAGCTGATGGAATGTATGAAAGGTAAATAATATATCACTATTAAATAATAGTTTTCAAATAATATATATCATTTATATTCACTATATATATCCTTATTTCCATCCATGTTAAAATAAAATGAAAAAACAATCACATCACTTCATGGAGGAGGTAATCCACTCTAAAGTATGAGCGACGTTATCATTTTACAGAATGTTGGAAGTTAATAAAGAAGATGTGATAATATAATAAAATTATTATAAAAATATATTATATTTAATATATATATATATATTATAGATCATTATATCTGGACATGAGAGGTGCCGATGGAAAATGAATTACATCGGTTCACGAGGCAGTAGTTTTTCGTACAAATGATCGACAGTTTTGCTTCCCATTTGATGGAAGAGGTAGTAGATATAGATTATTAAATTAATATAATAAAATTTTATTATTTGGGAGAAACTGATTTTATTTTATCATCATTTTTTAAAAATAGTTGAAGGAGTTATAAGAATAAATAAAACAAAAACTTCTTGGTTACGAACAATATAAATTCTTCAGAGAACATCCTTTGGTTTCCACTAAAATCCTTCTTCAGAGGGTTTAATAATACAAAAATGGACTATGGGATGTGGGGAGGGAGTTAATGAAAGGTATTTGGGTATTTATTATCCAAACCAAAAGGATTTTTAAGTGTAAAGAGGTGAGGATAAGGGGTTCCCTTTTATAAGTAGGGGAGAGGACATACATGGAATTTTTTAAAAGAAAAATGTATACAAACGTTCTACACATGCAACAGGGAAAACAATGGACCCTTATAGAACCTTATATTATATATGGTCAAAATATTTCCATAAATTATAAATTTTAAAAGTATTAATTCAATTTATCTTTTATCGTTATAGTTTAACCCCTAGTAAACCCTTTTTAACCTTAACTGCATTAACAAGTTTTTACAATTTTTATTATTCATTGTGAATAAAAACTATTCCTAACTTATTATATAATATTAATTATTATAATTCCAAATATTTATACCATTTTTATAAATTCTACTCACATAATTGGGATAATTTAATTTAAAATTAAACCCACAAACGCAATGAAAAAATTGTTTTCCAGAGAAAGAAACTTTCAAAATTATAAAAAAATAATATCAAAATTATACAATAAATTGATTCCAATGACGTAAATAGGATTAATAATAATATAAATGAAACAAATTTACCTTTAAACCATTTTATAACTTTATGTAGCTAGGTAATTATAGAAATTAAAAAAAAAATTAATAAAATGTTGCATCTTCATTATTCATCGAAAAAATTTCTTTTTAGAAAATTATAAAAAAACACTCTAAACTATTTATGAAATATTGAATTAAAAATTGATGCTGATTTTTTCAGATAAATTTTCTAAAATTGAAAAAAATGAAATTTTATCATAAGTGTGAAACAAAATTACTTTTTAAAAAATATAATTTTTAAGCATGAAATTAGATTTATTTTTATCCCAAGAATAGAAAAAACATTAAATGAATAAAAAAAATTATTGAATATATAAAATATAAATATAATTACAATCATAAAAAAATAGTCGATAATGAAATTTATTAAAATAAATACTATTTTAATTCCTAAAACATTATTTCATAAAAACATTGTCTCTTACTTTCAATTGATTTTTATTTAATTTATAATCTATTGATAACCTATGAATTTTTTTAATACATGTGATAAACATATATTTTTCATAATTTATTTATTCTCATTAAAATATTACAATTTAACGGTCAGGTTAAAATAGTCACATTTATATATTTTAGTAGTATGTTGTGATTTTTTAAACTCAATGATGAGTGTAACACAAGCTATCGAAGAAATTAATTTTATTTAAAAAATATAACTTCATAAAAAACCAGGGTGTTACACATGGGGTGTTGATGTGTGTGGTTGTGATGTGTGGTTGTAGAAGTGAGTTTGTTGGGTTATGTTGATGGCTTGGCATATATCATGTTGTTACATTTTTTGATTTGGGGTTGATGAGCTGTAGTGTAGTTGGGTCATGTTGCTTTCCTGGGAAACCATTTAATTATTTTTAAATTCTAAAATTTTCATATCATCAACTAGAATTAATGTGGGGTAATTAACTTAAATGAATTGAATGATAAATTAATAGGGTAATTTAGTGTAAAATAAAATGGATTATTAAATGAGAGTTAGCGAAATCTTAGTAATTCTATAAATGGAGTAAACTGTAATTAAAATTAGGACTGTGTGGATTGTGTGTGATGATGGTGTGGTGTGATTCTTTAAAGGTGATAGTGGATATTGGTAGAGGATGTGAGAAATTAAGGTGATTTCATAAAATACATTGGAGTTTTTTTTTGAACCAATATGTTGGGATTGTGTGTTATCTGTCTAGCATATATTTTTCCTATCATTTTCTATACACACCACATCTGATTATTCCGTTTACAACAACACCCAATGGTTTTGAGATCTGGTTCTTTTCACCAAACTTCTAGGTTGGTGAGGAAGAATGGATGAAATCCCCCTCTTCTATGAACTCTCTTAGGAAAATGGTTATTATGAATTGTTTGTGATATCATACAGATATAGTGCACTAGAGGTGATGATTCATGAGAGGATAATGAGGTTCAATAATGGGTTTCATGCATAATTGTAGGAGGTAATGATGTTTATATCCTTTAAGTTCATAATACCCTACAATTATATTTTATTGGAAGTGGTTATGGAATAATTAGTGTGTGATAGTTTTTGAATAGGTTGAGAGTTGGTATTGACCATTACTATGAAGCTTTGATGAAGTAGTTGACATGAGTTAATAGTTAGGGATTTCTTATTATGATTAGGTTTGTGATGATGTGAGGCTAATGAATATGTAAGGGATGAGAGCAAGAGGAAATTTGATATTGGGGAATGAGAGTATAAAATTAGTGTGTAAATTGTGTTGGGTTCCCCTTATTGATATGTTTCATATTATATAATTATACATGGATTACTTATTTAGTGAGTGGGATATGGTGAGGCTGGTATTGGCTAGTTTTCCTTCTTAAGTTTCTATTGGTTATTCTATTTGTCCCCTGGTAAATTAGTCTGATTTTTTCACATTTGAATGACAGGTTTCGAGTATGATCCTATTGATTATACAATTTATGTTCACCCTATATATATAAAAACAATTTTTCATGTTTTTTGTGTAGACTACAGGGACTAATAAATAAATCACTTGCTTATATTTTGGAGATTTTGTTGAGTCATTGTCATAGGACTTGTTTTTTATATTCAATTAGAGACTTGTATTTGTACTTGTTGACATTGTTCATGAATTATGGGATAGTTTAGTTTCTCATTTTATATTATTCTAAAGTGTTTATTGGAATTTATTCATTCTATATCCTAATTCAATATTTATTATTGATGGTAATGCCTTTTATATGTTTTATTTTTAAACCCTCAGTGCAAGTTTCCAACTCGAGGCCTACTGAAGGTAGCACTTGTGATTAATTATCTCCCGCCCTTCATTTTCATCCTAGGATGGGTACTTATGGGGGTAAGGGGGGATGAAAAAATGGTATCAAATGTTTTTATTGATATATGGGTTGGATATTGAAGTTGGGAACAGATGAGGACTACATGGGTTTGGTATTGAACCAAAGACATATGATCTTGGTGAACGATATAGAAAAGGTATACCTTCTATGAAAAAAAGACTTTATTGTCACCTGTGATCTGATGCAATGCTTATAATCTCATAGAATGAGAAATTTAGGTGATACTTCTTGCAAGGTAGAGAGCTAGGAGAGGTATAAGAATCATGGTTTTTTGTACTTTTGATTAAATGAGGTGGGTTTGGGGAGTCTAATATGAATTTAATTAAATAATTCTTGATATTTTATGTGATTTTATCTAACTATTATCATGTTATGGTTATTAATGAATATTTATTGTTTATTTAAATATAAATATAACCTAAAATAAAATATCAAAATAGTGATTAATTATTATAATTTATTTGTTGGAATCTTTGTCGAGACTTGAATTTATTATTATCATTCCTATTATAACATGATTATTCATGAATTTAATTTTTTTCATTTTTAAAATACATGTCATTATATTCTATTTTCTTACTGATTGAGAATTTTAAATAAGTATTCTTAGTTTATTTTGTTTTTAATGGTTTTTTAATTTTTAGAACCAGTAAAATGTATTTTACCATTAGTAGATTTTATTATTACGTGATAATTTTTTTTCTGAAAAAAGGATTAAAAGTATTATCGATACCATGTGAGTTGATATTCCATGCATTGAATTTTATTCATAAATTATCATAAGCAAGTGTTTTGGGATTATTTTTAAACTTGGTTTTAGACATTTAAATTCTGAATTTTATGAAAAATAATGATCATGATTATCAATAATTTATTTAAAATTTCAACACATTTAAATGAGTACTTGCTTCTACATTTTTTCCATGATTACATATTTTTAGTATTAATATATTCAAATTTTGTAATCATGTTTTATGAATCGATTTCAAGTATAGAAATTTTTGTGTCATTTTTTTATAATTTTTTGGAAAATGATAAGTATTCTTAGTGATAATTATTAGAAATTTGAATGTTTTCCAAATGAAAAAAATTTCCCCATTTCCCAAGAATGGTTTAAACCATTGTTATTCTAGATTATTTAAGTTATTGAACATAAAAATTTGAAAGTAATTCCATGTGTTTCCTTCATGATCCTGATATATTGATTTCATGTATTAAGAATTTATTATAATTAATGTTTTTTTATTGATTGATTTAAATTCCTAGAAAATGATGAGCATGATTTGTGGTAAACCATTGATACTTGAAACTATTTATAATATTAAACCAATGCTTCTCAAGATTGGAAAAAATATATAGTGTTGAAATAATCATGCCTCAAAAATCCATCCATTAGTATTTTATTATATGTAGTATTTCTAAATTTGAAAACATTTTTATATCCTATTATAAAATAGTTAACATATAGATCTTCATTATGTATCATGTTTAGTTTGATGTAATATTAATATGAAAAGATTATATATTATGAACATATGTTTTAAATATGGAAGAAAAATTATGTCACCTATATTATGCTGCATAAGCATGTTTTCTTGAGTAATGAAATGTTTAAATAATTTTCAGTTAAATCATTTCAATCATGAAAAAAATTGATAAAAATTGTTTAGTGTTATTTTGTGATCCAAAATCATGTTTTATTTTGAAATCCTAAAGCATGTATCCTTCTTGATGAAATTTTAGAAAAAAATTAAATTAGGAATGAATAACATGATGTAAGAGAACATATCATATAAACATTTTGTTATATGAGAATAATTTACCCTTAATAATAAAATTCATAGTTTAAGTATCTCAACATTCCCTTTCAGTACCAAAACATGTGAAGTTTCTTTCCTAAATGGGCCTTATATTATAGTTACTTATATGAAAGGCTTGATGATTTCCCTGAAAATTACAATGACATACCGAGTGTTGAAGTGGTTGCACTATTTTTTGATTATTGTATTGAAGTGATGATACTAAATTATAAAAACATGTTTCTAAATTATAAAATGATGTTTTAATGGAAATTTAAGAAGTAGATGTTCCATAATGAAGCGTAATTCATAAACACGTTATATTTATTGACATGGAAAACTTAATGATCTTTGATATGATGCTTTTTTTTATTCAGAACTTGTAACCACACTATGATTATATTTTATACCACGGTATTATTTATATAATGAACCACTTACCATAAAATTTTAACCATTTACAGTTGGTCATAGGAAGGTCTATTGGAAAATATTTATATTTATAAAGATGAACATGCTTTCCAAACCAAAATTATTATAAATAATTGATTGTTTTTCATATATTATTAATTGGTTTTTTGTAGTAAATTTTATGTTGATGATTTAGGTAATGAATTCAAGCATAAGAATTTAGGGAAACCCCTTCCCCACTAAGGCATGTTATATTTAGGACACATTTTAAAACTATGTAGGCAAGTTAGGATAAACCAAATTAGATAATATCCCAATGTGGAGAGAGGGTACCCTTGATTTTTTATCTTATAGTGGTAGTGGTTTGACCATTAATATGGTATTAGGGGTTTTTTTGTAGTGATAGTAATTGGCATGGGCTATATAGAGGCTGAGATTGTGGTGAGAATGGTTATGTAGAAGAGAATTTTTTTGTGGATGGTGTGAGAGAGTGTGGTGTTGTTCCTGATATATGATGGTGAGATGGTTGTGAGGGGTGTTTTGAGGGATATTTTTCTTAGCTTTATGTGCTTATTATGATGTTATGATATTAATTTTTTGTTAATTATAGTTCTTATGTGGTTTATAATAACCTTTTTCCCCATGTTTTTTACTTATGTTGGTGCAATTCAATTGAGGTTTGGGATCTGAGAAATAAACAAGAGAGGTCATAATATAAATTCTTATTAAACTTTTCGGGGAAAGGAGTATTGAATTTTTTCAGTGGGTCCTCTATCCCTGACACTGAGGATTTTTTTGAAGAGTTTGAGGTTTATGTTGGGTTGGTGAAGTCCACTGATTAATTATGAGTTTTTCTGTTTCATTGGATTGTTTTTAAAGGTGGGTCAAAGATGGTGAGATATAAAGTGTGGTGATTTAGGAGAGATGTATTGGGTAACATTTCATGAATTATTCAGGAAATGAGTCCTTGATAAAGTGTTTTTATGATCATTTGAAGGAGGGTTCCGGTTAAGATCCCTCACGAGTGGTTCAGAAGGTGGAATAAAATTCTATAGATTGGGTATCTCAAACTTCATGGAGGAATATTTTGAGTCAGTGTACTAAGTATAGAGGTGGATTTCTACTCTAGGGTTTGGTGGTTTGAGGTGTCTTATTTCTAAAAATATGATCTATTTATGGTGTGATATTTTGGGGCACCGTTAGTATGATTATACCAAGATTCATCATTTTTTCAAGGGGTTAATATCTTGAACACCTAGTTAAGGTGGAAGGAATAATTAGGTAAAGTTTTTCATGAGTGAGGAGGATAGAACCACTTTGTGTTCATCTTATAGTAGTGCTATGTTTGAATGGAATTTTTAGTATATGTGAGGTTTTTTGGGATATTTTTTTGGGAGGACCATTTTTCAACTCTTATTGGGGTTATTTTTAGTAGGCTGGTTTCATTTGAGAGGTGTTTTCTAAGAGAGTGTTTTGGGTAGGTTTAGAATTAGTTGGAACTCCCCCAAGGGTGGAAATGGTCCAAAACATCTTCCATATATCCCAAACTCATCAGTATATTCAGGGTAACTCCAATTCCATTGGCTGGAGAGAGTTGGATATTAAGGATGACACAATGTTCATGGAGAAACCAGTTTAGATCTAGGATCATAAATATAAGCTGTGGGGATAATACACCCTCAAATGAGAGTAACAACAGCTAAAATAACTAGATATCATCCAAATTAGTAAATAAATAGAGTACAGAAGAGGTAATAAAAATTAAATAAAGATATGTTTTAATAATAAATGAAATGTTATAAAACCCCGAATATCCATATCATATAGACAACATTTTTCATCCACTGGGCCATCCATACATATACAGAAGTACATAAAAGAAGCTGAGATAAATTTATAGCAATCTATAACTCACTCCAAGACAGACCACATAACTGGTCTCAAAATACTGTCAAACAATACCAACCTAATCATAAGAATTCACACAACCGACTCCACTCAATCATGAAACCCTAGGCCTCAACCCTATCCATCATGAAATTTTTTATCTACCTGAATATAATTACAAAGGTCTGTATTCACAGTGATTTTTGGGTATAGGGTAGAGAAATTATCTCTGTAGGCTACCCCAATATTGAACCTATAAATCTGTTGTCATAAGTGCACAGTCATGAAATATGTTTATCCTTTCGATACACAACTTGAAAAGATAAATAGATTTAATAAAGTGGAACCTTTATCGATCCATGGGTCCATAATCAAGGTCATGTTTGAAATATTCCATTATATATATATATATATTCCCATATATATATATATGAGTAAGGTGAAAGATAACATAAAAAATAAAAATCAATCCTTGGGTCTGTAATCCTAATTGTTGGGAAATCCTATGAAAATGTTACTTAAGATGATTTCATGCCACTCATTCCATGTATAATTAGTTCATCCTTGGGTCCATAATCTTGATCAAAAATTATTTCTTCTACCGTCGTTAGAAATGTCTTTGAGCAATCTATGTCACCACAAGGGGATAAATATCCTCACCCTAGGTTCACCCTTAATCACCTCCAATCACTAAAATAATGGATTATAACTAATAACTGAACATCATATACATGGTCCCCAAGTTGGATTCCATACAACTCAATCCATGTAAATCTAGTCCTATGTCTAAGCCCTAGGTATAGATCTGTTAGTAGTCACAATATCACGACTCAGACAATCCCTAATTGTATGACCCTTAGGATATTTTTATGGAAGGCTCTCTAGATCATAGTACATGATATATATGCATTCATATAAATGGATCAACATCCCATTCCCAGTCATGTATAGAGAGTTCTATAATGGTACATCCGCACAACCCTAGGGATAATCTTTGGCATCTCTCGGGATATCATAATCATTCACAAGTACCCACCAATGATATGGGGCACCATGTCTAGGATCATGGTCAATTAATCAATTAGGGAGAGTGTAATCATCCATATCACTTGATTACTACAACCAAAATGGATTTTATGCTCAAAAATCATAATCGTAGTGAGACCATTCCCAAGTATCATAATCACAGGGATTCCATGCCCATGTATAATAAAAATAGTACTCAAAATCTAGATCCCATGAAATATGTATGGGAATCCAATTCATTTAAAAATAAATAAAGTGATCAGAATCTATCTCACATTAAATATGTTTGGGAATCATAATAATTAATGTCACATAACGTTAGGCTCATTGACCATAAACCAAGCATCACCTCTGGTAATCATACCTACATCAGCAGTAAACAAGTTGATGTATACAGAAAATGCGAGGGTGGTAAAATGTGAAAACCCACCATTAATGTCACAACCTATCCAGTTCACAAGTTTGGTATAGGTTCCAATGTGACATTGGCTACCATATCTAATCAATCCTATTGTACTAGATAAGGGTTGGTCAAACATTGTGGTAGATGCTTGGCCACCAAAGTCAAGACACATAAAATGCATCCAACTCAGGATCCTTGGAGAAGGTACACAAGATGATGCATCCAACAACAAATCCTTTTGAAGATTATATAGGTACATGGATCCTATAATTAATTCCCTAAGTAATCATATAAATGAATTAATCCCACAATGGGTCCTTAAAAATAGTTATAAGGTGGAGGAATCCTAAACGGGATATTACAGGTTAAAGGATAAGATAAACTCTTAAAAAATTAAAATTCCTTCAACATTAGACTGGATAGAAGGCTCATATCCCATCTTAGATATATGGATTCATTCAAAGAAAATAAATGGTTTCAATTACTAGAGGAAGAACCTCTATATTTATTAAAATGCCTAAAATGCCTCCACGAGTCCTAAAATAACCTCAAGGGTGGTATCATCGTTATTTACATGGAGAAAATCTCAAAAGGGACAATTCATGTGTCCAATTGTGACTCTAAACCATAAAAATATGAAAACCCTATAAAAGGTTTTCAAAGTAGGAGTACTCGGTTTCTATACCCTAGTACACATCGTGTACCCTCAAAGCTCCACCTAGGTATGTACTTCAGTCGAAAATGGAATGTATGCCCATGTACATGGTGTGTATAACGTTTAAATGTTGTGCACCATATATGGGGTAAATTTTTGTGTACCTCACATATCTTATCCATGTATTATTTCTAGACATGTACCTCAGCATAACATAGAACCCACCCAGGGTTTTGTCATGTAATCTACATGGTAAAGTGACCCTACAGAAGTTCTCTGGTCAGGTACTCAGGTACACGACCATGTACTAGTATACGATGTGTGTAACCTATACACTGCATAAACATCAAAAACGTCATCATCCCAAAATGGGAATAAAACATGGCATGCGTTCCTAAACTACACGATTTTTGATTGGGATTTTCGAATGGGAAACCCCTCAAATCAGATCGAAACCCCATTTTTTCCCCAAATATATAGATCGAACCTATAGAGGTCCCAAGTAGTGATAATATATCTATAAAACTATAAATTTGTAAATATATTTGGATTTATATAAAAACATAAAAATGGTCTACCATTGGTTAGAATCTACTGATTCTTCTCCTGTTTTGGAAATCTGTGGTTACCACAAGACGATCTGGCTCCTCCTGATCTCTATAGTGGAACCTCCCTTCCTCACTCCCTCTTTATCTCTCTCCTTATCCATATAATATCTTAGTCAAATTTAATTAATCCCATGGGAACATTCATCATAAGGCATGGGGAAATTTGAAAAGAGAATAGGGAAATGAAAAGAAGAAAAAGAAAAGAAAAAGAAAAGGAAAATGGGGCCCGAGCCTGACTCTCAACTTGAGTTTATGCCCCTACCTAAGAAAAACCCCCCATTCTAGAACCGAAAGATGAGATAGAATCTCAATCTGATGATCTATTAAAAATTTATTTTCAAATTAATGTGTAAAAATAAATTTATATTTAATTAATTATGTAATAAATATTAATTATTATATGAAAATTTGAATGGTTCAAAATTCTACCAAACTCCTTCCCTAGGGTTAAAACCCATTACCATGACCAACAGAGTGGTCAAAAAATATCTGAGGTAATATACTTTGTAAAAATGACTATTTTACACCTTATAAGTATCTAAAAGTAATAATTCATATTTCTGCTCAAATTTTCAATCCAGTAAAAGAAGAGTCGTTATATCCCCTCAACCATAAATATTATCATCCACAAGAATCTTGGTGGTAAAATATAGCATTTCTCTCAACTCGATCATTTGTACAAACATTCTATCTTGACTATTCAATGACTAGTCCTATAGCATCTACAACTCTTCCATCAAAGAAGACATTTAACCTTGACCAACCTTTTACTCCCCACCATAGGAATCCCCTTATCATCACCACAAAAACCAAACATCAATATCAAAATCCAATAGAAAATGCTGAATTTAAATAGTAAATGAGGGTCACTACTAGAAAATATCCAATAGTGAACTCCCCACCATATAGATTACGTTATATATAAAGACCTATAACTAAGTAGCCCTGAGTTGATGCCTTAGATTAATACATTCTCATAGACAAATGAATCAAATCTCAAAGGCCCAATTAGTTTAGTAGTTTTAAAAGCTAGATTATATACATAAACATTACATTACAACATGAAAGGAAATAGAACATAACAATTCCATTGGAAACACCCATAAAATCCTAGATTATACCTACAAGTCATTCGTAATATACATCTTCACATCCTGGAGTAAAATAAAACATAAGAAAGGGGTGATCTATAATGATTAGTAAGTGTAAGAAATGAAGATAAAGCTATCAAAAACATAATCAATAAGGTATAGTAAATAAATAAATAAAAATCCATTAAAGTATAATCTTGAGAATAATATGGTGGGAATAAAAGATAATTAAATAATTACATAATAAAACTTAAATATGCATATTATACTAGATGAATAATCACGTAGACTATAAATTATAGTTTCATAATGAGGGAATTAATAATATTGGGTATCATAATCATACTGTCAAGGCCTTATCAAGAACACCATACATAATGGGTAAAACCCAATCTAGTTTGTCTCATTAGACCTACCGATACTTTGAGGGGTTATAGCTGGCCCCACCCATCACTTAATAAGTATAATACATTACTCATATATTGAATAAAACTATATCTGTAAATAAATGTTTTTCTTACAACTTTTAAATATTTGAATCATAATAATATATGAAAGTAAACTAATAAAATCACTTATAAATTCTTTAGAGAAATACCCTTTTTCTTTGAAAAGAAGAGTTCTTTTGGATGATCATTTATATTTGTAATAAAATCAGATTGTAAAAAATGAATATTCTTGATAAGAAAAGGTAAGGACACTAAAATTATGTTAGAGGTATAAGTGACATACAAATTAAGTGAAAATATATAAAAAGAGTATTTTAGAAACTTTATAAATGAGCCGCTTTACTGTGGTTTAAGAGAAAATATAAGAGTCTTTAAAGTGGAAAAAGTCATAATTGTTTACAGAAATGAAAAAAGTAAAAAAATAATGATAAAAATAGTTATTTTAGAAAAAAATGGGGTATTCTAATAGATTATGGATGGTACTTGTGGATGGGTAAGAGATTGGGAAGTTCCCTTTAATTAGGCTTGTATATTAGGATGAATTGAGAATAAAACCTTATAAAATCATGTATTTATCATAAAATTAGGATGAAATTATATGAATTTATTATTTAGGAACATATATAGAAATTTTAGAACCATAATATTAAAATGATGAATAATTACAATTGGTTAAAGATAAAGAAAGTGAAACCTGAATGAAAAATGGATGTTCGGGTAGAATCCCTTACCACTTTGCAAACAGTCAAACCATATGCCCCATAAAATTAATGATCATAAAATAAGACATTAAATATGATTAAGATAAATATATTCATGATATTATACATAAATTATAATTATACATACATCACACACAAGAAATATTGTTGAATAAGGAACATCTCAAAGAAATAAAAGTGAGATGAGAAAACCCTTACCTTATGTCTGAAAGTGTTCTGCAGTTGTACATAACATTCTAGATAATAATATTATATTTATTAATAATTTAATTAAGAACCTATTAAGTATTTGTTTTATTTATTATAGTTTTTTAAGTTAATTTTTTTCTCTTTTTGATGAGTTATAAGATACAATTTTCTTGTTCAGGAGTATTCATTTCCTTGGTTTTCATGATCGATATACTTATATACATGTGTGGAAGATCATGTAAATCGGGAAATAGTTATATAAAATTTAAATAATTTTTTATTAATATAATTACATAATATTAAATGGTTATAATAGTTATTTGGTTATTTGGGGTCAGGATGAATCATTATACAAGATGTTAGTGATAATCGTTTGGATTATTTTGGTAGTTTTTGATCACCAGAAACTAGTTTCCCTTCATTTATTAATATCATGAATGTAGAGTGGTGAAAAATCATTATGTAGGATTTAATACTTATATTATAATATGTTATGACCATAAATAAATTTCATGACTATCCTTCAAGGAGGAATTGAAAAAAACATGTTGTTCACAAAGGCAGTAAATTGGCACCACACGGATGATATTTTCGTTTTTAAAATAAAAATAGAAAGAGAATAGAATTGATAGTTTATATATACAATTATAATAATAAAATTCTAGAATATATGAGATAATGTAGTTATCATGCATTTTTTTATAATGGAGGTAAGGATTTTATAAGGAAATTAGAAAATTAAATAGAAATTAAAAGAACGAAAGGGGATTTTAACCTCCTAAATTCTCCTCCTCGAGAACCTCCTTAAGGGGATTGGTTTTGGTATTTTGTTGATACCAAAGGCTCTTGTAAGTGGGGTTTCTTAGAAAGAGTATGGGATAGAAATTGGACAAGGATCAACACATCTAAGTTGTGCGGAGATGAGGTGGTGATGGATGGTATTTATAGTGGAGGTGAGGTGTGTTTTCTCATTATTTTATTCATTAATTTATTATTTTAGCCCAAGACTATGAGTTATTTAAAAATTATCACAATATATATTCAAATAATTAATTTTAGTTCTATATTATGGTCTTATATCAGTTATACATCATCTATGTACCAATAATTCACATTTTTGTTGAATACTGTAAATTACCATATTTCACTTTTAACCAAAAAAATCACGTATTTTACAAAAATCCAAAAAATTTATCCTCAATATTTTTAAATGTATATAATTTAAAAATGAACTCAATTTTATGAAAATAATATTCAAAATATTATAAATTTAATTTAAAATAAAATAATCATTTACTCGAAAAATAAAAAATTAAATATTATAATTGTTTTTATAACACTTTGAAAAAATAATTTAGGTCTAATAAAATAATATTATAATAATAAGACAAAAAATATTAATTTATGAATATAATTATTGAAATGAATTTTTTTTTAAAACACTATATTAATTATAAAATTGTAAAAAAATATTTCTGTTTCCCAAAATTACCAACACTTAATTAATCATTTTAAAAAAAGTATTGACTTATTACATGATATAAATATACCATATTTTAATTTAAAAGATATAAAAATTTTATTTATACTTCCATTGGTGTAGTTATTATTCTATTGGTCATATTACTATTCCCAATGGTAACATTTTTATTCAAACTGTTACATTACTATTTGTCAGAAGTGAAACTTATCAAAAAAATAACAAAAATAAATGTTTATATTACACTTAAAAAAATAATGTTTATTTTTCAAAATATAATTTATAAAAGTTTCAAACTTTATATTTAAAAAAGTTCTCCATTAAAATCGGGTAAAACTATGTTTAGAAAAATATATCCTTTTGTGTAAAATTCTATTTGTTCTTATCTTATGCCTCTAAAAATACTTTTGATAAATATTAAAATATTTGATTGAATATATAATATATAAATTTAATTAATACATTCCAATAATATTTATTAAGTTAATTTATTATTATAAAATGTCCTTTTGTTCATAAAAAAAGTTTTTATAAAAATACATCATTTTTGTTCAATTGGTTTTTATTTATAATTAATTAGTAACCAATGAATTAATTTTAAAAACATTTTTAGTCTATATTTTCGTAATTTACTTAATTTCATTAATTACATCCTTTCCCAACATATATGAGATAATTATAATAACTAAATAATAATATTTAATCTCCACCTAATCTCGTAAGCTATAGAGGAAGTTAAATTAAAAAAAGACATACCATAAAATCTCGGGGTGTTATATTCTCTCCACCATTAGTAAATTGTGTCCTCAAAATTTGAAATTTCACTTTTAAAAATAGAGTTTGATACTTGAAAAGTCATTTTTGGGAAACTCACATCAGAAATAGGGCTAATAAAACATCCTCTTAATAAAATGTAAAGGGGAATGTGAAGGTAACAACAAAACTTGGCTTTCAAATAGGATTAAATTACTATGAAGTGAAAACCAGGACATGGAAGAAAAATATAACTATCAAGTTATGATGGAAATTGAAAGATAATAGGGTAATTATAAATTTAATCATCACAAAACCATAAATCTTTTGATCTGTTAAAATACTATTGATTTTCCAGTAAGAAAAGTAAACATAGAACATTTTTGTCCAAAAATAATTTTCCAAAAGTTCAGGAATTATTTTACTATCTAGATAAATAGATCAAGAATTATCAATTTGTTTGTTTCTTTTTCATAATTTCATCCTTTGGTAGTTATTTGATCTATCTCTACACCATTTCCTAAACCAAAAGATGGCTATTGACGATGAATTTTTTATACCTAAAGGAATTTTAACAAATCATATGGTCCTTAATTTTGTATTTAATCCTTTAAATGTTTACAAAAACCAAAAAAATAGCAAATGATGTCCAATATTATAAATTATACATTAATCTTAATCAATAATATCTTTAATCCATTCCACAAGTAGTTAAACATAAGACTCATCAAAAATATGTCTGACTAAATTGAAAGACCAAATATTTAAAAGTAGGGTCCCTAAATTTCAAAAATCAAATTATTTTAAGATTCCCCAAATAATGTACATCTCATTATCACATACCAAATATAAAAAAACTTAATCTCTTTCAAAACCTTATGAATCACACATTCATCGATGAGTAAAATCAGTAAATACATACATCTAAAAATTCCATCATAACATAAACCATCATATCACTAACCATCATCATGTTCACCAATACTACACCATAAACATCAATTAATCATTATCTCAACATCAAGCACATATTTACTATTTTTATTCCCAATTCGTTTGTTTTCAATAATATTAACATACAATAGAATCACTCCTCTTGATTACTTGTGTTAATCATCACATGCTTCTAATTCCATAAATAACAAGTACTAAAGTACAATTATTATATGTCTCAGGATTATTATAACCATACAATTATTGATAAAATACACAAATAATATAATTATAGAATCCAAACATATGAATAATAATCATTCATCTTCATCTGTGGTAGCAGCATAAGCTTGACAATGATCTATCATCCCCTTTTAGAATATATTCCTTTGATGCTTCAGATATTGATTTCCATAGGGTCCCATATCCTTTTATTGAAGCCTTTCAAATTGGAAACCTTTTTTTTACCCTTTAAATGATAATAACAGTGTCATTTATATCCACACTTATAGAAAACCCCAATACCTTTCAAAAAAGTACTAGGGTGTTTTATTCCACAATTATCACATGTGGGAAAATAATTATTTCTCTTCTTTTCATTTTGAATATTTTTTCCAATTGTCCTCTTATTCCATTTCATCCCTTTAAATCCATAATACATGGAAAATTATCCCACTTTATTATTAGAATATTATATTATTTCCTCATGTGAGGAGAATATTCAAGAGACAACTTCCCTTGAGAAGATTGGATTATGCTCATACAAGACATTATCATTATTCATATTCATATCACATTAATTGGTGATGTTCACATTCTTTATTCTGGTAACAATTTCTAAGCAATGGAACACACTAAATTAGGTTATGTATCATAATGAATAATCTATAACTAGTAAAACCCTTAACATAAATACAAAATTAATGCATAACTAATCTCATAATCATAAAAAAGGTTTGTTTGGGAACATATTTAATTATAAATCCTTTATAATGGTTTATAAAGAAAATTTGAATTATCCTATGAATATCCCCCATGAGTTTTAAACTTGGTTAAAATTAACGCACATTTCCATGTACTAGGTTATGCTAAGTTAGGACTGACAGACCTTGTCAAAGTTGTTAACCCTAGGTTAATCTGTTTTAGAAACTAATGGAAAATAGGTTTATACCCACGGTTTTGTAAAAAAAACCGTGGGTATAGGGTACCCCTATGCCCATGGTTTCCCAAAACTGTGGGTATAGGGCTACTACATGAACCTATACCCACGGTTCTCCAAAACCATGGGTATAGGCCACCTATACCCACGGTTCTCGAAAATCGTGGGTATAGGGTACTTTCTGAAGACCTATACCCACGGTTATTCAAAACCGTGGGTATTGGGATTTTTTTGAAGCCCTATACCCATGCTTCTATAGAACTGTGGGTATAGCTTATGGAGGGGAATGAAAATTAGGCGGGAAATGAAAAAATATTGGTGGGAAAATATTTTTTCATGGTTTATTTTAATATATTTATATAAATATAAATTTATATACACATAATTTCCGTAGCTCAGTTAGTAAATAGTGAAGGCGCGATCGTTAGACTAGTGTTTGAATCCCGCGGCATGCATTTTTGGAATTTAAGAGGATTAAATTAATATATATAAGCTGATGTTCGAATGAATACTAAAAAGAATTTGCAGTCTGTTTGGTCACTTGGTGGTGCACGGCTATGAATCCAAGCATGGGATGTGGGTTTGAATCACCGCTCCAACATTTTTTGTATTTTATGTGGATTAAATTAATATAATATGTTGATTTATGGATATATACCAATTAACAATGGTAGTTGGGTTGGTCTGTTATGGGGTGCGGGAGCGACGTGTACGTAGAGGCGCGGGTTCAAAACCCCAAGGATGCAGTTTTTCAATACCGACGTAAATTATATTAATATATATTCGCTAATATATGTATATATTACATATAATAATCATAGCTTGGTTGGTAGAGTGGCTCGCTGTTAGGCATAGTGTGCAGGGTTCAAGCCTTGTTTAAAATAATTTTTTTTTAAATTGAATTGAATAGATTCCCATCGGTTTTGAACCCTGCTGAACACAATTTTTTTAAAATTGAATTGAATAGATTCCCCACGATTTGAAAACCGTGGTGTAAGTGCCCTGCCACGCTGTACAGCGTGGTGTTGGTAAGTGACACACCTATACCCATGGTTCTACAAAACCATGGGTATAGGTCAAGAGCCCTATACCGACGTCATTCCAGCACACGGTTCCCAAAACCGTGGGTATAGCCTATACCCACGGTTTTGGGGGCTATACCCATGGTTTTGAACCATGGGTATAGGCCCTTTTTATAGTAGTGAGAACCACGTCCACTTGTAATATCCAGACAGGGATGTGTCACTATGGAGAACCACCTAATCTATACATTTCCAAAATTAAATGATGTTCTTCTATATGTATCATAAAAGTATATCTTATGATTATATTCCCTAATATTTGATTTTCTGAATCTATATTCCAAGGTTTCTACTAAACTTTCTCTGATACCAACTATAAAGACATTGACCCCAATATCCCAGAGATGGTTCCTTACATTAATACATTGGCATTGATACAAGAATATAATACCAAAGGACCAATCAGTTTAGTTGTTTTGGATTCTAGATTACATACATTAACTTTACATTACATCTTTAAAGTAAATAAAACATAGAAATTCTATTGGAAACACCCATAAACTCATAGATTATCCCTGTAATTCATTCTGAATATACATCTTCGCATCCTAGGGAAAATTAAAAAAATAAAGAGGTGAGATCAGATGCTCAGAAAGGTTAATAAATATAGCAGAATCTATCATAATAATAAACAATATGTCTTGGTGAATAACTAAAAACACATTCCATTAAAACATAATCTTCAGAATAATATAGTAGGAATAAAAGATGATTAAATAATTCCACAATAAAACTTAACCATTGATATTATACTAGATGAATAATCACATGTAAAAGAAATTACTAGTTTCGTAATGAGGGAATTCATAATTTTTGACATCATAAACATAATTTCAAGGATTCTTTCAAGACACTATATATAATGGGGAAAAACCATATCTAGTTTGTCTAGTGAGACCTACCAATGCATCGAAGGGTTATAGCAGTCCACGCCCATCACTTACTAATTCCAATGAATTATTCATATGTTGAATACAAATATATCATTAAATAAAACTATCCCATACTAATTTAAAATATTTTAATCATAATCATATATGAAAGTACTCAAATAAAATCATTTCTAAATTCTTGAGGGAAATACCATTTTTATTTGAAAAGAATATTTCTTTTGAAAAATAATTTTTATACATCATAAAATAAGATGGTCAACAAGAATATCCCACAAAATAAAAGGGAAGTAAAATAAAATTATGTTTGAGGCATAAATTATGTCCAAATTATGTGAAAACATATAAAATTATCATTTAAGAAACCTTAGAAATTAGTTACTATAGTTTGGTTTAGGAAAAAATCTAAGAGTCATTAAAGAGAAAAATTTTATAATTATTTGTAGAAATTCAGATATTAACAATTATATTTTTTATGGTAAAAAGTATTTGTTTAGAAAACTAATTGTTTCTTGTAATAGATTATGGATGCTGCTTGAATATAGGTAAGAAACGAGAAAGTTCCCTTTAATCAAGCTTCCTTATTTGGAATAATTGAGAAGGGAACCTTATAAAATCATCTATTTCCAATAAAATAAGGATAAAATGATCTATTTACATGATTTTGGAACACATAAACCTAATTTATAATAATAATATAAAATTAATTAATAATTATATTGGGTTAAAGAGACAGAAAGTGAAACTTAAATGAAAAATGGAGGTTCGGGGAGAATCCATCACCACTTTACAAATAGTTTAACCATATGCCCCATAAAATTAATGATAATAAAATAAAATATTTAATAATATGAAAATAAATAGATTCATGATATGATACATAAATGGTTACTATACATACACCACACATAAGGAATAGTAGTGAATAAGGCATATCCCATACAAATAAAAGTGATATGAGAAAAACCTTACCTTATGTCTGAAAGAGTTATGAACATGTATTTAACATCATAGATAATGAAATTAGTTTTATTAATAATTTAATTCATAACTACAAAACATATATTTTATTTATTATAATTTTTTTATGTTCATTTATGGACTTTTTTATGAGTTATAAGATACAATTTTTTCATTTAGGATCATTTGTTTCCATGGTTTTTACAATTGGTATACTTGTATACATGTATAGAAGATCATGTAAAATGGGAAATAGTTATAAAGAATTAAATTTTTTTGTTATTACTTAACTTCCAAAATATTAAATGTTCACAATATTCATTTAGATATTGCGGGTGAGGATGAATCCTTAGACAAGATGTTAGTGATAATTGTTTAGATTATTTTGGTTGTATTGGATCATCATAAACTTATTTTGTTTCATAAATTAAAATAATTTATAAATAATTGTTCTAGAATAGTAAATAGGTTGTAATACAAATATTATAATCTGTTTTAACCATAAAAATGGTTTCATGACAAGACTTGAAGGAGGAATTGAAAAATTAAAACTCATCGTCGACAAAGGCGGTAAATTGGCACCTCATGGATGATGTTTTCATTTTTAGAATAAAATGGGAAAGAGGAGAGAATTTATGGTGGATATCCCATTATCCTAATAAAATTATAGTATATATGAGATACTAGAGTTATCATTATTGTTTGGATTGAAGAGGTAAATAAAGGATAATGAAATAAATAAAAGTGAAAATAAATTAAAAGAAAGAGAGGGGATTTTTATCTCTTGAATTCTCTTCACTAAGAACCTCCTTAAGGGGATTTGTTTTCGTATTTTGTTGATACCAAGAGATCCTAGATATGGGAGAGGGTCTTGGAAATAATATTTGGATTAAATTTTACAATGATCAAATCCTGGAAGGAATGGGGCGAAGTGGTGGTGAGGGTTGGTATTTATTGTATAGGAGATGGGTGTTTTCTCATTATTAATTTCATTAGTTTATTATTTTTGATCAAGAATATAAATAGTTTTATAATTATACAAAAATATATTAAAATAATGAATTATATTTTGATATTATGGGGTTACATTAGCCATACATCATCTATGAATCAATAATTCATGTTTTTGTTAAATACCATAAATTACCGTATTTGATTATTCACCAATATGTATTTTAGAAAAATACCAAAAATTAACCATGAACATTTTTAGATATGTAGAATAAAAAAATTAACTCCATTTTAATAAAATAAGTTAATAAATATGAGAAAATTAATTTTAAAATAAAATCATCATTTACTCAAAAAATATTGATTTTAATATTATAACTATTTTTATGACACTTTGAAAACTTAATTTAGTTCTCATAAAATTATATTATAATCATAATACAACAAAAAATTAATTTATGAATCTATTTTTTGAAATTAATAATTATTTTAAAACATTATATTAATTATAAAATGGTAAATTAACATTTATGTTTCACAAAAATACAAACACTTAATTTATTATTTTTAAATCATTTATTTACTTATTCAATGATATAAATGTACAATATTTTCATTTATAAGATACCCATTGCTTATTTATAATTCCTTCAGTGTTTTTTTATTATATTTATAGTATTACTATCCCTAATGGTCACAATACTATTCCACAGTCCCATTATTATTCATCAGAAATGAAACTTATCAGAAAAATACAAAAAAAAAATAATCAAAGTAAATATTTATATTACTCCTTCAAAAATAATGTTTACTTTTTCAAAAAAAAAGTATAACTGTAAAAAATTATAATTACCGAAAAATCCATTAAAAAGCGATGAAACTACATTTATAAGAATATACCCATTTATGTGTAAAATTGTATTTAATCTTATCTTATCCTCTATAAATATTTTGGATGGATATAAAAATATTTATTTCAATATATAATATATAAATTTCATTAATATATTTCAATGATAGTGATTAATTAACTTGATTAATATAAATTGTCATTGTGGGCATAAAAATAGTTTTTATAAAAATACATACTTTATATCCAATTGGTTTTTATTTATTTTTAATTGGTAACCAATGAATTAATTTTATAAACATATTTTATCTATATTTTCATAATTTACTTAATTTAATTAATTCCTTCAATTCCAAACATCTAAGAGATAACTATAATAATAAAATAATAATATTTAATCATTTTCTAATCTCCTAAGCTATCGAATAAGTTAAATTAAAAAAAATGATGCCCTAAAATCTTGGGGTGTTACATTATACCACTCATTGAGCACAAAAGCCATAGGTTCTTTCATTAAACTAGTAATGATATTTAAAAGTCAGAACATATAAAAAAATCTATCTCAGTGTACTCATAATGATGTCAATATATTGATCATAATCATATCAAAACTATGGGTATGCTACGATTCCATCAATATGTATGAATCTCTCTTCCCAAGCCATTCTCACATCAAAATTGTTTATATTTGGATTTAAAGAACTCCTAACACAACATATCTTGAAAATCCTTGTCAAGGTCCAAACATTCTCTACCTCCAATTTATTCTCTATTTCTCCTCTACTATATAAGAAAATTCCTCATTTTTCCCAACCCTAGGGAAACCATGCCTTCATAAAATCTTTCAAAACATCGTTCAGTAACATGTACACATCCACTCACCGATTTAAGATTTAAATGGTTCCACACATAATTTTTGTGTGAATTTTCAATCTCACACATCACAGTGGGTGTAAAGCCCCATAACACCCAATCATCACCCAAATCACACTCCCACAATTCATCTGCCATTAGATCAAAACTAAACATTTTAAATGGAAATTCAGTCTCATTAAGCCATAAGATCCCTTTGAAATCATCTTTAAAATCAGTAACCTTACATGTACCATGATTTATTCCACAATTTCTCATCATTAGATATCATTACAATCATTATTTTCTTTCTATTGTCTATGTATATTATCAATAATGGAAACATCGGTCAATAGGTCCAATCACTCGAATAGTCTTTCAAACCAAAGATAGTATCAAAAAACAAGACCCCTAAGTGCTTCCCCAAAATTCGAAGGCTTCCCATTATGCCTATAATGCAAAAATATAGAACCTTTAGTTCTTTGATCTTGAAACTAGTGTATAACCAAGCTCACTACCTAAAAACGAAACCATAAATCAGCTCTAACATCTATCACATGTTTCCCTCAATCAAAAAAACATTTACCTACAAGGTTTTGAGTCAAAACTAAGGGCCTCTAGGTCTGCCACATAACCCTACTGATCAAGTATCATATGAGGGTCACTAGGTATGACCACTTTGTTCAATAGTTTAGAATTCCTAATTAGGTCACATCTCACAGGGTATCATCTGTGCACCTATCTCAATATACAACACCTAACATGCCTTTCAAATATCTCTTCAAAATAGGTAAAGGAAACATTTACCTAAAAGGGTCAAAACTGGCTTGCACTAGCCTACTAGGGACTTCATCCTAATTGATAACCTTTATAAGGCACTTCCCTCTAGAGTACCACAAACATTAACATAGGAAGAATAATGAACTGACACTCACCGAGAATCTATATATGGTAATATCCATTCATGGTCTAGTTATCTATAAAAATTTAGGTATTTTTTGTCAACATACACATAAACCTTACTAGACCTCCAAAAATGATAGTAACAACTATCAAGGATGACCTAAAAGGTCCAACTGTATGCTCCCAGAATTGTCTCAACAATCCATTTTATATCATAATCATGTGGTTCAGTTATGTAACAACCCAATGTTTTATCAATGGAATTCCCTTCTTATAATTATTTTTGATAGTATAATCACATAATATAACTTATATAACACATAAAAAACATTATAAATGAACAATGAGTAAAATAAAAGGTATCTCAAGAAGTTAAGGAATGTATACCGATGAAATAGTAACTTTACTTTTGGAATAGTAATATGAACCTTATGAATAGTAAACTGGAAAATAAAATATTAACATCACTAATGAAAGCATAAATAAAATTTATTCATCTTATAAGTGTCAATATGATATATTTATATCGTAGTAAAAGTAAATAAATATTTTAAACATTATTAATTAAGTGTTGGTATTTTTGTAAGTCCTGAGTATTTTATTACAATTTTATAATCAATTTAATTATTTAAAATAAAATTAATTTCCATAAAATTAATTCAAAAATTTTTATTTGAATGTCTTATAATCAAAATATAAATTTTTGAGACCTTAACTAATTTTTCAAAGTGTTAGAAAATCATTTTTAATTTTAAAATTCATATTTTCCAAGTAAATTTTAATTTTAATTGAAATTAAATTTCACATCTTTAGAAAATTATTTTCATAAATTTCATTTCATTTTTGAATCATACATGTCAAAAAATGGTTTGGGTGATTTTTGGGGATTTTTCTAAAGTATTTGAATTTTGGTGAATAGTAAAATAGGTTATTTTACAAGTGTTAAATAAATGAATTTTTGCATCATTCTTATGTCCTGGATGATGTAAATGGCCATTAGTTTGGACTCAGAAGATCTCCTAGATATTTTGGGTTACAAAAATCAAAACTATTCATATTAATGAGCACAAATATTAATCTAATGATTAAAATAATGGGAGAACCTCCTCTTCTGTATTATAAAAACCACCTACACCCCCTCTTCTCTTCACTCCTCTCAAGAATTTTTTTCATCTATAAATTTTTCACAAATACCTTCCTACTCCCCTCTACCATTTAAATCAGATATGTTTCTCTGAAAAAGTCAAAATCCTCTCCCCTAAATAGGTTATCAAAAAAATATATTCAAGAGGTAAAATCCTCTTTTCATTTCCTTTATTTTCATTCAAGTTTCTTTCTTTTTCATACCTCAGATCCTTTCAACCAAGTGTTTAGAGAACTCCATTACCTTAAATGAATGGTAATTTATTATGATAATTTAATATTTCATCATCATATATCAATTCCCCTCCTTTTATACTAGAAATGAAATCATCATCCAAGATGTGTTAATTTATCACGTTCAAGGACTAAAAGTTATTAATTTCTATTATCTTCTTCAATTCTGGTCATGAAACCATTTTTATGTTTTAACAAGACTATAATATATGTATTATGTCAAATTTAATGTTCTAGAATCTCTTTTACACATGATATTAATTTATATAGAAAAATGTGTTCGTTGTGATCAAAGAACAACAAATTAACCAAAACGGTTAACATTAAAGTTTTTTATAACGATTCATCTTCCCTCTAAATAACCAAATGGATTATATAAACATGTAATCATATGTATGTTAACAAATAACAGATAAATTAAATTATGGAAAACCATTCTCACCTTACATGTTTATCTGTACAAATATATATGAAAACTAATCATGAAAACCAAAGAATCAAATGCCCTGAAACTATGAAATTGAACCTCTAAACACATCAAAAAGGTCATGAATAATCATAATAATCTTAAAATAAATAAGTTAAATTAATAATAGGTTCTTTAAATATTAATTAATGAATTTAATTTGATTATCCAAGATAGTAAGATCAAGTGAATGACATCATCATGCTTAAAGTAAGGGATTCTACCCGAACCTCCATTATTCATTCGGGTTGCTCTATCCTTCTTTTTACCCAAATGATTTTATCTGTTAATTTTATTTAGATATTATAAATGATTTTTTCATGATCCAAACTCATGTAACAAGGTCTATTCATCATTCTCTTTTTGGGATATACATATTTTGAAATTGTTCCCTCCTCAATACTTCCCAAAAAGCAAACCCGTTTTAAAGGAACTTTACGAATTCTTACCCAATTTAAAGTACACTCTATCATCTATTTCAGGCCACCGTTGTTTTTATAAAATCAAAATTTTTATTATGAAAACATTATTGGTTAAATTTTGTTTTTATATAAAATATTATTCACTTTTATATTTTAAAATATCTTTAGTATTTTCCTTAAAACCCTGAAAAAATGTTTTAATGCTAAAATTTCTTAAATTCTCGTAAATATTGTCACTTAAATTTGAAATAAATTACCATGTTATATGATTTTTTCCCTTATGAATGTCCATATATATTTTTAATTCCTTTATTTTATGAACAATTGTATGATACTCCCATTCATTATGCTTTATGAAATGATTGTGATACCCATTTCGTTTCATGGGTACATTATGTTTATATATAATTGATTATGTATGATTATTTATGTGGCATGAAAATTAATTAAAATTTTATGATGATTACACCTAGATAGAACTCCAATTAAATGGGTAAATTTGAGTCTCATGATATGTTATGTGCAATGGTCTTGGCAGTTAGCCTTGACTCATGCTACCATGTGTAGTGGTCTTGGTGGTTAACCTTTACTTTTTCTCCAGTATATGCAAAGAGCCTTGACTCATTCTAAATTCATGTTTTATATTGCTTAAACATTACTATGAATTCATGTTTATATTATTTCCTGTTTATATTTTATGATTACATATGTTCCATGCATTTTATTATCATTATGTTATTCCTTCCAACCCATATGCTAAAGCTTTATTCTTATATTTGTTCCCTTAATGGGATTTTTAGATCATACCTTTGTTCATGTTATCCCTAGATTATCCTATGAAGATAAATGAGCACAATAGAAGTTATGATATCTTTATTAATACCAAATAAATAAATGTTTTAATTAGCCCAATGTTTTAAGTTTTATTTACATAGTCTTCTAATACACCAGACTTTATGATCCTTTGCTTGTCATATTGTGATTTATTATGCTTAAAATAATGTAATGATGTGTGTAAAATTATAAGGTCACTATATTTGGTATCATAGGATGGTCTAGTTATTTTTGGAGATTAGGAATAGATCACTTTAGTAAGAACCTTAAGGATGAGACTAAGTATAAGACAACATCCCTAAATTTTGGTAAGTATAGAGTAAGTTGTTAATCAAAAAAATAAATCCATGTATGGATACGAACAAGTGGATGTGGCTCTGGAAAAGATGTATCTTGGGGTAAAACTCGAAAAAACCACCTTGAGCTAGAGTCGAATGGGAACTGGTGCATGACAATGAGTCTTGCTGCACTCCTGGTTTGACACTCTCGAGGGATATGCTTTTGTAAATTCATAAGCTTAGTACAAACCATTATCAAGGGAATAAAAAAAAGATAGCCCATAAAAATATTATTTAATTAATAGATCAAGGATAACCTAGATTTATACCTAGGGAGTCAAAAGTTAGGATATATTTATCCTTTATAATGTTATCCTTTTATGTTCAAATATTGTTTTATACTTATTAACTAAGTATTCAAGCCCCCTAATTGTACATTATTTTTCTTAGTTAATTGTGGGAAATAGGAGAAGACATGCCAAAAGTAAATGTGATAGGGAATGTGAAGATTTCCCTAATGAAATTCCAAATATTATGGGAATGGGTGATAGAAAAATCATCATAGTCCTTGCTCAGCTAGCTCATGTTATAAATAATAAATTAAATCATGTGGAACTCCCTCCTCCTCCAAAGAAAGAGAATTTTTCCATTGAATCCTTCATGCGTAAAAGGCCTCCCATGATTAGTGGATTCTCTTATCCCTGCCTCATGAAATAATATATTAACTCCATTGAAAATATATTCTATATCTTCCAGTTCTCATAAGAAGAGAAATTTTTACTGGTGGTCTATCGTTTGGAAGGGGAAGCTGATCAGTGGTGAACACTAATCAATAATACGAAGTCCCGAGAGAAAATTGATTCCATGTATTATGAGTAATTCATGAAAATGTTTTCAATAAATATTTTCCTTAAACCATTCATCTCAATATAGAAATAGAGTTCCTCATACATAAGCAGAATGAAGATGAGTCCATCGGGGCGTAAGAATAAAAATTACCAAGCCTTACAAGATATGCATCTGGCATTGTCATAAACACAGAAATCAAGGTGGATTGATTATTTAGCATATTAATGTTGAGTCTATGAAAATCATATGGGATTCTTGACATTGGAAGTTATGAGGAGATTGTTTGTTGTTTTCTCATGGTTGAAATGGGGATCAGAGACTCTCAGTGGTCCCATGGGCCCAATGACAACAAGTGTAATATGGTGTCTAATATGGGTGGTTTGGAAAATAAATATCATGATGGAAAGAAGATCAAACATCCCATGTGTAAAATTTTTGGGAAGAAGCATCCTGGGAACTATCTAAAGGGATCCAAGAATTACTTCAAATGTGGAAGAATGGGACATTTGGATAAAAATTACCAAAGTGATATGAAGAATCCCACTAAAGTAGAAGAATAAAGAAAGGTTTAGATAAAAACTCAGCCTATAGTGTAGTGTTACAACATAAAAGAACATGGACATTATGTGAAAAATTTCTCAAAGACAAGGGTTGTTAGAGGAAATCAACAACAACCTCCAAAGACACAAGGAAGGGCTTATGCTATCAATACTATTAAGGTGTATCTAAACAACAATGTGATTACAAGTACGCTATTTATTCATTAAATAATAGTGAAAATACTATTTGATTCAGGTTCTACACAATCTTTTATATCATTCATGTTTATTAGAACTACTAGAACACAACCTCAAAATTTAAAGGTTGAGTTTTCTATGAGAATCGGGAATGGGAAAATTAGTGAATCCAAGGTTTATAACTCCTCCTTGGTTAATGTTTATGGAATGAACATCCCAGAAAATAATGTCATACTTTTATTGGTGGAGTTTGATGATATTTTAGGCATATATTTCCTATCTTTATACAAATCCAATATTAACTATTCAGAAATGGAGATCACTCTTTACATCCCAGAGTATCCTCCTATCCTGTACCAGTATAAGGAGGAAGATTAATATCCTTAAGAATTGTCATATCAAGTGTGGATAATGTTTTCCTTTGAGAAATCATATGTTTGTCAAATGATTAGGACAAAAGAGATGATACTTATCAAAGATATGCCTATCTCAAGGAATTACAATGATGTATTCCCTGAAGAATTGTCTAGTCTTCATCTTCATCGAGAGGTTGAGTTCTCAATTGAATTTATTCCTGGATCCCTAACTATATCAAAGACACCTTATAGAATTTCCATCGTTGATCTATAAGAGCTGAAGAATATGTTGTAGTAGAATCTAGAGAAAGGTTTTATTTTCCCAAGTGCTTCACCTTGGGGAGCACCAGCCCTCTTCATCAAGAAGAAGGATGGTTCAATGTGCCTCCACATTGATTGTTGTGTTCTTAATAAAATCACATTAAAGAATAAGTATCCCCTTCCTCGGATATATGATGTGTTTGATTATCTTTGTGGGGCCAATTATTTCTCTAAGTTGGACCTTTGTTCATGATACCACTAATTAAAGGTGAGGAAGGAATATATTCCCAAAATTTCCATTCAAACGATGTTTGCACACTATGAGTTCATATTAATGCCCTTCCGACTAATTAATTCTTCAGCAATATTCATTTGTTTAATTAATAGTCTTTATACATTTACCTCGACAATTTTTTGGTAGTCTATATCGATGATATTCCGATTTTCTCTAAGAGCAAGGAGGAATATGAGGAGCCTTTGAATATTGTTCTAAAGACTTTTCAAAGGGATAAAATTTATACAATGTATAGTAAATGGGAGGTCTATATGTAGTAAGTATCATTTTTGGGTCATGTTATCACTAGCAAAGGAATATTGGTGGACCTTCTAAGACAAAGGCAATTGAAGAGTGGTCCATTCCAACATCTATAACAGAGATCCGAAACATTCTAAGTTATGATGGTTATTATCAGCAATTTGTGAAGAACTTATCATGATTTTTAAACCCAATTACCAAGATTACATAGAAGGGGGTGATGTTTTTCTGGACTCTAGAATGTGAGGAAAGCTTTATGGACCTCAAAAAGAGGATTATCACTACAGTAGTACACACACTCCCAATGAGTAGATAACTATTTCTGGTGTATAGTGATAATTAAAATAAGGGTTTAGTTTACATACTAATTTAAATTGATATCCTATACCTCAAATAATCTGAAAATATATGAGAAGAACTATCCCATGTGTGATCTGGAGTTGGAAACTGTGACCATTGTGCTGAAAATATGGCGACATTATCAATATAGGGAGAAGTGTGAGATATATACCAATCACAAGAGTCTAAAATATATATTCATATATAAGTATCTTAATATTCACCATTAAATATGGTTAGATATCATAATGTATTATTAATTCACAATCCACTACCATCCTGCTAAGGCAAATAAGGTGGAAGATGCTCTAAGTAGAAAGGATCCTGCATCTTTATCAATGATGCTAATTGAAAAGGATCTAATCTTCTTAGATTTTCCGATGATAGAAATTGTAATCATTAAGGTATGAATATCATCAATCATTTCTCAAATTATTTCCCAACCTCAATCGTGGAGAAAATAACGGATGCTCAAAGAAAAGATGTGGAAATTCTCAAAATGGTGTAAGCTATTAGAAATGGAAAATCCTCTGAGTTCAAGATTGATAAGGAAGGAGTTATAAGATTTGGGTCATGATTATGTGTACCATCAAAATGAGAGATAAAAATGGGCTTCCAAATAATTCACATAGACAACCTTCTCTATTCACCCATGAGTCACAAAGAGGTATCTAGATCTCTGATAGAGCTTTTGGTGGAACAATATGATGAAGGATATTTCTAAATATACATCAAAGTGCATGATATGTCAACAATTGAAATCTGAAAGAAAAAATTATAAGGGGATGATGCAACCACTATCCATACTAACATGGAAGTGGGAGAACATTACCATAGACCTTATCACTAGAATTATAAAGACATCCATAGGAAACGATGCTAAAAGGGTCATTGTGGATATTTTTACAAAGACATCTCCCTTTATCATAATTCAAGAGGACTTCTCATTGTATCAACTTGAAAATATATATAAGATATAGGTTTTAACAATTCATGGAGTACCACTATCTATTGTATTCGATAGAGATCCGAGATTCACCTCAATGTTCTAGAAGAGTCTCCAACAAGCTCTGAGCACTGAACAAAACTTTAGTACGGACTATCATCCTACAACTAATGGCCAATCTGAGTGAACTATTCAGACATTGTAAGACATTTTCAGACTGTGTTCTATGGACTTCAAAGGATGGTGGGACCCATAAATTCAACTGGTTGAATTCTCCTACAACAATAGTTTCCACTCTAGCATCTGAATGGAACCATAAGAATCCCTTTACGGGAATAGGTGTAGAACACTAGAATATTGGGATGAAATTAGTGAGAATAAGGTAATATGACATGAAATGGTCGAAGAAATGGTGGGGAAGTTGAAAACCATTCGGCATCATATCAAGGCATCCCAAAGTCAATAGAAGAGTTATAGAGACAATAATCGATTGAACCTTGAGTTAAAAGTTGGAGATATGGCATTCATTTTCATATTTCCATGGAAGAAGTTCATGATATTTGGGATGAAAGGAATTTTATGTCCCAGGTACATTGGCCCCTTTGAGATTCTTGATAGTGTTAGATGTGTGGCCTATCGACTAGCACTTCCACCAACCATGTCCAAAGTATACGATGTCTTCCATGTATCCCTATTAAGGAAGTACATACCAAATCTTTCACATGTACTGACTTTAGAGGAGGTACATTTAGAGAATGATCTTTATTACAAGGAGCAGCTAGTGAAAATATTAGATCGTAGAGACAAAGTTCTACGTAACAAGACTACTCAACTAGTCATAGTACCATGTTGGAACCATAATTACGAAGAGACAACATGAGAACTGGAGTACGAAATGAAGGAAAAGTACCCACACCTCTTTACATATTAGAATCTAAATCAAAATTTCAAGGGAAAAATTTCATAAGGATGGAAGAAAATAATGACCCGATGATTTATTAGTGGAATTCCCTTATTATAATTATGTCCTATAGTATAATCAAATAATATTACTTATAGAACATAATATAAACCTTATAAATGAAGAATGAGTAAAATTAAAGGTTTCTCAAAAAGATAAGAAACATATAAAGATGAAATAGTAACTTGACCTTTGGAATAGTAATGTGACCCATATGAATAGTAAACCAACCAATTAAATAGTAACATAGAAAATTATAGTATAATTAAAATTTAACCATCTTATACGTGTCAATATGATAAAATTATATCATAGTAAAAGTTAATAAATATTTTAAAAATTTTTAATTAAGTGTTGGTATTTTTGTAAGTCATGTGTATTTAATTACAATTTTGTGATCAATTAAATTAATTTAAATAAAATATATTTTCATAAACTGAATTCCTAAATTATTATTTTTATGTATTATGATCATATGATAATTTTATGATACCTTAATTAATTTTTCAAAGCGTTAGAAAAAGCCGTTTTAATTTTAAAATTTGTATTTTTCCAGTTAACATTAATTTTAATAAAAAAGTTAATTTCACATATTTATAAAATTATATTCATAAAATGGAGTTAATTTTTTAATTCTACCTGTCTAAAAATGGTTAGGGTGAATTTTTGGAATTTTTCTAAAATACATGAATTTTTTGTGAATAGTAAAATACGATAATTTATGATAAATGCTAAATAAATGAATTTATGCACCATTCTTGGGTGATGGATTATGTAAATGGACATTTTTTTAACTCAAATTATATCTTTACTATTTTTTTTCACAATAATCAATACTATTCACAGTCTTGAGCAAAAATATTAAACTAATTATTAAAATAATGGGAAACCCTCCTCTACTCCACTATAAAAACCACCCTCACCCCCCTCTTCTCTTCGCTCCTCTTAAGACTTGTTCCATATCTAAATTATGATAAAATATGTCCATAATACCCTCTCCCATTTCCATCAGCCCTTGGTCTCTTTAAAAGACCAGATCCCCTTTCATAAAGAGGTTCTGAAGGAAGATATATTCAAGAGGTAAATTCCACTTTGGTTTTCCTTTATTTTCTTTCAAGTTCCTTTCTTTCTTTTTATTTCCTCAACTCCATTCATAAAAACGTTATGATAACTCTAATACCTTACATTTACTCGAATTTTGTTATGATAATATAATATTTCATCATCAAATCTATTTCTCCTTCTTTTATACTAGAAATGAAACCATCATCCGAGATGTGTTAATTTATCAGATTCAAGCACATAAATTTCCAATATATATTTCCATCTTCAATTCTAGTCATGAAACCATTTTTATGGTTTAAAAAACAATAAAATATGTATTATTGCAAATTCAATTTTTTAAATCTTTTTTACAAATTATATTTATTTAAAAATAAAAATGTGTTCGTTGTTATCAAAGAACGGCCAATTAACCAAAATTGCCAACATTGAAGTTTTATATAATGATTAATCTTCACTCCAAATAACAAAATGATTTTTATAACCATCTAATATTATTTTTGTTCACTGCTAACATATAAATTAAATTTTGGACAAACATTATCACCTTTCTTGTTTATCTATACAAGTATATAAGTAAACCAATCAAGAAATCCAAGGAAACAAACACCCCCAAACTATGAAATTGAACCTCTAATCCGATCAAAAATGTCATGAATGAACTTAATAAGGAACTAATAAATAAATTACCTGAATAATAGGTTATTTACATAGTAATTAATGAATTTAATTTTTTATCTAGTACGTAAATATCAAGTGAAGGGTAACATTATGCTTAAAGTAAGGCATTCTACTCAAACCTCTATTATTCCTTTAGGTTTCTCTATCATTATTTTTACCCAAATGAGTTTATCTGTTATTTTTATGTAAATGTTCTAAATTATGTTTAAATTATACGAAATCCAGTATCAATTTCCATTCATAATTATCTTTTGTGGATATATATTTTTTTAATTGGTTCCCTCCTCAATAATTTCTGAAAAGTAAACTCGTTTTAAGGGAACTTTTTGAATTCTTACCCAATTTAAAGAACATTCTATCATCTGTTTTAAGAAAAATTGTATTTATAAAATTATTATTATTATTATTAAATCCTTAATGGTTCTTTTTTGGTTTTATTTAATATATTATACATTTTCTATTTCAATTGGTATTTAGTATTTTCCTTAAAACCACAGTAAATGGTTTAATGATAAAATTTCTTAAACACTCTTACAAGTTGTAACATCTATTTAACATAAATTACCATGTTAAATTATTGTTTTCCTTTATTAATTTCCATTTGTTTTTTAACTCCTTTCATTCATGGACACTCGTATGATAAGACCATTCATAGTACTTTATTACATGATTTTGATACCCATTTCTTTCCCTGGGTACCCATATGTTCATGTATGATTAATTATGTATGATTATTTATGTGGAAAGAATATTCCTGAAAATTTTAAGACGGGTATTCCCATATATCTCTCCAATTAATTGGGAAAAGTTGAGTCTCATGAGTTGTTAGGTGCAACGGTCTTGGCAGTTAGCCTTGACTCCTGCTACCATGTGCAACGATTTATTGGTTAACCTTGACTTGTGCTCCTCTATCTACAATGAGACTTGACTCATGATAGATTCATATTTTATGTTGCTTCCACATTTCTATGAATTCATGTATATATGATACCAAATTTATATGTTATGATCCCATATGTATCATGCCTTTATTATCTTTATGTTGTGCCTTCCAACCCATGTGTTAAATCTTTATTCATAGGTTGGTTCTCTTACTGGGATTTTTAGCTCATCCCATTTTTCATGTTATCACAAAGTTATATTATAAAGATGTATGGGAACAATGGAAGTTAGGATCTCTCTATAAAGACTGAATAAATAAAAAAATTATTATTCCCATGTTTTATGTTTTATGTAACTAGTCTTCCCAGACTCGAGACTTTATGATCCTTGTCTTGAAATATTATTCTATATTATTATTAAAATCATGTAATGATATGTGTAAAATTCTACTATCTCTAGAGGTTATGTTAAATTGAATTCAAGGATATGCCGAAAAACACTATATAGTTTGTTACTGACAAGTTAAATAACCTAACTTGGTTAAAAACATCATACGATGGGTTGAACATGTGGGAATCATATAGCGACCCAACATTTTTTTTACATTTCTATTACATCATTTTAAAGATAAAAAACATAATAGAATTACACATAAAGGATACAAAGGTTTACTATCTTGGTAAAACTAGGACCATACATAACAATTACAACATCAAGCATAAAAAGTTATTTAATTTCTTCATCTCTAGATTCTTATTGGCACTTGTCATATCCTTAGTACATGTAGTCACCTGAGGATATACATCAAAAGGGGTGATCTAGAAGCCCAGTAAGAGGATAGATAAGAACAATATAGCATGGGTTGAGCATAATCATAACATGGGAAAAAGATCATGAACATGAGAGGAAGTATAAATATAAGACTTGAAATGTGGAAATGCATAAAAATGAAACATCATGTCTTAGTGGTTAAATATGATCCATACTTGTAAAAAAATATATAATATTATTCACACATCATTTCACATTTACTCATGAGATTCATTAATTTACCAAATGCATTGGAGCGCTGTATAATTATGGGAGCACCTGTCACATTGAAACGTTCATATTGCGCTATATAATTCTGAGTGCACCTTTCACAGCATAACATTATCATCATCATGCTTTCCACATAGAACACATATAAAAAATTTACATAACTAACACATGTAATTTAATTGGTTTCATCTAATAATAACACATTCATATGCTTTGGGTTCCCAAAATAAAGAGGGAATAACATACATGTTACAAGAACCGTCCACTTTGAGTGAGAAGTAAAAGGGGTGTTCTTAAAAGAGGAGTTCTTTTGGAAAACATTTTATTTGACATAAAAACCAGTGAAAACATGTATTTCCCAAAAAATTAAATAAAATGATGAAAAAATGATCTTTAAGGAGTAACCATATCAAAAATGGAGTGAAAGTGGGAGAACCCGAAGGAAGAAAATTGGGTTCGAGATTTCCCCTTACCTTGTATCTGAATGCTTCCTTCTCTTTAATGTACTATATAATGAAATTATATATATTAATAATAAATAAAGAACCTTTTTTACATTAATATGGTTCATTATGGTTTCATTAAGCAATTTTATGTTCATTTGGATGAGTTATATAGTTTTAACACATTGTTCGAGAATGTTTCTTTTCATGGTTTTCTTGAGTGGATCACTTGTATTCTTAAATTGATGTTCAGGTAGAAAATGAGTAAACATCCAGAAATGATATTGAATTTTATTAATGATATTAAATTAGTTTTAATGATCTTATAATAAATAATATTATATCCATGTGGATGAATCATTAGATAATAATTAAATGATGATTGTTTGGATTAATTTGGGCGGTTTTTCGATCACAATGAACTTGGTTTAATTTATCAATTATTAATGTGGCCATAAGTTATTTCCATAACTTTAAATAGGTCATAATACATATAAAATATTCTGTTTCAAACATAAAAATGGTTTCATGACCATATCTTAACGTAGAAATGGAAGAATAAAGTATTTCGTTCTTGAAGGTGATAAATTAACACCTCACGAACAATGTTCTCTTTAATAAAATAAAAGGAAGAGGGAAAGAGGGTTGGATGATATAATATACCATTAGAATCATAAAATTATAGTATATGTATAATACTAGAGTTAAAATACCATTTGGATGAATATAGGTGGGGAGATATCAAGAAATGAACTTTAACTTGAAAGGAAATTAAAGGAGAAGAGGGAAAGAAATTACCTCTTAAATCCTCCTCTTGATATCCTCCTTAAAGAAGCTAGTCTTAGTCTTTTGATGAGACCATCAGCTCTATAATGTGGGATAGGGGATAGGGAGGATGTTTGGGAAGATTTTAGAGAAGTATTGGAGCTTGAGAGGTGTGAGTAAGTGAGGGTGTGAAGGGTGGATTTTATAGTGGAGGGGAGAGGGGTTTCCTACATATAAAATTCATTAGTTTATTATTTCTTCACAAGACAAGATGTAGTGAGTATTCCATGACCAAGAATAGTAATTTTATCATGTGATCCTGAAACAAGTGGTCTTACATCAGCAGAACATTACACATGACTCTATAATTAGCTTATTTAGCTTATTTTTGTAAATTACGGTATTTCACTATTCAATAAAAATTCAAGTATTTCAAAAAAATACCAAAAATTTACGCCAATAATTTTTTGACATGTATAATCCAAAAATTAATTCCATTTTTCAAAAATAATTTTCTAAATATTATTAATTTAATATTTAATTAAAATCATAATTTATATAAAAAACAGTTTTTAAAAATCTAAACTGATTTTATAGTGCTTTCAAAAGTTACGCGGGGTCTTATAAAATTATATAAAACCCATAAGACTTTGATTTTATAATTAATAAAAACATTTTAGGAAAATACTTTTTCTTTTAAATAAATTAATTAATTAAAATTAATTATTTATGACTTACAAAATACCAAAACTTTTACTAAGGTCAAATTGCCACTTTCTAAGATGTCTAAATTTTATTTAATTAATCATGGGTAAGGTTACTCTTATGTTGGATGATTTAATTTTCATAAGGTTCATATTACTATTCATAAGGGTATGTTACTATTCATAAGTGTAGGTTACTATTCACAAAAAATTGTTTTTGTTTTATTAGACTCCAAAAATCATCTTGAACAGAACCGTGTATGTCAGATTTTCGAAATTCAAAACACAAAAGTGAAAAAATTGTGTTTAAAGGTCACTTAGCACTTAGTATTTCATTATGTTGTGTTTTCATGTGATTTTATGACATAATTATAAGAAGGTAATTTCCATTGAAAACTTTGGGTCGTCACATTCTTCCCCCCTTAAGAAATTTCACCCCCAAAATTTCACTTTACACAAACAGGTGAGGGTGTTTCTCCTTCATTGCCTCTTCTGGTTCCCAAGTTGCTTCCTTAAACTTATGGTTCCTCCACAAAACTTTGACAAGATGGGTTGTCTTGTTGCGTAGAACCTTATCTATCTAATCCAAAATCTTTACTGGCTTCTCCTCATAGGAGAGATCATCTTCCAGCTACACCACCTCTGAGGTAAGTACATGTGATGGGTATGTTATGTACTTCCTTAGTAGTGATACATGAAACACATCATGAACTTGATCCATATTCGATGGAAGTTCAAGACGATATGCCACATCTCCTACGCAGTCAGGGATCTCAAATGAGCCAATATACCTTGGGCTTAGCTTCCCTTTCTTCCTAAATTGCATGACTCTCCTCCATGGAGATATTCAAATGAAGACTTTATCTCCAATGTCGAACTCCAAGTCCCTTCGACTATTTCCAGCATAGCTCTTTTGCCTACATTGAGAAGATTTGATGTGTTTCTGGATGACGTGAACCTTTTCTGTCATCTCTTGAACAAGATCAGGTCCAAGTAGCTTTCATTCTCCAACTTCATCCCAACAGGTTGGAGTTCTACATCACTTTCCATATAGAGCTTCATATGGAGCCATCTGAATACTCGAGTGGAAGCTATTGTTGTATGAGAGCTCAACCAATGGGAGATGCTGATCCAAACCACCTTTGAATTCAATAGAGCAGGCTCTTAGCATATCTTCAATCATCTGAATAGTCTTTTCAGACTGGCCATCAGTTTGGGGGTGATAGGTTGTGCTGAAATTTAATTCAGTACTCAAAGCATGTTGAAGGCTCCTCTAGAATTTAGATGTGAACCTTGGATCACGGTCAGAGACAATTGAGAGTGGAACACCATGCAGTCTCACCACTTCCTTCACATATATCTTTGAAAGTTGTTCAAGTGAGAGATCTTCCTGAATAGCGATAAAATGGGCAGTCTTGGTGAGTCGGCCAACCACAACCCATATCGCATTATTTCCCTTTGACGTCTTCGGGAGACCCTTGACAAAGTCCATAGTAACATTTTCCCATTTCCACATGGGTATAGGCAATGTCTACATCATACCTTTGGACTTTTTTCGCTCATCTTTAACTTGCTTACAAACCAAGCACATTGATATATATTCTGCAATATCTTTCTTCATGTTATCCCACTATAATTGTTCCCAGAGATCACGATACATCTTGGTACTCCCCGAATGGATAGAGAAAGTTGAGATATGTACATTGTCCAATAGATCCTTCTTTATCCCAAGTGATGAAGGCACACAAATCCACTTTCCAAACCGAATCACACCATCATCATCGATATGAATCTCTTGCAGTTTCCCTTCCTTTACTGCATTCACCCTCTTTTGTATCTCCACATCATCCCTTTGTGCTTCTTTAATCTTCTCCTGGATGGATTGTTACGCAATCATTTGGGTAAGGTAGAATGTATCCCTTGCACTTATGATTTCCAAATCCATTCTTTGCATATCTAAGAAGATAAGGTCTTTCTCAATCTGAAACATGGATAGAGTAGCAGGTTCTTCTCTGCTTAGAGCATCAGCTACCATGTTCTCCTTTCCAGGATGATTGTGAATAGAGCAATCGTAATCCTTGATTAGCTCTAACCATCTCCTTTGATGCATGTTGAGATCCTTTTGTGTGAATATATATTTTAGGCTCTTGTGGTCAGTGTATATGTCACACTTCTCGCCATAAAGGTAGTTCCGCCATATTTTCAAGGCAAAAATCATGGCTGCCAGCTCTAGATCATGTGTTGGGAAGTTCTGTTCATGGATCTTCAACTGTCGTGAGGCGTAGGCTATCACATTGTCATTTTGAATGAGTACACAACCCAAGCCTTTCTTTGAACCATCACTGTATATCACAAACCTTTCTCAACTTTTCGGTAGAGTGAGTACAGGTATAGTGATCGGCCTTCTCTTTAGCTCCTTGAATCTTCCCTCACATTTTTCTATCCAGACATACTTTACGCCTTTCTTTGTTAACTTATTTAGTGGGCTTGACAATCGTGAGAAGTTTCTCAAAAAAAGTCGGTAGTACCTAGCTAATCCAAGAAAACTATGGATTTCTGTGACACACGATGGAGTGGGCCATTCCTCAGTCACCTATGTTTTTAAAGGATCTATAGAAATTCCATCACTTGTGATCACATTTTCCAAGAACTTGACTTGTTTAATTAAAAATTCACACTTACTGAACTTGGCGTACAACTTCTCCTTTCTTGATGTTTCCAACAAGTCGTATATGTTCTTCATGTTCCTCCTTTCTCTTGAAGTATATGAGAATATCATCAATAAAAAATACCAAATTTTTTTTGAGGTAATGTCTAAAGGCTCTATTCATCAAATCCATGAAGATTGCAGGGGAATTAGTAAGTCCAAAAGGCATCACCAAAAACTCATAGTGCCCATACCTTGTACGAAAGGTGGTTTTCTGAATATCTTCCTTCTTCACCTTTACCTGATGATATCCAGAACAAAGATCCACCTTTGAGACGTATTGAGATCCTCTTAACTGTCCAAACAAGTCATGCATCCTTGGGAGAGTATACTTGTTCTTTATGGTGATTTTTTTGAGTTCCTGATAAATGATACACAGCCACATTGTTCCATCCTTCTTCTTCACAAAGAGCACTGATGCACCCCAAGGTGATGCACTTGGGTGTATAAAACCTTTGCCTAGATTCTATTGTAGCTACTTCTTTAACTCCTCCAGTTCGATAGGATCCATCCTATACAAACACTTCGAGATTGGAGTATCTCCGGGCATGAGTTCAATTGAGAACTCTACCTCATGATCCGAGGGAATTCCGGGTAACTCTTTGGGAAATCCATCGCAGTATTCCCTCACGATGGAAATTTCCTCAAGGTTGGAACTTTCCTTTGACTCAACCATTTGGGCGAGGTATGCTTATTCATAGGGAATCAACACCCACACCATTGAAGGATTTTTCAAAGGAGATTCATGCTCTTCCTTGAATTTGTAGAGGATCATGGGATGGTTTGAAATATGATAATATATTTCATTTTCTCGACAGTTGATATGTGCTCTATATAACGAGAGCTAATCCATTCCCATTATAGTTTCAAATTCCATGAGGGGAAGTATTACGAGATTTTCCAGAAGAATCTTCCCACATACGCCAATAGGAGAAGATTCAAACACTTGGGTTGTAATTATTTCACCACTTGGTGTTTTTACAGATATCTCTACTTCAAGGTTTCAGGGCTTAGATTCTATAGTTCTAACAAACTTGCAAGATATAAAGGAATGCGTAGAACCATAATCAAAAAATACTTTTTCCATTATTGAGTGAATAGGTAGTGTACCTTGTACAACTTCATTATCATGCTCCACCACCATAGTAGTGATGGCATAAGCCTTCCCTTCTTCATTTGGCTTTGGTGGATGCTGATGCTGATTACCCTCAAGAACTCGAGGTTTTGGTGCACTGGTTTTCATAGTTCCCTAGCTCCCTAGAGCTGTAGCATTGAACCATGAGTGGTTCTCTCCTTTCATCAACTACATTATCCTTCCTATTCGTGTCGTTCAGACACTCTTGAGCATGGTGTCCTTCTTTGCCACACTTGAATCATTACCCCATCCCTTTGAGGCAGTTCCCATGGTGTAACTTCCCACATTTTGGCATGTGGGTCGTTGATTTTTCTTCCCACCTTTGTCATTAGATCCACCAGCTTGAAAATCCATCTTTATTTTCTTATCACCATAGACATGAAACCATTCTCCAAACTCCATCTCCACTTTGAGAGCACACCGAAAAACTTCTTCATAACTCCCAAAGTCTCGAATTGAAAGAGCCTTTCGAAGGTGTGGTTTTAATCCACTAAAGAATCTATCAATTTTTCTATCATTGTTGATAACAAAACCCAAAGCGTACCTTGCAAGCCTTGTGAAATTATCTTCATAGGTTGTGATAGATTCTCCTTCTTTTTGCTTGAGCTATTTGAATTCTCTCTCCATCTTCGTGTGAAGAGTTCGTGGGAAGTACTTATTAAGAATAATTATCTTAAAGTCTTCCCATTCCATATCTTTAATTTTCACCCTTGGCTTGGTGTTCTTAATCAAATCCCACCATTGATAAGATTCTCCATCTAGACGATAAACAGCTAGGGTCATCTTCTCTATCTCAGAACAATGAAGAATAGAAAAGATCTTCTCCATGGAGTTGACCCACTATTCCGCAACAAGTGGATCGGAAGATCCACTAATTGTCGGTGGTTTTTGCCGCATAAAACATTCGATAGAGAGTTACTCCCTGTTTGGTGAAGGAGGAAGTTCCCCATTATTATGGTTATTGTTCATAACATGTGATAATTGGGTAAGCATCGCCATGAAGATCTGAACTCCACCTCCCAAATCATTGGGGATGTCGTTCAAGAGATTGTTGCATTCTCCCTCGCACGAGTTGTTGGCCTGATTTCTCTTGGTTCCCACCATTTTCTAAAATAGAAAAGTTCAGATCAAAATATAAGTAAACAATTCAGGAATAACTTATTCATTTAAATAATTTATACCAAAAACATAACATATGAGATCCCTATGTAAATATTCTTGTTTTCATATTTGTACTTAGTCTCATGCTATAGGTTTTCTCTAGGGTTCACTAATTATAATTCCCAAATTAACTAAACCTTTCCTCTGATACCAACTACAGTGACCCAACCTTTTTTTACTTTACTATTACATCATTTTAAAGATAAACATCATAATATCATTACACCTAGAATATCCAATGTTTTAGTGTCTTGGGAAAATTGGGACCATACATAACAATTACAACATCAAGCATAAACATTTATTTAATTTCTTCTTCTCTAGATTCTTATTGGCACTTGTCCTCTCCTTAGTACATGTATCCACCTGAGGATATACATCAAAAAGGGTGATCTAGAAGCCCAATAAGAGGATAGATAAGAACAATATATCATGGTGTGATCATAATCATAACATGGGAAAAAGATCATGAACACGAGAGGAAGCATAAATATAATACATGAAATGTGGAAATGCATAAAAATGAAATATCATGTCTTAGTGGTTAACTACCACAAATACTTATGAACCAAGCTAGAATCTTGTTCACACATAATTTTACATTTACTCATGAGATTCATCACTTTCACCAATGCATTGGAGTGCTGTATAATTTTGGGCGCACCCGTCACATCATAACATTATCATCGCCATGCTTTCCACATAGAACACATATCAAATATGTACATAACTAACCCATGTAATGGAATGAGTTTCATCTCATAATAAAACATTCATAATATTTGGGTTCCCAAAATAAAGAGTGAATAACATACATGTTACAAGAACCGTCCACTTTGAGTGAGAAGTAAAAGGGGTGTTCTTAAAAGAGGAGTTCTTTTGGAAAACATTTTGTTTGACATAAAAACCAGTGAAAAACATGTATATACCATAAAATTAAATAAAATGATGAAAAAAATATCTTTAATGAGTAACCATATCAAAAATGGAGTGAAAGAGGGAGAACCCGAAGGAAGAAAATTGGGTTCGAGATTTCCCCTTACCTTGTATCTGAATACTTCCTTCTTTTTAATGTCCTGTATAATGACATTATATTCATTAATTAGAAATAGAAAGAACTTTTTACATTAATATGGTTTATTATGGCTTCATTAAGTCATTTTATGTTCCCTTGGATGAGTTATATAGTTTTAAAAAATTGTTCGAGAATTTTTGTTTTCATGGTTTTCTTGAGTGGATCACTTGTATTCTTAAATTGAAGTTCAGGTAGAACATTAGTAAACGTCCAGAAATGATATTACACGTTATTAATGATATTATATGATTTTTAATGATCTTATAATTAATCATATTATTTCCATGTGGATGAATCATTAGATAAGAAATAAATGATGATTGTTTGGGTTAATTTGGGCGGTTTTTCGATCACAATGAACTTGTTTTAATTTATCACTTAGTAATATGGCCATAAGTTATTTAAATAACATTAAATAGGAAATAATACGCATACAATACTCTGTTTAAACCATAAAAATGGTTTCATGACCATATCTGAAGGTAGAAATGCAAGAAGAAAGCATTTCATTCTTGAAGGTGATAAATTAACACCTCACGAACAACGTTCTCTTTAATAAAATAAAAGGAAGAGTGAAAGGGGGTTGGATGGTATAATATCCCATTATAATCATAAAATTATAGTATATGTATAATACTAGAGTTAATGTACCATTTGTATGAATATAGGTGGGGAGAGATCAAGAAATCAACTTGAACTTGAAAGGAAATTAATGGAGAAGAGGGAGAGAAATTACCTCTAAAATCCTCCTCTTGAGATCCTCCTTAAGGAAGATAGGATTGGTCTTTTGATGATAAAAGAAGCTCCTGAAAGTGGGATAGGGTCTAGGGAATATGTTTTTCCAGTGTTTAGATAAGTCTTTGATCTTGAGAGGTGTGAGGAATTGAGGGTGTGAAGGGTGGATTTTATAGTGGAGGGGAGAGGGGTTTCCTTAATTTAAAATTCATTACTTTATTATTTCTTCACAAGACAAGGAATAGTGAGTATTACATGACCAAGAATTTTAATTTTATCATGTGATACACAAACATGTGCTCTTACATCAAAATAACATCACACATGACGCTATAATTAGCTTATTTAGCTTATTTTTTAAAATTACGGTATTTCACTATTCATCAAAAAATTCAAGTATTTTAGAAAAATCCCACAAATTTACCCCAACCATTTTTTGACGTGTAGAATCAAAAAATGAAGTCAATTTTTCAAAAATAATTTTCTATATATTATTAATTTAATATTTAACTAAAAGCATAATTTACTTAAAAAACAATTTTTAAAAATTAAAACTGATTTTATAGTGCTTTCAAAAATTACGTAGGGTCTTATAAAATTATCTAAAAACTATAAGATATTTATTTTATAATTAATGAAAACATTTTAAGAAAAAAAAATTTCTTTTAAATTAATTAATTAATTAAAACTAATTATTTATGACTTACAAAATACCAAAACGTTTACTAAGGTCAAATTTTCACATTATAAGATGTCTAAATTTTATTTAATTAATCATGGGTAAGTTTACTCTTATGTTTGATGATTTACAATTCACAAGGGTCATATTACTATTCATAAGGGTATTTTATTAATCAAAAGGGTAGGTTACTATTCACAAAAAATTATTTTTGTTTTATTAGACTCCAAAAATCATCTTGAACACCACCGTGTATGTCATATTTTTAAAATTCAAAACACAGAAGTGAAAAACTTCTGTTTAAAGGTAACTTACCACATTGTAGTTCATTGTGTTGTGTTTTCATGTGACATTATGACATAATTATAAGAAGGGAATTTCCATTGAAAACTTTGGTTCGTTACAAATCATATGCCCTATCTACATACTAGGGTCATTGTACCTATTATGCGTAGGGATTGAGTCATCATCCTCACTATTAAATGTCTCTATATGTATCCTTATATTTTCCATCATAAATAAATATATGAAATTTGGTCCAACTGAGTATAATTCCACCATGAAAATATATGATAAAAACAAAATTAAATTTTTTGTTGACAATTTAAATAATTGGCCTCTTTATTTGGTAATAATCACACACTAGTAGTCCTATAACCTGTGAATCCTACATGAAAAATATATTGCATGGGACACCACTTACCTTTTCTGGCCAATAGTCAAAATCAATCACTATCCTTTTTCCAATGGAAAATATCAATAAATGCATTAATAAATCATAAAATACTAACACTATATACATCTCTCAAAGATAAATTTATATAAAATGGTAACATCATAGATTAAGAAAATCAATCCCATGACCCTAGAAACTATGACTTCTAACTGGGATAGGTTTTATCGACACATCAGTATGATTTCCATCACAGGTCTTGACACTTTCAAAATACCCCTCTCTACCATATCTTAACGAGTAATACACCATGAAAGGAATAGCTTGGATACCAATTTGTAACACCATGACCTGGTTTACACTAACCCAATGATCTGAGCTGGTTCTCCACAAAGCCTCAAGTTCACCTAACTATATTCCAAAGGCTACCAACTAGTAATGAGGGTCTAAAGGTTGTATAGTGGGGATACTATAACCTCATATCAAAGTGACAATAGAATAACTAGATATCATCCAAATAAATATAGTGCAGAAGTAGTAAATAAACAAAAATAGAATCTTGTTTTAATAATAAATTAAATTCTATAAAATTTTGAACATCCATTCCATTTATAAAACATTGGTCACCCACTTGGTGGAACATAAATATAAAATAGTACATAATGTAAATTGAAATAAAAGTTAAGGGAACTACTACTAACTCTGATCCATACCACATACCTGGTCTCTTGATGATGTTGAAATGCACCAGCCTGATCATGAGAATCCACATGAGGCAATCCACTTGATCATTCAACCCTAGGCCTCAACCCTATACATCATGCAATCTATGCTCAACCAGAAAAGAATCTTTGCGTACACACAATAGATCATGTACAGGGGTGAGAAATAATCACAGTATTCCACCCCAATGATGAACACTTAAATATATCATTATAAGTGTATGATCTTTCTATATAGTGATCCAAGATAAGGCACTACTGAAAAAATATATATTAAATAATGTGATACTATAGTCGATCCCTGGGTCCATGATCTTCATCAACTAAGAAATTCTCCATAACATATATATATATATTTATTTATATTCATATATATATACATATATATATATATATATATGATTAAGTTGAAAAATATCATTAAAAAACCATTCAATCCATGGGGTTGTAATCCCAATTGTCTAGACATCCTATGTAAAGAGTATTGATGTGGATTTAATTCTACTCAATCTATGTATAATTAGTCAAAATATGGGTCTATAATCCCAATAAACAATACATGCTTCATCTAGAACTATAAATTTTTCTAATCATGATGTGCCACCATAGAGGGATACTTGTCATACACCTACATTTACCCATACTCACCTCCAATAACTATAATAAAGCATTATTGGTAATAATTAGATACCCTATAAATGGTCACTAAGATGAATTATGTACCACACAATCCAACTAAATCTAAACTAATGTTTGATACCTAGGTCCCAGTCTATAGGCGATCATGATATGATGACTCAGATAATCCCCAAAGGGTTGACCCTTAGGTGATCAGTATGGAATTCTATCCATATCCAAGTATATGCTTGGCATCCATTCATTTAAATAGATCAATATCCCACACCCGGTGAATTATAGTGAGTTTATTAATGGTGATTCCACCCAATCCTAGGTAGAATCCTAGGCATCGCTTGAGATATCTTAATCATCCATGACTATCCATCAAAGATGTGGAGTTCTATGTCCAACATCATAGTCATGTAATTGATTATGGAGAGTATAATCAACCCTCATCACTTGAGTATCACAATCAAAAGTGAATTCATTCCTGAAAATCTTAATCATAGGGATTCAATTCCCATGTTTCATAATTATAGGGATTCCTTGCCTGAGTATCATAATCAATAGGAATAAAAATATGGATCCCAAAATATATGTTTGGGAATACCATTAATATAAAAATAAATAAGGGACTCAGAAGTTGGATACTAGGAAATACATTTGAGGATCCCAATAATGATTTTCATATCTCATTAGACTCATCGGTCACAAACAAAGAAAAAACTCTGGTAATCATTATTGGGTCAATAGTAAACAAGTGAGTTCATAATGAAAAGGGTGATGGTGGATGAATTCATGAACCCATCACTACTATCACTAACCCTTGGGATCACATGTTCTTTATTGGTTCTATGGTTACACCAACTACTATCTCTACCCAAAACTGATATACTTTCTCAGAGTTTGTTAATATTAGGGAACCCACCAGGATCCATATTTCATGAAACTAAAAAGGAATCCTACTTGGGATACTTCATGATAGTACATAAAATAAGGTATCTTAAAATGGATCCTTGAGAAGAGTAAATAGGTAGTGGGATCCGACAATGGATTCCCCGGGTTAGAATATAAGAAAAGTAATCCCATATGGGGGGGGGGTCCTCAAAAATAGTAGTATGGTAAAGGAATCTTACATGGGATCCTTTAGGTCAAAAGATAAGATATAAATTTAAAAAAAAAAGTAAAATTAACTCATCATAAGAATAAATATATGTTAGATAGACCATCTCAGATCTGGGATCTCACTCTCAAGAGATATCCAGATTTGATTACCTAAGTAAGAACCTCTCTGTTTAGTAATAAGCTTTAAATTCCCCTTTGGATTCCTCAAATCACCTCATGGATCGTACCCACATGATCTATATGAAAAAATTATCAAAATGGACAATTCATGCATACAATTCTGACTCTAGGGTTTAACAATAGAAAAAAATCCTCAAGAGGGTAGTAAGGAAGGATTACATGGTGTGTATACACTGGTGCATGGTGTATACCCTATAAGATCCACCTAGGCATTTACTTTATCCATACATGGCATAGAAGACCATTCACACATCATGTATAACATATACATGGTGTATACCCTACATGGGGTACCCACCCATGTAACTCACATGGCATAGTCATGTATTTTTCCTACTTGTGTAACTCTACAAGGTGTTCATCCCACACATGGCCTGGTTATGTACTCTATATAGCCAAGTTCCCCTATACAGGCTGTTTGTATGGGTACTCAGCTACATGGGTGAGTACCAATACATGTATTGTATAAATTATACATGGAATGTACTTCTAAAATATCATCTTACTCAAACTAGAAGAATATAAAACATGTATTCCTGAACTATATGTCATGTGATTAGGATTTCCGAATAAGAAACCCCTAAAATAATCCCAAAACCCTATTTTCATCCCAAAATCTATTTATTGACCCAAATTGAATCCTAATAAGTGATTATAGTGCTCTAAAATGACTATGGGGTAAAATAAATTAAACAGACGACCTTTTGGGAAGAATTTTCCAAACCTTTTCATGTTTCTAAGATCTGCAACAGCCATATGATGATCTATCTCTTTATGAGCTCCATTGAGGAACCACCCTTACTCTATCCTTCTTTTTCTCTCTCCATAATGTTCTCCTATATTAGTCTTGGTGATGTATTTCCATGTGGTAATGCACCAAATTAAATGGGATAAAAAAGAAATAGAATAAAGAAATAAGAAAAAGAAAAAAAATATAAAATAAAAAGTATCAGAGGCTTGGGCTGAGTGCCTGAAATGATTTTATGTCCCACATAAGAAAAACCACCATTATGAACTCAAATATGTATAATGTATCTAAATAAGATGATCCATACAAAATATATAGTTGAAATAATGTGTTCGAATATATTGATAATTAAATAATTATATACTAAATATTAATTATTTCAAGAAAATATGAATGGTTTGAAATTCTACCAAATTTTTTTCCAAGGGTAAAAACACTATTCTAGGACCAAAGAAGTTGTAAAAATTATATATTACATCATATTATGTGGAAAATGTCCATTTTACCCCTTATAATCATTTGAAAGAAAAAAAAATCAAATTTCTCCTCATATTTTTAGTTCGGTAAAATGCAGGTCCTCAGACTGTGTTACATAAACAATTAAAAAAATTCCTAGAGTGGGTGTCTTTTTGGGAGTGATACTTTGGGTTCAAACATGTGTAACCTAGGGAACTAGATATTAACACACTATAGTACTATGCATGGTGAGGATAAATCTTCCAATCACTTGGTACTACATCATAATGTCTTGTCACGGTATGAGTCGATGAAGCCAAAACACATTAATCCATTCCATGGATGAAGATATAGTGAAATTAAATGAATATTTAATTTGGTTTTAAAACAACAATGATTTGGGGAACTATGCATGGGGTATTCGGTATTCCCTTCAACTAAGGTCACCATAGTGGTGTAGGGTTTCACCATGCCAGGGTGGATTTCAGTGAAAATCCTCTATAAATCGAGGTTTGTACCTTCCTTGGTTAGAATTAATGGCCCTCATTTCAAACCATGGCTGGTCCCGAACCCCATTTCCACCCCTTTATCATCTCTTTTGAGGATTCTAACCTCTTGATTTTTGGATAATTTAATTTCATGATTCAAAGTGCCTTATTCTCCCAATTTCCCCATTTCATACTACCCTCTTTTATAGTTCTTCATTTTGGTGAATCCCTTAATTATTGGATGAGTTTTGAGTGTATTTTGGAAATATAATATTTCTACTAGTTTGTAGTGGTTTTCCCTTCATTATGGGTGAAGATCGACCCCCATATCCTTCCATTGTATGTTTAGATCTCTTTGAATCTCTAATCGAGTTAAGGGAACCTCGTTATGTTCTTATTTTATATGAATCTCTATTAATTGAATGATTTTATATTCCTTTAAGTGGATATTATGTGTTTAAAATAGTCAGATAAATAATTTGACTAATCTTAAATTTAAGGGCTGGAATTTATGGTAATTATTTTAATTTTTTATGATATTTCTTATTATAATAATTATTTGTTGTTATTAATAAAAAATGGTTAGTGGGATCCTTGTTTGTGTTATGATTACTATGGATTATGCAACCCTTGTTCTAATTGTTTGGATGATATCACCATGTATAAAAAATATTAATCACTTAAATATGGTTAATAAATTGGATTTCCATGGAAATCCATATTTTTATGATAATAACCATGATAAGTAATATGCAATTATATGAAAACCATTAAAATGTAATTATGGTAGTCGGAGAAGCTTAATTATTCTTCTATGTGTTGGGGAATTTTGTGTTCTCTTCTACTATGTGTGGGGATATTTTGTGGATTTTAATAGTGATAGTAGAGACTGGGTTTGAGGTAGGTGTAATGGGCAGTGAATCCATGGTTCATTGTTATGGGGTATGATGTGGGATGATGTGTGGTGGTTGTGATATGTGTGGTTATTATGGTGATGTGGTTGAGTTGTAGTGATGTCATGGAAAATTTTTTGTTTTTACATTGGTCAATGTGGGGTGGATGAGCAGTGGTGTGGTGTGCTTATGATGGTTTCTCAGTTATCCATTAAATGATTTTGTAGTGATAAAAATAAAATATCAGGATCTAATTTTTCTTAACAAAATTTAATGATAAACTAATAATATAATTAATGTGAAATGAAAGTTCATAGTAAATGGGAGTTAGTTAAACTCAATAATTCTAAAAATAGAAAAAAATTTCATTAAATGTTATATTTTTTGGATTGTGTATGGTGGTGATATGGTGTGATGTATTAGAGTAGGAATCAGATACTCATGGAGGTTTTGTGATGTTATGGGGATGTCATGGGATACATTGATTCTTTTTTTGAACCCATAGGTTAGGATGCTGTGCTATCTATTTTTCTTTTATTTTCCTAATTATTTCCCATATTCACCCCACTTGAGGTGTGTGTTTATACAGATTCCCAAATTTTTTGGGTTTCATGTGTTTTCCACAAACATTTAGGTTGGTGAGGATAGATGGATGGATACCCCCTATTCCCTAACCTATATTCTATATGAGTTTATTATGCATGGTATATGATGTATTACTAATATACTGATCCATATTTAATGATCGAAAATATTATGATTAGGTTCATAGTGAGTGTTGTTTATGTTCATAGGGAAAGAGGTTGATATCCTCATGATTTCATACTATTCAGGTTTATAGAAATGGTTATGAATTGATTTTGATTTGATGGTTTTGTAATGGGTTGATAGTCAGTTAATTCTTGTTATGATAATTATGTGATGAAGTGGTTAGAATGGGTTAATAGTTATGGATTTACCATTATGATGAGGCTTGCAATTATTTTAGTATCATGGATATGGAAGGGATTGGAGTGTTGGGAAACTTTACATTGGGGAGTGAGAGAGAAAATTAGTGGGGAAGTGCTATGGGGTAACCTTTACTGATATTTTTATTCTTATATTGTTGAAATTGGCTACATTATTTGGTGAGTGGGCCATGGTGAGGCTAGGATTGTCTAGTACACTTATTTAGGTGCATGTCTGTTCTATTGTTTGTTCATATGTTCATTAGTATGCTCTTTTAACATGTTTACAAGAGGTATTGGGTACGATTATACTGTATATACATTGTATTCTCAGCCTACATATATATACACTATTTTTCATGTTTTCATGAGTACATTGGGGTCTAACCTAGACATTACTAGCATCGATTTTAGAGATATTTTTTAGTTACTATCATAGGACTTATCATCTTAAAATTCACTTGGAGAGTTCTATTTTTATTTTTTGACATTTTTCATGCATTATGGGATTGTTTGTTTTTAATTTTTATTTTTTGTAAACTAGTTTATGATAATTTATTCATTTTATCTCCTAAACCTATATTCATTATTGCGTTTAATTACTTTTATATGTGTGATTTTTATTCTCTAGGTAAAAGCTACCAACCCAAGTCTAATTAGAGGCATGACTCAGGGTTTTATCTATCTCCCTTGATTACAGGCCCAAGAGGGGTGCCTCTTGGGGAAGAGGGACATGGAATTCCTAATGTGTGATCAAAAAAATCTTCAAATGACTTCCATGAAAATTATGAGTCTAAGATAATACTAGAGCATCTTCTAAAAACTCAATAATAAAGGATTCCATGTAATGGTTGAATATCATATTGATGAGGGTAGTAAACATTGAAAGTGCATTCTTTAGGTTGAATGTAATCACTAGAAACTCATATAACTCATACCTACTCCAAAAATTCATAAGTGGTATATCCTTATCCCTAACTTGACCTTAATCATATGACAATAATATATCAATATTGTAGATCCATCAGGATCCCCTCAATTGATCAAATAGATCATTTATCCATGGAAGTGGAAGCCTATTCTTTATAGTGACCTAGTTTAGTATATTGTAATCCACACATAGCCAAAATTTTACATCATCTTTCTTGGAAAATAATATAAGATAGCATTATGTATATCTACTCGTATATATAAATCCCTACCATATAAGAGCCTCGAATTAAATCCTTAACCCTATTTATTTTTTAGTTTCCATGTGATATGAGGGTATTTATATGGGATCATCACCATGTGACACCCCCATGTCACTTTTTAACTATAATACCTATAAATATGGGTTATTTAACTTTTTAGATGAAATTTTAGTTTTTTACAGTTATGATTTTTTGTACTATAGAATGGTTGCACTGGGCAAAAAATTTGGTCGTACTGTAACGGGTGTATAGGTACCCCAATATAAGTTTTTTTCCCTTTTTCTATTTTCTTGGGGAGTTGGTTGTGTCACAAAATTCATGAGTATTTTCATGATTGGTTTTTTTCCTCGCATTTATGAATTTTCAAGATACGGTAGAGTCACACAATGATAGGGGACATTGCACCATGACATGAGTTTTTACCTTAAGTCATCCAAGATAAAAAATCTAATGTGAAAATGGGTTTTACATATTTTCAAAAGGGTGTGTGCCATGGGTGAGAGATGCACCGTGAATACTGTCTCATATGGGTTTCATACCATATGTTTAGGATAATACAATGACACAACATTGGATAGTGATCCTATTATTTTCTTCCTATATGGGGGATTACATGTCACACTGTGATAGGGAATGTTGCATCAACATGTGTTATGCCCATTTTTAAATTTATTATTTTTTATTTCTAGATCTATTATATTTTATGGGGGTGTGTTCCCCTTTTATTCCCTCTATCAAATTGTAGTACCAGAGGAGATCCATATGCAACCTCCCCTTGATTAACTTGGTATTTTGAGTATATGTTCATTTTTTTAAAATAGATATTCATGGTAAAGACCTCTTTTTCTTTTTATAAATTCACTCTTATTAATCATTTATAAATTTCCCTTAGTTTTCTTTTCTCATATGAACCCTAACACCCCTAAGGCATGAATTTGGGTTTTTTATTGGTTTTACTTTGGGATTGTGGGTGTTTGGGGATTATAAATTTTTTTTTCCTTCTTGATTTGGTTTCTACCATTTCAGTGAGTGTCTCCTCTAGGAGGAGTTAGGTTTTTTAATTAAATCCCATTGCTTAAAAATTTCATGCAATGGTTGAGTTTCTAAATCCATTATTTATCATTTTATGTCTATATATATGACCATTGAGTAGTTTATAAAATATTTTCCTTTATTTACTGGCATGGAATAAATGGATTTCAACTGTTTTATAGTTATTTGTTTCTAAAAACATATTATTACATTGGGAAAATGTTTTTATATATTACATAAATTATCTTTTGAAATAAATATGAATTTTAGTGAGGTTTTTAAAATCATTTAAAATTTATAGAGAAAAAATCCATGATTTCAAAGATTTGTTTCAAATCAAAGAGGTTTTTTTATTAAAAATTAGTTCTCATGTAAGAAATTTTTAGATTTCAAAAGAATGTGTTGAGTTTTAAATTTCAGAAAAAAAAAATTCAATATTATTGAAAAAGTGATCTTCGGAGGTTGAGATTTAAAGGATGGTAAAATAACTTGTAATTCCATTTTTGTTGGAAAGGCTTGTTTGGTATTTTATAAAAGATTTTCCTTTATGTTTTTGATGCCCTAAGTGTGATCCCATTAATTTATGACATGTCTTAAATTGATTTTATCCCTTCATCGAATGAAATGTGATATTATTAGATTCTTTTATATAATGTGAAAAGTGGATATTTCATTCAAGGGTATTAGAGGTGTGATAACATTTATCTTATTGTGATTTATTAATTATTTACATGATTACATTAGAAGATTGTTTTCTCATATCCACATTCTTCATGGGTTGGGAACCCAGGTAACTAAGAGATATATTTTTATTTGTTCAACACTAGTTATATTACACACTAGTTTTTTTCCTAGTTGTATGGTTTTCCCTATCTTAGGGAGTTACATCAATGAATCTTTTATTAGTGACTATCATATGTCAATAGTTTCTTCATCATAAGTATTTTCATGATCATCTAATCTTATGACCTAGGGAGTTAACCATGAAATTTATACACTTGATGATCATATTTTCTCATGGATTTCCATTTCACACTTTATTCCATCCCTATGTTCTCATTTTTTTGGAATCATCTGGGATTTATTTTCCATTAATATATTTAACTGTCATAGTGGTTCCCACTTGATTTATATTCTCATTTTTTCATGCATGGGTTTTATTTGTAAAAGGTTTTAAAATATGGGTTGAAGGTCTATTTCAAAGGGAATTTTTTTTTTATTAATTATATTTTGATAAAGGTTTTTAAATACTGAAAATACATTATTTTTATTTCATAAAATCAATGGCATTATTTTATGGGAACAATTTTTTTACATAATGAATGATGTTTATACCATTATATTTATTAATAATGTGATTTTTTCATTTTAAATAAAAAACAAGATACTTCGAATATGTTATGCTTCTATATGTGGAAAATGTAATTTATAAATGTATTAAAAACTAGAATTTACCGATGTTTTAATTATTGTAATTGCACACAATCTTTAGTGAAATATTATCAATCCAGTTAGATCACACCCTATAAACACATATATGTGTGAGTGTGTTTCTGTGTGTGTAGATCTCATGTTTTGTGTAGGTAACTAGGTTACAATATCTACTTGGTTGACTATGTATTCTGATGATGGATTATTTTGGTTGTGGTGAGAAATCATGGGTCTCATGGGTTAATATTATGGTATAGTTTGGGTTTTCTTTATTTTTTTGGATTTTTATGTATCTATCATTTCAGCTAGTAGATTAATTATATTTTTTTATCCATTATATCAAGACCCAATTTTTTATTATAGATAATGTATTCTTTCTAATTTATAAGGGTGTGTTTTGGAAATTTTGTTATATTATACTCTATCTAAATTTTTTATGATTATTGAAATTGTTTGTTAATGTGAATGGATATCCAAGTTATCGATACAACATGTAATATTTTCAAGGGAAATATAAATTTTCATTATCTGTTTTGATGGTGAAATAATTTTCAATGCTCTTAAAGTACGATGCCTCAAAATAGATTCCAACTCATGGTGATCAGTAATGTGGTTCGAGCTTTGTGGTGGGTAGAATCAGGTGACGGGTAAGGTTGACACATACTGGTTTGTGACACACAATGCTTGAGATCAATAATGAACTCAAAAACCCTCTAAAAAAATACTCCCAAATATTATAGAAAAAATTCTAATTATTTCAACTATAAGAATAAAATATAGGTGGAATAATTTCCCAATAAGGTCAAAATACCATACTATCCATATAGGTCATAATAACACCGAACTAGTTAAGGTTAGGTCTAGATCAACATACCTAGAAATTACATTCTCCCATGAAGATATCATAATCACCAATGACTAAATAGAATGAATCTTTACTTTTATATAAATCAATGTGATCATGAAATAGATTCATCCAATATATTCCAAGGATAACATCAAAACTAAATATATTCAACTTGATTCTTAAACCATCATAACTCACCCATGATATCTTCAAACATTATCCAATATATTACCCCATTTTTATAAAGACAAAAAAGACTAACCAATGAACTCAAACCTGATATGATATTCATATAATATAGGAATAATTCATGGTTTACAAAAAACTAGTAGGAATGTACCATTTAAAAAAAATCTTTTCAAACTACCACTTATACTGAATGGGAAAAGATAGAAATTTATAGCTCTTCAATGTATAGTCAACCTGGATAAATTGATTTAAAGAGGCTAAGATTCTCTTTGTATCTAATTTTTGGTTTTGTGGTGTTTGAGGAGTCGAAGTAGAGTTTATAGGTTATTTAGAGGTAAATATATTATGTTTGGTATTATTAAAGGGAACCATGGGAATGATAATTTTACACTATATCATGGTGATGTCTAAGGTAATTTTTCATCTAATTATGTTAGTGATGGCCAATAAATTTTTCTAATTTTTACTGTTTGATATACGAAAATATCCAATTAGAGGTAGTATTTAGGGGAATCACACTGATTATCTTTTTTGTTCCAGGTGTGGTTTTAGAAGGGATTGGTCATTATAGAGTTATATTAGTGGTTTGGTTGAGACATAGGAAGGATTAATAATTTAGGCACTGGTAAGTATTTTTTTTGGGTTGGTACATAAATAATGTTATTGAAACCAATATGTAAAGTAGATAAAAGAGATCAGTATGGATGTAGGTAAGGACCCTCGGATCTAACTTAAGGAAATTAATCTTACTAAACAAAATAATGTGAAAGAATATCGATTATGGGGATGAGACCTGGAGTGGTACATGGTTCATGATGGCTTTCACTTGTGTTGGAATTTGGAATAATGTTGGGGAACTGAAATATATTTAATTTAATGATCTTTAAATGACTTATATATCTCATTAATAAGAGTTATTATTGATTTGTAGACATTTTTATTTGATGTTATCCTTTTTTAGGATGGAGAGTTATAGAATAATGATCTGTTTTATCACATGCGGGTTGATCTAAATGAGAAGAATTCAGGGAGAAAGGCATTTTGCGAGTTTTAGTGTTGTATCTTACCAATGAATGAGGGAACTATCATTGAACAAGAGTAGAGAGGTGGTTATGGGAGATTAAAATTTCCTTCAATTTGATTTATGTGAAGAAGGAGTGTTGTATTCTATTAATTTTTACACTATTAATTAGAACTACTCTCTAGTGGCGGATTTTGTTTCTTCGTGATCATGAGGTGTCAAAATTATTATAGGAGAAGTTTTGTAGTTGTTTTTAGGCTTAGTTTCCTTCATTAGTTTCAAAATAAATGTAGTGGTAGATGTTTCCCCTATTTAATATGGGATATTGAGTGTGTGAGATATTATAGTATATTTTATGAATCATCTTTGTTAACCTCTTAATATTATTATAGATGATGATGATAAGGGAAAACATTTTTAGGAAGTGTAGAATCAAAGGATTAAATGTTTTGTCTTCTGTTTTACATTTCTAATGTATCATGAGGCGTTGAAAAAGTATTGAGTGACAAATAATATTTTAATATAGACAGTTCTATCTTGAGAGTGAAGTAATCATAACTTCCCAATGAGTAGAGTTGTGGAAGGAGGTTCTTTTTTGTCAGGATAATCAAACTTTTAGCCAAAGGGGAGTCAGTCCCAGCCTTTTTCTTCTAGTTTTTATATAGTCCATACTTATCGTACCACTACAAAGAGATATAATGTGTCTTTTTTTATTATGTATTTTTATTAAATAAAAATTTCTATTGACCAACCATTCTTGGTGTTCATTGCGAGATATGTGTTCCATTTTAGATGTTTCCTTAGCAGAAGTTCCCTCTGAGTCTTTATAAATGGTAGTAGGGTCCTCAGTCGTTTGGGTAGTATAGTTGATATGGATTCATTATAAAAAATCATAGTGATTTTATCCATCCTCAGGGACCTAGGGATAAGTTTTTTCATTATGGTGTACATTTTTAAGGGTCGTAGTGATAAGGAAAAGGTAATGTAAAGATGCAAGTTATAGAGTTTCCAAAGAAATGTAAAAAAGATGTTGTTCGAGGTAACAAATTTTTACCTTCTATGATGGTTTATGATATATTAAATTTAGGAGTTTATCACTTATTTGTTATAACTACCATTTTGTAAGACCTAGTAAATAAGGTAGAGATACTTTAAGTTCCATTGGTTTTGATTATGGAAATTTAAGGTCAATCTAGTTTGATTAAGGTTTTTCAAATTTGTGAGTTGATGATGGGATAGAATCAGTTTATAATGGAGTAATTTTTATTACACATACAACCACTGACGGTACTAGACATGCAATAAAATTTTAGAAACATGGTATTTTAAAAATTTTCCACATACAATCGACATGAGCACATCATCACTGGAAAAATGTTACCCGATTACCACCTGAGGATCCCGCATGAGGAATTTTATGCAAAAAATAATAAAACAAAATACTTACTTTGATATGAAATTGTGTTTTATGCCATCTCATGATTGGAGATTTTTGCTCAAAAATTTTAAATATGAATTCCTCTAGATCATCCACATGCACTTCAAGAAAATACAAGAATGTTGATCAAGGAATTTTGGGTGTTATGATGGAAATCTGATGACATCTTCGATGCTCTAACGATCACCACATTGCCTTTATTGTGATGCATGAGAGCGATATTGATCCAAACTCATAAATCCATATCCTCTCTCTCTCTCTATAATATGGGTTAGAAAAGAAGAGAGAGGCATTGGATAATTCCACCCATGAGATCTCTCTCTTCATTATATCGTGAAATAATAAATATCTGGAATAAACTCTTGATACCCAAATATTTATTTCTCAATAAATAAATTGTTTATTATAAATACCATATTTAGTCTTAAAACCATTTATATTATTATCACATTTTTTTAGTATATTAAATATATTATATGATAATACACGAGTCATTAACTTGAGTCAACATTTTCACAAATATTAAATGTACCCAAAATATTTTAAACTAATATTCATTCAAATAATATTTTATATTTATTTACTTATAACTTATAAATACATTTAATAAAAAAAATTAAATCCAATTATTCTTAACATGAATAATATGAATATATTTATTACATTGGTGATCATATTTCCTTGGAAAGAACCTAGACCCTAGTGGTCGAGCCTACTATATCCAATATACCTATTCAACTGAATATAGAAGATTATTGAATATTCTATTGTGTGTGACCCTTTAGGGTTTTATCTCGATATTAGTAAATACTATTCATAGACCAAAATTGGGATCTAGAAACCCATAATGACCACTAAATAGATAAGTATAGTCATAGAAATTAAAAAAAACCTATGAACATGCACTGTATAATAAAATCTATTTGTCTTTAATGTCTCATAAAGATGGGTGCACACATGTTTCCAATCCATTTTATTTCTTTCATTATTTGTTGGTCCAATGGAACATATTTACCCTCAATATCCATGGCCATGGGATTATAAACATACTACCATCCTTGTAAACATGGTCCATGATATATTACTTCCTTAACCTAGAAATGAAAAATACTTTATTGCCCCTTAAACCAATGTCATACCACCAATAATGCATCCAACAGAAACTAACTCAACATAATTTCAATATCTTGATTTTTTTCTTGAATCAAACTACATGATCAAATGGAACACATTGGTAATGATATAAAGTGTGGAGACCAATACACATGTCTATATATAATACCAACCAATGAAACCCCAAACATGTGGTGTTCCTACTGGTGGGTCTGCCCTTATGATCTCACTACTACAGATCACCTTGTGAAAACATTATGAGAAGAAGTCTCAATCCTTATGATTCCCCATCACTTGATAGTCAAACATGTAGTGTGTCCAATTATTAAGAGGTATCTAGATCATATGACCTTTATTTAAGATTAGTGTCATAGTATCTCGAGGATCCCATTATTTATTGAGATCTGTTGTAACCTTTTGATACAAAATTTCATCTAAGGAAATTACCATTAAATTGTAGATGCATAAATATCTATACTATAATGGTTAGAATACATCATGTATACCTAACTGTATATGTAATATGGTAGTGAAAAGTAAAGCATAGTTGGGTGTAGGGAACCCAGTATTACAACACTCCCACTTTCACTAGATCCAACATGAAAATTAACCCTGTTAACTCCAACATGATAAAGATCGTGTTTCTATTGAGTAACAACTTCAGCTGTTGGGTCTTCCACATTTATTTTGTGTGGCTATTCTGCATATGGTGACCTCACCTCCTTGAGTAAAACTATTTGAGATATGGTATCCCTAAGTATATCCCTTGTTTTCACTACCATAACTTGACATCTTTACTTGTAATAATATCATGATTTATAATATGATACTTATTTATTTACTAGGTGTCATTCATATAACTCAAAACAATCATTGCGTATAATTGCTTATTAGCTACCTCATAAGCTGAAATGTACTCGGTATTTGTAGGTATGGATACTACTGGCTTATATAAACTAGTCTTACTCAACACTATTTCTTCAACGTGATATTAGATCATATTGAACTAAAGGAATACTAGTTTGTATCCCATCATAACTAGTATCATTTCTTCTCCACTTACCAAGTACATGGCGTTTTCACTTGCTGATGTTCAATCAGATAGTTCTGACTGTTTCACTTCCAGTTCTCTTAGATATAACTAATATTTTCCTACTATAAATTACATCCTGGAAATGTCAAATTTTTTAAATATCATAGAATATGTGATTGATCCCTCACTAAAGTGTACGGAATTCAACTCACCATGTTAATTTCTTTGCATGTCCTAGAAATGTCAACTAGGATAGATATATTCCATTTGACACTGGAAACTATTCTTCTCAAGAATTGGTATAACATGTATTTTTTTTTCATATTGTTTCATTATACGTACAATTTACTAGGACCAAGAAACTGTTAGATCTACCTCAGTAGTTCTAGTTCCCTAGAACATAGGTTGCTAAATTAATTCAATCAGTGGAGAATAAATTCTATCACTATTGTCTTATCGTACTTGAATACCTATATCTATTTTACATATGTTGTCGAACATATTTAACTTAGAAAATAGTGGTTCTCCCACTAAACTCTAGTAGAAACATTGAAAACATTAATTCCAAATGAATATTCAATTATCTAGTTTCTTACTTCAATCCCAAATTGTAATTCAGAAACTTGTAGCCTTTATTAGTATTCTTTTAAGTTAATATACATTCATAGTTGCAACGTATATATACCTTCCATGATTGGTTATCATGAAATCCAATTCTCAATAAAATAATCACAGAAAGTAGCTATGATATGTAAAATTGTAATGGATTTAGGAATACAGAATTGGTACAACTAATCAAGACTTGTTGGTAACACACTTTTACCATCCATGTATCATCTTACTTGAATACCCACCACATTATTCTAAATAATAATCCCCTTTTCATTGTGATACATGAAATCCATTATTGAATTGTAATTTGTTCTTTTCAATATTATTTGATGGCCATATACTGCTTACATGTAGGAATAATTATTCTCATTGAATAATTTATCTCCATACACAGAAAATAAATAACCATCACTATGGTTTTTAACCATCATATTAAGTATATGTCTCTGGAACATTCAATTTCCACATGACTTGCTGAACTCATTCATATTCCAACTACATGTGCATCTTTATAATTGACTAAAAAAATCCAATCTTTCTCCCACTATCTCTAATAGAGATTTCAACCATTTTATAGAAATTTATTCTATCACTTGACTACCACATTTCTACCTTATGGATTTATATAATATCCTAAGAAAATGTTAGGATAATTACTTTAGATGCACAATGTTTTTGATCTTGATTAAAGTTTATTTATGTCCTAAGAAACGGTTTGCATCCAAACACATGTCTTTAAAAAATAATGGATTTATATAATACTATGATTGATATGATATCCATTTTTCCATATTTTTGGCATAAATTTATATCATATCGTCATTATTTTTGAAGCACCTCACAAAATATAATGGAAGTTTCTACAAGTTGCAACATCGATACTCCCTACACCATAACTCTGATGTATAAAATGTGCATTTAGGAATTACTCCATGATATATTTTGTTCATAAATATTGAAATGTTTGAATTAATCATAGATCATCATTATTAACATCAATGTTATGATATTGATAAAGTAATGTGCATTTAGGAATTAATCCATGCTACATTATATGGATCGATGACTACTTGGTCAAAATATTCTTCAGCATGTTGGCCCAAAGAAACTTATATATTTTGAACATGCATATACCATACTAAAACTTTTCATTCTTTAAGAACATAATATAATCTAATGAAGTATATTTACCACTATCTTACCCTTTTAATAGTTCAGACTCACTTTTTGAATTAATTACAAAATCCTTGTGGATTACCTTTATTTATAAAGGTTTATTTGTCCCAAAATACGTATATAAATTGATAATACCAAAGGTGTTTAGTTCAATTGAAACTAAATACCATTCCATTTATATCTTTGAAATTCACATTAGTTTTTCTTGACAAAGATATAACTTTCCACAATAGGGTAAAAAAGTCTTACATTTTATATTCATCGCATATTTCTTATGATTAAAGTATAATTGAACTATTGGTTGAGTATAATACACTATAAAAAACATCCATTAGTGGACCTAGAATAATTTATCCTTATGTATGAAAGAAATGTGAGATACGTGTTTTGGTTAAACTCAATAATAGTTTAACAAAAATCATTTAGAAGTTGTGTACTTATCAGTGCTGACTTAGGAATCACCCTTTCTCAAATTCATGGACAATATACCTTACTAGTAATGTATCTATAATTGGTTATTATATTTGAATACACATATGTGATAGTAATATTTTATTTAATACAAAAGAAACATTTCCTTTTAAAGTGATGAATATAAATGAATAAGAATTTGTATCTTGCTTCTTTAATTCAGTTTGTTGTGATTAAACTTCCATAGTTTTATTTCATGATAGGGAATATAGATAAAATATTGTTTAATATCTATCCTAAATGCATTAGTGGACATTGTGAATGTTCTTTTGGAATTTCATGACATTTTCATTTTTTCCCCATATTTCAATTTGATCTCCATAAAAAAAAGAATAAACTATATTTAATATTATAATTTACTCAAGGAACCTTACCTAAATATGAAATGGAGTGTTTACTCAATATTTTTTGGTTTGTAACCTAAAATGATACTAGATTAATTGGGTGATAATGATTTAGGAAAGGGATATGTTGGAAGATCGTAATCCATCTTACAATTTACACATGTTGGTGTAGTTATCACCTTATTCATATCTTACTTCACTTTCTCCTTGAAGACCTCCCAAAGATAAGACTACATGTAATATAACCTATATCTAGATGTAGTTACCAAAACTAGAATCAGGCCTTAAAGATAGAATTTGTATATAACCATTATATTCTTTATACATGAGTCTCTTGGGATCATTTTTACACCCCTTCTTCCTGAAGACGGTTAATAGGTTTTGGGGACACAAGTACCTTGAATTTCTCATACCGTAGTATTGTGAACAAGCACCTATAAAACTATTGGATACTTATTCCAGTGTGTATATTTACTTTTTTCACTATTTATAACAATATTTATTGTGGTATAACTTTACATTTTTTATTAAAAAAATCTACCGGATTTCTACTTTTTAACTTGATTGTTGATTTTGAAATTTTAATTAATTAATTAAATCATTAAATTTCTACCACTATTTTATCAAATTATAGGAACCCTCTATTATAGAATAAGAATTCTCTTTTCCCTATGTATTCGAGTATAAAGGATCTATAAATCTCCCATGGTAGTCTACAAGCTTTGGTAAAGAAAATATTTGAGGGTTCAAGGTAGCTGCTTGACTGGCCAACCATATTAACTCATGGTTCCTCGATCTTTTGAGTGATGTCCTAGCTTCTAAAACTATAACTTTATTTACTCAACACATTCCTATAAAATGATATCAAGTAATATTTGGATAATCCTTACTATCACTTTAGTTAATATAACCCACCACTCTCATAATAACCCCCTGGTAGTAAGATTCACCCTCAACTTTGGATAACAAACACCCCGAACACTCAATTTTTTTCAAATTCAAATGATGGAAGTTGGTTATAACTTAATATTTATTTAAGGATTTTATTATTTTTATATTATGAAAAAAATCATTTTCTATCTTTTAATTACATTTTATGGGATCGAACTCACAACTAACCATGAAATAAATTCAAAAATATTCATCACGGTACATGTTCATTTTATCTATGTATGCTTGTTTATTATTCTATGTGATGACGCATAAAATACTCAAACACAAAACAATAAATCATGAAAAAATAAAATGACATTGTGATTGTGAACCAAGAATAAGGTTTGATACATTGAGTGAATAATGGATAAATGTAGACCCTAGGATTTATACCTTAACTCATGTCACTTGTGACTTGAGTTGTAGCATTCACCCATTCAATTCATCAAACTCTTATCTTGTGAATCATCATAGATTGGCGTGAAGTACATCCTTACTAATCTCATGATTAAACAAAAAACAGACACTCATAGGTGATGGGGTCTCAATAATATAATATACAATTGTGAAATGGACATGCATGCCCTTATACATATAATGATACTAACAACTCATAGTTCACCTTTTATTAAACTAGTTATTTCAAACCATGCAATAATTAGATTAAATAAATTGAAAAATAACTAGACATGTAACACCCCGACCCAAGTTACCCAGAGCTAGTGCATTATTTTAACACATTAGCATGATTACAAGGAATCAATTCCTGAAATACCGATCAGTTTAGCAGTCTTGGAAAATAGATTACATACATGGACATTACATTACACTTTTTAACATACAACACAAAAAAATCCTTTGAGAATTACATTGCTCCCTTAGCTTAACCTTACATCTCAAACATAAAACACTTCTGGGGATCGTAGGAAAGTAAAACATAAGAAAGGGGTGAGATCAGATGCTCAGTAAGGGTAAATAATTTATCCAAAGCTATATACTTTTAAGGCAAGATATGTAATAAAAACAACAACCTTTTTAAACATAATATGGCAAAAATAAATCAAACATCGCCATATAAACAAGAACATGGATATTCTACTAGTCGAATAATCATATGTAATAAACAATTTCATAATGAGGTAATTCCTAATTCCAGACATCATTACCACATAGTCAAGGCCTTATGCCAAGACTAAAAATAAAAATTTTTCAAGGCCTTGTGCCAAGACACTAGTTTGTCTCATGAGACCTACCGATGCATCGAAAAGCTATAGCAGGCTCCACCCGTCACTTACTATGTCCACTGCATTCCTTATATGAAAAGTTGAAACATAACATAAACATTCATATTAAAACTAGCATAAAAAATATAAATACATTAATTATAAACCATGAATGTTATAATAATAGAACATACACATTCAAACATATCATAACTCACTCAATACAATATGGAAGATTGTATTATAATAAATCAACTTCAAACAAGTTTAAAATCCATTAAAGGATGTTGACAGAGATGAAAATGATCAGTGAAATTATTTGAGATAAATACTTTTTTTTCATGAAATTGTTTAAAATTCTCACAATTTATAATGGTAGTCATTTACAATGGATATTGTAATCTAATTTTCCCATACCACTTTGAAACTTTTTAAAATAATTATCATTTAAAAACATTTATTTCCATAAAAATATATCCTTAAAATAATTTTGAAAACATAGAAATCAATTATAAGGGTTTAGAAAGATAAATCATTAAAAAATTTAAAATGATGATCTAGTTAAATAGAACTTCCCATAAAACCATAAAAGATTCCTTTTGAAATCATTTTTATAAAATATGGTTATCTATGATAAGTATGTCCTAGAAAATACTTACACATGAACAATATCAGATAGTAATGAGATTGAATAAATAAACCTTACCTCGTATTAATCAATATATTCATATTAAAAATAGTCAATAAACACCAAAAGTCTCAAATTATATTTATTTGGATATTTATAATGCCAATTATTTTAATCATTCATTAATACGGTAATTACTATATCATCATTGTGTCATAAATAAATTTAATTATTTAATTTTTAAAATATATAAAAAAATAAAATAATTTAGAAAATATTTTTACCTTTCCAATGAATATTTATAGTCTAAATTATAACTTATATAACCCCATGTAAAAATTGATTTACTAAAAGATATTTGTTTAGGTCATATTTGCCTTTACATTAAGTTAATTAAAATAAAGTGTCATTATCATTCATCAGTGGCTCTATGGGGTCCCAAAATCGACCCAAGGATGAACATGGTCTTCCATGACTCATTCAATAATGTTAAGACAACTGTAAAGGTAATTTTGTATTATTATAATATTGTTTTTACCTTGAATTTCCCTATTTAAGTTTAACCGTGGTAATTAAAGTCAAAAGTTTCTATTCAAGAAAAATTATTTTAATCAATTTGAACAACATTTTTACTTACTAAGGTTAACTGTGTCTCTTGGATTTTTTAAATTCAACTCACAGAAGCGATAAAGTTAAGTTTTATGCAAATTTGCAAATGCTCCTAGGAGGTGGGTAAAAGATGATAAAAAGTTCAATAAACATTTTATATATCTAAACATATTATAAAATGACTCTAATAAATTATATTGAACTTATATAGGTATTATGTATCTATTTTTACCTAAAATATATTTAAATAAAATAAATAATTATTTAAATAAAAAGTCAGTTTTGACCAATAACTCAGTGTTTTTCACTATTCATCAAAAATTGAAAGTTTTCAGAAAAATACAAAAATTTTACCCTAAGATAATTTTGATATTATTAATTCAAAAATTAAGTCTATTTTAAAAGATTAAAAATATAGAAGTTGGATTTATTAATTTAAAATTAATTTCTTTTGTCAAAACCAAAAAAACGTGTTGTTAAGAAGTAATAACTAACAAAAGATTGATACTTGTTTATGTTCAATTTCAATGTGAAATTATTTCTAATGAATAAAATTGGATTAAATGGTAAAAATATAATCTATTTATACTTCCAACCCATTAAAATGTATAATTTAACACTAAAAATTATTTTGATTTAAAAAGTTGTTTTTAGTTAAAATATAGTATTTTTCACTATTCACCCAAATATGAAATTTATCAGAAAAACACCAAAAAAAATTTGAAACTAAATTCATATGTCCCGATTCTAAAGAAGAAGTTTATTTTGTCAAATTGAATATATAAATGTTTCAAATATTGGATTTAAAAAGGGTTCTCCATTAAAAGGTGGTAAAATTGCATTTTTCTTAATACTTCTTTTATCTGGAAAAAAATGATTTTTTTCCATTATGTACAAGAAACTCATAATATGGATTCTAAAATTATAAAGATTATATAAAGTTCAAAATTTAGTTAATACTATTCATAACCTCTTTTGAATGGCTAGTTTGGTAAGTCATGGTGTCCTTGAACTTAGTGTTGTGTATAGTGAAAGTTATAGAATTACATTGAAGAAATAACGTACAATGGAATCTTGGGGTGTTACATTCTTCCCTCCTTCAATAAATTTCATCCTCGCAACTTGAAATTATTTTTCAAAAATAAAAGGTTGAAAATAGAAAATTCCTTTGTGGGAAAACCCACATCAGAAATTGGGTTTATAAAATTGTGTTTTAATAAGAGGAAAAGGGAAATGAAAGGGTATCCACCAAATTATGATCTCGATTAGGAGAACATTGGTGGAAATTAGAGACACTCAATTAGAAAAAAAATGTAAATATTTATAGGGAGTGATTTAGGTCATCATTTATAAACAATTATAAAATTGAGGGCCTCAAATCCATCAATCTATGGTGATTTAAAATATCATTGGTTCAACAAAACATATGGTATTAGGATAACCCATTTTTTGTTTTAAGATCCCTTACCTAATGTTTCAGAATTAAATTCATCATAAAATAAGAGATGAAGAAAATATATACTTGACATGTAGAGTTCCATCCTTTAACTAATTTCTACCACAAACTCATCTTTCACTCAAAACGATAATAGAACTTAAAAAATTTCTTATTTATCCTATTCGTATAGGGTTCCAAAAAAATGAATTTATAATTCATCTATAAGACATTTTAAAAAAGAAAAACATTATTCAATCCATGACATCACTTGGGCCAGTGGTAGGTGATACACCCTTTTCTCCCTTCGGTTGCGGGTTCAAGTCTCACGACCTTGCTGGACATGATGGGTTGCTGCCTGACCTCCAGGTTGTCCTTTTTATGGCAATCCAAAAATAATCTCAATCTATACTTATCCAAAATAATTCTTTCCAAGCTCATAGTCCCAAATTTATAAGGAAGGTAAACACAATGAAGATCCTTTTTCCACGTAATAACATGTGAACACCTTCATCATGTATTCTTTTAAAACACCACAACATCCTGAATTACCATAAAACCTTATTGATTACATTATTCTCCCTTATTCCTTATAGAATACTGGATATACTCCTATCCAAAAATGTTGTAAACTCCAACAATAATGGAACATAAAAATCATTAATCAGTTTCAAGGTAGTTAAGAATATCCAATATAATTTATCCAAATCAATCATGTATTTTTCTAAAATCACTAGCACAGTATCAGAACCATATTATGGTTTATGTTTCTTTCAATCATATATTTTTCAAAAATTTAACCTGCTATTGAGTCACTTTTCTTGGTTTCACACAATCTCAAGTCCTAAATGAAATAGTACTTCATTAGAATACTATATACTCTATAATTCTTATAACATGTACAACATTAATACAATACTCAAATGACACAATACTTTAATAAAAATGTAAGAAATCTACTCATTCCTCTTCATCTTTGTTACTATCATAACTTTATTATTATCGAATAGCATCATTTGGGGTATACTCTGATGATTTGGACATTGATTCGCGTAGTGTCCCAACTCCTTGCAGATGAAGCATTGTACATTTAAAACTTTTTTCTTACCCTTGAAATCACGTACTTGGAGTCCTTTTTCTCCACACTTATAACAAACTCTCATTCCCTCCCAGAATTTACCAAGGTAATTCATTCCATAGTTATCACATATGGGAAAATCATTATTTTCCCTATCCCCTTTATCCATCTTTCTCTCTTCCATCCTTTTCTTCTCTTGCTTCCCTTCAAAGCCCTAGGACTCAAAGAATTCTTTACTTATCTTATTATCACATGATACTATTTCTCCATATGTTGAAAATAAATGGGAGACTATTTACCTTCTAAATGTTGGCTTAATACCGTGAAAGAGATGATCCTTCTTACTGTTTGGATCATACGTATTGCTAGAGTTCACGTTCCTTATACTGGGAACCATTTCTATAAAATGGAATACGCTAGTTCAGTTTATAAATTGCAATGAATAATCCCAAAACTATAAAATACCTAATGTAAATTGAACAGTTTAAGGATATAATCCATAAAAATCTTTTATTTGAGGAGGTATATACTCGTAAATACTTCATAATGATTTTTAAAGAAAATGATAATTATCCTAAGCATATCCCCCGGGAGTGTCGTAACCAAGAGTGCAGCAAGGCCCATTGTCAATAACTAGTTCTCATTTGAGTCTAGCTCAAATCTGTGTTTCTAGGATTTACCCCTAGGTACATCTATGCCAGAGCCACCTCTACCTACTTTTATCTAGATAGGGATGTATTTTCTTGAAAAACTCACAAAATCTCTACATTACCAAAATTCTATGAAGTTATTCTATAATAATCCTCAAAGCCTATCTTAGGGTAATGTGATCTAATCACAGTTTATCTAAATCAAGTTTCCAAGGTTATTTCTAAAATTCCTCTGATACCAACTGTAACACCCCGAACCTAGTTACCCAGAGCCGATGCATTATTTTAATACATTGGCATGATTACAAGGAATCAAGTCCCGAAAGACTGATCTATTTAGTAGTCTTGGAAAATAGATTACATACAAGGACATTACATTAGAATTTCTAACATACAACACAAAAAAATTGAGAATTCCATTGATCCCTTAGTTTAACCCTACATCTCAAACATAAAACACTTCTTGGGATCCAGGGAAAGTATGGTGAGCTCAGATGCTCAGTAAGGGTAAATAATTTAGTGGAAGCTATAAACTTTTAAGGTAAGATGTGTAATAAAAACAACATTATTTTTAAACATAATCTTGAATATAATATGGAAAAAATAAATCAAACATCACCATATAAACAAGCACATGGATATTCTACTTGTCAAATAATCACATGTAATTACTAATTTCATAATGTGGAAATGCCTAACGCCGGACATCATTACCACATAGTCAAGGCCTTGTTCCAAGACTACAAATAAAATATTTGTCAAGTCCTTGTACTAAGACACTATTTTTTTCTCATGAGACCTACCGATGCATCAAGGAGCTATAGCGGGCTCTACCTATCACTTACTAAGTCCACAACATTCCCCTTATGAAAAGTTGAAACATAACATAAACATTCGTATTAAAAATAGCATACGAAATGTCAATACATTAACTATAAATCTTGAATGGTATAAAAATTAAACATCCAAAGCCAAACATATCATAACTCATTCAATAAAATATGGAATATTTTATTATAATGAATCAACTTCAAACAAGTTTAAAATCCATTAAAGGATGTTGACATAGATGAAAATGATCAGTAAAATGCTTTGAAAAAAATACCCCTTTTCATTAAATCGATTAAAATTCTAAAAATTTATGAAGGTAGTCATTTAAAAGGTATTTTTGAATCAAAGTGTCTGATACCACTTTGAAACTTTTTAAAAGAATTATCATTTCAAAATATTCATTTCCATATAAATAAATCCTTGAAATCATTTTGAAAAAATGGAAATTAATTAAAAGGGTTTAGAAAGTTAAATCTTTAAAACATTTAAAATGATGATCTAGTTAAATAGACCTTCCCATAAAACCATAAAATATTCCTTTTGAAATCATTTTTATAAAATATTGGTATCTATGATAATTATGTCCCAGAAAATACTTACCCATGAACAATCTCAGATAATAATGAGATTGAGGAAATAACCCTTACCTCGTCGTAATCAATCGAGTCGTATAAACAATAGTCAATAACCACCAAATGAATCACAGAATATCATGAATATAAATAGATTCATGATAATATATATCAAATGGCAGTGAAAAATACGCCACATGCAATAAATAAGTGGTAAACAATGGAAATCTCACGAAATTAAAAGTGAGATAGGAAACAACTTACCTAGCACTTTCCTTTGGTCGACGGTAAGTTTAAACTCCTGTATAATGACCATTGTACATTATTAGATTATAACAGGACCACATTCATATTTATTATATCATACATGATTCATTTATGACTTTATACTAACCATTTAATAATGATTTTCATGTCAAATTAACATTTTAGGTAATAATCGCTTTCTTTATCGTATGTATTTTAACTTGTTATTCTTGACCGTATCTTTTAGGTCGTGATTTAAATACATAGTTTATATTATAATTGATTAATATATCATATATTTTTAGAATACAAATATTTATAATAGATAGACATATGAAATGGAAAACACCGTTTATGGAGATAGTAGGTCGTACGTACGCATAAACGTTGTTTCTGTTTTCATATCATATTGAACGGAAGTAAGTGAATAAGATATATGTAAGTACATAAATAAATATTTATATATATATCCAGTAGCATTATTATTTCATATATTACATACTTATTAGTAATATATATTTTTATAATCGTTGACGAATGGTGAACGTGGAAATGAATCTCATTGCGTCGTGGAGACGGTAATCCGTACGTACGCACGAGCGACAATATAATTTTCTTAAATGTGGGGAATTGGATGGTATATTAATTTTACATAGACATTATCATGTTATTTTTATTATTTATATACATATTACTCATCATTATATCCATCAAAATAATATAGTGTTAAATAATAAATTACACCATGATGTGGAGACGGTAAGCCGTACGTACGCACGCATGAGGACATTATCATTCATAAGATGGATAGAATAATGAATATAGTTATTTGATATTTATAACAACATCACAGTATATATAATATAATTTATTTATTATTTTATAATGGAAACAACAAAGAAAGAGTAAGTGGAAGAATAAGAGAACTTGAAAGAGGGTGGTGAAATCATTACCTCTTCTTCGGGTTCTTCCTTTTGATTTGATCAAAAGGGCTCCTTAAATCAGCTTTCCAGTTGAAGGAAGGCCTCTAAGATTAAGATAGGATAGTTGGGAGGATATTTGGGCAGGGTTTTTTTGAGCCAAATGGCTTTGGAGGTGTGAATTTGATAGAAGGGGAAGTGCCCTTTTATAAGAGCGGTGAGGGGCACCTTTGGAAAAAACATAAACTATTATTTTATAATAAATTAATTTTTAGTTTCTAATGGATCCAAAATGACGTATTTAAAGGATAAGGTGGGGATGGGTCAAAAATAAATCAACCAATATATTTTAGATAGGTTTAGGTCACCATAATAACCTTAACTTTTAGATTTAACTCTTCATTAAATAGTTTGACATTTACCGTGTCTCTTTGTATTTTTATATTACATGGTTAATAAACATACTATAAAATAAAAATAGAACACCAATTGGTTCATTTATGTCATATATTTTATTATATATGTATTTTTTCCTAACCTTATATTATTAGGACTATTATATCAATTAATAATATAAAATTTGTTTTAAAAACTATTTTATGTCAATTTTTAAACTATTTGGTATTTTTTAATCCATAATAGCATGATTACTTTGAAAAAATTGATCTAAACAGCCCTAAAATTTCATATTAACATAGAAAAATAGTGTAATTTATAAAAAGTCTAAAATTACATTTATTTAGATATTTATAATGTCAATTATTTTAATCATTCATTAATAGGGTAATTACTGCATCATCATTGTGTCATAAATAAATTTAATTATTTAATGTCTAAAAATTATAAAAAAATACCATAATGTATAAAATAGTTTTATCTTTCCAATTAATATTTATATTCTAAATTATGACTTATATTACCTCATGTAAAAATTGATTTACTAAAAGATATTTGTTTGTGTCATTTTTGTCTTTACATCAAGTTAATTAAAATAAAGTGTCATTATCATTCATAAGTGGCTCCATGGGGTCCCAAAATTTACTCAGGGATGCCCATGGTCATCCATGACTCATCAAATAATGTTAGGACAACTGTTAAGGTAATTTTTGTTATTATAATATGTGTTTTAGCTTGAATTACAGTATTTACCTTTAACCATGGTAAATTAAAGTCAAAATGTACTATTCAACAAAAATTATTTTCATCTGATTGGACAACCTTTTATTTAATGTGGTTAACCATGTCTCTTGTATTTTTTAAATTCAACTCACAGAAGTGGTAAAATTAAGTTTTATACAAATTTGCAAATGCTCATAGGAGGTGGGTAAAAGATGGTAAAAAGTTCAATAAAATATTTATATATCTAAAAATATAATAAAATGAATCCAGTTAATTATATTGAACCTATATAGGTATTTATTATATATTTTGACCTAAAATAAATTTAAATAAAATAAATAATTTTTTGAATAAAAAGTCGTTTTTAACCAATAACTCAGTGTTTTTCACTATTCATCAAAAATTGAAACTTTTTAGAAAAATACCAAAATTTCACCCTAAGCTAATTTTGAAATTATGAATTCAAAAATTAAGTATATTTTACCAAATTCAAAACATAGAAGTTGAATTTATTAATTTAAAATTAATTCCTGTTGTCAAAACCAAAACGCATGTTTTTAAGAAATAATAACTAACAAAAGATTGATACTTGTTTATGTTCAATTTCAAAGTGAAATTATTTCAAATGAATAAAATTGGATTAAATGTTAAAAATATAATCTATTTATACTTCCAATCCATTAAAATGAATAATTTAACACTAAATATTATTTTTATTAAAAAAGTTGTTTTTAGTTAAAATATAGTATTTTTCACTATTTACCCAAATATGAAAGTTATCAGAAAAACATTAAAAATTTATTGAAACTAAATTCATATGTCCTGATACTAAAGAAGAAGTTTATTTTTTTCAAATTTAATATATAAAAGTTTCAAATATTAGATCTAAAAAGGGTTCGCCATTAAAAGGTGGTAAGATTGCATTTTTTTAAAAAATACTTCTTTTGTCTGAAAAAAATGAATTTGTTTTTTCATTATGTATAAGAAACTCATAATATGAATTCTAAAATTATAAGGATTTTATAAATTTCAATATTTAGTTAATACTATTCATAACCTCTTTTGAACGGCTAGTTTTGTAAGTCATGGTGGGCTTGAACTCGGTGTTGCATGTAGTGCATGTTATAGAATTACTTTGAAGAAATAAAGTACTGTGAAATATTGGGTTGTTACAAGACATAAATTGGTTGATAAATGGCTCATGATTAGTCTAATATAAATTAAACTTTCATATTAAAATTAATTCATAAATTAAAATTATACTTGCATTAAAAATATTTCAAAGGGTGTTTTACTGAATTAAAAAATCACTCTAATTTTTAATTCAATAATTTACATCATTCAGTCTCATTAATTAATTTAATTTTAATGTAGAAACTTAAATTAATTAATTAACAAAATTTATCACCTAAACTAAATTAATTTATCCTGTAGTACTAATTTGTAATGCTCTGACCCCAGAAGCTCAAATTTTGTGCATTATTTTATTACAATGACATGATAACAAGGAAACCAAATCCTGAATGACTGGTTAGTTTAGAAATATTAGAAATAAATATTACAAACATTATACCCTTAATTCATTGAAAAATAGAAAATACAAACATGATACATAATAAGATGAAATAAACTACATCCTGGAATGCTTATTCAAAAATTTCTCCTTCATAACCTGGGGATGAGAAATCTAATAAAGGTGAGATCAAATGCTCTGTAAGCGTAACTAAAATGGAAGAAATAATGAATCAGTGAGAATAAATTAACAAGGAAATGTAAATAACTAATATCAAATTTCATTAAAATAACTAGATAATACATAACCAATATTGAAAGGTAATAAACTGAAACATATTCTATTTGATCAATAAATAGAGAATGAAATTCATATATATCTTTTATTATATGAAAACCTCATGGATAATAATAATGATAACTGAAATTTATATAAAGGAAATTATTATTTATTGGACATCATGTCTGAGGTACATGAGGACCTATACTATCAAGATCCATCCTCCAGACAGTTTAAAACTATAGGTACATACATTTTAAGTTGGACAACTTAATGGTCTCATGAGAACCAATCGATGCATTGAGGGGCTATATAAATTCCATAATACACCCATCATTGAATTTAAAAATAATTATTCATATCAAGTAATCTATTTAATTAGTAAAAAGTATTCCTTATCAAATATCTTTATTGAATAAAGAATAATAAATTATCAATATTTCTTCAAATAATCAAAGAACTGTCAAAGAAGACATAGTATGTAAGATGATATATGGTTTAAGTAATGATAATATTCATCCTAAGAAAATATGAATATTCAATGAATTTTAAAATTGAAAATAATTACAATAAAATTATTTTTTCAAGATAGGGTTAAACATTAAAAAATAAATTGGGATTGCAATTATAATAATTAAGAACATTCTTAAGGAGAATAATCTTCAAACATTCCAAAGTGACCCATACAATTTTGAAACATTTGAATCATAATAACCATGAATTAATAACATAAAATTAATCTTATAATATCAAGAAAATAATGGGACTCATTATATAATGTAACACCACAACCCCAGAAGCCCAGAGTTGGTGCATTATTACATATCATTGGCATGATCACAAAAGATCAAGTCTCGAAAGACCGATCAATTTAGTAGCCTTGGAAGTACTAGATACCTTCATAAAGATTACATTACATCATAAAATGGAAAGCTAAAAAAACATAGTTTCCATAGACAACACTAAGATCTCATATACTATCACTGCAGGTCAGTCATAATATACTTCTTCGCATCCTGGGAAAAATAAAACATAGAAAGGGGTGAGCTCAGATGCTCAGTAAGGATAACAACAAAGTGGAAGCTTTCAAAAATAAGCATAAACATTTAAGGAAATGTATAATACTAAAACAAAATCCTTTTAAACTTTAATTTCATCATAATATAGTAAGGATAAAATCAAATAATTCCATTTACTTATTCACATGGATATTCTATTAGTTGAATAATCACATGCAATATCAATAGCCACTTTCATAATGATGGAATGCATAATTCCAGACTTCATAACCTCATAGTCAAGGACTTGTGACAAGAATAAAAATAATATTTTGTCAAGTACATGGGCCAAGACACTAGTTTGTCTCATGAGACCTACCGATGTATCGAGGAACTATAGCGGGCTCCACCCGTAACATACTAAGTTCAATGCATTCCTCATATGAAAAGGTTTAAACATAATATAAACATTCATATTAAAACTAGCATATGAAATTTCAATAAATTATCCATAAACCATAAATGGTGTAAAAATAAGACACTCATAGTCAAACATATCACAAAACCTTCTATAAAATATGAAAGTTTTGTATCATAATAAATCAACTTCAAATAAGCTTAAAATTTGCAAAGGATTTTGACATAGATGAAATCAAAACCTTTTTTAGAGAAATATCTCTATTTATTTTGAAATAATTTAAGGAAATATTTATTTTGAAAATATTCTTATAATATTGGAAAGTAAGCTTCGACGATGTTATAATGGCGGAAAATAGCTGCACACGCCATATAAGTTAAAAAACATGTTTACCTTAATTTTGTCGAAAAGGTCATAAAGTACCTTGTTTGGAAAATGACGAAAAGATTACTTTCAAAACATATAAGGTCAAATAAGGTAATAAATGAATTTATCCCATTGTCTAGTAAATATTAAAAATGTTTTGAAAAACATTTTTAAGAAACATGGATGTGGATGATAAAGAGGTCCCAGTAGATAATTACGTATAAACAACCTCGGATAATAAAGAGATTATAAAATTAACCCATACCTTATACTTTTACTTGGTAAAGGGTTGGTTAAAATCATTTATAATGGTGAATTTTTTTTTATTAAATTATACAAGAATCATATACATTAATATGAAATCATACATGATCTTTTAACATTGCTTTTTTAATAATATCTTAGTATTACCATTATTTCGGGTGTTATTTGATTCGTTTTCCTTTATATGATTTGTTACATAAGTATTGTTTGTTATGGATAGGATGTATCTTATTCATATTCAGAATGATATTATGTCTTTAAAAATTGTTCTTAATTATCTAATTAAAATTAGTCTTGAATGGATATGATGGGGAATGAATCTCATCGCTTTCGTGGAGATGGTAATCCGTACGTACGCACGAGCCACACTATCAATATTTTGATAAGAAAATAATATATAATTGTTGTTATATCATATATACAGAATAATTATCATTTTATATTTGTTATTTACATCAATTATACATCAGTATTATACCTATTCAAATAATAATGTATTGAATAACAACAACACCTCGACATGGAGACGGTAAGCCATACGTATGCAAGTATGGTGACATGTCATTCAAAGATGGATAGAATAATGAATATGGTTTTAACATATTTATAATTACATAAAATTATATAGAAGATACTGGAGTTATTATTATAGAATTTAATCAACAAAGAAGGAGGAGGTGGAAGAAGAAAGGAACCTGAAAGAGGTGATAAAATATTTACCTCTTCTTTGGGTCCATCCTTTTGATTTGATCAAAAGGGCTCCTTAGGTTGTCTTTCTGACTAAAGTAAGGCCTATATGATGAAGGTAGTATAGTTGAGAGGGTATGTGGGTAGGTTTTGATGGAACCAAATGTCTTTGAAGGTGTTAATTAGAGAGAAGGGGAAGTGCCTTTTTATAAGAGGGGCGAGGGGCACCATAGGAAAAGAAAGATATATTATTTTATCGTAAAATCATTTTCTGTTTCTAAAGACTCAAAAATAAATTATTAAAAGGATAAGGTGGTTATGGGTAAAAAAACTCAACAAATAAGTTTTAGACAGGTTTCAGTCACTATATTAACCTTATCTATTATATTTAACTCTTAGTTAAATAGTTTGAAATTTACCAGGTCTCTTTGTATTTCTATATTATATGGTTAATAAACTTACTATATAATTCCCTAATAACCCCAAGTGGTTCATTAATGATAAACATATCATTATATAAGTCTTTTTGCCAAACCTTAGATTTTTAGTAATATAATATCAATTAATAATATAATATATCTTTTTAAAACTCTTTTATGTCAATTTTGACACTATTTGGTCTTTTGTTTTTTCTAAATTCAAAACAGCATTATTACTTTAAAAAAATCATCTAACCAACCATAACATGTCATATTAACCTTTAAAATTATTGGAATTAATAAAAAGTGTGAAATTACATTTATTTGGATATTTATAATATTTATTTTTTAATCTTTATTTTATATGTTAATTACATCCTCATTGTCTCATAAATAAATTAAACTATTTAATGTCTAAAAATTATAAATAAAATACCATTATGTAGGAAATCGTTTTATATTTATAATTAATATTTATAGTCAAATTTATCATATGTGTAACCCACTATTAAAAATAGTTTAGTTATTAAACTTTGAATTTAACACTTTTAACTCTTCTTAGAATTAAATAATAATAAATGTCCTAATCTAATCAAAGTGGACCTAAAGGATAATATTTTATTCCTAAGGTTGTTTGGAGTCAAATTACTCTTATCTAATAGAATTAGGACATGTTTTATGGTAATAATAATATCATTTTTACCCTTAATTACCCTATTTACTTTTAACCGTGGTAAATTAAAGTAAAAAAACTACTATTCACCAAAAATTATTTTCATCTTATTGAACCACATTTTACTTACTGATATCAATTGTGTCTCTCAGATTTTTGAAATTCAACTCACAAGAACAGTTTAATTAAGTTTTATGTAAATTTGCAAATGCTCTTAGGAGGTGGGTAAAAGACGGTAAAAAGTTTAATACAATTTTTATATATCTAAAATTATTATAAACTTACTCCAATCAATTACATTGAACTTATATAGGTATAATGTATCTATTTTGACCAAAAATAAATTTAAATAAAAATTCAATTTTAAACTATAACTCAGTGTTTTTCACTATTCATCAAAAATTGAAAGTTTTCAGAAAAATGCCAATAATTCATCCTAAGATAATTTCGATATTATGAATCCAAAAAATGAAGTCCATTTTGAAAGATAAAATTTATAAAATTTCAAAAGGTGGGTATTACTATTCATAATGGCTAGTTCGATTATTTGTGTTGTGTTAGAAATCGAAGTTGCGTACAACACACGCTATTGTATTATTCAAAGAGAAGCATACAGTGGAAGCTTGGGGTGTTACATTATCCCCTCAATTAAAGAATTTATTCCTCAAAATTTCTAGAATATTACTGCATAAAAAGACCTGGTTGGTTCTTCATCATAAGTTCCACAGGTTCCCACATTGCCTCTTCCATATTATGGTTTCTCCATAGAACTTCTACCAGATGAGTCATCCGGTTTCTTAGCACTTGTTCCCTTGTATCAAGAATCTTGACAGGATCTTCGCAATAAGACTGATCGATTTCTAGTTATAATTCCTCATAGATGAGTACATGTGTTGGGTCAGGCATATATTTTCTCAATAGTGATACATAGGATACATCATGAACTTTGGAGGGACTTGGCGGCATTGCCATACGGTAAGTTACAACCCCAATTTGTTCTAGAATTTCGAAAGGTCCGATGTACCTGGGACATAATTTTCCCTTCTTACTGAAATGTATAACACCCTTCCATGGATATACCTTCTAGAAAACATGATCTCCTACCTGAAATTCCAAATCCTTCTTTCAGTTATCGGCATAGCTCTTCTGCCTACTTTGAGCTGCTTTGATGTGGTTTTGATTACCTACACCTTTTCCATCATTTCCTCCAAAAAATTTAGGCCTACGGGTTTTCTTTCACCAACATCATCCCAATAGGTTGGTGTGTGACATCCCTTTCTATATAACGCTTCATATGGTGCCATCTGAATACTTGAATGGAAGCTATTATTATAGGAAAATTCTACCATAGGTAAATATTGATCCCACATACCTTGAAAGTCAATTGAGCATGATCTCAACATGTCTTTTAAGGTTTTAATAGTCCGTTCTGATTGTCCATCAGTTTGGGGGTGGTAGGCAGTGCTCAAATGAAGTTTAGTATACATGGCTTTCTGAAGACTTTTCCTGAATCTTGATGTAAAACGGGGATCCTGATCAGAAACAATCGATAGTGGTACTCCATAAAGTCTTACAACTTCATTAATATATAGTATTGCTAAACGTTCAAGTGTTAAATCTTCTCTTATAGAAAGAAAATGTGCTGACTTGGTAAAACGATCAACAATGACCCATATTTCATTGTTCCTTCTAGGAGTCATTGTTAGTCCCATGACAATGTCCATGGTAATATTATCCCATTTCCACTCAGGTATGGGAAGAGGTTGTAAGGCTCTTCTAAGCTATTTCCTTACAACTTTCAATTATTAACAAACCATACATTTCGACACAAAATCAGAAATCTACATCTTCATGTTGTCCCACCAAAAATGTTCCTTCAAATATCAATACATTTTGGTGCTCCTAGGGTGTATAGAGAAACTGGAGCTCTGAGCATCATCCAACAATTCTCTTTTTAGATCAGGTATGTTAAGAACACAAAGTCTCTTCCCAGATTTCAAAATTCAATCTTCATATACGAAGTCACTCAATCTCCCATAAATCATAGATTTAATCTTCTTTTAAAACCCCTCATCACCAACCTGAGAACTTTTTATCCTTTCTAGTAAAGATGGTTTGGCATCCATCTAAAAAACCATTGATGTTTCACGTTCCATGGTTATTCCCATATCCATATTTACAAGATCCATGAAAATAGGATCCCTTTTAACTCACATCTTGTTTAAAACTCCATGATATTTTCTACACAAAGCATCTTCCACCTTATTTGCCTTCCCCAGGTGGTAGTGTATCATGCAATCATAATCCTTGAGTAGTTCAATCCATCTCTTCTGCCTCATGTTGAGTTCTTTCTGTGACAAAGTATACTTCAAAATCTTGTGATCGGTATATATCTCACTTTTTTCACCATAGAGATAATGTCTCCATATCTTTAAATAAAAGATTACAACTACTAACTCTAGATCATGAGTAGGATAGTTTTTCTCATGATTTTTTAGTTGTTGCAATGTGTAGGCAATAACCCTATCATTTTGCACAAGGACACAACCAAGTCCTTTATTTGATGCATCACTATAAATAAAAAACCCATCATTCCAAGATGGTAGAGTCAATATAGGATCATTGACTAATATTCTCTTCAATTTTTCAAAACATTATTCACAATCTTTTTTTCCGAACAAATTTAACAACTTTTCATGTGATATTTGTTAATGGGTTTTCCAACCGAGCAAAATTCTGGATGAAACATCGATAATAACCAACTAAACCAATAAAACTATCTACCTCAGTTATACTCATTGGTACTCACCATTCTTGAATTTCCTTGGTATTAGAAGGATACACAGAGATTCCATCCTTAGAGATAATTTGGCCAAGAAAATAAATCTCATAAAGCCAGAATTCACATTTTTTAAACTTCGCATATAATTCGTGTCTTCTAAGAGTCTTCAAGATAATGCGCAAGTGATTTTCATGATCTTCATATATTTTAAAGTATACAAAGATATCATAAATAAATACCACTAAAAAGTCATCAAGATATTCCTTAAAAACTCTCTTCATTAGATCCATGAATACAGAGGGTTCATTAGTCAATCCAAAATGCATTACTGTAAGTGCGCAATTCTTATACCTGGTTTGAAATGTTTTTTTCGGAATATCATCCTTCTTCACACACAACTGATGATATCCAAATTGAAGGTCAATCTTTGAAAATTATTGAGCTCCATGAAGTTGGTCAAATAAATCACCAATGTGAGGTAGGGGATACTTGTTCTTTATTATTATAGCATTGATCTCCCTGTAGTTGATGCACAAACTCATAGATCCATCTTTCTTCTTAACCAAAAGGACAGGGTCTCCCCATGGAGAAAAACTGGGTGAATAAATTCCTTATTACTCAATTCCTCTAGTTTTTTCTTTAGTTACACTAATTCCACAGTGTCCATTCTATAAGGGGTCTTCGATATGGGCCTTGATCTAAGAATTAAATCAATGGAAAACTCAATTTTTTGTTCTTGAGGATGTCCAGGTAAATATTCTGGAAACACATCAATATATTCTATCAAAATAGGTGCATCCTCTATTTGAACATTCCTTTCCTCACCCACAGTTATTTCATTGTCTTCCTCCCCAATAATTGAATTTATTTGAGCTACTATGGGTGGATATAGATAAGAATTAGATGGTGATGTTTCTTCTCTAAAGATAAGTTGTTCTTTATCATCATCATCAGAAATAGTAACCTCCTTCTTCTTATAATAAATTTTTTCATCATGGTCTGAAATCCAATCCATACTGAGGATTATATCAAATTCAATCATGGTTATGACGATGATATTAGCAGATAAACAACATTTATATGCGCTAATGGGAACCAATTCACAAAACATTGTTGCAATGATACTTCCCTTAGGAGTTTTGACTAAAAACTCCCTTGTTAAATCAATTTTGAACTATCTAATTTTTTTAGAATACTGGGAAGATATGAAATAATGTGATGATCCAAAATAAAATAAAGCATTTTCTAAACATGAGGAAACCATTAAATTACCTACCAATATGTCTTTCAGAGCTTCAACCTCAACAGTAGTGATACCATAATCTTGGCCTTGATCCTTTGGCCTTTTCTTAGGTAAGTTCCCCTGATGATTAAGAAATTCATTCTCATAATTCCCCCTTTCTCTACAATTTTAGCATTCAACATCGACAGCCTCTTTCTTCCCCTCGCAATCACGAGCATGGTAGCCTTTTTGACCACACTTGTAACAGACTCTGATTCCCTTCAGGCAAGTACCAGGGTGTTTCATCCCATAGTTTTTGTAGGATGGATATTTAACTTTTCACTTCTTTCCCTTATCTCTATTTCCAGAGTGTTCAGCAGATCTCTTCTTCTCTTTCATTGCTTTAAAGTCGTAAGACTTAGAGAATTATTTTTTTCTTGATATCACATGAGACAATATCTTTATATTATGAGAAGGATTGTGAGACTAATACTCGGTGAAGAAATGGTTTCAACCCATCAAAGAAACAATCAATATTACTTATTGGTTTACGTATATAATCTACAACATGCCCCGCTAAACTTATAAAGTTAGCTTCATACTTTGTGACATTTTCATTCTTCATTTTCCTCAAACTCAGAAATTGTCTTTCCATATCCAGTCAATGGTCATGAGGAAAGTATTTTTCTAATAAAATTTCATTAAACTTACTCCATTCCAAATTTGATACTTCATCATCTTACTTTATTTTTTGAATCAATGACCACCATTGATCAGCATCTCCAGTGAGGTGGTAAACTGCCATGAAAACTCTTTCCCATTCACTACTCCCCAAGGCTTGGAATATTTTCTCTAAGAAATTTATCCATTGCTCAGCCACTAATGTATTTTTACTCCCATTAAATGTTGGTGGTTTTTTTTTCATGAAGTGATCTAACATTGATCCTCCATGTTGTGGATCGAGTTTCTCCATATGGGTAAGGTTATTATTCATAAACTGAGTGACTTGTCCCAGTATGGTGATTAGCTGATCAGCACCAGTTGCATCACCAGATCCACTATAATTATCTTCAGTAGGAGTTAAATCCCTACATGGAGTGCGTTCATTTATATGGTTTCCATTCCTTCCACTGGGATCTATTTCTAAACAATGGAAAAAACTAGATTAGTTTATGAATCGCAATATATAATTCCTAACTTGTAAAACACATGACATAAATTGAACAGTTTATGGATATAATCCATAATCATAAAAGTGTTTTCTTTGAGGATGTATATACTCATAAACCCTTCATAATGGTTTGTAAGGAAAATGAGAATTATCCTAAGCATATCCCCCAGGAGTGTCGTAATCAAGAGTGCATTAAGTCCCTTTGTCGTGCTCTAGTTCCTGTTCGAGTCTAGCTCAAAGCAGTGTTTTTCGGGTTTTACCCCTAAGTACATCGGTGCTAGAGCCGCCTCTACCTGCTCGTATCTAGACAGGGATGTATTTCTTGGAAAACTCACAAAATCTCTACAATACCAAAATTCTAGGAATTTCTTTTATATTAATTCTTAAAGTCTATTTTAGGGTTATGTGCTCTAATCAGAGTTTATCTAAATCTAGTTTCCAAGGTTTTTACTAAACTTCCCATGATACAAACTATAACGCCCTTACCCCAGAAGCTCAGAGTCGGTGCATTATTACATATCATTCGCATGATCACAAAAGAACAAGTCTCGAAAGACCGATTATTTTAGTAGCCTTGGAAGTACTAGATACATTCATAAGGTTTACATTACATCATAAAATGGAAAACTACAACAACATTATTTCCATAGACAACACTAAGATCCCATAGACTATCCTTGCATGTTAGTCATAATATACTTCTTTGCATCTTGGTAAAAAACAAAAAATAGAAAGGGGTGAGCTCAGATGCTCAGTAAGGATAACAATAAAATGAAAACTTTCATAAATAATCATAATCATTTAAGGAAATATATAAGACTAAAACAAAATCCTTTTAAACTTTAATTTTAGAATAATATGGAAAATATAAAATCAAATAATTCAATTTACTTATTCACATGGATATTCTAATAGTCAAATAATCAATTGTAATATCAATAGCCACTTTCATAATGATGGAATGTATAATTCCAGACTTCATAACCACATAGTCAAGGCCTTATTCCATGGCTACAAATAATATGTTGTCAAGTACTTGTGCCAAAACACTAGTTTGTCTCATGATACCTATCGATGCATCGAGAAGCTATAGCGGGCTCCACCCGTCACATACTAAGTCCAATGCATTCCTCGTATGAAAAGGTTTAAACATAACATAAACATTCATATTAAAACTAGCATACAAAATGTCAATAATTTATCCATAAACCATGAATGGTGTAAAAATAATACATCAATAGTCAAACATATCACAAAACCTCCAATACAATATGGAAGTTTTGTATCATAATAAATCAACTTCAAATAACCTTAAAATCTATCAAAGGATGTTGACATAGATGAAATCAAAATCTTTTTTAGATAAATATCTCTTTATATTTTGAAATCATTTAAGGAAACATTTATTTTGAATTTATTCTTATAATATTGTAAGGGAATCTTCGATGATGTTATAACGGTGGAAAATAGTTGCACATGTCGTATAAGTTAAAAAAACATTCTTACCTTAATTTTGTCGAAAAGGTAATAAAGTACCCTATTTGGAATATGACGGAAAGATTCCTTTCAAAACATATAAGTTCAAATAAGGGTATAAATGACTTTACCCCATTTCCTAGTAAATAGTAAAAAAAATTGAATTACACTTTTATGAAACATGGATGTGGATGATAAAGAGGTCCCAATAGATAATTACGTATAAACAACCTCAGATAATAAAGAGATTGTGAAATTAACCCTTACCTTGTACTTTTTCGTGGTCAAGGGTAGGTTAACCTCTTGTATAATGGTGAAATAATTTTTATTAAATTATAAATGAATTATATAAATTAATATTATATCATATATGATCTTTTAAAATTTCTTTGTTAATAATATCTTAGTATTATCGTCGTTTCAGGTGTTAAATGATTCATTTTACTTTATATGCTTTGTTATGTACGTAATGTTTGTTATGTATAGGATGTATCTTATTCATATTCAGAATGATGTTAAGTTTTTAAATATTATTTTTAATTATCTAATGAAAATTAGTCTTGAATGGATACAATGGGGAATGAATCTCATCGTGTTCGTGGAGACGGTAATCCGTAATTACGCACGAGCGACAATATCATTCTTTTGATATAAAAATAATATATAATTTGATGGTATATCTTATATAGAGTATAATTATAATGTTATATTTATTATTTACATCAATTATACCTCATTATTATACCCATCCAAATAATAATGTATTGAATAACAACTACACCTTGACGTGGAGACGGTAAGCCGTACGTTTGCATGTATGGTGACATGTCATTCAAAAGATGGATAGAATAATGAATATGGTTATACCATATTTATAATAACATCTTAGTATATATAGAAAATTAGAGTTATTATTTTATAATAGAAACAACAAAGAAATATAAAGTTTAAGAAGAAAGGAACTTGAAAGTGGTGATGAAATATTTACCTCTTCTTCAGGTTCTTCCTTTTTATTTGATCAAAAGGGATCCTTATGTTGGCTTTATGACTAAAGTAATGCCTCTAGTATTAAGGGAGTACAGTTTAGAGGGTATTTGGGTTGGGGTTGGCCGAGCCAAATGGATTTGAAGGTGTTAATTAGAGATAAGGGGAAGTTCCCTTTTATAAGAGGGGTGAGAGACACCTTGGGAAAAGCTAGAAATATTCTTTTATAATAAAATACTTTTCGGTTTCTAAAGCATCCAAAATGAATTATTTAATGGATAATGTGGGGATGGGTCTAAAACCACTCAAAAAATAGTTTTTAGACAGGTTTGGGTCAATATATTAACCTTATCTTTTATATTTTACTCTTAGTTAAATAGTTTGACATTTACCATGTCTTTTTGTATTTTTATATTATATGGTTAATAAACTCACTATATACTTCCATACAAACCCCAAGGGGTTCATTAATGATACAACTATCATTATATAATTCTTTTTTTCAAACATTATATTTTTAGGAATAGAATATCAATTAATAATATAAAATTAGTTTTAAAAACTCTTTTATGTCAATTTTGACACTATATTGTATTTTGTTGTTTCTAAATTTATAACAACGTTATTACTTGAAAAAAAATTCATAAAACTAACAATAACAGGTAATATTAACCTATAAAATTATTGTAATTCATAATAAGTCTTAAAGTATTTTTATTTTTATATTTATAATATCAATTATTTTAATCTTTCATTAATACGGTAATTACTGCATCATCATTGTGTCATAAATAAATTAACTTATTTAATGTCTAAAAATTATAAATAAAATACCATTATGTAGGAAACATTTTTTAAATTTCTAATGAATATTTATAGTCGAATTTATCTTATGTGTAACCCTATATTTAAAATGTTTTAGTTATTAAACTTTGAATTTAACACTTTTAACTCTTCTTTGAATTAAATAATAATAAATGTCCTAATCTAATCAAAGTGGACCTAAAGGATCATATTTTATTCCTAAGGTTGTTTTTGGTCGAATTAAACTTATCTAATAGAATTAGGATATGTTTTAGTGTAATAATAATATCATTTTTAACCTTAATTACCCTATTTACTTTTATCTGTGGTAAATAAACGTAAAAAGTTATTATTCACCAAAAATTATTTTCATATTATTGAACCACATTTTTCTTACTAATATCAACATTTCTTCTCAGATTTTTTGATATTCAACTCATAGAAGTGATTAAATTAAGTTTTATGTAAATTTTCAAATGCTCCTAGGAGGTGGGAAAAGTCGGTAAAAAGTTCAATAAAATATTTATATATCTAAAATTATTATAAACTAACTCCAATGAATTACATTGAACTTATATATTTATTAAGTATCTATTTTGAACTAAAATAAATTTAAATAAAATAAAAAATTATTTAAATAAAAATTTGGTTTTAAACTATAACTGAGTGTTTTTCACTATTCATAAAAAAATTGACAGTTTTCAGAAAAATACCAAAAATTCACCCTAATCTAATTTCTATATTCTGAATCCAAAAATGAAGTCCATTTTTAATGATAAATTTTATAAAATTTCAAAAATTGGGTATTACTATTCATAACGGCTAGTTTGATTGGTTGTGGTGTGTTAGAACTCAAAGTTGCGTACAACACACGCTATTTTATTATTCAAAGAGAAGAGTATCGTGGAAGCTTGGGGTGTTACATATAACATGAAAAAGGGAATAATTTACACTATATAAAAGTTAATTGGTGCATAATAACAAATAAGTCTCAATGGAATGTAAGTTGAGACGAAATCTCTTACCTTAACCTTACTTTTTTTATTTGTGGTATTTATCCTCATGTATAGTGGTTTAAAATATGTCACAAACTTATACCATAACCGTAATTATTTTTATAATATCATATATTAACTTCATATAATATTTTATTACCTTTTTCTTAACACTCTTTCTTTATTTTAACTATTTCTGGTGTTAATTGACTATTTTTTTCAAGTATGTTTTGACTTGTTACTTGTTATTCCTATTACTTAGTCATGATTTTATAATCTAAATAATTTTTAACATGAATTTATTATCTTATATATTTAGTAAATATTTATTTATAATAGTTTATAATATTTGTAGATAAGAAATGAAGTGCACCATTTGTGGAGATAATTTGTTGTACGTAGGCAAGAACGCTACTTCCAATTCATTTTCATATTAAAAAGAATGAAAATAAAACGATAAATATGTATATAATATTTCTATTATCACATATAGGTAATATATGTTTCATAGGTTCATTAAATTTATCCTTGATGTGTTCCATGTATAGTGTGAATGAATCACATCACTTTGAGGAGGCGGTTGTCCACGCATCCACAAATAATGTTATTATATTTACACAAAATGGAATGCATAAATTTATTTTTTATAAAATAAATATATTTGTATAATGAAATTTTAAATATCATATAAATAATATATAAATATAGTTTCCATCATAATTACCACCAATAGAGGTGTTAAAGGAAGAACGAATAATCATCATTTCATGAGGCGCCAGTTCGCCATTCACATAAACCGTATGTTCGTTACCCATTAGATGGAAGTGTGTGTGATTATAAGTTTAAAACTTATAATAAAAACATAAAATTATAGTTATTATACTTTTTTTTATATAATCATCAATAAGAAGATTTTAGGGTTTTATAATGGAAATAAAACTAAGGAGCTTAAGGAAAGTTGTTACATCTTAATCGGGTAACTCCTTTTGGTTTGAACTAAAAGGATTCATTGGACTACTTCCTACACAATGGAGTTATTATAGTATAATGGTAATTATATTTAGGATATATTTGAGAAAATATTTTGTTATTCAATGTGGTGTGATAGGTGTGAGGGGGTGGGATGAGAGGAGGCCCTTCTATAGTGGAAGAAGAGTGGCACTCTTGTAATATTTTGACAAAGGAATTCTATACACGTTTTTCACATTGTAAGTGTCTCCCATAATTTTCAAATTTTGATAGAAGTTTTTATATGGTGGAAATATTTCCATTCAATGGTTCTTGTACAATTTTCTAGGTCATTTGGGTCGTTAAGACTACAGTTTCATCCCTTATTGAGATCAATTTTACCTTAATCGTTTTAATTAATTTTAGTTACATTCACTAATATTTTTTATCAACAACTAATTGGATCCTATTATAAATTATAAATTATTTTTTTTCAAGATATTTAATCTTTTTTTTCAAATTATATTCACATAATTCGACGAAATTAATTTAAATTTAATCCCATAGACGGGACGACAATGTGGGTTTTTAAAGTAAAAACATCCAAAAGTTTTCTATGTTTTAAAGTCAATTTAAAAGTGAAATTGATTAAAATGACTTAAATTTCATTAATTAGTAAAATTTTGATCTAATTAAACTTTATAACCAATATATAATATAATTTACCCTTACAAATAAAACAAATGAAAATGCGGTTTTTAACTAAAATTCTGTATTTTCACTATTAATTAAAAAATGAAACTTCACAAAAAATACCAAAAAATAACTCTAACCTAAATTTTATGTTTATATTAAAAATATGAAATTTATTTGGACCTATTTAAATTATAAAATGGTCAAAATTTAATTTTAAATAGGTTCTCGATTAAAAGGCGGTAAGAATGCCTTAATGAAAATATATTATTTTATACATAAAAATGGGTTTGTTTTTATCATAAGCCTATAAAATATATTGGATTCATATTAAAAAATTTTGATTGAAAATAATATATATATACAGATACATCACATTAATGTCACTCCCTAATTAAAATTAATTTAATTTATTAAGGTAAAATAACTTTCTGAGAAAATAATAATAATATTTTTCTTTATATTCAATCGATTTTCATATTCATTTCTAATTAATCTGTATCTAATGAATTAATTTTATATTTATTTAATCCATATATTTTTATAAGTTAGTTTACCCATTTCATAGCTTCTAATTTAACGGCGATGATATATCTAATTATATTAAATAATAATATTTTAATAATAAATTTTTTTTTATATAACTCGGTCTTGAAGTGAACATAAAGTACAGAAAAAATTTTCTCTTATGTGTAACATAAGATAACTCGGTGTTACATAAATTGAAATATATATAATATATCGAATCTATTTAAAATGATAAATAAACTATAAAATATTCGGATAATATATTCCCCCATGCACTTGGTGTTGCGTGTGATACATGCTAACAAACACAATGTTCTTAATTTAGAATTTCAGGGTGTTACAAAATTTTAAACTAAAAATTAATATTTCATTAATTTAATTTAAAACCAAAATTGTATTAATTATGTCACAACCCATCCCCTGAGGCCCATGTCGTTACTACCCCAAGCCCGACTTCCATAGACCAGGGGTTGGCGACTAGCACCAGAAAGACATATCCCTAAAACGGGAAGGAATTGACTTTAAAACTGTAAAAACACACAGTCTAAGAACACAACAAGATGAAATCCCGAAGTAAAACTGCAGAAGTGAAAGTGTGTATTGAAATTAAAGGGGTAGGAATAAAATCCCAAATGAAAGATACAACTACAACAAAAAACAATAAATAGCTCCTGAGATCGTCCACCAAGGATCCTACCTGAAGGGTAGCTACAACTCATCTCTAGAGCTCTCTATGTCAAACAGTCACCTCCAGGTACCGCCTTGTCCTAGATCCTATACTCTCATCTGAGCTGCTCATCATCTGCACAAGACATAATAAGGTGCGGGCGTAGCCCGTGCAGGGGTGAATATAAAAATACCCAGTAGGGACCCCAAGACCCCCGAAGGTCTCTTAGAATTCCACAAAGGAAAATCACAAAGCATGATCTGAATCAAAAATCAAAAAGAAAATACTCAACTCAATTTAGGTATAACATAAGTACAGCAGTACATAGGATTAGTCGTAAAGCTAGATCATCTTATTCTATAAAGGGTTCTGTTGTTGATCCACACAAGATCTCTAGGTGTTGATCCACACAGGATCGCTAGGTGCTGATCCACACAGGATCGCTAGGTACTGATACACACAGGATCGCTCGGTGCTGATCCACAGAGGATCCCTAGGTGCTGATCCACATAGGATCTCCAGCTACTGATCCACACAGGATCTATAGGTGATGATCCACACAGGATCACTATTCATTATTCACGTCTCAGCAAGCCACTGGATTTCCGTACATAGAACGCTTGATTCTAGGAGGATCTGCTCCTCAATCCATCAGTCATACTTCAACTAGCACGAAGTCCCATGAAAAATTAATCCAATGATACATAATTTCATAAGGTTTCCAATTCAATAGATTGTGCGTTAATAGAACTCCCGGTATGAGAGTTATACGCATTTTAGTGCCGAAGGCCCGGTTGGATTCTTGTACGATCCAACCCGGCCATACTCCAAATTTCTAAAAAACTCAGGTGGACTATCTCAAAAGGACTGTCTCATCCCAAGGATTCGGAGTCCATAGATGGTTCATCAAACAGAGGTCTGTTTTGTAGGATACGGCCTTTTAAGCGATGCTCTTCCATAAAGGGTTCGGGTCCGACCTGGGTCCGACACATCCCGGCCAGAACAGGCTAGGCCGCGGACCGGCCCAACCCGAACGAGTTGGGCCATGGACCGACCTGGCCCAAAGTGACTGGGTCGTGGCTGACCCGTCCCGCTAGGTCGCGGACCGACCCGACCCGAACCGGCTGGGCGGGGCCGCAGCGGGCTCGGCACGCTGGGCAACAGATCGGCCTAGCCCGCCAGCTAAGCGTGACTCATGTGAGGGGTCACATGGCCCCTCCTTCCCAAACAACATAAATAGTTGTTCATATCTTCAACAGGTGGTTCCACATGTCTCTTCCTCACTGTCTACGGGGCCCACCGGGCGTGGTCCATTCGCCTTCCGTCACAACTTCGATGTCGTGGCCTTCTCATCGTGACATGCGCCAGCACGCCACTTTCCACCAACGTGGCCAAATGAGGGCTGGATACCCCTTCTGACCACCATGGAACGCAACGACGCACCACCTGTATAAAATCCTTCCTTTTTATCACATAAACATTCATTACATTATACAAAACCGAGGATCTTTAAGGTTTAGTGTCTTGGAAACCAGGAACACAAAAAATGAAAACAGAAAACATTCTTCTTAAACACTTGAAAGGCTTCTCCTTATGTCTATCTTAGGTTCATTACTGCATATCATAACCTGGGGACATATATCAAAAGAAAGGGTGAGCAGAAGGCCCGGTAATGGAAACAAGGGAAACATTTAACATGTGAACTTGAGATACATCAATAAAGTCATGAAAAGAACTTTAATGCATGAGAAAGAAATCATGAGGCATATCATAATAAAAAATAACGTTTTTCATAACTTGAAGATGTGGCTACAACATTTTACAAAGAAAATTATTTCCATTTCACCAAGGTCCATCCCCAAGGTGTCAATATAATTTACCAAGGTTATTCACCAAGGTATCAGTCTAAATGGTCATCTCTAGAGATTAAGTCTTTACCCAATGCATTAGAGCGCTATCAGGGTGCACCCCTAAATTTGTCTTTATCATCATGTGATCCATATATATCATCATCAATCATTTCATAAACAACCCATATAGCATAAAAGAAATGGGTTTCATTTCATAATCATAACGTTTTAAAAACTATTTAAAGACATGATCTTTATGTCACTTTAAACCCACGGAAAAGGAAAGTGGGTCTCATGTATGTAAATTCCATCATTTAAAATAGAAAATTTTCGTTTATATGTGAATACCCATTTAGAAGAAAGATTTTGAGTATTAACTTAATAAAATAAATGAATTTGAGGGTAAGATAGAGACATTTTGAGACGGAAATTCTACAGCATAACGGCTATGTTTTGGTGTTTTAGAAAACATTAAAAAGAGAGGGGAAATGGGTCACCCACTCATAAATGATCCATAAAACAGCAGGGGGACAGAATATACGGGATTTAAGAACATGGTATTTAATTTTTAAAGATATACCATATGAAATTAAGAACATGAGAGAAAAAAAATAATATTTCTCTTATGAAAATTCGGCAGCCTAACGGCGTCACTTAAACTTCAACAAAAATGAATTGATGAGATCAAATAGGGTCTCTCATCATATGAAAATAAAAGTTCAGTATGATAGATATAGAGATCATACCCCCACATAATAAAAAGGAACTTGAAATACTTGACACAAAAGTAGAACTTTGAAAAATGAGAAAGGTGAAATAATCCCTTAAAAATTTAGCAGCCTAACGGCGCCACTTAAACTTCAACAAAAATGAATAAACGAGATCAAATAGGGTATCTCATAATATGAACATAAAATTCCAGTATGATAGATATATAGATCATACCCCAACATGATAAAAAGGAACTTGAAAGCCTTGACATGAAAGTAGAACTTTGAAAAATGAGAAAGGTGAAAGAATCCCTTAAAAATTCGGCAGCCTAACGGCGTCACTTAAACATTCTTAAAATGAGTTGATGAGAGAAAGAGGGGGTATATCATCATATGAACATGAAAAGGGCAGTAAGATGAATATAAAACAACATCCTCCAACATAATAACATGGATCATAAAAGAAATGACATAAAAGAGATTACTTGAAAAGAAAGAGAGAGGTCGGATCCCTTACCTTAAAAGGTAACTCTTAAAACTCAAAGGTTGGGACCTTGAGGTCTTGGGGGCACCTTGAGAGGACTCCTTGGTAGGTAATGAGACCAGATCTTCGTTGGGGGAGAGTTGGGAGTGAAAACTAAAAGAGTAAAGGGTGGGTGTTTATAGGGAATATGAGGGGACAAGGCATTAATGGCCAAGGGACACCTCACAAGTGGTTTTCTCAAAACCATGGGCTCTCCCATGGTATTTACCATGGAGTTAGGTCACATGGGGACCCCATACAATATTTGTCACCTTTGGTCATCCAAACATTAAAATATCTCGTGAAATCATCATGACACAGTTATGATGTCATTAAACATACCGAAACCCTAAAACTGTATTTTTACTATTCACTGAAAATTCAACTTTCTCAGAAAAATCCCCAAAAATTACCTTAACATAATATCGATGGTCTGAGTTCAAAAATGAAATCCATTTTATAAAAATAATTTTCTAAATATTTTAAATATATTTTTTAATTAAAAAACACTATTCACCCAAAAAAACTAATACTTGACTAATAATTTCTGAAACAGTTATTTAACTATTTTATTAAATCACATTACTTAATCAAGGTGACCAGATTATATTAATACTTTCTTTTAGTGAGATTACTAATCCATTTGGTCACATTTCTAATCCTAAGCATAAAATCACTATTCATAATTTACTATTCATCAAAAATCAAGTTGATCTTATTAGACTCTAAATTTCGTACTGAACATAATTTTAGAAGACCATTTTTTGAAAATCATTACACATTTTTAATTATTTAAGGTTCACATAAGCATTTTTAAAATATCCTTTCTCTAAAATTCATCAAAAATTTTCATACTATATTTATCCGGTCATTTAAAAATTCATAAACTTCATCATAAGAAGAAATTGAAATTTTTATTTAAACCAAGGGATTACACAAGGCAGTTATGGTCTCCTTACATAGCCCCTTATCACACCAGCATAGGACCTAAGTGTAAGGTGTGTTAAGGTGAGAGAATCTGAGGGAGGCTCGGCCAACATCGCACGAGTAGTAATTTCTATCAGTTTGAACTTCTCGCGAAGGTGATTCCGTTCTAGCTTCACACGATGAAGTTTAGCTTGGGTTTGGTCCAGAGCAAAGCCCTATGGTGCTACCTCCTTCCCAAGTTCTGTTAGATGTGCTTCGATCGGTCCAAGACTACTGGGTGAGGCCATCGAATCTTCTTTCTATATTAATTAGCCAAGATCACTTGTATTTAGAGACAATAATAAAAATGTTTAGTTTACAGCGGTCATATTGACCAACGATCATATAGCAGTCAAAACCCAATAGTCTCATTTTAATTATAATCATGTTATGAAATGAAATAGTTTTGTTGAGTATAAAATAACACAGAAAATTAGGAAACAATATTTATTCAAAATTTTGGGTCGTTACAACCTGTTGCCTCTATGGCCGGCTGATGTTGGTCCCCACTGTCACCCGCTGGTGCTGGCGGATCTTCTAGGGACTACCAGGTGAGTTTCGGTGGTCCGTTTTCCTTTCAAATGCGCTTATGGGCCTCCCAGGTTGCTACCATCACTACATGGCCCCGGGATTCGAATTTTCACTTAGTGGGAAATTTTTCTCCGAATAACGAGACAAATACTGAAGCAACGGAGGGTTCAGGCTTTGTTCATTTGGCCCACACCCTCCGCGTTAGCATTATATCAAACGGTCAATAACACAATTCATCAAAAATATAAATTTAATCACGTTCATAACTTCTGTGATTCATCATGCTTTAAGAACGCAACATAGAAACAACTCTCATGAATTTAGAAATAAATAACCCCTACCTCGTGAACCATTGGATGATGTCACGATCGTGGAGGGAGAAGAGTCCTCGCTCGATGAAGCTATCAGTGTTCGTCGATCCTGGATCATTTCCATCCAAGCATCCATTCTTCTTCGGTGGAGGATGATGTGGTACTTCGCCAGAGGTTCCTCACAGCCATCCCAAAAACACCAACCCAAGACATAATTAAATAGAGGGGGAAAAGGTGTTTAACGCAATGATAGATTAATGAGGTTCATTAATGAATGAACTTCTTAATCTCTCAATGGTATGGTTACAAACCAAAGAGTCAATCAATTAAATAGATTGACAATCCAACGGTCCCACCACCACCTCAAAACATGAGGTAGGGAAATCAAATAACATTTTTATGTTATTTAATTAATCTTCAAAAAGTCACAAAAACTTACTTTTTTCACCCGGCCTACTACAGTCTAAGTTAAGCCTCCCTTAAGCAAATCACGACATTATGGATTCAACAGTGGCCTCGTAATCTTAATCTGAGCACTGGTTCAAAAGATAGAAAATGATCATGCATGTTTACTAAATGTACCTTTAAAAAAAGTTCAAAAATATGTTCTGGGTACACTGGGCCTCGGAATCAAGCGCCGTCAACTTTCACAGACTCTTAATAATCCCAAGTAATTAAAAAAATATTTTTATTTTTTTGTGTCTTTACAATCTCCCCACCTTAGGGATTTTCGTCCCCAAAAACTACATCAAAACTGGAGAAACAAATGGGGGTACTGAGCACATATCTGAGCCTCCCACACCAATGTTCTCTCCTGGTGGTTCTCATGCAGTCATCGAACTTGCACCAGAGGAATCGACCGCCCATGAAGGACCCTCTCTTTTTGATCCTCTATCTCCACTCGGAATTCTGCAAATGTCGCCCTATCATCAATTTCTATCTCACCATAGTCGATAACGTGTGATGGATCATGCACGTTCCTCCTCAGTTGCCACACATGGAAAATATTATGCACCCGGTACATTTGTGGGGGAAGAGCTAGACGGTATGCGACCTCGCCTACTCTGCTGAGGATCTGGAGAGGTCCGATGAACCTCAGAGATAGCTTGAAGCCCCAGCCAAACCTCCATAATCCTGGTCAGGGTGAGACCCGTAGGAATACATGGTCTCCCTCTTCAAACTATAAGGGTCTCCATCTCCTGTTGTCATGAGACTCATGTCGGCTCTGTGCAGTCTTTATCTGCTCCTGGATGATCTTCACCTTCTCTATGGCAGTCTGTACCAACAATGGCCCATAATTTCCAACCCCCCTATGTTTGTTCAGCATAGAGGTGATCTTCAAGGTCTCCCATATAGGGCCTCAAACAAATCCATGCTGGTGGTTGAGTTATAACTGTTGTTGTATGCCAACTCCACTAGTGGCAGGTGGTCCTCCCAACTACAGCCAAAATCAAGGAAAAAAGCATGAATCATGTCCATGAGTGTCTGTATAGTCTGCTCCATCTGACCATCTGTCTGAGGGTGAAATGTGGTGCTCAAAATTATCTGAGTTCTGAACACTTCCTATAATCCCTTCCACAAACGGGATGTAAAACATGTGTCGTGATCTGAGACGATCGTCGATGGAACCCTGTGAAGCCGTACAATCTTCTGTATGTATAGACATCTCAATCTCTCTACTGATCCCTGCTCTTAGATGGGTAGGAAGTGGGGCGACTAGGTGAGTCGGTCAACGATCACCTAGATTGAATCATGGCCCATGGACTTACATGGTATCCCCTTCACAAAGTCCATGGATATACCATCCCAGTTCCACTCTGGTACCGCAAGTGGCTGAGCTAAGCCTACTGGTACTTGATGCTTGGCCTTCAATTTCGCACAAGTGAGGCTTTGTGATATGAACTCTGCCACTTCCTTCTTCATCCTTGGCCAACAGGACTAATACCGGAGGTCTTGGTACATCTTCTCCATACTAGGATGTACCTCCAAAGGGGTTGTATGGAACTCCATTAACAACTCCTCTCGTAACATCACTGGTACCATAGTGCGTCCTCTAAAGGGGATTATGTGCCCCCCACCTTTAGAAAATCCATCATGAGACTATCCGGAGGATATCTGAGCACGTCGGGCCTCACAGTCTATGTCCCCAAGTTGTGCCGCCCTGACTTTCTGATGGATTGGGGTAGTAAATTTAATGGACTGAAGGTAAGCTTCTCCATCACTATCCATGAAGGATAATTGCAACGCGTCTAGCCGCTATGTCACCTCACTCAACAACTATAGACCAGACCTCTTAATGAGTGTGTCTGCTACTACGTTCCCCTTTCCAAGAGTGTAGATTATCTCAAAGTCATAGTCTTGGTGGAACTCTAGTCATCGTCTCTAAATTGGGTTCAGGTCCTTTTGTGAGAAGATATACCTAATACTCTTGTGATCAGAGTACACTATAAAACGTTCTCCCATCAAGTAGTGTTGCCACTTATTCAATGAAAAACCCACTACTACTAACTCCAGGTCATGGGTAGCATAGTTCTTCTCATGCTATCTCAAATGTCATGATCCATATGCGATCACCTCTTTCTCCTCCATTAGGACACAACCTAGTCCGGTCCCGGATGTTTTCTAGTAGACTATATACCAAATTCCCTCTTCCAGTATCCTCAATATGGGGGCACTCGTCAGCCTCTGTCATAACTTCTGAAAACTATTATAACATCTCTCTATCCACAAAAAGAGTTGTTCCTTCTTTTTAAAATATGGCAAGGGTTTCACAACATTGGAAAAGTCAGGTATGAATATCTGGTAGTACCCATCCAATCCTAGAAAACTCTACACCTTAGTCACACTCCTAGGTGGCTCCCAAGAAATAAATACCTCTATCTTTTCCGTATCCATTGCAACTCCAGCCTCCGAGATAATGTACCTTAGGAAGTGGACTTCCCATATTCAGAACTGGAACATTGAGAGCTTTCCATAAAGATGGTGCTCTCGGAGTGTATCTAGAACTATCGGTAGGTGCAGGGCGTACTCCTCCTCCGATGTCGAGTATATCAAGATGTCGTCAATAAAGACCACCACAAAGAGACTGAGGTAAGGATGGAAGATCCTATTCATGAGCACCATGAACACTTCTGGAGTGTTTTTCACACTAAATAGAATCACCAAGAACACATAAGGTTTGAACTGACATTTGAAGGCCATCTTCAGTACGTCCTCATCTTATACCCTTAGCTGGTGATAGCATGATCTGATTTCTATATTTGAAAACCATCGAGCTCCCTTTAGCTGGTCGAAGAGATCATAAATCCTAGGGATTGGATACTTGTTCCTCATGGTCACCTGATTCAGGTGTCGATAGTCAACAAAAATCCTCAAAATCCCATCCTCCTTCATGGAAAACAAAATTAGGTATTCCCAGGAAGAAACACTGGGCCTTATGAACCCCTTCCTCTATAAGTCCTCTAACTGTACTCGTAACTCACGAAGCTCCGTGGGGGCCATCCGATATGCTGACATAGATATCGGTGCCATACCTAGGTACAAGTCGATGTAGAATTATAACTCTCTATAAAGAGGTGGTCTTAGAATATCATCCGGAAAGATAGCAGCATACTGGTCCACCACTATAGGATAACTCAAACTCCTAATGTCAATTAGTCTGAGGGTAAGGCTATCCAACTAATGAGTGATCAGTTGTACCCTCCACCAAGTGATTCTATCCTATACTTAAAAGGTTACCTTCTTGTGGGTGAAGGAAAACATGGTCCCATCCTTGCAGACACACTGCACTCTGCGCCTAAAATAGTAGATCTGAGTATGGACTGTGGATAGCTAGTCCATACCCAAGATGATGTCGTAAGGCTTCGAAGCTGATACTAGGAGATCCTAGCTAAATCTATCTCATCCTAGAGTGGTCTCACACTATCTGCACTAGTGTTTAATTGTCAAATATTCTCTCGTAGGTGTATCTAATCATAATTATCGAGCCAACAACACCATCGGTATCTCCGAGCTCTGAACGAGTGTCATGGAAATAAAATAGTGACTTGCACCCGGGTCTATAAGAAATGCATCTACGGTAAAATAGACACAGATCATACCTTTAATCATATTTGGAGCATCGTGGTCATAGGCCTCTTCTGCCTGAAGCTGATCTCACCCTGGACCACCTACTCCATGTGGTCGGGTTAGACCACCTAGGGGTGGAGGTGGTAGAACCACAAACCATCGTCCACCACCTACTGCACGACCTGCTACTCTGCCACATCCGCCTCCCTGTGGACCCCCTTGCTCGAACCTCAGCCACTACCACAGTGGTACCTTAGTCATCTGCTAATCATCTTTGTGGGTATTTGGACAGTTGCAAGCCATGTACCCATGTACACTGCAAGAGTAACAAGATTTAGTCCTCAGAAGACCTCCTCTGCCTTGCGAGCTCCGCACCCCTGACCCTGCATCCTGGAGTCATCCACCAGAAGGTCTCGCCCACTTGGACTTCTGCATCATCATTATAGTACCTATTGAAGATGACTCAGCTACCTTTCATCTTATGGTGGCTCTTACCGTCGGTGCCTACTCAGCTAAGAAGATCCCCAGAAATAATGCTCGCTCGATCACTCCAGCATGCGTCAGGATATTTAGTGATATCATCGATGCTCTGATCTCCCATCGGAGACCCTGATCAAAGTTCTGGTCCCTAAAGAAAGGGTCTTGTACCATGTTGGAGGAGTATCCTGAGAGGTTAGGGAATATCCCAGAGTACTGGTCCACGGATAGGTTTCCCTAATGTAAGTGCAGGAGCTCCTGGATACACACTGATCCTAAAGTTGTTGGTACGAAATCCACCCTGAAGAGGTTCTCAACGTCCAACCAAGAGAGTGTCTCCTCCTCATGCATTTGGAGCATCAGACTCCACCATCTCTCTATTGTTACCTAGAAGATGCTAGCAGCTAGGATCACTATCTGATCTTATGGCATCTCAACTAAGAGAAAAACTAGTGCTACAATGCCCAGCTTGTCCTCAGCTTCCTGTGGATCTGTTTGGCGTTAGAATCTCATAGGCCTCTGTCTCTGGAACTCGTGCAACATGCTCATTTGGAGTGCACATTCACCCAGTGGTACTGGTGGAATCTTCTTCTTTATGAGTTGGGGTGTTGTTGGTACAACACCCAAAGGTGCCAACACATTAAGAGGGCCCTGCACTGAAGCCTCATCGCTTGGTGGGCCATCATTGTGTACTCTCTCTCCAATCCTAGCTGGATGTTTATGTGGAGGAATCCTAAACTGAAATAGGTGAGCCATGTTCAATAAGTTATACCTGGTGAGGTGACTTAAAAGAGATCAAAAGTAACACAATTCCAAAACTCATGCAATCAATTGTTTCGTAAACTGAGTCAGAAATCAGAATTCAAGGTCCTGGTGTATGGATACATCGACAGCCGCACCAGCACTGCATTCCCCGAATTGAAAACCACACTCAAAACACTTAACACTATTGCTCTATTAGAAAGATCAGAGTCCTAATTATTTGGTAGGACTGACTCCTCTGATACAACTTTGTCATGATCTGTCCCTCAGGGCCCATGTCGTGACTTCCCCTAGCCCGATTTCTATAGGTTAGGGGTTAGTGACTAGCACCAAAAAGGAATATCCCTAAAATTGGAAGGAATTGCCATTAAGCCTATATAAAAACACATTCCAAGAAGACAACAAGATTCAATCACAAAGTAAAACTGTAGTAGTAAAAGTGTACACTGAAAGTAAATGGTCTGGAATACAAGCCCAACTGAAAGATAAAACTACAACAAAAAATAGTAAATAGCTCCTAAGATTGTCCACCAAGGATCCTACCTGAAGGGTAGGTAGAGCTCATCTTCATATCTCTCCATGTCAACTAGTCACCTACGTGTACAGCTTGTCCTAGGCTCCAATAGTCTCATCTGAGATTCTCGTCATCTGCACAAGACACAACAAGGTGCGGGAAAATCCCGTTCAGGGATGAGTATAACAATACCCAATAGGGAACTTGAGACCCCCGAAGGTCTCTCAAAATTCCACAAAGGAAAATAAAAAAGCATGGTCTCAATCACAAAGAACAAAGAAAAGACTCAACTAAATCAGGTATAACAGAAGTACACAAGTGTAGATGATTAGTTTTAATGAGAGATCATCTTATTCTATCAAGGGTTCTATTGCCGATCCATAGAGGATCGCTCGTTACTGATCCACATAGGATCACCAGGTGCTGATCCACACAGGATCGCTAGGTGCTGATTCACACTGGATTGCTAGGTGTTGGTCCACATAAGATCGGTTAGTGTTGATCCACATAGGATCTCTAAGTGGTGATCCACACATGATCTCTATGTGATGTTCCACATAGGATCTCTAGGTGCTGATCCACACTGGATCGCTTTTCATTCTTCACATCTCAGTAAGACACTTGATTCTCGTACATAGAATTCTTAATTTTGGGAGGATCCACACCTCAATCCATTAGTCGTACTTCAACCAGAACAAAGTCCCATGAAGAATTAATTCAGTAATCCTTCTTGTGAAAAGGGTTCCAATGCAACAGACAGCGCATTAATTGGATGCCTAGTTTGAGAATTATAGGCATTTTAGTGCTGAGATCCCAATTGGATTTGGGTACAATTCAACCCGGCTGTACTCCAACTTTCTCAAAAACTCAAGTGAAGTATCTCAAAGGACCATCTCACACCAAGGATTCCAACTACATAGAAGGCTTGTTAAAAAAAGTCTAGTTTGTATGATATGGCATTTTAAACGAAAATAGGCCATAAAGGGTCTACGTCCGATCTGACCCAGTCGGACTGAGCCGGGTCCAAACTTGCCCGGCTCGAACCGGTTGGGTCATGGCGGGCTTGGCCCACTGTGCCATAGACCGACCCAACTCGAACCGTCTAGGCTGGGCAATGGACCCGCCTTGCCCACCGGCTAGGCGGGACCCGCACAAGGGGTCGCACGTCCCCTCCTTCCCGAATGGATCAAAGAGCCATTCAGATCTTCAACCGGCTGTGCCAAATGGTGCCACCTCACTTTCTTTAGAACCCATGGTGCGTGGGTACCTTTACCTTCTTCCACTACTGCAATTTCGTAGCCTCCTCACCACGACGAGCAACGACACGACCCTTTCTGCCAACGCAGCTGACCGAGGGTCGGCTGCCCCTACTAACCACCACAGTGCACGACGGCACACCGCTTGTTGCCTCTGTGGCTGGCCGATGTCGGCCGCCGCCACATCGGTTCCACACTAGCAGATCTTATGCGGGCCACCGGGTGAGCTCTTGTGGTTATTTTTCCCTTCTGAACACACCTACATGCCTCCCAGGTTTCTCCATTCACTGTGTGGCCCCTAAATTCTAATTTTATTTGAGTTATAAATTTTTCTCTGAATAACGATACAAATACCAAAGCATTAGAGGGTCTGGGCCTTGTTTGTTTGGCCCACGCCCTCGTCTTTAGCATTATATCAAGAGTTAAATAAATAATTCATCACAAAGAGAAATTTAATCCCATTCAGAACTTCTATGATTCATCGTGCTGTAAGAACTCAGCAAAGAAACAACTCTCATGAATTTAGAAATAAACAACCCCTACCTCGTGAGCTGTTGGATAATGTTGTGGTCATGGAGGGAGAAGATTCATCACTTGATGAAGCCGTCGACGTTCATCAATCCTGGATTGTTGCCATCCAAGCATTCATTCTTCATCATTGGAGGATGTCATGGTACCTCTCTAGAGGTTCCTCATAGCAATCCCAAAAACCCCAACCCAAGCCACAATTAAATAGAGGGAGAAAAGGTGTTTAATGTAATGATATATTGATGAGGTGCATTAATGAATGAACCTCTTAATCTCTCAACGGTGTGGTTACAAACTGAAGAGTCAAGCCATTAAATGGCTTGACAACCCATCGGTCCCACCACCACTGTTCAACAGGAGGTAGGAAAATCAAATAAAATTTTTATGTTATTTTATTTAACATCAAAAAGTTTCAAAAGCTAACTTTTTTACCCGACCTACTATGGTCATTGTTAAGACTTCCTTAAGAGAATCCTGATGTTATTGATTCAAAGGTGGCCTCATATTTTTAATCCAAGCACCGGTTCAAATGATAGAAAACATCACCCGCATGTTTTCAGAACATACCTTTAAAAAACATTCTAAAATACATTCTGGGCACACCAGGCCTCAGAATCAAGTGCCGTAAATTTTCATAGACTCATAATAATACCAAATAATAAAATGTATATATATATATATATGGAATTTTATGGTCTTTAATATTAACTTAAATAAATTTTTTATTATACAAAAAATTAGTAAGACCACAAAAAGACCAAGAAAGTCATGTTGGGATTGGAATGAACCCATATAAGTGCATTTCAGGAATTACAGACCATGTGCATGGGTTTTCTCGGTTTAGAAGGTCCCCCTAAGCCCATTCTAGGATAGGATGACCCACTAATAACAACTGTAGACTAAGTTAGATAGAATAGATTCCAAACTGAGGGGAAGCATCTAATACCTGACATTCAAGATCTAGGTTACTGGTTGGGGTCCTTGGTCTAACAGAGGTACGTAAAAAGGCATGGTCGGTTGACAATCCACCACCGATCTTGGTACCATGATGTAAGAGAGTAATGTTTCCCTAATTAGGTAGAACTATGATCTATATATGGATATCATGTCTATAGCATCCCACCTTTTTATCACATAAACTTTCATTAAATTTTACAAAACCGATGATCTTTAAGGTTTAGTGTCTTGGAAACCGGGAACTTAAAACATGAAAACATAAATTATTATTCTTAAAAACTTGAAAGGATTCTCCTAATGTTCATCCTAGGTTCATTACTGCATCTCATAACCTGGGGACATACATCAAAAGAAAGGGTGAGCAGAAGGCCCTGTAAGGGAAACAAGAGAAACATTTTACATGTGAACTTGAGATACTTCAATAAGGTCATGAAAAGAACTTTAAGGCATGAGAAAGAAATCATGAGATATATCATAATAAAAATGAAATTTTTCATAACTTGAATATGTGGCTGTAACATTTAATATTGAAAATCATTTTGTTTCACCAAGGTCCATCCCCAAGGTGTCATTAAAAATTACCAAGGTTATTCACCAAGGTATTAGTCTAAAAGGTCATCTCTAGAGATTAAGTCTGTACCCAATGCATTGGAGCGCTATTTGGGCGCACCCTTGAAATGTCTTTATTATCATGTGAGCCACATATATAATCATCAATAATTTCATAAACAACCCATATAGCATAAAATAAATGGTTTTCATTTCATAATCATAACGTTTTAAAAACTGCTTTAAAGACATGATCTTTATGTCACTTTAATCCCACGGAAAGGGAAAGTGGGTTTCATGTATGTAAATCCAAGAATTTAAAATAGAAAATTTGATATATATGTGAATAACCTGGTAGAAATTAGAGCTTCGAGTATTCACTTAATAACATAAAATATTTTTTAGAAGAAGAGAGAGGCATTTTGAGACGAAAATTCTGCAGCATAACGGCTAAGTTACAGGGTTTTAGAAAATGTTGAAAAGAGAGGGGACATGGGTCGCCCACTCATAAATGATCTATAAAAATAGTAGAGGGACATAAAATAAAGGATATGAATCACGGTAATGAAATTTTAAGGACATACCATTTGAAATGAAAAGCATGGAAGAAAGAAAAAATAAGATTTCTCTTATGAAAATTTGGCAGCCTAACGGCGTCACTTAAACTTCAACAAAAATGAATTGATGAGATCATATAGGGTATCTCATCATATGAACATAAAATATCCGTATGATATATATAGATATCATACCCCAACATAATAAAAAGGAACTTTAAAGACTTGGCATGAAAGTAGAACTTGAAAACGAGAAGGGTGAAAGAACCCCATAGAAATTAGGCAGCCTAACAGCGCCACTTAAACTTCAATAAAAATGAATTGACCAGATCAAATAGGGTCTCTAATCATATGAACAGGAAAAATCCATATGATAGATATAGAGATCAAACCCCAACATAATAAAAAGGAACTTGAAAGACTTGGCATGAAAGTAGAACTTGAAAACGAGAAGGGTGAAAGAACCCCTTAGAAATTCAGCAGCCTAACGGCGCCACTTAAACTTCAACAAAAATTAATTGATGAGATCAAATAGGGTATCTCATCATATGAACATAAAATATCAGTATTATATATTTAGAGATCATACCCCAACATAATAAAAAGGAACTTTCAAGACTTTACATGGAATTAGAACTTTGAAAAAGGAGAAAGGTGAAAGAACCACTTAAAAATTCGGCAGCCTAACAGCGCCACTTAAAACTACAAAATACTGAATTGAAGAGATAAAATGGGGTCTCTCATCATATGAACATAAGATTTCATTATTATAGATATAGATATCATACCCCAACATAATAAAAAGGAACTTGAAAGACTTGACATGAAAGTAGAACTTTAAAAACGAGAAGGGTGAAAGAACCACTTAAAATTCGGCAGCCTAACGGCGTCACTTAAAACATAAAAATACTGAATTGAAGAGATCAAATTGGGTCTCTCATCATATGATCATAAAAGATCAGTATGATAGATATAGATATCATACCCCAACATAATAAAAAGGAACTTGAAATAATTTACATGAAAATAGATCTTGAAGAATGAGAAGGGAGAAAGAATCCGTTACAAAAAAATTTGGCAGCCTAACGGCGCCACTTAAAACTTCATAAAACGAAATAATGAGAGTAAGAGGGGATATCTCATTATATTAACATGAAAAGGGAAGTAAGATGAATATAAAAGAACATCCTCCCACATAAGAATATGGAGCATAAAAGTAATGACATAAAAGAGATTACTTGGAAAGAAAGAGAGAGGTCGGATCTCTTACCTTAAAACGTAACTCTTAAAACTCAAAGGTTGGGACCTTGAGGGCTTGGGGGCACCTTGGGAGGTAATGAGACCAGAAATTCAATGGGGGAGAGTGGGGAGTCGATATGGATGAGAGGATGGCTTGGTATTTATAGGGAAAGTGAGGGGACAAGACATTAATGGCCAAGGGACACCTCACAAGTGGTTTTCTCAAAAGCATGTACTCTCCCATGATATTTCCCATGAAGTTAGGCCACATGGGCCCCCCCATAAAATAATTCATCACCTTTGGTCGACCATCCCTTAAAATATCTCAAGGCATCATCATTACAGAGTTATGATGTCATTAAACATACAGAAACCCTAAAACTGTATTTTTACTATTCACTAAAAATTCAACTTTCTCAGAAAAATCCCGAAATTTCACATTAACCAAATTTCAATGCTCTGATTTCAAAAATAGAATCTATTTTATAAAAAAAAATTCTAAATATTTTTAATTTAATTTTTAAATAAATACACTATTCACTGAAAATTCATTTTTTTCAGAAAAAACCCCAAAAATTACCTTAACATAATATCGATACTCTGAGTTCAAAAATGAAATCCGTTTTAAAAAAATAATTTTCTAAATATTTTTAATTTAATTTTTAATTAAAAAACACTATTCACATGAAAAAAAACTAATACTTGAATAATAATTTATGAAACTGTTATTTAACCATTTTATTGAATCACATTACTAAATCAAGGTGCCTAGATTATATTAGTACTTTATTTAAGTGAGATTACTAATCCATTTGGAAACATTACTAATCCTAATCATAAAATCACTATTCATAATTTACTATTCATCAAAAATCAAGTTGATCTTATTAGACTCTAAATTTCGTACTGGACATAATTGTAGAAGATCATTTTTTGAATATCATTACACATTTTTAATTATTTAAGGTTTACATAAAATTTTTTAAAATATCATTTTTCTAAAATTCATCAAAAATATGCATACTATATTTATCCGGTAATCTGAAAATTCATAAACTTCATCATAAGAAGAAATCCCAATTTTTATTTAAAACAAGGGATTACACAAGGTAGTTATGACCTCCATACATAGCCCCTTATCACACCAGCGTAGGACCTAAGTGTAAGGTGTGCTAAGGTGAGAGAATCTGAGGGAGGCTCAGCCAACATCACACGAGTAGTAATTTTTATCAGTTTGAACTTCTCGCAAAGTCGATTCCGTTCTAGATTCACACGATGAAGTTCGGCTTGGGTTTGGTCTAGAGAAAAGCCCATTGGTTCTACCTCCTTCCCAAGTTCTATTAGATGGGATTCGATCGGTCCAAGACTATTGGGTGAGGCCATCGAATATTCTTTCTATAAAAATTAAACATGTTTACTTGTATTTAGATACAATAATCGAAATGTTTAGTTTACAGCGGTCATATTGACCAATGGTTATATAACATTCAAAACCCAACGGTCTCACTTTAATTATACTCATGTTATCAAATGAAACATTTTTGTTGAGTATAAAAATAAAATAAAATAACACATAAAATTAGAAAACAAGATTTATTCAAAATTTTGGGTCGTTAAAATGTCAAATGACAAAGAGAAAGGGCCAGTCACACATGATGGGAGTGGAAGAGCTTCACATGGTGAGGGGGTCATCCGAAGGAGAGTAAGATAGTGGTCGGAGCTGTATCGCAACTGTGTGAGATAGACAAGAGGGTGGCATCCAAGGTTCCTCACATAAAAGGAGGGATAGGTAGAGATGTACTCGTGGTGGCCCAATGGATTGTAGGAGGCTAAATGACCAATGTTTTGGTGGAGTGAGCCCCCGAGGGCGACGACAGACCATCCACCACCGGTCTTAAGTGAAGGTTAATGGTGGGTCAGTGAGGTGGCAGGATAGATCTATGGCTGGGATGGTTTATAGGCCTAGGCGATCTTATGGTGGGGATTCCAGAGTGGCATTGTACCCCAAAGTGGAGGTTTCGTCAATGCTAACAGTAAGGGGGACCCCCCCCCCCCCTTGTATTTTTTTTCTTTTTCATCACCATTTTTTAAAGTACCATATTTTCCTTTTTTTCATCAACCTATAATTTAGGATTTTCTTATTGACCCTCCATCCACACAAACAAAATGATTGACTATTATACCGAATTATAGGTATTTGAAAAACCAAAAAGTTGTTTTTAATAAAAAAATTCCATGGACTTGTTGAATAAATTTTACCCAAAAAAACACTATTTCGGTCAACTGATGTTCGATCAAAGAATAGATTTCCTTGGAAACAATTTCAGACGATGGGTACAATTAATATTTTAACATATAAAATAAATATGTTCTATTAAATTTCACACCCAAAAAATAATTTGAACCCATTTCTAAAACTTTGGATGGCCATAACTCATCCATCTTAGGTCAGATTTAATCATCGTCTATGGTGGTGGGAGTGGAACTATTCCCTAAATTAAACATAATAAATATTTAATTTTTCTTGGCTTAAACTTTTTTAGGTGTTTCATGGATAATAATTGTAATTACTATGCATGGATTGGAATCCTGAAAACCTGGTATTTTAAAACTTCTCCCTCAACGATCGACATGAGCTTGTCGACGTCAGTGAAATGTTTCTCAATTACCACTCGAGAATCATGCATGATGAATTTTAAATAAAAATAATAATAAACCAAAATACCTAGTTAGATCCAAAGTCACACTCGATGTCATACCATCATCTGTGATCACTGCTCAAAGAATATGAAGTCTAATTCTTCTAGATCATCCAAACATGTTTCAAAAAACCATGGGTATGCTGATCAAAGAATTCAAAGAGCTCGTTTGGAGTTATGATGACATCTTCGACACTATGAATATCATTGTATCACCCTTTCCATGATACATGAGAGGAAGCTCGATCTGAACTTCTAGATCTAGACCCTATCTCTCTATAATGTGGGAGAGAAAACAATGGAGAGAGAGGTAGTGAATAATCCCTCCCATGAGGTCTCTCTCTTAAATATATAGTGAAACAATAAATACCAGAAATAAACTCCCAATACCAAAACATTTATTTCTCACTAAATAAACGGTATACTATAAATATTGTACCGGGTCATAAAAATCATTTATATATTTATCACATTCTTGTAATATATTAAATATATTAAATGATAATACCTAATACATTCACTCAACTCTTCATTCCAGAAAGTATTCACTGAACCTTAAATATTTTAAATTTATATTGGTTCAAAAAAAAAATTCCATGTACTTACTTAAAAAATTTAAATCCATTTAATAATATATTAAATGATAATTATTTTTAATTTTAATAATATGGATTTATTTATTACATTAGTGATCATATTTCCTTGGACAAAACCATGATCCCAGTGGTGGGGCCCAACATGTCCAATATACCTATTCAACTGAATTGGGAAGATTATTGAACATGTTATTGTGTGTGACCCTCTATGAACTTATCTTGATAGCAGCCAATATTATTCATAGACCAATAGCATGATATAGCAAAGAAACAAGACCCCTAAAGAGATAGATATTGTCATAGCATCGAAACCCAGCCTATGAACACAAATTGGGTAATATAATATATTTGTCTTTAATATCTCATAAAGCATGATCCACACCCATGTCATCGCCCTTTTCTTGAATTATTATTTTTTGATCCAATTGGATAGATTTACCTTCTACTATCATGGTCATGGTCTTATGAAGGTACTACCATCCTGATCAACATGGCCTGAGATATATTACTTCCTTAACCTAGAAGTGAAAAATCTTTTTTTTACATTCATTCGATGTCATACCACTAATGACACACCAAACAAAAGATACCTAGCCATGATTTCAATATCATGGTTTTTCCTTACATCAATGTACACAATAAAATGGCACACATTGGTAATGATCTTACGTCTGGGGACCAATACACATGTTCGTAGATATGAACAACCAGTGACACCCAAAACATGTGGTATTCTTTTTGTCAGAATTATCCTCATGATCTCCCTACTAGATATCACAAAGTGAGAACATCATGAGAAGAAGTCTCAATGCTTATGGTAACCCAGCACCTTATATTCAAACATCTACTATGACCATTTAGTAAAATGTGTCTAGACCATAATACCTTTTTTTAAGATAAATGTCATAGTATCTTGAGGCTCTAATTATATCCTAGGATCTGCTAAAACCCTTTGATATGACATTTAATCGATGGAAATTACCATTAAATACTGGACACATAAATATCTATACTATAATGGTAAAATAAACATGCATATCTATATATATATGTTATATTATAATCAAATGTACTGCATTGTTGGGTCTAGTGAAACAACTATTACAATAACCACATGATGTCATCCTTAGCATGTATTGGATGTATTTTTTTCAATCAATTACATATTTCATCAATAGGAAAGTTATATTTTTTATGTACAATTCAAGCACTAATTTTACATTTTCAGGTGAGATCATTGAATGGATCATATAAATGTGAAATCTCTTTCTCTTTAATGGGTATATTTATGTAAGGTTTATTATAAGTTTAGGATGTGTTTGTTTTTATATTTGTTAATTCTTTTCATTATTTTTTTCGATTTTTTTAAATCTATCACCTTTGGATAATAAAATTTTTGGGATATAGTTATAACTTGGTGTATCTATTATATATTTTCATCTATATATGATGTAACCATTGGAATTATAATTTTTTTTATTCAAGTTTATTATTTGTTAAATAATGGTTTTATCAATCTTATTGTGTAACATTGGGGTGGACATGTGTTATTCATGATGTAAGAAGGTTTTATTTTATGTTTTTTCATACATTACCATTAGTTGAATCATGTGATTGTGAGGAACCATTATCAACTCACTAGGAATGATGATTTATTTTATCAATTGAAGAGAAATATATAGTTCTCAAAGATAAACATGTGGTCTATGTATCATTATATGTGGGTGAATGAAGAATATATCTTGAAGACTAACTTTAGGTTTCATTATGGGAACTTCAGTTTATTGGTTATTCCTTTTGATTTCGGGAATGACCAACATATTTTCATGGGACTAATGGACATGATGTTTCATGAGTTCCAAGATAAGTTTATAGTACTATGCATTGACAACATTCTAAGATACTCAATTTTAGGGGAGGATGAAGCTGAGTATTTGATGGTTGTTCTAGAAGTACATTTATGATATCATCTATATGGGAAGTTATCCAAGTGCAATTTAAGAATATGAGAGGTAGATTTTCTTATGCATATTATAACCCATCAAATAGTTCTTATTAAACCATTAAAATATTAAGTTTGTTATTTCTTGGGTGTATCCCAATAATATTTCATAGGTTCACATTTTCCCTAGTCTTGCATGATATTATTAGAGATTTGTGTCTAATTTCTTTAAATTTTAAATTTTTTGATAGAATCAAAAGGATCAAGACTTCATGTGGAAAAATCAATGTCATGTTGTGTTTGAGTACCAAAATAAAAATTTGATAGTTCCCATGCTCTTCATTTTCTTAAATAATGATCCATGGTTTCGCCATTTTGTGAAAATTTGATTATTTTTCTATGTTGTGTTATGATATAAAATATGGTGATGATCTCTTATAGGTCTCATAAGTTACATATTCATAAGCATAAATACTCTACCCATGATCTTAAGATTACTATAGTTGTGTCTTCTATGATTATACAGTATAATTATCTTATTAGCGAGTTATTTTTTATCTTTACAGGACATAAAATCCAATGATAAATCTTATATCAATGATATTTGAATGTGTGTACTAGTGTGAGGTATTTTTAGTCTTCATAGGTTATAATAGTCTATGATATGTCTTTTCCTAATGATATTTTAATTTTTATTAGTGAAGGTGGATGGAGATATTAAAAGATTATGAAATATGATATTTTGAACACTTACTATAATTGTAATTTGGTTGATAATTCATTGAGAAGGAAGTGGTGTGTAGATGTCACTCAAGATACTAGATATGAGTATAGGGGGGTGGAGGAGATGGTAGCCTTGCATATGCATATAGAGAAACATTTTATTGTAATTTTTGTATACAATATTATAGTAGAATATTCTATTATGTAGTAGGTGGTGGAGTCAAATGTGTGAGATCCATAGGTGTATGTGTGGAGAGATAATTTTGACTATATATATTCTCTTGAGGGGTGGCCAGAGGATGGTCATCATCAAATGTTGTTCTAGGGGGAGATCTTTTTTCCCTTCATAATATGAGATGTTTTTCTCTAAAAGTATTATATTTCACCTATAGTTGTGTATATTTGTATATATATGATGTTTCATTCCTTTAGAAGTCAATTATGATGGTTGAAGATGAAGTAGTTGGTAGTTAAGATTGTATCTAATTTTTTGGTTTGTCCAAGGGTGAAATTCCAGCATAGAGGTCTTATTGGTATGTTGAATCCATTGGATGTTCCTTAGTAAAAGTGGGAAGAAATTTCAATGGATTTCATCATTGGTTCTCTTGGAACATTTGTAGGATTTGATTCTATCTAGGTAATTATGGATCGATTGATTAAGTCAACACATTTTTTTAAAAATCAATGTTTCGATCATGGTGGATGAATTGAGAAGGATGTATATTTATGAGGTGGTGAAACTTCATTGAGTGATGTGGATGAACATATTTGATCAAGATCCTTGATTTAACTTAAGGGTGTTTAATAGTTATTATTGTGATTTTGTAACTTAATTATACCTTATCACTATCTTTTATGCTCGGATAGATGGTCATGCAAAGTAGAAAATCTAGATAATATTGGATATGGTGTTTGCTTCCCTCATATATTTTAGAAGTTCATTGTAGAAGTATTTCCTTTTTATTGAGTTTAATTATAGTTCAAACACCCAATTCTTTCAATTCTGATAACATAATATCATAATCTTATTTTGAGATAAAAATGATTGAATATTTTGAAAATTTTGAAATTCATGGGTGATGCGTAGTTTATATTTGATTTAGGAAACCATGCATTGTAACTTTGTAAAGTAATATTTTTAAATAAAGTGAATGAAACATGCTTAGTGAATAGTTTTTAAAACCATGAAAATTAATCATTAATTCTTATAAAGTTGACTTGAAACATTCAATACTACAAATTGGGCCTTTAACAACACTAGTAAAAGGGTTTTATCAGAGTTATAGAGGCACATATAATGTAAGTGATGTTAAATGGTTATATTTAATAGTTATTTTTTAGCACTGTTAAAGGACACCTTTAACAAAAAAATTAGTAGTGTTAAAGTCCCCCTTTAATTGCTCTAAAAACACTAATAAAGGCCCCACTAATAAGGGGTATAATAATAATTTCACGCCCCACCACTACCCCAACCCCACTTTATCATATCCCCTATTCTTTATCAATGATTCCCACCACCCCCCCACCTCCCTTTTATCAGTGCTTCCCCCACCCCTTTATCAGTGCTTTAGCGTGTTCCCCGGCCTCTAGTGAGTTTCAAACCTAGAACCTGCATCTTACACACCAACACCCTTTCCACTCCCCTATACTGTTTTGTTTTACATTTTATTATATATATATACTTATATATTTTTCAGTATATTTTTTTTATCCTTATATTTATATATATGTTTATATTTATTCATATATATATATATATATTCACATATATATATATATATTTATATATTTATATATATTTTTTTAAAAAATAAATAAATATATATATATATATATTAAAGTGGATATTTACTCTAAGAACCCATAAAACACATAAAAACATTAAGAATCCCCAAAAACACAAAAACACCTAAAAACCCTAAATTGATAATAACTTCTGATCTGGGATAATGTTTTTGCTCCACAACTAGTAAAATTGAATAACACAGAATGGGATTCAATCTGATATGTGGTAAAGGCTGAATAGAAAATTAGAATAGAATTTATAGCCATTTAAATTTTAAAAAACATGGGATGGTGAAAAAAAACCCAGTTTTGGAGGCCTTAAAGAACTTTTGTGAAGTGGAAAATAGGACATAAGTCATATAATTCAATTCTAGACACTTTTTGTTATAGATATCATCGTAGTATTCAATTTTATATGTGGTAGAGCTCAAATAGACACCCAGATCAGAACTTATGGTCAACCGAAGTTTTAGTTTGAAATCTAACTTTTTTGAAACTAGAATATATTTTATTCCTTTGATTATAAAATGATTTAAATCTCATTTGGTTTTACATTTTTTCATAAGATTCAATTTTACTTTTTTTAAGATGACACAAACTCTCGTATCTAAAGCTTTGATCTATTCATAATATTTAGGGTTTTTATGGGTTTAATGGGTTTTTCACATTTGAAGGCCTTTCAAATGGCCATAACATATAATATAGATGTGTTTTTTATCTAAAATATATCAAATAAAATCTTTCCTTAATATATATGCCTTGGTGATCCATGGGAACACTCTATCACCTCTTTTAAGGCCAAAAAAGTCCCAGAATGCCTCCAAACAACCATAACTTTTGATATAGGTGCCTGTTAGTGAGATAATTTTTTTTAAATATGTCCTTTCTCATCACTATTAAAATATCACTGACAAAGTTGGGGTATTTATCAGTGCTTCTAAAAGAGCATTGATAAATTCTACCCTTTTATCAATGCGTTTTTAGAAGTGCGGATAAAGACCCTCCTTTATCATTTCTTTTTTAGAAGAGCTAATAAATTCCTATTTTATGATTTTTTTTACTATTGTTAATAAAGGGGGGACTTTTTAGTGGTTTTTTACATTCTCTAATGAAGGTAACCCTTTAACAGTGCTTTTTTAAGTGTTGTTAAAGACCCCCTTTAATAGTGCTAAAAAGCACTGTTAAATACCCAGTTTAACAACGATTTTTCTGTCACAGAGAAAGGGGATTTTTAATAACACCTTTAGAGAGAACTATTAAAACCCTAGTGCCGGATAAACCTAGTTTTTTAGTTGTAATTATTTTTCATGTTCGGGAGTCTTCATATTCTTTAAGTCCAATTTATAGAATGTCTTACTGGTTATTTAGTTTGGTTATATTATTTTGGAATTATAATCTAAATATGTTATTTTATATTATAATAAATTTATGTGTATGTAATATATATATATATATATATATTAAAATTATTATTAATATTATATAAGTGTTTGTGTGTGTGTGTTAAATTGTAATTGAAAAAAATTTATGATGGTGTGATTATTATTATTTATGGATTTGTAATATATGTATATATTTTAAAACATGGATCTTTATTGAATAAACCACTATATATAATTATTATTACTTTCACAGTTTCCTTATTATTATAATTAGTAGATTTCCATGTAAAATAGGGTTTAACCCTATCTTCCATCTCATTATTCAACCATGAGGTCATAGGTTTGAACATTCTCATATATTCTCATCTATTTCTTCTTTCCTCAATACATTAATTATTCAAGGTATGATTCTTATATTTCTTCTTCTTTTTCTTCCTCTTATTCTCCTCTTATTCTTCCCCCTCTCTTCTTCTCATATTATTCAACCAACTTATGTTCATACAAGATTAAATTTTTTCATTCCAAGATAAAAACCCTTGAAATATATAGGGATTTGGATTTTAGGGTGATGAAAAATCCAACTCCAACCCCAATCCAACCTTGTTTCATTAAAGTTTTAAGGTTGTTCCCTAATTAAAAAAGTGGTTTTTTCCCTTACCAATTCTTGGAAAAAAACAATAAACACTTGATTTTTCCAAATTGTTTATTTTCAAAAAAAAATCATCTATAAAATATCCATAATGGTTTATTAAAACACTTACCTGTTTATTGACAACTTCATGTTACGTCATAGGCTTTTTGATAAAATTATTAGGTGAAATTATCCTCAAGAATTTACATCCTCTCAATGTGATCAATTAAATTTTTAATATTTTTTTATGATTAAAAAACATAAATTCTTTCCATTGAATGATTTTCTATTATTTTAAAATATGAATTTCTGGGTTTGGTGGTGATTTCAAAATGAAAAATGGGTGTTTAGAAAATTTATTATTTAATTTATATATATATTATATTAGTATTATTTATGATGTTTTAGTATGGACAATAAATATAGGACCTTAATATCATTATCTTATTTATATACATTTATATCTTGTTAGACATGTTTTAAATATTTTATTCTTATCAATTACTTTTATGCCCACAAAGATAATCCCCTTTGTTTTTTATGTGAATATGGAATTATAATGTATTATATGATTCTAATAGATATTAAATTCATACAATTTGGGAAGGGGTTGATTTATTTAAGGGTTTTAAGAGATATGATATTTTTTGTGTGATATTATATATTTATTTTATTTTATTGGATATGATTGATTACATTTATTTACAATATCAGGGGAATCATTATTTAGAAAAGTGGGAATTTGAGGGATGAGTGCTACACAAGTAAATGATTCTACTCGAAATGGTATACCCCTAGTCAATTATTTCTCACTAGGGAGGAGGATTGTCACTCAGAGAGGATTGGTGAGATATAATTGGGTGTAAGTGTAATTAGGATCACATTGGCTAGTAATTAGATGGATTTAACCTTAGTGGTTTGAAAGATTATCTCTTTAGTTCCTAGGTTATGATCCCATTATTCTTTTTATTTGATTTATTCTTAGTTTTAGGGTATTTTAATTATTCTTTGATATTTGTTTCATTATATCCTAAATTTACATGGGAAGAATGAATTTTTTAAATTCTCTTAAAAATTTATCTAAAAATTGATTCCAACACATTTATAAATATTTCTGTCAAAACAACAAATAGATAAAATTCATCAAAAAAATTGAAATGTGTAACTATTCAAATGATTGTTTACTTATTTCAAATTCAAAAACTGAAATATATTAAATTTGTCACTTTTTTCATTTAAAAATATGTTCATATACTAAAATTTATTTATTTTACCTTATATTACATGTATTCTTTATTCTTATGGTATAATATACCTATGATTATATCTTTTTATTTGTTTTCCCTTAAATAAAAAAATTAGTTTGTTTACATATATTTTAATTTAACATTTATAGTTTTTCTAATAAAGTAAAATGATCAAATTTTATAGATATCCTACTAGTCATTTATCACACTCCCTATATACAATCCTTTAGTGTATATGTATATATTTTTTTGGTTTTCTTCCAGGGATAATTATTTCTCATTTGTCTTAAGATAGGTCCATTATCTCAACTATGGAGTGATCAAGTAAATGGAATAAAAAGGTTTTTGAGTTTTATATAGTGATACTGATGTATATTTTTTTGTTTTAGTTATGTTTTGGGCATTTATACATTATCATATTCTTTTTCTTTTGTGGTTAATGTACTATAAAGATGTAGTGTAGTTGAATCTTATTTTTTATTTGTTAATTTTTTCTCATTTATTATATGTTATATTTAAAGATTAAATTTTTTCAATTGTTATATTGAAAACCTTTCCACTTTTTCCAGCCTATGGAGATATAGAATGTGACCAAGGTTTATGTATTTTCAGTCTGGGTATGGTGGCTAAGTATCTAGAATGGTATATTGAAATAAAAATACTTATCACACATTAATTGGAATATATCTATTCAATATATTGTATTGGTGGTCTGGTAGTTATCTATTATACTAAACCAAGTTTTGAGAGTCTGTGATTATTGGAGAAAAATTGGTACAGATCATGGTTGATATGTAGTAGGTGATTCTTCAGTGAAAAGAAGATACTCAGGGACATCAAAACTATTATGTTAATCAGAGAAGGAGAACTCTAGAGTTTGATGTTTTTGGTCATGTATTTCTCAAGGTTTCTCCTCATTGTGGTATTTTATGAAACTCATGATGTCACAAGTATGCACGTATATCATTATTTATTTATTTATTTATTTATTTGGATTTTTTAAAAGGAAATTTGAAGAAAAAAATTAGGGTATGGTGTAGGATTCATGGTTAGATAATGGTTATTAATAACCATGCATCTAAATCATGTAAGGGAAGGTTTGATTCTATAATTATTTCCATGATAGGGGCATGGTTTCCTAGACCATGTTTCAAAACCATACTGGGGGTAAAATTCAATTCAAAACGTTATTGATTGACTACCACACATTTTCCCAAACCGTGTAGCAAACTGATTCAACCTTCCCAAAAATATCAATTTTTATATTTTTATCCTTATTTTTATTTGGTTAAACTCATTTCTTCTCCTCACTCACTCAATCTATGTCCAATATATTCTAGACCAATAACCCCACCCACTCTACCTCACCTATATAATTTTCTCCTATAATATCCCATATTTCCAATGAATATTTTTCTAAATATTTTACTTAATAAAATTATTTAAATGTCAAATGTATTTATTTTATTTTGATAATGATATAAACCTATAATTTAAATACTTATTTATCACATAATTTTATTTAATTAATAAAAATATCTTCTTCAAAAAAGTATTAATTCATGTGTTAAGTAATGAAAAAATAGAATCCAACACATAAAGACACAATCATTATTTTATTTCTTAACATTACATTATATATGAAGTATAAGTACAGTCCATTAAATGAAAAAAAGTACAATGAGAAAATAATCACAAGTAAATAAAAACTAAAATTGTAAATTTTTGTGAATTTTTTATCCTAAAATTTTTATAGATCTTATTAAAACCTCTTGTTTCCATAAATATTATATTTAATTTATAGATTCTTGATGTCTAAATTCATTAAGGATGAATTTTGATATTTTCATAAATAGTAAGACGTGTAACTGAATAGAAAAATATTTTATAAGTAAAATATTTTATAATAGTGAATTTAAAAAATAATTAGGTTTCTATAGGTTATATTAATATTTTGATATCCCATTTACTATTAAATCACAATCCACTAACTATTGACTTGTATTTTTTATCATTATTTGGAGAAATGATATTTTATTCTAAAACACTCCTCTCATCCTCTTATAAATACTACACCACTTCTCCTCACACCTTAATATTTTTATATTTCCAATATTTTTCTAAATTATTCTCTAAAACTCCCATATCCATGTTTTAGAGGTCTTAGTCTTTACAAAATTCCATTCTATTGATCCCAATTATCTATCAAAGTATGACTTCTAATGGAAGAGGTAAATTATCCCTACCCAACTCTTTTAATTTTTCTTCATATTCTACCTCCACGAAATATCTTATATCCATAATAACATATTTAAAATAATTTCATATGTATAAAATAATGTTATTATATTAATGGAATATCCATTATCCTTCCCTCAATAATTTATTATAACATGAAAACATATCCATATTATAGACAGTTCATCACCACAAAGGATGATGTATTTCATTTTTCATCACCACCTATATGGATGGTTTTAATATGATATTCATTTATATTAATGTCATAAATTAATAAATTAAAAAAATAACATTATATAATAATAAAACAAATATTTTACTAATAAAATTATAAATAAAATATCATCATCGGTTGTACTGCATCAATAAACAAGTTACAAAACAATGTTTAATATAATAAATAAGCCCTAACCATGCTAAAAAACATAAATTTTTGTAAATTTACAAACACCATTTCATGAATGTTTTGGATTTTAGAAACTCATGTGATAATGAATTAGAACCTTTGTCATTGTGATAACAAAACATCACATACCATTTTCTAAACATGTTGAAATATTCATCATAAACAACATCAAACTAATAAGTTATTAATGAATTTATATAAAAGGAAAATAAAAATTATAATAAGCATGAAGAATTTTATGAAACCTATATCTTATTAATGTAATTTATTGTTTCAAGAACTGAAATAATAACTAAAAGGTGACTCAGACTTATATTAAGGGGTTTCCCTATGAATATCCTTTGACAGGTCCTTCTCTACATTCTCATAGTTAATATTTTTATGTTGATGTTTTATCATCTTGTGAAATAATTTTATCTTTCAATTAACTAATATAATATTATTCTCTTAAACTATCTTAAAATCCATTTTAATTTTCTCTTTATTATTAAATATAAAATTTATATAAAGTAATAATCTAAAATCTTTCATTTCATCTAACCATTATTTCATTATATTTATTTACTTATCATTTCTATATATCTAAGTATCATTCAAAAAAATTAATATCAATATAATTATACACTATTTATTATATCCTTAAATTTATTATTTATTATTTCTTTTTAAATCGTTGTTAAAAATATCACTCACACCATAGTAGGTTTATACCACCTATGTGATCCATTATGTATTTCATTAGCACTTTTCATTTATTCTTTTTCAAGTGTAAGTATAATATTAATAATAAAATTATATTATATCATATTTTTTATTTTTAAATGATAGAGTTTTAATAATAATATTTTTATGAAAAATAAACAATAATAGTAAATTTATTCTCTTAAAAATAGGCTTAGAGAGATAATATTCTTAAACATTAATCATTGAAAACTATCAATTTAACATGAAACATATATACCATTGGAATGAGTTGTTTTTTTCCTTGAAAAAATTGTGGAGGCTTGGTTGTTGTGTAAGTTAAGATGCCATGTTGGGTTCCCCCTTATCCTTTAAAAGGGTATCTTTAATAAAATTAATTAATTTTCAGTCTATATACAATTATAATGACACGAATACAAATAACTCAAAACCTACTAAGAAAAATAAAAGAAACAATTGAATAACATATGATAATAAATGTATTTTGAAATATGAAATAAAAATTAATAAGTTTATGGAGATTATATTTAAAATATATAATCCAAATATTCAGAAGGTTATAGGAGCGAGCTAGGACTTGAGGTAAGGGGTTCTCTTCCAATAATTCTTTATATCATTATATTTATTCTATTTTTTATATCATCATTAATATAGATTATCACCAAATCATTGAATTTATCCCTTAATTATTTCAATTTCATTTTATGTAATTAAATGTCTCATTACCTATCTTACATATTCATAATTCATATCTTACCATGTCTGTAAGAGGTATTTCCATATTTTATCATCGCATAAAAAATAAAAATAAAAATACTTAAAACATATATAATTTTTTAACATCATTTGAATGATTATTCATCCATTTTAACTCTCTTATATTCCTCCCATTTGACCATTTATTATGTTTTATAACCTTGAAAGGCACCTTTATGATAAAAAAATATATGTTAAAATATTCATCAAATTCATCCAGTTTAATATATATATTTGATATAGTGAAAATGAAATATCTATAAGAGAAATTATAAGATCCCTTTTTTTAGAGGTCTTGGATTTCAAATGGAATTTTATTTTTTAGTTTATTGGGAAGGTCAAATTTTGATCAAATATAAAAAGTGGAATGATTAAAGTTCGAGTGTCTTAAAGGCATTTTTTTAGAAATTTATTAAGGATTATAAAGTATCTCAGGTTCGCAGGTGATCCTTGGGGGCCTCATGTAAGTTTTAGGGGATTGGATGTTTCTATTCAGGGAGAACGGTTTGGGGGACATTGTTTATGGGGAATTTTGTGGCGCCTTGAAGCTGAGGGAGATTCAAGTTCTTTTTCTAAGGATCACAGTTTCATTACAAGACTAGATAATGGTTATGTTAAAATCAAGAGGAAATTTAAATGGAAAATGTATAAAATTTCAAATGATTTTAAAAGATAACATGCATGGTTTGGAAAACCATGTACCTTAACCATGTGAGGTGGACGGTTTGAGGAAGATTTATCTACATGGATGGTGCATGGTTTGGCTAACCATAATGCCAAACCATGTATTCTATTAAGAAATTGAAAATCATTCTATTTACCCTATTAATGTTTAAGTGGAATCCTTATTTCTATTCTCCTCTCCCTAACATAAAAGCTCATAAACCTCCTCCCCTTTCTGTCCTTCAATCCCATAAATAGGGGTGCTCTCAAAGAATTTTTGTAGTGATTGTTGGTAAATATATTTCTCCGTTATACTTTTTATTCAATCTTATAAAACCGTTATAATTTTTTAATTCATTATATAGGTATTTGGGGCTCATTTCAGGGGATTGTGGTGGAATCAGCTAGTCCTCAAGTGGATTTCATGCGTCCTTTGTTGAGGACGACCTAAGATGGTGTCCAATTGTAATTTATCATTGAATCGATTATGGTAAATCACCACATCCATTTCTCTATTTTTTCATTATAATTGAAAATAAATTATTAAGAAAATTAAATTTCATGTTATGTATTTTGTTCGGTATGAGGCATGGGTCATGATGTGTGTTATTTGTGCATGTTTGGTCACATTTCCAATGTAACAAGGTAGTGGATGAGTTTTCAATTGTTATTAAATTTTATAATAAAATTTATTAAATAATTATACATGTGTTATTAGATATTTTGACATATTTTTGCATGGTTTTGGACCCCACACAGGTGACGATGGTCGGTTGGCCTGACACGTGGCTTGGGCAGCCTTGGAAGTCAATACTGGCCCTTAGAGTTAAATGGTAATGATTCAAAATTAATAAAGGTGGTCCTTTTAATTTAACTCATTGTCTTGTTTTATTTAATATAACATCTTTTTTGTAGCCTCATTAGTTTTCTGGTTGATTACCAAATAAATTAATAAAATGGACTTAAAGTAAATTATGATATGATTTGATGGTTGTGAAATGATAATTACAAATCATCTATAATTGGAAATGGGTTTAAAAAAGATGACAAAAAAAGAAACTTCCCTTTAGGGTAGTGTTGTTTTTAAAGGGATTTATTTTAGTTGTAAAATGGAAATTGGTAATAAAAAATGAGTTGTCAATATTACTTTATTTATAATGATAAATTATTTTGGTTTTGAATGTAAAAACTATGGAAACTATGTTTTTGGTGTTCTTAAATGGATATATAAATTGATTTTCATGACATGTGTGTTTGGTATTTAGATTTGGGTTTTAAAATGGTGTTTTTCAAATAGAAAATGGAAAAGGTTATTGTGATATGTGTGGTACCTTGGAATAGTATTTTGACATAGTTTTTTTAAGTGGTTTGGTTAGTGGACCAGGGAAATGTTTTTGAAAAATATTTGTTAAATGTTTTCCCTTATGTATCATTTGATTATTTTTTCTTATAGAATTTTTTTGTGTGTATACTTTCTTGCTTTGCCTTGATGGTTAACCTACGGTGAACAAAACCCTTGGGGTGTAGGGATATTATAGTTAACTCAGGGTGAACATGAACCCTAGGGGACATGGGTTATGGTTAAACCAAATTGAAAAATTCCATTTGGGGATACATGTGATGGTTAATACTAGGGTGAACATGGCCCCCATATAGATGTGGGTCCCTAGGGATGGTTATATTACCCTTGTATGTCACTTATTCAGACCAAGGATGGTTATATTAACCTTGGTATGGATAGATGGTTGGAAAAATCCTTGTGATGTTTCTAGAGACACCCAGCACTAGATGAAGTAGGTTTTCCATTCTTGTTGTGAAACTAGCCCCTGGGTTTGGTGTTTGTTTGTGTTTTAAATTCTTAATTTTTTTATTTAGTTTATTTATATATACTATTCTTGATCACATCTTCATGAGAATACATTTGGACTGGTTAAATTTTATAACACCATTAGTGGTGGAATACTAGGTTATACTCACATACTACTCAGGATTCTAGGGAACTTGGGTACCCGAGAAGCCCTACCACAATTACTAGATTAGTTTAGGCTAAGGATTGATATTTCATGATCGAGCTAGAGTGGCTCAAGTAGGATTGGAGTTTGAGAAGATTTGTGTCTTAGTGTCATTTTGGAGCCTCATGTTATTTTATTTCAATGTCTATTTCATTATTTTGTTTTTGTATTTGGAATCAACCTGGTGGATGATTTGTCCAGTATGAATTTATGTCAGCATTACATTTATTTTACCATTTTTAGTTTATTTTTTCCTTTTGTATACTCTGATTTACTAGGAAAGTGGGGGGAAGAAGCCCCATTATTAAAAAGGAAAAACACACAACCACTTTTGTGGGAAAAGATGGAACCCAACAAAAACCGAACACCTAGGACACAAAGACCTTAAAACACAATGGCTCAAAGACCATTACAATGGCTCAAAATCCTATAAGAAACCCTTTTAAACTGGTTAGGAAACCCATTACATGCCCAAGGCCATAGGCAGATAGCCTTAATTGTGAGTGAAAAAATACCATTACAAGGGAAACGCCCCACCACAGAACCCTACGACATCACCGCAAACAGCCCCGCCGTCTGTCTTGGTTGAAGTTGGCGCTCCTCCTAGAGTCCACGTCCTGGTGCAGGTTCTTGCTGCACCAATAAAACCCAAGATCCAATGGATCAGACGGCCGCCAGACCACCCAAGACACCATCGAATGGATCAGAGATCCACAACGCCATCGATACCATCCGAAGCTTCCAAATCCATCACGCCGCACCTCTGTCGAGGCCCACCGTGCCATTACTGAATCCATTAGAAGCCTTACACCACGACCGGACCACCCGCCGCCGTAGATCTCGCACGTCATTCACCTACCACCATGTCGGTGCAGACCTAGATCCACACTGCAGAACTAGAAAAGAGACCACCGGACCACCAAATTGGGAACATATCTACCCCATCTACTCTGACATAGGTTAAGTTATCACTGACGCAGGTGAAATCATATTCGCTGGTGAAAATACCCATTAATAGATGCTCTTTGGTAATTTATATATTTTTAACTCTAATATAGGTGATATATCCACTCTATGGTAACTCTTTAGACCCCCTATCTGTGTCAACAACCTCTATCATTTTTTAGGTGCACCTAAGGTATAGTGTTAAACACCAATTTAGGCATTATTTAGTTGTATAGGAAGGTGGGAAGATACAAATTGCTATTAGGGCCTTATTTTTTTTCTTACAGTTTTTGGACTTAGTGGCTAGGAGATATCGGAATGTGTTGAAGCTTGTGATGGATATTGGGATGGTGCACCATAAATCCGATTCTAATATGAATTCAATATTACTAGTAGATTAAAATTACTATGAGGATATTCCATATTATAGTTGAAATTATTTCCACTTCATGTGATGCACATGGTATTTTAGGTTTACGATTTTTCTTATTTTATTTTTCCTTTTATCCCATTGGAAAGAATCCATTTATGGGATTTTACTCTTATCCTGGTGAGGTATGAGGAATCCAACAAATTATGATTAGGTACATAGGATTTCAAAAACATATATGACTACATATGTGTGGTATTTTTTAGTGATGAATTGATTATTTTTTTAATGTTTCATTAATTCCACAAATGGAGTTTTTTCATATAAGTACTCAAAGTAATTATAATCAGTTGATCCCACATGTACATACATTTCATTCTGATGGAATTTCATGTGGATCTATTGTGAGATGATTTTTGATGATGATTACAAGGTACATCAGTGTATAGGACATGTGGGGACCCTAGTAGGAAGTTGAGTCATGTGGTTCTATAGTGGGAAACCCTAGTGGGTGGTTTTCATTTAGGTTAGGTTACTTAAAGTGTTAGTTTCATCCTATATGTTGTATTCCCATATATATTAGAATAAAATTATACTTAACTAAGTTAGAAGATATGTTATCATTTTATAGGTGTTATATAGGAAGATTACCTTAGTTTTGGTGAGGTTTGATGAATATATCATGATTCTCAAGTTAATATCCCATGAGAGGATGCTCAATGTTGATCAATGCTTGGATGTTTGGTAGTTTGGAATGAAATATTATTATGGTTATGAGAACCATGATGGGTTGTTAGAACATGGTGTAGTGATACTTTTAGAATGGGTTTCAGGATGATTCCCTACAATTTATGATGTTCGGATACATGACTGTAGGGTTGGGTGGGAGACCTAGCCACCATAGAGATGTGACACAATCTTTCATGGGTTATGGATATCTTTGTGCAAGGGAAACCCATAAAAAGGGTTGAACTAAGGACTTTTGTGACACATAGGTTGAAGAGAATATGATTCCTTGGGTTCCTTTGTGTGACCACCTTAGAGAGGGACAATGATTTTAGTTTCAATGATATTTTGAAGGGAATCACTATTTAGGTGACAGAATTTGGATTGAGGATGCACTTTAGAAGAGAATTTAAATTATGGGTAGATGATTTGGTTTTTAAACAATATAGAATGGTGGATTAGAGTTTATTTTTTTCAATGAACTGACATGTCATGGAGAATGGTCACTGATTTGGGCATGTCAACCTTGTTTTGGGTGTGTTACTTTTGGGATCATGATTTGTATTTTCTATAGTTAGAAGGTAGTACAACATATCCTTGTTTTTTTTCAAGTGATATTGAGATAGTGCATGCACTAGGTACACAAGGGTCTATTTAAGTTAGAATTAGAAACCACTATGTGTGAGCTGAGGGTTGATGGTTTCTAATATGATGAGGCGAGTTTGGATTGGATGGTTCAACACGCGTTCTTTGGTAGTAGAACCTATAGATGTTGGTGGTTGATATGAGTGTGGAATCCTAGTATAGTTATTCTTTTTTGTGACTGATGTGGAATAATCCATGATGATTAGGGATTTGGTTTAGTTGTGTGATGACTAAGATGGTCCAATTGGGGGGATTGTGATATCAGTCATAGTGATACAAACCCCATGTGGGTGGGGTTGTGGCATCATATTTTGACTATTCATTAGAAAAACATTTGGAAGATCTTGAAGTTGGGGTGATATATAGATATAATCCCTAGATTAAATAGAGAATTTAATAAATGAATCGGGATGTGATATCATGTGGATTTCAAGATTCGGCTTCGAGCATGGGGTAATTTTGAAATGGTTTAAACATGATTGGATCTGGAATATGTCAGTACTCGCGTTTGGAGCATGATAGTGTAATTAGTCAACAAGGAAACCAATTGTGGAATCACACTATAAGTTGGGTTAAGAATTTGGTTGGTGTATCAATATGATATTAGTGTTCCCATAGGATTTAATGCATCATGAATTAATGGATGGACGACACGTAGATAGTTGAGAGAGATCATTTTCCAAAAATATTGACTAGAGTAATTACTAGTGTTTTGGGGAAAATCATTTGTGGTTAGCTAGAAACTGCATCAGGTCCATAATTCTGGACACAACAAGGATGTTTTAGGTTCTAGTGAGTTCCATTAATGGAAGAGATAATGTGATAGTATTGTTTGTGGATGGTGGAGGCGCATTAATTATAACTTGGAAATTGGAAACAAGAATGGGTACTAATGTTAGAATGGTGTTCTCATTCATGTTTGGGTGATGTCAGTTACAATATGTTCTAAATAGGTTGGGGACCACTATAATCATGCTTTGATGGTCCATTCTAGTATAGGGAAGCAGTGAGGTATTGGAATTTCCATTTATGATCTAAATTCTATGGTGGGGAGCACCATTAGTCAGGTGGTGAATTAGAAAAGGAATCATGGGTATCTCAGGATAGAAGGATTTTGGGGAGTATAGTCTCAATGTTTTGATATTGAATATGATTAGTAGATCATATTTTTGTGATTTAAGCATAATGGTTTTGGTGATACACTCTATATTACTATTAAGTATTTTATGATGGAACTAGCCTGTATATATTTAAATTGATAATTGTTGTTGGTCAGCATTTATGTGTGTATGAACACTAAAACTTATTGAGGATTACAACAAGTGTTATGGTGGGAGGTTCTAAGATATTGTGTTCATAATGTTCTTAAAATTTAGAGGGAATTTAATTTATTACTTTTCTAGGATGATAAAATTTCTATCAGAGATTCAAAATAGAATTATGAATGTTGGATTTCCTTAAAGAGGTTTTATCAGACATGGAATGTGGCTCAAAATATGACTTGGGTTCTTGGGTGAACTTCAAGTGCTTCGATAAATATTTGGGGGTTTTTGAGGTTTTCGATTAGGGATAAGGGTCTAGGGAACATGGTTTAGGGGAAACTATGTAGAACACTAAATTTTAGTTGAATTCTAATTATTTTTATAAGTATCACAATTCTATCAAATTTATATGACATTTTTAGGGTAAAACAAAATGGAAATTTCTTAGGAAACCATGCAAAAAATACGAGAAGTTGTAGAGTTGACCAGAATGGTTAAAGAATAAATTGGAATACTATGTGACCTAAACATGTGAGGTGGATGGCTTGAGGAAATTCTATCCACATGGTTGGTGAATAGTTTGGTCAAATATATATCCAACCCTAGAATCCTATTAAAACAGTGAAAATTATTCTATTCTCCCTGTGAATTTTTAAGGGGTATCCCATTTATCTTCTCATCTCCCTTAGATTAGCACACGAACACCACCTCCCAATTTTTTCTTCAATGAATACATTTAATATGGGTGTTTTCAATATCTTTCTGTTGTGATTCTTGTTAAGTCTCTCATAGCTTTGGACTCTATCCTCTTTCTTCATTAATATTTCAAATTTTTAGTTTCTGAATTTAGGAGTTTTATGTTGATTCCAATTGATCTTGGAAGATGCGGCTAATTCACAATTTGATTTCATGTAGCCTGGGTTAAATACATCCTGAGGTAATTTCTCACAACCTCCACTCATTTATTCAATTAAGGTATATCATTATACCCATTTTTTTTTAAAAAATCCACATAATTTTATAGAAATTATTAAAAAATTAATTATGAGTGTTAGGGATTTTACCCAGTATGTGGTTGGGGCACATCGAGGGTCTATAGAATAAGATTGGTTGTGGTTCCTATGTAATGAGGCCTCTGGGGAGTTTTTAAATCTTTTTCCATTTTAGAATTAAATTGAATAATTAATTTTTAATTTTTAATTATATTTTTTGAGGATATCTAGCATGTTTTAGGAAGCCATGTGGTTAATGGTGGTTATTTTTCTAGATATGGGGATAGAAAGGAATTAGTGGTAAATTATTAACCTTATAGTTAAATGGTAATTCTTTGATATTGAGGTAGGTGGTCCCTCTCATTTAATAAATAGTATTATGCCATTTCATAGAATATATGTTTTGTGGTCTCACCCATTTTCCAAGTGATGGACTCAGAAATTAATTAAATGACATACAAAGGGAATTATTTCCTGATTCAATTATTATGAAATGATAATTCACAATCCTAGAAAATTTTAAATGGGTTTTTTAATATTTATTCAGAACAAAAATTCCCTTTAAAGGTAGTGTTTTTTAAAGGTAATGGTTTTTCTTATAAAATAAAAATTTGTAATCAGAAATGGTTTTTTAGGATTCCTTATTTTTGAAGGACAAATTTCTTTCATTTTGAATGTAAAAATGTGTAAATGTGGTTTTTGGTGATTATAAAAGGAAATAAGAATGTGTTTTTATGACACATGTGTTTAGTATTTATATTTTGATTTTAAAAGGTCATTTTTTGAATGTAAAATGAAAATGGTTACTGTGACATGTTTTGTTCCTTAGAATAGTTTTTTGGAATGGTGTTTTGAGATGGTTTAGGTTTTGGATCTAGGAAATTTTTTTGAATTATAAATGTTAAATTTTTTCTATTTTTAATCATTTGATTATTGTGTTTCATATAATTTTTTATGTGTGTATATATCCTTGGTTTAATTAGATGGTTAACCTGGGTTAAACATGGTCCTTGAGTGATGTAGCAATTTTATGGTTAATTCAGGGTGAATATAACCACTAAGAGATACTAGTTATAGTAAATAAATGGTGAACATAGACCCTGAAGGACACATTTGATGGTTAATAATGGGGTAAACATGTCCCCATAGTGGACGTTAGGGCCCCAGGGATGGGTATATTACCCCCATCAGACGTATGGTTGGAACAAGGATGGGTATATCACAACCGGTCTAGAGAGAAGGTTTCTATGGTCCCCTCGATGTTCTTAGAGACTTCCTAACACTAGATTAAGTAAGTATGTACCATTCCCGAAGTGAATCTGGCCCCTAGGTTTGACATTTTTTACATTTTCAATTTATGGATGTTTTCTATTTGATTCTTTGTAACTGTTTTACTTAAGAACATTTATATGAATATCCATTCGAACTTTATATTTTTAGGGACACTGTTGGTGATGACCTACTAATTTATGCTCACACCCAGCTTAGGTTATCATGGAACTTTGGTATATGATCAACCCAACACTTGTTGTGTGATTAGGTTAGACTGAAGCTTGGGATTACATTATTTAGATAGAACAGACCTTTTGGGATTAGAGTTCTGGAAGAGGTGACACTTTAGATTATTGTGGATCCTTCTATGATTTTTTTATGTTTCTTTCTTTATTTCTTATTTTAATATGGGATTGACCAAGTGGGATATCTTTCCTATATTCCTATTTATTAGAATTCATTTGATTTTTATATGTTCAGTTAAATTATTTCGTATATGTAATTTAAAATATATTTACATTAATAGAGGAGATTTGATTATTTATATATGATTTCACACTCTGATAAAGGGGGTACACCTTCCCCACAGTACATAGTTAGACCCATGTTGCTAGTCAGTGGCCTCTAGCATTCTGGGAGGATCACCTGAGGTGCAACAACAGTCATCATTCCAATCATCATTCAGTGGTTCAGGGTAGTAGTGCATTATAGAAATGATCCATCATTGCCTTTGGTATTACATTATCATCAACTATGAATAATTTTACTATTCTAAAAATATTCCTTTTTTAATACCATATACATCCTTCTGATTATTAAAGGGTGTTCACCTAGATAGTCATACATTCAATTAACTATGGAAATTATTGTCTTGGATGTATTCCCTTTTCCTATATATCTTGAATACCATTAGCTTAATTATCTCTATTGTAACGTATTTCCCAATATTTATACATTATTTCTAGATATTACTATTTAATTTAAATTTGTTAATCATGTTATTATTTTGATGGACTTATGAATTTTTTTCAAATTCACGTGGCATGATTATGTATGGATATATCATTCTGACAATAGGTTATCTGAGGATTTTATATTCCTATAATTCATTGGGTAAATCTTTACTTCTCATAATATAACTATGGTTCTAGGACTGAAGAGTAAATCCAATCCATTATGCTTATTGTACTGGGGAGTAAATCCAATAAATAATGTTATGATTGTCTTGTTAGAGAGCCTTGATATATGTTATTATATTCTATGATTATGTATACAACACATTTCTATATCATGAGAAAAGGTTTCCTACCAGATACGGTGGTAAGATTCCCACCCAAGAGATGTATCCACCCATGGAGTTCCTTGATTAGTATATGTTTTGATATTAGGATCATTATTTCATATATTTTATGACATGATATATGATCATGATATCTTACCTCATGAAAAAGTCTTATGATTTAATGATCTTATTTCCTTAATCGTTATATTTATCCCATGATCATGTATATATCCTTTTTATGATTTATTGGTAACTCCTCAATGTCTCATTGATTTTGTTTTTCTCCTTAATTAGAATTTTAGCTCACTCCCCATGGGATATTTAAAAAGATAATATTATATTTTTCTTATCTTCCCATAAAATTTCACTATAATTTAAATTTATTTATTTTTAGTTTTCATTGTTACGATATTTTATTATTGATACAATGTTTCAAAAATCATTTCATTCACATTTTAAAATATTGTATAACAGTGATTTATTACTCTATTTTCCAAACAATATCCCCAAAAATTATGAAGACTATTTTCATGATTTTTTTACATTTTCCTCTCTATTCATATCAAGATTCCATTTCAATGACATTATTTATGATATAATAATTTTTCATTATTAAAATACCATTTTAAAATAATTTTTACTTTTATTTCACTCCTTAAATATTATAATTTTCTTATTTTAACATTTTGTAAAAACTAAAAAATTTATACATATAACTTATAAATAATTATCTTCTTATAAAATATTCGTTATCTATGCTAGTACACTTTTATATTCCTTACTTTTAACTATTTATTATATTTTATTCCCTTAAAAGTTATCCTTCTCATAAATGGGTACTATATAAAAATAATCCTTAAATTCTTTATCCAAGTTCCTATGTATATACGTTGTTATTGAAATGTAATCTCTATAGTAGATATAATCTATCAATATCATTTTATTTACTTATCATCAATAATAAATAATGATACTCTTCTTATTAATGCCTTTTCATTGTGAAAACCCTATAATTTCATCTTATAATTGAAATATATTGACCTAGATTTCATATATTTAATTTATTGGGGAAATTATTAACTTCTTAAGAATTATCTTTATTCTATATAGTGTAAATAACCTAATTATAAAATATCCCTAAACCCACACTCCCATATCCGATGATAAAAACATACAATTTACATTTATGGCTTTGATACTGATTAAGGTGACCCAATTTGTTTCATCTAAAACTTAAAAAATCAAAAGGAAAAACTGGATCAGTTGCATTATCAATAACATTTTAGGTATAGAGTTTTTTAGAATTGGAAAATACTCATACAAAAACAATACCCATTCTTTAAAATGAGAATATCTCCCACATCACCTGTTTTTTATTATTTCAAATTAAGTCTTCATTATCATCACTTATATGAAATACCTTCTAAATATAGTTATTTCAATTTTAATCTTTATAACCTAGAGAAAATGAAACATAAGAAAAGTGAGAAAAAATGTTTATTTAGGGTAAATTTAACCATTAACAAATTGAATTTAATTATTTATCAGAAGAAGATAGTATTTTTATGATGACATAATCAAACTGTATGGGTAAAACATAATAATATTCATACCCGTCAATATATGGATCATTAAACTTAAAAATATTCCACAATTCTTTAACAAAGTAAAGAGTCATTAGAATCAACAATCATAAACCATGTGATATCAATATTCATCAAAGTAAAAATTATAAACCCATAGAATGTATATAATAAATGTATTGGTATCATCAAAACATTATCATCATATCACTCCTACAAATGGAATAACCAATATGGTCAACTCCCATATTTGGAGTACCCAATGCATTGGAGGACAATAACAGACCCATTCATCCCTATTTTAACCTAAAACCACCCATAATTGGATAATAATGTTACCCCTCTCCCTTGTATTATAACGGAACCACACTTCTTTGGTTTATAATGGAACCACCCATTATTATACACAATTTTCAAGAACTATATCACGAGTAAACTACAGAGAGAATTCATTTCATCATAAACTCATTTAAATAACCTTTATTGTTTTTTAAAAATGATTAATCCATGGAAAAGAAATGGGTTACATAAAAATATATTTGAAACATGATTACCATATGGAAAATAAATAGGTTCCATCACAATCACATTGAAACTAGATCAACTCATGGAAAAGAAATGGGTTCCATGTCAATCTATTTGAAACATGATTAACCAGTGGGAAAGAAATGGGTTCAATAAAAATATATTTGAAACATGATTAACCCATGGGAAAGAAATTAGTTTTATAAGGATCTCTTTGAAAGATGATTAAACCATGTGAAAATAATATGTTCCATTAAAATCTCTTAGAAACATGAATTACCAATAAAAAAGAAATGTGTTTCTTTAAAATATCTTTGAAATAATAGTAAAACATCAAGAGAAATGGTATCATTAATAAATATCCTCATTGTATCATAAGTAAAAAACAATGGTTTTTGAATTTGATGAATGTAAATTCTATTAAAATATCATTAAAAACATTTTTTAGGAATATAACCTTTTCATTTTAAAAATCACTTTTAAACTAAAAATTCACAACAAAAACTACGAAAAAAAATTCTTTAAGAAAAACTTGGAAACATATAAATTAAGGTCTAATTAAAATAATGGTCATGAAAGGGGAAAAATTAATTCATTTATAAATGTTAAAAATAAAACTTCTTTTCAAAAAAATTTGAAAAAATGAGTCAAAAGTAACCCATTTTGGAAAACATTAGGAAATTTTATTTTAAAACTTTTTAAAATAATGTAAGAAATTAAGTAAAATGAATTTAGTAAATAATTTATTTTTATAAAATTAAATTTTTTAAAACATTTCAGAAAACATTTTAGAAAACAAGGATATGGAAGATAAATATACTTGATATAAAATAAAATACAAGATTGGTATCACCTACAAACGAATTTCTTGATGTTTATTCAATCAAAAAGGGAGGAAATATAAATTAAAAATATAAATAACAATAATAACCATAGTATAATAAAATATATTTGGGTCAATAAAATAATATCATATTACTTCATCCAAAAGAAACTATAACATAAATAAGCTAGTAAGAAAAAAGATTATAGCATAAATCCTTTTCCACTTTGGTAACTCTTTAATTGTAATCCCGATGAAATAATAACTTCAAATGAAACATTAAATACCATTGAAATTTATTTTCATGATATAAAGTTTCAAAAGGGAATGATATACACCCCATAAATGAATATAGGTGCATATCATATTCTAATGTCTCGATGAAAGATAAATTGAGATGAATAATACTTAAAAAATAATTCAACTGAATTTGAGAATTATTTAGTTAATTTATTATGTTTATCAAATGTAAATACACATAAAAAAATTGGAAATATAGTATAATATAATAAAAATTCATTAGACATAGAATAATATAATATCAAATAAATGAATAAGTAATATGACCTAATGAAAAGAAGAGCGGACAAAGAATGATAGTACTTAAGAAATATCTACTTTTATCATAGAGGAGTCGATCAGAATCTATATAACTAAAAAAATAGTGTCCAAAGAATGATAGTGGTCAAATATTTTGATGATATAATCTATGAAGTATTGAACAAATCATAACTCAATTTAATTTTCTTAATTTATGAAATATGAGTTCAAAATTCCAATGATTATATAATTTTCATTTTTAATTGGTATACATGTGATAAAAGGAAGGAATGAATCCTTAAAATTTATTATTTTCAAAAATTAACATTCATTATTTCACTATGTTATGGATATTTGGTATTACTGGTAGCATCAAACCAATAAATGGAACACTTAATGTTTTTTATAATTTTCCTCTCCATAATTGGGTCAAAATAAACTCAAATGGAGCTTTTAAATGAAACTTCGGTCACTTTGTATTTGGTGTTCATTTTCATGAATATAATGGTAATGTTATTGGTTTCTTCTCTAGTATATGTTTATTGACATCATCCATTAAGGTTGAAATTCTTGGAGAAATCAACATTGTCTCTTTTTCTAGATCTAAATTTTAGACCAGTTTATTCCGATAAAGTTATTCTACTTCCATTGTTCAAGATATTAGAAATGGTACATTTCATCTCTCATGGATTTTCACTACTTAATGAAAGGAATTTATGGTCTTTATCTCTAGCACCAAATACATCTTCAAACATGTTTTCTAAGAAGAAAATCATGCTGTAGAGAGTCTTTCCAACAAATGAATCATCATAGATCTTACATGGTTCAATGTTCTCCCTAAAAAAGTTCATTATCATTATGAAACTAAATTTTTGTAAAGTCATTTTATTTAGACACATTTAACCCTTTATTTTTTAAATAAATTATCCTTATAAGAATTTTTTATGTAATAAAACCTTAAAAATTACCTAAAGAATCAAAATAACCCCATGGAAATCCACTATCAGGTGTTGAAAATAATAATTTATTTTACCAAAGGCATGGATTATTTTCATTTAAATTATAATTAAACATCAATGAAAGAATTATTGGGTTCTATACTTATGAATTGGGATAGTTCCACATAAGATAGAAAGTCAATATCATGAAGTAAATTATTTCATGTTTATTAATTTATTTCTTATATCAATAAGAAATAACACTGTATATATTTTATAATTGAAAATTATAAATATTTAATTACCCAACCTTAAACATTACATAATCTTGAGTTATAAGTCAAGAATTCATACACTTACATTTTAGGATCTTTTCAAGTTTATATTTTTGGAGAATTAAGTAATAAATTTTGTATAATGAAACCAAATATCATAATTTTAATGCTTCTGATCAGTATCCATTTTTTCCATAATTTAAAACTTTTAAAATAAGACATGATTCCTTTTTATGAAAAATATTCCGGGTTGTCAACTTGAATTCATCCTTTCCCTTACCCACCCTTAAACCTAGTGAAAACCATTTTATGAACATGGGATGAGCAGAAAAAGCTCAGTAAGGGACATAAAAGGGAAGGAATCAATTATTCCTATGAGTAACATGAAATCCCATGAAAAATATTTTCTTAAAATGATACTTTTTTACCTGGTAAGAGAATCGTCTTTATTTTAAAATTTTCCTTTATCTTATCTTCTAAAAACAAATTATTTCTATGGAAAATGATTAGCATGCATAGAAAAATCATTTAGATACCTTGGGATATCATCATCATGAAACCATTAAAAAACAACTATATAACCCTTACAAATTGGAATAACCAAACATTTGACTTCCAATATAATTCTCCACATATTATAATCATTGCCAAATTCATTGGAGTGCTATCTAGAAGCACTCGTCATATAAGCTATATCGAGCTCACTCGACACTTATGGGCACACCCATTATATAAGCTATAATGGGATCATTTATGATATATAATGAGGCTCAACCCATCATATAAACAATTTCTATGGACTATATCATGAATTAAACCCTTAAAAACTCTTTTAAAACCATATAAAAAACTCTTTCAAATATCAAAATACCCTTTACATTTAAAAATTCGTTTTCACAACATAAATTTCCATGAAGAAGGAAAATAGAGTTTTCTTTTGAATAAAAATTATATATTTTATAATAATCCATACTTAAAATAATGGTTGTGGTGGTGGGAAAATTACTTATGGCCATATTTGTTAAAATAAAATATTCATTTTGTCTTTTTGTCAAAATGTTCTGTATAAAACACATAAAAATATTACTTTTAAAAAAATTAAATAATGTGAAAATTGATTTAAAATATTATTTATAATTATATTATACCTAAATAAAAATATACATAAAATAATTTTAAAAATATTTTAATGGAAAATAAAAATAGTTTGAAGAAAAAATTTACAAGAGGATTTTTAAAATAAATTCCCTTACTATGAGTCTGAATTGTCACTTGTGTCCTTTATAATCCTAAATTGTAACGCCCTGACCCCAGCTACCCAGAGTCGGTGCATTACTTTGTAACATTGGCATGATCACAAAAGATCAAGTCTCGAAATACCGATTAGTTTAGTAGCCTTGGAAACACTAGATATATTCATAAGTCTTTCATTACATCAAAAAGTAAACAAACTACAATAACATGGTCTTCATAGTCCACACTCATATCCCTTTCTGACTACCCCTGCAGGTCATTCATAAAATACTTCTTCACATCCTGGAAAAATATTAAAACAATGAAAGGGGTGAGCTCAGATGCTCAGTAAGGATAACAATAATGCGGAAGCTTTCATAAATAAACATTAACATTTAAGGCAATGTATAACTAAAACAAAAGCCTTTTAAACATGAACTTCAACATAATATGGCAAAAGTAAAATGAGATAATTCCATTTACTTATTCACATGGATGTTCTACTGGTCGAATAATCACATGTAATATCAATAACCACTTTCATAATGATGGAATGCATAATTCCAGACATTCTGAAACATTTTGTCAAGGCCTCGGCCAAAACATCTAAAATGATTAAGGCCTCGGCCAAAAACATAAATCAAATTGGGAAAGGGCCTTGGCCAATTCCACATTTAGTTGTCTCATGAGACCTACCGATGCATCGAGGAGCTATAGCGGGCTCCACCCGTCACTTATTAAGTCCAATTCATTCCTCATATGAATAGGTTTAAACATATCATAAACCATAACATAATCGTATCACATAAAACATGAATAAAGGAAACATAACATTTCCACATTTCAATCACAAGATATCAATAAATCACATTGATATAATAAAAACGCTTTCAAAACCATTTCAAATACTAAAATAAAAGAAAGTTAAAACTTTGTATTTATTTTTCATTAAAAAAAATGATGGCTTGTAGAGGAATCCGAAACTCAGATAATGGTCACGGCGGCAGAGAATTCGTTGTTGCCTCATAAGTACGGAAAGAAAAACATTCCCTTTTTGTCGTTTAGTAAAACGCTTCGTATAAAAAAGATTCCTTTTGAATAAACGTAAAATTCAAAGGGGTTTATACACAGTATAAAAGAAAGTTGTGTATAAAACCAAATATGCCTCAATGAAAGGCGATTGAGACAAAGTCCTTAAAAAGATCATTTTTAAAATAGAATAGGTCTATTATGTGTATTCACTATTAGTACACACATAAGAAATTACAAATACAAGATAGGACATAATAATATCATGACATAATTTGAAAGTAGGAGATTAACCCAAAGAATGGAAATTGGGTTAAGAAGTTCCCTTACCTTGCGTCTTTTCCTGACTCGACCGTTCTTTAACCTCCTGAATAATAAACTAGAGTTAATTTATATTTACTTACGAACCTTTTTTTATGTTCATTATTCCTTTTATATCACTTATTACCATGTTATGAACATTATGTAATTATTTAAGTTAATAACGGTCGTTTTTTCGATCTTTGGTACTTGAGTCAACAATAAACTTCTTATAATTACAAGTTATTTATGTGGTAGAATATCCATTATCTCCAGAATTATATTCATGATTTAGATGTCATATATATCATATATATCCAGTATATACATTCATTCATAATATTACGTAACATTTAGATGTAAGAAATGAAATGCACCGTTCATGGAGACGGTAAGCCGTACGTACGCATGAACGCTACTTTCATTTCTATTTCATATTTAATGGAATGAAATCATAATTATATAAAGGTATAATATAGTTCCAGTATAATATCATATATAATATCATTTACTCCATCCTTTATACATCCCACATATGGCATTAACGATTCACATCACTTTGAGGGGGCGGTAGTCCGCACTTCCTAAAATAAATTTATCGCGTTTACCCATAATGGAAATCATAAAGTATGCCATAAATGAGAAATACATAAGCATAAGGAAAACATACAAATAATATATATCATATATGAAAATAGTGTCATCAAAATGGCCACCATTATAGGTGTTAAAAGAATTTGAACAATCATCGTTTCGTGAGGCAGTATTTCGTCACCCACAGAAACAGTATGTTCTTTAACCATTAGATGAAGGTGTGTGTAAGTGTAAACCAAATCCTTATCATAACAACATCCTAGTATATTTTAGATACTGGTGTTGTTACAAAATAAAGGAATGAAAAGAGTTTAAGGGGTTGGAGAAGCAAAATAAAACAAAACAACATTAGAGAAGACATTACCTAAAAAATCGGGTAACTCTTTTTGATTTGAGAGAAAGGCTTCCTTGGGAAGAATTCTGCCCAAAATGAGGCTTCTAGGAGTGAGTGAGGGATGTTGGGAGAGTATTTGGGCAGATTTTTGCCGAGCCAAATGGCTTTAAGGTGTGAATAAGGTGGGAGTGGTGGGGGCCTTTTATAAGTGGAGAGGAGGGGCACTTTTGGAAAGTAATGAAATGTTATTCTATTATACAATTCTTTTCGGATTCTAAAGGTCCCACACTTGTATAATTCGAGGCTAAGGTGATAAGGGTTCAGAATATCCTCATCCAATAGGCTTTGGACAAGTGTAAGCCTTGGATTTTACATTATCTTCTCATTTTATTTAAATCGTTAAATAATGAGGTCATCGCTGCATCATCATGATGTCATAAATAATTTAATTTTTTTAATGTCTAAAAATTATAAAAAAATACTATGATGTAGGAAATCTTTTTAGATTTCAAATGAATATTTATAATAAAAAATATGACTTGTATAACCCCATGTAAAAATTGTTTTAGTAAAACATTTCATGTTTGTGTCATTTTTTTACTTTAACATTAAATAAAAGGTATTTATGTCATTTTCCAACTAAATTGGCTCCATGGGGTCCCCAAGTTGACCCATGGATTGTCTTGGTCGGCCATGACTCATAAAATAGGAGTAGAACAAGTTTCAAGCTCATATCATATTATTAAAACATTATTTTTACCTTAAACTACACTAATTACCTATAATCGCGATTAAGAACTTAAAAGTTACTATTCACCAAAAAATTATTTTAATCTCATTGAACCACATTTTACTTCTTAATGACATCCATGTATGTCGGATTTGTGAAAATCAAATCACAGAAGTGGTAATATTTAATTTAAACAAAAAATCAGTTATTTAACTACCACTTAGTGGTTTCACTATTCATCAAAAATTGAAGTTTTTCAGAACAATGCCAAAATTTTACCCTAAGCTATAATTGATATTCCGAATTCAAAAATGATGTCTATTTTAAAAAATTCCAAACATATAAGTTGCATTAATTAATTTTATAATTAATTCCCGTTGTCACAACAAATAGCGTGTTTTTAAGAAACAATTTATATCAAAAGATTGGCAATTGTTTATGTCCAATTTCAATGTTAAATTAATTATAATGACCACCATTGGATAAAATGGTAAAAATATATTCTAATTATACATTAAAGCCACTAAATAGTATAATTTATCACAATAAATTATTTTTATTAAAAAAGTTGTTTTAAGTATTTTTCACTATTCATAAAAAAATTGGAAGTTCTCATAAAGTTACAAAAACTTCAACTTAGGATAATTTCGATATTACAAATACAAAAATGAAGTCCATTTTGAAATATAAAATTTCTATAATTTTAAAAAGTGGTTATTACTATTCATAATGGCTACTTTGATTAGTCGTGGTGTGTTAGAACTCGAACTTGCGTACAATGCAAGCTATTGCATTATTGAATGAGAAGCGTATCGTGGAAGCTCGGGGTGTCACATTCTCCCCTCCTTTAATAAATTGCGTCCTCACAATTTGAAATTTTTCTTTGAAAATAAAAGGTTGAAAAGAGAAAATACCTTTGAAGAAAACCCACATCGGAAATAAGATTAATAAAATTTAGCCTTAATAAGAGGGAAAGGGAAATGAAAAAGTCACCACCCAATTATGATCTCGATTAGGAGAACATTGGTGGAAATTAAAGACATATAATTGGAGGAAAAACGTAAATATTTGTAGGGAATGATTGAGGTCATCAATCACAGTCAACTGTCAAATTGAGGGCCTCAAAGCCTTCAATCAATGTTGATTTAAAATATCATCAGTTCAACAGGACATAAGGTATTAGGATAACACATTTTTTTGTTTTAATATCCCTTTACTAAAGTTTAAGAATTAATTTATTCATTGAATAAGAGATAGGTATATATATATATATCTTGACAATTAGAGTTTCAACCTTCAAGTCATCTTTCACTCAAAAAGATAATAGAACTCAAAAATATTATACTTATCCTAATTTTATAAGGTTCCAAATGTTAACACATACCATTTAGATTAGTAAATTTATTTTTTAATAACCAGGGACTTCCTGTAGGCTAGTGGTAGGAAATAAAGGCCTGTCACACCATGATTGTGGGTTCGATTCCTGCAGCTTTGTCCGACGCGACGGGTTATGCCCCACCCTGCAGGTTGTCCTTTTCCTAAAACTATAGTATCATAATATTCCAAAAATAATCTTCATAAATTTTTTAACCTTAAACAATACTATCCAAAGATCAACTTAATCCACTCCAACCTTTATAATTATCCAATATACCTATGTCTAGACTTTCTCTAAAAGGTCTCTTAATTCCAAAATCAATTTATCAGATTCCACAAACAAAGTAAAGTTTCTCTTATTGTCACATACTAAAAATATAATTACCTTCATCATATTAAAACCTTACTAAAATCAACAAGTACTGCAGTACAATCCTTATATATATATCACATTATTCTAATAACCAGAATATAATCCATGAGTCCAAAAGCACCATTACATTAGTTATTCTGCTTCAACTGTAGTAACAGCATAATATTGTCCTTGATCCCTTGGCCTTTTCTAAGGTAAGTTTCCCGGACGCTTAGGACATTCATTTGCATAATGACCCATTTCTCTACAATTGTATAATTCAACTTTGATAGCCTCTTTCTTTCCCTTGCAATCACGAGCCTGGTGACCCTTTTCTCCACATTTATAACAAACTCTCATTCCTTTTAGGCAAGTACCAGGGCGATTCTTCCCACAATTATCACATAATGGAAAATCCTTCTTTCCCTTTTTCCCTTTATCTGTCTCTTATTCCACCGTTCTCTTCTTCTCTTGCTTTACTTTGTTGTCATAAGACTTAGAGAATTCCTTTTCTGTCTTGATAGCACATGAGACAATATCTTCGTATGATGAGAAGGATTGTGATACTAAAGCTCGATAGAGAAATGGTTTTAACCCATCAAAGAAACGATCAATCTTACTCCTTGGGTTACGTATATAATCTGCAGCATGCCTCGCTAACCTTGTAAAGTTGGCCTCATACTTTGCGACATTCTCATCCTCCTTCTGCCTCAGACTCAGAAATTGTCTTTCCATATCTGCTCGATGGTCATGAGGATAGTATTTTTCTAAGAACAACTCTTTGAACTCCTGCCATTCCATGTTTGTTAATTCATCATCTTCCTTTGTGTTTTGAATTAGTGACCACCATTGATCGGCATCTCCAGTGAGGCGGTAAACTGTCATGACAACTTTCTCCCTTTTACTACTCCCCAAGGCATGGAATATTTTCTCTAAGGAATTTATCCATTGCTCAGTTGCTATAGGATTTGTACCCCCATTAAATGTTGGTGGTTGTTGCCTCATGAAGCGGTCTAACATTGATCCTCCACGTTGCAGATCAGGGTGCTCCATACGAGTAAGGTTATTATTCATAACCTGAGTGAGTTGTCCCAGTATGGTAATAAGTTGATCAACACCAGTTGTATCTCCAGATCCACAATAATTATCTTGAGCAGGAGGGCAATCCCTAGACGGAGTGCATGCATTGATACGGTTTCCATTCTTTCCACTAGGCGCCATTTCTAAACAATGGAATAAACTAGATTAGTTTATGAATCAAAATACATAATTCCATACTTGTAAAATACTTAACATAAATTTAACTATTTATGGATATAATCCATAATCATAAAAAGGTTTTATTTGAGGAAGTATATACTCATAACCGTTCATAGTGGTTTGTAAAGAAAATGGGAATTATCCTAAGCATATCCCCCAGGAGTGTCATAACCAAGAGTGCAGCAAGGCCCGTTGTCGTGCACCAGTTCCCGTTCGAGTCTAGCTCAAAGCGGTGTTTTCAGGTTTTACCCCTAGGTACATTTGTGCCAGAGCTGCCTCTACCTGCTCGTATCCAGACAGGGATGTATTGCTCAGAAAACTCACAAAATCTCTACAATAACAAAATTCGAGGAAGTTCTTCTATACTAATCCCCAAAGTCTATCTTTGGGCTATGTGCTCTAATCAGAGTTTATCTAAATCTAGCTTCCAAGGTTAGTACTAAACTGCCTCTGATACCAACTGTAACGCCCCGACCCCAGCTACCTGAGTCGTTGCATTACTTCGTAACATTGGCATGATCACAAAAGATCATGTATCTAAAGACCGATTAGTTTAGTATCCTTGGAAACACAAGATATATTCATAAGTCTTTAATTACATAAAAAAGTAAACAAACTACAATAACATGGTCCTCATAGTCCACACTCATATCCCTTTCTGACTACCCCTGCAGGTCATTCATAAAATACTTCTTCATATCCTGGAAAAATATTAAAACATTGAAAGGGGTGAGCTCAGATTCTCAGTAAGGATAACAATAATGCGGAAGCTTTCATAAATAAACATTAACATTTAAGGCAATGTATAACTAAAACAAAAGCCTTTTAAACATGAACTTCAACATAATATGGCAAAAGTAAAATGAGATAATGCCATTTACTTATTCACATGGATATTCTACTGGTCGAATAATCACATGCAATATCAATAACCACTTTCATAATGATGGAATGCATAATGCCAGACATTCTGAAACATTTTGTCAAGGCCTCGGCCAAGACATCTAAAATGATTAAGGCCTCGGCCAAAACCATAAATCAAATTGGGAAAGGGCCTCAGCCAATTCCACGTCTAGTTGTCTCATGAGACCTACCGATGCATCGAGGAGCTATAGAGGGCTCCACCCGTCACTTATTAAGTCCAATGCATTCCTCATATGAATAGGTTTAAACATATCATAAACCATAACATAATCGTATCACATAAAACATGAATAAAGGAAACATAACATTTCCACATTTCAATCACAAGATATCAATAAATCACATTGATATAATAAAAATGCTTTTAAAACCATTTTCAATACCAAAATAAAAGAAAGTTAAAACTTTGTATTTATTTTTCATTAAAAAAATGATGGCTTGTAGAGGAAGCCGAAACTCAAATAATGGTCACGGCGGCGGAGAAGTCGTTGTCGCCGCATAAGTATAGAAAGAAAAACAATCCCTTTTTGTCGTTTAGTAAAACGCTTCGTATAAAAAAGATTCCTTTTGAATAAACGTAAAAGTCAAAGGGGTTTATACACCGTATAAAAGAAAGTTGTGTATAAAACCAAATATGCCTCAATGAAAGGTGATTGAGAAGAAGTCCTTAAAAAGATTATTTTTAAAATAGAATAGGTCTATTATGTGTATTCGCTATAAGTACAAACATAAGAAAGTACAAATACAAGATAGGACATAATAATATCATGACATAATTTGAAAGTAGGAGATTAACCCAAAGAATGGAAATTGGGTTAAGAAGTTCCCTTACCTTGCGTCTTGTCCTGACTCGACCGTTCTTTAACCTCATGAATATTAAACTAGAGTTAATTTATATTTACTTACGAACCTTTTTTTATGTTCATTATTCCTTTTATATCACTTATTACCATGTTATGAACATTATGTAATTATTTAAGTTAATAACGGTCGTTTTTTCGATCTTTGGTACTTGAGTCAACAATAAACTTCTTATAATTACAAGTTATTTATGTGGTAGAATATCCATTATCTCCAGAATTATATTCATTATTTAGATGTCATATATATCATATATATCCAGTATATACATTCATTCATAATATTACGTAACATTTAGATGTAAGAAATGAAATGCACCGTTCACGGAGACGGTAAGCCGTACGTACGCATGAACGCTACTTTCATTTATATTTCGTATTTAATGGAATGAAATCATAATTATATAAAGGTATAATATAGTTCCAGTATAATATCATATATAATATCATTTACTCCATCCTTTATACATCCCACATATGGCATTAACCATTCACATCACTTTGAGGGGGCGGTAGTCCGCACTTCCCAAAATGAAATTATCGCGTTTACCCAAAGTGGAAATCATAAAGTATGCCATAAATGAGAAATAAAGAAGCCTAAGGAAAACATAAACATAATATATATATCATATATGAAACTAGTGTCATCAAAATGGCCACCATTATAGGTGTTAAAAGAATTTGAACAATCATTGTTTTGTGAGGCAGTATTTCGCCACCCACAGAAACAGTATGTTCTTTAACCATTAGACGAAGGTGTGTGTAAGTGTAAACCAAATCCTTATCATAAAAAAATCCTAGTATATTTTAGATACTGGTGTTTTTACAAAATAAAGTAATGAAAAGAGTTTAAGGGGTTGGAGAATCAAAATAAAACAAAACAACATTAGAGAAGACATTACCTAAAAAATCGGGTAACTCTTTTTGATTTGAGACAAAGGCTTCCTTGGGAAGAATTCTGCCCAAAGTGAGGCTTCTAGGAGTGAGTGAGGGATGTTGGGAGAGTATTTGGGCAGAGGTTGGCCGAGCCAAATGTCTTGAAGGTGTGAATAAGGTGGGAGTGGTGGGGGCCTTTTATAAGTGGAGAGGAGGGGCACTTTTGGAAAGTAATGAAATGTTATTCTATTATACAATTCTTTTCGGATTCTAAAGGTCCCACACTTGTATAATTAGAGGCTAAGGTGATAAGGGTTCTAAATCTCCTCATCCAATAGGATTTGGACAAGTGTAAGCCCTCGATTTTAAATTATCTTCTCATTTTATTTAAATCGTTAAATAATGAGGTCATCGCTGCATCATCATGATGTCATAAATAATTTAATTTATATAATGTCTAAAAATTATAAAAAAAATACTATGATGTAGGAAATCGTTTTATATTTCCAATGACTATTTATAATCAAAAATATGACTTGTATAACCCCATGTAAAAATTGTTTTAGTAAAACATTTCATGTTTGTGTCATTTTTTTACTTTAACATTAAATAAAAGGTATTTATGTCATTTTCCAACTAAAGTGGCTCCATGGGGTCCCCAAGTTGACCCATGGATTGTCGTGGTCGGACATGACTCATCCAATAGGAGTAGGACAAGTTTCAAGCTCATATCATATTATTAAAACATTATTTTTACCTTAAACTACACTAATTACCTCTAATCGCGATTAAGAACTTAAAAGTTACTATTCACCAAGAAATTATTTTAATCTCATTGAACCACATTTTACTTCTTAATGACAACCATGTATGTCGGATTTTTGAAAATCAAATCACAGAAGTGGTAATATTTCATTTAAACGAAAAATCAGTTATTTAACTACCACTTAGTGGTTTCACTATTCATCAAAAATTGAAGTTTTTCAGAACAATGCCAAAATTTCACCCTAAGCTATAATTGATATTCCGAATTCAAAAATGATGTCTATTTTACAAAATTCCAAACGTATAAGTTGCATTAATTAATTTTATAATTAATTCCCGTTGTCACAACAAATAGCGTGTTTTTAAGAAACAATTTATATCAAAAGATTGGCAATTGTTTATGTCCAATTTCAATGTTAAATTAATTCTAATGACCACCATTGGATAAAATGGTAAAAATATATTCTAATTATACTTTAAAACCACTAAATAGTATAATTTATCACAATAAATTATTTTGATTAAAAAAGTTGTTTTAAGTAATTTTCACTATTCGTAAAAAAATTCGAAGTTCTCAGAAAGTTACAAAAAATTCAACTTAGGATAATTTCGATATTAAAAATACAAAAATGAAGTCCATTTTGAAATATAAAATTTCTATAATTTTAAAAAGTGGTTATTACTATTCATAACGGCTACTTTGATTAGTCGTGGTGTGTTAGTACTCGAACTTACGTACAATGCAAGCTATTGCATTATTGAATGAGAAGCGTATCGTGGAAGCTCGGGGTGTTACATTCTCCCCTCCTTCAATAAATTGCGTACTCGCAATTTGAAATTTTTCTTTGAAAATAAAAGGTTGAAAAGAGAAAATACCTTTGAGTAAAACCCACATCGGAAATAAGATTAATAAAATTTAGCCTTAATAAGAGGGAAAGGGAAATGAAAAAGTCACCACCCAATTATGATCTCGATTAGGAGAACATTGGTGGCAATTAAAGACATATAATTGGAGGAAAAACGTAAATATTTGTAAGGAGTGATTGAGGTCATCAATCACAGTCAACTGTCAAATTGAGGGCCTCAAAGCCTTCAATCTATGTTGATTTAAAATATCATCAGTTCAACAGGACATAAAGGTATTAGGATAACACATTTTTTTGTTTTAATATCCCTTTACTAAAGTTTAAGAATTAATTTATTCATTGAATAAGAGATAAGTATATATATATATATCTTGATAATTAGAGTTTCAACCTTCAACTCATCTTTCACTCAAAAAGATAATAGAACTCAAAAATATTATACTTATCCTAATTGTATAAGGTTCCAAATGTTAACACATACCATTTAGATTAGTAAAATTATTTTGTAATAACCAGGGACTTCCTATAGGCTAGTGGTAGGAAATAAAGGCCTATCGCACCATGATTGTGGGTTCAAGTCCTGCAGCTTTGTCCGACGCGACGGGTTATGCCCCACCCTGAAGGTTGTCCTTTTCCTAAAACTATAGTATCATAATATTCCAAAAATAATCTTCAAAATTTTTTTAACCTTAAACAATACTATCCAAAGATCAACTTAATCCACTCCAACCTTTATAATTATCCAATATACCTCTGTCCAGACTTTCTCTAAAAGGTCTCTTAATTCCAAAATCAATTTATTTGATTCCACAAACAAAGTAAAGTTTCTCTTATTGTCACATACTAAAAATATAATTACCTTCATCATATTAAAACCTTACTGAAATCAACAAGTACTGCAGTACAATCCTTATATATATATTACATTATTCTAATAACCAGAATATAATCCATGAGTCCAAAAGCACCATTACATTAGTTATTCTGCTTCAACTATAGTAACAGCATAAGATTGTCCTTGATCCCTTAGCCTTTTCTGAGGTATGTTTCCCTGATGCTTAGGACATTCATTTGCATAATGACCCATTTCTCTACAATTGTAGCATTCAACTTTGATAGCCTCTTTCTTTCCCTTGCAATCACGAGCCTGGTGACCCTTTTCTCCACATTTATAAGAAACTCCCATTCCTTTTAGGCAAGTACCAGGGCGATTCTTCCCACAATTATCACATAATGGAAAATCCTTCTTTCCCTTTTTCCCTTTATCTATCTCTTATTACACCGTTCTCTTCTTCTCTTGCTTTACTTTGTTGTCATAAGACTTAGAGAATTCCTTTTCTGTCTTGATAGCACACGAGACAATATCTTCGTATGATGAGAAGGATTGTGATACTAAATCTCGACAGAGAAATGGTTTTAACCCATCAAAGAAACGATCAATCTTACTCCTTGGGTTACGTATATATTCTGTAGAATGCCTCGCTAACCTTGTAAAGTTGGCCTCATACTTTGCGACATTCTCATCCTCCTTCTGCCTTAGACTCATAAATTGTCTTTCCATATATGCTCGATGGTCACGAGGATAGTATTTTTCTAAGAACAGATCTTTGAACTCCTGCCATTCCATGTTTGTTAATTCATCATCTTCTTTTGTGTTTTGAATTAGTGACCACCATTGATCGGCATCTCCAGTGAGGCGGTAAACTGCCATGACAAATTTCTACCTTTCACTACTCCCCAAGGCATGGAATATTTTCTCTAAGGAATTTATCCATTGCTCAGTTACTATAGGATTTGTACCCCCATTAAATGTTGGTGGTTGTTGCCTCATGAAGCGGTCTAACATTGATCCTCCACGTTGCGGATCAGGGTGATCCATACGAGTAAGGTTATTATTCATAACCTGAGTGAGTTGTCCCAGTATGGTAATAAGTTGATCAACACCAGTTGTATCTCCAGATCCACAATAATTATCTTGAGCAGGAGGGCAATACCTACACGGAGTGCGTGCATTGATACGGTTTCCATTCCTTCCACTAGGCGCCATTTCTAAACAATGGCATAAACTAGATTAGTTTATGAATCAAAATACATAATTCCATACTTGTAAAATACTTAACATAAATTTAACTATTTATGGATATAATCCATAATCATAAAAAGGTTTTATTTGAGGAAGTATATACTCATAACCGTTCATAGTGGTTTGTAAAGAAAATGGGAATTATCCTAAGCATATCCCCCGGGAGTGCCGTAACCAAGAGTGCAGCAAGGCCCGTTGTCGTGCACCAGTTCCCGTTCGAGTCTAGCTCAAAGCGGTGTTTTCAGGTTTTACCCCTAGGTACATCTGTGCCAGAGCTGCCTCTACCTGCTCGTATCCAGACAGGGATGTATTGCTCGGAAAACTCACAAAATCTCTACAATAACAAAATTCGAGGAAGTTCTTCTATACTAATCCTCAAAGTCTATCTTTGGGCTATGTGCTCTAATCAGAGTTTATCTAAATCTAGCTTCCAAGGTTAGTACTAAACTACCTCTGATACCAACTGTAATGCCCCGACCCCAGCTACCCAGAGTCGGTGCATTACTTCGTAACATTGGCATGATCACAAAAGATCAAGTCTCGAAAGACAGATTAGTTTAGTAGCCTTGGAAACACTAGATATATTCATAAGTCTTTCATTACATCAAAAAGTAAACAAACTACAATAACATGGTCTTCATAGTCCACACTCATATCCTTTTCTGACTACCCCTGCAGGTCATTCATAAAATACTTCTTCACATCCTGGATAAATATTAAAACATTGAAAGGGGTGAGATCAGATGCTCAGTAAGGATAACAATAACGCGGAAGCTTTCATAAATAAACATTAACATTTAAGGCAATGTATAACTAAAACAAAAGCCTTTTAAACATGAACTTCAACATAATATGGCAAAAGTAAAATGAGATAATGCCATTTACTAATTCACATGGATATTCTACTGGTCGAATAATCATATGCAATATCAATAACCACTTTCATAATGATGGAATGCATAATGCCAGACATTCTGAAACATTTTTTCAAGGCCTCGGCCAAGACATCTAAAATGATTAAGGCCTCGGCCAAAACCATAAATCAAATTGGGAAAGGGCCTCGGCCAATTCCACGTCTAGTTGTCTCATGATACCTACCGATGCATCGAGGAGCTATAGCGGGCTCCACCCGTCACTTATTAAGTCCAATGCATTCCTCATATGAATAGGTTTAAACATATCATAAACCATAACATAATCGTATCACATAAAACATGAATAAAGGAAACATAAAATTTCCACATTTCAATCACAAGATATCAATAAATCACATTGATATAATAAAAATGCTTTCAAAACCATTTTCAATACCAAAATAAAAGAAAGTTAAAACTTTGTATTTATTTTTCATTAAAAAAAATGATGGCTTGTAGAGGAAGCCGAAACTCAAATAATGGTCACGGCGGCAGAGAAGTCATTGTCGCCGCATAAGTACGGAAAGAAAAATATTCCCTTTTTGTCGTTTAGTAAAACGCTTCGTATAAAAAAGATTCCTTTTGAATAAACGTAAAAGTCAAAGGGGTTTATACACCGTATAAAAGAAAGTTGTGTATAAAACCAAATATGCCTCAATGAAAGGTGATTGAGACGAAGTCCTTAAAAAGATCATTTTTAAAATAGAATAGGTCTATTATGTGTATTCACTATAATTAAACACATAAGAAAGTACAAATACAAGATAGGACATAATAATATCATGACATAATTTGAAAGTAGGAGATTAACCCAAAGAATGGAAATTGGGTTAAGAAGTTCCCTTACCTTGCGTCTTGTCCTGACTCGACCTTTCTTTAACCTCCTGAATAATAAACTAGAGTTAATTTCTATTTACTTAAGAACCTTTTTTTATGTTCATTATTCCTTTTATATCACTTATTACCATGTTATGAACATTATGTAATTATTTAAGTTAATAACGGTCGTTTTGTCGATCTTTGGTACTTGAGTCAACAATAAACTTCTTATAATTACAAGTTGTTTATGTGGTAGAATATCCATTATATCCAGAATTATATTCATGATTTAGATGTCATATATATCATATATATTCAGTATATACATTCATTCATAATATTACGTAACATTTAGAGGTAAGAAATGAAACGCACCGTTCATGGAGACGGTAAGCCGTACGTACGCATGAACGCTACTTTCATTTCTATTTCGTATTTAATGGAATAAAATCATAATTATATAAAGGTATAATATAGTTCCAGTATAATATCATATATAATATCATTTACTCCATCCTTTATACATCCCACATACGGCATTAACGATTCACATCACTTTGAGGGGGCGGTAGTCCGCACTTCCTAAAATGAAATTATCACGTTTACCCATAATGGAAATCATAAAGTATGCCATAAATGAGAAATAAAGAAGCCTAAAGAAAACATAAAAATAATATGTATATCATATATGAAACTAGTGTCATCAAAATGGCCACCATTATAGGTGTTAAAAGAATTTGAACAATCATCGTTTTGTGAGGCAGTATTTCGCCACCCACAGAAACAGTATGTTCTTTAACCATTAGACGAAGGTTTGTGTAAGTGTAAAAAAAATCCTTATCATAACAAAATCCTAGTATATTGTAGATACTGTTGTTGTTATAAAAGAAAGGAATGAAAAGAGTTTAAGGGGTTGGAGAAGCAAAACAAAACAAAACAACATTAGAGAAGACATTACCTAAAAAATCGGGTAACTCTTTTTGATTTGAGACAAAGGCTTCCTTGGGAAGAATTCTGCCCAAAGTGAGGCTTCTAGGAGTGAGTGAGGGATGTTGGGAGAGTATTTGGGCAGAGGTTGGCTGAGCCAAATGGCTTGAAGGTGTGAATAAGGTGGGAGTGGTGGGGGCCTTTTATAAGTGGAGAGGAGAGTCACTTTTGGAAAGTACTGAAATGTTATTCTATTATACAATGCTTTTCGGATTCTAAAGGTCCCACACTTGTATAATTCGAGGCTAAGGTGATAAGGGTTCTAAATATTCTCATCCAATAGGCTGTGGACAAGTGTAAGCCTTGGATTTTAAATTATCTTCTCATTTTATTTAAATCGTTAAATAATGAGGTCATCGCTGCATCATCATGATGTCATAAATAATTTAATTTATTTATTGTCTAAAAATTATAAAAAAAATACTATGATGTACGAAATCGTTTTAGCTTTCCAATTACAATTTATAATCAATAATATGACTTGTATAACCCCATGTAAAAATTGTTTTAGTAAAACATTTCATGTTTGTGTCATTTTTTTACTTTAACATTAAATAAAAGGTATTTATGTCATTTTCCAACTAAAGTGGCTCCATGGGGTCCCCAAGTTGACCCATGGATTGTCTTGGTCGGCCATGACTCATCCAATAGGAGTAGGACAAGTGTCAGGCTCATATCATATTATTAAAACATTATTTTTACCTTAAACTACACTAATTACCTCTAATCGCGATTAAGAACTTAAAAGTTACTATTCACCAAAAAATTATTTTAATCTCATTGAACCACATTTTACTTCTTAATGACAACCATGTATGTCGGATTTTTAAAAATCAAATCACAGAAGTGGTAATATTTCATTTAAACGAAAAATCAGTTATTTAACTACCACTTCGTGGTTTCACTATTCATCAAAAATTGAAGTTTTTCAGAACAATGCCAAAATTTCACCCTAAGCTATAATTGATATTCCGAATTCAAAAATGATGTCTATTTTAAAAAATTCCAAACATATAAGTTTCATTAATTAATTTTATAATTAATTCCCGTTGTCACAACAAATAGCGTGTTTTTAAGAAACAATTTATATCAAAAGATTGGCAATTGTTTATGTCCAATTTCAATGTTAAATTAATTCTAATGGCCACCATTGGATAAAATGGTAAAAATATATTCTAATTATACTTTAAACCCACTAAATAGTATAATTTATCACAATAAATTATTTTTATTAAAAAAGTTGTTTTAAGTATTTTTCACTATTCATAAAAAAATTGGAAGTTCTCAGAAAGTTACAAAAAATTCAACTTAGGATAATTTCGATATTACAAATACAAAAATGAAGTCCATTTTGAAATATAAAATTTCTATAATTTTAAAAAGTGTTTATTACTATTCATAATGGCTACTTTGATTAGTCGCGGTGTGTTAGAACTCGAACTTGCGTACAATGCAAGCTATTGCATTATTGAATGAGAAGCGTATCGTGGAAGCTCGGGGTGTTACATAAATAATAAAATTATTTTATTTATTCACATTATTTAGAAAAAATTTAAATATTATTATTCATTTTATTTCACTTATTAAAATTTTTTATACAATTACTTGATAAGTTTAGATCATATCTATCTTTTTTACAATATTCGGATCATTTTTTCAAAATTAATTCGATAAGTTAAATATGGTTAAATAGAAAATTATTCCAAAATTTCGGCAATAATAATAATGAAATAATTATCATTATTATATATAAATAATTTTTTAAAACCATTCATTAAATATAGTCCTTAAAAATTAACTATGTTACGATCATGGAGATGGTAGACCGTACGAACGCATGAGTAACGATTCCATTTTTCAACGATCATTATAGAGATAAGTTAAGTAATATTTAATCTTTATATAATGATAATAATATCATAAATACCATATTTTATATTTAAATATACTTATATTTATCCTTTATTTGAGGTTTTGATGAAAAAATAATCAGATCTCTTCATTAAGGTAGTAGTCCACGAGTACACAAGAACGACGTTATAATTTTTCAGTCAGTGGAAAGGTAAGAAATAAAATGATATATTATATTTTTAAAATTATAAATATTTCATGATTGTTATATATAAACATTAATTCTATGATTATAAATATCATTCTAAAGTGATGATGGAAAATGAATTGCATCGGTTCACAGGCGATAGTCTTCTGTACACACAAATGATGGTTTCATTTCCCATTTGATAGAAGAGGAGATAGATTTAGTTTATTAAATTAACATAATAACATATTATTATAAATTATATACTTTTTTACTTTATCATCATGGTTAAATAATATTTTAATCATTTTTAAGAAGAAAACAAAACAAAAGTGATTGGTTAATAATTATGCCTCTTCTTTGGACCACCTCTTTAAGATTCAACCTAAAGTCTTCCAATATTATATTAATGATAAAAAATGGACTCTATTATGTGGGTATTGAATTAAATAAGTTATTTGGGAAGTTTTTGTCCAAAAAAACGTCTTTAAAAGTGAGATTATGAGGGGAGAGGAGTTGTAATTTTACAAGTGGGGGAGATGACACACTTGGAATTTTTGCGATGAAAAAGTTATACACACATTTTATACATATTAAAAGGATTTATATTGTAAAAATATAGATAATTAGACTATATAAAGTCTAAATATTTCTATAAAATACAATTTATACAAGTTTTTATGTCATTTTAAACCTTATTTGTTTATTTTAACCCACTAGTAAACCTGTTTTCACCTTAATTGCGGCAAAATATTTTTTCTCTTTTCCATATTCATTATGAAATAAAATTATGTTATCATTATTATATAATATAAATAAATTTAATTAAAAATATATAATATATCTTATCAAATTAAATTCTCATAATTGGAATAATTTAATTTAAAAATAAACCCGTAGATATGGCAAAGAAGTAGTTTTTCAAGAAATGTATTTTCCATGCATAAGATGATTTTATATTTACTCAATGACTAGTAATAATAATTATTTGAATTTAAATTAATATTTATAGATATATAATACATAAATTTGATTTAAATCATTCCATATTGGGGTTATTTTAATTAATTAAAATCGTGAAATGTTTTTTACTTTAAAATAATTTTCTGAAAAATGCGTTTTAAAATCTAAAAATAAACTTCTAATAAAATCTAATATAAAGATAATTGAAATTTAATTATTTGGATTAAATATAAATAAATAATAATTAATTTAAATTAAATAAATTTTATTGAATAATTTTACTTTTAAATTACATAATTTATTTAAAATAAATGACTGTTTTACAAAAATTTGTATTTTCACTATTCACATAAAATTCGATATTTTTAAAAAATCCCATAATATTACCATAACTTAATTTTTTTTATTTAAAAAATATATTATTTTTATAAAATTATATTTTTATAATTTATAAATTAAACTTTTAAATAAAAATATATAAGAGAAGAGTTTAATTAAAATAATTTCCTTTTTGATTTAAAAATTAATTAATATTTTTATAATGAATATAACTATATAATTTATAAATATTAATAAACTAGAAAATTATTTATTATATCTTTAATTACGTTGTAAAATTAATCCCCCCCTTTGGAAAAGTGTGTCCCCAAAATTTTATTCACTTATTAAACTAGTGGGGATATATACCCCTGAGTGGATTTTCTTATTCTCATGTTTCTTATTCAACCATGTGGTTTTTTCATAAAACTTAAACCAGTTGAATAAACATACCTCAAAAAATTTGATCACTATATTCAAGAATATAGATTGGGTGTTACTTATAATAAAGGTTCTCTTCTATCTAAACCACTTTAGATCATAAAAAACCTGAGATGAATCCAATACATATTTTCTCATTATTGATACATGAAATTCATTTTTTAATTGGGTTAAACTCAAAGGAAAGGCCACTCGATAGGAAAATTATTCAACTTTATCAAATATTTCATATGTTTAAATGAACCATGGACTTAAATTCACCTTTTTTAAAAAATAACACTTTTTCATGGTGATACTTTGAGAAATACATGATCACCTACCTCAAAAGTAATATCTTTCCTCTAGTTATCCACCTAATTATTCTCACTACTCTTAGCCATCCAAAATATGTTACTAAATCAAATACATCTCATCTATTTCCTCTACCAACTCTTATCATATGAACTTCCTTTCTCCTTATACATCCTAAAAATATGACATTTGTAACCACTTTCCATATAATGCCTTAAAAGGTGTCATCTATATATTAGAATGAAAACAATTATTATAAGAAAACTCAACTAAAGAATAATATTGATACCAAATTCCTTAGTAATCCATTTAATAAGAAAAAAATCTATCTTAAAAGGTCTAAATCATCCAATAATCCAATCTATTATATTGAGGATAAAATATTGTACTAAAATTTAGTTTAGTACCCAATTATTTATGAAGTCATTTCCAAAGTTTAGATATGAAACTGGGGTCATGGTCTAATATAATGGAGATATGGAATCTATGTAACCTAAATATCTTCTTTAAACATGGTAGAGAAATATGTTCTAAATACATTGTATCTCTAATAGGAATTAAATGTGAATATTTATTTAATCTATCAACAATAACCCAAATTGAATTATTACCTCATGATGTCTTTGACCATACAATCCCGAAATCCATGGATATATTTTTCCATTTACACTTTGGAACTATAAATGTATGAAGCATCCCTTTCGGTATTTATCTCTCTACTTTCACCTATTGAAAATTCAAACATTTTAGGGTAAAGTTAGCTATATATATTTTCATTCCATCCCACCAATAATACTCTCTAAGGTATTTGTACATCTTAGTGCTACTGTGATGAGTGGAAAATTGAGAACTCTAATATTCACTCAACAATTATATATTCAACTGGTAATTAAAAGGCACACTAATCTCCTTTCAAAACTAAAAACAACTTCTTTTTCAATATTAAACTCAGGAAACTTACCCTTCTAAACTAATTCTAATTTTTTTATAAAACATGATCCTACTTATAAACTATCTTAATTATTTATAATAGAGATGATTGTACTGACACCTCAAAATAATATAGGAGGTTTATGTATCCGCAACTTATGGGACATAATTAATTAAATCATTAACCAAAGGCTCATGTTTTAAACATTAGAAGGTTAACGTAGCATTATTTTTAGGACTCAAAAAATCATATAAAATATTTTCCTTTCAATGATGATAATGAATCATACAAACATGATCCTTGATTAGATCCAGTCATCTTCTTTTTCTCGTGTTCAATTATTTAGGATTGAATATATACTTCAAACTTTTGTGATCATTATATGTCTCACACTTTACTCAATATAAATCATGCCTCTAAATTTTTAAAGTAAAAACCATTGTATCCAATTTTAGATCATGTGTAGGAAAATTTGACACATTAGAGTTTAATTGATATGAAACATAAGAAATTATCTATTCATTCTAGATCAGTAAAAAAACCAATTCCTTTCAAATAAACATCACTGTATAAAAAAACACCATTTATAGAAAGCAACACCAAAATGGTAGAATTCACCAATCATTTTTCTCATGATGAGTATGGATCATTTGGGATTATGGTTCATTTTAAAGTAATATTTAATTTCTATATAGATTTACATAGGGTGAATAGTTTTTTAAGGATATAACATATATTTTTTTTAAATATGTTGATTAATAAATTTTAAGTTTTACCAACAAACCTGAAGGAGGATATTTTTTATCAAAAATACCTCATGTTTGTTATTAGAGTTTTGGGTTGTGTTTTTTATAACAATATTTAAATAATTCTATAAAGGTTCAATCTTGATGAATTCCATGAAGATATAGTTTTTTTAAATTGTTTGGAGTTATTTGTTCATTGGTTATGAAATTTTCTATTCAAAGGATAAGTTTACTGAAAAATCTAGATCAAAGGAAGAAATCTCGTGAAATAATTATATGGGACCATGAAAAAATCATAATGATTAAAATATAGAGTATATGGAGAAATATAATAAAAAAATTATACGATACTATGAAATTTTTACATGCAGATGTTTCTAAATAAAATGAATTATTTTTTCAAAGGAATTACATGTATATAAATTTTGAAGAAATACTTATATGGAGGCAGAATCATGGAACATAATTTTATTGAGGTAGAATTCCTAGAAAAATTACCTGAATGTACAATTTTTTGAAATAATTATATGAAGAAAAGATTAAAATAAATAATAACTTATAGTCCTTGAAATTTTTGAAAAATATGTAGATTTTTTGATGGGACACAAAAGGAAAATATTAAATAGCCACCGTAAATCTTCAACATAAAGAATAAATTTTATTCGAAGTTATATTACACAAAGGGTGAACATGTAATATTTTAAAGATAATTTTTAATGATGTATTTTTCCTATAAATATACCCCTAAGAAATTAAATTTTGTGATAAGTAGTCATTGGTGGAATATTAGAATGAGTAAATCACTTACTTTGGGTAAAGTGGGATTCCATGAAAAAATTACATGGAATGTAGAAACCATGAAAGAATTACATATATATAATACCATTAAGGAATTACATAGTAATAAGACAACTGTGAAGAAATTTTATAAAATATTCTACCATGGATAAATTATGTTTCCAATCTTACACAATTATGATTTTAAAAAGAGATGGATTTTAAAGGATCAAATCTTATATAGCAAAGGAGAATTCATATCGTGGATGAAAAAGGAGCTCTACATCACACCAATTCCAGTGTGAACTATTTCAAACCTAATTCAAATCATACACAAATTTTTCTATATGAGTAGTGTGTTTACATTAGTAGAGATTGAAGATGATTCTTAGTTGTATTTGAAAGTAAAATAGGGGATAGTGAGACTACACTAAACTTGTAAACAAAACTGATAAATAGTGAATTTTTCTATGCTAACACACTATCTTGTGCATTCTTCATAAACATATCCAAGAAAAAGTGATGAAATTAAAATTATTTTGTCTCTTTAATTTTTATTTTTATTATATATTTTTGTGAGACAAATAAAAAAGTGAATTTTATCTCTGGTTAAAATAAGATCAATATGGGATTTGATTAAAACTATCATAATCTAATCCTCTGGCCCTTTTTAGAGATTTTTCCTTATGTGGGACCAACACATCCCAATATATTTTTATTTGAAGAAAGAAGTTTGGTTTTGTTGGAGAGCGGTAGGTGTATCTATGTCGGTCCATTTTATTTGGTACACCTTCAGTGTATAAGATTTTGATAAAATTTTCTTAGTAAATATTACCCTATAAAGAAAATTTATGATGAATTTATAATGGTTCTAATGTTATTTAATGGTTTAAAATCATGGCATAAAATGGTTTTTGAATGTTTTTCTTTCAATGTAAATATTTAGTCCCATAAGGTGTTTGATAAATTAATATTTAGACTTGTCTTAGTTGAAATAAATTTATAAAATTTATTTTATTGTTGTTTGATTTCATATAAAGGAGGTTTTATGTTTCTTTTTATTTTGGGACTTGAAATTCTGTGTTTATTATTATAATTATTGTTATTGATTATCGTTATCCTCTTATAAACAAGTACCTTATTGGATTATATAATAAATAATAAATTTTAATTATTGGTTATTTTTACAGGATTATTGATGAGTGTGGTTTATAGAGGTTTTTTGGTTTATAGAGTGAGGATTATTTTTGATAAGGTTGTTTGAATTTCTTGTTTTGAAAATTTTGTTTTTCATGGGTGTCAAGGGTACTACAAGGGAGATCAAGGACGAGTGCTACCCTATATAGGATTTATCTCTAGATAGGGGTATTTAGTTATCATTTCAATTTATCTAGTTTTGATTCCAAGTGTCTCAAGGGGGTAAGTATATGTATGAGTCTATCAATTTTGGCATAAACTGCTAGGTGATCCCTGACTGAAGTCCCCAATTATCCCGAGTAAAATTGAGATTTTGTTCTCATGTTTTTTTTGTTTTATTATATAACTTTAATTATAATTTGATTTCAATTATTCCTTGTGATGATTAATTATTATCCAAAGAGTTTAACATCCTTGTTATTATGTGCATTTAAAATTGAAATGGTTTTATAAAAAGAAAAAGTAATGTTTTCTCATTTTAATTACTAAAAAATAATTAAAAAATATTTTGTAATTATAGTTCAAAATATATAATTAGGGGTACCTTATAAAAGGATTTTATTTTATTCTTGGGGGTTTCCTACTAGGATATAGATTACACCAAAAATACACACACTTATATAAATATTAATTTCACTTTCTCTAATGCAGGTAAAGGGAAGGGAGATAGTTCATTTTTTGTTGTACCTTACACATCTTCTTCATCTTTTGATTGAAAAATGATTGAGTGGTGGTTAAATGTCCTGAGGAGATGATTCATGTCGATTTTTTATAATTGTTTTTGTTATGGATGCACATATACTAGAAACGTTTTCCATTCTATCATTTTAATCTCACTTATATCATACATTTTATAAATTACCCATTTCGTTTTGTTTATAGAGTTATGTTACGATGTTTATCATGAATTTAATTCCTCATATTTTTATTTTGAATGTTTTATTATGGTGAAATATTAATTATATAATCATGAATAAAATTTTTTTTATACGTCATATTTGATTCATTTTAGGGGTTCATTGCATTATTTATTGTATTTAGAGGGTGAAATCATTCCCATGTTTGAGTTTGATGCCCTTGGTTCTTGTCATCAGACCATAGTGATCGGTAAAGTGATTTGGGCCATGTAGAATTCTATCTTCTGTTACATAGTAGGTTAAACTATGAGTGTTTGTTCGAAAAATAGTATTGGATCCCTCTTATTATTTTGGAAATAAAGGTATGTATGAGATAAGGTCATTAGCACTCAATAGGTGAGTAAGATAAAGTGTTTTTACTAGTGTTTCTCTTGTAGAAACTTGAGTTTCCAAGGGTGGATAAGATATATATATTGGATTTGAACTTTATTTTGAATTTTTATTGAGATATTTCTATATGGTTTTCTACTATTATGTATTCCAGGGTGTTTTTATGAGGTTTTTGGAAAGACTCTATCATTTTGAGTGAAATTTTGGAAAATAAAAGGGTTCAATGTTACTGTAAATGGTTTGAAAAAATATGAATTCTTTTCCAAACACCTTTTAATAGAGTTTTCATGGTTACTACATGTTCTTACAAATCATGAAACTAAACCATGCAATGTTTTAGACCTTTGAAATTTAAATTTTTTGGCACCTTGTGATTTTAAAACACTTTTATTATTTTTTATTCATTTATAAGAAATTAAAGGGTGGTATATGATTTTTTACATTATGGGGTTTGAAATATATCTTTATTGGTTTTTTTATTTCATATTTTTTAGAAAATTCTTCCTAGAACACAAGATAATAATAGTGAGGGAGTTGTGGATAATATTCTGTAAGTAATCCCTCATATAGAACCCACCCTTTCTCAGTTAGTAATCTAAACCATACTCAATAATTCACTAAGAAAATACTACTTTTTATTCATGGTGATTGAGGGTTTTAGGATCCATAATAATGGGTGGATAAAATTGAGTATTTTGTTTCTTTTCCTCAAATTCCTGAGACATCTGAGGGGATGTTTTCCACATAAGTTCTAGAGAGTCCTAGTTATAAGTCTGGGTGTAAGTCATGTTGGTCAAGATATATAAATATCTCGCATGGTAAAATCTTAAGGATATGTTCAACCATATATTCTACCCAGATACCTTGAATATATGAAAAAAAAGATAATTGATTTTGGGACTCATGGAAAGGTTTCAAGTTCCATTCAGGTCATGTAATGATTATTGATGTTGGGATCATATGATATTTTCTCATTCTTGACTTGGATAACTATAATATTATATTTGAAAAATATTGGATGATCATCTCTAAATCCCGAATCAATTATTATGATTTCATGGTTATTTTTTTATCTTGACAGGAACACTAACAAATTTTATGCTAAGTGGGATAAAATATAAGGTTAATCAAGGTAAATTTTCCAAAATATTTTATCTATTTCATGTATGATATCTATCTTACTCTTGATTTCTATCACAGGGGATTCTATTGATCAACTTACTATGGTTTTTTGTTAGTATCCTAAGGTATTTGTTTATATTTTTTCCGATCTTACATAGGATAGATAGGTTTAATTCTCTATCTATGTATATCCAATAAAAAGTTCCAATATCATTTCCCTCACATCAAATCGCTCCAATTGATCAAAAATAATTTAATAGTCCACTTCAATATCTAAAGTGAAAGAGTATTTGTGCACCAATATGCCATAATGGTTGGATATAGTGATTTTCAAAAACAATGTTGATAGGATTATTTTACTTTTCATTGATTATAGGTTGCTCAACCAGTTAACAATAAAAAATAAATATGCATTGCCTTCAATTGATAATATTTTTATCAAATCTGGTCAGAAATATGGTTTTTTAAGATTAACCTCAGATTATAATACAATCATTTGAGTTTTAAAGAATATGATATTATAATAAATGATTTTAGACATAGATACAAACATTATGATTATCCAGATATAAGATTTTTTATTACAAATTCATCGGTGGTCTTCATGGTTTTTATTTATCAATTTTCAGTGAAACCACAAACTTATTTATTTCCTACTAACACTATTATAGTTAGTAGTAGGATTGTATCCATAGGTAAGGGAAAAAGTGTTTTTTAGACCAATAAAATGAAACAAAAACTAAAATAAACACAAATAAATTAAGAAAAAATGGTGAATATTTGATGTTTAGGATGCGATGATTGAGTTTTGAAATAATGATAATAGAGTAGATCAAGTAGAAACTAGACAAAACAATAACAGTATCAATCAATGAAAAATGGGTTAGGGGAAAATTCAATGAATTTATTCTAAATTTATGGTCCTTTATTCAAAATAAAATATAAATTTTGGGACCATTACTAGATATAAAACTAACCCCAGCTGTTGATAGGGGTGTCTCTTAGTTGGTATGCTCTTTTTCTTGTCTACTACTAAGTACACATAGTGAATGAAATAGTGGAATTTCTCCCACTAAAATGAATTTTTCATTTGACCTTAATGAACTACTCCCATCATTAAAAAAAATTAGAATATTGTTCAATATAAATTAATAATATTTTTAAAATTTTAATCAAGACCAATGTTTCGTAGTTCTTGAAGGGTTGAAATCTTAATATTGTAAGAAAAAATTAAAGAGTAATAACCCAGAGTAGAAAATGAATAGAACGGGGTAAAAGAACTAAAGAAATACTAATTTTATTTTAAAAAAATAAAGTTTTATCCAATTATCATCCTTTAATTAACAGTATGAAAAAATTAAATTAAAAGAATAACTAGAGAACAATAATTGGGGGAAAGGAATCTTTTGTGTCTAGGATCTCTAGTTCTAGCTCAAGATGCCACTAAAATTTTTCATATGTTTCCACTTATATTGTGAATAATTCATTATTTATCCTTTTGAATATATATATTGTCCCTTATTTTAATATAGTGGTGTTCCTACTACTAATTTTTTATCTCACCGACAACATTTCTCATCAAATCTCTGATCACTAAGTGTCATGGGTTACTATGGATTGTCACTTTTGTGGTGACATGAGTTGAACTCCTCAATATATGTCAAAAAAACCATATGAGCTTATTATGTACACTATTTTAACTTTACTGGAATTCCCCCCATGAATTTCATAACCTCCACACATACAAAATCATTTCGTTTATTTTATCTTCTCTTATAATCAGAGAGTTCTTCCTTAGCTTCAGTAGCTTGAGCGCCCATGTGATTTTGAGAGGTTAATTCTCTATGTGTTTTTAAACCCTTCCTAAAAAAATATTTAAGGATTATGACATTTACATATCCTTCTTGAACCACTATATTTATTTTCCATATCTCTATTTATGTATAGGATTACCCTTAGGTAGTCTTCAGAAATATGGCATTGCCTTTACGCATTTTAACTAACCTTAACATGACCATACTAACACTTATGTATGTTCAGTGTTACCATGCCACATGTTTTCTTACCATTATAATATTCCTTAAATTTTATAACCACTTGGTTATACCCTAACATGATTTGGTTGGTATATTGATGATACCTTCACAAGGCCTTCACTAACTTAGTAGTACCTTGATTCGACTTTATGATGTGTTGGATATACCCTTGAGTATATTTTTTCAGTAGTGGTACACTGAAAACTTACTAATTAACTAAATTTATGTAGATTATTAAATGTAATTATAGCCTTTACATGGGTCTATAAGTGTGAAATTTCCATTAAATACTGTTTCTATGACCTTTACGTAGCTAATCTGAATAACCTTGAAACAACACATGGCATACTAGATGACCTTAACATAAGTATGAGACCATGGAAGTGCCTCAACATAGTGATACTGCAACCCTTCCATGGATCTATTTCACCATCACATGAGATTTCATCACATGACTCACACGCAAAATCTTATTTACCCTTACACGAGTTAATCCATCTTATAATTGAATGTATTCGATTATCTCCATCCTTAAGCTCTATTATAGGATCTCAATCATAATATATTTCTAGTTTCTAACAGTCAATTCATTGAACTTGTTGGGTGAATTCATATACCAAATTCAATCCATGAAATTATAGAACTATAGAATACCATCATCTTCAATTGAATCAAAACCTAAAAACAAATATCATCCAAAGAACAAGAATCCCTCTCTAATTTCATATCATCATTATCTCAAATTCCATCTGCCTCAACACTATCTTTAATTGATATGTCTTTAAATATCATAATGGAATTGAACCACTTCAACCTTGGTTGATCTTATTAATATTTGGAAAAGTGTGAGAGGAGTTTCACAGACTAACTAAAATAAATATGAAAATGATTATTGGAAAATTCTTACAACAAATACACAAGTCAAGTGAAACATAATTGAATTAATATGAAAATGAATTAAAAATTCATACAAAATGAAAAATATTTACAAAACAAATATATCCTTACAATAATGGGTAAATTCATATGAAAATGGGACTTTTCCATTTCATTAATAAATTTCTAAACTTTATATAATATTTTATTCCCGAAAATATATTTAATAAAAACCCTTGAAATATAAATATTTAAACTTTAAACTCAAATTTCTTAATAATTTCATGAAAATTATATTTAAATTATTATCCCACCCAAAACAATATAAAATGTATTATCCTAATATTTGGGACAATTATCCAAAGAATCATTTAACCAATTTGGCACTAAAAAAATCAATTTCATCAAGATATTAAAAGAATTATAATTTCATAATATATTAACCAATATTCAAAAATATCTTATTTAAATCGTAATTTGAATTTAAGAAATCAATTATTTCTCAAAATATATTTCACTTCTGAAATGTGTTTTCCATTGATACCTTAACGCCTTTTTTGTAGTATTGGAAGATGATATCTTGGTTTACATAGTGATGAACGGGGACCATTATAATCATTTGGATATTTTTTAAGGATTATAAAGAATAATTTCAATAATCCTATCCATGTCCATTACATTTTTTATAAATATTTGTTATGAAATAGTGATGGAATTAAAAAATTTTGTTTTGGTTGAAGGATCATTTGTCTTTTTGTGGTTTTCTCTTCAAAAATAAAGTTTTATAATTAAATTATGGGTCTTTGTGATCTGTTTCAATGTTTTAGAGTTGGGTAAGGGGGTTTAGGAATGTTATGGGAGGTGTAACCTACAGTTATAAGAAAATTCATCGCACTAGGTACCTGTTGTGATGGGAAGAGACCCTAGTCACCTAAGGGTTCCATATGGTACATGGTAGGGCCCTTAGGAACTTTTTTATTTTAATTTTTTCATTAGTGTAATGAAATTACATTTTAATCCTCCCTCATTAAACCCTTTATCTCCTTCCTTATTTCTATATTTCCCTTGGCTGGATTTATCTCTCAGGTCTAACCATTTTCTCCCTTCAAACTTCCCACATTTCTACCAATATTCGGCATGGGTTTTCATTTTTTTCTTTAAGTATAAGAGAAGGTCTGACTTCTATAACATTTTATTCTATTTCTATAATATATTTTTTTATTACCAATTTTCACGTCATTCTAAAAATAAGTATTTCACCAAAATCATGGAGAAATCCTCTCAAACAACCTTTATTATTTTTTTAGGATTTAGGGATGTCTTAAGAGTGGTTTTTAATAATATTTTTTCCCCATTTTTATATAGCATCATTATGAATTTAATTTATCATGGATTTCTTAAATTAGGGTTTCAATTTAGGGATCATTAGGTATATTTAATTTTGTTTATTTTTTCTAATTGATGGTTATCCTAATTATTGTGTTAATCTATCTTGGATTCACATTGGTTTCTTTTGATTTTTTATGTTTTTATTTTTGTTACTTGGGAAAATGTTTGTTAATATTTATGAATTTTGATATAATTATTATTATGGGATGCTTTAGATTCATTGGAGTATGGGTGAGGGACATTCAGGGATACGTAAATGTTAGGTGGTTCCCGCCACTTTGAAATTCCTTAAGACCAGCTTCTGAATTTCAATTAAATATTTTCATTAAGATAATAAATAAAACTATTCTTATTTATAAAGATATAATTCAATTGTTATTAATAAGTACCTTGGTTTTAAATTTAAATGATTTTTTCCCATGGGATCCCTCTTCACTACATACAGGAAATTGAGAAACTTCTTTTTTTAGTTATTAATTCTAGCTTTCAATGCTTTATGAGGAATTGGTAAATTCTAATATGTTATTTGAGTAATGTTTGGTACCATTGATGTTATATTCATTATAATATGTTTATACTCATACCCATTAATAGTGTTGAGAAATAATTCCATCTACTTAATATTTTTCTAAACATAAAATATAAAGTGGATAACTTGTTTCATCATACAATTTGTAACAACCCAAGACATTATAATCTTCTGCTTTTAGAATAAATTTAATGTTTTTTCTAGAATTTATTATATTCAAAACCAATATAAGATTATGTTATAAAAACACTGATATTATCTTGAAAAACAAGAAACACTATGTTTAATTTTGTTACACGTAATACGGAGTTCGTTCAATAGCTCGTGTTACATGAAAGACCAAGTTTTACCGAACAATAATATATTATGAAAATATTATTATTTAATTTAATAATATATAACCTACCCATTGAATTAGAGGTTATCAATATTATTAACTAAAACACAACAATATATGGTTGAATTCATCAGTTACCAATTAATTATAAATCAATATGAAAACTAATTGAATATAAAGGAAATGTTTTTATAAAAAGATTTTATCATGCACCAAAAGCATTTTATTCCTATTGAATTAAATTATTAACTATTAGTAAATGATATTAATGAAATTTATATATTATATATTCAATAAAATGTTTGGACATTCATCCAATATATTTTATAGGCATAAGATATGAACAAATAAAATTTTATGTATAAAAAACTATATTTTTCTAAAGGTAGATTTAAATCTTATTAATAGAATACTTGTTTCAAAACTAAATTTTAAAAGTATAAAAAAATTTATATTAAAAAAACCGAATTATTTAAATAATAATATCAAATTTTACTTTGGGTTAACTTTGGGTATTTTCCTGATAAATTTCATATTTTGATGAATAATGAAAAATATGGAATTTTAATTAAAAACTCACTTTTCATATAAATAATTTATAGTGTTAAATTATATATTAGATTGGTTTTAAAGTATAAATAGATATATTATACATAAAGTAATCCAATTCATTTAATTTTAATCAATTCCACATTGAAATTGGATATAATAAAATTTCAAACCATTGAACATTTCCACTTTAAACCCCTACTTTGTCATCCCGTCTAGAGGATTAATTTTAAATTAATTTTTACAACTTCTAGAATTAAAATTTGGTAAAATGGATTCCATATTTATAATAATCATAACTTATAATGTCTAATATTTTTAACTTAGTTTTTTACCCAAAAAATTTCAGTGACAAAAATTAAAATTAATAAAAGTAATTAATGTTGAAATGAGTATACTTAGAGGTTAACTTTAATCTTAAGTGGAAACATTACCTAGATAGTTGTTCAAAACATATCGGCATGACATATTTCGACCATATATACTCCTTGGTAGAATTTAGTTCATTATTTGAGGTGCATTATGTAAATAAGACCTCCCAATAGTGTTTATCTTTTTTTATTTACAAGAATGTCACTCCTCCTCTACTTTAAAAAGACACTCACCCCCTCATTTCTTCACACCCCTCAAACCTTTTTCATTATCCACAAACTAAACAAATAATCACCCTACATACCTCCCATACTTTTAAAATCATCACTTTGAGAACAAACCTAACCAAAAAGACTTTTGTATAAACCAAATGGATTTTCCTGAATAAGAGGAGGTTAAAGTACAATAAACCATAGGGAAGTTTAAGGTAAGGGGATTTTTAGTCTTACTTTTATTTATATGATAATTATGCCATATTCACAAATTGTTTCTTTATACTGTGTATATAATTCCCATTAATTTACTTTATTATTCTTATAATTACATTTATTTTTATTTACATCTCTTTTTAAAGATCTCTCATTCATGGGCTTTACAGTTTCAAAGTTTCCAAAGTGATAATGGATTTTGGCCACAATTTCCCTTCGTTGAGATATTTGTTCAGTTATAAAACTATATTATTTTATATGGTGTATATTATTCTATGGTTACATGATATATCATGAATATCCTTATTCTCATAACATTCTAAGTTTCATTTAATTTTTTTCCTTCATTGGGCTTATGATTCAAATGTTTCGAAGTGGTATGGGACACTTTGGAATGTTTATTGATTATTTTCCTCAAGAATGTTTTTAATGATATTTTAATGGTATCTCCAACCATAAACATCATAAACCCTTTTTTACTTATCCTTAACTAGGGATATAATGTATTGATACCATATTTATTCTTTCTTTGGATGGCTTGTGATTAGTTTCAACAAGGATAGTATTGACATTCACTTTCTTGTTTCATTTTTTATAGTCATTAAATTCCCCTTGAAATATTAACTTTCAATCCATAATTAGAAATTAAATTTTCATTAAATATCCATTTACTTTATCATAGATATGTTTATTTCCAAAACTGTATTCTATTTTAACATGTGGTGCTTACTTTTAGGGTTATTTAATTAATCAGGGAAATATTGATAAATCTGTATCTTTTACTCAATATGGAAATTTGATGATAAGGATAATTTTTCATTAATTAAATTTTTAAATAAATATATGAGGAATTTATTGTATTTCTATGTGATAGGTGGGGCCTTCTATAGCCCCATGATGAATCTATATGTCTTATGAATCAAACTATACATGGTTTTGGTTGAGGACTTACCCATTTATCAGATTCGTGGCATAAAGACTTGATCATTTTAGATTATTAGAATGGAGCCTCGATAGTATTATATTCTTGGTATGAATCCTTGATAGTATTAGATTCTAGGATTGAATCAATGATTGTATTATATTCTTTGCACGGATGCTCGATGAGAAGTTTTAGGTATCCATCATTATGCATTCCATCATTTTGAATTTAGTTATTTAAATCCCTTTTGATTTTTATATTAGATAGAATATACATGGTTAATTTTCAAGCTCATGTGATTATTTATATGAATCTATTTGATCAACTATGATTCCTTCTATATTATGCTCAGGTTATTAGATAAATGGAATGTGTGTTTTGTTATTTACATGTCCGTGTTGATTATTAATTAATGATTCATTATAGTTTCTATTATACTTAACCCTTAATGATAATTTGATCTCACCTTTATTTTGTTTTCTTTTCCCCATGATATGAAGATGAATTCTTGGAATGGGTTTCAAGGATTTTGAGAATTTAATTTTTTTTATTCTTTATTTTCATTTCCCAGCATATTTTGGGTATTATTTACATAAAATGGTTATCCAAAACTACTAAAATAATATTTCCTTCATGATTTTATTCCTTGTAATCATGATAATGAAATAAATTATGGCATTAACACTAGCGTTTTGGGGTTGTGGAGTTACAGTTGGCATTAAAGTATGTTTAGTAGAAACCATGGAAACTAGTTTTAGGAAAACATAGATTAAAGAACATAACCCTATGATATAATTTGACAATAAGTATAAAATATCATCCCAAAGAAACCATGTTTATGATTATGATACAGGTTATAAATATTTTTTTCAATTTATGTTATGTGTTACACCATATTTAGAAATATGAAGAGTTAATAATTTTATGAGCTAATTATGTATATGATATTGTTTATAAATGGAACCTAGAAGGAATAAGGGTATCAATACTCATGTCCAATGTAAAGGTTTCCCTACTGAGGAAGCTATTATAGTTGGTATTTTCAATGAGAAGGTAATAGATGTGTTAGGGAAGCTTAATCAAGTCATAACAAATAACCTTTCTCACATGGAGTAGCTGGTTCCATTATGAGATTCTATGAAGTTGGATCACTTTATTTGACAGAGGCCCCCATCATTTAGTGGGACTACTAATCCAATGATATCTAAGAAATGGGTTAAAATTTTAGAGAATATATGAATGGAATTTAGAGAAATAACTTTACAACTCCTATCATGTGCTATTAAGATGGAGAAAGAATTTTAAAACTCTTATATCTTCAAAGAAAAGAAAGAGAAGAATATTAAAGAAGAGAAAATTTCAAATAAATGGAATAAGGTAAAGAAGGATTTTCCAACATGTTATTCTTATGGAAGAAACACCATAGTTTATGTGGCCTTATTTTGACATAGTTTTCCACATTTTTTTAAATAATTTTTAATGATTTAATTACTTAATTTTACACTTTTTGTTAAATATTCACATTTTTATAATTTTATAACTTAATTAATTAATTAATAAGTTTTTAAAATTAGTTTTTCATTTATGACCTATTTTGTTATTTAAATTTACTAAACTTTGTTTTTAGGTTCTTTAATTTTTCAATTTAATTTTTGTTAATGTTTTTCCTTAATAATTTTTGTTGTTTTCTGGTTTTTAGTTATTATTTGATCAATCTACTTCATTTAATTAGTCTAAACACAAATTAAACTTTTATTTAGATTTTCAACATTTAACTATTGTTTTAATATTTTTCCAAAAAATGATTTAAATTCATTTAAATTTTATATAATAAAATTTGTTTAATGTATTTTAATTTTACATTGTGATTTTTATAAAACGTTATTGATTTTAATAGTTATTACTAATTATTCATTTCGTTTTAATTTTATTTATTTTTTTAATTAATTAATTAATTTTTAAATTATTTTTAATGTAATTATTACTTTATTTACATTAATTTCTAATTATAGTTTGTTCTATTCTACAGTGCACTATGAAACAGGTAACTATTTCACTTGAGACCGTTTACTGTGTCTTAATACTACCCCTGTTACTGTTTCATGGTGGCACCATTTCCACCCCATTTCTATGCCACATAAAACCACCCCTACAAATAGCTCAACCTTTTCATGTACTCGTTGTACCATTGTTCAACCTTATTTAATGTCTCACTATTTCCACATAATTATTCCACCATTTCCCCTACCTGCTGATGTATCACCATATTTCATGATGCTACCATTTCTGTGACACCAGTAACTCATACACCAACACCATTTTTCGTTTCCCCTACCTTTCCACCAAAATTCCCATCATTGGTTCCACAGAAACTCATCACCACTGGTTCCTTACAACTCACTCACATTGTTTCTTTTGCTACTTCACGCCAAAATGGTGCCACCACTAATCTCATACCACAACCGGTCTCCCTCCCATTCTCACTATCACTAAATAATTGTTCCACTCCCAAACATCGCTCGCACCACCACAGTTTATCCAAAATATATCCAACTTCAAATCACATGTACCCAAAATCAAATTCAACATCAAAATACAAAAAACCTCCATATTTGAAACCCATATCTATGGTGTTTTTTTGTAGATATGAGGAAGAAATCAAGGTAGATCGTCACTGCCGAATCAGATGAAGCCAAAGATGGTTATTTGGTGCGTTCTATAGCCGTTTAAGGAGCTGCTACAACCAAAAAAGAGCCGCTTGCTAATGGTTTGTGTAGGAGCGTGGATTTGAAGATAATAGAGTGGCCCTCGCTGCTACTTTTCCTGAAAGAGGAAGAGCTCACCATCTATCATCGAGTGGTGTTTCAACATTGTGAGGGATAAAGAACCAGCACTGCTAGACCTTAGAGGAAACTCGAACCCCTTCCCCTATTGTGCCGTGAAGAAAAGGGGGTTGGGGAAGAAGAAGATAAAATTTAAATAAAAACATTTTATAAAACAAATTTAATTATGATAAACAAAGAAATAGTAATTATAAAATATAATTATATCCAATTAATTAAATTAAAACTTTATTAAACCAAAATTATTAATAATAACTTATAAAATAAACTAAATAAAATAAAATTTAATAAATTCATCAATTGTAATTTAATATTGCGTATTAAATAATTATAATTAAAATAAAATAATAAAATAATTGACCCATTTGATTTAATAATAATATAATCTAAAAAACATAATAAAAATACATTAACTAAATATTAAAATTAATAATTTAATAAATAATAAACTATAAACTTATGAATTTTATCTAAATAAATTCATAACTTTTATAATAAAATAATGATAAATAAAAACATATAACAACTTTTAATAATGAAACTAAAATAAACAATTAACATATCTTCTGATTAATAACAATTTATTATAATCTTATTTATTATTTAACTAATTTTTTTTTTAACTTTTCTTTTAAACTATTTTAATGATTCTCTATTTTTAATATATAGGTTTCCAAAATTAATTACAGGTTCATTATAACTACATATAGGGATGTTAGCTACCGGCGATTGGATAGAGTGACGTGGGATGAATGAAAATGTGCACGTGTGTAGTGCAATAGTGAAGTAATGAACTAAGTCAGTGGAAGATATTCACTAACTTGTAGAAAATTATAGAGAGATAAAAAAAGTGAAAAATAGAGGAAGTGGGGGACACAAAAAAATTCATTGATGATTTATTCACACAAAGAACCAGAGCAGATCCAGGAGACCTCGGGAGCAGCAAGACTTGGAGTTGAAGGAGCCCAAGAATAGAGTATCATATGGGGAGTTCTTCCTCCCCCTTTTTTTAATTATTTTTCTCTATTCTATGATGCTTTAAAATATTGTAATGAACATGATAGTTAGCTAAATAATTAGAGTTTGGGGAATTTATACTTCTACTGGTTATCCTTTTGTCTTTCTTTTCATGTTTTCATTATAATGTATTCATAATTGATCGGCGAGATCAACTCATAACTCATTCAATCGCATCATGCCACTTGATTTCAATTTTCAATTACTTGATATTTTGGTGAGACTAATCATGGATACAACTTTCAAAAACTTTTAATTATGAAAACTTTATAACTTATGGTATGTTTTTTCTATCGTCAATTTCAAATATTAATCTCCCAGTTGAACTTTTCATGGAGTGGAAAAATATAATATTGATCAATATTTTGGGATTATCTCTGGGAGATGGAATTAAGTCATTCATTTTTTAGTGGTACGTTGCATCCACATTAGAGTGAATAGTAAATCCTCTTAAAACTAGTAGAATAGATGTTCCCTGGACATTTATCTTATTTGTTCATCTTATAATCTGTTGTTGTCTTATTCATTGTTGTTGTACCTTAGTTTACTTTACCTCACAGTTCATCAAACTCTATTTAATTCATAGTTACATAGAACAAAAATACAAAAAAAATATAATGTTCACTCCACTACTAACAAAAGTGGGTTTTTTTTAAGAAAATTATAAATTTTTTTCTAAATTTACCTTCTATGTGGGTTCGACCCTTCTCACTACTTTTACAGTAGTTAGTCGCAAATCATATATTTTAAAATTTTACCCAATTTCAATGATATTTGGGCATTATTTTGTTGCACCATTTACAAGGAGAGAACGAGCCATTACTTTTCTAAAAATTCAAAAAAAAAATTACATATAAAAAAAATATACCCAAAAAATTCCAAAAAAATAACTGTAAAAAAATATTATTTCATTTACCACTAAACAGATACTAATTTTTTTGTTACAGAGTTACTATTACTATTATTTTTTCTAAATTTAAAATGTTAATATTTTCTTTCATAACACTAGGTCTTCCACTGTTATAATAGAGCCTCTAAACCCTGAATTGGATAAACACCTCACTGCTCTTAAGAAGAAGAAAAAATATAGAATGGAGAATCTAGATAATAGGGTTCCTGCAATTAATGAATTCTAAAACCATCCATAACTCTTAGAGAATGGGAGTCCTGGGATGAGGGAGTTCTAAGTCCCTGAAGTGTTATGTAATCCTTCTTCAATCTGACTTTCACCTAGAGATCGAAACTATTAGCTAAAACATTCCCACATTTCACTACTTCCTGCATTTAATGGTCTCTCTAATGAGGACTCTCTTACCTTCATTAGAGACTTATATAATACTATGCAGTAGTTACCTCTTCTTGGACTTACTGAAAATGATCTGAGAATGAAATTCTTTCCATTTTTCTTTAATGGTAATGCTTGGAACTGATTTTTAAGCTTTAGATGAGAACATTTTTGAAAACTGGGATCAAGTGTAAAAATAATTCATAGGTAATTATATCCCAAAAGACTTCAAGTTAAATAGAGAACAAAGATAACTAGTTTTTATCAAGAGGATGGATAAGCTTTCTATGAATCTTGGGATAGATTCAGGGACTTTCTTAGGAAGTGTCCCCATTAAAAACTCTCATCCCACCTTTTCTTGAATACCATCTATGAAGGGTTGTCCTACTCTGTTCAGAACTTAGTGGATCAAGATTCTAGGGGTAATTAAAATGATAAAACTGATGAATAATTTGAAAAATCTTTAATAATCATGCTTTAATTTCCAAAATAAAAATTCAAGAAGAAAAAGAGTCAATATAAATGTTAACGTTAACTCTGGTTTAATTAATAAAACTCAAGCCCATCTTTCAGAAATCACAAACCAACTTCAATCTTTAAGGAAGAAAAATTCAAAAATAAACTGTTAATAAATAAGGATTTCAAAACAATAATCAATATTTAAGGGAACAGTGTGCCTAGTATGGAATGTTTGGGCATATTCAACATTTATATCCTAATTTTGACATTCCATCATAACAAAAAATAAAAAAAAATCAGTTATGGTCCTAGGATGTATCTAAAAGAAGATCCATTTTAAAAAAAGTACAACCAAGGTTATAGGAACCATACCAATCTATACTGGATAGAAGAAGGACTAATTAAACAATCCAATTCCCCTAATTATCAAAACCTACCAAGAAAAAACATTCAAAACCAACAAAAGTGTGGGTCTTCTAATTCACAAGGAAATAATAATGGCCAAATGTCTTCTATGTTAGAATTAATTTTGAATAAAATGAATTATCAAGAATAAATATTCATGAATCAATTAAATATACATCAAAACAAATATAAGTCAGATAAAATGAAAAATGATTCTAGAATACAAAATATAGAAACATAGCTTGGCCAATTAGTTAGATATTTGACTTCCGGGGACAACGGTAGGTTTCCTAGTACATTTGTACTTAATCCTAGGGAGAACATCATGGTTATAGTCACTAGAAGTGGTATGGACACTCAAATTGTTGCTGAAAAGAAACTTGAGCATTCCCAAAAATGAAAAACTTTGTAAATCTAGAAATAAAATTATTCCTTTTTCAAAATCTAGAAATTCATAGAAAACTTCTGTAAATGATCAAAATATTAATTTTTCATCTAAAATTAAATTTGAAAATTCTTTTAAAAATCCAAAAAATAAAAGAAAATAAAAAAACTACTAAAAAATAGGGATATTCCTACTATCTTACCAAGCTTTTCCCCACCCATCCCTTTTCCAGAAAAACCTAAACCTAAATATAACACCAAGGATGAACTTCATTAGTTCTTTGGTCTCTTGTCCAAACTTAAAGTTAACATTCCATTCATCCAATATTTAATTCAAATCCCTTCTTACTTGAAATCTCTTAATAAAATTGTTTCAAATAAAAATATTATAGAATAATTTTCTACCTACAGCCTCACTAAAGTGTGCAGTGTTGTGCTCCAAAAGAAAATCCCACCCAAACTAAAAGACCCAGGTATCTTTGTTATCCCTTGTACCCTAAGAAATTCTGATCATCTCAACTTTATTTGTGACTTAGGTGCTAGTATTAACCTTCTTCTATACTAACTACTCCAATAGTTGAGATTGGTTGATATTTAACCCATCATAGTCATACTTAAGTTAGCTAACCATTCTTTCACTCATCATGTGGGGCGGGTTGATGACATTCTAATTGGGGTTGGGAAACTATTTTTTCTTATAGAATTTTTCATATTAGATATAGTGTGTGATCAAGAGGTGACCATTATATTGGGTAGGCTCTTCATGGCTACAATTGGTGTTGTAATTGATCTCTCTAATGGTCAACTTATCGTTAAAATTGGAAAACAAGAAGAAGTCTTTAATGTGTTTAAAAATTTCAAAGGACCAACTTTTTCTCAAAACTGCTCAATGGTCGAGTCCTTGGAAGATAAAAACTCAACTGGAAGCTTAGAAGAATATAAAAATAAATTATCTATTGAAGAAATTAATTTGGAAGCTAAAAATACTTATTTTCTTATCTCACAAGTTGAAAATTCTACTCAAATAGTGAATTTAGAAAAGATTCCAAATTTGGACAGTTGTCCAGTTTCTGTTGTAGGAGAGTCCTCTATTTCTGAACTTAGGTGTTTTTTTGAAAAAAAAAAATTGAGGGTGTTTCTATTAACACCAACACTCCTGATCACTTTGATGATGTCGAGGGAGAGATTTTGAGACAACTTGATGATTATTTTTTAATAAATATATTAAATTCAAACCTGGAAACTCTGGACAGTGATCTATACACTTTGTAAAGAAGCACTGCAAATTCTGAGTTTGAGATAGAAATTAGAAATAATTCATATATTCATACCCATTAGAAGATATATGTTGAAGATCTTGGTCCTCCTAGGCCCAAGAGTCTTCCATATAGTAAAAAACCACACATTATGGACCTAAAACCACATCCTGTACATTTGAAATATTCAATCTTGGGTGACAATTCCAATCTTCCCATTACAATCTCTCCTGAGCGAAATCGTAATCAAGAAAAGAGATTGACGAATGTTCTTAAAATGTTTAAATTTTCCATAGGCTGGACCACATAGGATACAAAGTGTATTATTCCCTCATTCTTCATGAAAAAAATTCCTATGGATCAAGACCATAAGCCTGGGGTAGAATTTCAAAGAAGGTTAAATCACAACACGAAATAAGTTTTGAGAGAAGAAGTAATTAAAATGCTGGATACTAGAATAATTTACCCTATTTTTGATAGCACTTGGTTTAGTTTGGTTCAAGTTGTTCCTAAAAAGGGAGGTTTCACTATTGTCAAAAATGAAAAAAAAATTAATAAATTAAAGTTTGTAAATCCACCAAATGGAGAGTCTGTATAGACTATAAGAAGATGAATGCAACCACTATGAAGGACCATTTTCTTATGCCTTTCCATGATCAAACTGTTGGAGGCTTACTAGAAATGAATTTTTCTATGTCTTGGATGGTTATTCTGGTTACAACCAGATTCATGTATCTCTATATGATTTAGAGAAGACTACTTTCACATTCCCCTTTGGAATATTTTCTTACCGGATGATTTCCTTTGGCATATGTGGAGATCCAGCTACCTTTAAAATGCGCATGGTGGCTATTTTTTCTGATATGATTAAGAGGATCCTTGAGGTGTTCATGGGTGATTTATTTATTGTGGGTAGAACATTTGATACATTTTTAGGAAATTTGGAATTAGTTTTGGAGAGTTTCATAGAGGACAATTTAGTGCTTAATTGGGAAAAGTTTCAATTTATGGATACTGATGGTATTGTACTAGGACATAAAGTTTCAAAGAGAGGTCAAGAAGTTGATACTGAAAATATAGAAGTCATTTAAAAACTCCCAACTCCTGAAAATTTTAAAGGTGTCCTAATTTTCCGAGTTCAATCCAATTTCTACCGATGGTTTATAAACTATTTCTCAAAAATTACTAAACCCTTGTCTTCTTTGATTATCAAGGACGCTCCCTTCTAATTTGATGAAGACTATTTGAGATCTTTTAATATGCTTAAGGAAAAAACTCACTACATAACCAATCATCAATTCACCTGATTGGAAACTTCCTTTTGAACCTATTTGTGATCCAAGTGATATGGTTGTTGGAGCTGTCCTAGGACATATGAGAGATAGGAAGTTGTATGTGGTATACTTTTCTAGTATAATTCTATATGAGGCTCAAAGAAACTATACCACTACTAAAAAGGAGGTATTATCTTATTTGTTTTATCTAGAGAAGTTTAGACAGTACCTATTAGGCTCAAAAGACGTCATTTTCACTAACTAGACTACCTTGAAGTACTATGTTTCTAAGAAATAAACCAAACACAGGCGGATTAGATGGATTTTGTTTCTTCAATAATTTTTCTTATAAATAAGAGATAAGTGTGGAGTTGAAAATTTAACTATTGATCACCTATCTAGGATTCCTCACACCTATTCTAAATATCCAAGGGAGATCAATTCTTAATTTCTTGACGAAAAACTACATACTATTTCAATCAGGCAGTCTGCATGGTACGAATATTTTCCAATTTCCTGGCAGTAGGAATCTTTCCCAAAAAATCGTCCAATAACGAAAGAATTTTTTTTTCTCTGAACTTAATTATTACCTTTGGGATGAACCCTTATTGTTTATGATTTGTGTTGATGGTATTATTAGGAGGTGTGTGCTTTAGGAATAGATGATTCCTATTCTAGAGAGTAGTCACTCCTCACATTGGGGAGGTCACCATGGTGGTGAAAGAACAGCTCAAAAGGTCCTCCAAACTGGTTTTTATTTTCCTACCTTTTTAAGGATGCTAGAATCTATGTGGTTGGATACGATAGTTGTCAAATGTTAGGAAATGTTACTAAAAAGCATAAGTTACCCCAAAAATTAATTCAAGAAGTTGAGATTTCGGATGTATGGGGTTTATATTTCATGGGTCCATTTGCATCATCTCATGGGAATGAGTATATTTTAGTTGTTGTAGCTTATGTTTCAAAGTGGGTTGAGGCAGTATCACTAACCTACAATCAAGCCAATAGTTTCATAAAGTTTTTTAAAAAGAATATTTTTTTAAGATTTGGAGTACCAAAATCTTTTATCACTGATAATGGAACACATTTTAAGAATTAAAAGTTTAAGTCTTTGATTGAAGGGTATGGTTATTCTGATAAAATTTGTACTGCTTATCATCAATAGTCTAGTGGACAAGTGGGAATTTCTAATAGAAAATTGAAACAAATTCATGAAAAAACTATGTCACATTCTAGAAAAGATTGGTCTCTTAAACTGGATGAATCCTTATGGGAATATAGAACTTCTTTTAAGATCCCAAAAAGTATGCCTCTATATAGATTGTTGTTTGGAAAAAAATTTCATTTGCCGATGGAGTTGCAACAAAAATAATATTGGGAATTTAATGCTCTAAAATTTTATTTTACGAGTGTTGGTGAAAGAATATTTCTTGAGTTGAGTGAACTTAATGAAATTAGGAGAGAGTCATATGATAATTCAAGAATTTACAAGGAGAGAACTAAAATATTTCATGATTAATTCATAGAAACAAAAGAATTTAAACTTGGATATAAGGTCATTCTATTTAATTATATATTAAAACTTTTTCTTGGAATACTTAAGTCCAGGTGGTCTGGACCTTTCACAAATGTTAGAGTGTTATAAAATGGAGCGGTTGAGACAGTTGGTGAGGAGAACAAACCCATGATGCTTAATGGAAAAATAGTTAAACTGTATTTTAAAGGACAACCAAAAGGCTTGGATGCCTTCACTATGCTTGAAACCTGTTTTTAAATAAAGTCTAGCTGAAGCCTATAAATTTGGCACACATGGTAGGAAACACATGGTTCTTATTTTTACATTTTCATTGCTTTATTTTTTCTTTGAATAAGTTACTTCTTGCATGATCTATTTTTTGAAATTATTATTTCTGATCTATCTTGGTTCTTGTTTCAGAGTTACACAGTATTATTTTTCTTTGTCATCAAATGGATTGGAACTCCAATATTAGAGATTTATTTGAAAAAACATTTTCACAGAATTACTTTCTATTAACTTCTCCATTCATTTTCTGCTTCTATTTACATATAAAAAATCTATTGCATGTTTTGTAACATTATAAAGTGTGTTTTCTAGCTTGATATTTCTGGTAAAATTATATTATATATCACTGTGATGAAAAATTTTCTTCATGTTCTGATTGTGTTTGAAAAAAAATTCTGCTACTTGTGTTGTTTTTTTAAATAAAATTCTGCATGATTCTCCTTGCTTAAATTTTATGTTTTGGGTTATTAAAGTATCTTTATTTCTTTAAATTAAGTGTGCGGGTATACATTCATGCTGGGAATTTTTGTATTGAATCTAATTGTATTTGTTGGGTGTGTAACATGTATTTTTCTACTCTATTGAACATCTGTTCGAACAAAAAAAATTAACTTTCTTTCACCCTTTTCATTGTACACTTACATAAGATACATTCAACTATTTGAATTTTAATGAAAATATTTGTCTCTGACTCAAATATTAATGTATTTCATCAGGTAATGAACTTTTTGTAAAATAATATTTGTGGCAAACAATATTTTTGAACTTCATTTTAACTCTTTACACATGTCATTAATTAACTAAATTGAAAATATATTTTGAGCTATAGTTTTCAAATTGTTCTCCTCCACATTGGAATTCAACTTTCGCGAAAATTTGCATTTTAAGTGTGGTAAATGGGTTCAATTCATAATTGAGGTAAACAATGCTTAATTTAAATCCCTTCAATTCCCACTGCCACTTCAATCTTTTTGTAAAAAATAATCAAAATTTTTCAAAAAATTTGCACAGTTTTAGGCTTCCACTGTACTTAAATGGTTCTAACCTAAGGATAATGCCTTGATGGTAGTTAATATTTTCTATGAGATGGAAATTTTTGAGGATGGATTATTGTTGAGTGAACATATTTGGTGATTTAATGAAAATCTAGTTTAGGAACTATGTTTGAGAGTGATATAGGTAACATTTTTTATGAGTTGAGGTCATAGCTCTAGGAACTAAAAATTTGACCTCTTTCCTAGGGGACTCATTTTCTTTTATTTATAAAATTAATCACCTTAGTGATCCATGATAAAAAAAAATTATATAAATATTTAGAAATTAGAGTAATTTTTTCATTATGGATCCCAAGGTGAATATCTGAGACCCTAGGGACTGGGTGTGTTTCTATTAAATAAAATACTTTTGTACACTTTGAATAAGTGCTTATTCACAGTGCCCATCTCATGTTACACATGACTTGGGATAAATTGAATAGTGTTTCTAGTGTCAAAATGAGATCATTAAGGGGAGAGGAATAATGAAATCCAAATGAAGAAGGGGAAAATTGGTTTATATGGGAATCATTTAGGTTGTATCAATAAGGTTATTCAAAAAACATATATATTTATTTTTGGAACCTAGGTGAGAATTCAAAGTAAAAATTTCCTTTTGCTATGTTTTTAATTCCACGTATATTTAACCTATTGTCAGTCTTGATCTTAGAACTTACGATTGAATTGAAATAAGTCATTAAGCATATTCATTATGAGGCAGGACACTCTCATAGGTTGATGATTCGTTGTTTTCTTGATTACTAGTAAGATATTGTTTATGGAAAGATTTATTTTAATGCTTTTATCTCAAAATCCTATTTCACAATGGGTGGTCATCTTATTTCAAATTGTTGAACATGTTACATTTTGAGCTGATTAAAAAAATTATGTTTTTTAAAAACAATAAAACGTGAGATTCTTTGAGTACAAACAATGTTTACGTGTTGGGGAATTTCATGTGGCCTTATTTTGACATAGTTTTCTACATCTTTTTAATTAATTTTTAATGATTTTATTACTTAATTTTACAATTTTTTTAAATATTCACACTTTTTAATTTTATAAATAAATAAATTAATTAATAGTTTTTATATTTAATTTTGTATTTATGATCTATTTTATTAATTAAATTTATCAAACATTTCTTTTAAGATCTTTAGTTTTTCTGTTTAAATTTTTTCAATGTTCTACCTTAATAATTTTTTGTGTTTTTTGCTTTTTCGTTTTTAGTTGATAAATATACTTTATTTAATTAGTTTTAACATTAATTTAACTTTTATTTAGTTTTTCAACATGTAACTATTTTATTTTATTTAACTTCTGCCAAAATGGTTTCAATTCCATTAAATTTTATATAATAAATTTTTTTGAATGTATTTTAATTTTATTTTGTGATTTTTGTAATACAATATTTATTTTAATCATTATTATTAATTATTTATTTAGTTTTAATTTAATTTCTTGGTTTGAACTATGCCACCTTATCCCCCTACCTATTGTTATCTCACCATATTTCACAGTGATACTATTTCTATGACACTGGTAACTCATACAAAAATATTATTTTTCCATTCCCCTGCCTTTCCATTGTCATTCCAATTCACCGGTGCCACAGAAATGCATCACCATCGGTTCCTAACATCTCACTCACACTATTTCTTTTGCTGCTTCACACTAAAATGGTGCCACCACAAATCTCAAATCATAGTTAGTCTCCCTCCCATTCTCATCGTCACTAAAAGAATGGTGCCACTACCCACCATCACTCGCATCGCTATAGTTTAACCAAAATAGATCTAAATTCAAATCACATGCACCCAAAATCAGATTCAACATAAAAATACAACAAACGACAATGTTTAAAGCTAAGATCTAGGGGTTTTTAGTAGATCTGAGGAAGAGATCTAGGTAGACTGTCACTGCCGATTCGGATAAAGCCAAAGCTAATCCATCAGTGCTTTCTGCAGCCAATGAAGGAGTCCCTTTTACCAAACATGATCTTCCTGCCACAAGTCTATGGAGGAGCATAGATTTGATGACGATAGAGTGTCCCCTGTCACTACATTTTCTAAAGGATTAATATATTGTCCTCTACCATCGAATGGTGTTTCTACATTGTGGGGATGAAGAACCAGTGCTGCTAGACCTTGGAGAAATCTCTAACCCCTTCCCTAGTTGCATCGTGGAGAAAAGGGGGTTGGCTAAGAAGAAGATAAAAAATTAATTAAAAAATTTTATAAAACAAATTTAATTATGATAAACAAAGAAATAATATTTATAAAATATAATTATATCTAATTAATTAAATTAAAACTATATTATACTAAAATAATTTATAATAACTTATAAAATAACCTTAAGTAAATAAATTTTAATAAATTCATCAATTGTAATTTAATTTTGCGTATTAAATAATTAATAACAATTTAATAAATTATTATTATTTTAAATAAATAAATATCTTTTATAAAAAAATAATTATAAATAAAAAAATAACAACTTTCAATAAATCAACTAAAATAAACAATTAAGATGTCTTATAATTAATAACAATTTAATATAATATTATTTATTATTTAAGTAATTATTGATTTTAACTTTTCTCTTTAATAGTTTTAATGATTATCATTTTTAATTATGCAGGTATCCATAATGACATCTGAGTTCATTTTAACTACCTAGAGTGAAGTTAGTTATAGGGGTTAGGATAGAGTGACGTTGGATGCACAAAAAAGTGCATGTGTGTGGTGCAATGGTGAAGTACCTAACTAAGTCAGTGGAAGATATGCAGTGACTTACAAAAAATGACAGAGAGATAAAAAGGGTGAAAAACATAGCAAGCGGGGGAGATGACGTAATTCATTCACGATTCATTTACAAAGAGAATCAAACCAGATCTAGGAGACCTAGAGAGCATCAAGATCTTGAGTTAAAGGATCCCAAGAATAGAGCATCATTTGGGGATTTCTTCCCCCCCTTTGTTTTAATTCTTGTACTCTATTATATGATTCTTTCAACTACTATAATGAACCGGATAGTTAGTTAAATAATTAGAGTTCAGGGAATTTCTACTTCTAAAAGTTATCCTTTTTATCTTCCTTTTCACGTTTTCATTATAATGTATTCAGAATTGATCGTCGAGATCAACTCTGAACTCATTCAATCACATCATGCCACTTGATTTAAATTTTCAATTCCTAGATAATTCGGTGAGAATAATCATTTATACAACTTTACAAAACATTTATTTCAGAAAACATCAAACTTATGGCATGTTTCTTATGTCATCAATTTCAAATTAATCTCATAGTTGATCTTTTTTCATGTGGAGAACTCTAATATTGATCAATCTATTTGTCTTATCTCTTATTGAGGGATGTAAGACATTCCTTTTTCAGCAGTATATTGCCTCCACATTCGAGTGAATAGGAAATATTTTTAAAACTTGGATAATAGATGTTCCCTAGACATTTCTCTTGTTTTTTCATCTTACCATTTTATATTGTGTTGTCAATTGTTGTTGTGTATTAGTTTACTTTACCTCATAGTTCATTGTAGTCTACTTAATACTTAGTTACATCGAACAAAAATATAAAAAAATTATAAATTTGAATATGCTAATGAGAACAGTATGGTGTTTTTATGAAAATTAGAAAAGTTTTAGTCAATTTACCATCCATGTGGGTTCACCCCTTCTCACCACTTTTACAATAGTTAGTAAAAAATCATATATTCTAAACTTTTAATCAATTTCTATGAAATTTGGGCATCAATTTTTTGAACTGTTTCCAGGGAGGGCATGAACCATTACTTTTCTAAAAACTCAAAAAATAAAGTACATATAAACAAAATTATTCCAAAATAATTGAATAAAAAATTTAAAGGTAAAAAATATTCTTTTATTTACCTTTTAATTTCTACTATTTTATGTACTAATCATTAAATTTTACTGTTGTTTGTACTAAATTCTAATTATTATTACTGTCTTGAATTAACACTAGGTCTTCCACTATTAGAATAAAGCCTCTGAACCATGAATTGGATAAACACATCAATGCTCTTAAAAAGAAAAACAAATATGAAAAGGAGAATCTAGATAATAGGGTTCCTGAACCTAATAACTTCCAAAACCATCCGTAACCCTTAGATAATAAGAGGCCTATGATGAGGGATTTCCAAGTCTCTCAAGTGTCAAGTAATACTTCTTCAATCCAACTTTCACCAAGATCCCGAAACTATTATCTAAAATAGTCCCACATTTTATTGCTTCTATCATTTAATGGGCTCTCTAATGAGGAATATCTTTCCATCATTAGTGAATTCTATAATACTGTTTAGTAGTTCCCAAATCTAGGACTTACTGAAAATTAGCTAAGAATGAGAGTCTTTCTCTTTTTCCATAAAGGGAATGCTTGGAACTATTTTTTATGCTCAGATGAGAACATTTTTGAAAACTGGGATCAAGTGTACAACTCATTTATAATGAAATTTAATCCTCAGATACTTAAGGGTGAATTTAGAACAAAGATAACTAGTTTTTATCAAGAGGATGGAGAAGCTTTCTATGAAGATTAGGATAGATTCAGGGGCATTCTTAGGTAGTGACCCATCATTAAATACCATACCAACTTCACATGGATACCTTCTATGAAAAGATTTCATCCTCTGGTCAGAACATAGTAGATCAAGCTACCAGTGATAATTATAATTATAAAACTGATGAGGAACTAAGAAAAATATTTAACAATCTTACTGTAAATTCACAACATCAAAATTCAAGATGAAAAAGATTCAATATAAATGTTAATATTAAATCTAGTTCAATGAATGAAACTAAAGAAAATCTTGCTGAAATCACCAACCAACTTCAATCTTTAATGAACCAAAATTAAAAACAAACTGTTAATCAATTGGGATGTAAAAACAATAATCAATTTTTAACGGAATAGTGTGCCCAGTCTGGAATGTTTGGGCATACTAAAAATTTCTGTCCTAATTTTTACATTCCCTCACAACAAGAAAACTCAAATTTGGCCAATTATGGTTCTAGGATACCTCCTAAAGAAGATCCATTTTAAAACAATTACAACCAAGGCTATAGAAACCATTCCAATCTAACCGAGAAAGAACAAGGACTGATTAAAAATCCAATGCCTCTAACTATCAAAACCAACCAAGAAAAAACTTTCAAAACCAAAAAAGTTTTGAGTCTTCTAATTAGAAAAGAATCAATGATGGTCAGAGGTCTTTTAAGTTAGATCTAATTTTGAATAAAATGAATTCTCAAAAATAAATATTCATAAATCAACTAAATAAACATCAAAATCAATATGAGTCAGATAAAATATAAAATGATTCTAGAATATGGAATATGGAAAAATAAGAATCTTTGTAAGATCAAAATAATATTTTAAAATTTTCTACCAACAGCCTCACTAAAGTGTGCAGTGTTGTGCTCCAAAAAAAATCCCAACAAAATTGAAAGACCCGAGTAGCTTTCTCGTCCCTTATATCCTAGGAAATTATGATCAGGTCAACTACCTCTATAACTTAGGTGCTAGTATTAACCTGCTCCAATGATCATTGTTAAAACAATTGATATTGGGTGATCTTCAACCCACCATAGTCATACTTCAGTTAAATGAGTGTTCTTTCACTCATATTTTGGGGAGGGTTGATGACCTACTAGTTCGGTTTGGGAAACTATTACTGCCTATAGACTATTTAGTCTTAGATATGGAGTGTTATCAAGATGTGCCCATCAATATGGGTAGACCCTTCTTTTCCACAATTGGTGCTATAATTGATGTTTCTAAAGGTAAACATATCTTTAAAATTAGAGAACAACAAAAAGGGTTTAATGTGTTTAAAAATTTCAAAGGACCAACTTTTTCAAAAAACAGTTCAACGGTAGAGTCATTGGAAGATGAAAACCCAACTGGAAGCTTAGAAGAATCTGAAAATCAATCATATTTTGATGATATTTATTTGGAATCTAAAAATACTGATTTTCCTATCTCACAAGTTGAAAATTCTACTCATGTAGAGAATCTAGAAAATTTTACATATTTGGACATCTATCCAGTTTCTGTGGTAGGTGAGTCCTTTGTTTCTAAACATAGTAGTTTTTTGAGTGAATTTGAGGGTGTTTCTATTAACATTGACACTTCTGAGCACTTTGATGATGTTGAGGGAGATCTTTTGAGGCAACTTGACGATTCTTCTTTAATAAATCTGTTAAATTAAATCTTGGAAAACCTGTACAGTGAGCTCATGGTAAATTCTGAATTTTAGTTAGAAATTGGAAATCTTTCATCTGTTCAAACCCATCACAAGAGATATGTTGAAGGTCTTGGTCCTCCTAGGACCAAGACTCTTCCTTATGGTGAAAAACCACCCATTATGTAACTGAAACCTCTTCCTATACATTTTAAATATTCATTCTTAGGTGAAAATTCTACTCTACCTATTATAATCTCTATTGATCTGAATGATAATCAAGAAGATAGATTGTTGAATGTTCTTAAAAAGATTAAATCTTCCATTGGCTGGACCATATCTAATCTAAAGGTTATTAGTCCCTAATTATTCATGCATAAAATTCCTTTGGAGCCATACCATAAGCCTAAGTTATAATGTCAAAGAAGTTTAAATCCCAACATGAAAGATGTTGTGAGAGAATAAGTAATTAAACTGGTAGATACTAGAGTAATTAACCCAATTTTTTATAGTGCCTTGGTTAGTCTGGTCCATGTTGTTCTTAAGAAGGTAGGTTTCACTATTGTCAAAAATAAAAAGAATGAAGAAATTCAAGTTTGGAAAGAAACCAAATAGAGTGTTTGTATAGACTATAGGAAGCTGAATACGACCACTAGGATAAGTAGTTTTTCAATGCCCTTCCTTGATCAAATTCTTGAGAGGCTTGTATGAAACGAATTTTTCTATTTTGTGGATGGATATTATTGTTAAAACCATATTCCTATAGCTCTAGAGGACCAGTAGAAGACTGATTTCACATGACACTTTTTAATAATTCCATATCAGCAAATGCCCTTTGGGTTATGTAGAGTTCTAGCTACCTTTCAAAGGTGCATGATGGATATTTTTTCTAATATTATTGAGAGGATCATTGAGGTATTCATGGATGATTTATTTATTGTGGGTAATAAATTTGATACATGTTTGGGAAATTTTAAATTATCTTTGGAGAGATGAATAGAGACCAATTTAGTGATTAATTAGGAAAATTGTTAATTTGTGGTCACTAAAGGTATTGTTCTAGTACATAAAGTTTCAAAGTGAGGTTTGGAAGTTGATACTGCAAAGATAGAAGTCATTTAAAAACACCCACCTCTTGAAAATGTTAAAGTTGTTAGAATTTTCATAGGGCATGCCGGTTTCTACCAGAGGTTTGTAAAAGATTTCTCAAATGAGAACTATTTGAAAAATTTTAATCTTATAAAGGAAAAACTCACTACATCACCTGTCATCACATCACCTTATTAGAAACATCCTTTTGATCATGTGTGTGATTCTAGTGATATGCTCGTTGGATCTATCCTTGAACAAATGAGAGATTAGAAGTTGCATGTGGTATAATTTGCTTGTTGACTGCTATATGAGGCTCAAAAAAACTATACCACAACTAAAAAGGAGTTGTTGGATGTTTTTTTCTCTAGAAAAGTTTTGACAATGCCTCTTAGGCTCAAAAGTCATCATTTTCACTGACTATTCTTCCATGAACTACTTATTGTCTAAGAAAAAAACCAAACCTAGGCTGATTAGATGGATTTTTATTCTACATGAATTTGTCTTAGAAATATGGTATAAGTGCAGAGTTGAAAATTTAGTTACTGGTCAGCTATCTAGGAATCCTCACACCCATTCTGATAATCCAAGGGAGATCAATTATTCCTTTCCTAATGAAAAACTACTCACGGTTTCAATTAGGCAGTCTGCATGGTATGAAGATTTTTCCAATTTCCTGGTAGCAGGAGTCCTTCCCATAAATTTGTTCAATAACCAAAGAAAAATATTCATCTATAAACATAAATATAACCTTTAGGATGACCTCTTATTGTTTAGGAGCTGTGGTGATGGGATTATTAGGAGTTGTGTGCCTGAGGAATATATGTTTCCTATTCTATAGAGTTATCACTTCTCACCTTGGGGGGTCACAATGGTGGTGAAAGAACAACTCAAAATGTCCTCCAATCTAGTTTTTTTGGCCCACCCTATTTACGGATTCTAGTAGCTATGTGGTTGACTATGATATGTGTCAAAGGTTAGGAAATGTGGCTATGAAGAAGTAGTTACCCTAAAACGGTATTCTAGAAGTTGATATTTTTGATGTTTGGGGATTATATTTCATGGGTACATTTCCATCATCTCATGGCAATGATTACATTTTAGTTGTTGTAGATTATGTTTCAAAGTGGGTTGTTGAAGTAGAACTACCCAACAATCAAGCCAATAGTGTCATAATGTTTGTTAAAAAGAATATTTTATCAATATTTGGAGTGAAAAAATCATTTATCACTGATAATGGAACACATTTAAAGAACTAAAATTTTAAGTCTTTGATGGAAAAGTATGTTTGTTCCCATAAAACAAGTACTTCTTATCATCCACAATCCATTGGACAAGTGGAAATTTATAAAAGAGAACTGAAATAAATTCATGAAAAAATTGTGTCACATTCTAGAAAAACTGGTCTCTTAAACTGGATGGAGCTTTATGGGCATATAGAACTTCTTTTAAGACCCCAATAAGTATGTCTCCGTATCGGTTGTTGTTTGGAAAATGTTTTCATTTTCCTATTGAGTTGCAACACAAAAAATATTGGTAAGTTAAGGATCTGAATTTTGATTTTAAGAGTGCTGGTGAGAGAATATTTCTTGATTTGAGTGAAATTGATGAAATTAGGAGAGATTCATGTGATAATTAAAGAATTTAAAAGGATACAATTCAAATTTTTTTGGATTCTATCATAAAAACCAACATATTTAAACCTAGAATCAAGGTAATTCTATTTAATTATATATTAACACTCTTTACCAGAAAAATTTAGTCTAAGTAGTCTTGGCCTTTCAAAATTTTTAGAGTATTAAAGAATAGATCTGTAGAGATAGTTGGTGAGGAGAACAAACTCATGATGCTTAATGGAAAAAGGGTTAAACTGAATTTTGAAGGAGAACCAAAGGATATGGTTGCCTTCACTATTCTTGAAAACTATTCTGAATAATGTCTGACGGAAGACTTTAAATTTATCATTGCATGGGAGGTAACCCATAGTTCTTATTTTGTCATTTTCATTGTTTCATTTTCATATTTGAATAAGTTGTTGTCGGCATGCTATATTTTTTGTTCAATTCCTGTTGCTACTCTGTCCTGGTTCTTGTTTCATAGTTACAAAGTATTATGCTGCTTTTTCATCAAATGGAGTGGAATTCCCATAATGGATCTTTATTAGGACGAACCTTTTTGGGGAAGTAATTTCTGTTAACTTCTACATACATTTTTTTCTCCTATTTACATTAAAAAAATTCTAATGCATGTTATGTACCATTGAAAAGTGTGTTTTCTAGCTTGATATTTCTTGAAAAATTATGTTATATATAACTATGCTGAAAACTTTTCTGCTTGTGATAATTGTATTTGAAAAAAAATCTACTATTCATGCTGGGTTTTTAAATAAAATTATTCATGTTTCTCCTTGTGTAAATTTAATGTTTTATGTTATTAAAGACTCTTAACTACTTGAAATTAAGTGTGGTGGGATACATGTAGGCTGAGAATATGTGTACTGAATCTTCTTGTATTTATTGGGTGTTTAGCATGCATTTTTATTCTCTATTGAACATCTGTTTGAACCAAGAAAATTAAACATACTTTCACCCTTTTCATTGTGCAATTACATAAGTTATATGCTACTGTTTGAACTATAATGAAAATATTTGTCACTAACTCAAATGTTAATGCATGCCTTGGGGTAATGAAATTGTTGTAAAATAATCTTAATGGCAAACAATATTTTCAAACTTCAATGTGACTCTTTACGCATGTCATTAATCTACTAAATTGAAAATCTATTCTGAAATATAGTTTTCAAATATTTATCCTCTTCATTGGAATTCAAATATGGTGATGATTTTGGGTTTTAAGTGTGGTGGAGGGGGTCAATTAATAATTGAGCTAAACTATGCTTAATCGAAATCCCTTCAATTCCCACTGGCACTTCAAACTTTTTTGTTAAAAATGTTCAAATTTTTTCAAAATTCTTTCACAATTTCAGGATTTCACTATACTCAAATGGTTCTTGCCAAAGGATAGTGCCTTTCTAGTAGTTAAGATTATCTTTGAGACTGAAATTTTTTAGGATGGATGATTGCTGAGTGAACATGTTTAGTGATTTAATGAATATTTGGTTTAGAAACTATGTTTGAGAGCGATATAGGTAACATTTTTTTATGAGTTGAGATAATAGCTCTAGGAACTGGAAATTTGAACTCTTTCCTTGGGGACTCACTTTGATTTATAAAAGTAATCACCTTAGTGATCCAGGCTAAAGGGTTTTTATATAAATCTTTTGAAACTGGAGTAATTTTGGAATTTGGGATCCCATGGTGGATCTCTAAGACCCTAGGTATAGGGTCCATTTTTGTTAAATAAAATCCCTCTGTACACTTTGAATAAGTGCTTATGTACAGTACTCAGTACATGTTAAATGACTTGGGAAAAATTGAATAAAGTTTCTAGGGTCCAAAATGAGTTCAATAAGGTGAGAGGAATAATGAATGACAAATGAATAAGGGGAAAATTGGTTTATATGGAAATCATTTTGGTCGAATCAATAAGGTGATTCCCAAAAATATATATATATTTATTTTTGGAACCTAGGTGAAAATTCAAAGTAAAAAAGTTCATTTTGTTATCTTTTTAATTCCACGTATATTTAACATGTTGACACTCTTGATATTATAACATAATATTGAATTGAAATAATGATTAATCACGTTCATTATGAGGCTGGACACTCTCATAGGTTCATGAATCACTGTTTTATTGATATCTAGTAAGTGATTTTTTAAGGTAAGATTTCTTTTGATGATTTGATCAAAAAATCATATTTCAAAATGGGTGGTCATCTGATTTTAAATTGATGGAAATGTAACATTTTTATCTGATTAAAAAACATTTTTATATATTTAAAAGATAATAAAACAAGATATTGTTTGAGGAAAAACAATGTTTAAGTATGGAGGAATGTGATGTGACCTTATTTTGACACAGTTTTCCACATATTGTTAATTAGTTTTTAATGATTTAGTTACTTAATTTTAAAGTTTTTGATAAATATTCACACTTTTATAATTATATAACAAAATTCATTAATTAATAAGTTTATATAATTAATTTTTTTATTTTTACCCAATTTTATTAGTTAAATTTATCAAACATTGTTTTTAGGTTCTTTAGTTTTTCTATTTAATTTTTTTAATAATCTTCTGTAATAATTTTTTGTGTTTTTATGGTTTTTAGTTTTTATTTGATCAATCTACTTCATTCAATTAGTCTAAACATTAATTTGACTTTTATTTTGTATTTCAACAATTAACTATTTTATTTTATTTTATTTTTTCCCAAAAAATGGTTTAAATTCCTTTAAATTTTATATAATAAAATTTATTGAATGTATTTTAATTTTACTTTTAAAATTTTATAAGTCTTTGTTGATTTTAATCATTATTATTAATTAATCATTTATTATTAATTTTATTTCTTATTTTTAATTAATTAATTAATTTGTTAATGAGTTTTTATTTTAATTATTACTTTGTTTTCTTTAATTTATAATTTTATTTCTTACTATTTTATATTAAACCAGAAAACATGTTGTTGTTTCACTTGAGACTATTTGTTATTTCTTACTTTTTCACAGGTTGTTATGTCACTTGAGTCTATTTGTTGTTTCATGTTGTTGTGAAGGTTGCTGTTTCATGGGGGCACTGTTTCCAACCTTTTTTGTGCCAACGAAAACCACCTTTGCAAATGGTTCCACGGTTTCCTATACTTGTTGTCCCATTATTCAGCCGTATTTACTGTCTTGTTTTTTCCTCTTAACTGTTCCACCATTTCCCCTGCCTATTGTTGTCTCAACATATTTCATAGTGCTACCATTTCTATGACAACGGTAACTCATAAACCAACACTATTTTTACTTCCCCCTTCCTTTCCACCATCATTCCCATTCCTTGGTGCCACTGCAACTCATCACCACCCTTTCCTTACATCTCACTCACATTGTTTCCTTTGCTCCTTCACACCAAACTGGTGCCACCAAAAATCTCACATTGTAGCTAGTCTCCCTCCTATTATCACCATCACTGAAGAATGGTTCCAGTCCCCACCACCACTCACACCACCACAGTTTAACCAAAATAGATCTACCTTTAAATTACACACACCCAAAATCATATTCAACATCAAAATACAACAGAACAGCATGTATGAATCCTAGATCTAGGTTGTTTTTCAAAGATATAAGGAACATATATAGTTTGACTGGTATAGCCGATTTAAATGAATCCAAAGGTGGTATATTGGTGCTTTCAGTAGTCATTGAAGGATCCACTACTACTGAACAAGAGACGATTTCCACTGGTTTGGTACATCCCATTTTTAACTTATCTTAGAGAGAATTATAATATCCCATATTTTATTCAGGTACATATCCCATTACATTTTCATTATGACTTTTATTTTTCAATAGATGAACCATGTTCCTAGTTAAAAATAGTGTCTTGGAGGTGATAAGTGGATCAGAGGAGTGGGATCATGAAGGATAACAATTATTTGGAATAATGGATTTGTTACAGTACTACAGGAAAATCGGTTTAGTCCACTAGCTATCTAGAGGGTTGCACAATGGCCTGGTAAGGCTACAGGAGTACAACTAGCTAGCCAGTGAGACCCACTGGCTATTTTTTGTAATACTTATAGGATATATTTCCTACATTAAACCCAACATCCATTATATAGGGTTCATATTAGTAAAGTCTCACTACTAGGAACCACCGGCTCTCCGATGATTCTGAGATAGAACATGAATAATTAAGATAAAATCATATTTCATCACCCCAACCCCCCCCCCATTTAATTTATAATTAAACCCTTTAAACCCTAATTGTTTTTTATTATTTTTATGGGTTCTCTAAAGCTTATTTGGATTCTCCAACACCTTCCCTTGGTTCTTTGATCTGTAGTTAAATCCAAATTCCTTAAATCAGTAAGTCTTTCATGGTTTTTGTGAAACCCTCTTATATTCTCTTCGAATATTATTCATCCATCCCTAATGTGGTGTATCTACCATTTTCTATAGTATATCATTGTGTTTTAAGTTGACCCAAACACTTACTCTTGTGGTTTCCTCTTACCTTCTTAAGGTAGGTGGTTTAAAAGAACTCCTTAAGATCTATTTTTTTCTCTAGTATAAGAAACATGAATGATCTTTCCATAATATCATGTGTGTGACATATCTTATCTAGAATTAACTTCTTTTCATTGAAACATATTTCTTATAAATCCCATGGATCTCCTTGGGTCTTTTGGTGATTGAGATTTTAGATCTTAGCCACCCCATAGGTGTGCATATCTTAGGCTTAGTGTTGGAGCATAATATTTGAGGATCCTAGAACATTATAAATGGTTTAGGAAATTGGATAATGGAGTTTGGTTAAATTATGATTTGGCGTAATGGTATTTTTTTAAAACAAAATGGTAATTGGATTGCATTTCATATTTGGTATGTGAATCAAAAAAATTCTTGATTGCTTTTGAATTGTTACCTTGGTGTGAACCTCGTAATTTTCTTGAAGTAATGATGGAATTAAATTGAAATTTATAGGATAATTTGGTAGTTGTCATAAATGAACAAATATGGAAGGTGTTTACTTGTTTATAATTAATTAGTTTTTGGTTAATCTTTGGATATTGTTGTTACATGGTGGATGAGAAAGAGATGCATAGTTATATGAGTTACCTAAGGAGAGAGTGGTGTAGGATATGGAATTCCTTCGCAATAATTTACACTATGTTGAAAGAAGTGAGACATTAAGTAATGGGTTAAAGAAGGTTTGGAATATCATAGGTGTGAACCTATAGCTTGATGGTCAGTGATTTTAATTTGAGTGTTTTGGTATTTTACTTATACTAAATTACATATTCACCATATTGTTTCATGCACTTTTACATAGACTAGATTTTTTAAACACCATTGGTGGTGGCCTATTGTGTTTTACTCACACCTTGTTTAGGCCACCATTTTGTACCTAGATAAAATTAACAAATCCAGGTCTAGACAATGGCAAGGATACCTGTGCCTAATTTGTTGGTTTTCTAGATGGGAATGGTGCTTGAAGATGTAACCAAGAAGTGGTTTTGGGATCAGGTTTTGGGAATCATCGGGTTTTGGGAGTCATTATTTTAGAGTTAGTCCTTTGGTATTTTTATTTTATCAATTTCATCACAAATTTTAGTATCGAATAATGTATGGAAATACATTATTTTTATATTTTGGTTATTTGGAAATTTCCTATTTCTCTATTAGTTTGATTATATTTTCTTATTTATCTTATTTTCTGCTATTTTTGTCACTTTGTACCAGAGGGCATAGTCTACCCACTATATCCATTAGACCCTAAATAATATTTAGAATTCTCTAGTATATGGGGACGTGCATATGAGGTCTCATAAGGACCCCTTTCAATCACATGAGGGTGAACCAGGTTGAGGGTGTTAAAAATGGAATTAGGGATTGTCTTCTCTATTGCATAACTATTTGGTCAAAGTAGATAAGAAAATATGATGTGTCAATGTATAGTAGTGAGGTCATACTTGGGAGTAGGTAACCCAGGTGTGGGGGAAACCCCAATTTCATAGGGATGGGATTGTTGTTCGTGAGGTGTTTTTGTTATAGTTGTGATATTTTTTCACCATTGGTGATACAATGGTGGTGTGATGTTACTATTTTATAAGATTTTATTCCTGATCTGGTATAAAATGATGTGTGTATACATGCATCATGATCAGAAAATAGGGAAATATGTTGAAATGATTTGTTCATTCAAGGTATGTATTACCATATATTATATATTTTCTTATCTAAATTTTGAATTAAACCCCTAAAAATATATAACAAAAGGGAATAAATGAATATTTTAAAAAAAAATAATTCGCATTTTAAGCTAAGATTAAAGTTACAATGTTCCTATTGATATTTTTTCCTCCATGACCTTGTAATTTTGATCTTGTTATATATCTTATAAATTGAGGAGTGCGTTGACTCCTGTAGATAAGTCCATTTGTGTCATCCTCTAGTTGAGCATCCGGATAATGGTAAACAGAACACACCTCATGCGGCTGGGATTGAACTTCCTATGGCTCTAAGGGATCTGATGGATGGTCATCTCCATGATTGTTTTATACAAGTCATGTGATTCATATAGAGGGACACTACTCTCATCGTTCCATATATGTCTAAAGTGAAGAGAGAGTTTTACCTACAACACCCACCCACATTCACTAGGTATAGTAGCCCATGGGTAGCATAATTATAGCCTTAGTATATCTAGATGATCTTTAACCATTTAAATACATGCATAGAGAGGATAGTGAAGATTCTGTTATACATATTATGGGTACCATCCAAGAATTGGTGGGACATAATGGTTTAGGATAATCAGTATGAATGGATAACTCAATAATATTTCCTGATGATGTTCCTAGACCATTTTTACATGGAGATGCTGAGAATGGAGAGAGTTTGAGAGTTCATACTCCTAACATAGAGGAGGATGTTAGTGATGGACTATATTGGTTGCTTCATAAACCTAAAATGTTTTTCACCATCATTGGAAAGATGAGATAACCAAGGTGAAGTACTTTTATGATGTTATCTAGTACGAGATAAATTCACAAGAGAATGTATTTCAGCTGATCATATTATCAAAAATTGTGATTAAATATCTCATTTCTAAAGGAAACCTGAGGGAGGTCCCAAGTGGGTGTATGGTGGTTTCAGTTGGGATATCCAGTGGAAAATCCATTGATATTAGGACCCATAATTTTGAGAATTACCATCTGGAAAATAGTGGGAAGAGTTATCAAGGTAGCAGGTCATATTTCCATGTGGTTATTAGGTGCATTATATCTAGGGTGTCGGGCATGGCCACAAGTGAGATCAGCACCCTCAACCACTGGTGGAGCTCCATGCATGTGGAATGATGGACCACTAACACAGGTTTTTTAGGATCACTCAATAATCTAGTAGTTGTGGAGGATCATGGTGATCCCTATAGCTTGGGAAGGAATCATCTACCCTTATTAGTCTGGTAGTTGGATTTACACAAGTCACTTAGGTTGAGGTAGAGGCATGGAACCTCGATGTAGGAGAAGAAATTTCAGTAGGAAATTCTATCTCAAATAATTTTTTCTAGATCCTATGATAGATGGGAAATTCAAATCCATTCCATATGGTCTACACCTACCATTATGGATTCAAGAAATTCCAATGTTAGAGGTATTATTTTTGTGTCATCTAGACTTGACTGGATTTTTCATAAAGACACATCATATTACTTTATATCTACTCAATTTTCTAATGGCTTGGGTTTGGTTGTAGAAATATCGGATTTTATTATATCTCTAAACACAGCATTAGGGGTAAAATTAGTGGGTACCAAACACTGTAAGGAGTTTTATCTCGAAATTTGGGACTATCATTTCCTCTGGGATCTATTTATAATTGAAATTGATGGGTTTAATTTGACTCTAAGTATGGATTGGATCATTATATTATTCTCACATATAGACTATTATTAGATGATATTGACCATTACATCATGATAAGGGGTAGCTATACCCATATTGGTGAATGGGATATTCAGGATGGTCATGGAGGACAAATTCAGAATAGATTGGTTTACCTTATGGACAAGGTAGCAATCCTTGTCCTGGATGATGGTGGGTTGTAGCATAGTATATTTCCTCTAGTAGTAGAATTTTTCTGGGGTGTATTTCTTAAATAATTATCTATCCTACCATCTAAGTGGGATATTGATTTCACTATCTAGTTAGTTAAAGTATTCAAACATATTTTTATCCCACCATAAATGATAGAACCAATGGAGCATCGCAAGTGGAATGTTTTTCTAGAAGATCTAGAAGCTATGGGATTCAACCATCCGTGTGCATCATTTTGGGGTTCTCCTATATTTGTCACCAAGAAGGCAGATGGGACATTTTGCTTATATATGGATTATTAGAGGCTGAATCAGATGCCTGTTAATAATCGGTATCCCCTTCTGTGCATCTATGATCTCTTTGACTAGCTGAGAGGTACCCAGATTTTCTACAAGATGACCAGAGGTCAAAGTACCATAAGTTGAGGGTGAGACCATCTAACATACACTAGACTAACATTTGTAATAGGTATGGATTATATGAGTTCATGGTAATGTTTTTTAGTCTGATGAACACATTGATGATATTCATGCACTTGAAAAATAATTTCTTCCATCTATATCTGGGTCAATTTTTGGTGGTTTTCATAAACAACATCTTGGTGTAATGAAATTATAGAGTTTGTTGGGCCCAATATCTTTAAATCACCTGGAGTGAATTAAGAGAGAATCATCTATATGACAATGTATCTAATTGTATTTTTTTGATTGACAAAGTGAACTTTTTAGGTCATGTTATCTCATATGCAAGAGTGTTAGTGGATCCGAAGATGGTGTCAATCATGGTATATTGGGAATAACCCAAGAAAATCTTTGAGATTCAGAGATCTATGGGTTTGGTAGACTATTAATGATGTTTCATCTAGGACTTATCCCACCTCATAGTGCTGATGTCCAAAATTAATAAGAGAGGGGTGAAGTTTTTTTGTCAGATTATTATGAGTATTCTTTCCTAGAATTAAAGTATAGGTTGACCTTATCACAAATCCTTACCTTCCCTAAGTCGGGTAAGGAGTATATTGTATACTATGACACAATAGAAGTTAGGCTTGGGGTACTTATAATGTAGGGGGATGAGTTGTTTCTTATAGATCTAGACATTTGTGGCCACATAATCATAATTATACCACTAATGATTTGGTGTTAGTTGTGGTAGTACACTACCTGAGATACTGGAGAAAATATCTGTTGGGTAAGAGATTCATGGTATACAGGGATCACAAGATCCTAAAGTTAATCTTTTTATAGTAGGACCTTAATATTTGATAGAGAAGGTGGGTCAAGTTTTTGTAATATTATTACTTTTATTTTTCATATACTCCTATTAAGGGAAATTTCGTTTTTTATGAATTGAGTAGGAAGACGTAGACCTAGGAAGTATGTGAATCTAATGATGAGTGGTGGATGATGGAACTCTTTATAGAAATGCACCTGGATGTTTAGGAATCTCAAGATAAAGAAACTAAACATTTATATTTTTTATCCCCATGCTTTAAGTATATATCTAGAGAGGCAAGTTCTTTGATCTAGATGATTTGGCTATAAGGGAATCATATATGGTGGGGAGTAACCATTGGAAAAGTCTCTTGATAGTGATGATGTTATTCATGTATATAGTCATATCCAGGTTACTATAGGCGTTTATGAGGAGATTATAAGGGAATTTCATGCTTCTAAATGGGATGTATATCCTTATTTTATGGAAATATATCATGCTCTCTATAGGAATTACTAGTGTCCCATGATGAAGAAAGAGATGCAAGCTATGTGGCATGATGTTATGCCTATCAATAGGTGAAGATTATAAATCAGTGGCCTACCAGTCTACTATATCCTTTTCTAATTTTGTAATTTAAGTAGGATGATGTCACCATGGACTTTAGGATAGGATTATCCACAACACTTCGAAGGAATGATGCGGCATGGGTGATAATGGATCAGCTAATGAAGGTATCCCATTTCTTCCCTATTAGGGAGACCATCACCATTGATGATATTGGTAATCTCTATGATTGAGAGATGGTTTGGTTTCATGGTATCTCACAGAGCTTCTTTTCTAATCAATATCCCCATTTTATGTCATGTTTCTAAAAGGACCTTGAAAAATTAATTTTGGTTATAGGTTTTTCTAAGAACATATTATCATCCTCAAAAAAACTGCCAATTTTAATGGATGATTTAGATTTTATAAGACTTGTTAGAAGCCTATGTTTTCTACTTCAGGGGTTCTTAGGTGTAGTATATGTCTCTTGTGGGGTTTTCTTATAATAATAACTTCCATGCATTGATCCAAACAGCTCATATATAGTCTTTTTATGTAAGACCATATTGTTCGCCTTTGTGCTAGTTAGAGGTGGGTGAGTGTACTCTCATTGAACGTAGTGTCATGATGGAAATATATAGGTAGGTTTAGTTGATCTGTAATTAGTTGAAAACCACATAGATTAGGTAGAAATATTATGTGGACCATTAGATACAGACTCTAGAGTTTGAGGATGGTCATCATGTCTTTTATCAGGTGTCACATAGGTTGGGGAAACATCGTATTAGGAAGTAGAGAAAGCTAAAACGTGGTTTTGTCAATCCATTTGAGGTATTGTAGAAAATTAGTCCAGTGGCATACCAATTTTCTCTTCCACAGTGTTATAGTGCCATGCACAACATGTTCGTCTGTATTAGCTTCAGAGATAGCACCTTGATCCTTCTCAAAAGATAGTTGTTTATGATTCGGAGCTCGATGTTGATGCGTCCCTTAAGAAGAACACTATAAAAACCTAGAATATGGCGACATTTTTGAAAAACATTGCTAATTTTAAACTTATTGACATTTTTTCGGAAAATTGTGCTAAATTAGCCACGGTTTCTAAAAACATTTCAAATTTAGCGATGTTTATTGATAAACATAACTAATTTAGCCATGTTTAAAATCATCACTAAATTTAAAAATATATTTTTTGGTATATATATATATATATATAAACAAATACACAAACATATAGACTTTTATTTATATGTTAAAAAAACTTATACATTTTAAATTTAGCCATGTTTTTAAGAAAATATGCTATTTTAGTTACATTTTTACTAGTGTTTTAAAATATGGCTAATTATATATATATATAATTATAATTACAATTATTTTTAATTTACATATATATTAAAATATAATTTTATAATTATAACTATATATATGTATATATATAAATTTAAATTGATATACAAATAAATTAGCATATATTTAAATATCATAATATATATATATAATTCATATATATATAAACATACATAAACATATATATTTATATATATATATATATAAACAAACATATATATTAATACATAGATATATAGACACCCGCACACACACACACACACGTATATATAAAGATATATATATAAACTTACACACACACACACATATATATATATAAACATATTATTTTTTTTTTGTTTTAGATGTTTTTATTTGTAATATAGTCAAATTTCCCACATCAGTGTAAATATATATTTATATATATAAACACAGACATGCGCATATATAAATTAATATATATAAATATATTTACATATAAAAACACATCTATATTTTAAATTAAGTCACATTTTCAAGAAAATGTGGCTAATTGTGTTTATATATATATAATTATAATTCTATTAATGTACTTATATATAAAAAATTAAAATTTATTATTAAAATTATTTATATATACATACATGTATATATTTACACACACACATACACACACAAACATATATATATTATAAACACATATATATAATATAAACACATATATACATATTAATGAAAACATATAATATATATATATATATAATATAAACATATATATATCAATATATATCAATATATATCAATATATGTATATTAATATATAAAATTATATATGTATAATATATTAATATTTTAAATACTGAAATCTATTAATATATATATATATATGGAGTAAAACATTTTAATAAACAAATCTGGTTTAGATGGGTTTCTCTGGTCCTTCATTGAGAGTCTGTGGGTTTTATGATCAAATCCCTTTGGTGGCAAATAAATAGGTCACATGCGCATGTAATGGAGGCATGGAGTTGGGGACTTGTACGCGTGTGACGTGGGGGGATGAATGTAGAGAGAAAAGGATATCATAGGGAAGATATGGGGGAATAAAAAAGGAAGATTATTTTGAAACAAAATATATGCATGGGAATTAGAAAAGAATATTATTTTTTAAAAAAAATAAGGATTTTAAAAATAATTACCAAATTTTATTAAAAATATTGGTAAATGAGGTGTTATTTATCAATGTATCTCAAAAATACCGATAAATGAATTAGATACATTTTGAATCATCGTTAATTTATGTTTTTATAGTGTAATCTAATCCATATCATAGACTGCAGTGTATATAATATCTGAGGAAAGACCATTCTACTTATGGGAGTGTAGTGGAAACATGGGCATGTTTAAGAGGAGGCTTGGGAGATGAAGTCAGATATATGGGTGTTGTTATAGGACATTACTTTTTGATATTCAATTAAAGACTTTTATCTTTATATGTAGACATTGTTCGTGCATTATGAGAATTTTTGGTTTCTCAATTTATTTTATGCAATGAAATTTCTTGGAATTTATTCATTCTATATCTTCATCATATATTTATTACTGATGGTAATGACTTCTATATGTGTTATTTTTATACCATCGGTTTTAGTCACCAACTTGTGGCCTACTAAATGTGGAACTTGGGATTCACTATCTCCCTTACTTCATTTTCAACCCAGGAGGGGTGCCTCTAGTAAATAGGGGGTCATGATAGAGTGGTATCAAAGGTTTTTATTGACATATAGGTTAGATATTATTTTTGGTAATAGGTGATGACAACATGGGTTTGGTATGGAAATAGTACCAGATGTTCTTGGTGCATGATATAGAACAAGAATACCTTATAGGAAATAAGATTTTGTTACCCCTCGTGATCTAATGCAAGGCCTCTAAGCCTACCATATGACTAATTGAAGTGATGGTTCTTTCATAGTAGAGATCTAGGAGTGGTAAATGCATCATGATATTTCTGTACTTTTGATTAAATGAAGTAGGTTTTTTATGTTTAAAATCAATTTAGTTAAATAAATCCTCAAATTTTATGTGATTTTATCAAAATATTATGATGATATAGTTATTAATGAATATTTATTGTTTTATGAATAAGTTCCATAACCTAAAAGGAAAGAGTAACATTGTGATTAACTAGTATGATATTTTTGTTTGAAACCTTATTGAGAATTGAATTATTTATTCCCATTCCCATTATAACATGATTCTTCATGAATTACATTTTTTTATAATATTAAAATACATAACATTCTATCCTATTTTCCAAATGATTTAAGTTTTTATTGAATTATTATAATTTTATTTTGTTGTGAATGGATGTTGAATTTTCAAAAATCTTATGAAGTATGTCAACTTGAGTATATTTTATGCTTTCATGCTAAAATTAATTATTTTCAAAACATTATTACGAGTATTCTAGTACCCATGTAAGTTTATATTCCATGTGTAGCTTTTTATTCATAACTTATCATGAGAATGTGTTGTGGAAAAATTGTAAAACTAGATTTTGGACATTTAAATTATAAAATTTCTAAAACAAAGAATAATCATGATTATTGATAATTCATTTAAAATATGAAAACTTTTACATGAATAAAATTATACTTTATTTTTTTAATGATTACAGTTTTGTAGTATTAATATATTCATGTTTTGAAAGAATGTTTTGGGAATTGATCACAAAAATGGAAATTCGTGAGTCATTTATTTCAAAATTTAGGAAAATGATATGAATTCTTAGGTATAACTGTTACCACTTTTACATTTTTTTCAAATAAAAAAACTTATCTCCTTTCCCATGAATGGTTAAAAACTTTGTTATTCTAGATTATTTGCATTATTCAACATCGATATGTGAATGTAATTCCATGTATTTCCTTCAAGATCATGATATGTAGCTTGCATGTCTAAGAAATTTATTGTAAGGAAAGAATTTTAATGAATGTTTTAAATTCACAGAAAATGATGATAATTGTTTGTGGTAAACCATTGATACTTGAAACTATTTTTAAGATTGAACCTATTCTTTTCAATACTAGAAAAAAAATTGTAGTCATGTAAAATTCATGTGGTATAAATATTAACCTCAGATGACAGGGTTTTCTGTGTACCCCTCTAAAAATAAATACATGACATGTAATAGAGTTCTGCACCATGGAATATCCCGATAATAAGTTTTAAATAGCTCTATAGATTTTGATTTCTCATTCCATCTACTGCAACTTTACTCCGCTCAACCTAGGATAAATTTTAGTTGCTTTTGTAAGACTTTACTCTATTCCAGATGTCCCATTTGTGTGATTGATCCCTGTAAAGTCTTTGGATTTGGTTTTCCCCACCTCTTTTGTCATTCTTGGTTAGGGTGATGGAATCTTTGGACCATATTTTTTTTATGTCAATCTTGGTTTTATTGTATGTAGGTTTCATCTCATGGTCTTTTTCACCTTTAATTTTGTTGGTGTTACCCGTTGATAGTGTTTGTCTGATCACCGTATTAAGGTAGGCTATCTAAAACATAACCCAATGGTTTTTTAATTGAAAATTATGTGAAATGTTGCAATTTCTCCAATGTAACGTGCACATAAACTAAATAATGATGAATTGGATTATTCCTTGAAATCCCTTTGTATTAAATTGTTCAATAACTGGCTTATGGATACTGTTTGGGAGAGCGAACTCTTGATTAAAAATGAATTGATGAAAGGCTTAAAGAGTGTTTATCATGACATGAGTTTTCAGTGATTTCATGATATAGATTCACCTTATCTTGGATTGATTATTTAAATGACTAAAATTTTGTTAGTTTATGACCAAATGACAAATGAAATGTGTAATTGAAATACAAATAGTAATTTTCATAATTAACCATTGATCCTTTTGATTTGATATTGTGATATCCTTACTACTATGCCTAGTGACTCATGTTTTAATGCTTATATTGTGGGATATTCCCAATAACTCGTGTTGTAATGCTTATATAGAGGGATATGGCTAGTAATTCATGTTGCAATGCTTATATAGTAGGCTTTTCCCTATGATTAATGTTGTAATTATTGTATAGTTGGATTCACCCTAATACATGATGAAATGATTAAATATCATCCTTGGCCCTGATACATGCTAAAATTATTATATATTTGGCTCAAACTTGATTTATTACTTAAATGATTATATAGCTTTCTTGACCCATATTTGTGTGATTTATACCATGGATATAAGGATATGGTTGTGAGACATGCTTGTAGTCATTTTGGTATGGAACCGAAGTAGGTTAAGTTAATAAAATAGATATATGATTAGGGTTATAATGGTCATGAAGCTTTCTCAGAGATATTCTAGTATGGTACTGAAGTAGCTTCATGTGTTATTAATTTAATTATTTAATTAATTAATACACCTATTTATTTCATTATTGCATGCACTTATTATCATATTAGTTATGATTAGACACTATGGTGTTGACCAACTGAGTTATACTCACACCCTATTTGGGCCATCATTTGGTACCCAATTAGATTACATGGATGTAGGATTTGACAAGGAAAACAGAACTTGTTGTTGATTTTTGCTTTCTATATGGGCTGGAGTTTGGAGATGGGACCTATATGGGGCTCAGGACCGGGTAGTTTGGAGTATTTATTTGAGTTTGTCAGCCTTTTATTTGTATTAATTATTTTATGAATTTATTTACATTTAATTCTATCATTACATTATTACTTCATTATTTATTATATAATTAAGTTGTCTTTTATTATTATTTTTGTCCACTATATTTTATTGTTTCATTTATTTTCTCTACTCTGGTATTAATTTTTTATTATTTATGTACATTGTTTTGTAACTCTAGACAAGGGGGTATAGTCTCCATACTATAATTATCACACCCCTGATGCTAGTCAGTAGCCTCTAGCATACGGGAAGGCACACCTTAGATCTCGTGACCAACCAATTTCAGCCATGTGTTGGAGTTCCAAATCAGGGGACATTACCATATGGGTATAATGGTTAGGTATTTGGACTGGTATGTTGTAATAATAATATTAATCACTAATAAATTAGTATAGATCTATTCAATAGGTTTTATGTGTGGTATTGTAGATCTTTATTATGCTAAACCATGGTTTGAGAGATAGTTATTCTTAGACTAGAATCGGTACAGAGCATGGTGGAGATGGTACAGGTGATTCTTGAGTGAAGAAAAGTTACTAAGGAATATAAAAATTATAGTTTTAACCATATTGGAATACCTTGAAAGTTTTAATTTTGTGATCATGTATTTATAAATGTTTATCCTCGTTATGGAAATTTGTGACACCAGTGATGTCACAGGTATGAATGTATTTCATTATTTTTTTATTTTATTAATTTTTTGGATTTTGTAAAAGCAACATTTGAATAAGAAAATTAAGGGGCAGTGTAGAATTCATGGTTAGATCATGGTTATTGATAACCATTAATTTTATCCGTGCAAGGGGAGGCTTGATTCCATAATCATTTTCATGTTCAGGTCATGGTTTCCCTAACCATGTGTTAAAACCATACTAGGGGTGAAATTTCATTCAAGAACTTATTGCTTGACTACCACATGGTTTCCCAAACCATTCATCCAAACCATTGAATCTTCCCAAAAATATAAATATTTATATTTTTTCCATTATTTTTATTTTATTAGACTCATTTCTTATCCTCACTCACTCAATCTCACTCTAAGATATTCTACATCATTGACCGCTCCCTCTCTCTATTGCCTCTATAATTTCCTCCTATAACATCCTCAATTTCCAATCAATATTTTTATGAATATTTACATTTAAATATTTTTTAAAATGTTAAATTCATTTATTTTATTTTTATAATCATATAAAATTATAATGTATATATTTATTTATCACATAATTTTTTACTTATTAAAAACATGTTTTTCAACAAATTGTCAATTTAGGTATTAACGAATACAATAAATGGAAGCCAAAACATCAACATATAATCATTATTTTATTTCATAATATAAATTTATATATGAAGGATAAATAAAATAGAACAATTAGATAACAAACACATGTAAATAAAAATTTTAATTTTAATTTTTTGTGTATTATGTCCTCTAAAATTATTATAGACATGAATGAATCTATTTTGTTTTCATTAAAATTTATCATCATTAAAAACATAAAATCCAAAATTATATATTTACATTCATAAAAAAAATTTTAAAACACTATTTATATATATATATAAATTAATATGATTTTATAAAATCATAAGTAATTTTTCTCAAGGTTGAAAAATCAATCGCATCATAAAAATTATTTTTCATCAATAATAAAGGATTTTATATAAAAATTAATTTTAACTATTTTAGAAAAATATATTTATGAAATGGATTTATTTTTTGTATTTTGGATGTCTAAATTAGATAAGATTTTTTTTTGATATTTTTCATTAATAGTAAAATAGATAAGTGAATCGAAAATTACTTCATAAATATAATATTTTTTTATAGGGAGCTTAAATAAAATTTTTAGGTTTCTAGAAGTTATATTAATATATTAATATCCCATTTAATATTAAACCAAAATAAACTTCTTATTTACTAACTAAAAATTAACTTTTTATTGAAAAAAGTAGAGGTATATAAAAAGGCAGAGTGGGGGAACACAAGTTATGGAAGCCTAAAATGATGTAAATCAAGAGCATCTCCTTGGATAATGATTTTCCATTCATTCAGCAAGAAACCGAAGCTATTTTAAAATCAAAGTACGTCATCCAAATTTTTTTCTTGACCTAATCCATTCATTGTGAAGTTCTCTTCTCTCCAGATATGTGTGATGTTAGTGTTCTGGTCGATCTCCCTTCTCTAGTTCTTGATACCTCTCCTTTTATAAATACCACCCAACTTCTCCTCACACCTTGAGATTTTTATATTAACAAAGTTTTGATAAATTAATCTATAAAACTCCCCTATACAAGTTCTAGAGGTTTTAGTCTATATAAAAACAATTCCGTAAATCCCAAGTAGCATATCAAGGTAGGACTTCTAATGGGAGAGGTAAATTATCCCAACCCAACTCTTTTGAGTTTTTATTCTTATTCTAACTCAAAAAAACTATTATATACATCATAATATAAAGATAATAATATCATAGGTATAATAATTTTATTATATTAATTTAAAATCTATTATCCTACCCTCTATCATTTATTCTATAATGAAAACATCATTATATTATGGCCAGTTCATCATTTCCAAGGACGATGTGTTTTATTTTTCATTACAAACTCTAAATATTATTTTAATATTCTATTCATGTATAATTATGTTATAAATGAGTAAATTAAACCAATTTTAACATTATATAGTAATAAAATAAATATGGAATTGATGAAATTATAAATATAATATGATTATCAGTTGTACCGTATAAATAAACAAGTAAAAAATCATGTTTAGTATTATAACTAAACCATACCCATGCTAAAAGAAATACTTTTTGGAAAATTATGATCATGATATCATGAATTTATTGTATTTTATAAACTCATGTGATAATGAATGAGAACCAGTTCCACTATGATAACAAAACATCACAAACCATTAAACAACCATGTTGAAATAATCATCACAAACTGTATAAAACTAATAAGTTATTAATTAATTTGTATAAAAGAATAATTACAATTGAAATAAGAATGAATAAAGTTCTAAAACCATTAAATAATTAATTTAATTTATTTATTAAATAACAAAAAGAATAATTATAAGGTTACTCTGAATTATGGTAAGAGGATTCCCTCTAAAACTCCATTGATAGGTCCTTCTCTTCATTCTTATTATTAATCTTTTAATTTTGATGATCTATCATCTTATGAAATAATTTAATCTTTCCATTTAATAATAAAGTATTATTATCTTGCCCTATATTCAAACCCATTTTAAATTTCTCCTTATTTTTAAATCAAAAGATTACATAAAGTAATTATCTAAAATCATTCTTTACTTCAAATCGTTGTTTATTTTTATTTATTCACTTATCAATTGTACATATCTAAGTATCATTACAAAAAAAATATAGTTATATAAGTAAACACTAAAGTATTTATTATATCCAAAAAAATTATTATTTTTTATTTCTTTTTTAATCATGAATAAAAACATCACCTACACTATGGTTGGTTTATACCACCTATGTGAGCGATAATGTTTTTCATTACCACTTTTCATTTCTATTTTTTAAGGGAAATTATAAATTTAATAATAAAATTATATTATATCATATTTATGATTTAGAAATTATATAATTATAATAATATTATTGATATGGAAAATAAACCATAATATTTAATTTAATCTCTTAAAAATAAGATTAGAAATACATGTTTCTTAAAATGTATGGATTAAAGAATATATATTGAAAATGTAACCTATATACCATTGCAATGACATGAATACCATAAACTCAAAACCTATTGATAAAAATAAAACAAATAAATAAATAGCATATGATAATAAATGGATGATAAAATATGAAATAAAAATTAATATGTTTATTGATTTTATATTTAACATATAAAATCTAACTATTCAGGAGGTCAGGGGATATGAAAAGCGAGTTAGGACTCAAGGTGATGGGTTCTCTTCCAATTATTATTTATTTCATTTTATGTATTCTTTATTGTATATCTTCTTTCATATAGATTTTCAATAAAGTATTAACTTTATTCCTTAATTATTTCAATTTAATTATGAGGTATTAAATGTATATTTATCACACTTACATATTCATAATTCATATGTTACCTTGTTTGTAAGGGGTCTTTCCTACTCTTTTTCATTCATTAGGTAATGTTCACTCTCTCCACTTATCTCTTTTTATTAATATTCTTATCATTTTCATATAATTTATTTATTCCATTTATACATACTTTTACTTTCTTTTTCAAGGATACATGTGTGTTTATGGCTTCCTTCCTATAAATTATTTTTAGTCAAATCGTGTGATATTTACAAAGAGAATCTTATATTTTTCTTGTCTTCCTCTAAAAGTATCCCTTATTTTAAATAAATATATTTTCAGGGTTTAATTATTAAAAAAAATTATTATTAAAATAATGTTTTAAAATTCATTTGATTTTCCTTTTAAAAATCATATTTGAAAGTGATTTAATCCTTTGTTTTAGTAATAATATCACAAAACATTATGAAGACTCTTTTCAAGGCTTATCTTTCATTTCCCACTTTTTCTATTTTTCCTTTAAACATTGAAACCCCTCTACCACATAGATATATATATATAATACATTTTTAAATTCTCATTTTAAAACTATCAGACATTTATTTCAGTCCTTAAATATTACACTTTCCTTATTTTAACATTTCATAAAAAGTAACATTTTTTTCTAAAAAATTATATAATTTTTTAAATTGATTTTAAAGATTCATCATCCACTATAATACTCTTATATTCCTCCCATTTGACCATTTCTTATATTGTATTCCCATGAAAGGTATCTTTATGATAAACAAAAACTATGTTATAATAATCCTCAAATTCTTAATCCAGGTTAATATATATTTATGATATGGTGAAAATGAAATATCTATAGGTAAATTATAAGATCCCTTATTTATAGGGGTCTTGTAATTCAAAGGGATTTTGATTTTTTAGTTTTTTGGGAAGGTCAAATTTTGATCAGTGGTTTAGAATTGAATTATTAAGGTTGGAGTGTCTTAAAGTGATGTTTCTAGACATTAAATGAGGCTCTTATGGTAGCTCATGTGCTCAGGTGAGCCTTGGCATATTTGGGTATGTTTTGGAGGGTTTTGGAGGATTATATTCAGGGTTCATGGTTTTTGGATAATATTTTAGGGGAAACCATGTGGCACTCTAAAGTTAATGGTCCTTCTAGTTATTTTTCTATGGAGAATGGTTTGATTATATGACTTGATGATGGTTAAGGATAATCCATGTGGAAATTTCAGAGGAAAATGTATGAAATTTAAAATGATTTTTAGAGTTGACATTCATGGTTTGGTAAACCATGTGACCTAACCATGTACGGTGGATGATTTGAGGTAATTTTATTCAGATGGATGGTTCACAGCTTGGCCAACCATCAAACCAAACTTAGTTTTCTATTAAGTAGGGGTAAATTACTCTATTTCCACTATGAATGTTTATTGGTAATCACCCTTTATCTTATCATCTACCATATATTCATGCCCATATACCACCTCCCATTTCACTCCTCCTATATTCCCAATAAGAGGGGTTTTCTCAAAGGCTTTTTTCAATGATTCTTGGTAAGTCTCTTTCTTTATTGAACTTATTCCTCCATCTTATTCAATCAAAATAATTTTTTGTTTCAAAATTTTGGGATTTGGGGATGATTTCAATATATTGTGGTAGAATCAACCAATTATAAAGGGTTTCTCATGTATCGCAAGTTCATAAAAACCTGATATGACGTACAATTATCATTGAACTTTTATTAGATGAAGGTAAATCACCATTTCTATTTTTATATGAGTTTTCGTTAGAACTAAAAAATAAATTATTAATAAATTTTTGTCTTGTGTTAGGGATTTTATCTCGTATTAGATCTAGGGAATGTTGTAGGTTTTTAATGAATATATGGTCATAGTTCTAATGTAACGAGGTAATTCATGATATTTTAATGGTTATTCCATTTTAGAATAAAAATTATAAATTATTTTTACATGATTAATTAGATTATTTGAAACTTTTTTCCATGGTTTAGGACCTCAGGTAGGTGAAAAAGGTTAGTCAGCCTAATATGAGGCTTAAACAGCCTTATTAGTTACTTCTAACCCTTGGAGTTAAATGGGAATGATTTAATATTGGGGTAAGTGGTCACTCTAATTTAACACATAGTCTTGTTTCATTTCATAGTACATCTTGTGCAGTATCACCAGTTTTCTATTTGATGACCATATAAATTAATTAAAAGACCTTAAAAGTGAATTATGAAGTGATTCGGTAGTTTTGAAATGGGAATGTATAATCATACACAACTGGAAATGGGTTTCAAAATGTTGACTTGGGATAAGAATTATTATAAGGGTAGTGTTTTTAAATGTAATGGTTTTGGTTGAAAAATTAAAATTGGTAACCATAAATGATTTTTTAGGATTCCTTATTTTATAATAATAAATTATTTTGGTTTTGAAAGGAAAAAATTTGAAACTTAGTTGTTTGATGTTCTTAAATGGAAATAATAATGGATTTTTATGACACATGCATTTGGTAATTATAGTTGGGTTTTAAATGGTGTTTCTAAAACAGAAAATTGAACATGGTTCTTATGACATGTGTGGTACCTTGGAATAGTTTTCAGAAACAATGTTTTGAAATAATTTGGTAGGAATACTAGGGAAATGTTTTTAAAACATAAATTCTAAATGTTATCCCTTGTGTCTTATTTTATTATTTTTTATTATATCATTTTTTTTGTGTGTATATCCCCTTGGTTTCACTTAATGGTTAACCTAGGGTGAACACGGACCCTAGGGGATATAGGAATATTTTGGCCAACCTATTTGGAACAAGACCCCTAAGGGCATGAGTTATGGTTAAACTAAGGTGAAAGTTTCCCTTGGGGGATACATCTGATGGTTAATCATTGTGTAATTATAGCCTCTATATAGATTCTAGGACCCCAAGGATAGGTATATGAACCTTGGATGTCACTTGGTCAGTCCATGGATGTTTATATTACCCATGGTTATGAGATATAGTTGGGGAAATATTTATGATGTTCCTAGATACACCATGGCACTAGATAAGGAAGGAATATACCATTATTGGGGTGAACCTGGACCCAAGTTTAGTTTTTTTTATGTTTTCAGTTTTGATTTTTTTTAATTGGTTTCTTTTTATCTAGTTTAGTTGTTCACATCGACATGAAATTCCTTTTGTACTGGTAATTTTTTAGGTTACCATTTTTAAGGGAATAATAGGTTTTACACACACACTACTTGGGCCACCATGGAACTTGGGTACCTGAAGATCCCTACACTTATTACTGGATTAGTTTATGACATGACCCAGGATTTCATGATCAATCTAGAGTATCTTAGGTTGGATTACAGTTTGAGATGAGTTGAGGCTTGGGGTTTTTTGGGATCCTACTTTTTTTATTTCTATTTATATTTGTTTCTTAATTTTGTATTTTTATATGGTATCTTCATAGTGGTCAATCTATCATGTATTCATGTATGCCATCATTCCATTTATTTCATCATGTTCAGTTCATTTTTCCCTTATTCATAATTTGATATAATTTTACATTGATGGATATTATTTAGTTATTTATATATGACTGTACACTCTGATACATGGGATTTAGCCCCTATATGGTACCTTTTTAGGCCCTCTCTCTTAGTTGGTAGCCTTTAGAATTCAGGGAGGTGAACCTTAGGTATAGTATCAAACATCAGTTTGGGTATCATTTAGTGGTATGGGGGGTGATGTTACAAAGTGGTATTAGTGCCTTGATTTGTTTTTATTATAGTTTTGGTACTTGGTAGCTAAGAGATATAGGAATGTGATAAATCTTGTGATGGACACTAGTATGGTGCATCATGAACATCGATTCCAACAGAAATTTGATATTATTGGAGAATAGAAATTACTATTTGGATATGAGATGTTATATTTGGCATGATTTAAACCTCATGTGATGCACATGGTATTTTAGTTTTATGGTTTATCTAATTTTATTTTGGCATTAATCCCATTGGAAAGAATCCATTTGTGGGATTTTTCTCTTATCCTATTATGTTGGGAGGCATCCCATGCATCATGATTAAGCCCATAGGATTTTCGATAATTATATTCCTATCTGTGTGTGGTTTTTTTCAGGGACAAAAATATCAGTTTTGTAAAGGGTTAACATCTAATTATACATAGTTTTACAATAAAAGTACTTAATTGAATTCTCCTCAGTTGAGTTGACTTGTATATGTATTTTCATATTATGGTAGGTCATTTTGATATATGGTGAGATACTTTTTGATGATGAAGACGTGTTCCCTCAATATATGGTATAGGTGGGGATCCATGTAGGTTAGTAAGGAACATGGTTCCTTACTGGGAAACCCTTAATGGGTTGTTTTATTTAAGGTTTTCTTACTTAAAGTGTCAGTGACAACCTATATAGTGTTTTAAAATATAGATTCGAATTAAATTTTACTTAAATTAGTTAGAGAACACATTTTCATTAGATATGTTTCATCTTGGAATATTAAATTTTTTGTGGTGATGTTGACTGAAGATATTGTGATTCTCAAGGTATAATTCTCATAGGTGGATACTTGATGAGGATCAGTTCTTTAAGAGTATGTAGCTTTGGAATGACATATTGTGATGGTTATGAGAACCATGATTTGGTGGTTGGAACATGGTGTCATGATACTTTTATGATGGGTGTGTGGATGATACCCCATAGTTTATAGTGTTGGGAGACATAACTATAGGGATATGTGGGAGACCTAGAGACCCTAGAGATGAGAAATAGTGTTTAATATGTTAGTGTCAAGCTATGTGCAATGGAAACCCATGAGAGGGGTTTAATTGAAGACTTTTGTGACTTAGAGGTGGAAGGGAATGTGATTCATTGGTTTCCTTTGGCTCACCATCACTTAGAGTGTTAATGATTTTGGTTTTGAGGGTAGTTTTGGAGGGAAGGACTATTCAGGTGTCTCGCTATTGTTTAAGGATATTCTTTAGAAGAGTGGTGCAACCATGGGTATATTATTTGGTTTTTATATGGAACAAAATGGTGTCAAAGAGTGTATTTTTCTTGAATAACTGACATGTTATGGAACATAGTTAGTGGTTTTAGAATTTCATCCATGTTTGTGGAATGAAACTTATGGGATCTGAAGTTTTTTTTATACAGTTGGGAGGTGCTGGGATGTATTCTTATTTGTTTTTAGGTGAGATCAATATAGTTCATTAACTGGTTACATATGGTTCTATTCTAGTTGGAATCATAAATAGTCATGTGTGTGTTGAGGGCCAATAGATTCTAAAATGATGTTGTGAGTGTGGCTCAGATGAAGAGACACGCTTTCTTTGGTATCGAATCCTATAGATGTTGGCACTTGATAAGATTGAGGTATGATATTCTATTTTTTCTATTTTGTGACTAAAGATAAATCTTTTATGATTACATGGGATGTAGTATATTAGTGTGATGACTAGGATGCTCAAACATTGGGGAGTGTGATGTCAGTCCTGGTGATACAAACCCCATGTGGGTGGGGTCTTGGTATCTTGTTAGGGATGATTGTTAGAAAATTGTTAAGTTTATCTAGAATCTAGTGAGCTATTCAGCCAAAATCCACTAGATTAAAGGGATAATGTCATAAATTAATTAATATGTGATATTAGGTAAAGTTCAATAGTTGACTTTAGTCTCAAGGTAATTTTGAAATGGTTCGAACATGATCATATCAGAAATATGTAGGTGCTTGTGTTTGAAGCATGATAGCAGAATTAGTCGATTGAGGAATTGACCTTGGAATCACACATGAAGTTGAATTGATAATTATTTGTCTTTATAAAGATTATCATGGAGTGGCCTTAAGATTTAAGGCATCATTAACGAATATATGGATGGTGTTTCAAAAGATGAGATTAAGCATTTCCACGAAAAGTTGACTGGAGGAAAAAATACTGTTATATGGGAAATTTGATATGGTGAGCTGGAAACCACGTCAGGTACATCATTTTGTACATTATATGGATGATTTGGTTACCAGTATGGTTCTTTAAAGGAAAATATAATGTTCTTTTGTTGTGTGTGGGTGGTGGAGGAACTTTCATTCTGACTTGGAAATTTGAAACAATAATGGGTACCAAAGGTTGAGTAGTGTTATCATGTTTGTTCAAGTGTAGTAAGTTTAAATCTATGCTGAATGGGTTGGTGAACTACTATGAGCATGCTTTGATGGTCTATTCTAGTGGTGAAAAGCACCGAGGTATTATAATTGGCTATTACGAGCTAAATTCTATGGTTGGAAGAACTATATATCAGTTGATCAATAGGATAATGAAACATTGGTGACTATGGATAGACAAATTTCAGGGAGAATTGTCTCGGTAATTTTATAGTAAATATGAGAAGTGTACCATATTTTGGTGATTTAAGAACCATAGTTTTTTAGTTTCACTCTAGATAAGTATTAATCTTCTAAAGATAGAACAAGTATTCTTATATTTGAATTGATTCCCATAATTGTTCAGGATGCATGGTTTAAATAAAACAAAAACTTATCAAGGATGAGATGTGTTATGTTGGGGTGGTTGTAAGATATTGTGTCCATATAGGTCTTGAAATTCATAGGGAATTTGAATTTTTAGATTTCTATGTCGGTATAATTTTTATCAGATATTTAGAATGGAATTATGAAGGTTGGAGTGTCTTAAAGTGGTGTTGTTAGACATGGAAAGATATTTAGATGGTGGTTTGGGTTTTTTGGGTGATCCTAATGAGCTTTGAGAAATATTTTGCGGGTTTTGAGGTTTCTCCTCAATGCCCATTGTTTGGAGAACACGGTTTGAGAGAAACTATGTGGAACCCTAAATTTGAGGTCAATTATAGTTATTTTTCTAAGGATAACAATTTAATTTTATGGATAGGGAATTTTTAGGTTCATACCAGGTGGAAATCTAAGAGGAAACCAAGTAAAATTCCAAAGTAGTTTAGAGTTGAGAAGCATGGTTGGTGCATAGTTTGGAAAACTATGCGACCTAACCATGTGAGGTATATGGATTTATGTAATTCCATTGACACTGTTGGATCATATTTTGGTCAAATATGCTTCCATACCTTGAGGAATATTAAAAAGGGTAAAATTACTCTATTTCTCTTATGAATTTTTAAAGGGAATCCCTCTCTATGTTCTCCTCTCCCTTGGGTGCTCACCTAGCCACCTTCTCCCCATTCTACCCTCATTCAATCCCTTTCATAGGTGTGTTCTCAATGGATTTATAATTTTTGGTAAGTCTCTTGCTCCTTAGGACTCTATCCTCTTTCTTCTTTAATGTTTTAAATTTTCAATTTATTTATTTAGGTATTTAGTGTCGATTCCACTAGATAATGCTGGAATCTATTGATTCTAGAGGGTATTTCATGTAGCCTTGGTGGAAGATGTATGGAGATGATGTTTGGGGGACTATGATCATTGATTCAATGAAGTTGCATCACTATATCCATTTTTCTAAGGATTTTCCTCATAATTGTGTATAAATGATTAATAAATTGATTATTTTTGTTAGGTATTTTACTAGATATGTGTTCTGGAGAAACATTGGGGGTCACTGGCCTGTGTTTTTTCATGGTTCATGTGTAATAATGATGTCGGTGAGTTTTCAATAGTTTTTACCATTTAGAATTAAACTGATAATTTAATTTTAATTATTTAACTAGACCATTTGATTATATTTGGTATGGTTCAGTATCCTAGGTGGATTACGGTGGATGGGCGGCTAATATGGGTCTTGGATGGACTTGGTAGTTGCTTTTGAACCTTATAATTAAAAGGGGATTCTTTGAAATTAAGGTATGTGGTACCTCTAATTTAATTAATAGTTATGTTTCATTTCATAATGCATCTGTTGTGTGGTATCAAGGTTTTCTGAGTGATTTCATCATAAATTAATTAAATGACCATTAATGTAATTTATGGTATTATTAAATTGTTTTGAAATGATAATTCACAATAATAAATAATTTAAAATAGTTTTATAAATGTTTATGTGGAATGAAAATTTCCCTATGGTGTAGTGTTGTTTTCAAAGGTATTCTTTCTGGTTATAAAATAGAAATTGGTAAACAAAAATGGGTTTTTAGGGTTCCTTTTTTTAATGATAATTTTTTTTTGAAATAAAAAATGTGTAAATGTGGTTTTGGGTGATCATAAATGGAAATAAGAATGTATTTTTATGACACGTGTGTTTGGTATTTAGATTTCGGTTTTAAAATGGTGTTTTGTAACTAGAAAATGAAAATGTTTCTTGTAGCATGTGTGGAACCTTGGAATGGTTTTTTGCAAGTGGTGTTCTGAAAAAGTTTAGCAAGTGGACATTTGAAATGTTCAGGAAATGGAAATGTTTAATGTCGTACCTTAAGCCTCATTTGATTATTTTGTGTTATATAATTTTTTTATTTGTGTATATTTCTTTGGTTCCACTTGATGGTTCACTCAGGGTGAACATGGCCCTCGAGGGATGTAGTGATATTATGGTTAACTTAGGGTGAACATGAACCCTTATGTATGTTGGTTATGGTAAATTGAGGGTGAACATGGCCCAGGGGGGACACATTTGATGGTTATGCATGGGATGAACATGGCCTCTATGTGGACATTGGGGCCCTAGGGATGGGTATATTAACCTCAGGAGCCTCTTGGTTAGACCATGGATGGGTATATTACCCCTGGTCAGGATATAATGTTGGAATGATCCTTATGATGTTCTCATAGACACCCAAACACTAGTTAAAGAAGTTATGTACCATTCTCAAGGTGAATCTAGCCCCCAGGTTTGGAATTTGTTTACATTTTCAATTTTGGATGTTTTGAAGTGGATTCTTATAAATATTTTAGTTGAGAACATCTATATGGACTTCGTTTAAAACTATTTATATCTAGGTACACCATTGGTGATAAAATAATAATATATGGTAAAATCCTTCTTAGTTAGCCATGGAACATGGGTACATAAGTAACCCTACACTTATTGTAGGATAAAGTTGGGCTGAGGCCCGAGATTTCAAGATTGAGTTCGAGCAACTCGAGTGGGATTGGATTTCACAGAGTGGTGAGACTTGAGGTTGTAGTGGATCAATCAATGATTTTATTTTTTTTTATATATATTTATTTCTTTTTTATTTTAATATGGTATCGACCTAGTGGGTGAATTTTCCTTCATTCTTGTATGTAAGCATTCCTTTTATTACTATATGTTCAGTTTATTTATTCCTTATATGTACTCTGAAGAATGTTTATATTAATATATGAGATTTGATTATTTATATATGATTTAACAGTCTGATATATTGGGTATATTATCCTCATGGTACCTCTATATACCCCAACTAATAGTTAGTAGCCTCTAGCTTTTGGGAAGGAGCACCTGGGGTATAATTGATGTTGCTAGTAGAAGCATTGGTCAGTGGTACAGGGTAGAGGGGCGTTATAGAAATGATCAATCATTGAATTTTTGTTACATTTTCATCAAATATGAATAATTATACTCTTCCTTAAATTTTATTTCCTTTATTAATACCTTATACTTCCATCTTTTTATTGAAGGGTGTTCACCTAGATAGTCATATATTAGATTGAATAAGGAAATTATTGACTTGGATGTATGCCCTTTTTCCTATATATTTTGAATATCCTAATCTTCATTATATTTATTGTAGGTTATTTACCTATATTTAAACTTCATTTATTTATATTCCCATCCAATTTCCATAAGATAATTTTGTTCTGATTTATATGAATTTTTTATTTTTTTTCATATTCATGTGGCACACTTATGTATGGATATATCATTCTAACAATGGGTGGGACTAGAATTATATATTCCTCTAATTCATTAGGTAAATCTTTATTTCTCATGAGATAACTATGTTTCTAATATTGGAGAGTAAATCCAATCCACTGTGATTATGGGACTAGGGAGTAAACCCAATCCATAATGTCATGATTGTCTTAGTAGAGAGCCTTAACATATGTTATGATTTTCAATTATTATGTATGAGACACATTCCTATATCTTAAGGAAATATATTCTACTAGGTATGGTGGTAGGAGTCCACCCAGGAGGTGTATCTACCCATGGAGTGATCTGATTGGCATATGTTATGCTTTTGAAATCATTATTTTATAGAGTTTATTCCATGATATATGATTATAATCTCATTCCTCGTGAAATCTTCTTATAATTTCATGATATTATTTCATTAATAATGTTATTTATCCCTTTATTATGTATGTAATGTTTTTGAATTATTGGTAACTCCTCTATATTGCATTGATTATTTTTTTCACTTTAATAAGAATTTGAGCTTACTCATTTCTTATGTTTCATCATTTCCCTTGGTGATCACTGGTGTTAAAGAGATTATGATTAGTTTACAAGTGTAATTTATGAAAGGATTTGAATTAATTGTATTGTATACGTGTAGGTTAATGATATAATATGTTTCTAGTTTCTAAAGAAAACAAACTTTCGATTCAAGGAGTTGGTTATAATCTCGTGATATTTATAACAATGTGTATAATTAGCACCAGATCTAAAAATGCTTGTCTGGGAGCATCAAATTTGGTATTAGAGTGATGTTTGGTACCTTTTTAAATTTCTTATTTTGGAAATTTGGGTACAAAGTCAAATATAGATAACCATTTTAACTATAAGTACTATGTCTAGTTAAATTGGTATATCCACATAGATTAAACATTTTCAATGTATATATACAAATTTATATTATAATATAAGTAAGGTAATGTTTAAGAAAATAGTTGGGTTTATTAATTTAGTTTATGTAAATAATAGAAAACATTAATATGCTCAATGAGTAAAAATTATGAGGGAACAATTTCATTAATGGGTAATAATATAGCGTACCATATTTCCAATGTATATTTTTAATAAATTTTTACAATATAATATATATGTATTTATTAAATTAATTTATTTTATTTTTATTAATGATATAAACATAGAATTTTTATATGTATATATTTATATTTATTTATCACATAATTATTTTCATTTGATACATACATGTTTCTCTATAATTTATTAATTCATGTATAAAAGAATAATTTAAATGGAAGCAAATACATAAATAAATAATCATTATTTCATTTCCTAATATAATATTATATATTAAGGATAACTAAAATTCCTAGAATTAAAAATAGTACAATTTGATAATAAACATAAGTAAATAACAAAATAATAATTTGAAATTCTAGTGTACAATGATATCTTAGAATTATGAGAGACATGAACAGAATTTTAAAAAGAAAACAAATCATTACAAATGTAATTATTATTTTGTAAATGGAGAATATAGAACCCTGAGATAAAATTTTGTGAATGAATAATTATTGAAATAATAGGCATTTATAGGATTTGTAAAGATTATATGACTATTGAAAATGTGATTGTTAGAATAGTAACTTGTCCATTGGAATAATAAAATGATTTTTGGGTATCTTATGAAATTAAAAATATACTAAATTTATATCATAAAAAATAAAATAAAAGTGTAAAATATGATAAAATAAATATTTTACATAAAGAAATCATAATTATATGTTTTGGAAAAGCATATATGTTTTTTCATTAAAATTTATTTTTATTACAAACTTAATATTTAAAAATAAAGATTTATTTTAAAAAAAATATTTTTAAAAAAGACTAATTATTTATATATAAATAATAAAATAATTTAATTAAATCATAAGTAATTTTTTAGGGGTCAGAAAATTGGTTGAATCATAAAAAATGGATTTTCTCAATAATAAATTATTTTATTTAAAAATAAAATTTAGAAAATTTAGAAAATTATTTTGATAAAATTAATTTCTATTTTATATATAGGATTTAGAAATTAGGTAAGTGTGATCTTTTTGTATTTTTCATAAATATTAGAAAACATGGCTGAAAAGTAAAATATTGCATAAGTACCATAATTTGAAATAGTGAATCTAAATGAATTTTTGAGGTTTATAGAAGTTAGGTGAACATTTCAATGTATAATTTATAATTAACTCCTAATAAACTTAAAATTGAATCTGATGTTTGATCACTATTTATAGAATTATTATTTTATTCAAAAACATTATTCAAAAACACTCATCTCCTACTTTTATGATGAAATTATAATTAGGGGTGATAGTTGGGAGAGTTTCTATAGAGATTAAATAGATAATACCTTTATGATATTAGATGGTATATATTATCAATTTTTACTTTAATCCCATATAGTTTTCCATTATACCTTCCATGGTGGAAGCTTCTGTCAGTGATGTAGATTGAGTGAACCCTGTCTCAGAAATGCATGGTCATTCAATTGCTCTGGAGGATTTAAAGGGTATTTTAGCTTCTAAATATAATCCTTAAAATTTATTTTGGATATTAGGGAATGAGATTATTATTTAACTCAATGAATTCTAGATAATGGATCCTTAAACTTTTTTAAGAAGGTCAATCATTCCTTTATAAGAGTATTGAGGAATATAGGTTCACATTCATCAGTTAACTAATTTTATTATAAGACTAAAACTACATCATTGATTCCCTCGAATGAAATATTTGTGTTTTTTTACGGTCATGTTATTTTAGTTTAATTTATATTGGGAAGGGTTTCTTCCTCATTTTCCCCTCATTTGATTTCGACTATCACACCTAGGGCTCTAGTGTAATCAAGCTCAAGCCATATATAATGAATCTTCAAGAATGGGATCCTTTCTTCAATTCAGATTAATCTAATAATTCAACTACAAAGGTATGAATTAAGATTATTGGTTCTAGTTTTGTTCATCCTAAATTTTTATGGGACATTTCATCTTGTATTGGCGTTCTAATCAATACTGATAGAAAAATCGAAAGAGAATGATTTGGTTATTTTTCTAGAATCCTTAGTGAAATTGATCTCAGATAAACATTAATTGAAACAATTTTTTTGGTTTTCAAGTGTAATCATTTTTATATTTCAATTGAAATTGAGAAAAATCACCGCTTTTTTATGTTTGATAAATGTATCAGTCATACCAGTGGTGAATATAGAAGAGAATTTATTTACGCCCAATAAAATTAATGAGGTCATGGTTTGGAAAGATGTAGAGTAGAGAGTAAGTCCTTGGTTAATACTATTATTATAAATGATATTAATGAAGGAAATAAAGATATTTATGATGATTTTATGGATTGGTTTGACTCCAATAACCCCCCCCCCCCCATGAGAAGTTATCTAACATGAATCCTATGAATTATTATAAAATGGAGGATATTTATATATTGTACGCCAATGTGGTGGCTGGTGATGCTACCCAAACTCTTGTCTCTTGTGATTCAAACATTTCTTCCCTGGATGGATATGCTTTCGTTATTTATAATAATATATCCCAAGCTGGGAGAATGAAATGTGGTGATGTGGTTGATGAACAACCTAAGAATTTAGACGATAGTGAGGTTGCTGCTGATGAATCCAATTTACTAAAGGAACAATATTAGTCCTGTAGAAAAGGTAAAAAAATTATCAACTACCTCAAGAACATTCTCAATGAATCGAAAAATAAAAAAATGAGGTGTCTCTATAGGCTATATTGATACCTTCAATATAAAGTCATAGTGTTCATGTGGTCAACACCTTTATCAATGAAATTATGGGAGAGGATTTCAGTCATAAATAATGAAACTAGACATCTATGGTGATAATGTATGTTGTATCCAAAAGAAATTATTGATTCAATGAAAGTCGAGATCATAGGAGAGGTTGACACCAAGGGGAAGAGCCCGTCCATAGAGGGTTTTTTTATTTGTCCCTAATGGGTCTCCTAATCGACTTGGGATTTTTTTCATCTTCTACACCAGTATCTTTAATCAAGAATAACCTCGATTATTCCTATAACTTTGGAACTTGTTCAAACACATGAAATGATGGGGTCTACTCTACCCTCTCTAATGTTGTTATTATAACCATAAATGAGTAGGGTGTTCAATCTATTTATTTTAAAAATAAGGAAGTTGAAAATATTAAGGTTAAGTATAGGGAATCAGTCTAGACTCATAACTCTTTTATGTTACTTGATTATAAATCATCTATGGAGGCTCAAAAATGAGGTAAATTTGATTTAAAGTGGGATAATGAGGATGTTATAGTCAGTACTCCTACCCATGTACCTTATAATTTGTGGACTCTTAGTGGAGAATGCTTCTTGGGTAAGTAAAGGGATCTTGGAATATAGATGTTAAATATTGGATCACCACCAATAATCAATGAGGGATTGATTTTTTTAAGTGAAAAGGATATTGGTATCAAATAACCTATTAATGAGGTGTCTTTGGATGATGAAAGTGGTACATGTAAGAGGACCAAGACATTATGTATGGGGTGGAATCATCATGGTTGATAAGGATGAGTGTCCCATACGAGCATGGGAACTAGATTGCATGCTATTAATTTTGATCTGTGATGATTGTTTTGGTCACTTGTTTCATTGTGTGTGTTGATGTTTTTATGATGTGGTTATATGATTCCATGACTTACCCCATATACTCAGTTTTATCTTTTTTATTTTTCATTAATAAAGGGGCTTGACCTCAGGTCTTTTCTACTCATCTTCTCTTCTTATAAATACTATACCTCTTAATCCCACATCTCCCTATACCATAGGCTTCTTATATTTCAAAATTTCTCATAAATCCTCTCTAAAAACTATAGAATATGAATTTTGGATGTTTTTTTCTTCTCAAAATATAATTCCTTAAATATCAAGTAGAATATCAAGGGTTGACTTTCAAAGGAAGAGGTAAATTATCCCATCCTCACTCTTTTGAGATTTATTCTTTTTCTACTTCTAATAAATCTCTTTTATCCATCATGACTTAAAAAAATTAGTATCATTCTTATACAGAAATTTTATTATATTAACTATATCTATATCATATTTCTCTCTCTCATTTATTCTAAAATGGCATCACCTATATTATGGGCAGATCACTATCTCCCAGGATGATGTATTTTAAATTTCATCAATACATTTATGGATGGTTTTAATATGTTATTGATTTATAATTATGTTATAAATTATAAAACAAAAACATTTCTAATATTATATAATAATGAAATATAATATTGTTAGAAATAATTTAAATAAACTATCATGGTTGGTTGTACCACTAAAAAAGTTATAAAAACATGTTTATTATAATACCAAAAAATAACCAATGAAAAAAACCATTAATTTATTGAACATTATAAACTCTATATCATGAATATAATGAATTTTATGTACTAATATGATAAATAATAATGACATTTATCACTATGAAAACACCACATCATAAAACATTAAACAAATATGTTGGAATACATGACACAAACTGTAACATCCCAAGTAAATGAAGAATAAGATATTTTCATATTTATTAATATTTTTGAATTAAATATTATTTTACTTTAAAGGGGTTTCTATGTTCGATAGCGTACCTGATACGCAAAAACGGGTTTCTTTGAAATCTTATGTTGCACACTAATAATATAATATTATTATTTTAAATGGAAGCTAAATCCTAGTTTTTGTATTAGCAGGAATGAACAAAACTAACTACAATATGATTATACTGGTATTTACATTAATCCAATAAAAGTTTTCGGCTTAACATGTGAATGAATCTAATTTTATGCATAACTTACATTAAAATTTCAATTTACTGACTTTTAATGGAGAACCCTCTTTAAATATAGTTTTGGTCACTTTAATAAAATATAATTTACCAAATAAAATCCTTCTTTAGATTGGGGATATCAAAACTTACTTTGTGTAAATTTTTGTAATTTTTCCCATAAAGTTCATTTTTTAATGAATAGTGAAAAATACAGTATTTTATTTCAAAAGTGCCTTTTAATATAATTTATTTATATGGTTAGATTATATTTTTAATTTGTTTTAAAGTGTAATTAGAATATATTTTTACCATTTAATTCAATTTTGGTCATTGGAATTAATTTCACTTTGAAATTGGACATAAACATGTGTCAATCTTTTGATAGTTATTGTTTCTTGAAAACGCGCTATTTGTTTTAACAACAGGAATTAATTTTTAAATTAATTAATGACACTTTTATGTTTTGAATTTGGAAAAATAAACATCATTTTTTAATTTTTAATATCAAATATAGCTTAGGCTGAATTTTTTTTATTTTTTTGAAAAACTTCAATTTTTGATGAATCGTGAAACCACTTAGTAGTAGTTAAAAAAACTGACTTTTTCATTTAAATGAAAATTTACCACATATATTAATTGAATTTTTAAAATCCTACATACATGGTTGTTATCAAGAAGTAAAATTTGGTTCAATAAGATGAAAATAATTTTTGGTGAATTGTAACTTTTGACTTTTATTTACCGCGGTTAAAGGTAAATAGGGTAATTCAAGGTTAAAACAATATTATAATAATTTAAAATTACCTTAACATTTGTTCAAACCTTATTGGTTGAGTCATTTATGACCATGAGAATCTTTGGGTTGATTTTGGGACCCCATTGATCCACTTGAGAGTGATAATGACAATTTAGATTAATTAACTTAAAGTAAAGGCAAAAATGACAAAAGCAAATATCTTTTAGTAAATTAATTTTTAGAAGGGGTTATATAAAATATCTTTTTGACTATAAATATTCATTAGAAAACTAAAACTATTTCCTACAACATGGTATTTTTTTTTAATTTTTTGACATCAAATATATTAAATTACTTATGACACAATAATGATGAAGTATTTACCTCATTAATAAATGATTTAAATAAATAAGATTATAATGATTAAAATATTATCCAAAACATGTCCAATTCTGATTGGATGATTTTATTTCGAATATGAGTCATCTTGTATTCAATAATAATAATTTTTGGACCTTTTGAAACCTAAGATATGTTTATAATAAAATAAAGTTTTTACACTTTCTTAAAGAGCCCCTCCTCTTTCTTATAAAAGGAGACCACTTATAACCAATTACTCACACATATCAAGCCTTTTGGATCGTCCAAAATCTTCCCAATTAATCTCCCTACATCCTTATCCTCCTTCTAGAAGCCTTACTTTTAGTAGATGGCAATTCAAGGAGTCCTTTGGTTCAAACCAAAGGAGTTACCCAAATTAAAGGTAACGACTTGTCTTAAATTGTTTTCATTTATTTTACTTCTCCAACCCCTAAAATATTTTTATTCCTTTATTTTGTAACAACATCAGTATACTCAATATACTAGGATGTTGTTATGACATGTATTCTAGATACACTTTCACAAACCTCCATCTAATTGATGAAGAACATAATGTTTCTGTGGATTCCAAACTAACACCTCACGAAACTATGATTGTTCGATTATCTCCTACCGCCCCCTCAAAGTGATATGACTCGTTCATATAATATTTGGTATGTATAAATGATAGATTTAATGATATTATATATGATAAAATAATTTAATTATAATACTACTATGTATTATTATGTTTTAATTCCATTAAATATGAAATAGAGATGGAAGTAGCGTTCATGTGTACGTACGGCTTACCGTCTCCATAAACGGTGCATTTAATTTCTTACCTCTAAATGTTATGTACTATTATAAATACATGTATATACTAGATTTATATGATATATATGATATCTTAATCATTAATATTTTTCTGGATATAATAGACTATTGACCACATGAACAACATGTAATTATAAGAAGTCCATTTTTGACTCAAGTACCACATATCGACAAAACGAACATTATTAACTTAAATGATTACATAATTTTTATAACATGGTAATAAGTGATATAAAGGGAATAATAAACTTTAAAAAGGGTTCTTACTCAAGTAGAAATTAACTTTAGTTTATTATTCATGATATTAAAGAACGAACGGGTCAAGTCGGACACGAAGTAAGGGACTTCGTCTCAATCTCATTTCATTGAGGCATATTTTGTTTTAATACACAACTTTCTTTTATATGCTTTATAAACACCCTTGACTTTTCAATGGGAATATTTTTCTATGAAGTAAGCGTTTTACTAAATGACAAAAAAATGTTTCTTTTAACGTAAGCGGTGACAACGACCTTTTCCGCCGCCATGAGTATTATTTGATCATTGGCTTCCTCAACAAGACATAATGTTTTTAAAAGAAGATAAATACCATATACCCTTTTATTTATTTTGGTATTGAAAATGGATTTGATAATGTATTTTTTATATTAATATATTTAAGTGATATATTGATATTGAAATGCAGAAATGTTTTCTTTCCTTTATATGTGTTTTATGTCTTATGAATTTATAATGGTACTTGGACATTCGACAAGTGGTTATGTGATAAACCAAATGACAGGTGGTTCCGTGAATACCAGGAAGGGTGGTTACGTTATAAACTCCAATGCATTGGGTATGGAATTCAGCCGTATGGCTATTCTATTTAGTGATTTGTGTGGAATTTGACCGTATGGTTATTCAATTTATGTATGTTTATGTCCCAAGTTACCTTTATATGTTATGTGTTCTTTATATGGGTTTAATGGTAATGTTTTGGTTACAAAAGGTTAAGTAATGATCTTTTATTCAATGAAGAGTATTTACTACTTCATAAAAGTAAAAACTATTACTTATGATAAAGTATTCATGGTTTACCTATTGTCTTTAAAAACTAACTGTTTATCTTCTTTGTGTATCCCTTACTGAGCTTTTTATGCTCATCCCAAGTTTTTTTTTTGAAATGTTTTTTACAGGACATAAAGTATAATAGAGTCAAGTATGGGATCAAGGAAAAGTCATGCTCTCTTAAACATGGAATTAGACATTACTTTTTTTTTCAATAGTTTTTATTTTGAAAAAAAAACTGAGTAGGAGTGTCTACTTTGTATTTTTGAGATGTAATATTTTGAAATGTAATATTTATGGTATAAATCTCTAAAACTATAATCCTGAAAATATCATCAATGTGAATTATTAATTTAATTCAATATTATGTAAGGTTTAAGGCCGGGTCCTTATAGTTGGTATTAGAGGTCATTTTAGACAACTTTAGGAGTTAGGGTATTGTTAAATTAATATCCATAAAGTAATTTATGTTAATATTGAAATAATGTAGCATTTACAGATTATTATGTGCCTATGCCAAATATATTTTTGTGTTCAGAATGGTTGCCACAGAGGAAACAGGGCAGCTATGTTGGGACAACATCATGAGGAAGACAACCTTCCAAATCCGCAACCTGAGATGGTCGGAATCGGAACTGAACAGTTTGTTGCAGTGATGGAACAGTTGATTCAGGCTATAAATGGTGGTGGTATCCATGCACAAGATCAGCCAGATCAACCGCAGATGAACATTTCAGTAGTGGATCATTTTATTAGGCAACAACCCCCATCATTCAAGGGATCATCTGACCATATTCTAGGAGAAGGGTGGATTAATGAATTGGAAAAAAAATGATGTTATGGGTTGTTCAGAACATCAAAAGGTTAGTCTCTCTATTTACTGTTTTGAAGGGGAATTTGATCAGTGGTGGTCGATGGTGAAAAATATCAGGGATATTGAGGAGATTAATTCTCTTTATTGGGATGAATTCAAAGGTATTTTTCTTGAGAAATATTTTTCTAAGGTAGTTCGTCTTAGGATGGAAACAAATTCCTAGAATTGAGACAGGAGGATGGCTCAGTGGCTGCTTATGAATAGAATTTTCCATGAGTTCTTGGATAAGTTTTTGGTTGTGTTCATTGATTATATTTTGGTTTATTCCAAAAGTAAGGAGGAATATTAAATTCATTTAAGGGTTGTCTTGAAAACCTTAAAAGAAAAGAAACTATTTGGTAAATTCAGCAAGTGTGAGTTTTGGTCGCAAAATTTTTTTTCTCATGGTCCCATTGTTTCAAAAAATGGCATAACAATTGATCCTACTAAAACAAAATTTGTAGAAGAATGGCCAAGACCCACAAATATAACCATGATTCATAGTTTTCTTAGTTTGGCAGGTTTTTACCAAAGGTTTGTTGAAAAAAATTCCCCATTATCTAGTCCAATGACTAAGTTAACTCGAAAAGGTGTTAAGTTTATTTGGACAAAAGAGTATGATGATTGTTTTCATGAATTGAAAAGAAGATTGGTGAATGCTCTAGTTTTGGCATTGCCATCTAGAAATACTGAGTTTGTTATCTACATTAATGCTTTTTTGAAAGGACTGGGATGTGTACTATTTCAGAATTATTAGGTAATTTCTTATGCTTTATGTCAGCAGAAACCTCATGAGTTAAATTACCCTACACATGATTTGTAATTAGCTGCTGTTGTTTTTGCTTTAAAAATTTGGATCCATCATTTGTATGGAGTAATGTGTGAAATATATATTGATCACAAAAGTTTGAAGAATATATTCACTCAGAAAGAATTAAACATGAGACAGAGGAGATGGTTAGAATTAATCAAGGATTATGATTTCACAATCCTTTATCATCTAGTAAAATCAAATAAAGTGGTTGATGCTTTGAGTAGAAAAAGTAATACTTCATTAACCATGTTACATTTGGAATGAGATCCTTTGGTTTTTTATTTGATGAAATCTAGCATAGAAGTTGTTGGTGTAGGAAATTCTTCTGTTTTGTTTCAGGTGTCAGTGAAATCATCACTATCAGACAGAATTAAGAAAGCATAGAAGGAAGACAGTGAGTTGCAGAAAAAGGTAGAGTTGGTTTAGAAGGGTAATTTATCTGATTTTAACATTGATAATGATTGTGTTGTGAGATTTTGGAAGAGATTATATGTGCCTTGTGATTCACATTTGAATAATGATTTGTTATTTGAAGCTCGTAGTTCTCTATTTTCAGTTCATCCAGGCAGTACTAAGATGTATAGAGATCTTCATGAGTATTACTGGTGGGATGGAATGAAAAGAGATATTTCTGATTTTACTGTGAAGTGTTTGACTTGTCAGCTGGTTAAAGTAGAGTGATAGTTACTGAAAGTAATGCTTCAGCCTCTACCAGTGCCAAAGTGGAAATAGGAAAATATATCAATGGGCTTTGTTGTGGGATTACCAAATACATCTCGAGGTAATGATGCAATTTGGGTTGTTGTTGATCGATTGACTAAATCTGCTCATTCACTTCATATTAGAGATACTTTGTCTCTACATAAACTTGCTCGGTTGTATGTTAAAAAGATGGTCAGGTTTCATGGAGTTCCTCTCTCCATTGTATCTGATCGTGATCCCAGGTTTAATTCTAACTTTTGTAAAGGCCTTCAGAAGTCATTGGGTACTGAATTAAATTTTAGTATAGCTTTTCATCCTCAATCAGATGGGCAGTCAAAACGAACAATTCAGACCTTGGAGGATATGTTACGTGATTTCTCAATGGATTACTGGGGAAGTTGGGACCAACATCTTTCTTTGTTTGAATTTTCATATAATAATAGTTTTCATTCCAGTATACAGATGGCTCCATTTGAGGAATTATATGGAAAGCATTGTCAAACTTTAGCTTTTTGGGATGAAGTAGGTGAAAGGAAGCTGATGGGAACAGAATTGGTAGAAGAGATGGTGGAGAAAGTTCATTTGATTCAGAAGCACATGAGAACAGCTCAGGGCAGACAGAAAAGTTCTACAGATAACCAGAGGAAGGATCTTTCTTTTGAGGTAGGTGATCATGCCTTTCTCAAAGTTTCTCCATGGAAAAGTGTGATGTGTTTTGGTAAGAAGGGACAGTTGAGTCCGAGGTTCATTGGACCTTATGAAATTCTAGAGAAAGTTGGATCAGACGCATATAGAGTGTTTTTACCTCCAAGTTTATCCCAGGTACACAATGTTTTTCATGTTTAGATGTTGAGAAATTATATGCCAGATCCATCTCATGTTTTGAGCCCAGAGGTAGTTCAGTTGGAAGAGAATCTATCTTATGAAGAACAACCAGTCCAGATTCTTGACCGTAGAGATAAAGTGTTGCAAAAAAATGTAATTCACCATGTAAAGGTTTTGTGGAAAAACCATATGGTTGAAGAGGCCATGTGGGAATCTGAACATGCTGTGATGGATAAATACCCCTACTTATTTTGATAAGTGAATAAAAATTGCGACGAAGCAATTTCCAAAAGGGGGGAAGGATGTAACATCCTAATTAAATGAAGAATAAGATATTTTCATATTTATTAATATTTTTGAATTAAATATTATTTTACTTTAAAGGGTTTTCTATGTTCGATAGCGTACCCGATACGCAATAACGGGTTTCTCTGAAATCTTACGTTGCACACTAATAATATAATATTATTATTTTAAATGGCATTTAACTCCAAGAAGTTGTATTGGTGGGAATGAACAAAACTAACTACAATATTATTATACGTGTATTTACATTTATCCAATAAAAGTTAGAGGCTTAAAATGTGAATGAATCTAATTTTAAGCATAATTTACATTAAAAGGTCAATTTACTGACTTTTAATGGAGAACCCTGATTAAATATAGTTTTGGTCACTTTAATACATTCTATTTGACCAAATAAAATCCTTCTTTATAATGGTGAAATCAAAACATACTTTGTGTAAATTTTTGGATTTTTTCTGATAAAGTTCATTTTTAAATAAATAGTGAAAATATTGTATTTTATTTCAAAAGTGTCTTTTAATATAATTTATTTATATAATTAGATTATATTTTTAATTGGTTTTATAGTGTACTTAAAATATATTTTTACCATTTAATCCAATGTTGTTCATTGAAATTAATTTCACTTTGAAATTGGACATAAACAAGTGTCAATATTTTGATAGTTATTGTTTCATAAAAACACGCTATTTGTTTTAACAACAGGAGTTAATTTTAAAATTAATTTATGAAAATTTTATGTTTTCAATATGTAAAAATAAACAATGTTTTTTAATTTGTAATTTCAAATATAGCTTAGGCTGAATTTTTGGTATTTTTCTGAAAAACTTCAATTTTTTATGAATATTGAAACCACTTAGTAGTAGTTAAAAAACCGACTTTTTCATTTAAATGACATTTTACCACTTATGTGAATTGAATTTCAAAAATCCGGCATACATGGTTGTTATCAAGAAGTAAAATTTGGTTCAATAAGATGAAAATAATTTTTGATGAATAGTAACTTGTGACTTATTTACTGCGGTTAAAAGTAAATAGGGTAATTTAAGGTTAAAAGAATATTATAATAATTCAAAATTACCATAAAACTTTTCCAAACCTTATTGGTTGAGTCATTTACGACCATGGGCATCTTTGGGTCTATTTTGGGACCCCATTGAGCCACTTAGGAGTGATAATGACAATTTTGGTTAATTAACTTAAAGTAAAGACAAAAATGACAAAAGAAAATATCTTTTAGTAAATTAATTTTTAGAATGGGTTATATAAATTATATTTTAAACTATAAATATTCATTATAAATCTAAAATTATTTCCAACATCATGGTATTTTTTTATAATTTTTAGATCTCAAATAAATTAAATTAATTATGACACAATATTGATGCAGTATTTACCTCATTAATAAATGATTTAAACAAATAAGATTATAATGATTAAAACATTATCCAAAACATATACAATTATGATTGGATGATTTTATTTCAAATATGAGTCATCATATCTTAGACTATAATGATTTTTGGACCTTTTGAAACCGAATATATGTTTATAATAAAATAATGTTTTCACACTTTCCTAAAGAGCCCCTCCTCTCCCTTATAAAAGAAGACCACTTCTAACCAATTACTCACACGTATCAAGCCTTTTGGATCATCCAAAATCTGCCCAATTAAGCTCCCTAAATCCCTCTACTCTTTCTAGAAGCCTTACTTTAGGTAGAATGCACTTCAAGGCGTCCTTTAGTTCAAACCAAATGGAGTTACCCAAATTAAAGGTAACAGTTTCTCTTCAATTGTTTTCTTTTATTTTATTTATCAACCCCTAAACTCTTTTTATTCCTTTATTTTGTAACAACATCAGTATCCTCAATATACTAGGATGTTTTTATGAGAATTATTCGAACTACACTTACACACACCTCCATCTAATGGATAAAGAACATAATGTTTCTGTGGATGGAAAACTAACGCCTCACGAAACGATGATTGTTCGATTATCTCCTACCGCCTCTCATGGTGGACATTATGATGGCACTGTATTTATATATGATATATATTTTGATTTTTTTTCTTTATGCATCTGTATTTTCCATTTATAGTATTCCTTTATGGTTTCCATTATGGGTAAACGTGATAATCTCATTAGAGGAAGTGCGGACTACCGCCCCCTCAAAGTGATATGACTCGTTCATACCATATGTGGTACATATAAAGGATAGATTTAATGATATTATATATTATAAAATACTGGAATAATAATACTACTATGTATCATTATGTTTTAATTCCATTAAATATGAAATAGAAATGTAAGTAGTGTCCATGCGTATATACGGCTTACCGTCTCCATGAATGGTGCATTTCATTTCTTACCTCTAAATGTTATGTACTATTATAAATACATGTATATACTGGATATATATGATATATATTATATCTAAATCATTAATATCATTTTGGATATAATGGACTATTGACCACATGAACAACATGTAATTATAAGAAGTCAATTTTTTACTCAAGTACCAAATATCGACAAAATGAACATTATTAACTTAAATGATTACATAATGTTTATAACATGGTAATAAGTGATATAAAAGGAATAATAAACATGAAAAAATGTTCTTAATCAAGTATAAATTAACTTTAGTTTATTATTCAGGAGATTAAAGAACGAACGGGTCAAGTCGGGCATGAGGTAAGGGACTTTGTCTCAATCTCCTTTCCTTGAGGCATATTTTGTTTTAATACACGACTTTCTTTTATACGTTGTATAAACACCCTTGAATTTTCAAAGGGAATGTTTTTCTACGAAGTACTAATTTTACTAAATGACAAAAAGGAATGTTTCTTTTAACGTAAGTGGTGATAATGACCTTTTCCGCCGCTGCGAGTATTATTTGATCTTTGGATTCATCAACAAGCCATAATGTTTTTAAAAGAAAATAAATACCATATACTCTTTTATGTATTTTGGTATTGAAAATGGTTTTTATAATGGATTTGTCACGTCAATATATTTAAGTGATATATTGATATTGAAATGTGGAAATGTTTTCTTTCCATTATATTTGTTTTATGTCTTATGATTTTATAACGGTGTTTGGACATTCGATGGGTGGTTACATGATAAACCAAATGACGGGTGGTGCCGTGAATACCAAGATGGGTGGTTATGTTATAACCTCCAGTGCATTTGGTATGGAATTCAACCGTATAGATATTCCATTTCGTGATATGTATGGAAGTTGACCGTATGGTTATTCCATTTATATATGTTTATGTCCCAAGTTACCTTTATATGTTATGTGTTTTTTATATGGGTTTTATGGTAATATTTTGGTTACAAAAGGGTAAGTAATGATATTTTATTCAGTGAAGAGTATTTACTACTTCATAAAAGTGAAAAGTATTACTTATGATAAAGTATTCATGGTTTAACTGTTGTCTTGAAAAAGTAACAATTTTCTTTCTTTGTGTATCCCTTACTGAGCTTTTTATGCTCATCCCAAGTTTTTTTTAAATTTTTTTCATAGTACATAAAGTGGAATAGGGTCAAGTATGGGATCAAGGAAAATTCATGCTCTCTTAAACATGGAATTAGTCATGACTCTTTTTTTCAAGAGTTTTTATTTTGAAAAAAATGGAAACTGATTAGGAGTGTCTACTTTTTATTTTTGAGATGTAATATTTTGCAATGTAATAATTATGGTCTAACTCTCTAAAACTCTAAACCTGAAAAGATCCTCAATGTGAATTATTCATTTAATTTAATATTATGTAAGGTTTAAGGCTGGGACCTTATACAAACTACATCAAACTAATAAGAAATTATTGAATTTAAAAAAAAGGAAAATAAAAAGTTTAATAATAATGAATAATGATATTAAACTATTAATTAATTTATATAACTTATTGATTCAATAACTTTAATGATAATTAACAGGAATCTCATTCTTAAGGTATTGGTGTTCCCTCTTAAACTCCTTCAATTGGTTCTCCACTCCCATCAAGTCATCAGACTTTCTATATTGATGTTATATTATCTTATGAAATAATTTAACTTTATTATTTACTCACTAAATATTAATTTATTTCCTTATCCTCAAAACCATGTTCAATTTCTCTCTATTTAGAAATATATGACGTACATAAGGTGATAATCTTAAATATTTTTTTCTTAAAAAAATTCGTTATTTTTATTTTTTCCCTTATCACTTATATATACCTAAGTTAAATTTTAAAAACAATAAAATAATAGTAATATTCTACTCTAATGTATTTATTAAATCCGCATATTCATTATTTTTATTTTTGTTTAAAACGCTCTTAAAACACCACTGACATTATAGTAGTTTTATACATCCTATAAGGGAATTAATGTTTTTCATTACAACTTTTTATTTCTAGTTTTAAAAAATGTTTTTCACATATATTTATAATATTATTATTTTATTATTATGATTATGAAATGATAAAAATGGAATAATATTATTAATATGAAAAATAATCCATCATAGTTAATTTAATCTCCTAAAAACAAACTTACTAACGTAAGTTTCTTAAACTACAACCATTTAGACTGCCTATTGAACATGGAAGTTATATACCACTATAATAACATGGATACCAATACCATAAAACTTATATATCTTATAGAACCATAAAAAAATATTAGTATTTATTACATTATACCAAAGAGTCTTTCAAACTGTAGACCAAAAAACCCCAAATTATCAATAGAAGAAATGCCAAATTAATAAATAAATAATAAATAATAATGAATGTATTATTAAAATGAAATAAATATTAACAAATTTATGGATTATTTAATTAAAAAAATCTATTCAACCATTCCAGAGGTTAGTGGAATTGTAAAGTGAGCTAAGATTCAAGGTGAGGGGTTCTCATCCAAATCCTGTTTATTTTCATGTGTGGATTATATATTAATTATGTCATCTAATATAAATTATCCTCAAAGTAATGAAATTATTTCATACTGATCTAAATTTATATTTGAGGTATTGTATGTATCATTTACACTTACATATTCATATAGCATTTTTTACCCTATTTGAAATTGGTATATCCCACTCTTTTTTTCTTGCGGTTATTTTCTTTATTACCCCAATCTATATTTCTTATCCTCTATATCTTCCTAATTTTCTTCCTATTTTTCCTTTATAATTAATTTTTATTTATTTTTTGGGGAAACTCATTTATTTATGGTTCCCTTACCATTACTTCTTTAATTCAATACCTATGATATTTAGAAAAGGTACTTTCATATTTTTATTCTCTTCACATTAAATTTTACTCTATTTTATGTCTATTTACTTTTTAGGTTTTGTTATTAATAAATTTTAACATTAAAATAATGTTTCAAAAATAATTTGTATCACTTTTAAAAATAATGTATGAAAGTGATTTATTCTTATATCATTATAACAACATCACCAAACATTATGAAGACTATTTTCATGGTTTATCTTACATTTCCCTCTTTATTCATATCAAGATTCCATTTAAAAGACTTTATTTATGATATATTAATTATTCATTTTTAAAATATAATTTTAAAATTATTTTTATATTTATTTCACTCCTTAAATATGATACATTCATTATTTTATCATTTTGTAAAAACTAAGATATTGTATACTTATATCTTTTAAAAAATCTATCTTTTTTATGATCTATTAATTATCTATGCTAATACTCTTTTATCTACAACCCATTTAACTATTTCTTATGTTTTATTCCATTCAAATATATCCATCTCATAAATGAATACTATGCTAAAATAATCCTTTAATTATTTATCCAAGTTATTATATATATATATATATATGTATATATGTATATGTAAAAAAAATTTGTTCAAATAAAATATCTATGGTAGAAATGATATATCAATGTATTTTTTTTACTTATCATCAACAATTAATAATGATACTCTTCATGCCTATGTGTTTCCTTTGTGAATACCCTATACTTATTCTGATTGAAGGGTTTTCCCCAAGATATCTATATATTCAATTAATTGGGGAAATTTTTAACTTGATATAATTATATTTATTATATATAGGGTAAATACCCTTATATTCATTATCTTTATTGTATGAAATTTACCAAGATTGTTAAATTATGTCTTTATATTCCTATATTATTTCTATAGGTAAATAATGCTATAATTTTTATAGATTAAATATTTTTTTCATATTCATCTAGAACACATATGTAAAGATATATCATTATATAAATTGTTTGGACAAGAATTATATATCATACCATTGCATTTGGTAAAAATTTACTTATCATGAGATAACTATGTTTGTGGGACTGGAGTGTAAATCGAATCCATTATGCTTATTGGAATGGGGATTAAACACAATCCATTATGTTATGATGGATTTTCCATAGATCGTTGACATATGTTATGGTTTTATTATCTTATATACATGACACATTCCTAAGTCATGAGAAAAGGTCAGCACTAGGGATGGTGGTAAGAGTCTCACAAAGAAGGTGTATTTTCAAATGGATTTATCTTATTAGTATATGATAATATTTCAAGATAATTACTTTATGAATTTTATTACATGATATATTATTATACTTTCATTACTCATGAAAAAATATTATGATTTCATGATATTGTTACAATAATCATCCTATTTATCTCATGATCGTGTATATCACATTTTTATAATTTACTGATAACTCCTCAATGTCTCATTGATTATGTTTTACCCCTTACATAGAATTTTAGATCACTCTTTTCTTATGTTTCCCCACTTACTTAGGTGGTCAAAAGTGTTATAAGAGTTATGATTGGTTTATAATTAGCCTTTATCAGAATATTTTATTTATTTTTATGGTATAATTATAGGTTGATGATATAGGATATTCATAGTTTCCAAAGGTGCTAAAATTTGGATTCTATGGTTTGGTTATAATTTAATTCTATTATTAAAAATATGTGTGATTATATAACATACCTAAACCTACACTCTTGGATCTGGAACTAAAAACATAAACTTCACATTTCAATATTTGATACTAATGATGGTGACACAATTTCTATCATCCAAACCTTACAATATCAAAATAAAAAATTGGATCGCATACATTATCAATGACCTTTTTGGTTTATAGTTCTATAGAATTAGGAAAAACTCATACATAAATATTATCCCTATATTTAAAATATTTTATCTCCCACCTAACACAAATTTTATTATTTCACATAAATTCATCATCATTATCCATATTAAATCCCTTCTATATATAATTCATTAAACCTCAATCTTTATAACCTGTGTAAAATGTAACATAAGAAGGGTGAGCTCAAATTCCCAATAAGAGTAAAAATAATAATTGAAAATTAAATTTCATCAGCGATCTTAAGAAGAACATATGGGTATGATAACATAATCAAACTACATTAGTTTAACATAAGAATTTCCAAACCCATAAATATTGGTATCATCAAATAGGAAAACATGGGATAAGGCTTTAGCAAAGTAAAGAGTAATTAAAATCAATAATCATGATCCATGTGAAATCAATATTAATAATAAGAAACATTAAAAACCCATAGTAATCCTAGATGAAATGTATTGGTATCTTGGAAAATTATCATCATATCACTCTTTGAAATAGAATAACCAATATGGCCAACTTCCATCTTCAGAGAAACCAATACATTGGAGGAATATAACAAACCCACTTGTCTTTGGATTATCACATAACCACCCATCCTTGGTTAAAAACATAACCACCCATCCATGGTTTATAATATAACTACCCATCATTATATATAATTTCTAAGAACTATATCATGAGTAATGTTAATATGGAATTAATTTCAATATAAACACATTGAAACAACCTATATTCTCTTCAAAACATGACTAACCCATCGAAAATAAATGGGTTTCATAAAAATCTCTGTGAAACGTGATTAATAGATGGAAAAGAAATAGGTTTCATAAAAATCTCATTGAAACATGATTAAACTGTGGTAAAGAAATGGGTTCCATATTAATCTCTTTGAAACGTGATTAACTCATGGGAAATAAAAGAGTTCCATAACAATCTCCTTGAAAAAAGATTAACCCATGGTAAATAAATTTGTTATATAATGATCTCTTTTAATAATGATTAACCCATGAGAAATAAATGGGTCCCATAACAATCTCTTTGAAATATGATTAATAAATGGGAAAAAATGGGTTCCATAACAATCTCATTGAAATATTAATAATTCATCTAGATAAATAATCAGTATGGTTTCATTACAAAATATCACAATTGGATCATAAGTAACTACAAAGGTATTTGGTTTTGAAGAGTAGAAATACCATTAATTTTTCGTTAAAACCTTTTTGAGGAAAATAACCTTTTCATTTTGAAAATATTTTAAAAAAAATAAAAATTTAAAAAATATTTTGGAAAAACGTTTTATTTTAAAAAAATATTAAAAACATATAAATGAGTTTACAAAGAAAATAAGGTTCATGATGGTGGGAAAATCCACTCATGTTGTAAATGTTATAAATAAACAGTCTTCAAAATATTTTGTAAACAGAGTTAAAAGTGACCCACTTAAGAAAAAGTTAGGAAATTTACATTTAACACCTTCTAAAAGAAGTTAAAAGACCGTGTAAAATGGATTTATGAAATCATTTATTTTTATAAAATAACATTTTTGAAAAAAAATTAAAAACATTTTAGAAAACATGGATATACAAGATCGGTATCACTTATAAATAAATTTATTGATGTTTATTCAATCAATACAGGAGGAAATGAAAATAAAATATGTGAGCCACATTCATAACCAGAGGATCATAAAATATATGTATTTCAAAGAAATTATCATTTTATTTCATCTATAATAAACTTGAACATAAAAAATCCTAAAATAGAGGAGATTGTAACATAAAGCCTTTTCCACTTGGGTAACTCTTTAATTATAATCCCCATGAAATAATAACATCAAATTAAACTTTGAATATCATTAAAATAAGGTGTTTTGTGATATTACATGTCAAAGTACAGTATATGAACATTGAAAATGAATGTAGGTACATATCATAAACCCATGTATCAAAGAAAGATAATTTTAAATAAATAACCCTTCCAAATATTATACCTTATTATTTGAGAATTATTCAGTGAATTGATTATGTGCATCAGATGTAAATACATATAAAAAATTAGAAATATAGAATAATATAATCAAAATTAATTATACACATAATCAAATAATATTAAATACATTGAATAATTAATATAACCTAATGAAAATAAAATGAGTTATTAAATTATTTACAATAAAGTAACTTTAAATTCAAATCCCCTTGGATGAAAAAATCAAATTGAATCTTAAAATAAAATTATTTATGATTTATTCAAGATAGTACATGTAAAATGGGTATTATACAAACCACACAATATAAATAAGTGGTAAATATATCATATGCCTCAAAGAAGTAAAAGCGAGATGAGAAAACTCACACCTAAAGTCTATACTTTCCTTGTATGCCCTTTAATCCCTGTATAAGAAAGATTACATAAATTATTTTATTTATTGATAAAATATTCTGTGTTTAATACCTTATACTTAAATCATTTATTTTATTAATTATTAATGACATTTTTAAATATTTAATTAGTTAAGTATGCATTGAGTGTTTTGAGGATGTTCGATTCATTGTTTCAAGACGGAATCGGTGTGTTGCCCATGGTAAAAGAGGTCATTATTTAAACATATAAAGAATAATAATAATTATAATAATTATGATATTTATTCCTCAGTTATACCTTTAAAAAATAATGAAAATAGTGATGAAAACTGAACAAAGTTGTGATCATGGATACGGTAGTTCGTACGTATGAAAGATTCATGTTTCCTATTTTCAATTATCATTATAGAAAGAAGGTATGTATTATTTTATCTTTATAAAATGATCATAATATCATAAATACCTCATTATTTCTTTAAATATACTTATATATATCATTATTTTTATGTTATTATGAAGAAATAATCACTTCTCTTCATCGAGGCGGTAGTCTACACATACATGAACAACGTTATCATTACTCCAATATAAAAAATAAAATGATATGTTATATTTTTAGGATGATAAATATGTTATTAGTATAATTAAAATTTCATTTATATCACATATTTTTATTAATTTTATCCTTATTAACATCCATGTAAAGCATTGTGGAAATATGAATCACACCGCTTCGTGGGGCGATAGTCTGTTGTACACACGAACGAAGTTATCATATCCCCCCAAAAATACAAAGTAAGAAGTAATATGTGATATAATAACTCCATAAGTATTAATATGTTAAAATGTAAAATATATACTTTTAATTCATCATTAAAAAAAGTCTTGAGAGATGATTATCGAAAACAAATGGCATCGGTTCACGAGGTGGTAGTCCGTTGAACACATGAATGATGATTTCATATCCCATTTGATGGAATAGGATATGGAGTTAGGTTATTAAATTAATATAATAACATATAATTATATATTATATACTGGTTCTATCATATGATCATAGTTGTAGAATATTTTAAGTATGTGGAATAATAAATAAAACAAAAACGCAAAGTTGTGGATTTTACCTCTTCTCGGACCACCCCTTTAAGATTATAGCTAAAATATTTATAAAATGTATTTATTAAAAAAAGGATTTTATTATTAGGTTATATAATTTTTGAAATTATTTGTGTAGGTATTGGTTGAAAAAAAATGATTTGAAGGTGTGAATAAGATAGGAGAGGGGTGGCATTTTATAAGTGAGGTGACTGGCATACATGTAATTATTTAAAATAAATAGGTGTACCCACGTCATTCACATGAAAAAAGGATCCAAAATTGGTAATTATAAAGACTTGGAAATCATAAGGTATGAAAATATCCATAAAATAGTTTTTATAAAAAAAATTAGGTCATTTTGACCCTTATCATTTTATTTTAACCCCCTAGAAAACCATTTTTCACCTTAACCGTGGTAATTTATTTTTACTTTTTCACTTTTCATATTGGTAATATTTTAATATTAAATAATTATATATAATAAATTATTTCCATTAAAAATATTTAATCCATTTTAAAAAATTAAATTCATATTAGTGGAAAAATTTAATTTAAAATTAATCCTACAAACGAGACAGAAAAACGGCTTTTCAAGAAGTGTATTTTTTAACAAAAAATTATTCCATATTAACTCTATGAATAATAATAATTTTTTATGAATATAAATTAATATTAATTTAATTTATAATATATAAATTTAATTTAAATAATTCCTCAATTATGGTTTTTAAAAATAATTAAAAAATAGAAATATTATGCACTTTGAAACAGTTTTTAGAAAAACTCTCATTTTCAAACCCAAAGAAAAACTTATACTAAAATCCAATATGAAGTTCATTAAAAATAAATTAATAGGAATAAATATAAATAAATAATACTTATGTTACTTTAAATCATATTCAAAACATAATGTGACATTTAAATTTCTTAATATATTGAAAAGAAATAAAAATTTTACCAATATTAGTACTTTTAACTGTTCATTAAAAATCAATATTTTTCGAAAATCCCAAAATTTAACAAAAAGTAAATTTGATATTCTAATTTTAAAATTTATTTTCATTTTATAAAATAAATATTATAAAATTTCAAAAATATAATTATATTGTTTTTTCTGAAAAGCAATAAAAATCATTTTTTAAAGAAAATATATTTTTGAAGACTAAAATTAATTTACTAAAAATGATCGATTATTTACTAAAAATTTATCAATAATTTATATTAAGTAGGAAATTTATATAATAATATATATAATAAATTATTTAATATTATTCAAACCCACGGCTTTAATAGCCATGTTATAACAGTAATATATATCATGGGTCGTTTAAGCTCGGTGTTGCATGTTGAATATGTGATAGAGCATAGATTTTTTCTAAAATATTTTAGTGTTACATCATACCCCCTTTAAAAAATATATTCCTAGAAATTATAAACTATTCACGTTAATCAAATGTTTTACATTTGAAATTAATTTTTTTAATCCCACATCGTAAAATGGGTTAATAAAACTTCCTCTTCACAAGATAGAAAAGGACGTATAATGGTCATCAAGAATAACACTTAATAGGTTTATAATTAGGATAAAATTGGTGGGAAGTGAACATTCGGACTTGTAATCAAATTTTAATTCCCAGATAATGATATCAATTAATAGAAGTAATTTATCATGAGAAATTATTGATCAAGATAAAGTTAACGACCACAAAACTATAAACCAAAGAGCTGTGAAAAAAGTCATTGATATGAAAAAAAAGATTTTAATAAGACAAAATTTTGTTTCAAAATCCTTTTTCTAGAGTTTAAGAATTATTTTCCATATATACTAAGAGAAAAAAAGAAATATACAAACTTTATGTGTACAATTTCATCCTTTTGTCAATTTCCACCACAATCTCATCTTTTTCTCCAAACAATGATTATGAAAAATGAATTTTTCATGATTGAAGCACTAAAATAAAATATTAAATTCCACATATCCATAAATGAGATAATCAATCTATCCCACCTGTCTATAAACATTAACCAAAACCAAAATGGTTAGCACATGGTATGATTTTTACCAAAATGAGTAAAACATCATATGATTAAATAATACATTAATCTTTAAAATTCAATAGTAATACCCAAAGTTCAAACTAAATCATTCCTAAATAACCCCAATATTAAAGATTTTTTTAACCTAAAATGTTATCTCATACCTTTAATATTTCATGACCAAAAATATGGAGAATTTTTTTTAAAATAATATTAATCCCTTAGCCACCAAATCACTTTTCACTCTTTTGGTTCTCTATATGATAAAATTTGTGTCCCCATAATTACCTCAATATAAAAGATCTTATAAAAACTAAAGGTTCTAAATACCTTAAATAGTATTTACATGGAATTTAAATTCATACTTCATGTTAAACCAAAGCTTTACATTTACTTAAAACTAATAAAACATCTCCTAAAGTGTAATTAGTAACATTATGATCGCATCACATAAAACCTCAAAGGGGAATCTAAGATGTTGAACTTGTGATCATCCTTAATATTGTTTACCCTATAATGGTATTCATAAATTTTAAGATAAACTAAAATAAAAATAACCTAATATCCGAATATATCAAAAAATTTCCTCTAATATCAACTATAAAATCCCTAAACCCACACCCTTGAATCTGGTGCTAAAAACATAAAATTTACATTTCCCACTTTGATATTGATGAAGGTAACCCAATTTTTTCAATCCAAACATTATAACATAAAAGAGAAAAATTGGATCACTTACATCCTCAAGGACATTTTTGGTTTAGATTTCTACATAATTATGAAAAACTCAGAAATAAAAAATACTCATGTATTTAAATGAGCATATTTCCTACCTAACCCAAAATTTCTTATTCCATATTATCTCATAATAATAATCCATATGAAATCCATCATATACATAATTTTTCAACCTCAATATTTATAACCTAGGTAAAATAAAAAATAATAAGGGTGAGATAAAATTCCCAATATGGGTAAAGGTAAGCATTGAAAATTGAATGTTATCAATGATCAAATGAATAGAAAAAGGGTATGATAGTATAATTAAAATGTATGGGTATAACACAGGAATATTAATACCCATCAATACATGGATCATAAAACATGAAAATATTTAATACGTATTTAAATAAGGAGATATTCATCATAATAAATAATCATGAGCCATTTTATATCAATCTTGATCGAAGGAAACATTATAAACCCATAGGATAAATAGATGAAACTTATTGGTATCTTGGAAACATTATCATTATATTAATCCTACTAATGGAATATCCAATATGAACAACTTTTATCTATAGAGTACCAAATGCATTGGAGGGATATAATAGACCCACATATTCTTGTTCTACTATGTAAACACTATTCTTTGGTTAATAATGCTACCACCTATCCTTGGTTTATAATGGAACCACTATTCTGTGGTCTATAATGGAACCACCTTTATTTATAAACAATGTCAAAGAAATGTATAATGAATAAAGTACATAGAGAATTCATTTTATCATAAACTCAATAAAAGAAACTTTATTATTTTTATTAATTTTTAAACCCTTGTAAAATAAATGGGTTCCATAATAATCTATTTGAAACATTATTAACCCATAGAAAAGAAATATTTTCCATAAAAATATCATTGAAACCTAATTAGCCCGTGTAAATGAACTAGGTTCCATGTTAATATCTTTGAAATATGATTAACTCATGGGAAATAAATAGTTTCCATAATAATATCTTTGAAACATGATTAAATTGTGGGAACAAAATGGGTTCCATAACAAATACTTTGAAACATGATTAACTCCTTGGAAAGAAACAGGTTCCATAATAATCTCTTAAAAACATGATTAACCTGTGGGAACAAAATGTGGTCCATAAAAATCTATTTGAAAAATTAATAATAATCCATATAGAGAAATAACGAGGATGGTATCATTAAAAAATATCCTCATTGGATCATAACTAACAACAATGGTTTTTTATTTTTTATGAATTTAAATAACCTTAAAATATCACTTAAAACATTTTTGAGGAAAATAACCTTTTCATTTTGAAAATATATTTTAAAAAATAAAAAATAAAACAATATTTTTAAAACCCTTTTCTTTGAAAACAATATAGGAAACATATTAAATAAGGTTAAAATAAAATAATTTTCATGATGGAGGAGAAATATGTTAATGTTATAAATGTTAAAATTAATCATTCTTTTCAAAACATTTTGAAAAAGGGAGACAAAAGTTCCCCTTTTGGAAAATGTAGGGAAATTTAACTTTAAAACCTTTTAAAATAAGTTATAAGATCATTTAAAATGTCTTTAGGGAATAATTTATTTTTATAAAAAAAATTAGAGAAAAAATTAGAAAACATGTATTTTAAAGAGAAAGATACCTGATTTAAAAATAAAATACAAGATTGGTATCACTTACAAAGGACAATGTTGTTGTTTCTTCAATAAATTAAGAAGGAAATGGAAATTAAAAATTTTAACCATATTCATAAATATATTAGAATAAAATATCTTTTTTTGAATAAAATAATATCATATTATTTCCTCCAAAAGAAACTTGAATATAAACAATCCCAAAAGAAAGGAGATTGTAACATAAATCCTTTTCCCCTTTGGTAACTCTTTAATTGTAAGAACCATGAAAGAATAACTTTAAATTATAATTTAAATATAATTAACATAATTATTTCCATGATATAAAATTTTCAAGGGAAGTATACATACCTCAAAAATTAGTATAGGTGAAAATCATAAACGTATGTCTCAAAGAAATAGAATTTCATATGAGTAACCCTTAAAAACATACCATTGACTTTGAGAATTAATTAGTGAATTTATCATGTTTATAAGATTTAAATACACATAAAGTAAGTTTAGATACAAAAAAATATAATCAAAATTCATTTTTTATATAATCATATAATATCAAACACAAATAATAAGTAGTATAACACAATGAAAAGAAACTGAGTTATGAAATTATTTACCACTTTTTAACATTCAATTCAAATCCCCAAAGATTAAATAATTAAAATCGAAAATTAAAATACCATTATGTATGATGGATTCATGATATTATGTGTAAAATGGGTAGTATATACACCAAAAATATAAATAAGTGATAAATATATCATACGTCTCACATAAGTAAAAGTAAGATGAGAAAACCCTTACCTTGAGTGCAAAATTTCCTTGTATATCCTTTACCTCATATATAATAACATTAAATCAATAATTTTATTTCTTAAGACCATTTTAAATGTTTATAAACTTATAATTAAATAATTTATTCTATTTATTTTTAATTATATTTTTAAATAGTTAATCAGTTATGTCCAAGTTATGTGTTTTGAGGACATTCGGTTCATTATTTCAAAATAGTTTCAATGTGTTGACCATGGTTGAAGAGGTAATTATTTAAACATGTCCAAAATAATAATAATGAAATAATTATAATATGTATTCATCAATTATACTTTTAAAACCAACCATGAAAATTTGTTATGAAAAATGAACTATGTTACCATCATGGAGACGGTAGGTCGCACGTATGCATGGGTAATGTTTATATTTTTCAATGATAATTATAGAAAAAGTATACATTATTTTATCTTTAAAAGATTTTAATAATTTCATAAATACCATATTATTTTTTATTTGTTGATGAAAATATAATCACATCGATTCGTGTAAGCGGTAGTCTGCACGTAGACGAACAACATTTTCATTTTTTCAGTTTAAGAAATAAAATTATATATTATATTTTTAGAATGATAAATATTTAATTATTATAAGTATGATTTAATTTATGTAAAATATATTCATTAAATTTATCCCTATCACCTTCCATGTAAATCATTATTGAAAAATAAATCACATCGTTTCGTGAGGCGGTAGTCCGCCTTACACTTGAGCGACATTAGCGTGTCCCCCATAGAATGGAATGTAAGAAGTTATATGTGATATAATAACTCCATAAGTATAAATATGTTACAAATATAATATATAGACTTTAAATAATTCATTAAAACAACCCTTTAGAGTGGATTTTGTAAAACGAATGAAATCGATTTGAGAGGGGATAGTCTGTCGTACACACGAATGATGATTTTGTATCCCATTTGATGGAAGAGAATATTGATTTAGGTTATTACATTAATATAATAACATATAATTATATACGAGATAATTTTTTATCATATGATCATATTTTAAGAATATTTTAATGAGTATTAATAATAAATAAAACAAAAATGAATAGTTAGAAATTTTACCTCTTCACATACCACCTCTATAAGATTATACATAAAATATTCCTATAATAGATTTTGACAAGAAAAATGCTCCTAAGATGAGTCGATAGAATTTTTTATGTTATTTGGTTAGGTATTTTATAAACTAAAATTTATCAGAGTTTTAAATAAGAGAGGATATGGAGTGGTCATTTATAAGTGAGGTGAGTGGCACACTTGTAATTTTTGAAAAGGAAAAGGTTTCCAATGTTATTCAAATTCAAAAACTCTCCAAAAAGGATAATTATCTAGAATTATACATGAAAAGGTCTAAATATTGAATAAAATTATTTTTTATACAATTATTTAGTACATTGTTACCCTTATTATTTCAGTTTAACCCCCCCAGTAAACCAGTTTTCACCTTAACCGTTGTAATTCATTTTTACTATTTTCACTATTCAGTAATGGTAAAAAATTACTTTGATCATATTAAATAATATAAATTTTCATGATTAAAAATATATAATCCATTTTACCAAATGTAATTTATAAAATTGGTAAAATTCAATTACAATTAAACCCGTAGACAGGATTAAAAAGCCAATTTTTAAGAAATATACATTTCAAGGAAAAAAATATTTTATATTAACTCAATGAATAATAATAATTTTTGTATGAATATAAATTTAAATTTATTTATATATAATCTATATATTTAATTTCAAAAATTATTCAATAATTTTTTTAATTAATTTAAAAGGTGAAAAATTTTGCACTTTAAAAAAGTTTTTAAAAAAAATATTCTTTTCAAACCCAAAGAAAAACATATAATAAAATCCAATGTGAAGTTGATTAAAAAGAAATTTTTTGGATTAAATATAACTAAAAAATAATTTTTTTACCTTAAACAATATTCAATACATAATATCTCTTCTAAATTTTATAATTTTTTGAAAAGAAATGGCATTTTTACAAAAAAATCGGTAATTTACACTATTAACCAAAAAATAAATATTTTCCAAAAAACCACAAAATTATACCCAAATTAAATTTTTATATAATTATTTCAAAAATTAATTTCATTTTATTAAATAAATTTTCTAAAAGTTCCAAGAATCAATTATAATAATTTTTTCCTGGAAATCAATAAAAATCATTTTTAATGAAAATATATTTTTGAAGAATAAAATTACTTTCATAAAAATTAATTTATTATTTACTAAAAATTTATCAACAATTTATATTAAGTATTACATTTATATATATTTATATATATATCATAAATTAGTTAATACTATTCAAATTGGTTAATTTACTAACTAAGTTATAATAGTTATATATAAATATCGCAAGTCTTTTAAGCTTGATGATGTGTTTAAAATAAATTATTGAACATAGATTTATTTTATAAAATATTTGGGTATTATATTTGAGGACCAAATAGGGAAGTTTAGGTATTGGGTTATTCCTCTTCATTGATTCCAAGAGATTCAATCAAAGTAATACTTGTATTCCTCTTTCATTTCACTTCTTCTCTTCTCTTAATCTTTTCTCCTTAAAAGTTATTCTAGTTCATTTTCCTAGAATAAAAATTATTTCCTAGTAAAAAATATAATCTTTTAATAATCATGTTATTCTCAATTACAAGGTTTTTTTTGAAGGGACTCCCTAATCCTATTACAAAAATTAATCATGTGTGTTTTTAGATTTGTTTGTTCTGTTTGTTGAGAAATAATTTCAAAAAAAATATAGAAATTATTAATCTTGATATATTCATGAAGAGAAAATTTATATAATTTTTTTGTGTTGGTTTTGTTATGATTATTAAAAAATTTTGTCAAAGGATAGGTTTAGTGAAAAATAAAATGCAATAAAATCAATCTTGTGAAAGAATTATATGGGACCGTGAAAAGAATTATGTAGAGATAAATATGGTGTAAAGAAATAAATACCATGAAAGAATTATGCAAGATCCTGAAAGGTTTACATGGTAGAGTTTCTAGATAAAATGAATTAATTACATTAAGTAATTATGTGAGTCATATTTCCTCAAAATATTAAGCATAATAATGATTCCATGAAATAATTATATAGAACAAAAGTCTTTGAAATAATTACATAGTGGAAGAATTCTATTAAAATATTACACATAGGTTGAATTATATGAAGAAATTATAGGGAGGAATGATTTCAAGAAATAATTTCATGGAGGCATCTTTGTTTTCCAAAAATATTTGTAGTTTTTTATGTGTCATGAAAAGAATATATTATGTTGAAACCATAAATATAGAATGTAAAAAAATTTAGGAAAAAGTGGATTTACGTTATGGGAAAAAATGTAATCTTATGTGGATCATATTCTATACGGTTATTTTCCTACAAATAATCCACTAGTATCTTCATTTATTTGAGAATAATTAATTGGAGTAATTTTAGAGTGATTAAATTTTGTCTTTTGTACAAAGTGGGATTCTTTAAAGAAATTACATGGAAATAAGAATACTATGAAGGAATTATGAGGTTAGTGGAATAAAATGATATAATTATATTGTGAGAAGACAAACATGAAAATATTATATGTAATAGTCTTCATTAAATAAATTATTTAGTCAATATTATGTGTAGTATATTTTATGTGAGGCTAATTTTTAAAGTATAAAATCTTATGTGTTAAAGTGGAATTCATCTCTTTGATGAAAAAGGACTTCCAAATAACACCAATTTCAGTGTGATCCATTTTAGAGCTGATTCAATCACCTAAAAAATATTCTAGAGTAGTAGTGTGTTCACTTAAAATTGAAAGGGAGCTTTGTGTCACACTAATGAAAAAGGTGATTAATGCCACCCCAATGCTAGTGTGAAATATTTAATGGAATCAGCAAATCTAAAAGGGATTATGATCTTTGATGGAAACAATTTTTATTTATAGAAGAATTTAATGAAACACTACTTCTTATCATTATTCAAATATGTTTATATATATATATATATATTATTCATGGAATTTTATTCGATATTAATAACATATAATTATTGTATGGAGATCATGAAGATATGGATGTTGATGCCATAAGAATCAATGTATCGTGGGGATATTTATCCAATGTTAACTACATGAAGGCGTTTTCATTTAAATCCCTTTATTCTATATGAAAAACACTTATATATATATTTAAAGGTGACTTGATGATATATAAAGCTAAATTAAAGTTTCTATGAAACAATCATGAGGGTTTTATTATGCACAAAAATTAAATTTTTGATTTATTTTTTATTGGGTGAAATATATTATAGAACACATAAATGGTATGGGAGAAACCAATGATGATGTTAACATTTTGAATTGAATTATTATAACACTTCCACCTTCATTCAATAAAAAAAGTTGGAGTGATTGAATATGAGTATGAAAAAGATATCACATTATATTGTCTTCATAGAACTCTAGTTTCATATGAAATAAGGAACAATGATGTTAATGTTGTTGAAAAGTAGAAGTATCAAAAAGTGGAATTTAAAGAAATTAATAATCTCATAGTGAAAGACAATTCTAGAGATATAGAACTCAATAAAGTTGTGTCATTCTGTTCCTAAAATATTAAAAGGGTAAATGGAAAGTTTAAATAGAAACTTCCATTGAAATACTTAGAGTGTGAAAACATTAGGCACCTTGCTAATAGGTTTCCCCGTAAGTTTTGATTTGATGATCACAATGATTAAGTAACCATCATGAAGTCGTCAAATAATGTTAAAGTAAAGAGGAGTACAAATGAAATTTTCTATGGATAGAAGAAATATTTTTCACTATAAGAAAACTTCTTGAAATGATTATAAGTAGAGAAGTAAAATAGAATAATTGAATTGTTAATTTTTTAAATAAAAATATTAAATATTGAGTCAAACTTGTCAATGGGATTAAGAGACAAATTAAAGGTATATTGAAAAAAATTAAAGATCAGGAGAGAATCTTAACTCCCAACATGTCACCAGAAAATTACATTTAATGGAATATAGAAAATTTTAAGGATAAGAATATAGGTACACAAATATTGTTTTTGAATTGTCCATGGAAAAAAATATACAACAAAATGAAAAATATGTCATGGGTATTGAACAAAAACCAACAGTAATCATGATGGAGGGAAATCTATGACTGCTCGCTCAAAGAAGAATGATTGATTTGGGTATCTCTAAAAAATAAAATTTTCAAATGACCTAGAAAGGCCGCTAGGGATATATAAAATTAACACAATATTACAACATAAATATGGAATTACTACTTTGGAAATATGGGATATTCGGAAAATATTTTACACATATCCAAGAGGCACTGGAGGTGAAAAGATAAATGAAGAAAACCAAGAAATTTTAAATATGAAATTTAATATTTTAATGGTTATTTATTCTATTATGGTGGATATGGATATGTGTATAGGTATTTTTCATCAATGGTGTGGAGGAATATCCATATGCAAACCTAAAGTGTTCATGCACAGAAATTCAAGGAATCATCAAGTAAGCTAAAAACAAAAAAAATATATTTATCTTTTCATGATTAATTAAGTCCATAATATTTAGAGAAGTATCAATTGTATCGATCACCACAATTTTTTGAATTCAAATACATGGATCAAAAGAAAACAAATAGAGAAGGTAGTGATTATAGACATTTCTTTGAAGGTAATGGATCGACTATTGAGAGTGCCCTTGTTCATATAGCTCCATCCCCAATGGAGTTCTTCCCATGTAATTGGATGTTGATGATGAACCTCCTTCTATAGGTATCCAATATATTAAGCTCTTTCATCCACCTACACTTAGGATCACTCCATCGGTGGGTGGGAATCCTTCTTTGGTGACCAACAATTCCCTGGCTAGTCCCGATCTAGTTTCAGCCCCACTTATAATAATGATTTCCTTACCCATAGGAAATATCTTACAATTGTATGTCATCTTCCTCTATTTATAACTATTAAAAAGGTTTATTAAATTAATTAGGAGGTTTATTCCAAACTTTATTACCTCATCCCAAGAATTGACTTCACAACTGTTAAGGATTTATATAAATTCATGTTGATTTTTATGTTTGTTTTGGATCTCCAGAACTTCAATTGTTTTAGCGCCTTATCTCCTCTTGGGTATTTTCCTCTCCTATATTCTTATTGCACAATTATAAGTTTTTTTATCCACTATTTTTCTCGTTAATATTTCATCATAACTTGGGATAAGGATTCGCACTCATTTGGTAAGTTTCATATCATTTTTTATCGTTGGATGGTAGTTATTAACCTTGTTAAAGACCCTAAGTAAGTGGATATATAGATTATTATGTCAATTATTCTACTACCATTTAATAATATTTTAATTTGGAAGGGAATTTTTTATTTTATAGTATTTTTTTATACATGGATAGGGGTACTCTCATGACAAAACAGGAAATCAATGCTCTCATATATATTGAAATAGATCATTCAAATCCTTTTCCACAATTCATTTTACTTCATGTTGGTGATTCAATTTCATACTAAAGATGAATTTAGTTTATTTTAAGTTATGATTCTATTCTTAATGTCATATTAAAGGTCATGTCGAATCCTCTTATAAAAGAAAACTTTTTGGTTTTAAGGTTACATGGTCTGTTGATTTGTGTATGGCCTCTGATAACCCTCTTCCTTCCCAAGAATGTATAGGGGAGGGCTGTAGAAATCATCCCTTAGGACTATAGGTTCATATAAATTATTTTTCAGATCCATATGTTGGGTTTTATGGGACTACTATTGAAGGGTAATTCTTTTAATAGGTTCCCTTAGATTCTCCTCCTCTTGAAATTTATTCTCTCTTAGTTGGGTAGATCCTTGAAGTAGGGGCAGGTATGGATCTTGGTAATGATATATCATCTCATATGAGTCCTACTTTCTATGATCTCCCAATGTTACCTGATCCTGATAAGGATTTTTTTATCCACATCCATTTATTATGATCTTCCTTAAGAATAGGTAATAGAGTCTTATCTTATATCTCTCAATAGTTTTTCTTCATTAAATGAGGTTGGTGGAGAATTAATTCAAACTTCAACACCAATCCACTAGATTCAAAATAATATTTTATATTCTTCTACCTATGAACACATAACTACAATATCCATATCCATATCTAAATATAGGACACACTTTAATTCTTATTCTTGTCACTGAGTTAATGGTTCCAAGTCACTTCTTCTCTCTTCTCTATGATCTCTATTATAATTTTAAATTATACGGGAATTTGTTCCTTAGTGAAATTATATTTTATCTATAATGATATTTTTTCCTGACCATAATTTCTTTCTAGTTCTACTTTATCTAAAATATGAGGCTAGTGTTATTCATAAGTTTTCTTCCAAGATTTTTGTTTGAAACTTCATGCAAGTGCTCCCCAAAAATAAGAATATATGGCTATTCTAGAAATATTATTTTCATGTGGATTTGATTAATTCGTCCTCACATCATGTAATAATCATAGTATTATAATAATATATCTACTTATATTTTTCTTTTATATATGCCTAATGTGATCAATGTTAAACAGAAGGTATTCGGAAGATCCTCTTTATGTTCAACCTGAGACCTCTAAAATGGGTTTTTGGGGGAGAGACTGACAGCATAGCTAGTCAATCTAAGAAGACAGGAGGGGTTTATATTCTATAAAGTCTATGTAATACTTTATATAATGTTTATCTAAAAACTTTATTATGGATATTGGGTATATTAGAGATAACATCACATGGTGTATTGATAAACATGGTAACATAAACATTTAGAGCAGGTTGGATGGATGATTTTCCAACTTTGAAGGGATCTATGAATATTCTCCCTTTAAAATCACACATATGTATAAAGACCTTTCTATCCATTAACCTATGATATTACACCTCAAGAATTCATATGATCCTAAGGATGGATTTTTGTATTCTAGGTTATGGATACAAGAGCTTTATGTTATAGACTTGGTACACAGTTCATGAACCTCTCATATATAGGGTAATTCTTATATGACCTTTCAAAGTAAGCACAGTAGTCTTAAAGGGTACCATATTACCTAGAAGAGTAAACTTCCTACCCAACACACTAGTTTTTAGGCACTAAAAGAGTAAATAAATCTACTAGATTCTATCCTTTAATAATAATAAGACGGTGATAGTTTTTCTCTTCTGATGAATGAACAAAGGTGTTTAGATTATAAAATAATAAAATTGGAGAAAGTCATTCTGGAGAAATCCCAATATTTATGGATTATAGAAAGAGATTAAAAAATTATTATTATCATTCCTTCATTAAGGAAAATAAGTTTTTGGGAAAGTTGACCACTCTCCTAGATGATGGTACTTACACCGGTAATTTTCAAGATACTTGATAGTTGGTTGTTATAAATTTTGAATATTTACTGGTAGGGCCCAGTAATAGTATCGAGGAGGTATAACCTAGGTAGGATTTAGAGTTATCCTTTTTTAAATTCATCCTGATAATCATAAATTATCAAATTAATGATTGGATAGAAATAATACTATAAGGGTAGGAAACATTTAAGTCAAATTTAACATTAAACCAGGTAGTTCCCCTAGACCTGATGTCATACCTTCCTCTTTCTATATTTTTCATGGAAATTTATCAAAGAATACCTTATCAAATTAATTTATTAATTCTTCAAAGGATCACTTATTCCTAAGTTCACTAATTATTATAATTTTTTCCTTATTCTTAAATTCAACCCATTGAGGTTTATTAATCAGTATCTTCCAATAATAATATACAATATATCATATAAGATTATGGATTCCATTCTTAATAATTGGATTTTTCTTTTCCATACCACCGTTATATCTAAGGGAAAATATGGATTTGTTAAGGAAATAAAAATTCAAGGATCCATATGTTTGGTGACAAAAATTTTAGGTGACCATAATAGAAAATATACTCATACTAATGTTATTATTAAAGTTGACAAGGTAAAGGTCTATGAATGGCTTGAATAGAAACACATCTTGAGGGTCATGAAAAACCATTTTTCTTAGATTGTGATTGTGATATTTTCTTTCAATTTTTCTTATCACAATAGTTCTCAATCTCTCTTATAAAGAGAAACTTGGTTTCTTTAAATCAGTTTGAGGGCTTTGGAATGGTGGCCCTCTCCCACAAGACACTTCATTTTGACCCATAATATTATAAGTAGAAATATCAATAAAGGTTGTTCTACCATTTCATTAAAACATTAATAGGAATATAAGGTACCTTAGTACCCTATATTAATCCTATATATGGAGAATAAATTGTATCAAATATTGTAATATAATTGTCGCTATCTCTGAGGAATGTACAGTCATGCATGTAAAGTTGATTGAAGAGTGGATTAGTATAGCCAAAGGATCATTCATATATAATATCTAGGTGAACCTCTATCCACAGTTAAGGTTCATATTCACCATTTTTATGGACTTATTAACAAGATCACAACACATGTATCTCACTTTAAAATAATATTTCTCTCTATGAGTGAAATGATAACATTGGTTAATGGTAATTTATCATCTATTCTCATGCATGTTCTCTCAACTATCACAGTGCCAAAAAAATTACCTGGATGATTGAAAGAATTATGAATGGATTTAATTGGGACTCACATAATGATGGAATGTTCCATTGGTTATGATGGTCAAGGTTGTCATGACAATTCTAATAAAGTGTAATTGATTTGAGAAGTCATAAAATCACCATGCAATGAAAGTAAGAAAAAATTTCATCAAAGTATTTGGTAGGTCAATATCTCTAGGTTGATTATTTTAATGCTAATTATAATAGTCATGATAATTTCACATGTCAACAGAATTCAAATTATACTCCCTTTTGGCTTAATTTCCCCTTTTTATTTTATATTATAACTCATGTTGGATAGTGCGGAGATATGACATTGGATTTTAGCATGATAGTTAGTCTATACTTCAATTATTTTTTCTAGGATGTCTAGTTTCCAATATTTGGTGATTTAAGTAATATGTTTTCTTGATAATGACCAAAGAAAATTATAATATTCTATTTAGTTAGAGGAATAACATTATTATTCTATGTTCACTTCATCTTGATTTGGTGATTTCAATGCTCCCGAGTTCTGTAGACTTGTTCAAGTTCCACATGACATGGAAAATTAGGATAGGATGCAATGGTGTAAGGAGATTCTTATTGAATATAACTTACTATTTTTTTTCTATTTATAACCATTACATTCCTATGGATAGTCAAGTGAAATATAAAAGTATTTAATTATCCATGAAATTTTTTTGTTGTGTAATGAAAATGTGTAACCTTCGTCTCATCTGTTCCTAAATAGAGAGAAAGCTCAATTTATCTGGTCACTTCTTGGGAGAATTGTTTAGATCTCAATAAAATTGGGGAGGATATAAATATTTTTTTCAGATTGGTATTATAAATAAAATGGAATACCAATATAAACCATGATCTATATCATCTTAATTTCAAATGGGTATTATTGTATATGGGAATCATGTAATGAATTCAGACATCCTGACCAGAGGATGGAGACTATGGGGATGGTGTGTGAGGTGGAATGTGCCCCATATTGGTCTAAATCATAATACTAATGGTGCTTGTGAGAATGGAAATGAGCAAGGAAAGAGTATAATTTTTTATAGTGGAGGTTCTATTATCATGAATTTTAGTGATTATTATGGTAAAGGTAATTACCTAGATTAGAATACCTCAGAAATTATTTTTACTCTCACATTGTATGTTATATAGTTTGATTGTGTATAGGGTTGAAATAGATTCCATCTTGGGTGTGAAGTTTTTGTCATGAAAATCTATTCCTAATAAGACCATTTCCTACTATATTAGAACTTGTAGGGATATACTTATTAAGCTTTGGATTTCCTACATATATGAGGATAAGGGAATATGGTGGTACACAAGATCGATTTCGAATGTGATCTTGTGGATCCTCCAAAAATTTATTTAAGCACTAGTTTACTTTCCTTTGAATGCAATAATATTATCCTGGGGGATGCCATAGGGCTTCATTGCTATAAATCTCTTTATGGTAGTTCAGTTTTGTATTATTTAAAATTAAAAAAAGTCTAATTTTGATTAATGTACTTCCCATATGACTTGAAATAAGGATATGGTTATTGGTATAATGTATGACAAGGAAGGTGTCATAATATTTTTAAATGATGAAGAATAATATATTATTATCTATGGGAATGAAAAAATCAAAGGAAAAGATATCAAGTTTGAATATGTCTTGGGTTTTGAAGGCCTTAGTCAAAACTTTCTAAGTATAAGTCATTTATGCGACTTGGGGCATGAAATAAATATCACAAAGAACAATTTAATCATCAGTGTAAAAGATGATGTAATTTTTAGGAAATGAAAGTTCATATTGTGGAATATCTTCCTCATTAGTGGAGAAAAAATATGTTTTACCTATCTAGGGTATAATAAAACACATTCTAGTATAAAATAATTTTTCATTTGAACCAAAATTACTTATAGTACCTTTTGAATACTGATGGATCTCATGATATCCCTAGATTTTCATGTGATCATTCTCAAACATGAAATGTTTTTCATAAAGGAAATATCATTTTGAAGAGAAGAAATATAAAGGAAAATAAGTCAATAAGGCTGCTTGAATTCATGCATGTTGATGTATGTGGGATGATATAACCCAAATATCTTGATAAAAGGAGATATTATGTGATTTTGATTGATTTTTTTATCCATGATGGCATGGATGATGGTGATCTATCACAAGTTTGAGGTGTTAAATTCCATTACTCATTTTCTTGGAATGGATGGAATACTCTTTGGGTAGAAAATTCTAAAATAATGAACCAAAAATGGAATAGGGTTTAGAAATAAAAAATTAAAGGATAATATCAAGAAGTATAGGATTAGCCATCATGTATTTGTTGTGATAAATCCTCAAGAAAATAGTGTAGTTGATAGGACAAACTAGATCATCAACAATATGTCATGAATCATAGTCATTTATAAATATCTACTTGATAATTTCTATAAATATGTATTTTTAACATCTATTTTCTTTACCAATATGGTTTTTATATATGCGATAAGATAATACACTATAATAGATGTGGTGGGGGGAAATACTGCATTGAATTACTTCATATTATTTGGAATTAATTGATTTATTCTCAATAAGGATAAACATAGGAAGTTTGAATATCATGGAGATAAAGAGATTTTTCATGGATACTCATCCAAAAGTAAGGAATTACAATGATTTAATAAAGGATTTTAGAAATTGTTAAATGAAAAAAAAATCATTATAGTATAAAATGGAAAAAATTAATAAAAAATGAGGAAACGTTGAAGTAAAATAATATGTAATTTCAAAACATAAGGGGGGAACAAGGTGATGATGTTGATTCTAAAAAAGACACGAATAATCAAACATGATGAATTTAGATTAGAAGATATATAGATTCCAAGAATAAGGGAATAAACCAATGATAAAAACATCATTCAGGATTGGATATATCTAGTACTAATAATTAGAATGAATTATCTAGAACAAACTTCACTTTTATATCAAGTGGAGCCCAAGAACTTTGATGAGGCTTCTAAGTATTGAAATTTGATAGAGGATATACATGATTAACTTGAAAAAATTGAGAAGAATTAGACTTGTGATATTGTTTCGAGGCCTTAGGATAAGAATTTTGATGGGTCTAAATGGGTATTTTTTAATAAAATTAATTAATATGGAATGGTGATTTAGAAAAAGTATAACTTATGCTCAAGAGATATTCTTCGATTGAATGTATATATTTAGATTAATAATTTTCTCTCATGTATTGGTTGGAAATAATATTATTATTCTTATCCGTGGAAGTGAAAAGTAGGTTCAATGTTTTTCAGGTGGATATCAAATCAATATTCCTTAATGGTTTACTTAAATAAGTGGTTTTCATTAAGGAATTGAATGATTTTCTTAGGGACGGATATGAGAAAAATGATTTTCAGCTAACAAAGGTTCTTTATGTGAAGAAGTAAGCACCATGATCGTGGTATTATAAACATGATCTAAAATTAAAGAACCTAATTTTTCAACATATTGAAGTGGATCAAAATATTTATATAAAACGGATAGCAACTAAATAGTGATGGTGCTCATATATGTCGATGGAATAATCTTTGTGGGGTTGAGTGATTCACAATGAATATTTTTTATAGAATTCATGAAATGATAATATGATGTGTTGATGATCGGAGAGTTGAAATTCTTCCTTAGTTTGATGGAGATATAAGAAAATCATAGAACATTCATCTCTTAATTGAGATATTCCATATAGGTTCTAAAATTCTTTGGAATGGAGGTTTCTAAGGAAATGAAAAAAAAAATTACTACTTGATTGAATAAGTTATGAGATGTTGATGTAAAATATTTCAACACAAATAAGTATAGTTATATCCCCAAAATCTTATTGTGCATGACAACAATAATACCCAAAATTGATTTTTCCACATTTCACGCTGGAAGGTAACAAAGTAATCCCAAATAAAGACACTTTTAAGCAGTAAAAAATAATATGGTATAAAAAAGGCATAATGGATTTTGGGTTACATTACAATACAACATATCATCAGAAGTTATTTGGATATGTAGATGTACATCAGGGTGGTTCAACATATGATAGAAATTCAATATTATGTGGTTCTTTCTATCTTGCGGATTTGTGAATTTTTTGGAAAAGTAAGTAACAACAGTGCATTACATTGAGAATTTCTGAAGCTAAATAAGTAGTGTACACTCAATTATTTTCTCATTTTCTATATATAAAATTTTTTTTTTGGGGATATTGAATTTCTGATCAAATATCATATTGTTATCAAATGTGATAACAAGTGTTATTAATCATAGAGAATTTCATGTACGACATTCTATGAAAAAATAACATTGATATTCAATATCACTTCATTGAGGAGTAACTTGAACAATGGTTTGTGATGTTAGAGTATGTTCCTATTGAAATTTATGTTCTAGATATCAAGATTAAGGTTTTACCCAAGTAGATTTTTGAGAAGCATCACCTAGCTCTCAAAGTTTAGTCAAATCCCCACACTTAAATTATGTGGAATTGGTCTCTCCACTCCCCAAAGAATGTATTGTATTCCCTCATGTGTTTGAACACATAAAGGACAGACCATTGTGTTTGTTTAAAAAGGGGGAGAGACTACTCAAACCTTAAGATTAAAGGGGTAAAGTTTCTTTACAAATATGCTTGAGGAGAAATTTCAATTTTGAATAAGGTGTAGATTTTTTGTTTTGGTTATAATGGATTTAGGAACCAAATGGTGATTTATTAGAGTAAACTGTTTTATTGGTTAAATTAACATGTTTCTCTTTTTTCTCACTTCAAGCATGACTCGTGTGAAATTCAAGTGTATGTAAAATAAATATTTTATTTTTATCTATATAATTTTATGGTGGATTGTGTTTGGATTAGAAAACATAGATATTTTTTCAAAAATATTTTAAATTAGTTTGATTTGTTATAAATAAAATCAATGTAAGATATTGTTTTTAAAAATCCATCATGTGTGTCCTTGGAGTTTTGCAGTTTTGTTTATTGAAAAATAATATTGAAAAAAAAATTGTACAATGGGTGCATCTTAATTTATTCATAAAGAGATGTTTTTTGGTTTGATTTATGATGGTTGTGAATATTTAGATTCAATGGAAAAGTTTAGTGAAAAATTAAGAGAAAAGGAATGAATCCCATTAAATAATTATATAAGGCCACAAAATAATTATTTAGACACAAATCCTATGTAAAGGAAGAAATCATATAAAATAATTATATGAGACCATGAATGTTTTACACAATAGAATTTCTATATAAAAGGGAAATTTTGGTAAAGTAATTACATGGATGTAGATGTTTTTTAAATAATTTTGTGAAGGTTGAATTCCATGAAATAATTACAAAGATAAAGGATTCCAGGAAATAATTATATGAGAGTGTATTTATTTTTTAAAAAGTGTTGGAGTTTTTCATTGTCTGTGAAATGAAAATATTATGCGGCAACCAAAATTTTTGAACAGGAAGAATTATTTTTATGTTAAAAGGTCATACATGAAGGGAAAATATAAAATATTATATTGATTATGTTTTTTAAGGTTCTTTTCCTATAAATAGACTATCTATTAACTTAATTTTGGTGAGAAGAAGGCATTAGAGGAATATTAGAGTGAGTAAATTGCTTCATGGGGTTCCATGAATAAAATACATGTAAAGAAAAATACCATGAGGGAATTACATGATAAGAAAACTATTTTGATGAAATTACATAAAAAAGTATCCCATGAAAAAATTTTATGGAAAATATTATGTATATAAAATTTTACATGTATAAAAATTTTAAATAAAATATCTTAAATGCTAAATGATAATTCTACTCATTGATAAAAAGGGGAGTTTACATCACACCAATGTTAGTGTGAACAATTTCAAAGCTAATTTAAATAATTTGAAAAATCTTCTATAGGATCAAGTTGTTAAATTTATATGATATATTTATGGGTTCTCAATTATAATTGTCTATAAACTAGGGGTGATAGAGATTCTACTATAAACTTGTAAATAGTTGTGTGGAATATTGAATGTTGGAACAATGGCACACTATTGTGTGTATGCTCTTTCGACGTAATCTGATCTAGAAAAACCAAGTAAAATTATTTTTCCATTAAATTTTTTATTTTAATTATACATTTTTTTAAAAAAAATAAGATTTTAATTTTGTATTATAACAAAATAAGATCAATCCAGGATTTACTTTTGAAATTACTATGACTTGATTCACCACCCCCCCCCCCTCACACGGTATTTTTTCTACTATGGGACCAAAAATTTGTATCAAATATGAATGTAAAAATATGTGTAATTATTATTTATTTGAATCTATTGCATTAATGAATCACAAAGTTATTGTAGTCTTTGATTAAATTAAATTTCATCTATAAAAGAATTATATGTACCACTAATACTGATCATTAGTCATAGATGAATATATAGATATTATTCATGGAATTTCATTGGATATTAATAGTGCATATTTATTAATGGGGTTAATAAAGAAATGGATATTGATTTTATAGTAATCAATTTGTAAGGAATAGCTTTATCCAGTGTTATCTACATAAATGTTATTCCACAAAAATCGTTACAGGACATGTGAGAAAAGTTTATCAATATCTATACAGGTGAATCAAGGGTTACTTAAGATAAATGGTATATTTTATGAAAAAATTATGTCAATTTGAGGATTAAAAAAATAATATGTTGATTAATGTTTTTATTGGGTGAATGATATTTTGAATAAAATGTAAACACATGGAGAAATCATTGTTGATGTCAAGATTTTGAAGAGAATTCTAGGAATATTTCTAATTTTATTCAATCCAAAAGATCCAATGCTCAAAGATAAGGATGAAAAATATATCAAATTCTATAGTATTCATAAGAATAAATTTGTATATCAAATATGGAGAAACTATAGTGATTATATTGAAAAATGAAAGTCTCAAGAAGTAGTATTGAAAAAATAAAAAATCTCTCGGTGGAAGATAATTCATAAGAAAGGGAATTTTTAAAGTTGTATTATTCCTTTCCTAAAATTTAAAAAGGGAATATGGAAAGCTCAAAGAGAAACTTTCACTCATATTCTTTCTATGAGGAAAGGTTAGGAATATCACTGTTAAGTTTCCCAAATAATCTAAGATGGCGATGAAAATAATAAAGTACCCATAATGAAATCTTCAAATAATGTGAAAGGAAATAAGATAACCAAGTAAAAGTTCCTTCGAAAGAAGAAATTTATTTCACAAGAAAATAACATATCAGAAGGATTAGAAGTAGAGGAGGTTTATGATTTAAAATAACTAAGTGAAGAATTTTTTTAGTTAATTTATATAAGAAACAAGCATTAGAAGATAGTTATTATGATCATATTGAAGATATGAGAAAAGTTAACCTCAAGTTGGAGTTATAAGATACAATTGAAGTGATAGATGTTTGGAGGATAGAAATAATAAATCTAATGCAATAGTATAAGATAGAAAACTCAACATACAATATCAAGAATAGTAGAAATCTAAGTTTAAGGATAAAATTCAGAATCTAAAATCATAAAATTCATAAGTATTGGAGAATTTATTTGATTAAAAACTCATTATTGAAATAAAATATTGTATTATCAATGATTAGAATAACATAGTGAAAGATATATTCAATAATATTAATGAGCTTGAGGGAGAAATTGTTGTTCTATGGTGAAAAATCAAAGGTCAAGAAATACTCTTAACTCTCGGTATGATATTCATAAATCAAATTGAATGGTATGTAGAAAAGATCGAGGAGAAGATTGGAGATATAGTAAGATAGTGAGAGAATTTTACATGGAAACAAAAGACTCATCAAAATAAAAAATATGGTATGAATATTGAAGATAAAAAGAAGGTAATCATGATGGAGGGAAATCCACAAGCATCCACTCTAAAGAGAAAGATTGATTCGGGTTTCTCTAAAACTAATAAAAATGATAGAAACCAAAATATCATCATTGATGTAGAAATGTCACAAAATATTTCACTGAAAATATGATGTTATTAATATGGAAAGATGGTAAATTCTCAAAACTTTTGTTCCATAAATAACAGATATTGGATGGCACAAGTGAAATGAAGAAATCCATTTAATGTTCAATATTTGATGTATTATTTCGATGATAATTCCTTCTGGTGTAGTGGATATAGATATGTGTCCAAGTATTTCCTATATACGATGTAGATTAATGTGTCTATAGGGAACCAAATTGGTTTTACACAATAATTTAAGTAATCATCAAGAGATATGAAAACAAAAAATCAATTTGTATCTTTAGAAGAAAAATTTAGTGCATCACATACAAGGGATGATCAAATATAGTAATCTCTGCTATTTGTGAATTAAAATATATATATCAAAAAAGAGAACAGATAAGAAGGAAATGGTTATGGATATTTCCCTAAAAGAAACAGATCTAATTAGAGTGTAGATTCTTGAGAGTGGATGTGCATATCATATAATGGGAAATATGGATCTAGTCATAGGTATAAAGTATAACAAGGTGTTGTAACATTTGGAAATGATTAAGTCTTAATGATTCTTGGTTATAGGTAATCTAAAATTAGAGGTAAAGATATGAGACCTATAAATTTATTGGTTGTTAAATATTATAGTCACAAATTTATAAGTCCAATTAGATTATGTGAATTTGAGAATGAAATAAATTTCACTAAGAAGACTTTCATTTTTAGTGGGAATGACGGTGCTATTTTTTATAGAGAATTGATGAAGTGGGATATATACATCATCGATGGAGAGGAAAAATGTTCTTCTTATATTGGGTTAAATTAAATATGTTTTGGAATAATAATCTTATCCATTTGTGTCAAAAATTCATAAAAGACCTTATAAATAATGGTGGAGCTTGTAATGTACAAAAATCAAAAGATCATACACACTTGTGTGATATTTTTCAGAAAGTTAAGATCATTCCTAAGAGATTTAATATAAAAGAAAATAATTCCATAAGTTTTGTTAAATTGTTTCACATTAACATATATGGGATGATATCACCAAAATATTGTAATGGAAAAAGTTATTAAATGTTTTTTTATTGATGATTTTATCAGGATGACAAGGTTTATGGTCATCTCTCACAAGTTTGAGGGGTTTAATTAAATCACTCATTATCATGGGTTGACTGAAAAGACGATTGGGTAAAAAATTCTATAATTATAAACTAATAATGAATTAGATTTTACTAAAAGTAAGGTGGAAGATTATCTAATGAATCATGGGACAGGGACCAATTATCAAGGGTGAGATCTCCTAAACAAAATGGTGTGGCTGAGAGGAAAAACCGGATCATCAACAATATGGCCTAATTAATGATCATTGAGAAAGCTAAACTATATAAGTTATATAAAGTGAAAGTATTGACATTATTTTACATTACCAATAAGTATTTCTAATGATCGGGAGAATATATGACTCTATATGAGATTTGGTCTAGGAAAGGCCTACATTGAATTACTTTAGAATCATTTGAAGTAACTGGTTTATTCTTAATATGGATAAATATGTGAAGTATAAATTTTATGGGGATGAAGGTATTTTTCTTGTCTATTCAACCAAATTTAAATCATTTAAATGATTAAATAAAAGTTTTGTAAGTATTGTAAAAATAAAACTTGTCGCTATAGGGGAAAATGACAATAATTTTCAGTAAAAAGTGAGAAAATTATAGAGGATAGTTAAAATGAATTGAGTAGAATTGGTGAAGCACATGGAGATGATATTGACTCTAAAGAATAAATAAATGATACTATGAATGTAGTTAAAATTGAAGCTATATAGATCTTGAGAAGTGGGGATGAAGTCGATGAGAAAAACAACATTGGTGATCGTATATCTCTAATTAAAAACTAGATAATAGAGTCTCTAGAGAAAACTTCACTCTTATATCTAAGTAGTGCCAAAGAATTTCGGTTAGGCTAATAAGGATGAGAATTAGATCAAGGCTATTCATAATGAGATTGATGAAATTTAGAATAACCAAACTTGGGAGATGATTTCAATGATAGAGGATTAAAATGTTATTAGGGCCAATTGGGTCTTCTATAATAATATTAATAAATATGGAAATGTGAATCAGAAAAAATATGGACTTGTGTTTAAGGGATACTAATCGATTGAAATTATCATTGTAGATAAAACATTTTCTTCCATGGATAGGTTAGAAATAATTCAATGATTCTTATCCATAGCAATGAAAAGTAGGTTTAATATTTTCTAAATAGATATTAAATGAGAATTAATTAAAACAAATACTTGATGCAGACATACACGTTGAGTGGTCAGATGATTTTATTATGCATTAATATGATAACAAAGTTTATTTATTGAATAAGGACCTTTAAAAGTTGAAGAAAAAACTAAGATCACGGTTTTCCATACATGATCATTACCTAAGGAAACTCTATGTTTATCATATAGGAGTCGATCATAATATATATAAATAAAATAAGACTGAGCAAAGAATAATAATCAACATTTATTTTGATTATCTAACCTTTTGAGGATCTAAAAAATCATAATGTAATAATTATTCATAATTTATAAAATAATAGTTCAAACTCTCAATGATTAGAGAGTTTTCATTTTTAATTGGTATATATTTGATACATATAGATGAAATGAAACATTCAAAATTATTATTTTTAAAAATAATATTCATGATTTAACTATGTTAAGGAGATTTGGTATTACTATAAGATTCAAACCACTAGCTAGAAAACTTAATGTTTTTTGCAACCTCCTCTATAGAATTAGATATACAAAATCATATGGTGTTTAGAAAGTAATCCTAGGTCCTTCAGGATGTGGTGTTTTTTTCTGACCATAATATTAAATTTCTTGGATTCTTCTACGGTATATATGGATTGAAATCATCCCTTAAGGTTGAAATTCTTGGAGTCATCAAAACAGTCCCCTTTTTGGATCCAAAGGTTAGGCCAATTTATCACTTGAAAGCGATTCCACTACCATTGTTCAACACATTATAAATGGTATGATTAATCTCTCAGGGATTCTCACTACTCAATGGATGGAATGTATGTTATTTCTCTCCATTACTAACTACATTATCAAAAAAAATACCAGGAATAAATTTATGTCTTTGATGTAATCTCCAACAAAGGAATCATTATGAATCTTACTTGGTTGGATGATCTCCCTTTTGATTTTATTTGTCTTTATGATACTAATTATGGTAAATTCTTTTTCTTAATACATATTTAACCCCTTAGTTTTTCAATAAATGAGTATTGGAAACTTTTTCTAGGGCACCCCCATAAAAATCTCCAATTTACCAAAATAATTCCATGGAATTCCACATTAAAGCAATAAAATAGTACTATGTTTTATTAAAGGAATCGAATATTTTCATTTTCTTTATAATGAAACGTATTAAAAGTAATTATTAGGGAATATATATATAGATTGGGCTAGTTTCATATATGATAGAAAGTAAATATCAATAAGTGAATTCATTCATTTTTATTCATGCATTTCTTGTATCAGTAATAAATAACAATATATTTCCATGAGAACTGAAAATTATAAATATATAAGGACATAGCCTTAAACATTACATAATCTGGAGTTTTATACCAAGAATTAATTTTCATACATTTGATGATCTTTTCAGGTTTATATGTTTGAGAATTACGTCATGACTCTTACATAACAATACTATATATTATAAAGTGGAAACTTTTGATCATTATCTATTTTTTTCATAATGTAAAACTTTTAAAATAAGTCATTATTCATTTTCATGAAAAATATTTATGACTTTAACTTTAATTCTTCTTTTATCTTACTCACCCTTAAACCCAATGAAAAAACATTTTAAAAATATGGGATGAGCATAAGAATCTCAGTAAGGTAAATCTATTAGTCCAATGAAAAAAATGAAATCCCATGAAAATCATACATTTTTACCTAGAAAGAGAATCATTGTTCTTTTAAAAGATCATTTATCTTACCTTTTGAAAACAAATGATTTCTACAAAAACTCATTAAAAGGTATAGAAAATTCATATAGGTTCCTTGGTACATCATCACCATAGAAACCTTACAGAACCCTTATAGAACCCTTAAAATTGGAATGACCATATGTTAAACATTTAATATAATTCACTGGAAATATAACCATTACTCAATGTGTTAGAGCGCTATCTAAGAGAACCCATCATATAAGATATATTAGGATCACCCAGTGTTACCTGGGTGCACCCATAATATAAGACGTAATGGTCTCACCAATGAGATATAATGGATCCCAGCCCATTATATAAATAATTTCTAAGAACTATAGCATGATTAAAATCCTTACAACTCTTTTAAAATTATATAAAAAACTATTTCAAATATCAAAATACCCTTTACTTTCAAAAACTCATTTACAAAACATAAATTTCTCTAAACAAGGGAAATATGTTTTCTATTTTGAATAAAACATGATATCTTGTCAAATAGTTCATAATTCAAATATTTTTTCTGGTGGTGTGGAAATTTGTTGACATGTATTTGTTAAAATACAACATTCATTTTGTCTTTTTGTCTAAACATTCCATATAAATCACATAAAAATATTATTTTTGAATACCTTTAAAATAAAGTCAAAAGTGATATAAAATTTTCTTTATAATTTTTTTATGTCAATATAAAAACATTCAAAAAATAATTTTAAAAATATGGACATGGAATAAAAAAATAGTTGGAAGGAAGGATTTATAAGAGGATTTTTAAAATAGAAATTCCCTTACATTGAGTCTGACTTATCACTTGTGTTTTTTTCTCATAAATAATAAAATTATGTAAATTATTTGATTCATTGATTCATTGAGAAACTTTTCCAATTTTACTATTCATTTTGTTTCACTTATTACGATGTCTTATATAATTTCTTAATTAATTAAGTTCATGTCGGACGTTTTGACAATATTCAGCTAATATATCCAAAATAACTTTGGTAGGTTGACTATGGTCAAATATTTCATTATTAAATATTCACCTAACTAATAATAATGTCAGAATTATCATTTTTTTAAATAAATTATACTTTTAAAACCAATTATTAAATATGTTTGTGAAAAATGAACTACGTTGCGATCATGGAGATGGCAGGTCTTACGTACGCATGAGTAACGACTCTAGTTTTAAATGATCATAATGGAAAGATGGTAAGTAATATTTTATCATTAAATAATGATCATAATATAATAAATTCCATATTAATTCTATAAATATACCTATATATATCATAAATTTATGTTTTTGATGAAAACATAATCACATCGCTTCGTCGAGGCGGTTGTCCACACGTATGCATGAACAATGTTATCATTATTCAGTGAGTAGGAAGGTAAGAAATAAAATGATATATTATCTATTAAAATGATAAATATGTAATTATTATCATATATATATATATACAATAATTCCATCATTATAAATAGTCTTCTGAAGTGACAATGAAAAATTATTTGCATTCATTCACAAGAATCTTAGTTTATTATACACACGAATAATGGTTTCATTTCCCATTTGATGGAAGAGAAGATGGATTTATGATATTGAATTAACATTATAACAACTAATTATATGGTAGATACATTTTTCATTATATCATCATGGTTGAATAATATTTTAATGAGGTGGAAGAAGAAACAAAACAAAAATACTTGGTTAAGAACGATACCTCTTCTTCAGACCACCTATTTAAGATTATACCTAAAGCCTTCCTAGATTGGGATTCGTATCAAACCAAGGCCTCCAAAAAAATTTGAGTTAATTAAGTAATGTATTTGGGTTGGATGTTTCCAAATCAAAATTCATATAATTTTTGATGAGAAAATGATAGGGGTGGCCTTTTATAAGTTGGGGAGAGGACACACTTGGAATTTGTTTAAATAAAAAGTTATACACATGTTTTAGAAATTAATAAAGGCTCAAAAATGGACCTTTATAGACCCTTAGATTAAATATGGTCGAAATATTTCCATAAAATAGAATTTATACAATTTTCTATTTCATTTTAACCCTTATCTTTTTAGTTTACCCCCCCCCCCCCCCCCCCGGTAAACCTGTTTTCTCCAGAACTGTGGTAAACGATTTTTACTATGTTCACTATTCATTATGAAAAAAAATTAAGTTAAACTTATTATATAATATAAATTATTTTTATTAAAAATATTTAATCCATTTAAAAAATTAATTCACATAAGTGGAAGAATTTAATTTAAAATTAAACCTGCAAATTCGATGAAGAAGAGGTTTTCTAGGAAATATATTTTTCTTACATAATATTATTTTATATTAACTCTATGACTAGTAATAATCATTATATAAATTTAAATTAATATTTATAGATATATAATATATAAATTTCATTAAAATAATTCCTCAGTAGGGTTTATTTTAATTAATTAAAAATGATAAACATTATGCACTTTAAAACAGTTTTCAAAAAATGTGTTTTAAAACCCAAAAATAAACTTATACTAAAATACAAAATAAAGATGATTAAAATGTAATTAATTGGATTAAATATAACTAAAAAATACTTATGTTACTTTAAATCAAATTTAAATTATAATGGGAATTTTAAATTACTTAACTTATTGAAAAAAAATGATAGTTTTACAGAAAATGGTATTTTTCACTTTTCATTGAAAAATCAATATTTTTTTGAAAAATAAAAAAAATCACCCTAAGATAATTTGGGTATGTTGATTTAAAAATTTAATTTTTTTATAAAATTAAAATTCTATAATTTATAAATTTAACTTTTAAATAAAAACCTATAAGAAATCAATTTAATTAAAATAATTTCTTTTTTGATTTAAAATTTACATAATATTTTTAAAATGAATATAACTTTATAATTCATAAATATTAACAAATAATAAAATTATTTAGTTTATCATTACCCAAGTTGTTATAATATCCTCATTTTTAAAATCATATCCCAACAATTTTGTTCACTTATTAAACAAGTGGGGATATCATTCCCTCATAGCATTTTCACATTTCCATGTTGCTTCTTCAATCAAGTGGTTATTCCAAAAAAAATTAACTTGGTGAATGACCTAATTTTTCAACACATCATCTATATATCCAATAATATGATCCAGTTATTACATGTATGAAATTTTCTCTTCCAACTAAACCACTTTAGGGATCAAAACATGAGATCAATCTAGCACATATTTTATTAACATTGAAACATGAAATACACCTTGTGTATATGGGATAAACTTATAGAAAAGGAAAATTAATATTAAACTAATCCAAATTTAACCAATATTTCATATGTTTCAATAAACTATATACATATCTTTTCCATTTTTCTAAAATGAATAACACTTTTCCATGGAGATACCTTGAGAAAGACATATCACCTACCTTGATAGAAATATCATTCCTTTAGTTATCCACATAACTTTTCTTCCTACTCTGAGCCATCCTCATATGTTAATCAACTAAAACTTCTCATCAATTCCCTCTAAAAACTACAGACCGATCAACTTTTTTTATCCAAATTCATCCCAAAAATATGGAATCCATAACCATTTTCCATATAATGCCTCAAAAGGTACCATTTGTATGGTGGAATGAAAACTATTATTATAAGAAAACTCAACCAATGAAATATATAGATCCAAAATTCATTGATAATCCATTAAAAGGGATTGAATCATATCTTCTGTGTTCTGAATCGTCCACTCAAACTATCCATCAGATTGAAGATGAAAATATATACTAAATTGTAATTCAATGGCCAATGATTTCTAAATTACTTTCCAAAAATTAGATATGAATCTAGGATCATGGTTTTATATAATAGAGATAGGAACTCCATGTAACCTGACTATATACTTTAGATATATTTGATAAATATGATCTAATGACATTGTATCTTGAATAAGAAGTAAATATAAAGATTTATTTAATCATTCAAAAATAACTCAGATCACACTGTTATCTCTGATTTCTTTAGAATTATAACCATGAAATCCATGGATATATTTTCACATTTCCACTATGGCACTTTAAAATTATGAATCATCCCCTTCAGTAATTATCTCTCTTCTTTAACCTACTAAAAACTCAAACATTTTATAGTAAATTTACATATATATATTTTTATTCCATACCACTAATAATACTCTCTATATTCTTTCTACATATTAGTGATTCCATGATGAATGGAAAACAATGAACTATGAGATTCATTCAATAATTATCACTTCAATTGGTAATCACAAGGCACACATAATATCTTTCCAAATATTAAAACACATTATTTATCAATGTTAAATTCATGAAACTTACCCTTCTTGACCAACTCTACCTTTTCCCATAAAACATGATCCTCCTTCTAAGTTTTATTAATTATTTCTGACATGGATGATTGTACTAAAACCTAAAACAAAATAGAAGGGGTTCTCATATCCACAACTTTTATGAAAAAATTAATCAAAAAATTAACCAAAGTTCCATGTTAAAAATGTAACATGGTTAATTTATCATTATTTTTTCAACCCAAGGCATCATCTACTTTTTTTTCCTTTTAAATATAATAATGAATCATTAAATCATAATCCTTGAACACTTCCATCCATCTTATCTATATCATTTTCAATTCTTTATGAGTGAATATATACCTCAAAATTTTGTGATCAGTAAATATTTATTAATTTTTTCCATATAAATGATGCATCAAAATTTTTAAAGTGAAAACCAAAATATCCAATTCAAGATCATGTGTATGATAATTTAACACATGATATTTTAGTTGATCTGAAACATAATAAATTGGCTGGTCACTCTGTATCAATACAAAACCAAGTCTTTTCAAAGAAGCATCACTTTAGTTGAAAGTTTTTCCATTTTTTTAGGGAATCTCCAAAACTGGAGAATACACCAATATTCTATTTAGTTCCAAAAAACAATCATCATATTCTTTCATCCAAATAAATTCAACTCCTTGAGTTAACCTAGATGATTTTTCAATAAAACCAAATAATGTTTTTAATAAATTGTCGATGGTAAGATACTAAATAAGGAAAACTATGAATCTCTGTGACATTTTTTAGACTTTTCCAATATTCAACAAAATTATTTTTAATAGGTTTAATATTAATTCTATCTGTAGAAACAATGTACCCTAGAAAAGAATTTTTTTATAACCAAAATTCACACTCAATAAATTTTCATTATAGTTTATTTTATTTTAAAGATTTCAAAACAATACTTTGGTGTCTTATGTTGTCCTACAATCTTTCAAAATATACCAAAATATCATCAATAAAAACAACCAAAAATATATCCAATAACTCAAGGAAAATTCTTTTTATAAGTTTCGTAAATATAATAGGTTTATTAGAAAACCTAATGGTCATAAATAAAAACCTATAACTCCCATATCTAGTTTGAAATGTATTCTTAGGAATATCTTCTTCCTTCACCTTCAACTAATGGTACCCTGACATAAGATCAATAATTGAAAAATATTGCGCTCCCTAGAGCTGATCAAAAAAATATTAACATGATTAAAACGATACATTTTATTAATTAAGATGTTATTCAAGGCTCTATAATCAATGAAAAGTATCATTAAACCATTTTTCATTTCAACAAACAAAACAGGAGCACCCCATGGTATAGTGATTGGATGAATGAAACCCTTGTCTAGAAACTCCTGTAATTTCATTTTCAATTATAATGGTTCTACTTGATCCATTAGATAAAGGGTATTTGAAATATCCTTAGAAACAACCACTAATTAAACAGTAAACTCAATCTCTTGATTAGGAATGAAACTAGGAAAATCATCATGAAATATATCCATATATTCATTCACTATTGTGGAATCGCTGTACTAAATAGTTTCTTTCCTTTCAACAACAAGAGCTAGATAACTTTCACTACAATCTCTATTCAATTTATCATATTCTTGGTATGTTATCAGAGGTATAAAATCAATTAACCTAAATTTTTTATCTTTTAAAACTATATTATCTTGATAAATTCAAATCCAATCTAAACCCAAAATAATATCAAACTCTACTATGTGCAGTTCAATGAGATTTTTAGGAAATCCCATCCCCCTGATAACAATAGGGATATTCCTATAAATCTTGGTTTCTTTAATATTTCTACAATGAGTTTTTACTTAAAGTTAAATCCTATATTCAAGTTGTGATATTGTAATTTTACATGAAAATTTGTCATAAATTAAGTATTGTCAAGATATATAGTCAAATATGGTATTGTTATAATTTGAATAAACAAGTAACATACATGTCACCACTTTATTCGATTTTCCAACATCAGATATAATAACATAAAATTATTTTTCCATACATTTATATTTCCAATATTGATGATTTTCTTCCTTTTTAAATAACTATAGACACGCATTTGAATAATTCCTCAACTCATTTCCATTTAAGTATCTTACAATCAACATTTCATTATTCTTATTCACATTTTCCTAGAATTTAATATCTATATGTCCAAACATTACACATTAGTGACGTATCCTAAACTTTATATGGAATTCTCTAGAATTATTTTTACCACACTTATCACAAGATTGGAACTTAATTTTCTTACCTCCATATTTCATTGATAGACAATTCCCTGTTTCATACCATATGGACCTTATGTTACTCTTTTTATCTTGAGTAACATATGTGTTAGAAAACTCCATCTCAACATTCTCATGATAATGAAAAAATATCTCCCAGGTTTTAAATTCTCATATGGCCAAAGCTATTTGTAAACTTAGTTTTCATCCTGATAAAAATCTATTAATTTTAATATCAATGTCCTGACCAAAATATGGTACATTGCTGGAAAAATTATAAAACATCATACAAATCTATAAAATCATCATCTATTATCCATAATTATACACGATTTTTACTCTATTTATAAATGAACAACCTTAGGTAAATATTTATCAAGGAAAATATTATTAAATGTGTCACAATCCATGGAATCAAGATCATCTTTCCTTATATTATTCTTAACCAGCGACCACCATCGATCAGCTTCTCCTTAAAAATGATAAACTTAATGGGTTACATTTTGATTTTATAGACATACAATGACTTATAATATATTTTCTAGTGAATTGATATATCCTTCATCAACTACTAGAAAATAATATCCACTTAAATTTAGAGGTTGATGCCTTATGAAATGAACAACTATTGACATGACTCTATTTAGAAAATATGGTTTCTCTCTAACATGGATTCCACTATAATTCATATCATAATTCAATTAATCAATCATAGTGATAAACTACTTAGTTATAATTCCAATTATCTAGGGATATTTATTTTGAAGGATAATTTTTTCTTGGTTCCTTACTACTACAACTCCCATATATCCTCTATGGAAAACCATTCTGAACAGACATAGTTTTGACAAAGAAACAGTTTAACATTCAAATTATATAACCTAATAACCATAGATTAAAATATATTAATGTGTTTTACTTATATTATCTTACCCTCTAAAGTTATTTAACTAACCTTTGATACCAACTATAAGGACTTAGACTTAAACATTATATAACCATTAGTTTTAAGTCAAGAATTTATTTTCTTAAATTTGAGGATCTTTTCAGGTTTAGAGTTTTAGATTATTAAGCCAAAAATATTACATTAAAATCCCATGTATTATAAAGTGCACACCTACAATCAATATCCATTTTTCCATAATGTAAATATTTTAAAAAAATATATGATTTATTTATGTGACAAATCTTCATGACTTTTAATTTTACTTTATCCTTTTCTTAACCCATCATTAAATCATACTAAAATAATTTAAAAACATGGGATGAGCAAAAAAAATATCATTAAGGGGAATAAAAATAAGAAATATATTAGTATAGTAAAAAAGATGAAAACCAATGAAGAAACTTTTCTTATGAACATACCTTTTTACTCATAAAGGGAATCATCTTTCTTTTAAAAAGATAATTTATCTTAACTTTTGAAAACAAATGATTTCAATGAAGAAACATTAGATAGAATATAAAATTCATGTAAGTTCCTCAGGAAATCATCTCCATATAACCCTTACATAACCCTTACAAATTATAATAACCATATTGATAATTTCCAATATAATTCTCTGAAGGACATAATCATTACCCAATGCATTGGAGTGTTATCTTGGTACACCCATCATATAAGATATATTAAGATCACCTGATGATATCTGGGCACACCCATTGTATAAGATATAAAAATATCACTCATGAAATATAATGGTGATCAAACCATTAGTTAAACAATTTCCAAGGATCATATTAGGACTAAAATCCTTGAAAAACTCTTTTAAACCCATAGGAAAAACTCTTTTAGATATCAAAAAAATCATTCCTTTTAGAAAAACCCATTTAAAAAACATAAATTATCCCAAATAAGGAAAATGGGTATTTTATTAAATAAAACACGAAATCTTGCAAAATAATCCATACTTCAAAGAAGGGTTATGGTGACATAAAAATTCAATGGCATTTTATTCATTAAAATAGAACATTTCTATTTTCCTTTTTGTCATAACATTATGTATAAAACACGTAAAAATATTACTTTTTAAAACCGCTGAAATAAAGTTAAAAAAGATATAAAATTTTCTTTATAATTATTTTATTCTTATATATAAATATCCATAATATAATTTTAAAAATATGTACATAGAAGGGAAATGAGTTGGAAGGGAAACTTTAAACGAAATTTTTTAAAAAAAAGTCCCTTTACTTGAGTATGAATTGTCACATGTGTTATTTACCCTTCTAAATAATAAACTTATATTAATTATTTAATTTCCTGAGAAAAATTTTAATGTTTATTATTCCTTTATTTCACTTAACACCATTTTTTATATAATTAATTAATTCAATAAGTTCATGTTGGACCTTTTGACAATATTCATATCATACACCCAAAAAATGACTTTGGTAGGCTGACTATGGTCAAATAGGTCATTATTCCACCACCAACAAGATAAAAATAATGAAATTATAATCATTTGTATGCATCAATTATAACATTAAATCTAATTATGAAATATGGATATGAAACATTAATTTTGTTACAATCATGGAGATAATAAGTCGTACGTACACATGAGTAATGATTCCATCATTCAATGATTATTATGTTAATAAGGTAAGTTATATATTTTCATTAAATAATGATAATAATATCATAAATATCATATTATTTATTTAAATACACTTATACATACCATCCATGTTATTTTGTTATAAAAAAATCACATCACTTTGTAGTGGCGGTAGTCCACACGTACGCGTGAATGACGTCATAATTTTTCAATGAGGGTTAATAAAAGAAATAAAATGATATATTATCTTTTAAGAGTGATTAATAATTCATTATTATCATATATAAACATTAATTCCATCATAATAAATAGTTTTTAGAGGATGTTACAGAATACCAATTACATCGGTTTGTGAGGTTGTAGTTTGTCGTACACGTGAATGATGGTTTTTTCCCATTTGATAGAAGAGGAGTTGGATTTAGATTATTACATTAACATAATAAAATATAATTATAAGTTATATTCTAGTTATATTATATCAACATGTTAGAATAATATTTTATGCATTTGAAAGAAGAAACAAAACAAAAATTCCCATTTAAGAACGATACCTCTTCTTCAGAATACCTCTTTAGGATTATACCTAAATCCTTCCTAGATTAGATTTATTATCAAAAAAACTCCTCTAAGAAATGGGTATGGAAGTAAGAAATTTTTTTTGTAGGTATTTTCCAAAAACAAGGTCTTTTATGGTTTGAAAAGAAGAAATGAAGGGTGTCCTTTTATAAGCGGGGGAGAGGACACACTTGGAAATTTTAAAAATAAAAAGTTATACCTGCATTTTAAACATTCTAAAAAGATCAAAAATTGACACTTTTAGAGACATAGATGATATAAGGTCAAAATAGTTTCCCAAAATAGAATTTATAAAAACAATTATGACATTTTTACCCATATATTTTGAGTTTAACCACCAATAAACCCGTTTTCACCTTAATCGTGATAATATTTTTCTTTTTTTACTATTCATTATGAAAAAAAATAAGTTGAAATTTTTATACAATATAAATTAAGATAATTGAAAATATTAAATCCATTTTACCAAATTAAATTCATATAATCATTTTAATTCAATATAAAATTAAACCCACAAACGTGATGAAAAATTAGTTTTTTAAGAAACGTATTTTCAAGCATAAGATGACTTTATATTAACTCTATGACTAGTAATAATAATAATTTAAATTTAAATTCATATTTATACATATATAATATAAATTTTATTTAAATAATTTCATATTATTTTTTATTTTAATTAATTAAAATGGATAAACATTAGGTACTTTAAAAAATCATAATAAAATGCGTTTTAAAACCCAAAAATAAATTTATACTAAAATCTAGTATAAATAAGATTAAAATATAATTAATTTGATTAAATATAACTAAATAATAATTATATTACTATAAATCAAATTTAAAACTTAATGGGTCTTTTAAATTACTTGATTTATTGAAAACAAATGATAGTTTTTCAAAAAAATAGTATTTTAATTATTCACTAATAAATCAATATTTTCCAAAAAAAATAACAAAATTAAACCCTAATTTAATTTTGGTATTTTTATTTAAAAAATTAAATTCATTTTTTCAAATTAAAATTATATAATTTATAAATTAAACATTTAAATAGAAACTTATAAGAAAAGAGTTTGATTAAAATTATTTCCTTTTTATTTTAAAATTACTTAATATTTTTATAATGAATATAAATATAAAATTAAAAAATATTAATAAACAATAAAATTATTTATTCTCTCATTACCTATATTTTTAAAAAATATATATCAACCACTTAATAATGTGCTCAATTGTAATGGCTGACGAAACAACTTGAGGATATTGAAGTTACAATGAAATCACATATTCATATTAAATGTGATTACTCAAGTGAAATTAATATTATAAAATATAATTTCAATTATTTAATAAAAACACATTAAGATCAAATATTAATTTATTAAGGATAAATTTTAAAAAGGGTTAGTGAAGTGGAGTATGTATCGACTCAAACACAAGGTGTGGATGTCATGATAATGGCTTTACCCAAGGAGATGTTTCAGAAGGATAAATTGGCTTGTAGAGTTCTATCAACTCCCCACACTTAAATAGTGTGGAATAAAGATGTATTATATCTAATAAATTTATAGGATTCCATTATATGTGGTATCCCACAAAGGATTGACATTTTGGTTCATTGACAAAGTGGGAGAGACTTCTCAAACCATTTGGGGGAGTGTGTTGAGAAAGCTAGTTAAGGGAGGGAATACATAAATATTGAATTATGGGGAGAAATAACACAGAGGAGAATTGTTTTGGTAGTTTTATTGTATTTTAATCACTAATTAGTGATTGAGTACAACAAAGTAATTTATTGATGAACTTTGTATGTTACATGTGTTTCTCATGATGAGAATTGATCATTTGGGATTATGGTACATGTTAAGGGAACCTTTAATTAATATATGGGGTTGTATAATGTGAATAGTTTTTGAAGAAAATAAAATGTAATTTTTTTAATAAGTTTATTAATAAGTTTTAAATATCACCAATAAATTAAAATGGGGGTATTATTAGTAAAAATAACTCATGTAGGTTTTTAAAGTTTTTGGGTTGTGTTTGTTAAAAAATATTGAAAAAATTATATTACGGATGAATATCTATGTATTCATGAAGAGATATTTTTTGAAATTTTTTGGAGTTGTATTTATATTGATCATTAAAGTTTTGAGTCAAAGGAGAAGTTTACTGAAATGTCTAAAGAAAAGGAAGGAATCTTGTGAAATAATTATATGGGACATGAAATAATTATACTCATTAAAATCTAGATTAAAGGAATAAATATTATGAAATAATTAAATGATAATATGTAAGTTTTGTGTGGAGGAGTTTCCAAAGAAAAGGAACAATTTTTTAAAAGGAATTACATAAATTCAAATTTTGATGAAAGAGTTACATGGAAGTAGAATCATGCAAAAGAATTATGTTGAGGTATAAATCCTTGAAAAAATTAACTAAAGGTACAATTGGGTTAAAAAATTGTTTGAATAAATTATAATAAGAAATAATTTCATGAAGGTTGTGAAATCTGTGAAAAAGTGGTAGATTTATTCATGGACTACAAAAGGAAAATATTATTCGGCCACATTAAAGATAAAATGTAAAGAAAAATTTTTATGTGGAGTGGATTTGCATGAAGTTTGAACATGTAATATTATAAATATCAGGTTTTCTAAGGTAATTTTTCTATAAATATACTTCTAGGAAATTCATTTTGCTGAGAAGAAGGCATTGGTGGAAGATCAGAGTGAGTAAATCACTTCATTTGTGAAAAGTGGAATTCTATAAATAAATTACATAGAAAGTATAAACCATGAATGAATTACATGGTAAGTATATTACTATGAAATAATTACATATTAATAATAATACTATAACGAAATTACATAGAACAGTCTACCATGGATAAATTACATGGAAAATCATGTGCAGATCGTATTTTAAAAAGAGCTATATTTTCAAAGATAAAATCTTTTATGGTAAAGGGGAATTCAATTATTTAATAAAAAATAACATTTACAGCATACCAATTCTAGTGTAAAATCTTTAAAACATGATTCAAATCATCTAAATATTCTTCTAGAGGATAACTGTGTTCAATTCAGTGGAGAGAGAAGAGGGTTATTAGTTGTGTTTAGTTTTAAAATAGTGGGTAGTGAAACTAATCTAAACTTGTAAACAAATGTGTGAAATATTGAATTTTGTTATACCAACACATTTTCATTTTCATACTCCCTAAACATATCTCAATGTTGGTGAACTAATTAAAATTATTACATATCTTTCATTTTTCTTTTTATTATATATTTTTTTGAGATAAAGAGAAAACTGAATTTTACCTCAAGATGGAATGATTTATTCAGATGATTTATCTTATATAGAACCAATACATCCCAATATCTTATTATTTTAAGAAAGAAGTTTGGTTTTATTAAGGAATGGTATGTGTCTAAATGTGGACTCATTTTATTTAGAACGTATTTGGTGCTTTGGCTTACTATATATGTTTCTTAGAAAATTTATTCCTCTAAAAAGACATTAATATGAATTTATAATTATTCTTAAGTGTTTTTATGTTTTTAAATCTTGGAATAAAATGTTTTTATAATTATTTTTAGACAATATAAATTTTAATTCCCATAGGCTGTTTGAAAAATTGAATTTAAGACTTGTTTTAGTTGAAAAAAATTATAAAAGGCATTTGATAGATGTTTAATTTCATATAAAGGTGGTTTCGTGTTTCTTTATATTTTGGGACATGAAATTATTTTTTTCTCATTATAATTATAGTTATTGATTATAGGTATCCTATTTTACATATGACCCATATTGGATTTTAATATAAATTTCAAATTTTCTTTATTGGTTATTTTTTATGGGATTATTGATATGTATGGTGTATAGAGGGTTTTGGGTTATATATTGAGGATTGGTTTGGATATGGTTGGTTGACTTTATTATTTTGAAAATTATATTTTTCATGGGATCCAAGGGTACTAGATGGTAGATCAAGGATGAGAGTTACCCTATATATGATTTTTCTCTAGATGGGGGTCTCTAGCTATCATTTAACTCTATATAGGGGTGATTACAAGTTTGTACAATAGGTTAAGTCTAGGTCGAAGTCTTTAAAAAAAATTGTAGACCACTAGGTGGTCCACGATTGAATTCCTCATTTATCCCTAGTAGAATTGCATTTCTCATTCAATGTGTTGTTTATTTTATTATATAACTTTCATTATAATTTTATTTCCATTCTTCCTTGTGATGTTTGATTATTATGGGAAACTTTTTATTCCCTTGTTCTTATATTAATTTATAAATAAATTGGTTTTATAAAAGGAAAAGTAATTTTTTTTTGGTTTTCATTACTAAACAAACAATATTTTTTAATTACAGTTCAAACTAGATAATAAGGTGTGCCATATAAAATGATTTTTTTTATTCTTGGCGGTGTCATATGATAAGTTATCTCACAACCAACATATACAAACTTGTGTGAATATTTACTTAACTATGTCTAATTTGGGTATATGGAAGGTAGTTATTTCATTTTTTTATTCAACCTTAGACTTATTCTTCACCTTTTAAATGCATAATGATCAATTGGGGGATAAAGGTCATAAGAAGATGGTTCGTGTGGCATTTTAATACTTTTGGATTGTTATGGGATGTACATATAACATAAACTTCATCCGTTCCATCATTTTTATCTCACTTATATCATAAATTTTATTTATTACTCTTTATTTTTTCTTTATAGAGCTATGTTTTTATGTTTATCATGAATTATATTCCTTATAATTTGTTTGGATGTTTTATTATGGTGAAAATATTCACTTGATTAGCATGACTATCCAATGTATGGATACATCATGTTAGATTCCTTGTAGGTGTTTATGGAATTTTTTATTGGATTTATAGGATGAAATCATTCATAGGTTTTTGTTTGATACCCTCAGTTATTGTCATTGGACCATAGTGATCGGTAAAGTGATTTGGACCTTTTAGAGGTTTATCTCAAGTGACATTCTAGGTTGAACTGGGTTTTTTGTTATATAAATAGTATCATATCATTACTTTTATTTGGGAAATAAGGGTAGGTAGGTGGTAGGGTCATCGAAGCTCTAGAGTTAGGAAAGATGAAGTGTTTATACTACTCTTTCCCATGAAGGAACTCAAGTTACAATATGAGGTTAAGATTTATATCTTGGATTTGAGATTTATTTTGAATTTTTATTGAGATATTTCGATATAGTTTTCTAATATTATGGATTTAGTGAAGGTTTTATGAGTTTTTTGGAGAAACTATAACATTTGGAGTGAAATGTGAGAAAATATAAGGGTGAAAAGTTATTGTCAATGGTATAGAAAACTATGAATTTTATTCCAAACACCTTCTAAAAGATTTTTCATGGATGGCGCATGTTCTTCCAAATCATGCGACCAAACAATTCACAGTTTAAATCCTTTGAAATTTAAATATTTTGACACCTTGTGATTTTAAAACACTTTTATTATTATTTTATATTCATTTATAAGAAAATAAAGGGTGGTTTATGATTTTTTTTTATGTTATGGGTGTTGAAATATATGTTTATTTGTTTTTGAATTTCAAATTTTTATTTAAAATTCATCCTAGAAAAACACCACATAATCATAGTCAAGGGGATGTGGCTAATTTTATTTAAATAAAAACTCATATGGATTTCTCCCTTGTTGAGTTAGTTATCTAAACCATACTCAATAATTCACCAAGAAAAATCTACCATCCTTTCATGGTGATCAAGGTTCTTAGGATCCTAAAGAATGGGTGGAAAAAATTGATCATATTTTTTCTTTTTTTAGATGCCTAGGAATTTTAATGTGATGTTTTACACATATGTTCTAGAGATTTCTAGTTTTAAGTGGTGGAGTAAGCAATGCAGGTAACGTTGCATGAAGATATCACCTGGTAAAGGTTTAATCATATGTTCAACCATAAATTCAACCTAGATACATTTAATATGGAAAATATCAAAGATTTTGTTACTCTAGGAATGCTTTCAAGTTCCCATCATTCCATGTAATTATTTTAGATGTTGATATCATATGTGATTTTATCTTTCTTGACCTACATATCTTTAATATTATATTTGGAAAAAAAATTAATGATCATCTTCAAATCCTAAATCAATTGTTATCATTATAAGGTTATGTTCTTTTACCATGATGAGACAACTTGCATATTTCAAGTTTAGTGGGATAAAATACAAGGTTGATGAGGGTCTATTGTCCCAAATATTTGATCTATTACATGTCATGTATTTATTTTACACTTGAATGTTATCATAGGGGATTCTAGTCATTGACTTCTTATGTTTTTCAGTTGGTATCCAAAGGTATTTCTTAATGATTTATCCGATCTTAAGCAGGAGAGAGGGGTTGAATTATCTATCTATATACTTCTAATTAAATGTCCCCATATAATTTCTAGCGCATCGAATGACTCTAATAGAGAAAATATAATTTAATGTTATGCTTTAATATCTAAACTATAAGATTTTTTATGCTCTAATATTCTAAAATGGGTAATTGTAGTAATTATTTATAATAAATTTGATAGGACTTTTCAACATTTTATTGATTATTGGAAGCTCAAGCAGGTGATGATCATAAATAAATACTCATTATCTATAATTTAAAATATTTTTGATCAATTCAGGGGAGAAAGATGGTTTTTTTAAGATTGAACTCAGATTAGAATACAATATGTTGAGTTTGAAAGAAGCTGATATTACGAGAAATTCTTTGAGAAGTGGGTATGGGCATTATGATTACCTCAAGATTCCATTTTCTCTAAAAAAAATTACATACGATCTTCATGGATCTTATTTATTAGTTTTCATTGAAACAAAAAAAAAATCTGTTGCCTACTAATCCTACTATAGTGAAAAGAAGGATTATAACCACAGCGAAGGAAAAAGTGTTTGTGTAGAACAATAACAAAGAACAAAAATTAAAATAAATATAAATAAATTAAGAAAAAATTGTGAAGATGCGATGTTCAGGATGTGATGATTGAGTTATGAAATGATAAAAATAGAGTAGATAAAGAGTAAAATAGAAGAAAATGGTAACAGTAAAAACAATATAAAAATGGGTCAAGGTAAAATTAAATTACCTTATTTTAAATTGATGTTCCTTTATTCAAAATAAAAGTTAGATTTAGGAACTATTTATATAAATAAAACTAAACACAACTATTGATTGGGGTGTCTCTCAACTGGTATGCTTAGAAACATTTCTATTACTGAGTATACATAGAGATGAAGATAGTGGCATTGGTCCCACAATAGTGGAATTTTCAGTTGATATGGGTGTGATACTCCCATGATTTGTACACCATTATTTAGAATATTGTTAAAGAAAATTTCTTAATAGATTTAAAATTGAATTCAATACTAATATTTTTCAGTTCTTAAAGGTTTTTAGTTTTAATATTATAAAGAAAATAGAGTAATAGCTGAATAAAGAAAATAAATATAGCAAGGTAAAAGAATGAATGAAAATAGTATAATAACAATGTAAAATAATTCCATTGTAAGAAGAATAAGAAAACAGTAATTGGGTGAAGGAATCTTATCTTTCAAGGAGCTCTAGTTCCAGATCAAGATGCCACTAAATTTTTTGGTATGTAACCACTTCTATTATCAAGAATAGATGATCTATCCTTATTAATGTATATATCCACATCCCCCATTTGAATATAGTTGTGTTCCAACTCCTAACTATGCATCTCACCAATAAAATTTCTCATGAAATCCCTTGTCACCATGTGTCATAGGTTACTATGGATCATTATTTTTAGTGTGACTCAAGTTGAAATCCTAAAAAAATTTGAAAAAACCACATGATATTATTATATCCTCTATTTTAAATTGAAAAAAAAAATCCATGAATGTTATGTATTCCATGCACGTTTCTTGATTTTTTTTCTTCAAGCTTCTCTTATAAGTTTATATTTTTACCTCAGCATTAATATCTCAATATCCCTTGTGATTTTGAGATTTTAAAGCACACTATGTGTTTAAATCCTTCCTAGAAAAAATATTTAAGGATTATAACCTTTACATATCCATAATTAAGCTCTAGAGTTACTTTTTATATTTCTCTTTTTTCAAGTGATTTCCCTAATGTATTCACTAGAAATGTGGCATTTCCTTCACGCATCGCAACTGATTATTACATAACCTCACTAGCTCTTATGTAGGTTCTATGTTACCATGATGAAATTTTCATTGACTATTATGATATTTCTTAAATTTTTTATCCACTTGATTGTATACTTACATGATTTGGGTTTTATTTTGATGCTACATTCACATGGACTTCACTAACTTAGTGGTACCCTCATACAACTCCATTATGTGGAAGATATACCCTTGAGAAAGGGTTTTATTTTATGGTACCTTGACACTTCACTACTTAACTACATTTATGTAGCTTTTGGAATGTGTTGTTATCCTTTATATTATATAGTTTTTAAGTGTGTTGTTACCCTCAAATAGTGTTTCTCTAACCTTTATGTAGCCAAACTGAACAACCTTGACACATCACTTGGCATGTTAGATGACCTTAAAAAAATTATGAGCCCATATTGGTGCCTTGACATAGTGATATAGAAACCCTTCTATGGATTTGTTTCAACTTGACATGAGATTCTGTAACATATCGGCCTTTTGGAGAGGGTCAAATTCCTCACCCTTTTAAATTTTTGAATTTGATGAGTATATCAACTCTTCCCTCATTGATTAGAAATAAATTCCATGTTTTACGTTAATCAAAAACCACATTTTTAGTCATTTTTAAGGATTTAAAAGTGTCACAGGTGTTTATATGGGTTTTTTGTTGTGATGGAGTCCCTATTTTGGTTAAGTGCAGGCTGAGGTAGATGGTTAGATTTAATAGTGTGGCCCCTTAGTGAAAATTGTTCAGCCCCTTTTTGTTCTGAGTGTGGTTTAGGAAACTATTCAAGATGGGGTGCATGGTTGTGTGAGACCTTTTCAGTTTTTAGAAGAGGTAATTTTCAGGTTTTTCACACGGTTATGTAAAACTATGCGCAATCTGCAAGCTTAGTGCCAAGTGGGAAGTACCTATGTACTGTATCACGTATAGTCAACACATAGTTAGCCCTAACCATGTTGGATAACCATGCGAGGCTTAGATCCTAAGAAACAGGAGCTGCATGGATATTGCACAATTTTGAAAACCATTATAACAAACCATGTGGCCCATTAAAGAGGTGAATTTACCTTTTTTATCCTCCTTTTATAAACCTTATTTCCTTCTCTTTTTCTCCTCCTTGGGTCGTGCACAATAACAGGGTTCCTCCTTTTCTTCTTTCAGCTAGGGATTAATCCATATCCTTTTCCTGAACTCTATTCTTTAAGACATTAGTTGTATTTAATCTGTATCAAAAAGGCTCTGCATCATCTTGCTTCCATTTTCCTTTTCCTTCACCTCATAGACAAAAAAATCCATGCGAGTCTATTTCCCCTATTTTCAGGTAATTCATCTAAAATGTTGATTTCTTCCATCGGTTCAAGTTAGAGTCTAATATCAGATGTGTTTATGTCTATAACTATGAGGTAGGTAGTGTATACTTTTATTTTTGATTTTGTGAGTGTTTTGTGGGCATGTGTTTTAGCGTTCCATTTTTTTTGACCAAGCAAGACCCGATAATTTTAATGGTTAATTTTAATTAATTAAATTGAACCTTGTGATATGTCAATGGGCATGCTAGAAAAAGTCTACAAATATTTTAATCCATGTGAGAGGATTTGGACCTTGGGAAGTTATTTTTGGGTGTGTTAGTTTATTTAAATTAAATTATTTTATTTTATTTTAGTTTAATTATATATATGTGAATTTACTATGATGCACTACTGACATCCAAGGAAACATGACAGGCTTGGCTTGAGGATTGAGATAGTGATGAATATCAGTTTTGAGGTGATGTGATCATCAGATTGGTTATGGCCTGTTATATATGTTTTATGTGTGATGTTTATCACCGGTTTGGAAACCTGGTTATTGGTTGTGGTGTAAAGGCCATCTGGTAGCGGGCATAGCCATGGATATTTGGGCTGGTGTGGCCATCAGTTTGATCTAAGTGGTCATGGGTCCATGAGGTGCTAAAATTGGTGTGGATTAGGTTCTATTTGATGATTTTCGCTCACCCATGACAGATAGTACACCATTTAGAGTCTTGTGCACATAGGTTAACCTAGATGATGAGGTGGTGTTAACTACTCATATGGGTAGAGACCCCTGGTATTTGTGGTTTAGAAAAATGGATGGGGGTGTTTCCCATAGAAATCTATGAGGATAGTGAGGATCCATTGGATGATAGTTTTGAGACTATCGATTGGGGGATGTTGCTTGATGTGTTTGAGGTCAGTGGGCCAGGACTCTTTTTTGGAGGATGGGTATCACCATATCTTAGGACATTTTTTATAGATCTAATAATTGTTATTTTTTAAGTACATATATGGTTTTGCCTCTGAACATTGGGATTTGATCTGACTAGTGCTTTAGAGAAGGGATTTGAGGGACCAGATTCTTGTTTTGACATGCCCTTAGGGTGTTGGTTAAATGATGTGGACATGAGTTGTCAGTTACTTGGTTGATGGCACAATGTGTCAGGTGAAATTTTAGTTGAAACCAGAGGGTTCTCCTTGGGATATTTTACATCATGGGATGCCTTGGTCTATGGGTTAAGGATCCACTCATATTTAGATTCCTGGAATTATCCAAATAAGTTGATATCTTCCTACTAGTTGTTGATCACCAAGGAAGTTTGTGTTTATTTAATTTCATGTGATTCCTTTATTTTCATTACACACCTTCTTAATCAAAAATGTTGGGTAGGAACATGTTAGTGGTGGACTACTGAGATTCATTCTCACACCCTACATGGGCCCTTCGGGATGTGTGTATACTTCTTGATTTTTTTTAGGTAAGGGTTCGAGCTCCAGAGCTAGGTTTAGTTGTGTAAGATGGAAGGCTATGGACCTTAAGGATCCTACATCAAATGGAGTTTCCTTTAGTTTTACTTTTTGTATCACCATGCTACTTATGTGTATATATTAATGGTCATCCAAGGGAGAACCTTTTTCTTCTTATTGAACTGTATGACTTGATATGTTCGACCTTTATTGGATGCATGTTCTATTTTAACTAAAAATGGAACATTGACTTGTTCATTTATTATGTGGTTGATGTTTTTTAGTTATTCTTCTGATATTACATGATATTGTTGGAATTGAGTTGGTATTTATTTTCCACTGCCTTATATTTATATATCAGACCACTATTATTACATCACCTGAGGTTATAGTCTCCCCAATATCACTTTTTGACACCCTAGATTCTAGTCGGAAGCCTTTTCTGTATGGGTAGGTTCACCTAAGGCCAGTGGCACTCAACCCAAAAGCACTATTCGGGTTGTTAATCAGGTAGGGGTTCTAAAAATGGTATTCTACTTGTTTATTTTACCTCTTTATTGGTTTTACTATTTGGGTTATGGTAGATTAGAGGTTATGATGTTTTTAGAACTAAGTTTATAGCTCGTGTTTGGGTGCCTCCATACCCATGTATGGAGGATGAACCAAGTTTCCAGGGGTGGGAATATCTATTCTATTATTTCTCATTTGATAATTTATTTGATTTCCACCTTTATAGGTGAACTTGTATGTGGTTTTTACTTGTTTTTATGTGATACCCTTAACCTCGTATGGTAAGGGAAGAGTTATTTGGACCCTTGGCCTAGTATGTCAAGGAGTGTATGGTTTTTATTCTCGCTTATTAATTTTCTACGAATATTAGATTATTATATATGCATGTTACTGGGATATAAATTTCTTTTTTATATGTGATTTATGATACTAGAATATATGTGCTAGGATCTTGTAGTAGAAGGCAGGTACAATGATATGGGGTGATGTTGATCACCATGTTGGTTGATGTGGTCATCAGTTTGAGGTGGCATGGTTTATCAGGACAGGCATGGACCAAGGTATATATGATACATGGATTTATTATTGGTGGGTAAGAAGTCCACAAGGTTGGGATGTATTGATACATGGTTGAGATGGAAAAGGGTAAGGTTTGGGAGGTTGTTCTCCCATTTACTACTTTACCTATCAACGATATATATATATATATATATATATATTATCTGGTATGCCTGACCATGAAGTGATATTCAATAATTTTCCACCTAGATGGATTTATATGGAGCACCAGGTGGGTAATAACATGGTTCCAGATGAGAAGGAATAAGTTGAGACCCCTGAGAGTTAGGTAGATCATGTTTCTTAGCTACAAGATTATGTTTAGGCTCTAGTTAAGGTGGTTCATCCACTATATTTGACCACTTTTGGGCCATGTATTGATGAGAAGATCATAGAAATCTTGGTATGTGTCATCCATGGAGTTGGTAGGGGATCCTAGGGAGAAAATCCTTCAATGGACAACCTAAATGAGGAGTTCTAGTCACAGCCCTTGTCGCTATTTCAGTGTGAGGTCAGACCACAGGCGGTTGAGAACTGGATCGAGTCTATACAGATGATCTTTGAGTAGCTTGATACAGCCCTAGGATATATGGTGAAGCAAGCTATGTACATGCTCATAGGACCGGCTAAGTGCTGGTGGGACATGCAGGTTTATGAAATCAGACACGAGGGACTGGATTGGATGGACTTTATGGCTAGGTTCTTCAATCACTTCTTCCCGAAGATGTTGAGGGTAGAGAGATTTACATATTTATTAATCCAAATTTAGGGATACATATCTTTCGTAGACTATTCAGTTATGTTTACCAAATTCTATCATTTTCACTTGGCATGGTGAGTGATGACACCTCAAGGGTGAGGCATTTCAAGGATGGTTTATGACACACCATTCAGGTGCACATGAACATCTTCAAGTTGGCCTTATTCTTATAGGTGGTGAATCAGGTGATCATAGATGAGGGAAACTTAAAGGATCGGTCATAATTGATCTATGTTATGGTGTTAGGTTATTTCATTTTTGACACATCAGATAGTACGAAGCAAGGCCAAAAGAAGATCTAGCATGACAGTTAGGCCAAGGACTTGAGCATACCACCTCGGAGTGGATCATCGATGGTGTTATTTTATTATGGGAATCTAGTTCATTACTATAATTAGTGAAATCATCCACCAAAAGAGTTATGGAAATGTTTTATGGTTATTAATCTTGAGAGGATCTATAGGAAGCCTCCTCCGAGAACTGGAAGTCAAGGACCAGGGAAGACATATGGTTCTGAGATCAGACTGAAAGCAATACCAGGTGATGGGATCTGAGTATTAGCTACATGTTGAGGTCATGGAAGAGATAGTAGGACCCATAAATGGGGTCCATATCTAGTGGCTAGTTTAGAACTGAAGGGATTCTAGGCTTCAGGTAGTCAAGCTTCAGGCTAGGTGCATGTCATGGAGCTACCAGGGTATAATTTGGATGGTGAACCAAAAACGGTAAGAGGTATGTCATGGTCATAGCCATGTTTTTTGTCATTTTTGGCAAGTCCTATTAGAGGAATGTTATTTTTGAGTGCACAGGGTTCACAGGATGTACTTTTTGAATAACCATATACCGGTTAGCAGACTTGTATCGAATTGAATGTGTTATATATATATGAGGTGCGTGGAACCATGATTTGTATTTGAGAATCGTTGGATGCATGACTTGTGAGGTGTTTGGCATCAGGGTATTGAGGAGACGCGAGTTACTTGAGGTGCATTAGAATCTAGGCATAAGTACGTTGAGGGACTTGTTTGAGGTGTGAGGCACCATGACTTTTGAGCATCGGATGAGATGTGAGACCTCGTAGGTGCCATGTACGACATGGGCATGAGGCGAACATTGATGTGGTGTAGGATTCTAATGGGTGTAGGTGATGGAATAGAAGAACCTGATATGGGGTAGGAGTGATGATGCATCATGGGAGGACTTTGAGTTCAAGGATGGTTGTTCAACCATCAGTTTTCTTTTTGTTTTGGGTTGGGATGTGAACGAGGTCGGTAACTCCTATGGTGGGGAGACCTCCTGAGTCAGTTGACATTTCCCCTTTCTATCGGCATAGTCCAAGTTAATTTTAATAGGATGGGTGTGTTTGGTACCATATCAGTTTTATGTTTTATAGCTCGAGTATAAGATATGTTAAGGTGGTGAGATTGTAACATCCTGTGTTTTTCAAGCAGGGTGAATTCCTCACCCGTTTTGAGTTTTCAGAGTTAGTGGGTATGTAAACTCTTATATCATTGATCAAAACTAAATTCTGAGTTTTCCTTTACCCCAAAATCTTATTTTTAGTAATGTTTTTGGGTTTGAAACTTTTCATGTGTTTTTGGGTGGTTTTGGGGGCATGCCTAAATTCTGAAGGCCATGTTTTGGTTAAGTGTGTGTTGAGGCGCACAGTTGGATTTAACCATGAAACCTCATAATGAAAACCTATCAGCCAATTTTTGTAATGAGAATAGTTTGGGAAACTATGCATTATTTAGATCATGGCAATGCAAGATAGCTACAGTTTTTAGCAGATGGAATTCTCATGGTTTTCACACAATTAGGGAAAACCGTGTGCAATCCATATGCTTAGTCCCAATTTGGTAGTACCTATGCATTGTATCATACACAGTTAGCCCATGTTTAGGCCTAACCGTGTGGGTTGAATGTGTAGGGATTGGATCCTAAGAAGCATAAGTTTCACGGTTTCCACACAGTTTCAAAAACTATGCAAGCTAACCATGAATCCCATTAAAGAGGTGTATTTACCTTTTCCCCCTCCTATAAACTTTATTTCCTTCTCTTTTTCTCCTCATTGGTTCACGCATAGTAAGAGGGTTTCTCATTTTCTTCTTCTAGATAAGGATTGGTCCCTCCCCTTAATTTGATTATGGGTATCATTATACCTCGGGATGTCAGTAATAGAGCTAATGGCGGTTATTGTTTGAGGACATATATTATTGTGCCTCTTGAAATCATGCTTTGAGCCAATGGGTGCTTTCAAGAAGGTTTCCAAGGGACCATATTCTTATTTTGGTGTGCCTTCCAGACATTGGTTACATGATGTGGACACGAGGTGTCAGTTACATGGGAGATGGAATGAGGTGTCAAGTCACATTGGTGGTGGAAAATAAGGCTTCACCTAGGGAAATTTGACATCTAGAGATGCCTTGGGTCATGAAATAAAGATTATCACATCTTCATATTTCTAGTGTTGTTTGAAGAATGTGATAGATTCATGTAGGATGTTGAGTACCAGGGAAGCTTGTGTTTATTTAATTTCATGTGCTTCCTTTATTTATTTTCATTACACACATACTTAATCAAAAATGTTGGGTAGGAACACGTTGGGTTTTTCCTATTGAGATTTGTACTTACACCTTACATGGGCCCTTTAAGATGCATGTAGACTTTATGCTTTTTTTATTACGTAAGGTTTTAATATCTGAAGTTGGATCCTGGTAGTTTAATTGTGTGATATAGAAGGCTAGGGACCTTGTGGTTCCTTCCTCATCTGGAGTTTCGTTTTTTTTCTATTTTGTATCACCATGATACTTATATGTATACATTGATGATTGTCCATGGGAGACCTTTTTCAACCTATTGTACTGTATGAATTGATATATATGATATGTATTGGATGTATCTTCTATTATATCTAAAAATAGTATGTTGAATTGTTTATTTATTCTACTATTGTTGTTTAGTTATGCTTCTTCTATTGCATGATATTGTTGGACTTGATTTGGTCTTTATTTTCCACTTCCTTATATTTATATATCAAAACACTATTATATCATCACCAGAGGTTATAGTCTCTCCACTATCACTCCTTGACACCCTTGTTGGTAGTATGAAGCCTTTGGCAAATGGGGAGGTTCTCTTAAGGCCAGAGAACTCATCCTAAAAGAACTTTTTAGGTGGCTAATCGAGTCTAGTTGATTCATATTGCATCACTTGACTCACATGAAAACTTTGATTTACCCTTACATGAGTTTACCCATCTTATAATTACTCTTATTTGATCATATCCTTCCATAAGATCTGCTGTATGATCTCAATTAGAATAGAATGCTAGTTTCTAATGGTAAATTTGTTGAAAATTATGGGTGAATTCATCTCCAAAACTCAAAACACAACATTAGAGAACTATAGTATCCTATTATCTTAAATCAAATAAAAAACTACATAAAATATTAACTAGTGAACATGAATCCCTCTCTAATTTCTTCTAATCATTACACTAGATAACATCGCCCATGGAACCATATTCAATTGGTATGTCTTTAATGATCTTGATGGAAACATACCACTTAGACCTTGTTTGATCTTGTGAATATTTGGAAAAGTTTGAGAGGAGTTTCATGGACCTTCCATAAGTTATATAAATATTATTAACATAGAATTCATACAAAAACTACACAAGTCAAATGAAACATAAATGAATTCATATGAAAATAAATTATAAATTCAAAAAAAATTAAAAGGGATTAAAAACTGACAGATCCTTACAATAATATCGAAGTCATATGAAAATGGTATTTATCTATTTTTTTAAGAAATTTCCAAACTTTATAGAATATTTTTTTCAAAAAAATATATTTAATATAAAACCATGGAACTTTGAATATTCAAACTCCAAAATCCAAATTCCTAATAAGTTCTTGAAAATTATATTTCAATTCCAACAAAAACAATAAAAATATGTATGATCCTAATATGTGAGACATTTTTCTAAGAATCATTTAATCAGTTTCACATGAAAAATTCACAATTTCATCAAGATAATCAAAGAATAAATATTTCACCATAGATTAACCAATATTCAAAATATATCTTTTAAATCACAATTTTACTTTAAAAACTCAATTATTTCTCAAAAGATATATGGAAACATTTATCAAAATTGAGTCACATCACATTTGAAATGTATTTTTCATTGATATCATAATGCCTTTGTCGTAGTGTTTGTGGGTAAAATCTTCATTTACTTAGAGATAAATAAGGACCATGAGAATCATTTGGATATTTTTTAAGTACAATGTTGAAGAATTATAATGAATCTAACCATGTTTATTTTGTTTTTTGGTTAATATTAGTTATGAAATGTTGTGGGAATCTAAATTTTTTGTTTTGGTTGAAGGACCATTTCTCTCTTTGTTGTTTCCTCATCAAAACTAAACTGTTATGATAAAATTATGGGTCTTTGTGATCTAGTTAAAGGTTTTGGAGTAGGGTAGTAGGGTTTGGGAAGGTTATGGGAGGAGGAACCTACATTCTTAAGACTGCACATGAAACTAGGTACATGGTTTTATGGGATAGGCCCAAGGAACCCGAGGGTTCAACTATGAATCTGGTAGACCACTTGGGTATCTTTTTATTTAAAAATTTTAAATTTTCCTCCTAACTCATTAAACTTTTGAACACCTTTCTTATTTCCTCATTTCCTCATTTCCCATGGCTGAATTCCCCTCCATGGTCTCACCTTATTTTATCTTTAAACATCCCACATTCCCTCCAAGAATGTCCTTGGTTTTTTAGGGTTTTCTTTAATTCTAAGGATTGTTATGTTTTTTATAACCTTTATTTCTCTTCCTCCCATATTTTATTTTATTTACCTATATTCATGGGATTATTTAAATAGTTATTTCACCAAATTCAAGGAGAAATACTCTTCAATACCCATACTTCTTATTTTAGGAGTTAGGTGTGACTTAAGAGGGGGTTTTAAAAATATTTGTTAACTATTTTAATATTGTTTCAATATGAAATAAATTTTTTAGGGTTTTATTGAATTTTGGATTCAATTTATATGTTATTATTTATATCTAATTTGGTTATTTTTTAGATTAATGGTTATCCTAATTAATATGGTCTTCTATATTGGATTTGGATTTCTTTTATTTGAGTTTTTATATTGTGATTTTGGTTACATAGGTAGATGTTTATAAATTTTCATATATTGTGATTTAATTAATATTATGAGATTATTTGGTGTCATTAAAGTATGCATGAGAGAGATTTAAGTACATTTTAATTTTAGGTTGTTCAGACCTCAATGAAATTCCTTAAAACCTGCTTTGGATTTTTCTATCACTATTTTATTAAACTAATAAATCAAAATATGCTTCTTTTTTAAAGAAATAAATCAATAATATTCAATTAATACCTTGTTTTTTAATTTAAATTATTTTTTTCTTTGGAAAACCTCTTCACTAAATAGAATAAAATTTTAAAAAAACTTTTTCTAGTTACGAATTCTAGATTTAAATTCTTTTTGATGAATTGATAATTTCTAATATGTGATTTGAGTAATGTTTTGGACTTGTTGATGTTACATTTTTTCAATATATTTTACTTATACCCATTCATGGTGTCTATAATTAATTACATCTACTTAATTTTGTTTTTAATAATAATATATAAATTAAGGAATATTTTTTATAATACAATTAATTACTTAGAAATGAATAATCTGGGCTAGATTTGATCTTAAATAGAACTATTAATGTGTTTGTGTAATATTTTGACTGGGAATGTTTTTAGGATGTTGTAACTCGTATAAACCTCCAATTGAGTTTATGAAAAACTATTTATTATTTTTAAATTTTGAATAATTTTCCTACCCATATTTTTTGAAAAAAATGAAAGGAAATGAGATATTCTTACATAACTTAAAATTTTTCATCCATATGACCTTGTAGACCCATAATGATTATGGGAACAACCTATTTAGTGAAATAAGTTTCAAACATGTTTTTTGGGACTAAACTTAAATATAATTATCCCATCCTATGAATTTAACATTTATTATTCATGAAATAATTGTGTTCCACTTAACCTACATGAGTTATAATGATTCCAACTAAACTTTGGATAAGAGTTGCATTGGTGGTGAGGTGATGCATGGGATGGTTTGAATTGGAAATATATGATGTGATACATAAAATTAATTGGTTTTATTAATTGAATTTCAACCAGAATGGTATTCCTTATTTTTAAAACATTCACATATCTTTTTTCATAAATCCCTAAAAAAAATTCATTTTATACAAAACCATTTTATTATAGATTATTTTATTAAAAATAAATCATTTATATTATATTTTTTTGAACTATATTTCTACAAGAATATGGTTTAAAATAAATATTTTATAATATTTAAACTAAAATATATATTTTCTTTAAATTTGATTCTGGGTATAAAAACCTACCTTGAATTAAATTTTAATCTTAAATGGGTATCATTAATTTAGTACTTACACCACTTTTAACTCATTATCTTGGATTCATTGGGTATGTACTAGTTACAACCAATTCTATACTTGGAATGTCAATTATTATGTTTTTCATTCACCATAGATTGTACTCATTTTAGAGTTAGTTCATTTCATGGATTAGTTTTAATGAATGATAACTCACCCCTCATATGAATATTTGACTTTGTATAGCCCAATATTTAAGTATCTTAGAGAAAAAGATTTTTTATTTTATCTAGGTATATATCTCTTTAAGTTTTAATTGAAACTTATATTTTTCTATGGATGATATGTGTTCCTAGTAAAAAATGTTGTCTTAGAGGTGATTTTGGGATTGTAAGAGCAAGATTCTAAAAGATAATGGTGTAATTCAATGATGGAGGTGTTTTGGTAGTAGAAACAAGTCGGTTAGGTCCATTGGTAGGCCAGTGGGTTGGAAAATATCCTAGTAAGGTTATAGGAGTCCCACTAGCCATCCAGTGAGACCCATTGTCTAGCCAGTGGAATCCTTTCATGATATGTTTCCTATAATAAACCCATTGGCCATCTAGTAGGGTTCCTAGCAGTGCAGGCTCACTATTGGGAACCATCGGGTCTTTGGTGGTTATAAGGTGGTACACAATAATTAATAGAAAAATGATATTTCTTTACCCGAAACCCCCAGTTTAATTTCTAATTAACTCCCCATCAACCTTAATTATTTTTTTTATGATTATGAAGGGTTATCCAAGCCTTCTTTGGCTTCCCCAACATCATTCCTTGGTTCTTTGATTTGAAATTTGATCCAAATAACTTTAATCAATAATTATTTCTTTGTTTTTGTAAAACCCTCTTACTTCCTCCTTTAATATTCTTCATCTATCACTAATGTGGTGGATCTATGATTTTCCATAGTGAATCATGGTGTTTCACGTTGATCCATACACTTGATATTACAGTTTCTTCTTCCTTTCTTAAGGTAGGTTGTCTAAAAGAACTCTCTATGGTCCTTATTATTCTCTAGCATATGAAATATTAAAGACCTAACCACAATCTCATGTGTGTGACCTATCTTAATTTTAATTCACTTTCTTAGCTTGAACCCTCATTCATAGAACTCCCATGAATTCCATCTATTTTTTTGGTTATTGATACTTTGAATATTTAACACTTGAGAGGTGTGCCTAACTTGGACCATGTGTTGGAGCATAGGATTTAAGGATTTGAGAACCTTATAATTGGTTTTGGAAATTCCTTAATGGAATTGTTTTAACCTATGAATTAGAATAATGATATGTTTTCAAAAAATTGTGATTGGATTGCATGGTATAATAGGTATGTGAAACCAAATTTTTCATGTTTTTTTGTGATTTGGTAACTTGGTGTGAACTTAGTAATTATCTTAAAGTAATGATGGCATGCAATTGCAATTTATTGGATAATTATCTAATTGGAATTAAAAAACTAACATATCATATGTTTACATGTTTGGAAAGTTTTTGTGTTCTTTTAAGCTTTGGATACTGTTGTTACTTGGTGCCTAACAGTGATATGCATGGTTATTCAGGTTTTTGTAGGAAGATAGTGGGTGTAAGACATGGAATTCCTTCCTAGTTATTTACACTATGTTCAAAAGATAGAGTCATTTGGTAATGGGTCAAATGAAGTATGGATGATCCTGAGTGTGATATGGAACTTGAGGGTTATCAAGTTTTATTTGAGTTTTTTGGTATTTGACATATTCTAAATTCCATGTTCACTATATTATTCCATGCATAGTCACTCAGACTACATTTACACACTTTTAGTGGTGGCATACTGAGTCTTACTCACACTCTATTAGGGCATCCTTTTGGTGCCTGGACAGACTTCATGAATGTATATGGATAAGGTAAAGGGGACATATACCTATTTTTTCTTTTTTTTATGGGACTAGAGATTGAAGGTGAAACCAAGAAAGGGGTTTGGTATCAGGTGTTGGGAGTATTTATATTAGATTTGGTCCTTTGGTATTTTTTTTGTATAAATTTCATCCCGAAGTATGGTATGACATATGGTATTTAATGACATGGTTTTTATATTTGGAACTTTCCTATTTCTCTACTCGGTTGATTTTATTTCCTTATTTATCTTATTTTTTTGTGATGTTTTTCAATATGTACAAAAGGTTATAGTCTCCCCACTATATCCATTAGACCCTAACTATTAGTAACCAACCTCTAGAATATGGGGAGTCACATCTAAGGTCTTGTAACGACCCTCATGTTCATGTGGGAGAGAAATTGGTTGGGGATGTTACAAAGTGGCATCAGGTATTGTCTTTAATGTTGCTTAACTATTTGGTGAAGGCAGAAAGGAAAATATGATGTTTCAAGGTTGGGTAATGAGCTCATACATAGAAGTATCTAACCCATGTGTGGCATAAAACCCATACTCCTAGGGATATTATTTTTGTTCTCAAGGTTTGTTTTTTATAGTTGTGATATTGTTTTACCATGGATGATCCAATTATGGTGTGATGTTGCTATTTTATGATATTTTACTCATTTTCTAGTATGGAACGAGGTGTGTATGCATTAATCATGATAGGAATTAAAGTTATTAATTTATTAATAACTTTTTATGTACTACATTTACATATTTTTAAGTAAAAGTGTATAAATGGTGTGAAATAACCATTTTTTAATATTAAATATAATTTGTGAGAATTATTTTAATTAATCCATAATTGAGTTTATTTAAAATTTTAATAATAACTCTCACCCTACTTATCCAAATTGTTTGATTCTTATTTTTTATAATTCTTTATTAAAACTAATAAAAATAACACAACTATAGAATATGAACATTTTTCTATTTTAAGGGTCTAAGGGTCCACATAATAAGACTCGTTGAATCTATGATGAAAACTAGACTAGCCAAGATGATTGAATTTAAGGTCTCAATAAAGAATTCAAAATTTTATTAAAATCCATAATATGTTCTAGGATATCCAAATACATCATGGGTAAAAAACATTAAGTCCCAAATCAAACAATAATAATCCCAATTGATGCATGAAATTCCAACATACAATTTTTTCCAGGATATGAAAACATCCCAATATTTTTGACTTTTCTCGCAATCTATAAGTCCAATTGAGATTTAATTTTGTGAAAATAAATTCAATATATAGGATTAAAACTTTTTATAATAAATGGTTATTATTTGAGGGCATCTTCCTAGTCTAAAACCCATTCACATTTAGGCCATGGAAAAATTCTAAATATTTATGGACAACAACACATGGTGTGGAAAAACATACATAAAATTGGATCCAAAAGTCCACTGAACACTAAATTTTAAGGGTGAACTATATTTGTCCATATATAAAAATTTTAAGAATAAATATTGAGATTCAGTAGTCTATATGGTCAAATTGGTGAGCTAACTTGAAGGTATGTTTTTTAAGGTAAACAATCCACCACCATTTACTATAAATTCATCCCCCTCTTTTTCTTACAAAAGGTTGAAACTTTAGAACCTAATAGGATATATTTTCATGACCATATCATTTTCAAAGGACATGTACAACCTTCCAAACTCAGGTTTATACTTCATATATCATTCCTCATTATTTTCTTTTCATGTACTTAAAGTGTTTTGAATTGTAATTATGTAAGCGTGATAGAAATTTCATTTAAATTTTAATTAATGTTTCATCATCATCATATCTTATCCTCTTCCACCCTTAGTTAAGTAACATTAATTTTCTAGAAAAATTAAATCAATTTGAAATTTTTTCATTTCTTTCTCTTTCTTATTCTATCAAAATCATGTTTTTACCTCCCTTCATTTATGCGTGTTAGGTGCACAATTATTTATCTCTTCACATTATTTTTTTCCTTTACAAAATCATCATAATAATTCAAGCTATATCCATAAACATTTCAAAGTCTAATTAAATCATCCTTTTGTATGATTCATAATTTTGGGATGTTATGTTATTGAGATATTTCTCTCAATTGATGTTCTTTAAATTAACATTGTCTACGTGAAACTAGATATGTCATAGATAATAGACACATATTTTTTAACATATAAATTCCATGGATTATTGGAACCACAAGTACACATGGGTTCCAGAAATATTAAACCTTTCATAAATTATAAATGATAAATATTTAAATCATCATTGAGGCTTGGATCAAATACAAAACTATGAATTCTGATCAAAATCATCGTGTGAAGTTGATGTTACCTTAATGAAATTTTTTGAAAATATCAAGGATGTCATAAACTTATATCCCCAATAATGAACTCACACCAACATTTATAAAAATTTTAACCCTAAATTTATCAATCAATCAATTTAATTATGCTTGTAAAACACCCCCCCCCCCTAAAAGAGAAAAAACAATTGACTAAAAAATATAGTACCATCATCAATTTTTCAACCTAGGTGCTGATATACACATTATATCAGAGCACTGTACCATTGGATGGTTGATGAGAGATAATCATATACACTTGAAATGGAGTTGTTTCTGAGGATGGTGTGATACGTAGTAGTACATTTTTTATTTTTTATAAAATCAAAAAAAACAAATATGATAAAAAACAAAAAAAAAAAAAATCTGAAAAAAAAAGAAAAACCCACCCCTTCATACTTTAAAAAAATATAAATGTTTTATAGCCTCCTAAACAATCCATTGGATTTTTTTGACCTTAAAATTGATTGAATTATTTTCAAAATTAAGAGGAAAATTAAGGATAATAAAATCAATCAAGACCCACTCATTTCAAATTCAATAATTCTAGACATGTACAATCCTAGGGAAAAAACCATTAAATAACTCACTACCCCTGATATGAACTACCACCCACTTAGTATTAAATATCCAAAGATAGAGGATGATTTCAAAATAAAATCAGTTTTGATTCATATTTTTCCTCATTTACATGAGATAGCTGATGAGTACCCTCATATTCACCACAAATAGTTCCAAGTAGTGTGATTTTCCATGAAACTCAAAGGTTTTTCTGGAGAAAAAATCAAAATTTCATCATTCCATTTCGCCCTAGTTGAATCCTCTAAGTCACAGCTCTATTACCTCCCTCCTGGTTTTATAAACCCATAGAATTACATGAAATGGATCTTATTAGAAAAAATATTCCATTCTTCTCAATCTAATTATATATTATAATAAATAATTGGTATATGTCAATTCCCCCAATGAATCGCTCCATGATTACTGGGAGAGGTTCAAAAAGGCCTGTATAATCTTTCCTACACCATCAAATATCTAACCAACTCTTGATCCAATACTTCTATGAGGGTTTATTATCTATGGAGAAAACTCTCATTTATGATTCAGGTGTTGGTTATCTTATTGAAAAACACCTATAGTTACATGAGATCTCATGAGAAACATGGCTGCAAACATGTAGCAATTCCATACTTGAGCACATGCTCAAGTGAAACAAGTCCAATAGAATCAATCCATAGATCCCAACAACATGAATGAGTGGATGAGTGAAGGTATATGTATTTTGAAAATACATACCATGGTATCCAAACCTCCAACCTCTTCTTCCCCACAATCTTAGTTCCCTATACCTATCAAAAATTATGAAATTTATAGCTCACTACCTCAACCAACTAACACATGTCCACAGTTAAAAAATGATCCATCAGATTCTTCTGGTTCAATGGATCTCAATGTAGCATATTCTCATCAAAACACCAAACCTCAACAATCAGGTCATTTTATTAGAAACTCTAACCAACCTTTCTTGCGTCCCTTATCTCTTAACTATAACCTAGGATTGATTTATGGTAATCATGTCTCTCATCCCCCTCAATCCCCTCCTCAAAATCCAAACCAATTCCAATATAGACAAGGTGGTGGTAATTTCTAATAACCTTATCATTTTTCTTACCAACCTCAATATATAAATCCTCCTCCTTCTCCCCCTGGATTCCACTATCCTATTAATCCTTTCCAATTTACATCCCAATCTGATCAATTTCTAGAAAACGCAAATCAAGGAAATCCCAATACTGGACATGCCACTTCTTCTAAGTAGCCATATGAAAACATTATGGAATATCCTTCTTCCTAAACCCATTATTTCCTTAAAAATATTTAAAACCAAATTAGTCAAATTTCATCCCACCTAAGTTACCAATAATAATCCAATTCTTCCCAACTTCCTACTCAACCATTTCCCAACCCCAAGGGTAATGTAAGTTAAATTTCACTTCAATATGGAAATGAAATTACTATGAATCATAGTTAATCATATAAATCCCATTTAAATGTTGATATGTAAAATAGTAAAGAATATAAATCTAGAAAATTAACTTGAATCCACACTCTTACCTCTTTCTATTCTTATATGGAACACAATTCATTTTCCTTAATCCATCTCTAAGCCTTAGAATCCCCCTAAGCCTAATTCTGAAATTATTGAAATTTTTGGATGTGTTAAAATAAACATTACTCTATTATATGTCATCAAGAAAATCCCTAATTATGAAAAAAAATTGGAATTGTGTACCCATAAGATAATACTAAGGACAATTCAAAAATATTCCAACCTAATAGTCCATTCCCAAGAAGTGAAAAGATCTAGGGGCCTTTATGGTTGAATGCCAAATAGAAACTTCCAAATTTGATGATTCACTCATAGAAATAGGATCCTTAATAAATTTCATTCCCAAATCCATCTTTCCCTACCTTGGTCTAAGTATCTTTCACCCAATGAGTGTTTTCATCCAGTTGTCCAATCGATGAACTTTCAATCTTGAGGGAATAATCGATGATGTCCTTGTCAGAGTCAATGATCTTATCTTCCCAACTAATTTATATATACTTGGAATATAATTTGAGACATATTATTCTCAATCTCAGCTAGTTCTTGGAAGACCATTCCTTGTGACAGCTAGAAATAAATTCTTGTTTGAGTGGGAATATTATTTATAGAATTTGGTGACCAATTAGTCAAGTTCAATATTTTTCAAGCCATGTGAACCCCATTAGAGGATGACTATACATTATCAATCCATTATTATGAGGAACATTTTGAGAGTGTATTGAATATCATTCCATCATGGTCTTCCAGGTCTGATTATATTGGAGTTTTTGAAATTTTCACCACGATTAACCAAGTCATAAATGGAGAATTTGATGTGGAAGTGTTGTTTATAAACTCCATAAATCAAAAGGATCTTGAAAACTTTTTGAAATCCCATATCACCTATAATATATATTTTTCCACCTTACATAGTAATAATTAAAATGAATCAAAAAAAATTGTAATCCATTCCTCTATTTCTAATTTTTTTAGTCTTGTAAATGATGGATAAAACTAATCAAAATACCCTTCATGTACACAAGAAGTATACATTACTTTTCTATGATCACTCTTATATTAACATTTTCTCTACTACCCATACAAAAAATGAGGATTCCAAACTTTTTTGGGTGTTAGAGGGAAAAAATTCCATAGGTTATACCCTATATGACATACCAAGAATCAACCCTTCCCTTTGGGTACATCATAACCATCTAGAAAAATCAATTAAACTAATCATACAACCTTAAATAAGATTAAATATACCCATACTTGAGGTGTTTAGGGAAGAGATCACCATGTTTATTCAAGATCATATTATATACCCAATTTTTGATAGTGAATTGGTTTTTTCAATTCAAGTGGTTCCTAAGAAGGCTGGGATAACTGTTGTCACAAATGAACATGGATAGGTGGTCACAACTCAAGTAAAGAAAAAATAGATTATGTGCATCGATTATTGGAAATTGAATTATGAACCATGAAAATATCACTACCCTATTCCTTTTCATGATCAAATTATAGAAATATTGACCCTAAATTCGCATTATTTATTTCTTTATGGATACACTAGTTACTTACAAACTCCCAATCACACCTTGAGACCAAGAAAATACTGCATTAACTTTCCCCTTTGGAACATACACATATAGGGGAATGACTTTTTTAATTTTCAATGTACCTACAACATTATAGAGGAGTATGATGAGTATATTATAAGAATTCATTGATAATTTCATAGAGGTCTTCATGGATGACTTTGCAATTTATGGTGATTAATTTGAATCCTTATTTAATTCAATCTCTTTGGTCTTATAAAAGTGTGTCAAAATGTAACCTTGTGTTGAATTTTAAGAAATTTAACTTCATGGTTACCAATTGGATTTTTCTAGGGAACATAATTTCATAATAGGCTATTCAAGATAATCCTTCCAAAATTGAGGTAATTCAATCACTTTTTAAATCTGCATTAGTTCGACACATCTAAACAGTCCTTGTTCATGTCAGTTTCTATTAGAGATTCACCTATAACTTCTTTAAGATTTCCCTCCCACTCACTCAGATGCTCTAAAATGAGGTTACAACCCATTTAGATTATGCTTTCAAGATATCCTTCATCGAACTCAAATATATTTTTACAAATTTTATAATAATACAATCCTTGAATTGGTCTTTACCCTTCAAATTGAAGTGTGATTCTTCTAATAGGTCCATTGGGTCCATACTTGGTCAGAAAAGAGAAAACAAATCCTCATTTCATCTATTATGCCCCAAAAATAAATGATGAAACTCAATCTCACTACACTGACATTGAAAAGGAACTTTTAGCTATGGTTTTTTCCTTAGATGAATTCTAACCCTATCTCTTAGGTTCCAAAATCATCATCTTTATAGACCATTCATATTTAGAGTTCTTACTCAAGAAAAGTGATTCCAAACTGAGGCAATTAAGATGGATTCTAATGCTCTAGGAGTTTGACCATGTGATTAATGATAATGTAAGAAAATAAAATACTATGGCTGATCACCTAGGTATAATTTATAATTATTCTCATTCTGAATTCATTGATCCTGAATTTCCCAATGAACACCTTTATTCTCTCACTCTATAATATGGTATGTACCAATTATAAATTACATGGTGGATGGTGTTTTCCATGAAATTTATTCAAAATAGAAAAAATTGAATTTGAAAAGTGAATCAAAATACTATTTTTGGGAAGATAATAAACATTACAAAATTGTGCTCATATAGTGATTCAGAGAATTTTTTATAAAGATAAATATTCCTCCATACTATAATTCTAGATTCAATTCAATGTGGTGTCCACTTTAAACCATAAAAGACCTCCTGAATGGTCCTAGACTCTAGATTCTTCTCGAATTCACTCTTTATGGAATCATAATATTTTTATAAATCATGTCATATTTTCTAAAAATTTGGCCCAATTTCTAAAGGAAATAAAATTCCCCAAAATACCTTAATCTTTTGTGAGATTTTATTGTTTAGGAATCTATTTCATGGGACTATTTCCCCATTACAATGGATTCTACTACATTATTCTTGTGATTAACTATATTTCTAGGTGGGTAAAGTTCAAACCCACTAGGATGGATGATGAACATATATGTTAGTGAGTTCCTTAAAACCAATATTTTCTATTGATTTGGAACTCCACGTGCCTTGTTAAGTGACATAGGAACCGATTTCTACAATCAAACCATAGAATATATTTTGAAAAACAATGGGGTTGTACATAAAAAATAAATTTTATATCACCCACACAAAATGTCATGGTTGACCTTTCTAACATAGAAGTGAAAAGAGTTCTTGAGATACTTCTTAGGCCCACAAGAAAAGACTGGCCTAAAATACTTAGTGAAGCACTTTAGGCTTATCTAACTACCGATAAAACACCCATTAGTATATTTCCATTTAGGAAATTTTATATTAAATATTGTCATTTACCATTTCAACCCAACATAATTCATTTTGGGCTGTGAAAACTTGTAATATTGATTGTGAAAAATCTGGTGAAGAGATATTGTTACAGTTGAATGAACTAAAGGAGATTCAACTTGATTCTTACGATAATTCCAATCTCTATAATGAAATGGATAAGGAACTCTAGGAAAAAAAATAACATATGAAAGGTATTTCATGAATGTGAAAAGGTAATGCTCTTAACTTTTGATTTTATCTCTACCTAGTTAATCTTAATTCTTATTAGGAAGGTCCATTTATTGTTACCAACGTTTACCCATTTGGTGTACTGCATGTCCAAGAACCCTCTTCCAAGATGAAATTCGTGGTTAATGAAAATTTTTTTATACATCACCATGAGAGTACACACACCCCAGGAATGACATAGACTTCCACCGACCCATAACTAGATAGAGAAGAAGACCCACTGAATCCAAACCATGGGTCACCTCTTTCTCTTTAATTCCCTTTATTGAAGTGTGGTCAATTTTCACCTATCAACCATTCAATGTTCTAGTGATCTACTATAATGTGCATAGTGTAACCCATGTTATTCTTCAAATGGATTTATTTTTGGGGATGGTGTGTTAGGTAGTTAATCATTTTTTATTTTATTTTTTAAAATAACAAAAAAAATCGAAAAAAATCCAACAATGAAAAAAAAATATTGAAAAAAAAAACACAAATAAAAACCCACCTTCCTCGTCCTTTAAAAATTTATCTCAACACCCCATAGCCACACAAAAATTATATTAGATTTCTCTAGCATGAAAATTTAGTGAGCTCTTCTCTAAATTAGGAGGAACATTATTGATAATCAAATCATTGAATACCCACTCATTTCCTATATAATCATTCTAGACAAGGCTAATCCTAGAGAACAAACCCGTAAAGAAATTATTTCCCCAAATATGTATTATCGACCACTTAGTATTAAATATCCAAAAATCGAGGATAATTTTAAAATAAAATCGGGTTTGATTCATATTTTACCTCATTTAAAAGGGATAACTAGTGAGGAACCTCAATTTTACATCAGAGAGTTCCAAGTCGTGTGCTCTACCAAAAATACATAGGTGGTTTTTGAAGAAAAAATTAAACTTAGAGCATTCCCTATCTACCAAGATGACTTTTCCTGGTAATGTCTCTATTACCTCCCTCCTAGTTCTATTAACACATGGAATGACATTAAGTGTCTCTTCTTAGAAAAATTCTTCCCTAATTCTTAAACATATTTTATACAAATGAAAATAATTTATATCCATAAATTCCCCAATGAATCCCTCCATGAGTAATGGAAGAGGTTTAAAAATATTTTGGAAACTTTCCCACACTACCAAATACCTGACTATCTATTTATCCAATAATTATATGAGGTTTTATTAGTTATAGAGAAAACATTCATTGATTCCATAAATGGTAGTTCTCTTGTTGACAAAACACCTGTAGAAACATGAGATCTCATAAGAAACATGGCTATAAATACATAGAAATTCCATAATTGAGCAAATGCTCAATTCAAACAAGTCCAAGAGAATAAATCCATAGATCCTGATAAGATTAATGAGTGGATGAGTGAACTTAAAGGACTTTTTTAATACTATTCATGGATACCAAAACCCCATCCTCTTCTTCTTTATAATCTTAGTTCCCTATACCTATAAAAATTTGTGGAATTTTTTTCTCATCATCTCACCCAACTGACACATTTATACAACTAAAAGATGATCCGTCATAAGATTCTCATCCAATGGATCTCAATGTATCATATTATCAGTGGAAAACCATCCCTCAACAATCAATTCTGTTCATTAGAAACTCTAACAAACCATACTTTTATCCCCTCTTTTTTACCTATAACCATGGCTTGAGGTATGGTGATCATGTCTCTCATCCATCTCAGTTTCGTCCTCAAATTCCAAACGAATTACAATAAGGCCTAGGTTGTGGTAACTTCCAACAACCATAAAAAAATTCCTCAAACTCAATATATTAATCATCCGCTTACTCCTTAGATTCCACTAACATATTGATCCTTCCCAATTCCCAACCCAGTCCAATCAATTTCCCAAGAACTCTAATCAAGGAAATCCTAGTACGAGAAATTGTTTTTCTTCTAAGTATCCATGGGAAAATATTATGGAATATCATTCCTCCTTAACCAATTCTAGCCTTAAAAACATTTAAAACCAAATTGGTTAACCTTCTTCCCACCTATGTTATCAAAAATAGTCTAATTATTCCCAACTCCTTGCTCAACCATTCCCCAATGCCAAGGGTAATGTAAGTGAAATTTTACTTATATATGGAAAGAAAATTATTATTCATAATGATGAATCCTCTATGCAATATTTAAATGTTTATCTAGAAAAAAAAAAGAACAAAAGATTCATAAAAAACCTAAATGCACTCCCACACCTATTTCCCTTTAACTCGCTCTCCCTCTCTTTCTCCTCCTCCTTATATTTCATTTTTTTACCACTTTATTTATCACCCTTTTTCCTCTATCTATTTTGTGTGGTTATGTATTTAAAATAAACTAAAAAAAAAGAAGAATAAAGGGGTTAAATGAAACAAAATGAGTCAAAATTATACACCATTAAATTTTTAAATTTTGTACAACCATTATGAAGATTCCAAAGATGTATTTTTTTCTCAAACATCTTATAGTTTCATCATAAACTTAGATAAAATAAATTCATGACTAATAAGTTATGAATTCCCAATTTTTTATTTGAAAATAATTTTTCTCTTACTATGAGGAATAAATTTAGCTTTCATGACAAGTTCACTTATGGCCATATTTTCATATTGTGTGTTTTTCACCCTCATTTTGTGAGTCTTGAGTTTGTGGAATTTTTATCAGAATATTCTACTTCGTTGTGCATTAATATGATAGAATAATTTCATAAACCACATGAGAATCACAATATCCAAATACCCTCCCATTACCCTTACATTGATCCTTCTTTTGAAAGCCCCTTCAATCCTATAAAAACATTTTTTATAGCCACATTAAAATCCAATAACCTTGTCCCACCCAACATCTATATGGATTTTCATTTCATGATTTATTGAAATTTATGTGTGGGGTAATAGATCTCATTTTGATCATAATTTAATTATTTTTTAATGTTTCAACATATACTTTATGGAAATAACCCATTTAAGTGTGCGGGAGAGGTTTTCATTCAATGAGGTTTTAAAATGCATATATCTTTTTTCATTTTGTATAAAAGTTATTGAAAAGTGTTCAAAAAATGAAAAAAGTGAAAAAACAACAGAAAATAAAAACAATTATTGGTTTGTCTGTTGATTAGGTAAAAATTAACTCTTCCTAAACCTCTAAATTTTTATAACTATTAAAATTAGTGTAATGAGAACATAAAACAAGTATTGGGATGTGGGAATGATATTTCTTCCAAGTTCAACTTCTAAAAAAACACTTGCATTATCTTTTCTTGTGTCATTGGGAGAAGTTGTTTGTTTTGTATATATTTCATCTTTTCATTCTCTTCTAATTTTTTTATCTCTTTTGTTTCTTCCTTCACAAAATCATTCCCTTGTAAATATTTTTTCCCTAAACTTCCATTTACTATTTCAAAAATTGTGTATTGTTTTTTCCATGTTCATGTTTCCCCCTCTTTTCCCCTATTTTTTACATTATATTCCTAACATCCCATAACCACTAAAAACCCCTAAAAATACTAATTTATTCTTGTGAACATTATAATGGGTAATGTAATATGAGATATCCTACAAACACTATGATTTTTACTTTTGTTTGGTGAATGAGTGAACTTTATTGAATAAATTTATATCATCCTGAGAGGAGAAAGTTTTGAGTGCCCACATTTTTCAATTCAAATTTTGAACATGAAATTTTAATTTTATTAACACGTGATTTCATCAAAAAAATGGTGAAATTATTTTTGATTGAGTGAACTAGTCTTGTCCTCCTCTGATTGTTGAAAAAAAATTGTAAACAAAATTGAGTGAAAATTATTTTGTTATTTTTTTTATTTGTTGTAAAAGAGGAAATGAAAAAGGATAAGTGTGGGGGAGTTTATGTTATTAATTTATTAATAAAATTACATCTAGTCCCTTCACTTATTTTCAATTAAAAGTTCATAATTGGTGTGAAATACACATTTTTGGATATTAAATATAATTTGTGAGCATGATTTGAATTAATCCATATTCGATTTTATTTACTATTTTAATCACAAATATTACAATAATTATAAAAATTGTGTGATTATTATTTTTTATCATACCTTATTAAAATTAATACCAATAATCCAACTAGTGTGTTAGCTAATTCATCCATTTGAAGGGCCATATGTACCACACAAGAAGACCCACCAAATCATGATGAAAACTAGACTAGCTATGATGATTGGATTTTTAGGGTCAATAAAAAATAAAAAAATTAATTAAACTCAATAATATGTTATATAATATCCAAATACATCTTGTATAAAAATTTTAAGGCCCAAATAAATCAATAAGTTCCCCAATTTATGCATGAAATTCCAACACACAATTCTGTTTGGGATATGAAAACAGCCCACAATTCTTGACTTTTCTCCAAATATAGAATTCCAACTGATCTATAATTTTGTGGGGATAAATTAAATAAAGGTTGAAACATTTTTAGAATAAAATTTTTTGTATTTGAGGTAATATTACTAATCTAAAACCAATTCACATTTTGTCCATGGAAAAATTATGGATATTTTTGGATAGCAATACATGGTTTTTAAAAATAGCCATAAATTTTAATTCAAAAGTAAATTGGATTCAAAATTTGGATGGTGAATATTTTCAATAAATATATATAACTTTTAAGAAGAATATATCTTTAAATTGATCTGTATAAATGGTAAAATTGGTTATCCAACTTGAAGTGTAGTTTTAGATGGCTAACATTCCACCACCTTTGGTTATAAATTCATCCACATCTTAACACTTTATCACTTAGGAGGATATATTGGCATGGCCATAAAATTTAAAAAATCCTGGTAGGACCTTCCAACCTCAAGTTTCTATTTGAGATAACATTCATCCTTTATTTCTTTTCATGTACTTCAATTGTTTTGAATTATAATTGTGTAAGTGTGGTTGTAATTTTATTTGAATTTTAATGAGTGTTTCATCTTCATAATATATTATCCTCATCCACCCTATGTTTTCTAATATTAATTATCTTAAAAATTTTAAAATAAATTTGAAAATATTTCCCTTATTTCACTTTCTTATTCAATCAAAAGTGTGTGTTTACCTCCATTCATTTTTGTGTGTTCGGTGCACAATTCTTTTTCTCATATTAATCCTTTTTTTACTTTACCAAATAATTATAATAATCCAAACCTGATTATTAAACATATCAATGGTTAATTAAAGCATCCATTGGGGTGAGTCATAATTTGGGTGTGTTATGTGATCGAAATATGTCACTCAATTTACATTATTTATATTAATGGATTCTCCCTCTCAACTCTCTTAACCTAGGGTTTTCTCATCGATGCTTCAGCAGGGGAGGCCTATTAATTTAGGCCTCATCTCCCCCATTCCCTCACTTCACCCTTTTCCCTCCTCACCCTTTCATGGGAGTTTATGTTGATATGGATGAAGGTGGTCCTATATTGAATCCCCTAGCCACTGTAACCCTTCTTTTAACTCGCATTCCAGGGAACCTCTCAATGTTGGTCCTAGAGTGATGGTTTCATAGTGGTTTTGGGATATGTGGTTTAGAGGTCAGTGAATTTCTAGGTTCTCTTAAGTTATCTCACTTATATCACTGGCCTGAGTCGGTTTCCTTCTTTGATGGAATTCTGGTTCTCTTCCTTCAAGGTGGCAATGACATTGTATTTGTTTTTGTTTCATATTTTTGTATTTATACCCCTATTTTTGGTGAATGTGTGTTCTCTCTTTTTTGGAAGTGGATTGATGTTTGGTATTGTGTTTGGGATTGATTATTACTATGTGTTTTCGGTTGAATGTTCTAATAGTTCGATGTGGTTTCTGTCATGGTCCCCTAACAAGGCCTTCTTCTTCTCAACACTACTCTGGCTTCCTGTTCCTATGTTCCTTTCCCAGTCACTCTGGTTTGCGGGTATTCAAGGAGGTTCTGGGAGGTGTGGTTCAAGAATATTTTGGTCTCTGAGAGTGATAATGGCCCATCGATTAAGTTTCAGATGTTTATGATGTTCTTTTATGATGGTTTTATGGTGGTGTTATTGGAGTTTTATGGAAGTGATTTTTTGATACAGTCATCATCTCCAGAGATGATGATTGACGATGATGAAGACAATGTCCCCACCTATGATGTGGTGACTCTAGAAATGATGGATATGGATATGATGTTCAGAGTGGACATCAGCGATGTGATTATGCCATAATTGATGATGATGGTGATACTATGATTCGACATGCTATCCTCAATGCAGATTTCCCCTAACAACAGCGTGATTTGTGGGATATGTCACTGAAGTGATGGTTCCTCTAGTTTTGACTCATTTCGAATTTTGAATTTGTGTCTTGTTTTTTATTTTTGAATATGTATCTCACTGTGTGGTGTTTTTTGGCCATTTTTGTTCCCACTTTAGCCTTAAAGTGGTTTTTATGAAATAAAAAAATGATTTGGATGACATTATTTAAATTAATATTATGTATATAAAACTGGATGTGTCATAGATTATTGACATGTCTTGTTTAAAATGTGTATTAAATGAATTATTAGAACCACAAGTACACATGGGTTCATGGAATATTGAACCTTCCATAAATGAAAATTAATAAAGATTAGAACCCTTATTGAGGCTTGGATTAAATACAAGACTGGGAATTCTGATCGAAATCATCTTGTAAAGTGGATGTTAATTTAATGAAATGTTTTACAAATATAAATATTGTCATAAACTTACATCCCCAATAATGAAATCACCACAATATTTATAAAAATTTTAAACTTAAATTCCTCCATAAATCAATTTAATTGAGCTCTGCAAACAACCCCCCTCCCCCCTCAAAAGAGAAAACAAAAATAATTGAATGGAAAATATAGTACCATCACCGAGGATTCGACCCGAGTGTTGCTATACATATTATTACTTAACACCATAACTTTGAACAGTTGATAGGTAAAAAATTTCCACACTTCAGATTCATTGGGAAATATATTGACATGAATTGTTTATGTTGGGAACATATTTACTGTTTATGATATATCTTTCTATATATGTTTTGAATTAAACCCATGGAATATCTAATAAAAGGACATAAATGAATTTGTTAAAATGTGTTAATTAAATTTTTAATCCAAGATTATGGTTACCATGCACCCAAGAATATTTTTTACCTTTTTGACCTTCTATGTTTGATCTTGTTTTATATCCTATGATATAAGGAGTGTGTTGACACTTGTAGATAAATTCCTTTAAATCGTATTTTGATTAAGAATCAGGGGAGTGGTAACTATATCACACCTCATACAGTTGAGTCAAAGCTTCCTAAGGATCTAAGGGATCTTATGGATGATCATATCCATGATAGTTTCCTATGGGTCATGTGATCCCTGGAGAGGGACACTACTCTAACTATTTCTTCTATGTCTATGATAAAGAGGGAGTTTTAACTATAGAACCCACCCACATTCAGAAAAAAAGGGAAGCACCTAGGTAGTATAATTATGGAATGAGTCTATCCATATGATATTAAACCATCAGAAAACACCCATTGAGAGGAGGGTGAATCTTCCAGAATACATATTATGGGGACCATCCAAGAATTGGTGGGGCATCTTAGTTTTGGATAATTAATATGAAGGGATAACTTGGTAGTATTTTTTGACGATCTTCTTGGACCATTTCTACCAAGACATACTAAGGTATGAGAGAACTTGAGAGTTCATGCACCTAACATAGGGGAGAATATAATTGATGGAATATATTGGTTGCTTCAAAAACCTATAATGTTTTTCACCATTATGGGAATGATATGAGATCTACAATGTGAATAAATTTTAGGATGGTATCCAGTATGAGATCAATTCACAAGTGAATATATTTTATTTGAACAAATTCTTGAACATTATGAATTTAGATCTCATTTCTAAATGGAACCTGAGAGAGTCCCCAAGTGGCTGGAAGGTAGTTTCAACTGGGCAGTTTAGTAGCACTTCCTCTAGTTGTAGGAAGCATCATTTTAATAATTTCCATTAGGATAACAGTGGGAAGATCAGTCAAGGTAGTATGTCATCTTTTCTAGGTCATGACCGGTGAGCTATACCCAGTGGGGAAAGCATGTCCACAAGTGAGATCATTATCCTCAACCACCATTGGAGTTCTATGAATGTGTAAATATGGGCCAATTATAGATTTTATGTAGGAGAACTCATTACTCTAGTATTGGTGGAGGATCATGGCAGGAACTGGAGCATAATAAGAACTCAGTAACAACTTAATAGTATAGTAGCTATATTTCCACCAGTAACTCAGGTTGATATAGGGACATGGAAACCTAATTTAGGAGTAGTAATTTTAGTTTGAATGGGTATCTCAAAAAAGTTCGGTTGGATCATGTGTCATAGGGGTGAGTTAGATCCATGCCATGTATTCTACACCGACCAATTGGGATACAAGACCTTCCACTATCAATGGTATGATTTTTGTTTCACTTACACATTCTTGGGTTTTTTTATACAGGTGCTTCGCATTCCTTTATATGTACTAAATTTTCCAATGGATTGGGTTTTGGAGTAGAAATCATGGGTGGTATTATAACAATTAACACACTATTGGGGATGAAATTAGAGTGTATCAGATATTGTAAATAGTGTTCTCTCGAAATTGGTGACTATCATTTCCTATGGGAGTTTTTTATGATGGAAATGGATGGGTTTGATTTGATTCTAAGTAAGGATTGGATGATTTCATTCCATGATCATATAAACTATTATTGGAGATGACTGGTCTTTATATCACCCGAAGGGGTAGTTATACCCATCATGCTATATGGGATATTTAGGCTTGTCATGCATGACCAATTCAGTGTATATTGGATTATCTAATGGACCAGGTATCAAGCCTTATTCTAGATGATGGTGGTTTGTATTATAGCATATTTCCTCCGGTGGGGGACTATTTTCAGGTTTTATTTTCTATAGAATTCTCTGGATTACCTCCCAAGTGGGATATTGAGTTCGGTTTTGAGTTATTTTGAGAAGATAGACCTATTTTTATACCAGATTAAAGGATGGAACTAGTAGAAATTTTGGAGTTTAAATTATATCTGGAATATCTGGAAGCTAAGGGATTCATAAAGCATAGTGAATCATTGTGTGGTTCTCTTATATTTTTCACCAATAAGGTTGATGGAAATTTTCACTTATATATGAAATATTGGATGTTGAATCAGATGAAATTAAAGAACTAGTATCTCCTTCCATGAATCTATGGTATCTTTGATTAGCTGAGAGGTGTCCAAATTTTCTATAAGATTTACTTGAGGTCAATATACCATCAGTTGAGGGTTATTCCATCCGAAATAACCCATAATTCATTTAGGAATAGGTATGGATTATATGAGTTCTTGGTAATTTTGTATGGTCTGAAGAACACACTAACAATATTCATGGAATAGATGAATCATATCTTCCATCCATATCTAGATCATTTTTTGTTAGTTTTCATCGAAAAAATCATGGTGTAATCCCTAACTCGAAACGATCAATCCCAATATCATGAAATCATCCTAAGTACGTTTATATATAATCAACTATATGTCAAGCCATCTAAATTTCTTTTTTTGGTTGAAAAAGTGCACTTATTAGGTCACATTTTCTCAAATGATGGAGTGTTAGTAGACTCAGAGAAGTTGGAAGTCATGGTATCTTGGGAATGACCCAAGAACATCTTTGAGATTCAGAGATCTCTAGGTATAGTAGACTATTACTGATGTTTCATCCAAGACTTATCCCTCCTGGTAGTATTAATGTCCAAACTGAATAATAAAGGGGTGAAGTTTGTTTTGTTAGATTCTTGTGAGAAGGATTTACTATAATTAAATATTAGGTTAACCTTATAACTAATCCTTACCTTACCTAAGTTGGGTAAGGATTATACCATGTATTGTGACACATTAGGAGTTAATCTTAGGTTAGTAATGATGTAGGGGGGTCAAGTTGTTGTTTATGGATCTAGAAATGTGTTTCCACATAAACAGAATTTTCCCACTCATGATCAGGAGTTTCTTTTTTTAGTCTAGTCCCAAAGATATTGGATACATTATCTATTGTGTAATAGATTCATGGTACACATAGATCATAAGATCCTAAATTATATCTTTTTATAGTGGGGCTTGAACTATTTACAGAGGAGGTACATTGAGTATCTGAAATATTTTGACTTTGAGTTTTCATATACTCCCAGCCAAGGAAACAACATTGTTGATACCGTGAGTAGGAAGATACAGACCCAGAAAGTGAGGGAACTGTGTGATGAGTGGTGGTTTATGGAACTCTTTACGTACATTCACCTGGAAGTTTAGGAATCTCAAGAGAGAGAAAATACAATGCTAATATTTGTTGTCCCCATAGTTCTAGATTAAATCTAGAGAGGGAAGTTGTATGATCTACATGGTTTGGACTTGGGGGAATCATATATGGTGGGGATACATAATTGGGATGTTTTCTTGATAGTGAACATGTTCTTCATTTCAATAGTCGTATTTGGGTTCCTACGGACATGTGAAAGGAGCTGATGAGGTAAATATATGCTTCTAAATAGGAGGTACATTCTTATTTTATAAATATGTATCATGGTATATATAGGAAGTAATGGTGTCAGGGGATAAAGAAAGAGGTGAAGGCTATGTGGCGCAAGGCTACACCTATCAATATGTGAAGGTCCAGCATCAATGGCCTATTGGTCTACTATATCCTTTTCCTATTTCAGAATTGATATAAGAGGAAGTCACTATGCACTTCATGGTAGGATTATCTATAAAACCTAAAAACAATGATTTGTCATGGGTGATCATGGATTGAATAATGAAGTTATCCAATTTATTACCTATCAGAGAGACCTTCACCATCGATGATCTAGGTAATCCCTATGTATGGGAGATGGTTTACTTGGATGATATCCTGTAGAGTTTTGTTTCTGATCGAGATAGATGTTTTACATCTCGTTTCTGGAAGGGCCTTTAAAAAAATTGGGATCATAGTTTTTTCTAATCACAACATATAGTTCTCAGATATATGGCTAACCTGAAAGGATTATTCAGATTCTACAGGACTTGTAAGGATCATTTTTTTTTGGAATTCTGTGGTTCTTGGAAGTTGTATCTGTCACTCATGGATTTTACTTATAATAGTATATTCCATGTATCACTAAAAATGGATAATATAGAGTCTTTGTATATAAGGACTTATCATTCACATTTGTGCAGGTTAGAGGCGGGCGAGTCAGTGGTCATTAGACCTACTATCATGTAGGAGACATCTAGGAAGGTTCAGTTGATTTGGAGGTAGTTGGAAATCTTACAGATCAGATATAAATCTATTGTTGACCATCAGAGATATTCACTAGATATTGAGGTTGGTTATCAAGTCTTTTTGCAGGGGTCACCTAGTTTGGGGAAATGTCTTATAAGTAAGTAAGGAAATATAGCACCTAGGTTTTTTGATCTGTTTAAGGTAGTGAAGAAAATTAGTCCAGTGAAAAACCAATTAGCTCTTTCATAGTGCTAAAATTCCATGCACAACATGTTTCATGCATAGAGGATTCAGAGATATAACCTTGATCCTTCTCACATGATATATGTTTATGATGTATATCTTTATATCAATGTGTCCTTTGAGGAGAATTTGTTCCATATCATAGACCACGGTGAAAATAATATTTGAGGAAAGACCATCCCCCTCATATGAGTGCAGTGAAAACATGGGAATATTCAAGAGGATGCATAGGAGAGGGAGTTGGATATATAGGCATACTGTCCAGATTTTTTCACTGATACTTCTTACTAATTTATGGGATAATAACGTGAGTATAAACTGTTATGTGGTGATGAGGTTTTATGATCCCATATTTTTTTCAGGTATGTATCCCTTTATGTTTTATTAACCTTATAGTATCATGTAAATAATCCTTGTTATTAATTAAAAATGGTGTCTCAAAGGTGATATTTGTTTCATAGGATCAGTATGGTGAAGTCTAGTGGTGGAATGCAGAAATGGAGGTGTTTGGGAGCCACCAGCAAGCTTGTTGTTGGATAGTATCTTGGTAACGCTATAGGAGTTCCACCAGAAAATTGGTGAGACATGTTTTTCATCCAGGGGAATCCTGGTATGATGTTTCTCCTACAAGAAACATTCTTACTAGATAATGGGAACCATTGACCCACTAGTGGGGTTCCTAGTGGTGCAGGATCACTTCTTGGCACTACCACCTAGCCAGTGGCACCAAGATTGTCCATGATAATTAGGAACAAAATCATATTCCCCCTCCCCCTAAAACCACCTATTTAAATCTAAATTACCCCCCCCCCCCTTTCAACACTAATTTTTGATTTATGATTATAAAAGTTTCCCCAATGATTATTTGGTTTCTCAAACACCTTTACCTAGTTATTTGATATATGGTTCGATCTGAACACCTTGAATCGGTAATTCTCACTTTGTTTTGGTGAAAATCTCTTTCTTTATCCTTTAATCTTATTCATACAACCCTGATGTGTGGATATACCACTATCTATACGGGATCACTGTTTTTACAATGATTTTGATGCTCAATATTGGGGTTTCTTGTTATCCACTTAGGGTAGGTGGTCTGAAACAAATCCATAGGGTCTGTTTTGTTCTCTAGTATATGTAACATGCATGATTACACTAGAAAACCATACACGTCAACTCTATTAATTTAAATTCACAAGATTGGATTGAAAATTCATTCTTAGACCTTCCACGGATCTTATCGATATTTTGGAGATTGAGACTTTGGATCTTAGCCACTTGAATGGTGTACCTATCTTAGACCCTAGTTTGGATCATGGAATATAAGGAACCTATAACATTATAATTAGTTTGGGAAATTTTTTAATGAAATTGGTTTTACTAATGAATTGGCATAATGATATTTTAGAAATAAAACGGTTATTGGATTTCATATCATAATTGGTATGTGAACTAGAATTTTTCATGATTGTACTTGAATTGGTAACTTAGTGTGAACCTAGTAGTTGGCTTAAAGGAATGATCTCATGAAACAGAAATTCATAGGATAATTGGGTAATTAGAATGAACAAACTAATATGGAATATATTAATAGTTTTTTCATGACTTTATATTCTATTAATATTTGGCTTATGTTGTTACTTGGTATATAAGGGTGAGATATATGGTTATACCTGTTGCCTGAAGGAAATAGTGGTGGTAGGACATAACATTTCTTCCTGGTTATTTTCATTGGAGTGTAACGATAGAGAAATCTATCAATGGGATGAAGAAATTATTGCTGACATCAGGTGCCAACCTAGAACTCAAGGGTAAATATATTTAATTTGGGTGTCCTGGTATTTGAATTATGCTAAATTCCTTTTTTATCATATTGTTTCATGCACTATTACTCAAATAGGGTTTTCTTAGACACTAATGGTGGTGGCATACTGAGTTTTACTCACACCCTTGGCGGTGGTCAATATATATATATATATATTAATATATATAAACACTGACACATATATATAAATATATATATATATATATATCTTTATATATATATATAAACCCATTCACACACATATATATAAATATATAAATATACATATATTTATATTTATATATAAAAAAATTTAAATTTAGTTTCATTTTTTAGAAAATGTGTCTATTTTAGTGATATTTTTACCAGTTTTTTTAAACGTGGCTAATTATATGTGTGTGTGTTCATGTAAATTTATAATTGTTATTATATATGTATACATTCACATGTATATTTATACACACACACACGTATATATAAACATATAAATATATAAATACACACACACATATATATATATATTAATATAAACATATAATATATATATACATATATATAAACATATATATACATATATATAAACATTTATCTATATTTAAACATATATATATATATATAAACATATATATATACTACAAAAAACTCTAATTTAGCAACGTTTTTTTGAAAACGTTGATAATTTAGAGACGTTTCCTAAAAAAAGTCTCTAAATTGGCAACGTTTCCTAAAAAACATCCCTACGTTACCAACATTTTTCAAGAAACCTCACTAAAAATATATATATTTATATATCTCATTTCCCTACATCAATGTAAATATATATTTGGATATATATATATATATATATATAAACATAGACACACACACACACACAAATATATATATATATATAAATACACACAAACATATATATAAATATATATATATATACATATATGTATATAAAAAAACTCATATATATTTTAAATTTATTCACGTTTTTTAGAAAACATGTATATTTTAATGATATTTTTACCAGTGTTTTAAAACGTGGTTAATTATATATATATATAATTATAATTATATATATGTATACATACATATATATATTTACACACACACACACACACATATATATATATATAAACATATATATACTAATATAAAAATATTATATATAATATATATATAAACATATATATATAAAATACACATATATATAATATAAACTTATATATATAATATAAACATATAAATAAACATAAAATATAAACATATATATATATAATATAAAACATAAACATATATATATATAATATTAAAATATACATATAACAAAAATATATAAACATATATTTAAAATATAAACACAGAGATATATATATATATATGTATATATAATATTATACAAAAATATATATATTAATATATATATATATATATTAATATATAAATTTATATATATTAATTTTTTAAACAATGAAATCTAATTATGCTTATAAATAAAACATAATAAAATTAAATAATTAGAATTGTAATAGTTTAGTTGATAGGGTGTTTGGGTTTCATGCTAGACATGAAAGGTTTGATTCCCTGTGGGGGGATATTTTCAATGTGCGAGGGCGATCTATAGTTGGGAGGGAAATTCTCATCGACCTGAGGGGTATAGAGGGGGAATACAGGTGAGCTGAGGGGAGTGGTATAGTCATTCACTAGGAAATGGGTGTGCAAACGAGTGAGGGGTGAAGGGTAAGGAGGGGTCCATACAGGAGGTTCTAGGTGTAGGTTAGGGAGGGGTCATACAGGAGGTATTGTGTGGTAGGGATGGGAAGGTATGGGAGAGGGCTTCTGTAAGATCCCGGTTTTTGGAAAGGTATGTTTTTGTTGTGTTTTGGTTAAATCCCTTATTTTGGGTTTTAAAATGTTTCCCGAAGGTATGAGAGGCCTTGGGGGTGTTCCAAGGGCTCGGGGCATGAAAGAAGGGAAGTCTGGCCAAGACAGGGCTAGGTGCATGACTTGCGCACGATTTGGAAAACTATGCGACCTGCCCAGGCAAAACTGTGTAACCCCTCCTCCTCTGTACAGTCGCTTGCGCACGGTTTGCGCACCATTTGCTAAACCGTGCGGCGAAATCGTGCGGCCACTTAAAGTTGGAAAAAATTACAAGTTTTCCACTCCAAGCTTTATAACCCCAACTCGGGATTTTCCTCCATTTCCTCCCTCTTCACTCTAGGAACGAACCAATTCACCCAAGAGCTACAAGAGATCAATCTCCCTCGTTTCTAAGGAGTTTTTGGTGTCGTTGGTTGCGGATTGAAGCTCCGGGTAAGGCTAATCTCCTCCTTGGTTCTTTTCTTGGTTTAGGGGTTGTGTCTTCTCTCCCTCTTGTTCAGAAACCCTAAAACCCTATCTTTTGGGTGAGTTCTAGGTTGAAGCTCCAAGGGTTGGTCGAATCGAGGTCTAAGGGCTCAATTGAGGGTGCGTTCAACCGCGGATTTTAGGTAGGTGGTCTACAAGTTATATGCCATGGTTATTTAGGGTTCTGTGCATGTTTAGTTGTGTTCTTGCTTTCCTTTGGTTATGTTTTGAATAACCTTGGTATGTTTGGTAATAATGGTGTTTAAAATGGAAAATAGGAACCCTCACGATCCACGTGGGATGTGTCGGGATAGACTTGACCTAATTGGGGCCATCCATGGGGTGTGCTGGCATTTCCCAGATTTAGGGATTGATATTAAACAAGTGACCTTTTTGTAATGAATTGTAGAGCCCTTGATGAATACATTGGCATGTTTGGTTGAGCATGGAAGAGAAGTTAGGTGATGCACCTAGACTGGTTAATAATCAAAGGTTTATTTGAAAGGGAATGAATGGTTGATTCATGGAATGATGAACGTGTTAAATGGGTTAATTTGTAAATTGATTAAAGACCATAATGGTATAGATTATGGGTCTAGTGTTGAATGCTTAGTGAGATAGGCATAACACATGGGAATTGGGTGAATGGTTAAATGATGTGGAATGGTAATGTGTTAATGGGTTAAGGCAAGATGTGGTTTCCCATGTGGGTTGTTGTGAATGATGGTTGCCGATGGGAAATGGTTGGCAGGTTAATGGTTACTTATATATAAGCATGTACACATGGCTTGGTAGAGTGGGGTAGGATTGAGGCTCTATGCCCACGGGTCGAGTGAAGACTGATGCTCTGAACTCCACCCTAAATGCACGGGGTAGGGATAGGACTGATTCTCTGTTTCCCTATCGGTTGCATCCACCCAGACTGAGGCTTTGAGGTGAGGTTATGGTTTCTATGAGGGGTTATTCCTAGTGAGATAGGATAACATTTTGTTTACCCTCTTGCATGTGATTGTTGTCCTTAGACCCATGTAACATGATGAATGTGATTAACCCATGTAAATGTGATGAAATGGTAAGTGATGGTAATTTTTGGGAAATGAATGGTAATGAATATGGTAATGGCTGGGCTTTGAACTAGATAATGGAACCTTAATTAATTACTTGGAATTATCATTCATATTCGTTTTGCATGCACTACCTGTTTATAGTGGATATTTTGTAGACACTGTTGGTGGTGGCCTACTGAGTTGTACTCACACCCTGCTCGGGCCACCGTTGGGTACCCGAGTAGACTTCATGTTTGAAGGTCAAGAGAAGGGAAAGTTTCCTTGCTAGATAGCGAGTGGCATGGGTAGCACTTGGTGGAGGATCCGGACTTGGAGTCGGGACCATTTTGGGGATTTTGGTTGTTGTCTTTATTTGTGGATTTTGTTCACTTTTGAACTTGTAGTATGACATGGAATATTTGTTGTTGGAAATGTTTGTTGTACTTCTTTCTTGGTAATTGATTATTGTTTCCGTTATTTGGTTGTTTCTGTTGTGGGTTACTCTGATAATGAGGGGGTATAGTCTCCCCACTTGACTACATAGACCCCCGCTGCTAGTCGGCAGCCTTTAGCGTACGAGGAGGTGCGCTTAACGTCATGTAACTACTCGGCTCAGAGCACCGTTTTAGTGGATTTCGGGTCGAGGATGTTACAAAGTGGTATCATAGGAGGTCTTTCTTCTCCTTCTCTAAGGTCTTGTTATTTTGGATTGGTAGCCAAGGGTTAAGATGTGTCGGGCCTTGGTAATGAGATCGTGCTTGGGAGTAGCTAACCCATTTATGAGGGAAAATCCAAGTCACCCTGGGTGGTAAATGTTGTTCTTGGTTGTGTGTTGTTACAGTTGATGATATTTCACCATTGGGTGATGCACATGTGGTTTGATGTGACTGTTTTTTATATTTGGGCTTGTGGCCTTAACGGCCTGAGGATTTGCATTCGTGCATCATTGTAGGCACCTATGGAGATAGGTGACATGCATTGTGTTAGGCACACGCACGGGATGGGTGTGTGAGGTAGGAAAGTAGGGTGCATCATGCATTTCATGAAATCACGAAATAATGATAAGAATAAAGTAAAACAAGTGGGTAAATGATGTTAATGAAATATAAGGGTTTGAAATGAAGTGAAGAGTGTTTTGGAAAATGTTGTGTGAGTTTGGTGGTAGTGCATGGTTGTGTACCCCATGTGGACCATAGCCCATGGTTGGGATGGTTGGGGCGGTTTTAGCTAGTAAAGAGATTTTGTTCCATTTGTGAATGTTTTATGGTATGTGTGCTAAATCTCGTGTTTGGAATTGTAGAGAAATGCCACCACGACGTCGGTTTCCCATTGGGAAACAGGAGGATGTTGCTGAGAACACTCCTCCAGTAGAGGAACAAGAAAATGTGGTCATTAATGAAGGTATAGAAGACTGGTTCTGAGAGAACTTGACTCGCCTCATGCAGATGATGGATCGGGACCCAGTGCGGGTTGCACCGAGCATGTTTGAGCTGACTAGGGAGTTTCAGCTGCAACACCCTCCAACTTTCACCGGAGAGGGTGGGCCAAAGGCAGTGGAGTTTTGGTTGGGGTCTGTCCAGACGATAATGGACCATCTGGAGACCCCTTTTGAAAAGCATGTAAAGTTGGCTGCTTATATGTTGTGGGGCCAAGCTAGGCGCTGGTGGGACATTCAGGCTCAGGCTGAGTAGGCTGAGGGGATGTCATGGAAGGTTTTTCAAGAAAAGTTTCTGGAGCATTTCTACCCAGAGACTTTGAGGCAAGAGTGGGCTACAGAGTTTATGAGCCTGACTCAGGGATCACTATTAGTGATGGACTATGCAAGTTGCTTCACTGATTTGAGACGCTTTGTCCCAATGTTAGTAGGGGATGAGGCAGTGGTGTCAAGGCGTTTCCAGGAAGGGTTGAGACATGAGATCAGGTATCAAGTAAATATATTTCGCTTGAAGAGGTTTGCAGAGGTGATGGGTCAGGCACTCATCTCTGAAGGAAACCTGAAGGGAGCTTCAGAAAGTGGGCTTATGGTTCCAGTGGGGCAGAAGGGTAGTGCAGCTACCGAGGGTCGGAAGCGACGCCATGAGGGATCACAACATGGCAGAAGTGTGCAAAGCGGCTGGAAGAGAGGGTCCTCCTCTCAGAGTGGGGATCAGGTGTTCTCCTATCAGTGTGGTAGGACGAGGCATATGCGTGGTCAATGTCCTCGACCTCCAATTGAGTGTCGTTCGTGCGGCAGGATGGGACATGTGCAGAGGTTCTGCAGGAATCCTCGGCAGGCGAGTGAGCATGATGGTGGAAGGCAGGTACCAGATACGGGAAGGGGATCAGTTTCCCCATATTAGGCAGGCATTTTATAACGACCCATAATTTACATACATTGTTAATACTTCAAAATTGAAGTACACTTATTACAACATATAACAAAACGATTAATGGACTGTATAGGTATAGTGTCTTTAGAAATCGGGAAACATAAACAACTGGTTCATAAATCATCTACATTGTCTCCCATTTATTTCATTATATCTAGAGTCCCTTTTTGGCATATCCTACTTAAAATCCTTCTTCCTGACCTGGGGAAAACAAAACATACAAAAGGGTGAGCTCAAATGCTCAGTAAGGGTAAACAAAAGAAATATCAATCACATCATATTCATAAGAACATATCATTTTGGAAATATTAACCTGCAAAAGAGATCATAATTTCATAACATGGGATAAATCATAGTAGTGAAATTTAATCCCAATAATCATAACTTAAAACATGAAAATTTGTGTCATACACACATAATCATATAGAATCATTTCTTAGTAGTCAAGACTCATTAACAAGACTATCTTAGCGGACAAAGTCCATTTATGAACCGAGTTCACTCCTCGTTTCAGTCCTGTTTCACTAAACTGGATTAACCTGCTATTCCGGCCATGTCTATCTCATGAGATATGAATCATTACGCAATGCATTGGAGGGATATATAGGTCTCACTCATCTCATAATGAAACCATTCTTATGTGTGCCACAAAATCATAAATCATACATCATAGCATAACCCATGTAATAAAAATGGGATTCTTATGCCATCATAACACCATCCATATAAGATAAAAGGACATCATAAAAATAATTCCATCATAACATAATCAAAACAATGTAAAAATAGGGATAGAAATATAACTCTATATTATATTAGAAGGAAAATAATTTTGATAAAACACTTGAACTCCATTCTTGAGGAAAATATCCTTTCTACTTCAAAAACATTTTTCCTTTCTTAACATGTCATACAATTTTAAACAAAAAGAAGTTGATTAAAAATAAACTTTAAAACTTGTAAATTAATCTTCATGGAAATAATGTTCTAAAATCCATTCAGGCCGTATAAGTTAAAAAAGAACATTCTTCTCGTACTTTGGCCGAAAAACTCAAAAAGTACCTCGTACGAAAAACGACAAAAGATTCCTTTCATATATTTTACTAAAAACTCACTGAAGGGTAAAATTGGATTTAAAAAATTGTAGGAGGATATAAATAATATTACATATTGAGGAAACATGGATTTGGATGATAATTATTCCCTAGTAAATTCTGAAGTATAAACAATCTCAGATAAAAATTGAGATTGCGAGATTTTCCCTTACCTTAGGTCCGATTTGCTTCGTAAGTGTCCAAACCTCCTGTATAATGATTTAAATAATGTCATTGACTTATTCCAGAATCATACTTATTTTTATGATATCATATATGGTCATATTCATAGCTTCTTATTAGTAATATTTCATTGTTACTTGTTATTCGAGTGTTTATTGCTTTTTGTTCTTATGCGTGTTTTGTCGAATAAATTCTTATTATTATTTTTAGGTTATAGATACCTCATTTACAGAATGGTATTAGTGTAATACATATCATATTTATTCACTCAATTCATTTATTTAATCATTCTGCGGTGAAAATCATGTAGAACGAGTCGCATCACATCGTGGAGACGGTATTCCGTACATACGCATGAGCGATGATATCGTTCCCATGATCGTGGAATTGTATTTGAGTGTATGTATACTATTTCAGAATCAATATCACTTTACAATAATCATATATAGTTATTATTTACACCATTATACCCATTCAAGTAAGGTGGTGGTGGAAAATATATTACACCACGGTGTGGAGACGGTATTCCGTACGTACGCACATGCGGTGATTTCGTTTTCTGTAAGATGGATAGATGGTGAAATAGGTTTGTTTCATACTTATAATAACATATCAGTATATGCATGATACTGATGTTATTACGTCATAATGAAACAACTAAATAAGAAGAAGTGGAAGAAGAAATAAAGTTGAAAGAATCGGTAACGGACATTACCTCTTCTTTGAAGCGCCTCTTTGAGACCTCCTCTTAGGGAACTAAATTTGGTCTTTGAAGAAGAACATAACCTCTAGGATGTTTCTATGGAAGTGGAGAAGAGAATTTGAAAGGGTTTGGCCGAGCTTGAAGGCTCAAAGTGGGGTTAGGAAGAGAGCGAGGAGGTTCCCTTTTATAAGGGAGGAGAGGGGCACCTTTGGAAAAACTAAAAATATTATTTTATTATAAAGTCATATTTGGTTTTTCATAGCTCCAAATTGATTTATTTAGAATATAAGGTGGGTATGGGTCGAAATACTCTCATCCAATATAATTTAGACAAGTTTAGGTATCTATTTTAACCTTATCATTTAGATTTAACTTTAAGTTAGATAATTTAACTTTTACCGTGTCTTCTTGCATTCTTACACTATAAGGTTAATAAACTTACTATAACAAGACAAAAGAACCCCAAGTTGTTTATTATTAATATATATAACCTTTTCTAAGTCATTTGGCAGAACCTTAGATTTTTAGGAATAAAATAACAATTAATAATATAATATTTGTTTTAAAAACTATTTTATGTCAATTTTTACACTATTTGGTAATTGATTTTTGTGAAAATCATAACAGAAATATTAGTTCCAAAAAAGTTAAATAAATCTATACTAACATGTCATATTAACATAGAAAATTATATTAATTCATAAAAAGTCTCAAATTACATTTATTTGGGTATTTATAACATCAATTATGTCAATATTTCATTAATAATATAATTATTGCATCATCATTGTGTCATAAATAAATTAAATTATTTAAAGTATAAAAATTACAAATAAAATACCATTATGTAGTAAATCTTTTTAGCTTTCTAATGAATATTTATAGTCGAATTTATCTTATATATAACCCTATATTAAAAATGATTTAGTTATTAAACTTTGATTTTTAACTATTTTAACCCTTCTTTAAATAAATTAATATTAAATGTCCTAATCTTATCCAAGTGGGCCTAAATGGCCATATTTTATTCCTAAGATTGTTTTTGGTATAATTACACTTATAAAATAGAATTAGGACATGTTTTAGGGTAATAATTATATCATTTTTACCCTTAATTACCCTATTTACTTTTAACCGTGGTAAAAAAAGTAAAAAGTTACTATTCACCAAAAATTATTTTTATCTCATTGAACCACATTTTAGTCCTTGATATTAACCGTGTCTCTCGGATTTTCAAAATTCCACTCACAGAAGCGGTAAAATTAAGTTTTATGTGAATTTGGAAATTCTCCTAAGTGGTGGGTAAAAGACGGTGAAAAGTTCAATAAAATTTTTATATATCTAAAATTATTATAAAATGACTCCAATGAATTGAATTGAACTTATATAGGTATTATGTATCAATTTTTAACTAAAATAAATAGAAATAAAATAAATAATTATTTAAATAAAAAGTCGGTTTTTAAATAGTAACCTAGTGTTTTCACTATTCATCAAAAATTGAAATTTTTCAGAAAAATACCAAAATTTCACCCTAGTCTAATTTCGATATTCTGAATCCAAAAATGAAGTCCATTTTGAAAAATAAAATTTCAAAAATTTCAAAAAGTGGGTATTACTATTCATAACGGCTAGTTTTAATAATATTATAATTGTGTATCGTTGTCTAGTGAAACTCGGTATTGCGTACGACGCAAGCTATCGAGGAAGGTCGTAATTACGTGTAAAGCAAGACAAGATAGTGTTGTGTGTAGTGAAATATTCCTTTGATGATTTATATAACATAAAAACAAAATATTTCTCATAAAATTCTCGGGTGTTACATTCTACCCCCCCTTAAAATGAATTTCGCCCTCGAAATTTGTCACTTTGTAACAAACAGATGAGGATAACTCTACCTCATCATATCCTCAATCTCCCATGTAGCTTCTTCTAATTGGTGGTTCCTCCATAAAACTTTCACCAAGCGATTGGTCTTGTTCCTTAGTACTTTTGTGCTATGATCCAAAATCTCTATTGGTTGTTCTGCATAAGAAAGATCTTGCTCCAGCGGTACAAGTTCTGAGCTGAGTACATGTGAAGGATCAGGTATGTACTTTCTCAGTAGAGATACATGGAACACATCATGATCTTGGGAGATATTTGGTGGAAGCATCAATCGGTAAGCTACCTTCCCAATACGATCCAGTATTTCGAAAAGACTGATATATCTAGGGCTCAGCTTTCCCTTCTTTCCAAATCTCATTACTCTCTTCCAAGGAGATATTGGTAAGAACACTTTATCACCCACTTCAAACTCTAGGTCTTTTCTTAGGTGATCGGCATAACCTTTTTGTCGACTCTGAGCAGCTCTAATGTGTTGTTGAATAGATCTGACCTTTTCTACCATCTCATCAACAAGATCAGGTCCTAATAACTTTCTTTTCCCAACTTCATCCCAGCAAGTTAAAGTCCTGTATTTCTTTCCATAGAGAGCTTCATAAGGAGCCATCAGAATTCTGGAGTAAAAGCTATTATTAAAAGAAAATTCCACCAAAGGTAGGTGTTGATCCCAACCACCTTTGAAATCCATAGAGAAAGCTCTCAACATATCTTCTAGAGTTTGATTTGTCCCCTCAGACTGACCGTCTGTCTGAGGATGATAAGCAGTGCAGAAACTCAACTCTGTATCCAGAGTATGTTGAAGACTTCGCCAAAACTCTGAGGTAAACATCAGATCCCGATCAGATATAATAGAAATTTGTACTCCATGAAATCTTACCACATCCTTCACATATATCCTGGAAAGCTGATCCAGAGAGAAATCCTCTCTAATAGCGATGAAGTGTGCCGACTTTGTAAGACAATCAACTATGACCCAGATAGCATTATTGCCTTTGGATGTTTTAGGAAGTCCAGTGACAAAGTCCATAGTGATGTTTTCCCATTTCCATTCTGGTATAGGTAATGGTTGTAACATCCCCTTAGATTTCTGTCTCTCATCTTTAACTTGCTGACAAACCAAGCATCGAGAGACATATTCAGCAACATATCTTTTCATGCCATCCCACCAAAAGTACTCTTTCAGGTCCCTATACATCTTCGTGCTTCCAGGATGAATAGAGAATGAAGAACTATGAGCCTCATCCAGCAAATCCTTCTTTAATTCTGGGATGGGAGGAACACAAACCCGATTCCTGAACCTTATTATCCCATCACAATCAAGGTTGAATTCAGGAACATTTCTCACCTTCTTTTGTAACTCTACATCTTCTTTTTGTGCCTCTTTTATCTTCACATGTATATATGGTTGAACATTCATTTGAGAAAGATAATATTTTTCCCCTTCTATTATAATTCTAATATCTATCCTTTGTAAATCCATAAATATTGGATCTTTTGTGATCCTCATCATGGATAAGCTAGCATGGTCTTATCGACTTAATGCATCTGCTACCTTGTTTGCTTTCCCAGGGTGGTAATGAATTGAGCAGTTGTAATCCTTAATCATCTCCAACCATCTTCTTTGATGCATATTCAGCTCCTTTTGTGTGAAATATACTTTAAAATTTTATGATCAGTATAAATATCACACCTTTCATCATAAAGTTAATGCCTCCAAATCTTTAATGCAAAGATTACCGCAGCTAACTCCAAATCATGAGTTGGGTAATTTTGCTCATGTATTTTCAACTGTCGTGAGGCATAATCTATCACCATATCATTTTTCATAAGAACACACCCCAGCCCCTTCTTGGATGAATCACTGTAGATCACAAACCTTTCTCCACTACAAGTAAGTGTGAGTACAGGTGCACTGGATAACCTTCTTTTCAACTCCTTGAAATTCTCTTCACATTCATCCGTCCAAACAAACTTAACTCCTTTCCGAGTCAACTTGGTGAGTGGATTAGATAATCATGAAAAATCTTTCACAAAACGTCGATAATATCCAGCCAAACCAAGAAAACTTCGGATCTCAGTTACTGTTGTTGGTCTCGACCATATTTCGATAACCTCTGTTTTTGCCGGATCTACAGATATCCCCTATTTTGAGATTATGTGACCAAAAAATGCAACTTTTTGAAGCCAAAATTCACATTTGGTAAATTTGGAGTAAAGCTTATCATTTCTCAGGGTCTTCAATACAATTCTCAAGTGATATTCATGTTATTCCTTTCTCTTTGAATAAACAAGAATATCATCTATAAAGACTACCAAAAACTGATCAAGATAGTCTCTAAAGACTCTATACATCAGATCCATGAAGATAGCAGGAGCATTAGTAAGACCAAATGGCATTACTATAAATTCATAGTGTCCATACCTTATACGGAAAGTCGTCATTGGTATATCCTCCCTTTTGACTCTTAATTGATGATACCCTGAACGAAGATCAATCTTGGAAAAGTATTGAGCTCCACGTAGTTGGTCAAATAAGTCATCAATGCGTGGGAGAGGATATTTGTTCTTGATAGTGATCTTGTTAAGTTCTCGATAATCAATGCAAAGTCTCATTGATCCATCTTTCTTCTTAAAAAACAGAACTGGTTCTCCCCAAGGTGATGCACTTGGGCGTATGAATACCTTATAAAGATTCTCTTGGAGTTGCTTCTTCAATTCCTGCAACTCAATTGGGGCCATTCTATAAGGTGTCTTTGAAATAGGCAAAGCACCCGGTACGAGTTCTATTGAAAACTCTACTTCACGATTTGGTGGAAGACCCGGAAATTCCTCCATAAATACATAGTCAAACTCTCATACAATGGGAATATTCTTAATCATGAGTTTCTTACCAACCATTTGATATAAATAACCTTCATTTAGTGGAATCAAGACCCATAAGATGGAAGAAATTTCCACTGGAAGGTTATGTCCATCCTTGCATCGATAGATGATCATAGATTGATCTGGAATATGAAATGTGACTTCCCTTCTTTGGCAATTGATATGAGCTCCATATAGAGAAAGCCAATCCATTCCAAGAATCACATCAAATTCCACTATAGGAAGGATCACAAGATTTGCAGAAATCACTTTCCCACAAACTTCAATCGGAGAAGAATTGTAAACTTTTTATGCGACTATTGTGCCATTAAGAGTTGTCACAGCCAAATCAACATATAATTGTTGAGATAATACGGCGATACCCTTATAAAATTCTTCAGAAATAAAAGAGTGGGTGGATCCAGAATCAAATAAAACATTTGCTACTTTAGAGTGGATGGTAAGTGTACCTTTCACCACTTCATTATCATACTCCACATTTTTGATAGAAATTGCATGTGACTTTCCTTTGCCTTTATCCTTAAGAGTTTGTTGATGTCGATCATCATCAATAACCCTTGGATTAGGGCATTTAATGGAATAATTCCCCATTTCCTTGCACTGGTAACATTGAAGTGTAGGAGGTGCACTCTGTGTAGCCTTTTCTTTGTTCGCATCACTAGACATCTTCTTCACATCATTGCGGCATTCAAATTCCCAATGACCTTCCTTTACACATTTGAAACATTTACTTATCCCTTTAAGACAACTCCCTCCATGTTTCTTTCCACACTTTGAGCATAAGGGAAAACTCATCTTGTTTTCAGTGTACTCTTTAGATTTTCCTTTGAATTCCATTTTCCTCTTCTTATCAAACCCATATGACTGATGGGTTACTCTAATCTCCATATAAACCTTGAGAGCACATCGAAAAATTTTCCTCATAGCTATTGAAGTCCCTTATGGCTAATACCCTTTGAAGACTTGGTTTTAAACCACTAAAGAATCGATCGATCTTACTCTCAGGTTGGATAATAATACTGAAAGCGTACCTTGCAAGTCTTGTAAAATTTGCTTCATAGGTACCAACAGATTCATCATCCTTTTGCTTCAGTTCAAGAAACTCCTTCTCCATCTTTGTTCGAAGAATACGAGGGAAGTACTTATTGAAAAATAAGTTATTGAACTCGTCCCATTCCATGGACTCAATTTCATCCCTTTTCCTCGTATTCTTAATAAGATTACACCATTGATCAGCATCACCTTCAAAATGATATACTGCTAATATGACTTTATCATGTTCAGAACATTGAAGAACTGAAAATATCTTTTCAGTGGTACTGATCCATTGTTCAGCCACTAATGGATCATAAGACCCATTGAATGAAGGTGGACACTGCCTCGTGAATTATTCAATAGAATGTTGATCCTTCCTTTTCTTTTTTTTAATTCCTACATGATTCATATCTTGAGAAAGTTGTGTGAGCATGGCTACAAGATTTTTCATTCTATCTCCCATAATGTTTGGTTTCTCAGGGGAACTATCAATGCATTTCCCGTCGCATTCCGCATTAATACGGTTCCTTCGGGTTCCAGCCATTGACTAAAACCAAGAAGAATAGTGTGATTAACACTAATTATAATAGAAAAAACACATAATCAAGAATAAAATTTCACACTTAAGGTCTTATCATAGGTTGTTCATGGCCATTTCTAAAATAATAAGATTGTGTTATATGCTTAGACATATCCTTAGGTTTCTTACTAAGGCTTTCACATCCTAGTTTCCAAAGGTTGACTATAACATTCCTCTAATACCAACTATAACGACCCATAATTTACATACATTTTTAATACTTCAAAATTGAAGTACACTTATTACAACATATAACAAAACCATGAAAGTAATGTATAGGTATAGTGTCTTTAAAAACTGGGAAACATAAACAACTGGTTCATAAATCATCTACGTTGTCTCCCATTTATTTCATTATATCTAGAGTCCCTTTTTGGCATATCCTACTTAATATGATTCTTCCTGACCTGGGGAAAAACATACAAAAGGGTGAGCACAAATTCTCAGTAAGGGTAAACAAAAGAAATATCAATCACATCATATTCATAAGAACATATCATTTTGGAAATCTTAACTTGCAAAAGAGATCATAATTTCATAACATGGGATAAATCATAGTAGTGAAATGTAATCCCAATAATCATAACTTAAAACATTAAACTTTGTGGCATACACACATAATCATATAGAATCATTTCTTAGTAGTCAAGACTCATTGCCAAGACTATCTTAGTGGACAAAGTCCATTTCTGAACCGAGTTCACTCATCGTTTCAGTCCTGTTTCACTGAACCGGATTAACCTGCCATTCCAGCCATGTTTATCTCATGAGATATAAATCATTACTCAATGCATTGGATGGAGATATAGGTCCCACCCATCTCATAATGAATCCATTCTTATGTGTGCCACAAAATCATAAATCATACATCATAGCATAACGCATGTAATAAAAATGGGATTCTTATGCCATCATAACACCATCCATATAAGATAAAAGGACATCATAAAAATAATTCCATCATAACATAATAAAAAAAATGTAAAAATAGGGATATAAAAATAACCCTATATTATATTATATGGAAAATAATTTTAATAAAACACTTGAACTCCATTCTTGAGGAAAATATACTTTCTACTTCAAAAACATTTTTCCTTTCTTAACATGTCATACAATTTTAAACTAGAAGAAGTTGATTAAAAATAAACTTGAAAATTTGTAAAGTAAGCTTCATGGAAATAATGTTCTAAAATCTATCCAGGCCGTATAAGTTAAAAAAGAACATTCTTCTCGTACTTTGGCTGAAAGAGTCAAAAAGTACCTCATACGAAAAACGACAAAAGATTCCTTTCATATCTTTCACTAAAAACTCACCGAAGGGTAAAATTGGATTTAAAAAATGGTAGGAGGATATAAATAATATTACATATTGAGGAAACATGTATGTGGATGATAATTATTCCCCAGTAAATTCTGAAGTATAAACAATCTCGGATAAAAATTGAGATTGCGAGATTTACCCTTACCTTAGGTCTGATTTGCTTCGTAAGTGTCTGAACCTCCTGTATAATGATTTATATAATGTCATTGACTTATTCCAGAATCATACTTATTTTTATGATATCATATATGGTCATATTCTTAGTTTCTTATTAGTAATATTTCATTGTTACTTGTTATTCGGGTGTTTATTGCTTTTTGTTCTTATGCATGTTTTGTCGAATAAATTCTTATTCTTATTTTTAGGTTATAGATACCTCAATTCCAGAATGGTATTAGTGTAATACATATCATATTTATTCACTCAATTCATTTATGTAATCATTATGCATTGAAAATCATGTAGAACGAGTCGCATCACATCGTGGAGATGGTATTCCGTACGTACGCACGAGCGATGATATCGTTCCCATGATCGTGGAATCGTATTAGAGTGTATGTATACTATTTCAGAATCAATATCACTTTACAATAATCATATATAGTTATTATTTACACCATTATACCCATCCAAGTAAGGTGGTGGTGGAAAATATATTACACCACGGTGTGGAGACGGTATTCCGTACGTACGCACGCGCGGTGATTTTATTTTCCGTAGGATGGATAGATGGTGAAATAGGGTTGTTTCATAATTATAATAATTTACAATTATATGAGTGCTACTGATGTTATTAATTCATAATGAAACAACTAAAGAAGAATAAGTGGAAGAAGAAATAAAGTTGAAAGAATCGGTAACGGACATTACCTCTTCTTTGAAGCGCCTCTTTGAGACCTCCTCTTAGGGCACTAAATTTGGCCTTTGAAGAAGACCAGGACCTCTAGGATGTTTCTAGGGAAGTGTAGAAGAGAATTTGGAAGGGGTTGGCCGAGCATGAAGGCTCAAAGTGGTGTGAGGAATAGAGGGAGGAGGTTCCCTTTTATAAGGGAGGAGAGGGGCACCTTTGGAAAAACTAAAAATATTATTTTATTATAAAGTCATATTCGGTTTTTAATAGCTCCAAATTGATTTATTTAAAAGATAAGGTGGGGATGGGTCAAAATCCTCTCATACAATATAATTTAGACAAGCTTAGGTATCTATTTTAACCTTATCATTTAGATTCAACTTTAAGTTAGATAATTTAACTTTTACTGTGTCTTCTTGTTTTCTTACACTATAAGGTTAATAAACTTACTATAACAAGCCAAACGAACCCCAAGTTGTTTTTTATTAATATATATAACCTTATATAAGTCATTTGGCCAAACCATAGATTTTTAGGAATAAAATAACAATTAATAATATAATATTTTTTTTAAAAAAACTATTTTATGTCAATTTTTACACTATTTGGTAATTGATTTTTGTGAAAATCATAATAGAAGTATTAGTTAGAAAAATTTTAATTAAATCAATAATAACATGTCATATTAACATATAAAATTATCATAATTCATAAAAAGTCTCAAATTACATTTATTTGGGTATTTATAACATCAATTATGTCAATATTTCATTAATAATATAATTACTGCATCATCATTGTATCATAAATAAATTACATTATTTAAAGTATAAAAATTACAAATAAAATACCATTATGTAGGAAATATTTTTTGCTTTATAATGAATATTTATAGTCTAATTTATCTTATTTATAACCTTATATTAAAAATGATTTAGTTATTAAACTTTGATTTTTAACTATTTTAACCCTTTAAATAAATTTATATTAAATGTCCTAATCTAATCCAAGTGGGACTAAATGGTCATATTTTATTCCTAAGGTTGTTTTTGGTCGAATTACACTTATACAAAAGAATTAGGACATATGTTAGGGTAATAATAATATCATTTTTACCTTTAATTACCCTATTTACTTTTAAACATGGTAAAAAAAGTAATAAGTTACTATTCACCAAAAATTATTTTTATCTCATTGAACCACATTTTAGTCCTTGATATTAACCATGTCTCTCGGATTTTCGAAATTCCACTCATAGAAGCGGTAAAATTAAGTTTTATGTGAATTTGGAAATTCTCCTAAGAGGTGGGTAAAAGACGGTGAAAAGTTCAATAAAATTATTATATATCTAAAATTATTATAAAATGACTCCAATAAATTGCATTGAACTTATATAGGTATTATGTATCAATTTTGACCTAAAATAAATTTAAATAAAATAAATAATTATTTAAATAAAAAGTCGGTTTTTAAATAGTGACCCAGTGTTTTCACTATTCATAAAAAATTTAAAGTTTTCAGAAAAATACCAAAATTTCACCCTAGGATAATTTCGATATTCCGAATCCAAAAATAATGTCCATTTTGGAAAATAAAATTGAAAAAATTTCAAAAAGTGGGTATTTCTATTCATAATGGCTAGTTTTAATAATATTTTAATAGCATATTGTTGTCTAGTGAAACTCGGTATTGCGTACGACACAAGCTATCGAGGAAGGTCGTGATTGCGTCTAAAGCAAGCCAAGATAGTGTTGTGTGTAGTGAAAGATTCCTTTGATGATGTATATAACATAAAAACAAATTATTTCTCATAAAAGTCCCGGGTGTTACACAGTTGGAGCTCCACAGGCCGCACTGGCAGGGGCGGTGGACGTGGAACTCCATGGCAAGATCGCTCACGCCAGCAGGGTAGTGCAGCACAGGGAGTTCAAGCTGGAGTCCAGGGTAGAGGGTAACATCAGCTTCAGGCAGTTCAGTTTGCACCAGGTGACAGCGAAGCTGGATAGTCGACTGTTCGAGGTACGATCCTTATAGCTTCTACGTTTTCTAGTGCATTGTTTGACACAGGTGCCACACACTCTTTTATCTCTGCTCAACTTGTGTTAGTGCTGGGTTTACCTTTGGAGAGTTTATTTGGATTTATGTCGATTGACACTCCATTAGGAGTGCGGGTTGAGGATATCAAGCAGTGCAAGGGATACACCTTGGAAGTTGGCAGGTATCGTTTTCTGTGGGACTTGTTCATTCTCGATATGTCAGGTTTTGACCTAATCCTGGGAATGGATTGGTTGGTGTTGTATCGGGTGCGTATAGACTGTTATCATCACAGAGTATCGTTCAGGTCGCTTGAGGGTGACGCTTATGTCCAACGTGGTGAGTGGGATGTTTGAGCAGGGCATGAAGGGCCATTTTTTCAACAGATGAGTGGACTTACGGCTCACGTGGCATGTCTCATGCTTGATGATGGTGAAAAAGGGGAACAGATTGTTTTTCATCCTGTAGTGGATCGGTTTCAGGATGTGTTTCCTGAGGATTTCTCGGGGTTACCACCCAAGAGGGATGTTGAGTTCACGATCGAGTTGCTGCCGAGAGAGGAGTCAGTTTCTATTCCGACATACCAAATGGCACCAGTAGAACTCCAGGAATTGAAGGTTCAGCTTGAGGAGTTGGATCGTAAGGGGTTTATCCATCCTAGTATGTCTCCTCGGGGATCTCTTGTGCTTTTTGCAAAGAAGGTCGATGGATTGTTGAGGCTGTGTGTTGACTATCGAAAGTTGAACCAAATGAGAGTGAAGAACTGGTACCCTCTTCCTAGGATTGATGACCTGTTTGATCAGTTGAGGGGTGCGTCAGTGTTTTCTAAGATTGATCTGAGGTCTGGTTATCACCAGTTAAGGGTGAGGCCTTCTGACATACAGCGGACGGCTTTCCAGAGTTGGTACGGGTTGTTTGAGTTTGTAGTGATGCCTTTCGGCTGGACCAATGCACTGGCAGTGTTTATGGCCTTGATGAACTAGATCTTTCATCCCTATCTAGATCAGTTTGTGGTTGTCATTGTTAATGATATCTTAGTGTACTTGAAAACTCACGACGATTCTTCCCAACATCTTGACATCATCTTGGGTACACTAAGAGAGCACCGGCTATACGCCAAGATATCAAAGTGTCAATTCTGGATAGGTGAGGTGCATTTTCTGGGTCACATCATCGCAGAGGTAGGTGTGTCAGTGTATCCAGAGAAGGTGCAGGCAGTTGTATCTTGGGAGCAGCCCAAGAGTGTTTCTGAAGTTTGGAGTTTCCTGGGTTTGGTCAGGTATTACCGAAGGTTCATCCAGAATTTCTATCACTTGGCAGCACCACTCTTGGGCTTAACCAAGAAGGGAATCAGGTTTGAGTGGTCTGGGGCTTGTGATAATTATTTCCAAGAGTTGAAGAATCGGTTGATGACCGCACCTATCCTGATCTTACCTGAACCGAGTAAGAAATACGTCGTGTTTTTTGATGCGTCCGGAATCGGACTTGGGGTTGTGTTGATGCAAGGTGAGCAAGTTGTGGATTATGGGTCGAGGTAGTTGAGGCCCCATGAGTGGAACTATCCCACTCATGATCTTGAGTTGGCTGTAGTGGTGTACACCTTGAAGTGCTGGAGGCACTATATGTTGGGGGAATGGTTTACAGTGTTTACAGACCATAAGAGTTTAAATTACATCTTCTCACAGTGGCATCTGAATCTTTTTCAGAGAAGATGGGTTGAATATCTCCAGTCTTTTGACTTTGAGATGGTGTACACACCAGGAAAGGGAAACCGTGTTGCTGATGTCTGAGCAGGAAGGTTCAGAATCAGGCAGTTCTGGAGTCCAGCACCGAGTGGAAGGTGATGGATTTGTTTGCAGAGATGCGCCTGGAGGTGCAAGAGGAGAGTGTTCAGGTCACTCTTGCTTCCTTAACGATGGAGTCGATGCTTTTGATTCGAGTTAAGGAGAGTCATCTTGGTGATCCTGAGTCTTTGAGAATGAAGGAAAAGCTTAAAGGTGGGGAGTTACCTTCTTGTTGGGCCGTCGGCGTGGACGGTGTTGTTCGTGTTCATGATCTCATGGTTGTGCCAAGGTGTATGCGGGAGAAGTTGATTCGTGAGTTCCATGCATCAAAGTGGGAAGTGCATCCTGGTTTGACCAAGATGTACCGTGATATCTGAAGGCAGTTTTGGTGGCCTGTAATGAAAAAGGAAGTGGCGGGCTTTGTGGCACGGTGCCTTACCTGTCAGCAGATGAAGTCCGAACATCAACGACCAGGTGGTTTGTTGCATCCATTGCCCATTCTGGAATGGAAGTGGAATGATGTAACAATGTATTTTGTCATGGGTCTTCCGAGGACACCACGGAAGAATGATACAATTTTGGTGGTCGTGGATAGGTTAACAAAAGTGGCTCATTTCTTACCGATTCAGAAGACCTATACAGTCGACCAGTTGGGTGATCTGTACGTTCGGGACATAGTGCAGCTTCATGGTGTTCCGCGAACCATAATTTTGGACCGAGATTCGCGTTTCACATCGCATTTCTGGAAAGGGTTGCAGAAGGCGCTTGGTACGCAGGTGTTTTTGACTACGGCTTTCCACCCTCAAACGGATGGGCAGTCGGATCTTACAATCCAAGTGTTGGAAGACATGTTGAGAGCTTGTGTCTTGGACTTTGGTGGTTCTTGGTAAGGACACCTATCATTAGTTGATTTTTTCTACAACAAAAATTTTAAGGTTACGTTTCAGATGGCACCGTTTGAGGCACTCTATGGGAGGCAGTGTAGATCTCCGTTGTGTTGGCTGGAGGCTGGTGAATCTGAGTTTCTCGGGTCAAGTCTCGTGCAGGAGACTTCAGAGAGAGTTCAGTTGATCAGGAAGCTGATGGATATATCTCAGAGTCGACAGAATTCGTATGTAGATCGGAGGCGTAGACTTCTTGAGTTTTCAGTGGGTGATAAAGTGTTCCTTCAGGTGTCGCCAAGGTTGGGTCACCGTCGGATTCAGAATTAGGGTAAGTTGGCGCCCTGGTATGTGGGACCTTTTGAGATTGTGGAGAGTATCAGACTAGTGGCTTACCGATTGGCTCTTCCACAGCGGTATGGTGGGATGCATGATGTGTTTCATGTGTCGCAGCTTCGGTAGTATCACCCTGATCTGTCGCACGTGGTTTATGTTGAGGATGTAGAGCTTGAGGTTGATGCATCCTTTGAGGAGCATCCGGTTCGTGTGGTGGAACGTAGTGAAAAGGACTTGTGAGGTAAGGTTGTGCCATTAGTGCGAGTACTATGGCAGCATGGAAAAGTTCAAGAAGAAACTTGGGAGCGGGAATTAGATATGCGGGCCCAGTGGCCCGAACTCTTCTCTTTTGTGGAGCAATGAGGCTTGGGACCTCGGCTCGAGGATGAGCCGTTATAAGGTGGTGAGGTTTTAAGATCCCGGTTTTTTGGAAAGGTATGTTTTTGTTGTGTTTTGGTTAAATCCCTTGTTTTTGGGTTTTTTAAATGTTTCTTGAAGGTATGAGAGACCTTGGGGGTGTTCCGAGGGCTCAGGGCACGAAAGAAGGGAAGTTTGGCCAGGACAGGGCTGGGTGCACGACTTGCGCACGATTTGGCTAACTGTGCGACCAGCCTAGGCAAAACCGTGCGACCCCTCCTCCTATGAATAGTAGCTTGTGCACAGTTTGCGCACCATTTTCTAAACCGTGCAGCTAAACCGTGAAGCCACTTAAATTTGGAAAAAATTACAAGTTTGCCACTCCGGGCTTTATAACCCCAACACGGGATTTTCCTCCATTTCCTCCCTCTTCACCCTAGGAACGAACCAATTTTCCCAAGAGCTCCAATAGGTCAATATCCTTCATTTCTAAGGCATTTTTGGTGCCGTTGGTTGTGGATTGTAGCTCCGGGTAAGGCTAATCTCCTCCTTGGGTCATTTCTTGGTTTAGGGTTTGTGTCTTCTCTCCCTCTTGTTCCGAAACCCTAAAATCCTATCTTTTGGGTGAGTTCTAGGTTGAAGCTCTAAGGGTTGGTCAAATCGAGGTCTAAGGACTCAATTGAGGGTGCGTTCAACCACGAATTCGAGTTAGGTGGTCTACAAGTTATATCCCATGGTTATTTAGGGTTTTGTACACGTTTAGTTGTGTTCTTTCTTTGCTTTGGTTATGTTTTGAATAACCTTGGTATGTTTGGTAATAATGGTGTTTAAAATGGAAAATGGTAACCCTCACGATCCCCGTGGGATATGTTGGGATAGACTTGACCTAATTGGGTCCATCCATGGGGTGTGCCGGCATTTACCAGATTTAGGGATTCATATTAAACAAGTGACCTTGTTGTAATGAATTGTAGAGCCCTTGATGAATACGTAGGCATGTTTGGTTAAGCATGGAATAGATGTTAGGTGATGAACCTAGACATTTTAATAATAAAAGGTTTATTTGAAAGGGAATGAATGGTTGATTCATGGAATGATGAACGTGTTAAATGGGTTAATGTGTAAATTGATTAAATACCATAATGGGATAGACTATGGGTCTAGTGTTGAATGCTTAGTGAGATAGGCATAACACATGGGAATTGGGTGAATGGTTAAATGATGTGAAATGGTAATGTGTTAATGGGTTAAGGTATGATGTGGTTTTCCATGTGGGTTGTTGTGAATGATGGTTGTCGATGGGAAATGGTTGGAAGTTTGATGGTTAATTATATATAATCATGTCCACATGGCTTGGTAGAGTAGGGTATGACTGAGGCTCTATGCCCACGGGTCGAGTGAAGACTGATGCTCTGAACTCCACCCTAAATGCATGGGGTAGGGATAGGACTGATGCTCTGTTTCCCTATTGGTTTCATCCACCCGGACTGAGGCTTATAGGTGAGTTTATGGTTGATATGAGGGGTTATTCCTAGTTAGATAGGATAACATTGTGTTTACCCTCTTGCATGTGATTATTGTCCTTAGACCCCTGTAACATGATGAACATGATTAACCCATGGAAATGTGATGAAATGGTAAGTGATGGTAATTGTTGGGAAATTAATGGTAATGAATGTGGTAATGGATGGGCTTTGAATTCGATAATGGCACTTTAATTAGTTACTTGGAATTATCATTCATATTCATTTTGCATGCACTACCTTTTTATACTGGATATTTTGTAGACACCATTTTGGTGGCCTGCTGAGTTTTACTCACACCCTGCTCGAGCCGCCATTGGGTACCCGAGCAGACTTCATGTTTACAGGCCAGGAGAAGGTCAAGGTTCCTTACTAGATAGTGAGTGGCATGGGTAGCACTTGGTGGAGGATCCAGACTTGGATTCGGGACCATTTTGGGGATTTTGGTTGTTGTCTTTATTTGGGGCTTTTTTTTACTTTTGCACTTATAGTATGACTTGGCATATTTGTTGTTGGAAATGGTTGTTGTACTTATTTCTTGGTTATTGATTATTTTTTCCGCTATTAGGTTGTTTTTGTTGTGGATTACTCTGATAATGAGGGGGTATAGTCTCCCCACTTAACTACATAGACCCCCGCTGCTTGTCGGCAGCCTTTGGCGTATGGGGAGGCGCGCTTAAGGTCATGTAACCACCCGGCTAGGAGCACCGGTTTAGTGGATTTCGGGTTGGGGACATTACAGCTTGGGTGGGGGACGGTACAGGAGGTGCTGGGTGGTAGGGTTGGGGGTACGGGAGAGAGGGGTTGGGTTAGTCCAGTGTAACTTTTTTATTATAAAAAAAACAAGAAAATTGTCGAATTTGAAAAAAGAAAAATATTACTTATTTTTTTAGAAACATCAGTAAATGAGGTGTGATTTACCAACATTTCTAAAGATTGTTGGTAAATGAGGGGTTGGTAAATAGTGACATTTATAAATGTCACTAATTTGGTGATGTTTTTAAACATCACTAATTTGGAACTGTTTATAAATGTCTCTAATTATTAATGTTTAGATATGTTTATAAATGTCGCTAATTTGATAGCATTTTCTATAAACTTTGGTAAATGATGGTGATTTACGGATGTTTCTAAAAAACATCAGTAAATGAGGTGTTTCTAATTAGAAAAATTTATAAACATCGCTAATTAGATATGTTTATAATCATTTCTAGTTTGAAGATGTTTATAAAAATTACTATTTAAGAAACACCTCATTTACCAATTTTTTTAAAAAAAATAGGTAAATGAATTAGTGACATTTATAAACATCGCTAATTTAGGTTTTTTATAGTATTTATTTCCTTATTTATCTTGTTTTCTACTGTGTTGTTTACATTGTACCAGAGGGTATAGTATCCCCACTATATCCATTATACCCTCATTGTTGTTTGGAGGCCTCTATCATGCGGGGAGCTTCACATAGGTCTCTTAACATTCTATCTCAGTTACATGATGGAGATTCATGTTGGAGATGTTTCAATATTAATATGGAATAACCAATGATGTGGTTAGATTAATTCTTGTATACTTCTTTGAAATTTATAATGTGATATACAAGGATTTTACATGTTTATGTTATAACCATATAAAATGAAAATTCACTCCATTTTATGACAGCTACTAAGGGGATATTCTATCATGTTACTTTCTAATTTATTGACAGTATTAGGTGTTTAGGTGAAATTTTTGATGAATCAGGATTACTTCTTTTTATGATAATGATCATTACAGTTTCATTGAATAGAATTTTTTGAGCATGGATACTAAAAAAAGGGTTATATCTTTATTATATCAACTATAATAAGGTTCATCTTTTATAGAGTATAATGTGAGTTAGGCTCACAACACCGACTATAGTAAATCAATTTCCCATTTCATATGGTATTGATAAGCACTAGGTTTTCTAAATATTGTATACACCATTCCCTTTCCCCCTAGGATGGATATAAGCACTAATTTCCTTCAAGATAAGATTCATGGGGATGGGTAAATTATTGACTGGAATTAAGTATTTCTATTATGGACTCTCCTGGTATAGAGATTTATTTTTTTATATCCTTTTATATGTTTATTTATTTCTTGTGTGTATCCTTTATATTTATTATTGATTGTTAAAAAATATTTTTATATGTAATTATGTAAATTATTGGATTTATATAAATCACACGCATGTTGTAATTTCATATATTTTTGAATCTTAGTGGTTTTTTAATGAGTATGTTTTTCTAGTACCCTTCATGTTCACTTTGTTGGACATGCAGTTTCATGGTTAGTATTTAAGTTATGTACAAGTACTAGTAGGTTTTGGGTTATTTTATTATATGAATGATCGACATTATTATTGGTCAATTTCCACTAAATGTTGGATCTAGATACTAGAGGTATTTATGGTACTTATCCTTGTATATCTTAGACATGTTTTTGTTATCAACTTTTACCCAAGATGCATTTTTCAATGCATAACATGAATTATATTCATGTTGTATTAACTAACATTTTTCTAATACTAGTCTATAAATCACTTTCTAACTATTATTTAAGACCCCCGGTGTTAATATATATACTATGAGGATCATGGAGTGATCTTGGGTACGTGTGGCTAACTGATCTAGTTACTATTGAGGTAATTCAGGTTATGATAATTACAAGCATTTCTTGTATGATAAATTTTCAAACAACAAATTTTGGATTCAAGAATTGAAATTCTTAGGTCATGTGATATCAGAGAAATAATTTTTTTGTATCCTTGGAAGATACAAGTGGTTTGATGTCTTGGGAAAGGCATAAAAATGTAATTTAAATTAGAATTTTTGTGAGTCTAACAAGATATTATAGTGATCCATCCAAGAATTTCTAAAGATGGATTCTCCTTTGATGGGTTTGACCTCAAGGGGAGTTAAATTTGAATGGATTACAAAGTTTCAAAAATTATTTTTATAAGATAAAGAAAATGATAAAATAAGAACATTTCCCGATTCTTCCTAATTCTAGAGAAGGTTATACAATATACTTTTATGCTTTGGGTATGGTTTTGGGGTGTGTTTTGATGCAACAAGATCATGTTGGGGTGTATGGATTATACCAATTATGCACTCATGAAAGTAATTACCACCACTTAAAACCTAGAACTAGTGGAAGTGATGAATTTACTAAAAACCTGGTGCCTCTATATCTTTAGGGATGATTTTATAGTGTATACAAATCATAAAAGTATGAAATATAATTTTTCTCAAAAGGATCTAAACTTTAGATAGAAACATTGGATAGGGTATCTATGGAAATTTGATTTTGATCTAGAATTTACCTCTAGTAAATGAAATGTGGTTGTTGATATTCTATGTTGTAATTTTATGATTTAGGCTATGAAAAATTACAAGGAAGAGTGGTAGTTTATGATACTTTTTGAAAAAATGCTCTTGGAAATAATGGAAGAAGATAATCTGATATTCTAGGATCATGTGTTGGTCACACACTCTTTAAATGGTCTAATTTTTTGTGAGAAATAATTTTATCCAAATTATAAATGTATAAATAGATTTTTATATGGTTGGGAGACCTTATATGATTAGACTTAGTCTCCCAATAGTGCCTTATATTTCAAGAAGATGGTAGTAGTACCATTTTCCATGGGGAAGGATTTGATGATCATTGGTCATAATTATAGTTGAGTTTCTCATTTCAGTGATATGAAAATGTTATATAGTTTCAAATGATGATATTGGTGGCCATGGATGAAGAAAGTGATTGTGGAATTTATCAATCATTGCCTCGTATATTAAAAGGTAAAAGTAGAAACTCAAAATCCCTCTAGATTGTTGCTTCCACTTCTCATTCTTGTATGAATGTGAGATGAGATCTCCATAGACTTTGTGTTTTTCTTACCTCATTCACCTAAAAAGAGGAATGTTATTTGAGTTATAATTGACCATTTTACAAAGACATATCACTTTATTCTTATAAATGAGAGTGACATGGTTGATGATATTGGACACTTATATGTTCAACAGATCATGAAGTTACATGGGGTGAAATTACTATTATATATGATTGAAACTCATGATTTACCTATTAATTCAATAAAGGTATATAGGAAGTGATTATTTTTTAGTTTAAGTAAAGAACAGTATATCACCCATAGACAGATGGTTAGGTTAATAAATCAATTTATATTATTGATGATATTCTTTTTGTATGTGTTCTTGACTTTGAAGTTTCATGGTAGAGACACTTATCATTAATTGAGTTTTCATATAAAAATAGTTACCAATAATTGATAAAGATGTAACCATTTGAGTCTCTTTATGTATGGCTATTCTAGACTTATCTCTATTAAGATAAACAAGGTGAATACATTTTATTTTTTCAAAGACTTATTTAGGAGATGATGAGTAAGGTTTTGTTGATTAGCAAAAGATTGGAGATGACTCAATTTCATCAAAATTCACTTTCCAGTCATTATTGTCATCATTTGGAGTTTATAGTGTGTCATTTAGTATTTATAAAAGTCTCTCCTCGGACAGAATATTGAATATTTAGAAAATAATGTAACATCCCAACCAAAACCACTAGGTTCGATATGGGTTCTATGTGACCACATGTGCACCACCCCATAAAAAAGTGGTTGTCAACTGGAAGTGAGGGTTTAAGAACAACAGTGAGGAGATTATACCCTCCATATCAAATCATAGTTAAATAATAAATAAACAATAATAATAATAAATAATCAGAGTAATCATGTGGAATAATAAATATGGAACACCTGTCAAATAAAAAAATGGGATCCCCAAGTGGTAATCCAACCAGAGTAATAAGTACTAGTAAAAATAAATAAATAACTACAGGTCCATCAGTTTCCATCAAAGTTCACCACCAGATCCAAAATCCATGGCTTATTAGTCTATCATAGGTCCCTTTCCCTTCATTGGATCCCTATTGAAATATACAAGCACACTAAAATGTATGAGTATGGTATGAGTACAAGAATCAATAGGACACCACCAATGCATCCTTAACCTGGTGTACTCAATTATAACAGTATTTTCTATAATAATAATAATTTTGTTTTGAGAATAAGCATACAAAGAAAAATTGAGTGGTTATGTGATAACCAATTCACCACAAACCCTCAGTCGTACCTTCTTTGGATCCATGCTGGAAAAGTTTAGTATGTCGATAAGAGACCAAACCTAGATATAATGTTGTTGGGGAGTCCCTCATAATCCACAACGAATCAAGCGAGTAACATACTCAAAATCAAAAAGGCATAAAGTAATACTCATAATCCACAAGGCATTGATTATATGTAACCTACTCGAAATCCATAAGGAATCAGCCAATACTCAGAATCCAAAATTCATCAAGTATTGACCATCTACCCATAAATATATAAGGAATTGAGTAGAGGCCTATTTATAAGGATATCATACTCTACCATCATCATCACCACACTCCTTGCACACACCACTAAATGAGTAATTATACTACGGTATCCACCTATAAAGTATACAACATACCAATCCTCTAAAGTAAAACATGATAATTCATAGCATGATAATAACCATATCAAACTTCATGAGAAATATAGAATCATCAAATATCCAACATGTGAATCAAACATCATCATGGAATCTAGATATCTCAATAATCTCATTGAAGCAATTCATATGGTATCATGTGATACACACACACCCACATGCAATCACAAGTCAAGAATGAACATTAGTATGCTAACACAAAAATCATACTATGGAAACATGTGTAATGAGAGACTTGGAATATAAGGAACTTTCTACAATAATTTTTTAATGTCCACGTCAAGGTCTTCCATTTATGATGATAATTCAATAATTTTCTCACACTAACTAAAACATGATCACCCACCAAGATCTCCTAGAACTATCCCAATCAAACATGTCATGTGTTCTAGAGAAAATAAAATAGGAATCGAGACTAAAGGGATTAAACCAAACTTACCCTTGGTCGATCATCATCAAAAGGGATCTATGTGGTCTATCGAAGGAGGATGAGGAATGGGTTTTGAAAAATCATGGGTCTCCATAGTGAAAGGCAGTATCTACATCATAGAGGTGAACTAGACACAACCACAATGACACAAGTGATCATACCATGGTGCAGTGTGTAGTGTCAGAAACCCACCACTGCATAAGAGTTGATAGGTGTAGTGTGGAATCCTTTTTAGTGAAACACCACAAATGAAAAACAAGGGGTTGTGGTGTATATGATTACTATAGGTTGACCTCCATGGTAAAGAAGGAGGTATTTTGGAATAGAAGTAGGTTAGACCATGTACCACAGTGGCGTAAATGGGGTACCATTGTCATAGAGTTGTCTTTCACCCCTTTGGTGTTTTGAGATTATCTAAATGAAGAGAGTAAAATAAGTACACACAGGGGATCTTGGGGGTTCAATCCACATTGGTTTAAGGATCATTACAATTCCAATGGATGATTCTCTTTAATTCATAAATGGATCCCTAAATTAAAATTGTAACAAATCATTCAAAAGGATTAAAACTCAATGACAAAATGGATGAATAATCTTATTTAATAAATACAAATTATTCCCTATGGTGTGGTCTGAGGTACTATGTCTCATAATCTAGTGAAACCAACCTCCATGATGAAGGATACGGTATTTTCACTGAGGTATAGCACCACTACAGTGCATTCCATATAGAAGTGACATGGTCTTAGACCCATGTAAATCACTACATCACAACCACCAAACCAAGATGTAGCCTCTCCCTTTTTGGTTTAGTCTTATGTGTTGTAGTGTAGTGACCCTTGTTTCTAGTAGTAAACTTTCCAAAAACACATCCAAGAATCCCCAAGAACTTTCCGAGCCCATAATTCATTTCCATTCATGGATTAACAATAGTAAAGAGGAAATAAAGTATTTTATTCAATAACAATAATTTCAGGGGCTTACAATTCTTCTCATTTAAATACTTCTCATCATTGAGAATTATATATGGGGTTCATGTTCAAACAACTCAGGAAAATGAGCTTGAACATCAGGCTCTCACTCCCAAGTGTACTCCTAGATCCTTTTATACTACCACTAAATCCATAAAAGTGGTACCATCATCCCTAAAAGTAATTTCTCTCTCCGTTCTACAATCTACACTACACATTCCTCATAATGTGTGTCATCGTCTAGATAAACATCCTCATAATAAATAACATGCATATGGTTGGTATGTACATCCAAATATATAACACATGAAACATGTTATGAATACCATTGTAGTGATAAGGAAGGTCTAGAAGATATGGAACTACCCTTATCCCCTTGATAATCTCAAAGGGTCCAACAAAACTAGATTCCGGCTTGACCTACTTCCTCATACATTTGTGTCCCAACTAAGGAGTCACGCTAAAGAAAACCTTATCAATCATAATGAACTTCAAAGGTCTCATCCTATAGTAGTAATATAATCTCTATCTTCCCTAGGAGATGTTCAACCTATTTTGAAATGGATTCACTCTCTTAGATGTCTCTTGAACCATTTTGGGGCCAAAAACTATTACCTCACCCACCTCATGACAACATAATGGTGAACAAAATGGCCTCCTATAAAGATCCTTATAAGGTTCCATCTGAATATAATAATGGTAAATATTTTTGTACATGAACTCAACAATGTGTAGGTGATTATCTCATGATCCAATAAATCCTAGAATGCAAGATTGGACAATATCCTCTAATATGAATATAGTCTAATCAAATTATCCATCTATCTTAAGATGGTATGAAATCCCCAGTCTCAGTTGTGTCCCTAGGGATTTTTAAAAGAACTGCCAAAATCATGATGTACAACATGTGTATCTTTATGAAGAAATACTCAAGGGAACTTCATATAGGTGTTTGATATCATTGACATAGATCCTTCCTATAACTTCCACTAATTGAGTCTCTCTAGTTGGTAAGAAGTGAGCATTATTCAATAGTTGATCGATAATCACCCAAACTGCTTCATGACTCCCCAGGGTCCTATGTAACCCTATAATAAAGTTCATCATGATTCCTTCCCACTTACACATTGGTAAAGGAATTTTATAGAGAAAAACAACAGCATTCTAGTGCTTGGCCTTTACCCTTTGATTGGTAAGGCATCAAGAGATGAATTTTAAAATGTCTCTATTTATCCCTAGCTACTAGAAATATTTTCTGAAGTCATGGTACATCTTCATTTATCTATGATACACTAACCATATAAAGGAATGGTAATAATTCATGGGATCCTCTCTAAGGGAAGCATGTACTACCACTCTCACATTTACCATAACCACATCATCGTTGTCCATTGACCATCTAGGTATCAAGTCACCACCATCTAGTTATTCCCTCACCAAATCACACTTTGGGTCTAAATCCTGTAGAGTCTTCACCCAGTCCATAAGTGATGATGGTATCACTAGAGGATTAAAAGTCATAGATCTCTAATCCCTAGAATCATCAATCCTCTAATCATCCAACGGGAAGCACCACTTCTCCTGTGAGGGTTGCTCGATAAGTTCCTGTTTAGCTTGTATCTTACGACTAAGAAAATCCACCATGGCGTTAACCTTCCCAGGTGAATACACAATCTTAAAATTGATTTTATTTAGATATTTAACCCAGTTATTCTATATCATATTCAGGTCCCACTATGTGAATATGTAGATAAGTATCTTGTCATTTATATAGTTAAAAAATCTCTCACCAAGGAGATAGTGTCGCCAACACTTTAGATGATGGACCACGGCTTCAAGATACAAGTCATGTGTGGGGTATTTCTACTCATGGGGTCATAGATGACGAGACCCATAGGATAATACCTACTCTATATACATCATTGTGAGCCCTAGTCTAACACTTGATGAATCATAATACACTAAATATCTGATCCCGGACTCAGGGAGTATTAGTACTTGAGATGTTATCAACCTTCTCTTATGCTGAAGGAATACATCTTTACACGGATCTGACCGCTAAGAATTCACTCCCTTATTCTTCAGCATTTTCATGGGTGCTAATAGCCATGATAAGTTCTGGATAAATTGTTGTTAATATCCTTTTGAACCCATAAATCTCTAGATCTCAAACATGTTTCAAGGAAGTGTCTAAGATATGACTTACTTAACATTCACTAGGTCTATGGATTTACCCATATTAAACATAAAATGTATTAGTAACTTCACCTATAGAATCTAAATGTCTCACTTTGAAAGCTTGTCATAAATTCACTGTGATTAAAGTGTACTCAGGACTATCTCGAGGTTCCAATAAAATTGGTATGGTGTTGGCTAGTAGATGAGGATTTTTTTTTGATGAAGACCGTGATGAATAAGTCCAAATATGGGTGGAAGAACTTATTCATGAGTTACATGAACATTTTAATGCATTAATAAGTCTAAATGGAATCATCAAGTACTCATACATCCCATACCTTCTCTTAAAGGCCATATTTGGAATTTCCACCTCTCTAACTCACAATGGGTGATATCCCAATCAAAGATAAATCTTAAATAACTAATGATATCACTCTAATTGATCAAGAATATCATTGATCCATGGAAAAGAATACAATTTCTTCCCCATCACTTAGTTTAGTTTCTAGTAATCAATAGAGTCAAAAACTATTGTCTTCCATCTTGGGGAACAATACTTGTGCACCCCACGATGAAGTACTTAGATTGATAAATCCATTCTACTCCAAGTCATCAAGATTCACCTTGAACTCCTTTATCTTGATTGGAATCTTGTGATATTGGGGTATTGAAATGGGTTTGATACCTAGCCTGAGATAAATATCATTCTAACTTGTTGATCTTTTAGAGTCTCTACTAGTTCAAAGATTCCTACAAGATTCCAACTCATTATTTAACATCCTGAGGGCCTCTAGTGCCCAGAAAGGATGAATAATACTGGATATGAAGTTAGGTAATATTGGATTATTTTTCTGAAATATAATTCTTAGGATAAGAACTAAGAAAAATACTTATATTTGAAGAATCCTTACTTTTTAAATCATAGAGAATGTGTGAGAGCATGCTCAACTTCATTCTCATATGCCTCAATTAGTAAAGTTGAAACATACTCCCTTGTGAAAGTATTCCATCCTACTTCTCAGGTAGTCCCATAAAAGTACATCAAGGTGATATCTTTTGTAACCTAAAAGAAACACTTTGTAAAAATAGAACTATTAGGATAAACCCTAATTAGTTATAGGAGCACAAAAGTTTTCTCCTTAGAGTATACCCTCAACCCAAGGTATAACCCTCCTAACACTAACCCTAGTCTTTATCACTACACATTATTCACGATCATTATATATATACTAATACAACAGTATTCTCATATCAACTAATTAATTCTCATAAAGATATATAACATATCATGGAAACATAGATATATCACACAAAGAGAAACTATCCCAAATAGATAGCAAAAATCAAGGTATTCAATTAATGAACAACTATTCATCACTACAACAGGTATATATATTTCAAGTTAACCTATGTTTCTAACTATGATGAATGAACATACAAGAAATCTCATAAATCACATATAAATATCATTTGAATCACTCAAGGTGAATTTAATTAACCGTAACAAAAAAACATAAATTACTACTTTTATGGAAACTCAGAAGTCCACTATAGAGTGTTGGTCAGGTAATATCATAGTTCCCCTTTCTAAGTCCCAACCATACTAACCCCTATTTATCCTATCCCAAATCAAGGAAAGAGAAAATAAAAGTTAGTAAACCCATCCCACTAATATCATTTTGTAACATCCCAACCCAAACCACTGGGTCTGAGCTGGGTGCTATGTGAGCTCATGCACACTGTCTCGTATGCATGAGGCTATTGACTAGCAGTGATGGTCTAAGATTTATAGTGGGAAGATTATTCACTAAAAATCAATTCATAGTTCAATAAAAATAATAATAATAAATAATTGTGGTAATCATAAGGAATAATAATGATTTCATACATGTTAGATAAATAAATGGTCTCCCAAAGTGGTAAGACAACTAGAGTAATAAGTGATAGTGAAAATAAATAAATAATTGTGGGATCACTATTTTCCATCCCAATATTCTACTAGCTCCACACTCATAAGATTATTAGTCCACCATAGGTCACTTTACCTTCACCCGATCCCTCATAAAATCTATAAGCACACCAAAATGTTTGAGTAGGGTGTGAGTATAAGACACAGTAGTACACCACCAATACATCCTTAACCAGGTCTTATCAAGTATAAAAGTGTATTCTATAATAATAATTAATCTGTAATAAGTATAAACATAAAAACCAAAATTGAGCATTCGTGCACTAACCAAGCTTCCACAAACAGCCAGTCATACCAACTTCATCTCCATGCTGGAAAAGTGTAGTATATCAGTAAGAGACCAAATACAGTAACAAGGTTATTGAGAATTCACTTAGAATCAAAAAGGAATTGAGATTGTATCCTAATAAAAATTTACAAGGCATTGAGTAATACTAAAAATCCACAAGGCATTGAGTATTATTAACCTGCTCAGAATCCAAAAGGCATTAGGTAATACTCAAAATATACAAGGCATCAATTATCTACCATCTACTCAGAAATATTCAAGGCATCGAGTGGAGTCCATGTTACAAATATATCATGCTTCACCATCATCATGGTCACACTCTATATGCACACCCCTCAAGGAGTAATTATACAATGACATCCACCTATCAAGTATACAACATACCATCCCTCCAATTGAAAACATGAAAAGTAATATAATGATAATAACCATAGAACACATCATGAGAAATATAGAATCATCATATATCCAACATGTGAATCAAAAATCATCATGGAATCTAGCTATGTCAACAATATCACGGAAGTAAGTTATATAGTATCACAAGCTACACACACATGTGTGATCACAAGTCAAGTATGAACATCAATATACTAACATAATAATCATACTATGGAAACATGTGTAACAAGAGACAAATAAATTAAGGAACTTCTGACCACAAGTTTTTTATGTCAACATCAAGGTCTTTTAGACATGTTAATAATTGGACCATGTTTTCACAACAACTGAAACATGATCACCCACCATGATCCCCTAGAATCAGTCTAGTAAAACATGTCATGGGTTCTAGAGTAATACAAGGATAAAATCAAGACCAAATGTGTCAAACCAAACTTACCTTAGATCAATTGTCATCAAAAGAGATCCATAAGGTCATTCTAAGGAGGGAGAAGGGGTTCTAGAAAATTGGGGTCCCCCACAGCATAAGGTGGTAGCTACAGCATGGAGGTGCACTGGAAATGGAGACCATGGAGTAGACAAGAACATAAAGATATAGGTTGAACTAATATAAAACCACCATTGTTTAAGAGTCTAAGTCTATGGTTTGGAATCCTTATCAGTGAAACACCTGAGGTATATAAAAGGGGTTGTGGCGTGAGACTGCACTGGAGGTCGACCCCCGTAGTTTAGAAGATGGTGTTTCAATATTGAAGTCAGTCAGGGAATAAACCACTTCATCATAAAGAGTAGAACTATGATCGTATAGTTTTCTTACATCCCTTTGGGGTTCTGAGATGATTTTAATGAAGATAGGAAAATGGGTATATTTAGGGGATCTCCAATGGTCCAATCCATGTTAGTATAAGGCTCATTATGACTCCAATGGAGGCTCCTCTTAAATTATAAAATAGACCCCGGAATTGAAACCCTAACATCTCATTCAAGAGTCTTAAACTCTAAAGACTATATGGCTTGACAACCTTCTATAACTAACACAAAAATGTCCCTACATCATGATCTGAGGCACTATAGTGCAGCCTCTAATGGTCCCAAACTCTATGGATAAGGATATAGTATATTACCTCAAGTATATAACCACTTTGGTGAAGTCCATATTGTTGTGACATGGTCTCAAACCCATGGAACTCACTGCGGTAAAACTACCACACCACAGTGCAGCCTCTCCCTTGTAGCGTGGTCTTATGTGTTGCATCATAGTGACCCTTTTTTTGTAGTAAAATGTTCAAAAAAAACACATCCAAGTCTCCCTAATAACTTTCCAAGACCAAAATTCATTTTCATGCATGGATTGATATTAAAAAATAGTAAATAAAGTCCTTTATTTAATAATACGGATTCAAGGGATTTACAAATAAGGTGTGCTCATGGTAAAGTATGTCAGGTCATTTGAGATAGTGGTAAATCTCATAAAAGTACCATACCTGTTCACTTTGACTTAAAATTTGATGTCTATTCATGATTTATTATATGTATTCTAGCTAAATAAATATTTTCCTAATCCATCACATGTGACTGAATGTGAAAATCTATATTTGGAACCTAATTCTACCATAGTGGAGCAACCGGATCATATCTTTGATCATCACAATAAGGTTTTGTATCAAAAATATATTCCTTTAGTATTTTTTATGGTATAGTAGTGGATATATTCAAGATAAATTGGATAAAAAGCATTGATAAGGGAGTAATGACCTCACCTATTTTTTGATCAAGAATTTTGGTGACTTTCTCTGGGTAGAAATTGGAATTGTGAGGAGAATTTTGATACCTAATATGTTAAACGTATTTATTTATTTCATTATTTATTTATTTCATAAGGTTTTTGGAGTTTAAAAACATAAAATTTAAATAATAAAAAATTTGAAATAGTTTAAGATGTATTTTTAACACATGGTTAATCATAACCATGCATGTCAACTATGCAAAGAAGAGGTTTGATTCTAGAAGCATTTTCATGGTCGGAGTATGGTTTTCAGGAATAAGCATCCAAAACATAGAGGGATGAAATTACAATACAAAAATCCATTACATAGTTCACACATGGTTTTCCAAACTATAACACCCCTAAATGTTTTGAATTTTTTTTTGAATTAATCTGATCTTTTCGATATTTTTCCTTTCACTCAACACTGAATATATCTTTTTTTACTTGAAATTACTGTGTTTGGATTAAATTATATACTAAACCAAGTTAATATTGTACAACACACAACACTTATATTAACATATAGTACACACAACACTTTGTTATGTGTTACACAAAATGTTGATTTCCTTCGATAGCTTGCATAACACACAAGGGTGAGTTTTATTGAACTATAATATACTATTAATATTATTATTAAAATATTATTATAGATACCACCAAGAAATTGGAATGGAAGTTAAAAATAAGATTACTAACTTGTGAAAATATGATTTACAAATTTATATAAATTTAATCCTTTGGTTATAAATTAGTATAAGTGAATGTAAGAACTATTTGAAAATAAATAAATTACTTTTCTAAGAAAACGTTTTTTATGTGAAAACACAATTTTATCTCAATAAATTAAATAAACCACTTTTGATTAAGGTTTTTAGTAAAATTTATATATTATATATTCAATCAAAATTTTTTATACTCATACAATATATTTTATAGGTATATGATAAGAGTAAATCCAATTTTATGAATAAAAAGATGTATTTTTCTAAAAGGAAATTTACCGTCTTTTAATGGAGAACTCATTTTAAAATTTGGTTTTTTAAAATTTTATATTTTTTATTTTACAAAATAAACTTTATATTAAAAATTATAATATCAAAATTTACTTTGGGTTATCTTTTGGTATTTTTCTGAGAAGTTTCATTTTTTGATGAATAGTGAAAAATATTGAATTTTAATTCAAAATTTCTTTTTCATATAATTTTTTATATAGTTAAATTGTATTATAATTTGTTTTTAAAGAATAATTAGATCAATTTTACATATATTAATCCAATTTAGGTCATTGGAATTAATTTCAAATTGAAATTGGATATAAAAACATTTCAAACGTTTGAGTGTTTTTACTTTAAAACCTCATTTTGTCGTACCGTCTACGTGATTAAATTTAAATTAATTTATGTCACTTGTTTTTTTGTAATTTGGAAAAATGGATTCAATATTTATAATAAGAATAATTTCTAATTTCTAATAATTTAAACTTTTTTTTTTACAAAAAATATTTGTGAAAGTGATTAAGATTAATTACAGTGATTAAGAGAAAAAATAGCTTAACAAAGAACTAAACATTAAAATTAAGGCCCAAAATGACCAATAAACTTATCTAAAATACAATTTATATTCATATTAATACCATATACTCCATTTTATTATATTTTTACCTTTATTAGAGCCACTTTACATGGGAAGAATATTGGTTGAATTCCCTTTTCAAAAATTTACTAGAATGCCTCTCAACCTCCACTATAAAAAGAAACTCACCCCTCCTAATTATTCACACATATAAATACATTTTTATTGGAATAAATCTTCCCAAATATCATCCAAAAAACTTAACTTCATCCTATAATCCTCCCTTTGGTAATAAATATAATCAATGAATCCCTTTGGTGCAAACCAAGATGAGTTAGCCAAAGAAGAGGTAACATCCTTCACAAGCCCTTTTGTTTTATTTTCAATCTCCACAACCTCAATTTTTCTTATTACATGATTATATAATAAGATGATTATCAGAAATATTATTATATGGTGTTATTATATGGTTTTTACCAACAGTTACACAAACTTCCATCTAATGGGTAACGAACATACCATTCGTGTGTATGAAGGACTACCGCCTCGCGAAACGATGTTGTTCGTTTTTTCCTTTACCACATATCATGGTTAATTTTATGACAGAAACTCTATTAAACTATGATATATATTATATTTATGATTTATTTATTCTTATTTAATTATTTTAAAAAACATACCTTCATGCTTTCCAATTTTTGTAAATATGATAACTTCATTTCTAGATGTATAGACTATTACCTCACTAAAGAGGTGTTATTCATTCAGAATTTACTTGGAATGTACTATGTATGGGTTTAGTAAATTTATATGATGTATATGAAGTAATAATTATACTTTAATTATAATATTTATATATTTCATCTACATTATTTCTTTCAATACGATAAGAAAACAGAGACAGCGTTCATGCGTACGTATAGCCTATTGTCCTCATAAATGGTGTATTCTATTTCATATATTTTAATTTTAGAGATTATTATAAATATTTATATAAATAATATATATGATATATAAAAAATGATTTAAATTCTATAAATAATTAAATCAAGATCTAAGAGGATCAAGAATAATAAGTCAAAACACGCAAGATAAACAAAGCTATTATTCCCCAAAACATTTCTTTAACATGGAATTGTTAATAAATAGGTAATATAAAGCCACAAGTGAATCATATATGGTATGATATATAAGAATATGGTTCTATGATATATTTATAATAAACTTATATTTATTACATAGGATTTTTAAATTTGTACAAAGAAATTCAAGACTTAAGGTAAGGGTTTTCTCATCTCACTTTTTATATTTGGGATATACATTCCATGATCACCACTCATTTATTTTGTGTGGAATATATACTAACCACGAATGTATTATATTATACTTATACTTAAATTTATGGGTATTTAAATATCCATTTTATTATCTCCCTATCATGGGGTTTATAGTTCAAAATTTTCAAAATCACTAAAGTAATTTTGTCTCAATTTGCCTTCTTTGAGACACATGCCATGTTATGCATCTATATTTTTCTATGAGGTGTATATAATGAACTTCTACATGTTATTTCATGAATATAATTATTTTCATTATATTATAATCTTTATGTAATGTTATTATCACATGTGTGTTATGATTTAAAGTTACCAAAGTTGTAAGAGTTTATCCCTACAATCACATCATTTATCAGGATTGTTTAAGATTATGCTTCCATTGATAAAATGTTATAATCCATATCTTAAAATATCACGTGAATTTTATTCTCTTATATTTATTTATTTTATATCCAAATTAATTGTATCATTTTCTCACTCTTTGGTATGTAATATAATTAAGAAAAAAACATGAAAAACTGTCATGACCCAACCCAAACGGTCTCGAGCCGCAACTACCCCTGGCCCACCTCCATAGGCCAGGGGCTGACGATAAGCACTGAAGGTGTAACGATCTCGGGGAGGCCATCGCCTAAGTACATGTACACACACACATCCCACTCAATGCAGAATTGTAGAGTAAAAATAAATCCAAAGGACAAACAACAATAACCCAACCACAGTCATGCATCAACTTCTAAATAGTACAAGTAAAGTGCTGACAAGATAACTGAACGAGAAAAGGGAAAAACACGCACCTAGTCTGAAAGGTGCCACAACCCGGCAACAGGTAAACAAAAGTAAACAGCAAGTGAGTCTCACGCCTGAAATTCCTACTACGACCACAGAACGCAGCCTAAGCTCTTGTGACCTCTACGCTCCTCCGTAGTCACGATCAACATGTCCATCATCTGCAAGGCCACACCAAGTGCGGGCAAATCCCAAGCAGGGGTGAGTATAATGATACTCTGTAGGATTCCCTGAAATCTCTATGGATAAACAATGGAGATACTAAATGGTGAGCAGTAGACAAAACAAGATCAGTGTAAGAGTACAAAAGAAAGAGTGCAGCTCAACCTGACAAGAGAAAGGAAGCAGGCTCATACAACCAAGAGATGCTAGACACAGAAATCACGGGGCATACCCCGCGCATCTTCGCCACTCCTAGAAAGAGAGTAACTGAACCCAAGGAGTGGGAACAAAAGTAGGGTGTATATATATGCTCAACAAGAAACCCGAATGAGTGTATAAGGGGATCTCTATCTCCAAGATCAGCCCAAGAAAAGTCACCAACATTTCAAAGGATATCCATCACTAATTCCCAACAGTCCCGCATGACAAAGCTTCCTCATCGCTGAACCGTACAACCAAGGGTCCCACTCTGGTAATCATGAATATAAGTCACTCACTAGCCTCATAGAAAGGGATGAGTCTGAAAGAAGTCATCAGGTAACCCACTGCCCAGCCTAGTTGGAGGTTAAACACCAAGAGGTCATCGAGTAACCCACCGCCTAGCCCCACTAGAAGGTAAACTCTAAGGTTAACGGGTAACCCACTACCCAGCCCCATTGGAGGGTAAACCCTAAGGCGAATGGGTAACCCATTGCCCAGCCTTGCTGGAGGTTGAACCCTAAGAAGTCAATGGGTAACCCTCTGTTCAGCCTTGCTGGAGGGTAAACCCTAAGGTTAATGGGTAACCCACTACCCAGCCTCACTGGAGGGTAAACCCTAAGGTCAATGGGTAACACACTGCCCAGCCTCACTGGAGGGTAAACCTTAAGGTCAACGGGTAACCCACTACCCAGCCTCGCTGGGGAATAAACTCGGAACTGGTTTGATAACTCTGCACTACTCGTGCCATCACTGGGTGTCACTAACACCGCTTCTATGCGTAGGTTCAGAGTGTTTCAAAAGAACCTCTGACCAACACCCTTTCATGTTTCCACATTTAATGAGATCTCTAAATAGGCTCTACTCGCCCAAACAGATTACACCGTTGCAATCCTCGCAGAAAAACACGCGAGATAGACTATTTACTCACTAGAAATGGGATCCCAATGAAAAAGATATTCAGTGTCGCTTTATTCCATTTGGAGTCTCATGGGACCCACACCTCAGCCCTAAAAGAGGTCGGGTGAACTACTTCATCGTGATGCTCTTGGAAAAACATGCCAAATCGATTATTCATATGCCCCAAACGGACTCCTGGTGAAAAATTCACAGTACGTTGCACACAGCTTAAAATATTGTGTGTGGGGCCCACACCTCAACTCTGGCTTCAACACCTGAAACCACCACGGTAAACTTCTTCTCGATGCCAGGGTCACAACACCGCTGACGACGCCTAAAACGGACTCCGGATGCAGAAACTGCAACTCCCTGTATTATGCAAATGGGGCCATATGGGGCCCACACGTCGGCCCTGAAACATGTCACGTAGATTGTACCATTGCATTCCTTGAAGAAAACCACACGGCGTAGGCTATTAATTTGCCCAGAACGGACTTATGAAACATAAGTCGTAAAAATGCAGCATACGTCGGGAAGGAGCTTCATGGGGCCCATGCCTCGGGGCCGAATTCAGGCGGGCGGATTGCGCCGTCGCAAATCCCTCAGTAGAATACTCAGAAACGAGTACTCAAACACACCAAACAGACGTCAGGTGAAAAAGTGGCCTTTCACTGTAAAATGTGTGAACTAGGCCATGTGAGGCCCGCACCTTGTCTCCAACCTGAACACTTTGGAAAGCATCTCAAAAAGTTTGCACGAGGACTGGGGTCACGCTGCCGCAGACGGCGCGTCAATCGGACATCGCAAATAGGAGTTAGGTCTGAGGCAAGAATAATTAATTAATTAATTAATTAATTGCATTAAGCGCTTTGTGCCACCGAGCAACGAAACCAAACCTCAGGGGTTCTGAACCAACTTTGGAAGGTTCGTCATAACTCTAGGGCCACAGTGCCTTTGACGGCGTGTCAAACGGACATCCGGATCATGAATATGTCCATTGTAAACGTTAATAATAATTTAATATTATTAACTTAAAGAATTTCAGGTCACCTGTCTTCAGGCGCAGAACCCAAAAACCCTGAAACCCAACATAAAAAAGTCCGTCTTGAAGAGATGGAACCACATCCACAAACGATGCGTCAAACAGATGTGTCGTTTATGAGATACGGCCCCTTGATCGTAAGGGGCCCAACTGGGCTGATTCACCTAGGCCGGCCCGGTCCAAACCGCTGGCCCGCGGCCCAGCCGTGTGTCCTGCCCAACTCACCACAGCCCGCTCCAGCAACACCGGACCTGCCTCGGGTCCAGTTCTCCAAATCAGACCGGTCTATGGTTGGTCTTCTCCGCGTCGCGCCAGCAGGACCCACCAAACGCGGGTCCATGTGTCCTCCGCACACCCGAGGTCAGCGCCTCGGGTGTTCCGCCCTGACCGCGATCAGCCGAGGCCGTCTCCACCACCGGAAGAGCTTACCGTCGTGGCACCTCTGCTCTACCACTTCTCCCGCCAACAGGGCGCACCGCCGTGACACCTCTGCTCTTCCACGCAGGTCGACGCCTCCGCCCAGCCCCGCTTGACCAATGCTCTTTGGAGACCGCGACTTCACCTCCTCCCAGACTCATCGATGTCGTCGTCCGCCTCACCCGCCAACCTACTTGGATCCTCCGCTGAACACCGCCACACCGCACCGGCCGCACCCGGGCCTGCTGCTCCAGCCACACCTCCGACTCAACCTCCGGTCGTCGCCCCTTGCTAGATCCGGACCTTTAGCCGGTCCCGCCGACCACTCCGGTGGTCGGAAAAATTATCCGAAACCAGATTCAGAATCCTCGAGGCCGGATCTTCGCAGCGCCGCCCCTCGCTCATTGATCCATCACATTTTTGGCGCATCCGAAAATTGGGACGAATAACGCCCAAGAACGAGAATTAAAAATGGGGCTTGGGCGTTGTCCGTGTTCGTTCTGACATCGCCCCAATTCTAAAATTATAGAATTTGAACACCGAAATTTGGAAAAACTCAAGAAATTGATGAAGGTTCAAAAATTAACCAAGAAACCTACCTCGAATCGGTCGTTCGTCATTGGTGATGCGTTCGTTGCGATCCCAATTCGATCCGCCGGAGTTCATTCCTCCACCCGTAAAAGAACGGTTGAGAGAGAGAGGGAGAGAGAATAGGAGAGAGAAGGGGGAACCCTAACTCCAACTCCTGGTTTTTCTATTTATAGGGATCCCACTCAGTGTAGAATCTGAATTCACCGCGCCCTCTCATTTTATATCGTGCCTAGGAAAAACGCACCATTTCGAACTCAATGGAAGTCTCATATTTCCATTCCGAGACTACGTTTGAAATTTATTTGAAAGGACGCCAGTGATAAAAATCACTAAGTCATTATTTCAAAATGAAAATTTTTCCCCTGGGTGACATGTCTCACAGCAGGCCCGCACACGCAACTTTTACACCCCTCCTAGGGTAAACGGCATGCTCTGCATGCAACTGTGCCCTCAGATTTCTGATCTGAGCTACCATTTAGGAGAAAACTCAACCCCTCCACGTGCATAGTATAAAAACACTTAATATTTTTATAAAATTTATTCCGGGCACACCGGGCCTTATAATCGCACGTCGTCTCAGCTCCTAGCTCTGGAAATATTTTTTGAAATATTCCAAAGTCTTACAGGGCAAAACCAAGTTCTCTAAATCATTCCCTCCTTCAATCTTTTCGTCCTCAAAAAGCAAAAATAGGAAAAAAAACTCGGGATACAAATATCACACCTAGCTCTCCAACTCCCAAGAAAATTTGCACAACACCATGCTGGAACAACATGCAAACCAGGGGATGGTTCGTACTCATAAGGTCTTCTACTTTCGATGACATGCGTAGGAACACGCACGCACTTCATCAACTACGACATGTGGAGGACGTCGTGCTCCTATTCCTATTATTAGGAGGGTAGGGCAATATGGTAGGCAACCTCTCAATCGCTTGCACGATTCCCAAATGGCCCAAAAAAACTCGAAAGACTTCCTCGGCCAAACCTCTACTTCCCACATCGTGACCAAAGTCATGGTTTGTTCCTAGAACACGGTATCGTGATTCCCTACTTCAGAATACCCATATAGTGAAACACCCAAGGATATCTGACACACAAGTTTTCACAGTCTTTTCATCACAACCGAGACTCTATTACATGCTCCAAAAGTGGATGAGCCAACACCATCAACTGCAGAAAATTAATACCCTCCTTCTCCACCAATGTCATCTACAGGGAAGCTAACTACTACGAAACTTTCTACACTTGAGACACTGGTGGTCTGAGAAAACCACAAAGCTCTCTCCCAAAATATAGCGTCTCCACATTCTCAAGGCATGGAATACCACTACTAGCACCACATAGTGAAATGTGTAGTTCTGTTTATGGGATTTCCATCACCTCGACTTGTACTTGATAATGGTATCAAGATTGACGTTGAGCACGCAAGGTACCAACGAACAGGGAAGGTGAGAAGACTCATCCAACCGCCAGAGTCTAGACACGGAAATCACGTGGCATACCCCACGTGTCTTTTCCCCTCTTAGAAGGAGAGTAATCCCCAAAATAGGCACTCTGAAAAACCCACTAGTGGAACCTCAAGCAAAAGGAGGTCAAGTAGAAAAGCCCCACTAGAACCCTGAACCTGCTTTGACACTCCACCGCACAACCCCACCATGAATGAACTTGTCAGATGGACTCATCCACTTTACCTCAATACTTTCCAATTTGGGTGGTACTAACTCTCCCTCATAGTTTTGATCGCATCCCAAAAACACATCTTAGTGGGGGAAGAACCCCTCTCTCCCATGCATTTAGAGCTACATCGGACAACACCAACACAGGGTTACATTGACACCCTGTGTCACCCTCGGTAACCCCTCGAACAAGGAGTTATATGAAAAGATTACATTACCCAGTGTCTAACAAGTTCTACTGAGAAAAATAAAAAAAGACACAGAGCATACCTCTTATCATCTCATGAGTTGCAGGATCATAGACATCCGTAGCACATAGCCGCCCGTGGCCCCGTCCGTCAGCTCCCTGAGCCTGACATGAGCCGCCTAGTGGTGGTGGAAGGACCTCAAAATGTCATCCCCCAACCACAGTTCTTTCAAATTTTCTTCCAACACTGGCTCCCTTGGGACCACCCTGTCCTCACCTGGGATTTCTCTGATCACGACACTGCCTTTGTCGTGGTCGTGCATCTACCCAATATCTGGAAAACTCATCAAATTTGGTCGAGTAGTCTCATTCCACGTGACCTTGCACATCACAAACATATCACTAGTCCTCCCTGGGCTATCTCGGTGCTCTACGCTATCTTAGACCATGTGCCTGAGTCTAACCAAGGGGAGACCTCTGGCACCGAGGCCCTGCCAATTGACATCCCTCTGACAAAAATTTCTCTATCACCCGTGCCTGCTCCAGCTCCCCGAGATGGGTGAGGATGCACAAGGGCACTATGCTAGCACGAATCTCCTCTACAGAGACCTCACTCAAACTTTTGTGCTCGGAAGTTTCCATCATGGACCATGACCAAAGAGTACCAAGTAAGGTTTGTGAACTCAGTCGCGTACTCAACTGTTGCCATCACTCCCCACTGAAGCCCCAGTAGCTCCCGAAACTGTAAAAAGTGGAAGTAGGAGGGGTATTACTCCTCACAAAACTGTGGCTAGAAGTCATCCCATGAGAGTACCAACTCATCGTGCATCTGAGTAACCCTGGATCTACTATGCCAAACTGCTTGGTGGAAAAATTGGCTGTCAAAGACACCATCTAACATGTCAGTGTCCGAACAAGCCTGAAGAGGTGAACCACCAACTCTAGCCAACCCTTCACTGTCTGAGGGTATGGCTCACCATGGAACCTCAATGGTCTCTGATGCTGGAACTCACATAGCACGCCCAACCTGCACTCGTCATTGGCCTTCACTGCCGGAACTATATGCTACTCCACAGGTGGAGGTGCTACTGCCAGTCCTCCTAGAGAAAGGGTAATCGTATGATGGATCTTGAACTAAGGACTCGTCACTCACAAAGTCGTCATCATGAACTGGAGCTAGTATCCTGGCTGGCTATCATCATGGAGACATCATGAATCTGATCAAGGAGTACCATGGTCAAATGAGCATATATATACCAACAATGATGAGGAGCTGACTCAAGAAGGATAGTCAAAGACTCAATCCTATATGATGCATGAACCAAATTCCCTCCAACAAGTTTCTTAGAGTGCCGAGTCGACAAGCGGGTTATTACGGTCCTGGTGAATGGATACGTCAGTCGTCGCACCATCACTAGACTCCCTGGCCTGAGAGCCGCTCTCGAGACACGTTGACACTATTTCCCCAAAACTCAACCAATTCCTTTTTAAGGACGTCTGAACAACACCCCAAGGAACTAAACACCTCTGATACCACTTTTTCATGACCTGACCCTACCGGTCTCAAGCCGCAACTACCCCAAGCCCGCCTCCATAGGCCAGGGGCTAGCGACAAGAACCGAAGTCATAATGATCTCAGGGAGGCCTTTGCCTAAGTACCTATACACACACACACACAACCCACTCGATGCAGAAGTGTAGAGTAAAAAATAATACCAAAGGACAAAAAACGATAACCCAACCACAGTCATGAATCAACTTCTAGATAGAGAAAGTAAAGTGCTGACAAGATAACTGAATGGAAAAATGGAAAAACCTGCGCCCAGTTCGAAAGGTGCCACAATCCGGCAACATGTAAACAAAAGGAAACAGCTGGTGAGTATCACGCCTAAAAGTGCTACTATGACCACTAAACGCATCCCAAGCTTCTGTATCCTCTACAATCCTCCATAGTCTCGATCGACCTGTATGTCATCTACAAGGGAACACCAAGTGTGGGCAAAGACCAAGCAGGGGTGAGTATAAAGATACTTAGTAGAATGACCCGAAAGATTGAGGGAGAAAAAAGAAGATACTAAAATGGTGATCAGTAGATAGAACAAAAGCAGTGTAAGAGTACAAAAGAAAGAGTGCAGCTCAACTCGAAAAGAGAAAGGAAGTAGGCTCGTCCAACCAAGATAATATATACATAGAAAGCATGTGGAATACCCCGCGCGTCTTCACCCCTCCTAGAAGGAGAGTAACTGAACCCAAGGAGTGGGAACAAAAGTAGGGTGTATATATATGCTCAACAAGAAACCCGAACGAGTGTGTAAGGGGATCTTTATCTCCAAGATCAGCCCAAGAAAAGTTTCCAACAGTTCAAAGGGTATCCATCACTGATGCCCAACAGTTCCACACGACAAAGCTGACTCATCATTGAACCGTATAACCAAGGGTCCCGCTCCGGTAATCAGGGAGATAAGTCACTGACTAGCCTCATAGAAAGGGCTAAGTCTAAGAAAATTCATTGGGTAACCCACTGTCTAGCCCATCTGGAGGGTAAATCCCAAGAGTTTGTTGGGTAACCCACTGCCCAGCCCCGCTGGAGGGTAAATTCTAAGGTTAACGGGTAACCCACTACCCAGCCCCGCTGGAGGGTAAACCCTAAGGTGAACGGGTACCCCACTTCCCAGCCTCGCTAGAGGGTGAACCCTAAGAATTCAATAGGTAACCCACTACCCAGCCTTGTTGGAGTGTGAACCCTAAGGTCAACGGGTAACCCACTGCCCAGCCTTGCTGGAGGGTAAACCATAAGGTCAATGGGTAACCCACTGCCCAACCTCACTAGAGGGTAAACCCTAAGGTCAATAGGTAACCCACTCCTCAGCCTCACTGGAGGGTAAACCCTAAGGTCAATGGGTAACCCACTACCTAGCCTCACTGGGGGTAAACTCGGAACTGGTCCGATAACTCTGCATTGCCTGTGCCATCACTGGGTGTCACTAAAACCGCTTTCATGCCTAGGTTCGGAGTGCGTCAAAGGAACCTCCAACCAACGCCCTTTAATGTTTACACATTTAATAAGATCTTTAAAGAGGAACCGCTCGCCAAAAAAGATTACACCTTTGTAATCCTCGCAGAAAAACACGCGAGATAGACTATTTACTTGCTGTAAATGGGATCCCGATGAAAACGTTATTCAATACCGCTTTATGCCATATGTGTAACACCCCAAGCTTTTCTAAAAATAAATAGTAATGCATGGAACTTTGTTTTAAGTAGATATTTTTAATTATCCTTTAAAGAATAACTTTTCTACTTCTATGTTCTGAATTTCAAAAACTTTCATCTACAACTGTGTTCAGTATGTTATTTGGAGTCTATTGGAACCAACTTGTTTTTTTGGTGAATAGGAACATACCCTTATGAATAGTAAAATGAATAGTGATATGACCCTAATGAATAGAAAATTTTATTATTATTTTATTTTATTAAGGCTTTAAGATAATATCATCTAGGTTAATTTTTCATTGTGAACAAGAAGTAGTTGTAGAATTAGAACTGTTAATTTTTGAATTAAGTTTGATTTTATTTAAAAAATTAATTAATAATATTTAGAAAATTACTTTTCAAAAATGGAATTTATTTTTGAATTCTACACATTAAAAAATGGTTAGGGTAAATTTTTGGTATATTTCTGAAATTCAAGAATTTTTTATGAATAGTAAAATACGATAAAATATGATAAATGCTAAATACTTGATTTAATGCATAATAGGTGATTCAAGGATGATGTAAGCCCAATTGGTTCGAACAAACATGCCATTTTTACTATTTGGAGTCACATTAATTAAGATTATTCGTAGTATTGAGCAAAAATAGTATAATAATGATTAAAATAATGAAAAATACCCCCTCTCCTCCACTATAAATACCACCCTCACTCCCCTCTTCCTCCCACACCTCTCAGGCCATGAGAATTGTTTAATTTCTGAAAAATTCCCTACCAAATATTCCTCCCCACATCCTAGAGCATATGGTCTCACCAAAAGACCAAAACCAAAGCCCTTAAGGAGGATCTCAAGGAGAAAAGATCAAGAGGTAAACATCCTCTTTTATTTTCTTTCATTTCTTTCATTTTATGTTATTCTCTTCCATTACCTTTGGATTATGATGGGATATTTCATTAAATATCCCCCCTTAATTCCCATATTATGTATTAATGATTAGATATCCACTTACTCTCATCAAACTATTTTTATGAAATTTTAAGAGACGTCGTTAGGCTGCCAAATTTTTGTGAGAAATTTCTCAAGTTTTCTTTTATTTCAAGATTCCTTTATTTTCTTCTTCTTTCCTAAACTCCTCTTAACCAAGAGGAATGAAAGCTCCAGAATCTTGTATATTATGGATTCTCTCATGTTTATGGAAATTCATCATCATTACTTTTCTCCTCCCCCACTTATTCAAGGAATTAAAATATTGTTCGTGATGTGTCGAATTACCGACATCATAGACGATGTGATTTTAATTTTCATTAATTACTTCAAGTCTGGTCATAAAACCATTTTTTTATGATTGAACCATGTTATAATATATGTTTTATAACTCACACATGGTTCAGGAATTCTTTTGTACTCATGGTTCTAATTTATAAGACAAAATGAGGTTATTATTATCAAAGAACCACTAAAATGATCTAAACGAACATCATTAATATTATAACTTATGAATCATCCTCATGTAAGAATTCAAAATGATAAATGGAATAATTTATATTATTGGATATATTTAAATACTACTCTATTCCAATTCTTTAGTTTCACTTCCAATCGACAAGAATTTCCACCATGAACCAATCATAGAAATCATGTAAAGAATTCACGCAAAAATAGTGCAAGTGGCAAAATACTAACAATTAAGGGTGAAATGATGTTATGAAATGATCATATAAGATGTTATAAACATGAAAATGTTTCAATAAAATATTAATAACACTCTTCTAACCATTATACAGGAGGTTTAAACAAGTTGGAAGTAAGACAAACCTAAGGTAAGGGAATTCTTAACCCGATTTCCATTCTTTGGGTAAACCTTCTACTTCATTATTTATGTGATATTTAAATTGTTTGTGTGATGGGTTCTGTTTATGTTATGTTTTATTATTTATATTTATAGTATATATACAAACTTCATCCACTATATTAAGTCTCTCTTCAATTGTATGATATTTATAAGGGGCTTTTCCTTAAAAATCCTCTTTTTAAATTCGATTTTACAAAATTCCAAAGTAATGTTTTTATGGAATAATTCATGTTGTATGATTATTTTTTGGTTCTTGGTAATTATTTATGATGAATTTTGGGACCTATATCTCCCTCCAATGCATTGGGTATGAGTAAGTTGGAGGTCATCCATATGGTTACTCCAAGTGTAACTGTGATGGTTACACAAAGTAAGGTAGTCGTGAGGGTTACAAATTATAAGGTAACCAAGAATGGTTAAAATATTATGTAAGTAATTACCCAATATACCTTTATGATTTAATTTATATTCTCATCTTTTGTGTTAATCTTATGTAAATCTCATGTTACACAAATTAAATATATATGGGTGACAAGAATGTCTTTTGAAAATGATTTCACATGTTATGAGTATTTAGGGACTAATGTGATCTTTCCTTCTTTTCCATCCCTTACTGAGATTTTGTGCTTATCCCAAGTTTTTAAATGATTTTTTACCGGTTAATTAATGTTTAATAAAAGGAAGTAATCCATGTTAAATGTTTAAGAATTGTCAAGGAGTCTTGTTTTAAGTTTTAATGTTTTATATTTTGAAAAAAATGGAAACTGTTTTTATGGTATCCACTCTGTAATAATGTGTAATGTCATGAATGTATTGTCCTAATTCTCTAAATCTCTAAACTTGAAAAGATCTTCAATATAAAAGGAAGTGTTTTCTTGAATAAATTCAAGATTATGTATGTAATAAGATCGGGTCCTTATAATATCTCATCTCATGGGACCCACACCTCAGTCCTGAAAGAGGTCGGGAAAACTGCGCCATCGCGATGCTATCGGAAAAACACGCTGAATCGACTATTCATACACCCCAAATGGACGCTTGGTGAAAAAGTCATAGTACACTGCACACAGCTTAAAAGATGGCATGTGGGGACTAAGCCTCAACTATAGCTTCAACGCCTGAAACCACCCTAGTCAACTTCGTCTCGATGTCATGGTCACAACGCCGCTGACGGCGCCTAAAACGGACTCCGGATGTAGAAGCTGCAACTCCCCGCGTTATGAAAACAGGGCCCTGTGGGGCCCACACCTCGACCCCGAAACACGTCACGTAGATCGTACCATTTCGTTCCTTGCAGATAACTATGTTGTGTAGGCTATTCATTTTCCTAGAATGAACTTATGAAATGTAAGTCATAAAAACGCAGCATACGTCTGGAAGCCGCTTGGTGGGGCCCATGCCTCGGGCCCGAATTTAGGCGGAAGGATTGCGCCATCGCAAACCCCTCGGAAGAACACTTATAAATGAGTAATCAAACACACCAAACAGATGTCGGGTGAAAAAAGTGGCATTTCACTGTAAAACGTGTGAACTAGGCCCTGTGAGGCCTGCAGCTTGTCTCCAACCCGAATACTTGGGAAAGCATCTCAAAAATTCCGCACGAGGACTAGGGTCATGCTGCCATGGATGGCGCATCAATCAAACATCCTAGATAAGAGTTAGGTCTGATGCAAGAATAATTAATTAATTAATTAATCGCATTAAGCATTTCATGCCACCGAGAAAAAAAACCAAACCGCAAGGGTTCCGAACCAACTTTGGAAGGTCCCTCACAACTCCAAGGCCACAGCACCTCTGAAGGCATGTCAAACGGATATCCGACTCGTGAATACGTCTGTTGTAAACTTTATAATATTTAATATTATTAACTTAAATAATTTCGGGTCACCCGTCTTGGGACGTAGAACCCAAAAAACCCTGAAACCCAACTTCAAAAAGTCCGTCTCAAAGAGATTGACCCACAGCCGCAGACGACATGTCAAACGGAAGCGATGTTTAATAGATACGACCCCTTAATCGCAAGGGGACCAACCAGGTCAGTTCACCCCGGCCGGCCCGGTCCGAACCGTCGGCCCATGGCCCAGCCGTGGGTCCCGCCTGACTCATCGCGGCTCACTAGCCGCGACCCGCTCCAGCAACACCGGACCCACCTCAGGTCCGGTTCTCTAAATCAGAACAGTCTGTGGCCTGTCTTCTCTGCATCGCACCAGTAGGATGCACCGAACACGGGTCCTTGTTTCCTTCACACTCCTGAGGTCAGCGCCTCGGGTGCTTCACCCCGACCGCGATCGGCCGAGGCCGTCGCCACTACCTGCGGTGCGCACCGTCGTGGCACCTCCGCTCTACCGCTACTCCCACCAGCAGGGTGCACCACCACGGCACCTCCACTCTGCCACGCTGACAGACGCCTCCGCTCGGCCCTGCTCGACCAACGCTCTCTAGAGCCCACGACTTCGCCTCCTCCCAGACTCTCTGACACCGCCGTATGCCTCACCCACCGACCTGCTCGGCTCCTCTGTCGAACGCCATCGTACCGCACCAGCCGCACCCGAGCCCGATACTCTGGCTGCACCTACGGATCAACCTCCGGCCGCCGCCCCTTGTCAGAGTCGGACGTTCGCCTGTCCCCCCGACCACTCCGGTGGTCAGAAAAATTATCCGAAACTGGATTTGGAATCCTCGTGGATGGATCTTTGTAGCGTCTCCCCTCGCTCGTCGATCCATCATAGTTTTGGCACGTCCGAAAATTGGGATGAAGAATGTCCAAGATTGAGAATTAAAAACAGGGCTCGGGCATTTGCTGTGTTCATTCAGCCATCGCCCCAATTCTGAAATTATGGAATTTGAACTACGAAATTGGCAAAAACGCAAGAAATTTATGAAGGTGCAAAAATTAACCAAGAATCCTACCTCGAATCGGTCGTTCATCGTTGGGGATGTGTTTGTTGCGATCCCACTTCGATCCACTAGAGTTTGTTCCTCCATCTAGTGAATAACGGTTGAGAGAGAGAGAGAGAAGAGGAGAGAGAATGGGTAACCCTGACTCCAACTCCTTATTTTTCTATTTATAGTGATCCCTCTCAGTGCATAATCTGAATTCACCATGCCCTCTCATTTTATATCGTGCCTAGGAAAAACGCCCTATTTCGAACTCAACGGAAGTCTCGTATTTCCATTCCGAGACTTCGTTTGAAAGTTATTTGAAATGAATACAGTGATAAAAATCACTAAGTCATTATTTCAAAATGACGATTTTTCCCCTGGGTGACATCTCTCACAGCAAGCCCATGCCCGCAAATGTTACACCCCGCCTAGGGTAAACGGCACGCTCCAGACGCAACCATGCCCTTAGATTTTTTATTAGAGTTACCGTTTAGGAGAAAACGCAACCCTTCCACATGCATAGTATAAAAACCCTTAATATTTTTATAAAATTTATTCTAGGCACACCGGGCCTCGGAATCGTACGTCATCTCAACTCCTAGCTCTGAAAATATAAGTAGAAATATTCCAATGCCTTTCAAGGAAAAAAACGAGTCTCTAAAAAACTAAATTTATTTCGCATTTCGATTAGAAATCTATGTTCATTCCAAACTATGTTTTCAAAAAAAATCAAAAATTTTTTAAAAATAACTTATTGTGTTTAAAATAAAGTTTAACTATGTTTCACCTTTTAAAAAACAATTTTAAAAGGAATACTCTTACCATTTTAAGATCAAGGAATTTTCTAAACTTCTTATGGTTAAAAGGGAATGTTTCACATGTATAAACATACACACCATCATAACCATCATTTCCTTGAAACATACTTTGGAATTTTAAAATTTTACTTTTAAAGAAAAATTTTCCTTAATATTCTATAAATCTGTTGCTTTAAAACATATTTTCAAAGAAAAAGGTTTTCAAAAAAATTTCAAGTGTTTTTATGATTTTTCAAGATGTTTTCAAAGAAAAAGTTTTTAAAAAAGTTTTAAATATTTCTTTATGAGATTTCAAGTAATTTTCAAAAGAAAAGGTTTTCAAAAAAAATCAATCCACCTTTATATGTTTTCAAGGGAAAAAATTTTCAAAATTTCATCAATTTTATTTTCCATGAAAATGGTTTCAATAAGTTTTTATGTTTCAAAAAGCATTTTCTCAAAGAATAAATGATATTTTCCTCAAGATATGTTTTAAATGATTTTAAATATTACTTTATATGTTTTCAATGTTTTTTAAGAAAAGGATTTTGAATATGTTCCATGTTTTAAAAAAAGTGAATTTCAAAAAAAGGTTATTTTCATTAATAAATGCTCTAAGTGATCTTGGGAAATCCTTCTCTATCTAAGATGTAATCCTTTGATATAGTTTAATAATTATTGGGGACATGATATAAGAATACCATTAATATTATTTCTTTAATGGTTTATGTTTTTCTAGAATGATTTTTATGACACCCATTTCTCTTACATGCGTTATATGCTTTTGAAACCCGCTTCTTTTCATGGGTTATGCTTTGATGAAATTATTAGGAGACCTATCACTTTTCCATAGGTAATGATATGAAAAAATGTTTATGATACCCATTTCATTTCATGGGTTTTGATATGATGTTTATAAAACTATTATCTTTTTATGGGTCATGATATGATGAATGTTTTGTTATCTTCTGGCACATACATGTATGATTTCATTATGTTATGGGTGTGACCCATATCTCCCCCAATGCATTAGGTAATGATAAATGTTTTATAAGATCAAAGGGAAGATAGGAGGGAATCCCAATCTCAAAACAATTGGGAACCCCAAGCCCAAAATAAGAGTGTACACAAGATGGCATCCCAAGCCTAAAATAAGAGGGCATCCTAATCTCAAACCAAGAGGGTACATGGGAGGAAATCCCAAGCCCAAAATAAGAGGGTACATGGGAGGGCATCCTAAGAATGAAACAAGAGCGTACAGAGGAGGTAATCCCAAGACCGAAACAATAGGGTACATGAGAGGGCATCCCAATCCTGAAAAAAGAGGGTACATAGGAGGTAATACCATGCTCGAAATAGGTACATGGGTGATTATCCCAAGACTAATATGTTATAAAGGTCCTGTTAGGTAGCCTTGACATAGTAATTTATATTCTTATATATATTATTAAAATTACACATCTTATTCTTATGTTATTATTTCATGGATTATTCTCTTGATTACCTTATGATTCGTGTCTTATGAACTTCCATTGTCTATGAATTGATCATTTTTATTATTTTTTATATGAAGGGTGTGATATTTTAATGTTATACCACATTCTTATAACATTATGATCATATTTATTCCTATATATCTCCCTTGTTTACCCTTACTAAGAATCTGAGCTCGCCCCTTTCTTATATTTCCTTTCCCAAGGTTATTAAGAAATGTTTTAATTATATGTACTAAAGTTGAATATATTTGTGGGAAACATTGAATATATTTCACCAAGTTAGAAGATTTTGTTCCAAGTTTACAAGTAAACTAAACTATTATGGTCCTAGGGAATTTACTTTTGTAATGTGATGAAAATTCATCTAAAATGATGTAATATCCATGTATGTTAAGCCTAATTTTCTATATTTGGTATCAAAGGAAAGTTTTAATAAACCTTTTGAAACTAGTATGAGAAACAAAAATTATATCCCTAGGTATATTTCTAAGGATATGTCTAGGGATGTCTCTAATGATAAGCCTAAGGTGTCTTATATTTAAAGGAGAGTGTCATAATTTAGACATATTATAATTGATTTGTCCTGATTATGTATTTTTATTCTACTAAAAGTGATTCTCACACAGGATTTCTAGTTTTAGTCAATAGAGGTAACCAGAAGGAACTGGTTTAGCATTTAATGTGACAAACAATTTTATAATGAGTCGTCAAATGGGATGATCACTGGAGTGAAGCATGTTATAATCATGGATAATAAATTTTCATGGAACATGATTAATAATGTGTACCTTGGCCAACTCTCATACTCACAAAACAATGTAAGTAAAGAGTTTGTTGAGAGTTCAGGTAATGGATTCCATCGAGGAAAGAAGATTCGGTTTCCTTTGTGTTGAGAATTTGGAAAGAAACACCCAAGTGAATGTATTAAAGTAACTGGAAGATATTTCGGATGTAGAAATGAATGACTCAAAGAAAGTAACTCCAAAAGGAAAATAAAATGTTTTGTTAATTTATTGGATGGGAATATTGGCCTCCCTAAGGTATTATCAATTTATTAATGCTTTAAAAGTGGAAATTATGGGCATTATGAAAATAGATGTCCTATGTTGAAGGATCATGAAGATAATTAGAAAGGTGATATAAGTAATTGTTTTGATGATGATGATGAAGAGACCACGAACTACATATGAAATGTATGTGTTTTTTTAATAGTATTGTTGATAATCATGATTAAATTGAGTTTGATAAATGTTAATACATGACTATTACTTCATATTTTAGGAAAGTGGAATTAAGGAATAAGATGATTAAGCCTTATATTGGATTAAGGATGAGGTGGAATAATCAAAGTGTTTATGTTTTTGAATTAAAGAATTATGAATTTTGAAATATATAAGGATTATTCTATTTATGTTTTTTTACTATGTATTTACAAGAATATGTTAAATGGTTCTAATGGACTATAAGAGGGATATAATGGCAATGTGATATTCATGGGAAACACATGAGTAAGGGAAAGATAACCCTTAATATATTCCTAATTTTGAGATAATTGTGTTTGGATAAAAGATATGTTGGATATGAATAATTAAATTAGATGATACTAATTACCTTGGAACTGATTAAGAATTTTTTGGAAAAGTGGTCTAGGTTATCATGGATGAAGTTTACAACATTTTTTTATTTAAGGAATATATAAAATAAACTTTGGAATAAGGAAACATGCATGTTTTCAATAAGGATTTATGGTAATTTAGGTAATTACCATGGTTCAATAGAATACATGATGAAGGTACTCACATTATTTTTATATGACAAATAAGAGCTACTTTATGATATGTGGGGGATCAATGCTAAGATTCTTTTGAAAAATTTAGGGTCCTTATTTCTAAAGTTTTGGACTTATATCCTTTAAAAGTTTTATAAGGTTAACCAATTATGTAATATCTTATATTAAACTTCAGATGAGGTTTTAGACATTAAAGCATTGTCTTATCATATTAGGATTTATTCATATTAGATAACATGTACTAAAATTTTTATTATGATGTTAAATAAAGATGGATGGAATTACATATCATTCTATTTATGGATATCAGGATCTATTAGTGTCTAAGGAATGAGTAATTAACCTTAATTTCTTTGAATAAGAGATGAAGTGGAAATTTATCAAGGCAAAAAAAAGGGTGAGATTGTGCTGAAATCAAGTAAGTATACCTCCTTGTGAAAATTATTCATATTTCAGAAAGGATATTGAAATAAAATTTTGTCCTATTATCATCATTTATGATGATATAAATTTCCACTTTCATGCTTCTTTAGTTTATGGTTTTTTGATTGTTAACTTTCTATGTATCACCGAATTTCTTGTGATCGGTGATCTTTACCAATCTGTATGATTATTTACTCTTTTCTACCATGTCTTTGTTTTCACTTTCCACCATTTTTATCTTATGTTGAAACATAGTAATGAGTTACTTTGGGTAATTATTATGTTTCTAACTTTCCCTTTTTAAATTAATTTTTAGTATTCATTTTTATTATATGGGTTTTTATGAAAGGAACTTTCAAGTATTAAACCTTTGATAACCCAGAAGAATTTTGAGGGTGAAAATCATTTTAAGGGGGGATAGAATATAACACACTAATATTTTGTGAATTATTATTTTTGAATAAATTTTATCTTTTTTATATTTTTTATTTCACACAACACTAAATATATATTTTTCTACAAGAAAACACTATGTTTTTCTTGCATTGTATACAACACCAAGTTAACATTGTACTACATGAAACACTAACATTAACTTTTGGTACACACAACGCTATTTTTGTCATGTGTTACACATAATGTCGAGTTACTTATATAGATTGTGTAACACACAAGGCCAAGTTTTACCAAACTATAATATATCATTAATATTATTATTAAAATGTAATTATAGATACCATGTAGCTTTTGGAATAGAAGTTATGAATAAGATTAACTAAATTGTTAAAATATGATTTACACATGTATATAAAGTGAATATTTTGGTTATAAATTAGTATAAGTGAATGTAATAACTATTTGAAAATAAAGAAATTAATTTTCTAAGAAAACTATTTTTCAATGTAAAACACAATTTTATCTCAAAAAATTAAAAAAACAATTATGATTAAGGTTTTTAAAAAATTATATATTAAATATTAAATAAATATTTTTTATACTCATAAAATAGATTTTATAGGTATAAGAAAAGAATGGATCCAATTTTATGAATAAAAAGATGTATTTTTATAAAAGATAATTTTACCGCCTTTTAATGGAGAAACAATTTTAAATATGATATTTTAAATTTTATAATTTTTATTTGAAATAATAAAATTAATTTATCAAAATTTTAATATAAAATATTAATTTGTGTTATTTTTTGGTATTTTTATGAGAAGTTTCATTTTTTTATGAATAGTAAAAAATATTGAATTTTAATTCAAATATGTTTTTTTGTATAATTTATTTATATAGTTAAATTATATTTTAATGTGGTTTTAAAGTATAATTACATATATTTTAAATATATTAATCTAATTTATATCATTAGAATCAATTTTACATTTAAATTGGAAATAAAAACATTTCAAACTTTTGAACATTTTTACTATAAAAACCCACGTTGTTGTCTCATCTGCGGGGTTGAATTTAAATTAATTTATGAAAAATATGTGTTTAGAATTTTGAAAAATGGATTAAATATTTATAATAAAAATATTTTTTAATTTCTAATATTTTCAACTGATCTTTCTTCCAAAAATATTACAGACAGAGATTAAGATTAACTGTAGTGATTAAGAAAAAATGGCTTAACAAATGACTAAACCTTAAACATAAGGCCTAAAATTACCTAGAAACTTGTTCAAAATTTTCTCCCAATATCCCAAAAGAATAATATAATCCTCCCATTTGTAATAAATCCAATCAAGCAATCCCTTTGTTCCAAACCAAGATGAGTTACCCAAAAAAGAGGTAACATCCTTCCACAAGCTCTTTTGTTTTATTTTCATTCTCCACCACCTAAATTATTCTTATTCCATGCATATATAATAATCTCATTATCCTAAATATTCTGATATTTTTTTATTCAAAGGTTTATACTTACACTTACACACACTTATATCTAATTTGTAATGAACTTAGAATTCTTATGTACAACGGACTATCACCTCGCGAAATGATGTTGTTCATTTTTCTTTTACCACCTCTCATGGGAGGGAATTATGATGGAAATTATATTTATATATTATATTTATTATATTTATGATTTATTTATTCATATTTAATTATAAAATAAAGCATACCTTCATGATTTTCTTTTTTTGTAAATACGATAACTTTGTTTGTGGACGTATGGACTACTACATCCTCAAAACGATGTGATTCATTTAAAATTTACATGGAATATATTAAGGATGTGTTAAGTAAAATTATATGATATATAAGACTTTATAATTATACTGTAATGATAATATATATATATACATATATTTCATTTACTTTATTTCTTTCAATATGACAAGAAAATGGAAACAGTGTTCATGCATACGCACGGCCTATCGTCTCCATGAACGGTGTATTCCATTTAATATATCTATATTTTATAGATTATTATAAATATTTATATAAATAATTTTTTAAATTCTATAAATAATTAAAACATGATCTAATAGGATCAAGAATAGCAAGTCAAAACATGTACGATAAACAAATTGGTTATTACAAAAAACGTTTCTTTAACATGGAATTATTAATAAAAGGGTAATATAAATTCATAATTTAATCATTTATGGTATGATATATAGTAATATGGTACTGTTTTATTTGTATAATAAACTTATATTTATTATAAAGGCAGTTTGAACATGTACAAAGAATGTCAAGACTTAAGGCAAGGGTTTTCTCATCAAACTTTTTATATTTGTGAGATACATTACATGTTCACCAATCATTTATTTTATGTGGTTTATATGATTAAAATGTATTAAATATATGATTATTTTACTTAAATTTATTTTTATTTACATATACATATTATTATCTCTCTTTCATGGGTTTTATGGTTCAAAACTTACAAAATTAGTAAAGTAGTTTTGTCTCAATTTTCCTTCTTTGCAACACATGCCATGTTATACACCTATATTTTTCTGTGAGGTGTATATAATTACAATTTTCTTATTATATCAAGAATATAATTATTTTAATTATATTATAATCATAATTTAATTTTATTACCTCATGGGGATTATGATTTAAAGTTACCCAAGTGGTAAGAGTTTATTGCTACAATCTCATCATTTATCATGATTGTTTACGATTATGCTTCCATTGAAGAAATATAATAAACCATATCTTAATAATTCTAATGAATTTTATTTTCCTCTGGTTATTAATGTTATATTAAAATTAAGGGTTCCATTTTTCCACTATTTTTAATTAAGATAATAAGAAAAGTGATTTCATAAAAACCTACTTTATTTCCCCTTTTGGTCGGAAATCTATGTTATTTCAAAACCATGTTTTCTAGAAATGTTTTAAAAAATGTTTTACTATTATCCTATGATGTTTAAATGAAATTTTTTCCAATTTTTTACCATTTTGAAAAAAATAATAAAAGGAATCCTCACTTCATTTTCTGATCAATACACTTTTCTAAACTTTTTAAGGTGTAAAAGAATTTCTCGGTATGTATAGACTTACCCATTTTCATGACTGTCATTTCGTTCAAACTTACTTTTTATATTTAAAAGTTTATTATTAAATAATTGTTTTCCCTAATATTATGAAAATGTGGTTATTTTAAATTGGTTTTCAAATAAAAAGGTTTTCAAATTTTTTTCAGGATTTCTTAATGATTTTTCAAGGTGTTTTAAAAGAAAAGGGTTTTCAAAATGTTTTCATGCTTTCTTTATGAGTTTTAAAAGTGTTTTCAAAGGAAAAGGTTTTCAAAAAAATTTCATGATTCCTTTATATTTTTCAAGGAAAAACGTTTTCAAAATTTCTTCAAGTTTATTTTTAATGAATATGGTTTTGAAAAGGTTTTATGTTTCAAAAAGAATACTTTTTCAACGAAGAAAGGATATTTTTCTCAGAAATGTATTAAAAGAATTTAAGGCTTAATTTATAAGTTTTAAATGTTTTTTTCAAGAAAACAATCTTGAAATGTTATATGTTTTAAAAAAAAGTAAATTTCAAAGAAAGGTTATTTTCATTAATAAATGATCTAAGTTATCTTTCATAATCCTTCTCTATCTATTATGGAATCCTTTAATATAGTTTAATCTCTATTGGGGATATGATATAATAATACCATTCATATTCTTTCTTTAATAGTTTATTTTTTTCATGGTATGATGTTTATGAAACTAGTTTCTCTTACACGAGTTACATGCTTTTGAAACCCGCTTCTTTTCATGGGTTATGCTTTTATTAAATGATTATTAGACCCATATATTTCCATAGGGAATGATATGATAAAATATTTATGATAACCATTTCATTTAATGAGTTATAATATGATGTTTATAAAAACCAATCAATTTTTATGGGTCATGATAAGATGAATATTTTGTTATCTTATGGCACATATATGTATGAAGCCATTATGTGGAAGGTGTTACCTATATCTCCCCAAAATTAATTGAATAATGGTAAATGTTTTATGAGATAAAAGGGTACATGGGAGGGAATCCCAATCCCAAAACAAAAGGTAATCCCAAACCCAAAACAAGAGGGTATACGGGAGGGAAACCCAACCCCAAAATAAGAGGTCATCCTAAGACTGAAATGAGAGGGTACACGAGAGGTAATCCCTATCCCAAAACAAGAGGGTACACGGGGGGGCATCTTGAGTCTAAAACAAGAGGCTAAATAGGAGTTCATCCCAATCAAAAAATAAGAGGGTACATTGGATTTCATCCAAATCCCAAAACAAGAGGGTATATGGAAGTTCATCCCATGCCTGAAACGGGTACATGGGTGATTATCCCAAGCCTAACATGTTATGAAGGTCTTGGTAGGTAGCCTTGATATAGGATTTTATATTATTATGTGTTTGTTTCAAATTCCATGTATTATTCTTATGTTATGCTTACATGGCTTGTGTGATTTATTACCTTATTATTCATGTCTTATAAACACCCAATTTGTATGCCATGATTTGTTTTTATGATATTTGATATGTAGGGTTTGAGCTTCTAATGTTATATCACATTTTTATACCCTTAGGCTCATGTTTATGCCTACATAACTTCTTTTTTTACCCTTACTAAGAATCTGAGGTCACCCCTTTCTTATGTTTCTTTTCCCCATGATATGATGAAAGGTTTTATGTAGAAGTACTACAAGGGAATATCTTAATGGGAAACATTTAAGATCTTTCTCCAAGTTAGAATATTTTTTTCCAAGTTTCAAAAGATGCTAAATTATTACATTCCTTGGGCATATACTTTCGTAATGTAATGAATATTCAACTAAAATGATGTAATATCCAAGTATTTTATGCATAGGTCACTATAAAAATCGTGTATCCATGTCATCAAATCTTCTTAAAAAAATAAATTTCCATATTTTCACACTTATTTTTATTTGGGTAGTCACACTTTTCCCCTCACTCATTATAGATATCAAAATAACCTTCCAACCCATTGACCTCTACCTCACCTCCTCACCTCATTTATAAACTTCATTGATTCCAAGATGTTCTAATAAGGTAATACCAATATTTCTATTCTATTCATATTCTTATCTTCTATGCCTCTCTTATCCTTTTATATTTTTCTCATTCATTTTCCCTAACTAGAAAAGGTGAAAAATTAAAAAATATATGGTTCCTGGAGGGCCTAACTCATCATAATATCTTGTTTTTTAAAGAATATGGATTGTTTTTATTAGAAAAATGTGGGTTTTTTGTTGTGAAAAAATTTTATTTGACACACCTTTGGTGATTGGGCTTTATATAAGTGTTACATAGTAAATTTTTACCCCTAAATGAAGTTTATGTTGAATTTATAATAGTTATCAAGTGTTTTTATTTTTTTCATACTTGTAATAAAAGGTTTTTACATTTTTTACTTTAAAATTATATTATAATTTCCACAAGGTGTTTGATAAATTTATTTTAAGGCTTTTTTAGTTCAAATTAATTTATAAGAGGTCATTAAAAGATGTTTAATTTCATGTAAAAGTAGTTTCATTGTTTATTTCTATTTTGGGACTTAAAAGTTACTTTTTTCAATATAATTATTTTTATTGATTATGGTTATCATCTTTCACATAATCCCATTATCATATTTTGATATAAATACGAAATTTTCCTTTCATATTATTGTTTATGGAATTATTGAAGGGAGGATGGTTTTTAAAGGATGTTTATTTTATAGCTTGAGTGTTAGTTTATATATGGTTTATTGACTTACTTGGTTTAGAAATGATGGTTTCCATGGTATCCATAGGTTCAATATAGGAGAATAAGGATTATTTTTACCCTAGATATGATTTTACACTTTCTAGGGGTCTCTAGTTGTCATTTTACTTTGTCTAGGGGTTCCTCTTGATGAGTATTTGGAGGTAAGTTGGGGTTTAAGTCTATTGGGATCATAATATACATAAAATTAATCTCTAAGTGAGGTCATAGGTTTCCCCTAATAGACTTTTGGTTTCATCCAATGTGTTATTTATTTTATTTTGTGGCTTGCCTTATACTTTGATTTTCATCATGCCTTATAATATTTGATTATAATGGAATCCAATTTAATTACTCATTATATTATTAATTTAAAAATGAAATGGTTTTATAAAATTAAATGTAATATTTTATTTTATTTATAGAAAAAATAAAATAAAAATATTTTATAATTTTAGTTCAAATTAGAAGTTGAGGTGTGGCTTATAAAATGATTTTAATTGATTCTTGGTAGTATCCTACTAGAAATTATCTCACACCCTATATACACATTCTCATGTGTATATAGACTTGACTATGTATAATACAAGTAAAGTGAAGTGATATACTTACTTATAGTCTTATTTAGATTTCTTCATTATCTTTTAATGGTATGTTGATCAGGTTGTGACCAAGGGTCAAAAGGAAATGTTTCATGTGGAATTGTGAGACTTTTGGATTATTATGGGATGTATATGTATCGGCCACTTTTTTTTCCCTCATTTTTTCTCACTTGTATCATATGTTTTATATATGATTCTATATATTTATTTATTGAGATATATTTGTATTTTTATCATGATTTTGATTACTCATACACTATTTGGATGTTTTATTATAGTGAAATTGTTTATTTGATTATAATTAAAACCCAATTAACACATGCTCCATGTTATATTTTTATAGGAGTTAATTACATTGTTTATTATATTTAAAGGGTGAAATAATTCCTTAATTTGTGTTTGATACCCTTAGTGATTTTCTCCATCCCGTGGTGGTTGAGAAAACGCACTCAGTCTTATGGGGAATTTGTTTTGGTGACATGATTAGTAAATCTATTATGTTTTGTTACATTATTAGAGGTTCAATAAAGGAAATAATCATTTTCCTCAGTTCATAAAACCTTTTTATGTGTTAGAGTATGTCATAGAATTATCATATCAGTTATATCTTTCTCTATATATGGATTGGATTTATGATTTTTTCCACATGTTATAGTTTTTCAGTATCTTCATGATCAATTCAATGTCATTGATTAAGGTGATTTAGATGTTGAAAATGATAAAACATCCATGGAGTGGATTTTTGAGAATTAATATCATCATATGCTACATGGAGGAATCCTTCCTTTAGTTCATGTCTTATGGAGGCATGATGGCATAAATTAGTGTATATGGGCATATGATTCATATATACAAACTCAATATCCAAAATTATTTTGAACCTTGTTTTTTAATGTTGATATTGATTATATAATGATTTAATCATTTTTTTATTTTGTGTTTTGTTGTACTTTTGTTATAGTGACGTTTCTATTTGAGAGGTATCTCATGGGTTTTTTTTATTGGAATATAATTTTTATCCTAAGTTTGGTATTGATTCTCTAGGATTATAATAATTTTATAGGTATCTAATTTAGAATCTCAAATTATCATCCTCTAATTTTTGTTTTTGGAGTGTTATAGGTATCAAAGTGGATATCGGAGACAACTTGTAGCATCCCGCCATTTTATAACATAAACTTTCATTACATTACACATAACTGAGGATCTTTAAGGTCTAGTGTCTTGGAAACCAGGAACAAAATACATAAAAAAACATAAAAACATTATTCTTAAACACTTGAAAGGCTTCTCCTTTAGTTCATCCTATGTTCATTATGCATCTCATAACCTGGGGACATACATCAAAAGAAAGGGTGAGCAGAAGGCCCAGTAAGGGAAATAAGAGGAACATTTTACATGTGAACTTGAGATACTTCAATAAGGACATGAAAAGAACTTTAAGGCATAAGAAAGAAATCATGAGGCATTTCATAATAAAAATAACATTTTTCATAACTTGAAGATGTGGCTACATCATTTAACATAGACAATCATGAACATATCACCAAGGTCCATCCCCAAGGTGTCATTTGAAAATTACCAAGGTTATTCACCAAGGTGTCGTGAAAATTGTAATCTCTAGTGGTTACATCATTACCCAATGCATTGGAGCGCTATCAGGGCGCACCCTTAAATTTTCCTTTATTATCATGTGAGCCACATATATCATCATCAAACATTTCATAAATAACCCACATAGCATAAAATAAATGGGTTTCATTTCATAATCATAACGTTTTAAAAACTGCTTTAAAGACATGATCTTTACGTCACTTTAAACCCACGGAAAGGGAAAGCGGGTCTCATGTATGTAAATCCCAGAATTTAAAATGGAACATTTTGATATATATGTGAATACCCTTGTAGAAATAAGAGCTTTTAGTATTCACTTTATAACATAAAATAATTTTTTAGAAAAGAGAGAGGCATTTTGAGGGGAAAATTCTGCAGCATAACGGCTAAGTTTCGGGGTTTTAGAAAACGTTGAAATGAGAGGGGACATGGGTCACCCACTCATAAATGATCCATAAAACAGTAGGGTGAAAGAATAAGAAGGACATATGGACATGGTAACGAAATTTTAGGGACATACCATTTGAAATGAAAAACATGGAAGGAAAAAGATTAGATTTCTCTTATGAAAATTCGGCAGCCTTACGGCGTCACTTAACTTCAAAAGAAAATGATTTGACAAGATCAAAAAGGGTCCCTCATCATATGATCATAAGAGATCAGTATGATTGATATAGAGATCATACCCCAACATAATAAAAAGGAACTTGAAAGACTTGACATGAAAATTGAACTTGAAAAATGAGAAGGGTGAAAGAATCCCTTAAAAATTCGGCAGCCTAACGGCGTCACTTAAACTTTCATAAAACGAAATGATGAGAGTAAGAGGGGATCTCTCATCATATAAACATGAAAGGGCAGTAAGAGAAATATAAAAGAACATCCTCTCACATAAAAACATGGAGCATAATAGGAATGACATAAAAGAGATTTCATGAAAAGAAAGAGAGGGGTCGGATCCCTTACCTTAAAATGTGACTCTTGAAACTCAAAGGATTGGACCTTGAGGGCTTGGGGGCACCTTGGGAGGACTCCTTGGAAGGTAAGAAGACCAGAACTTCGTTGGGGGAGAGTTGGGAGTGAAAACTAAGGGAGGAAAGGGTGGGTATTTATAGGGAAAGTGAGGGGACAAAGCATTAATGGCCAAAGGACACCTCACATGTGTTTTTCTCAAACCCATGTGATCTCCCTTGGAATTTATCATGGAGTTAGGCCACATGGGGCCCCCAAAACAATTATTCATCACCCTTGGCCGGCCAACCCTCAAAAGATCTCATGAAATCATCATGACATCATTATGATGTCATTAAACATACTGAAACCCTAAAACGGTATTTTTACTATTCACTGAAAATTCAACTTTCTCAGAATAATCCCAAAATTTCACCTTAACCAAAAATCAAAGCTCTGATTTCAAAAATGAAATCCATTTTATAAAAATATTTTCCTAAATATTTTTAATTTAATTTTTAAATAAAAACACTATTCATCGAAAATTCATTTTTTTCAGAAAAATCCCCAAAAATTACCTTAACATAATATCGATGCTCTGAGTTCAAAAATAAAGTCATTTTTATAAAAATAATTTTCTAATTATTTTTAATTAAATTTTTAATTAAAAAACACTATTCATCCGAAAAAACTAATACTTGATTAATAATTTATGAAACCGTTATTTACCCATTTTATTGAATCACATTACTTAACCAAGGTGTCTAAATTATATTAAAACTTTCTTTAAGTGAAAATTACTAATCCATTTGGTCACATTACTAATCCTAAGCGTAAAATCACTATTCATAATTTACTATTCATCAAAAATTAAGTTGATCTTATTAGACTCCAAATTCCTTAATGAACACTTTTGTAGAAGACCATTTTTTGAAAATCATTACACATCATTAGTTATTTAGGGTTTACATAAATATTTTAAAATATCCCTTTTTCAAAATTCATCAATAAAATACATTCTAAAATTATCTAGACATTTGAAATTTCACAAACATCACTAAAGGAAGAAATCTCAATTTATTCATCCGAAAGGATTTCACAAGGAAACTAGGGTCTCATCACATAGCCCCTTATAACACTGGCATAAGACCTAAGTGTAAGGTGTGCTATGGTGATAGAATCTGAGGGTGTCTCAGATAACATTGCCCTAGTAGCAATCTCCACTAACTTGAACTTCTCCTGCAAGCGTTTTCGTTCAAGCTTGACACGCTGGAGCTCGGATTGGGCTTGGTCCAAAGCGAAGCCCACAGATGCTACCTCCTTCCCAAGCTCTGATAAGTGGGCTTCGTAAGGGTTGAGTCTACTGGATGAAGCCATCGACTCCTCTTTCTGCATTAACCATTAACATCTTATTAAAAAAATAAGAGTAAGTTAATATACTACTCAAAAAGATTGGGTCGTTACATTCTTCCCCCCTTAAGAAATTTCGTCCCCGAAATTTATACTTGAGGCCTAGTTGAAAAGGTGAGGGTACTTTTGCTTCATCGTTTCCTCAGGCTCCCAAGTCGCTTCTTCATATTTATGATTCCTCCACAACACTTTCACAAGGTGGGTAGTCTTGTTTCGTAGGACCTTGTCTCTACGGTCCAAGATCTCCACTGGCTGCTCCTCATAAGAGAGGTCATGTTCAAGTTGTACCACCTCTGGGTTCAGTACATGCGAAGGGTCGGGTATGTACTTCCTCAAGAGAGATACATGGAAGACATCATGAACTTGAGCTAGGTTCGGTGGAAGTGCTAGACGATAGGCCACTGCTCCTATGCGATCAAGGATTTCATAGGGGCCAATGTACCTAGGGCTGAGCTTCCCTTTCTTCCCAAACCGCATGACTCTCTTCCATGGAGAAATTCGAAGGAAGACTTTGTCACCAACACCAAACTCCAAGTCCCTTCGACGATTGTCAGCATAGCTCTTCTACCGACTCTGACCAGCCTTTATGTGTTGTTGGATGGCATGAACCTGTTCCGTCATCTCTTGCACGAGATCAGGCCCAAGAAGCTTCCTCTCACCAGTTTCATCCCAACAAGTAGGAGTTCTACACCGCTTTCCATATAGAGCTTCATAGGGTGCCATCTGAATACTCGAATGGAAGCTATTGTTATAGGAGAACTCAACTAATGGGAGGTGTTGATCCCATCCACCTTTAAATTCCATTGAGCATAATCTCAGCATGTCTTCGAGTGTCTGAATAGTCCTTTCAGATTGGCCATCAGTTTGAGGATGATAGGCCGTACTAAAATTCAATTCAGTATTCAGAGCATGCTGAAGACTTCTCCAGAACTTTGATGTGAATCTTGGGTCACGATCAGATACGATGGATAGTGGTACCCCATGCAGCCTTACCACTTCCTTCACGTATATCTTGGCAAGCTGATCCAGAGAGAAATCTTCCCGAATAGAGATAAAATGGGCTGTCTTGGTGAGACGGTCCACAATAACCCATATCGCATTGTTTCCTTTGGATGTTTTTGGGAGACCAGTTACAAAGTCCATGGTGATATTATCCCACTTCCATACTGGTATGGGTAGCGGTTGTAATACCCCCTTAGGAAGTTGTCTTTCTGCCTTTACTTGCTGACACACCAGGCACCTTGTAGTGTAATCGGCAATCTCCCTCTTCATGTTATCCCACCAATAATGATCACGAAGGTCTCTATACATCTTAGTGCTTCCCGGATGTATAGAGAAAGTAGAGCTATGAGCTTCATCCATCAGTTCTTTCTTTATCTCCGGAATGGATGGAACACATAGTCTGGTACGAAATTTCAACACGCCTTCTTGATCAATATTGAAATCAGGGAACTTCCCATCCTTTACAGCCTCAAACTTCTCCTGCAGCAAAGGATCTTCTTTTTGAGCCTTCTTGATCTTCTCTAGTAATGAAGGTTGAGAAATCATTTGGGATAGGGTTGATGATGTCCCTTTCCTTATAATTCCCATGTCCAGTTTTACTAGATCTTTAATCAAGGGATCTCCCAGGATCCTCATTGTTGCCAGAACAACAGGATCTTTCCTGCTTAACGCATCTGCGACTTTGTTTGCTCTTCCAGGGTGATAATGAATTGAACAATCATAGTCTTTAATAAGCTCCAACCATCTCCTTTGTCTCATGTTCAATTCTTTCTGTGTGAAAATATACTTTAGACTTTGGTGGTCAGTGTATATATCACATTTCTCCCCATAAAGATAGTGCCTCCATATCTTTAGAGAAAAAACAACTGCCGCCAGCTCTAGATCATGCGTAGGATAATTCTGCTCATGAATCTTCAACTGTCGAGATGCATAAGCAATTACTTTGTCATTTTGCATGAGGACGCACCCAAGCCCTTTCAGAGATGCATCGCTAAAAATAACGAATCCTTCTCCGATAGAGGGTAGTGTTAACACAGGTGCAGTAACCAATCTCTTCTTCAGCTCTTGGAAACTTTCCTCGCATTCCTTTTGTCCAGATGAACTTAACCCCTTTTCGAGTCAACTTGGTTAGTGGATTAGAAAGCCGTGAAAAGTTTTTCACAAACCTCCTATAATATCCCGCTAAACCAAGGAAACTACGAATCTCAGTTACTATTGTGGGTTGAGGCCACTCCTCCACAACCATTGTCTTTGCAGGGTCAACCGAGATTCCTTCATTGGTTACGATGTGCCCCAAGAAAGCCACTTGTTGTAACCAAAACTCACACTTGCTGAACTTCCCAAAGAGCCTCTCCTTCCATAGAGTTTTCAAAATAACCCTCAGATGATCTTCATGCTCCTCCCAACTTTTTGAATATATCAAAATATCATCAATAAAAACTACCACAAAGTTATCAAGGTAGTCCTTAAAGACTCTATTCATCAAATCCATGAAAATAGCAGGAGCATTAGTCAAGCCGAAGGGCATAACAGTAAACTCATAATGCCCATATCTTGATCGGAAGGCAGTCTTTGGAATATCTTCCTTCTTCACCCTCAGTTGATGATAACCAGATCGAAGGTCAATCTTAGAGAAGAATTGAGCCCCACGAAGTTGGTCAAATAAATCATCAATTCTTGGAAGAGGGTATCTGTTCTTCACTGTGATCCCGTTCAGTTCTCTATAATCAATGCATAGCCGCATTGATCCATCCTTCTTCTTCACAAAGAGAACTGGTGCTCCCCAAGGAGACACACTCGGTCGGATAAACCCCTTCTCCAACAAGTCTTGGAGTTGTTTCTTTAGCTCCTCTATCTCCACATTTGCCATTCTATACGGAGTCTTTGATATCGGTTGAGACCCAGGTACGAGTTCAATGGAGAACTCTACCTCTCTTTCTGGGGGAGGTCCAGGTAACTCCTCAGGAAATACATCCATGTATTCTTGAACAATCGGAACATCTTCAATTTGTATGCTCCCTTTCCCTTCTTCCTCATCACCTATTAACTCCATAAAGAAATCTATAGGAGGTGCTTCTAGATAGGGATCAGTTCGGGATATCTCTCCTCGGAAGATAACTGTAGGTCGTTCATTCAAGACTACTGAGATTTCCTTACTTCTGCATTTGATCTTAGCATTATACTTTGAGAGCCAGTCCATCCCTAGTATAATGTCAAATTCCATCATGGGAATGACTACTAGATTTGCGATAAGATTGTGCTCACCAAAGTAAACACTAGAGTCTCTAAACACTGTTGATGCATGGATAATCCCACTTGGAGTCTTGACTGACAACTCTACCTCAAGCAAATCAGGGATTGATTCTATATTCTTTGCAAACTTGGAAGAAATAAAGGAATGCGTAGAACCAGAATCAAATAAAGCACTTGCTAGTTTTGAGAGGACAACAAGAGTACCTGCTACCACATCGTTCGGAACTTCAACTTCAGTTGTTGTGATAGCGAAAGCACGACCTTGCTCCCTTGGCCTCTGCTGAGGTTGATGGTGATTCCCCTCCACCGCCCTCGGATTTGGACATTGATTAGCAAAGTGCCCAAGCTGTCCACACTTGAAGCATGTGACTTCGGGTAGGGCCAGAACCATCTTTCCTCTGTCGTTAGTGTTGGGAAGTTGAGGCTTCACATCACCACGACAATTCCGAGAAATATGTCCTTCTTTTCCACACCTATAGCACTTGCCACTTCCGATCAAGCAGTTCCCCGGATGCTTCTTCCCACATTTATTGCATGTGGCATGTTGCATATGCTTTCCACCTCTTTCCTGATCAAAACTTCTTCCCAGGCTTGGTTCTAGAGTTCTCTTCTTCTCATTAGATTTGTGAGACCACTGTGTCTCTCCAAACTCTAGTTCAACTTTCATAGCACTTCGAACTATTTCTTCATAGCTATCGTAGTCCCTGTTGGCTAGATTCTTCCGCAGATGTGGTCGTAGTCCGCCAAAGAATCTATCAACCTTCCCATTAGGGTCCATGACAAAGCTTGAGGTATAATGGGAAAGCCTTGTGAAGTTCATCTCATAGCTTCCGACAGATTCGTTCTCCTTCTGCTTCAGCTCGAGAAACTCTTTCTCCATTTTCGTTCTCATGGAACGAGGGAAATACTTGTTAAAGAAAATTCCCCGAAATTCTTCCCACTCCATAGCTTCCATCTCTCCTCATGGCTTCGTGTTTTTGATCAGTGACCACCACTGATCAGCTTCTCCCTCTAGGCGGTAAACAGCAAGGGTGACTTTTTCTTGTTCCGAACAATGAAGTACAGAAAAGATCTTTTCAATGGAGCTTATCCATTGTTCCGCAACCAATGGGTCAGTAGATCCACTGAATGTTGGCGGTCGTTGACGCATGAAGGACTCAACATAAAGTTGTTCCCTTCGTGGTGAGGTTGGCCTCTCAGCTTGATTCAAGTTATTACTCATAACTTGAGTCAGTTGGTTCATCATCCGCATGAATGTTTCCATTCCGGCTTCCATCGGAGGGCCGTCAGCACATGGTGCATTGCGGTCACCATCGGCACGGTTTCTCCTATTGCCCGCCATTTTCTAAAAGAATAAAACCTTAGTGAGAAACTTATTTCATTTATGAATCTTTTAACTAAGACTTCGTGCTTAGACAATTATAGTTCTCTACAATTCCTTCATAATGATTCATAAAAAGCATGTGATTAACCAAACATATCCCCCGGGAGTGTCGTAACCAAGAGTGCAGCAAGGCCCGTTATCGTGCACCAGTTCCCGTTCGAGTCTAGCTCAAAGCGGTGTTTTCGGGTTTTACCCCTATGTACATCTGTGCCAGAGCCGCCTCTACCTGCTCGTATCCAGACAGGGATGTATTTGTTTGATAGACCACTTACTTAATACTTACCAAAATACCAGGAAGTTTTCCTATATTTAAACTTTTCTATAGGGTTCTTCCTAAAGTTTTTATATCCTAATTTCCACAAATAACTAAACCTCCCTTTGATACCAACTGTAGCATCCCGCCATTTTATAACATAAACTTTCATTACATTACACATAACTGAGGATCTTTAAGGTCTAGTGTCTTGGAAACCAGGAACAAAATACATAAAAAAACATAAAAACATTCTTCTTAAACACTTGAAAGGCTTCTCCTTTAGTTCATCCTATGTTCATTATGCATCTCATAACCTGGGGACATACATCAAAAGAAAGGGTGAGCAGAAGGCCCAGTAAGGGAAATAAGAGGAACATTTTACATGTGAACTTGAGATACTTCAATAAGGACATGAAAAGAACTTTAAGGCATAAGAAATAAATCATGAGGCATTTCATAATAAAAATAACATTTTTCATAACTTGAAGATGTGGCTACATCATTTAACATAGACAATCATGAACATATCACCAAGGTCCATCCCCAAGGTGTCATTTGAAAATTACCAAGGTTATTCACCAAGGTATCGTGAAAATTGTAATCTCTAGTGGTTACATCATTACCCAATGCATTGGAGAGCTATCAGGGCGCACCCTTAAATTTGCCTTTATTATCATGTGAGCCACATATATCATCATCAAACATTTCATAAATAACCCACATAGCATAAAATAAATGGGTTTCATTTCATAATCATAACGTTTTAAAAACTGCTTTAAAGACATGATCTTTACGTCACTTTAAACCCACGGAAAGGGAAAGCGGGTCTCATGTATGTAAATCCCAGAATTTAAAATGGAACATTTTGATATATATGTGAATACCCTTGTAGAAATAAGAGCTTTGAGTATTCACTTTATAACATAAAATAATTTTTGAGAAAAGAGAGAGGCATTTTGAGGGGAAAATTCTGCAGCATAACGGCTAAGTTTCGGGGTTTTAGAAAACGTTGAAATGAGAGGGGACATGGGTCACCCACTCATAAATGATCCATAAAACAGTAGGGTGAAAGAATAAGAAGGACATATGGACATGGTAACGAAATTTTAGGGACATACCATTTGAAATGAAAAACATCGAAGGAAAAAGATTAGATTTCTCTTATGAAAATTCGGCAGCCTTACGGCGTCACTTAACTTCAAAAGAAAATGATTTGACAAGATCAAAAAGGGTCCCTCATCATATGATCATAAGAGATCAGTATGATTGATATAGAGATCATACCCCAACATAATAAAAAGGAACTTGAAAGACTTGACATGAAAATTGAACTTGAAAAATGAGAAGGGTGAAAGAATCCCTTAAAAATTCGGCAGCCTAACGGCGTCACTTAAACTTTCATAAAACGAAATGATGAGAGTAAGAGGGGATCTCTCATCATATAAACATGAAAGGGCAGTAAGAGGAATATAAAAGAACATCCTCTCACATAAAAACATGGAGCATAATAGGAATGACATAAAAGAGATTTCATGAAAAGAAAGAGAGGGGTCGGATCCCTTACCTTAAAATGTGACTCTTGAAACTCAAAGGATTGGACCTTGAGGGCTTGGGGGCACCTTGGGAGGACTCCTTGGAAGGTAAGAAGACCAGAACTTCGTTGGGGGAGAGTTGGGAGTGAAAACTAAGGGAGAAAAGGGTGGGTATTTATAGGGAAAGTGAGGGGACAAAGCATTAATGGCCAAAGGACACCTCACATGTGTTTTTCTCAAACCCATGTGATCTCCCTTGGAATTTATCATGGAGTTAGGCCACATGGGGCCCCCAAAACAATTATTCATCACCCTTGGCCGGCCAACCCTCAAAAGATCTCATGAAATCATCATGACATCATTATGATGTCATTAAACATACCGAAACCCTAAAACGGTATTTTTACTATTCACTGAAAATTCAACTTTCTCAGAATAATCCCAAAATTTCACCTTAACCAAAAATCAAAGCTCTGATTTCAAAAATGAAATCCATTTTATAAAAATATTTTCCTAAATATTTTTAATTTAATTTTTAAATAAAAACACTATTCATCGAAAATTCATTTTTTTCAGAAAAATCCCCAAAAATTACCTTAACATAATATCGATGCTCTGAGTTCAAAAATAAAGTCATTTTTATAAAAATAATTTTCTAATTATTTTTAATTAAATTTTTAATTAAAAAACACTATTCATCCGAAAAAACTAATACTTGATTAATAATTTATGAAACCGTTATTTACCCATTTTATTGAATCACATTACTTAACCAAGGTGTCTAAATTATATTAAAACTTTCTTTAAGTGAAAATTACTAATCCATTTGGTCACATTACTAATCCTAAGCGTAAAATCACTATTCATAATTTACTATTCATCAAAAATTAAGTTGATCTTATTAGACTCCAAATTCCTTAATGAACACTTTTGTAGAAGACCATTTTTTGAAAATCATTACACATCATTAGTTATTTAGGGTTTACATAAATATTTTAAAATATCCCTTTTTCAAAATTCATCAATAAAATACATTCTAAAATTATCTAGACATTTGAAATTTCACAAACATTACTAAAGGAAGAAATCTCAATTTATTCATCCGAAAGGATTTCACAAGGAAACTAGGGTCTCATCACATAGCCCCTTATAACACTGGCATAAGACCTAAGTGTAAGGTGTGCTATGGTGATAGAATCTGAGGGAGTCTCAGATAACATTGCCCTAGTAGCAATCTCCACTAACTTGAACTTCTCCTGCAAGCGTTTTCGTTCAAGCTTGACACGCTGGATCTCGGATTGGGCTTGGTCCAAAGCGAAGCCCACAGATGCTACCTCCTTCCCAAGCTCTGATAAGTGGGCTTCGTAAGGGTTGAGTCTACTGGATGAAGTCATCGACTCCTCTTTCTGCATTAACCATTAACATATTATTAAAAAAATAAGAGTAAGTTAATATACTACTCAAAAAGATTGGGTCGTTACACAACTTGAATATTAATAGATATATTTGGTACTCTTTAAGGGCACATAGCTAAGGTGGTTTTCAACTATGACATGGTGGAATCTGTGGGTGGTCATAGTCTAGATATGGGTGTAGTGCCTAAGCCATTTTTTTTGTGTTTTTGGGGTTCAAGTTAGAAACATCTGTATTGGAGGTGGGATTTAGGGATTACGCTCATCTTCACTTGAAACCCAAGAGGGCTTCTAGTGGGGAGAGTTTGTGACATGATTTTATCGATCCTATATGATGATGTTAACTTTTTATTATATAATTAATTCTTTGAACATGCACACTAGTCAAAGAGATCATTATTCTCAACCATTACGTAGACTGTGAATTGTCTAACAATGTTCAAATTACCCACACCTAAAGAATGTAGAACACTTTCTAAGTATCATATATGTTACACATTGTTACACAAAATTTTGACACTCACTTGTAAGATTATCATAAAATTTTTAAATTCCAATGAACTTCGACAACCTCTTATCAAATTATCTCATAATGTATAAATGTATGAAATTTAAATATTGATGGAAATTTTTCATATATGTTACACAAAATATCACCATAATGTGTATACATCATAAGAATAATTAAAATAATAATATCCACATAAAATATATCATAATTCATATAAAAATTTTAAAAATAATTTTTATATGAATCAATGTCTAATATAGTTCATGCATGCTCCCATAAAACAACATCTACCAGTTTTAGAGAACATAAATAATATTTATTATGATTAAGACCCTCAATGGTGTTGGGCAGCATAGGGAGGGGTAGTTTTATCTGGTTCAGTTCTATAAGGTGATGTGAGACCCATGGTCTAGGTACTTGGTTCGGTGACCTGAAGGGTTACACTTCTAAGGAAATGAACCATAATGGTCCATGTTTGGAAAAAATCCAATCAAGGAATCCCTTTGTTGAAAACCAAGAGGAGTTACCCAAAAAAGAGGTAAAATCCTAATACAAGCTCTTTTGTTTTATTTTCATTCTACACCACCTAAATTATTATTATTCCATGCTTATATAAAAACATTAATATCCTAAAAAATCTGATATGTTTTTATTATAATGGTTATACTTAAACTTACACACACTTCTATCTAATGTGTAATGAACTTATTATTCATGTGTACGATGGACTATCTCCTCATGAAATTATGTTGTTAATTTTAAATTTACCAACTCTCATGGGTGGGAATTATTATGGAAATAATTATTACATAAAACATACATTCATGCTTTACATTTTTTGTAAATACGATAACTTTGTTTGTAGACGTGTGGACTACCGCCTCCTCAAAGCGATGTGATTTGTTCAAACTTTACATGGAATATATTAAGGATGGGTTTTGTAAAATTATATGATATATAAGACTTAATAATGATGTTTTAATGATGATATATATATATATATATTTCATTTATTTTATTTCTTTCAATACGACAAGAAAATGGAAACAGTGTTCATGCATACGTATGGCCTACCGTTTCTATGAGCGGTGTATTCCATTTCATATATCTATATTTTATAGATTATTATAAATATTTATATAAAGAATATATATGATATATAAATCATGTTTTACATTGTGTAAATAAGTAAATCATTATCTAAAATTTCAATAATAACAAGTCAAAACACATATGATAAACAAATCAGTTATTACCCAAAATGTTTCTTTAACATGGAATTGTTAATAAATGGGTAATAAAAAGTCATAAGTGAATAATATATGGTATTATATATAGTAATATGGTTCTTTGTTATATATATAATAAATTCATATTTATTATATATGAATTTTGAACGTGTACAAAGAAATCCAGGACTTGAGGTTAGGGTTTTCTCATCTCACTTTTTATATCTGTGAGATACATGTCATGTTCACCACTCATTTATTTTATGTGGTGTATATACTGAACATGAATGTAATATATGAAATTTTTACTTAAATTTATGGGTATTTACATATATATCTTATTATCTCTCCTTCATGGGTTTTATGGTTCAACACTTACAAAATTAGTAAAGTAGTTTTGTCTCAATTTGCCTTCTTTGAGACACATGCCATGTTATACAAATATATTTTTCTATAAGGTCCATATAATTAAATTTTTCATGTTATATCATGAATATAATTATTTTAATGATATTATAATCTTTATTTAATGTTATTATCTCATAGGTATTATGATTTAAAGTTACCAAATTGGTAAGAGTTTATTGCTACAATCTCATCATTTATCAGGATTGTTTACAATTATGTTTCCATTTAAGAAATATTATAATACATATCTGAATAACTCTCATAAATTTTATTATCCAATGGTTATTCATGTTATATTAAAAATAAGGGTTCCATTTTTCCACTATTTTTTACTTATGATAATTATGAAAATTATTTTATGGAAATCCAACTTTATTTCACTTTTCGGTTGGAAATCTATGTTCTTTCAAAACTGTGTTTTCTAGAAATGTTTTAAAAAATGTTTTAATATTATCCTATAATGGTTAAAGGTAATATTATCCCATTTTTTACCTTTTTTAAAAAAAATAAAAGGAATCCTCACTTCATTTTCTGATCAAGTCACTTGTCTAAACTTTTTAAGGTGTAAAAGAAATTATCGGCATGTAAAAACTTACCCACTATCGTGACCATCATTTCTTTCAAAATTACTTTGTATGTTTACAAGTTTATTAAATTTTTTCCTAATATTATTAAATTTTGGTTATTTAAAAAAATCAAATAAAAAGGTTTTAAAAATGTTTTCAAGCTTTTATTATGTGTTTTCATGAAGTTTTCAAAGAAAATGGTTTTCAAAATGTTTTCAAGATTTCTTTATGAGTTTTCAAGGTTTTTTAAAAGGAAAAGGTTTTCAAAATGTTTTTCAATATTCCTTTATATTTTTTAAAGGAAATTTTTTTTCAGAATATCTTCAATTTTATTTTCAATGAAAATGGTTTTAAAAAGGTTTTATGTTTCCAAAAAAATTATTTTTCAAATAAGAAAGCATATTTTCCTTTAGAAATGTTTTAAAAGATTTCAAAGATTACTTTATATGTTTTCAAAGTGTTTTTATTTTCAAGAAAAAGATTTAGAATATGTTACATGTTTTAAAAAAGTGAATTTCAAAGAAATGTTATTTTCATTAAGAAATTATCCAAGTGATCTTTAAAAATACTTCTCCATATATGATGGAATCCTTTTATATAGTTTAAGATTTATTAGAGACATGATCTAAGAATACCATTCATATTATTTCTTGAATAGTTTATTTTTTGATGGAATGATGTTTATGACCCTAGTTTCTCTTACATGGGTTACATTCTTTTGAAACCTGATACTTTTTATGGGTTATGCTTTGATGAAATTATTATGAGACATATATCTTTCCATAGGTAAGGATATAATGAAATATTTATGACACCCATTTCATTTAATTTGTTAGAATATGATTTTTATGAAACCAATCTCATTTCATGGGTTGTGATATGATGAATGTTTTCATATCTTATGGCACATACATGTATGAATCCATTATATAGCGGGTGGGAACTATATCTCCCCCCAATGCATTGGATAATAATAAATTTTTTATGAGCTCAAAGGGTACATGGGAGGGAATACCAATCCTGAAACAAGAGGGAATCCCAATCCCAAAACAAGAGGGTATGCGGGAGGGCATATCAAGCCCAAAATAACAGGGCATCCTTAGCCCAAAATTAGAGGGTGCATGGGAGGGAATACCTATCCCAAATCAAGAGGGTACATAAGAGGGAATCATGATCCAGAAACAAGAAGGTAAATAAGAGTTCATCCCAATCAAAAAAACAAGAGGGTACATTAGAGGGAATCCGAATCCTGAAACAAGAGGGAAATCGGGAGGGAATACCAAGTCTAAAATAAGTACATGGGTGATTATCCCAATCCTAACATGTTATGATGGTCTTGTTAGGTAACCTTGAAATAGGATTTTATATGTTTATGTTTCTTATGCAAATTCCATGTCTTATTTCTATGTTATGATTTCATGGATTATATGCTTTATTGCCTTACGATTCATGTCTTATGAATATCCAATATTTATGCCATGATTTGTGTTTATGATCTTTGATATGTAGGGTATGATCTTCTAATGTTATATCATGTTTTCATACCCTTATACTCATGTTTAGGCATACATAACCTCTTTATTTACCCTTACTAAGCATCTGAGCCCACCCCTTTCTTATGTTTCCATTCCCCAGGTTACGATGAAAGGTTTTATGTAGAAGTACTAAAAGGGAATATATTTTTGGGAAGCATTGAAGATTTTTCTCTAAGTTAGAATATTTTGTTCCAAGTTTCCAAAGATGCTAAATTATTACATTACTTGGGCAGGTACTTTTGTAATGTACAGAATATTCATCTAAAATGGTGTGATATCCATGTATTTTATGTCTAGGTCACTATAAAAATAGTGCATCCATATGATGAAATCTTTTTAAAAAATAAATTTTCATAATTTTACATTTATTTTTATTTTGGTAGACACACCATTTCCTCTAACTCATTATATATCTCTTAATAACCTTCCAAACCATCGACCGCTCCCTCACCTCTTCACCTCATTTATAAATTTCATCAATTCCAAGAGGTTCCAATAAGGAAATAACCATATTTCTATACTATTCATCTTCTTATTTCTCTACCACTCGTCTCCTTATATATATTTCTCATTCATTTTATCAAACTAGAAAATGTGGAAAATTAAAAAAATCTATAGTTACCAAAGGGCCTCTCTCATCATAATATCTTGATTTTTAAATAATATGGATTGGTTTTATTAGAAAAAGGTAGGTTTCTTATTGTGAACCAATTTTATTTTCCACACCTTTGGTGATTGGGATTTATATAGGTGTTACTTAGTAAATTTGTACCCCTAAATGAATTTTATGTTGAATTTATAATGGTTCTCAAGTGTTTTTACATTTTTCATACTTTTAATAAAAGGTTTTTCCATTTTTTCCTTTAAATTTATATTTTAATGTCCACAAGGCGTTTGATAAATTGATTTTAAGGATTTTTTAGTTCAAATTGATTTATAAGAGGTCATTGAAAGATGTTTAATTTCATAAAAATGTAGTGTCATTATTTATTTCTATTGTGAGACATTAAAGGTAGTTTTTTTCATTATAATTTTTTTTATTGATTTTGGTTATCATATTTCACATAATCCCCTTATTATATTTTGATATAAATATGGAATTTTATTTGCATATAATTGTTTATGTGATTATTGAGGGGGTGGTTTGTAAAGGGTGTTTAGTTTATGGCTTTATTATTTGTTTTTATGTGGTTTATTGACTTACTTGGTTCAAAAATGACCATCCACATTGGATCCATAGGTAAAATATAGGATAATAAGGATGATTTTTACCCTAGATATGATTTTAATCTTTCTAGGGGTCTCTAGTTATCATTTTAATTTGTCTAGGGGTGCCTTTTGATGAGTATTTGGAGGTAAGTTGGGGTTTGAGTCTATCAAGATCATCATATACTAGAAATTGATTTGTAAGTTAGGTCGTTGGTTTTCCCTAATAGACTTTAGTTTTCCATCCCATGTGTTATTTATTTTAGTATGTGACTTTCCTTATACTTTGATTTCCATCATGCCTTATGATATTTGATTATAATGGAAACCAAATTATTTCTTCATGCTAAAATGAATTTAAAAATTAAATGGTTTTATAAAATTAAATGTAATATGTTTTTTTTTCTAGAAAAAAAGAATAAAAAATATTTTCTAATTTTCATTAAAATTAGAAGTTGAGGAGTGACTTGTAAAAGTAGTTTAATTGATTCTTGGTAGTATCCTACTAGAAATTATCTCACACCCTATATACACATGATCATGTGTATATAGAATTGACTATGTATAATATAGGTAAAGGAAAGGGATATACTCCCTTGTAGTGTGATTTAGATTCCTTCATTATCTTTTAATGGTATGATGGTCAGGTTTTGACCAAAGGTCAAAAGGAAATGTTTTAAGTGGAATTGTGAGACTTTTGTATTGTTATGGGATGTATATGTTTCGTCCACTTTGGCCATTCCCTCATTCTTCTCTCAATTTTATCATATATTTTATGTATGACTATATATATTTTGTTTATTGATATATATTTGGATTTTTATCATGATTTTGATTCCCTATACCCAATTTAGATGTTTTATTATAATGAAATGTTTTATTTCATTAGAATGACAATACAATTTACAAATACTCTATTTTATATTCCTTATAGGATTAAATTACATTATTTATTATATTTAAAGGTTGAAATAATTCAGAAAAATTTGTTTGATACCCTTAATGATTTTCTTCATCCCATGGTGGTCGAGAAAACGCACTCAGCCTTATGGGGAACCTGTTTAGGTGAATTGATTTGTCAATATGTTATGTTTCGTTACAATGTTGGAGGTTAAATCAAGTAAATAATAATTTTACTTAGTTTATAAAAACATTTGATGTGTTGGATTATGTCATAGAAGTAGCATATCAGTTATATCTTCCTCTGCATATGGATTGGATTTATGATGTTTTCTACATGTCATAGTTTGGTCTGTATCTTTATGATGACTCCCAGGTCATTGATTAGGGTGATTTAGATGTTTAAAGTGATGAAATATCCATGGAGTGGATTGGTGAGAATCAATATCATCATACGCTACATGAAGGAATCTTTCCTTTAGTTCATGTCTTGTGGAGGCACAGTGGCTTGGAAGAGTGTATGTGGGAGTATGATTCATATATACAAACTCAATAACTAGAATTATTTTGAACCTTGTTTTTTAATTTTTATATTGATTGAATAATGATTTAATCAATATTTTTTTCTATTTCATGTTTTTTTGTACTTCTATTATAGTGAGGTTTTTGTTTTATAGGTATCTCATGGGGTTTTTTTCTTGGAAGATGTTTTTTCTCCTAAGTTTGGCTTCAATTCTCAAGGATTAGAATAATTTTAGATGAATCTAATTTAGAATCTCAAATTATCTAAGTCCTCTACTTTTTGTTTTTGGAGTGTTATAGGTATCAAAGTGGAAATCAGATGCATTTTGGATATTAATAGATATATTTGGTACTCTTTAAGGGCACCATAACAAAGGCAGGTTTCAAATATGTCATGGTAGAATTTGCGGGTGGTCATAGTCTAGTTGTGGGTGTAGTGGCTAAGACTTTTTTTTGTGATTTTGGGGTTGGGGTTAGAAACGTCTATATTGGAGGTGGAATTTAGGGATCACACTCATATTCACTTGAAACCCTTGAGGGTTTCTATTGGGGACAGTTTGTGACATTATTTTATCAATCCTATATAATGAGGTAAAAATTTTATCATAGAATTAATGCATTGAACATGCACACTCTTCAAAGATATTATTATTCTAAACCATTATGTGGATTTTGAATTGTCTAAAAATGTTCAAACTAACCACACCTAAATAATGTAGAACACTTTCTAAGTATCATACATGTTACACATTGCTACACAACATTAAGACACTCACATGAAAGATTATCATATTATTTTTAAATTTTGATGAACTTAGGCGACCTCTTATCAAATTATCTCATAATGTATAAATGTATGAAATTTAAATATTGATGTAAAATTTTTATATCTCTTACACACATTATCACCATAATGTGTATACATCATAAGAATATTTAAAATAATAATATCTGCATAAAATATACCATAATTCATATACAAATTTTCAAAATAATTTTTATTTGAATCAATGTATAATATAGTTCATGCATACTCCCATAAAATAACATTTACAGGTTTTAGGGCACATAAATAATATTCATTGTGATTAAGACCCTTAATGGTGTTGGGAAGCATGGGGAGGGGCAGTTTTATCTGGTTCATCTCTACAAAGTGATGTCATACCCATGGTCTAGGTACTCGGCTCAGTGAGCTGAAGGGTTACACTTCAAAGGGCATGAACCATAATGGTCCATGTTGGAAATTATATTCAAAAAAATATTTTATTCCTATTTTATTTCATTTTGAGGATGATAATTTATTATTTGGATTAATAAATTTTTAGACATTGTTACCTCAGAGTTATCCTAAATTTCATATTTTTTAAGGTGCAAATCATAATTATCTCTAAAAATCAGGCAGACATCATTTGTAATTATTCTTTTAATTCCCCAAATTGTACCTATTTTTCTCATTTAGTATTTCATATGTGGGATATGAACATGTGGAAGTAAATCATGTTTAAATTATCTATTAAGGGAACTAAACCTAATCTCATTATGAAGACTATCCCAAGGATATTATGTTATCATACATCACAATGTAGTATAAGATAACAAAAAATAAAACTAAAAAACAAGTAGCTCTAACAAGTACAAGATAATTTAAAAATAGATCATCTCCCCCATGAGTTCAATTCAACCAAAAAATTCTCAAAACTATCTTCAATTATGTTTCTTTAAAATAAAAATCAATAACCACTTTCCAAAAACATTCAAAAAGTCACCATATAATGGATTTTACTCACACAAGTCCCTTATCTAAAACCTTAGTGATATCCTCTTGGAAAAACCTACATATTGTTTTGAAATAAAAATTCAAAACCTTTCCTTTAATCGAGCCATTTTTCTTTAAAAACCCCACTTCCAAATCCATTCCTTAAAAATCTAATTGATGAAGGTAATAGTTTTTTCCTTTATAAAACAGACTCAAAATCCAAATCATAGCACCAAATAGAACCATAAGATGGGTTACCAGTACTCATCCAACCAAGGAAACCCAAAAAACCATTAAAAAGGCTATACAGTCTTTGTTGGATATTATATTTATGTGTAAATTTCCCATTTATAAAGTAATTTAGTGTCATATAATCATGATCACTATAATTCTATTTAAATGAGAGTATAAAATAACCATAAATAAACTCTACACAAGCTAAAAAATCATTGTTCTCAGTGTGTAAAGTTTTCCTACCACAATTACACATAATTTCAATAATACTGAGATTATATACACCACCACGATGTTAATGAACACTTATTTCATTGATAAACACCAACAAATCAATCTCTAAAAAAATTATAACAAAATTATATAATCATCATAAAGTTGAGAAAAGTCATTGGGTAACTCTATGATGCAAAAACTCTAAGTAACGGAGTGTTTCCCACTCCTTATATGCACTTAAAATTATTACACTTTAAATCCTCAATTATTAAACCTAAATCAATAGTTAATTTTATAAAATAACTATATGAATTCCTTTAGAAACATACCTCAATTCAAACAGTAGAATATAATAGTGATAAAAATTCCTCCACAATCCTTCTATTTTCACTAAAAATAAAAGCCTCATTTATATAAAGTGATTCCTCCATGATCTAATGCAATCGCACCATGAATCGCTAATTAGAAATAGAAAAATCATAAGGAATATAAGGGGAAGGAAAAGGGAAGAAGAAGGAGAAGGAATCACCTTGAATCGATGTAATGAAAGAGTCCCAAACCACTATTGGGTTATGAATCCAACTTTAAGTATGTATAGATCTATTATTTAGAGATAGATCCATATGGTAAAATAATCTTGAGATGTTGGAAGTGGTAGGGTGAATTCTTAGGTATAGGAAATTTAATTAGACAATTCTTTTGTCTAATGAACTTTTTATGGGTTAGTTATAGACAACATGCAGGGTGACTCAGGCGACTTGGCGAAAGATTGGCTTGAAAACCCAAAATCTGGTGATGGTTGTCCTTATCCTCACTAGATCAGGTGAATCATAGAATCCTTAGACCAAGAATGGGAGTGTTTTTTTTATCCTAAGCATCCTAAAATAAATGAGGAAAAACACCTCAAGAAAGCTAACCCTACTCATGCTACGATTGATAAATCTAAAGGAATTTCTTTCCACGAGGTGCTAAAAGGCTCATATCTTCACAAGTCTTCATCTGTGAGACCTACCTTGTGAAAAAAACTAGATTATGGAGGATTTTCAGTTGAGGCTGATCTTGAAGCACTTCAAAAATGAGCCCAAATGTGTAAGTTCTCAGTTATGGGATGCATCTCTTTCATAAAAGGTGATAAACCCTGGTCTTTTTCTGATCTTAAACATTGATTTTCTCATTATTGGGGTTTTTTGAATTGGAAGCTCATACCTATAGGGAAGGTATATTTTCATATATTTCTTACCTCCCAGGATGATTTAGATAGAGTCTGGAAGATAGGAAATGTTCAACTCAAACCTGATGTACTTCGTATTTCTGATTGGGATTATGCTTTCAATCTGCACACCCATAGGAACACTACTACCTAGATATGGGTCAGATTGCAGGGATTAAATTGGTATTTATGGTATTTAAATATCTTAAATGATATATCCTCTTGCATAGGCACACCCCTTAAGATTGATCAGTGAACATTGAATGGTGATCTTGGTCTCTTTGCTAGAGTTATGATTGAAGTGAATTTAGAATCTAAGCTTCCAAAATATATCACCTTCAATTTGAATGATTATAGAATAGAAGTTATAATTTAATATGAGCGTGAAACCCCATTTTTTCAATCTTTTCAAGATCATAGGGCATTCTATTTTAAATTGTAGAGTGGTGAAGAAACAATTCACTCATCCAATTGACACTGAATGGACTGAAATTAGAAAACAAAAGAAGGACAAAGGTCTTTACCTTAATTTTCCGAAGCCCTCTAAGAAAAAAACTGAAAATGGGTGAAGAAGTCAATGAATTTGAATATCAATGGGGATAATGGGAGGAAATATTGGGTAGAATTAGTTTAAGAGGATGATCAAGAAGCTAAAGATCACTATTTGGTTGAGGAATTAGAATCTTCTATTATAGAGATCGTTAAACAGTCTCATTTGGAACCAGCACCTATATTGAATGAGTCACACATGAAGGATATCTCTCTCAAGCAGTCACCTGACTCCTCAAACACACCTTCACCTTCTGATCATAAGGTCAAAACCACCCCTTCTGTTCTTTCTAATTGTGACTTGGGTGACCAGTGTGAGGGCCCTCCAATTCACACAGCTCATGGGAAAGGTGACCTTAGTCTTTCTTAGGACCAGATCTCAAATTATTCCTTGCATGAAAAGGATGACAACACTATAAATGTTTTTATTATGGAGCCTCATTCCACTGATATTACTGAACAGACATTTATCCTTCTACTATCAAGGTCTATTGTTGTCCCATTATTTCTAGTTCAGGTACAGGAAGTGACACACCAAATTCTAATAAATTCACCCACTGCACTTCGAACCTAGGCTCTATTCTTCCATGCAAGGACCTGCCTATAGTCCATTTTGAAATATCTTTAACTATTTTAAATAACAGACATTCGATTTCTTCTATAGATCCTAAATTGTAGGATTCTTATAAAGCTAAGGCAAATGAAGATATTGCCATCATTTCTCCTACTGTCACAAGAAGCAAACAAGGAAAGAAGTCCCAGCAAAGCTCGACAAAAGATCCTATAATATCTTCTAGGAGGAAGGGTTTAGGAAATAATATAAAGGGGTTTCCAACCCCAAAAACAGGTTCTAATGAATATTTTGTTTTGGAATTTTCAAGGCATTGCGAACTCTGACACTTTTATTGTTTTAAAAAGATTTATCAATTCTCATCATCCCAAAGTTTTTGCAATTGCTGAACATAAGATCTTTTCCTCCTCTCATTTTTCTCATCTTTTTCAATCTAGATATAACTTCTTATGTTCTTGTAAAAACTATTCTTCCATTGATACTCTTTCAGTCTTCACTCACTATATTCTCTAGAATATTAATATTTCCAATACTTCAGAGCATGAGTTCACTTGTGACTTCACTATTGACCACACGCATATTTATTATTCTATTATCTATGCTAAGAATATATACCAATACAGAAGAAAAATTTGGAATTACCTTTAATTCTTAAGAAATGGTTTTCATGACCCTTGGTTAGTGGTTGGTGACTTTAAATCTATTATTCCCCCTAGTGAGAAAATGGGACCAACTCACTCCAACATATTGTCAAGGGAGTTTAAATATGTTGTTGAGGCTAAAAACCTGATTGAAATAAATCTTATCAGTGAAAAATATACGTGGTACAGAAGACACTATAACAGGGTGGTGGTTAGAAAACTAGACAGAGCTTTCACAAATGACATAGCACTAGAAAAGTTGATCACCATTTCTAGTATTACACTTTCTAAAATTCATTCTGAACACCATCCTATCCTAGTCAATCTCACTAGAAAACACCAGAAGCTAGCTCCTCCCTTTAGATTTAACAACACTTGGTCTTCATAACCTGACTGTGTTAACATTATTAAACAAGCCTAGTCTTCCATGAAACACTGCAACGATGCTTTCTCTTGTACCACTAAATTTAGAAACCTCAAATAGATTCTTAAAGGTTGGTGTCATAAAAAATCCATACAAATTTATAGTGACATTTATCACTTGGAATAAGAACTTACCCAAATTCAAAACAATACTACTAACGTCAATTTTTTCACTGACCCACAAAATGAAATCAATATTACTACAAAACTTGTTTCCTTGCTATCATTTGAAGATAACATGAGAAAACAAATTTTCAAAACCAAATTTCTCAAAGATGGTGACAGTAACACTAAATTTTACAACTGCCTTCCAAGAATCAGGAAAGCTAACAGGCCTTTTTCCTTCCTAAGAGATGTAAACAACCTCTTTGACACTGAGAATAGCATGGAAAATCATATTGTATTCTATTTTGAATACATCTTCAATGGACCCGGCACTAACAAGGATCATATTCCTAACGTAATTCTGGTTGTGGTTAATGATAAGGATAATTCCTTTCTCACTAGAATCCCGCTAGATCATGAGATCAGAGACACTATCTTTAGTTTAAATCCTAATAGTGTTCTGGGCCCTGATGGTTTCAATAATGGATCTTATCAGAAATTTCAGGAGGTCATGAAAGACGATGTTTGTAGGATTGTTAGTAACTTCTTCTCTAGTGGTATGCTTCCTCATGGTTTGAATGCCCAGATTCTCTCCTTGATCTCCAAAGTGGATAATGAAGCAGAACTTCACCAATTCTGACCCATCGCTTTAATAAATACCCTTTATAAAATTATCACCAAACTACTTGCCAATAGAATTTATTCTATTATAAATAAGATAGTTTCTTGGAATCAATTTGGATTTGTTAAGGTCAGGTCTATTCAAGATTTTATTTGTCTTACCTCTGAAGGTATTAACTTGTTAAATAGAAGTAACAGGGGAGGTAATATTTCCATTAAACTTGATATCTGTAACGCCTTTGATACCATGGATTGGAGTTTTATTTTCAAGGTCCTTCGAAACTTTGGTTTTAATGATTCCTTCATTAATAAAATTAAAACTCTTTTCAACTCGGCCAGCATATCCATCCTTGTTAATGGATCTCCTAAGGGTTATTTCAAATGCACAAAAGGTGTCAGACAAGGTGACCCTCTTTTTTCCATTCCTTTCATGATTGTGAAACACTATCTAAGTATATTAATCACTCGCCTGGTCAATCAAAACAACCTTAAACCGATTAAGGTTGCTAGGAATCTGAATGTTCCCACACACCTTTTATATGTGGATGATATTATTCTTTTTCTTCAAGGGGATAAATGGAATATTCAAAATCTCAAAGGCGCTCTCTCACACTATGAAGATATTTCTGGTCAAAAAATTAATTGGAACAAATCCTTTAAGTTTTTTGGTAAAAGGTTTCCTGCTAATAAAAAAACCAAAATTATTGCTGATTTGGGCATTAAGGAAGGATATCTTCCCTTAAACTATCTAGGTGTTCCCATTTTCAGGGGAAGACTGAAATCTTGTTACTTCGCTAAAATTGTTGATCAAATTATCCACCAATTTTCATCTTGGAAAGGCAAAACCCTCTCTATGGTTGGCAGGATTAGTCTTATTAAATCTATGATTGTTTCTAAAATGGTCTACTTTTTAATGATTTATAAATTGCCTTCTAGTCTTCTTAAATGTATTAATGTATCCATAAAAAACTTTGTTTATAGAGGAATTATTCTTGAAAGGAAACTAGTTATTGTCCCTTGGTCTAATTGTTGCAAACCTCTGGAGAAGGGTGGTCTCAGCATAAAAAATCTCAAACTTTTTAATGATGCTTTACAAGCCACTCTCACTTGGAACCTTTTTCATAACAACTCTGACTCCATTTCTTTCCATAAAAAGATATTTGTTGACAAACTAAATAAAGAGGACTTGAATTACATGAGATCTTCTATTTAGTCTTCCATTAAGAATGTTTTTTCCAACATCATGGCTAACTCCAGATGGATGGTTAGAATATACTCTTCTATGAATTTCTGGATTGAAAAATTGGTTGGTTCTCCTCCCATAACTATGATCTCTACTAATTAGCCTCTTAACCACACTAATTATACTACCAAGGAGGTTATTATCTCTCACAACCTGAATTTTCCCAACAGCGTCAAGTATGTCATCGACAGATACCCTTTTTCTAGCTCTGATGATATTTTAATTTGGGAACCTACTCATAATGACATTCTTGACTCAAAATTTATTTACAACCATTGATTTATTAATTATAAAAATGATTTTAGTTGGATAAAAATTTTAATAAATTATGGGTTAAACCTTTGAGACTCACCCTGATTTGGCATATTTCCCACAAGAGGATTCCCTTTGACACTTGTCTTCAGTCCTTTGGAATCTATCTTTTCTCTAAATGTCATTTCTGTAATCAACATCATGAAGACATTAACCATATTTTTATTTCTTATGTTATTGATACTACTCTGTGGAATTATGTTCTTGATCTTTTTGAGTGCAGATGGTTACTTAATGATTCAATCAACTCTCATCTTCAAAGTTGTGTGGAGCTTTAAGCCTCTCAGAAAATCGAGAACCTTTTCTTAACTACTGTTGTGGAACTTATTCATGTACTCTGGTATGATTGGAATTCTATTACTCATAAAAAATACTCATTTAGTCTTCATACTGATCATATGTGGATCCTCATGGCCATTCGGGAAGCTACTTCGATACAAAATAGATTTTGCAACAACATAGTGAATGAATTTGGGATTCTGCATCGGCTTGGGGTTAATGGTATTTATCCTCAACCAAGACAAATTTTTGAAGTGTTTTGGAAATCTCCACTCCGAGTGTGGATTAAAGTGAATGACGACGGGTCCTCGAAAGGAAACTCGGGCCCTTCGAGTTGTGGTGCAATTTTTAGAAATTACACTGAACAGATTCTTCGATGTTTCTATGGAACTTGTGGAAACTCTTCGACTCTAGAAGCTGAAATGTTGAGAGTGATTTATGTTATTTCCTTCAACACGAAACATCATTGGAACAACATCTATATTGAAAGTGACTTGTCTACCATTGTTCAATCCATTTGGAATGGAGTGATTCACCTCACGTGGCCTCTTACAACACGCTGGATGGATTGTCTTCATTTGCTCATGGATTTCAACTACATTATTATTCATGCCTATCATGAAGCGAACATGGGGGAGGATGGTCTTTCAAACATGGGATTCAATCATGTCACCACATGGTCAGATGACCACCAAGTTGATTTACTTCTTCTTTATGATAGATATTGTAATAGAATCCCTACTTTTAGACTCATGTAATTCCTTGTTTTAATAATATATTTTGTTCTTTGGTCGTTAACCAAGGCACCACCTTATTAATAAAACTTTGTATGGATTAGTCACCTTGAAAAAGACAATGGTATGTTCACCAATTTTAGTATTCAGGTGCTATGTCTTATAGGGTATCAACAGTAATTGGGATCAAATTATTGGTCATCTGGGAAATTTGGATGGTGGTGTAATGTTTTGACTGGATAGGCCCTATATAAATATGGGATGGGTCCACTTGTACATGTATATTTGATTGTGATATTAACATGAAGTAATATGTTATTGGATAATATTTCTGATTATGATTACAAACTTTACATCATATGGTTAAACAAATATTACAGTAGTGTTCTCTCATAAATGTAGGACTTAATTTTCAAAACCATATAAAACTATGTGTTCTTTATTTATATCTTGTTTTTTAATCTTGAATGTTTTTTTGTGTTTTATGGAGTATTTATTTGTTGTGTGTGACTTGGTGTGGTGAGAGGGGTGTGTTTACTTATATTCTTATAATATATCAATTTTGGGGATGAAATCAGATAGGTGGAGCATCCAGATATTTTTTTCTATTATGTATAGAATCCATAGAAATGTGTTTATATCAGATTAGTGATGCTTCTGTGACCCTAATAAGTGTTATTAAATACTGGTTTAGAATTAGATTATTTACACTCATCAAAAAATTTTGTATCTTTCTCTTATCATTTGAGGTTTTTAGATAAAGAGGGTATTTTTCTAGTAATCAGAATGATAGTATCATATGATGGTAAGTTCCAGGTTGATAAATTTGATGGAAGTATTTTGGATTTTGATTAATGAAGATAATTTATTATCTCATTAAAAAGTATTTATAACTTTCATTGATAGGAATCAAGTACAATAAGATAATAAAAGAATAATAGGAGAGGTTGGAGAGAAAATATTTTTGACTCATTTGGATGTCATTGGATTGGAACATATCCTTTAACATCTAGGAGGTGAATACATCAATGAATTTGATAAAGACTCCAGTGTACATGTATGATAATCCGTCAGTTATAAATATGGTGTAAATGATATGAATACTACTCGGCATTATGTTATCAAAATATAGCTTGGAGGTTAATCATAGAAATGATTTTAACATGATTTAAAGTGATATTGAATCTTTTAATGAGAATTTAATGGAATATTTATGGGTATTTTTCTATCATAACTTCCGGAGAGTTGGGAAGTAAAGGTAAATTTTATGAAAAATATTATGGTAAGACTAACTTGGTATTTGAGGATGGTTTAATGCTTATCCTAAATAAATATATCTAATAGAGATAATTTTAAGAACTATTAATTATTACTCTCAATTCAGACAGAAGAGGATGGTCACCTCATCATAAGATAAGTTAGAGAAGTTCAAATGATAATTCATGTAGATGAAGTTGAGGTAAATTTGTTTTCTCTGGCCTATCATGTTGGAATTGTTTTAAGAGAGGTCATCTCCAGAAGGAATGTAGGGAAATAAGAGGAAACTCAAGATGATAAGCATATGTTTTATGAATTCTATAATATCTAAAGGGGTTATTAATTTACTAATAAGTGTGCATATTCCAATGTAATCATATATCAGTTATTCTAAAGCATCGTTCCACTCCATGGAAGAGAAGTGGTGCATGGAAAATTATGTGTCAATAAAGTTCCTCAAGGTACACTTAGATTATTATAAATCTCTAGAAATTTTAGGGAAGGGATATGTGATGGTCCAGATAAATAACATGAGTTTCCTTAATCTCATGATCATTCTACACATACCTAGTTTTCAAAAGAATTTAATTTCTATGGGACAACTGAATAAAGTATAGTTTGAAATGAGCTTCACCAAAAAAGTGAGGAAGATCACTTGACGTTATATGGTTGTGGATAGAAGAATAAATAATGGAATGTTATATCTGATTAGATGATCATATGGATTTAAAAAATTTAGAACTATAATGTAACGTCTCGGACCCGGCCAGCCACCCGAATAGTGTCGAACGGGTCGGGTGTTACTACCTTAGGTGCACCTCCCCAAACTCCAAAGGTTGTCGACTAGCAGCGAGGGTCTATTAGGTATAGTGGGGAGGCTATACCCTCTCGGAGGATCATAATAAGGGTATTGGTCTGAGAATAATCATAAAGATGCAGTGGAAGAAAGACTCAGCAGACTCGAACCAGACCCGCAGAGCAGAAGCATAGTCAATATAGATAAGCAGCGGAAGCAATAAATATGAACAATAGTAGCAAAAATAAACACAACAGCATGATGAAACATATAACTACTAATGAATAGAAAAACATGCATCCAAAGTAGGTAATACACAACTATATATAAAAAGGTCACCAATGGCTAACCAACAGTAGCTACAACAAGCATGACGATACAAAAAAGTAAACAAAACAAAGTAAACCCCCGCTAGGAATGACCTCAAGGTTTGTACCATCTCCATGCAATAACTAACACAGCTCATCTCCTGAAGCTGGCCTCTTTCCTGCATGTAAATCAATAAAGTATGCACTCGTCCCGAAGGGCCTGTGCATGGTGTGATACAAATCTCAGTAGGATACCACCCAATGGTGCATACAAAATATATGTGTTTATGTAGTCATGCATTTACAAGGAAAGTAGTAAACAGTACAATTCACAATTAAACACAAACTCCACTAGTGCTCAACAGCCACCATGGAGCGTCACCTGCTCCGGCCAATGCCATAATCTCTATTGTGTAACCCGACACCCCGTTCCACCTGACACCTCATGTCTCAAGTACCGACGTCCCGAAGGCATGCCCAAGAATAGTAACCCAGCACCATGTGCCTCCTGACACCTTGTGTCTCAAGTACTGATGTCCTGAAGGCACGCCCAAAAATAGTAACCCGGCACCACGTGCCTCCGGACACCTCGTGTCTCAAGTACCGATGTCCCGAAGGCACGCCCAAAATAGTAACCTGGCACCATGTGCCTCCTGACACCTATTGTCTCAAGTACTGATGTCCTGAAGGCATGCCCATTCCCTGAAGGCTCCTCACCTCCCACGTGGCTTTCTATGGCAAGCACCCCCAACCAAAATACCTAACCGCAACTACGGGGGCCTCTACCCACACGAGTGGTCAAAACCACCTCATTACGAAGTATCTCTGTGTGCACACTACTCAAGGTCCTGGTGAGTGGTAATAACCAAAAATAGTCCTAAGCTACCAACACATCTGACACCTCGTGTCCCTGCGACCATATCGCTCAAGTCTGATGGCATCACCATCCTAGTAACCCGGGTCATGCCCAACCTGACAGTCATACTGCCTCAAGACAACATCCATGATGGCCAATCCCGTTGTCAAAACCACCCATCATAACCCGGGCAAAGCCCCAACCTGTGATCAGCATCACTCAAGCATAATTGGGCCAAGCCCAACATAACCCAAAGGGTTCAGCAGATGAAATTCATCAATTTCATATATATATATATATATATGTAAACAGAAAATATAACCAGGCAAAACAAACTAAACAGTTGAATTGCACTATGCAAGGTGTTGTCCCATACCAGCACTGAGGTCTTAAATGCCTCTACCAATCATATCAGGCTTTAATAAATTAAACTAACAATTTAACACATTAATATTCCAATTAAAACCATTTTGGCATTCCTCGGCCAAAATGCCTTGACGACCAATGGCCCCTCACCCAGCCCCGCTCATGAAAACTGGTAACAGGGCATACCCAAAGGCATCTCATAGGTCCAATAAGCAATACCATATGAAACAGCAGATAAAATGGGTCCCGCTCAAAATACCCGAAAACGCGCTGAAGGCCGCGTCACCCAAACAACCACGAAAACACAAAATGAGGTATGCACCACCTACCTGAGACTCGCACGATGCTACTCCTTTGGTAACACTTTCCAATTCGGTCTAAAACGCGGTAAATCAAGGGGGTTCCAACGCATCCAACCGAGATCAGGTCTGACTTTAGACGAAGAACCGGGAGGAGATTGAAAATCCGGCCGACTTGGGGGAGGAGGTTCTGTCCAGAACCTCAAAATGAGGCTACTGCCCGTTTTAATCGAAACAAAAAAGTACACAGCATGTGCTTTAGGACTACACGCTGTGTATAATTCATTTAACTGTTCATAAGACGGTAGGATCCCGCCGACTTTCTTTCCGAACCTTCCGACATGAGTACACGGCGTGTACCTAGGGGTACACGGCGTGTACTTGGTTCCTCTTCCTTTCATCGCCGACAGACTCACACGCCATGTGTTTTCCTTATAAACGGCTGGACTACACGGCGTGTCAAAAGGTAACATGGCGTGCTTCTAGTTATACCCGGCCAAAAGGCCTACACTCCATGTACATCCCTCATACATGGCTAGACTACACGGCGTGTCCAAAGGGGAACACGTCGTGTATCTGGTTCACCCAGCCAATGGACTACACGCCATTTATGGCCACCAGACGGTCGGGGATACACAGAGTGTGAAAAAATACATGCCGTGTAGTAAGAAACTACTACATGGTCACACACGGCATGTACTCGGCGAGCACACGGACAACCACTCACCTGCACATACACGGTGTGTACTTAAAGTACACGGCGTGTAGTCAAGAAATTTCCAGAAACATCCCATTTAATCCAGTTTCCTCGGAAATAAGTCAAAAATTTAAACAGGGTCGGGATTTTGACCCGTTCCAAAAACTTGGGTTCTTACAAACTCCCCACCTTAACGTAGCTCGTCCCCGAGCTACCAAACGAAACTCGAAGATGGAACCAAACATGCTCATCCCGGTTAAACAACCTGGACTACCCCGGTCCCAAGGTTATGGCTAAATTCATTAAGGGGCTCCCCACCTTAGGAATTGCCTACTCGATCTCAAACAAACAAAACTCAAAGCAACCAGGGTTTACTAACCTGTTTCCCAAACGCGTAGTCCTCCCGTGACGAATCATCACCCCTGCACCTCGTTGGCGCTCATGTGTCGCTCCCGACACCCAACATATCTCGCACCACATCAGTGTCCGCCTCCACAAGGTCCTGGTGCCTAGCACCTCAAGTAACCCACATCTGTGATGCCCCGATGCCCTCGGCACCTCAAGTAACTCGCATCCTCGATCCCCCGATGCCCTCTGTACCTCAAGCAACCTACATCCTCGATGCCCCGATGCTACACATCTCATACATATATATCAAATATCACGCACCCGATATGGTGTCAATCCCACTGACTAGCATCTAGCCAGTCCACATAGATCCTATGCACCACGTGCACTCAAAACAGACATGCCTCTATAGGTCATGCCAAAAAGGAAACATGGAGATCACGGTCACACCATGGTGTACCTCTAAATGTCGTCATCTCACCAGCCTGCTCAGCCTCTGGAAGCTCCACAACGTGCACCTGGCCTGAAACATGGTTTCCTGATTCCTGACCTCCTTGCGATGCTGCTCCAGTCACCAGACACTGACCCCTCAGCTGGGTCCCATCGTCTCTGTCACGACCTCCGCGCATAGCTGAACCTCGACTACCCTATCCAGGTACCGAACCTGAACCAACTCCAGATGCTACAGTCTGTCCTGGTCCCTGCCTGCCGGCTATCTGAGAAGGCTGCCTGCAAAACCTCTCCAGATGTCTGTCCTGTCCACATGACCAACACTCTTTCGGAGGCCTATCACACTGAGCCCGAACATGCCCCGGTTGTCCACACTGGAAGAAAATCACCGGAGAACTACCACGAGGTGGTCTAGCTGAATCCCTGGCCTGACTGCCCTGCTGGAACTCATCTCGTCCTCGCTTCCTGTTGTCTGAACCATCACTTGAAGCTGTCTCCCTGCCCAAGCGAAACTTCTCTCTCTCGTTTCCCTCGGCTAAGAGCACCTGGTTCACCACCTCGGAGAAAGAACCCAGCCTAAAGATGTTCACCTGGACCCGAATGGTGTGTCGTGAGCCATCCTCGAAGCACCTCACCCTAGATGCGTCGTCGCTTACCATACCAGGTGAAAAGTGAGATAACTCAGTAAAAGTAGCCGCATAGTTCATTACGGACATGTATCCCAGCTGAAGACTCAAGAACTCCCGAGCTCTCTCTGCCCTCAGTGTCTCCAGATAGAAGTTCTCAAAGAACATATCCTCAAAGCCCTTCCAAGCCATTCCCTTGTGCCTACGAGCCTGAACCTGTACGTCCCAACCACGCTTCGCTGGTCCTCTCAACATGTACGCCGCCAGCTTGACCCTCCACCCTGGAGGCATCTCGAGCTGCTCAAAGATCATCTGCATGCTCTCTATCCAGTTCTCAGCCACTTGTGGACCTCCCACACCTTGAAAAAGCGGTGGGTGTTGCAACTGGAACTCCCGCATCAGATATGCCATAGAATGCTATGTACCCTACATGCCTCCGTTAATCCCCTGCAAGACACGTACCAGGATAGCTCGGAGCTACTCGTCGAGCCACGGCCCGAATGATGACAAACCTAGCTGTTGTCCTACCTGCACTGGATCCTGAACCTGTTCCTATCCCTAAGCCTATACCTACGGCTCGTGCTCAACCTGTACCGAATTCTGACCCTGATCCTGTAGCATTGTATCATCTCCTGCCTGACACTCCATCGAGTCGTGAAGGAGTAACCCGCTGAATAACATAAATGGTCAGACATCCCATATATATATATATATATCAATATATTCTACGCAGATAAGAAAAGCAGTAAAAGGCAGTGCATAAAAACTACCCTTAGTCTTCCTCACCGCAACCCATGCCCCACAGCATCCCGTCCTCACGGCCTCCTTACCCGCCCTCAATAGAGCCAAGTATCAAAGTACCTAAGGCCATGCCCATCCCGACAACTCACGTTGCCTCAAACCGACGACTGAGTCGCCCAATCCTGAAAGTTACACTACCTCAACCATAGTAACTGCCTGCTCTCATAAGAGTCAGACCCAAATATCCTGCATCATGAAATTCTGAAAAATATACAGCATGGCATACATATTTGTACAACTATCAATTCTATCAAGAATTTCACCAATTCTCATTTTAAAGCATATAAAGCATGGTAATTGATATTTCATTCACATGGCATTATCACTTCACAAAGAATACATGCAATTATGAAATTGAAATACCCTAAAATGTGCCTATCAAAAGCCAAGCAACCCAGCCTTTCCATACCGGGCCAAGGTCCAATTCTCCCTTACCACATCGGGTCAAGGGTCACATATCACAATCAACAACATCACACATCAAGTGAGCCACAGAGGTAGAAATCATATCAACTGTAATTTCAGAAAAACAAACAGCAGTTTCCACCCATTGGAAACTTGGTCCATCCCTCGTACCTGGGGTTGCAGGCACCCAAGCACAAGCTAGAAACCCAGTCCCTGTAACAAACTATCTCCAGTCTACCATATCCCCAAATAGTAAAACCAGCAGAAAGAAATGAGAAGACTCAAACTCATTAGTATCCAGTAAAACGATACTACTAAATCCTTGTCAAGAACTCCTTTGATACCACTTTTTAACATCCCGGACCCATCCAGCCACCCGAACAGTGTCGAACGGGTCGGGTGTTACTACCTTAGGCGCACCTCCCTGAATGCCAAAGGCTGCCGACTAGCAGTGAGGGTCTGTTAGGTATATTGGGGAGGCTATACCCTCTAGGAGGATCATAATAAGGGTACTGGTCTGAGAATAATTATAAAGATGCAGCGGAAGAAAGACTCAGCAGACTCGAACGAGACCCGCAGAGCGGAAGCATAGTCAATATAGATAAACAGTGGAAGCAATAAATATAAACAACAGCATGCCGAAACATATAACTAATACTGAATAGTAAAACATGCATACAAAGTAGGTAATACACAACTACATATAAAAAGGGATCCAATGGCTAACCAACAGTAGCTACAACAACCATGCCGATACAGAAAAGTAAACAAAGCAAAGTAAACCCCATTTAGGCATGACCTCAAGGTCCATACCATCTCCATGCAATAACTAACGCAACCCATCTCCTGAAGCTGGTCTCTTTCCTGAACGTAAATCCATGAAGTCTGCACGCGTCCCGAAGGGCCCGTGTAGGGTGTGAGACAAATCTCAGTAGGATACCACCCAACAGTGTGTACCAAATATATGTGTTTAAGAATTCATGCATTTATAAGGAAAGTAGTAAACAGTACAATGCACAATTAAACACAAACTCCCCTGGTGCTTAACATCCACCATGGAGCGTCACCTGCTTCGGCCAACGCCAGAATCTCTGTCGTGTAACTCGGCACCCCATGCCACCTGACACCTCGTTTCTCAAGTACCGACATCTAAGGCACGCCCAAGAATAGTAACCCGAAACCATTTGTCTCCTGACACCTTGTGTCTCATGTACCGACATCCTGAAGGCACTCCCAAAAATAGTAACCCGGCACCACGTGCCTCCTGACACCTCGTGTCTCAAGTACCGACGTCCCGAAGGCACACCCAAAAATAGTAACCCAGCACCACGTGCCTTCTAACACCTCGTGTCTCAAGTACCGACATCCCAAAGGCACGCCCATTCCCTGAAGGCTCCTCACCTCCCATGTTTCTTTCTACGACATTCACCCCCAACCAAAATACCTAACCACAACTACGGGGGCCTCTACCCACACGAGTGGTCAAAACCACCTCATCACGGAGTATCTCTATGTGCACACTACTCAAGGTCCCAGTGAGTGGTAATCACCAAAAATAGTCCTAAGCCACCAACACATCTGACACCTCGTGTCCCTGTGACCATGTCACTCAAGACCGATGGCATCGCCATCCTAGTAACCCGGGTCATGTCCAACCTGACAGTCGTACTGCCTCAAGCCGACATCCATGATGCCCAATCCCATGGTCAAAACCACCCATCGTAACCCATTCAAAGCCCCAACCTATGATCAGCATCACTCAAGCATAACCGGGCCAAGCCCAACACAACCCAAAGGGTCTAGCAGATGCAATTCAGCAATTGCATATATACATATGTAAACAGAAAATATAACCATGAAAAACAAACTAAACAATTGAATTGCACTATGCAAGGTGCTATCCCATACCAGCACTGAGGTCTTAAATTCCTTTAGCAATCATATCAGGCTTTAATAAATTAAACTAACAGTTTAACACATTAATATTCCAATTAAAACCATTCTGGAATTCCCCGACCAAAATGCCCTGACGAGAAAAGGCCCCTCACCCGGCCCCCCTCACTCAAACTGGTAACAGGGCATACCCAAAGGTATCCCATAGGTCCAATAAGCAATACCATATAAAACAACAGATAAAATGGGTCCTGTTCAAAATACCCGAAAACGCGCTGAAGGCCGCGTCACCCAAACAACAACGAAAACACAAAATAAGGTATGCACCACCTGCCTGAGACTCTCACGATGCTACTCCTCCGGTAACACCCACCAATTCGGTCTAAAACGCGGTAAATCGAGGGGGTTCCAACGCATCCAACCGAGATCAGATCTGACTTCGGATGAAGAACCGGGAGGAGATTGAAAATCTGGCCGACTTGAAGGAGGAGGTTCTGTCCAGAACCTCAAAACGAGGCTACTGCCCATTTTAAGAGAAAATAGAAAGTACACGGCATGTACTTTAGGACTACACGCCATGTATAGTTCATTTAATTGTTTATAAGATGGCAAGATCCCGTCGACTTACTTTCTGAACCTGCCGACATGAGTACACGACGTGTATCTAGGGGTACATGGTGTGTACTTGGTTCCTCTTCCTTTCCTCATTGTCAGACTCACATTCCATGTGTTTTCCTTATACACAGCTAGACTACATGGCATTTCCAAAGGGAACACGGAGTTCTTCTGGTTCTACCCGGCCAACATGCCTACACGCCATGTACATCCCTCATACACGGCTAGACTACACGGCGTGTCCAAAGGGGAACACTGCGTGTATTTGGTTCACCTATCCAACGGCCTACACACCATTTATAGCCACCACACGGTCGAGGATACATGGTGTGTGAAAAACTACACGTCGTGTAGTAAGAAACTACTACACGGTCACACACAGCATGTACTTGGTGAGCACACGGTCGACCACTCGCCTGCACATACACGGCGTGTACTTAAAGTACATGGCGTGTAGTCTGGAAATTTCTAGAAACTTCCCATTTAATCCAGTTTCCTTGGAAACAAGTCAAAAATTTAAACAGGGTCAGGATTTTTACCCGTTCCAAAAACCTGGGTTCTTACATATAATGTCTAATAGTTCATAGTTATGGATTTGTTAAATCAGGAATCTCAGTGAGAAAAACATTATGGATCTAGTAAATAAATTCATGTTAAAGATGTATCATACATACTATGGAAGTTATGATATTTATACACTCAAAAATAAATGAAAGGTTTTGTTAAATTTGAGAGACAAGATACCCAATATCTGAAAGCTATAACTTGTTCAAACTAACATTTAACAGACTTCCGCTGTCTGATCTCATGGAGGGTCACAATTCGTTGTAACATTCATTGATGATTCTATAAGTAAATTATGTGTTTTATTTCTTAAACACAAATATTACGTATTTTAATTATTTTTTTAGTGGAAGGAATTTGTGGATAATGATACCATAAGTAATCTAAAATGATTACTGTTGGAAAATGGTTGTGAGCATAATAGAAGGATCTTTATGAAATTATATAATAATATAGGAATAAATATTGATATGACTGTACCTGAAGCACCTGAGAATAATGGTGTGGTTGAAATAATTAACCATACATTAATGGATAAGGCATGGAGTATGAGGTTTCACTTAGGAATGTCTATAGTGATTTGGGTAGAAGTAGTAAACTATATAGCACACTTAGTAAATCAAATTCTATCAGTACTGATGGGAAAAGAGATACCAGAATCATTATGATCTTGTAAATAAATGGAGATTAATTTCTTCAATGTTTTGAGAGTCTTTTCATACCTTTATGTGGATTCTAAGGACTAATACAAAATCAAGAAAAATTCCAAGGCATGTTTTTTTCATTGGATGTAGAGATAAAATCATTGGATTTTGACTTTGAGATGATGATAAGAAATAATTCATAAGAACTTGAAATGTTATCTTAAATGGGAAGGTCTTATAAAAAGACCAAAACTTAAAGGATAAATTATTTTAATTTAAATTTTCCACTAATTATATTCAATTAAATCTAAATGAAATCTCTAGATAGACAAATGTCTAAAAAATCATATTACAAAATAGAAGGACTAGATAGTGGGATATAAGAAGATATACCAAAGTGATAAAGGGATTTTAAGGCTTGAGTGGGAATACTATAAAATAGGGCTATAGATGTCAAAGCATAAAAATAAGTAGTGTTCAATAGATCAGAGCTGAAAGGTAATTTGGGAAGGTCTTCAAGAGTAATAAAGCTAGTTTAGAGGTCTAGTCATGAATTTCACTATCTTCTTCTAATGCGTAGAGGAGAACATTAGATCCCATAAATGGCATAAAATATCTAAGATTAAAGATAATTTGAGATAACTATGAAGGATTAGTAGGATTAATTTCACATGAATAAAACATTGGAGATAATATTTCTACCATAAAGGAAGAAAGAACTTGAGAACAAATGGGTTTTTCATCTAAAGGAAGAAGTGAATGGGAAGAAGTAGTAAAAGACAAGGGTGGTAGTGAAGGGGTTATATAAAAATTAAGGTATTTAATTTTAGGTAATATTTTCATCGGTCATTAAAAATAAAACTATATATATAGCTCTAAGAATTGTTGTGTCTGATAATTTTCTCTTAGAGAAAATAGATGAAAATATAGAATTTCTACATGGGGATTTGGTGGAAGAAATATGCATGAAACAACCATATGGATTAATTATTTGATATAAAAAGGACTTGGTGGGAAATATAAATAGAATTATATGGATTGAAATAAGCACAAAGAAAACATAACCATAAGTTTGATGCATTTATGTTGAACAAGGGTTCCATGCGGAACAATGTGGATCACTGTTTTTACTCGAAGGTATTTTGAAGTTGTGGGTTTAATTTTGTTTCTATTTTATGTGTATGACATGTTTCTATATATTATGAAAATTAAGATTATTTTAGAGAAAAAAACATGACTTTCTTGGATGGTTTGAGATAAAATATTCCAAACAATCTAAAAATATCTTGGGGATAAGGATCGAGCAAGATAAGAAATCTTGAATTTTGGTTTTGTGTCAAAGGGGTTATGTCCATAAGTTATCAAGAGGGTTGGTAAGTTTATATAAAATAAAATATCAACCATAATTTTTTAAGACTTTAATCATTCAAAATAGTTGGCTTAAAATATAGATGATGAGGTGAAACACATGGGAAATGTGTCTTTTTCATCAGTGATTAGAAGTATAATGTATGCCATGATGTGTAATTACTGAACATTATACAAGTATTGAGAGTCAACTATCATTTCATGTTTACTCTAGGGAAGGAACACTATGAATTAGTGAAATAGATCATTTAGTGTCTTGGTTTATTGTAAGATATAGTCTTATTCTTTGATATAGATAATCCTTTATAGAGGTATGTAGATGTAGACTTTGTGAGAGATTTGGAAAATCTAATGAAATCAACTAGTTTTGTGTTAACATTCACTATAATTTCATTGATATGGATGTTAATATTTTAATTAGTGGTATATTTTTATATTAATAAATAATAATATATGGTATCAATATAAGATAGGAAGGATCAAATATATTTAAGGTCTATTTTGGAGGAACTCATAAGGGAGAGAAAAAAAATTGATTTCTCTACTTTGGTAGTCATAGAATAATTTTCTATTATGACAGTCGTAGTATAATTAATTAATTTATATTTAAGGAGGAGTTTAGATATAAATGAAGTTAAGTGAGGAGGAAATGAAAAATGGTTTTGGTATAGAAGGGGACTTGGCTATTTGGTGGTCCAGTAGCAAGTACGTAGTGGTATCTAGTAGAATTGAAAAAACTTTTTTGTATTGTTAATAGAAACATGATGTCTTAGTAGTAGTTACATGGTGGAAACTGAGAGACAGTGGTCTGATGTTATGTATCCAATATAGATTATGTGAGTTTTTTTAAATTTATGGAAATTTTATTTTTATATTGAAATATAAAATTTATTAGAGTGGATCTTCACGATTTTCCATCCAAAGACCTTACAGATCTCTCCTTAAAGAATACCCATCTTCTCAATATTCCTCCAAGGTGGTTCCTTTATTAAGATTAATCTAATCCTTCTATATATTGTTGAAAGGCTTATCCTTTAGGGTATTTAAGGTGTGTCTACCATCTTACCTCCCTAATTTTTTCTACCACTTAGGAATCAATCAAATCTCTGATTATCCCTTCTTCTAAGATTTTGAAATCCAATGAGGTAGTGACATAAATCTTCTTATATCTACAAGAATATGATTCAACACACTATTTGGTATGTGTCCCCTCCTATCTTTCTTATTATTATAGTATTTTTTCTTGTAGTGTCCTAAGGTTGTGTGAGACAAAAATTGAAAATGGGTTTTTATTCTAAAAACATTTTTATTAAATTATTTTCTTTTTAATTCCATTAAACTACATTTCTTGTCACTCACTATTATAAATTATATTATGATTAAATATGATTATCTAAGAAACTCATGTTATTTTACTATCAACCATTTTTTTAATAGTTTTTAATATTTCTATTAATAAAATGTAGAACACCATAATCATTCTATAATGATTTTGAAGGTTCCCCCACCCATGAACGAGTTAAACTTATAGTTATATACCTATTATGAAATATATTATATGGTTTGGAATTATATGATATTGTGGAATATATGAATATATGTAAGGTATATCAGTTATTTTCTATACTAAGAGAGAATATATATATATATATAGTTTTTTCCATCATATAGCGGATATACAGGTGTATAAATTTGTAGAAAGGTATGTCTTTCCCAAAACCCAAGAAACCTTCAAATATAAAACTATCAAAACTTAGTTGCTTTTACAAACCAGAATCTTGATTTTGTATTCTGGATGGAATCCCTCGATCAACCCAATCATAAATCTTCCACTTCTACAAACCAGAATCCTGAATCTATCTTCCATATGGAATCCCTCTATCAAACATTTCATAAACTCATCAAATACAGCAAGAAACACTAATTATTTTTACCATGAAACCTTACAAACATAATCTCTTAGAATCTTGGAAATGAAAATTACATTGATCAGGAGATCTCAAAGAAATAATCAGTTACAATACTTAAAGTTATCAGAAACTTTTATAATTCTTGGTTACTTTATATCTTCCATTCCTAAAATCATGGCTTTATTTATAAGAAATCCTCCAAAAGTCATATTTTTTGTTATTTAGGATTATTTTTAACTGAATTAGTATCAATTTACTTATTCATATTCTAATTAACTTAGCATCTCACCATATCAACTAATGAATTTATTAAATTGCACAATAATTATCATAAAAACTTGATTCAATCATTAAAATTATTATTATTTCATGAATATTTAAACCATTTCTATTTCAAAATTCATTAGATTATTTGATTTTCACATATCATTAAACCTTTGGTATTTTATAAAATTGATGGTTACTAATATTTTGTTTAACAATTTTTTATTCTACATAAATCAAAGATAAAATAGCAAACTTTAGTTAAATCAAATACTTAATGAAGTGTATGGGGACTTTCAAAACAAACAAAAAAGTGAGTCTTTGACTCAAAAAAATATCGTTTCCCATAGATTGAAATGTAACTATTGAAATAAATTCCACGGCTATGGTGATTGATAGGTTCATTTTAGAAATTCAAAGAAAGATATATTGATCATATAGATTGATGAAATTAGTGTGCAACCTACATGATAAGATATTGAAAAAAATGAATAATATTACATAGTGAGTGTTTATATGTGGTTGTTATCATTTTGATATTAGTTTCTTTCTATATGGGTTCCTTTATGTGTTTTTAGATGTTGATATTGGACATTAGGCAAGATGGCCTAATGCCACCAAGGAAGAGGCCTAGAGGGTCACATAATTATATTTTCCATTGATCTCAATTGAATTATATTTGAATTTAAAAATTTGAATAAATTTTATTCTAAATATTGATGAATAATATTTATTTTGTATCTATTGAATTCATATATCCATCCATCATATTTATATATGATTTAAATATTAAAAAAATATTTAATTATAGGATTGTGAATATAATATTTATTTTTCAAATGAATAGTAATTATTTATTATTTGAGGTTTGGTAAATTTGGAGTAAGGTGGATGGGATGATTTATTTTCTTGTTAAAAAAAATTATATAAATGTAAATATCATTTAAATAAATAAGGAATTTTTTATTTAATTAAAGTTATATTTTATTTTCTCAAGTTAACACATTCCATGATAATATATATATATATATATTATTGGAATGGGGTCCATGCTAGGTTTATTATTTGATTAAGGGACTTTGTGAAATTATTGATATTAAACATTTATATATTATATCTTGTATAATTTTTGATAATGGGTGAAATCATTTGTGCCATGTACAATACATTCTCTCCATAGATAATTATCATACCGAAGAACACCTCTATAGTTATTATCATGTTTGGTATATTTCATCCACCACCATTATTCCTCTCAAGAATGATAGATATAGAGAGATGATTCATCAATCCTAAAGGATTTTATTGTGATCAATATAAACAATTTGAGGTGATCAGGTCATTTGCGCTAGCACCCATTTTTTCATTGGTTTCATTCAGATATCAAGGAGTATGTGTGGATTACTTATAAGGGGATTTTACTTAGGATTATCTTCACATAATAGTGGTGTAACTCAAAAAATGTAGTAGAATGATCAACATCTTATTTAAATAAATAATCTCAAGACTAAGGTAATTTTTAGTATTAAATTAATTATAAATTTAATTTAAAAAATATTCTCATTGTATTCTAAGATTAATTTCACCTTTTTTTAGTTATATTCATTAGATATGATGATTATTCATCATATTCTTATGGATTATCTGTTAGATCCAAAACAAAATCATTATTGGTCATAGGCCTAACTAGCTTTGGCTGCACCCAAAACCTTCAAGTTATTTTAGAGAAATTACATTCAAATTTTTATTTATTTATTAAGTGTCGATTGATTTACACATTTTTATTAGTTTTTCATTTCTATTTTATTCTTTATTTAATATGAATATTGATATATCTTATTATTTCACCTATATATTACCAAGAATAGGTTAATAATAGATTAATAAAATTTGAAGAACCCATATTATGGTGATAGAGATTCTAGCTGGAAAACATGGCACTACATAGAATATAACCTAATTACATGCTGTATTCCAACATCCACATGTCAGAACATAAAAAGGGTAAATGTGATTGGTCATGTGGAAGTCACATAGTGTCATTACATAACCTTGAGTTAACCAGGACCTACTAGAATGTGGTTTTGGGGACTGCATGCCATGTAGATGGTGTACAGGATGTGTAGTTCTATATGGTCAGCCTCATGAATTTCACAAAACATTATGTGGTCAAATACATGTAGAGTATCTATTATATTTCAATTAAGGACTTAAATCTAAGAATCATAGGCCTGATGGGATTACATTGTGATTAACTAGCATACATACCATGTAACCAATAAATATCCTTTCAGGTTACATTCCAAGCCCATAAGAATGTAATGTAGAGACCTATAGAAAGTGGTATGGGGAATATAGTTTTTTTTACACACCATGAAACATGTACATGTTTATGAAACATACATGCCAAGACATGTTTTACAATGTATAATTAATTTACATAGAAAAAAATAAATTTTAGTATTAAATCAAACCACATGATGTGCATCTGGTGTACACACCATGTGAAAGGGTTTAAAGAATATTAATTTCATAATTAAGTCTATAGTAAATTAAGAACTACACACCATGTTTTTTCACCATTAAACACTATGTACTTCAGGTGCATTAAAAGTGGAAAATAATATAAAAATTAACATGTTTCCATGTTTCATTAATTGATAGTACTCACCATGTAATTATGTGATACACTATGTATTCTACATACCTTGTGGGTGAACAGTACATGATGATGACTATGTCAGGTGGATTGGATGGGTACATGCCATGTTACCTTTAAGTAAACATTGTGTACTTAATTAATTTTAAATAAAATTAATTCATTTAACTTTTTAAAAATTACAATGGATGGTAATCTACAAAACAATTTGGATGGACATTAAGAGAAATGGATTTTTCAATTAATAAGATAATTAACTAATTAATTTGGATAATTTATCTTAATAGATAATGATTAAAATAAATGTTTTCTTATTGTTTTAAATTAATTTTCATTTCATGTATGGGACTAATCATGATCTTGAATGACAAATGTATGATTTGGATTTTTATTTAATTTAATATTATTTCATTAGTTTTTTATATGTTATTAAGTTTTATTATAATAAATATGGTGTATTAAGAGTTGTCCCTCAGATATTTATTGTGGAGGAAATGTGTTTACATGGTATATTTTATATATCTCATGCACATAGTTACCATCAACTGTGTTTAAGTATAAAACATCTAAAGGATGTAACTCCAAAGAGAGGAGGCAATTCAGAACCCGAATTGAGATTAAACAGACCATGATTATATTAAGGTTGATGGTGGAATGTTTTAACTCGATCCAAGCTAGAGTCATATAGTTTTTCCCCTATGATTATTGGTTGATTTATCATCCACTTGATAAATAAACTATTAGGAATATCATGATAAAGTCAATTTATTTATTTTATTTTTTCAAGTTTGTGGTTAATTCATTTTTTATGTCAATGCATGTTTATATGATGTTAAATGTGGTCTCACAAACTAAATAAGATAACATTAAATGAAATATGAAATAAAATAAATTGATAAATGTGAAAATTATTTTATCATAATATGGTTAATAAATTATATAAAATCCACATAATATTAACAAGGTATGTAAAGTATTGAATAAAGAAATATGTGTTAATAAACTAAATCACTTAAAAAATTAAGTAAAAAATACTTCTATTAATAGATTCAAAATTTAACCGTAGAAATAAGTGTCGATTTAGCCTTCATTTAGAAACTTAATTTTATTAGGGAGTTATTATAAAGTTTTTGGGTTAAGATAACCAAGTAGTTATAAAGAGAAGTATCCCTCATTAGAATTGATGTTACTTGGAGGAAAGTGTTGATGAAATATAAATTATGATTCCATTATTGGGGAGTACAGTCAAACGATCAAGGATATAAAAGTTAGTATTTGGAAAGATCATCTACCTATAAACCTTTGAGTAATTGACCAGGACCTTTCTTGGGTTACTAGAATAAAAATATGGATCATTGATACTAGAATTCTCACACACCATGACATTATGAGTCTAATGGTGAGGGCTATTGGGACTTGATAAAATAGTGGGAGGATGATAAGATAATTAAAATTATTTCACCTAAAATATTTTAATAATCGTGATAAAGTACTAAATCTATTTTTATTTTGTTATAGAATGGAAATTTCATTTATATCCCTATCATCTGTACTAAAAAAAGAAAAAACAATCTCTAGAAGTAAGTTTTAAGAGAGGTGTAGGCACAAATGCATTGTATTAAACCAGGAATGGAATATTTTCATGCTGAAGGCCCTAATTCCTGATCCATTTACTAATGAGGTGAGTGAATATAAGATTTTTATCTAATTAAAACACTTGTATGGGCTGCTAGATGTCTTGTGTTTGAATATATCATCCATGACTGATGAAATCCAAAAGTCTCATGAGAACATGGTTATGTATAGAATGTTAAGGCATATTCATGATCATTTTTAAGAGATAAATGGATAGGATCAACTTGATATTTATAAGACACTATTTAGATTAAAACTTGGATATAGTGAACTATCTAGACCTCATGTGGTGAAAATAATTAGCTACATTTAGCATTTAGACATAATAGGGTTTAAGGTTCCCAATTAATTATACATTGATCCTATAATTTTTTCACTCCCTTGGATATTATCAATATTTATTGTAAATTTTAATATGAAAACAAGTGATAAGTATCTCCCATATCTCTCTATTCTAATTATCTAGGTATAAAAGGACATGAAGTCTGATAATTCTTCCATTATTGTAGTGAAAAGGAGGAAGGGGAAATTGAAAATAATGAAAACTGACTTTCAATCGAAGTTTTCTATGTAATAATCATCTAATAAAATAAATATCAAGAGTAAATCAAGTGAATAAGATGTCGTAAATTTTTAATTTTTAAATAAGGGCCACTAGAATAATTGAACCATGGAAAATAAGAAAGGATAAGCTTCAAGTGTATTTATTATCGAGAAAAATATTTCTATTTTGATAAATTGGGAATTAGATATAGGTTGTGGTGATCGCATTTGTATCCAATTATAGGAACCATATACTTATAATATCTGCACAAGGTGAGGTGGATATATGGGCAACTAAAAAATCTAGACTCATTATAGTAGATATTAGATACTACCATCTCACATAGCTGATATAATTGATCTTAGTTTAAAATAACTTTTATAATTTTCCAACATTTACCAAAAATATTATTTCTATATCCATCCATGATATGGATGGTTTTATTTTTAAATTTTCAAATAAAAGTTTTTATTTTTATAAAGATACAATATTCTATGGTATGTCACATCTAAATTATGGTCTTTATGTGATGGAATATGAAAACCAAATATTAGAAATCGATAAAAAATAAGGTTTTCATGAATCATATCACACCCAAATATGGAATCATTTGTTAGGTCATGTAAACAAAAATAACTTTATAGAATTATATCAAGTTGGGTATTTTTATTCTTTTTAACTAAAACTACTTAGTACATGTCATGCTTGTTTTCAAGAAAAAATGACCAAATATCCATTTAGTAAAAAAGAAGAAAAATCTATAAATATTATTAAATTGGTTCATACATATGTGTGTGGAGAATTTACATTTAAATAAAGGTGTGGATTCTCATAAATAACAAATTTTATTGATTAATTTATTATATATGGATATATCTACTGAATGAGGTATAATTCTCAATCCTTTGATAAATTCAAGGTGTAAAAGAATGAATTTGAGAAAAAACTTGGTAAGAAGATAAATAAACTTCTCTCAGACCATGGTGAAGAATATCTCATCCAATGGTACCATTTATTATCTATGGGAGTTTGGGATATTGTACCAAATCACTCATCCTTATACACCACAATGGAATGGTGTATGTTAAAGGAGGAATGCCACCTTGTTAGACAAAGTAAGATCAATGATGAGTCATTCAAGTATTAAATTATCCTTTTGGGGATATTCAATACAAAAAATATCATATATACTAAACCAAGTTCCAACTAAAGTAAAAAAAATAGTATTATATATGAAAACTGGTGTGGAAGGAAAACTATGTTGTCTAACTTACATACATGGGGATGTGAATCATTTTTCAAGGACTATTTAGGTAACAAATTTCCAAACTAAGGAACTGAGTTTATATTTATACAATATACTAAGGAAAAAATGGAATATTACCTATAAATCCCTCAAATAAAAAGGTAATAGTGGAAATACATTCCATTTTTCTTGAGAGCAATCATATCTCTAAAATAGATAGTGGGGGTGAAATAGACTTTGATGAAGTCATGGCTCAAGATACACAAGAGTTGGAATAGGAACATATTTCCTAATCCCTATGGAAGAGGAATTTCTAGAGACATAAGTACTATATAGCATCACCAGGGAAGATGGAAAACTAGAAATCTATGTTTTTCTAGTCACTGGGGATGGTACTCATTATTAGTTAATAATAATGAACCGGTGACCTACAAGAAAAAAGTAAGTGTCCTAGAAGATGTTGGATGGAAAGAATCCAGGAATTATGAGATGGATTCTATATACCAAAAACCAGGTTTAGATTTCGGTATATATTATAATATATTTAATGTATTTTAGTTGTAAATGGGTATTCAATAAGAAATTGTACAAGAAGTTTGATTCAACACCTATAAGGCTAGGCTGGTTTCAAATGATTTTAAAAATCATCAAGGTATTAACTACAATGAAACTTTTTCACCAATTACTATACTAAATTCATCATAATTATACTTTCCATAGCATCTTACCATGATTATGAGATTTAGAACATGGATTAAAAAATGTCTTTACTTAACACAAACCTTGTGGAAGATGAATCTATGGAACAACCACAAGTGTTTAGGAATCTAAAAGATGATAATAAGGTATGCAAGTTGTAGAATCCATCTGTGACATCCCATATTTTCATATGAGGTATGGATATTTTAATGTTTTATAAAGACTATTTTTTTTTCTAATTGAAGTTATTAAAGGTTTATGGAAGGATTTGAGATAATCTGGGTCTTTTTTAGAGTATAGATCTTTGAGTTTTGGATAAATCATACCAAACTCAAGGTTTGTTTAAACCATGCACCTAAGGCTGCATGGTTTGTTAAAACCACATGGGGTGATGTAGAGGGACTATAGATTAGTGAATGAGCTACACATGGTTTTCCAAAACTATGTGCTTATCCCATATGGTTAGTATTATTTAGACAGTGGAATTGTATGGTTGGTTCATGGTTTGGACAAACCATGTGGCCAAACCATGTGCCTCATTAAAGACCCTATAAAATGAAAATTTTCCCCTACTCTATTTAAAACATAAAACAATCTTATCCATTTATAATAATATATCATACCATAGGTTGGATCCATATTCTCCTCACTTTTTATAAGTTTTGATAGCTCCTTTGTTTGAGCTCAGAATGATGTTTTGTTTGTCAAATTGGATCCATACTGGTAATATCTTCGATTAACTCCCTTACTTTCTTCATTTATCTCACCATATGGAATGCTAAATCCATGCGAGCTAACAGTCCCTATTTTTAGGTTATTTTTCAATTTATTTGATTTATTTCATTCCAGCCTAACTAAGATGCTGAAAATGGGGGATGATAGTACTACCCATATAAGGTTGGTGGTCTATACCTTTTCCCTAAAAGTTTGGGTGTTTAAACATTATTGTTATTATGACGCATGATAGAATTTATTGGAATTTATCCTTAAATTAATAAATATTTAAATTGATTGTTTAAACTATAATTTAAACATGTCTTGACACCCTTATTCAAGGTTTTAGGTTGTCAATATCAACTTGAACCACCCTTAAGGTGGATTCATTCTATTGATTATTATTATCCCACCCATGGGGTGAGTTGATATCTCTAATTATTAATGGGAGTTGTATGTAAATTAAATGAATTTTTGAAGGGTAAATACATATTGTAGCTCCTCATTATAAATGAAATGATAAATGAAATTGAATAAATACGAGTTGTGTAATTAAATTAAAAATACCTTATCTTATGCATAATTATTTAATTGATTAGTGAAGGGTGTGAACACTAACATGGACCTCATTTTATCACTCATATGTAAATAAATTAATGAAGTAAATATGATATGGTTAATTGATAAAGGCCATGGACACTAACATATCCCTTTTATCATTTTTATGATTCATTTAATGAAATTGATTAAATGCATGGACACTAACATATACATCCTTATCACTTGTAAGTAATATGATTTATGAAAAGATTAAGATGAAGTGAATTAATAAAGTCCATGTACACTAACATGGTCCCTTGAATCCTTATATATTATATTGATAATGGATGAAATGGTATGGTACCGATGTGGGGTATCATGGTATGGAATCAATGACCCACTTTTATATTTATATTGGATGCCTTAGATTTTTACCTTGGATCCAGCTTACTTGGACCACCTTGGACATGATCCTTAGGATCCACCCAAGTTTATACCAATTTTTATATGGATGAACTCCATGGAATCAAAGAGGATATCACCTCCATTTTCCATATGTTCCTAGACCATATAGTTCTATATTACATCAATTTTTCTCTGGATGAGCTCCATAGACTCAAAGAGGATTCCTTGGTCATTAGACCTAGGTGTTGGCAATCATAGGTCTGATACATGATTATTTGGTGTGTGTTGTAGTTTATGACACTTTATATGTCAGAATAGGCTATTGATTATACTTTACTCTATCATATAGTTATTCATCACTATAGACTCCTTTGATCACAGCATGTACTAGTAGACTAGGTTGAATTTATTTGTCATTTCTAGCCCTTATTTTTGTTATGTCAGCACACTAATTTTTCTTATATACATAGAATGGGGTGGTGGATTACTAATTATGTCTCACACCCTATCCAGGCCACTGATTGTTACCTTAACATACTTCATGATTACATGTAGGGAAAAAGGGAAGGTCCCAGCCTTGGATGCTTGATTCCTCTTTGCTGGGATGGAATACAGGGGAAAAGGACCAAGATTATTCTCATGATACTAGTGGAGATATCTTTTTCTTCTTTTTATATTTTTTATAGCATGTTATATATGCTAGTTTCTATGTTACCCATGTATATCCCCATTTTTTATATCATGACATGATCATCATTTTTGTATATCATATTGGATATGGTTAATCCTTGTTATGCCAGTTTTTATATTGTGATTGGTTAATTAACTACTATGTTTCCTTATTATAATATATATTTCCTCTGTTTATCTTCTATTATACCATTATGCTTCAATATAACCATGAGGGTATAGTATCCTAACCATGCTATCATATACCCTCACTACTAGTTAATAGCCTCTAACATATGGGGTAGAATTCTTGAGACCAGGAGGCTCTCATGATTGGTTACTGATTAGTGAAATGCACCTAGGTCACTATAAATGGTATTAGGGCATCTTTTTTTTTCATAATGTTTGGGTTGGTAGATAGGAGGCTAGGGATGTGTTGGAATTTGGTAATTAGCCTATGTCTGGGAGTATCTAACTTGAATAAAGGAAAAATCAAAATTACATGGGAAGGGAATTTATAATATATATTATTCTTATTATATTTGTATTGATTCCAGCATTAATTAATTCACATGATCTGTGTTGCTATTAAGTCATTATGTGTTATCTTTTCCTTTGGCCTAGTACACTAAGGAAGTGTTGTCTCATGCATAATTATAGGAATTTGAGGATTCACATGCCATGATTATTCCATGCCATATCTATTTTTACTATGTTCATTGCATGTTTCATGTTATTAGTGCCTTAATTACAATTCCCATGGAATTTTGCTAATTGTTTAGGCAGGTAATGGATAAGTAATTTGTTATTAAAGTTTCTACATCAATCTAAATGGTGTTTTACAATATATCTTCATGTTGAAACCTTAATTAACCAATTATTACATGTTTAGATATGTGACTATGATATAATGATTTGAAACATTAGTTAGCTATGATTACATAGATATCGGTTGTAATTTATAAGGATGGTGCTTCTATAAATTGGGAATGGTGATCCATCTAATCAAGCTTTCATTATGGACTTTTTTTATTTTTATGATGAATGTAAAATTTTATTTTTAGTTATATAACATTCCAATTGAAACTTATAAAGAATATTACTTTATAACATGGGAATGGTATCTCATATAACTGGACCATTATATACATAAATGAGTATGATCTATCGATTCATAATAATTTAACGAAATGGTTTTCAGTAAATGGTGATGACAATTACAACTAAAATGGTGTTTTTTAATATAAATTTCAATTCGCACACTGTATATCAAAACCATTGATATGAAATAGAGAACATGACCCTTGTAACGACCCAAAGTTTCATTAATAGAAAATACCTCTTGATCCAGTTAAATGTTTATTTATGAAAAATGTTTTTATAAGATGTCAACTTCTTTAGTTTTACGTTAAGATTTGTGACCTTTACTTTTATAGCCATTGAACAGTGATCATCTGAGTAGTATAAATATAAGGCTTTAACGAACCCATTTCTACTCAGACAAAGGAAGCGATGGCCTCATCCAGTAGAATTTCCCCTTACGAAGCCCATTTGTCAGAGCTCGGAAAAGAGGTGGCGTCTTTGGGCTTTTCCCTTGACCAAGCCCAAGCTGAGCTTCATCAAGTCAAGCTCGAACGTGATCGTCTACGGGAAAAGTGGAAGTTGATTGAAATTACCACTCGAGCGATGTTATCCGAGCCTCCCCAAGAGTCGGTCACCATCGCACACCTTACCCTTAGGTCTTATACGGCTATTTTAAGGGGTTATGTAACAAATAAGTAGCACCATGTTCATGTACATTATTTTTGTATATAATAATGAATATAATTTCTAGTCATTTTTGATATATTTTAATTAGTTTTTAAATTACAAATGGTGTTTTTAGTTATTATTTAATTAAGAATTATATTTTATTAAATTAAAGGATTTTTGAATTAAATAATATTTTAATAAAATATTATTATTAATATTAAATTAATTTTTTATTAAGTATAAATGATCTTATAATTTTATGAATGCAATTAAAATTTTTATTAAGGTTTGAAAGCCATTTCTGTCAAAACCCGTGAATTTTTTTTATAAACGTCGGTTTTTATTTTAAAAGTGAAAATTCACATATTTAGAAAATTATTTAGATAAAATAAATATTATTTTTGGAATCAGGACGTCAAAATTATCCAACGGTGAATTTTTTATAATTTTCTGAGATAGTCAAATTTTTGGGTAAAAATTAAATACCATTTAAATATATAATGTGTTTTATGACATCATAATGACCCAATGGTGATGTAATAAAATAACATAATCATTATGTTCGGCCAATATATGTTTTATCATTAAAATAATGATGTTTTGGGTTTGTTTGACCTACTTTTCAAAGCATTAATGGAGCCCTCAAGACTTATCCAACACTTTGCCTTTTTAAATTAATTTCCATGGGAGTGTGACTCACCTCCACATAAGCAACCCTAATTTTTTAATAAGTTCGGACCTTGGACTTGTAAAATATTTTTTTCCTCTTTCCTTTTCCAGAAACCATGGGAAAATACCATGGGATGGTTTGTGGTTTGGATTATTTTAATATAAGGGGTCCCAAACCTAAATAATAAAGAATTCTCTCACCTTTCCTATATAAACCCACCCAAGATCCCACTTCCTCCTCACTAAAATCCCTTGGAGTTCGTCCAACCTCTGACCTACTCTCTCTATAATCCTTCCAAGGTTCCCCAAGCTCCCAAGAAGCCTCTCATAAGCCTCTCTCTAGCCTTTGGAAGCACACTTCCATGTAAGGGTTTTTTCTTCCTTTCTCATTTTTGTCAATTTTCTTTAAGTTGTATTGCCCTTTTTATTTCAATTATGAATATTGGGGTATGGTTTTCCACCTCCCCCATACTTCCCTCTTATTGTTTGAATGATGGGAGAACCCTTTCTCTCTCATTAAATGTCTCCCATGTACACCCGTTACTATGACAAAATTCCGAAAGGAACTTCTCTCTCTTCTTTTACATTCAAGCAATACTTTTGTATCATGAATCTAAATTACATTTAGATTGTTGGGAAATGTATATATATGACCTCCTTACTGTCCATTACATGTAAATATGATGAGGAACCCCTTTCTCTCTCATCAACCTTTTTTATGAATTCTTATGTCACGTTGTTACGCTGCCGAAATCGCACTGATTTTCTAAGCCAATGTCATTGTGTAGTGAATACCATGCCCATTTCTCCATCAAGGGTATTCACCTTTATGAACATGTAATTATTGATTGTAAAGTTCATGTATGAATTCCACATTCCTTTATCGTGGAATAAATGATTATGTTTTATGAATCCATGTTTTATGATCCATGTGGCACACTTATGCATGAAATGAAATGTTTAAGAAGGGTGCGCCCTGATAGCGCTCCAATGCATTGGGTAAAGTATAGTATCATGATATGTCATGTGCAATGAGTGTTGAATCATGCTAATTCAAGTGAAACGAGGGTTTAATCATGCTTCAAGTGCAATGAGGGTTTACTCATGCTCCATGTGCAATGAGCCTTGGCTCATGCTAATTCAATGTTAAGTGTTGTTGCCACATTTCCATGTTATGGTTATCATGCTTTATCATGCCTTTATGTTCATGTTACTCTAATTCTCTATTGATGTTCCTATTGCCTAACATGTATTGTACTCCTCATGTTATTCATTGTGTACTCCCTTACTGGGCTTTATAGCTCACCCTTTTCTTATGCATGTCCTCAGGTTATCCCATGCAATGCTAAGTACGAAGGAATGTAGTGGTCATGTAAAGGAAGTTTTCAATAAAGATGTTGTATTTCAAGTTTAAAGTTTTTATTTAATGATCCTAAGCCCCAAAGACACTAAACCTTTCGATCTTCTTTGTTGTATCAAGTGAAGTTTTATGTAATAAAGCATTCTTAAGTTGTAATAAAAAGCAGGGTTGTCATAGTTGGTATCAGGGGATAGGTTTAGTTATTTTTGGGATTAGGAAACCCTAGCAAAGCCTTAGATACAAGACTAAGTATAATAAAATCATCCCCAAGTTTTGGTAAATACTAAGTAAGTGGTTTATCAAACAAATACATCCCTGTCTGGATACGAGCAGGTAGAGGCGGCTCTGGCACAGATGTATCCTAGGGGTAAAACCCGAAAACACCGCTTTGAGCTAGAATCGAACGGGAACTGGTGCACGACAACGGGCCTTGCTGCACTCTTGGTTACGACACTCTCGGGGGATATGTTTTGATAAATTCACAATCTTAGTATGAACCCTTATTAAGGGAAAAATGCCCCTAAGAATATATGTTCGAAGGAAGATCATGAAAAGCCTGGATTGAATCCTATAGACTCATGAGTTAAAGAGATTAATGTTTATTTATAAGTCATAAACTTTTGTCTTTGGATTACCCTTTATGTGTTACCCCTAACTTTCCTTTTATTCCAGCCAATGGCCGGTAATAGGAGAACTCGGGCTAACAACCGTTGTGAAGATCAGTGTGATGATTGTACTAATGAGATGCCCAATCCAATGGGAGCGGGAATCGCGAACTTTTTCATGCTTCTCTCTCATCTAACTCAAGTTTTGAATAGAAACACGGGTCAAGAGGAACGTTCAACCCCCCCTAAGAAAGAACAAGTCACCATCGAGAGCTTCATGAGACAAAGGGCTCCTAATTTTAGTGGATCATCTGATCCCACGATCGCTGAGCAATGGATCAACTCCATTGAAAAGATATTCTCTATCCTTCAATGTTCTGAACAAGATAAGGTTCTACTGGCAGCTTATCGTATGGAGGGTGAAGCTGATCAATGGTGGACGTTGATCAAAAATACGAAGCCTGAGGAGGAGATCGAGGCTTTGGAATGGAAGGAATTCCGGAAGATGTTTTTCGATAAATATTTTCCGCGCACCCTCCGTCTTAAGATGGAAAGGGACTTCCTTTCCCTCAAGCAGAAAGATGAAGAATTTGTGGGAGCGTACGAGGCAAACTTCACAAGGCTTGCACGATACGCTTCCGGCTTTGTCGTTACCCCCGAATGCAAGGTTGACCGCTTCTTTGGTGGGCTGAAGCCTAGCTTGCGGAAAGCATTAGCGATTCGTGACTTCGACAGCTATGAGGAAATTGTCCGATGTGCCATCAAGGTTGAAATGGAGATCGGAGAATCACAGTGGTATCATGGGAACAAGAAGCGGAAGGTGGACTTCAATGCTGGTGGTCCGATGGATAAATCCAACGGTGCTAAGAAGTCCCAGCACCCCACTTTCCAAAAGTGCAGAAAGAAGCACCCTGGAAATTGACTTAGGGGGATGAGAAAATGCTTTAGGTGTGGAAGAGAAGGGCACCTAGCTATTAATTGTCGGCAAGAAGGACCCGCGGCTGCGACAGAGGAGAGGAACGCTCCGTTCGAACCTCAACGCGTTGTTCAATGCTACAAATGCAAAGAATCGGGTCATTTTGCAAATCAGTGCCCTAATCCAAGGGTTATCGGAGGCAACCAACAACCTCTAAGACAGCAAGGAAGAGCTTTTGACATCACTTCTTCCGAAGTGAACCCCGACAACGAAGTGGTGACAGGTACTCTAGTTATTCATTCAAGAATAGCGAACGTACTTTTTGATTCAGGTTATACGCATTCTTTTATATCTCGAATGTTTAGTAGAACAATCCCAGCACCACCACAAATCCTGGAAGTAAAGATGTCGGTGAGTACGGCAAATGGGGAAATCATTGCATCTCATGAATATAAGTCCTCCCCTGTTATAATATGTGGATTGAATTTCCCGGCGAACCTCGTCATACTCCCTTTGGTGGAATTTGATGCAATTCTTGGCATGGATTGGCTTTCCTTATATAGAGCCAACATAAATTGTCGGGAGAGGGAAATCACACTCCATATGGAGAATCGACCCCCGATTCTTTACAAGTGTCAGGAGGAAGATGAATCTCCTTTAGCTCCATCATCTCAAGCATGGATATTACTGCCTTATGAGCACGCATATCTGGCTCAGATGATTGAGTCCAAGGAAGAAACCACCCTTGAAGAAATGCCTATTGTGAGGGAATTCGCTGAAGTATTTCCTGAGGAACTTCCTGGTCTTCCTCCAAGAAGAGATGTTGAGTTCTCAATTGAACTTATACCTGGGGCGCTACCAATATCCAAGACTCCATATAGAATGGCTATTGTTGAGCTTGAAGAGCTGAAGAAACAACTACAGGAGAATCTGGATAAAGGGTTTATACGCCCAAGTGCATCACCATGGGGTGCACCAGTCCTCTTCGTCAAGAAGAAGGATGGGTCAATGCGGCTTTGCATCGATTATCGTGAACTTAACAAAATCACGATAAAGAACAAGTATCCTCTCCCAAGAATCGATGACTTGTTTGATCAGCTGCATGGAGCACAATACTTCTCCATGGTGGACTTGCGGTCAGGATATTATTAGGTAAGGGTGAAGAAGGAAGATATCCCCAAGACTGCTTTTCGTACAAGGTACGGGCACTATGAATTCATAGTAATGCCTTTTGGACTCACCAATGCTCCATCAATATTCATGGACTTGATGAATAGAGTCTTTAGATATTACCTTGAAAAATTTGTGGTAGTCTTTATAGATGATATTCTAATATACTCCAAAACTAAGGAGGACCATGAGGAGCATTCAAAAACTGTACTAGAGACTTTGCGCAAGGAGAAGCTCTATGAAAATTACATCAAGTGTGAGTTTTGGTTGAAGGAAGTCTCATTCTTGGGCTATATCATCACAAGCAATGGGATATCTGTGGACCCCTCCAAAACAGATGCAATTGAGGGATGGCCGAGGCAAACATCGGTAACTGATATCCGTAGCTTCTTGGGGTTAGATGGATATTATCGATGATTTGTGAGAAATTTCTCACGATTGTCCAACCCTCTTACCAAGCTAATGCGAAAGGGAGTAAAGTTTTCTTGGAGTGACGAATGCGAATAAAGCTTCAAGGTGTTGAAAAAGAGGCCTATCACTGCACCCGTGCTCACTTTACCCACAAGTGGGGAGCTTTTTGTGGTATTTAGTGATGCTTTGAAGAAGGGCTTAGGATGTGTGCTGATGCAGAATGATAAAGTGATATCCTATGCCTCAAGGCAGTTGAAAATCCATGAGCGAAACTATCCAACACATGATCTGGAGTTGGCGGCGGTGATCTTTGCCTTGAAAATCTGGCGGCATTATCTCTATGGAGAGAAATGTGAGATATATAATGACCACAAGAGTCTTAAATATATATTCACACAGAAAGAGCTTAATATCCGCTAGAGAATATGGATAGAGCTAATCAAGGATTATGACTTTTCAATACATTACCACCCTGGGAAGGCGAACAAGGTGTCAGATGCCCTAAGTAGAAAGAATCCAGCGATTCTATCAATGATGAGAATTGAAAAGGATCCAATCTTCTTAGACTTGATGAAGATGGACGTGGGAATCATAAATAAGGGAACATCATCAATCCTTTCACAAATTATTGCTCAACCATCTCTTTTGGAAAGGTTAAAGGATGCTCAAAAGGATGATGCGGGAATCCAAGAAAAAGTGGAAGCTATCAAAAAGGGAAAATCCTCAGAGTTTAATGTTAATGAAGAAGGAATTGTGCGGTTTGGGAAAAGACTATGTGTTCCATCAAGTTCGGAGCTGAAGAAGGAACTTTTGGATGATGCACATAGTTCAAATTTCTCTATTCACCCAGGGATCACAAAGATGTATTGAGATCTCTGAGAAAACTTTTGGTGGGATAATATGAAGAAGGAGATCGCTGAATATACATCAAAGTGCCTGGTGTGTCAGCAAGTGAAGGAAGAGAGGCAGAAGTCTAAGGGGATGATGCAACCATTTCCCATACCAGAATGGAAATGGGAGAACATCACCATGGACTTTGTCACTAGACTTCCAAGGACATCCAAAGGCAACAATGCAATCTGGGTTGTTGTGGATCGTCTTACAAAGACTGCACACTTCATTGCTATTCGAGAGGATTTCTCTTTGGATCAACTGGCACTGATATATATCAAGGATGTGGTACGGTTGCATGGAGTACCACTATCTATTGTTTCTGACCAAGATCCAAGATTCACCTCTAAGTTTTGGAAGAGTCTTCAACAAGCTCTGAATACTGAACTGAACTTCAGTATGGCCTATCATCCTCAAACTGATGGCCAATCCGAGCAGACTATCCAAACACTTGAGGATATGTTGAGAGCGTTATCAATGGACTTTAAAGGAGGATGGGATCAAAATCTTCTTCTAGTTGAGTTCTCTTATAATAATAGTTTCCACTTGAGCATCCAAATGGCACCATATGAAGCCCTGTATGGGAAAAGGTGTAGAACACCAGCATGTTGGGATGAGGTCGGTTAACGTAAGCTTCTTGGACCAGAAATGGTCGAAGAAATGGTGGAGAAGGTGAAAACCATTCAGCAGCATATCAAGGCAGCCCAAAGTCAACAGAAGAGTTATGCAGATAATCGTCGACGAGACCTTGAGTTTAAAGTCAGAGACATGGTGTTTTTATGCATATCTCTGTGGAAGAAGGTCATGAGGTTTGGAAAGAAAGGAAAGTTAAGTCCAAGGTACATCGGCCCCTTCGAGATTCTTGATCATGTTGGGGCTTTGGCCTATCGACTAGCACTTCCACCTACTATGGACAAGGTGCATGATGTCTTCCATGTATCCCTCTTAAGGAAGTACATATCAGACCCTTCACATGTACTCTCTTCTGAGGTGGTACAATTAGAAGACGATCTTTCTTATGAGGAGCAACCAGTGAAGATCTTAGATCGTAGAGAAAAAGTTCTACGAAATAAGACAATGCCCCTCGTCAAGGTGTTGTGGAGAAACCACAAGTTTGAAGAAGAAACTTGGGAGTCGGAGGATATGATGAAGCTAAGTTACCCACATTTGTTTTAGTGTGGGAAAAGGAAAAATTCGAGGGTGAAATTTCTTAAGGGGGGAATATTGTAACGACCCAAAGTTTCATTAATAGAAAATCCCTCTTGATCCAGTTAAATGTTTCTTTATGAAAAATTTTTTTATAAGATATCAACTTATTTAGTTTTACGTTAAGATTTGTGACCGTTACTTTTATAGCCGTTGAACAGTGATCATCTGAGTAGTATAAATATAAGGCTTTAACGAACCCATTTCTACTCAGACAAAGGAAGTGATGGCCTCATCCAGTAGAATTGCCCCTTACGAAGCCCATTTGTCAGAGCTCGGAAAAGAGGTGGCGTCTTTGGGCTTTGCCCTTGACCAAGCCCAAGCTGAGCTTCATCAAGTCAAGCTCGAACGTGATCGTCTATGGGAAAAGTGGAAGTTGATTGAAATTACCACTCGAGCGATGTTATCCGAGCCGCCCCAAGAGTCGGTCACCATCGCACACCTTACCCTTAGGTCTTATGCGGCTATTTTAAGGGGTTATGTAACAAATAAGTAGCACCATGTTCATGTACATTATTTTTGTATATAATAAGGAATATAATTTCTAGTCATTTTTGATATATTGTAATTAGTTTTTAAAGTACAAATGGTGTTTTTAGTTATTATTTAATTAAGAATTATATTTTATTAAATTAAAGGATTTTTTAATTAAATAATATTTTAATAAAATATTATTATTAATATTAAATTAATTTTTTATTAAATATAAATGATCTTATAATTTTATGAATGCAATTAAAATTTTTATTAAGGTTTGAAATCCATTTCTGTCAAAACCCGTGAATTTTTTTTATAAATGTCTGTTTTTATTTTAAAAGTAAAAAATCACATATTTAGAAAATTATTTAGATAAAATAAATATTATTTTTGGAATCAGGACGTCAAAATTATCCAACGGTGAATTTTTCATAATTTTCTGAGACAATCAAATTTTTGGGTAAAAATTAAATACCATTTAAATATATAATGTGATTTATGACATCATAATGACCCAATGGTGATGTAATAAAATAACATAATCCTTATGTTCGGCCAATATGTGTTTTATCATTAAAATATAGAGGTTTTGGGTTTTTTTGACGTACTTTTCAAAGCATTAATGGATCCCTCAAGACTTATTCAACACTTTGCCTTTTTAAATTAATTTCCATGGGAGTGTGACTCACCTCCACATAAGCAACCCTAATTTTTTAATAAGTTCGGACCTTGTCCTAGTAAAATATTGTTTTCCTCTTTCCTTTTCCAGAAACCATGGGCAAATACCATGGGATGGTTTGTGGTTTGGATTATTTTAATATAAGGGGTCCCAAACCTAAATAATAAAGAATTCTCTCACCTTTCCTATATAAACCCACCCAAGCTCCCACTTCCTCCTCACTAAAATCCCTTGGAGTTCGTCCAACCTCTGCCCTACTCTCTCTATAATCCTCCCAAGGTGCCCCAATCTCCCAAGAATCCTCTCACAAGCCTCTCTCTAGCCTTTGGAAGCACACTTCCAAGTAAGGGTTTTTTCTTCCTTTCTCATTTTTGTCAATTTTCTTTAAGTTGTATTGCCCTTTTTATTTCAATTATGAATGTTGGGGTATGGTTTTCCACCTCCCCCATACTGCCCTCTTATTTTTTGAATGATGGAAGAACCCTTTCTCTCTCATTAAATGCCTCCCATGTACACCCGTTACTATGCTGAAATTCCGAAAGGAACTTCTCTCTCTTCTTTTACATTCAAGCAATACTTTTGTATCATGAATCTAAATTCCATTTTGATTGTTGGGACATGTATATATATGACCTCCTTACTTTCCATTACATGTAAATATTATGAGGAACCCCTTTTTCTCTCATCAACCTTTTTTATGAATTCTTATGTCACGCCGTTACGCTGCCGAAATCGCACCGATTTTCTAAGCCAATGTCATTGTGTAGTGAATACCATGCCCATTTCTCCATCAAGGGTATTCACCTTTATGCACATGTACTTATTGATTATAAAGTTCATTTATGAATTCCACATTCCTTTATCGTGTAATAAATGATTATGTTTTATGAATCCATGTTTTATGATCCATGTGGCACACTTATGCATGAAATGAAATGTTTAAGAAGGGTGGGCCCTGATAGCGCTCCAATGCATTGGGTAAAGTATAGTATCATGATACATCATGTGCAATGAGTGTTGACTCATGCTAATTCAAGTGAAACGAGGGTTTACTCATGCTTCAAGTGCAATGAGGGTTTACTCATGCTCCATGTGCAATGAGCCTTGGCTCATGCTAATTCAATGTTAAGTGTTGTTGCCACATTTCCATGTTATGGTTATCATGCCTTTATCATGCCTTTATGTTCATGTTACTATAATTCTCTATTGATGTTCCTATTACCTAACATGTATTGTACTCCTCATGTTATTCATTGTGCACTCCCTTACTGGGCTTTATAGCTCACCCTTTTCTTATGCATGTCCTCAGGTTATCCCATGCAATGCTAAGTACGAAGGAATGTAGTGGTCATGTAAAGGAAGTTTTCAATAAAGATGTTGTATTTCAAGTTTAAAGTTTTTATGTAATGATCCTAAGCCCCAAAGACACTAAACCTCTCGATCTTCTTTGTTGTATCAAGTGAAGTTTTATGTAATAATGCATGCTTAAGTTGTAATAGAAAGCAGGGTTGTCATAACCCTGATGCAACTATTGTAGTGGGTAGAAGGTAGTATCTCTTTTGATTCATCGTGGTCTTATACATCACCCAGACTTGTCTTTAGGACCACGCATAGGGTGACTCTTATATTGGAATGTGTGTACCTATCCTATTCTATTATATGTGATCTATATCATTATCAAAATATTTTTTGAGGTGTGTGCCTAGAAATTTTAGATATATTCTACCATAAAGACCTCTAGTCATGCACTAAGAGGGTAGAGAAGATGATTCTCTGGAGGTGGTGGTCCCTAAGCCACCAGTATTACCTCCTATAGTGATAACTTTGGAACCTCTTTTTATAATTGACCAGGGCACTAACACCTAGTTTCAAGAGGTATTATTATGGATCATGAAGACTATTCATGGATCCTTGCAACCTATACCTACTATGGAGGAGTTGATGTGGGAATTTTAGTAGCAAAATCTGCCCATTTTTTCAGGTTATGTCGGTCCATAGGTTTTGGATTCATGGATGGAGGGCATGTTATCTATTTTCAAGCACCTTAAGATGACTCCAAATATGAAGATCAATATTATAGCTTATATGATACAAGATTAATCCAACAGATGGTGGGGTGTGTTGACCCGGGATAATTATCATAGGGCTATGGTCTGGAGGGATTTCCAGATATCTTTTTATGATTATTTATTTTCTAATATGTTGATGGATTAAAGATCTAGATATTTTGTACACCTGGAGTAGGTAAATATATCTATTATGTATTATTTAGCTCGTTTTATAGAGATTCGTCATTTCATTCTTTCTCTCCGTAGTGATAAGCTTTCCAAAGGTAGATGTTTTGAGGATGGGCTCATATATGCCATTCGATCTCAAGTGAACATGTTTTGTTTGAACACCATCATGAAGATAGTGAATCAGGCCCTAATTATCAAGCGTAACCTTAGAGAAGATGGAGGTATATGGTATAGTGGTTCAGTCCATCTATAGGTAATTAGATTTTCTATCAATAGGGAGTGTTGTTTTGAGATTTATTTAGGTTGCAGCAATAGTCAAAGTGTATGCCCAGGTAGCCATTAAATCTATCATAATTATGGTAAAAAGGGACATATGAACCCCCATTTCAATAGATCCCTAGTTGAGTACAAAGCTTATGGTAGGATGGGACATCTGTAGAGATTTTGTTGGACCTTTCTACCTATGTCTAGTGGAAGAAGATCCACAGTAGCTCTACCTTCAAGAGAAGGATCAACATATCTATGTCAGGAAGGGACCTAGATCACTACCAACTGTAAAGGATGAAGATTTGGTAATGGTCTAGGGAGCTAGACTATAGATTTATAGCTCTAGTAAAATAGTCCAGCCTAGGTAAGTCAAGATGTATCTCAGGACTATAGATAGGGCCAAATATATGTAGTGCAGCAGATCTCTATGAAGTAGAGTTCCATTTTATCTATGGTTAGAGGTATGATTTTAGTAGACTCTAATTTAGTATCTTCTTTGTTTGATGGAGGAACTTCTCAATCCTTTATATATGTAGAAACTATGGAAAGTCTTGGGCTAAAAATATAGTATTTATGTGGCATGATAACACTCGATACTTTATTGGGAATTTTATTGGAGATTGTACACTGATGCAAATAGTTCCCCCTTGAGATAGGTGGGTATTGTTTCTTATGGAACCTCTTTTTTGTTGATATTACTGATTTTTACATCTTTTTCATGATGAACTAGTTGTTTCCTTGTCATGATTGTATCGATTTCTATCTCCAGAGGGTGTTCTTCAAATCACCATATGGTAAAAATTATATTCACAAGAGTGAATGGGATGTCTAGGTGAGTATATATAGACTCAACCATCATGGGTTGGGTAGAGTGATAGACCAAATTTCTAGACTTTATATGGATGATCAAGGAATGTGTCAAGAAAATTTCCCTCCGGTAGTAGTCATTTTATAGATGTCTTCCCTAATGACTTTTTTGGGCTACCTCTACAGAGAGATGTAAATTTTACTATTGAGCTAGAGTTAGGATAAGCATTGAAATCCATTCCTCCTTATAATATTGATACTACTGAGTTATAGGAGCTCAATAGGTAGCTAGATTACTTAGAAGATAAGGGTTTTAAACAACTCAATACTTCTCCATGGAGTTCACTATTCATTTTCACCAAGAAGGATGATGGTACCATTAGGGTTTGTGTGGATTACCATCAGTTGAACCAGCTTACAATTAAGAATCAATATCCACTGCAACATATAGATGAACTCTTTGACCAGCTCCATCGAGCGAGGGTTTTCTCGAAGATTGATTTGAGTTCGGACTACCATCATGTGTTTATTAGACCATCAGATATACCACATACAGAATTCCATAGTAGATATGTCATGTATGAGTATTTGGCCATGTCTTCCAGTCTTAGGAATGTTCTAGTAATATTCATGGCCTTGATGAATCAAGTTTTCCACCCGTATTTGGATTCATTTATGGTAGTCTTCATGGAATACATCTTGCTGTACTCATATATTTGAAAAAAATATGCCCAACATATTGATATCATTTTGATCACACTGATATAGCACTATATGTGTGCTAATCTTTCTTAATTCTACTTTTGGATCGATAATGTACAGTTTCTGGGTCACATTATCTCATAGGCAGGAGAGTATGTGGACCTAGAGAAGGTGAAATCCATTGTTTCCTAATAGTATCCCAAGGACATATTTTATATTTGGATTTTCTTAGTCTAGTAAGATATTATAGGCACTTTATTAGGGATTTATCTTTTCTAGAAGTAGCTCTTATGGGATTGACTAAAAATGGTGTGAAATTCATATGATCTAAAATGTGTGAGAGAATCTTTCAGAAGTTGAAATAAAGAATTACTTCAACACTAATCCTAATTTTAGCTAATACTGGAAGAGGCTATATGGTTTATTGTGATGTGATAGGCCTCAATAATGAGCCTTTATGACGCAGACAGACCAGTTTGTAGCATATGGGCCTCACAAGTTGAGGGAACATGAGTGGAATTACCCAACTCACAATATCATGCTAGCAGTTGTGTTTCATGATTTATGTTGTTAGGGGGAATTATTTACTAGGAGAGATTTTTGTGGTGTACACAGACCACAAAATCATCAAGTATATATTTACTCCTCATGAATTTAATCTCAAAAAAACAAATATGGTTTGAATTCCTACAATTGTTTGACTTTGATATTGCTTATATGCCTCGTAAAGGAAATGGTATTACTGATTCTCTGAGTCAAAAGACACAAGAATAGGTATTTCATGAGGAAAATAGTGATTGGAAGTGGACGGACCTATTTTATGAGATGCATTTAGAGGTTTAGGAATATCATGGATAGCATGTACTCTCATTTTAATTAGTTACCTCTTCATTTATGGATAGAGTAAATATGAGGTTGATTTTTTATCCTAAGGGTATGATCCTATGGGAGAGTGCTTCAGGAAAGAACCCATTGTCTGGTTGGATCATTAATAATGATAATGTCTTGATCATTCATGGATGGATTTATCTTCCTATAGACATCTGAGAGGAATTGATGTGAGACCCCCATGCCACTGCTTGGGTGGTATATCCTTTCCTTAGAAACATGTACCATGATTTACACTACCATTATTGGTGTCCTAGTGTGGAAAGAGAGATATTTGGTTTTGTTATTTTTTGTTCCACCTATCGGCAGGTGAAGATGGAATACCAGTGGCTAGTATGGATTTTAGAGTCATTTCTCATTCCTGAGTAGAAATGGGATGACATAAATAAAGATTTTGTGATGGAATTTCTTAGGTCACCTTGAGGATCTAATGTAGTATGGTTTATCATATATAGATTTAAAAATGTCACTCACTCCTAACCTAGCAGATAAAAATTTTATGTGGATGATCTAGGAAAGATATATGTCATATAGATAATACACCTTCATGGAGTTCTTTGTACTATCATATCATATATATATTCTTGATTTACATTGTGGTTCTAGTAGGGGTTGTATAGGGAATTGGGTTCATAGATAATTTTGAGGACATTCAATCACCCTCAAACTAATAGGTTGTCTGAGCATATGATATAGGTGTTAGAGGACAAAATCTGGGCACCCTTCCTTGATTTCAGAGGTTCATGGGAGAAACACTTACCTATTATTGATTTCTCTTACAATAACATATTCCAAGAGACTATAAAGATGGATCCTTATGAATATTTATCTAGTAGGACATTTTGTCACCTCTGTACTAGTTAGAGGTGGGAGAGGCAGTGTTATTGGGACTTCATCTCATTTAGGAGTATTTAAAGTAGTTACAGCTTATTAGGAAGTGTGTGGCTACAGATCAGTCTAGGAAAAAGTCTTACGCTGATCACTACTTCCTACCACTAGAGTTAGAGGTGGGGTATTAGGTTTTCTTGTGAATTTCACCTAGACAAAGGAATAGATGTATTTATAGATACGATAATCTTTCGCCTTGTTATATCAGGACTTTTTAGATTTTATAGAGGTTTGTCTGGTAGCCAATCAGTTGTAGTTACCTCATAGGTACTGGGCCATGCACAACATCTTCTATATATCAAAGTTAATACATTTTCATTTAGACCCATATCATAATATTCTGCCTCCTAAGGTGTATTTAGAGGTAGATGCATCCCTTTGAGGAGAATCATATATGTATCATTGATCAGAGCATAAAGGCTCTTTGAGGCATGTTGGTTCCTATAGTATAAGTTTTATGGTAGAATATTCATGTATAGGACAAGTCCTAAGAGTGAGGGGTTAATGTATGTGCTCAGTGGTTGTAGCTTTTATTAGACGATGTTCTACCGCCCTTGGAAGGGAAACTTAGGGATTAGTTTTTTAAGGTGGGTAAGTTATAATGTCTTGTATTTTATTATGATGTAATAATCCTTTAAAGTTCAAAAAGAATATTATTTTTATTCTAATGTAAGTTATTAAAGGTTTAAGAAAGGATTCAAGAATTTTTTGGGCTTGTTCAGATCTCAGATATCTGATTTTATAAGGAAACAGACCTAGTACATGGTCTATTTAAACCATGCACCTAAGTCTGCATGATTTATTAAAACCACGTGGGGTGCTGTAGAGGGATTGTAGAAGGGTAAATGAGTTACACAAAGTTTTCCAAAACTATGTGCCTACCCACATGGTTAGTTTCAATTAGGCAGTGGATCCACATGGTTGGTGCATTGTTTGGCCAAACCATGTTGTCAAACCTTGCGCCTCATTAAATATCCTGTAAAATGACTATTTTTTCCTCCTCACTTTAAAACATAAAACAATATTATCCCCTTATATGAATGCATCATCCCACACTTTGGACCCCCCTTCAACTAAATTTATATTAATTTTGATATCTCCTTCGTTTGATCTTGAAACCAAGTGTTTTTTTTTCATGTTGGATCCATATTAGTAAGCTCATTGATCCTCTCCCTTACTTTTTTCATTTATCTATCCATATGGAATGCTAAATACATGTGATCTAATATTCACTATTTTTAGGAAACTTTTCTATTTCTTTTATTTCTTCCATTCTAACCTGAGTTATAGACCAACAAAAGGATGAGGATAGTATTGCTCATCAAAGGTAGGTGGTATTTACCTAAAATATGGGTGTTTATACTTTATTTTCATTGTTCCAGACGCAATAATTTCTGCATGTTTCTCCTTAAATTAATAAATTATTAAATTGATTATTTAAACCATGATTTAAACAAGTTATGACACCATTATGAAAGTTTGTAGGTTGTCAACCTCAACCTGAACCACCCTTGATGTGGGTTCATTCTATTGACTATAATTATGTCACCCTTAGGGTGAGTTGAGCTTTCCAACTATTAATGAAAGTTGTATATAAATTAAATGAATTATTAAAGGTTAAATATTTATTGTTAATCACTATCATTTATGAATGAAATAAGAAATGGTATGGAATAAATGGGAGTTGTGGAATTAAATGGACAATCCATTGGTTTATGCATAATTATATAATTTATTATTAAAGGGAATGGACACTAACATGACCCTCCTTTTATCACTCATATGTGAATAGATTAACGAATTGAATATGATAAGTTCAATTGAAAATGGGAATGGACACTAACATGGCCCCTTGATACTTTTTAAATTTCATTGTATGAAATTTATTAAAGGCAAGTACACTAACATGGCCTCCTTACTTATCACTTATAAGTGAGGAGATTTATAAAAAAATATGCAATGAATTGATAAATGGAATGCACAATAACATGATCCCTTTAATACTTATATACTATATTGATCATGGATGACATGGTATGACACCACTATGTGGTATCAAAGTATGGCGTCGGTGACCCAATTTCATATTTATATTGGATTCCTTGGATTGTTACCTTAGATTAGGATTTCTTAGACTACCTCAGAAATACTCATTGGGATCTTCCCAATTATATACTGAGTTTTCTATGGATGTGCTCTATAGACTCAAAGAGGAATCCATGAACATGTTCCATGGGTTCCTCGGTCATATAAGTCTATATTACTCTGAGTTTTCTATGGATGAGATTAGTGGGCCTAAAAAGGATTCCTTGGTCATTGTCCTTGGGTCCTAGCCCTCATAGGTATGATACATAATTATTCATCATGTACCATAGTTTCTAAAACATGATATGCTAGAGTAGGTCGTAGATGATACTTTACTCTATCATACAGTTATTTATCATTATAGACTTATTTGATCACATCATTTACTAGTAGATTAGGATGTATTTATTTATCATTTCCATCCCTAATTCTCATTATGCCTACACATTTCATCAACTTATATACATAGACTAGATTTATTATAGACATTGTTGGTGGTCACCTAATTAGTATATCTCACACCCTATTTAGGTTATTGATTGGTACTCAGAAAGACTTCATGATTTGATGTAGGGAAAAGGGAAGGGTAAAACCTTGGACACCAAATTATTCTATAATAGGATAGAGTACAAGGACATATGACCAAGATTATCCTCTTAATGATAGTGGAGATATATTTTGGGCCTTTTTCCATTTGTGTATAGCATGTTGTATATTCTTGTTTATTTGTTCCCCATGTATCTCCTCATTTTGTATAACATGACATGATCATAATTTTTTATATGATATTGGATATATTTCAAGATTTTTATTTCAGTATGCTTATTTTAATTGGATTATTTACTTTTATATTGCATTATTATTATATATGCTTTCATTATTTATCCACTGTTATACCATTATTATTTTCTCTGACCATGAGGGTACCATACTATCAGAGAGCCTCATTGTTAGTCAGTAGCCTAAGGCATATGGGGAGGAACACTTGAGGCCAGGTGGCTCTCGGGTTTGGTTACTAATTAGTCAACCGTACTCAGGGCTCGACACTATTCATAGATAAAATAATGATTTTAGATATACAAGTATTTTAGTTGAAATTCAATTGTTATTCTAATAGTATATATTGATGACATATTACTAATTGAAAATGATATACTATTCTAATGGTTTTTTTATACATAGTTTAACACATGGTTCTCTATGAAGGACTTAGGTGAAGAAACATATATGCTTGGGATCAAAATCTATCATGATAGATTCAAGAGGTTTCTTGAACTAAGTCATGGTGTATACATTAACAATATACTGAAGATATTCAGTATGAAACAATCCAAGAGGAGATTGTTTCCAAAGTCATGTGGAATATTTCTCTATAATAAAATGTTTCCTAGGATATAGGAAGAGATACATGGGATGACAAGGATCCTATACACATCAGGGATAGTGTTAGTCATGTATTCCACACAATATTCTAGGCCAAATCTTTCTTATGCTTTGAAAATGGTGGGTAGATTTCAATTTGATGCAAGAGACTATCATTAGATGGTATCCGAGACTATCCTAAAGTATCTAAGTTGTACTAAGGATGTGTTCTTAGTTTATGAAGGAGATGAGGATCTTTTCATCAAAGGATATACATATGCTAGTTTCCAAATAGGTCAGGATAATCTAAAATCAAAATCAAAATATCTCTTCTCCCTCAATAGAGGAGTTGTGATCTTGAAGAGCTTAAAGAAACAAGTGGTCATCAATTCTATAGTAGATTCCAATTATATAGCAGCTTGTGATATATCTAAAGAAGAATCCTAGATACATATATTCATATAAAGGTTTTATGTTATGCTAAACAGTAGAGATCCTATCACAATTTATTGTGATAATACTATAGTGGTTGTTCATGTCAAGGAGTTAAGGTCACATCAGTGGATAAAGAAAATACTATAGAAGTATCATCTCTTGAGGTATTTTTCACATAGATCTGAAGTTTTATTAATTATAGTTTCTATATAAGATAACATGGAAAACCCTTTGACTATATCCTTATATAAAGAGAAGCATGAATCTCATGTGAGAGCTAGTGGACTAAAATTCATTATAAATTGGATCTAGGGAAAGTGGGAGTTTTTTGGAGTTAGTGAAGTATAATCAATAACTTTTTACTTTAGATTACATTTATATTCAAAGGGTTGAATCTAAATAAATTTATTATAATGTACTGATTTTTTTCTATGTAACATCAATGAGATAATTTCATTTGAGTATTTTCCTCATAGAAAGGTCATAAAAGTTTCCTTGTCATAACCCCCCTTCATCCACTAGTTCCCCTCCTGGGATGGAAATGAAGAGAGGAATGATGACTCCCAAAGTCCACCTATAATAAGACACATATTAGAGACTAGAACTAAGGGTATATAATCCCTAAAATTGGAATAATTTTAATAAATAACTGAATATAAGGATGATATACATGAGGATATCCACCAATCAATTCCATGTATAAATAAAAGTGAATTTATTACATGAATTTAATTTCATACAAATGGAAACAACTAAATGTTAAAAAATAAATTATAGATAGCATCCATAAAAACTCTAATAAATTCGTGATATAGTAGCACCCAACTTGATTAAAAACTAGATTTTCCATACCTAAAAATAGTTTACATATATGTAGGGTGGTCATAAAAGTAAACTCAATACGATCCTTCTCAGGACCTCTCTTGAAAATGTAAAGGAAGAATATTAAAACCCAATGAACAAAAAAATGAAACCAACTCACTGCCTAAATAGGTAAACTCGTATCTCATCCTTATAAGGCTCTCACATGACATAACATAGAGAAGTAATTTTATTCATATCAAAACATGTATTTAATAAAGGTACCCCACTTCCACTTCCCCATAGGTTTTTTGCTCTCATGACCCAATTCCAAACAACCTATGCTGTAATCCCTCCCATAATCTATCATATCCTAACTTGATAAACCATATCACAACCTGAATCCTAAGTAATATACCATGATCTTATCTTGTATCTCATATCCATGTAGAAGTATAGAAGCTACTACAACCAATGTATAATAAATTATACCTCGGCCCACTATATCCTATGTATGTACACCCGTGGAAAACCATAGTTACCACTATCAGACACAATTATGTACTATAACCTAAATCCATTGAATCCTTCACATAAATGTATAGTAAAACTGAGATCCATAACATCTCGTGTGAGTTTATACCTTATACCTTAATCCATCACATCTTGGATATGACCAAATAGGATACTACAAGAAAATGGATAAAATGAGATAGGGATAAGTTGTCCATTTATTCCATCGCCATCATAGATGTTGGGGAAAACACTCCTAAAAACATTTAGGTGTCAATTTTTATATCGATTCAGGTGGTGAAGCATATGAAATAAGAAAATATAAAGAATAGTATTGCACAAAACCACATTAAGGGAAACTACTTATCCTTAGACTCAAATTGTAGTTATCATCTCACAAGACACCTAACTTCTACCGCTAAGGTCTACGAACTAGATTTCATACATTCACACAAGTTTAAAAATTCAATAGCATTAACTATTTAAACTTATTCATTTAGAAATTACTATTAATTTATTTAATAATCCATTAATTTACCCATCATTCATTACCAATCATTAATTCTGGTGTAATCATTCTATTTTATGAGGAAGACAATATGATTTAATAAATCATTTTACAATTTCTATATTCAAAACCAATCCTCTTGAAGAATTCATATAATGATCCCATGGTTCTCATTAATATATAATTAATTTATAATTCCATAATTTTTGGGAACTCTAGGACTTATACTAATATAACACAACCAAATATTCACTTTTCATGCATAAATACAAACTACATTAAGAATTTTGAAACCATAACAGAAAATGTTCAGAAAAAACAAGAATATAAAATCAATCACCAAGTAAAATATCATCGAGAAATCCTAGATCTTAACTAATTCCAACCAATCTGGTGTAATCCTCAACACAATTGTGTATAACACATTCCATCCCACCAATAATGGAATCAATACACCACTAAAACCTAGGTAAAAACTCTATTATTTATTAAATATCCCATCCATACTAGTTCAAAAAAATTATAAAGGATATACCATCCTAGTGAAATAATAATAAGAAACAAAATCAATTTCAATATGGAACACTCTTAGGAAAACTAAGGACAAAACTCTAGGGAATAAAATCCTTTAGAAAAAAAATAAATTTCTTCACTCAGCACTAAACATTTATCTTTATCAACCACCATTTTTATTATCATATTGAATTAATTGATTCATTATTAATTGGTTTAAACAACAAGTAAACTATAACCAATAACTAGCATTATCTATATATCAACCAAAGTTATGCTTAAAAAAATAATTTCATATCAATAAATTTTATGGAGGTTATTAATTAAATTAAAATGAATATTTCATTAATCTTTTAATAATTATGAAATTATATTCTTTATAAAATATTAAGAATAATAATCATGATAAAAAACAAAAAGAACAAAACAAATAATTGGCATGAAATCTAGAAAAACAAGAGCCATAAATAATAAATCATTTTCACAAGTGATCACAACACCCTTCTAATTTAACATTAAATTCTAGTTATTATATTTATTAGGTTGGTTATACCATTACCTAAATAAGATAAAGTATGATAATCATACACTTGTGTGTGAAATAAAAGGGGAAATAATGAATCCCATACTTTCATTAGAAGTTCAACGTTTTTCAATAAATAATGGATGAATAAGGATCAACCATCACCAATATCGAAGGAACCCACCTCAGAACAATCCATAGTAAACCAGCCTCAATCTATTCTCGATTCTCGATCCAAAAATATAGTAACCTATCCATATAGAACCTCTAAAATGAAATAAAACAAGTAAATAAAATAGAATAGGAGAATAGAGAGTACATTGATCTACAAGACTTTGATTTGTTGTTCTGATTTGTTTATTCACTCAAAGGAATAATTTTGAGATTAGTGAGAGATATATGGTTCAACTAGGGTTCAAGGGAAAGGATAAGAAATAAATCCAAGGAAGTATCAACCCTCTATTTATAGATTAATCCCAAATAAACTCCACCATGGTATAGTGACCTCTCATTATGTCATGGTACCTCTGGTTAAAGGGATATCCTGTTTGCCCGGCATTTGAAATGATATATATCCTTGAGTATCATAAATTTTGAAAATATAATTTAAACACTTTAACCACTACTATGATTTTCACCACAATATGATGCAAGTAATTTTTAACACCAAACAAGACACCATGGTATAGAAAAAGATCACTCACAATTTTCACCCACCATGCTAAGACCTTTCGAATAGCGAGCTTCATCTCACTATTTCCCTTCTCCTACATATAGATTTAATCTACTATGACCATTCATACCAACATCCCCATCAGAAGGAATTTCAAGGGTCCCTATTTTACAAAGGGGTGCCTCGAAAATCACCACACCTAGTAACAAATACATTACAGAGGTACTCATTTCTGATAGGGAGAACCCCAAAGTAACCCTTTGGAATCATGTCCTCAAAAATGGTGTGGTAATCATCCCTATTTATCATATAAAAATATATAAGGTAAAAAATCTTTATAAAATAACTTCCCAAGACATTTCATTTTTTATGGAACACCAAGAACCATAAAACCAACTCCAAAATGTCCAGGACTCAAAATAGCCCACTAAAAATGGTCTACTCCATGAACAAGCCTCCAAAACAATCATCATGTATAGTACCACACCAAATGATACTGTGTGGTGGCCCCCAATATGGACATAAATCATATCTAGCCTCCATAACACCTCTGAACTTCATCTCAGTGTAACTAATCCTAGGGAAAAATGAAAATTAGATATTAAGAAATCCAATCCCTTACACCATATACCTATTAAACAATTCTCATCCTCAAGAATTTAAAACCAACCTGGGAATGAAATACATGGAACCAAATAAGTGCCTTGTGAGATACCTCTCAAGGATATAGATAGAATATAACACCACTAACACAACACAAGCTAAGAGCACATAAATATAAAACACTTGTAGTTATATCATAAAATAGGAAATTGTTAAACAAATCAACTTAATAGAGATCAAACATCAAAAAAATCAGGATATTGATCTCACATCTGCAACTCCCACTTCCATGTACACTCCTCTAAGACATCATGATTTCAAAGGACATGAACTAAAGGTATAGACCATCCATTTAAAACCATATCCTAATAATCCTAGATCTGAATAGGTTATCCCTTGAAGTTAAAATCATTTTTAACATCTAGATCACCCCAATCAATGATATCTAAATCATCATAAAGATACTAATGAAGTTGAACCGTATAAAAGATGTCGTGTATCAAACTCATTTATAGGGGTAGTGTCAATTGATATGTAATATCTCCAACTTGTGTGAACACCTTGAAAGGTCCAATAGATCAGGGGGGAATATTACTACCATGATTTAACCTTCACTATCTATTATGAGAAGTACATTCAGGAAAACATGATCTCTAATGTAAAAATCTAGATTCCTCCACATATAATCAGCATAGGACTTCTAAAAATCATACACCACTATTATTTACTCATATATCACCTATAAATTCTCTACCATACTTTATAGCAATTCTAATCCAATAATCATTAACTCCCTAAACTCATTCCAAAACAATGTAGACCATAAATTTTAGCCACACATTGCTTCGTACAAAGCCATACTAATAGTGGGGTGATAACTTTTATTGTAAGAAAACTCCACCAAGGGTATTTGGATCACCTAAAAACCTCCCAAATCATAAATGACCACATTAAAGTTTTCCTCTATAGTTTATATAGTCTAATCTATATAATCATTTAATAGAAGATGAAAAGTGGTGTTGAGGAATAATTGAGATCCAAAATCATGTTGGATTCCACTCCAAACCATGAAATTTAAACATAGATCATGATCATAAATGATCATATTCAAACCCCCAGAAAGACTTACTGCATCCTCCATATACTTCCTTAACAAAACCTTTATTAAGCTTTCCTATTTGATCACTAAGTAGTGATTAGATTTCATCAAGTGGTCTATGATCACCCATATAGAATCACAAACTCCCTAGGATCAAGGAAACCTAGTGAATAATTCTATTGATATTTCCTCCCACTTTTACTAGGTAACATTAAGAAGCTAAAGCTACCCACCCAGAACATAGTTCTCATCCATTAGCCTCTAGAAACCCAAAATTTGACTGATAAATTTTTCAATCGATCGCTTCATGATAGACCACCAAAGATAATTTTGAAAGTCATTATGCATATTAGCCACACCAGGATGTATTTTCAAAGGTAGACTATGGAACTGATATAGAATCACATCAACACTCAATGTTGGTCATCCTCATATCATCCCTCAGGATAGTTTCAATAGATAATTCAATCTCACCAAGCCTCCACCTTGGAATCCCCCATATGGGACTCCTCCACCTACTACACTAAATATTAATGTGTTTTCATTTGTTAAAGAAACTATATACCATCAACTATACCCATATCTAGGTGTATCATAAAATCATCCCCCATTACCCTCCAAACATCACCAGTATCATGCATGACGTCACTACATGACTTCTTTCTCAAATAATTTTCTACAACATTTACTTACCCTAGTCTATGAGAAATATCTAAGCCATAATTATATAAGAATTGCATACACTGTCACTAATTCAGGTTTAAATTTCATTGGGAGAGAATATAATCCAGGCTCATATGGTATGTGAAGACTAAAAATCACTCACTGATGAGGTATTTCTTCCACAAAATCATATAAAAAAATGGAAACAAACTCAAGGTCATGGGTTTCATAGTCACATTTAGGAGTTCATAATTACCAAGAACTATAAGTGATAACTTATATATGTTGTATCATAACATAACCCAATCAAAGATTCAAAGCATAAAAATAAACCTCAAACATAATGCCTTCTTCTAGAAAAAAATAATAGGAGAATTCAAATTTTTTTGCTTCAAATATTTAAAAGTATCTTGGAACTAGTTAGTACACATGAATATATAATCCTTACTAGTCGAAGTTATCATAGGATTCACAATATGAGTGAATTTGGGAATGAACCTCACATAATGACCAGAAATACCAAGGAAACTCTACCCCATTCCAATGTTCTTGTAGGATACCCAAGAAAAAAACACCTCAACCTTTAAAGGATCCAAGACTAATCCACATTGAGACATGAAATTTACTAGGAAACTAACCACGAAGGCCCAGAAATCATGCTTAGATAGCTTCTCAAATAGTTGATGATAATGGAGAACTCCAAAAACATCCTACATATTCTTTTCATGCTCCTCCTTGGACACTAAAAATATTAAGATTTCATCAATAAACACTATCATTAATTGATCCAAAAAATCATGGGACACTGTATTCATCCCCTGAACATATATGGACCATTCATGACATTTTACAACATTACAAAGAACTCATAATTCCCATAAAGAAATCTAAAACCAATATTCTAGATATCTTCATCCCTTACCCACATCTGATGATATCTTGACCATAAATCAATCTTTGAGAAATAAATATCTCCCTTCAAATTAAATAATAAAATCCACAATTTATGGTAGGGTATTTTTTTTATTTCACTGTTATTTGATCCAATCAATGATAATTGATACACAAATATAGATCTCTATCTAACTTCTTTGAAAATAGAGCTAGAGAACCCTAGGAAACACATTGGGATAAATGAATCCTCTTTTAATAAGATCATCATTATAAATTAATAGCTCTTATAACCCAAAAGTATGTAAACTATATGTAGACATCGATATCAGGGTAACACCCAATTTTAACTTTATCATGAACTAAATCTATCATAGAGGGAATAGTGTTTTAACCTATTCTAGAAATACATTAGGGTACTCTTACACAAACCTGAGAAACACCATTGGTAGATCCTTTATTGAAATCATTATAAATTTGGCCATCAAGGAAGATAATGACTTGACACACCTATGACCCATTTGAGGGTCTTTCTCACTAACAAACACATCCTTCTCTCTATCAGCTTCATAGAGTATAATGTGACTCCAAAATCAATCCAAAATATTCAAAATTTCATATATATATAATACATTACAAGAATGATGTTGTATGTTTATATTAAAAAATATATAAATTATCCCCAAAAGATATATTTCCCTAGCATAAACTCATAATCTATGCACACATCATATAAGATTGATCAACCACTTATCGGCATTGTCAACTCCAAGGTCACTGTAATACTCTCCTCCTAAAGTCCCAATCCATAAAATAGGGTGATTGTAAAGAATTATTTTATAACCACTAAATAAATCATGGAATATACCCAAGTATAAAATAGGTAGATATTACCTTACACAATGTCTAGCTCACCAGATGCTGGAAACTCTAAGGCATGAATCTGACCATGACATGCTCTGTGGCCTCTCAAACACTAGTGGTGACCACCTTCATGGAAATGATCTACTCACTATCCCTAAATAATATGGTAATCATGGGACTATCCTCAACCCACCCCATCCCCTATATACTAATCAAAAAGTTAGATAACCCTATTGTCGTTTCTTCCTCAGAGGATATTGCTGCAATGGTTGATCTTAAAAGGGCCTCTAACACTACATTGACTACTGAGGAAAGTTAAACACTATCACTTATAGTAGAAAACCCCTCTACAATAATAAAAAATCATTCATGGTTTATTATAAGGGGTTCAAGAACTACCATCCCTGATGAAATGAGTTAAAGAATCTTAGAACTAAATCCCCACTGTATGAAACTTCTCTATCTATCCAGGTAAATAATAACTTCTCATCATATCTATGCCTTTTAGATATTACTAAAGACTCTCATTTCAAGATATTTTAGTCTTGGATAGCATCCTCTCAATGATCTCTACCCTCACTAACACCTCAAGGTATGACTTCAATAAAAATGGGGTGACCTAGAGCTGGATATCTAGATGAAAGGCCTCTTAAAAATGCATCTCTATATCCTATTAATGTTTTAAAAGGTTCAAGTCATAATGAAAGAGGTTTTACACCTGATACTAAACTCCACATATTGAAAATATCTTAATTATGAGTAAGAATCTCTAACCGAAAATTCACCTTTATGGTAGAAGAAAGAAACCTATCCACAATCTTATCACAAAACATCTCCCACATGAACTCTAACTCCCCAAAATACCTGAGGAATAAAAAATAACCACTTTTGAGCTACCCCAAATAGAACCATCATAGCTAATGAAACTCAGTTCTCCTTCCAATAATGGATTAAACTAAAGGCAATCTCCACCTACTCCAACCAAGCCCAGGTCACCTAATTTGAAACACATCCCCCATTTGCCTCCACCCTATAGTGATTCACTGTAACATCATGTTGAATATCTTCAGCACAAACCTAATGATTATGTCGACCTGAATCCATAAATATAAAATATAAATCATTAGAAACTCTTAAACCCATAATATATAATATTTAAGGATAATTAATTAATCTAATTCAAATTATCTTGATCCTCATTATTTACCCAATTCAAAAATAGGAATAGAATATAATTATACATGATATTTATCTAGTTATATACCCTTCAAGTAAAATCACTTCACATAGAACATTTAGTAAACTTCAAGGCCCTTACATCGAATCATAGGGGGATTTCAATACCTATTTCCAATATGGTCTCCCTAATTCAATCGCATATTAAGACTAGTTAACACTATTTCCATAACAACCCATGAAATACTCTCCCATTCCTATCTTCAAACTCCATTGTATCACTCAACCATCAGCTTTGATACCACTCTATCATGAACCCCTTGTTAGTACCCCTTTTGGGATAGTACTACATAGTGTAATTATGAAACTAAATACCACCTCTATTAGAAAATGGGTTAGAAAATAGCACTAAGGGTATATAATCCATAAAATGCGAGGTATTACACTCAATAAATGAATTTAAAGATAAGATATAAGAGTATATCCACCAATCAAAACCATGTATAAATAAAAGTTATCCCATCACATGAATATAATGTCATACAAAAGGAAATAATTGAAATTACCAAAATAAATCCTTAGAAGTGACTATGAAAACTCCACCAACTCCATGATCTAGTAATGCTCAACTCGATCACTAACCAGCTCCTACATACCTAAAAACATTATATATACATAGGGGGATCATAAAATGATACTCAGTAAGATTATCCTTTGAACTTCTTGTGAAAATATGAATGAATCATACTTTTTATGGTTAATAAAAAATAAAATCAACTCATTACTTAAATAGGTAAAGTTATATCTCATACTCATAAGTATTTCTCACTAAGTAATGTACAGAAGTAATCATATCCATATAAAAACATATGTATAATAAATTTACCCCAATTTCACCTCCCTAATAGTTTTTCACTCTAACACCCAAATTCCAAACATATTTTGTTATTATCCATCCCATAGGTTAAACTTCCCTAACCCGAACTGAGGTACCCTAGACCAGCACTCGCAGATCTAGTGATAAAAAAGTAGTACTTTATTATTTGGATTTTATACCAAGTGAGATGACTCAATACAAATGCACATATATTAAAAAATATAAAAATTACATATCACAAATGATGACACAATCCCATAAACCAAAGGTTAATTTTCTTTTGATATTATCTATATAAAAATTTTATTGTGAACATTTCTCCATTATCACACCATAAAATATATCCTTATAGACATATCCAAGGTTATACTCATCTTCATAACCTGTGGGATACAATACATAAGAAAGGGGTGATCTAAAAAACTTGGTAATGGAAAAATTATCAATGAGTTGTAAATTTTTAGATTATGATAATATGAGAAAACATGAATATGAGAGAAATATCTGATAAAAATGGAACATGGAAGAATAAGATTTGTACACAAGGATTAATATAAGGACATGTAATCTCAAATAATCCATAATATTCCATAAAATAATAGTGAAAAAACATGAGATAATAAACATTATTCATTGATCATAACATAACCATATAACACAAAAATGTGGCATATTCATAAGTATAGGTTATCATAACATAGTGGCCCAGGAATCATGAACCTACCCCCACTCATAGAGAGGATTAGAAATCACATTTATACATATAATCACATAGTGTATTAGGAATTATGTTCCTTCCTCACATCACATAGCATATCTAGAATAACTTCCCTACCTCTCATCGCATAGTGGATTAGGAATCACATCCCTACCTCTAATACTTATCTAATGAAATGTCAAACATTACCTGATGTATTGGAGGTATATATAACTATGAGAAAACCTATCACATAATGATAATCTATACACATATTTTCCACAAACAAATCAATCATATATCTTATCATGATGAACCCATGAAAATAAAATAGGTTTCACAATACTTCCAAATGGTATCACATAAAATGACCGTAAGAGTTAGATTGGTTGATACAAAAAATTCAATCACCCAAAATGAATATTTAATATGAAAATTTATAGGGTGATTCATGAAACATAACTCTATAAGTGATATATGTTTTGGATTTAAAGAGGAAAATGCAAGAAAAACCATAAAAAAATTTTATAAAATATTTTTTTAACCTTGTTATAAAATGGGAAGTTACAAGTCACTTTCCATTTTCATTTTCAAGAAGGTTCTTGGAGGACTCTCTTTAGAGTATCATTTAAAAATAAGTCCTAATAATGGATCCTTAAAAGATATATAAATATTATCTATCTTAAATGTAGAGTGTAATATAAAATATAAAATAGGAAAAGGAAAATCATTTTAATATTTTGAAATGATTTTATTGAAACTCACAACATAAAAAGGGTAAAATAACTTTATTTTAAAATTATATAAATATAAATAAGAAGATAACATGATATAACAAATTTTAATTTCAAAATATTAAATGAAAACATTTTTTAAAAGAAAAAAATATAGAATTGGATGAAAAATAACCATTAAAAGGGATGAGGATTATTCTTAACAATGTTTCATTTTTATGAGGAAAAAAGTCCATTAAATAAGAAGAATTGATGTTACCATCATTAAAAAATGAGTTTATGTGATGGAAATTTAAATCCCTATAAACATGATATGGATTAAAATATAATTCAATCATAAGGTATAATTTACCCAAGTTATAAGAAAAAATTTCCATAAGAATAATCACATCTCAATGAATCCAGACTAAGTTAACAAAAACCCTTATGATTTTGGTAACTTTTGAATCAAATTCCATTGAATGAGAAAAAAAATAAATGGATATAATAATACCATGAATTTAATTATAAGTATTATATATATATAATGGATGTATATACACTAAAAAAAATAAAATAAGTGGTGAATATGGAATATCTCATAAAGAATGAAATTTAAGATGAGAAAAACCCTTACAAACATCATAACTCTTGAAGTAACATTTAAAAAGGGTTTTATGTTATATAAATATAAATTCACAAAATAAAATAGGAAATATAACATTATTAAATCATATTGAATTATCTAACCATATTATAATATTGGAGTTTAAGAAGAAACATTAAAACTCAATGAAAGGATATTGAGTTAAGAAACACCCTTATGAATTTAGTAATAGTTGAATCAAAAGGATATGAAGGAGGTATTATTAAAAATAATTGTAAATACTATGAAATATAATTTAATAATATTAAAATATTCCAAGTTTCATAGTAATATCACTATATAAAATGTGAATAGGTGAATAATATTAAAACAAGCCTCAATTAAAGGAAATTGAGATGAAACTCATACCTTGGATTCATTCTTGGTTGAACACACTCTAACATCCTATATAATAAACATAAAAATCCTAATAAATTATTTCATAACCTTATTAATATCCAATACCTCTTAAATACTTCATTTATAATTATTCTCCACACACATATTAGTTATTTCTAGTTTATTTTCAACATTATATTTTAATAATTTTATTCATTTCGAAAAGGTTTCATAATGGTGATATCAATCCTCATTATTTCATAAAAAAATCATAATTAAAATATTATTAAAGGTACTATAATATAATTCCCATAATTATTTATAAATTTATAGAATCATTCTGTGATATTTATTTATGATTCCTAAAAATGAAATCGATGACGAGCTTGTTTTAGATAATTTAATGATATCAACGAATCACTTTATAATGATCATTGATTTTTGTGTTATATTTTCATAACCATATTTATTAAATATATTAATCATTAATATTATATATATTAATAAAATATATTTTATAAATATCCATTTAATGTAGTGATGAAAACAAAACACATCGTCTATAGAGGTGGTAGCCCACACGTACACACAAGCAAAATTTTCATTTTCTAATAAATGGGAGGGTGAAGGTAGAAAAAAATTATATTTTTAGAATATTAATTACGTATTAAATATCATATTTATTCATTAAATAAATTATTATAACCATCCATATGATTCAATGATGAAAACAAAACATGTCATTCATGGAGACGATTGTTTTTATGTGCGTACAAACAACATTTTAAATTTATAATGAATAAGAGGGAAGGAAGGTAGAAATTAATTTGTGTTTATAAAATATAAATTATTTGATAAATATTATATATATTCATTAAAGACATTATTATAACAATACATGTATAGTGATTATGAAAAATAAAATATGGCGTTCATGGAGGTAGTAGTCCGCAAATAAAACGACTGACGATTTCATTTTTGGAATGGTTGGGAGGAAAGTTAAAAAATTATAATTTCATTAAAATAATAAAATTTAATTATAATTATTATACCAATATACATATTTTATCTTGGGTAGAATATATTTTGTGTAGGTATAATAATAAATAAAGGAATAAAAATAAAAAAGGATGGATTGTGAGTTTTTAACTAACTCTTCTTAAAAAAATCATGAAGCCAACATATAATGGTCTTTTGGTGATAAAGGTACATCTAAAACTTCAGAGAGGGATTTGAGAAGAAATTTGTGAAAAAATTATCAATCTAAAATACTTTTTTTAGGACAAGTGAGGTTTTGGAGTGCTCCTTTTATAATTAAGTGGTGAGACTTTTGTAAATATTCATAGCTTTGTATTAAAGTCATGTCATATTCAAAGGAAAGTGGCTCCAATAGTGTACAATAATTAATATATTATGATTATTGGTTGATAAAACACTCATCCACACAAACAAAGGTGATATTTTATGATATTTAGGCCTTTTTCTCCTTAATTTTACTTTTTACCGTAATTTACTTTTACCATGGTAACACATTTTTTGACCTTGGTAACTTATATTTATGGATAAAAATGATATTTAACTTTATTACATAATTTTGAAATTATTACTACAAATATGAAATAAATTATTTAATATAAATTATCTAAAATTTAAAAAAAATAATAAATGTATAACACATAAAGATAGTTTTAGAAAAAATATATAACTTTGGTTATAAAATTTCAAACATTGGTTTATAATTTAAAATTAATATATTTAAATGTATAATTTTACTTATTAAGTACTTATTTGGTCATAAAAATTTTTCATAAATTTTTAAGTCATTAGTATATCCTAATGATGTCATATAAGTCACGGTATTTGTAAAAATATTATTTCGTACTACTCACCTAAAAACACTTTTCAATAAAATCTCAAAAATTTAATCTAAGATAATTTTAACACGATTAATCCAAAAATGATTTCCTTTTTTAAAATTAAAATTATAAAATTTAGGAATTTAACTTTTAAATGGTAACATAAAATATAATTAAAATCATTTTTTATTAAAATGATTTTTTTAAACGTTAAGTGTTCTTAATATTATTTCATATAAATTATAAATTAAATAAGTTTTATTATATAATTATTCGTACATTGAAAAATTTTATTATAATAAAACTTTATAAAATCAATTTAATTTATTAAGATAAAAATATATAATATATAGAAAAATATAATTCTTTAAAAAATTGGCATTTTTATTTCTAAATGATTTTAATCACATATCATTAAACTTAATTATTTTTCTTTTATCCATAAAATTTATCAAATTAATTTTTATTAGAACACATCAAATTATTCTTTAAATTAATAATATTATTATTATTTAATGAATTGAAATTAATTATTTAAACTACCTTTCTATTTACTCAAGGTTTTACCCTTTTTGTAATTTTCATAATAATATTTCACATTTTTTAAAATTTGGGGTCGAAGCATCATTTTATTATGAAACCAAATACCTCTTTCTATCTAGGTAGTGGATGAATCATTACATAGGAAAAAGGAAATGTTTCATGCATCATGCTTGTGTCACTACATGGCCACATCATGCCTATGTCACCACCTACCCGTGACATGCCTATGTCACCATCCCCAATGTCAACGCCTACATCAGTTCCTGCATCCTAAATTGCCCAAGGGTCTTTCTTTAAATTGAACTATGGTCTTTTAGATACAATATTATTGGGTTTATCACTCAAGAACCACCCCAACTACATATTTCACATTTTATTCTCGTGGTGTAATAATATAACATTGTTTGTTTTAGTTTGGTGTTGTGTATGATACAATATATTCAATATAATATTTATTTAAATAATAAATATTATAAAAAAATGTGGATATTATATTCTCCCCATCTTAAATAAATTTCATCCTCAAAATTTTAATTAATTTTCACTAATGAAAATAGCTAATTATGTCTATAATATGGACAAGACTCAAGACATAATTTCCAACTTAATATCGTGGGTCAGACTATAAAACATATTTTTCATTTATAATATAAATATATTAATATTCTCAATCATTTTTTCTAAATATTCATCCTTATAAATCTATATGTCTTATGATTTCTACAAACATATCCTTCACAACTTCATATTCATAGTCATGTTTCCAACCAAATACTAAAACTAAAAGGGTTATGATAATATCCAATAAAATTAGAGAAAATTATCATATGAATATGAAAAATTAGTCCAAGTATGTATTCTCTAATGAAACCTTCATTTAAAACTATGATACTTTTAGATCAACTATGATATAATTGTATTGAATAAAAAATCCTTTGATTTAACCTAGGTTTCCCATGGTCATTTTCTTATTAGGTTCTCTAATGTAACTAGTTTTATATTATATCCTAAAATTCAATTTAAATATTTTATAATGGTTCATAAAGATAATTGGAATCAACCAAATCATATCCCCATAGAAGTGTCAAACCAAGTGTGCGGTCAGGCCTACAAAGATAAAAAATTAACCTATTGTCACAGTTTTAAATAGTGGCAATATATTCCAAAACCATGTTCGTAGGATATTTCTACAGTTTTGGAAACTATGGTAGTTATATCCATTAAAATAGGTTTCTTACCTATGACCACAGTTTAAACTGTGGCTATAGGGTACCTATTTCCATGCTTTAAAAAACGTGGCCAAAGGATATACCAACATGGCTTATCTACGCCATAGTTTAAACCATGGACGTAGGGTATCTATTTCCAAGATTTAAAAAACTATGTCCATTGGATATGTTAAAGTGGATTACCTACAACCATGGTTCAAACTATGGTAATAGCCCACCTTATTTCTACAATTTAAACTGTAGAAATCTTTGAAAAAATAAAAGATACAACAAGGATTTGACCACGTGACTACTTCCATATTACAACAAACACTTTACCACTACACTACACAATATTATATGAATATATATATATATATATATAATTTTTCATCTTTTAAAAAAATAAAAATATATATATTTAAAGGGAAGGTCTATTGCCAAAGTTCTGAAAATTATGGTTGTAGGTGATACCATGTTGGACCTATTGCCATGGTTTTAAAAATTGTGGTCATAGGTGATGTCACATTGGACCTACTAACATGGTTTTAAAAAAGGTGTCCATATGTGATGTCGTATTGGACCAATTTCCACATTTTTAAAAACTATGGTTGTAGGTGATACCACATTGGACCTATTAGCATAGTTTTAAGAAGTGTGTCCTTAGGTGATTCCATATTAGTGGTACAATCATTTTTTTTACAAAAATGAAAATAGGTGTTCCCATAAATTTCCCACAGAAAAATGTTTGTTATTTCCTCTTTCTTTTGTCCCCCTATTTCCACGATTTTAGATAATTGTGGTTGTAGGTTCCCATATAGTCGTAGTTCGGGTAAATTGTGGTTATAGGTTGTCCCAAAGAGTATTATGGCCCTAGTTTGATAATAATTGTGGAAATATACCCCATATAGATAAATTTTTTAAAACCTTGGATATATAATTGTATTCTTAGGTCCATTTTTTATTTGTTCCACTTGTCATGCACTGAGTGAAGATTGAGTTAATACCCAACTTTCCCTTTTTAGGGTTATAACCCTAACCTAAATCTTTGTCAAAGCCCATGTAACACAACGATATTTTAAAAAGTATTATTATTTTAAATAAATAATATTTTAGATATCATGTACCACACATAACTCCGAGTTTAAATGAACTGTGATATACTATGGAAATATTATCAATTAAATATGATTCTTATAACCCAACTGTTGATTTAGTGGGTATGAATAAGAGTAACATCATTATGAAATATATTTTTAAAAGTTTTATTTTTTAAAATTTATTAATTAGTTCCTAGAAAATAAGTACCCAATTTTGGATAATAATAATAATTAAATCACATAGGTTTAATAATGGATAAGGTTTAAAATGGTCATTTTTCTATAAAAGTGGATTTTCCATATATTTTGTATTTTTACATTAAAAGATAAATTTTATAATTTTAGACATTGAATTTGATGAAGTGAATTTAGTTTCAGATTTATCATATTAAAAATATATTATATTTAATTTTTGGTATTTTTCATAAACATTTGATTTTTGGTTGAATAGTGAAAAAAACCGATTTGGTAAATAATGTCACTTTTATGACATTATCATGATATAGTAATAATTTTATAGTTTAAAAAAAACTTTTTTATTTATCAAATATATATGTAATAATTAATATAATGAATTTAAACATTAAATTTTGAATTTATAAATCCATGTTTGACATTTTAGAAATCTAAGTGATATTTTTATTCAAATAAAATCAATTTTTAATTTTTCTCTTTTAATCAAGTTTTCACAAGGTTTATTTTATTTTTTAATTAAATTTAAATTAAATTAAGTATAAATTTATTTAAAATAATTTAACTAATACAACAATAATAAATATTTAACATGAATTTGGTACAAAAATCATTTCTTATGCTTAAAACGGGCATTTTTCTAAAAACAGCATTTCATTGCGTTTTGCATACTTATATTAAAAGTAACTTTTACCACTTCTATACACTGAATAATATATAATAGATTCTATATTTGATATCATCATGTTATAATTTTTAAATGAATTCCATTTTATTTTTTTCATAATGATTAGTTACTATTGTAAAAGTTTATGAGTTTGGTAAAGGGGAAAATGGGTTGATTTGGGTTAAAACTATGGGTTAAGGTCTCAAAATCTCTCAAAAACTTGAATTTATTTTATTGGATGAGTTTATTTCGACCAAAATCATCCTATATTCTAAAAAATGGAAATTTTGTTCCATTTTCCTTTGATAATGACCTTTATATTGTTCTAAGTAGAGAATAAGTACAAAATATCACTCTCTTTATTATAATATCTCCAATATATTTTCATAAGAATAAAATGATTTTATGAATGCATATAAATGGTTATTTAAAATATTAATAAATTATTTTTATTATATTAATTTATTTTTAATTTTTGGTAATAGTATAATTACCTAAAACACTTACGCATTGTTGATGAAACTCTTGCACAAGTGAGTGAAAAGTCAAAGTAAATAGTTTTAAATAGTAAAAGTGATGTGTTTTGGAAAAAAATTAGTATTGAATGATTTTTATGGATCAAAATTAAAGGTAATTAATTTTTTAAAAATTCAAATTTTAACTTCATAGTAATATTTTTGTTTTTATAGTAAAGTTATGTGAATAGTCTTAAAATGACTAAGGATATTTTATATTATAAAATATTTAATTAATTATTTTAAAAATTATAAAAATATTATAATTTTTCAAATTAATGGGAATTAATATATCATATAAATTGTTTCCCACTTATTATCCACTTTTACTTTTATAATGATAGTATTGAACCTTAAAGACTAAGTATCTTATTACCACAGTAAGGTTTAAAAGGGTTTATGGGGGTTAAACTAAATAGATAAGGGTGAAAATAACCTAAATTTTTTTCTAAATCCTATTAATTGAATGTATTCAAACCCTATCTCATCAAAAATTTTAAATTGATCAGATTCAGATATAATTTTTTAGGAAGGTGACCTTATATTATTTTAATGTTTAGAATAATTATAGTTGCACCACTTTTCTCACATAAAAAATAGAACCTTCTATCCTCTATTCTTGAAGCCTTATTGAGCCACTTATCTTAACAAAAACCTTCCCAAATATCTTATAAACTTCTATATACATTTTTATAGGTGCTGGTATTTTGAAAAATCAACCCAAGTGCCCTTAAGAAGAGATCCAAATGAGGTTTCTCAAATAATAGGTAATCATATTCACCGAATCCTTCTAAGTTTATTTCATATTCTACCTCCTCTAAATAGTATTTAACCATATTATTATAGTGACAGCAATAATATTATCTTACTAAAATTTTATTATGTTAATAGAATAACCATTATCGATTTATCATTCATATCAATGGAAAATAAAAACATCATCATGTGTACATATGGACTACCATATTCACAACCATCATATTTTATTCTTCATCACTGCCTAACATGGATTTTTATATAGATGTATTTAATGATTATAAAATCACTCATGTATACATGTGGCCTAACACATCCATGAAGTAAAGCAGTTTTATTTTCATTTTTGTTTTATATGGATGGTCATAAGAAAAGATTTAATGAATATATATGATATATATAATACAATTATGATTCTTAAAAGGTGAATTATTATTTAAATTTATTTCATTCCATCCAACAAAAAGTGAAAACATCACTCATGCATATGTGAAAACTACCACCACTATAAAGTGGAGTAATTTATTTTTCATCATTGCCTTATATAAATTGTAATAAAATTATACATAATGAATAAACAGGATTCTTATGAAATTATTATGATTTTAGTTATAATGAAACCATGACCAAGGTGCAAGGACCAGAACCACCAAATAGAAACATGAATGATATATGGAACTTTGAACATCTAGAATGAATATTTTAGGGAGAAATTATTATTAAATAAGTAATTGGGAATTAAAAGTGAATCATGTCAGATAAAATAAGTATAAATATGGTTCTAGTATAAATTTATAATAAATATAAATTTATTATACATGAGGATAGGAGCATGTACAATTAAAATCATGACCAATAGTAAGGGTTACTCATCACACTTTTATTTATGTGAGACATATTCCATATTCACTGTTTGTTTATTTTGTATGGTGGTATACTTCCCATAAATTTATTTCATTATGATTTTCATGAAAATTATTGGGATTTAGAAATCCATCTAAGGTTCTATATTTTATGAGGTTTTTATTAAAATATTACCAAATATGTAAGTGTTACTTATCTCAATATTGTTTCATTGAGACATGACTCATATTATGCACCTATTTGTGTTTATATAGTGTATATACTTCACCTTTCAAATATTATATCACTAATACATTTATATTCATGGTATTTAATGTTTCATTTGAATTTATTTCTTTCAAGGGGTTTATAATTCAAAAGTTACTAAATCAGTAAGGGTTAATGTTATAATATCATTTATTTTTGGTATTTTCTATGTCAAATTTATATTGAGGGAAGTTATAAGATCATTATCCTTTAAACACCATTTATTTTATTCTCTTTTATTAATTCCTTGAATTTTCAAGTATTAGTACCATTTTTCTCTATATAGTGATTAAAATGATCGAGAGAATGTTTTTAAGAAAATATTACCTTTATTACTCTTTGTTCAGTGAACTTTTTATTCCATTTCAATGTTATTAAAAATATTTTATTGGAGTTTTTATCTATACATAAATATTTGATAATTATTATTTGTTAACTTTTGAATTTATTTACAAATTATTAAAAGGAATGTTTTCAAATGTTTTATGTATGACTCACTTTAAACTTTTAACAAAAGTGTGAAAAGAATATTCCCTTTTAAAAAATATGATAAGAATGGATTTTCCCACCATCATGATAGTTATTTTATTTTAATATTCCTTTATAATTTTCTATGCTTATTTTAAAATAAAATCATTTTCTAAATGTTCTGGAAAAAAATTAAAGATACTAATAGAAAAGGATATTTTCTCATATTTTCAAAGAACTATTCAAATGTTCATTTAATGGTATATTTTATCTATGTCAAAATCCTTAAAAATTTATTATACTCCATTGGGAATATGTTGTAATGATATCATCTATGATATTTCTTCATATTTTTTATGATGATGATACTTTGAGAATGTTTTTATAAAACCCATTTATTTCTATGGGCCAATTAAGTTATGATGAAATAATGAATGTTTTTATGATACCATCCACTTCATTTATCTAGATGGATTATGATTTTGTGATGATGAAATATTTATACAACTCATTTCTTTTCTATAGCTTATTCTATAATGAATATTTTAATGATTATATGGAATGTTAATGTATGGTTTTAATTATGTGATGAGTGGACCTGAAACTATATGGCCCACCAATGCATAGCATAAATAATGATATCTCATGAGTCAATATTAACTATAATGAGGAGTTAACCCAATTTATTAAGGTGGTATATCTATTATAATAGTTCTAACAATGATTCTTAACTAAGGAAATGATGGGAATAGGGATTGAACACAATCCATTATAGGACTCCAACTACTATGATAGTCTTGGAAGTGATCATTGACTAAAGAAATAATTTTCTATGCTTATGTGTATTCCAAAAACTTATGTCTTATTATTATTATATATTCTCAATTATCGTTATTTATTATCAATGATTGCACATTATAATGAATTATGTCTTTTTTCATGACAAATCCTTATGCCATAAATCTTGATTAATGATCTTTGATTGATTGGGTATGAATTTCATAAGTTGTGATCATGATCACATATCATTATAATTATCTTATTTTTAAATATGATCATCAACTAATATCTCCCATGTCTACCAGTACTAAGAATTGGATCTCACCCTTTCTTATGTTTCTATTTCCCGAGGTTATGAAGAATTATATCATGTAAGATATAACTACAAGAGTATCATGTATGGATAATTTTGAGTGATATATTGAAGTCTTATTATAGAACAAGTAAATATGGGTATAAAAGAGAAAATAACCATATGATGATAAATATTTCATTACACCAAATCAGTAATTAGTGGCGGTATTTTAAAAATTGTCGCTAAAACTTTTATTTTATTTTTACCGACAACACTTCTTCCCTGACCACCCCCACCCCCTCTTCCCCCGAGCTCATCAAACCCTATCCCCCTCGCCATCGTCCCACTTATCCCCCTCACTATCGGCCCCTTTCTTCACCATCATCGGCCCCCTTCATGCCCTACTCTCCCGAATCCCTAACCTCATTGACATCCCCCTTCTCCACCAAGATCCTTGAGCCCAAGCCTGACCATCGGCCCCTCTCTCCACCAAACCACTACTCCCTCTGTTCGTCGCCCCTCGACTAATCCACCTCATCTCTTAACCTTCCCTATCACCACCCCGTGTATTCTCTATTGATTACAGGTTTTATTTTGGTTCATTATTCCATTTTGGATCAATTATAATTAGGGTTTTCTTTATTTTAATTAGGGTTTGTTAAAATTTATTTTTTACTTCATTAAGTTCATTATATTCATAACTTATCTTTGTATACATTTCTTGAAGTCAATAATTATTGATTGTAACCTCTTCAACTCCTCATCATTAGTATCATTTTTTAATTAGTATCATTTAACATCTTCTTTTAATAAATAATTGCCACATTAGGGAGTTGTGTTCATCAATGAAGTTAGCTTCCTTGTTGTATAACTTATATTCACATTTATTTTTAATTTTCATTCCCATTATTCAAGAGAATGATATACTTGTAATAATAATTTTTTTTTCAAGGTACATGACTCATGATTAGATTTCAATATGCTATCAGTATATCTATATTCACATTCATCAAAACTGTATGCTGTTTATTTTGGTATCTCAACTTGTGATGTAATGATTCTAAACTATTCAATAGTCTTTTCATCTGAATTATTACAAATATTAAATATACCATCATCAATTTTTCCCACTATTCTTCTTCACTATCATATTTTTATACATTTCACATTCACAGAAAATTTAATGTTTTATTTAGATATTTAAATAAATCTATATATATAGAAACCAATTATTTATAATTATCATCACATTCATTACTTTTCTTCATAATAATGTTAAGTGAAAAGTATAATACGGAAACACATTAAAAATATTTTATAGGTTCTTTCCTCTAGTTTTAACCATTACCCTCCTAAAATTTATTAAAATTAGATTCATTATTCTACCATATTAATCATAATTTTATTTATCATAGGAGCCTAATAATTACACTAATTTCTTATCATTGATATTTATCTTTTTAATAGCTTTGAATTCAATCCCCTTGTACTCTATTTTATCCACATATTAAATATGAAATTTTCACATTTTATATGAAATAGTAATTTTATGAATCACTAATAAAACACTATTTTTTTTTAATATTTCATTGATAATAAATTATATAAATTCCCCACATTATGCTAAATATGATCAATTATGAAATATTTGGGATTAGATCATTCATTTGCAAATTTGATGAAAAATCCAGTTTTATCCTCTTAAAATTCACTGTAGTATTTCGGGAATAAATATTGTTATGTAAAATATTTTGACATAAAATTCTGTAAATTTGTTCCTAACTTAATGGGATACAAATTATATTTAGGAAATAGAAGCTGGATCGTGCATTTGAGGGGAGTAAATGGGCCATGAAGACAAAGGTGGATAGAACCATCCAGATTGGACATTACTTAACCATTAGGTCCGTATCGTCTTCATCCGAGCTTGGATTGAGCCCAAATTTTGAGGAAATCTTGGGGACATGATTTGGAACAAATAATACTGATATAAGGCTGGCCAATTCACGCGTTTAGGAGTAAAAATATGTGGTGTAACTTGGAATAAAATATTTGACTGAGTTTTCATTTCACACTTAAAAAGTTATGTAACCCTAGCCCTCACAAACTCTATTTAAAGGGGGTTTTCACTCTTTGGGAGGGTTAGTAGAGGATTTGTGAAGGTTTGGACGAAAGGGTGTCTCTTTTGATCCACTCACAACACTTGTAATAAGTAAGCCTTTGTGCAAACCTCTCTTCCAAAAAGGCTCTCCTCTCCCACCTCCTCTTTGTATTTCTTTTCTTTCATGTTTGTAGCTTGAATTTTTCTTCAAATAATCTTCTGTGTTCATCCCTTTCCTTCTTATATTAATCTTCCTTATTGGGTTGTAATCAATAGTGGATAATACATTGGGTTCTACCCTTTCAATCCTTTTCTCATGCAAAATGTCTCCACGATGACCACACCACCCATGGAAGAGTAGTTTTTTAGTGATCGATCTATCTTCTACCCTCTTCATTTAATTATTTTGAATCATTGATATACTATAATTAACTTAATATGATACATGAATTGTGTTTTTAAATTATAAAAAACCAAGCAAGAAATTGAACAATTAACACAAAAACACGCGAGGTCGAGATTTTGTGTAAATTGTGAGAGTGCGATCTTATTTGGTAATACAAGACCACACGGGGTAAATTTGTAGAGTTTGAATATAATCCCTAAACACAATTCATACTCATTTACAGAATGTATATGTGATCTAATTAACCACTGACCATAAGCTAACCTTAGAACAACAATCAATGCAGGGTGTTGCGATTGCGTGTTCCGAAGCTAGCCTAGGGTTTAAGTAATTTCATCTTTGGGGTTAAGTTAATTCTCATAGGGTTCGAGGGTCAAAAAATTAGGGGATCATAATTAAGTGAATATTGATTTAAATGATAATTATTAACAAGAAAATTAAGAGGTAGAGTTATATCGATTATTCCTTTTAAAATATTTTCTAAAAAAAACATCTTCCTGTTGTGTCTTTTCAATCAAACTTCATTTCAAAATTAAAAACAAAAAAAATGCAATCTTCTTCCAGCAAACTTATTCAAGTTTTATAAAAGATAAAAAAACACCCCCATACTTTCAAGTAGTTTTTAATTATATTCTATTTTACTTTTATAATACCTTTAAGAAGTTTTTTTAATTTACTTCCTCCATTGAGAGACGACCTTGTTCAGCCACTCCATTACACCTAAGTACCCCAAAACCACTAATCATTTGAGGGTTCCCACGAAAGAGCTCTTTCAAATTGGAGCCATTGCCGGGGAGGAAAGTAATTATTTCAACCAATTAGCGGTATTTATTTTATTTTACATTTTATTCTCTTCCTCTCATCTTTCTTCCTTCTTTACCCAATCTAATTTTTTTCTCTTCTTCTTTTATTTTCTTCTACTTCTATTTGGACCATCAACTCAAACTTATTATTTTTATTTTACTATGGTCCAATTTATTTTTTTTCATATTTCATTGATTTATGACATGAACTAATCCCAAAGATCTCTTATATCTTGACCCTGTTATTGAACGTAGCCTTAGGGCATGAATCAGACATTCTCAGTCTATGGTAAGTTTCAATACTCAACCAGTTGGAGAATTCCTCCACTTTCAGAACATTGAAATTGGAAGAAATTCAAATTCAACCATAAAATAAGAACCAGTGGCTAACAATAATGGAAATGAACTTAATATAACCATTCGAGAATTGGATCCACCTGATATTAACTATCAACCAAATTGTATTGCATACCCAAATCTTGAATCGGACTTTGAAGTGAAATATGGATTAATTCATCTTCTTCCAAAATTTCATGGCCTCTCAGGTGATGATCCCAATAAACACCTTAAAGAATTTAATTTGTTTTGCTAAACCATGAAACTAAGAAATTTATCTAAAGACCAAATCAAATTAATAGCATTCCCATTCTCACTTGATGGAGCTGTGAAATATTGGATGTATTATTTACAACCCGAATATGTAACTTGTTGGAACGATTTGAAACGTATTTTCTTGAAAAGATTTTTTCTAGAATCAAGGACCACTTCCATTCGTAAAGAGATATCTAGGATAAAGAAATCACAAGTGGAGTCAATGTATGAGTACTGGGAGTGATTCAAGAAGTTGTGTGCAAGCTGTCCACATCACCAAATCAGTTAGCAAATCCTCATTCAGTACTTCTATGAAGGACTCACGCCTATGGAGAGGATCATGGTGGATGTCGTGGTAGGAGGGGAATTAGTGGACAAGACACCAGTAGTTGCACATGCAATTATCGACAAGATGGCCCAAAACTCCCAACAATTTGGCGATCGAGGTACACCACATGTCAGGGGAGTACATCAGGCAAGTCCTTCTTATCTTGAGAGTCATTTGATTGATACCAAATTGGAAGAATTGACAAATATGGTGAGACAAGTTTCTTTGTCTCAAAAGACATCCCAACCCCCTCCTTCAAGGCCTTGTGGCATTTTCATTGAGACAAGCCACCCAACTAACTATTTCCCATAATTACAAGAGACGGAGGATTGCGCAGCAGTATTCCCAGGGAGACCTTATCAGCAGCAACAACCATATCCCCAAAATAAGCTTGATTCTTTTGCACCAACATACAACCAAGGGTGGACGGATCAATCAGACATGAGGTATGGCTCTGAACAACAACAAAGGTCACCCTTTCAACAAAACTTCCAGCAGCCTCCGCCTTAGTAGCAGGGTTTCCAACAACCCCAAAGTAGATTTCAAGCCCAAGCATCAACAAGCCTGTAACAAGGGAATCCCCCACCAAAGGTAGATTGTAACACTAATTACCTTTTGAATAAAATTGTTCTTAATTAACAGAATGAGTTGAAGAGTCAAGGTTCGGAGCCGAGGGAGTTGAAGACTCAAATGAGCTAGATTGCCACTGCCCTCCATGAACTTTTAAGTAAGAATTCTGGAAATCTAACTTCCTAACCCACTCCTAATCCAAGGGGGAATGTTAGTGCCATCACATTGAGAGGTGGGAAGAAAACAACTGATGATTCTCCACCTAAGATTCCACCGAGATTCACCTCAACTCCAAAAAAGTTCAACTCCACATCAACTAATGAGCAACCCAATGAGAAAGATAAAGGTAAGAAAAAGATTAATGATGTTCCTCCTAAACCCCTTCCTTTTCCAAACAGGGTTGTTCAAACCAAGAATATGGCTGAAGAATTAATGAAAAATGAGGTTTTTGACACATTCGAGTGTGTGGAGATAAAAATTCCTCTACTTAAATCCATTAAGAAAATTCTAAATTATGATAAATTCTTAAAATCACTTTGTACCAATCGAAAAGGGCTCAAGGGAAATGAGAGGGTCAATCTTGGAAGGAATGTGTAAGCACTCATTACACCAACTCTAGCAATGCCAACAAAGTGAATGGATCCCAGTACATTCACTATCCCATGCACCATATGGGAGTTACACTTTTATGATGCACTTTGTGATTTGGGAGCTTCCATAAATGTGATGTCTCACTCTGTATTCTCTTATTTGTAGGTTGGTGAGCTGAAACCTACGAGAGTAGTGGTGCAGTTGGTGAATAGAGCTATGGCATATCCAGTGGGAGTCCTTGAGGATGTACTTGTCCGGGTAAGATACAGGATCTTTCCATCATATTTCTACATGCTTAAAAGGGAGGATGATCAGGTAAGTCCTCATGCCCCTATTATCTTAGGTAGGCCCTTCCTCAAAACTACAAAAATAGTCATAAATGTCAATGAGGGTACACTTTCCATGGAATTTGGGGATGAAGTTGTGATATTTAATGTTATGGATTTTATGAAGTACCCATCAGAGGATCATTCTGCATTTGTTATCTCCCATTTTGAACCACCAAGTAAAAACACCATGGAATTGGATTGTTCTATGCTTAGGGAGATTATGAGTATTGGTTCTAGTTTGATGTCTAAGAGTACTTCCACACCTATTTCCAATGCACAAGACTCTCTAAGATTTGATTTTGAAATGGAATAATTTTCTGATTTTGATCATGTGAACTCTAATTATGACATGGTTGTTGAGTATGCTGATGGATTTGATGCTTTATTCTCTGATTTTGATGATTTCTATTCGAATACTGATGCTCTTTGTGCACATATTTCAGTTCCTTCTATGTCTCCATCCATACACCACCCCCTACACTGGAAATCAAGCCATTACCACAAAATATCAAAAACTCATACTTGTTAAGTGGTGAGAAATTACCTATTATCATTGCTAAAAATCTCTCTTTTGAAACATGAAGAAAAACTTTTGAATATTTTGAGGGAGAAAATCAGGGCAATCAGGTGGACCTTGGATGACATATCAGGTATTAGCGCCTCCATTTTCATGCATAAGATTATTTTGGAGGATTGGGCTAAACCGGTGAGGCAACCACAACGGAGACTCAATCCAACCCTTCTGGAGGTTGTTAAAAAAGAGGTTGAAAAATTGATCGAGGTAGGTATAATCTATCCCATTTCAGATTCTCATTGGGTAGGTCCTATTCAGGTTGTGCCTAAGAAAAGTGGTGTTACTGTTGTTAAAAATGAGGAAGATGAGTTAGTTCCAATGAGGGTGAAAAACAGATGGCGTGTGTGTATTGATTATAGGAAACTAAATCAATCTACTCACAAGGACCATTTCCCCCTCCCATTTATTTATTAGATGCTTGAGATACTTTCTTGGAAAACACATTATTGTTTCTTGGATGGATTTTCTGGATATTTTTAGGTTCTTATTGCTCTAGAGGATCAGGAGAAGACAACATTTACTTGTCCTTTTGGTACGTTTTCATACCGAAGGATGCCATTCGTACTTTGCAACAACCTAGGTACCTTTCAGAGATGCATGGTGAGTATTTATTCTGATTTTATTAAGACCTGCATGGAGGTATTTATGGATGATTTTATAGTGTATGGGTCTTCATTTGATGAATATCTATGTTTTTTGGGAAAGGTGTTGAATCGTTGTATTGAGAAGAATCTGGTCCTAAACTTTGAAAAGTTTCATTTCATAGTAGAGCATGGAATTGTCTTAGGGCATACAGTGTCAAAACATTGGATAGAGTTTGATAGATCTAAGGTAGATATTATTTAATCCTTACCATATCCTTCATTTGTGTGTGATGTTAGATCTTTCCTAGGGCATACATGATTTTATCAGCACTTCATCAAATATTTTAATAAGATTTCTCTTCCTATGTCACAATTACTCCAAAAGGATTCTGATTTTGTGTTTGATGATTCTTGCAGGACTTCCTTTGATGAGATAAAGAAGTTTCTGGTCACTCCACCGATCATACAGCCCCCACAGTGGGAGATTCCTTTTGAGCTTATGTGTGACACCTCCAACTTCGCGGTTGGAGCTGTTTTATCTCAGAGGGTGGAGGGACGTTCACATGTGATAGCCTATGCATCGAGGATGCTGGATTCAGCCCAATCAAACTAAACAACCATGGAAAAGGAGTTTCTTGTTGTTATATTCGCTTTAGATAAATTACATTCATATTTATTGGGCTCTAAAGTAGTTGTTTTTTCTGACCATGCAGCTCTGAGGTGCCTCTTGAAGAAGCCAGATGCAAAGCCCAGGCTGATCCGATGGATGCTCCTTCTTAAAGAATTTTTTATTGAGATAAAGGAAAAAAGGGGTCGAAAAAATTGGTGGTGAACCACATGAGTAGGCTTACTCACACACTAGAGGATGAAACCTTGGACCAGGTACCATTTCGGGACACTTTCCCCGATGAGTATATTTATTCCGTCTCAGGTATGCATCCTTGGTATGCAGATTTAGTTAACTACCTGGTTGCCTCTGAAATCCCTGAAAATTTAAAGAAACATCAAGTCCAAAAATTAAAAAGTGAGTCTAGGTTTTATGTGTGGGATGATCCTTACCTCTGGCGCATGTGTAGTGACCAAGTCATTAGGAGGTGTGTTCCCAATCATGATTTTGAGTCTATTTTTCATTTTTGTCATACACTTGCTTGTGGTGGACACTTTGGACTGCAACGTACTGCTAGAAAGGTCTTAGACTCTGGATTATATTGTCCTAGCTTATTCCATGATTCCCATCCATTTTTTAAGTCATGCTCTCGTTGCCAAAACACTGGAAACATTTCAAGAAGACACGAGATGCCCCAACATCCCATTTTATTCTATGAGATTTTTGATGTTTGGGGAATTAGTTTTATGGGCCCTTTTCCTAGTTCATTTGGTTTCTTGTATATCCTTGTTTCTATTGATTATGTGAGTAAATGAGTGGAGTCCAAGGCCACCAGGACCGATGATTCTCATATTGTATTGGATTTTTTCAAGGCTCAAATTTTATGCAGGTTTGGAGTACCAAAGGCCATCATTAGTGACCAAGGGACACACTTTTGCAATAGGAATTTTTCTTCCCTCCTTCGAAAGTATGGGGTGAAACACAAAACATCAACACCATACCACCCCCAAACAAATGGCCAGGCTGAGGTTTCAAATAGGGAATTGAAACAAATTTTGGAGAAAACTGTGCAGCCAAATAGGAAAGATTAGAGCGGGCACTTGGATGATTCATTATGGGCTTATAGGAAAGCATACAAGACACCCCTTGGTATGTCCCCATTTCGGATTGTTTTTGGGAAAGCATGTCATCTCCCAGTGGAAGTCGAGCATCATGCATATTGGGATATAAAGAAATGTAACATAGATTTGGCCCAAGCTGGAATTCGAAGGAAGTTGCAAATTCAAGAGCTCGATGAGATTCGAATGTCATCATATGATAACTCAAGCCTCTACAAGGAAAGATCAAAAATAGTTCATGATAAAATGATCCAGAAAAGGGAGTTTCATGTTGGAGAGAAAGTCCTGCTCTACAGTTCACGACTGAAGCTAATGCCTGGTAAGTTGCATTCCAGGTGGTTAGGTCCTTATGTTGTGACTAATGTTTTTCCTTATGGTGCAGTGGAGATCACACAAGAGGAGACATGAAGGATATTTACAGTCAATGGGCAATGTTTGAAGAGATACATTGAGGGACTTCCTACTAATGTACTAGATTTTATCACACTACATGACCCCATCATCACTTGAGCACATCAGGCTATTCATAACCCTTTAACTTTTTTATTCTTTTTTCCTATTTAAAATTATACATTTCATGTGAATATATCATATCATGGGTTCACATTGAGGACAATTCAATATTTTAAGTGTGGGGGAGGGAACCTTTTAGTTTAGAAATTTCAATTGTTTTCTTATTAAAAAACAAAACAAAATAAAAATTGTGTGTTTTTTAAATTTTGTGTGTTTATTTTTCAATTTTCTGTGTGTTTTTGAAACTTTTGAGCTGAAATGATTCTCATCACCATTTTTAAATCCATATCAATAAGTGAAACAATTTATCCCTCGAAACTAAGCTTAAATGAATGTTGAAATGACTTTGTTTCAAGTTTAAATATTTAGTAATTTCATGAAAAGTACACTGAATTTTGAATTCCATGCCACATCTCACTATCATTATATTTTAAATCATTTTTCTGTGAGGCTTCTGAACCATTATTTTCATATTCCTTACATTCACCTCACTTCTTCAGAGAACTAAACCATGCTTGATTTAACCAGAATTTGATCTATTCCTGTCAAAACTTGAGGGTTTGAGGTACTTTTGTTTAAATTATTAAGGCATTTGTTTGGTATTAAAGCCCCTATTTCAAAGAATCCTTTTTTATAATGGCCTAAATTGAACATTTAGTCCTTTTATCCCTTATAATCCATGCATATCCTGTTAGGTTAGCCACATTGCAAGCCAATTTTCCCTATCCAACTAACTCTTGAAGTGAAATTGAATAATCTAGTTGAGCTTAAGTGTGGGGGAAGCTGTCTTGTGTTGTGCTGCCACATTTTGTGATACTTTGAGTGAAAAATTAAATTATGAAGAGATGTGTTTGTTGCTGAAGAAAAACATTATATTGAAATTTTTACCTCTCTGGAGCTTTCATGATAAAAGAAGTTGTGCCTTTCTGGAGCTTCTAATAGAGAGGGAAGGTTGTGCCTATCTGGAGCTTTTAATAAAATCATGTTCGATAAGATTGAAATTTTACTTTGGAAATGTTGAATGGTGTGAAAATTCCTTTATTTTTCATGATGATGGAGCTGAATTGATACTATGGGGATTGAGGAGATGACCATATTTAATTTAAAATTAGATTAATGCAATTTTGCTTAAAAAAGAGTCAAGCCCTCCTCATTCAGCCTCAGAGTTTTTCACATCTAAATCCTACCAACCAAAAGCCACAGAACAACCTTGAAAATTCATCATGATAAACATATTTCCTTGACTCACATCAAGTGGAAATTTAGGAATTTATCAATCCTATGGTGACCCTTGTATGAGTTTGGATGAGAAAGACATTGCAAAAAAATGATATTTGAGTGATGAGATAAAATTCAAGAGAGGTAAGTGTTTTGTGCATGGGAGGATAAATGAAGTGGAAATATATTGAATGATATAAATGGAGAACTTGAAATAAGGTTTTTTATGAGGCATGATATCTTTTTATTCCTGGTGTGGAATTGATGGATCTCAATGATATGTGTTTTAAAATTTGTTTTGATTTGGTACTGATGTTTACTTGATATGAGGTTTTTCCCAAGAGTGCAAAAGGGTAAGTGTGGTGGAGTTGATAAAAAAATATTTTGTTGAATATTTTATTAATAATAAATTATATAAATTCCTCAAATTATGCTAAATATGATCAATTATGAAATATTTGAGATTAGATCATTCATTTGCAAATTTGATGAAAAATCCAGTTTTACCTTTTTAAAATTCATTGTAGTATTTTGAGCATAAATATTGTTATATAAAATATTTTGACATAAAATTTTGTAAATTTGTTCCTGACTTAATGGATACAAATTATATTCAGGAAATGGGAGCAGGATCGTACATTTGAGGGGAGTAAATGGGCCATGAAAACAAAGGTGGACAGAACCATCCAGATTGGACATTACTTCACCATTTGAGCCGTATCTTCTTCATCCTGGCTTAGATTGAGGCCAAATTTTGAGAAAATCTCTGTGACATGATTTGAAACAAATAATATTTCTAGAAGTCTGGTCAATTCACGCGTTTTGAGGTCAACTATGCGGTGAAACGTGGAATAAAATATTTGTCCCAGTTTTCATTTCACACTTAAAAAGTTATGTAACCCTAGCCCTCACAAACTCTATTTAAAGTGGGTTTTCACTATTTGGGAGTGCTGGTAGATGATTTTTGAAGGTTTGGACGAAAGGGGGTCTTTTGGGATCCCCTCACAACTCTTGGAATAAGTAAGGCTTTGTGAAAACCTCTCTTCCAAAAAGGCTCTCCTCTCCCACCTCCTCTTTGTTTTTCTTTTCTTTCTTGTTTGTAGCTTGAATTTTTCTTCAAATAATATTTTGTGTTCATCCCATTCCTTATTATCTTAATCTTACTAATTGGATTGGAATAAATAGTGGATACGAGATTGGGTTATACCCTTTCAATCCTTTTCTCATGCAAAACGTCTCCACGATGACCACACCACCCATGGAAGAGTAGTTTTTTAGTGATTGATCTATCTTCTACCCTCTTCATTTAATTATTTTGAATCATTGAGATACTATAATTAACTTAATATGATCCATGAATTGTGTTTTTTAATTATAATAAACTAATAAATCAATTGAAAAATTAACACAAAAACACGTGAGGTCGAGATTTTGTGTAAATTGTGAGAGCGTGATCTTAATCGGTAATACAAGACCACATGGGATAAATTTGTAGAGTTAAAATATAATCCCTAAACACAATTCATCCTCATTCCCATAATGGATATGTGCTCTAATTAACCACTGACCATAAGCTAACCTTATAACAACAATCAATGCAGGGTGCTGTGATTGCATGTTCCGAAGCTAGCCTAGGGTTTAAGTAATTTCATCTTTGTGATTAAGTTAACTCTCATAGGGTTCGAGGGTTAAAAAATTAGGGAATCATAATTAAGTGAATATTGATTTAAATGATAATTATTAACAACAAAATTAAGAGGTATAGTTATATCGATTATGTCTTTTAAAATATTTTCTAATGAAACATCTTCTTGTTGTATCTTTTCAATCAAACTTCATTTCAAAATTAAAAACAAAACAAAATGCAATCTTATTTCATCAAACTTCTTCAAGTTTTATAAACGATAAACAACCACCCCCATCCTTTCAAGTAGTGTTTTAATTCTATTCTATTTTACTTTTAGAATACCTTTAAGAAATTGTTTTAATTTACTTCCTCCTTTGAGAGACGACCTTGGTCAGCCACTCTACTGCAACTAAGTACCCCAAAACCACTAATCATTTGAAGGCACCCATGACAGTTCTCTTTCAATCACATCCATAGATAACTCATGATTATCTTAAAAATAATAATTTTCTTTAATAAATCCATTAGGTAAGATTCTATCTAATTTCACAAAAATGGTATAATCATCAATGGAATATCCATATACATTGATGTTTCTAATAATCAAATTAACTCTTATGAATAATAATTCATTAATTTAATCATCGTTGATTCTATTATAATAATATTTAGCACTATAAACCTTAATCATGGATTCTTTTCATTAATAATTCAATCAAAAATATTTTCAACCATATCCAAAATTACATTGGTAGTTTTTTGTCCCAGAAGCATGGTATAAAAATAAAAAACGTATAGTACCACTGTATTTATTTCCTTTACATAAACATGAGATGTAGGAATAAACCCATATACAATAAGTTATTTTCCAACAAGAAAGTATCCAAACATTAATTTAGTCCAGATCAATCTAGATTAAAAATGATATTACAACACCATAGTTCAAAATAAATCTGTCATGATTTGGTTTCCTCTACAATAATATTATATTTTACCTTCAAGCACTTAATAATCATGCACGAATATGGGATTATTATTCTTTAATAAATTTTACATCTTTAATTTTCTTAGTAGTATGAAATACTTAAACATTCTCCCTTAATAACAATATTCACACATTTACACTCATTAAAATTATAACAAAATCCCCTCAGAATATTTTATTGAGGCTACCTTGTAATCTATATGAATCCAAAAATCAATGTTTTTAATTATCATGGTTCTCTATGAAATCATGAATCCTATAGATCAAATATAAAAATCAAATGTAGTTTATCTATAAATGTCCACAATATCCTCTTTTATAAATAACCCCCACATAACCAAATAAAGAAATTTTGAGTGTTAATATTGTCCATATTTATGCTTTAATCTGAATCCTAGACTTACCATATTCATTTCTATGTTCATTCTATAAATATTAAAGAAAATTAAACCCCATTTACCCATCTTTATAACTATATAAAGTAGTATAATTTATTTTTTAATATTATTATGATGATAAAATTTCTTTAATAAGATCCCCCACCAATCTAATCATTATTCAATAATCAATCATAAATTATTTAAGATTTTTCAACACTAAATAATTGATAATAATTATCATAATAAATATTATATATTCCCTAAAAAAACAGGTTTCTCTTTAATAATATAATAAAATATCACACATATTAATTTAAAACACATGTTACTCTTATGTATCCTCATGTTACACTTACATAACATGAAAGTTTTATTTAATTATCCTCTTTAACTAACTTATTTAACTAACATGTTAAAAATTATGTATTTTTTCTCCAATGGATAATTATAGTTAATAATAATTACCAAAAACTAATTTATATTTTTTCTTTGAGTTACACTTATGTATAATTTTGATACATTGATTTACACTTAAATATTCAATGGAATATCATGTTTATGCTATGAGAAATATTATATATATGTTAACTGGTATTACATATTATTTGTGAGATGTTACAAATCATGATGTTTATCTTCAATATCAAATATTTAATTCTATATTTCTTTTCCAAACAACTACAAGATAGATATTATCTATGTATTTTTCAATTTTCTATAAACATGAGGATATTACATATGAAATTTATACATATTAAATTCAAATTAGAAACTAAAAAATCATCTCCAAGTTTCTAAAAAAAACCAATAATATTTTGAAAACTTCATAATTATATTCAATGTTTTTTAAATTTTATTTAAAAAGAAGGAAATAAATTTCTCTTGAAATTCATATACAACAACACTGTTTAAATGCAAAATTACCCAAATAATTATATTCATAATATTTAGTCATAATAATTCATTAGTGTCCCATGATAATTATAAGTTTTATTTATAATTGATTCAATTATTACACCTCTAAATAAATGGTTTTAATGTAGTATTTTTACTTGAAAAGATAAATAAGTCATAGATCCATGACCAATTGAGTTGAATACCATATCCAAAAATTCATAATGATGGATTTAATCAGCTCATTACCTATGAAATTACACCTATATAGATTTGGATAATTCATAGATGTTATTTATAATTATATAAACCCACCACTATTTTATAAAGAATACCTTTATAAGAGTTGAAATAAAAAATTTCTTATAATAACCTCATTCTATACATCCATTCAAATTCTAGTGATAAAAGGATATATCTATGTAGTATTTCATTAAGGTATTTTTAAAGCATTAAAATTCCTCACAAATGATAACCAATTATATTTAACATTCTTATTAATTAAAATTTTGGATTTATTTTAAAAAAATTATTATGCATAAATATTAATCTGGAACTATGTATATATAAATTGTTTTATTTATATTCAATATAACATTACTTTTAGATCGTTAATAAGTGTATTCACATAATAATTTACATCATATAATTAAAATTTACTTATAATATATGATCAAGCCTCATATTGAACTGCCATAACTATTGAGTGGATGAGAGTCCAACCAAGATACTAGTAGATATTTTTTATCTTAATTCTAATTTTATTTTCAACATATATCTATTAAAAAAATTTCTTCTACATGGATCCATGGTACTTGTGGACTCTAACTATGAAACTATTTGATACTTTGTGTTGATTCATATATACTCACAAGAATTTCAGGATAAATCGTGATCTTGATTTACATTTAGTAATCTAATATAGATAAGTATACCCATATATAGAGTAATGACAGATAGAATATATACATATCAACCAATAATATTATTCCATAAATAATTACTATAAAAAAATATTTGTAGGAATAAATAATATTTGATAAAACATTGAGTAAAAAAATATTAGGAAAAAACTCATAATAAATCAATGGATATAAATATTTCAAAAAAATATTTCTTAAAATTTCTAAGAAATTCGATACAAAAAGATACAATAGCTATGAAGTCTGAGGGTGCTAGTTCCTTGATGAGGATCTCGCTGCCTATGAGTGAGCTGGGCATAGAGAAAAACAATTTCAGGATTGACACCCCCTCTGTCTAGAGATGTGTTATAAATATAAATCCACTACTATGGTGATATATAATTACTAGGTTCACCTAGAATTAGTGACACTAGGGTGTTTCTCCCATGATTCCTGTTTTAAATTAATGAATGTATGAATTTTATTTTGCTTCTATTTTACATAACACTATCCATGATTGATTTAATTTTTTTACTTTGAATTTTTTAGTACTTATATGACTCTTCTTATAACTACTTGGGTTTTTTTTTTATCACTTACATTTATCTCTTTTCCTACTTAGTAATACTTATGTTTTTTAAATTTTTTTAATAAAGTGTAGGAACATTGTGATATATATGGATAAAAGTTGGATCACGTTACCAAGGAACATATATCAGTATCCTAAGGGTTTAGAGGATTTTTTAGATTTTTCAATTTCCAATTGATATGTTGATGGGATAATAAGATTTAAATGTCCTAAATGTAAATTTAGAAGATAGGTGAAGAGAGATAAAGTTTGTGAACACTTGATATTGAAGCAATTCCCTACTCAATATTTGTGATGGATTTGGCATGGAGAATCAAACGTTAAAAAAAATTTGAGAACTGATGTCAATTGATATAATTATCTCCTAACTTCATCAACAATAGAAAATAAAATAAAAAAACTTATAAATAATGCATTCAGCATTGCAAGACACCAACAGAAACATCAAAACATATCAGAACAGCCAGTTAAAGTTTCTAAAAATAACAACTTGTCAAGTGATGTATTTGAGACTATAGAACAACCAAATCAAGATTGTAACATATCATTGGATACTCCTATTGATTCTATAGAGACTAATGTAAGAGAAAACTTTACTAAGTAGACAAATTCGTTTCATGTTTTATTTGACAATGGAAATAAAGATTTGTATAGTAGATGTTTTAAATATTCAAAACTTTATTTTCTTCTGAAGTTGTATAATATCAAATGCCTATGTGTAATTACAAATAAGGTTATGTCCATGATATTTGAATTTTTTGTGTGATGCATTTCCTGATGAAAAGATCCTTGAGTCTTTTTATGATATGAAAAGAGTTTCTCAAAAGCTTGGTCTGAATTATACAAAAATACATGTGTGTACCAATGATTGTATGCTTTATCGGGGAGAGTATTTAAGCAGACAAGATTGAAAAAAATGTTCTTCTTATAGATGGTATTCAATGGGTGATGTTAAAAGTCTAAATCAATATACTGCTATGAAGAATAAGAAAATGAACACACCTAAATAGTTTTCATTTCGATTATTATTCCAACAAAAAAAATCCTATAAATGATATTAATGCATACTTTCATCCTCTAATTGAATAATTAAAGGAGTTATGGAGAAACAGTGTTGAGACATATGATGCATCTTCTAGAACAATGTTCAAAATTAAAGCTACTCTAATGTGTACCATTAGTGACTTCCATGGAAATGGTAATTTATCTAGTTGGAACACTTCCATGGGTTTGGCTTATCCTTTTTGTAAATTTGATTTTGAGTACGAAAGACTAACTTATAGTAAAAAGGGTGATTCTTGTTTCATGGAATATTTCTTGATGCATCTCATACATTTCAGTTGAACAAGTAAAAATTCAATGGATCTATTGATCATAGACCACATCCAAAGTTGTTAACAAGTTCTGAAGTATTGGAACAACTTGGAAATATTGAAATAGAATTTGGGAAGGTGTTTCATTTTAATGATAGTGTTAAATGAGTTCGAAGTGCATCATCAAGTGAAATCAGAATGCAATAATGTAAGAAAAAAATATATTCTTCAAACTTCCATATTGGGAATTTAATTTTTGGTGGTATAATCTCAATTTTATTCATATTGAGAAGAATTTTTGTGATAATTTGTTCTTCACATTACTTAATGAGCATTTAAAATCTAAGGACCATATCAATTCTTGGAAATACTTACAAATAATGAACATAAATCGTGATCTTTGGACAGATGATAATAGAAAGTACGTTTTGACAATTTTTGTAATGAAAAATAGGGATAAAGATACATTCCTTCAAATCTTAAAACATGTGAAGGTATCTGATGGTTATTCAAGTAACATCTTAAGGTGTGTTTACTTAAAGCATCATAGGTTACATGGAATAAAAATTCATGATTCCCATATTTTTTATAGTAGTTACAACCATTATAATTACATACATTATTACCTAAAATGGTTACTGCTGTTGTAATCCAATTTTTCACATTCTTCAGACAACTATTGAGAAAAGTCTACAATAATTTGAGCTTGAAAACATTCAGGAGATATTTTTATTAACACTTTGTGTAATGGATGTGATATTTCCTCCATCATTTTTTACTATCATGAGGCATTTAACTATGCATTTGGTTGAGGAATCTAAATTAGGAGGCCCCATACATTATTAATGGATGTATCCAATTTAATGGTAATTTATTTATATGTTTTTCATTTAAGTAAACAATTTTTGGTACTTCATTAAATACAAAATTATATTTTTTTATTTTATAGATATCTTGGGAATTTTAAATCATATGAGAAAAATAAATCTCAACCTAAAGGATATATTTCTGAAGGCTATTTGGAAGAGGAGTGTCTCAAGTTTTGTTCTAGATACTTGGATGATATTGAGACAAGATTCAATTAAGTGGGATATGTTGATGAAATATAGACTCAATCTCAAATTCATGGGAAATCAAACATCTTTCCTGTTACTAGTCAATTAATTGGGATGAGTTCAAATGTTACACTAGAAGAAATAGAATTATTACAGGAACATAGATAAGTGTTACTGAATAGTAAATTTGAATATCCATTTATTGAAGAGATGAGGATACAAATAAAGAAAATAATGAGATGTTGAACATGAAATGAGAAAGATGTCACAAAATTTGTTAATAAAGAGCTTGTAAAATGTTTTTCATGATGTGTTAGTTCATAAATATTGTAATCAATACAAATATAAGGTTGACACATAAATTTTGTAAATCTAATAATGTATATTTCTTTTTGAAGATCATGAATATTGATACCTAAGCTTAGTTGTCAGAATATTTGAATTTTCTTTCTTGAGGTCCTCTAAAACATGCTAGAAAGTTCAACGCTTACAATGTGAATGGCTTTAAATTTTATACAGTCGATCGGGAGGAGGGTTTAAAAACATATAATAATGGTATATTTACATTTTTATAAGTGGGATACTATATAAAGTTGACTGATATTATCGAATTAAACTACCATGATTATTTTTTAGTTATTTTATTCAAATGTAATTTGGTCAATATTATCAGGGGAATTAAAAGAGATTCCTTGAAATTTACTTCTATGAACTTATCTCGCTTGATGAATGTTGGTGAAAATGAATTACCTGGTCCATATATCTTATCATTGTAATAAAAAATGGCATATTATAAAGAAGATTTCATGGATGAAGGGTCGAGTGTAGTTGCTCACGTAAAACAAACAGACTTGTATGATATGGGTGATGAAGTGTAATATTTTACCTCTAACATTGAATTCCATCAACAATAAAGAAGTGAAATTATTTTTCCACCATGAAATTGAAAATATTATTCTTTCAAGTGTGGATGAAGTAGATGAGGTAATGATGGAGAAATAAAATGACATGATTAAAGGATAAAATGATTGTATTTGTAGTCATCCATTCATTTATCAACCACTTATTTCATTTGTGAAATCATTCATTATCATAGTTATGCATATTTTATTTTTCAATACTATGAATCTATTATCATTTCTATTTTTTATGTATTAATTTTTTAAAATATATGTTCTAAAGTTAATTTTATTTTATTAAATGATATTAATTTAAAGGATGAAGCATTATACTAATTTTAGTTGACTCTCAATCGATATTCCCTTAACCATATCGATAGATGATGATCCATCAGTCTCCCTCCCTACAACATCTAAGACACCCTCTACATCCCCCCCCCCCCACACCATCTCTCACACCCTCCATCAGTGTCCAATCAGCAGCTCAGTCAACGCCTCCCCATTAAGTAGCCTCAACAGCGGGGGAGTAAGTCCTCACTTCTAGTTCTTCGTGAGGATATTGGTGGGTGATAATTATAAGTAAAAATTTTAATATGAATAAATTTATTTCACTTTTTTTATACTACTAACTATTTTTTTATAAAATATGGAAAACATTATACTATAGAGAGAAATATAAAAGGTTCGTATGTCTGTAATTTGAATGAACTAAAGATATTTTTCTCATTTGACTATTATAGGGTCCCTATAGATGGCACTACATGATTATTTGGCCATATTCCAGGCTATCCAGCAGTGGATCCGGTTACCCTTCCAATTACGTATGTTGATTGGATGCATATTCCTTTATCTTGGAAAAATGAAGTTTTGATTCATAGATATTAGTAATCTTAATACATTATCATGTAATTTAATTTCATTATGTTAATAAATTCTAATATTTTCAAAATGAATCTCTTTGTACAGATGTTTTTCCACTTTCATGTTGCTGATCTTATGACACGAAAGTGGACATTGAAAAAATTGGGTAATAAATGGAAAGATTTTAAATGTACATTTTGGAAAGAATTAAACAATAATTCATTGAGAACCTATAAACTATATGATAAGGTACCCAATGGGGTACTTAGAGAGAAATGAAAAGTTTTTTTGATATCCATCGTGATGAGAAGCATGTGGTATTTAAATATATATTATTATATTAATCTCATTTTACATTTATACATGCATATGACAAGGATATGAAATTGTGTACATTAATATTAAATTACATGTAATTTATTTCAGGATGTTTCAAGGAATAATGCATTGAGTTGAGCAAAGAAAATCATCTCTCACATTGCGGGGTCAAAGAGTTTTTTAAGAAACCAATTGACTATGGTAATATTTTCATTAGTTTAAATATTTATAAGAAAATATTATCTATTCCATTTATTAAATTATTGATTTATCTTTTCTTAATGCAGTCACAGAATTTAGGGAACCAAGTCTCTCAAACAGAATTGTGGTTGGATATTCATAAAAAAAATTATGGGAGTTATGTTAATGATCGTGCCAAAGGAGTTGGGGTATGAATTCATTTTTTGTTATAATAAATTATTATAATTTTTCACTATGTTAATATATATTACTTCAAATATGAATGATATTTATTTATATCTAAAAATTAAAGAACTATGGGATTCCAATCCCACACAGTCCTCAGTCTCCCAGGATGACCTAGTTGGTAAAGTCCTTGGGAAGGAGCATCCTAGTCGAGTGTATGGGATGGGTTTAGGACCATTAATATTTGAGGTCTTTAATAGAACATCAGAGATTTCAGCTACATCTACTCCTAGTTTTAGTCACTCCTTACCCTGAGATTCTCAAAGAGAGTTTTTTTCTATGCAAATCACAATTCAGGAATAGGGCGCTTAGATACCCACTTTACAGAAAGCGTTGGTTGATTTAAATTAAAAGACAACCGAATATATCCCCAATGATATTGCATCAATGACTGGTGGTGAGCAGGTAAATCAAAAACTTCAAAATCATTTAGATTATAAATTTTTATGAGTTTTAAGTTCAAATATAAATATACATTATTGTTTATTTTTCAATATAATTGTCTTGAAGGTGCTGGTAACAAGAAGTAGAGATAGATATGGAGAGGGTGATGAGAAAAGTTCATCATCGAGTAGTGATTAGTGGACTCTTTGATCTCTTGGACTAATATGGAAATAGATTTTTTGTTCATGTATCATTTGTGTCATAGAGTATTCACATGAAATTTTCATGATTTCCCATGTTTGAAGAGCCTGAAACCATTTATATCACGTTTTTTAGTATAACTGTATGGTGGAATGTTATGGTTATGTAAATTAATATACTTGTTTATATATTATTACTTTCCTTCATTCATGTTTCAATGGATTTTGTAGATGAATATGGTCTAAGAAAACTATAGAGAAATATATAGGATTTTTTTGGGCCTCTTAAGCTCAGAATAAGTTCTCTTTAGCACTATAGGTAATTTATATTTTCCAGTGACCATGTAACCATGGTTAGAGGGTACTTTTTAACTTAAAAAGAGATGTTGGGTGGTATATGGATATAATACTTGATGTGGGTATCCTTGGTTGGTTTCCCTATGTCTAGTCTGATATGTATCAGAGGATTAAGATCAATGAAAAAATGGGTGATACAACCATATGGATCAAGATTCATGAGAAACACACTCATAAGTGTGTGTTGAGGCTTAATGAGCACTATGAGTTAGATGAGTCCTTTTAGTTGAGATGATGTATGGTGGAGAAGGTTTCTAACCAGATGGAAGGCTTAAATATCTTCCTTGAGATATGGGAAATGGAACCCAGGTGCAGTTCATGGGAGTTGTTCGATACATGGCATCATGTTTCCAAGGGGTATAGAGTATGATAAGTTGGGATGATACCTGGGTAGTAAGAACATGAGAGATAAGGGAATTTGTATAGTTGGAGTAAGACCCGAGGTTTGGGTTAGGGGAGATTGTGGGTAGTGGTGTGACTGACAGGTGATAAGTATGAGATTATATCAATGATCTTAGATCATTATGGGTATTGGGGATCTAGTCAGAACCCTAACAGGAAATACATTCTTTCAGATGAGGGGTTGGGTCTCAAGTGACTAGAACCATGGGATTTTTTTGTGATCTATGTGATTGGATTCATTTCATATATGTTATTTCATGTGTGTGATTTTGTGTGCTTATGATAGGTGATACACCAGGTGGGGGTGAGGATCCTGAGTCCTCACCTCTCTATGAGTGAGATGGATCTTCCTAAACTACTAGGAGTGAGATGGATTGCTTATGTTCATGAAGTAGTACCTTGTCCTGAGTATCCTTTCATTGGGATATTGAAACTTTCCTTGAGTAAGATTGGGTTGTGATAGTAGACCTTGCTGAGTGAGAGGGTTGGATCATAGTATTAGGAGATTTATGGATGATGGACACTACCTTGATTGATGAGGAAGTGGGTTAGGATTCAGATGTAATATTTTAGCATGAATATTTAGGTAGTAAGTCAAAGACTTAGATGATTCCCACCCTAATTCTTCAGCAATGCACCGGGTTATGAGTATGATTGCATGAGGTGATGCGAAAATAAGATTTTGGCATGAAATAGATATATGTATGATAAGTTATAATAGTGTCCCAATTATCACATAATGACCTAATGAAAATAGAGTCATGGTATCCAAGATAGAAAATTCCATTCAGGATCTTATGTGATATGTTTATTTTTACCTTGTACATACATGTATATGATGGTGTGTACTAGGGAAACTTTCTGAGGCCCTACTTAGATGTTCCCTCACACCCTACATAAGAACCCTAGTGTGTATACATACCATATTTTTATTTTTTTCCCTTTCAGGTCATAAGATGTGTAGTGAATTGGAATAGAGCATCTTAATAGGTAGTTGGAGGTAGGGTAATGTGTCTAGGGAATTTCAAGAGGTCGAATGTGTGTATTTTTTATCTTTTTATTATATTTTAGATAGGATCAAGATAGTGGATGACCTATGTATGTTTTTTATAACAATGTATCTATATGTTTTTATTATTTTTTATGGAATTATGTTATTGATTTATGTGTGCTCTGATTATAAGATATGTACATTTTGGTATAACTATATGGAGGAATTTTCTAGTATGTGGATTGTTTTTTCTAAGGTTTTTCTAGGGCTTCAGATTCTATATTGGGATTTTTTTTGTAAATCATCATATAAAGGCGGTTTAAACCGCCACTAATTATGGAATTTTTTCATGGCAGTTTAAACTCCCACTATATGAAGATTCTTTTTTCGATGGTGGTTAAAACCACCACTAAATATTCCACACTATTATTTAGTGGTGTTTTTCTACATTTTAGCAGCAATTTTGGGGCCAAAAAACTTTAGGATTTAGAAGAGGTTATAATCACAGCTAAATCCTCACCTTTGTTTGGCTGAAAACAACCACTAAAATGAAGAAAAACACTACTAAATGGAAGGAACCATTGCGTGTTGGATTCCAACACCAATATTAGTGGTAGTTTCTTAAAACCTTTGTAGAACCATTTGGAAGTGATTTAAACCACCGCTAAATGGTGATTTTCTTTTAGTGATTTTGTTTTTTATATAAAGGTTTTTTCTTAACTCTCTAAAATTATAAAACTAAAAGTTATTGGGTATTTATGTGACTCCATATTGTATTTTGATATTGTAATTATGAATGGATAAATTTGGGTTGCTTCAATTAGTACAAAATCTGTTTTGTAAAAAAATATTTTTAGCACTGGATTTGAGTGTACAGGCCTCAGATTATCTCAACCTACATCCACTTGTTTGTATCTAGAGAGGGATTTCATTTTTAGAAAACTATACTCTCTATAATTTACCAAAATTTTAGGATGTTTTCCTACATTTAGTATTATCCCTAGGGTTTCATGAATGTTATCTAGTCATGATCCCCAAAAATAACAAAACTAATCCTAAAAAATAACAAAACCAATACCTAAAAATAACTAAAAAAGTCCCCACAAATAACTAAAACTTATTTTGATACCAATTGAGGTTTCCCAAGATAAACATACAAATAAAATACTTCTTTTCATGTGATTATTTATTATATCTCACAATTAATCACACCCTATAAGCTAAAGGTTTAATGTATTTGGATATTATCTATATAAAAATATTATTGTGAACATTTATCCATAATCGTACCATACTAGATCCCCTTCTAAACATCTCCTAGGTTATACTCTTCTTCATAACCTGGGGAATGAAAAAAAAAGGGGTGAGCTGAAATTCATGATATGGAAAAAAACATATCAACGAGTCATAAAGGGTTCGGGTATAAGAAAATGAGAAAACATGAAAATGGGATAAATGAATAAAAAAAGGATCATGGAATAATAAGAGTTTTAGTCAAGGAATAATAGAAGGATATATAATCTCACATGATCAAATATATACCATGGGATAAGAGTGTATAAACATAAGATAATAAACATGATCCACAGAGCATAACATAAGCATATAACATATAAATGTGGTATAAACATAAGCATATGGAATCAAAACATAGTGGATTGGTAATAATGTTCATACCTCCCCTAACATAGTGTATTAGAAATTTTGTTCCAACCACCCATCACATAGTGGATTATGAATCACATTCATACCTCCCATCACATAGGGGATCATAAATCAGGTCTCTGAATCCCATCACATATTGGATCAATATCATATTCTTTCCTTTCATACTTATCTCATGAGATATAAAACTTTACCCAATTCATTACAGGAATATATAATTTTGGTCCCACCCATCACATAATGGTAAGCCATACACATGTCTTCTATAAAAAATCAATCGTGCATCATATCATGAAGAACCCATGGAAATAAAATCGGTTTCATAATACTTCCAAATGGTATCAAAAAAAATTAACTCAAGAGGGTAATTCATGAAATATAACTCCAAAGGAGATAGATATTTTTCATGATAAATATGAAAGTGGAAGAAAATTCATAAAAAGTGATTTTATAAAACATTTTTATCTTTTTATTAAAAGAATAAGTTACGAGTCAATTTTAAAAATAATTTTCAAGAAGGTTCCTAGAATAATATTTTCATAAAATAATTTAGAAAGAAGCCCCAATAATAAAGACTTGAAAAATAAATAAAGATTATCCATAGGAAATTTGGAGCAGAAGATAAAACATATGAAAACAAAAAAAAACATTTTTAATATTTTAAAATAGATTTCTTGAAACCCACATCATGGAAAGGGTAATATAACTTTATTTTGAAAATATGTAAAGATAAATAATAAGATCACATGAGATAATACATTTTTGGGTTTCGAAATCATAAATTAAATTTTTTTTGAAAAATAAATAATATGTACATGGAGTAAAAATAACCATTTAATAGGGTGACACTACTGGAAACATGATCTTTCCCAACACTTCTATACCAACGGTTTGTAAAAACCGTTGGTATAGCAACTCTTTCCCAACGGTTCATCAAAACCGTTGGGAAAGGGCCTAAAAACACACCCTTTCCCAACGGTTTTGGTGAACCGTTGGGAAAGAGTGACCTTTCCCAACGGTTCACCAAAACCGTTGGGAAAGGGGAGGATTTTTACCCTCTTTTTCCCAACGGTTCATCAAAACCGTTGGGAAAGGGCCTAAAAACACACCCTTTCCCAACGGTTTTCAGAACCGTTGGGATATATTCATTGATTTTTTTCCAGATCTACTTACGGAGAACATTATATAAATCAAAAATTTAAATAAATATGATAATACATATATATATTTATGAAGTTATGTTTACAAAGTGATGTTAGCCTAGTGGTTAAGTCGTTCGATTATAAACGAGGGGTCCTGGGATCAAATCCCAGCGGTGATTTTATTTTTGGAATTTATATACCAACGGTTCCATTACCGTTGGTATAGATTTCATATTACCTATACCAACGGTTTCCAAAACCGTTGGTATAGGTCTATACCAACGGTTTTTGGAGAACCGTTGGTATAGACCTATCCCAACGGCTTACTTGGCTACGGTTCTCCAAACCGTTGGTATAGGCTATACCAACGGTTTGGAGGCCTATACCAACGGTTCCAAACCGTTGGTAAAGGTTAGTTTTCCAGTAGTGTGAGTATTATTCTTAATAATGGTTCATTTTTATGAGGAAAAAAGTCCATAGAAGAATAAAAATTGATGTAAAAATCCTTCATAAAATATTTCATGAGAAGTAAATATAAATACCTAGAAACACGAGATCAAGTATAATATAATCCAATCATAATATATAACATACCCAACTTATAAGAATAATGTAACATCCCAGATCCCAGTGCCACACAATAGGTGCCCCGAACCCAATTGGTCACATGACCTCAAGCACATTTCCCCAAACGCCAGAGGCTACCGACTAGAAGTGAGGGCCTAGGACTGTTAGTGGGGAAACTATGCCCTCATTTTTTAAAGTTTAGCAGAGTGGAAATAAATATAAACATACAAAAGTGGAAGCAGTAAACCATATAGACATAAAAATGGACAACAGAACTGAAGTAAAAGATAACCAGCAGTCATATATATGATGATGCAATATGTCTCTAATTCTAAGAAAGCATCCAAAATAGGATACATTGCAATCTGATATAATACAACACAAGTTACAAAGTACAGCAAACAAAACCCAAGCAGTGCAATAGGAACACAGCAGCATCGTAAGCCTAATCTCGGTCCCATGCTCTCTTACTCCTCTGCAACAATCATGTACCTGTGTTGGACCCTTTCCCTTATTGACACCTGCAACAATATAATTTTTTTGGGCCCAAGACATGACCCAAACAGGGTGTGAGAAATAAATCCCAGTAGGCAACCACCAAAGTCCTATGCCCAACTGTTAGTGAAAATGTGCAACAGTAGTGTGAAATAATGAAATGCAGTAAACTAGGAAGTACTCAAAAGTAACTGTTCCTACTAGTTACATGACATTTTAATAATTATTTAACAATTCAATATAATATAAATTGTGAGTTTTCCAAGACTCGTCCTCGACCGAAAATATCCGATACCAGTGCCACAGCAGAAACCACAACAGGCTATTTAAAAAGTAAAAGATAACAATCATACCAAGCCTGTGATTTAGCTTGGCAGGTACAACATAAGAAATCACCACAGTGAATATTCAACGTAAACATTGTCCTCAAACATGTGGATCCTTACCCTCAGGCGAACAGAAACAAAACCCTCAGGTGATTACCCTCAGGCATAATGAATATTTCTATCAGGCATACAAGATATTGCCCTTAGGTATTGAAACTACTGCCCTCAAGCATAAGAAATGTTGCCCTCAGGCGAAATAAAACCTTTCCCTCAAGTTAATCAAACCTTTCCCTCAGACTAAAAAAACCTTTCCCTCAAGTATTTAGAGGAAAAGAAAGTAATTGGGCCAAGCCCAAAGAATAAGAAATCAATTTATATATGTTTTCTCTCAATAAAACTCAAAACATTCTATAATCATGGCATACCCACGGGTATCCTGGCCAAACAGATAAACAAGAGAAACGCACCCTCGAGGTGGCCCTGGATCAAAGCAACGATCCCAACAGCAGTTTATACTTATTCATTAGATTACCTATGTAATTATAGATATCTCAGTAGTAAAATTACCATCCATACGACACCCCGAACATGGGTGCGTGGCACAACGGTACACAAAATCAACTCGACAGTTGGAAATAAACACAAGACCACCTACATTGATCTCCTATGATCGATATACATGAATGGCGCCTCCTGAAACAACCAAGAACGGCGTATATATGAGATAAACAATTACCCATTAAAACCTAAATTACTTCCCTTTGGGAAAGAATTGGAAGGAAAGATTCAAGAAGAGGGAAGACCTTACCTGTGCGGTTTAAACGAGATCGACACCAGAAGAATCGGAGTTTCGGTGAGTGATCAGGAGCTCCTCAAAGTCTCGGCCTCCTATCCTACATCTCCTAGTGAGTCCCCTGCCTCCTCTATCAAATGAGGAGGCTACTGCCAGTTTTTAATGAAAAAACATAACTACACGGCGTGTACTCTCAAATACACAGCGTGTACTATTTTTTTAATTGTTCCTCTGGTGGCTACTTTACACCACCTCACTGTTCATTTGTTGACTGATTACACGGTGTGTGTTACTAAGTACACAGCGTGTAGTTAGTTTTTACACCCTTAATCATCGGCTAGACTAAAATCCCTATATTCTCATCCCATGTGGCCAAAGTACACGGCGTGTGTACAAAATTACACTATGTATAGTTTTTTTTTACACCCAAGCCTATACGCCCTGTATTCTCATCCCAATAGACAAAGTACACAGTGTGTGTACAAAACTACATGGCATGTACCCATAAATTTGGGATTTTTCCCATATTTACCTTGTTTTCTCAAAAACACTTAAGGAAAAGGAAAAGAAGAAACTCGTACCTTAAGAATAAGAACCGGGTTCTTACAAGCTCCCCCCCCCCCCCCCTTAAAGCAATTCATCCCCAAATTACCCTTCCAAGGGTGGCGAAGATAAAGCTGAGAAAAATTCTAGCCACTGAGCATGTACATTGGTCTCCTGCTCCAAGGTTTTGTCATGCACTCAGCTATACTGCCATAGCACCCGCACGAGAGGAACTGACTGACCTTAGAGAACCTTCGTGCTCCTATCAACAATACGAATCAGATTCTCCTCAAAGGATGCATCAACCTGAAGTTCAACCTCCTCGGGCTGAAAGACGTGAGATGGTTCTGAGTGACAATGGTGTAGCTGAGATACATAGAAGACGTCGTGCATGGCCTGGTACCTCTGTGGTAACTGCAACTGATTAGAAGCTGGCCCAACTATTTCCAGAATCTCAAAGGGCCCTACATACCTCGGTGAAAGTTTACCCTGCCTCTTGATTTGCCTATGTCCTAACCTCAATGAGACATGCAAGAAAACCTGATCCCCAACCAAGAACTCCAAGGGTCATCTGTAGTTATCAGAATACAATTTCTAACAAGACTGTGCAGTATCCATCTACTTCTGAATCAACTGGACCTTATCTGAAGTCTCCTACATGAGACGTGGTCCCAGTAAAGCTGCCTCACCTACCTCCAATCAGCACAAGGGTGATCGGCATAGCCTACCATATAAAGTCTCACAAGGTTCCATCTCAATAATTTCCTAAAAACTATTATTATAGTAAAACTAGACCAGGGGTATGTGCTTCTCCCAAGAGCCCCCAAAGTCCAGGACGCATGCACGCAGCATGTCCTCTTGCACATTTATTGTACGCTCTGACTGGCCATTAGTCTAAGGGTGGTAAGTTGTGTGAAAAAGAACCTGTGTACCAATTTCCCTTTGAAAACTCTGCCAGAAACAAGACGTAAAATGGGCATCCCAATCTGAAACGATAGAACGGGGGACCCCATGAAGACCTAATACCTCTCGGATATACAACTTCCCAAGCTCATCAACACCGAAGGTCTCCTTGATGGGAAAAAAGTGAGCTACCTTCGTAAGTCTTTCCACAAAAACCCATACGGCATCATTACCTCGAGGTGACCTCGGCAACCCGATCACGAAGTCCATCGCGACATCATCTCATTTACACTCCAGAATGGGTAACTATTGTAACAGTTTGGCTGGCCTCTGATGCTCCGCCTTCACCTTCAGATAGGTGGAACATCTCGTAACAAAACCAACTACTTCTCTTTTCATACCTGGCCACCAATATTGACGTCTCAAGTCACGGTACATTTTGGTAACTCCAGGATGCACTACCCAAGATGAAGCATGAAACTCCCGTATCAACTCCTCGCGTATATCCCCTAGAACCCACACTCATCCATGAATACTCAGTATCTCTTCATCGCCTATCATCCAACTAGAAGGAGGGTCCTCATTTTACACCAACTCCCATAGAACTACGCCTTCTGAATCTGATAGTTGTCTCATCCTCACTCTATCCAGGAGGGTAGAAGTCACGACTAGGGATGAAAGATAGGTTCCCCATGACTATCATGCACCTCCAAATGCATCTCAGAGAACAAAGTCATAATTTGCCACTCACCACTGGCCTTCTGCACTGCCCATATCTTAGTCCTTCTACTCAGTGCATCAGCTACTGCATTACCTTTACCAGGTGTATAAGCAAGCTCGAATTCAAAGGACAGAAGGTATTCAACCCACCTTCACTGTATCAAATTCAAGTCACGCTAGGTAAAGATGTATTTAAGACTTTTGTGGTCTGTAAACACCACAAAGTGTCCTCCCAAGAGATAATGTCTCTAACAGCATAACGCATGAACAACTGCATCCAACTCAAGATCATGCGTTGGGTAATTCCTCTCATGTGGCCTCAACTGCAGAGACCCGTATGCAACTACTCGATCACCCTACATCGACACTACTCCCATCCCAATACCTGATGCATCACAGTAAACTATATATCTCTTCCCTTGCTCTGGAAGTATCAGGACCGGTGCTGATTTTAACCTTCCGTTCAGCTTCTGAAAGGCTGTCTCACAAGCTTCAGACCAAATGAACATCATAACCTTCTTAGTCAAACTCGTCAACGGCACTGCTAAGTAAGAGAAGTCATGTATAAAGCACCTGTAGTAACCATACATCCCCAAGAAACTCCATATTTTAAACACGTTCTTTGGCTTCTCCCAGGATACTACTACTCTCACTTTCTCTGGGTTTACCACAAATCCTTCCTCTGAGATAATATGACCCAGGAAGTGAATTTGGTCCATCCAAAAGTGGCACTTTGTGAGCTTAGCATATAAATGATTCTCTCTCAGTGTACTTAGTACGATATCAATATGGGTGGTATGGTTGTGTAGAGTGTGAGAGTACACCAATATATCATCCACAAAGACCACCACAAAAGAATCCAGATATGGGTGGCACACATGATTCATCAAATCTATGAAAACTACTAGTGTGTTTGTGATCTTGAATGGCATGACCAAGTACTCGTATAGAATATATCTTCTCTAAAAAGTTGTAAGCGGTATGTATGATGGTCTAATGTGCAACTGATGATATCCATATCTCAAGTCAATATTTGAGAACACTCATGCTCCTTGAAGTTGATCAAAAAGTTCATAAATACTCAGTAAGAGATATCAGTTCTTAACCATCAACTGGTTTAGTTTCCAATAATCCACGCAGAGTCTGAGGGTACCATCTGCCTTCTTAGTGAAAAGGACAGGCGAACCCCAAGGAGAAGTATTGGGTCGGATGAAACCCTTTTCTTGTAACTCCTCCAACTGATTTTTGAGCTCATGCAACTCTGGTGTAGCCATCCTATAAGGAGGAATGGACACTGGTGTAGTTCCTGGCACAAGCTCAATAGAGAAAGCCACCTCTCGTTCTAGAGGTAGACTTGAAAATTCATTTGGAAAGACATCCCTGAAATGATTAACCACTGGATGGAAATCCTTATGACAAGTTTTCGGGTCATCCAGATATAAACTCACAATTTGGGTTGTCACTCCACCTCGCCCATGATGCTTGGGTTCATCTCGGCTCACCTGGACATCTCATTCGCCCTTGTATAGGAACTCTTCACCCTTTGATGACGTGAAACTCACCCTGCAATGATAGGAATATACAAAGGCTCTAAATGTTACCAACCAGTCCATCCCAAGAACAACATCATAGTTTGTCATATCTAAGACATAGAGGTCCCATAGAAAGTGACACCCACCAAACTCTAGGGGGCACTCCTTGCACTGACGCACACTTGTCATTCTAATTCCCAATGGAGTGTCTAGCGTCATGATATCTGAAGATGAATAAACATAGAGCCCAAGGCTCTCCACCACAGGCATAGATATAAAGCTATGTGTAACACCAGTATCAAAAAGTACAAAAGACAAAACCTAAGAAACTAGAATAGTACCTATGACAGTGTAAGGTCCGGGGTCCTGCTCCTGTTGGGTCTGTTTCACTACATATGTCTACCCAGTGTCATGGCCCTACGACATAGCCTGGCTACCCTGAGCTGACCCACCCTATTGTATCTAAGATCCTGGTGTCTAGATACCCTGGCCACGACCACCACCTCGGCCTGAATGTCCTGATGTATTCCAATTCCCCAACTGGTAAAAAACTGTTGGCCCTGGTCCTGCACGTGGAGTCTGCACAGAACCCCTCTCACTAGTCACTGGTGGAAACGCCCTATAAAAACGTTGAAGATGACCCATCTTACCGCAAGATCGGCACTCCACTAGGTCATGTGGACACTGAGGTCTCTTGTGCCCCTATTTACCACACTAGTATCACATTATCTGGCCACCTGAAGAATTATTCTGTCTAGTACTGCCACCGTGATAGAAATCCATCTGCCTCTTCCTCTTTCCAGTAGAAATAGTACCAGAGAGCAGTGCTGAACCACCATAGTCTGCACCACTAGCTTCCCGTAAGTTCTGCTTAGCAATCAATGCCTGGTTCACAGTAGCATGCACTGTAGGAAACCTTAAAACTTTCACTAGTTCTCAGATGTCATATCAAAGACCATACTCAAAGAATCTAGCCCTCAACGTCTCACCACCCACTAGAACAGGTGCAAAACGATGTTTCTCGGTGAAGCGGGCAGAATAGTCCATCACTGACATGGATCCCTACTGTAGATTCATGAACTCTTGAGCTTGATCTTCCCTTAGAGTCTCTGGAAAGAAAAAGTTATAGAAGATTGCCTGAAAATATTCCCACACCATGTCTCGGTGATCTCAGTCTGGGTGGTAACATCCCACCATCTCTTGGCGGAATCACGCAGCATGTAAGTAGCAAGCTTGAACCTCCTCCCCGGAGGCATCTCTAGATGCTCGAAGATCATCTGCGTAGAACCTAGCCATGAATCTGCAGCCTATGCTCCGCCATCCCCTAAAAACATAGGTGGATGCTGCTGCTGGAATATATGTGTCAACTCTTCCATAGATGTGGCAACCAGTGGTTCTCCCTGAAAGGTCGGCATGAACCGCATGAAGCCTTCACATAACTGCACATTCATGCCTGCGTCCGGTATAAAGTATGGCACCGCATCTGGAACTACTGGAGCATCCCTCGGTATTCCATGTCCAACCATCTCTGGAGTATAATCTTCTCCACTCTCTTGGCGAGCAACTCATGGTCATCTCGGCAGCATGACTCTACAAGGTCAAACACATGCCTTAGATTAATATCATCAAGGAATAAGAACTGGAAACGTAAGAAGGGAACGGGAGAAATAAAACATTCAATTTTTATAAAAAAACTACACGGCATATATAATAACTACACGGTGTGTTCCCTTAAGTCTTTCACATGGGTGTGTACTTCTGCCAGAACTGGGGGTGTAACACCCCACACACGGCATGTTGGCCTTACACACGGCATGTATTTGAATTTTCTTCCCCTACTCGAGTCCTTTTACACGGCCAAGTCCACATAGTCTCTAACCGGTAAAGACTACATGACATGTCCCATAGGTACACAGAGTGTACTAGACAAGCTTCACCGACCCGTGCTGTTCGAGACACTTCCGGATACACAGCTCACACTACACGACATGTTCCATATGGACACGGTGTGTGCTTAAAAAGATAACACTGACCCATGTTGTTAAATATACGTATGGATCCCAAGATTAAAATACACAACATGTTTATAATTGACACGACGTGTATAAGCTAATATTTCTTTGTCCCTGTTGTTAGTCACACAGGCGGACACAGGGTCAACACGAGACGGCATGTACAACTGGTACACAGCGTGTTCCCACAAAAACATCCATATCCCGTGTCTCTGGACACAAGTCCTATGAAACGGTTAGAGGCTACACTGCGTGTATATAAGGTACACGACATGTACTTAAGAAAAACAGTTTCTTCCCAAACAAAAGAACACAGGGCATGTAGTCAAAACTACACGGCGTGTGTTCTGGGTTTTTCCAGACAGTAAGCCTCAGAAACTACTCCAGAGCCTAGAAAAACACTAAAACGAACACCAAAGTGCCAAATTCTGATCCATAAGGGCCCATACTCCCCATGAATCAAATCTTTTCATCTTATACATGTTATAAACAAGGTAAAAAAGTCAATGATCCACCAAATTTTGGTCAATGAGGGCCCATAACACCTCAAGAACCAAATTTGGGCGTTCATTCTAACAAAACCTCCTAAAAAATACCCTATCAACAGTAGGTGTATCTATCAAGGTACCTTTCAAAACAGCATGCATTGTCTAGCATAACATCTATCACAACAACATTCAATTTCTAATGCACCTACATGGCATGGAACTATTCATGACATGTGATTCTAACATGTTCTTAAATGATTTATGAGATGGAATACCCTCATCTCATTGGTTTGCAACTAAATAGAACCCATGTATAAAATATAAACAGCACACCATAAGTGTGTCACCCAATGGTGAAATAAAATCAACTGAAATAATTGTAAAACTAGAAAATTGAAACATGAGGTAAATTAGCTTTTCCCTATACACGGGTTAGCTACTCCTGGGCACAGCTTATTACCAAGTACCAATTCTATCTTATCCCTGACTATAGGCTCCAAACAGTAAGTCAAATAAAAGAAACCCCTTTGATACCACTTTGTAATGTCCCGGATCTGGGTGCCACACAATGGGTGCCACGAACCTGGTTGGTCACATGATCTTAAGAGTATTTCCCCAAACACCAAAGGATACCGACTAGTAGTGAGGGCCTAAGACTGTTAGTGGGGAAAATATTCCCTCATTTTTCAAAGTGTAGCATAGAATAAATAAATATAAACATACAAAAGTGGTAGTAGTAAACCATATAGACTTGAAAATGGACAACAAAACTAAATTAAAATATAACCAACAGTCATATATATGATTATGAAATATGTCTCTAATTCTAAGAAATCATCCAAAACAGGATACACTGCAATCTGATACAATACAGCACAAGGTACAATGTACAATACACAAAACCCTAGCAGGGTAATAGGAACTTAGCAGCGTCATGAGCCTAAGCTCGGTCCCAAGCTCTCCTACTCCTCTGCAACAATCATGTACCTATGTAAGGACCCTTTCCCTTATCAACACCTACAGCAATATAATTTGTTTGGGCCCAAGACATGGCCCAAACAGGGTGTGAGAAATAAATCCCAGTAGGTAACCACCAAAGGCTTGTGCCCAACTGTCGGTGAAAATGTGCAATAGTAGTGTGCAATAATGAAATGCAGTAAACTAGGAAGTACTCAAAAGTAACCATTCCAACCAGTTACATTCCATTTTAATAATTATTCAACAATTAAATATAATTTAAATTGGGAGTTTTCTGAGACTCATCCTCGACCGAAAATATCTTATACCAGTGCCATAATAGAAACCACAACATGCTATTTAACAAGTAAAAGATAACAATCATACCAAGATTGTGATTTAGCTTGGCAGGTAAAACATAAGAAATCACCATAGTGAATATTCAATGTAAACATTGTCCTCAGAAATGTGAATCCTTACCCTCAGGCGAACAGAAATGAAACCCTCAGGTGATTGCCCTCAGGCATAACGAATATTGTCCTCAGGCATACGAGATATCACCCTCAGGCGCTGAATCTACTGCCCTCAGGCATAAGAAACGTTTCCCTCATGTGAAATTAAAGCTTTACCTCATGATAATCAAACCTGTCCCTCAATATAAATAGAACATTGCCCTCAGGCTAAACAGAACCTTGCCCTCAGGCTAAACAGAACCTTGCCCTCAGGCTAAATAGAACATTTCCCTCTAGCATTCAGAGGAAAAGCAAGTAATCAGGCCGAGCCCAAAGCATAAGAAAGAAATTTATATATTTTTTCTCTCAAGAAAAATCAAAACATGATATAATCACGGAATACCCACGGGTATCCTGGCCAAACGGATAAACAAGGGAAACGCACCCTCAGGGTGGCCCTGGATCAAAGCAACGATCCCAACAGCAGTTTATACTTATTCATTAGATTACTTATGAAATTCTAGGTATCTCAACAATAAAATTCTCATCCATACGACACCCAGAACATATGAACGTGGCACAATGGTACACAAAATCAACTCGATAGTTGGAAATAAATACAAGACCACCTACCTCGATCTCCTCTGATCGATATACGTGAAAGGTGCCTCCTGAAACATCCAATAATGTCATACATCTGAAATAAATGATTACCCATTAAAACCTAAATAAATTACCTTCAGGAAAGAATTGTAAGGAAACATTCAAGAAGATGGAAGACCTTACCCGTGCGGTTCAAACAAGATCGACGGCGGAAGAATCGGATTTCCGGTAAGCGATCGGGAGCTCCTCCAAGTCTCGGCCTCCTCTCCTACAGCTCCTAGTGAGTCCCCTGCCTCCTCTATCGAATGAGGAGGCTACTGACTGTTTTTAACAAAAAAAACATAACTACACAGCATGTACTCTCAAGTACATGGCATGTGCTATTTTTTAACTGTTCCTCAGGTGGCTACTTTGCACTGCCTCACTATTCATCTGCCGACTGATTACACGGTGTATGTTACTAAGTACACGGTGTGTAGTTAGTTTTTACACCCTTAATCATAGACAATCCCACACACCCTGTATTCTCATCCCATATGGCCAAAGTACAGGGTGTGTGTACAAAAGTTCACGGTGTGTAGTTTTTTTTTACACCCAAGCCTATACGCCCTGTATTCTCATCCCACACAGCCAAAGTACACGGCGTGTACCCATAAATTTGGGATTTTTCCCATATTTCCCTTGTTTTCTCAAAAACACTTAAGGAAAAGGAAAAGAAGAAACTAGTACCTCAAGAATAAGAATCGGGTTCTTACAAATAATGTTCCATAAGAATGATCATAGCTCAACGAATGTAGACTAAGTTAACAAAACCCCTTACAACATAGGTAACTTTTGAATAAAAATATTTAAATGAGTAAAAATTAGATGGATTTTCCCATCCCTTTAATTAACTTATTATTATGATATAAATACATACATTGTAAGTATATACCCCACAAAAAATAAAATAATTGGTGAATATGAAATATATCTTAAAGAAGAAAATTTTAGATGAGAAAAACCCTTACGAGCATTATAATTCTTGAAGTAAGAAAAAATTTAAAATGGATTTATGTGATAGAAATGTAAATTCCAAAAAAATGGGAAAAATATAATAAAATAATGGGGAATAATTTAACCAACTCATAATAATGGGGTTTAAGAAGAAACATTATATCTCAATGAAAGTATATTGAGTTAAGAAACACCATTATTAATTTAGTAACAGTTGAATCAAAATAATGTAAAGGATGTATTATTGAAAAGAATTTGAAATACCATGAATGAAACTTTAATAATAATAATAATAATAATCCAAATGTTTTAGTAATTACACCATATAAAATAATAATAGGTGCATAATATGAAAACATTCCTCAATAGAGGGAAATTGTGATAAAACTCTTTTCTTGGATTCCTTCTTGGTCGAACGTGCTCTAACTTCTTGTATAATAAACATAAAAATATTAATAAATTATTTTAGAAACTTATTCATATATATTTCCAATTATACAATTAATTTATAATCATTCACCACACATATATTAGTTATTTATTGTTTATTTTCAATATTCGATGTTAATAGTTGTATTTGTTTCATTTGGGTTTCATAATGGGGATATTGATCCTTATTCTTTGATAAAAATTTCATCATTCACAAATTATTAAAGGTACTATAATATAATTTCCCTAATTATTTATAAAGATTCAATATCATTCCATGATATTTTCTGTTATGATTTGTGAATATGAAATCGGTGACAAGCTTGTTTCGGATAATTTATCGATATCAACATATTAATTTATAATGATCATTGATTATTTATGTAATAATTTCATAAAAACATTCATGAATAATATTAATACTCAATATCATATAAATTAATAAAATATATTTTAGAACCATCCATGTAAAGTGGTGAAGAAAAATGAAACACGTTCATTGAGGCGGTAGTTTGCACATATACACAAGCAACATTTTCATTTTCTAATGAATGGAAGAGGAGGAAGATAGATAATGATTTATATTTCTATAATATCAATTATTAAATAAATATCATATTTATTCATTCAATATATTATTATAAATATCCTTGTTAGGTGTTTATGAAAATGACACACGCCGTCCATGGAGGCAGTAGTCTACATGTATGCACAAGCGATGTTTTCATTTTCTAATGAATGGTAGGGAAGGAAAATAGATAATTATTTCTCATTAAATAATATTAATTATGTCATAAATTTAATACATATTCACTAAATACATTCTTACAACCAACCATGTTATGTAGTGATCAATAATAAAATATTTCGTTCATGGATACGATAGTCTGCACATATTCACGAGCGATGTTTTCATTTTTCAAATGGTTGGGAGGAAGGTAGAAAATTATTATTAAATTAATATCATAAATTTTAATTATACTTATGATAATTATGTAATTATTTTATCATGGGTATAATATAATTTAAGGAGTTAGAAGAATAAATAAAGGAATAAAAATAAAAAATGAGTGATTCGGTGTTTTTACCTTACTCCTGGGGAAAAACCCTTGATACTTCTTGGAATTATATTTTGGTGAGACAATAACATATATAACTTGGCGGAGATATTTGGCTTTAATTAGATCAATCTAAAAGGCTTTTAGTGTGAGGATAAGTGGGGTGGTTTAGGGATCCTTTTATAAGTGAGAGGGGTGGTACTTTTGTAAATACTCATAATTTTTTATTAAAGTAATATTACTTTAAAAGTAAAGTGGCTCCAATAATGAAAAATAATTAAGAGGTAATAAGTATTCATTTATCCACCTCTCATACGCACATATAAGGGATAAGTTTTGAGATATTTTTAGCTCTTTTGTTGGAGTTAGTACCCTAGAACCAAATTCTATGCACTTTATGATTATTATATTCAATGTTTTTAAATATTAATAAAGTTATTATCACATCATGATTTTTCCTCTATGTGACATAGAATATTATAATGTCATAAGGGTACCTATTTTTATAAAAGGTCGTAGCAGTTCCCTACTATGATGTAAACCTAGAATTTTCATGACGGTATTCTTGAATCTATTTTTTATAGTCAAATGATATCATTTGAAGGGATGAAAATGATACATTATATCAGGGTAAGATACTCATAAGACATTCAGATACTATCTCACAGTGTATTCCCTTGTTAATTTTTAAAGCAGGAGATTATAAGAACACGTCCCACTAATAGGAAATCTACATTTATATGTGTCATTGGATGTTACTATCTATGGAAATTTGTATTTTTCCTTGTAATTTAATATTATTAATTAATATCATTAGCTATTTAATTTTATGTATTGATCAAAACCATTGTGTTATATGTTTACAAGAAGTTGGGTATGTTGGGTGCGTCATGAGTGATATTACATTAATGAATAACGAAGAAAGGATTTATCCCTTATGTTCTTTAATGGAATTTGATATCTCGAGCCCTTTAATGAGAATGAAATAACCTAATTAAGTCCATGGCCAGTATTCAATGGAAATTTCATTTTTAGAAATTCAAAGAAATAGACATCGAGCACATGGTTTAATGACACTAGCATGCAACCTACTTGATTAGAGATATCGGTATAAAGGGATTATATTACATAGTGATCATTGATATGAGGTTGTATGTTTTTGTAGTATTAACTAATTTCTCTGTGTGATTCTTGGAATGTTTCTAGAAATTAACCTTGTGCTTTAAGTAGTTTCTCCTAATTCCATAAGGAAAGAGGCCTAAAGGGTTACACACTAAGCGTATCCAAAACCTTAGTCAAATTCTATATTAATTTAACATGTTGGATAAATATTATTCTCATATATTATTTAATAATTATTCATTTTAGTTTGATAGCATATATTTAGTCACCATTTATTTGAGAGGATATTTAATATTTAATAAATATTTATTAACTATTTTATTGAATATAATATTTATTTATTTATTGTATATTAGTGAAATGGTATTTATTTATTTACTAAATACTCATTATTCATGGTGTGATAAATATCATGGATGAATAGAGATCTAAGTTTAATGATCTAGTAAGAAATTACATATTAAATATTATTTGAATAAATATTAATTTATTTATTCAATTAAATGGTATTTATTTTTTTACGAGTTTAACATGTGTTAAGAAATATTATAATTATTATTATATAGGCATGGGGTTCGTCAGGGATTAAGAGAATTATAAGGGGACAAGTAAAATTATTATTCTCTGACCCTAGGTATATAAATATCCACTTATGTCATTATAAAACTTGGCCCTAGCCATTCTAGTCACTATACACAGTGAGTTATAGAAAATCCTCTTATTCCCTAGAGAGATACTATCCTAAAAATATCTCATGAATATAGAGTTATCCTCCACCTATACCCTATTAGTTCTAGAGAGAATAAGGATTCCTTCCACCCAAAGCAATTCTTGAGGCAATCAATGATAAATGACATAATCATTAGTATCTTCCATGTTAGAACTAGATGATTCCTATAGAGATGCTCATAGGTTCATGGTGCCCATGTGGATCATTGCTAGAGGGAATATACCCTTGATTCTTGAAACGAAATTATGGTACAACATGAAGACATCATTAGATTCATCAATAAAGAAATAATTTCCACACAAGGTAGTTCTTTTAATAAATAAATTAATTATAAATTATATGTGATTATCCTACCTTATTTGTTTTAGAGTTATAATCTATTATTCTTTGAATTAATTACATTGGTCATGACGGTTTTTATCATGTAAATATTTTATTATTCATTGATTATGATAAAAAATAGAATTGAATATGCCAAATAGGTGATTCTAATACAATTAGAACCTTCAAATGATATCATAGTGGCCACATAATTAATTTATAATTATTTATTAATCATTTATTTATGATATACATTTTCAGTTAGTTTTTATTTTAAGATTATTTTTTCATTAAATTTTAACATCAAATTCCTTTTTATACTTCTTTTTTCTCCTTCATATAACCAATAAAAGGTTAAATTTACATGAAGAAAATCTAAAGAATCTATAAAGAGGTTCCAAATGTCCTAACTAGATAACATAAGAATACATGGCGTGTATCCCATTGGTACATGTCATGTACCCATTTTCTTTACACAAGGATGGACCATGAGAAATCTAATTTTTCATACAATAAGTACATCTAGAAAGAATTTAATGTTCATTATATATTGAACGAGTTGGGGTGGAACTTGCTTTTATAGGTTATACATCATGTAATTCACTTACATGACATGTACTCGATGTGTTTTTACAGTGGAAAACATGAGTTCCAAGTCATGTCATGCATTTATAACAAAACATGGGGACTAAAAATCCATGAAACATCAAGGTCACATGGCATGTATCAAGTGTACATGTCATTTACCTCATACACATCTTCAACCTAAAGACATGCCCCATCCCTTGGTGTGCACCGTGGACATGGGTAGGAGATATTAAACATCGTATATTCCAAGTACACATTGTGTAATCTATTGTACCTCATGTGATTAATGTTTTTTGGAGATAAAATTTTATGTCATAATTAAACCTAATCAATATGTGTCTATGCATAATTTATTTAAAATACACATCATTTCATTTGATAGTTAATTATATATTAAATTAATTTTCATGTTAAATTCTAAACTTAAATTTGTGTGTGGTCTTCACTTGTAGTGTACTCCCTGTGAAATAATAAAATTACATGTCACATAATTTACATATATTTGTGTGTATTTTATTAATAATACACCCATTTTAATTACATGTCACACCATGTATGTTGGATTCTATGTGAATACATAGTACAGGGATCATGTTGAGTAGTTTGGACAGGTACATATTGTTTCTTCCAAGTAAATGTGTGTACTTTATTAATTATAAATAAAATTAGTTTATTTAATTTATTTAATATTATAGATGATAGAAATTTTCAATACTATTTGGATAGAATTATGATAAAGTAAATTAATTAATTAATTGGACTAATTTGAGGTGTTTTATATTTATTAATGAATGAATTAAAGTGAAATATAGCTAGATTGAAAATGAATATTTTTTGAATGTGTGTGTACTACAAAAAAGCAGGGGGATGGTGGAATTTTTTTAATTTAGAAATGGTTTAAACCACCACAAAATGTTTTTGCGACAGTTTTTAGAAACCACCGCTAAAGTTGATGATGATATATAACTTGCATCAGTTTTTTCCATTTAGCATCAGTTACTAAGAAGTGTTGTGAAACATTATTTTTGCAGTATTTTTTTTAATGTTAGTTTTTCTTATCAATACTACCAAGGATATAGTAGCATTTTAAACCACTTTGAAACAATTTTTGACTATATATAGAGGTTGTATAAATTGCTGCTATATAGTACTGTTAAAAAAATACAGAAGAAGAAATTGTAGCCCCATAAATGCCAAAAAATACCAATATAAAATTATAAAAACAATAAAAATACTATTATAGTCTAATAAAAACATAATCAGAATATATCAAGTTCAAGTTATAAAAAAACTATAATATAATAGATCCTTAATATAACAAGAATAATAACCAACAATTAACATTCATAAGCAATAAAATCAATGAAAATAAATAAAAATATAAGTGAAAATAGCTTTTATATCAGTAAAAAAATGATCTAGATTCTTAATAATTCAAGAAGAAATGTCCAATAATTAATATGTTCAAATAAAGAAGAAATTTGAAATTAGTAAAAGTACATAGAAATTTATATACTTCGACCAATTGGTCTATGTTCATGGGGCATGATCATCACAGGCTTCTACTATGCAAAAGGAAAAGGAGTCCAAGAAGCAATGAGAATGGAATAAAACTAGAAAAAGAAAAATATACATGATTCATGTGACAAATAAAATAAGCAACACACACAAGACTTCAAAAAAATTGACAAAGAAAATGGTAGATAAATATCAAGAGACATGCACAAATTAGTTATGTAGTCCTTAATCAGAAGACCTAAATTTTGAATGTGCTCTCCGAAACATTTTATTTCATTTTCTTTTTCTCCTAGGGACCCCCTTCAACTGAGATAAATGAAAATGAGTATTTGGTGACCCAAAATATGTATTAAATTAGAAGAATTATTGGATATTTAAAATAGTTGTTGTTAGTGAATTACTAATTGTAAGTCAGAACTGAATAAAGTTCATAAATGGTTGAAAGATACAAGATATTTTGAAAAGAACGATAAGAGGTGGAATTTCAAGGAGTAAAATTTAGAATAGTTTTTAGATCTTTAAAATAGTTTTTTTAGTAAATTACCAAGTGGAAGTCATAAATGAATAATGTTCCTAAATGGTTGAAAGAGACTAGAGATTTTTAAAAGAACAATAAGAGGTGGAATTTCAAGGAGTACTAAAACAAAAAAATCATAAAGAGCCTAATAATTATGAGTATAAGGTAAACTTCAGAATAAAACACAGAAAATCAACCAAGCATATAGATTTCATGAAATGTAAGGGAAATACATATTTCCCCTACCTCAAACCACAACATGGTTTCTCAATCACCTATCAGTGTTAGTATTTCATGAGTTTGATTACACATCACCATCACTAAATCCAAATTCAACCCTAATTAGTACCAAACAATCTAAGATTAACATTGTATCTATCTTTGTTTACACTTTTAGATACTGATTCCTGTATGAAAATTTACTTCAAAATTTAATAGTGTTGTATATTTAAATTTAAACTTACAAATAATAAAGGTTTGTGTACTAAATGATTATGAATTTGTAGAATTTACCTTCTCACTCAAACCATCCATTGATACAATATCACCATGGACACATCAATTCATCTTCTAATATAATTCAACCAATGATTTCTAAGAAAATTACCTTTTCATCTTACATCTTTATATATTCCCACTATTATTGGATTGTGTACCCATGTTACTGAATTTTCCACTTTCGTGCAACATGATCAGCAATGGTGAAGCGTAATAAAATCAATACAGAGATATTCATTATTAAAATATTAGAATTTAATTACGTAATGACATTAAATTGTGTTGTAATGTATTAAAATTAACTTTATTAGGGAATCAAAGACATAATTATTCTAAGATTTAGGCATATTCCTCTAATCAGAATAGGTAATCAAAATGGTAACCGACTCCACCATCAAATGACCTATAATCTGGCCAAATAATCCTATAACATCATCCATGGGGACCCCATTACTATAAAAGGGGACAACTATCTTCAATCTGTTCAGATTCCAAACATCTGAATTGTTCATATTTGTCTATATAGTAATATTGTTTTCATATTTTATGAAAAAATAATTATTAGTATAAAAAAATCAATAACTTTATTCACATTAAAATTTTTTATTATAACCATCACACTCCAATATCCTCAAAAATTAAAAGGAGTGACACTATGTTCCTTCACTGTTGAACCTATTGAAGGAGGATTCAATGTGATAAATGTTTATGAAATGGAGAAAGAAGGTTTTAAGATATTGATATAAGGGAGTAGGATGTGTCAGACACTAACAGGGGGTAGACAGAGGGTGTCTCATATATTGTAGGGAGGGATCCTGGTGGATCATCAGGTGTCTATGTGGTGATGAATTGTCAATAGGGAGTCGATTGGGATTAGTGAAATGATTCTTCCTTGGAATTCCTATCATTTAAACAAGTAAAATTAACTTTAGAACATATATTTCAAAAAAATCATGAAGAAAAAAAATATAAATGATAACATATTCACAGTACTGAAAAACAAAATATGCATAACTATTATAATGAATGACTACATATATAACATAGGTGGTTGATAAGTTAATGTATGAATTCACATAAAATCAGTTTCCCTTCAATAATGTCGTTTTCTTGGTCCATAATTACTTCATTTACTTCATCCACCCTTTCAAGACTAATATTTTCAATGTCATGATTGAAAAATAAGTTTTTTTCTTGTTTTTTGATGGGATTCATTGTCAGAGGTCAGATCTTCCACTTCATTTCCCATATCATACAAGTCACATTGTTTTATGTGAAAAACTGCACTCCACCCTTTATCCAGGACATCTTCCATATAATATACCATTTTTTATCATGATGAGAAGATATATGAATCATGTGATTTATAATCACTAACATCCATCTAGAGAGAGAATCTCATAAAATTAAATTGTATGGAATCTCTTTCAATACCCCTAGTAATATCGACCCACTTTTCATTTAAATAAAACAACTAAAAAATGCTCGTGGTAGTTTAATTTGATAATATTAGTCAAATTTTCATAGTATCCTGATTTAGAAACTATAAATATACCACTATTTTGTGTTTTCAAACCCTCTTCCTGATCAACTGTATGCAATTTAAATCTATTCACATTAAAAGTTTTGAACTTTCTAACCTATTTTAGAGGACCTAAAACTAAAAATTTTAAATATTCTAATAACTCATCCCTAGTATCAGTATTCATAGTCTAAAAAAGTAATATATATTATTAGATTTACAAAATATATGTGTCAACCTAATATCCATATTTATTTCAATATTTATGAACTTAAATGATGTGTAAACCATTCTACAAGCTCTTTATTAACAAATTTTGTTATATCTTTCTCATTTCATGTTCGACGTCTCATTCATCCTTTTTTTATCCTGATATCTTCAATAAATGGATCTATAATTTCACTATTCAGCTACACATATATATGCATATATAATAATTCCATTTTTTCAGTGTAATATTTGAGATCCTCCCAACTAATCTCCTAATAGTAGGATGTTTTTTTATTTCCCATGTAGTTTAGATTGAGTAAATTTGTAATAAACACATTCAACTCAATTAAATCATGTCTCAATATCATCCAATTATCTATAAAAAAAGGTATGACACTCCTCTTCTAAATAGAATTTGAAAATAAATCCTTTAGGTTGAGTATTATTTTTCAAGTATGATTTAAAATGACTAATATATATGTGAATTAAAAATAATAAAACATAATTATGTATCTAATAAAGTGATAAGAATTATTTAATTAATATGAAAAATATATAAATAAAGTACCTCTCAACTGGATAAATCTATCAATAATGTATAGGGCCTCCTGATTTAGTTTCCTCGACCAAATGCATAGCTAAATGCATCCTCATAGTAAAAAATGATGGAGGAAAGATCATATTCATTGAAAAAAGTGTCAGTAAAAATCTACCCTGAAGGTTTTCAAGATCATCTGGTTATAAAGTTTTCTCACACAGTTATCTAAATAATGTTCAAAATTGGAGTACAACTACGGTAACCTTTTTAGGTAACAATGTATGCAATTTTAATGGTAGTAACTTCTGTAACAAAATATTTGAATCAAGAATTTTCAATCCATGTAACCTATGATGCTTTAAGTCAACACACCTTGAAATGTTAATTAAATACTCATCAAATACCTTCACATGTTTTAAAATTCAAATCAATGTATCTTTATCACTATTTTTTATTGATAAAATTTTCAGAGCCTAATTTCCATTCTCATTTAGCCATAGATCAAGCTTTATATTCATTGTTTGCAAGTCCTTCTGAGAATTTAGATTGTCTTCCAATTTTCAATGCTCATTAAGAAATATGAAGATCAAATTGTCACAAACATTCTTCACAATATGCATAACATCAGGATTATGATACAACAAATTAAATTCCCAATACATAAGTTTGAAGAATATAATTTCTTTCTTCCATTGTTGCATTCCAATTTCAATTGATGATGCAATTTGAACTCAATTCCCACTATCATTAAAATGATGCACTTTCCCAAATTATATTTCAACATTAACAAGTTTTTCCAATATTTTGGAACTTGTAAACAACTTTGGAGGTGGTTTATGATCAATAGAACCATTTAATTTTGACTTGTTCAACAGAAATCTACGAGATGCATCGAGAAATCTATGATGACACAAGAAGAACCATTTATACTGTAAGGAATTCATTCAGGCTCAAAATCAAAGTTACAAACCAGATAAGTCAGACCTGTGTAATTTTTCTAACCAAATAAGTTCCCAAGTCTAGGGAAGTCTCTAATGGTCCACATTATAGCAGCATACATTTTTAAAATTGTTCTATAAGATGCATCATATGTCTCAACATCACTGATCCATAAATCTTGTAATTAAGCAATTATAGGTTACAAGTATACATAAAAATCATTTCTAGGAATTTTTTTTCTAGTAATAATAATTGAAATGATAAAATAATTTTTTTCATACATATCCATGGATGTAGATTATAATGGATCAAAACAATTGTCCAAATGTTATAACTGGTAATCAAAGTCCCAAATGGGTTGAATCCATCGATAACTAATCCCAATCACATATTCTTATGATCAAATGATAAATCTAGATTTAATGAATCAAATGTATTCTATAATTTTGAATCTCTTGGATGTTACAATAACCCATCACTGCTATTATCTATAGAATTTCACTTCATCTGCTCGACATTTTTTGATGACATGAATAATCTTTTCAGTTCAGGAATTAAAGGGAAGTAATGAAAAACATTTTTGGGTGTTTTTTTTCTTCTTCTTTATATTAGTATGCTTATTCAGACTTCCAAAATCACCTATTGACTGTCATCAAGAAGATGAACATTTTTTGAAATCATGTCTACTTGAATCCTTTCCCCAATAAAGCATACAATCATTGGGACAAGCATGTATTTTTATATAATTCATACCAAGCTTGATAATATATTTTTTTCATATCATAAAAATACTCTGGGATATTAGATTAATGAAAGGTATAATGCAACAATTCCAATATTATGTACATATCCTTATTTTTAATTCTATATAGTTATTTGATATGGTACAACTTCAGAAAAAAGATTGAATATTTTAGACATCCACCATACAACACTTGATTTACATCATCAACTAAATAATGAAACACATTTTTCTTATTAGTGAATTTTTTCTATTATATTAGTCTCCATAGAATCAAGAGGAGGATCCAATGATATGTTATGATCTTTAAGTAGTTGTCATATAGTCCCAAAAACATAATTTTTTAAGTTACTATCTGTAGAACCCTCAATTGGTTATTCTGATATGTTTTAATGTTAGTTTTGTTGCCTTCCAATTCTGAAATAATAGTTTATAAGGTTTTTAATTTCATTTTCAATTGTTGATTAAGTTGGTGGCTCAATCTGTAAACTGACATCAGTGATCAAACTTTCTGTAATGTTCGATTCTCCATACCAAATCCAGCACAAATATTGAGTAGGGAATTGATTCAATATCAAGTTTTCATAAGCTTAATATCTCTTCAACCATATTATAAATTTATATATAGGGTATGAAAATCTTATCTTCCCATCAATATATCAATTGGAAATTTAAAAATCTAAAAATTCCTCCAAACCCTTAGCATACTGAAGTGTATTCATCAATAATGTGATCCATCTTTTATCCATATATCACAATGTGCCTACACTTCATTAAATAAAATTAAAACATGTAAAAAATATTATTTCATTCAAAAATCAATTACTATTTTATTTAAAATCAATAATATAAAAAGTTATTTATTCTTTTTAATTTTATTACATTTTTTTTACAACATCTTTTTTTTATATTTGAATTTGAATGTATATAATCCATCACACAGTGTAGGAAGAGATGATTGAAAATTTCTCCTTTAGATTAGTGTAAATTAAACCCAAAAGGAGAAACCCCCACTTTAAAACCAAAAAATCCTATTATATTATTAAATAAATGAGTCACAACAATAATAAATAATTACAAAATCACCATAAAACATGTAAAATCTATAAAAAAGATAGAAACAACTTGAAAAACACAAATAATACCTTTTAAAATGAATTTAAAAGAACCTTGATTTTAACCCCAAAACATCCCTTAAAAATTTAACATTTTAATTAAAGTTAATTAGGGTGTTTACAAAACAATTGGTAAAGGAATTTATTTAAAACATATTTTTAAAAAACTTCTAAATTAGTGAAATTATTTAAATTGAAATAGATATCAACTAAAACTTTATTCACCATTCAAACATCTATTAAAAATATTTATTATAATAATTTTATATCTAAATGAGGGATTAAAAATATAATCAATCTAGGTTATATATTTTAAAGACCTAAAACAAGGGAACCTACCTGAAACTTGTTGACCTTGAAAATGACAGTGAAATTCCACCTCAAAAGAGCCAATGATGCCCTAGAAAATTAATTGGAACCCAAAAATCACAAAATACCAAATTTAATTTGATCCAAAATAGAATAATAAGATAAAAACCAACCTTAAATATGGTGAAAACCATCACCTTTAATGAATGTCCTAATAACAGGCCTCAAATCACTCCTCATGAACCATAATAATCGAAAATCAAAAAAATAAAACACCCAAATTCATTAGGGTTACACCATGGGATATGTAAAACCAAAAATGGGAGGTGAGGGATAAGGAGGGGGTTAGGGAGGGGCAGTGATAGGGAATGGGGAATGATGGTGAGGGGAACGAGGGGCGGAGGTGGGGGGGATCAGTGAGTGGTTGAAAGGGAAAAGTGGAGGCTCAGGATAAGTCTTAGGAAGAGGGAAGGGATCGAGTGAGAATGGGGTGGATGGGGGAGGAAGTAATTTTTATGAAATTAAAAATGTTTAGCAATTGTTTTTTAAAAACTGATTCTAAATATTTGAAATATTTTTTATCAGTGGTTTTAGAAACAACTGCCAATAAACCATCATTATTTTCCTATTTAGTTATAGTAGTGTGTGATCGTGATCTAAGAATAGAACTATGTATGTGATCAGTTTATTATTAATTTATTTTTACTATTATGTTAAATTGATGGCCTCTATAAAATCTCATTACCCACTTTTAATTATTTCTATTCTCTCTTTTCATTTCCCTCTTTATTTGGGTGTGATTTGGGACTCCTGAGAATGGAGAGCCTTTACTATAGAAAATGACCTAAAGTTCGGGGATGTGTGTTTATTTGAATTAATGGAGTTCTAGTATAAATGTTTTAAAGGCTTTACAGGGTTTTCCCTATGTTCAGAGAACATCAGTGTTGATTTGGGCTTTTATACAGAATCTGTATTGTTTATTTTCTACTAGAAAAATTCATCATGTGAAAGGTTTACATGCATAAATGAATTTCACATCATGTATTGGTTATTATGAATATGTTTTGAATTGGCTCAATTCATGAAATTTTTACAAACTGTGAATCAATTTGACATCATGAAATGGTAAAATTAATATTTTTAATCCTAAGTGACTCATTTTTCATCATATTTGGGTTTCATTGATTTCATGTCATGAAATAAGTATTAAAACCATGTAATTCTCACTATTTGTTCTTTTTAAGGTGATTTAGAGGTTATTGATCATTTATTTGACCTCGGTACTTTACTCTTAGACCTAGGAGCTCTCCTAGAATATTTTGGAGACCTCCACTCCTTCGGGTCATTTATTTCATAGATTGAACTTTTTTGCGATTGTGATGCATTTATCTGGGTGATTAATCCTTATACTTATTCATTTTCATTGATCGTGGTAACCTCGTTTCCCAAAAATTACAGATCTATTGATCTATAATGACAATATTATTGATCCTTTCAAGATTTGTTGTGTGATCTTCCTATAGAGGACATCCTTTGTGTTGGTTGTGGTGTGACATGTGATTTTCTTTGGGGTATGTTGTGATTTTTTCTCTCTGTCAACAACTTTTCATGTTGAATTAGTTATAAGATATGAGGATTAATTCTAGGGCCTTTTTTCTATCTTTTCTTTCTTTCATATTGGTGGATTCCGTTGTGGATGTGTGCAGCCCAAGTTTGAGGTAGGTGGTTTCGTATATTTCATATGTTGGATGAATGGTATTTCTATGGTTTAATAAATTTATTTATAAATGAATTCACTTGATTTAATTGTGTGTGTGTAAAAGGGTTTTGAGAAAATATTGTTTTCCTTTATTTTGTTAAATGAAAAGGAATTTTCAAAGTATTGTGAAATGGATTTATGAAATGGTTTTGAAATCACGATTTCGATGAATTGGTTTGGAAAACGTAGTACATGGGAATCCCAGAGTAATTTGGTGGAAGGTGTAGTAATAGGCCTCATCCATTGATATTGTCGGGGGGTTCAGTCATGGGGTGTTCTACTTATCCATAAGACCATTGTTCTAGAGACTTGTTAGACACTATTAGGAGGTTCACTTTCTGGGGTGTTCCTCTACTCTCTAGATTTTATGAATATATCTAGAGACATGATGTGTGATATTGTCTATGTATGGGTATGAGTTTTTTAGATAGAATGACCTATAGTGATCCTTAGTGTGATGTTACCTATGCTTTGGAAAGTACTATTTTAGCTTGTACTACCATGTATTTGATATGATATGTGATAAATTATTTGATTTAACTTCTTTTATATATATGAAATTATTTGAAACTATTTTACTTATATTATTTGGAACTATTGAAAAAGGGGAAATGTTCTACCATGTTTTTTATATAAAAAAAATGTAACTATATATCATGCCTTTTTTATTTAAAATTGAGAATTTTTTATATTATTGTATAGATAATTGATAAGGAACACCTGGGTGAGATCCTATGGATCCTGTTTAGATCACACCTTGTTCACCCCTTTAGTGATTCATTGACCATTGTAAGTATTTCAATACAGAGAAGGGAAAGGCACTGTAGTGAGGTGGAAAGGTTTTGGTTAGCTGTTTCTGGGTAACTATTGGTGAGATGGTGGGATTATTTCCAAGATATCATATAGAGTAGCTATTTCGGTTTTAGTTTTCCTTTTTTTGTACTTTTATCTTGGATTTTGTTTAGAAACTTTTTGAGTTCTATTGCTTATTTTATTTTATTTTTATATGACATATAATTCTTGTTTTACTCTTTTATTGTTTCTTCCCTTCATGTATATATATTTAATTTTTTCTGCTTCAGATTGGGGGAAATCATTCTCTCTGGTTGTTATTGATGCTTGGGTTCTAGTATCCATCATGTGGAGATTGAGAACTCCATTTGGGTATGTTAAAATTCAGGTTGAGTGCCAATTTGAGAGGGTATTTGGGTCATGTTCATCACAGTTTGGTATTAGAGGTGTATTTTCCTTAAGAGGCCTTGTCTTTATAAATTTGGTAGACTATAGATTGGATTTCTAAGACATGAGAGGTATGTTGTAGTGAGTTACTAGCCAGTTCTTGTCATGATGAGACTCAAGTTACCATGGGATTTTGGGATGTGTGTCTCCTATTTTGAGTTCTTGATCTTAATCTCAGTTTTTTATGGTATTCTAGTTGAACTGAGATTATCTTATTGTCTAATCATTTCATCTATTTTTATGTGTAGTGGTATGCCTCTAATAATTCTACCATGGGTTACTTGGGAGGGCACAGTAGATTCTCCTCAATAGAATATGCCTCTAGATCAGAATCTTATTGAGGCTATCATGCAGGTAGTTTGTGTTGTCGAGCAAAATGTACTTCTAGTCTATAACATAGTTATTGAAGTACAACTAGGAGTAGAAGAAATGGATCGATCATGGTATTTCTTACGTGATATGCCAATATCCTTTAAGGGTATGAATGAACGTCAAGATGGAGAGGACTAGCTAGACAATATGGATCATATCTATGACATCTGAGATACACCTGAGAGTATCAAGGAGAAGTGTGCAGTGTTCATACTTATGGGTCCCAGTAAGTGATGGTGAGATTCCATGGTATAGGCAGATATGCATGTAGGCTACGATTGGAGGGGTTTCAATACACTCTTCTTCCATCAATTTTTTCCAAAGTCATTGATGATGGAAAAGTCTCTATAATTCCTCTCTTTGTGGTAGGGAGAGTGTTTGGTTTCAACATACACTAATAGGTTTACGGAGCTGGTTCATTTTTCTCCATAGGTAGTAAATAATGACCAATTTAAGGCTTTGAAGGACTTAGAGGGTTTGAAACTGGATATCAAATTGCAGGTATTTATGCCAAATCTTTCAACCTACACAAAGATGGTAGATAAGGAAATGATGGGAAATATGAATATGGAATTCAAGGTTAGTTATTCTTCCCATTATCTTCCACCCATTGGAAACTTCACTAGAAAACAGGGTAGAAAGAGGAATTGGAAAGATCATTGTAGGATTAGTGGTGGTGATTCCCAGGGGAATACCTCCTCTAAACCTTAACATGTAGCTAGTAGTATGCCCCTGAATTTCTACTAGTGTGGAAAGGTTGGGAACACATGAAATTATTATTTTTCACTTGTGAATATGTGTAATAGTTTTTGACATTATGTTCATCTATAGTGTCTATATCAGGCTATGTCTATGCCACATTATGTTCAAGGATCATTGGCTCTAAAGGCTACTATGATGCAGTCAGATGCTTCAAAGCCTATAGGGATCTAGCTACAGGCCTCAGGAGTGAATCACCTTCATGAAGTAGATGAGTTTCTGGAAAAGGTATATGCATATCCAATGACATTGAGAGGTACCATATTCATTTACACTTCAGTAGAGATTACTTTATTTGATATTGGTGTTTCCTACTCATTTATATCTGGATTTTTTTTATATGCCTAAACTTATAATGGATCTCATGTACTTTTTTATGGATTTAGTGACACATATTATAAATAATAAATAGTATGGGTTTTTCTAACCTTGTTTTCTATCGATAGATGATGTGGAGTTAGTCTGGAATTTCCTCTTTCTTGATTTATATTTGTTTGACATAATCATCAGAATAGATTTTCTTATTTCTTATCATGATGAGGTTGATTGTTATCATCATTGTGTCTCATTTATTATGTCTGATGGGATCTCTTGGGTGTTTCATGGAGATTAGGATCTAAGGTATGGTCATGCATAACCTTATCAACCATATCTCATAAGTTTTTTGTCTACTATAGTAGTTGATCCCGATGAAATTTTTTCTATTTTTGATCATCCCACTATTGTTTGAGACTTTCTTGAAGTTTTCTTGGATTTATTATTTATTCTTCCTCTAGAAAGGTAAGTATAGTTGAAAATTGATCGGATTCCATGTATGCATCCTATTTTGATACCTTCTTATCATATGTAACCATCAGAGCTAAAATAGTACAATATTTAGTTAGATAAACTGATGGGAAAAGGTTTTGTCCAACCTAGTGTTTCACTTTGGGAAGCCATTGTGCTCTTTTCCAAAAATATAGATGGTTCACCCCAATTGTGTGTGGACTATTGGAAGTTGAACTAGGTAACGATTAAGAATAAGTATCCTTTCCATCATGTGGATGATTTTTTTCACTAATTAAATGGGGTAAAGTGATTTTCAAAAATCGATCTTTAGTTAGGTTATCATCAACTTAGAGTTCAGGATTCTGATATACCGAAGACAACTTTTAGGATAAGGTATGGCCATTACAAATATCTTGTGGTGTTTTTTGGTCTAACTAACACTCCTAGAGTTTTCATGGATTTTATTAATTTGATATTCCATGTGTATCTCGACACTTTTTTGGTAGTTTTCATGTATAATATTTTGGTTTATTTGAGATCCAAGAATGGGTACAAAGAACCATTTGAGTTTAGTTATGAAAATCCTAAGAAGTCACCATTTATATAGAAAGATTTTGAAATGAAATTTCTGGATTCAAGAAGTGAATTTCTTGGGGAATGTGATTTATGAACGTGGATTATAAATTTGTAACGCCCCGACCCCAGTTACCCAGAGTCGGTTCATTACTTCGTAACATTGGAATGATCACAAAAGATCAAGTCTCGAAAGACCGATTAGTTTAGTAGCCTTGGAAACACTAGATACATTCATAAATGTTACATTACATCATAAAGTGAAAAACTACAATAACAAAGTCTCCATAGTCCACACTCATATCCTCTTCTGACTATCCCTGTAGGTCATTCATAAAATACTTCTTCACATCCTGTAAAATATTAAAACATTGAAAGGGGTGAGCTCAGATTCTCAGTAAGGATAACAATATTGTGGAAGCATTCATAAATAAACATTAACATTTAAGGCAATGTATAACTAAAACAAAAGCCTTTTTAAACTTGAACTTCAGCATAATATGGAAAAAATAAAATTAAATAATTCCATTTACTTACTCACATGGATATTCTACTAGTCAAATAATCACATGCAATATCAATAACCACTTTCATAATGATGGAATGCTTAATGCCAGACTATCATAACCATGTAGACAAGGCCTCGTGCCAAGACTACAAATAATATTTTGTTAAGGCCTCATGACAAGACACTAGTTTGTCTCATGAGACCTACCGATGCATCTAGGAGCTATAGTGGGCTCCACCCGTCACTTATTAAGTCCAATGCATTCCTCATATGAACAGGTTTAAACATATCATAAACCATTACATAATTGTATCACATAAAACGTGCATAAAGGAAACATAATATTTCCACACTTCAATCACAAGATATCAATACAACACATTGATATAATAAAAAATTTATCAAAACCATTTTCAATACCAAAATAAAAGAAAAGTAAAACATGGTATTTATTTTTCTTTAAAAAAAGTTATGGCTTATAGAGGAAGCCGAAACTCAAATAATAGTCAAGGTGGTGGAGAAGTAGTTTTCGCTGAATAAGTAAGAAAAAACATTCCTTTTTTTGTTTAGTAAAAACGCTTCATATAAAAAGATTCATTTTGAATAAAAGTAAAAGTCAAAGGGGTTTATACACCATATAAATGAAAGTTGTGTATAAAACCAAATATGCCTCAATGAAAGGAGATTGAGATGAAGTCCTTACAAAGATCATTTTTAAAATAAAATAGATCTATTATGTGTATTTACTATAATTAAACATAAATAAAGTACAAATACAAGATAGGACATAATAATATCATGACATAATTTGAAAGTAGGAGATTAACCCAAAGAATGGAAATTGGGTTAAGAAATTCCCTTACCTCATGTCCGACTTGACTCGACCGCTCTTTAACCTCCTGAATAATAAACCAGAGTTAATCTCTACTTTCTTAAGAACCTTTTTCAATTTCATTATCCCTTTTATATCACTTATTACAATGTTACGAAAATTATGTAGTCATTTAAGTTAATAACGGTCGTTTTGCCGATCTTTGGTACTTGAGTCAAAAATAAACTTCTTATAATTACAAGTTGTTCATGTGGTAAAATATCCATTATATCCAGAATTGTATCCACGATGTAGATATCATATATATCATATATATCCAGTATATACATTCATTCATAAAATTACCTAACATTTAGAGGTAAGAAATGAATTGCACTGTTCATGGAGACGGTAAGCCGTATGTACGCATGAACGCTACTTTCATTTCTATTTCGTATTTAATGGAATGAAATCATAATGTTATAAAGGTGTATTATAATTCCAATATAATATCATATATAATATCATCTACTCCATCCTTTATACGTCCCACATATGGCATTAACGATTCAAAACACTTTGAGGGGGCGGTAGTCCGCACTTCCTAAAATGAAATTATCGCGTTTACCCATAATGGAAATCATAAAGTATGCCATAAATGAGAAATACAGAAGAATAAGGAAAAAATAAACATAATATATATATCATATATGAAAATAGTGTCATCAAAATGGCCACCATTAGAGGTGTTAAAAGAATATTGAACAATCATCGTTTCGTGAGGCAGTATTTCGCCACCCACAGAAACAGTATGTTCTTTAACCAATAGACTAAGGTGTGTGTAAGTTTAAATCAAATAATTATCATAAAAACATCCTAGTATATTGAGGTTACTGGTGTTGTTACAAAAGAAAATAATAAAAAGAGTTTAGGGGGTTGGAGAAGCAAAATAAAACAAAACAACATTAGAGAAGACATTACCTTAAAATCGGGTAACTCTTTTTGATTTGATCCAAAGGCTTCCTTGGGAAAACTTCTGCCCAAATTGAGGCTTCTAGGAGTAATATAGGGAAGTTGGGAGAGTATTTGGGAAGATTTTGGCCGAGCCAAATGGCTTGAAGGTGTGAATAAGGTGGTAGAGGTGGGGCCTTTTATAAGAGGAGAGGAGGGCCACTCTTGGAAAGTCATGAAATATTACTTTATTATATAATGAGTTTCGGATTTTAAAGGTCCCACACTTATATATTTATAGTTTAAGGTGATAAGGGTTCTAAATATACTCATCCAATAGGTTTTTGACAAGTGTAAGTCTTATATTTTACATTATCTTTTTTTTTTATTTAAATCGTTAATTAATGAGGTAATCGTTGCATCATCATGGTGTCATAAATAATTTAATTTATTTAATGTCTAAAAATTATAAAAAAATTATCATGATGTAGGAAATATTTTTAGATTTCTAATGAATATTTATAGTCAAAAATATGACTTGTATAACCCCACTTAAAGATTGTTTTAGTAAAACAACTCAATTTTGTGGCATTTTTATTTTAACATTAAATAAAAAGTTTTTAATGTCATTTTCCTACCAAAGTGGCTCCATGGGGTCCCCAAGTTGACACATGGATTTTCTTGGTCGGCCATAACTCATCCAATAAGGGTAGGACAAGTGTAAAGGTATTTTCATATTTTTATAATATCATTTTTACCTTAAATTGCACTAATTACCTTTAATCGCGATTAATTAAACTTAAAAGTTACTATTCACCAAAAAATTATTTTAATCCCATTGAACCACATTTTACTTTCTAATGACAACCATGTATGTATGATTTTTGAAAATAAAATCACAGAAGTGGTAATGTTTCATTTAAACGAAAAATCAGTTTTTTAACTACCACTTAGTGGTTTCACTATTCATCAAAAATTGAAGTTTTTCAGAACAATGCCAAAATTTCACCCTAATCTATAATTGATATTCCAAATTCAAAAATGATTTCTATTATACAAAATTATAAACATATATGTTTCATTAATTAATTTTATAACTAATTCCCGTTGTCACAACAAATAGCGTGTTTTTAAGAAACAATATATATCAAAAGATTGACAATTGTTTATGTCCAATTTCAAAGTGAAATTAATTATAATGAACACCATTGAATAAAATGGTAAAAATATATTCTAATTATACTTTAAAACCACTCAATATTATAATTTATCACTATAAATTATTTTGATTAAAAATGTTGTTTTTAAGTATTTTTCACTATTCATAAAAAATTGTAAGTTCTCCGAAAATTACAAAAAAATTCAACTTAGGATAATTTCGATATTCCGAATACAAAAACGAAGTCCATTTGGCAAGATAAAATTTATAAAATTTAAAAAATTAGTTATTACTATTTATAACGGCTACTTTGATTGGTTGTGGTGTGTGTTAGAACTCGAAGTTGCGTACAACACACGCTACTGTATTATTCAAAGAGAAGTGTACCGCGGAAGCTTGGGGTGTTACAAAATTGATCATGAGAAGGTGAAGGATTTTTTATCTTTGGAAGAGCTACACAATGTCTTTAAGATTAAAATATTCCTTGGTCTTACTAGATACTACCAATGGTTCATCAAGGATTTCTCAAAGTTTTCATCACCTTTGATTTATATTACTAGAAAAGGGGTGATATTAATCTGGGATGAAAATTTTCAGTCTTATTTTGATGATCTGAAATGACTTCGGACATCGGCTTCTATTCTAATCTTACTAGATCCCAGTAAGGGGTATGTGGTTTTTTGTGATTCTTATAGTTCTGGTTTGGGTTTTGTTCTTATAAAAATGATCATGTGGTTACTTATAGATCTCACTAACTTCGATCTCATGATAATAATTATCTCACTCATGATTTAGAGCTTACCATGGTTATGCATGTGCTTAAATGTTGGTGGCACTATCTTTTTGGGGAGAGGATGATAGTCTTTTATGACCATAATATCCTAAGCTATATTTTTTCTCAAAAAGACTTGAATATCAGATAGAGATGGTGGATAGAATACCTATAAACATTTGACTTAAACAGTTCCTACACCCCAGGTAAAGGTAATTTTGTTTCAGATTCTCTTAGCAGGAAAGTACCATTTCAAGTTGTTTTAGGATTTAATGAAGGGTGGAACCTTATGGGGTTATTCACTTAGTTTCTCCCGGATGCTCAGGAGGACGTTTTAGGTATGGTTTTCACCATTTTTTAGTTATCATCATCTCTCCTTGAGTCTATTCTGTAGGTTTAATAGCTAGACGATGAGTTCAAGGGAATTTGGGAAACCCTATATAGTGGGGAGACCATTTTTGGTTGGTCTCTCTCTTCATATGTTATTCTCAATTTTGGGGATCAATTTTCCACCCCCACATCTATGAGTATCTTAGTTTTTTTTACTATCATAGTTCTTCCTGGGTCATTCATATGGGCACCACAAAGATGTATTATGACATGAGATGGAAATTATGGTTTTCAGGTATGAAGTTTGACATTTTATATTATGTGTCCCGTTATTACACCTACTAATAGATAAAGGTAGATCATTTTAAACCTTATGGATTACTCCAACCTCTTATAGTAATAATTTATAAATGGGATGATGTGTCCATATAATTTGTTATTGGACTACCATGGACTCCCCGATGGAGGAATTTGATCTGGGTTGTGATTTATTAGTTGAAAAAGTCAGCTCACTTCATTCCAATCAGGGACACCAATAAAGTTGAAGACCTAGGTAATTTATATATACAAGATATTTTGAGGTTATATGGGGTTCCTTCTTCCATTTTTTATATAGGGATCCTAGGTCTATGTTTATGCTCTGATGGAGTTTCCAAGAGGTGATGTGGACTCAGGTCTGGTTGAGTACAGCTTACCATCCATAGACAGGCATCTAGATAGAGAGTTCTATTTATATCCTAGAGAATATGCTAAATTATTGTGTCTTGGATTTTAGTGGATCATGGGATATCCATCTAGTATTGGTTGAGTTTTCTTATAATAATAGTTATAAATCATCTATTTGAATAGATACCTTTGAGGATTTGTATGGTCACCCATGAAGATCACCCCTTTTTTGGAAGAGGTGGGAGAGGTATCTTTAGTGGGACTGAGTCTTGTTTAAGAGACATAATTGAGGATTCAAGATATACATTAGTGTCTTGTTATATCTCAGAGTTTGCAGAAATCATATGGGTATCGTTAGCATCATCATTTTTATTTTTCCATTGGTGATCAAGTTTTCTTGAAAGATTCTCCTTGGCTGGGTCTCCATCGGCTTGGACAATATGTAAAGTTAGATCCTATATATGTTGGACCATTTGAGGTCACTAGGAATCTTGGTCAGGTTTCTTATGGATTTGCATTCCCAGTTCAGTTGACATGTAATCATGATGTTTTTCACATATCTCATCTTATGAAGTACCATCTAGATCCCTCTCACGTTCTGATTTAGGAATAGATCGAGTTGGATCCAAATGTTCCTATTTTAGAGAATTCAGTAGAGATCATTGACTCTCATGTGAAAGTATTGTGTGGGAATTCGATTTTGTTAGTTAGAGTGTTATGAATAAATTTATCAGATTATCATGAGACTTGGGAGAATGAATCATTGATGAGGGAGTAGTGTCCTCATATCTTTCTAGAAATAATACTTCCACATGAATTACAAGGTAAATAAAGTATTGTATTGGAGAGTTTTCAACATCCCATTACACACATTCAGGAATTTCTATTCTCTCTTTTAGTTTCCCTCTTTATTTGGGTGTTTCTTGGGACTCCAAAGGATGAAGAGCCTATTCTGGGGAAAATGACATAAATTTCAAGGATATATGTTTTTTTGAATTAATGAAGTCTAGGTATAAATGTGTTAAACGATTTTCAAGTTTCTCCCTAAATTCTAAGAATGATAGTTTTGGTTTGGTCTTTTATGAAGAATCTGGAATGTTTGCTATATTCTGGATGAATTCACGACATGAAAGGTTTACACACCACAAATAAAGTTCACATCGTGTATTAGTTGTCAAGAATATTTCATGAATTGGTTCAAGTACTGAAAGTTTTACATGCAATTATTCAATTTCACATTTTTAAATGGTAAAATCAATATTTTTAATTTGAGGTGATGCCTTTTTTTCATATTTGGATTTTTGTATTTCACTTTGTGAAATAGGGATTCACACCGTGTAATTCTCGTGCTATGTTCTTTTTAGGGAGCCTCATGGGTGATAGGTAATTAATTAGACTGTAGGACTTTCCTCTTAGACCTAGGATCTCTCCCAGATAATTTTGGAGACCTCCTATCCTTCTGAATCACTTTGTTCAGCAATTGATCTTTGTTGTGATTGTGTTGTATTTATCTGTGTGAGTAATCCTTCTACTTTTTCATTTTCATTGATCATGGTATAATTATTTCCCTATTTTTATGTATTTTTTGATATGTGATGATAATATTATTGACCATTTATAGATATTTTGTGTGATCTTCCTCTGAAGGTTAACCTTTGTGTCAGTTGTGGTGCGATGTGTGAGTTTCTTTGAGGTATGTTGTGATCTTTCCTCTATACCAATCGCTTTTCTTGTTGAATTAATTATGAGATGTGTTTATGGATTCTAGGACCTCCATTTCTATATTTTATTTCTTCTGTGTTGGTGGATCCCATTATGGGTGTGTGAAACCTGAGTTTGAGGTATTTGGTTTCGTCTCTAGCCTATGTTAGATGAACTATATTGTTCTTGTTTTATAAATTGTTTTATAAATGAATTGGCATGATTGAATTGTGTGTGTAAAAAGTGGTTTTGAGAAAATATAGTTTTTCCCTTATTTTGGTAAAAGAAAAGTTATTTTCAAAGAATTGTGAAATGGTTTTATGAAATGGTTTTGAATGCTTGTTGTTGATGAATTGGTTTAGAAAATTTAGCACATGGGAAGCCTTGGGTACTTAGTTGGAAGGTGTAAAAATAGGACTCATCTATTGATACTATCAGGGGGTTCACTCATGGGGTGTTAATTTTCTCCCTAGGAACATTGTTTTAGGGACTTGTTAGACACTTTTTGGAGGTTCAATTTCTGGGGTGTTCCTATTCTCTCTAGATTTAATGCATATATCTAGATACTTGATGTGTGTGATTTTATATGCCTAGGTACAAGTGTCTTAGCTAGCCTAACCTATAGTGATCCTTAGTGTGTTGTTACCTATTATTTGGTGTGTACTATTTTAGATTTTACTACTATGTATTTGATATGATATGTGATACATGCTTTGATTTGATTTCCTTGATTTATATTAAATGATTTAAAACTGATTTACCTAGATTATTTGGAATTGTGGTGACGGAAGGATGAGCCCATAATGGGCTCTATGACACTAGGGTTTTCCTCCATCGCCGCCTGCATCCTCTCCACCTCAGTTCTGCGGCGTCTCCTGCTTGACTTTCCTATTCAGCGGCTTGTGAAGTGCGGCTCACGACTTAGTGGGATCGACCTGACGACCACTGTTGGCTGCCTCCTTCTTTTGTTATCCTCGAATTTGATAGGGCTTTGAGTGCGGTTGTGAAGGCGGTGATGGGATTACGTCTTGTGACTGGGATCTTTTTCCAGCTTGTTGGTGTTCGAGTGGATGGATAAGGTGATGGTTTCCAACATTTGAGTTCTTGGATCATTTTACGATTTTAGATGATTATTGTGGGTCTTTCCGTATGCTTCATGTTTATTCGGTTTCAATCTGCTCATCTTGTGGTTTGTGATTTTGGATGATTAGCTCATTTCTTGATTCTTGTATGTTGAGTTCTTCTACAGGTAAGAAAGGGGAAAGAGGGACCTGAAGATGTTGAAGGATTTTAGGTCTCCATTAATGAAGATTTGTGAATGTACATTGGGGGTATGCAATTCAACTTCTTGCGGACCAATTTTGGTGTTTTGACTATTGTGTTGAATGCTTGTAAATGGTGGAGTGGCTGGTTTAATGTGTTGAAATGGGGAATGAAATTTTGGTATTGTGAATCTTTGGGTCTCTGCTGGTTCGAGGTTTGTAGGTAAAAACATCATGACTTGGTGTTGGTTAGGTTAAAACTTTTGTTCCATGGTGATCTGGTTGTTTAAGTCATGAAGTACTGTATGGTTTCTCACTTTTTCCTCAAAAGTTTTTGAATAATAAAAATTTAATTTTCAGTCAGTCAGAATTGTGTAAAAAGGGAAAATGTTTTACCATGATTTTGATATAAAAGTTATGTAACTTTTTATCATTCCTTGTTTTCTTTAAATTGTATCATTGTTTTTATTATTATGCAAAGACTTGATATGGAACACTTGGTTGGGATCCAACTAATCCTGTTTAGATCACACCCATCACAACCCTTTGGTGGTGTGTAGAACTTTTTGTATATTTTTATACAGGTAAGGGAAAGGTTCCATAGTGTGGAAGTGAGGTTTTTGATAGCTTTGTATGGGTATTTGGTGGTCAGATAGTGGGGTTCTACCCACCCTATTGCATGGAGTATTTGTTTTAGTTTTAGTTTTCCTTTTTTGTAGGACTTGTATCTTGGAGTTTGTTTAGCTACTTTTGAGTTGTATCACTTTTGTTATTTCCTTTTTGATATTACATAGATTTATTGTTTTAATCTTCCATTTTTTCTTCCCTTCGTGTATATATATTTCATGATGTCTGCTTTATGTTGGGTGAAACTATTCCCTCTATTTATTGTTGATGCCTGGGTGCTAGTCGTCAGCCCATGGGGATCAAGAACGCTCTTCGGGTATGTGTAAATCTAGGTCAAGTACCATTTTGAGAGGGTATCTGGGTTGGGTTCATCAAAACCTCCATGTTATCCCCTCCTCTCATTATGTAAGGGTATACATTCTGATAGTTTCTTATAGATAAACCCCTTTTATAATCCTTTGGTTCCCCTCACTTTCATATGAGTAAAACTTGTGTAATGTATGAAGATACAAAGTGAGTAGAGACCATTCAAGTTTGGAGTTAAGGGGAAACCAAATGAAGAGATACATAGGAGTACAGGTGGAATGTTTCAACAAGAACCAAGTTATGGTTCAATGTATTTTCCCCTATGGTCAAAGGTCAGTTTATCTTCCAGTATATAAACTAACCATTACAAAATATCATGATCATAACACTTTTATTATTTTATTTATATTGATTTTCATTGGTAATTTATTTATGGATGGTTTGGTGTGATCACATAAATTAATAAATTAATAGGCATGATATATGGAATTAAAATAAATTATACTATGCATACATTTTATCTTAGACGTATTTAATCACTTAAGTGAAAACCACTTAATATAATAAGAATGTAATTAGTTAAAATGTACAATTTACACATAAAGATTAAAAATCCCAAAAATTAAAATATTAAGTCAGTGTAGCCTTCCATTTCTTAATTTAGAATGGAATCAATATATTATAGTTTATAATCTAGACCTCATTGGGAAACTACCATTTAATGGGGGTTTATAAAGAAGTTTTTGGGTTGAATTAACCAATTTAACATCAAGAGGAGTTGCCTTTATGAGATTTGGTGTGAATTTAGAGGCAAGTGTTGAGGAAATCCTTTTCCACGATTTCAGGATTAGGGATTCCACTTAACAGATGAAGGATTTTCAAGTTAATACAGTTTTCAAGTTACACATACTTAAATATCTGCATGTAGCTAACCAAACCCTCACTTGAGTTATATGAAAGGGAATAAGTATCCTTTACACTAAGAATATTTATGTGACAGAATATTCTACAACCAATGGTGATGACTATTGGGTTTCAAATAATTAATGGAAAATTAATAAATTTAAAATTTAATATCTGATTTTTTTTAATACAAATATTGTACTAAAATTATGCTCATATTATAGAAATGGAAATTCACACGACTTTGACTCTATCACATTGATCCATACTAGATAAGTATATCCTTCTCACCAACTTGAATTTTAAGTAATTTTATGGGATATTGTGTGTTATATTATGACATTAATGGAAATTATATGTGTTAGAAACCCCAATTCTTGTGTTGCTTAATAAATAGGGTGGTAAGGAAGAAGTATCTCTCTACCTTAAACACGTAGATGATTCTATGGATGTTTAATGTTTTATTTTATCATCCATATCTAGTTATATTATAAATTATCATGAGGATATGAATGTGTATATAATCATGTCTCACGTTTATCATATTAATCAAGAAAAGGTAATATAAGAGAGATATGAGATCTCCAACGTACTATTCACATGAAATATTTGAGATTTAGTTTCATCTGGGCCTCATGTAATCAAGATGATTGGATACATAGAGTGATTAGATATATTGTTCTTTAAAATATCTAATGATTTGTGAAAAAATATCATTCTATCCCCGCTATCTAAAGGCATCTTCAGCTTTATTGTGAGTTATAACATGATAAATAGTGATAAGACTCTTTTAGAACATATTACTTTGATTAACCAAGTTCATAAAGTAATAGGGAATGAAAATCCTATAGTATATATGGTGAATAAGAAAACAAAGTGCAAGGAAAAGTTTCCTAATACTCGTTCAAATTATAAGGCTCCTAAGCACTATCATTCCAAGAATAATAAGATCTAATAGTAAGAAAGGGGAAAATGTGATGTTTTTCATGTGTAAATCTAGTCCACTGAAATAAGAACTACACCCAGTTAAAGAAGAAAGGGAAAGCTCAAGGAGAATTTGTTTTTTAGTGCAATATTTCAATATCTACACATTGGGTATTAAATATAGCTTGAGGTTCTCACATCTATATACAAATGTAGGAACCAAGTAGATTCTGAAAGATTTCTTGAGGAAAGGTGTATTTTTGATCAACCAATAGAATGACTTGATGTTTTCACTATATGAGACTACCACCTTCTATTGACAATAGGGATTATATTAATTTTAAAATATTCTTATTATGTAGAAACTTTTAGAAAGAATATAATTTTTGTATCATGCTTAGATATAGATGGTTTTATTTTCAATTTTGGAAATAAGAGTTGTTTATTTTACAAATACAGCATATGTTATGGTATGGAACATTTAAATAATGGTCTTTATGTATTATATTACCAAAACTAAGTATTGTAAATTGATAACCAATTGAGTTTTCATGAATAATTTCACACCTGGTTGTGGAATCACCATATTGGTCACATAAATGAGAAGCATCTAAAAAATATCTATTAAGATTGTTATTTAGAATATTTCTAAGTTAAAACTACTTGATAGGTATCATGATTTTATACTATTCAAGATAAAAAACCTCTATTTTGTGGATAGGGTGAAAGAGACAGAGATCCTCTATAATTGGTACAAAATAATGTGTGTGTACATTTTCTGGTAGAATCTAGAGGTGTGTATTCTTACTTAATAACATTTATTAATGACTTGAGTGGAAATTTTTATGTGTAATTGAAGTGTTATAAGTCTGAATACTTTGATAAATTAAAATATTTCAGGAATAAAATATAGAATCAACTTGGTAAGAAGATAAAACCTTTAATTTAATTTATTTGTGAATATCTTAACCAAGATTTTATCACCTTTTTATGAGATTTTGGTATTTTATCTCAAGTCACTCTACCATACACACCACAGTGGAATGGTTTTAGTGAAAGGAGGAACCATACCTTTCTTCACATGGTAAGGTCGGTGATGAGTCATGCAGATCTTCAATTATCCTTTTGGTGATATAAAATGCATATTGTGACATACACACTAAATTAGGTACTAACTAAATAATTAAATGGAATACCATATGAATTAATGTATAAGAGTAAATATACATTTCCATCCTTGCATGTATGGGAATATAAGGCATTTTTTAAGGCCACCACTAGCAAAAAAATAACACCCTTGGTAAAAAAATGTATCTTTATAAGATATCCTAAGGAAACAAGGGGATATTACATATATATCCCCTAATAAAATAACGTAATAATCAAAAGACATGCCATATTTCTTGATAAGGAGAACTTTCTCAAAATGGATATTTGGATCAAGATTTAATTTGATGAAGTTAATGATCAAGATACACAAGATTTGGTATATGAATATATTTCATAGGTCCCCATAGAATATGTTGTTCCTGAAAAAAAAGTAATGCATAGAAGTATCGAAGAAGTTTGAGAACCAGAAAGATATGGTTTTCCAGTCACTAATAATGGAGACTCATTATTAGTTAAGAATAATGATTTTTTTCTACAAGAACTTAGTAGAGAGATCATAAGCTACAAGATAGAAATATTGAATGAATTTTGAGATAGATTCTATATATTAGAACCAAATTTGGGTTCTATTCAATCTTCTTATTGATGTAAATCCCATTGGTTATAAATGGGTATTCAAGAGAAAATTGGACATGGAAAGTAAATTTAGTAATTATAAAGAATGTCTTGTGGGTAATGGGTTTAAATGGAGTCAATTAATTGACTATGAGGAAACCTTTTCTCTAGTATCCATGTTTAAATCCATCAAAACTCTACTTTCTATAATAGATTTCCATGACTATGAGATTTAGAAGATAGAAGTCAAAATAGTTTTCCTTAGAAATAACCTTTATGAATATGTCTATATGTCATAGCTAGAAGGTTTTGTGACTCCAAGTAATATCAAAAATGTATATAAGTTACAAATATCCATTTATGGATTAAATAAAGCATCCAAGCCATGGAACATTTAGTTTGATGAAGATATAAGAGAAAAATGTTACATTAAGAATGAATGTGAGTCATGTGTTTAAAAATGGTTTAGTGGGACTGAATTTGTTATCATGGTAGTATATGTAGATGAAATATTACTTATTAGAAATGATATACCATTTTTACATTCAGTTAATAACTATTTGAATTTTTGCTTCTCTGTGAAGGACTTAGGTTAAGCTACCTATATCCTAGGTATCAAGATCATTCATGAAATGTCCAAGTGGATTCTTGGGATAAGTCAAAGTACATACATTAACCAGATAATAAGGAGATTTAGTATAGATAAATCCAATATTTGATTGGTTATAATGTCACATGGTATATATATTTCGGAGAAAATGTGTCCTCAGACACAATAGGAAAGAGAGAGAATTAGTTTGATCTCATACGCTTCTCTAATAGGATCAATTATGTATGTCATGTTATATACTAAGATTGATGTTGCCTATTCCATGATCTTGATAGGAAGATATCAATAAAATCTAGTTGAACAGCATTGGTCTTCTGTTAAGTTTATCTTTAATTATTTGAGGTGAACTAAGGATATATTCCTAGTGTTCAGAGTAGATGACAAGATTTTCACCAGGGGTTATATTAATGATACATTTCAAATAGATCAAAATGGTCTAAAGTCATGGTTGAGATATATCTTCGATCTCAACAGAGGATCTGTGAGATGGTAGAGTTCAAAGCATCCATTTTTCATTGATTCTATAGCAGAGTGTGAGTATATAGAGGTTGTTGATGCATAAAAATAATTTATTTGGATTCAAAAAAAATTATAAGTTATTTATGTGGTTCCTAATAGTAAATACCCTATCACATTATATTATGATAATACTATAATGTTGGATCAATAAAAGGAGACAACATCGTACTAACAAATGAAGCACATACTCTGAAAGCATCACCTCTTGAGGTATTTTTTTATAGGGTTGAGGTTGTGGTGAGAAGAGTTTCCATTAAGAACAATGTGGTAGAACCCTTGAATAAATATTAATCCTAGTAGAATCATAAATATCATGTGATATATAGTGGACTAAAGGTTGTTAGCAATTGGATCTAGTGAAAGTGGGATTATATTGGAGTATGTTTCCGAGAACCAAATTCTACATACTTTATGAGTACTTGTATTTACTATTTTTTAAATATTAATAAATTTATTATTACATCATAATTTTCTTCTATGTGAAATAGTATGTGACAATGTCTTAATATTAATTTTCACACTGAAAGGTCATAGAAGTACCCAATTATGGTGAGATCCTAAAAGTACCATGTTATTATTCTTGAATATATGTTCTATATCCAGATGATATCATTTGATTAGATAAAAATGATACAGGATATCATGGGTGGAGACTCATAATAATTTGATACATTATCACATTGTGTATGCCCTTGGTAATTTTTAGAGGGGGATATTATGAGAACATGACCCACCAATAGGAAATCCTCATTTATATGTGTCATTGGATGTTCCTATATGCAGGTGTGTGAGTTCTTCCTTGGACTTTAATATTGTTATTAATGAAAATCATGGGTCGCATACTTTGACGTACTATCCAAAACTATAATGTTATATGTTTTTAGGAAGTAGGGTGCGTTGTGTGTGTCAATATCATCATTAAGTAATTTTTTATTAAAAGTGGGGAAGAACAAAAGAGAGGGGACAGAGCCCGAGGGGAGAAACTAAGGGGTCTGAAATATTGAATCCCGAGCATGTCCCCTTTAATAAGAGCCACCCCATTGGGATTGATGCTGCTATCCGTGTGTAAGAACACCTCCGTCATGCTAGGGAAATCCATTGAGGCCAGGTGGTCCGCAACCTTATTCCCCTCCCTTCAAGTATGAAGCACTCTAACGTTGTTGTTGAGCATGATTTTTCATTTCCTTATAGTATAGAAGATCACCCAGGGAGAAGCACCACTACCTTTCAAGGCATCCTGAACAATTAAGGAGTCAGTTTCGATCTCAGAGATCTCCAGACCCTTTTGACTACAAACATTGATCCCTGTGAGAAGGGCCATGGCTTCTGCTTGGAGGGGAGATCTCTGGCCCAGCCTGACCGAATAGGCCAAGTACATCGAACCATTAGTATCCCACAGCACACCTCCTCCACTCATGAGTCCTTGGACACAAGAGCTGTCTGTGTTGAGTTTCAACCTGCCCGAAGGGGGACGCCATCTGACCCAGTTTCCTGAACTGTTGTTGGAAGAAGACCCCACCCTAGCTCCTGCCTGAAACCAGTGGAAATAAGGAGCTTTCTTAAATGAACACACTGCCTTGTTCAGGTTGAGAAGAAGGTTTTTATCCCATATGGTAATTACACGATCCATCACCGCCCTGTCCTCGTGCTTTGACTTATTCCGCACTTTCCAGAGACTCCAGCATCATGCATGCAGGACCACCACTCGGGCCACCCTCTCTGGTCCTCTCCCCTTAGTGCCATGAAACCATTTTTCAAGGAAGGAGGGGATATCGTCATCCAGAGAGAGCCCCACAGAGAAATCCATGTGGTCTTTCCACACCTCTCTTTCCCAATCTCTGTTGAAGAACAGGTGAGAAATGCTCTACTCCTTATGAAACCAACAGCACACACATCTGGACACAAGAGTGATACCGCATCGAAGGAAATTATCATCAGTAGGTAAGGCTCTGTATTGAAGCCTCCAAGTGAGAAAGTTATACTTGGTGGGGATATTTTTCACCCACAAAATCTCATACCAGCCCCCTGACTGCGCCTGATCATGAAACAGACTCCCAAAATCCTTCGGAGAGAAGAGAACTGAGGAGGCTTCGGTGAAGATGCATTTTTCCTCCTCTCCATTGAGCTCGATGAGGTGGAAATATTCCAGCTGGTTCCTATCCAGAATGGAATTGATGAACTCTAGGTAGAGACTTGAGTCCTTGAACAAGATGTCGGTGACCGGACAACCAGGAAACCCCAGCACACCTCCACCCCAATCCTGGTACCAGAAAGAGAAATCCCCTTTCCCAACCAACCAGCAGGAGAAAGGATGAAGAGCATCAATGATGGGGCCAATCATCGACCAAAGGGAAGCATGACACCCCTCCATAGAGCCATGAATACAGCGAGAAGACTCTTTCATGGTGTTTCCCCAGAGAGTATGACGTTCCAGCACTCCCCAATAATGCCTTTCATGCATGTAGTAGAGCGTATCCTTTAGATTGCGCACATTGATACCTCCTTCCACCACTGGCCAAGCCAGTTTGTTTCAAGCCACCCAGTGTTTATTCCCATACGAGGAAGGATCCCACATGAAGTTGACTATAATACGATCAATGGAGAAGATAACACCCTTAGGCACCTTGATAGAGGAGAGGCCATGGATTAGGGAAGCTAGCAGAACACTATTCACCAGGTCAACCCTCCTGCCAAATGAAAGGAAAATATTCTTCCAGTTCAACACTCTGTCCATAATCATGGTGAGAAGAGCATCAAATTCACGAATCCGAAGTCTTCCTAGCGATATGGGTGCACCGAGGTACACCATAGGGAACTCCCCACTCTAAATGCCAAGAATCCTACTGAAAGACACCACCCTATCGGCAGTACACCTGTTGAAAATAAAGAATCCACTCTTACCTTTTCTAAAACGCTGGCCACTCCAGCGACAGTACCCTTCCATCACTCTGTTCAGGATGATCAGGGATCTACTCTTAACATTCAAAAACAGAATGGTATCATCGGCGAACATAAGGTGAGAGATCGCAGGAGCCTTCAATCGACGACGATATGGGAGAATTCCCCCATTGCTAGTGCTCCTCTGGATAAGGAGACTAAAAACATCCTGAATTAGAATAAAAAGAGTTGGTAAAATGGGGTCCCCTTGCCTGAGTCCATGGGTAGACTTGAAGAAACCAAAGGATTTTCCCATGAAAGATACTGATAACCACAAAGAACTGAAGCAACGTAAAATAATATCGATGTTTCAGGAACTGAAACCCATACCTGAAAGAACTCTATTAATGAAGCTCCATTCCACCCGGTCATAGGATTTGTTCATATCGAGTTTGATAACCATGTTGGACCCCCGCGTTTTTAAGTTGATGTCCGTGAGCATATCCTACTCCAGAGCGATGGCTTCTTGAATAGAACGCCTTTTTATGAAACCGTGTTGTTCCGGGGATACCCGTCGGGTTAAATGAGCAGCCAATCTAGAGTTAATGATGCTGGCCAGGATCTTATATAGGACGTTGCACATACTCACTGGATGGTAGTGGGAGATCGAGGATGGTCTTTTGATCTTCGGCAAGAGAACCATAGTGGTGGCACTGGAAAAATGGGGTAGGCTGCCTCCTCTAAAGAAATCCTGAACAGCGTCAATCACATCCCTCTTCACTATATCCCAAGAGCACCTGTAAAAAGAAGCTGGGAACCCATCCGGGCCCGCAGAGCTATCCGAGTTGAGGTGTATGAGTGCATCCCTGATCTCACCCTCGTCAGGCACCACTCCCAACCTACTATTAAACTGATCAGACACAACACTATGAATCACGTCAAATAAGTCTGTATCCTCTGATGGATACCCATTAGGCAGGTTTTCATTGGGGCCAGCCAGGAGATCATGGAAAAAATAGTAAGCCATTCCTCCCACAACATCCTTGTCGTTGGTGAAGGATCCATCCTCCAACAAAATATTCGGACTGATCAGTCGTCTTCTCTCCTTGATGAAAGAATGAAAGAAAGATGAGTTCCTGTCGCCATCCTTAATCCATATGATCTGAGCTCCCTCCCTGGAAAAGCGTTCTTGTTTTAGGATCAAGTCTGCCATGATCCCCTTCTTTCCCGAAAGTTCCTCATAAACCCTTTCATCCCACACCTCCTCTAGACTACTCTCAAGTCGGTCGACATCCTTCATAACACCACTCAAAGCTTCCTCCGGGGGAACGAGATCACGGGACCATGATAGAAAATTAAGTTTCAACTTCCTCAGTTTACCATGTAGGATGGACCATTTGTTACCTTGAGAAGAGACAGCCCACACCGATCTAACAATTTCTTGGTATCCCGTGCTGTCAACCCATAACTAAGAAAATGACTCATGCGGCCCCTGCGAATCACTCAAGGAAACAAGCAGTGGGGAATGGTCTGAGATTCCCCTGACCAGGTGGGTAACTTTCATGCTGGAGAAGGTAGAAATAGCTTGCATGTTCGCCAGACAACGATCTAAACGACCCCATGATCGACGAGGCCCCCTCTGGTTGTTACACCATGTATATTGGTCTCCCACAAACCCCAAATCATAGAGACCCTTAATTGCCATGAAGCGAGTAAAATCCAAGCTAGCCCTATGGGTAAACGGGCCTCTACCCTTCCTTTCATCCGGATCTGCCACCACGTTAAATTCCCCCCCCCCCCCCACGATCCACGGTTCTGATCCAGGGTCAAACTTTCCAAGCTTCTCCCAAAGGGACTCCCGGATGTGCATATCGCAGCTCCCGTACACAAAAGAGGCAAAGAAGGAAACCTAGCCCTGAGTTAAGCACATGTCAATAAATAATAATATTATTATTCTTATTTTGACACGGGTTTTTTTAGGGACTAAAATAATTATAAGGGCCCTTGTGAAATTATTATTTTCTAATCCCATTTCTATAAATACCTAGTTATGTCATTCTCTAACCTGATACTAGTCATTATAATCATTGTGCGCAATAAGTTCAAGAGAATCCTCTCAAGAACTAGAGAGATCCTCTCCAAGAATTCTCCCATGAATGGAGATTCATCCTCTTTCAACACCCTCTAGATTCTAGATAGAATAAGGAGATTCCTTCCACCTAAAGTGATTATCAAGGAAATCAATGATGAAATATGTAATAGTTAGTAACTTTTGTAATATCACCCAGAGATTCTTACAGCAATGCTTAAAGGATTGTGATTCACTTGTGGATCACCACTAAAGGGAATCTACCCTTGATTCCTTTGATAAAATGATGATATTATATGAATAAATAATTATATCCATCAACTAAGAAATAATTTCCACATAAGGTAATTCTTTATCTAAATAAATTAATTATAAATTATATGTGATGTTCTTATCCTCTTGGTTCAAATGTAATAGTCTATTAATCCTCAAATTAATTATGTTGTTCATGATGTTCTTTATCATATAAATATCATATTATTTATTGACTGGCTGACTGAATGACCTGAAATCCTTTTTTATTATTTTTTATAATCTACCATTCAAGGGGTGAGGTAGAATCATTACAAGGCCCGAAGGCTTAGAGAAAATAACATGACCCATAGGTCTTAGAGGAAATCATCCAGACAATACAACTTGTAACTTCTCCTCCCTAGAAAATTTCATGATATCAGTACTCCCCCTTCACAAAGTTGGTCAGCTAGCTGGCCTGTGTAGAGCTTCACAGGCCCGGTACCGATCGAAATGCCATACCATCTCATTTTTTCAATTCTGGTTAGCTCTATTCTGGTGAATGTGTCTACTCTAATCCTCATCTAGAGCCTTGTCTCTTCGTAATTTCACTGGTACATCTACATATTCATGTGGCCTGAAGGCCTTAGGATGTCTCGAAGGCCTTAAGGTGGCCCGAAGGCCTTGAGAGACAACTAGCCTAAAGGACTTGGGTGGCCCGAAAGCCTTGCAGGACCCGGGGACCAAACCAGTGGCTCAATGGCCCAGATGGAAGAATAGTTCCAGATACTACTGTACCAAACAGTGCCTGCTACAGTGATGCTACAGTGCCTACTACAGTACTGGTAGAGTAACCCAGAAATATGTCTCCACTCGGATTTGATCTCGGGTCTCGTGGACGCACTTTCCGAGACCTCACCAACTATGATGAGGTGCATTTGAATCATATTATTTATTGATTATGACAAAAATATGATTTTTTTATACCCAATATATGCTTCAACTGTTCCTGAAACCTTCAAATCTCCCCTTGATTTAACTTTTTACCAAAATTTATATTTAGTATAGAAACTCAATTTTTGTCCTAGGTAATTTATTTTTATGACTAAAAATGAAATTTCCCTTATTACCTAATTTGGAAAAGATGATTCTAAATATTAAATCCAATTTATAATATTATATTTTGAAACGTGATAAAATTTATTTTTAAAATAATAAATTTATAATATATAAAAATAGTTTTAGAAAAAAAAAACAACTTTGGTACTAAAAAGAAAAACATAGGTTTATAATTTAAAATTAATTTTTTTTAATGTATAATTATACTTATTAAATATATATATTGTCAATAAAATGGTTATATAAATTTTTAATTTAGGATTATATCATAATTATTTCATAAAAGTCACTGCATTTATAAAAATGGAATTTTATACTATTCACCTAATAATCAATCCTTTCATAAAACTACAAAAAAATCACTATAAGGTAATTCAGAAATGATGAATCGAAAAATTATTTCATTTTTTTCAAATTTTAATTCTAAAATTATGGAATTTAACTTTTAAATATAAACATAAAAGATAATGAAAACAGTTTTTATAAGAAAATGACTTTTTTTAAACCTTAAGCGTTCTTAATCTTATTTGATATCAATTATAAATTAAATAATTGTTAATATATTTTTTTACATTGAAACTTTTTTTTAGAATACTTCTTTAAAAAAATTAATTTCATATATTAAGATAAAAATACACAGTATGCAAAAAAAATCAATTCTTTGAGAAATAGGCCTTTTAACTCTAACGGATTTTAATCACATCCCATTGAACTTTATTATTTATCTTTTAACCATTGAATTTATTCAATTCGTTGGTATTATAACACATTAAATTATTATTTAAAATAATTATAATAATATGTGAATAAATACAATAAATCATTTAAAAAATCTTTTTATTTACTTGAGGTTTTACCCTTTTGTAATTTTGTTAACTATATTACATATTTTATTCTCATGATGTATTAATATAATGTGGTTAATTTTAATTTTTGGTTTCATGTGATACAATATATTCGACATAATATTTATTTAAATGATAACACTTACAAAAATCTAAGGTTGTTACATAGGCAACCATATCACAGTATGTATCTTGTGTAGCATACAAAGATCTCATCCTACATCCTATAACCTAGTAGAATTCCAGAAGCTAGTATAGCTCATGTATCATTCTTTATATTTTAATCCACTACACCCCATTCATTAACATCCATGGGAAATTGTCATCACCATAGCTGGATACAATTATGTTCTATAACCTCAAGCTATTACAATCCACACATTAATGTATAGTAAAATTGAGATCCATCCTAGCCTGTGTAAGCTCATACTCTATACCTTAAGTTTTTGTATCCTATATGTTCCTACATATGATACTATAATTGACATGATATTGGGGTATAGGGGTAAATCATCCATCCATTCCATCTATATCCTAGATGTTGGGGTAAACACCCCCCCCCCCTCCCCCCCACACACACAAAATATTTTGGTGTTGGTTTCCCTACAGACTCGGGTGGTAAAGCATAAAAATCATAAAATATAAATAATAGTATCATGTACAAACACACTAAGGGAAACTAATTTTCCTTATACTCACACTATGTATATCATCTCAAGTGAAACTTAACTTCCACTGCTAAGGTCTAGGAACTAGATTTCATACATACACACAAGAATCAAAATTAAACATCATTAACCACTTAAATTTATTAATTTAGAAATTACTATTCATTAATTTAATAATCCAACAATTTACCCATCATTCATTATCTCATCATTAATTCTAGTTTGACCATTTTTCTTCATCACAATACAACATGCTTTCATAAATTGTATTACAATTTCTAGATTAAAAACTTATTATCTCCAATAATTCATCCAAATATCCCATAGTTTTCATTAATATATAATTCATTTATCATTACATAATTTCTATGTACACTAGGACTCATCCTAAGCTGACACAACCAATGATGAACTTGTCATGCTTATAGACAAATTGTATCAAGCTGTTGGAAACCATAACAAATAATGTCTAGAAAACTTACTATTTAAATATAATCACCAAGTAACATCCAAGGATAAAGCCTAAATATTAACACATTACAACCTCCCAGGTTTCATCCCTAACACAATTGTGCACAATACATTTCATCATGTCATTACCGACATCAAGCCACCACTAGAACCCAGAAAAACTAGCCCATTATTCTTTAAATATACCAACCATAATAGGTTCACAGCAAATCATAGAAATCCTATACTATCCTAGATGAAGAATAGTGAGAAACAAAATCATTTTGATCATGTCATTATCATTGAGAAACTAAGTTCATAACTCTAAGGTATACAAGACTTTAGCAAACAATAATCGGCTCACTCAACCCCAAACATTTATTTTTAATAACCACCAATTTTATTATCATTTTGAATTAATAAATTAATTATTCATAGGTTTTAGAAACAATATACATATAACTAATATTTATCATTAACTAATAATCGACCAAAGACATGTTTCAAGAAATACTTTCATATTCATCAAATTTCAGGAAAGATAGTAATTAAATTTACATGCCACTTTATTTATTATTTTTATCATTCTGGATTTATGTTGTTTATTAAATTTCATGCATATTAATCATTCTAAAAAATACAATGACACAAAAAAATATAGTACACTATATTGAAAAATAATATGCTTCAATAACAAATCATTTCCACATGCGATCATAATACTCTTGATTTCAATTTCAATTCTATTGATTATCCTTCTAAGGTATATTCCACCATTACACAAAAAAGTTAAAATATGATAGTCTCACACTTGAACATAAAGTAAAAGGATAGGTAAAAAACCTATTTTTATTAGAAGTTCAACATTATATGAAAAATAGTAGATAAACAAGTATTAACCACCACCAATCTCAAATGAAACCACCTTAGAACCTATCTATAGAAAAGCACCATCAATACATTCTTATTATCAACCCAAAAATATAATAACTCATTTTTAATAAACCTCTATAAAGAGAGAGAATTATGAAATTTAATAGATAAGTATAAGGTGGAGTACCTTAATCCATAAGTCTTTGATCTGATGATCTAAGGTTTTTAGACTCTCAAAGGAAGTGGGTAAAGGGTGGTGAGAGGGATAGGGGGTAACTAAGGTTAAAAGTAAGAGATTAAAAATCAAAAAATCCATAGTCCTCTATTTATAAAGGAAGCTTGTATATCCTACACTATATTTTGGTTACCTCTCACTACACAATAGTGCCTCCAGTTAAAGGGAGATCTTGTTTTCCTAACATTTGAAATTCCATATCTCCCTGAGTCTCATGAGTTTTGAAAATCACATTTAAACACTTTTACCAGAACCATTCCTTACACCATGAAATTTTTTAAGGAATTTTGGTTTCCTAATGGTTTACTATGAAATAGGGAAAGATCCCTCATCATTTTGACCCACCTTGCCAAGGCTTTTGGCATATAAATATTTATCTCATCCTTTACCTTCTCCCATTCACAACTCAACTCTACCACCACCCAATGCACAAATATTCCCTTCACAAGGTGTTTTTAGATTCCCCATTTTACATAGTATGGCCTCAATAATATTCACACATAATAACATAGGATCTTCATCAATTCCTTTTTATGGTAAGGATAATTTTTTAGGAACCCAGCAACACCACTCCCTAAACTATATTTTTTTACTCCTCTATGTTTCTCATAGGAGGAACATACAAGGGAAAACACCTTATAAAATATCCTCTAAATCTATTTCACTCCTCATGGAACAAAAATCACCACATAATTGCTTCCAAAATGTCTAGGCCTCAAAATTTCCATATCAAAATAGTATTCTTTATGACCAATCCTCCAAAACACTCACCACGAACATAACTTTACCCACTTCTATGACATTATGGCCCTCAAGATCACTAGAAATCATCTCTAGCCTCTACAACACCTCTAAAATCCTCTCAACACTTCTAAGACCTGGGAAATATGTAAAGGTATGGATCTATAATTTTGGGCCCTTATATTACCACTATGATGATAACCTTGAAGTTTCATGAAAATAGTCAAGAACATATAAGTCTTATAGACAAATGACATCATCTAATACGACACATATAATGTAGAATGTTGGGCTCTTAATTATCATAAGTGGATAAGTCTTCTCCATATAAATTTCACACTTGTCAATCTCTAAGATGGGAGATTATAAGAATGGACCCCCAAGTAGAAATTCAACATATTTTGTGTCATTGAATAATCCTATTTTTAAAAATATGTATTGGTTCATAAACTGGATATTATTATTAATGAATATCATAAGTCGGATGTTTTAATGTATTGACAAAAACAGTGATGCTCTATGTTCACTAGGGGTAGGATACGTTGGGTATGTCATGAGTGATATAAAATTAATGAATAATTCATAAAATTATTTGTCCCTTACAATACTGAATGATAATATATCATCCCTTTGATTGAAATGTAACTACTAAACTAAATTCCATGGTCATGGTAATTGATGGGTTTATTTTGGAAAATAAAAGAAAGATATATTGTGAAGATAGGTTTATGAAATGAGTGTGAAACCTTCTTGATGGGATATCGAAACAAATGAATTATATTACATAGTGAGAATTCATATGGGGTTTTCATCATTGAAATGTTAACTTCTTCCTTTAAGGGTGACTTTATATATTTCTAGATGTTGATATTATACTTTAGGTTAGACTACCTAATGATGTTAAAGAATAATCATAAGGTGTCACACACTTAGTGTTTCTATTGATCTTGGTCAAATTATATTTGAATTTAACAATTGGAATAAATGTTATTCACAAGACCAAGATATAATATTTATTCAGTGTTTATTGATATCATATATTCAGTCATCATATTTATATGTGAGTTGATTATTAAATAAATGTTTATTCATAAGACCATGAATATAATATTTATTTATTAAATGAATAATATTTATTTATTATTTGAGGTTCGGTAAATGTCAGGGAAAGTGGAAAATCCAAGTTATTTTCCCTATAAAAATGATATAAATGTAAATATCATTTAAATAAATAAGGAAATATTTATTTAATTAAATTGGTATTTATTTTTCACAGGTTACTATATACCATGATATAATAATAATATATATATTAACATTATTATTGGCATGGGGTATATGTTTGGTTTATTATTTAATTAAGTTCATTTTTTCAATTATCAATATTAAACCCTAGATTTATATATACTCGCTTATTTCATTTTAGAGAATGGGTGAAATAATTTTTTTTGTGCACAATGAATTCTCTCCCTAGAGAATTATCTCAATAAAGAACATATCTAAGGTTCCTCTCAATTCTGAGAGACTTCATCCACTTCCTTTATTCCTATTAAGAATAAAAGATATAGATATATTATTCTTCAAGACAAAAGGATTTGGTTATGATCAATAAGAACAACATAAGGTGACTAAATCATTCATACTAGCACTTGGTTTTCATCAATGTCATTCAAATATCAAGGAAAACGTGTCAATCATTGAAAAATGGATTTTACTTTGGATTCTCTTTGTGCAACAATGGTACCGCTCAAATAAGGGGTTTGAATGATCAAAATCTTCTTCAACGAAAAAATCTCAAGACTAAGGTAATTTGTTTTATCAATTTAATTATAAATTTAACATGTAAAGATCCTATATGTGTTCTAGGATTCCTTTCATCTTGATTTTTTTGATTATATTCATTAGAAATTATGATTATTTGTCATTTTTTATGGAATATTTGTTTGATCTAATGAAAAACTATCATTTGTAATAGTCCTGACTAGCTTCTATTGTACCCAAAACCTTTATCATACACTTAGTTTTATAATAAATTGATAATGACTGCCTACTGGGCTGGTTCCCAAGAACCAACTACTTTTTTATTTAGATTACATGTATATTAAAATAAGTGAATATTAATATAAATAACTTATCACATGTTTATTTTTATTCTATATAAAGTTAATGTGATGATGTACTAGGGTATCTATCACATCAAAATAGGTCATATCAGTTACCTATTATGTAATGACCCAAAGTATTTCAATAGAAAATTCACTTCTTATATTTATGTCATAAAAACACAAAATAATGAACTACTAAGTGATAAGTGACCTTTAAACATAATTTTGTCACCCCTATGTTTGGAATTTTAAAAATCCGACATACACGGTTGTGTTCAAGATAGTTTTTGGAGTCTAATGAAACAAAAACAATTTTTGGTGAATAGTAACCTACCCTTATGAATAGTAACCTACCCTTATGAAAAGTAATATTACCCTTATGAATAGTAAATAAGAGTAACATTACCTATGAATAATAAAATAAAATTTAGACATCATAAAAAGTGATAATTTGACCTTAGTAAACGTTTTTGGTATTTTATAAGTCATAAATAATTAATTATAATTAATTAATTAATTTAAATGAATATTTATTTTCCTGAAATATATTCATAAATTATTGAATCAATTTCTAATAGTTTTTAGATAATTTTATAATACCCTACGTAATTTTTGAAAGAACTGCAAAATCAGTTTTAATTTTAAAATTTTTTTTCTTAAGTAAATTATGATTTTAATTAAATATTAAATTAATAATATTTAGAAAATTATTTTTGAAAAATGGACATCATTTTTGGATCTACACGTTGAAAAATGGTAGGGGTAAATTTTTGGTTTTATTCTGAAATACTTCAATTTTCAGGTGAATAGTAAAAAATACAGTTTTTCGCATAATCGGTATATACTAAATTGCATCATTAATGATGTAATGATGACATAAACATTCTAGAACTTTAGTTTCGGCCAAAACATATTAAATTTCATAAATTTTTCCTTTAAATACAGTAAATCCAATTCTCAAACCTAAAAAGAACTTTCCAAAGCCTAAAGTCAAAAGGTGATTTCTTAAAGTGTCTTTTTCTCTTTCTTTCACTTTCCTTTTAATAAATTAATGAATTCGAATTATAAAGAAGAGTTAAAGCCTAAAACGAATTATATTATATTGATATATGATTTAGGATTCCAAAAAACTACTATTACAATTATAACTTATGATATATTATTTTATTTAATATTTTATACCAAAAACACCTCCCTCCTCATGTATAAATAAGTCCTCCCCCTCCTCTTGCCAAACCACAGCTCTCAAGCTTTAACCATTGTCTAAGCTCTACCCAATCATCTCTCCTAGCCCTTTACCCACATCCAAGAGCTCCTGGTCTCATCAAAAGACCAATCATAGGCCCTTAAGGAGGTTCTTAAGAGGAGGATTCTAAAGGTAATTTCTCTCCCTCTTCCCCTTTAATTTCCTTTCAAGTTTAAGTTCATTTCTTGATCTCTCCCTACCTATCTTCATCAAAATTGTTTTGTAACTCCATGATTATACATATACTGCAATCTTATGATTCTAATGGTATATTATATCACCCCACACCATTTCCCTCTTCCTTTTATTTTATTAAAGAGAACGTTGTTCATGTGGTGATAATTTATCACCTTCAAAAACGACATGTTCTCTTCTTCCATTTATACCTTCAATCTGGTCATGAAACCATTTTTATGGTTGAACCAGAATATTTTATATGTATTATGTTCTATTTTAAGTTCTGGAAATAACCTATGGCCATATTACTAAGTGAAAAGTTAAAATGAGTTCGTTGTGATCCAAAAACCGCTCAAATTAACCCAAATAATCTTCATTTAATTCTTATCTAATGATTCGTCCACATGGATCTAATATAACTCATTATAAAATCATTCAAGCTTCTGTAATATCATTAATTACATGTAATATCAGTTCTTTATGTTTACCCATGATCTACCAAAACTTCAATTTAAGAATACAAGTGGACCGTTCAAGAAAACCATAAAAACGAACATCCCCGAACAATGTTTTTAAACTCTATAAGTCATCCAAAGGAACATAATATGAAATAATGAAACCAGAATGAACCCTATTAATCTATAAAAGGTTCTGGAATTTCTAATTAATGAATATAATTTCATTATACATGACATTAAAGAGAAGGAGGCATTCGAGTACAAGGTAAGGGGAAATCTCAAACCCAATTTTCTTCCTTCGGGTTCTCCCTCTTTCACTCCATTTTTGATATGGTTACTCCTCAAAGATCATTTGTTCATCATTTCCTTTACTTTTCTGGGATATACATGTTTTTCACTAGTTTTTATGTCCATCAAAATTTTTTCCAAAAGAACTCTTCTTTCAAGATCTCACCTTTTACCTCTCATTCAAGGTTGATGGTTCTTGTATCAAGTATGTTGTTCCCTCTTTCTTTTGAGAACCCAAAGATTATGAATGTGTTATTATAAGATGAAACCCATTCCTTTACATGGTTTATTTATGTACATGTTTGATATGTGTTCTATGTGGCAATCATGATAATGATAATGTTATGATGTGACGGGTGCGCCCGGAATTATATAGAGAAATATGAATGTTTAAATGTGACAGGTGCGCCCGGAATTATATAGCGATCCAATGCATTGGGTAAAGTGATGAATCTCATGAGTAAATTTGAAATGATGTGTGAACATGATGCTATCTTTGTTCACAAGTATGTGTGGTAGTTAACCACTAAGACATGATGTTTCATTTTTATGCATTGCCACATTTCAATTCTATTATTTATGCTCCTCTCATGTTCATGATTCTTTGACTGTCATGGCTATGCTCACCCCATGATATATTGTTCTTATCTATCCTCTTACTGGGCTTCTAGCTCACCCCTTTTGATGTATTTCCTCAGGTGGCTACATGTACTAAGGAGAGGACAAGTGCTACTAAGAATCTATAGAAGAAGAAATTAAATAAATGTTTATGGTTGATGTTGTATTTGTTATGTATGGTCCTAGTTTTCCCAAGACACTAAACCTCTGGATCCTCCATGTGTAATACTATTGTGTTGTTTATCTTTAAAATAATGTAATAGTAATGTAAGAAAAGGCCGGGTCGCTATAGTTGGTATCAGAGGAAAGGTTTAGTTAATTTGGGAATTAGGATTAGTGAACCCTGAAGAAAACCTCTAGCATGAGACTAAATATGCACACAAGGATATTTACCTAGGGATCCCATATGTTATATTTTTGGTATAATTGTTTAAATGGATAAGTTATTCATGACTTGTTTACTTATGTTTTGTTCTAACCTTTTTTATTTTAGAAAATGGTGGGAACCAGGAGAAATCAGGCCAACAACTCTTGTGAGGGTCAATGCAACGATTGCCCGAACAACATCCCCAATGATTTGGGAGGTGGAGTTCAAAACTCCATGGAGATGCTTACCCAATTATCTCAGGTTATGAATAATAACCATAATAATAGGGAACTTCCTCCTTCACCAAATAGGGAGAAACTAGTTATTGAAGGTTTTATGCGGCAATGACCACTGACGTTTTGTGGATCTTCTGATCCACTAGTTGCGGAACAGTAGGTCAACTCCATGGAGAAGATATTTTCTGTTCTTCACTGTTCTGAGACAGAGAAGGTGACTCTAGTCGTTTATCGTCTAGATGGAGAAGCTGATCAATGGTGGGATTTGATTAAGAACACCAAGCCAAGGGAGGAAATTGAAGAGATGGAATGGGAAGACTTTAAGATCATGTTTCTTAATAAGTACTTCCCACGAACTCTTCGCACAAATATGGAGAGATAATTCATAGAGCTCAAGAAAAAAGAAGGAGAATCTGTCACAACCTATGAAGCAAATTTTACAAGGCTCATAAGGTATGCTTCAGGTTTTGTTATCAACAATGATAGCAAAATTGATAGATTCTTTAGTGGATTAAAACCACATCTTCAAAAGGCTCTTGAAATTCGATACTTTGGGAGTTATGAAGAAGTTGTTCGGTATGCTCTCAAAGTGGATATGAAGTTTGGAGAATGGTCCCATGGCTATGGTGATAAGAAAAGAAAGATGGAGTTTCAAGCTGGTGGATCTAGTGATAAAGATGGGAAGAAAACACAACGACCCACATGCCAAAAATGTGGGAAGTTGCACCATGGGAACTTCCTCAAAGGTACGACGAAATGATTTAAGTGTGGGAAGGAAGGACACCAAACTCACGAGTATCGAAAATATATGAAAAGGAAGGATAATGTAGCCGATGAAAGGAGAGAACCACTCGTGGTTCAATGCTACAACTGTAGGGAGCTAGGGCACTATTCAACCCAGTGCACTAAACCTCGATCTCTCAAGGGTAATCAGTGCCAACAACCACCAAAGCCAAAGGAACAAGGGAAAGCTTATGCCATCACTACTGCGGAGGTGGAACATTATAATGAAGTCGTATAAGGTACACTTACTATTCACTCAAGAATTGAAAAAGTCTTGTTTGATTCTGGTTCTACGCATTCCTTTATATCTTGAAAGTTTGCCAGAACTATAGAATCGAAGCCCCGAAACCTTGAAGTAGAGATATCTGTAAAAACACCAAGTGGTGCAATCATTGCAACCCAAGTGTTTGATTCTTCTCCTGTTGACGTATGTGGGGAGATTCTTCCAGCAAATCTCATAATACTTCCCTTGGTGGAATTCGATGCTATAATGGGAATGGATTGGCTCTCGTTATATAGAGCACATATCAACTATCGGGAAAAGGAAATATATTTTCATATTCCGAACCATCCCATGCTCCTCTACAAATGCAAGGAAGATCATGATTATCCTTTGAAAATCCTTCAATGGTGTGGGTGTTGATTCCCTATGAAGAAGCATACCTCGCCCAAATGTTTGAGTCAAAGTAAAGTTCCAACCTTGAGGAAATGTCCATCGTAAGGGAATACGGTGATGTATTTCCCGAAGAGTTACCCGGAATTCCCCCGGATCGTGAGGTAGAGTTCTTAATTGAACTCATACCCAGAGCTACTCCTATCTCGAAGTGCCCCTATAGGATGGATCCTATCGAACTGTAGGGGTTAAAGAAGCAGCTGCAAGAGCATCTAGACAAAGGGTTCATATGCCCTAGTGCATCACCTTGGGGTGCGCCAGTGCTCTTTGTAAAGAAGAAGGATGGTACCATGCGGCTGTGTATCGATTATTGGGAACTCAACAAGATCACCATAAAGAACAAGTATCCACTCCCAAGGATTGATGACTTGTTCGATCAGTTAAGAGGAGCTCAATACTTCTCAAAGGTGGATCTTCGTTCTGGATATCATCAAGTAAAGGTGAAGAAGGAAGATATTCAGAAGACTGCCTTCCGTACAAGGTATGGGCACTATGAGTTTTTGGTGATGCCCTTCGGACTTACTAATTCCCCTGCAATCTTCATGGATTTGATGAATAGAGTCTTTAGACATTACCTCGACAAATTTTTGGTAGTGTTTATCAATGATATTCTCATCTACTCCAAGAGAAAGGAGGAACATGAAGAACATATAAGACTTGTGTTGGAGACATTGAGAAAGGAGAAGTTGTACGCCAAGTTCAGCAATTGTAACTTTTGGATGAATCAAGTCACGTTCTTGGGACATGTGATCACAAGAGTGGGAATTTCTATGGACCCTTCAAAGACAAAGGCGATTGAATAATGGACCAGGCCCTCTAGTGTCACAGAAATCTGTAGTTTTCTTGGATTAGTTGGGTACTATCGACATTTTGTGAGAAACTTCTCATGATTGTCAAGCCCACTAACTAAGTTAACAAGGAAAGGGGTAAAGTATGTATGGACGGAATAATGTGAGGGAAGCTTCAAGGAGCTAAAGATAAGGTTGATCACTGCACTTGTACTCACACTACCGAAAAGTGGAGAAAGTTTTGTGATATACAGTGATGCATCAAAGAAAGGCTTGGGTTGTGTACTCATGCAAAATGATAATGTGATAGCCTACACCTCACGACAGTTGAAGATCCATGAGTAGAACTACCCGACGCATGATCTAGAGCTGGCAGCTGTGATTTTTGCCTTGAAAATCTGGCGGCACTACCTTTATGGTGAGAAGTGTGACATATACACCGACCACAAGAGCCTAAAGTATATATTCACACAAAAAGATCTCAACATGTGTCAAAGGATATGGTTAGAGATAATCAAGGATTACAATTTCTCTATTCACTATCATCCAGGGGAGGCGAACAAGGTAGCTGATTCTCTAAGCAGGAAAGAACCTGCTACTCTATCCATGTTGAGGATTAAGAAAGACCCTATCTTCTTGGATATGCAAAGGATGGATTTGGGAATCGTAAGGGCAGGGGATACATCCTACCTTGCCCAAATGATTGTGCAACTATCCATCCAACAGAAGATTAAGGAAGCACAAAGTGATGATGTGGAGATACAAAAGAGGGTGAATGCAGTAAAGGAAGGGAAGCTGCAAGAGTTCCATATCGACGATGATGGTGTGATTTAGTTTGGAACATGGATTTCTGTGCCTTCATCACCCGGATTAAAGAAGGATCTATTGGATAATGCACATAGCTCAACTTTCTCTATTCATCCTGGAAGTACCAAGATGTATCGTGATCTCCGAGAACACTTTTGGTGGGATAACATGAAGAAGGAGATTGCGGAATATATATCAAGGTGCTTGGTATGTCAGCAAGTTAAAGCTGAGCGGCAAAAGTCCAAAGGTATGATGCAGTCATTGCCTATACCCATGTGGAAATGGGAAAATGTTACTATGGACTTTGTCACGGGTCTCCCGAAAACGTCAAGAGGAAATAATGCAATATGGGTTTTGGTTGATCGACTCACCAAGACTGTCCATTTTATCGCTATTCGGGAAGACCTCTCACTTGAACAGCTTGCAAGGATATATGTGAAGGAAGTAGTGAGATTTCACGGTGTTCCACTCTCGATTGTCTCTGACCGTGATCCAAGGTTCACATCTAAATTCTGGAGGAGCCTTCAACATGCTTTGAGTACTGAATTAAATTTCAGCACAGCCTATCACCCCCAAACTGATGGCCAGTCTGAAAGTACTATTAAGACACTCAAAGATATGCTAAGAGAAAGCTCTATAGAATTAAAAGGTGGATGGGATCAGCACCTTCCATTGGTTGAGTTCTCATACAACAATAGCTTCCACTCGAGTATTCAGATGGCTCCGTATGAATCTCTTTATGGGAAGCGATGTAGAACTCCAACCTGTTGGGATGAAGTTGGAGAATGAAAGCTACTTGGTCCCGATCTTGTTCAAGAGATGACAGAAAAGGTTCAAGTCATCCAGAAACACATCAAAGCTGCTCAAATTCGGCAAAAGAGCTATGCTGAAAACCGTCGAAGGGACTTGGAGTTCGACGTTAGAGATAAAGTCTTCCTTCGAATATCTCCATAGAAGAGAGTCATGAGATTTGGGAAGAAAGGGAAGCTAAGCCCAAGGTACATTGGCCCCTTTGAGATCCTTGATCGTATAGGAGACGTGGCCTATCGTCTGGCACTTCCACCGAATATGGCTCAAGTTTATGATGTGTTTCACATATCACTACTGAGGAAGTACATTCCAGACCCCTTACATGTACTAAACTCAGAGGTGGTACAGTTAGAAGATGATCTCTCCTATGAGGAGCAGACGTAAAAAAATTTGGACTGAAGTGATAAGGTTCTACACAACAAGAAAACCCGACTTGTCAAAGTGTTGTGGAGGAACCATAAGTTTGAGGAAGCAACTTGGGAACCAGAAGAGGCAATGAAGGAGAAGTACCCACACCTGTTTGTGTAAAGTAAAATTCCAGGGGCGAAATTTCTTAATGGGGGAAGAATGTAACGACCCAAAGTATTTCAATAGAAAATTCTCTTCTTATATTTATGTTATAAAAAAACAAAATAATGAACTACTAAGTGATAAGTGACCTTTAAACATAATTTTGTCACCCCTATGTTTGGAATTTTAAAAATCCGACATACACGGTTGTGTTCAAGATAGTTTTTGGAGTCTAATGAAAAAAAACAATTTTTGGTGAATAGTAACCTACCCTTATGAATAGTAACCTACCCTTATGAATAGTAATATGACCCTTATGAATAGTAAATAAGAGTAACATTACCTATGAATAATAAAATAAAATTTAGACATCATAGAAAGTGATAATTTGACCTTAGTAAACGTTTTTGGTATTTTATAAGTCATAAATAATTAATTATAATTAATTAATTAATTTAAATGAATATTTGTTTTCTTGAAATATATTCATAAATTATTGAATCAATGTCTAATAGTTTTTAGATAATTTTATAATACCCTACGTAATTTTTGAAAGAACTGCAAAATTAGTTTTAATTTTAAAAACTGTTTTCTTAAGTAAATTATGATTTTAATTAAATATTAAATTAATAATATTTTGAAAATTATTTTTGAAAAATTTACATAATTTTTGGTTTCTACACGTCAAAAAATGGTAGGGGTAAATTTTTGGGTTTATTCTGAAATACTTCAATTTTCGGATGAATAGTAAAAAATACAGTTTTTCGCATAATCGGTATATACTAAATTGCATCATTAATGATGTAATGATGACATAAACATTATAGAACTTTAGTTTCGGCTAAAACATATTAAATTTCATAAATTGTTCCTTTAAATACAATAAATCCAATTCTCAAACCTAAAAATAACTTTCCAAAGCCTAAAGTCAAAAGGTGATTTCTTAAAGTGTCTTTTTCTCTTTCTTTCACTTTCCTTTTAATAAATTAATAAATTCGAATTATAAAGAAGAGTTAAAGCCTAAAACGAATTATATTATATTGATATATGATTTAGGATTTCAAAAAACTACAATTACAAGTCTAACTTATGATATATTATTTTATTTAATATTTTATACCAAAAACACCTCCCTCCTCATGTATAAATAAGCCCTCCCCCTCCTCTTGCCGAACCACAGCTCTCAATCTTCAAGCATTGTCTAAGCTCTACCCAATCATCTCTACTAGACCCTTCCCAACGTCCAAGAACTCCTGGTCTCATCAAAAGATGAAGCATAGTCCCTTAAGGAGGTTCTTAAGAGGAGGATTCTAAAGGTAATTTCTCTCCCTCTTCCCCTTTAATTTCCTTTCAAGTTCAAGTTTCTTTCTTGATCTCTCCCTACCTATCTTCATAAAAATTGTTTTTTAACTCCATCATTATACATATACTATAATCATATGATTCTAATGGTATATTATATCACCCCACACCCTTTCCCTCTTCCTTTTATTTTATTAAAGAGAACGTTGTTCATGTGGTGATAATTTATCACCTTCAAAAATGACATGTTCTCTTCTTCCATTTATACCTTAAATCTGGTCATGAAACCATTTTTAAGGTTGAACCAGAATATTTTATATGTATTATGTTCTATTTTAAGTTCTGGAAATAACCTATGGCCATATTACTAAGTGAAAAGTTAAAATGAGTTCGTTGTGATCCAAAAACCGCTCAAATTAACCCAAATAATCTTCATTTAATTCTTATCTAATGATTCGTCCACATGGATCTAATATAACTCATTATAAAATCATTAAACATTCTTAAATATCATTAATTAAATGTAATATAATTTCTGGATGTTTACCCATGATCTACCCAAACATCAATTTAAGAATACAAGTGGACCGTTCAAGAAAACCATAAAAACGAACATCCCCGAACAATGTTTTTAAACTCTATAAGTCATCCAAAGGAACAAAATATGAAATAATGAAACCAGAATGAACCCTATTAATGTATAAAAGGTTCCGGAATTTCTAATTAATGAATATAATGTCATTATACAGGACATTAAAGAGAAGTAGGCATTCGAGTACAAGGTAAGGGGAAATCTCGAACCCAAATTTTCTTCCTTCGGGTTCTCCCTCTTTCACTCCATTTTTGATATAGTTACTCCTCAAAGATAATTTGTTCATAATTTCCTTTACTTTTCTGGTATATACATGTTTTTCACTGGTTTTTATGTCCATCAAAATGTTTTCCAAAATAACTCTTCTTTCAAGATCTCACCTTTTACCTCTCATTCAAGGTTGATGGTTCTTGTATCAAGTATGTAATTCCCTCTTTCTTTTGGGAACCCAAATCTTATGAATGTGTTATTATGAGATGAAACCCATTCCATTCCATGGGTTATTTATGTACATGTTTGATATGTGTTCTATGTGGCAATCATGATAATGATAATGTTATGATGTGACGGGTGCGCCCGGAATTATATAGCACAATATGAATGTTTAAATGAGATGGGTGTGCCCGGAATTATATAGCTCTCCAATGCATTGGGTAAAGTGATGAATCTCATGAGTAAATTTGAAATGATGTGTGAACATGATGCTATCTTTGTTCACAAGTATGTGTGGTAGTTAACCACTAAGACATGATGTTTCATTTTTATGCATTTCCACATTTCAAGTCTATTATTTATGCTCCTCTCATGTTCATGATTCTTTGCCTATGTCATGACTATGATAACCCCATGATATATTGTTCTTATCTATCCTCTTACTGGGCTTCTAACTCACCCCTTTTGATGTATATCCTCAGGTGGATACATGTACTAAGGAGAGGACAAGTGCTACTAAGAAGCAATAGAAGAAGAAATTAAATAAATGTTTATGGTTGATGTTGTATTTGTTATGTATGGTCCTAGTTTTCCCAAGACACTAAACCTCTGGATCCTCCATGTGTAATATTATTGTGTTGTTTATCTTTAAAATGATGTAATAGTAATGTAAGAAAAGGCTGGGTCGCTATATACTGTGATGAGAATCTTGAGATGCTATGATGATATCTCTTAAATATTAGTTCTATGAATAGATAAAATTCTATGATGGGGCACATACTATGTTTAATTTCAGGTGTGATTACTCATAAGAAGATGAGACTTAAACTCATGAAGTTCACACTTGGTAATCTCTAAGATGAAGGATTATGAGAATAGACCTAGTAGTAGGAATTCTACATGTTTATGTGTCACCAGATATTCCTATCTATGAGTGTGTGTAATGGTACTTAGACATTAAGATTATTATTAATACATGTCATTACTTTCACACTTATATTTACTAACCAAAAACTTGACACCAAATGTTTATGGGAGGTAGGGTATGTTGTGTGTGTCATGAATGAAATGTTATTAATTAATAATCTTGGGAAGGATTTTTCCCTTCCATCTTTATGGAATTTGATATCTTATCCCTTTTGATTAAAATATAATAGTCATATTAAATCCCATGGTCATGGTGTAATGATGTTTATTCTAGATAGTCAAATAAAGATGTATCAAGAATATAGGTAGATGACATGAGTGTGAAACCTTCTTGATGATATATTATGACAAAGGTATTATATTATATAGCTATCACTTGTATGTGGTTGTAAATGTTGTGACATTAAATTATTTCTCTTGGGTTCCTTGACCCATTACTATATAGTAATCATAGACTTTAAGCAAGACTATCTAATTCCAATGAGAAAGAATCCTATAGGGTTACACACTAAGTGTTTTTGTTGAGCTCAATTAAATTTGATTTGAATATAATTATTGGAAGAAATATTATTATCAAGATTGAAGAATAATTTTATTCAGGATTTATCAATTGAAAATATTTATTCACAAAGTAATAAATAATTAATTGTTCATTAATAAATAATTTATTTAATTACATGAATATTTAATGAATATTTATTCACCAAACCATGAAAATAATATTTATTTTATTTATTTAATATTTAATAGATATTTATTTTCTAGAATATTTATTTTATTTATGAATAAATATTTAATTAAATATTTATTTGGGTATTCGATAAATGTTATAAAGGATGAGTGGACCAAGATTGTGTCTAGTGATAAATTTTAATTTGTAATCCATTAAGATAATATTTATCAATGTTCCAGTTTTCTCACACCATAAAAATAATGTTATTATTATTATTACATGGAATGGGGTCAGATGAGGTTTAATATATTATTTATGGGTCTTTGTATAATTAAATAATATTTTAACACTACCCTTATCTCTATAAATAGACAATTATGTCTATTTTGTAGAGTTTGATCGAGATAGTTCATGATTGAGAATCACTGTGCACAATGAATTCTAGATCCTTCACTCAAGAACGAAGAACAATCAAGAGATTATCTTCCCTCCTCCACCCTCTCAATCATGAGATTTCAAGGAAAATTATTCAAGCTCAAAGTAATTGTAACAGGGATCCAAATGAATGCCAAAATATGATTGATATTCTATGCTAGCACCCAAAAATCCATCATAATTTTTCAGAGATAAAAATATCACGTGTGGATCACCACTAGAGGGATTCTACACTTGGGTCCTACAAGAACAGTGATTTTAAACCAAAAAGGGTATCATACAATCAACAACATCATTGAAGAAAGATCCCAAGACCAAGGTATTCTTTCTTTAGATCTCTTTAAATTAATTATAAATTTAATGTTAAAATATCTCATCTTGGTTCTAGCATATTTCATTGTAAATGTTAATTGGAAAAAAATGATCATGACATTCACATCTTGTAAAATATGTAAATGATCTATTAAAGCCAAAAAAATTGAGTCAGTATTAACCATGATAAGTGATTTCACTATGCCCATAATAATCAAGTGTTATTAGAGGGGTCACATTTAAATTTATAATTATTTATTTGCTGTTAATAAATTATCTGTAATAATGGTTAGATTTTTCACTTTTGGTTTATTATTTCTTTAATCCAGATTTTAATTAACATGATTTTGACATATTAATTATCTTAATTCAAATTTTCATATTTTCATAAAGAACTAAGAATATATAAATAAATATTAAATATTCAATTAAGAGGTTCCAAATATTTTGGCTAATAGATTGGGAAACACGACATATAGCTAGAGTACACGTTGTATACCCAAGTTCATTGCACATGTACGTGTTGCGGGATATATGATGCACTGAGTATTTATTACACCTGGTGCATTTATTATACACCATGTGTTCGTCAGCCTAACCTAGCACATGGTTTGTTATACTAAAGGGTGTGTAGCTATCATACACATCATATAGCCTATATGGTTTAGTAGTGAAATTCATGTTAAGCATGTGGTCAAATACATGGTTTATACCATGTGAGACTGATATCCTAGAAAATTAATGAAACACAGGAAATTTAGTTGGGGTAAAAATCATGGTAATCATTAATCCCCAAGTCTTAAGAACATGTCTAGTCAATTAGAGGGTTACATGAACACACGAAAAATAGACCACACAGCATGTAACTAGCATACACGTCATGTGACCCATTAATTCTTGTATCTGAAGAACATTTCGAGTCAATTAGTGGGTTATGTGCCCGAATGGCCCAAAGGCCTTATTTTTATTTTAATTATTGATAATCCCCCTTTTAAGGGTTGAAGGGGAACCCGTACATGACCCGTAGTCCCAAGTCATAAAGCCTGACTGACCTGCAATACATGACCTGAAGGCCCAGAGGCATACCATGCCCATCACATAAACCATAGGCCTAACCCACTATAATTGCCCCTCCCCAGCTTTTTCATCATTGATCACTTAGCTCCCAACCCTGCATTGCTGATCGGATAGCATTTCCCCATCCAAAGTTGCACGGTGCCTGGTTCCGATGGTGGCCGCCATACCCTCTCATTCTTCCAATCCGGTTAGCTCTACTTCTAGTGGCTGCTTCTCTTGTTGTTCTGATCCTTTTTTGGAGCCTATTCTATGTGAACTAAGAAACTCCATGGTCTCTGTGGCCCGAAGGCCCTGAGGCCCGAAGGCCTTTGATGACCCAAAGGCCCTTGAGATCTGTAGGACCAAACCTGTGGCCCGAAGGCCCAAATCGGGTGAATAGTTCTGAATGCTACATTACTAAACAGTAACTGCTACAGTACTGCTACAGTACTTCTATAGTACCCCAGAAATTCACCTCCACCCAGTTTTGAACCTGGGTCTCTTGGATTCCAAGCAGGAGCTCTTACCACTCGGGTATGGGCTCATTGGCATTGGTGGGTTATGTGGAAACATATAAAGTGGAACACATGACATGTATTTTGTTAGTACATGCTATGTAATATATCTAACATACACATTTTGGCCATAAAGAATTTATCCTAGATACACAGAAATCAAGAAAAACGATGTGTATCTTGTTAATACACATTGTGTTGTATCCCAATAAATAACAGGATTAAATTACATTAAGAATAATTAATTGAAATACTAAAAACTTAATTAAACTATTATCACAAGATGTAATGACTTTGTAATAAAGATTTTAATAATTAATAAATGCTCAATTAATTTATTTTAATTATCTATAATTATTGTTCATTGCGTTTTATTTTCCATGAATGCACTTATTATGGGTATCTTTAAGATACTTTCTAAGATCATTAATACAAAGGGAATTAAATTATTAATTAATTAATTAAGACAAGTATGTTTATCTTAATAATAAACACCAAAATGAAGTGAATGTCAACCAGTGTACTTGTGTGTATTCTTTTTACGTGCATTACTAATTATGATCTTTCAACAGACCTATGTATGTGTTGGTTTAATTTAATTTAATTTAATTTTTATTTCATGGGTTTGAACTTATTTATCATTAAATTAAATATGAATGCATGTGTGTCATTCCTTTTTCCTTTATTATGTAAGACCTATGAGTCTAAGGTTATTAAAAGTAATTCCCCTTAACCAGTCCTTTGGTTCCCATCACCAACATGTGATTTATAAAACATATGTAATAAAAGGAGTATCTAAAGGTTTTTGGAGACGGTTCAAGATAGATCCAAAATAAAACCAACCCAGAAAATATATATGTGGATAGGTGGAATGTTTCAACTCTTGGAATGGCTAGTATAAGTAGTTTTCCACAGGGTTATAGTTTGATTTATTATTTTCTCAATAAATCAACCATTATACAATATCATGATCACGTCATTTATTTATTTATTTTATTTCTATATTATGTATGATTAATTTTATGAATGAAAAATAATGATCACATAAAAAATGGACTAATATGAAAATATGTAATTAAAATAAATGGATTATGCATAAATTTTTTATCTTAAAATGGTTAATCCCTTAAGTAAAATCCACTTAATATTAACAATATGTGTAAAGGATAAAATAAGAAATAATTTACACATAATGAAATAAAATTACTCAAATTAATATTAAGTCATATCAAGACTTCCATTACTTTATAAGGAATAAAAACCATAGAACTAAGTGTTTTACGAACCCACATTGGGACACTTACTTTTATTGTGTATTTCTTATGAAATTTTTGGGTTGACCTAACCAATTTTCATCAAGAGAAGTATCCCAAGCTAGACTTGATATATATTAGAGGAAAGTGTTTAAGAAATCTGAGTAAGGGTATTTGGATTGGTGAGTCCACTTAATGAATCATAAAGTTGAAATTCCATGGTTAGTAAAGACCTGCCTTCCTAAATACCTTAAAGTAATTGAACAAGACCACTATTGGGTTTTGAAAAAGGGAATATAATTCTTTTCCACTAGAATGTCTGATTAACTAGACATTCTGAGTCCAATGGGAGGGATATTGGGACTTGATAAGATAGTGGGGGAATTAATAAAATTAAATTTATTATTTTTTCTCACATTAACTATAATCAATTGAAATACTAATAATCTATTCTTTTAATTATTATAGAGGAAGAATTGGAAGTAAAACCAAAAAACATTTTTATTATTCCTTAAATAGGGGTATGTCCTTATAAATAAAAATTTCTAGATATGGTACAATAATTTAATGTGATTCATTATTATCAAAAAATATTATGTATTGGAATCCCTTATTCATCTTCTACCACCCTAGTAGGTGGAAAAAGGTGAAAAGTATTCCTGCCAGAGATATATAGAGGATGCTTCCTATGTATTTTTTATTATATTATCAACCATGTATGGATAGATGATGATACAATATAATGAAATGGATGCTTACACCATAATATCTCATCTTCTTTTTCTTGATAAATAGAATGAAAGGATTAAAATAAATATGATTGTCAATGCACTATATTAGTATAAATTCGAAGAAAAAAATCTAGATACTAATCATGATTTTAAAATCCTAGGGTATATTGACCAGTTAGTGAAATTGGGATTCCACATAGATGATAAATTATATATTATTATTATTTTATTATCCTTACCACCAAGGTTATCCTTATTCACTCAAGCTTGGGTGAATGAAATGGATAAGTCTCTTAGGAATCTTTTAACCATACTTCACTAACCAGATAAGGATTTGTTAAAACATGTTTCTCCACCCCTTATGGTGAAAAGTTTTAAATACATGGATGAATATCCCATGGTTAATTTAAATCCAAAATATCCTTTACAATTTTCTTCAAAGAGATAAAAGATTCAGAGGCAGAAGAATGAATAGAAGGTTATCTACTTCTTATGTGAAAAGAATGAACAATGGAAAATAAATTACAATGAATTGAAGAAGAATGTTATTCCATAAACTTCAAGTATATTCATAAAGTTTATATTCACCACTTATGTATTAAATATAATATTCTTACAACATATATGTATTTAAAAATATAAAATGAGCAAGAATATAAATCTTATAAAGTGAACTCAAAAAGAGATGGGAAAGGGAGATTCCTATGTCAACCAAGGGGAACTCGCTACTTTTGATTTCTAAAATGGATTAACTCAAGTATGTAATAAGTTTTAACAAAAAAATTAACTCAGTGTCCATATAGACATAAAGATAAATTATTTTACATTTGTAATAAGTGTTGTTATGGTTCTACAATACTAAACTAATAGTTCAGTAACTCTTGAATCATATATATCCATAGCAATTAATAATGAATATAAAATATAATACTCTTACCAAATTGTTTAAAGATAATTCTTTATCAAATAAAACTGAATTTAGTTGACTTTTTTATACCCAAAAAAGTGTTTTAGTCTCAATTGATCTAAGATACTAGATGTAAATACCTCAACCCCAGTTGCCTAGTGTTGGTGGTTACTTTATTACATTGGAATATTATAACAAGAATCACATCCCGAAGGTCCGAATAGTTTAGTAGTTTTGGAAGACTAGATACATACTTAAAACATGCATTATAATTTAAACTATAAAATACAACATAATGATTCCTCTAAGAACATCATTATTATACTAGATTATACATGCATGTCAAACATGATATACATCTTATAATCCTCAGAAAAATAAAACATAAGAAAGGGGTGAGCTCATATGCTCTATAAGGGTATGCATAAAGTGGAATCTATCATGAATAAATAATCATAAACATTAAGGAAAGATGAATAACTAAAACACAAGATATTTAAAAATAATCTTGAGTATAATATGGAAAGAATAAATGATAATCAAATAATTCCATATAAATAATCACATAGATATTCTACTAATAGAATAATCACATGGAATATCAATAACTAATCTCATAATGATGGAATTCATAATATAAGGCATCATAAATATACCATCATGGCTTCGATCAAGACACCATATATAAATGGGTAAGGCCTCAACCAATGCCCAAACTAGTTTGTCTCATTAGACCTACTCATGCATCGAGGGGATATAGTGGGCTCTGCCCGTCACTTACAAAGTCCAATACATTCATCATATATAAGTGGTAAAACATAATCAATATATAATAGCATATGAAATGTTAATAACTTTCCCCAATCAATAAGCATAATCATAAACCATATAGAGTAATATGATGAATAGTATCAAAAATAGCACATCCACACTCAAACTAATCATAAACCATTCAATAAAATATGGAAGATTGTATCATAAGAGATCAACCTAAATTAACCATAAGATCCAACAAAGGATGTTTACATGGATAAAAATACTCTAATAAATCATTAAAATTTTTCTTGAGATAAATACCCTTTTTTTACTTTGAAATCATTTATTTAAAAAGTCACTTAATTATAAAAGAAAAACTTTTCTTTAAAAACAACCTTGTAAAATTATAAATAAATATTCAAAAAATTAATATTTCATAATGGTGGTAAAATATTATCATGTCCTATAATTAAAAAAACATTATTTTTATATTTTTTTCGTAAAATTCATATAGTACCTCGTTTGGAAAATGACAAAAACATTCATTTCAAACTATTTTATTAAAATTATAAAATGGGTAAAAAGAATTTAAAAATTCATATAATAATATTAAAAATATTAAAAATATTTTTATAAATCATATACATGGAAGAATAATATTCTCTAGTGGAGACTTAAACAGAAACAATCTCAATTAATGATGTGATTGTGAATTAAACCCTTACCTTAGGTTTGATTTCTTCCGAACATGTGTAAAACTTCTATATAGTGGTTTTAAAAATATTATTAACTTATAAAAGAATAATTATTATTATTATTATATCATTTATTATCACTTTATACATTTTTACCATTTTTTATTAATAATATTTTATCCATTTCACTATTTCGGGTGTTAATTTCCATGTTTTCCCATACTTGTTTTGTCTTGAAAGTATCAGTTCTCTAGCATGGGATATAGTTCCGTCATCTCCATAATTATATTAAGGTCATAAATATAATATTTACTCATTATATACATTATTATAATCAATATTTAATGGTTAATATGGAAAATGAATCACATCACGTCTTGGAGACAGTAGGTCATAGTACGCACGAGTGATGGTATCATTACCTTAATAGTGAAGGGTAAGGAATTTTTTGGTATATTAATTTTTATAGAATCAATATAATGTAATATTTATTATATATATCCATCCTTTCCATCATTATATCCATAAAAGTAAAATGGTGATGAAAAATAGATTACACCACGGTGTGGAGGTAGTAAGTCGTACGTACGTAGGTGTGGTGCTTTCATTTTTTATAGGATGGATAAAAGGTGTAATATGGTTGTAAAATAATCATAATAAAATCTAAGAATATATATGATAATGTATTTATTTCTTTATAATGTAAACAAAACATGAAGAGGAAGTAGAAGAATAAATGAACTTGAATGGATTGGTAAAAACGATTACCTCTTGTTTTGTGAAATTCCTTTAGATCTCTTATTAAGGGATCTAGGGTTGGTATTTTTGGAAGAACAGGATCTCCAAAACTTGTCTGAGGATTTTAGGAAGATAAATTTTTAAGGTTTTTCTAGATGTAAGGCTGAAAGTGGTGTGAAGAAGTGAGAGAGGATGTTCCCTTTTATAATTGAGGTGAGGGGAACTTTTAGAAACTCTCAAAATATTAAATTCATATAAATTAAATTTCAAATAAAAATAGATAAAAAGTGATTTATTTAGAATATAATATCATTATGGGTCTAAATAATTTCATAAAATAATTTTTAGACAAGTTTCTTTCACATTATTACCCTTATATTTTGGTTTTAACCATTATTTAAACCCTTTAACTCTTACTGTGACAACATGTGTTTTTGCTCTTTGAAGGTTAATATAGCTACTATAAAATTCCAAATGAACCATAAATGAGTTATGGAAGAAATTTTAAACCTTATAAAAATCATTTTTATGAATTTTATATTTTTATTAATTTTATATCATTTAATAAAATATTATTTATTTTAAAATATCACTAACGTCAATTTTCACATTATTCATTACTTGAAGTTTAAAAAATATCAATACATAAGATAACTACAAAAAAAACTTTAATACATACCTAATATATCTAAGTTATCTAAAAATTTGTGTATGACATTAATTATGTCAAATTATATTTATTTTAATATTTTTAATATCATTTATTTGATATTTCCATTAAATAAAAAATTATTGCATCATCATTATGAAAACCTTTAAGTTAATTATTTATTTCCTAGAAATTAAAAATAAATTACTATGATTAAGATAAAAAATTATCTTTCAAATTAATATTTTTAGTCAAAGATATGTTCGAAAAACCCACATATTAAAAACATAATAATTACTAAAAACATGAGTATGAAATATTTGACTTTTCATAAAATAAAATACTATAAAAGGATTAAAGTCATCTAAGTAGCTCCAAGACGCTATAAACTCTTCCCAATGATGATTTTGGTTGAAAATAACTCATCCAATAAAATTTTTAAAAGTGTTGGGGTAATTTTATAATACTTATAATATTATTTTTACCCTTAATTACTTAATTTATCCTTAACCATGGCAATTTAAAAATTTACTAAAGTAAATATTCATATAATAAAAAAATAAAAAGTGACTTATTTAATAAATTTATAAATTTTTATTAAAAATATGGAATTCATTTTTCAAAATTCAAAATATATAATTGGATAAAATTAATTTAAAATCAATATCATATATGGAACGAGAAGAAGAGTTTTTAAACTAAAAATGTTTAAAATATTGAAATGCTTTTATATCCAAATTCAATATAAAATTTATTATAATAACTCACATTATATTTATTTATGTATTTTTTATCTAATTATACTTTAAAATCAATCAAAAATATAATTTAACACTATAAATTATTTAGATGAAAAAGCTTGTTTCAATTAAAATCCAGTATTTTCACTATTCATCAAAACATAAAAATTATCACAAAAATACAAAAAAATAAAAGTAAATTTTTATATTCATATTTCAATAATTTTATTTTATCAAATATAATTAATTAAAGTGTCAAAATTTAGTTTTAAAATAAGTCTGGCATTAAAAGGCGGCAAAACAGCCTTTAAAAAAATATAGTTTTTTATGCATAAAATTAGATTTATTTTTATCTTATGTCTATAAAATATATTTTGATGAATTTAAAAACATTTTATTGAATATATCATATATAAATTTCATAATTTTGTTAATACTATTCATTCCCTCCAATTTAATGGCTATGTTATAACAGTCATGTTAAAATAATGATATTTAATTATATATCATTGTTCTTTTAAGATTGGTGTTGTGTGTAATGTAACACTACTCGAAATATTATCTATACCAATTCCCTTATTCTAACAATTCTTTGAAACCATTGGGATAGGGGACCTTTCCCAACAGTTTTCTTAAAACCATTGGGAAAGGGTATAGATTACTATGCTTTCCCGATAGTTTTTCAAAACCGTTGGGAAAAGGGTGGTGAAAATAGTATATACAAATGGTTTTTATTAATCATTGGTATAGAGTACATATCCCAATAGTTTTTAAAAACCATTGGGATAGTTTCCCCCAAATATAGCAGCGTCAAGCCCCCCTCCCTATTTGAGATCTGATTGATTTTTACCCTACAGCAGCGCCTCTCTTCCCAGCCAGCAACCACTCTTCCAATAGTAGATCCATCGGTCTGTAATCTCTTATAATCATCCACTATGAATTGATACTTCTCTTCTTAGAGGTTTGTGCACAATTGATTAGGATGGTTTGATCACCTATATAGTATACAGTCCTAGGTCACCCTAACCTTAATTTCTTACACTTTTTCATTTTACTTTTATTAATTTAATGTTATAACTATTTATATTCAATCATTCATTTTCTTTTTCCTAATAGGCAGTTGTTGCTAGTTATTTTCACTAAAAGTCATGGTTATTTTTATATGGTGTGGTTGTCTATTTCTTAGCTATGGGATTCTAATATTTTTTTATTTTATCTCTTTAGTTTGATTATTTTTCAATCAATTTACAACCAAATTTTATAAATTCATTTAAATATAAAACAACAAAGAATGAATTTAAATTAAGTGGTTTCATTATTTTAGGTTTTAGAAGAATTTTTGTAATTTATTTAATAATGGGTTTAAGTGAATTTCTAAAAGTGGTGGTTTTCCTTAAATAATGTGGTGTGATTTTTAAAAATGGTAGTTGAAATTTATTTATGTGTGTTGATTTTATCAAAATGTAAAAAGTTTTTAATTTAATAAAATTTATTTCAAAGTAACATTAGTGGAATGTCTTATAAAAAGAATTTCATAAAATATTTTATTGGTGGAAACATACTAGGCACATATAGCTCACTCCCTAAAATTAATCCAAGGTGTGTGTATAGTTATTATGTCTTCTAAATATTCACAAGTATGTTATAATTTGGATAGTGGGTATTGTTTAAATGGTTGATTAATATCTCAGGATATAAAAGTGATCTTGGGAAACTATGTGATGTTCTCCTGATAGCTCGAGTTTAGTGGTTTATCTTGTATGGTTGATGTAGCAGCCACTTTGACATTTTTTTTATATTTTGTCCCTTCTATACTTGTTTTATTTTTATATATTTTTTTTATTTTTCATATAAAGTGTGGGTTTGGTTGTTTATGTTGGTTATTCCATGTTTGGTTTCAATTTATATTTGAAACTACTTATTTGATTTACATAGCGGTCTAACTTATGAGTTTTTCATTCTGGATTTTTTATATAACTCTAATCTTTGTTTACTTATATTGGAGAAAATCATTCCCAGTCTATTATTTTTTATTCCCTTAGCACTTTTTCTAGTATGTGGGGATAGAGAACACCCTTTGGGCCTTATCATAGTCCAATCTGGGTGACATGTTAGGTTGAACCGATTTGGTTCACGAGAAAATGGTATTAGAGTTCCCTTCACAATTTTGGGGAGTCTGATAGATAGGATATATGTCTGTTAGAAATTAAGAGGTAGGTCATGAGTGGGTGTCTAATCACCACCTTTCATGAAAATACTTGAGTTTCCATGCATAGTCAGGATTTCAGTATTTAAGTTGAGTATTTTTTTTATTATTTTATATATATATTGATATGAATTGATGTAATATTAATATATAGTGAATTTATATGGGTTATTTTGAGGTATTTTTAGTTTTTGGGTGAAAGTGGAGGAGGAATCAGAGCCACACAGTTATATCTTGTTGTCTAGAAAACCATGTGGAGCACGTGTGGAAGGCTCTGTAACTTTTCTTAGAAGGTGTTTCATGGTTGATGCATAGTTATTCAAACCATTTCATCAAACCATGCACATTTCTTCATTTCCCATATATTTATTTTTTTCCTACCTTTCTTTTCCAACTTGGTTAGAATGGGTTTTACCATTTGTGTGGCGATAATAAAGGGAGTTTTATTTTAAATTAATATTATTTTTATGATTCTCATATATAGTAGTGTGTCGGTTATGGTTTTATATAAAGTGAATAATTCTAGTTTACTAAAATATATTTTTGGTTACACTGTAATCTTATTGAAAAGACTGAAATGACTTATAATAATTTTTTTACAGAATCGATAGAAGTTGGATGTATGAAACCAATCATATCTCAAGTGATTTTCAAAACAATTTGGAGAGATTTTTGGATTTTTCATTTAACAATGTTTTAGATAGTGGTCACATAAACTGCCCATGTTATAATTGTGTTGGAATACGTTAGTTGATCCATGAATAATTTATCTACCATATAACTAAATATGGTTTTCAAAAAAACTACTATGTGTGGTTTCACAATGTAGAGAAAATGGAATCTCTAAATTTTGATGATCCGAATGAGAGGACTGGATTATAGAATGTGATATATGACTGATTTATATTTATTCTTCATCATAAGAAGGAAAGGATTTTGACCCAAGAAGAATTCGATACGATCACACATGATGCGTCATCCAATGAAAATGATGATGTTGATAGGGTGAAAAAATTAAATGATGCTTCCACGACTCTAGTATATCAGCAATGTGGTAAAATGAAAAAGATGGGATTTTTAATCTGATTGTTTCATGGGAAAACCATGTTTGGGATTTCTAATACTACCATCAATTACATTATTACCTTCTTTAAAGAATTGATTCTAGGTTATTTATATATTCCATCAAACCACTATATAGCATGGAAGTTAGTTGAGGAACTTGGATTTTCAAAAAACAAAATTCATGCTTACCTGAAAGATTGCAGCTTATTCTGGGAGAAAACTGCTGAAAGAAATGATTTTATAAAATGTGGATCATCCTGATGGAATCCAAAATCTAATTGAACATCATCCCGTGTGCTACAGAATGTAATGTAGCACTTTATATTGATCACCAGACTCTAGAATCTTTTCATGTCTGACGAAATATCAATAAAAATTTGATGGCATGATACTAAGAGAAAGAAGAATAATGAAGAGTTGGTTCACCCTGCAGATGGATTTTCACGGCAAAGATTTGATGTTTGATATCCTAATTTTGTATCTAATGTGCATAATGTGAGGTTGGGTCTTTCATGTTATGGTTTTAATCCATTTGGTCATATGATTACTTCACACAGCACGTGGTTGGTTTTCATACACATTTATAACCTTTTCCCATGGTTCTGTATGAAAAAACCTTACACTTTCATGAGTATACTCATATATGTCCCTTCTGATCCCAGTAATGATATATACTTATACATACAACCTTTAATAAAAGAGTTCAAACTTATTTAGGATGTGTGTGTACGCACATACAATTCATATTTGAAAGACATATTTCAGATGGGTGTTGCACTTATGTGGACGATCAATGATTTTCTTGCTTATGCAATGATGTCTGGATGGAGAACGAAGAGAAAACTATCATGTCCTATTAATATGAAGAATACTCAATCCAGAAGACTAAAATATCACCATAGTATTAGTTTTATGGGACATCGATGATTCTTTCTAATGGACTATCCATATATAAATAATCATCAAATATTTGAAAATACTAGAGACCGAAGATCCACCTTAGCATATGTCTAGAACTGATGTGATTAATAAAGTCACACAACATGAATAACCAAAAAATTTCATGAAACCACATGCCATCATTATAACATAATCTTTTTGAGTCAACCCAATACCCAAAAAGAATTATTATAATATGTATTGTTGGATCAGGATATACAAAATATACACAAGAGGGGGGTGAATTATGTCTATTACAAATTCTTTGTGAAATCATGTTCTACCCTTTGACTTTAATCAGATGGATTAATGCAGCGCAAATTTAAATATCAGGGACACACGATGTATAGTGGTTCAGAGAACATAAGGCCCCTAGTCTACTCCACCAACACTCTACTCCACGAGCTTGGTGATTTTCACTATCTGGTCCTCTTGTCAACAGACTGTTCCACAACTGAGTACAGGTAGTTGACACCTTTACAATCTAAGGCAAAACAGAGCCTTCTGGTTCAATCACAGAACCTTTATAGATTAGTACGATAATTCGATCACTTAAGAATCAAAAGAAAGATATTTGTACTTTGAAAATACTTTCCCGTTGTTCTTTAAAATTGCAACAGAATGCAATTGACAGTAGATGGATCCTCACCTTCAGAAATATTGATCTTTCAAGAAGATTCATTCTGAGTTGATCCAGTTGCAGTAGATATAGAAATATAATTTGAAACTTCAGCAGTAGTATATTTATAGTAGATCTTTGATGTAGAATGAGTGAATCTTCTATCTTGATTCTTATTCTTCAATAAACAGAGCTTTATCGCTCTTCATAATCAGCAGATCTGTGTTCTTGATAGTCTATGTTTTTCTCTTTTTTATATTTTTTCATTGTTGTTCGGAAAATCTTGTAGATATTCTCTGTGTAAATATCACATGTATATAATAACGACGAGCACTTCTCCTACAAATTTAGATCCACAAAAGTCACCTTCTGACTCACGATATTCAAAAATTTAATATAACAGAGCAGCCGTAACTTCCCTGAAGATTTGGCATAAAAATATCCTTTTAAATTGATCCTTTGAATCATAGATAAAATGGATTTGAATCAGTCAAATATGCACTTTAAAAATCAGCTTTTAATCTCGCTTGAAATCAGCCTAATAATCCACTTGCAGACCGTTACATAATAATATCATCTTTAATTCTCTGACGCCAAACGTAAGGTTGAACTGTATAGCATGTATCTTTCAAATGTAAGGTTGAATACAAACATAGGGTTGATGTCGCATCCTTCAAACATAAGGTCGATTAAAAACATAGGGTTGATGAACCATACTTTTCTTTTCAACATTCAAACGTATGATAAATGATCCATACTTTTAAAATCTTCCAAACGTAAGGTACATGATCCATACTTTTGATGAAATGTAAGGTTGTTTAAAAAAGTAAGGTTAATGAACCATACTTTTCAATATCCTAAATGTAGGGTTTCTTCCTAACGTAGGGTTCCACTTCTATACTTTTCCGATAACGTATGGTTGACTAACCATACTTTTCTTATAACTCCTAAAGTATATAGCACATTCCATCCTTACGCTACGTTTTTCCATGTAGGGAATGAACAGTGATTCCAGAACACGCTTAAGCAATTCCTGAATATGTAAAGAATGAACAGTGATTCCAGAACACGCTAATGCGAATACTTTAGCAATTTGTTCAAGAACTTAAATATTTATTCCAGAAATAAAAATATAATGAATAATAAATTCCTAAAATATGCTTAAAATAAAGTCATTAGAAAACAATTAAGGGTATTTGTGAGCATCAAAATCATCATAAAGATAGAGTATTGTTCTCAACAATCTCACCCTCTTTAAATAAAAATTTTATGTATTGTTAAAAACAACACTTTCTCAACAATCTCTCCCTTTTGATGATTACAAAACCCATAAAATAACCAATGAAATTAACTTACAAAATTAATTACATATAGTTTTGAATTTTGAAAAGATAAATACAATATTAGATTTAACTTAATTTCTTCCCCTTAAAGGATTAAGATAACGCTTAATATTTCTCCCTCATTATAGAAAAGAAAAAGAAAAAAAGTTTATATTTATCCAAATTTATACCCCAATAAAGAGTATATAAAAAAATTAAAGTATAGTGTGAAATTGTTAAAATAAAATGTTGTGTTTATCCAAATTTCTCCCCCTTTTGTGATATTAAAAAGAATGGTAGAATATGGAATAGAACACATTTTAATATAGCATTGAACTGAAGTAAATGCTATTATTAACCGTTTTTCAATAATTGAACATGGATTACTGGCATATTTGAACAAAGAGAGTAAAACAAATAAAAACGCACAAATATAGAATGAAATAACATTTCATTAAAATAAAATGTAATAGGTACAATTATGATAAACTCAGGAATCAAGGTGTGATAAGGGTATGAGATAGGGTCTATCTCCTCTGAACAACTGCCTTGATTTCTGTCAACTGCTCCCTCATCCTTCTCATCATTCCATCACCCAGCTTGATAATAAGATATCAATTCTCCTAATTCATATGAATATATTCTATCATATTTACTCTGAAAAAACTCATGAAGTCTATCTTCCTTCTCCATAAACAGAGTTAACTTCTCTGTGAACTGAGTCAGTACAGTTCTAATACTTGGTTCACATGAGGTCGACTGGTCAACCAAAAATCTCTAATTATCTAATAAGTCTGATAGTGGAGCACTATTGCATTGAAAATCATGAAATATATCATTCATATTGCTCATTGCTGTTGTGATATCCTGAAATCTTCTGATTAAATCAGGTGAAGTACCTGATCCACTAGCTTCACCAGTCCTGACAGATGCAAATTATGTCTCCATATAGTCTTTAAACTCTGACAGGTCTGACTTCATCACCATTTCTGATTTCATCTTGGATACTTATGTCAGCATCATTTTCTTAAAAGTTTCAACTTTTTACCTTGAAATTGTACTTTCTTTAAGTCTCTGAAATTTCAAATTTTCTGTCTCTAGGGATCTCCTCAGAGCAACATTTTCATATTCCAAATTAGACAACTTTCTGTAAAACTCTTCTACTTCCTTATTCACTAAATCATAGGCACCCTATGCTTGATTCTCATCCTAAGCTTGTATATGATGCACCAGTACTAATGGAAAAGAGTCTGCATCAGATTTTTCTTTGGCTTCCTCTTGAGCTGGATGGTCCACATAATTTTCCTCAGAGTCTTTTCCAGACTCTTCCGTAAAAAATCCTCATTAATTACCTCTGTATGAACTTCAGAAACATTCTCATTGTGAACATCAGTAATAATTTCTTCCACTGGATTTTCTAAAATGATATCTTTTTTATTTTCCTAAGGACCGGCCACTTCTTCACCAGGCTCTGCCTCCTTTTCCTTTTCAATTGTAACTTCATCTTTAACTAAAATTTGAGGTTCAATTTTAGTTATAACCACAACCTATTCCTGAGTCTCAGTTTCAGCTTCTTCTTTAATTTCAGTTTGTACTTGAGGTGTCGCTTCAATTTGAGTAGTATCCTCTTCTTATGGCTTCTCAATAGCTTCTTCTCTAAAAAAATTGTAAGTGAGTAAATCTCTTGATGTTAAAACATGTGAACCAAGTTCCTCATGATAATTAGAATTTCTTTTTATTTGAATCAGAAGTCCTTCCTGACTACTTTATTCTTGAGCTTCTTTAGTTTCAAATCTTATTCTTCTTATAGCAGTGCTCACTCTTGATTCAGTATGTCCCTCCTTGGACTTAGCAGACTGAGCCTGAACACTCTCTTCCTCTTCTTCAGCTCCTACTAGCAAAAATTTTCCTTTTAATGTGCTCCAGAAGTAACCAATCTTTCTCAGGGTCCCAGCACCAAAAGTGTTACTATGATGGCATCTAACTCTGGCTTCCACCAGCCTTACCATATCATTTTTGAACAAATTCTTTGATATGAATCGACCAAATGGATAAAAATTCATGAGTGATTCTTTTTTACAACAATAATGAAGGTACCTTAACATATACCTAGGAAAATTAAGTCTTATATCACTCATCAATAGATACATTATATACATGTCTGGATACAAGATTTTCTCTAGCTCAGACATCCCCGGTGCAATCCCTGTTTGCACAAACTTCACTAGGATTTTCTGATCTAGCTCCAAGTACTTTATGAACATCTTCCTTATATATGTAGAACCAAAAAGAAAAGACATAATATTTTCAGACTTATGTACTAAATCTTCTATATTCTTCAAATCAAAATGAAAGACTCCCTTATGAGGGCAGTTCAGAATCTGACCAATCTCCGTAGAGGATATCGAAACATCTCTATCTTCAATCTTAGCTACCATAGTATCCTCTTCTCCCCCTAGACTAAACTGAACATAAAGAAATAAAAAAGTTTTACCTCATATAGAAACTCTGTAAAATCTCCATTAAATGTGTGTTCAAGTTTTTGAAATGCAAGATCTTTCCTCAGCAATAGGTTCATCTGATATAACCATCCCAGATCTATGACCTTTCCATGCAAAATTTTTCTTCCTTCATAGTGTTTTATATTGGCATTTCTGGTCTCATCCTCATCGGTTCTCTTGGTCTTGGCCATTTCTTTCAAAAAATCTCTAAAGGTTCGAAAGAGGATTAGGGTTTCGAAGGTTCAGGTTCGAATAGACAAAGAGCAGTAAAGTGCCACGGGTTCGAAAGGGTTTTTGGTAGAAATGAAATGATACAGAATTCGAAAGGTTTCTGACAGCCTTGATTCCCATGTCATCAATAATTATTACATAGATTTTAAAAACAAATAAATTGATCGCACAGAAGAAGAAAAACTTATTCTGTTTGAAAAACAAATAACTAATTTATTTTAAAAAGTATTAAAAGAAAGAAACAGCATAATAAAATAAAACTTTATTTAGAATTAAATAAACCTAACTCCCCCTTAATAAAACCAAACCTTTCAGTGGGAAGTGGTTTGGTAAAAATATCATCTAATTGAATTTCAGTACTTAAAAATTCTAAGAATATGTCCTTTTTAAGAACATGGTCTCTTAGAAAATGATGTCTGATATCAATATGTTTAATCCTAGAATGATTAATAGGATTTTTTGAAAAATTTATGGCACTAGTATTATCACATAAAATAGACGTACTATTAAAATTTAGTCCAAAATACATAAGAGTGTTTTTCATCCACAATAATTGTGCACAGAAACTGCCAGCAGATACATATTCTGTCTTGGTTGTTGATAGGGCAACTGAGCGTTGTTTCTTAGTTGACCATGACACTAAGGATTTTCCTAAAAAGTGACAAGTACCCAAAGTGATTTTCCTATCTAATCTATAACTTCCAAAGTCTGCATCTGAATATGAAATTAAATTAAAATCAGACATTTTAGGATAAAGAAGAGATTGAAAAATAGTTCCTTTTAAATATCTAAAAATTCTTTTAACAACAGTTAAATGGGATTCTTTAGGATTTGATTGAAATCTTGCACAAATACATACTGAATACATTATATCTGTCTTTCTAGTAGTAAGATATAATAAACTACCAATCATACCTCTATATAACTTGTTGTCAATTGATTTTCCAGTTTCATCCAAATCAAGTTTTATATTAGTACGCATAGGAGTTGTATATGTCTTTTTGTTTTCAAGTCCATATTTCTTTAGTAAATTAGTAATGTATTTGCTTTGATTTAAAACATTTCCAAAATCTTTTTGATAAATTTGAATTCCTAAAAAGAAATTTAATTCTACCATTATACTTATTTCAAATTATTTTTTCATTAGATTTGAAAACTCATGACAAATAGATTTATTAGTTGATCCAAAAATTACATCATCATCATAAATTTGAACCGATAAAATGTTATAATTTATAGTTTTCTTAAATAGTGTTGGATCTGTCATTCAAACAGTAAAATCATTTTTCAAAATGAAAGAGCTTAATCTTTCATACCAAGCTCTAGGTGCTTGTTTAAGTCCATAAAGAGCTTTAGTAAGTTTAAAAACAGAATCTGGTTTTTGTGAATTTTCAAAACTAGGAGGTTGATCAACAAAAACTTCCACCATTAAATAACCATTTAAAAAGGCAGAATTAACATCCATCTGAAATAATTTAAAGTTCATATGAGATGCATATGCTAAGAGGATTCTAATGGCTTCTAATCTAGCTACAGGTGTAAAGGTCTCATCATAATCTATACCTTCTTTCTGATTATATCCTTTAGCTACTAGTCTCACTTTATTTCTAGTTATTATTATTTGATCATCTTGTTTATTTTTAAAGACCCATTTGGTTCCAATCACTGGATAATTTTGTGGTCTTTCAACTAATTTCCAAACTTCATTTCTCTCGAACTGGTTTAATTATTCTTTCATTGCTATCAACCAACTTTCATCATCTAAATCTTTTTTTATAGACTTGGGTTCTAATTGGGATAGAAAGGCAGAAAACCAAAAAGATTTCCTATGTTCCTTCTAGTTGTTATTCATGTTTCTAAGTCTCCTATCACAATTTCTAAAGGGTGATTCTTCAGGGTCGTTGACTGTCTAGGAAGTACACCTATAGGTTCTTCAGTGTCATATTCTTATGGACTAAACTGAATTTCATTTATATCTTTTTCAAAATCATCTTTCAGGTTCTCAAGTCTCATGTTATCATTAGAATCAGACTCATCTATTTTATCCGTCCTTTTCTCAAAGGGATCAGTTTTATCAAATTTCACATGAACTGATTCCTCAAAAATCCTTGACTTTTTATTAAAAACTCTATAAGCTTTGGAAGTAGCAGAATATCCTAAGAAAATTCCTTCATTAGATTTTAGATCAAACTTACCAAGATTGTCTTTGGTGTTTAAGGTATAAACCTTGCATCCAAAAACTTTAAAGTAATTTACTTTAGGTTTTATATTATTCCAGAGTTCATAGGGTGTCTTTTTTAAAATTGTTCTAATTAAAACTCTATTCATTATATATCAAGCTGTACTTACAATTTCTTCCCAAAAATAGGTAGGAAGACTGTATTCATTTAGCATAGTCCTAGCCATTTCCTGAATAGTCCTATTTCTTCTTTCAACAATTCCATTTTTTTGAGTTGTTCTTGGTGCAGAGAAGGTGTGTTTAATACCCATATTTGAGAAAAAGGAATTGAATTCCAGATTCTCAAATTCTCCACCATGATCACTTCTTAATGAAATTATTTTAAAAACTTTTTTATTTTGAACAACTTTTCAAAAACATTCAAATAATGTAAAAGCTTCATTTTTAAATTTTAAAAAGAAGATCCATGTAAATCTAGAATAGTCATCAACAAAAACATATATATATAGTTTACCATCCAAGATTTATACTCTTGAAGGTCCAAAAAAATCCATATGGATAAGTTCTAGAGGTTTAGATATAGCAATATTGTTAACAGATTTGAAGGATCATTTGTGATGTTTGCCAAGTTGACATGCATCACAAAATCTATCAATTTCAAACTTGAGACTAGGTAAATCAGAAACTAGTTGTTTCTTGGATAATTTATGTAAAGCATATATATTGCAATGTCCAAGTCTTCTATACCAGATCTAGGATTCATTTATCTTAATAGTTAAGCATTTTAATTGTTGTTTACATAAGGAATTTAAATCCAGGGTATACACATTGTCAGTTCTAGGTGCTCTAAATTTAAGTAGTTTATTTTTGAAAACAAAACAGAAATTGTTAGAAAAATCAACAATATAACCATCATCACAAATTTGAGAGATACTTATCAGATTGTGTTTTACTTTGTTGATTGAGATAGCTTCTGGATCTCCAATTGTTCCAATGCCAATGATTTTCCCTTTGGAATTGTCATCAAAAGTGACAAGTCCACCATCTTTTTGAGTGAGTGTAGAGAAATTTGATGAGCTTCCACTCATATTCCTTGAGCAGCCACTGTCCATATACCATATGGTCTTTTTTCTTCTGTGACCTGCTTCCTGCAAAGTCATTTAAACAAATTTTTTTGGTACCTATATTCTATTAGGTCCAGTTGTGTTAGCTAGTAAATATCTGGGAATCCAGACTTGTTTTGTTTTTCTAAATTCAACAGAATCAAATAAATTATTTGAGACAAAAGCTTTATTAATACCACTTATTTAAGGTCATCTTAAGAAATAGTTTTTAGAAATATGTCCCCTTGTTCCATAGTAATTAAAATTTAATCTATTTGTGCTTGGAACAAAATAATTTTTGTATAGCTTAGGTTTTTCACCTTTACTGCCAATTCCAAATTTTTCTTTCTTAATGAAAGTTTACTCAAGAATTTCATTCAAGGAGTTTTCTCCTTTAGTAAAAATGAGGGCTGCACTTTTATATGTTTCTACTTCAGTTTGCAGTGTTTTTATTTTAGCTTCATGATCTATATATTCAATGTTAATTGAATTATACTTATCGTTTAACTCCTTAAATTTCTTTAGTATTGTATCTCTTTCATCTGAAATAGCCTTGTGAATGTTATTTAATGACTTATGATTCTTAAAAATAGAGTCATATTTTTCTTCAAGCATGTTGCAGTAGGCTGCAAGTTTTCCATTAGAATAGCTTGTTTTAAAACTAGAGTTAGAGTCAGAAGAGTAGTATGTTTGTACCTCATCTGTTTCTGCCATAAATCACATGTTGGCTTTCAGATTTACTTCTTCCTTCTCTAAGTATGATTATGAAGAGTTGCTGGAATCTTCAGACACACTCCATGTAGATTTTATTGCTTTCTTGTCTCTTTGCTCATAATCATTCCTTTTAATGAACTTCTTCTTCTTGTCTTCTTTTAACTGTGGATAGTCAGGTATGATATGACCCATATTCTTACACTCATAACATCTGACTTCCTTTTCATCCTTTTTGAAAGTTTTTCTGAAACCTTTCTTCTTTTTGTAGAATTTACTAAAATTTCTGGCTAGCTGAGCCTATCCTATATCAGAATTTGATGAATTAGAACTTTCTAATTTTACCTTTACTTCTTTTTTCTTTATCTTTTTTCTTTTCCCTTGATATGAAACTTTTAAGGCAGTGTATTCTCTGTTGATCAAAACCATATGCTCATTTGCTTCATCTTGCATCTCAGCTTCATGCATCATAAGTGTTCCAATCAACTCTCTCATGGTTAAGTATTTGACAAGTGCTGACTGTCTGATTGTAGTAGAGATTCCATTCCATTTAGTAGGCAGTACTCTTAGTAATTTTAAATATTGATCAGCTTTTTTGGTTGGTTCTCCCAAGGCAGTTATATTGTTGAAAATTTTTGTCAATATTCCATTCATTTGAGTAATGATTTCACCTTCAAACATTCTGAATGTATCAAATTTAAGCTTAGTAGTATCATATCTCATTTGCCTAAAATTTTTAGTTCCTTGATAAGAAACAGAAATAGTTTTCCATATATCATATACTGTTGAGCATTGATATACTCTGTTAAATTCATCAAGTCCTAGAATATATTTAATTGCATTCATTTCCTTCGAGTTCATATCATATTCTGCTTCAGTGGCTGCACTCTATGTTTCAGGTTTCTCTGGTATTTCATATAGAGTCAGAATATTAGAATATACTCTGTATCCAAGGTTTTTCAGATATATTATCATTCTTGATTTCCAACATCCATAATTTTCTCCATTAAAGTATGGTTCTCTGACCATAGACATTCCTTCTCTTGTATCAGTCATTTTGCTCTATGTATAATCCTTAATCACTTTCATCTTGTTAATTCTTTATCAAAAAGCTCCACCTTTGATACCAATTTTTGGATCGGGATATACCAAATATACACAACAGGGTTTGAATTGTGTCTTTTACAAAAAATTTTTGAAATCATGTTCAGCCCTTTAACTTTAATCAGATGGATTAATGCAGCATAAATTTAAATATCAGGGACACATGATGTATAGTGGTTCGGGGAACAGAAGTCCCCTAGTCCACTCCACCAACACTCTACTCCATGAGCTTGGTGATTTTCACTATCTTGTCCTCTTGTCAACAAACCATTCCACAACTGAGTACAGGCAGTTGACACCTTTACAATCTAAGGAAAAATAGAGCCTTTTGGTTCAATCAAAGAGCCTTCACAGCTTAGTACAAGAAGTCGGTCACTCAAGAATAAAAAGAAATATATTTTTACTTTGAAAATACTTTCCTATTGTTCTTCACAATTGCAACAGAATGCAATTGATAGTAGATGGATTGTCACCTTCAGAAATATTGATCTTTCAAGAAGAGTTTTTATGAGTCGATCTGGTTGCAGTAGATATAGAAATATAATTCTCAACTTCAGCAGGATTAGATTTACAGTAGATATTCGATGTAGAATGAGTGAATCTTCTATCGTGATTCTTCTTCTTCAATAAATAGATCTTTATTGCTCTTCGTAATCAGCAGATCTGTGTTCTTGATAGTCTCTATTTTTCTCCTTTTTTATATTTTTTGTTGTTGTTCGAAAAATCTTGTATATATTCTCTATGTAAATATCACATCTAAATAATAACGACGATCACTTTTTCTGCAAATTTAGATCCACAAAAGTCACCTTCTGACTCGCGATATTCAAAAATTCAAAATAATAGAGCAGTCATAACTTCCCTAAAGATTCGGTATAAAAATCTCCTTTTAAATTGATCCTTTGAATCATAGATAAAATGTCTTTGAATCAGTCAAATACGCACTTTAAAATTATCTTTTAATCTGGATTTAAATCATCCTAATAATCCTCTTGAAGACCATTGCATAATAATATCATCTTTAATTCTATGACGCCAAATGTAATGTTGAACTGTATAGCATGCATCTTTCAAATGTAAGGTTGAATACAAATGTAGGGTCGATGTTGCATCCTTCAAACGTAAGGTTGATTACAAACGTAGGTTTGATGAACCATACTTTTCTTTTCAACATTCAAACGTATGATAAATGATCCATACTTTTAAAAGATTCCAAACATAAGGTACATGATCCATACTTTTGATGAAATGTAAGGTTGTTTACAAAAGTAAGGTTGATGAACCATACTTTTCAATATCCCAAACATAGGGTTCCTTCCTAATGTAGGGTTCCTCTTCCATACTTTTCCAATAATGTATGGTTGATTAACCATACTTTTCTTAAACTCATAAAGTATACAGCACATTCCATCCTTACGCTACGTTTCTCCATGTAGGGAATGAACAGTGATTCCAGAACACGCTTAAGCAATTCCTGAATATGTAAAGCATGAACAGTGTTTCTAGAACACGCTAATGTGAATACTTTAGAAATTTGTTCAAGAACTTAAATATTTCTTCCAGAAATAAAAATATAATGAATAATAAATTCTTGAAATATACTTAAAATAAAATCATTAGAAAACAATTAAGGGTATTTGTGAGCATCAAAATCATCATAGAGATAGAGTATTTCTCTCAACAATCTCCCCCTCTTTAAATAAAAATATTATGTATTGTTGAAAACAACACTTGCTCAACACTTATCACATGTCCCTCAAACTTTGACATACTCAAACACTGTTGGATCAAAGGTCAACATCTCAAGTCATGACGATACCTGTTCTTCCATGTCATAAACTATCAACCCCAATATATTAGTGATACTTAGCCTTCATATGATGTCCTCAGACACCACTATCCATGGACTTCTATGCCAAACACCTTCTTTGTACCCATGTTCAAATCCATCTTCTATGTTACATAATCTACAGAGGTCTCCACCCACAATGAGTGGTCAAAACCACCTCAATGGGTTGTATCTTATGTTCACATGAGTTGGATGTCTATATTGGCTAACCACGGTGAGAGGCCTTACAAAAAATCATAGGCTACACCTTTGGAAAACCTCTATCACCATATGTGAACCATTTTTTCCAACAAAAAAATGGTCAAAACCATCTACCTCATCCTAAAAAACCATGTCACCTCACTTATAATGATTAACATCACCCATAGTCATATAGTCCATTCCCAACACATTCCCATAGAACCATCTTAGTGATCACATCATGAAATAATTTCCATACCCGACATCATCATTCCAAACTGACAATAAAGTCATAAATTGCACCTACCATTTCATAATTGGATCCACCATACCATTTCACGCATGATACTACCTTATAGTGTTTTCTAATAACCATAAAAATATTTATAAGATCATAAATTTTCTCTCCTAGATCGTCCCTCTCACACCTATTTATGACACATCACATAACATGCATATAAATTTAGGAGAAATCTATGCAGCACCTTCCTTATAATCATATATTCCTACTCATAGAAGACTGAACTCTAATTAGATTTTAAATAGGAAGAATTGAAAATTCATATGAAAAATATAAAAATAGTTCATAATATTCATAAATAATTTAACGCCTCAAGTAAGTGAGAAAAATCATATAATAATGGATATATAATGTTATCCTTTCTCTAAGATACTTCATAATTCTAATGATTCCATGATCTAGAAGGAAAAGAGTGAGATCCCTCACTCAAGACTCAAAATGAAGGAGAAAGAGGAGTACGCTGCTAGCTCAGCCAAATGGCCAACCATAAAACCTCATTTTAATATCAAAATAAACAAACTTTTTCTTTCTCCTATAACTATTCATAGTTTAATTGTATGTTCATTCCATGGTTCATCAGGACTGCCCCCACCTCTTTATAACTATTTCATTCCATGGAACATAGTGTCACACTTTGAATGGATATAGACCTGCATGATTCTCCCAAACCTCTTCCCTGTACACTCACGACCCTCAAAGATTTTAAATCCATGAAAAATACGAGTACATTTTCATATCCCCAATATATAATAGCTTATCCCTATGATATTTTGGATATACACAGACCAAAACTCTCCTCCATCTCAAGTGATCAATATTCATTGTCCCAAAATTTGATATGACATTGGATGAAGATGTATCATTCCCACATTCCCATAATACCCCAATTACTCAATATAATTAATCGATCCCTTCTGTGGGAACTCCCCCCATTAGAATTACCTACCCGATCACTTCCCAACCCAAGGTCTCAATATCTCATTGGTTCCACACCAACCATCATCCCATAAAACCCACATTAGAACCATCATACACCATCATTTCCCACATCCCACCATATTCTCATTTCATAATCACACCATAAATGATGCCCATAAAATACCACATCACACTCAATGCTCATACAAGTTTTACATCACTCGTGATTCCCATATATTAACCACACTATGTTAATTCACTTATCACACATACCCATCATACACCAATTTACATAATAAAAAACTAAAAAACATAGTCACATGCTCAAAATGTAACTCTAGCTATCATCGGCTCTCTGAAAGGTGAGTGGTCTCTTTCCATTTTGATCTAGTCTCATAGGACATCATTTTTATCTAGTCTTATTCCCACATTCCATAATTTATTGGTATCTCACCATCGAGGTGATGATGATGGATCTCATCATCCATAAATTCATGGATGGTTTCTTTAATCTCTATTTGAGTAAGCATTATACTCAATTTCATTGCGACCATTCATTTAAATATATCTATAAAAATTAGTACCTACCATCAAGAACCTATTCTAAAACATCATTCAAGTGTTGTAAATACTAAACTCTTCAATCAATAATTAAAACATGATATGGATTTATAATGCTCATATGGGAAGTAAAAGAGCTTTTATACCCAAGAAATGGGAATTTTTCATGTCATTTTATAAAAAAGAAGTTTTAACTATGTCATAGTGTAGTAGATAACACACCATAGTAGATAATAACAAGGATTTTATCTTATAAATAAGAATTTTTTAGTGTTTGTTTGGGAACCAAAAATGACATTGACTACTCCATGATAAAATATTTTTGACCATTTTGAGTAAAGTAAAAATTTTGAGATGTCTACACCAAATAAATTGAAATGGGTTAGTTGGAAGAGTGGTTTTCATATGAAGATTGAAATGGGGAATACTATGTTATGGTACAAGCCATGGTTGGAAGAGTCTACTATTTTTATGTACTATTTTTATATGTTATTGTATGTGTTTTCTTGTGTTGTTTTAAGTGTTGTATGTAGGTGTATGCAATGTAAGTGATTCTGGATGGCTGGTGTGCATATTTCTACAAATACCCTATACTAATGGTTTTAAACCATTGGTATAGTGTTGAACAACATGTCTTTACCAATGGTTTTAATAAACCATCGGTAAAACTCTATACCAATGGTTTATAAACTGTTGGTAAACTATTTAATTATGATATATACCAATAGTTTATTAATCGTTGGTATAAATCTATACCAACAATTCTTTTGAAACCATTGGTATACTAAAATTAATACTTCCCTATACCAACGGTTTGGTAATAACCATTGGTATAGGGCTATCCTAGCACCTTACTACCCAACGGTTTGGAAAACTGTTGGTAAAGGGTATACCAATGGTTTTACATCCTATACCCATAGTTTGAAACTATTGGTATAGACTTCCTTCCCAACAATGTAAGCTAATAAAGAAATTAAATTTATTTAAAAATAGACATATTGTAAAATCTTGAGGTGTTACATTATACTATCCTTTAATAAATTGTGTCCTCACAATTTAAAATTTCACTTCGAAAATCAAAGGTTAACACTTGAAAATTCCTTTGTGTGAAACCCACATTAGAAATAAGGTTAATAAAAACATCCTCTTAATAATGGGGAAATGGAAATTTGAAGGTCACAAAAAATTAGCCTTTCAAATAGGACAACATTAGTGGGAAGTGAAAACCTAGACATGGAATAGAAATATAACTATCAAATTATGATGGAGAGTGATAGATAACATGGTCATTAGAAAGTTATCCATCACAAAACCATAAATTTGTGATGGGTTAAAATAACATTGAGTCCTCAAAAATAAAATTAAATGGATAATGTTTTTTTTTCAAAATCATTTTCCTAGATTTGAGGGATTCCTTTACTCTCTAAATAATGGAAATGTACTTACTTGATAGTTAGAGATTCATCCTTTAAACAAACACCACCAAAAACTCATCTTTTCCCCCAAACAACATTTCAAAGTATATTCTTCAATAAATTTCCAAAATATTCTATTTATATTAATCATATAGGGTTCCCAAAATGAACTTATACTTTATCTATCATACTTTTTAAATAAAGAAAACTATGTTGTACTAACTTGGACATCATGTAGGTTAGTGGTAGGATATGTATCCTTATCACCCTTTGGTTGCGGTTTCAAGTCTCACGACCTTGATGAATGCAATGGGTTTTCACCCAAACTGCGGGTTGTCCTTTTTATAAAACTATATTATTATAATCCTTACAAAATTCCAAAAATATACTTAATATATTAAACATTAAAGATATTTTTTAACCTTAAAGGTTATCTCATATGTTTCATTTATCATTCTCATATTACAGCATTCTTTCTTGGAATCTATGACAAATTCCATAGTAATTTCATCCCTTACTTCAAGAAATGAATATCCAAAAATGAAAAAAAAAATTGTATGCCTGAAGCACCAAAATTCACTTTTAACGGATCTTAATATCGATAAAGAGAAAAAAATAATTCCTTCTGTCTCTGTATTTTTTCAAAAACTAGTATGGTTTTCACAAGTTATTCAATATGCATAAACAAGTTAATATTTCAACATCATCCAAATTTCAACTTAAAACATTTCATAAATGTTTATCCTTATGATCCATCAAAAAGATCAAGATCCTAAACTTTAGAAATAAGTTTACTAAATTTCAAAATAAACTTAATATTAGATTCCCCAAACAACATAATGTATCTATTATTATCACATACAAAATATTTTAAAACTTTCATGCTTCTAAATCCTTATAGAAGAAGTATTGTAGTACAATCCTTATTTATTCCATAATTCTTATGAACAGTACATCATTGATAAAATAATCAGATGACATAATTATTTAATCTAAGAATAATAACATTAATCATTATTCTTCATCTATAGTAAGATCATAAGCTTTACCATGATCCATTAGATTCTTTTTAGACAGATTCCTTTGACTCTTGGGGACATTCTCTTGCGTAGTGCCACATGTCCTTACAGTTGAAGCATTGAAAATTGGAAAATTCTTTCCTTCCCTTGAAATCATGAGCATAGTGACCTTTTTCTCCACAATTAAAGCAAACACCTTTTCCTCTTAATCATATACCATGGTGTTTACATCCACAAATATCTCATGTGGGAAAATCATTCTTTCCCTTCTTCCCTTTATCCATATTTTTTCTTGTCATCCTCTACTTCTCATACTTCCTTACAAAGTCATAATACTTATAAAATTATTTCTCTGTCTTGTTAGTATATGATATTATTTCCTCATTGATGAGAATGTTTGGGAGACTATCTCCATTAAAAATATTAGATTAAGCTTAGAAATGATGTTATCATTCTTATTCTTCAGATCACATGCATTGGTGAGGTTCACATTCTTTTTACTAGGATCCATTTATAAATTATGATATACACTAAATTATATCATATAATAATATATAATCACAAAAAAAGGATTTTCTTCTATATTTATCCTGAATTTATATCATTTATTTTCCCTAATATATATTTTCCTAAATCTAGTTCCTAAGGTTTCTACTAAACTTCCTTTGATACCAACTATAAAGACCCCAACCCCAGTAGCTATCACGACCCATCCCCCGGGGCCCATGTCGTGACTACCCCAATCCCACCTCCTGAAGGCCAGGAGATGGTAACTATAACCGAAGGCGTCAACCTAAAAGTGGGAGGCATTTTCCTGAGTACCAGTACGCACAAAAATTCCCAACCAAGTCCCACACACTAAAAAGGAAATAAGTATCACTAAAACAAAGTTGAGTACAAGTACAACTAATATGAGTGGGCCAGAAAACAAACCCAAAAAAAGAACTGAAAACAACAAAGTATAAAAAGGAAACTCTGGTAGTCGTCCGTAGAGAACCCCACCTGATCATGAGATTAGCATAGCTACTGGAATCCAAAGTAGAACTTCCTATCCACCCAATTCTACTAGGGCCTGCCTGGTCCTAGTACATCAAGTCCACCATTGTAGCGTTCATCAGTCTCATCTCCCTAAGAACTTCTGGGTCCTAGTCCACTAAAGTCTCTGTCGAAATGTCAATCCTCTGCACCAGACACAACACATGCAGTTGAAGCCCGTGCAGGTGTGAGTAACAAAATAATTAGTAGGGACACCAAAACAAAAAATGAAAGACCACACAGAAATTCTCAAAGTAAAGCACGAAGCACAAGATAGCTCACACCAGGTATACATTTAGGGTAGTAATAGAAGAATCATCAGTCACATCATCGAACACATTGTATGCTAGATAAATCCACTTCTATTGAGTATAGTGGTCCTTATAAGACACACATAAGTCCTTCCCACTAACCTTTCACTACTTATGTACACCTCCTCATCACATACCATGGGCTTACAAAGTCACACCAAATTGCTTCCCACTAATCTTGTTCAACTGAGGTACTCCTCCTCGTCACCTACCGTGGGCCTAAAAAGTTACACATAAGTGATTTACACTATGGGCCTACAAATTCACATATAATTACTTCCCACTGGGCCATAATCAAGTCACACGGGGTTGAAAGTCAGCAGTCTTTAGGTCTCAGCCAACTGTAGGGTTTTGTACGTAGCGCGCTTGGGAGAACCGCTCCTCAAGCCATTCGTCACATCTCAACTTCCATGAAAGTCACCATAAGGAATATAAAAAGATATGCCTAATCTAGAAGGTATCAACACTACAAATAGCTCATCAATCGGATGCGTGGTTTGTAAGATATGGGGGTTTTAGTAAACAGGGGTTGGTTGTATCTAGGCCCAGCCCAACCCGGTCGGACCGAACTGACCAACCCGACCCGGGGGGTCCCACATACCCTATCCTAAATTCAAACAAATCGACCTGGCCTGGTTTAGGTTTGATTTGGTCTGGTATGGTCTGGCCCGTGGGTCAGGCCCCAAGGGCTTCGCTGGACCCGGCCCGGTTTGGCGGAGGGTCCAGCCCATCGGGTGGCCCGGTGACCCGGTCTCGTCCAGCCTGGCCTGAAGTGCATGGGTCTGGGCTGCCAGCATGGGTCTAGCCCACTGGATGTAGGCCTGGACTACTAGGCCATGGGTTTGGCACGTCGGTGTGGGACCGGCCCGCTGGCTAGGGGCTCGGCCCGCCTATGGAGGCTTAGCCCGCCAGAGGCAGATCGGTGGTACGCCTGGCTGGGATGCCGCATCTGGCCGCATATAGCTTCCTACTTTCCTATGGGATTCCATGGGGCCACACTCCTAACACGGTCGATTGACCGTGGTACCAGCTCGTCCAGGTGTCCCGGACGCGAGCCACCCCTCTATGCGGTGCCCGCCTGGTTCCGCCTCACCCCGCGGCCTCCTGCTGTCGCGGTGCACTGATGTGCACACTGTCATCCTCTAGCGCGGCTAGTGAGGATCGGCTTCCTCCTCTTCTATGGAATCAATTGTTGGAACCCACTCCACGCAGCTGGTGTGATCCAGTCTCCACCACCGCACCGGTGGTGTCGCACCAGTGGCACTTTCCGCGGGCCACCAGAATTGCTCTGGTGGTCAGTTTTCTGATCCGTCTACGCCTATGGGCCTCTCAGGTCTCCGCCATCACCGTGATGGTCTCAGATGTGCCTTGATACCATTTTAGACAATCCATTCACAAGGATCTCACATACATAGGGGTTTGGGCCTTTGTTCGTGTCGCCCCGCGCCCCCCGCGTTAGAAGTTTTAAAATCGGGGAGGCTTGGGGGTGATGTTCAATCATATAAAAAGATAAACTAATCCTGGATATAGAATACCCCAAATAAAGTTACCCCTTCCCCATATAAACACATGATTCATGGATCAACCTATTCGTGGGTTGATCAGCGTTCATAATTTCTAGAAAGAAACGGGGAAGAACTTAAAAATAAAACACCCCATGCCTCATTATCGCAGTGTTTCATCCTTGAGGGTCTAAGAGGTTGATGGCGTTTCATCATTCTTCAAAGTATGTTGAAGTGTATGATGTTTGGCTGGCATTCATTTTTCTTCATTAGGGAGGAAATCTGTTGTAGGTTCGTCAGAAAATCCTCACAGTTTAACCCTTGTTCCACCGACACATCAACTATTAAAAAGAAAACACGTTGCAGCATTTCTGTTACGCTGCGACGCCGCATCATTACGTTGTTTCATTTATGGAACAGCATTGCTGTTATGTTTCATTAAATCATCGTTATTATATGTGTTAATGAGCCATTAATGAGTTCCATTATGCGCCTCACTGTTTCCTCATCGCTACACCGCAGCGTCGTCGTGTCGCCACTCGTCGGTGAGAATGGAAATAAAATAACTTTTAAGTTATTTTATTATTTTTCTCGAAAAGTCCAAAAATTAACTTTTTTGTTCAGCCCTTGCCGACCGAAGTTAAGTCTTTTCTATGTGAATCTCAGTGTTCTAAGTTCAATGGTGCCCTCAAATTTTTAATATGAGCACCGGCTTAAAAGTTATAAAAACCCACTTGCATGTTTATTTAATTGAACCTTAAAAAAAGTTCAAAAATTAACTTTCACCCTCGACCCACTCTAGTCGAGGTTAGGCTCTGACTAAGGGGAACACGCCCTCAAGAGATCAATGGTACTCTTTAATTTCCAATCTGAGTTACCGTTTATGAGTTATAAGGATTTTAAAATAAAATAATTGTTACTTAATTATTTTATTTACGGCCAAAAACTAACTTCAACTGTTGGCCTGCGCCGTCCAATGTTAGTATCTTCCTTAGGAAAGCATACCCCTACAAGCTCAGCGGTGGTCTCATATTTTTAATTTGAGTCACCATTCATTAGTTATAAGCATTTAAAAATAAAATAATTTTATTTAATAATTTTATTTATGGTTATTCCATCTTTTGGTTTTCTCACTAGAGGCTTGCGCCGACTAAACTTAAGTCGCACCTAGGGTAAAACCGTCATCCTAAATGCAACGATGTCCTCATATTTCTGATTTGGGCACCCATTTAAGAGTTATTCCAATTTTTTAGAAAACCCACTCATGTGCACTATTTAAAGCTTAACATTTTTCGACGGATCATTTCAGACACTCCGGGCCTCAAAATCGTATTCCCTCTCAGTGGCTGGTCTTGAAATAATTCTATATAATAAAAAAATATAGAAATTTTAGGACATTACATTCTACCCACCTTAGGTATTTATGTCCCTAAAATCCAAAGAAAAGGCTAATCAAACAATTGGGGGTACTGAGCATGAATCTGAGCCTCTCACTCTCATGTGCTCTCCTGGAGATTCTCGTGATGTCACTAAATGCACACTAGAGGAATTGAATATCCATGAAGGACCCACTTCTATTGATCCTCTATCTCCACCGAGAACTCCACAAATTTCACCCCATCATCAATGTCCAGCTCACCTCAGTCGATAACGTGCGATGGATCATGCACGTACCTCCTCAGCTATGACATGTGAAAAATATCATGCACTCGGTGCATCTGTGGGGGAAGAACTAAGTGGTATGCCACCTCTTCAACTCTGCTGAGGATATGAAAAGTTTCGATGAACCTTGGAGATAGCTTGCCACCCCGGAAAAATCTCTTTAATACCTTTTGGGGTGAGACCCGAAGGAAACATGGTCTCGCTCCTCGAACTCCAAGGGTCTCCGTCTCCTATAGAAATAAGACTTATATCTACTCTATGTAGTCCTTATCTACTTCTGGATGATCTAGACCTTCTCAGTGGTAGCTCATACCAACTCTGGACCCATGAGTGCTAACTCTCTTGGGTCTGTCCAGGATAGAGGTGATCAGCATGGCTGCCCGTACAAGGCCTCAAATGGTGCCATGCCAATGATGGAGTGATAGTTATTGCTGTATGAAAAATCCACCAGTGGTAGGTGGTCCTCCCAATTGTAACCAAAATCTAGGACACAATCATGAAGCATGTCCTCTAAGATCTGTATGGTCTGCTCCCTTTGACCATTTGTATGGGGGTAAAAAGTTGTGCTCAAGTGCAGCTGAGTCCCGAACACCTTCTGCAACCCCTTCCACAACTGAGATATAAAGTGTGCATCACAGTCTGATATGATTATCGAAGGAACCCTATGAAGCCTCACTATCTCCTAGACATAGAGGCTCCCTAATCCCTCTACTGATCCCTACTCCCGGATGGGTAGGAAGTGAGATGAATTTGTGAGTAGGTCCATGATCACCTAGATAGAATCGTGGCCCATGGACATACATGGTAATCCCATCACGAATTCCATCAAGATACCATCCCACTTCCACTCTAGTATCTCAAGTGGTTGTTCCAAGCGTGCTGGAATCAGATGCTCAACTTTCAGTTACTAAAAAGTGAGGCATTATGAAACGAACTCTGCCACCCCTTTCTTCATCCCTAGAAACCAGTACTGATGTCAGAGGTCCTAATACATCTTCTCTACACCAGGATATACTTCCAAAGTGGATGTATGTAATTCCCTCAACACCTCCTCCTGTAACGTCAATGGTACCATGGTTCATCCTCTGAAAAGGATGATGTGCTTCCTACCTATCGAAAATCGATCAAGATCCTATCCTGAAGAAATCTAAGCACGTCAGGTCTCATAGTAAACATCTACAAGTTGTGCCTCCCTATCTCGTTGAAGGAGTGGGGGAGTGACAGTCATAGACTAGGGGTAAGATTATCCATCATTATCCATGAAGGATATCGGAATTGCGGATAACTGCTCTGTCGCCTTACTCAGTAGCTACAAACCAGACCTCCTATTAAGTGCATCAGCCACCACGTTCCCCTTCCCAGAAGTATGGACTACCTCAAAGTCATAGTCATGGAAGAACTACATCCATTTCCACTATATCAACTACTGAAAATCCTATGGGCACATTTCCATATACATGAAAGGCTACCCCCTTTAATAGATTGATGTTCCCATTAACCCTTTAGGAATGGGTACTCATTCTACACGGCCACTTGGTTAAATTTCCGATAATATACACATAACCTCAAACATTGGGTCATACTAAGCCCTTCCTCTACAAGTCACCAAACTATACTCTTATCTCCCAGAACTCCGCGGAATCTATCTGATTTGTAGGTGTAGATATTGGTGTCATCCCTAGGTACAAGTCAATGCATAAGTCCCTCTCCCTGTGGGGAGGTAATCCTGGAAACATATTTTGAAAGGATTTCCCTACACTCTGCCACTACTGTTGGGAACTGAAAACTCAAAATACTTGATACCACGAGGGTAAGGTTGGTCGACTCAAGAGTGATCGCCTGCACCCTTCTATGCATGATTTTATCCTGTGTTTCCTGGGTTTCCTTTTTTTTACTAACCAAGGAAAACCTCATCCCAATGCTGTAGATATACCACATCCTTTTTCCTAAAATATTCAATCTGAGCATGAACTGTGGATGACTAGTCCATACCCAGACTAACGTCGTAAGGCCTCAACACTGCCACCAAGTGGTTCCAACCAAAACTCTCACCTCAAGGGTTAGATCACACCATCGGCATAAGTTTGATTATCAAGTCTCCTCTCATAGGTATCTCCAGACATAAGGATCAAGTCAACAGTTTAACCGGAAACTCTAGGTCTTGAACAAGATTAGTGACAGGAAGGGATGATTAGTACCTATGTCAATTAATACGGTATCTAGTAGTAGACACAGACCATACCTCAAATCATTCTTGTATCCCTTGGGTTATACTCCTTGACCATATGAAGCTACTCCCTTCCCCTGTCCTCCAGCTCCCTGATCCTGGTGGGGACCACATTGGGGTGGTGGTTGTAACATGTTGAAATGTATACCACCCTCTAATTCTCTCCTAGATCCTCTTCCACATATTTTTCTCTGCATATTCATATATCCCTATCACTTACTCTTCAAAAAAAAATTACACATCCAATTCTTTGAGACTGACATCAGTTTCTTACTTTCCTACTACTAACATTCACTGGTTGTATCTTCTCATCCAGATAACTTTCAACCACAAAGGTCCTCTCTAGAACCCAAACATAAGTAGGAATGCATAGAGGAATATTGTTGGCTCGGATGTCCCTAAACAGATCTCAATCAGAGGTATGAGCCCTGAAGCACTGGTTGTATCCTATTCATCGATTACATGGAATGGTCGGTACACCTCGATGAATACTCAACTACCGATATGTCGTCCTACCGAAGCTATAGAAGCTCTTGGGAACACATACCCCATAGTTTTTTATGGCAGGAGACCCCTCTTTTAAGAAAGGTTCTCAAACTTTGTCCATGGAAAAGTAACCACATCGTAAGATCGAAGTAATCTAAACCATTCCATCGCCCTACTGAGCCATGTAGAAGGCTCACTGCCAGGACTGCCATCTGATCTAATGGTGCCCTGGCTAGATGGAAACTCGGTCACCACCTCAAACAGTCCTTAGCTTCCTATGATTCGGGCTTTCCTCGAAACCTGAGGGGTATTTTTCGCTAAAACTCATGTAAGGCACTGAGCTTACATGTGTCCTCTATCGATAGTGTCGGTGGTAACTGATGAACAACATGAAGTGGTATTGCTAGGACACCGCCCGAAGTACCATCTCAGGAAATAGTCCCTGTACCGAAGCCTCATCACTCTATGGACCATCCTCATGGTCACATACTAGAATCTTGGCTGGCTGGCTACATGGAGGCATCTTAAAAGAGAATCAAGATGAACCACAGTCAATAATTTATACCTGGTGAGATAACTCAAAAAAGATCAAGAGAAAAAAGAATTTCCAAAACACATGTAATCAGTGTTTTCATGTACTGAGTTAGAAAACATAATTCAGGGTCCTGGTGTATGGATACGTCGGCCGCCACACCAACACTGGACTCTCCAGATTGAAATCCAAACTCAAGACACGTAACACCATTACCCCCATTGAAAATACAAACTCTTAGTTCTTCTGGTAGAACTAACCGCCCTCTGAGACCACTTTGTCATGACCCCTCCCCCGAGGCCCATGTCATGACTACCCCAAGCCTGTATCCTAAAGACCAGGGGTTGGTGAAAAGTGTCGAAGGTGTCAACCTTCAAGAGAGAGGCATTTTCCTGAGTACCTGTATGCACACACACGCCCAACCAAATCCTGCACACTAAAAAGTAAACAAGTATCACTAAAACAAATCTGAGTACAAGTACAACTAATATGAGTGGTCTAGAATACAAACCCAACAAAATAACTGAAAACAGCAAAGTATAAAAAGGAAACTCTGATGGCCATCCTTGGAGAACCCCACCTGATCATGATAGTAGCATAGCTACTAGAAGCCAAAGTATAATTTCATGTCCACCCAATCCTACTGGGCCCCACATTATTTTAGCCCAGTAAGTCCACCATCGTAGCATCTATCAGTCTCATCTCCCTGAGCACCTCTGGGTCCTGGTCCGCCAAAGTCTCTATTGAAACGTCGATCGTCTGCACCATACACAACACATGCGGGTGAAGCTTGTGTAGGAGTGAGTAACAAAATACTCATTCGGGACCCCAAAAAAAGGAAAGACCACACAGAAATACTCAAAGTAAAGCACAAAGCATAAGACATCTCACACCAAGTATACATTTAGGGTAGTGATAGAAGGGTCATTAGTCACATCATCAAACACCTCAGCTACTGGAGAAATCCTCCTCTATAGAGTACATGTGTCCTACCAAATCACACAAAAGTCCTTCCCAATAACATTGGACTGCTTAGGTACACCTCCCCATCGCGTACCATGGGCCTGCAAAGTCACACATAAGTTATTCCCATTAATCTTGGTCAACTGAAGTACTCCTCCTCATCGTGTACCGTGGGATTGAAAAGCCACACAGAAGTTCTTCCCACCATGGGCATGCAAAGTCACATAGAATTGATTCACACTGGGCCATAGTTGAGTCACATAGAGTTGAAATTCAGCATTCTTCAGGTCTCAGCCAACCACAGGGTTCTGTACGTAGTGCACCTAGGAGAACTGCTCCTCAATACATTTTTCAAATCTCAACTTCCATGAAAGTCATAATAGAGCATGTAAAAAGATATTTATCCTCTAGAGGGTCCCAACACCATAAACGGATCGTCAATCAAACACATGGTTTGCAAGATATAGGTGTTTTAGTAAATAGGGGTCGGTTGCATCTGGGCTCGATCCGACCCGGTCAGACCGACTAGACCAACTCAGCACAGGGCTCCCACATACCCCGGACTAAATTTGACTGAGTAGACTTGACCTAGTTCGAATCTAAGTCGTTCTGGTATGGCTTGGCCAATAGTCCAGGCCCCAAGGGCTTTGCTGGACTCGGCCCGGTTTGGCAAAGGGTCCAGCCCACCGAGTCGCCCAGCGACCTGGTCTCATCCGGCCCAGCCTGAAGGGCATCAGTCCAGGCTGCCAATGCGGGTCCAGACCTCTGGATGCTGGTCCGACCAGTCAGCATGGGTTCGGCCCACTGGGTGCGGGACCGGACTGCTAGTTGGGGGCTCAGCCCGCCAGCTGAGGCCTGGACCGCCAGAGGCGGACCGGTGGTGTGCATGGATGGGACGCGGCATCTGGTCGCGTCTGACTCCCTGATACCCCCTGGGATGCCGAAGGAACCCCCTCCTATCGCGGTTGAGATACCACAGTGCCAGATCATCCGGGTGGCCCGGACGCGGGCCACCCCTCCACGCGGCGCGCTAACGGGCGCGCCGCTTTCCTCCAGCACGGTCGGTGAGGGATGGTCACCTCCTCTGCTACGGTTCTAGTTGGAACTGCCCCCTCTACGCAGCTGGCATGGCCTGACCACAGTCGTGCCAGCGGCACTTTTTGCGGGCCACCAGAGTTGCTTCAGCGGTCCATTTTCCGATCCGTCTGTTCCTACAGGCATCTCGGGTCGCCGCCATAACCGTGATGGTCTCGAATGCGCCTTGCCACCATTTTGGACAATCTGTTCACAAGGAGAACACATATAAAGGGGTCTGGGCCTTTGTTCGTGTCGGATCACGCCCTCCGCATTAGAAGTTTTAAAACCATGGAGGCTCAACGGAGATGTTCAATCATAGAAAAAGATAAACTAATCCCAGATAGAGATTCCCCCAAATAAAGTTACCCTCCTACATAAATGCACGATTTGCAGATCAACATGTTTGTGGGTTGATCCACGTTCATTGTTTCTAGAATAGAATAGGGAAGAACTTAAAAATAAAACAACCCCTACCTCGTTGATGTTTTTTGCTACAGCTTTTCTTCTTTGAGGGTCCAAGAGGTCGATAGCATTCGTCATTCTTTGAAGTATGTCGAAGTCAATGACATCCCACTAGCATTCATCATTATTCATTGGGGAGGAAATCCATTGGAGTTTCATCATAGAATCTTCACAGTTTAACCCTCACTCCACCAACACGTCAACTATTAAAAAGAAAACATGTCACATCGTTTCTATTATGTTGCGATGTCGCGTCGTTACTCTATTTCATTTATAAAACAGAGTCGCTGTTATGTGTCATTAAAGCGTTGTTACGCTATGTGTTAATGATCCATTAATGCACATCATTTCTACCTTGTCACTACACCCCAACTTCATCGTGTTGCCGCTCGTCAGTGAGAAAAGAAATAAAATAACTTTTAAGTTATTTTATTATTTTTTTCAAAAAGTCAGAAAATTAACTTTTTTGTTCAGCCCTTGCCGGACAAAGTTAATTCTTTTCTAGTTGAATCACAACATTCTGAGTTCAACAGTGCCCCCGTATTTTTGATCTAAGCAATGTTTTAAGAGTTAAAAAAACCCGCTCGTACATTTATTTAAATGAACCTTAAAAAAATTCAAAAAATAACTTTCACCCTTGACCCGCACTAGTCAAGGTTAGGATCCACCTAAGGGGAACACGCCCTCAAGTGATCAATGGTACTCTCAGATTTCCAATCTGATTTACTATTTAAGAGTTATAAGGATTTGATAATAAAATAATTGTTACTTAATTATTTTATTTACAACCAAAAACTAACTTCCACTATTGGCCCGCGCCGACCAATTTTAGGGTTTTCCTAAGGAAATCATACCCTCACAAGCTCAGCGATGGTCTCATATTTTTAATCTGAGCCACTTTTCGTGAGTTAAAATAATTTGAAAAAAAATAATTTTATTTTATTATTTTATTTACGGTTATTCCATTTTCAGTTTTTCTCACTGGAGGCCTCCACCGACTAAACTTAAGTCATGCCTAGGGTAAACCTGTCATCCTGAATGCAACGGTGCCCTTAGATTTCTGATTTGGGAACTCTTTTAATATTTATTACACTTTTTCAAGAAAACCACTCACACACGCTATTTAAAGCTTACCATTTTTCGATAGATCATTCCAGGAACTCCGGACCTCTGAATCGCACACCGTCTCAGCGTCCAATCTCAAAATAAGTTCATATAATAAAAAAATACACAGAAATTCTAGGACATTATAGTATCCCAGATTCGGTGGTTACTTTATTACATTGGAATATTATAAAAGGAATTATAACCTGAAGGACCGAATAATTTAGTAGTTTTGGAAAACTGGATACATACTTGAAACATACATTATAATTGAAACTATAAAATACAAAATAATGATTCCTCTAAGAACACCATTATTCTCCTAGCTTAAACCTTCATGTCAAACATAATATACATCTTGGCATCCTAGGAAAAATAAAACATAAGAAAGGGTGAGATCAGATGCTCGGTAAGGGTATGTGAACAACTGAATCTATGATGAAAATTTAAGCATAAATATTAAGGTAATGTGAATAAATAAAACACAAGCCATTTAAACATAATATTGAGAATAATATGGAAATAATAAATGATAATCAAATAATTCAATATAAATAATCACATGGATATTATATTAATCGAATAATCACATGGAATATCAATAACTAATATCATAATGAGGAAATTCATAATATTTGACAACATAAATATACTATCAATGCTTCATCCAAGACACAATAAATAAATGGGTAAGGTCTTGACCAATACCCAAAATAGTTTGTCTCATGAGACCTACTGATGCATTAAGGGGCTATAGTGGGTCATGCCCATCACTTACTAAGTCCAATTAATTCCTAATATGAAAGGGGTGAAACATAATCAACATATACTAGCATATGAAATGTTAATAACTTTCCCCAATCCATAAACATAATCATAAACCATCTAGAGTAATATGATTAATGGTATCAAAATAGCATAGCCACTGTCAAACTGAGTATAAACCATTCAATAAAATATGGAAGATGATGTCATAAGAGATCATCCTCAATTAATCATAAGATCCAATAAAGGATGTTGACATAGATGAAAATATTTTAATAAAATCCTTAAAAATTTCTTAATATAAATACCCTTTTTTACTTTGAGATCACTTATTTACAAATTCATTCAATTATAAAAGAAAACATTTTCTTTGAAAAGAACCTTGTAAACTTATAAAGTAAGCTTCAAAAAATTAAGACATTATAATGGTGGGAAAGCCAGATCATGTCTCATAAGTTAAAAAACATTCCTTTCATATTTTTATCATATAATTTATAAAGTACCTCATTTGGAAAACGATGAAAATATTCCTTTTAAACCATTTTATAAAAAGTCAAACATGGGTAAAAAAACTTTAAACATTAATAGAATAATAGTAAAAAACTTTTGAAAATATTTTTAAAAAACATGGACATGGATGAAAAATATTCCTTAGTGGAGACAAAAACAGAAACAATCTCAATTAATGATGAGATCGATAATTAAACCCTTACCTTAGGTTTGATTTCTTCTATACGTGTACAAAACTCGCGTATAGTGGTTTTAGACATATTATTAACTTATACAGGAATCATAATAATATTTATGATATCATATATGATATCCTTATAACTTTTTACCATTTTTTATTAATAATATTTTATTCATTTCACAGTTTTGGGTGTTAATTTCCATGTCTTCTCATGTTTGTTTTGTCTTGAAAGTCTCGATTCTATACCATAGGATATCGTTATGTAATCTCAAGAATGATATTAAGGTAATAAATATCATATTTACTCATTATATACATTATTATAATCATTATTTAAAGTTTAACATGGAAAATGAATCGCATCATGTCTTGGAGATGGTAGGTCGTACGTACGCATGAGCGACGGTATCATTCCCTTAATGGTTAAAGGGTAAGGAAGTGTATGGCATATTAATTTTTTTATAATAAATATCATGTGATATTTATTATATATATATATATATATTCTTTCTATCTTTATACCCATCCAAGTAAAGTGGTGATGAAAGACAGATTACACCACGACATGGAGACGGTAATTCGTACGTATTCACGAGCAGTGCTTTCATTTTTCATAGGATGGATAAATTGTGTAACATGGTTTTCCCATAATAATAATAACATATGATAATATATATTAGACTATATTTATTACTTTATAATGTAAAAATAACATGAAGAGTAAGTATAATAATAAATGAACTTGAATGAATTGGTAAAAATGATTACCTCTTCTTTAAAGGACTTCCTTTAGAAATATTTTTAAGGGATCTTAATAACTTGTATAAGGATTTTTAGAAGATAAATTATAAGGTTTTGGTCAAGATATAAGGCTAAAAGTGGTGTAAATAAGTGAGGGAGGAGGTTCCCTTTTATAATTGAGGTGAGGGCACTTTTGGAAACTCCCAAAATATTAAATTAATATAAATTAAATTTCAATTCCAAATGGATAAAAATGATTTATTTCAAATATAAGATGATTATTTGTAGAAATAATCCCATTTATTAATTTTTAGACAAGTTTAGGTCACATTCATGCCCTTATCTTTTAATTTTAATCTTTATTTAAACAGTTTAACTCTTATAGTGACAACATGTGTGTTTACTCTTGGAAGGTTAACATAGTTACTATAAAATTACAAAAGAACCTTAAATGAGTCATGGATTAAATTTTAAACCTTATACCAATAATTTGGACTAATTTTAAATTTTTATAAATTTTATATCATTTAATAAAATATCATTTATTTTAAAATATCATTAATGTCAAATTTAACACTATTCATTACTTGACTTTTAAAAAATATAAATACACAAGATAACTTCAAAAAAACCTTTAATACATACCTAATATGTCTAAGTTATCTATAAAATTTTTTATGACATTAATTATGTGAAATTATATTTATTTTAATATTTTTAATATCATTTATTTGATATTTCCATTAATGAAAAAATTATTCCATCATCATTGTAAAATCCATTAAGTTTATTATTTATATCCTAAAAATTAAAAATAAATTACCGTGATTAAGATAAAAATTTTCTCTTTAAAATTAATATTTTTAGTCAAAGATGTGTTCTGAAAACCTGAATATTAAAAAAGTAATAATTATTAAAAACATGAGTATAACATATTTGACTTTTATTAAAATAAAATACTATAAAAGGATTAAAGTCATCCAAGTGGATCCAAGAGGCCATAAAATAGGCCCAAGGATGATTTTGATCGAACATAACTCATCCAATAAAATTTTTACAAGTATTGGGGTAATTTTATAATACTTATAATATTATTTTTACCCTTAATTACCTGATTTAAACTTAACCATGGTAATTTTAAAAATTACTGAAGTTATTATTCATATTGTCCAAAAATAAAAGGGATCCTTTTAATGAATTTTTAAATTCTAATTCCAAATATATAGTTCATTTTTAAAAATTCAAAACATATAATTGGATAAAATTAATTTAAAATTAATCCTGTAAATTGAATGAGAAGACGAGGTTTTAAAGTGAAAACGTTGAAAAGATTGAAATGCTTTTATATACAATTTCAATGTGAAATTATTTCCAATGACTCACATTATATTTATTGATGTTTTTTTATCTAATTATACTTTAAAACCACTCAAAATATAATTTAAAACTATAAATTATTTAGATGAAAAATTTGTTTTCAATTGAAATCCAGTATTTTTCACTATTAATCAAAAACTTGAAACTTATCACAAAAATAAAAAAATTGACCAATGTAAATTTTTATATTCCTATTTAAAAAAAGAAGTTAATTTTTTTCAAATATAATTAATAAAATTTTTAAAATTAAGTTTTAAAACAATTCTTCCATTAAAAGGCGGAAAAACTATCATTACAAAAATAAAGCATTTTATGTATAAAATTAGATTTATTATTATCTTATGCCTATCAAATATATTTGGATGAATTTACAAACATTTTATTTAATATATAAAATATAAATTTTATAATTTGGTTAATACTATTTATTCCTGCCAATTTAACATCTATTTTATAACAGTCATGTTAAAATAATGATATTTAATTGTATATCATTGTTCGTTCAAGCGTGGTGTTGTGTGAAATCTAAGTTAATAAAGAAATTGATTTTATTTAAAAATAGACATATCATAAAATATTTGTGTGTTGAATTGGATATACAAACAAACTACTTAACATGATTTAGATAAAGAATCCATTATAAATAAAGGTATTCCACAAAGCTTTTAAGAGTTAGTTCAACGTGGCCACGTAAACTATTCTAAAGCTAAAGGTAACTTCATATACTTCATGAGATTCCTTTAAGAAAATTTTATAAATTTTTAGTAAATTATGTAATGACCCAATGTTTTATCAATGGAATTACCTTATTATAATTATGCCTTATAGTAAAATCACATTACGAAACACAATGACATATAATGATACTAAATACTATGTGACCATTAAACATAATTTTTCCACTTCTATGTTTTGAATTTTGAAAATATGGCATTCACAGTTGTGATCAGTAAGATGGTTAGAGTCTGATAGGACAAAATTAATTTTTGGTGAATAATAACCTACCCTTATGAATAGTAATCTACCCTTTTGAATAGTAATATGACACCTATGGATAGTAAATCGTCTAAAATAATACTAACCTTACCCATGAATGATTAAATAAAATTTAGGCATCTTAGAAGTGACAATTTGACCATAATAAAAGTATTGGTATTTTTGTAAGTCATAAATAATTAATTAATTAATTTAAAAGAATATGTATTTTTATAAAATTTGTTCATAAATTAACTATTCTACATCTTTTGGTCTTAAGATAATTTTATAATATTTTATGTAATTTTTGAAAGCATTATATAATCAGTTTTAATTTTAAAAACTGTATTTTTCAAGTAAATTATGATTTTAATTAAAAATTAAATTAATCATATTTAGAAAAATTATTTTTGAAAAATAGACTTCATTTTTGTATTCTAAACATCAAAAAATGGTTACGGTGAATTTTTGGTATTTTTCTAAAATATTTGAAGTTTTTGTGAATAGTAAAATACATTAATTTACCACATAAATACATTATAATGTAAATCCACTATTCTTGACATCACAAGTGATTTAAGCAACCAAATATCGAACTCAAATTCCCTCTTTACTATTCTTGATCATAGAATCATCACTATTGCTTATCTTGGTGGGAATTAATAAACTAATGTTTAAAATATTAAGAAAACCCATCCCCCCTCCACTATAAATACCACCCTTCGCACCCTCATTTCCTCACACCTCTCATGCTTCAAGACTAGTCTAAACTCTTCCCAAAAATCTTACTTATACCCTCCCACACGTTCAAGAGCTTTTGGTATCATCAAAATACCAAGCCTAGGTTCATTAAGGATGACCTCAAGAGGAGGATTCTAGAGGTAATTTCTCTCACTCTTTTCTTTCAATTTCCTTTCAAATGTAATTTCTTTTCTTCTCTTATCCTCAACTTATCTTATCCAAATTTCATGATAAATCCATTATGATTCATATACTGGTATTATATCATCTTAATGGAAGATTTTTCATTATACTCCTCCCTCCCACTCTTTGTTAATAAAAATGAAATTGTTGCCTGTGATGTGTTAATTTACCTACATCATGGGTGATGCAATTCCATTTTCCTTAAAATCCTACAAGGATATAAATAAAACCATAAAATGGTTGAATTTTCTTTTATGTTTTATTTTTTATCCCATTTTATGTTCTGGAACTAACTTTTTTACATGACACTAAGTGATAAAATAAAACAAGCTTGTTGTGATCCAAAAACCATCCAAATTAACCAAAAATGATCATCATTAAACTTTATCTAATTATTCATCCTCATGGTAGATAAAAAAATTCATTATAAGATAATTTATATATATTTAATTTCACTAATATTATATATTAACAAATCTGGATGTATAACCACATTTTAAATGAACTTCCATTCATGAATACAAGTGAACCATTCAAGAAAATTATAAAAACAAACATTCCCGAACAACGAATTTAAACTCTATAACTCATCCAAAGTCCCATAAAAGAACTTAATAAAAATATAATGAACCATTTTCATGTATAAAAGGTTTTATATTTGTTAATTAATGAATATAATGTCATTATATAGTACATTAAAGTGAAGAAAGTGTTTGGATACAAGGTAAGGGGAAATTCTCGAACCCAACTTTCTTTCTTTGGGTTCTCCCTCTTTCACTCCATGTTCGGTATGGATTATCCTTAAAAATAATTTATTCATTATTATCTTACCATTTCTTGGATATACATTTTCTTTAATTGGATTTATGAAAAATCCAATGTTTTCCAAAAGAACTCTTCTTTCAAATAAACACACCCTTTTTACTTCTTGAATATTGTTTCACTCTTCACTCATGGTTAATGGTTCTATATTAAGAATGATATTACCTATTTATTTTGGGGACCATATTTTTATTAAAGTATGTTTATTATGTGAACCCCATTTATTTCAATGGGTTATGTTATGTTCAAGTTTTATAAATTTTTAATGTTGTATGCATGATAATGTAAATATTATGATGTGACGGGTGCACCCAGAATTATAAAGAGCTCCAATTCATTGGATAAAGTAATGAATCTCATGAGTAAAAGGGAAATGATGTGTGAACATGATTCTATCATTTTTCAAAACTATGTGTGGTAGATGACCACTAAGAAATGATGTTTCATTTTTATGCATTGCCACATTCCATGCCTTTATCTAATGTTTCCTCTCATGATTTTTGATGATGATGTGATGATTATTCTCACCCCATGCTATATTTTTCTTATCTATCCTCTTACTGGGATTTTATATCACCCCTTTCTTATGTATACCCTTAGGTTATTATGTGTACTAAGGATTTTTCAAGGGACAATAAGAAGTTGGAGAAGAATGAATTAAATAAATGTTTATGTTTGATGTTTTAAATGTTATGTTTGGTCCTAGTTTTCCCAAGACACTAAACCTATGTATCCTCATGGTGTAATATAATTATTTTTTTATATTTATAATTATGTAATAGTAATGTAAAAAAAATCAGGGTTTCTATAAAGTAAATTAGTTCACTTGGTAAAGATTAAAGAATATTTGAGTTATCTTTCCATAGAACATCTTATCCAAGTATTCATTGATCATAAATGTAGAGTAATGGTATTTACAAACTCACATTTCCTTATATGAATCAATATTATAATGGTAGTAAACGGAAGATCAATTATGATTCTTATATATATTTCAAATCTTCCATAGTTTTTTTAAGACTTTTTTTTTAAATAGAAGTGCAACAACTAACCATATCCCAACTATATTTTCTAATGGATGTAATATCAATTATGATAAGATAAGAATATATTATGACACTACCCAAATTGTTTTTTAAAAACCATTTGTTAAAATATTTCTTTATCTGCAAATGAACACCAAACACTAAGTTTCATCTAAGTTAATAATCCTATATCCATTAAGGATATTAACATCTAGTCAAGATAGACTATATTCCCATAAAGGAAGCTTATCCCTTTAAATATAGTGGGAGAATACTTAACTTATATAGGTTAAGGATCTGGATGAACATGGATTGGCATAATAATTATAGACTCTGCTAAGTATAATGGTAGGAGTAGTTCCATAGACACGTACTAAATAGGAATTTATAACCAAATAGGTGGATTATATTTACCATGGTGGGTGATAAATATATTGTTCTTTCATAATAAGTATTAAAATAAAGGAGTAGTATGAACAAACATGATAAGGTTGAAACATATATATAAATTCAACTAATGGAAACCATGTATCAAGATTCAAGGACTTCGCATCTTGAATGTTTCAAAGACTTGATATTGTTTGTGAGTATTCAAGAGAAACTGGACATGGATGGTGCAATATGGTACCAATAAATCTTGATTATTTATTGAAAGGTTTAGTCTATGAAAAAACCTCTGCACCAATCATCATGAATAAAATCATTTTGAATTCATCTTGTCAAATAATGTTTCTATAATAATAATATTAGGCTATTAATGTTCAAGGATGCCTCATTTTGAAGAAACCGTAAAAAATATGTCTATATTACTTGAACAAAAGAAGACCATATGGTATATGTATAAAAGGAATAATTAGAAATGATTAGTGATATCAATAAATGTCAATAAGATATACAAATTACATAAAATAATTTATGAATAAATCATTCCTAGTGATCATATAATATTCATTTGGAAATGAATGAGTGACATGTTTATCTAACTGGTTATTGGGAGAAATATAATTTTTCAAGATTTATATGATGATAACATATAGAAAAAAATGTTGTGTCTTACCAGTTTTTGAAGACTAAGAATGAAAATTTCTCCAAGTATGACTTAAAGTAGCAATCATGTTCTAGGGAACAAGATCTAAAAAGTAAATCCATGGGTTTTCTAAATCTATTCATAGTACATATATTAAAAAATTATTGAAAAATACAAGTTGAAACAACTCAAAACCAAAGTATTGTTTCCATATAATCCTTTTATAAGAACATGCATGGGCATTGTAATAGATTATTAAGATTAAAATAATTTGACAAACTTAAGTTATAGAAATTTATCTCATATGACATAATATGTACTGAAGTTTGATATTATTGATTCATAATAGGTGAATATCAAATAGATCTAACATAAATACATTGAATTTTAGTTATAACTATCCAATAGTAATTGGAAAAGTAGAACTGGATGAGTTCTTAGTGTTTGGAGAAGTGAGAAAAGGGGTTAAAGTAATATACAAGAAAAAGATATTATAGCTAGTGGTTTCCATATCTATAATATACAAGTATATTGCAGCTTCTGATACATCTTGAGGTGTGGTTTAGTGACATATTATTCTGATTTTTGGTTATACCAAAATAAATATTATTATCATTATTATGATAATATTTGATTATGGACTTAATTAGGATGTTAAGACTTTGATATGGGAAAAAAGGTAGATACTCGATTATATCACTACTTGAGGGATTTTATCAAGGTAGTATTTTTGTAATAATAAGATTCTCTACATAGACATGTGGATTTAATAATCATATCCACAAAAACATGATAGTCTTAGAAGTTTTATCCATAATCAGAAAAAAAACATGTTTAGTATGTGAGAACTAACCAGTTGTTAGCAGTTGGCTCTAGTGATGGTTCCAAGCACAGTGGAAGCACAAAATAGAGTATTCCCAAATTATATTTTTTTCCTAATTTATGATTAATCCAATATTTACATCAATGATGAATGATGTTTCTAATGGAATTGAATCAATTATTAATTGATGAAAGAACCTCGAAACCAAAATGCAAGATCATTATGTAATGATTTATAATCAATTTAAGCAATTAAAGAATCACCTTATGATGAATTATTTAATTATTGATGAATATAATAATGTATCTACATCATTCCATTAATTATTTATAGGAATAAATTGTATATTCCCTCTAGAGGTTCTTCACATGTGCTCCATGAACCTTCAAACATCACCGTAAGAATCTCGAGGTGCTAGTGCGGTAGATTCTAATACTTGCACCATTCATCTTTGATCACCTCGAGAATCAATTCAAGAAGGATTGTCTTTGATCTCTCTATAATCAAGAGTGGTGGTGGAGTAGAATCACTCTTCATTATTGAGATCATTCTTAGAGAAAGAGCTCTATAGGGATTTGAGAGAATTCTTTGAATGTCATTCTGCATAACCAAAACAAATGAAAACTACTTTAGAAATAATATAATTGGGTTTAAATACAATTAGGGTTAGAAAATAATAATTACACATGTGACCTTATTGTTTCTATAATCCCTATGGAACCCCATGTCTATATTATTATTATTATTATTATTATTTAATGACATATGAAAAACTCATGAATTAATTAAATATGATTTATTAAAATAAAATTTAAAATATATATTATTTCTCACTAGACCATTAATCTCAGTCCTTTATTCCTCTCAAATATTTATCGGTACTTGAATAATGATTATTTATTTAAAAAATAAATGTTGCTACATTATTCACCAATAAATAAATAAATATTAAATTCACTAAATAGAAAATAAATATTTATTAAATATTATACTCATAAAATATTCTATTGAATAACTAGTGATGAAATATATACGATCAAATAAACATGAATAATTATTAAACCATGTTTAGGAATAATATTTATTTAACATGTTAAATAATAAATAATATTATTATTTAATTTAGGTTTTGGATACACTTAGTGTGTGATCCTCTATGCCTCTTTCTTGGTGGCATTGGGTAAAGCATCCCAAATTCCAAGTTTGTATCTAGTAACACTCCAATGAATCCATAGAGAAAGAATTCAATGTCTCCATAACATAAAACCTCATACAGATACTTACTGTTTAGTATAATTAATTTATCATGATATTTATAATCAAGTAGGTTGCATGTTAGTGTCATTAACCTATATATTTGATGACTCTTTCTTTGATTTTTCCAGAATTGAAATTTCCCACAAAACATGATGTCTATGGATTTATTTAGGTTATATAATTTTTATCAAAGAGCCTAAGATATCAACTTTCATTAAAGAATAGATTGGTAAAATCCTTTCTCACATCATTCAACAATGAAATATTACTTGTGACGCACCCAACATATCTTACTTAACCGTGAACATATGTGGTCATTGTTTTTATCAATACATAAAATTATATGACTCATAATGTCCATTAATAATAGTATTTAAGTATAATGATCAATACACACATTCTTAGATAAGAATATCCAATGACACGTATAAATATGGATTTCATACTGGAGAATCTCATTCTCATAATCTCCTAAACTGGAAATTATCAAGTGTGTTCACCATGAGATAGTGCCTCAATGTCCTATAAGTATCCACCCTTGATAACCTATATCATTTTTTCCCTAAAATTATTTCATATGGCTATAGAAAATATATTTAATAATACTATCATGGAACTTCTAGTTTCTCATCATAGCGGAAAACTAATATTACCTTTCAGTGTGACAGCTACTCTTAAGAAATTATCACATACCATGTCATGAAAAATAATAGTCATAGAGTGATAAGTTTTTTATTAATATTAAAAACTATAAAAACAGGAAATCATAAAGTATATAGAAGTTGGCTACGGGGAACCAACTCCAACGGACTCTCACTACCACTAGATCCAAATGATAATAACCTTTAGTTTTATAGCTCTCACATGATACACATGATTATATTGAGATAATGCTTTAGTCAAGGGGTCCACCATGTTTTCTTCCATGGAAACTCTACTTATTGTAACTTCAGCTCTCTAAGATAAATCACTCAAGAGATGATACTTCCAAAATATGTGCTTTGACTTTTGGTGTAACCTTGTCTCTTTTTATAAGAGACACTACTGTAGTATTATCATAATATAATTTTATGGGGTATTTATTGTTATGTAACGCATTAAGATCCTTGAAAAAGTTTCATATTTAAACATATTCTTTGGATGCATAAGAAGATTATATAAACTCAAACTCCATTATGGAATCATAAACAATTGGATTCTTTGAACTCTTCCAACTCACAGCTCCTCTACAGAGACTAAAAACATATCCTGACTGTGAATTCAGATTATTCTAATTTGTTTCAAAAATAGCTTCTGTGTGACCCTTGATGACTATCTCTTCATCTTCTCTATACATCAGGAACATATACTTAGTTCTTATTAGATATTTAAGTATATCCTTAACAACTAAATAATTTTTTTTTGCTGTATCATCTTTATATCTTCCTACTATGCTCAATTTATAGGAAACAAGCATAGTACATAACATATCATACATGATTGATCCTATCATCAAAGATTATGGGATCTTACTCATTTTCTATTTCTCCTGTTGTGTTTAAGGGAACATTTTCTTGGAAATATGTATACCATGTGACACTATAACCAATCCCCTCTTGGATTGTTACATAATAAATCTCATTAATATCTAGTTAATGTATATAACTTTACTTATTCCAAAAAACCTCTTAGATCTATCATGATTGATCATAATCCATAGATTGTAAATTGTTTCACCTAAGTCCTTCATATAGAATCATTTGTTTAACCTATCCTTAATAGACTATAAGATTGGAATTTCATTTCTAATTATTAATATTTCATCAGCATATTCTACTAGGATAACAACTGCATTCCCACTAAACTGCTTGTAAACACATGGATCATATTCATTATTAATGAAACCAAATTCATTTATAGATTCATCAAACCAAATTTTCCATAACTTGTATCTTTATTAAATCTATAAATGGATATCTATAAGTTGTATAACCTTTTTAAATAACCTAGAGTCACAAACCATTCTGGTTGTGTCATATAGACATGTTCTTTAAGGTTCCCATTAAGGGAAGTTGTTTTGATGAAAATCTTCAAAATTTCATAGTCATGTTAACCTGCTATAACAATTATAATTATAATGGATTTAAATATGGAAACTAGATAAAATGTTTTATCATAGTCAATTAATTGAAGTTCTTTAAGCTATATTTCAACTAGCCTTACTTTATAGGTACTTACTTTACCTTTCATGTATATTTTTCTCTTGAATACCCATTTTCACCCAACAGGATTTAGATCAACTGGTGGGTCGACCAAAACCCAAACATGGTTATGATTCATTAAATCTATTTAAAAATTCATGGATCCATTACATATTTCATATTTTTAAGTCTCCACTTTCTCATTTTATGAAATAGGTTTATTATTTTTAACCAATAATGATTCACTATCTTAAGTGACTAGAAAACCATATCTCTTTGATTCTCTTACCTCTTTGGCACTCATATGCAATACTTGTGTTTTAGGTAAAACTTCTTCCACTAGGACCTATATAATTTTTTCTTGTACCAAATCTTTTTTATATTGAGAATCAACCTCATCGAAGTCAATATTTATCCCATTATCCTTCTTGAGTATGTTCTCCCTCTCAATAAACATAGCTTGTCTGGAAACAATCACTTTCTTGTCTAAGGGGTTGTATGGGTAGTATCTTATTTTTTTCTTTAAGATACCCTATAGAGATTAACTTTGTGACCTAGGGTGCCAGTTTTTCTTTGATATTCCCTTAAAACACATTGAAACCTTATACACATGTATGTCACAAAATGGGTTTCTTTCCACTCCATAAATCAAAGTGAATTACATTTTTTGCTTTAGTTTGGTACTTAGTTTAGTGTGCATACTATAGATTGTAATGAATACCCCCAAAAGAATAATGTAAGATCTTAATGAATCATCATCGACCTCACCATGTATATCAAGGTATGGTTCCTCCTTTCACTAACATCATTCCATGATGGTGTGTAAGGTGTAGTGAGTTGAGAAAGAATCCAAAAAAACCATAGAAAGTCAATAAAATTTTTGTTAATATATTCAACACCTTGATCATATTGAATATTCTTTATCTTCTTTCCAAGTTGATTCTATAATTCAATCTTTAATTCATTGAATTTCTCAAATGAATCAGACTTATACCTTATCAAGTAGGCATAGCCATATCTACTCAAGTCATCAGAATACTCACCTATATCTTCTATTGAAAATGGTCCACACACATCAGTGTGTACTAATTCTAAAAGGTTTTTGGACCTTTCACCCTATCCAATTAATAGTGGTTTGGTCATTTTACCTTGTAAACAATTATGAGTTCTTTCAAGTGCTTTTAACTCAAAAGAGTCTAAATAACCATCTTGATAGTGATTTATCCTAATTTTCTCATTTACATGACTAAGGTGGTGATACCATAGCTAGGTGTTATATGAGTTGTGAAAAAATGATTCATTATAAATTTTCAATACTTGGTTTTCAAAATTTAATACATAAAGACCATTATTTAAATGTGTCCTAATTTAACATATGTTGTTGTTATAAAATAAATATATTTTATTTTCGAACATGAAAAAAAACCATTTGTATCTATGTAGGATACAAAAATTATGTTTTTTATAAAAGTTTGTATATATTAACAATATCTTAAAACCAATATCATTCATGTTGACAATGGAAGGTGGTGGTCTCTAATGGATAGAGAAACTGACCTCACAGCATTAGCATCCCACAAATCCACCTCTCCTCTGGAAATATTTTAAAAGGTATTTGGTTCCTTTATTTGGATACATATATGAGCACCACAAGATATATTTAATACCCAATGTATAGATATAGAAGTATTACACTCAATAAAAAATGTAACTTTAGCTTCCCCTTAATTTTGGGTGTAGTTTTGCTTCCAATGGCCTTGATTGCTGCATGAAAATCATACTACTTCCTTTTCCTTTTCCTACCTATGTATCTTCCTCTTCTTGGAAGGATGGTGCTCGGGATCTTTAAACTTGTTATGTTTATTAGTCCCATTTCTATTAGTCTTCCTTTTCTTATTCACCATAATTATTGTGGGTTTTTCACACCCCATGTCCTTTCTAACTTTGTAAATGGTAGTAAGAAGTTTTGAAATACTCTTATCATTATTCCTCGTGTTATAATTAACAATAAAACTGAATAAAGACTTGGGTAGTGAGAAAAGGATGAGATCTGTGTGCAACTAATCTGGGAATTTAATACCCAAGATGTCTAATCATTAAATGTAGCCAATAATCTTAACTAAATAAGGCACAGATGTCACTGAATCTCTAAGATTTCATGTAAACAATGCATTGGATATCTCATGTCTCTCTTGTATGACCTTCTCTTAGTAGAGATCATGAGGGTGAGACATCGTGCTATATGAATCTATATCCTCGTGTTTATTTAGAATCTCATTGTTCATGGATGATAGCATAAAACATTGGAAATTTGTGGTATCATTAAAATGTTTCTCATAGAGATATAACTCTTCCTCGCTAGAATATTATCCAAGATCTTCAGAAATAGGGTTTTTTAGCACATATAATTTTCTTTTCATCATATATGATAACATGTAAGTGCCTTTTCCATTCTTGGAAATTAGTACCAGTGAGAATGTTATCCATCTCAAGTATGGATCTCAATGATGTGTTTGAACTCATATTTATTTTCATTTATATAATTAAGAAGAACATTAGTTGTAGTACTTTATATGATAAAAGTAAATAAATAAATATTGTATTTATTAATATTTCACTATTTTATCAAAACACAATGGACCTTACCATTGGCTTCAAAACATCTTGTTGTTTGGAAATTCTAGAGGAAAAGACCCATATTCCCCTTATCATAACCTAGACTTGGGCCTAACAAGTTATTTGAAGGGTTTTAGGTAGACATTAAAATTCCAACTGTGTTAACTCATAGTTCCATGATCTGTTGAGTGGTCTCCCCAATCATAAAATCCTTAAATTGGATTTCCTCAACCTTTGCCTCTTAGTTTCACCAAGTACTAATTGGTCATTCAACCCTTGATGTGAGCTAAGTTAAGTCGACCCAAAACTTAAAGTTAGAATTCCCTAATAATTGAAAACACCCCGACTTGGTCCAATCAATCACTTTTAACTATGTTTCGATTTTAACTTAAGTAGTGGAAGACTATATTGAATTAATATATATAATTGATGTATTTTTATCTTTAGGCATAAATTTCCCATTTTTATCTTTATTACATAATTTTTAATATTATGTGTATTTACTTAAGTGATTAACCATGTCTTAGATGAAGTTTACACATAATCCAATTTATTTTAGTTCTATCTTGCATGCTCGTTAATTCATTAATTCATGTGATCATGATTAAACATTCATAATGAAATTAACCATGAAATTTGATAGAAATAAAATAATAAAGTGGTATGATCATGATATTTTACTAATAATTAGTTTATATAGAGGGTGGTAAACAAACCATCAACCTAGGGAGAAACACCTTGAACCATGACTTGGTTCATGTTACAGCTTTCCACCTATCCACCCATGTACCTCTTGAATTGGTTTTACCTCAGGTCCAAAATTAAACTACAACCACTAGCTTGGGACCTCCATCAATTAAATAATCTTTTAATCACATGTAGGTGAGGAGAACCAAAGGATTCTTTAACAGGTTAATATAAAAGGAAAATATGGGAATGTAATCCCTTGCATAATGGGAGGAGGGATGACGTACAGGCCATCAATTTAATTTAATAATAAATTAAAAGAAAACCAATCATATATAAAGGATTGTAATATGCTCATGATCATACATATACATGCAATAAATTATGCATTTAATAAAATTAGCCTTCAATTCTAATGATATTTCTAAGATAAATCACACTCGAATCAATTAATTATATTTTTTAATTAATAATTATTTTACCTTAATTTTCATCTGAGATTTTTTGAGATTCTCATCCATCGTAATTTTAAAAAAATTAAATATATTTATTTAAAATTAAATATGTACAAAACATGTACCTTGGAGGAAACATGGTGAGTACCCATCCAAACTACCCATCGTGTATTATATTTGTATACTAATCATGTGATTTGTGGAATAAATTACTTATCACGTAATTTTATAGTGTGTGCATCATTAAATAAAAGACACATGGAACACATTTTTTTATATAGCATGTTATGTTTCAATTCATGTAGATTAATGACTATATTACGAATTATACATGATATATAGTTCAAAAAATTATGCATAAATTAATTATAAATTTAATATATATATATATATATATAACCCATCACATGGAATGTAAATAGTCAAATAAATATCATATATATAATGGCCCATGGTTTTGGGGTCCATTACTTGGTGAAAATCTAATGTTTGGGGTGTTCGGAGTGGTCTGGAAGGCCATCCCAGCTTCTCGTTGAAGCTTAGGACTCCTAACGGTGGCCTCGGCCTACCGATGGCCTTGGCCTATCGGTGGCTCCGCCTACCGGTGGCTCGGCCTACTGGTGCCTCGGCCTACCGTTGGCCTCGGCCTACCGGTAGCTTGGCCTACCGGTGTCTCGGCCTTTTTGGTTGGATGTGTGGGGTGGCCCATCCACGTGGTCAACCCATGATCCCGCTTCTTCCGTGGTTTCCAGTTTTTCTCTCTGTATCTTAACCATCCCGGGAATGTTGTATCTCATACCTTATAACCTAAAGGCTTCTCCTCTCCCTGAGTTTCTTGGTTTCTATCACCCTGCACTCCGAGTGCCCTTCCTCCTGGCGAGTTATACCCCTGTTGCGAATTTTTCCTTGATCATGTTCTGTGGAGCTCCTGCTACTCCTGATTTCCAGTTTCCACATGAGGACTTAACGTCGATCCTTGATCAATCAGGTAGGGTTTTCCTTCACCTCTCCCTTCTGTGCATCATGTGGGTTGGGTACTCTTTTGTTTCTGTGGGGATTGATGAAACTAAACTAAACAAAGATAATGAACGAACCTTTAAAAGAATGAAGGGGGTGTGATGGATGTTATGTTGTACTCTTTTATGTTGGTATGTGTTGTGAATTATACGGGCCTATGCTCACTGAAAATCCTGGTCGTTGTTGGACTTTCTCTGTGCACTAATGAACCTAGGTGCTCCTGTATGTTTAAAAAAACATAACATGGAATTGGTTAATTACGTATACTCGGTTAAATAAATTGAAAGCACCAGGATCAACCCTTTTTTGTGATAACTTCGGTTAAATCCCAGTGGAATTGAAACCATGGAGTGTGTTAAATCTTTTAAATCTGAAAATACATGCAAGGGCCTGCTTTTTTTGTGGTATTGGTTTGGTTGTTTTCTTTAATGGGCTTAGATTGCTGGGGTGATGTGGGTGAGGATGGGATCCTCTGATGTGGTACAATTACTGGTTGTGAATCTGGGGCTGTGGTTACTCTTCTTATATCACGAATTGGGGTGGAATCCTCTTCTATTGCGAAACCTTTTTATCCATAGTTATAAGGATGTGGGGGTTGTATCTTGAAGCCTTCTTTGGTTCCAATACCTGGAGGGATATCGCTTTGATGTGAATTTACAATAGAACTGGTTGTGAATGTTTAAATTATTTTTGGCTGTAACTTTTTCCCCTAGGCTTGTGCTTGTGCCTGTTAGTTGACCAGTACTACAGAATTTACTTGAACATGGAAACAAGAATGGGTTAATTGGGAAATTGATTCTGGGAATGAGTTGTGACTCGGTTGCGAGTAGTATGCTTTCTATGAGTAGTGACCAGGCTGTTCATGCTTGGGTTAGGTGTGGAACTCTAGGTCGGCTTTAGTGCTTGTTACCTATATATATATAATTTTAGTTCTTGTGTTTCTTATTCGCGCCCCACCCAAGTTTATCACTTAGTGCCGAACACCCCATTTTATGGGGAGGGTGTTTTTCCCAACACTCCTACGAGTGGCTTGTTATTAGCTCCTTTCTGCTCCCTTTCCTGAATAGCCCAAGACTCTTTGGGCAGGCTGTGATGGAAGGAAGTCCATTATTAGCCCAAGAATCTTCGGGCAGGGTAGTTGTGGTGGTTGGCCCAGGTGTTTGCGGGCATGTTGTTTCCCAAGTGTCTTCGAGATGAGGCTCAGGTGTCTTCGGGCGTGGCAGTAGTTGTTCTGACCCAGGTGTTTGTGGTTGTGATTATGCATGGTGGTTGTGGCCCAGGTGTCTGTGGGCGGGATAGCAGTTATGGCCCAGGTGTGTGCGGGTGGGGTTTGGCAGTGGGACTGCGGTGAGGTTGTGGCCCAGGTGTGTGCGGGTGGGGTTTGGTAGTGGGACTGCAGTGAGAATGGTGGGATTGGTTTAATTCTTAGGATGTATTCAATAACCAGTGGGAAAGTGGCGTGGGGTACCCAAACATCGATGTGCTATTACTATACTTTACTTGCCTTGCGTTATTTGGGGAGTGTGCCTTGGTGAGACTTGGGTAGATAGTTTTTCCTTGCTAGGTGATTTGGTTTTTCTTTTCTCACAGTTCATTTGAATTCCTCTCCACTTGTGCACGAGAGTCTTTGGTTTTCCCTACTGAGTGTACTTGTATGCTCACCCTATGTATATAAAACTGTTTTCAGGTTTCCAGGAGGACTTCAAGGATCGCATGGGACCGTACTAGCGTGGACCTTGGGGCAGTTTTTGTTGTTTTCCTTTTTCTTGGTACTTTGCCTTTGGAGTTTTGTGGCTTGTATCTTTTACTTTTGAACATGCATATGGGAATGGTTTACATTTGGATTTACCTTTACTTCCATCTTCGGTATTGTTGGGTTTGTTGTCTTATCTCTCGATCCTATAAAAATAAAAAGGGTAATGCCTTCCATTTTGTGTGATATTCTATACCCTTAGCGCTGGTCGCCACTCTGGGACCTATTGAAGGCGGGTTTTAGGGGTCATTATCTCTCCTTCAACTTAAAGAAGGAAGGGCGTGGCAATCTGCTGACCCTTCCCTCCTTTTGGTAAAGGTGGGTTGTGACAGAATGGTATCAGAGGCGAGGTTGAGAGGTAGGATGGAGTCTGGGGTTAGTCACAGTGAGGATTGCATGGGGTGGTATGGAAAAAATGTTAGGTTACCTTGGTGCGTGAATTAGGCCAGGGAAGACTAGCTAGGACATGGGATTTTAGGGGCCCCCGTGATCCGATGCAAGGACTCTGGACCTACCAAACGACCAAGTGAGACTACACTGATTTCAGGGTAGAGACCCTAGGAAAAGGTATATAAATCATAATGACTTGTGTTCTTATGTTTCATGGGTGTCTTGGGGATTCAAAATAAGAAAGGGTCTAAGAAAATTTATGAACAATATGTTGCACTACTCGGGATTAGGCATTCCTTGTCTACCTTGCAGCTATGGCACCTGGGAGATGTCCACGAGTTGTGCGGGTGATCGAGGCCCAGAAGGTTGACTTGGCCGATCGGCGGAGGACCGACCAAGAGGAGGAGGATGATTAGGGGCAGAAGATGCTTTGTGCCTTTCAGCGACAGACCCTTGGGAAGTATGAGGGCAGCACCTCTAACATGGAGACGGAGAGCTAGCTAGAGGATCTAGTGATAGATTTCAGCTTGATCCGAAATCCGGTGGAGTATTGGGTTCCTCTGGCCGTGAGCCAGATGCGGGGAGCGGCACATCAGTGGTGGAAACTTTATCTGGGGGAGAAGAGGGAGGCTGAGGTGACATGGGCTGATTTCGAGAAGGAGTTCTGAGTGGAATTCCTCTCTTCTACGATGAAATCTAAGAATATGCAGGAGCTAATCTCCCTCCAGAAGGGGGGTATGTTAGTGAGAGAGTTGGGGATCAAGTTCAAGGATATCCTCTGCTTTGCTCTGGACCTCTTTCCGGATGAGGAGTCTTAGGCGAGACGTTTGGAGGAGGCACTTCGACCTTCCCTCTAGTATGTCGTTACTCCCTTCACCTTACCGACATACTTAGAGGTACAGAATAAGGATGAGGTGGTAGAGAGGATGCACACGCTAGGAGGTGTGTCGCGAGAGGGAATCCAGTCAGGCTCATCAAAGGGGAAGGTCGTCAGCAGTAGGCCTCCAACATCAGGACCCTCTAGGTTTCGACCAGCAGGGAACAGGCCCCAGTAGTTCCAGTTCTGATCTCCCGGTCCTCGCCCTTTCTTTTCAGGCCCAGGACCAAGATGATTCATCTATGGAAGCCATGGGCACCTTCGAAATATGTGCCCAGACATAGTGCAGTATGGCAGCAGTGGGTAGGTTCAGCACCCACCTCAGCAGCAGCAGGGTCAGTGAGCTCCCGCTCCATCGAGGGCAGACATTGCAGGAGGAGGCCGACCTCGGGGCACTCCTCAGGGACCTCGACCAGGGCATGGTCGGGGAGGCAGCCGCCAGCCGAGAGGCAGAGGAGCTAGGCGTAGGCAGTTTCACGCCACGGAGGCAGCAGTTCTATCAGGGCCAGAGGCCGTTCAAGGTACGATCAGCTTGTTTAGTACCCTTGCATATGCCTTTTTCGATACAGGAGCTTTTCACTCCTTTGTTACACCTATTCTGGCCCATGCTCTGGGTTTAGACGCTGAGAGACTTCGAGTGCCCATGGTGCTGAGCACACCAGTCGGAGGTCAGACCGACCTGTTGTATGTTTTTTGAGGATGCAGACTGATGATAGGGCCACATCATTCAGTCAGGGATCTTCTACTGTTGCAAATATAGCCATACGATGTCATCTTAGGCATTGACTGTTTGTTCTCTATATGCGCCGTCATTGACTGCTTCCGAGTAAGGGTCATGTTTTCAGACTTGAGTGGCCAACGTGTGACTTTCATCGGCGAACAGGGTTACCAGGGGAGCATCAAGTGAGGGGAACCTCTCCTCTCCTTGTTAGCTGAGCTATCAGTGGAGTCGGTGGATGCAGAGATGGTGGAAGTTCCAGGTATCGTCAGTGAGTTCATGGAATTCTTCCCTGAGGAGGTGACGACTCTACCCCCTCAGCGTGATATCAAGTTTGGGATAGACTTGCAGCCTGGTGCTCGTCCGATTTCAATGGCCCCCTACTGAATGGAACCTTCTGAGCTCCGGGAGTTGAGGATTCAAATTGATGATCTTATGAAGAAGGGTTTTGTTCGACCAAGTGCGTCACCATGGGGTGCTCCAGTCTTGTTTGCGAAGAAGGCAGATGGTGGTCTCAGGCTGTGCATAGACTACAGGAGTCTGAATCAGGTGACGGTCAAGAATCTCTACCCTCTTCCAAGAATAGACGATCTCTTTGACCAGTTGAAGGGGGTATGATGGTTCTCTAAGATCAATTTACGTTTGGGATATCACCAGTTGAGTGTGAAGAAGGGTGACATCTCGAAGATGGCCTTCAGGTGAAGATGTGGCCACTTTGAGTTCGTAGTCATGTCTTTCGGCATTACGAACTCTCCAGCCGTGTTCATGGGACTCATGAACTCCACCTTCTGGGAATACCTGGATCTATTTGTAGTCGTGTTTATTGACGACATCCTGATCTACTCAAGATCAGAGGAGGATCACGCCGAGAACCAGAGGATGGTTTTAGAAGTCCTCCGACAGCACCAACTCTATGGGAAGTTGTCCAAGTGCAAGTTCTGGACGTGAGAGGTTCACTTCCTTGGGAACGTGGTGTCCAAGCAGGGGATAGCAGTGGACCCTTCAAAGGTTTAGGCGGTTGTTTCTTGGGCCGCACCCAAGAACATGGTAGAAGTTCTTAGTTTCATTGGGCTGGCAGGTTACTACCGGATATTCATGCCCAACTTCTCTTGAGTTGCAGGACCTTTGACAGCTTTGACCAAGTAGGACCAGGCTTTCATGTGGGATGAACAGTGTGGGGCGGTCTTCAGTTATCTGAAGGAGAAGTTGGTTAGTTCCCTAGTGTTGAGGTTGCCAGAAGAAGGGGCAGCGTATGTGGTATTCTGTGATGCTTTAGGGAAAGGCCTCAGGTGTGTATTGATGCAGCGGCAAAGGGTGATATCCTATGGGTCTAGGAAGTTACCTCCTCATGAGAATAATTATTCCACCCACGATCTAGATATTGCAGTGGTTGTGTTCGCACTAAAGTTTTGGTGGCATTACCTCATCAGGGAGCGCTTTGTGGTCTTCACAAATCACAAGAGTTTGAGGTATGTCTTCTCTCAGTGGGACCTGAACTTATGACAGTGAAGGAGGATGGAGTTACTTCAGGACTAAAACTTTGAGATTTCCTACACCTTAGGAAAAGGGAATGTAGTGGTCGATGCCTTAAGCAGGAAGTCGCAGAAGGATGCGGTTCGAGAATCGGCAGACACTTGGAAGGTGACGGAGGAATTGGCTACCCTGCACCTGGATGCGAGGATGGATAGTAGTAGAGGTTTCCTATATCAGATGACAGTACAATCCTATATTTTACGGTAGGTGGAGGAGTCCTAGTGGGGGACTCAGAAAGTGAGGTGATGCATGATCGGGTTACCCAATGTGATGCCCCGGAAGGATGGGCGGAGGATGGTCAGAATCGGATGCTTTTCCAAGGGAAGTTGTTCGTTCCAGAGGCGATGCATGAGAGAGATCTTGGTGAGTTCTACAACTCACCCCTGGAAGTGCACCCAGGATTTTCCAAGATGTATCAGGGCCTGAGGGGACAATTTTGGCGGCCCGGGGTAAAGCGGGCGGTGGCAGAGTTCATGGCCAAGTGCCTAGTGTGTTAGCAAGTGAAGGCTGAACACCGTGTTCCAGGCAATTTGTTACAACCCTTATATTTACTCAAGTAGAAGTGGGACGAAATCTTGATGGATTTCATTACAGGGCTACCTAGGGTTCAAGGAGGCTGCGCCTCTATCTGGGTGGTGGTGGACCGGTTGATGAAGTCGGCTCACTTTCTGGTGATTAAGGAGTCGAGTGCAGTGGATGCTTTAGCACAGAGATACGTGGATGAGGTGGTGTGGTTTCATGGAGTTCCGAGGTCCATAGTCTCGGATAGGGATGCACGGTTTACCTCACGAGTCTGTAGGGGATTGCAGCATGATTTTGGCACCCAGCTACGTCTTAGCACTGCCTTCCACCCCCAGACAGATGGACAGATAGAGCGCACCATCCAGACCTTGGAGGATATGCTATGGGCATGTGTTCTGAATTTTGGGGGATCGTGGGTGTGACACTTGACACTAGTAAAGTTTGCCTATAATAATATCTATCACTATACCATTGTTATGGATCCGTTCGAAGCCTTGTATGGAAGGTCGTGTCGTTCACACATTTCCTGGATAGAGATTGGGGAGGCAGCTGTTCTTGGGCCAGAAGTGGTGCAAGGCACCACTGAGAAGGTTCAGCTCATGTGTGAGAGGATGAAGGCATCCCAGGACTGACAGAAGTCTTATGTTGATCGTAGGAGGAGGCCCTTGGAGTTCGAGGTTGGAAATCATGTGTTCTTGAAGGTTTCCCCTCGACGTGGGCAGTGAAGGTTTGGGAAGGGGAGTAAGCTCTTCCCTAGGTTCATTGGACCTTTCTAGGTGATGGGATGAGTTGGTGAGGTGGTGTATCAGCTAGCGTTGCCACCTCAGTTGGATAAAGTTCACAATGTCTTTCATGTCTCCCAGCTTCGTCGATATCTACACGACGACTCCCACGTCATCGATTGGGGAGAGTTAGATGTTGAAAACGATGCGACCTTCATAGAACGACAGATCAAGATTAAGGATCCTAAAGAGAAATTGCTTCATGGATGAACCATCCCCTTGGTTCATGTGTTGTGGAGGCATGGTGACCTCGAGGAGAGCACTTTGGAGCGGGAGGCCCAGTTATGCATTTAGTACACAGAGCTATTTTGACTTCCTGGTTGTTTTTGTTCTGAGCTTTGTTGAGATGTCCCACCTTATGCTTTAATATATGAAATGCTTGTTTTTCTTCTCTATGGGATGATATGTTCCTTGTTCTCTCTGTTTGTGTGCATGAATGCATGATGATGGGAAAACCTAACTTCTAATCAAGGTGCATTAATGTGGATACGATTAAACCCGTGCGGGTGAGTCAGTGCCTCCCAAATCGGATAATACCTTGACATGTAGGAAGGGATTGCTTGACTCATGTGTTAGACAGTGTGATCCTTATGCTTGTTGTGGATGTTTGGGAATGATAACTCTAGGGGGATTTTGTTCCAGCTTTCGAACAACTCAGGGGTCTGCCCCTGAGAAGTATCTTTAGAGGGTGGTTGTTTGGACCCCACTTTTCTCCTTTCTGGTTTGTTCTTATATTATCGGGGAGAGAATAGTTTGAGAAGTATCTGATATAATGGCCTGGGGTTTTGGGGTCCATTACTTGGTGAAAATCTGATGTTTGGGGTGTTCGGGGTGGTCTGGAAGGCCATCCCAGCTTCTCGTTGAAGCTTAGGACTCCTAACGGTAGCCTCGGCCTACCGGTGGCCTCGGCCTACCGGTAGCTCATCCTACTAGTGGCCTCGGCCTACAGGTAGATCGGCCTACCGGTGGCCTCGGCCTACTGGTAGATCATCCCACCAGTGGCTCGGCCTACCGGTGGCTCGGCCTACCAGTGGCTCGGCCTACCGGTTGCTCGGCCGGTTGCTCGGCCTACCGGTGGCCTCAGCCTACCGATAGCTCAGCCTACTGGTAGCTAGGCCTACCGGTGGCCTCGGCCTACCGGTGGCCTCAGCCTACTAATAGCTCAGCCTACTGATAGCTAGGCCTACCGGTGGCCTCAGTCTACCGGTAGCTCGGCCTACCAGTAGCTTGGCCTACAGGTAGCTCGGCCTACCGGTGGCCTAGGCCTACCAATGGCCTTGGCCTACCGGTATCTTGGTCTACCGGTAGACCTCGCCTACCGGTGGCCTAACCTACCAGTGACCTTGGGGTACCGGTATCTCCACATTTTTTCCAGTAGCGCCTCCATTTGTGCGAATTGGGTTTTAAACCATGTTTTGACCCTATTAAACCTATTTTAAATCCCATTAATGTCGTTTAAAGCCCATTGATGTCGTTTAGTTAAATAAATTGGTGAGGTACCCTCCTTAAATGAAAAATCATGCATTTTTGTCATGATTTAACCACGTTTTCAGAAACGCCTGTAGGGCATAAGGTGGTGTGCGTCAGTTTTAACTGCCCCGAAGGATGGGGACCTTTTTGGTTGGACGTGTGGGGTAGCCCAGTCGCGTGGTCAACCCACGATCCCGCTTCTTCCACAGTTTCCAATTTTTCTCTCTGTATCTTAACCATCCCGGGAATGTTGTATCTCAGCCCTTATAACCTAAAGGCTTCTATTCTCCCTGAGTTTATTGTTTTTTATCACCCTGCGCTCTGAGTTCCCTTCCTCCCGACGAGTTGTACCCCTGTTGCGAAGTTTTCCTTGATCACGTTCTGTGGAGATCCTGCTACTCCTGATTTCCAGTTTCCACACGAGGACTTAACGTCGATCCTTGATCAATCAGGTAGGGTTTTCCTTTGCCTCTACTTTCTGTGCATCATGAGGGGTGGGTACGCTTTTGTTTCTATGGGGATTGATGAAACCAAACTAAATGAAGATAATGAACAGACCTTTAAAAGAATGAAGGGGGTGTGATGGATGTTCTGTTGTACTCTTTTATGTTGGTATGTGTTGTGAATTATATGGGCCTATGCTCACTGTAAATCATGGTCGTTGGTGGTCTTTCTATGTGCACTAATGAACCTAGGTTCTCCTGGATGTTTAAATAAATGTAACATGGAATTGGTTAATTACGTATACTCGGTTAAATAAATTGAAAGCACCAAGATCAACACTTTTCTATGATAACTCCGGTTAAATCCCAGTGGAATTGAAACCATGGAGTGTGTTAAATCTTTTAAATCTGAAAATACCTGCAAGGGCCTACTTTGTGTTGGTGGTAGTGGTTTGGTTGTTTTCTTTCACAGGCTTAGATTTCTGGGGTGATGTGTGTGAGGATGGGATCCTCTGATGTGTCACGGTTGCTGGTTGTGAGTCTGTGGTTGTGGTTGCTCTGCTTATATCACGAATTGTGGTGTAATCCTCTTCTGTTGTGAAACCTTTTTATCCATAGTTTTGGGGATGTGGGGGCTGTATCTTGAAGCCTTCTTTGGTTCCAATACCTGGAGGGATCTCACTTTGATGTTAATTTACAAGAGAATTGGGTGTGAATGTTTAAATTGTCGTTGGCTGTAACTTTTTCCCCTAAGCTTTTGCTTGTGCCTGTTAGTTGCCCAGTACTGCATAATTTACTTGAACATGGAAACAAGAATGGGTTAATTGGGAAATTGATTCTTGGAATGAGTTGTGACTCGGTTGCGAGTAGTATGATTTTTATGAGTAGTGACCAGGCTATTCGTGCTTGGGTTAGGTGTGGAACCCTAGGTCAGATTAAGTGCTTGTTACCTATATATATATAATTGTAGTTCTTGTGTTTCTTATTCGCGCCCCACCCAAGTTGAGCACTTAGTGCCGAACACCCCATTTTATGGGGAGGTTGTTTTTCCCAACACTCCTACGAGTGGCTGGTTATTAGCTTCTTTCTTCTCCCTTTCCTGAATATCCCAAGACTCTTCAGGCAGGCTGTGATGGCCTGAAGTCCATTATCAACCCAAGAATCTTCAGGTAGGGTAGTTGTGGTGGTTGGCCCAGGTGTTTGCGGGCAGGTTATTTCCCAAGTGTCTTAGGGATGAGGTCCAGGTGTCTTCGGGCATGGCAGTAGTTATTCTAACCCAGGTGTTTGCGGGTGTGGTTACGCATGGTGGTTGTGGCCCAGGTGTCTGTGGGCGGGATAGCAGTTATGGCCCAGGTGTGTGCGGGTGGGGTTTGGCAGTGGAACTGTGGTGAGAATGGCGGGATTGGTTCGATGCGTAGGATGTCATCAATAACTAGTGGGAAAGTGGTGTGGGGTACCCAAACATCGATGTGCTATTACTATACTTTACTTGCCTTGAATTATTTGGGGAGTGTGACTTGGTGAGACTTGGGTGGATAGTTTTTCCTTGCTAGGTGCTTTGGTTTTTCTTTTCTCACAGGGCATTAGAATGCCTCTCCACTTGTGCACGAGAGTCTTTGGTTTTCCCTACTGAGTGTACTTGTATGCTCACCCTATGTATATAAAACTGTTTTCAGGTTTTCAGGAGGACTTCAGGGATCGTGCAGGACCGTACTAGCACGGACCTTGGGGCAGTTGTTGTTGTCATTTTTCCTTTTTCTTGGTACTTTACCTTTGGAGTTTTGTGGCTTGTATCTTTTACAATCGAACATGCATATGGGAATGGTTTACTTTTGGCTTTACCTTTACTTCCAACTTTGGTATTTTGGGGGTTGCTGTCTTATCTCTCGATCCTATAAAAATAAAAAGGGTAATGCATTCCATTTTGTGTGAGATTCTATTCCCTTGGTGCTGGTCGCCAATCCGGGACCTATTGAAGGCAGGTTTCAGGGGTGATTATCTCTCCTTAAACTTAAAGAAGGAATGGTGTGGCAATCTGCTGACCCTTCCCTCTTTTTGGTGAAGTCTGGTCGTGACAATATAGAACACATATTTATAAGTTTTAAGAAGTATAATAAATTTACTTTTAATTCTGCATGATTTGGTAATATAAAGGTCATGTAAAATCCAGTTACACATCATGTATAATTCTCATCATCTATCCATAACACACACCTAGATACTCAGTGTGTAATTGTGCCATAGAAAATAATGGAGTATGTGATGTGTTCATTGGTTACACATCTTGTTTTATTCAAGTTACACGGTCACCAATCATGTAGTTCGTTTAAGAAAATACACGACCTATCTTTGACTAAAGGACTACACATTGTGTATGAAATTTACACTTTGTATAGTCCATTTAATCGTGTTCTAGGATGTCCTGATCGATAGGCAGTGTATTTAATTACACACTGTATGTAATAAATGCACATGACTTGAATTAATTCCAAATTAATTCATGAGCATTAAACATGGTTACATAGTATGCACCAATTTGATATATGGAGTGTACACTTATGTTATCTGGATAAAATTCTATACACCTCTGAATGAGTTCTTTGAATTTTTTTCATTTGTAGAATTAATCAATTTTTATTATATTTGTGATAATGAAGAAGATGATGATTAGATCTCATGATTTGGATTAAAGAATGATTAAACCAAAATTTAAAACTAACAATAAATGCATAAATCAATCAATGTTCTTTAAAAAATTATAAATAATTATTCAAACCATATGCTACCACTTAAAGGTTCCAGGAATAGTGGAAGCACTATATGGGGTAGGTCTAACTCATCTTTTTTTATAATTGATGATTAATCTGATATGTACATTGATGATGAACATCATAACCAAAAAAGTTGAATCAAAGATTAATTGATGAGATAACATCCGAAACAAAATCAAGGATCATCACATAATGATTTTTAATTAATTTAAGCAATTAAAGATTTTCATTATGATGAATTCTTTCTTTTTTGATGAATATAATAGCATATCTACATTGTATTTTCATTGTGTTATGGGAATCAAGTGTATATTCCCTCTAATGGTGATCCATACATGCTCCACGAACCTCCAAACATCATCATAGGAATCATCGGGTTCTAGTATGGTAGATCCTAATGCTTACATCATTCATATTTAATTACCCTAAGAATCACTTCAATAAGCATTCTCTTTGATCTCTCTAAAATCGAGAGTGGCAGTGGAGGAGAATTTCTCTTTGTTTTTTGAGTGCATTCTTAGAGAAAGAGATGTTTAGGGCTTTGAGAGAAATATTTGTATGTCTTTGTGAACATCCAAAACAAATGGAAACTACTTTAGAAATAATATAATTTGGTTTAAATATTGTTAGGGTTAGAAAATAATAATTTAACATGTGACCTTATTATTTCATTAATCCATGTAGAACTTCATGTTTATAATAATATTATTATTATTATTTATTGACAAGCACAAAACTCGTAAATTAATTAAATATTATTTATTCAAATAATATTTAATATATATATTATTTCTCACTAGACCCTTAAACTTGGCCTTTAATTCCTCCACAATATTTTTTAAGCCTTGAATAATGACTATTTATTTAAAAAATAAATATCACTGCATTATTTTCTAATAAATATTATATTCACTAAATAGAAAATAAAAATTTATTAAATATTCTACTCACAAAATATTCACTCGAATAACTAGTGGAAGAATATATATGATCAAGAAAACATGAATAATTATTAAATCACATGCAGGAATAATATTTACTTAACATGTTAAATAATGAATAATATTATTATTTAACTGAGGTTCTAGATATACTTAATGGGTGACCCTCTAGGCCTCTTTCTCGGTGTTATTAGGTGATGTATCCCAAAGTCCAAGTCTAGAATCTAGAAACACACCAAGGTATCCATAGATAAATAAGTTAATGTCGCAATTACATAAAACCTCATACAGAAGCTTATTGTGTAATATAATCACTTTATCATGATATCTCTAATTAAATGGGTTACATGCTGGGGTCATTAACCCATGTGCTTGATATCTCTTTCTTTTATTTTTTTGTAATTTAACTTTCCCATAGAACACCATGGCCATAGACTTATTTAGGATATATAATTTCCATAAATGGGTATGATATTTCAACTTATGTTAAATAATGGAAGGTAAAATTCCTTTCTCACATTATTCATTGATGAAATATTACTTATAACGCACCCAAGGTATCCTACTTCACCACAAACATATGTCATCATGGTTTTCATCAATACATAAATGTACATGACTCGTAATATCCATTAATAATAATCCTAAATACTAAGGACTAATTCACACATCCACAGATAGAAACATTCAATGACATATATAAATGTGGATTTCCTACCGGCGGGTCTCTTTCTCATAATCTCTTACACTGTAAATTACTAAGGGTGTACACCATGAGAAGATTACTAAAAGTCATATGAGCCTCTACCCTTGATATCCTATATCATTTGTGTCCCTCAAATGATTTCATCCAAATATAGCACATATATTAAAGAATATTTTCATGAAACTTTTGGGTTCTCATCATAGCAGGGAACTTCTATAACCTTTCGGTGCAACAACTACTCTTAGTATATTATCACATACTATGTCATTCATAAGAACAATCATGATGTGATAAGTAGTTTACTATTATTCAAAACTATGAATACAGGTAATCATAAAGTACATAAAAATTGTTTCAAGGACACTAAATCCAACATCTAGTGCAAGTGGGAGGCTATTGGATTTGGTGTCCTACAAAAAACTAATTTATACTTTAGATCACATGTATATTCAAAGAAATGAATATTAATATAAATACCTTATCATGTATTGACTGTTCTTATGCATAATATTAATGTGGTAATTTCTTATGTTATTTGTCACATCAAAATAGGTCATAGTAGTTCCCCACTATGATGAGAACCTTGAGACACTATGATGATTCTCTTAAATGTTAGTTCTATAGTCAAATAACATTATATGATAGAGAAAATAGTATGTTGAATTTCTAGTGTGATTACTCATAATAATACGATACTTCTTCTCATGAACTTCATATTTTTTAATCTTCAATATGGGAGATTATGAAAGTATACCCGCCAGTAGAAATTCTACACGTTTATGTGTCATTAGATATTCCTATTTTTTAGTGTGTGTGATAGTCCTTAGACTTTAAGAATAATATTAATGTATTTCATGAATCATGTACTTAAATTTATTGACCAAAACTATGACTTCATATGTTCATGGGAAGTATAGTACATTGAGTGCGTCATGAATGACATGTTATTAATTAATAAGTCAATAAAGGATTTATCTCTTCCATCTTTATAGAAGTTGATATCTAATAACTTTGATTGAAATATAACTATCGCATTAAATTCCATGGTCATGGTGTAATAATATTTATTTCAGATAGTCTAAGAAATATGTATTAAGAATATAGATTAATGAAATGAGTGTGCAACCTTCTTAATGAGATATTGTGACCAAGGGATTATATTATATATCGAACGCTCATATGTGGTTGTTGATGTTGCAATATTAACTTCTTTCTATTGGGTGTCTTGACACATTTATAGATAGTAATCTTGAACTTTATATAAGGAATTTTCCTTAAACATTATATAATCTTGAGTATTAAGTCAATAATTCATTCTCTTATATTTGATGATCTTTTCAAGTTTATAGTTTTAGATAATTTGGCCATAACTATTACATAACATAACCATATAATAAAAATGGACACTTCTAATCAGTATCCATTTTTTCCACAATATAGAACTTTTAAGATAAAACATGATTTATTTTCATGAAAAATCTTCCCAACTTTTAACTTGACTTATTCATTTCCCTTACCCATCCCTAAACCCTATGAAAAAACATTTTTAAAAACATGGTATGGGAACAAAAAACTTGTAGAAGAATATAAAAATAAATAAAACCATTAGTCTAGTGAAAACATGAAAACCCATGAAATGTTTAATTTTATATCAATTTTATTTGACCAAAATAAATAAATCATTTTAACATGAAAAAAAACACACTTTTTACTTAAATAAAATCATTAAATCTCATAGAAATCATAGTTAAATCATATAGGTTTCTTGGAACATCATTATCCATATCACTCTTATAAATGGAATAACCATATGACTGACTTCCATACCTAATGAATTTGAGGGCTATCACAAACCCACCTATCCCTGGTTTATAATGTAACCATCCATCCTTGGTTTATAACATAACCACCCATCCTTGGTTTATAATGTAACCACCCTTCTTTGGTTTATAATGTAACCAACCATAAAAATAAATAATTTCCAAGAACCATAACATAATCATAACACATAAAAGATTTCAATTATCAACATCACACTCATAAAATATTCTCTTCACCCATAAGAAAACATTTTTGGATATTAAAATATCTATCCCTTTTCAAAAACCCCACTTTTCAATACCGAAATACCCAAAAAATGGAATGAGAGTTTGTTGGAAAAAAATCCTTCAAGGTAACTTTGAATTGTTTTTGGGGTGATTGTGTTTGTTGAAAAATCATTTTGACATAGTTAGTTGTGGATTTCCAGTATTATTTATGAGAAGGTTTGTTGAAAAATATCCAAGACAAAGAAATAGATACTCTGGAAGCGGTGAAAAAAAATGTGTATACAAGGTGGAACTATTTCCCAGTGTGCCATATTTTTGGGCCTCAAAATCAAGAATTGTATTATGGAAAAAGGAAGAAGTCCCGCATAGCGAATGTGTGGACCACATAGTGCCTAAAGGGGTTTGCGGTAAAATGAAACACTATGAAAACCGAATAATAATTTTTATAAAGTGAAAAGCTAAATCAAAAAAGGAAATATTTTCACATAGTAGCTACTATACTATGTGAACTACAAAGGAATCATGCCATTTTTTGTTGATGGTGGTGTGTTTGAGGATAATACAAAGAGAATTTTCATTTGAAAGAAAATTTCATGATTTAAAGGGAACCACAATGGGTATTTTCATTTGTGGTTGATGGAATCCACTGAAAAGAAATAATTTTCTATGCAAACTGCATAACGAGTGTAGTATGTGGTGATAGATAATCTGCAAAGGATTTTTGGGTAATTATGATTAGCAAGTTTTTCAGATTCATTTTTCTATATAAATGACCCCTAATCAAGTCATTTTAAGTGATATAGAATTTCTTTAGAGAGCATTATCTCTAGGAGAATTCATCTTAGTATGAAATCAGTTTATGGAAGGTTTTTGTGGGGAACTATAGTTTGAAAAGGAGAATAGGCTCACAAAGTTCTCACACTACATAGTGCTATTGTTTTTGTGAAGAAGTAATTCCATGAATTAATTGGTTCACAAAGAATGAATTTCACAAAGGAGGTATTTCATGAAATAGGTAGTCCACACAGGAGAAAGGGAGCTCATGAAGGGATTAAGAAAGTTCATGAAGGAGAAAAAATAGTTTTTGAAAGGTCTCTCTACAAGGTAGATTCCATGTCATGAAGTGTACTTCATCTGTTGGGTGAAAATAGAGCTTCATGGCACACTCATGTGTGAAACTATTCTGAGGTGTTTTAGATCAACAGAATAATCTTATGAAGGATTAGTGTGTAGAATTCATTTGGTAGAGTAATGAGATTTCAGAATTATGAATGGTTGTAAACTAGGAGGGACGGTCAGTCTTCTCTAAAAATTATAACAGTAGTGCACTTTAGTGGATTTGGTATATGGTCACATTGGATTATTATGCTCCTTTTGTTGGAGTTGGTGTCCTAGAACTAACTTCTGTGTACTTTATGATAACTTGTATTCATATTTTTTAATATTAATAAACTTATTATCATTTCATGTTTGTTCTTACGCATAAAATATTATGTGATAATGTCCCAAGAGTAGTTTCTGCACTAAAAGGTTATAGAAGTTCCCTGCTATGATGAGAACCCAAAAGTGCTACAACAATATTCTTAAATATATGTTTTATGGTTGGATGATATCATTTGAAGAACATAAATGATACAGGATGTCAGGGGTGGAGACTCATAGGACTTTGAGTCACCTTCTCATGGTGTATTCCCTTGGTAATATCCAGTAGGATATTATGAGAACGAGACCCACCAGTAGGAAATCCACATTTATATGTGTCATTGGATATTCCTATCTACAAATGTGTTGATTGGTCCTTAGACTTTAAGATTATTATTAATGAGTATTATGATTTGGTTACTTTGATGTATTGATAAAAATTGTGATGAAAGATGTTCACGACGAGGTAGGATATGTTGGGTGCATCACGAGTAATATTATATTAATGAATAATGCAAGAAAGGATTTGTCCCTTATGTTCTTTAATGGAAGTTGATATCTCAGGACCTTTGATGGAAATGATATAGCCTAAATAAATCAATGGACATGGTGTTCTATGGGCAAGTTCAATTTCCAAGAAATCAAAGAAAGAGACATCAAGTACATAGATTGATGGCACCAGCATGCAACTTGCTTGATTTTAGATATCGTGATAAAGGGATTATATTGCACAGTAAGCATCCGTATGAGGTAACATGTCATTGCGGAATTAATTTCTTTCTCTATGGGTGTCTTGGCATGTTACTAGATGCTAACCTTGGACTTTATGCTACTTTGCCTAATGCTACTGAGAAAGAGGCCTAGAGGTTCATACACTAAGTGTTTCCAAAATCTCAGTTAAATAATATATTATTACTTATTATTTAAAAATTTGAATAAATATTATTTCTACACATTATTTAATAATTATTCATGTATTATTTATCACATATAAATATTTATTTTCTATTTCGTAAATATAATATTTATTTATTTATTAGAGAATAATGCAGTGATATTTATTTAATAAATAAATAGAAATTATTCAAGGTCTAATAAATGTTATATAGGAATTAAAGATTGGTATTTTAGTTCTAGTGATAAAATAATAAATATTGAATATTATATGATTAAATAATATTTAATTTTAATTTGCAAGTTAAGCACGTGTCAAGAAATAAAAATAATATTATTATTATTTGGCATGGGGTTTTCATTAGGATTAAATAAATAATTAAGGTAACTTGTGAAATTATTTTATTTTAACCCTAGTAATATATAAACCTAGTTATGTTATTTTCTTGATATAATAATTCATTTGTTTGGTTTGTGCACAATAAAATTAGATAATTATCTAAAGCCCTTGATATCTCTCTTCTACAAGATCTCTCCCAAGAATGGAGAGAAATTTTCCTCCACCAGATCAAGGTGAATGCTTTGGAAGCAATTCTCAAAGTGATCAAAGGAAGACAACATGAGTGTAAGGATCTATCATGCTATAACTCAAATATTCTTTCGGTGATGTCTCGAGATTCATGGAACACATGTAGATCACTTCTAGAGAAAATATGCACTTGATTCCTATAATGCAATGATGATGCATCATAGATCTATTACCAGATCCATAAAAGAAGAAATAATTACATCAAGGTAATTCTTATTTAATTAAATTAATTATAAATAATATGTGATGATCCTCTCTCTTTGGTTCTGGAGTGATTCATGTTGCTTGTCTTCTTTGATTCAATTCTATTGAAAACGGCGTTTATCATCGTGTAGATCTCAGATTGATTATTGAACATGAAAAAAAATATTGGGCACCAACCATAACACGCTTTCATTGCGCTTGGAACCTATAAGTGGTATCAGAGGGGTCACATAATTATTTATAATTATTTAAATATCATTAGTGATTTACATATTTGTAATTTTAGTTTTTCAATTCAAGTTTAATAGTTATTTTAATCTTAATTAAGAGATCTACTTCTTACTCCTTAAATTATCATAGATATAATTGAAAATATTAATTTTTTGATTAAATTAAAATTGAGGAACTCATCTGAAGGTGCCAAGGATTCTGTCTGGACAACACATGAGTACACGTTGTGTAACTAGATTTACATGCCATGTACTTGTGTTTAATACACTAGGAGTTAATTCAGAAATTAATCAATCCATGTGAATTAATGAAATTAGGTGTAGTTAATTATTACACCACATGTTTATCAGGCCATCCTGGCACATAGTTATCTATATTACACATTGTGTATCCCACATACATAGCTTGTAGTCCCTTTGAGTCACAGACGGGCTATGTATTCCATACATGGCCTACCTGACTGGCGACCGTGTAACTCAAAGTTAACACACTATGTAGTCCATGATGTATTTCATATAATACAATTTTCTGAGGCATGGTTTACACACCAAGTCCCTATTCATGTGCCTCAGATACATAATGAGAGGTATACACACTGTGTACTTTTACCAAATTATGCAGATTTAAAATTTATTTATTATACTATGTAAACCTTGTTGACATATGCTTGTGTGTGGTCATTAAGTTTATAGGACATTCCATTTGATAGTTTTTAATATGTATATATATATATATATATTTAATTAATATATGTGTAATGTTCAGATCTGCATATCATGTATGATTCATGTTACAGTTGTTACTCTACGTGCATTGAAGCATAACATATGACCAAAAAATAATGTAATTTTTTTAATCGTTAAGTTGATAATACAAATCATGAGATTCCATGATAATTCATGTATTATATATTTCAAAAAAGGTAAAACTATATACAAGTATAATACATGTTGGGTAGATTCAGAAGGGTATTATCTACGTTGCCTCTAAGGTACATTTATGTACACAGTTAATTTTAAATGAATTTGTTTAATTCTTTTAAAATTATAATGAATGAGAATCTCAAGGAAATTTGGATAAGAATTAAGATAAAATAATTTATTAATTAATGATAATAATTAATTGATTCAAGAATGATTTATCTTAAATAAGAACGATTAAGAAGTGAATGCTAGTTTTATTAAATGTGTAATTAGTTGAGTGCATGTGGATGGTCATGAGCATAGACCAGACCTTTGTATGTGATTGGTTTCATTTAATTTATTATTAAATTAAATTGTTAGTCTGCATTCCTTCTCTTCTCTTATTATGTAGGGCCTGTGTGCCCATGGTTTATTTTATGTAAACCCTTTTCCCTCACCTGCATGTGAGAAAAATCATATGTAATGGATAGATATCCCAAGCTAGTGGAGGCGGTTCAAGTTCAGAACCGAGGCAAAATAAATCCAAGAAGATACATAGGTGGACGTGTGGAAATATGTAACATGAACCTTAATTGGTTCAAGGTGTTTTTTCTCCTAGTTCAATGATTAGTTTATCAACTACTGGATAAAGTAACCATTGATGAATCTCATTATCATACCACTTTATTATTTTATTTCTTTCAAGTTGCATGGTTATTTCATTATGGATTCTTTTTTCATGATCACATAATTAATGAATTAATGAGCATGCAAGAAAGAACTAAAATAAACTGGTTTATGCATAAATATTATCTAAGATGTGGTTAATCACTTAAGTAAACCCACTTAATATTAACAAGCATGTGATAAATATAATAATTGGAAATTTACGCATAAAAGGATAAAATTCATCAATTATATATATTAATTTGGTATAACCTTCCACTACGTTAGTTAAAATCAAACCATAGTTCAAATTGTTTGACCAGACAAAGTTGGGGTGCTTTTGATTATCGGGGAATTCTAACTTGAAGTTTTGGGTTGACTTAACTTAGTTCACATTAAGGGTTGACTTCCAAATAAGGACTTGGTTTAACTAAGAGGAAATGGTTGAGGAAATCCAATTTAAGGATTTTGGGATTGGGGAGTCCACTTAGCAGATCAAGGAACTATGAGTTAATGTAGTTATAATTTGGAATGACTACCAAAAACCATTCAAGTTTCTTAACCAACCAATGTTGGGGTAATGAGAAGGGGAATATGGATCCTTGCCACTAGGATGTCCAAGAAACATAATATTCTAAAGCCAATAGTGAGGACTATTGGGTTTTGATAAAATAGTGTGAGACTAATAAATATTATATTTCTTTATTTATTTATTTGTATAAATATTATCAGATAAAGTACTAAAATTATTTTTGCCTTATTTGTAGAAATAGTAATAAAAATGGCATCAAACATATTGTAACATCCCAAACCTAGATGCCACCCAACGGTGCCCCAAGCCCTGTTGGCCACATGGTCTCAAATGTATCTACCTAAATTTCAGATGCTAATGACTAGAAGAAAGATCCTAGGTGAGTTGGTGGGGAGACTATTCCCTCTTTACTAAATTATCATAATGGAATTCAAACATAAAATAAATAGCATAAGCGAAATAAACAGCATTCAAGAGAAAGTAATACAAGACAGGAATACATATCAATAACCAGAAGTGTCTCATATACAAAATGATGTAGATGATACAAGTATCTAGAAATCATCCAAAATAGTACATGGAAATACAATACAGTACAAGTATCCCTAAATAACAAAAGACCAAAAAGTTTTTGTAGCATTTCAAGCCTCAGCTTGGTCCTATACACCCCTGCTCTAAATCCACAGTCAACAACCTGTACCAAGGTGCTTTCCCCTATCATCACCTGCAACCATATAATCTATTGGGTCCCCAATGAGGCCCAAATAGGGTGTGAGGTCAACATCCTAGTAGGCATCCACCCAGGTCTATAAATTTCTAATAGAAATATACAAATTACTAGAAAGTGTAAGGAAAATAGTAAAGTAAGTGTGTATTCCCATGGCATAAGCCTACTATCATAAGTAATACTGAACTTCCCCTCAAGGCTACCTAGAATAGAGTAAACTCCTAACAAGGAATCTATAAAAAAGTAAACAAGTCACATGACCACATTATACATCCATAAATACCAAGAAAGCCACATCCATGTTGTATAAAGAAGTCAAGAAATCTCACAGCCTCGTCGTATAGTGAAAAGTAGAATACCACATCTACCCTGTATAGTGAAAATTAGAATTCCATGGCCACGCCGTATAGAGAAGTGTAGACCCCAAGTCCCGGATCTAAGGTGTCGCGTATCAGGGCATCCAAGTAATGATTCTATACAATGATGGGCTAGATCCAAGGAAATCATCTAAGGCATCCACATCAAGTCTCATGGGCGCCCTAGTGAAAACTCAGTATAGGCACTAGTTGGAGTCCTAGGAGTAAGAGTATCGACATGTCCTACATGAGTCCAAGCAAGCTGAATCCATGGGGTAGCAAGGCCTGAGGCATCTCAAGGAATCAAGACCTAAGGGGAAGATTCAACCCAAGGTGTCCACTATCATGTTTCAAACCCATGGAGAGCAGTCCATGGCATCTGTCAAACCATTCATTCAATTCATACAATTTAAACAATTTAAACAAATCAAAACCATGTGAGTATACCCACTCATGAATTACATTTACCATTAACCATTTATATGGGCCTACCCTCCCATATTATCCATTTAACATGCCATTAACCATTTTATATAGGTATACCCACCCATATCAACACATTTCATTTAAGCCAAGCTATCAAAATAGGTATGGCGTCATAAGATATCAATACGCAAGGAGTAAGTACATCTCAAAAGCAATCTATTCAAGCTATCAAGCCATTAACAGGATTCCTCTAACTAGGAAAGCACAATAACACACCCCTTGGGTGGTTTAAACTGTCATAAATAGGTTAAATCCAAAAGGCACAGCCCATGGGTGACCTTGAAATGAGAAATGGGTGTCAATGCACCTAAATGGAACCTACGGTCATCCTCGCTAGGTCTGACTAAGACTACGAAAAGAAACTCACTCAAAAATGGGGCTACACCGGAAAGTCTGATGAGCAGCATATCGGTCGAATGCTTGAAAAGCTCTAGAAAAGTCGAAATAAATCATAGACCACATACCTTGGATCAATAATAGACATATCGTACAGTGTCAAGTCCTGAATCATCCTAGTTTGGAATGAATTTTAATAATGAATGGAGAATGAGAAATTAGGGCATATGATCCTAAAATCAAATAGCACAGTCGTTGTTCTGAAGATTCAAGAAAAACTAAATAGGAATTGAGTATATACCGATGTGGTTCCAATGAGACAAACCACATTTGAATCAGAGTTTGGATGGATTCTAGATCTGAAAACCCATTTTAGATGGCTTTAGGCTCTCAAAAATGGAGGAAAGCCTTCTGTGCGTAAGAAAAATAAGAGGCTACAGCCTCTATTTTTGAAAACCCCAATTGGAAAGTACACGATGTGTACCTCAAGTACACGACGTGTACTTCCCAGTTTTATTTTTCTGAAAAAAAAACCATACATGTCGTGTACTGCAATTACATGTTGTGAACTGGGAGTACACAATGTGTACTTCAAGTACACGATGTGTACCTAGCCTATAGCCAGCCTTAAACCTCTTTTTCCCCTTCTTTCTCAAAAACAACCCAACCAACCCATAGCCTGATTTAGGTTCTAATCCAAAAAGGAAAGTAAACACATTTAACCTAAAAGGAAAGGTCTGTACCTCAAGAAAAACCCAGGATCATGCAATCTTTCACCCTTATAGAAATTCGTCCCCAAATTTCACTCTCAAGGGTGGTCAAGATTCGTCTCAAAACAACTCCATCCACTGAGCACATATGCTGGCCTCCCTCTACCAAGTATCATCTTATAAACAGTTTTTCTTCCATAGCACCTATACTAGAGGAACTGACCAGCCTCAGAAAACCTTCATTCTCATGTCAACAATATAATCATATTCTCCTCAAAGGATGTATCAACCTGAAGCTCAACCTCCTTGGGCTGAAAACATGATACGAGTCTGAGTAATAGCGGCGCATCTGAGATACATGGAATACATCGTGTATGGCTTGGTACCTTTGAGGTAAATGTAACTGATAGGAAACCGACCCGACTCTCTCCAAACTCTCAAACATCCCGAAATATCTTGGTGAAAGTTTACCATGTCTTCTGATTCACTTGTGTCCCAACCTCGGTGAAACATGAAAGAAAACCTAATCCCTAACCTCGAACTCTAAAGTTCATCTGTGGTGATTGGTGTAAGATTTATGATGATATTTCACAGTAGCTATCCACTTTTGAATCAACTAGACCTACTCAGAAGTCTCCTACATGAGACGTAGTCCCAGAAAAGTTGCCTCACCTACCTATAACCAGAATAGGTGAGAATGACATGGCCTACCATATAAATACTCATAAGGTTAAATCTATATAGTATCCTAATAACTGTTATTGTAAGAAAACTCAACCAGGGTAATGTGCCTCTCTCAAGAAGCCCTAAAATTTAGGATGCATACTTGAACCATGTCCTCTAGTACCTGTATCATAAGCTCTGACTGTTCATCAGTCTGAGGGTGGTATGTTATGCTCAGAAGCACATATGTATCCAGTTCCCTCTAAAAACTCTACTAGAAATGATTTATAAAGTAGTCATCCCTATCCAAAATGATAGTACATGGGACCCCATGTGGTTGTACTGCCTCTCAGATATACAACTTTCCAAGATCATCAACACTGAATGTCTCCTTTGATTGGTAATAAATGAGGAACCTTCTTAATCTGTCAATAATAACCCACATAGCATTATCACCTCGATGTGACCTTGGTAAACCAGCCACAAAATCCATCGCGACATCATCCAATTTCCACTCCATAATAGGTAACTGTTGTAAAATCCTTGCTAGTCACTAATGTTCTGCCTTCACCGACTGATAGGTGGAACACCTCATAACAAAACCAGCCACCTCACACTTTATACTTGTCCACTAGTACTAATGTCACAAGTCACGGTACATCTTGGTGACTCTAGGATGCACTACCCAAGCTGAAAAATGAAACTCCCACATCAAATCCTCAGATATATCCACTAGAACCCAAACATGTCCATGGATACATAGTATCTCTTCATTGCCTACCATCCAACTAGGAGAAGGGTCCTCACCTGCCACACACTCCCGTAGAACTAGGCCTTATGAATCTGATAGCTACTTCATCCTAACTTTGTCCAGTATGGTAGAGTTCATAGATAAGGATGATAAATAAGTCCTCCCCTAATTTTCATTCACCTCCATATGCATATCAGAGAACAACACTATAAGATTCTACTCACTACTGGCCTACTACACTACCTGTATCTGAGTCCTCCTGCTTAGTGCATCAGCCACTGCATTTCCTTTACCAAGCATGTAGGAAATCTTGAAGTTAAAGGACTGTAGGTACTGCACCCACCTTTGTTTCCTTAGATTCATATCACACTATGTAAAGATATAATTGAGGCTTTTGCGGTCCATATATACCACAAAACTCTCTTCCAGTAAATAATGTCTCCAACAGTACAATTCATGAACAACTATAGCTAGATTGAGATCATGTGTAGGGGAATTATTCTTGTGAGTCCTCAACTACCGAGACTCGTATGCCACAACTCGTTCTCCCTACATCATCACTTCCCTAACCCAATACCTGAAGCGTCACAGTACATTGTGTATCTCTTTCCCTGCTCTGGCATCATTAGGACTGGTGTTGATGTCAACCTCCCTTTCAGCTCCTGAAAGGCTCTCTCACAATATTCTGATCACACAAACTTCACAGCCTTCTTAATCAATCTCTTCAATGATGCTGCTAAGCATGAGAAGTTCTTTATAAAACTTATATAGTAACTAGATATCCTCAAGAAACTCCATATGTCAAAAATGATCTTGATCTGTTCCTAGTAAACTACTACTCTCACCTTCTCTGGGTCCACTAACACTCCTATCACTAAGATGATGTGACCCAATAATTGAATTTGATCCATCTAGAAGTGGCACTTTGTGATATTAGAATATAACTGATGTTATCTCAGTGTATTCAAAATGATCTCAAGATAGTTGGCATGGTCATGTCGATTGTGAGAATACACCAAGATATCATCTACGAAAAACCACCACTAAAGAATCTAAGTAAGGATGGAACATCCGGTTCATCAGTTCCATGAAAATTTTTGGCACATTCATGAGACCGAATGGCATAACCAGATACTTATATAACCCATACCTACTATGAAAGTTTGTACGAGGTATGTCTGTAGGTCTAACACGCACCTGGTGATATCCAGACCTCAAGTTGATCTTCAAGAAAACTCGATCTCCTCAAAGCTAATCAAACAGATCATCTATCCATGGTAAGGGATATTAGTTTTTAACTGTCAACTGGTTCATCTTATGATAATCCACACATAGCCTAAGAGTTCTATCTACCTTTTTTGAAAAAAGGACCAGTGAGCCCCATAGAGAAATATTGGGTATAATAAACCCATTCACCTTTAAATCCTCTAGCTACCTCTTAAGGTCCTACAACTCTGTCTTAGCCATCCCGTGAGGAAGAATGGATATTGGTGTAGATCTTGGCACTATCTCGATAGAGAAATCCACCTCTCTCTTAGGAGGTAACCTAGAAAAGTCATCAGGAAATACATCCCTAAAGCACTCAACCATTGGAGAGAAGTAATCCTAAATCACTCCCTGATCATATAGAAACAAACTAGAAATCTAGGTTGTCATCCCGCTCATCTCGTGATGCTCTGGTCTAACTCAGCTCGCCTATACATCTCATTCAACCTAGTGAATATACACTACACCCTATGGTGATGTAAAAGTCACCCTTTAGTGATAGCATTCAATGTATGCTCGATATGATACTAGCCAGTCCATCTTGAGAATGAAATCAAACCCTGTCATCTCGAGGAGATAAAGATCCCAGACAATGTGACACCCTCTAACCTCAATGGGACACTCTATACACTATCACACATCACCCATTATGACTCCCAATGGTATATCTAGAATCATAATGCCCTCAGAAATCAAAACCACAAGCCCAAGGCTTTTAACCACTTGTACAAAGATAAAACTATGAGAGGCACCTATATCGAAAAGAGAAGATGCAATATTATAAGATACTAAGATCGTACCTCTCTTTATAGATGGTCTGAGATCCTGATCATGTTGAGTCTATTGCACCACATAAGTCTGGCATGTACCACAGCCCTAGGACCCTGTCTGGCTACCCTAATCTGATCAAACCTACTGTCTCTAAGAACCTATTGTATAGATACCATGGCCACGACAACCACTTCCCTAGCCTGATCGGTTCCAACTGCTCCAACTCCTAGCCTGACGCGAAGATGAAGAACCTACTCCCGAACCTAACATTAGAGATGACCCCCTACCACTCATATCTAGAGGGAAGGTCCAGAAAAACTATTGCTTGTGCCCCATCCATCCACAATATCATCACTTGAATGGGTCATGGTCACAGTGATTTTTCATTTGGACTCACCTACCACACTGGTGAAAAAACACCAAGCTTCCTGCACCCATATCCTGACCAGCACCAACCTCACAGGAATCCTCAAAATAGCGCTTCTTGCCTAAAGATATAGATCCATAGGTTGAGAAATAGCACTCCCATGTTTTTCACCCCCAGATTCCCTTAGGTTTCGCTCTGTAATTAGTGCCTAATTCACAATCTCGGTGATAGAAGTAAACCTGAACACATTTACTTGATATTTGATAGCATGTCCGAGACCTTCCTCAAAGCATCTCACCCTCGATAGCACACCAGTAATATGCATCAGTTCAAAACACTACAGCTCTATAAAGCATGTCGAGTATTCCATAACTGTCATCGCACCCTGATTCAGACGCATGAACTCACTAGACCACTCTGCTCACAGAGTTTTGGGGTAAAAGTAATTGTAAAATTGGGTTTGGAATTCAACCCAACCCATATTCTGCAACCCATCAGCCTGGTTCAAAACGTCACACCAGTGCTTTTCTGCTCCACATATCATGTAAGTCTCGAGCTTGACCCTCTGCTCAGGAGGTATCTCTAGATGATCAACAATTGCTAACGTGGTCTATAGACACATCTATACAACTTTTGGACCACCATACCCCAAAAATGTGGTAGGATGCTGCTACTAGAACACCTATGTCAGCTCAGCCATAGTCAAGGCTAGCTTTGGTGCTCCCTAGAATGTCTGCATATAACAAAGGAATCCCTCACGGCACTATTCCTCAACACCTATGTTCAGAAAAACATATGTTGCTGCAACTGGCACTAAAGGAGGATCAACCAGTATCTTGTGGCCCACCGTCTCCAAAGTATGGTCATTTCCTTCCTTGCGGCGCACCACTAGAGGTCGTCATGGTGGAATGTCTCTACAATTCCGAACACATGCATCAGAAAATAACAACATAAAATCACATAGCTCAAAATTATAGGATAGGTCAAAACCCTCCTAAAATCCAAGTCAACCTCATAGCCTGCTTCTAATTCCAAGACTACATAAAGAACATCCATTGAACCACTAGAAACTATGATTCTTTCCCATTCAAAAGTCGGGTCTAGGTCAATTCTCTATCCAATAGTTTTAGTTTCCATTTCCATTTCACATTTAGTTATCTAGGAAATTTCACCAAGGGTTACCAATTTTGAATCTATGGGGGCCCATAACACCTCACAAACCCAAACTTGGTTCCCATTCAAACCATACATATAATGAGTTCATTTAGCATTTTCATTCCATTGGTGCATCATTTCCCAATTCATAAGGGTCCATACTCCTTATGGATTGAAATACGACGTCACGCCTTTATCTACTGCACCCAATTAACACAATAGTAGGAACAACTATCACATAAACTATCACAATATCATTCAATAACTAATGAATCCTATATGGAATGGCATAATGCATGGAATTTGATTCTAAAAAGTGTCTATATGATGCATGAGATGGGACACCCTCATCTCATTAGGTTTCAACTGAAATAGAACCCACAATTGAATCAATATTAATAGTATAAATCAAGTGTGTCACATAATGATAAAATCAAATCAACTATAATAGTCAAAATATAGAAATTCATAACTCAATTCAAGGAAATTTGGATTTTCCCTATACAAGGGGTAGCTACTCTTAGGAACAAATTATTAACAAACCCCATTTCTTTCCTATACCTATATATTATTTCCAAATAGTAAGGAAAACCAGAAAAAAAAAATCCTCTAATACCACTTTGTAATGTCTAAGACTTGGATGTCACCCAATGGTGCCCTAAGCCCGATTAGCCACATGGCCTCAAGCGTATCTCCCCAAATGCCAAAGGATGCTAACTATCTATGAGGTACTAGGTGATTTAGTGGGGATACTATACCCACTTTACCAAATTATCACATTAGAAGTTAAAAAAACAATAAATAGCGGAAGTGAAATAAAAAGCATTCAACTGAAAGTAAGACAAGAGATGTATACGTATCAATAACCAGAAGTTTCTCGTGTACAAAAATGATGTAGATGATACAAGTATCTATAAATTATCTAGAATAGTGCATGGTAATACAATACAATAAAAGTATCCCAAAAGAAAAAAAAACCAAAAAGTTTCTATTGCATTGCAAGCCTCAGCTTGGTCCTATGCTCCCCTTCTCCAAAGCCATAGTCAACAACCTGTACCAGGGCGCTTGCCCCTATCATCACCTACAACCATATAATCTATTTGGGTCAAAGAGACCCAAACATGGTGTGAGATAAACATCCCATTAGGAAACCACCCAGGTCTATACAGTTCTAACAACAATATTCAAAGTGCTAGAAAGTGTGAGGAAAATAGTAAAGTAAGTGTGTATTCTCATGGAATAAGCCTACTATCATAAGTAATACTGAACAACCCCTCAAGGCTGCCTACAAAAGAGTCAGCTCCTAACAAGGCAGCTATAAAAAAATAAACAAGTCACATAGCCACGTCGTATATCCATCAATACCAAGCAATCCAAAGCCACACTGTATAAAGAAGTCAATAAATCCCACGGCCTCACCATATAGTGAAAAGTAGAATCCCACAACCACACCGTATAATGAAAAGTAGAATCCCATGACCATGTCGTATAGTGAAGTGTAAACCCCAAGGGATGGATCCAAGGTGTCATGTATCAGGGCATCCGTGTAATGATTCTAGACCATGATGGGCCAGATCCAAGGATTTCGTCCAAGGCATCCACATTAAGTACCATGGGCATCCTAGTGAAAACTTGGTCTAGGCACTGGTTGGAGTCCTAGGAGAATGTGTACCGACATGTCCTACGTGAGTCCAAGAAATCTGGATCCATGGGGTAGAAAGACCCAAGGCATCCCACATAATCAAGACCCAAGGGGTAAATTCAACCCAAGGAATCTACTACAATGTTCCATACCCATGGAGAGTAGTCCATGACATCTTTAAAACCATTAATTAAATTCATAAAATTTAAACAATTCAAAACCATGTGAGTATACCCACTCACGTAAACAAACACAATCCATGAGTATACCCACTCATGCATTTCATTTACCATTCACCATTTATATGGGCCTACCCTCCCATATTATCCATTTAACACGCCATTAACCATTTTATATAGGTATACCCACTCATATCAATACATTTCATTTAATACAAGCTATCAAAATAGGTATGGCATCATAAGATATCAATATTAAAGGAGGTAGTACATCTCCAAAGCAAGCTATTCAAGTTATCAAGGTATTAACGAGCTTCCTATAACTAGGAAAGCACAAGAACACACCCCTTGGGTGGTTTAAACATGTATAAATAGGTTAAATCCAAAAGGAACACCCCATGGGTGACCTTGAAATGAGAAACGGTTTCCAACACACCTAAACATAACCTATGGGCATCCTCAATAGGTCCGACTAAGCCTATGACAAGCAGCTCTCTCAAAAACAGGGCCACGTCGGAAATTCTGACAAGTGGCATATCGGCCGAACACTCGAAAAGCACCAAAAAAGATGAAAGAAAGTATAGACCACCTACCTTATCTTGGTAGTAGAAAACTCATCTAGTATCAAGTTCTAACTTGTCCTAGATTGAAAGAAATTTGAAGAATGGATGAAGAATGAGAAATTAGGGCATATGAGCCTAAAATCAAATAGCATAGTCATTGTTCGGAAGAATAAAGAACGAATAAAAAGAAATTGAGTACATACTGATGTGGTTACAATGAGACAAACCACGCTCGAATCGGAGTCCAAATGGATTCTAAACCTGAAAAACCATTTTAGATGGCTTTAGGCTCTCAAAAATGGAGGAAAACCTTCTGTGCGTAAAAAAATTAAGAGGCTACTGCCTCTATTTTTAAAAAACACAATGGGTAAGTGCATGATGTGTACCTCAAGTACACGACGTGTACTTACCAATTTTATTTTTCTGAAGAAAAGCCCATACACTATGTGTACTACCATTACATGTTGTGAAATGGGAGTACATGATGTGTACCTGGCCTAAAGCTATCCTTCAGCCTCATTTTCCCCTTCTTTCTCAAAAACAACCCAATCGTTCCATGGCCTAGCTTAGGGTCTAAACCAAAAAGGAAAGTAAACACATTTAACCCAAAAGGAAAGGTTTTTACCTCAAGAAAAACCTTGTATCTTACACATATCATTGTGATCCATACTTGGGAAGGATAACCTTCTCACTAACACAAATTTCCAATAATGGGAAAGGAACCTACGTGTTATACTTATCTATGAAAGGAAATTATATGTGCTGGAAGAACCTATTCCTAAAGCACCTAGTAACGAGGCAAGTTATGAAGAGTAATCTCTCTTTGAGAAACATCTGAATGATACTAAAGATGTTCAATTTTTTCATGCTATCATCCATGTCCAATGAGCTTTTGAAGCAACATAAGGATATGAATGTCTATAGCGTGATGTCTCACCTTCAGTATCTCTATCAAGAGAAGGCAAGATAAGAGAGGTACGATATCACTAATGCTTTGTTTACAACTAATCTTGGAGATTATGTGTTATTTGGGCCTCATGCAGTCAAGCTTATTGGCTACATTGAACACTTAGACATATTGGGGATTAAATTCCCAGATGAGTTGCGTACAGATCTCATAATTTCATCACTGCCCAAGAACTTCTACAATTTTATTGTTAATTACAATATGAGAAATAATGAGAAGAGTCTTTCAGGATGTCTTAATTTAATTCACCAAGTGGATAAGGACATGAGGGTGTGACAAACCTACAGTACTTATGGTTAATAAGAAAAGGAAGAATAAATAAAAGGGGCCCAATACCTATAAATAGTTTAAATCCCCTGAGAAACATCCTTCCAAGAATAAGAAGATCCAAATATAGGGAAAGGAAAAGGAGGTAGTATGTTTTTCATATGGAAATTTGGGCCAATAGAAAAGGAACTACACCCAGAAGTAAGGGGAATATAAAGGTTCATTTGTTATCAAGTGTAATATTTCAATATATACACGTTAGGTATTAGATACAGCTTATGAGGCTCACATATGTATTCAAATGTAGGAACCAAGTAGATTCTGAAATATTTCTAGAGAAAAGGTGGATCTGAGAGTTGTCAATGGTGCAAGAATGGATGCTCTGAACATTGGTGACTACCACCTTTAATTGTTAACGGGAATGAATTTGGTTTTAAAATATTTTTATTATGTACCTATGGTTACCAAGAACATAATTTTTGTATCATGCCTAGATATATATGTGTTTATTTTCAAGTTTGTAAATAAAATTTGTTTCTTTTATATGGACAACATATGTTACAGTATGACACATTTAAATAATGGTTTTTATGTATTAATTTATGAAAAACAAGTGTTAGAAATTGATAAAAAATCAAGTTCACATGACTCATATAACACCCAACTTTGGCATCAATGTCTTGGTTATATAAATGAGAAGTTTTTGACAAAGCTCTATAAATATGGTTATTTAGACTCTTCCGAGCTAAAACCACTTGAAAGATTTCATTCTTGTTTACAAGGAAAAATGAACAAACCACTATTTGGTGGATAAGGTGAAAGAGGCATAGAGATTCTAGGATTGGTACATACTGATGTGTGTGGACCATTTCCAGTAGAAGCTATATGCAGATATTCTTACTTCATAACTTTTACTAATGACTTGAATAGATATGGATATATCTACTTGATGAGGTATAAATCTGTGTCCTTTGAGAAATTCAAGGAATTCAAGAATGAAGTAGAGAATCAACTTGGTAAGAAGATAAAGAATATTATATCGGATCAAGGTGGTTAGTATCTTAACCAAAAGTTTATCGACTTTCTATAAGGTTTTGGGATTCTATCTCAAATCACTCCACCTTATACACCACAGTGGAATAATGTTAGTGAAAGGAGGAATTATACCTTGTTAGACATGGTGAGGTTAATAATGAGTCATGCAAATATTCTATTATCCTTTTGGGGATATGTATTACAAACTACGGTAAACACATTAAACCGAGTTCCAAATAAATAAAAAAATAGAATTCCCTTGGATTGGAAAGAAACATGTTTTATCGCATACTGTATGGGGTTATAAGGAATTTTTAAGGCCTTCTTGGGAAACAAACTAACACCCCGAGGAAAAAAGTGTATCTTTATAGGGTATCCTAAGGAAAGAAAGGGATACTACCTATACAACCCCTCATATAAGAAATTAATTATCACCAACCAAGCTATCTTTCTTGAGAGGGAGCACATCCTCAAAAAGGATAGTGGGAGCAAGATTGAATTCGATGAAGTTGATGCTCAAGTTGCACAAGAGTTGGAGCAAGAATAGATTCCACAGGTCCTTGTGGAATAATTAGTTACTGAAACACAAGTACTGCATTAGAGCGTAAGAGAGGTAAGAGAACTAAAGAGATATGGTTTTCTAGTCAATGAAGATGGTGAATCGTTATTGATTGACAATAATGAACCTATCTCCCGCAAGGAGGTGGCAGAGAGCTCAAAAGCTACAAGATGACAAAAATACATGAATTATGAAATGGATTCCATATATCAGAACCAAGTTTGGGTTCTGGTCGATGTGCTAGTTGATGTAAAGTTCTTTGGGTGAAAATGGTTATTCAAGAGAAAATTGTACATGGAAGGTAAAGTAAATACCTATAAAGCAAGGATAGTGGCTAAAGGGTTTAAATAGAACCAAGGAATTGACTATGATTAAACCTTTTCATCGGTTTCCATGTTTAAATCCATCATAATTATACTTTTCATAGTATCTTACCATGACTATGAGATTTGGCAGATGGATTTCAAAACTGCATTCCTTAATGGAAACCTTCAGGAAGATGTCTATATGACACAATCAAAAGGGTTTGTGAATCCATATGATGCCAAAAGTATTTTCAAGTTATAAAGATCCATTTATGGATTGAATAAATCATCCAAGTCATGGAACATTTAATTTTATGAATCCATAAAATAATTTGATTTCATTAAGAATGAATGTAAACATTTTGTTTACGAGAGGTTTAGTGGCAATGTGGTCATTATCCTAGTATTATATTTTGATGATATATTACTTATTAGAAAGTATATACCAGTCTTGTATTCTATTAAGGATTAGTTAAACAAATGTTTCTCCATGAAATACTTAGGTGAAGCAGCCTACATTCTAGGGATCATGATCATTTGTGATAGATCCAAGAGGTTTCTTAGACTAAGTCAAAGTACATATATTGACCAAATACTAAAGAGATTTATTATGGAATAATCTAAGAGGGTATTGGTTCTAGTGTCACATGGTTTACATCTTTCTAAGAAAATGTGTCCCCAGACACAACAAGAGAAAGAGAGAATGAGTAATATTGTATATGCTTCAGCGATAGGATCAATCAAGTATTCTATGTTATGTGCTATACTTTATATTGCCTATGCATTAATCATGTTAGGTAGATATCAAGAAGATCCATGAGAATAGAATTGGACTGCTGTTAAGGCTATCCTTAAGTATTTGAGAAGAACTAAGGATATGTTCATGGTGTATGGAGGAGACGATGAGCTCATAATCAGGGTTTATACTAGTTCTGGTTTTCAAAAAGATAAAAATGATCTAAAGTCACAATTAGGATATGTTTTCTATCTCAATGGAGGAGCTATGAGATAGAAGATTTCAAAGCAGCTAGTTATCGTTGATTCTATAGTGGAGTCCGAGTATATAGTTGTTTCTAATGCAGCCAAGGAAGATGTTTAGATTTAGAAAAAAATTCAATATCTTGTCACGGTACTTAGCAGTAAAGATCTCATCATATTTTATTATGATAATACTACAGTGGTGGCTCTTGAAAAAGAGCTAAAGTCACACAAAAAAATAAAGCATATACTCCAGAAGTATCACCTCTTGAGAGATTTTCATCAGAGGGGTGAAGTTGTAGTAAGCAGAGTACCCATGGAAGAGAATATGGTGGAACCCTTGACTAAAGGTCTATCTTAGTAGAATAATGAGTATCATGTGATAGTTATCGTCCTAAAGGTTATTAGTAGTTGGTTCTAGTGCAAGTGGGGGTCTGATGGAGTTGGTTCCCTATAACCAACTTCTATGTACTTTATGATAACCTGTATTCATGGTTTTGAATATTAATAAACTTCTTATCACATCATGATTGTTCTTCCGCATAACATAGTATTTGATAATGTCCCAATAGTAGTTTTTTCACTAAAAGGTCATAATAGTTCCCCACTATGATGAGAACCCAGAAGTGCTACAACACTATTCTTAAATATATGTTTTATAGCTAGATGATATCATTTGACAGACACAAATGATATAGGCTATCAGGGGTGAAGACTCATAATACTTTGAGGCACATTCTCATGGTGTATTCCTTTGGTAATATCTAGTAGGATATTATGAGAATGAGACCCACCAGTAGGAAATCCACATTTATATGTGTCATTGGATGTTCCTATCTATGAACGTGTATATTGGTCCTTAGACTTTAATATTATTATTAATGAGTATTATGAGTTGCGTACTTTGATGTATTGATGAAAACCATGATGACAGATATTCACAGTGAGCTAGGATACATTGGGTGCATCATGAGTAATATTCTATTAATGAATAACGTGAGAAAGGATTTGTTCCTTCTGTTCTTTAACGAAAGTTGATATCTCAAACCCTTTGATGGAAATGATATAGACTAAATAAATCCATGACCATGGTGTTTTTTGGGCTTGTTTAATTTTTGGGAAATCAAAGAAAGAGACATTGAGTACATAGGTTGACGGCACCAGCATGGAATATGCTTGATTTAAGATATCGTGATAAAGGGATTATATTACACAATAAGTATCTGTATGAGATAACATGTCATTATGGTATTAACTTATTTCTCTATGGGTGACTTGGTATGTTGCTAGATGCTAACCTTGGACTTAAGGTTGTTTCGCCTAATACCATTGAGAAAGATGCCTAGAGGGTCACACACTAAGTGTATCCAGAATCTCAGTTAAATAATATATTATTATTTTTTATTTAACAAGTTGAATAAATATTATTCTCACATGTGGTTTAATAATTATTCATGTATGCTTGATCACATATAAATATTTATTTTTTATTTAGTAAATATAATATTTATTTATTTATTGGTGAATAATGTAGTAATATATATTTAATAAATAAATAGAAATTACTCAAGATCTGATAAATATTGTGGAGGAATAACAAACCATGATTTTAGGTCCAGTGAGAAAATAATAAATATTGAATATTATTTTATTAAATAATATGTAGTTTTAATTCTCAAGTTAAGCACATGTCGATAAATATTATTATTATTATTTGACATGGGGTTTATCTAAAATTAAATAAATAATTAAGGGCACTTGTGTAATTATTGTATTTTAACCCTATCGATATATAAACTCAGTTATGTTATTTTCTAAATAGAATAATTCATTTTTTGGGTTGTACACAACGAAATTAGAGAATTATCTCTAGCCCTTGAGATCTCTCTTCTCTAAGATTTCTCCCAATAATGGAGAGCAATCTTCCTCCACCAGATATAGGAGAATGCTTTGGAAGCAATTCTCGTAGCGATCAAAGGTGAACGACACAAGCGCAAATATTTGTCATGCTAGCACTGAGATATTCTTTCAGCGATGTTTGGAGATTTATGGAACATGTGTAGATCACCGCTAGATGGAATCCACACTTGATACCTATAACACAATGATGGTGCATCGCAGATCTTTTACCAGATCCATCAACGAAGAAAGAATTCCATCAAGGCAATTCTTATTTAATTAAATTAATTATAAATAATATGTGATGATCCTCTCTCTAGTTTTGATGTGATTCATGTTTTCTGTCTTCTTTGATTCAATTTTGTTGAACACGGTGTTTATCATAGTGTAGATCTCAAATTGATTATTGAACATGACAAAAAACAATGTTTGGAACCACACACCACACACTTTTGTTGCACCCAAAACCTACACCTTAGATGTAGCCCAGTGTGGGTGAACCAAGTAAAATCATTATGTCTCATGAAAGCTTTCATTTTTTTCATACATTTCTACGGGAAAGAGAGAGAAATGTGTTTTGTTTAATGATGAAACAAGATTTTAAGGGGTAGTTATTTTAATCTTTCATACTCTAATCTCCCCCCTCCCCTCAGGATATTTAACCTATTTGGGATAAAAAAGTATTTATTTGAATAAAACATGAAATCTTATAAAGTAATTCAAACTTCAAATAATGGTTACGGTGGCACAGAAGTCATTGTTTTTTTATACTTTAAAATAGAATGTTCCTTTTTTGTTTGTAAAGAAAGCCACACATTCCATAAAAAGATTCCCTTTTTTTGAAAAAAATTGAAAGAAAGAACAAAATTACCTTTATAGAATTCTCATATCCATAATAAAATCATTTTAAAAACATGTACATGGAAGAAAATGATATTTTATAAGGAAACCATTAAAAGGGAATTTTTTTGAAGAAAAGTCCCTTATCACTTTGGAAATATTTGAATCATAAGCCCCATGAAAGGATAACATTAAAAAAAACTTTAAATACCATGAGAATAGATAAAATAATGATATAAAATTTCAAAGGGGATATATATACACCTCGTAAAATAATATAGGTTCATAACATCAAAATATGCCTCAATAAAATAAAATTAAGACGATGTCCCTTACCTTGAGTCCAACTCATCACGTACGTTCTTTATCTTCCTGAATAATAAACTTATGTTAATTATTTACTTGATTAAGAACTTTTTTTAAGTTTATTATTCCTTTTATTTAACTTATTACCATGTTATACATAATTACTTAATCAATTAGGTTTACATCGAATGTTTTGACCATATTCAGCTTATGTGTCAAAAACAAATTTGGTAAGTTGACTATGGTCAAAGAGGTCATTATTTAAACATATCAAGAATAATAATTATGAAATAATTAGAATATTTATACATAAATTATACTTTTAATACCAATCATGAAATATTGTTTTGAGAAATGAAGTATGTTCTGATCATGAAGATGGTAGGTTGTACGTATGCATGAGTAACATTTCTATTTTTTTAACGATCATTATGGAAAAGAGGTAAGTAATATTTTATCTTTATATAATGATCATAATATCATATATACCATATTATTTCTTTAAATATATTTATATATATCATACATATGGTGTGGTGATGAAAAGAGAGTTGCATCGCTTCGTGAAGGTTGTAGTCCACACATACACGAACGACATTATCATTTTTTACTGAGTGAAAAGGTAAGAATGATAATGATATATTATATTTTAATAATGATAAATATATCATTAATATCATAATTATTCCATTTATATCACATGTATTAATTAACTTTATCCTTATTACCTTCCATGTAAAGCGTTAGTGAAAAATGAATCACATCGCTTTATGATATGGTAGTTTATCGTTCACACGAGCGATGTTATTATATCCCCTATGGACTGGAAAGTAAAAAATGTATATATTATATAATGAATCTAGAGGTATAATTATGTTATAAATATCAAATATATATTTTTTAGTTCTATCATCATACCCAATCGTGAGAGGTGTTGATGGAAAATGTGTCACATTGGTCTGCGAGGTGGTAGTCCACTGTACACATGAGCAACATTATCATTTCCCATTTGAGGGAAGAGGATATGGATATAGGTTATTCCCATAACATAATAACATCTAAGTTTATGGAAGATAATGGTGTTATTATATATGACTAAATTAAGAAGACTTGAAGGAATTATAAGAAGAAATAAAACAAAATCACATAGTTAGGAATTTTACCTCTTCTCAGACCACCTCTTTAGGATTATAACTAAATTATTCCTAGAATGGATTTCTGACCAAAACAAGGCATCTGTGATGAGGGATGGAAGTTGGAAAGTGATTTGGCCATGTCTTGTCCAAACCAAAAGGGTTCTAAGGTGTGGAGAATGGAGGAGAGGGGTGACCTTTTATAAGTGAGGTGAGTGGCACACTTGTAATTTTTTAAAAGAAAAATGTATGTCCATGTTTTCCACATGCCACAATGGTCCAAAATAGAGTATTACCAAGACTTAGACATGATGAGGTAGAAATAAGATCGTCCAATAGATTTTATACAAGTGTTTAGGTCATTTTTACGCTTACATTTTTAATTTAACCCCTAGGTAAACTCATTTTTACCTTAACCGTGGTAATTAATTTTCACTATTTTTACTATTTCATTATGGTAAAAGATTAAGTTGACCTTATTGGACAATATAAATTATTCTGATTCCAAATATGGAATCCATTTTACTAAATTAAATTCACAGAAGTGGAAATTTTAAATTTAAAACAAAAGCTGCGGACGCGATGAAAAAGCAGGTTTTCAAGAAGTGTATTTTTTAAGCAAAAGATAATTTTATGTTACCTCTGTGATTAATAATAATCATTGTATGAATACCAATTAGTATTTATTGATATATAATATATAAATTTAATTTTAAAAAAATCCTCATTAGGTATTATTTTAATTAATTAAAATGGAGAAACATTATGCATTTTACAACAGTTTTTAGAAAAATCCTGTTTTTAAACCCAAAAACAAACTTCTACTAAAATCCAATATGAAGTTTATTCAAAAGAAATTAAGTGAATTTAATATAACTAAATAATAATTATATTACTTGAAATTATATTCAAAACATAATGGGACTTTTAAATTTCTTAATTTATTGAAAATAAATTGCATTTTTTTAAAAATCGGCATTTTTTACTATTCATTAAAAAATAAATATTTTCTGAAAAATCACAAAAATTCACCCTAAGTAAATTTTTATATGCTAATTACAAAAAAAAATTCATTTCATAAAATACATTTTCTAAAAGTTTTAATAATTATTTTATAATATTTGCTCGTGAAAATCAATAAAAAACATTTTTGAAAAAAACATATTTTTGGAGAATAAAATCACTTTACTAAAAATTGATTGATTATTTATCAAGAATTTATCAATGCATTTATACTGAGTATGATATTTATATTTCATAAAGTAGTTAATATTATTCATACTCAACAATTTAACGGCTAGGTTATAACGGTAATATATTTTGTAGGTCGTTTAAGTTCGGTGTTGCATGTCATATATACTATTGAAAATAGTCTTTCTTTAAAAAAATCAAGATGTTACACTTTAGGCAAGTCCGCCTAATGCCAACGAGAAAAAATCCGAGAGAGTCATATACTAAGTGTTTCTGTTGATCTCAATTAAATTCTATTTGAATTTAATTATTAGAATAAATATTATTCTCAAGACAGAGGAATAATTTTATTCCGAATTTATCGATCACAAATATTTATTTACAAAGTAATAAATAATTATTTATTCATTAATAAATAATTTATTTAATTATGTGAATGTGAATATATTATTTATTTTAATTATTGAATATTTAATTGATATTTATTCACCATATTGTGAATAGAATATTTATTTTATTTATGAATAAATATTTTATTAAATATTCATTTGGGTATTCGATAAATGCTGAGCAAGATGAGCGGATCAAGATTTTATCCAGTGATAAATATTAATTTTCAAGCCAATAGAATAATATTTATCATTGCATCAGTTTACGCATACCATAAAATAATATTATTATTATTATTACATGACATGGGGTCATATGATGTTTAATATTTTATTTAAGGGTTGTGTAATTAAAAAATATTTCAACCCTGACACTGTCTCTATAAATAGATGATTATGACTATTATGTAGAGTTTGATCATGATAGATCAAGATGAAGAATCATTGTGCACAACAAATTTTAGAGCTCTCTCTCAAGACCGAATAATGTTTTAGAGATTATTTTCCCTCATTCACCCTCTTAAGAACGAGAGTATAAGGACAATTCTTCAAGCCTGATGGAATTGTTACAACGATCCAAACGAACACCGCAAGACGATTAATCCACCACGTTAGCACCCAACAATCCATCGGTGTTTGTTTAGAGATCAAAAGAGCACGTGTGGATCACCACTAGAGAGATTCTACAGTTGAATCCTATAAGAGAAACAGTGGTAAACCGGAAAGGGTTTCAGACTATCAAAAATATCATTGAAGAATGATCTTAAGATCGAGGTATTTTTTCCAATCTATTTAAATTAATTATAAATTTAACGTCCAAAGATATCCTCTTGGTTTTAGCGTATTTTATTGTCAATATTCTTTGGGGAAAAAATTTGGTTGTGACGTTCACGTTTTGTACAATATGCAAATGATCCATCGAATCCGACAATTGTTGTGTCGGGATCGTCCCCAATAAGCACTTTCGTTGCGCCCGAAACCATTATATCCCTTGAAATATGTGTAGACCTTCTTGTGAGTGATCCAAGGGAAAGGTTGTAAAATGTGAGGGTTGAAAAATGTTAGAAACAAGAGTCATGGTGGCTTATGAGAGTTTGTTGTGGATAGCTCATGTGGAGATAAATAGTGTTGTTTTTTGTTTACTTTTTTGACATTGTATATATGAGCTTCACTCTGCTCATGACTTACGTATGTTTCATTGCATGTCATCTCATGTATATTTTTGTATGCCAACTTTGGGTCTTTTTTATCCACTATTACATGTATATTGTTTGGTTATTTCATGTATATTTTGTACTTGTCACTTGTTATTAATTGATATGATATATATCGAGGGTAAATCACTTTATTACCTTTATCCCTCGACATTTATGGCAACCTGTAGCATTCGAGAAATGCCCTTGAAATCTTGTGGTGATTCGGGCCAGACTTTCTGATCTGGACTGAGTTATTACAAATGTGTTCAAATTTACAATGATAATAACACATGATGTCAAATTAAGTGTTTCGGTGATTTGAGTATAACATATGGCTATTATTTTTATTTGAATGAATGCGTTTGAATTGTTGGGTTTGGTGGATATCTAATATTTCTAAACGCAGTGGAAATAAATACCAAATCCACCATATGATTATTCAAAAGAGGAGCATGCAAATTAAAATTGATTGCAACACTTCCATGTTTTAATATTCTTTCAACAACTTTTTCCTTTGATTTATGAATACAAAAACCTCCAACCAATGAACTCGAACCTCATATGATATCTACGGACTATAGGAATCATTAGCACTTTAGTCTAAATCATTAGTAATGTCTCCTTCAAACCAAGATAGTGCTAAATGCCCCGTACGATAAATGAACAAAGAGATATATTGGTAGAGGTTCGATAAAGAGTCGTTGGGGTGGAAGCGATTTGATCAATCCTATACGACGGAGCAGAATTTTCGTACATAAAGTGCGTTCATTTAACATCCATGATTCTCAAATATGTAATGATTCTCAACCATTACATGAGTTGTGGTTTGTTTTATAACATTCCAACTACCCGCACCTCATAAGTATGACACTATTCTCACCATCGCACATGTTACACATTGTTACGTAATGTTACAAAGCTCCCTTCTAAAATTATCATTTATTTGTTAAAGTCCAACGAAAATCCACTACCAATTGTCACATTATCTCATAATGTATGAATGTATGTCATTATGAGTGAGATAATGTATTATTTGGGGTTTGAATTCCCCAAACTGCCCCGCCTTTGGCTCAGCCCGCGTCCCAGATGGTGTAGGGGCCTACGAGCAAGAGGCAGCCCGTCAGGTCTGACCTGAAGATGGCCAACGCGGATTAAGTAATTAGGTGGAAACTGCGGGGCTTTATTGTAATATCACACTGGCGAATTCACGAACGCAACTCCCTGTATGAAACCCGTATTCCATCTTCGTCTCCTACCACTGACCGAATCCCTTCAAAAACGCCCCACTCCTCCTCCTCCTCCTCCTCCTCCTCCTCCTCCTCCCGATCTTCAATCCGCGTAGTTTTCTAGTCTGCGATGGCGCAGAAGACGGAGAAAGAGGAGACAGAGTTAAAGGTTCCTGAAACCTTGACCCTCTGCGTCAACAACTGCGGCTTCACAGGGAGTCCGGCGACGGAAAACATGTGCCAGAAGTGCTTCAGCGCCTCCACCGCCGGGATCCTCCAGTCGAAGCACGAGTTCGGTTGCGCAGAAGGTTCTGGCGCTCCGATCTCGGTCCGCAGATCCGAATTGGCGACGTCCGGGGCCGCCGTTGCCGTGGCAGAGGTCGGCCTTTATGTTGCAGCTGCGGCTGATCCGGATCCGGATCCGGATCTTCCTTCCGTCGCGGACGCGGGCCCCGCGGTGGCGAGGAAGGAGGTGCATCGATGCTCTGGATGCGGGCGGAAGGTCGGGTTGATTGGGTTCCGGTGCCGGTGCGGCGAGCTGTTCTGCGCGAAGCACCGCTACTCCGACCGCCACGACTGCTGTTACGACTACAAGTCTGCTGGTCGAGAGGCCATCGCACGCGAAAATCCGGTGGTTAGAGCTGCGAAGATCGTAAGAGTTTAGATCTGCAAACGAAATCGAATGAAGAAATCGGAAATTTCGAAACGGAGGCACGGCGGCTCCATTTCCATTCCTATCTTCCTTTCCAGGATGCTTGGATTCGAGGTGAGATCGATAGAGAGAAATTGAAGACGGGATATTCTCGTGTTAGTTCCCCCGCCGATCTGAAGAATTCCTACTCTCTCGTCGAGTTCTTCACCCCTTATTAATTATTATCATTCGTTTTCTGGAGCTTGTTTTGGGGTTCACTGTGCTGCAGATCGCCCGTGGGTTTGCAGGTGGCATATTTGTAAATTTCCAAGCAATTCTGGGTTTCCTGTGTTGATCCATCACGAGCTTACCAATAATAACATTATCTACACATAAAAAAACAATTTAAAAAATCTATTTGAAAATAAATTAGGAAGTCAAACTATTAGAAATATGCAGCATGATGGAAAAAAGCAATTCACATGAGTGAATTAAAGACGATTTATTTTCTTAAAAAAAATTAGCAAACGGTTTTTAAAACCCAAAACATATAAAATTTGTTAAGTATGGAATATATGTATATATATATATAATGGGAAGCTCTTGAGAAAACAAATGAGGTAAAAATGGTGTACATAAAACTCATCAAGACATTTAAGGGGGGTTTGACTCAAGTTAGAACTCTTATAGGCGACACTGCGTACTTCTATATCTTAATAAGAATGCATAAGTTTTAAGCTGATACCTTTTTTATTTTGGTCTTATATGAACTTACAAAACATATTTAAGATTGGATGCTTAATTGCATGTTTTTTATGGATGTTAAAGTTATCATTGCAGAATTCAATGAGACTATCAATTTAAAGTAACGAGACTATCAATTTAAAGTAACGAGACTATCAATTTAAAGTTAAGAGGTTCGATGAGTGACTTTAGAATTAAAATGTTTTTGTTTTAAGAGATAAAATAAAACATATGGAGTGTCGTTTTAACAAATGACTGTCTAGTAATGTTATGAATATGAGATTGAGAGACCACTTTATTTCAAAAGTTGATCGTTTTCGATATTTAGTCTTATTTTTGCATTGTGATGGTGATATTAATATGTCTCTTATATCATTCAAACTGGATGGATAAAATAGATAAAAGCTTTGGGGCGCTAAAATGGAGAAAGACTTCTGAGCTTTTGGGGTGCTAAAATAGAGAAAGGTTTTTGGGGTGTTTTGTGATCCTAAAATTCCTTGGAAATTTAAAGGTAAAATTTATAAGACTGGTATAGATCAACTATTCTATATGGTTAGGGAGTGATGACCTTTAGCGGGATATCTTGAACAAAAAATAAGGGCAACAAAAATGAAAATGTTAAGTTGAACATGTGGTCATACCAAGATGGATAATATTGACAATGAATGTGTTCGAGAGAAAATTGGAGTGACTTCGATTAATAAGAAGATGACGGCGTTTAGATTAAGATGGTTTGAACATGTTAAGAGAAAATCTAAGGACGCACCTGTTAACAGGGTAAACTTAATGATAAATTCACTTATTAAAAGATGTAGAGGTAGGCCTAAATGGACCCTTAAACAAATCATTCAAGATGATTTTTTTTTTCTAAATTGTTTCAAAAAAATAGTCTCTAATGGAGCTAATTAATGACGATTGATCCATGTAGCCAACCCCATTAAATTGGGTTTAAGGTTTGTTTATTGTTGTTGTTGTATAAATAATTTTTCAAATTAGCAAAGAAGAATTGATAAAATGGCAATAGTAAAAAGGATTGACGGAGGTTTGGACAACTTGGCAAAGTCCCAGGTAGGGGTCTGGTGGAGGTCCAAGCAATACAACAAAAATATGGGCAACAACAAAGGGGCCCAGTGTAGATCCAAATAGACCAATGGAGATTTGGGCGAAAGTAATGAAACTCAAAAAAGATTTGTGTAGCCAAACAGAGATTCAGGCAGCAACAAAAAGGCTTGATGAATGTCCGAGTTAAAACAAAGAAGTATGGCGGATGTCCAAGAAGCACGACGGAGATCGAGACAAAAGTAACGGTGTCTAACAAAGATCCAAACTGCTTCACATGGATCTAAGCAGAAGTAATGAAGATTGTAAAAGATCCAAGTGTATGTAGAGAAGCTCAATGGGGACTTGGGAAGAAGTAATGAAACTCAACAAAGATTTGTGTAGCCTGACAGAGATCCAGGTAGCAACAAAAAGGCTTGATGAATGTCTGAGTTAAAACAAAGAAGTCTGACAGATGTCCCTGAAGCACGATGGAGATCGAGACAAAAGTAAAGGTGTCTAACAAAGATCCAGGCTGCCTCACATAGATCTAAGCAGAAGTAATGAAGACTGTAAAAGATCCAAGTGTATGTAGAGAAGCTCGATGGGGATTTGGGAAGAAGTAATGAAGCCTAATGGAGATCTCGGCAACCCAATAGAGATTTGGGTAGCAACAAAGAGGCCCAATGGATGTGTGGATTGCAATAAAGAAGCCTGAAGAAGGCATGAGTAGCCCGATGGAGTTTTAGATAGAAGTAAAGAAGCCCAATGGAAATTCGAGCAGAAGTAAAGAATCTTGATAGATATTCAGACAACAACAAAGGGGCCTGACATAAGTCCGGGTATCCTGAGAGAGATCCTGGAAGAATTAAAGAATCTTGATGGTGATTCGAGCAACACAATGGAGATTTAGAAAGTAACCAAGAGGCCCGAAAGTGATCCAGGCAGTGACAAAGTGGCTCGATAGAGGTCAGGGTAGCCCGATGGAAATCCGACTAGTTGCAAAGAGCCCCGATGGAGACTTGGGTAGTCCGATGGAAATCCGAGCTGGGGAGAGGCACATTTAGGTTTCTTAGATTGTGCCTGGATGAGGAAGGGATTGTGTCTGATTGGGAGGCGCGAGTTGGGAGTAGGAGGCTCCTGGTGTGCTCGCTTGAACATAGATTCAGTATGGGCACATGGCTCCTAGACAGGACATAGGTGCATGCTCACATAGAGGCATGACTTTACTGAAGGGAACACGTGCAAGGAAGTGGCTAGAGGAGGCCACAACAAGAGCTAGACACCCAAGCGCAGAGAGGCATGGGTGCTAGAGGGGGACTGCTCGGGAGAGGGAATCCCAAGAGTTTAATTGGATCTGATATCATATATAAAGAGAATATCTAGAATTTATAACTCCAAGTGATTTCAAGTTCTTTTTATCCGTAGATTAAGGAAAAAATACAAGATGGAACATAAATACAAGTCAAACCATTGATCATTGACTCGATCAAATCCATATCTAAATATCTAAATGGTACACTTATGTCAAATGTTCTATAAACATTTAGATAAATGAATGCTCTGTGAACATTCACACCCTGTTATGTGAAAATTCATGTTAACAACTAAACCCAGTTTCTTTTCAGGTTTACAGTGTTGCTAAAGTTTTTTTTGAAATGGAATGAGCCACATATTAGCGATTTGTTTTATGAGGCACGCACGGTGGTATGGTTCGTGTGGATGTGGCGAAATGAATTCTATTATAATAAAAAATTAATCAAGGATGAGGTTTAGATTCAACAAGTCTTAAATCTATTATATGTTTCGAAGAATAGAACTAAAGATTATCTGGGGGTTTCACAGGTTGAGCGTCATGTTTGTAGTCGATAATAAAGTCTTCCACCAATTGATTCTATTTTACTAAATAATGATGTAGTAGTGTTCAATGGTGAAAGGGTGAGTATTAAAGTGGTTTATAGGAGTTCTTTAAGAAAGGTGGAGGCTTTAATACATAAACCATTTATCAAAAAATTAAATCATTTGGCTGTTGAATCATATACGTTTAGTTTAGTTTTAAAATTTGTGAAGGATAAAAAATGGAGGAAGATTGTTATTGAGTCAATTTTTCAATCACTGATTACTATTCTTAATTCTGAAACTTTGATTCTCAATTCGAGTAGGCACATATTGGATGAGATTTGGGATTTTTATTGTTTTTTGAGTGCTGTTAATTTTCTATTGTTAGAGGGCTTGGTAAATGAGTTGTTTGTTTGATTGCATGGTATAATTCTTTGAACAATCAACATGTCTGGTTTGGTTGTGTTCCTTTTTCTATGTAGCCTTCTGTACTCAAGGATCTTGAGTTTTAATTTATAAAATGTTCATTTCAAAAGGAAAAAACATCTATGTTAAATGTTTTGTGAGCATTTGGCATGTAACAGATTGATCCCGGATGACCCAAACCCAAAATAGATTATCGTCAACATTTGACAAGTTCACCAATATAATAAGAGGGTGGAAAAAAGCTATGATAGTTTATACAATTGTTGGAGGAATTATTTCCCTCGAACACATTCGTTCAAATATTGGATTTCCTCCTATACACTTAGAATGAAAAAACTAACTCGACGCTACCGACCACATCAGATAAATGTACACATCCCAAACTAATAATAAATGAAATAAATATATACAAAAAACAAATCAATAATAATAAATACACATAATGTGACTCATATACCATCATTACATAATAATAATGGAATAAAAGAAATATTTAACTGACCAACCACAACTTTCTACCTCATCCAAGTTCCATAAATAATGCACTCTAAGTCATTAACCATAAAACAAAAGTAGTTGGAGTTGGTTCCATAGAACCAACTACTTTGTACTTTAGATTACCTATATATTAAAATACTCGAATATTAATAAATGTCTTATCACATATTGATTATTCTTATATGTAACTTTAATGTGGTGATGACTTATAGTATTTTTTTGTTGAAAGGTTCATAAAATTCCCCTGCTATGATGATAACCTTAAAGTTATATGGTTTTTTTTAAATATATCATATAGTCAGGATAACATTTTATGATGGGACATATTTTATGTTTGATTTTCAAGTGCTTTATTTTAGTAAACATATGGGGTTTCATCACATGAAGTTATCACTTGTTAATCTCCAAGATGGGAGATTATAAGGACATAACCTCTAATAATAATTTCACAAGTTTAGAGTATCATTGAAATTCCTATATGCAAACATGTGTAATGATCCTTATACTTGAGATTATTATTAATGAACATCATGAGTTGCATACTTTAATTATAGCCCAAAAATTGGGATGCCATATGTTTGCGTCAAAGTAGGATATGTTGGGTGCATCTTGAGTGATACTACATTAATTAATAAATGAATAAAGGATTTATACCTTCTTTTTTAAGTAAGATGATATCTTAGGCCCCTTGATTGAAATAGAATTGTCAAAATAAAATCCATGGTCATGGTGTATTGACTAGTTCATTTCAAATTCAAAGAAAGAGAAATCAACCACGAGTTGATAACACAAGTATGAAACTTGTTTGATTAAGAGATATTGAGGCAAAGAGATTATATTACATAGTGAGAATTCATATGTGGTTGTTGTCATTATGACATTAACTTATTCCTCTTGGTCACCTTTACATGTTTCTAGATGTTGATATTGGACTTTAGGAAAGCTCATCTAATGCCACTGAGGAAGAGACCTAGAGGGTCACACAATTAGTGTTTCCATCGATCTTAGTTAAATACTATTTTTATTCAATAATTGGAATATAAATTATTCCTAAGATCGAGAAATAATAATTATTTAGGATTTACTTATTGCAATTATTTAGTCACTAATTATATGTGAGTTTAAAATTTTATTAAATATTTATTCGTAAGACCATCAAATAAAATATTTATTTATCTATTTTTTTATTCACAAGGCAATAAATAATATTTTTTATTAAATAAATATTTATTTAGTCATATGAATGTTAAAACAAATTTTTATTTATATGACCATGAATATAATATAATATTTATTTATTGAACGAATACTATTTATTATTCAAGGTTAGATAAATGAAAAAGAGGATAGACGAACTTGCTTCTTGGTCTGGTGAAAATGATATATTAAATATCATTTAAAAAAATATTAATTAATTTATTTAAGAAATGATATTTATTTTATTCACAGGCGTTGTGCATGTCAAGGAAATGATAATAAAAATAATAATATTAGTTGATACGGGGCTTGGTAAGGATCAAGTAATTGGTTAAAGGACTATGTGAAATTACCAATTCTTAATCTAGTATTATAAATACCTAGTTATATCATTTCATAGGGTTAGAAAAAGTGGCATCGTTGTGCATAATTAATCCTCTCTAGATAATTCTCTCTCAATGAAGAACTTATATAGGGTTTCTATCAAAATCGATAGAATTCCCCAACCTCTTCCTTCCCTCTCAAGAATAATAGAATAAGAGAGGTGATCCTTCAAGCTTGATGGATTATGTTTCAATCAAGGTGAATAATGCAAGATAATATAATCATTCACACCATCACCCAACATTCCATCAACATCATTTATAGATTGAGGAGCATGCATGGATCACCTCTAGAAGTATTCTATTTTGGGTCCTCTTAGAGTAATGAAGTTATAACTCATATAAGGGTTTGATCAATAAATATCTTCACTAAAGAGAGAATCTCAAGATAGATGTATTTTTCTTCTTATTGAATTAATAATAAATTTAACATGAAAGATCATCTCTATTTATTTTATGTTTATTTTCCCATTTTCATCATTTATATTTTTTGAAATGGAGATTATTTATCATGATCATGTGACTTATTCATCGAATCTAAAAAAACCATAGTTGGGTATACCACCCTCCACCACTTCGCCGCACCTGAAACCTTCAAGTGGTATCAAAGTGGCCATGTTCAAATTTATAATTATTTATTAATCCTTGATTGATATATGCATTTTATATTTGTTTTTAATTTATATTTTATTAATTATTTAATATAAAAGTCGAGATATCTTCTTTATTCACCTCGTTGTACCCAGTTATATTATAATTGTATTTGTTGTCAGTAAGGTTGTGATGTTGCAAAGATGTTGTGTTAATTTTGTCGGATGAAGATGAGTGAGTTGCTACTATTATACATGAAAAAGAGAAGGAAATATTTGAGGTTGCATCTTGGAGATCAATCATGGATATATTTAAATACACTTGGAATTATTTAAGATAAAACAACATGTAATTGTAATGATTGATGTGCTGTTCTTCAAGAAAATAAGAAAAGTGTTGGTGGATAAAGGTACACTGCTCTACAAATTTTTTGAATTATTTTTGAGACATTTCAAGTGGTCTCAGAATGATTGAGAGATGCCTTGAATTAATTTGAGTGAAGTTTGGAATTCCTATGTTGAAGGGGGAAAATGGAAAAGGCGATGACATTAAGTTCTTTCATAGATTTGTTTTGTAGAGTTCATGGATCCAATATAGAGTTCATCCAGAGATGGAAATTAGTAAAGGCACCGATGTAGAGTACCAATGTAGAGTTCATACACAGACATCACATAGTCAATGTAGAGTCTTCAAAGACAACATAGAGTTCATCCAGAGTTAGAATTTTCAAAGTACTCGATGTAGAGTTCTTGGATCTGATGTAGAGTTTGAAAAGACAATATAGAGTTCTAATGTGGAGTTTCCAAGGCTGATATAGAGTTTTGAAGTAGAGTTTATAAGGTCAATATAGAGTTGAACATAAAGTTTATCTCTCTATGTATAGTTTAGGAATGAAGAAAAATGATAAAGTCATGAGAACATAGGGTTGATAGTGTGTAAGGTAGAGTTATTTTACAACTACTTAGAGTACATATGACCCAACATAAAGATCACAATATTTAATGAAAATTGATGAACTCTTATTTTATAGAGTTTAAATTTTTAGAATAATGAATTCTAAAAATATTAAGATTCAATTAAGATGATGTTATTAAGGTGTTTTTGATGGATAAAAAATTACGATAACATATGGATCATGATTCAATCATATATGAAGGAAGAACTAACTGAGGGAGAAGATATTGTTACTGAGATAAGATCCACACCACAAGATAGATATGCCACATCACATGACAACATGAAAGAAATTAAAATAATATTTCATATGAATTCGAAGCAAAACATTTTGTGGGAATTAAAATATTAAATATTTTGAATCACCTGAAGAAGAAACAAAACTCAAGTCTTCAATAAATTCAAAAAAATATTTGATTGGGAATTCAAATGAATTTGAATAAAGAATATAAATGAGGAATATCTATAACCAATTTAAATGAGAAGATATCCTTCATCTAAAGATCAAGGAGATTCTATATTTTGAATATGGAAGATAATATTCACATTATTATATGAATAAATTTTATATAGGTACCGAATAAGGAATATAAAAAAAGGTGTTGCATATTTTTTGAGTGCGGAAAAACCTTATACACGAGAGTATCGAGAAGTTAAGAATAGAGGAGTCTGAAGTCAGGGGTATAAACATAGGTGAAGAAGATCTTTATTCCTAAGTATTAAGAATACAAAGGAATAAACATATTACATAGAATCTAGAGTGAGATTTGAGACTAACATACCTATTCAAGCAGTTGTCAAAGTTCTTGAAGTTGAACATAGGAAATCTCATTGATCCAACCTATTCGTGGAGGGATATCAATTTACAAGTGGTGAAAAAAGAATCCTAGAGAATATTAAGAACTTTATTTTTTATATAATCCTTTTTTGAGGAATTACGGTTTCTTCCAATGGATTATAAAAGCTAAATCACTATGGATTTAGTATTGATAATACTGGACTATCATTGATTGTAGATGATTATTGAATATAGTGGATGAATCCATGACTAGGGGGAATAACTAATCATGGAAATAATTAGGCTATTCTAGTCAAACCTTGTAAATATTATGTGTTGATCTATTTCTTATTACAAAACATGAGATGTGGCTATGATAAATTATTGAGTGGATCAAGAACCTTGATAAGTTGAAGTGGTTTAATTGAGAATTCATAAAATAAGACCACTAGTTCACCCCCTTAGTAGTCAATCAAGACTATGTCATCACAAGTGGCATCAGAGAGGAGGTCCATGTTGTTGGTACCTATAAGATCCCGAACTTTATGGAGGTATTTCCTTGTTTAAAAATTCTTTTTTCAATATCTTGTTTTTGGTTAATGATCTGGTTCCAAGATGTATGTGGGGTATCGGGGATGTTCCAAGGGTTTGGAGCATGAGAAATAGGAAAACTGGGCCAATCTATGTAAGGTGCACGATTAAAAAAAATCATGCAGAATTCCCAGGTAACCATGTAGCCTTGGATAGAGGCTTAATGCATAGTCAACACACGGTCTATCAAACTGTGTAGCCTACCCAATTAACTGTGCAACCCAGCTTCCTTGGACATTGGTTTGCACATGGTTTGGAAAACCATGTGGGTAAACCGTGTGACCCAGTAAAGTTGGGAAAAAATAAAAAAAAATCCACCTTGGGATTTTTAAGTCTAAATCAGGATTTTTCTTCTCTCATCATCCTACAAACCTAGATGTAAAATTTGACAACCCAACCTTACCAATGGTGATTCTATTTTGATCCTATGTCATTTGGAGTTCCATTGGTTGTGGATCGAAGATCTGGGTAAGTCTAATCCCTCTCTTGCTTATCTTTTTGGTTTAAGGTTTACATTCTTCTCTTATCTCCATCCAAATCTCAAAAACCCATATTTTTTGGTGAGATCTAGGTTAAGTATTTAAATAGTGGTTGAATTAGGATATAAGGCTTCGATTATGAGTGCATTCATCAACATATTTGAGGTAGGTGGTCTACAAGTTATATCCCTTGGTTTTTAACATAGATTTGTGCATTTAGGGTTATGTTCTTGTTCTATCCTTGATTTGTTATTGGTTTCTTTTGCATGATTTAATTTAACGGGTGTCTAAATAACTAATTGAACCCCTCATGAACCACTTGGGATGCATGGATGATAACTTGACTGATTTAGGGCCACCCATGGGGTGTGTAGACCCTCCCGAACATGGTTAGCAGAATTGTAAAGTGTGAAATTGACTTGTGATTAAGTAGAACCCTTAATGAATGTGTAAATTGGTTAATGTAATGATTAAGGAAAGGATTATTGGTAGATGTGTCTAGTTTTGGATAATGGATAATGGGTTGTTTGGTTTGGCATGTAAATGGGTTAAATGACATTAATGAGAATGTGTCAATGAATCATGTTTGTACTTGAATATACTTAGTGAGTTAGGCATGGGGAATGGGAATTAGGCTAAATGGTTATGTGATATAAATGAGAAATTTATTAATGTATTGTGGAATAATATTAATTTCTATTTTAGTTGTTATTGTTGTGGTATTGCTCATGATATTGGCTATGCTTGGTTGTAATGTGGTTATGTGTGGTGAATGAATAAATAAGCATGTGCACATGGCTTGGTAGAGTGGGGTATATACATGAGGTTCTACGCCCATGGGTCAAGTTGGACCGAGGCTCTAAACTCTACCCTCAATGCATGGGTTAGGGAATGTGATGAAGTTTTATTCCCCTAACGGTTTCATTCCACCCGAACTGAGGCTTCAAGGTGAGGATAATGTGGTTGTTGTGATGTGATTCCCTAGTGAGACAGGACTTAATTTATTCCCATATGCTTTGAGATTTTTGAACATTCCTAATCTATTAGACACATGAAAAATGTGAATTAATCACTTAGATGTTATAAGTATCAAATCTATATTTGATGATGGAATAACTTAGGGGAAACTTTAATACTAATGGTTACTTGTATTATCTTTTATTTACTTGTAATTATTTCTAACTTTCATGAACTATCTATTTAGACTGAATATTTTTTAGACACCGTTGGTAGTGTCCTACTGAGTTGTACTCACACCCTTCTTAGGCCGTTGTCAGGTACCCGGGCAGATTTCATGGCTGCAGATCAGGTAAAGGGAAAAGGTTTGGTGCTCGGAAGTTGAGTCATATTTGGGATTTGCATGGATGAGGTTCCAGACTTGGATTCAGAACCATTTTTTGGGATTTCGTTGTTTATCTTTATTTTGAGTTTTTTCCACTTGGTACTATAGCAAGACATAAAATATTTACTATTGGTTATGGTTTTTACCCAGTTTGAGTGATGATTATTTATGCATGTTTACTGATTTTTTATGTTGTTTCTGCTATTGTATTTGTTTTATGATATGGTTTACTCTAATAAAGTGGGTATAGTCTCCCCACGCGACTCTTAGACCCTCACTGCTAGTTGGAAACCTCTGGAGTATGAGAAGGCATGCTTGAAGTCATGTGACGACCCAGCTCGGGGCACCGATTTATTGGCACCCAGGTCAGGAATGTTACAAATTGGTATCAGAGGAGTTATTTTTTGTGACTTACTATTTGGTATGGTAGGCGGTAGGTTAGGAAGGCATCAGGACTTGGAAATGAGATCATTCTTGGGAGTAGCTAACCCAAGTATGGGGGAAACCCCAAGTCACCCTGGGTGGAAATTGTTGTTCTTATTATGCGTTGTTACATTTGATGATATTTCACCATTGGGTGATGCACTTATTGTGTGATGTGATAGTTTTATGATATTTTTCTTATGGCATGAATGGCATGAGGTTGTGTATTCATGCATCATTATAGACACCTAAGTATATAGAAGACATGCATCATGGTAGGCACACACATGATGAATGTGTGGGACATAAATGGTAGGATGCATTTGGTTTTCTTAAAAATGATGAAAATGGTGTATAATGAAATGATACAAATTAGTAAGAGAATTAAAGTGTTATTGAAGTAATTTGTGTTACGATTTTTTTTGTGAAATGGTGTAGACTATAAGTCTTGTAACCATGTGAGTTAGTTATCCCATGTTAGCCATGGCCTCAGTAGGGATGGTTGTGGGTAGTGTTCCAAGTATGAAAAGGACCATTTAAGTAGTGTAATTGAAATGGTCTATTTATGAATAGTGACGAGACTTATTTTTTTTATCTTTTATTTTTTTGTGAAAGCTTTATGGTTGTGTTCTAAATCTCATGTTTGGCATTGTAGAGGAATTACACCACAAAGATGTGTTCCAGTCAGGTGATAAGAGGATGTTACTGAGAATACTCCTCCCATAGCGGGGTAAGAGAACAAGGTGATTTAGGAAAATATAGAAGAGTAGTTACATGATAACTTTTATCATTTTATACAGATGATGGAATAATACCTAGGGTGGGTTGCACCAAGCATGTTTGAGATGACTAGGGAGTTTCAATTGCATCACCCTCTAACCTTTACTAGAGAGGGTGGGATAGAGGTACACGAGTTCTAGATAGAGTCTATCTAGAATATTCTTATTCAATTGGATAATCCTCTTGAGAAGTGAGTTAAGTTAGCAGCCTACATGTTGAGAGTCCAGGAAAAGCATTGGTGGGACATCATAGTTCAAATGGAGCAGGCCAAAGGAATGATGTGGAAAGTTTTCCAGGAGAAGTTTCTCAAACAGTTATATCCATAAACCTTGAGGCAGGAGATGGTTTCAAATTTTATGAGTTTAACCTAAGGGAAAATGTCGGTAATGAATTATGCTAGTTGTTTCACCGATTTCAAATCTTTTTTCCGACGTTGGAAGGAGATGAGGTAGCTGTGGCAAAGCGTTTTTAGGATGAGTTGAGACATTAGATTAGGTCCCAGGTGAAAATATTCCATTTTAAAAGGTTTTCCAAGGTATTGGATCAATCCCTTATCTCATAAGAAAACCTAAAGGGAGATTTAGGTAGTTATATTATGGCGCCATCTGGGTGGACAAGTGGTGCAGCTTTTCAGAGTAGGAAGCACCATTTTGGGAATCCCCATCAGGGTGGAAGTGCATAGAGCAGTCAGAAGAGGGGGGAAACCTCTCAGGGTGGTGACCAGGTGTTTTGTTATCAGTGTGGTAGGCCGGGGCACATGCGTGACCAGTGTCCCCGACCACCAGTAGAGTGCCAATCATGTGGTAGGATGGGATATGTACATAGGTTATGAAGTAACCTATGGAATTTGGGGAATGATGGAGGTCAAAGGAAGATGCTGAGTGTAGGTAGGGGGTTAGTTACCCCATACCAGGTAGGCAGTTGGAGCTCCAAAGGTCGTACCGGTAAGGGTGGTGGATGTGTAACTACGAGGTGAGAACATCCATACTAGAAAGGAAGTGTAGTGTAGGGCACTCAGTCTGGAGCCCAGGGTAGAGGAGTAGGTCATCTTCATGTAGTTTAGTCTACACTAAAAGGTGGTGAGGAAGGATTGTCTACCGCTTGAGGTAAAATTCTTGTAGCTTCCACACTTTCTAGTGCTTTATTTGATATAGGTGTTATAAATTCTTTTTTTTCTCAGTTCATAGTTGTGTTGGGATTAACTGTGTAAAGTTAATGTGGAGTTATTCCACTTGATACTCCATTAGGGGTATGGGTTGAGGATATCAGAAATTGTAACTGTTGTGCTTTGGAGGTTGGTGGATATCATTTTCTGTGGGACTTGTTTGTCCTAGATATGTCAGGTTTTGACCTAATTTTGTGTATGGATTGCATGATGTTGTATCAAGACCATATCAACTATTACCGACATTGGGTGATGTTCACGTCTCTTAATGGACACACTTATTTCCTTCGTGGTGAGTGGGATGTTCGAGCAGGCCGTGGAGGGCCAATTTTCTAGCAGTTGGGAGAAATTACAACCCAATTGGATTGCCTTGTGATAGATGAATGAGAAAGGGAACAACCATTATTTTCTTCCATTATGGATCAATTTCAGGATGTGTGGTCTTGCCCAAATTTACCAAAGATTTTAGGTTTAAGCGGTTGTTTGTAGTTTAGCTTGGGTTGTCGAATCCTCAGATACCTAAGAAGTAAACTACAGACACGTACATCCTATGGATTGTTTTTGGATATGAAGTGGCTAACTTGAGTTGATTTTAGATGGTTTTAAATGAAATATAAGAGACTTAAGTGAATTTAAATTAAAATAATGAGTTGATCCTAGGTTATCACTTGGGGGTGGATTGGATGAAATTCTTTTTTTAACGGTTTCAACTTCTTATATTCGAGATAGGTTTATTCAAGAAGATCAAAAAACTTAATAACTTACTGGTTTAATACCAAAAAACCATAATACTAATCACCCATAAACTTGGAGGATCAAATTTAGGATTACTCTAAGGTAAAGGTTCATATTATCACTTGAAGTATGTGGCCTTAAAATTCAGCAAGGATGAAGAAGTTTCAAAATCATCAAATAAAAATCTCAATTAAAAGAGGTGATTAGAAATTAATGGGGTGATAAATTACATAAAATCCATCCCATTTCTACTCCCTTGGATCAACCCATAAGTGAGTTATACCTCCATTGATTCTATAGTTTCAATGGAAGCGGAAAGTAGACTCATGAGGGAGGGAATAAAGAAGTAAAAAAAAAAACAATGAAATAATGATCACTCCACCATTGTGTGATAATTTCACAAGGTTTGGTGTGAATAAATTCAAACCTTGAACCAAAAATATTAAAGTGATAAAAATAACAACATAATAATAGGATAAGTAGAACTTTTATTAAGAAACTAAAGTGAATTGAACTACTTACATGTGAAAGACAAACTTGAGACAACAAAATCGCAGCATAAAATTACAATGAAAGAAAGATCAAAGGATGATAAAATACTCCACCACCACTGACTTAAATAGGAATTTTAGGAGCCTTGGGTCGAGCCTAAAATAGTTAAAGTCATCCCACTTTATTATGTTAGGCCTAGGGTGGTGGAAAGCTTGTGGAACTTAGACCTTTTCACCCTTGACCTGAAGTGGAAGACAACTTGCATATACCAAACAGACGAGTCTAAATGACCTTCTAGATGACCAAATTAGAGTGGGACATATAATAATAGAATGGATATCATGATGTATCCTAACTTTATGTAAAATTTCATCCCAAATGGAATTTTGGTTTGTGAGATATTATTGCAATGGTGGTATGTTTTTCTGAGCCTTAGAATCTGGCCCAAAATTTTATCTCCAACTCGGGCCGCCTGTAAATCCATTCAAAAATCAAAATTAGCTTTGTCCACTGTTTAATGAAATTTTATCCATGATTTATTATATTTCTGAATTATTGGGCTTGGATATTGGCTGATACAATAGTTTTATTGGGCTGCTATCCAGTTCACTTCACCCAGAATGTTGTTTGTTCAAGGCTAACTTTGGTGGTCTTTCAATGTGAATCTTCAAATACATAAAAATTATGAATTTTTACTTGTAGAATGAGAGAACTGAAAATAAAATATGAAAATAAAATCAAGATAATTGGGTACTTTAAATGATGTTAAAAAATGTACCATGTAATAGTGCATTTTAAGAAGGAATTACAATTATAATATGAAATAATGTTCAAAGTGTAAAATGCACTAAAATGGTGTTTATAAATAATAAATAACATAAATATTATATATATTAACAATTAATATTAGCCTCATTCAGTGTCTAATCACACCCCCAACTTGAGTTTTTCTATTCCCAAGCAAAATATATCTCAAAAATGCAAAATTCGAATTCCCTTTTTCAAAAACATTTTAATAAACAATGATCACCAAAAACCCTTATATCAAAAAAATGTGAAACCCATAAAAATATTTTAATACAAGATATTTTCATAAGAATATACCAATCCCAAGCCCATTCCTTTGTTCAAATTCATCGCCATATTTCATCCAATATCAATTAAGCATGAGGATGTGTTGTGTATCACAATAGACATGGGGGTTCATCTTAATTCAAGGAGGAAATAAAGAAATAGATAGGTGGAATCACAATTCAATATTAAGATGAGGGTTCATTTTTTTGAAATTTTTTCATGTTAATTGAAATTGCACTCAATAGAGTCAACCCATGTAGCGAGACTTTGCCGATGACTCCTAGGCTCAAAGACCTTAGGGCACTAAGTGAAGCCCACATACTCGGGTGTCATTTCAAGTTAACTCAATTGAAAACAAAGTCAAATTACCAAAAATAGAGATAAAATTACTAACTCTGGGCCATAAAACTATGGATTCATGATCCCCAAGTGCCGAAATCCACGCATTAGGACATTTCATTACTCTACGTGCAAATTTATTGTTTTTTTATTTTTTTTATTTTTTTATTGAATACTCATATTAAAACTAAAGTGATCACCAAACCTATTCTATTTATTTGGGGGACCCCATGAAATCAAACTAATACCACACTATCCAAAGGATGTGCGTTGTGATCTTTTTTTATTTGGATGAAAATATAAATGATGAAATTTTACATTAGACAACCACACTTTCAAAAATCTATGCTCATGAAATTATACATGGATTAAAATCAAAATTAGGGCATGCTAAATTATTTTATATTCAGTTTAAAAGTATTAAACTTTTATTATCATGTTTAAGGTTAAAGAAAATTTTCCTTCCACACATTTTTTTATTCACACAAAATTAATTAATTAATTTTTTTTCATTCTTTTTTCACCCCCAACTTAGAATAACAATATCCCCAGTGTTTAAAGAAAATAAAATTGAGAAGGGGGTAGAGGTAGATGACATGTGATCTAAAAGGAATTTTCAATATGAGGATCATAGAATGAAGTCACCTTATGTTTGAAGTTGAATTTCTTGCTTCTACAATGTAGTCCTTTGATATCCATGTCACTTATAGAGTTCCCTAGTAGAAAAAGGAAAAAACAAACAAACAAACAAAACAAATATATATATATATATATATATTTATTAATATAATAAAAAAATTAAAATATAAGTATATATACAAAAATTATAGAATAAATAAGCACTATAAGCCGTAGGTCAGTGGTAAACGTGCACCCCTGTCTCCCTTCGGTCTCAGGTTTGAGTCCCCGCAGCTTCACCAGTTGTGACGGGGTTTTCCACATGACCTGTGATGTTTCATTTTATTTTTTTAATTATTATTTTTTATTTTTATTTTAACCTACAAACACATAAAAATAAAATTAACTGATGATACATTTTCTTCTTTTTAAAATTCTAGGTAAGGTATTACTCGAGGATCACACCATGTGACACAAATGAATATGACGCTCCCATTTCATACCCATACATACACATAATAAAAGAACAGGTCAATAGTCTATATTTTTTAAAATATAAAAATTATTCATTAATTATATTTGAAAAATAAAGATGATTCAAAAATATTGGAAACATGAAAACCATGGGTTTCCTCCCATGCAACGCTTTTGTTTAACGTCTCTAGCTCTACATGAACCCCCTAACTTACCCAATACCAATTTTCAACATTTTAAGGACCCCATATTTCTACATTTCCACTAGATTGAGATTGATTCTTTGTTTATAATTTTTTTCATGTGCAAACCTATGTTCGTTAATTAGTGGTAAAATCCAAATAATATAAAAAATGGTTGATCCAGTTTCCTCTGCAGTCTTACTTGAGACATTAATGATCATTCCAACTTTTTTGGTTTAAATATAAGAATTAATTCTAACTTAAAGGTCATGGTTATACCCTATGAAAGGATACTTTAGTGTGGAAATAAGGATAATAATTTTGATATTGGTTTGGATAGGGCGTTCAGATATAGGTTGATATTTTGAATCCAACTCAGTTTCATTTTCCAAATTTCTCAACAAAATCAGTTCCTTTTGAATAGATGATTCAACCAAAAAATTGGAAAGATCAATTTTAGGAATGGGTATGGACTCAATGTTTGTGATTTCTCTCAATGGTTCAGTGATTGGTATTTTTGAAAATTCATCAATGGAGTTATACTTAGGAGACTCAATCCATGATGTCAAATTCTCCTCTTTTGAATCCAAAAAATCAATTTCCTCCTGATTTAAAGACCCTTCAACAATTCCTTGATCCTCATTATCTATACCAAATCCAAAGGTTGGTTCTTCAGTAAATTCATGTGGGATTTTTGGGAAACAAGAAACATCACATAAGGTTATGGAAGGGACAATCAATGTAGGGCTGGGTTCCTCACACGTTTCAATTCTTTGTAGTTCTAATCTTAATGATAAAACTTCCAAATTCATTTTATCCATTTTTTCACACAATTGTTCAAGAATTTGTTGGGTATTAGGCTATATAGAATATTGTACATCATGTAATTCCCTAATATTGATCTCTTCAACCACCCTTGAGAGGGATACAAATTTATCCTTTGAATATTAATCATCCCAATGACTGTACATGTCATTAGGTGTGTAGTAATTAATCAATGGTTAATCAAAAAAATTTACTAATTTAGGGGATTTACAATATTGATTTTCCATTTGATTCCATAATGGGTTTGTGACATGGTAATTTGGAAGATACTCCATTGGAGAATACTGAAAGTTGGATTCTAGATTCTCAGGACACACACAAACAGAAAGGGGAAATGATAAGAGATATGGGGATGAGAATAGAGAATGTGGGGTGAGAAAGGGATGATAGTGTCTAAAATAACTTACTTAGGTCCCCAAAAATGGTTCCGAAATTTGGTCTTTCCCAAATTTACCCAAGATTTTAGGTTTAAGCGGTCGCTTGTAGTTTAGCTTGGGTTGTCGAATCCTTAGAGACCTAAGAAGTAACCTACAAACACACACATCCTATGGATTGTTTTTGGATATGAAGTGTCCAACTTGGGTTGATTTTATATATTTTTAAATGAACACTAATATACTTAAGTGAATTCAAATTAAAATAATGAGTTGATCTTAGGTTATCACTTGGGGTGGATTGGATGAAATTATTTTTTTAACGGTTTCAACTTCTTATATTCGAGATAGGTTTATTCAATAAGATCAAAAAACTTTATAACTTACTAGTTTAATACCAAAAACCATAATACTAATCACCTATACACTTAGAGGATAAAATTTAAGAGCACTCCAAGGTAAAGGTTCGTATTAGCACTTGAAGTATGTGGCCTTAAAATTCAGCAAGGATGAAGAACTTTCAAAATCATCAAATAAAAATATCAATTAAAAGAGGTGATTAGAAATTAATGGGGTGATAAATAAAATCCAATATAGCCCATTTCTACTCCCTTGTATCAACCCATAAGTGTGTTATCTCTCCAATGATTCTATGGTTTCAATGGAAGCGGAAAGTAGACTCATGAAGGAGGGAATTGAGAAGTAAAAAAAAACAATGAAATAACGATCACTCCACCATTTTGTGACAATTTCACAAGGTTTGGTGCAAATAAATTCACACCTTGAACCAAAGGTATCAAAGTAATATGAATAAAAACAGAATAATAGGATAATAAGAACTTTTATTAAGAAACTAAAGTTAATTGAACAACTTACATGTGAAAGAAAAACTTGAGACAAAAAAATCGCACCATAAAATTATAATGAAATAAAGATGAAAGGGTGATAAACTCCTCCACCAACACTACCATAAATATGAATTTTAGGAGCCTTGGGTTGAGCCTACAATAGTGAAAGTCATCCCACTTGAGTATGCTAGGCTTAAGGTGGTGGGAAGCTTGTGGAACTTATACTTTTTCACCCTTGACCCGAAGTGGAAGACAACTTGCATCCACCGAATAGACGCATATAAATTTACTTCTCTATGGACGAATTAGAGTAGTCCATAGAAAACGAAAATGGAGATATGGATGTCTCTTAATCATCTATAAAATTTCAGCCCAAATGTATTTTTTTGTGAGATATTATTGAAATGGTGGGATGTTTTTATGGGCTGCAGAATCTAGCCCAGAATTTTATATCCAACTTGGGCCACCTAGAACTCCATTAAAACATCAGAATTATCTTTATAAACAATTGAATTAAATGTTCCCCATGATGTATTATATCTTTAGTTCAATTTTCAGAATTATTGGGCTTGGATATTGGCCACTACAGTAGTTTTATTGTGCTGCTGTTCAGTTCACTTCACCCAGAATGTTGTTTTTTCAAGACCAACTTTGGTGGTCTTCCAATATGAATCTTCGAATACTTAAAAAGTAAGAATTATTCCTTGTATCATGAGATACCTAAAAATAAAATATGAAAATAAAATCAATATCATTGGGTACTTTAAATGATATTAAAAAATGTACCATTTAATAGTACATTTTAAGAAGGAATTACAATTATAATATGAAATAATGTTCAAAGTGTAAAATGCACTAAAATGGTGTTTATAAATAATAAAGCACATGAATATTATATATATTAACAATGAATATTATCCTCATTTAGTGGTTAATTAATGTGTTTCTTGAGGATTTCTCAGGGCTACAACCTGAGAGAGATATTTAGTTTACGATTGAATTTATACTGGGGGAAGAAACGGTTTTCATTATGCTATATCGAATGGCACCGACAGAGTTTCAAGAACTTAAAGTTCAGCTAGAGGAGTTGGATTGTAAAGGGTTTATCTGTCATAGTATGTCGCCTTGGGTATCTCCTGTACTATTTTCTAAGAAGGCTGAAGGATCATTGAGGCTATGTATTGACTATATAATGATGAATCAAATGACAGTTAAGAACCAATACCCACTTCCCAGAATTGATGATTTTTTTGATCAGCTCAGTGGTGCCTCAGTGTTCTCAAAGATAGATTTAAGACCAGGATACCACCAATTTAGGGTGAGACCTTATGATGTACCGCATATAGCTTTTCGAAGCAGGTATAGGTTGTTTTGAGTTGGTGGTGATGTCGTTCAGGTTGACCAATGTACCAGATGTGTTCATGGCCTTGATGAACTGAATATTCCACCCATATCTGGACTAGTTCATAGTCATCTTTGTTGATGACATCTTGGTGTACTTAATAACTCTTGACGATCATGTCAAACATCTTAACATTGTCCTGGGTACATTAATAGAGCATAGGCTTTACACCAAGCTATTAAAATTAAAGTTCTATATTGAGAGAGTGAATTTCTTAGGGAGCATCATTTTTGAGTCAGGGTTGTCAGTGGATCCAGATAAGGTGTAGGTTGTGGTGTCTTGAGAGCATCCCAAGAACATTTCTGATGATCATATTTTTCTGAGTTTATTTGTTTATTATCAAAGGTTCATTAGGGATTTCTACAATTTGGAAGCACCAATCTTAGGCTTAACCAAGAAGGGAGTTAAGTTTGAGTGGTCATAGGAATACAAGACTTATTTTCAAGAGTTGAAGAAGTGGTTGACTACCGCACCAATTCTAATCTTACCTGAACCAGGTAATAGGTACACCATGTTATGTGATGTCTCTGGTGTTTGACTTGGGGCAGTTTTAATGCAAGATTATCGAGTTGTAGCTTATGGGTCAAGATAGTTGAGGACTCAAGAAAGAAATTACCCTACTCATGACCTTGAGATAGTTTTAGTGGTTTACGCCTTAAAGTGTTGGAGGCATTACTTCTTGGGAGATCAATTCACGGTGTTTACCGATCATAAAAGTCTTAAGTAAATCTTCTCTCAGTGGGATTTGAATATTCGGTAGTGAAGGTGGGTCGAGTACCTCTAATCCTATGATTTCTAGATGGTATACACACTAGGAAAATGGAATAGTGTTAAAGATGCTCTAAGTTGGAAGATTCAGAATCAAGTGGTTCAGGAATCCAACTTCGAGTGGAAAATGATGGCCTTATTTGGTAAGATGCACCTGGAAGTATAGGATGGGCATGGGAAAATGACCCTTGCGTCAATAGTAATTGAGTCTGTGCTTCTAAAACGGGTCAAGGAAAGCCAAATGGTGGATTCAGAGTGTCTAGATATGATAGAAAGTCTTAAAGGTGGGGAGTCACCTTCTAGTTGGGCTATTGGTGATGATGGGATTGTTAATGTTTGTGTTTGTGTGGTTGTACCAATGTGTATACAGGAAGAGTTGATGTGTTCTTTCCACGCATTGAAGTGGGAAGTGCATTCAAGTTTGAATAAGATGTATCATGATCTTCCTAGGCAGTATTGGTGGCCTAGAATAAAGAAAGAGATTGCAGGTTTTGTAGCCCGATGCCTTACCTATCAATAGGTAAAGGACGAGCATCATCGCCTAGGTGGTTTTTTACAGTCATTGATCATTTCATAGTGGAAGTGGAATGACGTAATGATAGAATTTGTAGTGGGTATTCCGAGGATGCCTCAGAAGAATGATACAGTCTGGGTAGTTGTGGACTGACTGAATAAGGTGTCTCATTTCTTATCTATCTAGGAGACCTACACAGTTGATCAGTTGGGCAAGTTATGCAACATCCCGGAAAATCTAAACCTAGTTTTATTATAAATATATCAAATGGATTTATTTTAAAATGGGTTTCTTTAAAATAATAATTAATTGTTTTATTACAAGTATAATTTTTAAACTTATTCTAAGAGTAAATATTATTTTACTATGTTTAAAGAATATTTTAGAATAACTATTTTTATTAAATAGAAATTACTTTTATCAAAATTGTTATTTTATAGAATATTTTAAATGAATATAGTTATTTTTTTGATTTTCAAGATATAATATGTATATATATATTGGTTTTAAATTATATAAAATTATGAATATAATATAAAACTAATACTATTATAAAATTATTATTTTATTTTAAGTAGATATTAAAATTATACATGTCATTTATATTTATTATAATAATATCAAATATTTTAATGCCATTATTTTGTAAAAAAATGCACTATTTTAATTTATTCAAATAAATTTTTAGTGTGACATGGAAACTTATATTAAAATTATTTGGGTTTAATAAATTTCGATATATATATAAATATATGTATATGAGGTTATAACTATTAGTTTTAAGTTATAAATTTTGATTAGATTAATTTTTAGAAAATTATTAATATTATGATTTTTATAATGGTATAACTACTTTAATATTAGAAATTAAACTTATACATATATACTTATATAATGAAACTTTATATAAAGTAAATTAAAGAAATTATTTATATAATAATTATGATATAATAATAATAATAATAATAATAATAATAAAGAAATCAAAGGAGGGCGTTGGTTTTCATGGGTGAGGCATAGGGTTTTGGGAGGCTGTGCTTTGGCCTAGGTCGAAGGCAGGACGACAGTCTAGGACAAGCAGGCCAAGCGGCTTCGATGGAGTCGCATAGAGTCAATTCGCATGCTGCGTCCGGAGGTGTTGTGCAAGCAGGGAGAAGCTTAGACTGGTTCGGGGTATGCTGTGGATGAGGGAGTCCTGTCGTCTGTGAGTCGCGGGTCGGGAGTCCGAGCATCATCGACAAGATTCAGAAGCTACTAGGGTTTTGGCTGTTGGTAGGTATTTTTTTTATTTAGGTCTGAAGTACTTCAGATTAGAAATAGTGGCACCGTTTTCCACTTTGACTATTTTTATTTTCTCAATTTTATTTCCCCTATATTCGACCGTTAATCAGTATTTGTGTGTACTGTTTTGCTTTTGATTTTGGAATCAATTTAAACGAATTTGGTCCACAAATGTCTACTTGAGCGTAATTTTTTTATTGCTGCTGTCCTTGTTATGTGTTGTTCCTGAGTTTATTTTCAGTTGAATAGTTTGTAGTTTCTCTTTATGCAATGATTTATATTTTTCAATTTACTTCTTACCCAGCTTGCACTACAATCTTATGTTTCCGGGAGTTCTGGCTATAAAACCTAGTTTTTTGGGTGTGCGAATAATTTTTTGAGGGAAAACCATTTTGGAGTTCGTTGCAGTTATACTTTGTTCCAGTTTTTCAGAAGTAAAACCATGAGTGTATTAAGTGCACTTCCTTCACTCTGCCTTCTTATGGTGTGTCCAAAGAAGTGTGGCTGGTTCAATTTGTTGAGGTAAGGGTGGTATGATTTTTATTTACCACAATTCTTGATGGAAACTGTTTAATCATGTTTTTGGTAAGGGATTTATTTTCAAGGGATGTTTATATGATGTATGTTTTGTGTTTGAGAATCTGCTATAAATGAAATTATATACCGGTGTTTATCTATTGGATTTTTTTTTATCAAAATGATTTATTTTAAAAAATTATTTTATATGCTCTGCCAAAGTTTTACATAATTGTCACTGCTATGATTTATTTATATGGGGTTGTTTTTCTTAAATTTTATAATTACCTTTTGATTGAAGAATCAAATATTTGAAGTGTGTGTGTTATGAAATTATACAAAGATATATTTATTTTATTTTATCAAAACCATACTTGAATTTGTTCTGCCATAAGGGAGACTATTCTTTAGTTTTGAGCATTGATTTTAAAGAATTATTTATATTTATCCATTAAAGTTTAATTTAAATATGTGTAAGAGATTTATTATTTACTTTCATGTTCAAATGTGGGTTTTATATAAATGTATATATGGATGAAATTGTTATTATCATGTTTATAATTTTATTTTCAATTTATCATCATGTTTCTAGAAAAAATGCGCATAATATGTCATCACTTTTTATCGACATTTTGGGCATCACATTTTCATATATACATGGCCATGCATTTATGAATTTACATTGACATCCATTGCATCCTTAATAAAATCATGGTTCCAATTCAAATTTTAAGGTTTAAATTCCAAATTTAATAAGTACATGTATTGCATTGGAAGTGTTATGTTTTAAATAATTCACTTCAAATTTTATGTGAGTTACATAATTAATTATTACAATTATTTTAATAAGATCAATCATTTATAATAATGGAAAGTGTATTGAATACATGGATAGTTTATGATAAGGGTTTTGGTTGTAACCAAACTCACAAGTGCTACGAAATGAAAGCTAATATGAATACATATATATAAATATGTACATATATATAAGAATCAGTGGGAATGCATATTTTATTATAGTGATGCGTTTTATCAAAAATTAAAAACTCTAGTGAAAATATATACATAAGTAAAGCAATCTTAAAACGTTTTCAGAAAATCTGGCACTTGATCATTGTAAATATGGAAGGTCATTGGGGAGTGAACCCATCCTTCGCTAAGTGGGTAGGCTCAGAAAACCTTGAATGATTCAAGTGTCCTAAAATAGTGTTTTGTTTTCAAAATCTTGCATACTATTTTCAGAAAAACACTGGATTATGTTTAAGAAATTTTGAACATAATTACTTTCTAAAATGATCTAGCAATTTTAAACCATAAAGTTATTTCAGATAGTATTCTAAAAATGGTATTTCAAAATGTATTTACACAGTTATTTTCTAAAGGATATTTTATAAGAATTTATCAAAGGTTTTTAAACCCCTTACTGAGTATATCTAATGCTCACCCCTTTTTTAAAATTATTATTTATAGGAGCAACAGAGTTTTCTAAAGGCATTCGCTTCGCTTATGGAGTTAGAGCACGCCGTTTTTATGTTAGTTTTATTTTATTTTGTTGCAACTCTAATAATTTTTAATATTGTATCTAATTATCCAGAACCTAGACCGATAAAAATGTCCTTTGTTATGTAATTATTAAGGCTAAGTCCTTATAAGTTATATGTTCGAGAGGTAGTGCGGTTGCATAGTGTGTAGAGAACCATAATTTCAGATCGTGATCCAAGTTTCACATCACGCTTCTGGAAAGGATTACAGAAGTCACTTGGTACCTAAGTGTTTTTGAGTATGGATTATCACCTATAGAAGGATGGGAAATTAGAGCATACGATTCTGGTATTAGAAGATTTGTTGAGATCCGATGTTCTGGATTTCAGTGGTTTATGGGAAAAACCCTTGCCTCTTGTTGAGTTTGTATACAACAACAATTTTCAGGATAAAATTTAGACGGTGCCTTTTGAATCACTCTATGGAAGACCATGTAGATCTCCATTATGCTGGTTAGAAGTTGGGGAATCCTAGTTGTTAGGACCAAGTCTCGTGTAGGAGATGTCATAAAAGGTTAGATTGATTTAGAAGTGTATGAGAATAGCTTAGAGTAGGCAGAAGTCATATGAAAATATTCATCGTAGATCCATTGAGTTTTTGGTGGGTTATAGTTTGTTTATTTTTGTGTTTCCAAGGTTGGGTCATCATCAAATTTAGAAACAGAGCAAGTTGGCACCCAGGTATCTGGGACTGTTTGAGATCGTGCAGAGGATTGGACTAATGGCTTACCAATTGTCTCTTCCACAATAGTATAGTGGGATGAATGATGTTTTTCATGTTTCAAAACTCCGACAATATCAATCTGACCCATCTCATGTGTTAAATGTTGAGGATGTATATCTGGAGGCTGATGCATCCTTTGAGGAGCATCCAATTAGTATTGTAGACCATAATTAGAAAGTCTTTCAGGGAAAGATTGTGCCCTTAGTTTGAGTTTTGTGGTAGCATGAAAAATTTTAGGAAGAAACTTGGGAGCGAGAATTGGATATGCAACCCTAGTGTCCCAATCTATTTTCTTCAGAAACCTAATAATTCTTGGGAAGAGAAGTTTAAGGATGAGCCACCATAATGGGGGGAGGTTGTAAGATCCCGAACTTCATAGAGGTATGTCCCTATTTAAAAATTCTATTTTCAATACATTTTTTTGTTTAATGATTTTTTTCTAGGATGTATGTGGGGTCTTGAGGGTGTTCCAGGGGTTCTAAGCATGAGAAGTGGAAAACCGGGCCAATATGTGCAAGGCGCACAGTTGGCGCATTGTTAAGAAAACTGTGTAGAATTCCTAGGTAACCATGCAACCTTGGACAGAGGCTTAATTCATAGTCAGCATAGGGTCTATCAAACTATGAAACCTACCTAGGTAACCATGCGACCTATATTCCATGGATAATGGCTTGCGCACAATTTGGAAAACCACACGGTTAAACTATGCGACCTAGTAAAGTTGGAAAAAATTAAAAAATTTACCACCTCAGAATTTTTAAGTCTAACTTAGTATTTTCCTCCTCTTATACTTATGTAACCCTAGATGTGAGATTATATGATCTAACTTTACCAAGGGTGATTATCCTTAAATCCTTGGTCATTTGGAGTGCCGTCGGTTGCAGATCGAAGATCCGGGTAAGTCTAATCCCTCTCTTGATTCTATTTTTGGTTTAGGGTTTTCATCCTTCTCTTATCTCCATCCAAATATCTAACCTTATTTTCTAGTGATATCTAGGTTGAGGCTTTAAATGGGGTTTGAATTGGGATCTAAGGCTTTAATTAGAAGTGAATTCATCAAAGGATTTTAGGTAGGTGGTATACAAGTTATATCCCTTGGTTTTTAACATAGATTTGTGCATGTGGGGTTATATTCTTGTTCTATACTTGATGTGTTATTGGTTTCATTTGCATGATTTAATTTAATGGGTGTCTAAATAAACAATTGAACCCCTCTCAATCCCCATGGTATGCATGGAGGATAACTTGACTGATTTAGGGCCACCCATGGGGTGTGTCGACCCCTCGAATGTGGTTAGTAGAATTGTAAAGTGTGAAATTGACTTGAGATTAAGTAGATCCCTTGAAAAATGTGTAAATTATTCAATGTAATGATTAAGTAAAGTATTATGGGTAGATGTGTCAACTTGTGGATAATGGATAATGGGTTTTTTGGTTTGGTATGTAAATGGGTTAAATGGGATTAATGGGAATTTTTCAATAAATCATGTTTGTAATTGAATATGCTTAGTGAGTTAGGCATGGGGAATGGGAATTGGGATAAATGGTTATGTGATATAAATGAAAAATGTGTTAATGGATTTTGGTATAATATTTATTTCTATTTTAGTTGTTATTTTTGTGATTTTTCTAATGATATTGGCTATAATTTGTTGTAATGTGGTTATGTGCGATGAACGAATAAATAAGAATGCACACATGGCTTGGCAGAGTGGGGTATAGACATGGGGTTCTATGCCCACAGGTCAAGTTGGACCGAGGCTCTAAACTCCACCCTCAATACACATGTTAGGGAAGGGGACAAAGTTCTATTCCCCTAATGGTTTCATTCCACCTGGACTGAGGCTTCGAGGTGAGGATAATGCGGTTGTTGTGATGTGTTTACCTATTGAGATAGGACTTGATTTATCCCCATATTCCTTGAAATTGTTGAACATTCCTAATCCATTATACACATGAAAAAGGCGAATTAATCACTTAGATGTTATAAGTATCGATTCAGGATTTGATGATGGAATAACTTAGGGGAAAATTTATTACCAATGGTTTCTTGTATTGCATTTTATTTACTTGTAATTATTTATAACTTGCATTCACTATCTGTTTATACTGTATATCTTATAGAAACTTTTGGTGGTGGCCTACTGAGTTGTACTCACACCCTTCTCGGGCCGCCGTTAAGTACCTGAGCAAATTTCATGGTTTCAAGTTAGGTAAAGGGAAACAATCCAGTGGTTGAGAGTTGAGTTAGATTTGGGATTTGTGTGGATGATGATACAGACTTGGAGTTAGTACCATTTTTAGGATTAAGTTTTTTATCTTTATTTTGGGTTTTTTTCACTTGGTACTGTAGCATGACATGTAATATTTACTATTGGTTGTGGTTTGTACCCAATTTGGGTGATGGTTTTTTATGAATATTCACTGATTTTTTACGTTGTTTCCACTATTTTACATGTTTTATACTATGGTATACTCTAATAAAGAGGGTATAGTCTCCCCACCTAACTCTTATACCCTCGTTTCTAGTCAGAAACCTCTGTCATATGAGGAGGTGTGCTCGAGGTCATGTGATGACCCTGCTCAGGGCACCAATTTAGTGGAAGCTGGGTCAGGGATGTTATAGTATCAAGGCATTCAGCGGGAGCTAATGGTTAAAATATTTAATTTTTTCATCATTTGAGAGAAGAAAATTCATCATCTCTAGTGATCCAAGCCCTGATAGAGGTCCTAGGATCTCATATGAATTATCAAATCACAAAAATCAAAATCGAACGGTTACCTTGTTTGAATCAGAAACATGTTTGACTATCACACATCATCGGTGATTATTTCTCAAAGTATTTGAGCTCAAAAACCTCTATATCATACATACATACTTAAAGAATCCACATGGATTTCAATCATCATATTCTGGGTGATAGCGTATAGGTCCAATGATTCCTTCGACGTTGGGGAGATCACCACAATCCCGTCTCTTCGATCCATGTAGGCATTCTTGTATTGATTATTCGAAAAAATAATTTCTCTCTATTGGATGTAGGAGGAGAGATAATATATCAATTCTGAATGAATTAATAGTCACTAGAAAATATATTATCTTATGCTTATATAGTGGATGCTCAAATACTTGGAACGAGTTCCCCGACCTCTGGAAATAAAACACCCACTAAATAAGGAGTAAATGGAACGTTATGACGAACCAACCATATCATAATGTCATTTATATTTTTATCACATAATTTTAATATATAATAAATATATTACATGATGAAATTGAGTCATCAACTAGACTTGTAATTCCCATAAATATTAAATGAACCTTAAATATTAAAATAATATTCGTTCATAAAATGTTTTCTGTGTATTCACTTAATACACTGAGAATACTTTTAATAAATAAATTCAACCCAATTATTCTATACTTGAATAATAATGAATTTATTTATTCATTGGTTATCGATAAAAATTCGACAACTCTCAGACCCTGTGGTGGGGTCCACCATGTCCTATATTCCTATTTATCAGAATATGGAAGACTATTGAATATGCTATTGTGTGTGACCCTCTAGAGATTTATCTCTATAGTAGTGAATACTATTCAAAGACCAAGATAAGAGTCTAGAAACTCATCGATTCCCTTAAAGAGATAAGGAAAATCCATAACAATGATAACCTTTCCTACGAACATGCACTATGTAATTGTTTTTTTGAAAAAGGTGAGCACTATGGATCTTTCATTAAATAGTAATGAACATTTACACTAATATGAAATTATAAATCCTACATTTATCCCTTTTAAGAAAAATTAATAGATCATTAGGAATGGTGTTGGAAAAACGCTATCCTCCTCGTGCACTCCTTTGTTTGCAAGTGTGTCCACAATATCGTTTCCTTCACGATAAACATGCTTGATGACTTCATTGCCATAATTATTTCCTTATATAAAAGTATATGATCAAATAGTATACAGTGATAATAATGTCAACTTCGAAGACCATTATAAATGTTCACAGATTGGAACTACCAATGACACCTAAAACATGTGATGTTACTCTTAGAGGGTCATTCCTCATGATCTCATCTACTTGATATCACCATGTGAAAGCTTCATGAGAAGAAGTCTCACTGCTTATGATCCCCCAACACCAGATAGTCAGACATCATCTGTATCCAGTTAGAATTATGTATCCATACCATAATATTTTTTTAAGATTAATTCCATGGTATCTCTAGGTTCTCATTATAGCTTGGGAACTTCTATAACCTTTTGATATGATAAATAATCTATAGAAATTACCATTTAAATAGTGGATGAAAAAATATCAACACTATAATGGTAAATGTACATCATGAATAACTCACTGTATACATGATAAGGTAATCAAAAGTACTATTTAAGTTGGATCTAGGGAACCCACTATTAAAATACTACCACTTAGACTAGATCCAAATTTATAACTATCCTTTTCAGCTCTCACATGATTAAGATCATGTTTCTATTGAGTTATATATTTAGTCATGGGTTTATCATGTCTCCGCTACATGGCTATTCTACCATCTGCAACCTCACCTATGTGAATAAGACTTCTCTAGAGATGTAAACCTTGAGTATATATCCTTTTTCCACTATCTAATCTTAAAATATTGGATAATACCAGTAAAAGAATTATCATCTCGATAAAACTTTACTTATTAGGTTTAATTTCAAGAATTTGAACAAATCATTATGTATTATATACTAATTATTTAGTTGTCTATAAATCTATAATGAACTAAATATTTTTAAATATGGCTACCACTGGATTGAATGATATTCTCTTGCTCATTACCTTAAGTTGACTATGATATTAAATCATATTGATCCAAATAAAGACTAGTTTTTCCCCTTATAACTAGTGTCCCTTCATCTCTATGTACAAAGTACTTATCCCTTGTACTCTTTCAAGTACACTTGTATATTTTTGACTGCTTCCCTTTTAGTTCTCTTGGATAATAAAAATATTTTTCTACCATAGAATATATACTGAAAATATAATTTCTTATATATATCATGGCTTATGTGATTGATCCATCACAGAAGTGTATGGAATTTAACTCACCACATTAATCTTCTCCTATATCCTATACATGTCTCCTTGGAGAGATTTATACCATGTGACATTGGTAAAAATTCACTCTCGAATTTTTCCAAATTGTATTTTTTCAATACCATGTTAGTATATGTACCATTAAATAGGTTTAAGAAACCATTATTCAACCTCATTAGATCCTTTTACCTAAAAATTAGGTTTCCACTTTATGTTGATCTTTATATAGTTACTTTAATCATGGACTTAACTAAATTTAAGAAAAATAGTTTTTTTTACATATATTATCAAAAATATTTTTCTTGGAAACATTGGTGCTCCTACTAAACTCTTGGAGAGACATGGAAAAAATTTATTATGAATTAACACTCTATGATCTTATTTCTTACTTCAATAAAAAACTATATTTTAGTAACTTTCACCCCTTATTGTATTTCTATTTTGTCAACAACCCTTTATGGTTACTTCGTAAAGACACCTTCCAAGATTGGTGGTCTTTAAATCCAATGCCTAATTGAGTGATCATATAAAGTAACTAATACAAGTAAAATTATAATGGATTTAGGAATAATGACTTGGTATTACCAATAAAGCCTCATTTTTACCATTCTTGTACCATCCATGTATAGTCTCACTTAAATACCCATCACAATATTCAAAATAATAAGCCCATGTACTATGATACATGTAATCCATTACTGATTTTTAATTGGTATTATCAATATTATCTAATTTATATATACTTATTACTTGTATGATTCATTATTCTCAATGAATAATGCATCATCGGTCACAATAAATATAAAACTATTACCATGGTTTTATCCTTCCTGCATAGTATGTGTCTTTGGAACATTCCTTTTCCATAAGGTTGTGTGGAGCTTGTTCCCCTGCCAACCACTTGTGTATATTTGGAATTTACTAAACCCAAGTCAATATTTCTCCCACTATCTCACATAGAGATATACACCCTTTTATAGAAATATAGTCTAAAACTTGATAATATCTTTTTATATCTTAGGGATTTAAGTAATATCCTTAAAAAATTTAGGATAACTACTTTATATGCACATTTTGTTTCTATTGATGCAATCTTGTTTATATCCTAACAAAATATTTTCATCTAAACACATATTCTTATGACATAATGGATTTATATCATACTCCAGCTCTTATGATATCCATTTTTCAGTATAGTTGACATATGGTTATGGGATAACACTGTTATTTGTGAGGCATGTCTCAAAAAAGTAATAAAAGTTTCTATAATGTATACGAGTCATGACATTGATACTCATTTTACTCACATCACAACTCTGATGTGTATAAGCAAATGTTTTTTAGGAACTACTTCACACTATATTTTATTGATCAATATCAACATGTAATACTCAACATCGATCCTCCTTAGTAACATCATAACTCATATGTGAATAAGGAAATATGAGTTCTTAAATTACTCCATGATACATCATAATGATCAATGAATGCTTTCTCAATATATTATTTATCACATAGGCCCGAAGCTACTCATATATTCTGATCATGCATATATTGTACTTTACTTTCTCATTCCTTACACAATACTTAAAGGAATATTGTGAAGTATATTTACTACTAGATTAACCTTGGTATTGTTCATGCTCTCTAGCTAAAATAATTCTGAAATCTTTATGGCGTATCTTTATTTATAAAGGTTTCTTTTTTAAAAACTAAATAAGTAAATGTGTTTATAATACCTAAGGTTGTTAACTCAAAAGTATCTAAAAGCCATACTAGGTGTATCCTTGAAAAATAATTTTAGTTTTCTAGAAAAATAAATTTTCTTGATACAACTAGGTATTAGATTCTTACATTTTATATTCATAAGTTGTTTCCAATGATTCAAGCATCATTAAACTTTTCATTGAGTATAATACACTATAAACAACATTTAATCCTAAACTGGAATAATGTATCCTTATGTACTAAGGACACATTAGATAAATGTTTTTTTAATAATTAACAAAAGCTTATCTATAATCAATAAACCTGTAAATTAGAAGTTATTTACTTCTCACCACTGAATTAGGAACCACCCTTTATTATCTGCTTGAATAACACACCTTACTTCTTGTAATGTTTTTTTTCTTAATTGGTTATTGTACTTAAATACACATATGTGATAGGAATATTGTAATTAATACCCAATAAGAATAACTAAAACATTATATACATTGATGAATAAACCTGAATAAGAAGTGATTAATTAATTATTAAATCAAGTTCAAGGAATTTTATCGTACATAGTATTTCCTCATGAAATGTGAATCAAATAATATCCCATATTATGTCTTCCCTATTTTATTTGAAGGATGTTGCGAAGGTGCCTTTGGTGTTATACTTTATATTGTACTTTTAACATTTTCTTTCAACTTTTTCACCATAAGAACTTAATACTTTCTTTATGTTATTATTTATTTAGTGAACCATACCTAAAAGGTAATGAAGTGTTTTCTCTAAACTATTCATCTTGTAATCTTAAATAAAATTATATAGTAAATGAGTGAAAAATATATAATAAAGGGGTGTATTGAAACACCGTGATCCACCTTTCAATTTACACATCACCAGTGTAATCATCAGCCATTCATATATTGCTTCACTTTCTCCTTGTATGCTTCTCGAAGATGAGAGAACATGTGAAATCATCCATGTGCTGATGTTATATCCAAAACTCACATCAGACGTTGATGATAACATTATGACATAACCATCATACGCATCGTACATGAGTCTCCTGTAATCATTTTTCTCACCCTCTCTTCATGAGGAGGCTTAACATGTATTGGGGACACCAACACTTTGAATTTTCTATATATTAGTACTTTTCACAAGTGCTAGTACTAATCTTGCAAACACTTTCTAGTTTGCACATGTTCTTTTTCCAAAAGTTATCGAAGTGTACTTATGGTATTACTTAACTTTTTCTAAAAAAAATCTAGCGAATTGTACTTTTATCCCAATTACCGATTTAGATATTATCGATTGATTAATTAAATAATTAAATGTATTCCATTATTTTGTCAAAATCTAGTACCCATCACTACTAGACTTGGAATATTCTATCGCTTGAGTATTCTAGTGGCATGAATCATTGAAATCTCTCAACATCGTCTATAAAATATGGCTACACCACTACTCAGAGAGTTCTAAGGTAGGAACTAGGTTGTCCAACTACATTAACTCATGGATCCTTGATCTCTTGAGTGAAGTATCAACTTATAAAATCATAAACATGATTTACTCAACACTTGACTCTAAAGTTACACCAACTTAACTTTGGATACTTATTTGATTCCAACATTAGTTAATTCAACCCACCACTCTCATAAGAACTCCCCAATAGTAACAGGAATTCTCAACTAGGGACGAAGAGAGCCTCATACACTTGGTTGGGTTCAAATTCAAATGATAGAAGGAATTCATGAATTAATATTTCTTTTAGGGGTTTTTAATATTTTTGATGAATGCAATCCTTTTCTATTAAATATGTTCATAATTTTTTACCGCACTCACAACTGAACATGAATTAATAGAATAAATTCATCATTTCTTTATGATTTTTTCTATTTATTATTTTATGTGTTCTCATAGTAAACATGCACATACATAAAATAATAAACAATCTATAAAGGAAATAAATTACCTGATCAAGCTTGAACATCTAATATTGGTTGATCCATTTAAACTTAATAGATCAATCGTGACTAAGGGGAATAACACTTGAATTGGGTCTTAACTTGTAACGTAGATCATCCCCATTATAGTGTTGTTACTTTACATCTAGTATATCACCTCATATTGGCATGGTCCACATATTACATCATAATCATGAATAGTACAAACTTACTCACACACAGGTGAGGGGGTCTCGAGAAATGAAATATACATACAAAAACATTGATGTACATGAAAAACCTTATACATATTAAATGAAAATGGATGATGCATAGACCAATATAAAACTAATTAAATATTACAAGCATCACATGCAGGTAATAAATAATTAAATAAAATAAACCTAGACATACAATGTGTCAGTCAATACTAGAGACCAATCAATATAAAAAATAAATGTGCGGTAAAATTAAATTTCAATAAATTTAAAGTTGTGGGTTATTAAAAAAATTAAATGAATTAATTTAATTCAAGTAATTTATTTTTTGTTTAGTCAGAAAATTAATTTAATTCAATTTTAAAATTAAATTAATTTCCTTAATAATAAATTTATTATTATTATTATTTTTAAATTCCAAATCTTAAATTATTATTTTTTTGGATATTTAAAATTTTTACCAAGCCCTAAAACCTTCCTAGGCCCATTTTGGGTTAGGTTTAACCCACAAAAGACTGTTCTGGGCCAAGCAGAGCTTGTGCAGGGCTGTTCTGGGTCAGACAGACCCGCCCTGACTTGTTTTGGGTCGGGTAGAACCACCCAGACCCATTATGGGTCGGGTGGACAAGACAATAACCATGGTCAGTAGGGGCCACATTCAGTGGGGGAATAAAATCACCATGAGGGGGGGGGGGGGGGTCTCACATAATGGTGGTGATAGACTCAACCATGGGAGACAATAGAGATGATATGCTTACTGATATGACTAGGCAGTGGTTGGCGCGTGCTGCTCAATGATATCGAGGGATGTGGGCGGTGACACTAGAGGTAGGGTGATACCAAAGGGTTTGGAAGGAGGTATCATGCACTGTGGAAGGGGTTCAAAATTGGGAAAGATACGGTGTAAGGGACTGAGTGCATGGAAGGACCATGCTATTGACGACATGACAGTGGCCATTAGAGGTGGTGATGGCTGGACCGACCAGAGTGACAATACCATTCAAGGGAGGCATTGAATGAGTGGGAAGGAGGAATTGTGTATGGTGGTCTATCTAGGAGGAGGTTACATCATCGAGGGGGTGGGGTGGTTGGATATAGAGGTAGCACCAACTGGCTAGGTGAGGCAGACGAGGCTAAAAAATTCTTTGGAAGTTTTTACTTTTTTTAAAAAAAGTTTTTTTCAGCTAGCACTGCCACCCAGTTCACTTTCTTTTTTATTTATATATTTCAATTGATTCCAAAACCATCTGACCTTTTATTTAAGAGTATTTTTTTTGTTTTTTTGTGGATTTTTCCACACCCACTGATCCCATTGGGAAGCAATGTATTTGTTTTTAAATTTTAAATTTTCCAATAATATAGACCTTTTTTTGTGTTTGAATTTATAAAAATTAGGTGGAAATAAAATCATCCTAAAAATACTATTCCGAACAGAACCTAGCTGGAACAGGGTGTCTGGAAAATAGGGGAATCACTAGAATTAACCTCGACCACTATGAAGGGATAAAAAATATATATTAAAATATATATATTTACAAATTCTAATACTCATAAAACCACAAATGATGCATATTTTTTTCCTGGATGGTTCTAACATGACCATAAGAGATTGACTCAAATCGTGGCTAGATCCATTGGGACTAAATTAAAACCCTCTACTAAAATTTAAGACAATTATAATTTTATTGGCTTAGAAAATTTATGTGATCACACTGATACCAATTGCTGGTACCGAAGCGAACAACAGAAGCTAGTGGGCTGGGGATTTAAAATTTTTCATCATTAGAGAGACAAATATTTGTTGACTCCAGTGATCCGAGCCTTGCTAGAGGTCCTGAGATCTCACATGAATTATCAAAGAATAGAAATTAAAACCAAATGGTTACCTCATTCTAATCGGTTGCGGGTTCGATTGTCACACACCTCTGGTAATTGTTTCTAGAAGGATCCTAGATCGAACCCATCTAGATTTTCTACACATGCTTCAAGAATTAATACAGAAACCGATCTTCAAATTTTGGGTTCTAGAACAGAGATCCGATGATTCCTTCAACATTGCAGCATTCATCTCTATCTCTCCCCTTCGATCTGTGAAGGCATTCTTAGATCTATTGCTTAGAAAAATCCTTTATCTCTCTAAGATACAGGAGGAGAGAGAATATATTAATTATAAATGAATGAATAGTCATTGGAAAATAGCTTCTCCTCTACTTATATAGTGGATTCTCAAATACCCAAAAATGGTTCCCCAACTCCCGAAAATAAAACACCCACAAAATAAGCAGTAAATGATACGTTATGATGAACAAAATGTGTCATAATTTCATTTATATTTTTATCAAATGATTGTGATATATAATATATATATATATATATTAAGTGATAAACCCAATTCATTAAATTAAATCATAATTACCACAAATATTAAATGAACCTTGAATATTAAAATAACATTCATTCGTATAACATTTTTCATTGTTCACTTAATACCTTACGAATAATTTTAATAAATAAATTCAACCCAATAATTCTATACTTGAATAATAATGAATTTATGTTTTAATTTGTGATCGATAAAACTTGGAAAACTCTCAGATCCCATGGTGGGTCCCACCATTTCATATATTTCTATTCATCAAAATAGGAAAGACTCTTGAATACACTATTGTGTGTGACCCTTTAGGCCCATATCTAGATAATAATGAATACTGTTCATAAACCAAGAGTAGAGTCAAGCAACCCATCAAGGCCCCTAAGGAGATAATAAAAATTCATAACATCAATAACCTTTCCTATGAACATGCACTTTATAATATAATCTCTTTATTTCACGATATCTTATAAATTAGGATATACTCTTTGTGTCATCATCCTTTTGTAATTTATTATTTGTTGAACTTACAGGATGGACTTACCATCTTCTACCATGGCCATAGATTTAATGAAGGTACTAACATCCTAATCAAATGGGCCCGAGACATCAATTCCTATCAAAAGAGAAAAATTCCATCTTGATTATTCAACCAATTTAATACTACCAATGACACACCCAACACAGTATACCTTACAAAGAATTCATTTCCATAGTTTTTACCTTTTATCAAAGTATATGGTCAAGTATTATACACTAATAATAATATGAAGTTAGGATACCATTACATGTGTTCACAGATAGGAACTACCAATGACACCTGAAACATGTAGTGTTCCTATTGGCAATCCATTTATCATGATCTCATCTATTGGAGATCACCAAGTGTGAACTTTATGAGAAGAATTCTCAATGTTTATGAGCCCTTAAATCCTAATAGTTAGACATCATCTATGTCTAGTCATAATGATGTATCTAGACCGTAGGAAATTTGTTTAAGATTAATGTAATAGTATCTCAAGGGTTTCATTATAGCCTATGAACTGCTATAACCTTTTTCTATGAAAAATAATCTATGGAAATTACTATTTAAATAGTGGATAAATAAATATCAAATTTATAATGGTAAGTGTGTATCAATCATAACTTAGTGTATACATGGTAAGGTAATAAAAAGTACTATTTATTTTGGGTATAGAGAACCCACTATTACAATACAAGTTCCCTCTAAAGATCTAATAAGGTTATGAGAATATAGAATATAAATTCTATTGACAGTTAAGGAGTGCCTACCTTTGATGGCATGGACTACCACAATTAGAGGAATAGGATGTTACCCTATCTACTTTCAATCAGCCTTAAAGTTAGGGATACTTGCATAGTGGGTTTTCAACCTATTACTAAGAGTGATCCAATGAACCATTCTTGTCATGAACAAGCCTGGATACCCTAGTACCCTGATACCTGATCTAGCTCTGACATGGCCCAAAGGGAATGGCCGATCCCTATGGTTTACAATGACTAATCCCCCAATTCATCACTAATATGATTTTTTCATCCTTGGAGGCTCTTAAGAAGAAATTTTGGCTCCTACAACCTCCTATTTTGGTGAATAAAAGTGATGGTGAAATATCCAACCCCTCTATAGTAATTGAATCTCCTGTGGTTTCTCATGAAATTTTCTTCTCTCCTTCTTAGAGATTTATAGATCATCATGTTATTGATGGATCCAATCTATTTTTTTAATCTCAATTTAAGATTTGATTTGTAGATATTCCTCATCTTTGATCATCATTTTCATTCCCATTACAGGTGCTTATTATTTAATTCTATGATTAAAGGTAATTGGTTCCATTTGAGACATTCCATGTAATTGAAACATTGATTTTATAGATTTGTTTAAAACAGATTTCAATCAATTTATAAAACCTTGAATTGGAATGATTTGATTATGAAATTAAAAATTTCATAGATTTTAGAAAAAACCCCAATTCCAATAGAATTATAATTATGGGATGAATTTGAGAATGATAGATTGATTTTTGAGAAAATGATTTGATGATGGAATCAATGAAATGATTTGAGATTTGTTTTGAGAAAATGGATTTAATTGAAATGATAAAAACCCATGATTGGTTTTGTATTGAAAATATTATTAAATGATGAAAACCCTATGTTTTGGTTTTGAAATTGAATTGGAATATTGAAATTAAAAATTGGGAAATTGAATGTTAAATGAAAATTGATTTTAAATGAGATGATTTTACCATTATTTATTGATTGATTGAGCACATGAGAGCCTAGGTAGTTAGTAGGTTATTTGGTACAAGCACACTAGGATCTTGATCCAATATGAATGGATTGATGATGATAACTCTAAAAAAAACCTAGTTCAGTATTATTATACCTAATGAGATGTTGAAGAGTCCTATTCATCCTGAGCCCGAGGGACGTGTTTATACATGTTTTTCCATGATCACTGATTTTAGAAGTGTGAGGATCCTATATCCAGAAAGTAACGTACTTCAGGGAAGATGACTGTGGTGCTTTGTGTGTATGATTTTATTATATATTCCATTGTTTATAAAACTATTTTAATCATGTCAAATTATTTATATAAATGCTTTTATATAAATTTTTCATTTAATCCATGTTTGAAATGTTTTTCATCTATTAAAAATAAATCATGTTTTGTTTTAAATATGAAAATTATATGTTATACCATGTTATGTTTTATTTAAATTGAAATAATAATTGGTTTATTGTTATGGTATCTATTATGTAAGACTTGGTGAGAACCTATTGGGATTTATAGCTCACACCCTACCTTTACTTTCGAGAATTTGTAGACTTTCTTATGCCAGGTCCGAGCAAAGGGAAAGTGCCACTTAGTGGTGGTGGATGTTCTTGATCCTTTGTATCATGGTGTAATAATGGTGATTGGTGGAGATGAGGTGCACTTATTACATAGGGGTTTGATTCTTTTATTGTTTTTTTGTTGGCTGTAACATCCTGGGTTTTTTGAGTGGGTCTAAATCCTTGACCGTTTTGAATTTTCAGAGTTTTGTGAGTAGAACAACTATTTTATCATTTAAAATAACTTAATTCTAAGAGTTTACTTCACCCAATAACTTTTTTTAGATGAGTATTAATACTTGAAAAGTTTCTCAGGGTTTTAGTTGGGTTTTGGGTCCATCGAAGGATGAAAACCCAAGTTTTCAAAGTGTGCAGTCTGCGGTAAATGGTTTGAAAAAACCATGAGACCTATAAGGAGAAACCATGAGGCTTAATAGGTTTAATTTTCGTGGTTTGAAAATACATGTAGGATTGGGAACATGGCCATGTGACCATATTTTAAATTTTTGATAAAGGGATCATGCATAGTTTGGAAAATTGTGTGCATGAACCATGCGAGCCTGGAGCTTGGACAGTGGACATCGCACGGTTGGCGCATGTTTTTCAAAAATGTGTGAGCTAACCATACAACCCATTAAAATCATGAAAAGTTTTAAAATTACCTCAAAACATATTTCTCTTTTTCCTCCTCCTCATTCCTCCTTCGGTCATGCACAACAGAGGGAACTCCCTGTTTTCCTTCCTCCTCTAGGGTGTGATCTAAATCCTTCACCCGAGATCTATTTCTTGATCCGTATATGGTGTTGAATGTATATTGGTAAGGCTTAATCTCCTCTTTCCTATATTTTCTTTAGCTCTCACCTCACATAGTGCTGAATCCGTGCGATCTATTTTACCCTATTTTGAGGGTGTTCATTTAAAATGGATATTTATTTCAAATAAAATCGATTTAGAGGCTAATATCAGATGAGTGGAAATATACCAACATGAGTTAGGTGGTTATCATATTTCTTTATGATTTAGAGAGTGTTTTAGGGGTTAGAATTTGATAATTCCATTTTATGACTGAGAAAGACCTTATTAAATTTATGGTTTATTTTTAAATTAATTAAATTGATCATTAGAGATTCTTATGGGCATGTTAATTAGGTCTACAAATGGTTTGATCCATGTGAGTGGATTAGTACCTTGGGAAGATTAGGCTGAGGTGACGTTTGATTTAAATTACATTGTTTAATTTATTTATTTTTAATTTATAGATTCCATGGTAATGTGCTGGGCTTAGTCTGAGGGTTGAGATAACATTGGCTATCTGATTTGAGGTGATGCGATCGTCAAGATGGGAATGGAATAATATATATATATATATATATATATTCTGAGTGATTTTTATCATTTTTTGGGTGACATATTCATAAATTTATGTGACAAAGTTTTTAGGTTACAGGCATGGATCGTGTGATACGAGATGATGATGACCATCAGATGAGCGACACGGTTATAGGGGTATGAGGTTCCAAAATGTTGTGGCTAAGGGACTTATTTGGTGATTTATTCTCACCCTTGTTCTCTAATTCACCATTTGGATTTGTGTTCATATAGTAGGACTTAGATGATGAGATGGTATTGACTAATCATGTGGGTAGAGGCCTCTATTAAACGTGGCTTAGGAAAATGGTTGGAGGTGCTTGCCGTAGAAAGCCATAGGGATGGTGGGGAGCCATCAGTTGACGATGTTGAGACTATCATTTGGGGGATGAGGCTCATCGTACTTGAGGTTTTTGGGTCAATAATATTTGGGAGGATGGACATCACTGTTCCTTGGGATGTCGATTATTGAGTCGATGATGATATTATTTTGAGGACAGATATCACTGTGCCTTATACATCGTGCTTTCAGCCGATGAGATTTGTTATGATATGTGGTCCATGTGACTAGGTACTGATTATTGGTAAGTGATTTTGGGACATCATATATTTTTGTACATGAGGTGTTGGTTGGTTCAAGGTTCCAGGAAATTCAATTAGTGGTGGAATCCGAGGGTTCACCTACACTAATTTATATCAGGGGATGCCTTTGTCTTAGGATAATGATCATATCCTCTACAATTTAATGACATTGGAAGAAGTAGGTCATAAATTCCTTATGGATGCTGAGCACAAGAGAAGCTGGTTATTACAATGCATGTTGGTTTTTATTTATTTATTTCACTACTGTTGTTGTTTATGATTCTACTATTGCATGGTATTGCTTGTGCTTCCTCCATGGGCGGGTTACTTGTCTAGTGTTTTCTGGTATTTCTTTACACTAATTTATACTTATTAGACCATTATCATATCATCACCATAGGGTATATTCTCCCCACTATCACCTATTTAAACCCTCACTTCTAGTTGGAAACCTTTGGTGTTTGGGGAGGTGCACTTAAGGCCTAGTTGCACTCAGACCAAAACACTATTCGGGTGGAAAATCGGGCCAAGGCACTAAAAATGGTATCAGAGGCATTTCTTCTATCACTTTTTGGGTCTTAGTATTTGGGATATAGTAGACCAAAGATTAAAATATTGTCAGAACTGGGTTTATAACTCATGTTTGGATGCCTGCAGACCCATGCATGGGGGACATACCTAGTTTCCAGGGGTGGGAATTAATGTTATGATTTTATCATTTTACAGTCAATTTGATTTCCACTTTGAGTGGTGCACTTGGAATGTGATTGTTGTTTGTTATGAAATGAGACCCTTGATTTGGTATTGTAAGGTAGGATCTTGGACCCTTGGCCCAGTATAGAAAGGGAGGCCTGTTTATGATTTTGATAGGAATATAGGAATTGATTATATATGCATGTTCATATAATACAAATGCTTTGTGATATTTGGTGTATATATATATGTATGGGCTTCGATATTATAAGATCATCCAAGGATCATGATATAGGGTGATGTTGATCAACATGTTGGGTGAAATGGTCATTGAATTGAGGCGACATGGTTCATTAGGATGGGTGTGGCCTGAGGCATATGTGATACTTGGATCTGATATGGGAGGGTAAGGGGCCAAGAGGCTGAATGTCATGTTACATGGTTATGATGGGGGAGGGTAAGGGCAGTGAGATTGTGCTATTTGTTTTTGATTTCTCTATCTGAATTATATATATATATATATATGTGTGTGTGTGTGTGTGTTATCTGGGCTGTCTGGACATGGTATTGGTATTCATCAGGTTTCCACATGGATGAATTTCGATGGAGTGTCAGATAGGCGGTGATTTAGTTCCATATTAACATGCATAGGTTGAGACCCCTAAGGGTTGGGATGAGGCCCTAGAGGGTTAGGCAGGGTATGATCCGTACACACAAGTTTAGTATAGGATCCATTGCAGATGGGTCAGCTACCAGACTTGATAGATTTTGGGTCATAGCTTAATGAGTAGCTCAGAGAGAGTCTAGTACGTGTCATCCAGGGGTTTGAAAGGGGACCTCAGGGAGTATATCCTTCTATGGTGTACCTAAATTGAGAGTTCCAGTCACATCACCCACCACTATTTCATGGTGAGGGTGGACCATAAGTAGTTGAGAACTAGATCAAGTCAATATAGATGATCTTATAGAAGTTTGAGACACCCCCAAGCTAGTGGGTGAAGCTGGATATATATATTCTCATTTGACTAAAAAAGTGATGGTGGGATGTTTAGGTCTAAGTAAGAAAACATGAGGGACTAAATTGGAAGGAATTTGAGGATAAGTTCTTTAAGAACTTATTTCCATAGATTCCAAGGGAAGAGAGAGATCAAGAGTTCTTGAGCCTACAATATGGAGACATTTCCTTCATGGACTATGAAGTGGCATTCACTGAGTTGTCTCACTTTTCACCCAGTATAGTGGGCGAAGACACCTCGAGAGTGAGGTGTTTGAGGATGGTTTATGTCACACCATTCAGGTATAGGTAAACATCTTCATGTTGGACTAATTCTAATAGGTAGTGAATCAAGTGATCATATACAAGGGAAACTTAAGGAATAGGTTATATTAAAGTTGGGTGATGGATTTGGGTGATTTTAGTGGTGATACTTCAGATTGTAGGAAGCGAGGTTGAGAGGAGTTATAGTAGGGAATTCAGGACAAGAACTCGAGCAAACCAACTTGGAGTAGGTCATCAACAGTGTTCTTCTAGTGCAGGTAGTTGGGTGATGTGCGGACATAGTGTGATCTGGAACTGAAGGAGTTCTAGGAATGCAGATAGGTCAACCATCTCAAGAGGTCCTACATGAGGCCTTCTTAGATAACCGGTAGTCAGGGACTGTGGAAGACTCAGGGTTTTGAGATTGGACCAGGAGTGTTACCAGGAGCTGGTAGTTGGAAGTCTACTACACGTGGAGTTCATGGAAGTGAAACCAGGACATAGTAGTGGGGTCAGCGGACAATGAATGATGCAACACTATAGTGAGGACAATATTCAGGCATTCAGGCTTCAGGCCAGGTGCACGTCATGAAGTTTCTAGGGTCAGAGCAGGCTGGTGAGCTAGTTATAATTAGAGGCATGCCGTGGGTGTAGTCGTGTTTATTTTTATTTCATTTTGGCATGGAATTTTTAAAGGCATGTTTTTTTGGGTGCACAAGGTGCATGAGATGTATCTATGGACTAAAAAGATGTTAGTTAGCAGGTTAGAACTAGTTTAGATGCGTTATATATATATGAGGTGTGTGGCACTATGATTTATATGTGATAATTGATGGATGTATGGATTTTATGAGGTGCATTGGAATTTGGGAATCAATATAATGTGGGATTACATGAGGTGTGTAGGAATATGGGTATCAGTGTGACAAAGGAATTGTTTGAGGTGTGATGCACCAAGACTGATTATGGGCATCCATTGAGATACGAGACCTCATAGGTGTTATGTGTGACATGGACATGAGGTGGGAATCTGATGAGATACTAGACATGATGGGTTTCGGGTATGGAATAGGAGCACCTGATGAGGCACAACAGTAACAATGCATCACGAGAGGACTTTTGAGTCCAGGGATGGTCGATGGACCAACATTTTTGTATAAGTTCTGGGTTGGGATGTGACCGGGGTAGGTGAATTCTAAGGTGGGGAACCCCCTTGATGTATTTTACCTATGACTTGTGAATATGGTAGTCTGGGTTAATTTTATTTATATGGGTATGTTTGGTACTATCTTTGAGTTTTTTATAGCTTAGGGGTGAGCTATGTTAAGGTGGGGAGAGTGTAACATCCTAGGTTTTTGGAGCGGGTTGAAATCCTCACCCATTTTGAATTTTCAGAGTTTGGTGGGTAGAACAATTCTTTTCTAATTTAATGGAACTTAATTACAATATTTTCCTTAACCCAAGACCTTTTTTAGATGAGTCTTAATTATCAACAAGTGTCTTAGGGTTTTTGTTGGTTTTAGGGTCTTTTAGAGGCCAAAAAACCAAGTTTTCAAAGTGCATAGACTGAGGCGCCACTACAGGAAAACCGCCTATTAGTGGTGTTTTTTTTTTCATATAGCGGCGGTTTAAACTGCCGCTATATAGTTTGGCGACGGTTTACAGAAACCGCCGCTAAACTTGGCGTCATAAATCTATTAGTGGCGGTTTTATGCATTTCACGGCGGTCAAAGAAAAGCATCGTAGTACCTCATTTCGCGGCGGTTTTTGGTAAATTTAGTGGCGGTTTTTAAGGGCTATTTAATTAGCGGCGGCTATAATCGCCGCGAAATTCAGGCGTGCCAGGCGCCTGCTTAGCAGCGGTTAAAACCGCCGCTAATTCTGACGTGATTTCGCGGCGGTCTTAACCGCCGCTAAGCAGTCTGCCGAATATATTTTGCGGTGGTTTAGACCGCCGCTAAATGTATAAGTGGTAAAACATTAGCGGCGGTTAAAACCGCCGTGAAATGCTGACCCAGAAAAAAAAATAGAATTTCTGTTTATACTCCACCACTACCCTGGAAAACAAACCAAACAACACATACAACATATATATAATAAGGAGAAAATTTATGCACCACCTACGCAATATTCATAAACACCCTTTCATTTAATGTTGATGAAAATGTTGATCCAATTCAATAAGAATACCTAAAGCATACAAAATACCTAAAATTATGGATTTAGAATGAAACACAAGATAACATCAAATGAAACAAGAGATTGGGGGTCACATGGATTTATACTTATAGTTTACAGATGATCAAAATTGAAAATATTTGATTCCATAAAGGATTAAAGTGTATGGATCAAAATGTGCCAAAGAAGAGAGGGGAGGGATCACTACTAGTCGTTTGTCCTATAAGGATGAGGAACGATGATTAAATGGGTTGATGTTCAGTCAGAATAAGAACCTTTAAAACATTATTGTTATAAAATACTCTATATCGATGATTGACATTACGATTCTAGGAAATAAGGTCTCTCCAGTATACCACATAAGAAGACATTTGAGAAATAGAGGGCATATTTAAAGAGAATAGAGAATATATTAGAAGATATGTAACCATTAAGAGAGAATCAGTTGTGCTAATCAAACAAAATAAGTGCATAACATGGAAAACATTACGTGGACCACATGATCCATTCTAGGTCACGAAAATCACATAACCCATAAAAAATCTTTTGATAACATGATTTTTCTTAATACATATAATCATGTTACCATGTGAAGGTCACATGAATCACATAAAGATTAGTAGATCATGAAAAAATCCTCAAGAGACAACCGAATCACATAAGATAGACTAATGGCCAAGGGTGTGCATCAAAGTTCTAATAAATTACCATTGATTAGTTCATGGATTGATTAAGTGAGATATTTAGACAAGGTGATCACACAAAGAGGTCAAGTGACATGATGACATGATTAGGTCTCTTGTATGGTTCTTGTGATGAGGTCATGCAAAGTTGTCTTGCAAAACAAACGCACGAGAGATAGTGTTTTGAGAGCTATGGAGCTTCATGTCACCGGTCAAATGACCAGCCTCTCACCCCCTATTTATAAGGAACCTCAAGGAATATGAATGGACTTATATAAGACAAAAATATGTTTTGAATTCCAACCAGAGAAAGTATAAGAGACTCATGAAGTCACTTCCTACCTCATAACTGAGTCCTTGTTCCTTCGAACATCACTTTTGTGGGGGGGGGGCATTTTTTGACGCTAGCCAAATGAGCAATGTATATTTTAGGAACAAAGAAATACCCAAAGCCTAGGTATTAATATATACCCAAAGGAAAGAAAATTCTAGCATGTGTACATATAGATTAATCACCTAGGTCACAAGGACCATGTGAACTTCAATGAGGCTCATGATCACATGACCCTAGGAACATCATGCAAAGGGGTTATGAAATTCATGTGATCTGTTCCTGATCATGTGAAGCCCCATCAAATAGCCCAATTAATCATGTAAAACCCCTATGATTATTCTTTTTTATCATATGACATGTCATCTAACAATCTCCCAATATGTTCATAAAATAAAAGTTAGAAAAGAGGGAAGCTTCATGGGAAGGGAGTTGCATTGGTTTTCATGTGATGTGGTTACGTGCCTCATAAAAACTATTAATGATCATGAAAATCACCTCAGAAAACCATCTTGATCTAGTGATATCCATTCAACATGGCTGTTTGGACATGCAACACCCTAATGAGTTAAATTCCCAATGCTGAATTTACAACAGAAACGTCAAAGAGCCTATTACCATAGATCATCTAACTAATGAAACAAACACATCATTCTCTTTAACACCTGAGGTTATTGTGATCATTCAAGGTTAGCCACTGAAGCTCCTCCAAGACCAATGGTTTTTTAAAGGTTCCATACACCACACATGTTATATATACAAACCAACCTTTCCCATATTTGTTCAACACATCAACAATACTACTCATGGTCCGATGATGCATCGTCACCCTCTCCACCTCCATCTCCTGCTGCCACCTGTAAGAACATTATATTGAAAATTAAATATTGTTTCATATTTATAATTAAACTTAAAACCAATAAAAGTTTTCAAACTAAATGATTGTGATTTTTTGTGATTTACCGGCTCACCACCACTCGGTGCACTACCACTGGGGGCATATCTGCTCATCTACTGATATAAATAAGTCAATATTAATTTTTTTATTATATTCTAGGGCCTTCGTTTTCATCATTGGGTTTTCATTGTTGGTGGATCCCATTACAGGAATGTGTGACTTGAGCTTTGAGGTAGGTGGTTTCATCTCTAGCCTATGATAATTAGCCTAATTTCTCTTAATTTATAAGTTGATATATCAAATTGGAATGACTATTTTCATTTTTTTAAGAAGGGGTTTTTTAGAGAAATGTTTTTCCATGATTTTTGATAAATGAAAATGAAATGGGTACGTTAACATAAATATGGGTTAGTGTTCAACCACTGATTGTGATCATAAATGTAAGAATAAAATTATGTATTCTTTTTTTAACCTTACCCATTTTTGTTAAATCTATTTTATTAGTTATGTAAATAGAGATAAATTTATAAAAAAATCCCTATAATATCTATTGTGTTTTTATAAGATCATGATATCAAATTCATGACTCAAATATTACCATAAATTCACTACCCTAATTTCCATTGGATCAACTGACACCCAATGATTCTATGCCAGATACAATATGAATTTGACTAATACTCATAAAATGTGTAGGTCCAATTTCTCTTATATTTAAAGGGATCTATAGGAGTCTAACCTTGATGAGGGTATGGAGGCTGATATGGGGATAAATCCTGATTAACTAGACTAGGTAGTAGTTCTTGAGGGGGTGGTGCTGACTCATTCTACAGTGGTTGATGTATAGCCTGAGGCTGAGTAAGATGTTTATTCCTTAGTGAGGCTATAAAGGCTGATCTACTGGTAAAAATTCTAGTAGACTAGGGGACTCAACCTGTGAAACAATATCAATCCTGAACATAGAGTCTCTTTTCATAGGATACCTGAGTGAAAAAATTAACACCTTCTTAGCATGTTGGATGGATTTCTCCTGGCGATGAGTCCTATTAGAGAATTTTTTGAATCCACCTATAATGTTTAGAGTGATGGGGGAGGGAACCAGTTTAGCCTTACCATTCACCATGCACATCATCAGTAGATATTTGTGAGTTAATGAATTTTCAAGTGAATTCATGAGGCCCTTCCACCTAGCGACAATGTCTATGACTCACTCATCTGGTCGTTGTTTTCAAATAAAGTAGTCAGATGTTCTGGAATTTCCCATGGTGGTTCTAAACTGAAAAATAAATTGATTATGATGGTCTTCCCAACAAGATATAGACCCAATGGATAACTAGATGTACCAGAAAAACTCTGGCCCTTCTAATGTCAGCACAAAACATAGTGCTTTGTGTCTTCCTACCATGATAGAGTTCACAACATAGAGCCACACATTGAAATAAAATGGGCTAGGTGTTGTAGCAGATTACACATCCCATTGAAGGGGGGAATTGTTGGATTCTCAAATTCTATTGGTGCTGACATATCATAAACCGATGCATGTTATGACATTCCATCAAGTGGTATTTCCACCTATAACTTCTCCAGGGCTCAAAGGATATGATGAGGTTTTCCATTGTGTCCGCTAGGAAAGGATTCCATTCTGGGCCAGGATCAATTACAACTAATGAATTTCTAATATCATCAACATGGTAGGTAGGCTAAACCACCCATGAAGTGATAAGTATAACAACTGGGATAATTCCATAAGATAATACTGGGGGAATTACTAGAGCCAGGTCTTGAGGAATATTCTCATTAAATTTTGGTGGATTAGGCAATAAATAGTGTGATAACTTGTCATAGGCTCCTAAATTTACCGAATTGAGAGGAAATTGATTTTCCAGATTAAAGGGAATTATTTTCTTAATGAATTTTGGATTCCCCTAATTTTCTAGTGGATATAGGACAAGATTATATCATATATCTCCATATTGTAGAAACTAATTAGCATGGAGCTCATTAATGGGAATCTTCTATTCAGAAAGATGCTGAAACATAGAAGTCATACCAGGATCAACTATATTCTACATTGAACTAGACGGGTCATAGGGATTAGCAATCCTGGTCGGTCCTTTACCCTGGTTGGGGTCTTGGTGTAAGGGTAATTGCTTAGAGGAATCTAAAAGGCCATGCGTCTTTCTTTGATGGTGGGTGTCAACACTTGGGGTGTCCAGTAGATGTTGTGCTAACGAAAAGGGTGGGTCCTCTTACTCAGAATTTAATTTAGTTTATCACTCCCTAACTGTAACAATCTCATCTATATTCAAGGTGACTATGCACAAAGGCACATTATTGACGTCATTGGGCATATTTGGCTATCATAGGATGGGATTGAAGTGGAGAGAAACATAATTCCCTATGATGCAAATCTGTACTGGTGGGGACACTTCCTTAATAATTATATGGATTAGAAAAATGTTCTGAAGACATCATTGTAGATGGTACTGGTGGTATCTTGTTGATGTGGGTGGATACGACACGAGAAGCCCTGCTAAATAAACCATGTAACGTTAATGGAAAATGTCATCCCAATGCTCTTGGATATTATATAATTCAAAATAAGGTTCAAGAGGCAGAAATGTGTCTCCCAAATGGTTTGAAAAAAAACCCTATCATGATTGAGTGACCCCAGAATTATGATGTTGGAAGTAGTTGTACAAAGGATTTGGACCTGAAACAATAGAAAGATAAGAACAAGTGTAAAAAAATGAATTTAAATGAAAACCAATTTTTAAAATTCATAATTTAATTTATAAATGAGACCACCATCCCTCGAAATATTGGAAAAAATTTCATAGCCCACAAGGAATCATTTAATTCCTATAGGAATACAAAAAATTAATAATTAATACAACTCAGATAACCTAACTAAAAATGTAGTAATTAATATGTTTGAGTTTCAAACTCACAAGGTTTTCCTATATGCTATAAATTATTTCTAAAAATTTAAAACACAATTGATTGATTATTTAAGGAAAGATAATGAAGAGAAAAAAATATATTTGATTTTGAAGTCAAATTACAAATCATGCTAGGTTTAGTGATTTTCAAGTTCCTGTGATAGGGATTCTAATTTTTTCATTTTCATTGATATCTATTATGAGAATTAGGTCTTTAGGGATCCTTGGTCTCAGTATCCTACACTAGTACAATAACCAAACTATTGGAATGGTCAAATATTAGGTTTTATTATCAGATTCGGTTACCCAAAACCGTTTTTAAACTAACCGTGCTAGATTATATAATTTTCATAAGAATCAAAAGGTGAATATTTCATTCAGAAATAAGGTACACCTCAAGTCACAACATAATGTTCATGAAATAGAAAAATAAAATAGATTGTTATTATTAAACAGAGTTACAACAACCAAAACATGGATAGAAATATAGAAACAACACATGATCAACACATCCCCCTATAATCACCTTAGTTGAAACAATGAAACTAATCCCTCATGATAATCCTGAGGAGCCATATTGAAATGGTAACCCATTAGAACATTGCAGCAAAGAATGGAAGCAACCTTAGTGATTTTCACTTTTGTACTCATCTTTGGATGTATCCTTTATTTATCTCCAAGGTATATACTTACATGTTTGTTTGGTTGTAGGTCTACATATATAGGTATCTGTAAAAAAATCCCTTAACATATGCATAAAATATCATACAAGTTGAATGTTCAAATATGGTAATGAATTCAGAACATGAAAAGTTCACCTCCATCACATGAAACCTACTCCTTCTTCTTGAAATCAAGTCATGAGTTAATTTTAGAGTGTGTGGTTCCTTTGATTCCACATAAATTCAGGTCATGATTCCTTTTTATGGCTTATAAGAGTGGCGTAAAACATGGTGGGATTCTTCAATGAACAACGTTAAAATTTGGGAATCTATGGTGTTGGAAAAACACATTCATAGAATGAAGGATGACTTCATGGAATGAAAGTTTTTGGGCCTTCACGTTTTTTTATAAGATTTATTCATGTCTTGTATTTCATAATTGTCTTGAACTAGGTTCATGATATGAATCACTAGTTTCCAGCTCCATAACCTCTATTTCAGTTTGGTTATGTAGTTTCGACACTAGGAAGTGTTTGATTGACATCCAATGTCATGGGAATCCATATTTAAGTGGATAGATCGATCATTTTTTCTCCTTTTACTCATTTTCATAAAATATTTGTATCATTAACAATATGAACATAACATCAAATGTACAAGAAAGAATTAAAAATTCAATTATCAAGAATCAATGTATTTATATATCATAATTGTGTTCATGAAATTTTCTTATCATACTACATAAAATCTAAATAAATATTCATACTTATAGGATGAATAAATAATGTAGACCTAGTAATTAGGTCGCCGGAGATGGAGGTCGCGGGTCGCCGGAGGTCGTGGGTCGCCGGAGGTCGCGGGTCGCCGGAGGTCGCGGGTCGCCGGAGGTCGAGGGTCTAGGATTGCGGGTCGCCGGGGGGTTAGAGGAAAAAGGGAGGGCGCGAGGGTTTGGGTAACGATCGGGGTGGGGGAAGAAGGGTTGGGATTGTGAAAATGAATGAAAGTTTTCACGGCGGTTTATTAAAAACCGCCGCGAAACCTTTCGGCGAAAACGTTTAGCGGCAGTTTTGTGAACCGCCGCCACAAAACCGCCACTAAACACGGTTTTTGTTGTAGTGCGCACAATTCAGACAAATCATATGGCCTATAAGGAAAAACTGTGCATCTCTATAGGTTTACTATGAATGATTTTAAAAACCATGTATGAGGGGGTGCACAATCATACATCCATGTCTACAATTTTTGACAGAGGGTTCATGCACAGTTTGGAAAACCATGCACTTGAACTGTGTGAGCCCGGAGCTTGGATAATGGCTATTTAATGGTTGGCACACAGTTTTCCAAACCATGTGAGTGATTCATGTGACCCATTAAAATTTTGAAAATTCTAAAATAACCTTTCCCCTATTTCTATTTTTCCACCCCATTCTTCCTCTTTCAGTTGTGCACAATAGGGGGAACTCTATATTTTATTCCTCCTCTAGGGTGTGCACTAGATCATTCATCCAAGCTCTATTTATCGATCTGTTTGTGGTGTTGGATGTATATTAGTAAGGATCCAACTACTCTTTCATCTCTTTTCCTTTGATACCACCTCACAAAGTGCTAAATCCATTCAATCCGTTTTACCCTATTTTCAGGGCATTCATCTAAAACACCAATTTCTTCCAAATCATCTCGAGTTGGAGGCTACGATCAAATACGTGGACATCTACAAACATGAAGTAGGTGATTCTTATATTTATTTGTTATTTAATGAGTTTTTTGGGGGTTTATCTTTGATCACACCACTTTATTGACTGAGCGATACCTTATTAAATTCATGGTTTCTTTTTAAATTAATTAAATTGACCATTGGAGATGCCTATGGGCATGCTTATCAAGTATACAAATGGTTTGAGCCATGTGAGTGGATTCAAACCTTAGGAATATTAGTCCAAGGTAATGTTTTATTTAAATTGCATTATTTAATTTATTTATTTTAAATTGATGGATTCCATGGGAACATGATGGGCTTAGCCTGAGGATTGAGATAGCATTGGCTATCTGATTTGAGGCAATGTGATCACTAGGATAGTCATGGATCGATATATATATATATTGGGTGATGTTGATCACTGGTTGGGTGACACAGTCATCAATTGAGGCAACAAGGTCATCAGGTTACAGGCATGGCTCATGTGATACGAGATGGTGATCACCATCAGATGAGAGATGTGGTCATAGGGGCATGAGGTGATATAATAGTGTGTATTAGGGACTTATTTGGTGATTTTTTCTCACCTGTGTTGTCCAATGTGCCATTTGGAGTTGTTTTCACATAGTAGGACTCAGATGATGAGGTGGTATTGACCAATTTTGTGGGTAGAGGCCTATGTTTGATGTGTATTAGGAAAATGGTTGGAGGTTCTTGTTGTAGAAAGACATGAGGATGGATAGGATCCATCATTTTATGGTTTTGAGACCATCGTTTGGTGGATGAGGTGCATCATACTTGAAACTATTGGGCCAGAACTATTTGGGAGGATGAACATAGCTGTTCCTTGGGATGTTGGTTGTTGAGTTGATAGTGATATTATTTGGAGGATAGATATCACTGTGCCTTGGGAATTATGCTTTGTTTTGAAGGGGTTTCTTATGAGATGAGGTCTATGGGACTAGGTACTAATTATTGGGTTGTTCCTCCGAGACGTCGGATATTGTTGGACATGATGTTTCATTTGGAACAAGGTTTCAAGAAATTATATTAGATGTGGAACCTGAGGGTTCACCTGGACTGATTTATATCAGGGGATTCCTTGGGCTTAGGCTAATGATCCTCTCATCTATAGTTTACTGATGTTGTCCAAAATAGGTGATCAATTCCTTTTGATTGCTGAGCACAAGGGAAGCTGGTTATTATTATGCATGTATGTAGTGCTGTTTTATTCACTTTTTAGACACACATACTTAATCATAGATGTAATATAGACACACATTGGGGGTGGCCTACTAATATTCTTTCTCACACCCTACATGGGCCCTTTGAGTCACGTGTAGATTTTATGGATTTATGATCAGGTAAAGGTTAGTTCTTAGGAGATGGATCTTAGTGATTGATTTAGTATGGGATGGATGGTAAGGCACCTTAAGGTTCTTGCATCAACTGAAGTTTCCTTTTGTTTTCTTTCTGTATCATCATGCTTATATGTACGTCCTAAGTTTGGCTATTGGTGACCCTTATGCTTATAATATTGTATGACATATTATGTATTCATGTTCTGTTTTAGTATATACAAATGGCATGTTGGATTGTTTATTTATTTCACTCTTGTTTTTGTTTACGCTTATACTTTTTCATGATATTTATTGTGCTTCTACTATGGTAAGGTTTATGGTCCAGTGTCTATTGGTATTTATTTTCACTTATTTATACTTATTATACGATTATCATATCATAAATAGAGGGTATAGTCTCCCCACTATCACCTCTTTACACCCTAACTGCTAGTCAAAAACCTTTAGTATTTAGGGAGGTGTGCTTAAGGCTCAGTGGCACTCAACCCAAAGCACTATTCGGGTGAAAAATCAGATTAGGGCACTACAATGCAATTTTTAATTAATGTTTCATAGAGTTGTTTATCTATATTCTTGGGTACTATTTTATGTGTTTGACTTCTGGTACTTTATCTTTGAGGAGTGTTGATATACTGTCTTGTATCTTGTTTATCTTCCACTATTGTGTTGAAAAATTATTTCCTCTTTATTCTTGTATGACGCCAGGTGATATTTTCTATCCCATGGGGATTAGGAATGCCCTTCAGGCGATGTCAATTCCAGATCGGGTATTAGAGTACCAGGGTATCTAAAATGGTTCATAAAAAAGTGGTATCATAGGTGAAAGTTGATAATCTTTTCTTGAAGTTTATATGTGTTCTAGGATGTCCTAGTAGATTGGAGGTAGGATTGATGGGACTTAGGAGGTAGTTACAAGTGATTTCTTTTCCAGATCTTATCATAAAAATCCTTAATTCACCATGGGTGGTGGGGAAAAAGTGTATTTGATGAGTATTTTGATCTGTTTTTTTCTTTCACCTATTTGATTTGAGTGTTATGAAAATACTATACTTTTGAATTCCGATTGATGGAATTGAAAATTTTAAATCCCATTTGAGTTGTTGATCTGAGTGCCCTTATTTACATTTTCTTATTGTTTGTTGATGGTGTGAAAAATCATGCCTAAAATAAGATGTTTGAACTAACCCAAGAGGGAGATACCTATGAATTGTGGAAAGTGAACCCTCCAGTTAACCATAATCTCATTGATATAGTGGTTCATTTTTTCCAAGCTCTAGGATAGGAAGCCACAACCATTCCCATTTAGGCTCCAGTCATGGAACCTTGAAAGGGTGACTCTAGAGATCGTGCGCAAGAGTTTCATTTACAGAATCCACCAAATTTACAAGGCTATAATGATCCTCAAGAGGCTTTGGATTGGTTGAAAGGAATTGAGTAGCTTTTTTTGTTCTTGGAAATTCTTAATTCAATTAAAGTGAAGTGTTTTACCTTTAAGCTTGAGGGTCCTGGCAGAAGGTAGTGGGATTCGATGGTGACAGTAAAGAATCATGAAGGATTAGAGTGGAAAGACTTTAAGGTCCTTTTTACTGATCAATTGTATCTAGAGTCCATGGTTTTAGAAAAGTTGGAAGAGTTTCTTAACCTCCAAAAAAGTGACAAGACTATGAATTATTATGAAAACTGCTTTGTTGAACCAATACAGTTTGCTCCTAAGATTGTGACTAATGAGAAACTAAAGGAACAAAGATTTTATATGGGATGTAGAGCTAATATTTGATCCCAGGTTTTCATGATAAAGTTGACTTCTTATGATGATATACCAGATAGAGCATTGATAGCTGAGCTTGACTGGGATGGTAGTTCAGGTTTGATGGGAGTTACCTTTTCTCTGAGTAGTAAATCTATGAGTTACTTTAAAGAAAAGAGAAAATGTAATGAGTCTTGTGGTGGATCATGATAGTAGGGTTCTTCCATACCTCCTGTAGTTCCTGGAAGAGTCCCTTTGACTTACTTCCAGTGTGGTAAGGTTTGGCATTCTAAATGGGTTTGCACTAAGGCACCTAATATCTTCAGTTTTTGCAGACACTCAGGTCACTTATAGAAATTATATTATATCTTTTCCATCCCATGTAGTGGAATGGGATCCTTAATAACTAAAATAAATATGGTTCAATCAAATATTCAAGAAAAAAGGGTTTAATCCACCAGAATCTTGAATAAATCTTCTTTATGCAGTGGAAGAGTCTCCAGAGGAAGTTGATACAAGTCTAGTAACTATGAGAGGCACCGTCACTATAGATTCATCCTTAGTGACTAATTTATTTGATACCGGTTCGTCTCACTCATTTATATTGAATCATGTTTTTGATTTTATAACCCTTCTTACTAAGATTTTATCTTATGTGATGGATATTAAGACGCCCCTCGGAATGAAGAAAGAGTAGGGTCTTCAGTGTCCTTGTGTTTTATCTTTATCATAGATTGAGATCACCTAGAATTTTTTAGTACTTGATATGAAACCTCCTAACGTCATTCTTAGGATGGATTAGATGATCAATCATCATGATCAGATTGACTATTATCATTATAAGGTCTCCTTTTGTATGCCCAATGGGGTGTGTTGTGTCTTTTAGGGAGAATGGGACATGAGATCAAGTAGTTTCGTATCTTCTAATATAGAGTTGGGGAAAGTAATATTAGTATTTTTTTACTTGGAGATAAAATCTTTGAGTGATGATCTTCCTTCATTTTTCATTGAGTTTATTGACATTTTCCTTCTAATTTATCTGGCTTACCACATATAATATAGATAGAGTTTTCTACTGATTTAGTACATGGTACTCAGCTAGTGTCTATTCCTTCTTACTGTATGGAACAAGTAGAGATTAAAGAGTTTAAGACTTAGTTGGATGATTTTCTTGAGAAAGGATTTATACGCATGATTGTGTCACCTTGGGAGGAAACTTTTCTCTTTGTAAGGAAAGATGATGGTTCACTTATTCTATGCATTGATTAATGGAATCTTAATAGAATTACGGTAAATAAAATGTATTTGTTGCGTCAGATAGATTATCTTCTTGACTAGTTGAAATGGGAAAAGTATTTATCAAATATTGATCTTCGGTATGGCTACCACCAGTTTTGAATTAAAGTATATGACATCACAAAAACTTACTTTAGGAGTAGATATGAAAACTATGAGTATCTTGTTATGCCCTTTGGTCTGACCAATTCTCCAATAGTTTTCATGGAATTTACGAAAAATATATTCTATGAGTACCTGGACATGTTCATTGTAGTATTTATGGATGAAATCCTGGTTTACTCTAAAAGAAATTAGGATCATTCATGTTATTTTATGAAAATGATGGAAATTTTTTAGAGATCACCAAATATATTCCAAGATCTCGAAATAGTGTTTTTGGATTTGGTAAGTGAAGTTCTTGGGACATGTAGTCTCAGAAGATGGTATTTTAGTTGATTTTTAGAAGGTGAAAGCTGTTATGAAATGGGAACAACCCTATTTTTTTCAATATTTAGAGATTCTTGGGATTAGTGGGGGTATTATTGCTAATTTTCAAGCATTTCTCAAATATGGATTCTCCAATGACTGCTCTCACTCAAAAAGGAGTGAAGTTTGTATAGGATGATAAGTGTCAGAGTTCTTTCATTGTGATGAAATTTATTTTGAATTATACACTGATGTTGACTCTTACATAGGTCATGTAGAGCTATGTGACCTTTTTTTACACATCAGGTTCTATTTTGGGCCGTGTTCTTATGATGGGTGATCATATTGTCACCTATGGATATAGATAGCTTAGGCCACATGAGAAAAATTATCCAACACATGATCTTAAACTCACAGATATGATTCAATCTATTAAATTCTAGAGTTATTACCTTTTTAGATAAAGGTTTACCATTTATTTTGATAAAAAAATTCTAAGTTATATATTCTCCTAGAAATATTTGAATCTCCATAAAATGTGTTTGGTGGTTTACCTATAGTCATTCAATTTCAACATTTATTATACCATAATCAAGGGGAAGTTTTCACCGATGCTTTGAGTAGATAAATTTAGACCCAATCCACGAAATAATCACTATAATAGTAAATTTTGATGGCTATCTTTGCTCAGTTTCACTTGGGAGTCTAGGATAATGAGTCTTAGATTGTTTTGACTAGTTTTCAATTGACCTCCTCTCTTCTTGATATGATTCTGTAGGATCTGTGGAATGATTATGATTTCCATAGTGTTAGATACACTCTTCATGATGGTGAGACCATTGTTTAGTGGTCTTTCTCCATGTAGGGCATTGTATGTTTTTGGAATCAGTATATTGTGCATTCTTCCATGAGGAAGGTTGTGATGGGATTCTATCATAGTTCTCAGTGGGAAGTACACCTTGGTACCATGAAGATGTTCTATGATATACAATGATGATTTTTATGTCCAGGTATGATATGAGATATTTGTCACTTTGTTTCTCACTGCTATACTTGCTAGCAGGTTAAGGATGATCACCAGAAACCTTCGAGTTTGGTCCAGCCCCTTCTAGTGATGACATGGATGTGGGATGAAATTTATATGGAATTCATGGTGGGGTTTCCTTGTACCACTCAAAATAAGAACATGATATGGGTTGTGATCGATCAAATAACCAAATAAGATCACATTATACCAATTTGTGATATAACCAAAGTTGAGGAGTTGTAAAATCTATACGTGAAAGAGACTGTTCATTTTCATAGAGTTCCATATTCTATTGTCTCTGATAGGAATCCTTGGTTCACTTATCATTTTTGGAGAGGCATATAGGAGGTAATGGGATCTTATTTGAGATTGATCATGACATATAATCCACAAAAGGATGGACAAACAAAACATTCTATATAGATTTTGGAAGACATGCTTCGTGCCTACATCCTTGATTTTGGTGGAAATTGGGATAGCCACTTGGGACTGGTTGAGTTTTACTATAATAATAATTACCAATCATCCATTCATATGGATCTATTTGATGATTTTTATGGCCTCCCGTGTAATTCTCAATTTTGTTGATCAAAGATTGGTGAAGCTTCCTTGGTTGGAACAAGATTGGTCTCAAAGTTGACAACTAAGATTCAATTGAGTCTTCAGAGAATGGTGATGACACATCACCGATATAAATTTTATGTCGATCATTTTTGATGTCCATTGGATTTTTCAGTTGGTGACTAAGTGTTTTTGATACTTTCAACTCATTTGGGTCATCAAAGTCTTGGAAAAAGGGGAAGATTGCACTATGGTTTTTGGGACCTTATGAGGTTGTTGAGAAGTTAGGAAAAGTGGATTACCTTTTAGAACATACTCCAAATTTGATATAGATACACAACGTGTTCCATGCACCACAACTTCATAAGTATCTTTCCTACCCATATAATGTCTTAAGTTGTGAGTATCTTGATACTGAGCTTTATTTATCCATGAATGAGAATATGATCATGATTTTTGATTTTGAGACAAAGTTACTTCATGGTAGGATGATACCTTTGGTCCATGTCCAATGGGAGCATGGTTCTGATTATCATGAGACTTGGTATCATGGGACACTGATAAGAGAGTAGTGGCCTCATCTCTTTGATATGTAAACCCTTGACAGAATTTCTTGGGACAAAATGTTTTTATGGTGGGGAGGTTATAACATCGTGTTACCTTATTTTAGGTATTCTTTGACCCTTGTTTTGATCTACTTTTGATTTATTATTTTTTTGGGTTGTTTCAAGTAAAATTTAGAGAATTTTGGAATCCCTTTAGGCTATACATGGTTGGTGCATGGTTAGGGAAAACCTTGCACCCTATTGAGAGCCACTGGAAGGGGGAACATGGTTTGTCCAAATTGTGTAGCCACCCCTCCAAACCATGCACCCATTGGATAATATAGAATTCATATTTGGAGCATGGTTAGTTTAAACTTGAAAACAAACCATATGCCCCAAATAGAAGTCTAGTAGGGGTGCACAATTAGATCACATGGTTTTTCTAACCACGAAAACCTCCCTAGAAAACCATGCACACCACTTTTATTTCATCTGAATTTAATGTTAAAAATACCTAACCCCTGGTTTAAGATTCCTAATACCCCCATTCTTCCCTAACATTATTTTTCATCCTTGGAGGCTCTCAAGAAACTATTTTGTATCCTCCAACCTCCTCCTTTGTAAAATCAAAGTGTTTTTGAAAGATCCAACCTCTGTCCGATAAGTTGATCTCCTCTCGTGTGGTTTCTTCCGATATTCTCTTTTATCTTTCTTAGAGATTTATAAATCATTATTTTTTTAATGGATCTAATATCCCTTTTTGTGTATATCAATTATAGATTTGATTCTTATATCTTCCTTGACTTTGATCATCATTGGTGTCCCCATTGTGGGTGTTGATCATTTGATTTAGTGATTAAAGGTTTGCAGTTCTATTTGAGACTTTCCATGTAATTAAAACCTTGATTTTCTTGATTTTTTTTGAAATAAATTTCAATTTATTTATAAATCCTCGATTTTGAATAATCTAATTACAAAATTTTAAAAGGCATGTATTTGAGAAAACCCCCCAATTCAAATATAATTGGAATTGTGGGATGAATTTTGAAAATGATGGATTGATTTTTGAGAAAATGATTTGATGATGGAATCGATGAAATGATTTGAGATTTGTTTTGAGAAAATGGATTAATTTGAAATGATGAAAACCCATGATTAGATTTGGATTGAAAAGTTCATGAAATGATGAAAACCTATTTTTTAGTTTTGAAATTGAATTGGAATATTGAAACAGAAAATTGGGCAATTGAATGGTAAATGATGATTGAAATGAGATGATTTTCGTATTATTTATTTATTTATTGAGCACATTCAAACCAGGTAGTTAGTAGGATATTTGGGACAAGAATTCTAGGATCTTAATATTGTATAAATGGACTGAGGATGAAAACTATAACAAAACCTAGTTTGGAATAATTATCCCTAATGGGATGTTGATGAGTCCTATTTAGACTGGGCCTAAGGAATGTGTGCACACATGTTATGCCATAATCACTGATTTGAGAAGTGTGAGGATCATATAAATAGAAAATGATTAAATTTAGGGTAGATTACTATGGTTCTTATTGTGTATGATTTGATTATATGTGAAATTGTTTATAGATCTATTTTACTCATTCCAAATGATTTATATAAATTCTTTTATATAAAATGTTTATTTAATCCATGTTTGAAATGTTTTACATCTATTAAAAAGAAAAATTGTTTTTTTTAAATATGAAAATGATATTTTATATCATGAATTATTTTATTTAAATTGAAATCATGATTGGTTTATTATTATGGCATCTATTAAGGAAGACTTGGTGAGACCCTACTGGGATTTATAGCTCACACCCTAACTTTACCTTTAGGAATTTGTAGACTTTATTATGATATGTCTGAGCAAAGGGAAAGTGACACTTAGTGGTGGTTATGTTCTTGATTTTTTGTACTTTGGAGTGATTATGGTCATTGGTGGAGTTGAGGTCCACTTATTATATAGGGTTTTGAGTCTTTTTTTGTTTTGTTGATGGTAGTTTGGGATGATGTTTTTGGAGTTTTTTATCTATCTTCTTGGGTACTATTTTACCTATTTGACTTATGGTACTTTATACTTGATGATTGTTGATATAATGACTTGTATCTTGTTTATCTTCCACTTTTGTGTGGAAAAATAATTCCCTCCTTATTCTTGTATGATTCCAGGTGCTAGTTTCCAACCCATGGGGATCAGAAACACCCTTCGGGTGATGTTAGTTCTGGCTCAGGTATTAGAGTACCAAGGTATCTAGGATGTTTTGTGACAAAGTGATATCATAGGTTTAGGTTTAAAATCTTTTCTTAAATTTGGTATGTGGTATGGGTTGTCCTGGTAGACAAGATGTATAATTGATTGGACTTGGGAGGTAATTATGAGCGAGTTTCTAGACAAATCTTATCATAAAGTGCCTTACGCCACCATGGGTGGTGGGGGAAAGGTTTATTTGATGAGTATTTTGATATATTTCTGGTCTTTTCCTTATTTTATTTTAGTATTTTAAAAATCCCAGACTTTTGAATTCTAATTGATGGAATTGAAACTTTTGACTCCCATTTTATTTGTTGATTTGAGTGTCCTTATTAATATTTTCTTGTTGTTTGTTGATGGTTTGTAACATCATGCCTCTGCGAATATGTTTGAACCAACCCAGGGAGGGATCTATTGACGAACCATATAAATCAAACCCTCTAGTTACCAGAATCTAATTAAGATAGTAGTGTCTGCTATCCAAGCTATGGGACAGGCATCCACACCCTTTCCTATTTAGGTTCTAGTCATGGAAGCTCGAAGGGATGACTCTAGAGATCATGCACAAGAGTTTATTTTCTATAATCCACTAGATTTTAAAATCTCTACTGATCCTAAAGAGGCCAAGTATTGGTTTAAATTAATAGATAATATTTTTGAGTTTGTGGAAACACCTAATTCAATTAAAGTGAAGTGTGATACCTTCAATATTGAGGGGCCTATTAGAAGGTGGTGAGATTTGATGGTGATGGAGAATAATCATAAAGTCTTGGAATGGAAATAATTCAATGTCATTTTTACCAATCATTTATATCTATATTACATGGTTTTAGAAAATTCGGTGGATTTTCTTAACCTACATCAAAGTGAAAAGACTATAACTTAGTATGAAAATTTCTTTGTTGACCAAGTACAATTTTCTCCTGAGATTGTGAACAATGAAAAGATGAAGGCATTAAGATTTTTAATGGGAATTCAAGTTGATATTTGATACCAAGTTTTTTTTATAATAAAGATTAATTCTTATTATAATGTACCAGATAGAGCATTGATGGATAAGCCTAACCTATATGGAAGGTCAGGGTTGACGAGAGTTCCCTTTTCTCCCAGAGGCAGTTTTATGAATTCCTTTAAAGAAAATAGAAAGCATGATGAGTCTCATAGTGTACATATATTTCCTAATAAATTTATTCTTATTCATACTTGAAAAACCAATGACTAGGTTATAACTATCATATTTAAATAATAATATTTCTATAGTATATCACAGTTCATTTAAGCTCAGTGTTTCTTATACCACACATAATCGAATATAGTACTATTTAAAGAAAATAAATTATAAAATCTTGTGGTGTTATAGGTACATGGTTTGTAACTTTTGGTAACATATCATGGAGTTTAATGTTATTCAACCAAAATCATTAACACCTGTGAATGGGTTCTTTATATGTTTTTCATGTATTCTTAACATGTTCTTTTTTATATGAAGGTTTGTGATTTCCCAAGACATATTAAACACTAAGTAGGGGGTGAATTAGTGATCTTATTTTATTAATTATTAATTCAAGATATTAAAATTTTTATGATTCTCAATCCACTCATTGATTTCACATAGCCTCAATTCATGTGTAGTAATAAGAATGGGATAAGCACGTGGTATTTACAAGGTTCATATAAAATAACCTACTCCTTATCATAATTGGTTATCCCCCCATAATCATAGATTCATCCACTATCTTTAATAATCGTCCATAACCAAGGATATTCCAATTCTATCAACACAGAATCAACTATACACTAGCTTCTAGAATCCACTGGAAGAAACTAAAATTCCTCAAAAAAATATGTTCTAACAAAGAAATATAATGATACGCTCCAGGTTTCCTTTTCACCACTTATAAATTTATATCCCTCCATGAATAGTCCTGATCAAAAAATCTTCCCATATATAGATTCAAGAACTTTGATAGTTAGTTAAACATGTCTATCAGTCTAAAACCTCACTCTAGATTTATGTAATACAATTCTTCATCAGTCTTTTGAATAGTTATGAATGCATGTATTGTTCTCCTATGTTTGAACTCCTGACTTCATACTCTTCTCTTATTCTCTTATTAATACTCTCATGTACATGGTTTTTCAGCACTCATAAAATATGCAACACCTTTTTTACATTCTTTATTTGGTACCTACATAATATATATTCATGAAATAATGTGAATATTAAATTCTATATTCAAAATATGGAAACTCCTTGGTCTTGAATATAGGCGATCTTCACATTTAAACTTGTTAAGGATATTCCTAATTTATTTTATTTATTCAAACTCATTTGAATTCATAGTCAAATATTCCTTTTAAATTTTCTAAAGAGTTGGGTTTTTTTCTTCTTCATTCAACAAAAAATATTACATATTTTAATTCCCATGAAATATATAGCTTCAAATTCATCTAAAATCTTATTTTAAAATCTTCCAAGTTGGAATGTGATGTGGAATCTTCATATTGTGGTTTGGATCTTATCTCTACTACACTAGATTCTCCCTAAACTGGTTCTTCCTTCATCTCTACTTAAATCATGATCCATATTTGATCATGATTTTTAGTCCATTATTATGTCTTAATAATATCATTTGAATTGAATCTTCATATTTTCAAAATTTATGATTCTAAAAACCAGTTCATCCATTTTCACTAAGTATTTTTAATTCTCCATTGGGTCAAATTTACTCTACATAGCTTGAAAAAAACTCTACGTCACACTCTTTCAACCCTATATTTTCATGCCTTTGTCATTTTCCCCCATTCCTCAATTCTTTTTAGACAGATGAACTCTATGTTCAACTCTACAATAGCCTTGGAAACTCTAATTCTGAACTCTACATTAGCATTGGAAACTCTATAATAAAACTATATTCCATCCTTATAAAATATAATTCATATTCATGAACTCTATGTCATAACTCTATGTTGGTTTCTTTTAAAAATTACACCTCTAGATAAATTCTACATTGTCTTTGGCAACTCTGTATTAGCTCCATGAACTCTACACAGGAACTCTACATTGATACTTTATGTTGGTTTCTTTTCTAAATTCTAACTTTTCATGAACTCTTCACCAGCACCATGAACTCTATACATGAACTCTACATTAGTTTCTTTTCTATTTTTCCCCTATAACACAGAAATTCTTGACTTCACTCAAAATATTTCAAGGCCTCTTTTAGTCATTCTGTGAGCTCTTTAAACATATAAAAAATACTTCCAAAATGTTATAGAATAATGTAAATTCATCCACCAACAATTTTATTGATTTTCTTAAAGAAAAACACATTAATCATCACAATTACATGTTGTTGTCTTTAATCATTCCAAGTGTCTTCAAATCTATCAAAAATTGATCTCCAAGATGTAGACTCAAATATCACCTTATTTTTCCCATTTATAATGGAAGTAGCTCATTGATATTAATCTAACCACTATGATTCTTCATAACCTTATCTACAACAACTTTAGTTACAATCCAACTAGGAGTAATAATCTCCCCCTTTAAATTTTTTATCAATACACCTTCAAACTTTATCAATAAAAGTTTTTATTCTATCCCTTTTTATTCTACCCCTTATTGAAAATTAATACAAAGGAAATATAGTGGAATATTCAGTCTTTCTTATCAATTTTTAAATGATTTCTCTCTTTTCCATATCTGAATCACAACCTTGTTCCCCCTGAGAGAATGATTATACCACATAGTTTCACATAGAAAATACCCATTAGTTAATCTAATTGAATTCTAATTGGGATAAACCATTGTATAAAACAATATATATGCTACCAAGGTTGTCATTTTTTTCCATAATCATTAATTATCATGATATAACATTATACGATACTCAATTTGGGGTTGTTAAAAAAAAATATTTATAAAGAAAAAATATGTAACATCTACACATCTCAACAAACCCATAAAAATAGTTCATTTGAATATCATAGAACTCATAATTTTCTCATATTTTCATCAAAAACACCCCCCTTCATATGTAAGTTCTATATAAATAAAAACATAGGTAGTATATGTGATTGAATGCCTTATTCTTTGGTTTTCACAGGGTTGTCCAGAAATTCTAGATTCACACAATGTAAAGTGACAAACATGACTCAAATAATGCATTAATTTCATGATTTAGATAATAAATCAAAAAAAAACTCAACCTAAGGATTTAAAGATTTATTGTCTTGTATATTAGATACATAAGTATCTTATTCTAGAATCTTTTCTCCATAATCAAACTCCTCTAGAATGCCTTATAGACTTTCCACAAATTAAACTTATCTTCATGACCTAGGGAATAGAAAACATAAGAAAGGGGTGAGCTCAAATGATTTGTAAGGTAAAACTTATCAACATGTCATCAATGGTTAAATCATAAGCATATTAGAAAACATAGGCAGGGGATAAATTTCTTATTAAAAAGAACATTGAATAATATGGGTTGGCTAGAAGTCATGATAATCTCAAATGAAAAATCCTATAACAAGGAAAAAGTATATATAATCTTGATAAATTAAACATGAGTCAAGGAGCATAATCATAGGTATATATAAATATAGCATGTCATTGAATCACAGTATAATAAAGAATTAAATAATAAACATAAGCCTGGATGGTGAGAATGTCTTGAGACCCTGAGACCCAAAAATCATCAGAACCAACCCCACAGGTCTTGGGAAGGCTGGGGATGGGGGGAAGGGATCTAGAATTGGGAATAAATTAGGTAAGGTGTCTCAATGTATGCAGATGGCCCACAATTCCAGAGCAGTAATAGAGTTGGGGAACCATTTTCATGGTCGGGAGGTCCATAATCCACTAGTAACTCACAAGGAGGAGTCTTATGATGATGAAAGTTACAGTCACGCCTCAGTGGATAGCTTGGAACGAATTCAAGGGAAATGAACCCACATCCCTATAAGGAAGAAGGGGGGAAAAGGTATGCGTGACTCGTAGAAATGCATTGTGGATCAGGGGAAAAAACCAAAGGGACTCAAGGACTACTCATACTTTCCAAAACCAATGGAGACTCGGTTGGACAAGAAGGGTAGAAAAAAGGAAGGTAAAGATGTTCATAAAGGGAAAAGTGAATAATCGAGCAAGAATTTAAAAGATAGGGAAGAAAAAGATGGGGAGTTCTTGAAACTTATCTTGCATTCCAAGGAAGAAATGATTGAAACTAGTCACCGCCCCAATGTCTCGAAGAGGATGTCCAAAGAATTTATGATCGTCAGTTGAAAGTTGATGCTAATGAGGAGCAATAAGTGTAAATAGAAAAACAAGACCATATACTGGCTTGGGGATTCAACGAGAGAAAAATCAACATAGAGGAATTTATTCATACAATTGAAAGGATGATCACTCACCTTGAAGAGTTAATCATAGAGGACCCGGAAACCCAAGTTAGCATGCTGCACTGGGAGTTTATAGAGTTTATGATTCAAGTAATCTCATCCTAGTGTTTAATCATTTTGTATGCTCTTTCAGCACGTAGTGGTTTTTTATTGATGAACAATGGTTGACCATTTTCCCTTAAAATGGATTTTATTAATAAAAATATAATTTGGAGGAATAATAAACATAATCATATAAAATATTATGAATAAATATTTTCATATCACATTCACACAACTTTTGAACAAAGATTCCCGCATCTCATTCGCACAACAAACTTGTGAAAAAAAATTCCCACATCTTGTGAAAAAATATTCTAACCTCATTTTCACACAATAACTTGTGAACAAATTCCCACATATCATTCACACAAAAAAATTGTGAACAAATATTCTCACATATCATTCCCACAAAAAACTTGTGAAAAAATATTCTTACATCTCATTCACACAAAAAAATTGTGAACAAATATTCCTCCATATAATTTACACAAAAAACTTTTGAAAAAATATTTTCACACATTATTCACACAACAAACTTGAGAAAAAATCTTCCCATGTCTCATTCACACATAAAACTTGTAATCAAAGCTTGCCACTTCTTATTCACACAAAAAAACTTATGAACAATGCTTCTCATATCTCATCCATGAAATATTTCATCATCTGATGTGATATAAAACCTTAAAAAATTCATTGGAGTGTGATATAGGACCCAAAAACATCATTATGCATATATATGAGTGCCATGTAAAATCAATCATTCAGCATATCATAAATAACTCATGAGAAAGTAATGGGTTTCTTAAACCATTAGAAAATATAAAATAACATGAACTTAAGAAATCATTGAATATCAAAACTCTAATTTTCAAAAATAAATCATATCATCAAAACATATAGAGTGTGAAAAAAAACATCACTTCATGAAAGATAAACCATGGAGGGTAAAAATAATTGAAAATAAAAAAAAATCAAAAAACTTTTTAAACATTGAAGTAAAAAATATTTTCAAAAATATTTTTTTTGTGAAAGTAAAGAGAATATTTTTAAAAAAATTATAATAAAGAGTTCCAAAAAAATATCCTTGAAAGTACATAAATTTTATCAAAAGAAGATTGGAGTGGAAGATAAAAACATTTGATTTGAAATAACTTTGTTTGAAACCCACATCGTAAAAAGAGTATCAAACTTTAATTTTGAAAAGTGATAATGATAATTATAAGAATAACATAAAGTAATCCATATTATATTTCCCAAAAATATATTTCAACATTTTTGGAAAGGAAACTATATACATGAAAGAAAAATCTATTGAAATAAATGGAAATTATTCTTAACAAAATTATATTTTTTATGAAATAATGGATCTATTGAGGAAGAATACTTCAGTGTGAAACATGATTTACCTAGAAAAGAAGATGTTAATACAACATAAAATCATTATAGGGTAATTCAATAAAATATTGAAATATTAAAATTTAATGGTAGTGATTATGACTCAATAAAAATATTTGAGTCAAGAAAACCCCTTAAAATATGAAAATACTACATTGAAAATGTAGTGATTTAGGCAGCATGATGGATATATAAAAGGATTATAAAAATGGGTTAATGAGAGATAAATATAGTCTCTCAAAAACAGGTCATAACTAGGATAGTAAATAATTAGTTATAAACATGTGGAAGTATAATCACATGTAAATCAAAAGGCTTATAACAAAGGAATTTCTTGAATTGAAAATACGAGGGAGATAATCAAGGAGAAAACAATTTCAAATTGAATAACTTAAATTAAAACATACACACCCTTACTTTTTAAAAATAACTAACGTGTCACACTGATAAGTGTAAAGTAACCAATGAGCACTAATATGGGAGAGGCTCATGAGTGTTAGCTAGCTTGGGCCCCTAGATCTTTGTGTCTCGGTGAAACGTGGCTTAGAAGGCCACGACCCTCAGAAAAGAATACGTTTAGTTAGTGTTGCAATCATCAGTCCTGCTAGTGAAGCTGGGTTGAGTCACCTCCAAAACACTCACCCACTATTCTAGTCCACCCTCCTCGCTACCCGGGCTTCTCGGTTTGTGTTCAAATAAGTTTAAAGTTCATGTCACCTATCACAATAATGCATAAAATCCAAACAAGGTACTTACACATGAAAAATCGCAATTTGTACACCCAAATCTGCTTTTAAAACCATACACACACAAAACACTTTTCAAAACATAATCTGCATAAGTTACATACTCAATTAAACCTTCTACACAATCTAAAAGACACTCGTCACTAAACAAACCACCACTTACACATGTAAACACCATTTTGAAATAAGGCCGACACTAAATCAATTTTCAAACACATTTCACACCATTCTCGTAATTAAGTAAACCATAAAAAAAATTATAAAGAAATAGAAAAAGGGTGTCACGTGTATTTGCTCAAACTAAAGTAACCATTTATAAATTCAAATGCATTCACACATCACACGCACTCAAATAAAATTTTAATGTGTAACTTGCACCACCAAAATAGTTTGGTGGAAAAACCTTACACCATATTAAAAAAATAAAAAATTTCACAAACCATATAATTTAATAATCCAAAAATAAAATATTATAAAACAATTTAAAATAAATCGCTTGGGTTTAACCACTAAACCCACAAAAACCATCTTTTACGACAAACACACATGACGCCATGTAAAAAAAATACAGTTCTCACCACTTTCACAAATTAATATGTCAATAACATAATTTAAAAATCACCAATAGAGTTCTTAGCAGAAAAAACATGCATTATATAAACAATCTACTAAAAAGTTTCAATGCAAATAAAACTTTAAAAAGAAACAATTTCACACGACACAAATTAATTAAATAATATGCTAAATTAATCAAACTTGAAAATTAATTAATAAAATAATAATTAATCATGGAACCACCTACCTTGGTGTAGAAGACTTCACAAACATGGTGTGAAAAGACCGTCGAATGCCAACCACACCTCCAACAACCTAGCGCGAAACCAAAACAAGGAAAATTCACCCAAGACTACCAAATTAAACCCCAAAATCAGACCTCATACTCGTGGAAAATAAAACCAAAACTCAAATTAAAAAAGACTTATCTGAAGGTGTGAAACACATGTGGAAGGAGAGAAAAATGCTGATGGGGGAGCCAGAGTGGTGTCACCTAGTGAGGGGGAGGCACGCCGGGCCAGTCCGCGGCCAGTAGGAGAGGTGCGTCGGGTAACCGTGCCGAAACCAGCCACACCGGTAGAGGAATTTGTGTTGGCCTGGGTCTCACTAGAAGGGGGGGGGGTGTTGTACATTAGAGAGGGTAGAGGGTGCAACAGAGGAAGGCTGAGGGGCTGTGCGGGTGGTCGGACGGGAGGGGCAGGGGCGGTCGGGATGGAGGTTGCTGGACGGAGCATAAGTAGTGGCAGCATCGGCTTGGTAGAGGGTGTGCTAGTAGGGGCCGCATCAGAATAGGGTGCGCCGGCAGGGTCTCCTCCAGGAGGGAAGAGGGAGGGTCGGCGAGGGAGGCGCGAGCCAAGGAGGAAGCCGACTGTGCAAGCGGCTGGCCGGGAGAGCACTGGTCGGATTTTTGCAGGAGGAGGAGAATGGAGGTGGCATGACGGGATGTAGGTTCTAGAGGGGTGCGACGAAAATGGAAGAGGAGCAAGAAAAAAAAAGTGGGGTCCGAACCCTAAGAAAGTGAAAAAAGAATAAATAAATAAATAAAGTAATGAAATAAATAAATAAAATATATAAAATAGAAAGGAAAAAAATGTTAATAACATTACATAATATTAACTATAATAATTATTATCAAAAAATTAATACAAAATTAATAAATTTTATATCCTTAACACTATTAATAATAGTATTATTATTATTCTCAAACAACCTTATTATTCTTATAATTAAAACAATTTCTTAAAGTTTATTAATATTCTTATTTTCATTTTATTTATATTTCATTATTCTTTAATATTTCATCATCCCATTATGTTTTAACTCATTTTTCAAATCGGGCAGATCGCGCGGTCTCAGAACAGTGCCCTGCCCGTGTGTCCGGTGACACAAAACTCAAAACACTCATAATAATAATAATAATAAAATAAAATATAAATAATGATGTCAATAATAATAAGAATAATAAAACTCAATTAATAGTACTAAAATAAAATAAAAAGGTATATCAATAATGATAATAATAATAATAATAATAATATCCCTGAATAACCTTATTATTATTATTCTCTTAAAAAAACTCTTATTTTATTTGTTTTTTATTTCATCACACTATTAATTTTATCGCTTTATTATTAATCCATTTTATTTATTTAATTGACCATCGAGCAGGGCGTATGGTGAACCGGGCGAGGTCGTACGACGACCCAGGCGAGGCTGCGCACCTTCGACCGCGGTGTGCTAGATACAGTCAAGGGAAAAACATTCGGTTTTTAAATAAGAACTATGAAATTTTAAGTCGGGTCTCAACCCGAACTACCCGATGCTAAATATATAATAATAACATAAATAGTTTAAACACAATGGGTGTGACAATTCTCCCCAACATTTCACTTTCCGTCCCCGGAAAGCCACAACTAAGGCTGAAATCCGAAGTAGCAATCGATACCCCCTTGGGGTTAAAAAAGGATCCCTATGAAAACCAAGTGACAATAGGAAAATGAACCGTGATCAGAGAAAGTGACTCAAAAGTAAACTTTAAGAAACTTGGAAAAGAAATTTCTATCATGTGTGGCCCACCTGAAAGAACTATGACACCACCAGTTGACAAATCAAAGAAAGGAACTCTCGCACCCATGGAAACCAACCTCACAAACCGAAACACCTCAAGTACCGTAGGATGAAAACCCCACAATTTGTTTGTAAGGAACAAACAAGATCAAATAATATCCCAAGAACACTCTCATCACCCACTACCAGGTCACATCTAGGAATAGGACCAAAAGGCCAACATGGGGAAAGCCCAAAGGGCTCCCCACCATTAGAAACTTACTAACACCTGAGAAGAAACTGGAAAACTGACATGATGAGGTCTAAGTGGGATCCCCACCATATGAAGATGGCCAACACTGATTCACTCCAAAGACATTTTAGTGAGACCTATCATGGGTCTCCCCACCATTGGAGCTGACAGAAGAAACAAAACCTTGAGAATTTTCCAACGGTAACCAAGCACCCCACCACAAGGGGCGGGGAGGGTTGGGTCCAACTACCGGGCGTTCAAACCACGGTCGAAGATAGACCAACATCTCAAAATACCTAGATGAGCATTATTCAAATTTGAGACTGATTTATTCAACAGACTCCCATAGGACCACTAAAGCGATTAAATCCAGTGGGACGCAACCCCCAAGACTTTAAGTCAACGAGACGAAAATGCCTCCACATGGTCACAAAAAGCTTACGTAGCTAGACGGTTCGTTTGGAATGAAAAAACCATAGAAACAATTTAAACTGCCTCTACTTTCAACACCAATGATAGAAATAAAGTCGGGGTCCCATACACTCTCGGGGTTCCTGACCACACGCCATCTTCACTCCAAGGACTATGGATGGAGCCCTGATGTTTGAAGCATCTCCTGCCTCATAGTCAAGTATTGAAGACTTCTGAATAGAGCTTATCCTTTCAACATCACACGCAACCATCCTACAATCGAGACAACACCATCATACACTACACACCTCGATGTCCGACCACTATCTTGCAGAACATCCATCAAAGCAGGGGTTTAGATGATGCACACACATCACCTCTTCACCTTAACCTGATAACTTAAAGAGGGGAAAGATGCACGACAAACACTCTCCTTAAAACATAAAGAAACAAAACTCCCTAAGAGAAGGACACACTCCTCTGAAAACAGGGATTCCCGAAGGATCCTACGAAATCCACCCTTGCTCTTCAAAGAGACTCACACTGCAAGACGTCACCAAACATGACCCTTGCGGCCAATGAAAGTACTACAAAGCCCTTAAAGACACTAGTCAACACTGAAAACTTGGAACTGCCTTCACCATTCCCTGCTAGAATTCCTTTCACCGCTTCCATGGGGAAACCTTTAGAAACAACGGTGTCAAACTTCATACCCGATGACTCGAACAACTCAAAGAGACCAAAACTCCTATCAATTTCCCTCACTTTTTCATCCCACTGTGAGAGGATCCATTTAACTAAAAAGTAAAAGGAATAGACTTAGCACTATCACTCAAAAGGGAGAGTCCTTACTTTAATCAACTGGAGGGTCGGCCAATGGCGAATTAACCGTAGCCAAACATCAATCACATGTTAACGCTCTATAGAGGGGGTGCACCAGTCAAGAAAGAAAACCATGGACCCAAATCAAGCTGGTCCAATGGTCAAGACATACCACAAGCGAACACTAAACATGTCAAGGGAACAACTGCAAGGGCTTCCCAAATGAATTTTCAAAAGAAACAACAAACCACACGCTTTCACACCAACTTACCAACAAGAATTAAAACTCAAGTCACAAATCATCCAAAAATAATTCTCAGCTCAAAACTCCTCACATCCAACATTTCAAAAACACAAGCACACACCACACAATCACCGGTTATTACCACACTGAATTCTTATTTAACAAAACTTTTTGAAAATTAGCAAACCTGGTGGGTTTCACAAACACCAATGGTGTCCCATGGGCCTCAAACATGCATGTTCCCATGCCACATTGGCACCCACCTCATATCCATCTAGGAATTCATCCGCTCATGCCATTGACCACTTCTCTTTCCATATATGCCCATGCATGTGGTTGCCCATGAGAACACCAAGGATCAAAACCAACTTTTTCCATTTTTCAAAACCAAAACATTCAAACAATACTTTTAAAACCTCATACATCATTTTATTTTTAAAGCGCTTCATTTCAAGACATTTTTTTTTCAAAACCAAATCATTTTTACTTAAAAACCAGATATCCAAAAATTCAAAACAAAGAGATGAGGAACGATGCAAGAGGAGACTAGTGTCAGCGGGTGACTAGAACATATGGTTGGCGGCCATACGCCAATCACGCCACTGCCACAGAGGGTATTCTAGGACAACGTCCCCAGCTCCACATGGCTTTCCAGACCCTGCGAGCTCACTGGGACCACTGACCCTACTCACTTTGCATTTCCCCTAAACAAGACTAACTACACAGACCAAAAATTTAAACAAACCTCATCTTACTTTGGTAACTCGTGTCCCGCCACGAGGTGTGCTGGCCAGAAACCTTGCTCGTAGTCAGGACGTTGAGTTCCAACAACCTTAACTCCATTCTACCGTGTATCTATCCCAAAAGAAAACTAACCAAGAGAGAAAACCTGCTCTGATACCATTTTGTCACAAACCAGGCCGGGTCGTCATCTGACCCGATGCCCGAACCGGTCCGTGACATGACCCAAAGGGTGTTCCCGATCCCCACGGGCTGGCACAAGTGCCCGGGTATCAAAACATTACACATGAAAATGATTTACCCAAAATAGTAAACAAAGAACCACTGAAAAGTTAAATAAAATAAAACTTTGAACTGAAAACCAAACAGACCCTTAAACAAAAATAAAATTTAAAGGTTTATAACTTGATCCAACATCCCAAAATAAAAAACAACAAAAGAAACTAACTCTAACTCAAACATTTAAAAAATAAGAGAGGTGAAACATCCTCATGCCACAAACACCAAACTGTATGAGAAGACCATCAATGACCAAAACCCCATCGCATATCACGATACCTAAACCTGGAATACACAGAGAACAAGGTCTACATACATCCAAAGGTGTATGTAGGGTGTGAGAGAAGATCCCAGGAGGACATCACCCAATAAAAAGGTTCCACACATAATTATTAAATGAAAAATACATTTGTAATATTAACTAAAGAAAAGAAGTAAATGATTGCACAAGTTTAAAGAAAACGGGATTAAAGAAAACAATTTCAAATGGAACAACTTAAATTAAAACACACACACCCTTACTTTTTCAAATAACTAATGTGTCACACCGATGAGCTTAAAGTAACCAATGAGCACTAATATGGGAGAGGCCTCATGGGTGTTAGCTAGCTTGGGCCCCTAGATCTTTGTGTCTCGGTGAAACGTGGCTTAGAAGGCCATGACCCTCAGAAAACGTGGATTAGAATGCCATGACCCTCAGAAAATGTGGCTTAGAAGGCCACAACCCTCAGAAAAGCATACGTTTAGTTAGTGTTGCAATCGTCAGTCCTGCTAGTGAAGCCGGGACAAGTCACCTCCGGAACACTCGCCCACTAGTCTAGTCCACCCTCCTAGCTACCCGAGCTTCCCAGTTTTTGCTCAAACAAGTTTCAAGTTCATGTCACCTGTCACAATAATGAATAAATGCCAAACATGGTACTTACACATGAAAAATCACAATTTGTACACCCAAATCCTCTTTTAAAACCATACGCACACCAAAAACTTTTCAAAACATAATTTGAAAAAGTTACATACTCAATTAAACCATCTGAACAATATAAAAGACACTCGTTACAAAATAAACCACCACTTATACATGTAAACACCATTTTGAAATAAGTCTCACACTAAATCACTTTTCAAACACGTTTCACACCATTGTCATAATTAAGTAAACCATAAAAAAAATTATAAAGCAATAGAAAAAGGGTGTCACATGTCTTTACAGAAACTGAAGTAACCATTTATAAATTCAAATGCATTCACACATCACACACACTCAAATAAAATTTTAAAGTGTAACCTGCACCACCAAAATAGTTTGGTGGAAAAACCTTACACCATGTGAAAAAAATAGAATTGCATAAACCATATAATTTAATAATCTAAAAATAAAAGCTTATAAAACAATTTAAAATAAATTGCTTGGTGTTAACCACTAAACCCACAAAAACCATCTTTTATGACCAAACACACACGATTCCATGTAAAAAAAATATAGCTCTCACCACTTTCACAAATTAATAATTCAACCACCCAATTTAAAAATCACCAACAGAGTTCTCAGTAGAAAACACACGCATTATATAAACAATATACTAAACAGTTTCAATGAAAATAAAACTTTAAAAAGAAACAATTTCACACTAAACAAATTAATTAAATAATATGATAAATTAATCAAACTTGCAAATTAATTAATCAAATAATAATTAATCATGGAACCACCTACATTGGTGTAGAATACTTCACAAACATGGTGTGAAAAGACCGTCGCATGCCATCCGCACCTCCAATAACCTTGCGTGGAACCAAAACAAGGCAAATTCACCCAATACTACCAAATTAAACCCCAAAATCAGACCTCATACTCGCTAAAAATAAAACCAAAACTCAAATAAAAAAAGACTTATCTGAAGGTGTGAAAAAAATGTGGAAGGAGAGAAAAACACCAGTGGGGGAGCCAGATTGGTGTCACCTAGCGAGGGGGAGGCGCACCGGACCAGTCTGCGGCCAGCAGGAGAGGTGCGCTGGGTAACCATGCCAGAAATGGCCACACCAGTAGGGGAATTCACGTCATCCTGGGTCTCTCCAGAAGGGGGGGGGAGTGATGTGCATTAGAGAGGGTATAGGGTGCAACAATGGAAGGACAAGGGGCTATGTGGGTGGTCATATGGGAGGGGCAGGGGCGGTCGGGACAATGCTCACCGGACGGAGCAGAAGCAAGGGCGGCGCTGGCTTGTAAGATGGTGCGACGGCAGGGGCCGCATCAGAACAAGGTGTATCGGTAGGGGCTCCGCTGGGAGGGAAGAGTGAGGGTCAGTGGGGGAGGCACGAGCTGAGGAGGAAGACGGTTGTGCAAGCGGCTGGCCGGGAGAGCGTTGGTTAGAGTTTTGTAGGCGGAGGAGAATGGATGCGGCAAGATATGATGAACGTTCTAGGGGGTGCGACGAAAATGGAAGAGAAGCAAGGAAAAAAAATAGGGGTCCGAACCCTAAGCAAGAGAAAGAAAAAAAAATTAGAATAAATAAATAAATAATGTAATGAAATAAATAAATAGAATATGTAAAATAGAAAGGGAAAAAAATGTTAATAACATTACATAATATTAACTATAATAATTATTATCACAAAATTAATAAAAATTTAATAAATTTTATATCCTTAACAGTATTAATAATAGTATTATTATTATTCTCAAACAACATTCGTATTCTTATAATTAAAACAATTTCTTAAATTTTATTAATCTTCTTATTTTCATTTTATTCATATTTAATTATTCTTTAATATTTCATCATCCCATTACGTTTTAACTCATTTTGAAAGCCGAGCAGACCGCGCTGTCTCAGAACCGTGCCCTGCCCGTGCGTCTGGTGAGGCAAAACTCAAAACACTCATAATAATAATAATAATAGTAATAATAAACTAAAATATAAATAATGATGTCAATAATAATAAGAATAATAAAACTCAATTAACAGTACTAAAATAAAATAAAAAGGTATATCAATAATGATAATAATAATAATAATAATAATAATAATATCCCTGAATAACCTTATTATTATTATTCTCTTAAAAAAATTCTTATTTTATTTGATTTTTATTTCATCACACTATTAATTTTATCACTTTATTATTAATCCATTTTATTTAATTAATTGATCATTGATCAGGGCATGTGGTGAACCGGGCGAGGTCGCGTGGCGACCCAGGCGAGGCCGCACGCCTTTGACCGTGGTGTGCTAGACATAGTCAAGGCCAAAACATTCGGTTTTTAAATAAGAACTCTGAAATTTTAAGTCGGGTCTCGACCCAAACTATCCAATGCCAAATAACAATAATAACATAAATATTTTAAACACGACGGGTATGGTATATATACTAACTTTTAAAGATGTAACCAAAAATCCTTTTGTAAATATTATAATTTTTTTGGAAAGCTATCATCAAATTCACTATGTATCACATAATATAAAATAATTTTGTGAATATCCATTGAAAAATCCTTTTGGATAATCTCTAAAACACATCTAGAAAATCTATATGAGCTTATTAAAAATAAATCCCGATTTAGTCAACCACAAAATATGACCCCATGAAACTTTGTAACATTGAAAATAAATATGAATTCCATAATTCAAATATGAAACCAAAGAACAACCTCTATAAAACATCAGTGCTACTCAATCTACAAAGGGATTGAGCTTTATTATCATCAAACAATTGTATCTATATACATGTTTCCACATGTTTTGTTATATACAAGAATGAATTTTAATATGATCCCTTTATGTAAGAAAAAAAAATGACTACAAGGCATGAAGTATGTCAATCTTAAATAATTACTCACATGTTCTCGATTCTCTAACTATATATTGATCTGGTTGAAGAATACATCTATCATCATTCACCCATGTGGATATGAACATCATATCCCCCTCATACATATATTATAACAAGACATATCATATCTAGATATGGTGATACACTCCTTTAGTCAATCTCAATTGAGGGAAAAGATTTCATATCGTCTATATGAGAGAGAAAATACCACCATGGTTAAGCCTTAATCAATGACATGATAAGAAACATAACAAAAACCCTATAATTAGATAATAATAAAGTATTTAATATGAAATATATCAATTTATTATGGTTATCATTATTGGTATTTTCATATTCTCAGGTATGGGGAAATACAAATATTAAACACGTATCCCTATTATACCAAAGTCATAGTGTATGGAACTCCATGTGTTATACTTGGCAGGTGATAAAGTTCACAAAATCCTTTTGTGTTATAGGTGATGGTTTTATAAGTATGAATGAAATATATTTAATATAGTGGAATAAATTTGAAACCTAAAAATCTAAAGATAAACCATGCTTGAAACTTAAACCCTATGAAAACTCTAAATGAAGAAATTGTATACCACACACCGTTGGTGGCTTCTTCTCATGATATATTCAATCATGTGTTTAATGAATATTATTGAGATGTAGATAATATAATAACTTCTCTATAGTGTATCCATTATCCAAAGGAATTACCCATTTCTTGAGTGGTCTCCCCCTAACAACCACAATAATCTAGTATCACTTGGATGCCAAGGAAGCAGAAAAATGATAGATCGAGATATTTTATAGAAGGATATTAGGCTTGGAAAATTCCATCACAATGGTTAAGACTCATTTATATATGATTTTGGGATACTATTAAATTCATATGAATTTAGTTATATATTCATACCATATGAGTTAATGGTATGTGTTTACAACACTTTTAAATTTTATCCAATACAACTCACTATATGTTTCATCCTATAAAAATTTTATTAATGATAACCAATGTGCAAGTGATGATTAAAATATTAAAAATTAATTCTAATATGAAATTTTTTAATCATAAGGTGTTATGAGGATCATATGATATTATTCCTTAATAAGATATATTATGAGATATCCAAATCATACAATATGATTGGCATAGACAAAGGCTATATGATATACCTAAACCATAATTCAAAATATACCTAATGACATTCAAAATTTATTTTATGCCATGAATGTCATGTAATATGAAATCATCATATCATATGATACAATTTACCCTTTAAACAAATTTTATATATCTATGGATTTAGGGAATATCATAATAAATCTACCACATTCTCTAAATCCTTATAAACATTGTGTCATTTCAGCCAATATTATGTCATATATACTAACTTCTGAAACCATATCCAAAATTCCTTATAGATATTTTTCAAAAAACTTTTATAATGCCATCATTAGATTAACCTTGTATCATATCATAGGCAATACCCTGTGAATAACCATCTACAAAATAATTTTAGATAAACTCTAAAAACTTTTAAATCCACTCTATGAGTTTTTTAAAACTCAATCCCCATTTTTTCAACCACGTACTATGTCCTAATGGGCATTTGTTTCATTGAAAACAAATATAAATTCCGGAATTCAATGATTTAATAAAAAATTTACCTTTAGTAAAGAATTAATTCTACTCAAGATACAAAAAGATTTGACACGATCTCTATAAAACACATTTATCTCTATTCAAATGTCTTCCATCTATATCATATATAATCATGGATTTACATATAATCCATTCACCCAAAACATTTGGTAAACATGGGACACATATTTTGTTAATACAATATATATCCTACACACATATGGTTGATTATTAATTTATAGACTAACCAAGTTGATGAATACATTATATGTCATTCACCTTTATGGATGCTGTAACACCCCTGGTTCATTGGTATATATTTATTTTTATTATTTTCTTTATTTAATATATTTTTGGGAGTTTTGGATATTATAAATTTATGTTCATAAAAAATGGGTATGCAATATATAGAACACATTTAACACATGGATAGTTCTAAGAATATACCTAAACCATGCCTAGGAGAAAAGATATTTCTAGTAGGGCTTGTATGGTTGGAGAAATTTTCTCCAAATTATGCAGCTAAACTATAAAAACTACCCATAATTATGACTTTTTCATTATAGAGGACCACATAATTTGTATAATTTTAGGGAAAAATGTGTATCCAAACCATGCATATATCCTTATATATGGAGTTTCCCTAGTTAGTTATGGTGTCTCTGATTATGTATTGATATGGTTATAAATTGAATCTCTTGGTTCTTAAGGATTGTGAGAAACCCTTTCTCAACAATCTCCTTGTATTTGAAGAAGGTGATGATGTTATAATGAGCTTAAGGCTAGTGTATCTATATAATTTTTATTTACCTTAGGAAAAATCTTATACATTAATTTTATATGTCATATCTTACCATATTTTTGTTGAAATGATTTAGGATTTATTTATATTTGTTCCCCATGTTCTTGAATTTGTGTTGGATAAAGTTAGGGTTTCCTATGGACTTCACATGTTGTTCTTTCTAAAACTAGTTTTATGCCAATATGGTGTTTGATAAAATTTTTTATACATTTTTTTATTTCCAAATGGATTTTAAATTGATTTTTTAAAATTGAATTGGTTTTAGAATTATATTTTATTTATTTATAAGCCTTATTTTTCATATAAAATCTTGTTTAGTTATATAGTTATATGTTTTTTTCTATATTATTAAAATTATATTGGGTAAATGTTTACATTTCTTATTTCATTTTAAAAATAAAAATACACTTAATAATAAAATGATTTTAATTCATGTTTTTTTAGTTTTTATTGAATAATATGAATAATTAGTAAATGAAATTTTAATGATTATGTAAAAAATATGAAATCCCAAGGGATTGAGAATTCTTCTTATTTTAATTTCCCTAGAAGATGGAGCACTGCAATGATCTAGATTGAAGTCATAAAAATATTCATAAAATTTTTGAATCCATAAAAATATTGAGTTTCTACTTTCAATTCCATGGAAATTGAATTAAAGGTTTATATTATCATATTGTTGGAGGTGCATCTATAAATAAGATTCCTTGTTTATGAAAAAAAACTGCAAATGATGCTTTGAAAGATTTTGTTCATATTTATGTTATGACACCTTTTTCTGCTGAGAGTGATTCCAATCAAAGTATTTTTCCTTTTTAGTGATCTACATAACGTTACCTCTATGTGAAATTTTGATTGTAAATAGCTTAGATCCTTCATGTTTATGTCTTCATTCATTATGATATTGTATGATCGAGGGGATCTGAGGTTATGAAGAAAGTGATTTATTAGATCCTACACGATTGAGGTATTTTAGAGATAGTAAGATAGAGTATTTTCTCATTGGTTTGGTTAAGGTATTTTGATGATAAGAATAAAAAATACCTTCCAACATGTTTAAAATTGTTGAGATTCTAGGTTGGAAGTAAGATACCCTATATTAGGTTTAACAACAGTTCTTAAACTTTTTATTAAATTTATGGTATTTAATAATTTAATTTTCATTAATATTCAAATTTTTATTCGATACTCTAGGAATTTTTTTAAACTTTTATAAGATTTTAAATTTCCACTGTGTTTTTACATTCTTCAGATATATATAATTTCCAAATATCTTATTCTCTATTATGCTTACTGATTTTGTTACGTAGTTTTATCTTCTAAATGTTATAATTTTGGCTTTATTTACTCATATAAATTTTGATTTAATTGTAATATAGAATTTCTAATCAACTTGAACTTTGAGTTGGATAGAAATTGAAGGATGGATTTTTTTACTATAATTCTTCCCATGTAATAGTTTTTCATCCATCTTTTACTAGGATATCATTCAGTATTAGAGATGGTCTCTACCTAACTCTAAATATGATATCTTTTTCTATTAGAAAAACTCTCCAAATTTGAGACTAATCCTGATATTTTTTCTTGGGTTTCCATTATCTTAACATAAATATCTCAGTTTCCTTACACTAACCAATTAGTAGAGAAAAGATTTTTTTATGATGGAATACATATAGATTAAAAATATTTATAATATGAATCCAAATTATCCTATAATTTTTTATGAAAATTATTATGATTATTGGTGTGATATAATGAAGAATTTTATTATTAATATAAGTGTAGCTAATTATTTTATGATGATATAAAATTAAAAAATTTCATAGAATAAAGTTACTATGTTTACCATAGATTAGAGTCTTGAGTTTTAGGAGAATGATAAAGTTTAAAATACTATGTGAAGTTTGATGATGAGAAATATATATAGTTAGTTATCTTATTATAAAATGGAAAATGGGAATTTGAAGATGTTGTAAATTACACCCTTTGTAAATTACAAAGTTCTTGAAAAAAGGATAATTATGATACATGTGGATTGTCAAGATTTTTATTTTCTTCTTGAAGAATCTATTTCTAAAATTCATCAGAGATTTATGACTATATTTAATAGTTTATAATCAATTTTATAGAAGTAATTTTTATATTATCGGTTTTTCAAATAAATTATTGATATACATATGAAATAATGTGAGTCTAATAGTACTATAATTTAAGATACTAAGAATTTAACTAAGAAAATTATTGATGTCTTGTAATATCTCTACCTATTATAGAGATAATCATGCTCATTTTTCGGGGACACTTTTTACATATTTTGAGTTTATTTTTTGGGTTTTACTTTGGGGGTGTTTTTGAGTGAAACCAGAGTTTGTTTTGAGGGGTTATGGTTACTGCACAGTTAAAACACGATTTCCTAAACTATGCACCATGTCCCATAATTCCATGCAACCTTAGGAATAGGAGGATTGCATAATTGGCACATAGTTTTGAAAATTGTGTTCCCTCTTAGTAGTAACCATGTGACCCATAATAGGATTTTCACAATTTCGGAAAATCATGTTCCCCATACAAGAAACCATGTATGCGAAAAAATAAACCTCGAGAAATTCATTAAAAATTTCCCAAACCCCCATATTATATCCCAAAACACCCCAACTCGACCATAACTCATTTATATCATTTTTTGGGGCTTCTGGAAGTATTCCAGGGGTTTTAGAACTTTTTTATATGTGAATCAAAGATACATTTAACAGATCTATACCTCTTTGGGAATGATATTATAATCCTGCTTGGTTCCCTTCCTCTCGGCCATCATTATCTAATTTTTGAAGGGATTATTTCCTCTATTGGTAATGGATCAAGATCTAGGTTTTGATATATCTAATCCATTTGAACTTGGATATAGGTTTTGGATCTAGATCTCATTCTTCTTTGTGTAATTGAATGTTCCACCTCAATTTGTGGATTTATTTTGAGAGCATCCATCATTGATCTTGAGGCAGGTGGTTTAAATTTTAAATCACATAGTCCCAATTTAATTACATGAATGTAATTATGAAATTTCAATTTCCATGATTGGGAAATTTCATCTAGAATTTAATCTGATTATATTCAATTTTCATGTGATAATTGAATGGGTTGAATTTGGGGAAATTGTAAATTGGTTGAATTGAATTAATTAATTGTTTAATTAATTAATGGAATTATATGATTATAGAAATTATGGGATATTGAAAATACGGAATTGGTTAATTAAATGGGATTTTTAACTCGTTAATTGTTGGGATATAAAATTAATTGATAAAGGGAATTAAGGGTTGTTTTTCTTAACCTTGAAAGGATAATTAGTTTTGTGATTAAATATTGATAAATATTTTACTGATGAATTTTTTTATTATTAATGTTATTAAATTGTTGAACCATGTTTGTTCTAGTAATTAAAATGGTACACCATGTTATGAAATGTTAATAAGAAGGTTACTGTTGATTAACCTTGTTAAATGTGAAATGTATAATATATTGTGTGATTGTTTGATAAATGTGTTGTGGGACACTAACTGATGATTCAGATACCTAGGAGGTCCTATAAATGGAGTTCTATACCCAAATAAATTCACGTGATAATAAGTGTGGTACACAGAATGATGATTCAAAATACAACTTGTGTGATTGATTGATAATGAGTCATTTGATTGTTTGATAAATACATTACGGGATATTGAATTCTACTTCAAATACCCATGGGGTCCTAGCCATGGTGTTATGGAACCAAAAAAATGTTGGCATTAGATGAGGGTTCCAATTATCCGTTATAGGAATTGAAATTAAATAGATAATGAAATACCATGTGATAATGAATTGTGATTTCTCTATGTGATATGTGTTATCCCTTGGGGATAGTTCAAACACTAGTATGGGCCGAAGAAGGTATTAATGGGTTGGGTGTCTTCATGAACCTGGGAAATTATGTGGTTAATTAAAGAATAATGAAATGGGATAACTGTTTACTTTATTCATTGTAATTTGTTATTTATAAAACTTTATATATTGTTATTGATTGGATATTTTATTTTAGACGCTATTGGTGGTGGCCTACAAAGTTTTAATCACACCCAACTCAGATTTCTAGATTGATACCTGAATAGACTTCATGTTTGCATGGAAAGATAAGGGAAATATCCCTATGTTATAAGGATGAGTTGGGATAGAGCATGGATGAGGGATCCAAACTTGGTGTTGGGACCCACATGGGAGTGTAAGTTTTTCATTTATTTTGGTTTTTCATTTAACACTTGACACATACTGGGAATGAAATATTTAATATTTTTGTTTGGATATTGTATTCCTATTTTAGTCATCATGTGATACTAATTTTCTCTGGTTATTGGTTATATAATCTGGTTATTATTATTTATTTCGAAAAATGTTCTTCTTTGATAATGAGGGTACAGTCTCCCCATGGTATATATATTACAACCTCACTGCTAGTCAGCAATGTCTGGCATTTTATGAGGTGCTCTTGAGGTTATGTAACAGACCGACTTGGGTCACCTGTGTGTGGTACTCGGGTAGGGACATTACAAAGTGGTATCAGAGGTTTTGGTTTTATTTTATTTTATTTCTTACTATTTGGGAAAGGTATTAAAGATAATAAGAATATCCAATCCTTGTTCATGGGCTTGTGCATGGGAGTAACTAACCCATCTATAGGGAATAAATCATATACCCATGGGGGTATTGTTGTTATTAGTGTGTGTTGTTACAATTGGATTTTATTTCACCTCAAGGGATGCACTTGTTGTGTGATGTGATTATTATTTCTATGATTTTCTGATATTTGAATTATGACCTTGTATGGAATGACATTTTAGTATGCACGCATCATTATAGGCACTTGGGAAATATTGTGACATACATGATTTTTAGGAATGCATAGGAAAAGATGTTTTTGGGCAAATTTTTAAATGAAAATGATTATTGTTTCTTTTGTAACTAAAAGAAAAAGGTGACTAATATGGATTTGAGAATTTTAAAAAGATTAAAAATGTGCAAAATGGGTGTCTAATAAGAAACCCAAGTTATGAAAAATCTGTTTACCCTTTGTTAACCATGATGTAGATGTAGGATGGTTAAGGTCAGTGATATTTTCTCGTTTTTGATAGTGTAGTGATGTTTTGGGGATTAATTATAATGGATTTATGTAAATTGTAAAGACCCGAAAATCCTGTGGAATTTTTTTTCTTAAATACATGGGATTTTTATGAGTCCACAGTTTCTGATGGCACTTGATTCCGAGGCCCGGTGTGCCCAGAATCAACTTCTGAAGTTTTTTTCAGGTACGTTCAGTAAACGTAGGAGCGGGATTTTATATCTTTTGAACCGGTGCTCGGAATTGAAATTCGAGGACACCGATGAACTTGCAGTGCTGGTATTCTCTTAAGGAGACCTTTACCGTAGTTGCGTTTAATCAAGAGTAGAAGTTACTTTTGGGGGTTTTCTAAATAAATTAAATAAAAATATGACTAACATATTTTTATGTAAGTGGTGGTTTAATATTCCAAGGGGAAGTTAGAGGTGGGGCCCACCCCCACATAACCTCACATGGGAGGATATTATGTGGTGGGTCCCACACTAGCTCAACCCCCTTAACCCTCTTTAACACTTGGAATTCCCATAACTTGTGGAAACCCTTCACTTTCCACCTTCCCTCTAAATGTGCCAACTCACCCTCTCAATTAATTAACTAAACTTGCAATTAATTAATTGGCACTTCTATTTTGAATTAATTTGAATTCATTATGTGAGCATAATAATATGTGTTATATTATTATGGTTGGGATTGGCATATTTTTCCTTTGTTGGGAGATTTGGTAGAGCTTTGGGAGAACTCTTGGAGGAATGATATCCTATCGACGAAGAATGCCGTCTCTTTCCTTTCTTCAACCGGAGCAAGGAAGGGAAGCACCACCACCCACGAAGTACACCAAGGGCGTTTTCTCGACTCGTCTTCACCAAGCTCTACCTCCTCCGACGTTGACAGAACGACGTCCGTTTTCCGCAATGCCTGTCTTTCGCGACTCGTCAATGTACTACGACAAATACGAGGTAGGGGGATTTACCTTTCTTGGGATTGATGTTCATTGTTCTTATTTCTAAATGACGAACGCGGACCAACCAATGAACTGGCTAATCTGCGGTTCGATCGTTCATGTGGGTAAGGGAAGAATTTCATGTTGGGTTTAGAACTAGGATGGAACGGTCTTGTTGATGATCTTTATTGAACCCTATTATGATCTGCTGATGTGGAGGGTGCGGTCCAATCCAAATAAGGCCCGATTCCCTCCGCTTATCTTGTGATGATCTTCGGATTGTTTCATTCTTCATGGGTGACAACCAAAGTGGCAGCGACGGAATCCGGAGGGTCTAGCGCTGAGGGAGGCATCCCGGGAGGACCCTCGGCGCAGACAGATCCAATTTCCGATCACCGGAGTGAACCCGGTGGTCCGCAGAAGGAGGGTCGCCAGGCTGCAGCGCCGGCGACCGGAGGTAGCGGCGGCAGCGGCGGTCGTGCGCCGGCAGCGTGAAGGGACTAGCGGCCACTCGGGCCGCCCAGTCCGTGGGACGATCAGCCGGACAATCCGGCCGCCCCACTGGAGAACCGTGGTGCCCACAGGCACCGCGTGGAGTAAAACACGGCCCGCATCCGCGGGCCACTCGACTAGGTGAACCGGCCGGCCGTGTGTCGATCGGGCTGGAGAACCGCGGCCCGCGTGCGCTGGGCTGAACTGGCCAGCTACGACCGACCGGGGCAGAGGAGGAGGCGGTGTTGCTTGGCACCGCCGGGCGAATCGGACCGGCCCGCACTGCGGGCCGGGTCCGTGGGTGGGGCGCGCCCCACCGAGCCGGGTCGACCCCCAGTCGGTTCGGACCCGCCGAACCGGGACAGGCCAACCCCCCAACCCACTGGGCTTGACAGCTCGTGCCCGTCTTCGCTTAAATGAGAATAACTCCTATACCGCACGTCCGATTGACATGCCGTCTATGGAACTGGGACCCTCGCGGCGAGGCGGTCCTTTTGGGATACTCTAAGTGAGTTTTGGAAAAATTTGGAAAACAGCTGGGTTTGGATCGAACGTAAATCCAACTGGGCCCCTAAAACGAAAATGCCAATAACTCTCAGACCATACATCCGATTGACGCGCCGTATGTCGCGTTGGGTTCCTTATGATGATACAAAACTACAAGATACATCAACTCAGGATTTTGTGATAGTTGATGTATCGAAACTTGGCTTGAGCAGCGGAACCTCCAGGAATCGAGCGTGCTGTGTGCGGAAACCCTAGGGCTGGCTGTGACTGAGGTGATAGAATCTTCCGTGGGTTCGACATCAAAGACTGCTGTACCAGAATCCTCCGTGGGTTCAATAGTGATGACTACTATACCAGGATCCTCCATGGGTCTGATAGTTTTGACTTCTGTTCCTGTATCCTGTGTGGGTCCGACATAATAGCTGGTCCTGTATCCTGTGTGGGTTCGACAGATTAGCTGGTCCTGTATCCTGTGTGGGTCTGACAACTTAGATGAATCAGTGACTACATCTAATAATCTCTATCACTCTACAAAAGATGTATACCTGTGTGAGCTGAGTAATGTATTTCAACCATTTTCATCGTGGTGATTGACTTTACTTCCTTTGTGGAATGGTTTGTGATTGAGATCGAGAGTTGGAGCTGGATTGTGATTGATAACTTAGGTATATGTATAGGAATATACCTAATTAGGGTTGGTTGATACTTCATGATTGTATCTTTATTCTATGGTTTATCCTTTTTGGATTCTGGGAGACCTTCAGGGGTCTCGGGGTCCCCTACTGAGTATTGTTATACTCACCCCTGCACGGGCTTCACCCGCACCTTGTTGTGTTATGTGAAGACGACAGACAACAATGATTGAGGTTGAGGGTGACAAACGAGAGGCTGCTCGGAGCTGGACTAGACGAGACATACCGTAGGGACAAGTTGTTTGAGTTTTGTACCTACCCTTCAAGTAGGATTCTCCGGTGGATGATCCAGGATCTGTTTTCCTTTTTACTTGTACTTGTTGTTCAGTTGGGTTTGTATACTGGCCCACTTACTTTCAGAACACCTTAATTTTCTATTTTAGTACTTGTTTCCTCTACTACTTGTGATCAGACTGTGTGTATTACAGGTTTAAAGGAAATTCCTTCCCTTTTTATCTGGGACTCGCCTTTGGTGCTAGTCTCCAGCCCCTGGCCTATGGAAGGCGGGCTTGGGGTAGTCACGACATGGGCCCCGAGAACGGGTCGTGACAAATTGGTATCATATGAGTCAGTTCTACCATAGAACTTGGACTCTGATTCTTTTAACGGCAATAGTGTTAAGTGTTTTGGGTGTGGTTATCAGTTTAGGGAAACTAGTGTTGGTGCGGTTGCCGACGTATCCATACACTAGGACTCTGACTTCTGATTTCCGACTCAGTGCACAAAAACACTGATTGTGTGTGTGTTTCCTTTGAAAAAGTTTTCTTTGTGATTACTTTGTGTCAGCTCACCAGTTATACTGTTTTAACTATGGCACACCTGTTTCTTTTCAGGATGCCCCCACGAAGGCAGCCCGCTAGGTTTCTAAGTTACGTACGAGATGGTAGCCCACCGAGCAACGAGGCCTCGGTGCAGGGCCCCATCACAGTGGAGGTACCAGCGGTACCACTACCCGTTGGGCCACCAATACCACCAGCTCCAGTAGTAGAGAGTGCACGTCGCCTGAGTGCGTTGCACGAGTTCCATTGCCAGAGGCCGCCTAGGTTCCGGGGAGAGACGGACCCACATGAAGCTGAGGATTGGCTGGAGGCTGTCGTGAGAGTTTTCAGATTAGTAGGGAGACCAGCCGACCTCATGGTGATCCTTGTCGCGAGTCTTCTGCATGCAGCAGCTGACATATGGTGGAGCCTTATGATCCAGGTGCATGATGAGGCATCATTACTCTGTACAGACTTCAAGAGTCTCTTTCTCTCAGAGTTTGTTCCAGCCACCCTTCGTGTGGTGTGGATTCAGAAGTTACTTCATCTGCAGTAGGGCAGCATGATAGTAGCTCAGTACTTAGTGAGGTTCACCGACCTCTCGCACTACTCCACGGATATGGTACAAGACCCGTTCTTCAGAGCCCAAACCTTCGAGCAGGGACTCAGGCATGAGAACAGGGCTTCGATGACCCCCCTCAGTATCCCTACATAGGCGGGGGTGCTAGAGCGAGCCCTTCTAGTGAAGAGTTTTCTCGCTGAGCAGTCACCAACATCGAGACCCACCACAGGGCGACACGTAGTGGAGTATTCTGCAGTCGGCTGTAGAAAGACATCGCAGAGGTCTAAGCGGACCAGGCCATCAGGTGGGTGACCCCTGGATACGGGTTCAGTTGTGTGGGGCACATGAGATAGAGCCAACTATATGAGGAGCAGACAGTGCTATGCATGCGGCAGGTAGGGCCACATGGCTCGTGACTGCCCGAACCGCCATACAGATGAGAACCAGACAGTAGAGGGACCTCCCAGGAAGAGGCAGAGGTTCGACCATGGTGGTCCTCTGAGATCAGATAGACGTGGGAGAGGAGCTGGCTGAGCAGCGGGTGGTGGACGACATTTCGAGGCTCTACCACCACCACCACCAGGAGGTCCACTACGACCATAGGAAGCTGGAGGATAGAGGCGAGCTCATCTCCAGGTAGTCGAGGCCTATGACCACGGCACACCAAAGATGATTTGAGGTACTATCTGTGTCTACTCAACCCTTGTTGCAGTACTTATAGACACAGGTGCGAGTCATTCTTTTATTGCCACCACCCTTGTTCGAAGCTCGGAGATTCCGACGGAGCCGTTGGCTCGATCTTTACGGCTAGGGACTCCTACGAGAGCAGACTCGACGATTACGCACTGGTTCTAGCAGTGTGAGCTTACTCTAGAAGGCAAGAGATTTGGCTGGGATATCCTCTTAGTGGTGTCGAGGCCTTACGACATCATCTTGGGTATGGACTGGTTAACCACAGTTCATGCTCAGATTGACTGTATTAGGCGCAAAGTGTGGTGTATCCACACAGATGGGACCAGGTTCACCTTCATCGGCGAGAAGGGATACTTTGTAGTGTAGGATGGACTTACACAGAGGAGGGGGCAGCCGATCACACATTAGTTGGCTAGTCTCATCCTCGGAGCGGTTGATGTGCGGAGTCTGAGTTTTCCTGTAGCGGTGGATCAGTACGCGGATGTTTTCCCTGACGATGTTCCAGGAATACTTCCTCACAGAGAGGTGGACTTCTATATTAAACTATACCCCGAGAAAACACGAATATCTACTCCATCATATCAGATGGATCCCACCGAGCTTCGTGAGCTGTAGATACAACAAGAGGATTTGTAGGGAAAAGGATTCATCTGACCTAGTGTTTCACACTGGGCATCCTCGATTTTGTTCACCAAGAAGGCGGATGGGAGATTGCGACTGTGCATTGACTACCGTCGCCTGAACCAGGTGACCGTGAAGAACAAGTACCCACTCTCAAGGATTGACAACCTCTTTGATCAACTTAAGGGAGCACGATGGTTCTCGAATATAGACCTTAGATCAGGCTATCACCAGCTTAGAGTTTGGGATGAGGATGTGCAGAAGACGTACTTCAAATGTTGGTATAGCCATTACAAGTTCTTGGTTATGCCCTTTGGCATAACCAATTCTCTAACAGTGTTCATGAGTCTCATGAACCGGATCTTCCATCCTTACCTCGATCGCTTTGTCGTAGTCTTCATCGACGACATACTGATTTACTCGACTACTGAGGAGGAGCATGACTACCATTTGTGGGTATTACTAGACACACTTTGAGAGCACTAACTTTATGGTAAGCTCTCGAAGTTCCAGTTCTGGATTCGAGAGGTTCACTTTTTGGGACACATAATCTCAGAGGGTGGATTTGCAGTGGATACAGCAAAGATCGAGGCAGTACTTGCTTGAGATCCACCCAGGAGTGTGATGAAGGTAAGGAGTTTTCTGGGACTGGATGGGTACTATCAGAGATTTGTGTTAGACTTCTTCAGAGTTGCAGAACTTCTTTCAATATTGGAAAAGAAGGGGCAACCCTTTGTGTGGTCAGAGACATGCTAGTAGAGCTTTCATAAGCTGAGGAAGAGGTTGACCAGTGCACCCATCTTGAGGCTACCAGAGGAGGGTGTTGGGTATATAGTTTACTATGATGCACCAGGGACCAGACTTGGGTGTGTCCTGATGCAGGAGCGAGCAGTGATCGTGTATGGTTCTCATCAGCTGAGATAGCATGAGAAGAACTACGCTACCCATGACCTAGAGTTAGCAGTAGTGGTATTCACATTGAAAATTTGGCGACACTATATTATGGGAGAATGTTTTACAGTCTACTCTGACCACTAGAGTCTTAGGTACATCTTCTCACAGAAGGACCTGAACCTGAGACAATGACGATGGCTCGAGTTCCTCCAGGACTATACCTTTGAGATAGTCTATACTCCTAGGAAGGTGAAAATTGTAGCAGATGCTCTCAGTAAGAGATTAGACATTCAGCTACTAGGAGAGGCGACAAATTAGTTGGCTGCATTGCAGATATATTTTGTGGATAGAGATAGAGCAGCCTTTCTGCAGTCTCTCACAGTCACTCCTCCACTTCTTTAGTGAGTCAGGGAGGCACAACGTTGGGACATTGACTGTGAGACACGACGTGCTCAGATATTCACATGGCAGGCACCTGATGGATTTTCTGAAGGTGGGGAACACGTTATTCTCTTCAGAGGACGTAACATGGTACTAGTTTCACTTCATGAAAAAGTGTTGCGGGAGTTACACACATCTCCTTTAGAGGTACATCCAGGAGTGGTGAAGATGTATCAGGACCTCCAATGATAGCACTGGTGTCCAGGTATGAATAAGGCAATAGCAGATCTTGTCTCATGATGCCTCACTTGTCAGCAAGTGAAGGCAGAGAAACAGGTTCTAGAAGGATTGGTTCATCCCTTAGAGGTCAGAGAGTGGAAGTGATATGGGATATCCATGGATTTCGTGATGAGAATTCCACATACATCCAGAGGACACGACTCTATCTAGCTGATTGTCGACCGACTCACCAAGTCGGCCCACTTCCTACTGATCAGAGAGAAGGGCTCAGTAGACAGCTTGGAAAGCCTCTACATATAGGAGATCACATGACTTCATGGTGTGCCATCGATGATCGTCTCCGATTGAGATGATTGTTTTACTTCCCGGCTATGGAAGGGGTTGCAGGAGGCTTTCGGGACGTAGCTTCGCTTGAGAACTACCTTCCATCCTCAAATGGATGGTCAGACTGAGAGGACCATTCAGACTCTCGAGGAAATGCTCAGTGCATGTGTCCTCGACTTCGGTCGTAGCTGGAAGGATCACTTACCCTTTGTAGAGTTTGTGTATAACAACAAATACCACTCCACCATTGGGATGGCACCTTACGAGGCACTTTATGGCCAACCTTGCAGATCAACTCTATGCTGGACTGACCCAGGGAAGTTAGCACTTGTAGGAACAAAGATGGTGCATGCTATGATAGAGAAGGTAAAGATCATCTAGGAGCGGATGAAGACTGCATAGAGCAGGCAGAAGTCCAATGCTGATAGGAGACGGAGACCACTTCTTTCTACGGGTCTCACCTCGATGAGGTCTACGGAGATTTGGCCGAGGCAGCAAGTTGTCTCTGCGATTCATCGGACCGTTCCAGGTCCTCAGCAGAGTAGGCGAGGTGGCTTACCGCCTGGCTCTTCCACCTTAGTTGCACCGGGTGCACGACGTCTTCCACATATTTCAGCTGAGGAGATACGTGCATTACCCATCCCACATCATCGACCACAAGGAGCTGGACATTGATGATGAGGAAACATTCATGAAGTTTCTAGTGGAGATTGAGGATCAATAGTAGCGGTTCCTGCATGGACGATCTATTCCTCTCGCGCACGTTCGTTGGTAGCACGGGAACCTCAAGGAGAGTACATGGGAGCGGGAGGCTCAGATGCATGCTCAGTACCCTCATTTGTTCCCCTAGTGTGTGTAGTAGCTTAAGGGGACGTAAATCCCTGAGGTGGAGAGAATTTAAAGACCCATAAATCCTATAGAATTTTTTTTCTTAAATACATGGGATTTTTAGAAGTCCGTAGTTTCTGACGGCACTTGATTCTGAGGCCCGGTGTGCCCGAAATCAATTTCTGAAGTTTTGTTCGGGTACGTTCAGTAAAGGTAGAAGTGGGATTTTATATCTTTTGAACCGGTGCTCGGAATTAAAATCCGAGGACACTGATGAACTCACTGTGCCGATATTCGCTTAAGGAGACCTTTACTGCAGTTGCATTTAATCGAGAGCAGAAGTTAATTTTGGGGGTTTTCTAAATAAATTAAATAAAAATACGACTAACATATTTTTATGTAAGTGGTGGTTTAATCCTCCAAGGGGAAGTTGGAGGTGGGTCCCACTCCAACATAACCTCCCATGGGAGGATATTATGTGGTGGGGCCCACATGAGCTCACCCCCCCTTAAACCCCCTTAAACCCTCTTTAACCCTTGGAATTCCCATAACTTGTGGAAACTCTTCACTTTCCACCTTCCCTCTTAATGTGCCAACGCAATCTCTCAATTAATTAACTAAACTTGCAATTAATTAATTATCTATTCTATTTTTAATTAATTTGAATTCATTATGTGAGCATAATAATATTTGTTATATTATTATGGTTGGGATTGGCATATTTTTCCTTTGTTGGAAGAATTGGTGGAGCTTTGGGAGAACTCTTGGAGGAATGATATCCTCTAGATGAATAACGTCGTCTATTTAATTTCTTTAAACGGAGAAAGGAAGGGAAGCACCGCTACCCATGAAGTACACCAAGGGCGTTGTCTTGACTCATCTTCATCAAGCTCTACCTCCTCCGATGTTGACGGAACGACGTCCGTTTTCCGTGACGTCCGTCTTCCGCGACTCGTCAACGTACTATGACAAATACGAGGTAGGGGGATTTACCTTTCTTGGGATTGACTTTCACCATTATTATTTCTAAATGATGAATGCGGATCAGCCAACAAACAGGCTGATCTGCGGTTCGATTGTTCATGCGGGTAAGGTAAGAATTTCATGCGGGGTTTAGAACTGGGATGGAACGGTCTTGTTGATGATATTTATTGAACCCTGTTATGATCTGATAACGCGGAGGGTGTGGGAAAATATGAACACGGACCAATTCCCTCCGCGGATCTTGTGATGATATTCGGCTTGTTGCGTTCTTCACGGGCAATGAAAAAAGTGGCAGCGACAGAATCCGGAGGGTCCAGCGCTGAGGGAGACATCCCCGGAGGACCCTTGGTGCAGACGAATCCAATTTCCAACCACCGGAGCGAACCCGGTGGTCCGAAGAAGGAGGGTCGCCGGGTGGCGGAGGCGACAGCTGCGCGACAACCGCGTGAAGGGACTGGAAGCCGTTCGGGCCACCCGGTCTGCGGGATGACCTTCCGGCAAATCCGGCTGGCCCGTTGGAGAACCGTGGCGCCTAGAGGCACCGTGTGGAGGAGAACGCGGCCCGCATCCACGGGCTGCTCGGCTGGTATAATCGGCTGGCCGCATGCCATCTAGGATAGAGAATCATGGCGCCGGATGGCATCACATGGGGAGAACCGCGGCCCACAGCACGGGCCGCGTGCGCTGGGCCGAATTGGTCGGCTACGACCGGCCGGGGCAGAGGAGGAGGTGGCGCCGCTTGGTGTCATCGGGCGAACCAGACCAGATCGCAGTGCATGCCTGGTATTCGGGTGAGTCGTGCCCCACCGAGCCGGGCCGACCCCCAACCGGGTTGGACCCGCTGAGCCGGGACAGGCCGACCCGCCAACCCACTGGTCTTGGCGGGCCGGGCCCGTCTTCACTTAAATGCGAATAACTCCTAGACCGCGCGTCCAATCGACGCGCCATCTATGGAACTGAGACCCTGACAATGAGGCAATCCTTTTGGGATAATTTAAGTGAGTTTTGGACAAATTTGGAAAATGGCCGGGTTTGGATTGAGCGTAAATCCAACCGGGCCCCTGGAACGAAAATGCCAATAACTCTCAGACCGAGCATCCGATTGACGCGCCGTCTGTTGAGTTGGGTTTATTATGATGAGACGGAACTACGAGATACATCAACTAAGGATTTTGTGATATTTTATGTATCGACACTTGGCTTGAGGAGCGGACCCTCCCGGAATTGAGCTTGCTGTGTGCAGGAACCCTAGGGCTGGCTACGATTGAGGTGACAGAATCCTCTGTGGGTTCGACAGCGAAGAATAATGTACTAGAATCCTCTGTGGGTTTGACAGTGATGGCTACTGTACCAGGGTCCTCTGTGGGTCCAATAGTTATGACTTCTGTTCCTGTATCCTCTGTGGGTCTGACAGAATAGCTGGTTCTGTATCCTGTGTGGGTCTGACAGCTTAACTGGTCCTATATCCTGTGTGGGTCCGACAACTTAGATGAATCAGTGACTACATATGATCATCTCTATCACTCTACTAAAGATGTATACCTGTGTGAGCTGAGTCATGTCCTTCAACCATTATCATCATGGTGATTGACTTTACTTCCTTTGTGGAATGGTTTGTGCTTGGGCCCGAGAGTTGGAGTCGGACTGTGATTGATAACTTAAGTATATGTATGGTAATATAACTAAGTAGGGTTGGTTGATACTTTATGATTGTATATTTCTTCTATGGTTTATCCTTTATGGATTCTGGGAGACCTTCGTGGGTCTCAGGGTACCCTACTGAGTATTGTTATACTCACCCCTGCACAGGCTTCACCTGCACCTTGTTGTGTTCTGTACAGATGAAGGACAACAGTGATCGAGGCTGAGGGTGACGAATGGAAGGCTGCTCAGAGCTGGACTAGATGGGATGTACCACAAGGATGAGTTGTTCGAGTTCTGTACCTACCCTTTATGTAGGATTCCCCGGTGGATGATCCAGGAGCTGTTTTCCTTTTTTACTTGTACTTGTTGTTCAGTTGGGTTTGTATACTGGCCCACTTACTTTCAGCAAACCTTACTTTTCTATTTTAGTACTTTTTGCCTCTATTGATTGTGATCAGACTATGTGTGTTATAGGTTTAAAGGCAATGCCTTCCCTTTTTATCAGGGATTCGTCTTTGGTACTAGTCGCTAGCCCCTGGCCTATGGAAGGCGGGTTTGGGGTAGTCACGAAACAATCCCCGAGGATGGTTCGTGGCATAAATACCTATAATTTTGTGTTAATGTTGTGAAATGTGTCATAATACACGTGTTTGTAATTTTAGAGATATGCCTCCATGACGAAATTTGTTGATATGAAGACAAGAAAACATGGTTGGAGATGTGCCTCCAGTAGTGGAACCAAAGGCTTTGATATTACTGATTGATGGAGACAAAGAGTAGTTTCGTGATAAATTTTCTTGATTTATTTTTTTATAGAAAGAGAATCAATGCATGGTGTGAAGATTATGACCTACTCGACATTGTAGTTTTAGTAGTATCACCCTCTTACTTTCACTAGAGAGGGTGTACCTGAGGTATCAGACTTTGGGATTGAGTCTATCTAGATGATTCTTAACCACTTACAGACTTCGCCAGAGAAGAGAGTAAAATTGGATTCCTATAAGTTGTGTGGTTAGGCGAAGCATTGTTGAGAGATACAAACATGGGATGGAAATATGGAAAATATGGAGTGGAAGTACTTTCATGAGAATTTCTTAGAGCACTTTTACCCTAAGATACTTAAAAATAAGAGGTCAATTGAGCTCATGACGATGACCCAAGGAAGTATGTCTGAGACAGACTATGCAGGATGATTTAAAAATATTTTTCACTTTTCTCAAATGTTTTTAGGGTATAATGATACTTCATTAGTATGGTTTCAAGATTGAATTAATTTTGAAATTAAGTCCTAGGTGAACATCTTTATGATGAATATGTTTTATAAATTAGTGAATTATGATCTCATTTTTGAGGGGAACCTGAAGAAGACTTCTATCAGGGGTTAGGTGGTTTCTAATGGATTATTAGGAGGTACATCTTATGATATTAGAAAACATAAATTTGATAATTCCATCCTGGTTGATAGCAAGAAGAGTGGATATAGGGAAGGTTCAGTCACAGAAGATCTTACCTGAGTGACTTGTCACCAGTGCAATAGGTCATGCGACTTTTTTAGACATTGTCCACAACCACCAGTAGATTTCCAAGTTTGTGGAAGGATGAGACATCTAAGAAGGTTTTGCAGGAACCCATGATAGATGGGTAATGATGTAGGTTCTAGACAGAATCAGAGTGCTGGAAGGGGGTCTTCATCCCCATATCAGTCTAGTAGTTATAGTTCTACTAGCTGTGGAAGTTGAGGTAAATAATTCCCATACTAGTAGCGTGGTGTAGCTCAAGAGACTCATACTTCATCACAAGGAAGAGGGGAATGACAATTGTATAAAATTTATCCTACACTTATGGATAGCAAGGTGAGACCATTGAAAATTAGACTTACTATTCTTATTGCTCCTACACTTTGTAGTTCCTTATTTGATACTAGTGTCTCTCATTCCTTTATATTTGTACATATTTTTCACAGTTTGTGTCTAGAAGTATAATTTTTGAGTGGGGTTATGATGATTGAAACACCTTTGGTAGTATGCTCAAGAGACATCTACTTATTCAATGGGTGTTCTCTTGAGATTGGGGGGTATCATTTATTTTGAGAAATTTATATTATGAATATGTCAAGATTTGATATAATTATGGGTATGGACTGGTTAATGGCATAGAGAGCCCATATAGATTTTTACTGTAGGAGAGTTATTTTTTTCTCTTGAAGGTAACAATTATATTCATCCTGGAGAGTGGGATATATAGGAGGGTTGTGCAGGGAAAGTTCATCAGAAACTGGGAAAGATCACCACCTAGGTTTCTAGTCTATTTTTGGATGATGGGGGTTTAAATAATGATGTCTTTCCACCTATAGTGGTTGGGTTCCAAGACGTGTTTCATGAGGACTTATCAGGGCTTCCACTTGAGAGAGATGTAGAATTTATAATTGAGCTTATGAAGGGGGATGAGCCGGTTTCTATTCCACCATACATAATGACATCGATAGAGCTTCAAGAGTTTATGATTCAATTAGAATATTTGATGGATAAGGGGTTTATCCGTATGAGTACTTCACCTTGGGTTTCTCTAGTCTTCTTTAAAAATAAGGATGATAGGACCTTGTGCTTGTGTGTTGATTACCAGAAGTTGAACTAGATGACTATAAAGAACTAGTATCCTCTTCTACATATCTAGGATCTATTGGACTATTTTATGGGATCTTGTGTTTTCTCCAAGATCAACTTGGGATCAAGGTTTCCTCAGTTGGGAGTCCAACCTTCTGATATACCTTGGACTGCTTTCAGAAGTAAGTATGACCTATATGAGTTCATTGTGATGAAATTCAGGCTGATGAATGCACTAGAAGTGTTTATGGCCTTAATGAACAAAATATTCCACCTATACCTAGATTAGTCTGTGGTATTATTTTTGGATGAAAATTTGGTGTAGACCAAGACTCATGAAAATCATGACCAACTTCTTGAGATCATCCTGAGTAAACTAAGAGATAATAAACTATACACCAACATGTCTAAGTGAAAATTCTAGATCAATCAGGTTCATTTCTTGAGTCAAAAAAATCTCTAAGTAAGGTGTGTTAGTGGGCTTAGAAAAAGTTCAGGTAGTTGTTTCTTGGGTCTAGCCCAAGAATATATTTGATATCCATAGTTTTCTGTGGTTAGAGGGATATATTGGAGGTTCATACCATAATTTTCCCACTTGGAAGAACCTCTTTTTTCCTTGACCAAGAATGGAATTAATTTTAAATGGTCTGGATCATTTGAGAATTCTTTCCATGAGTTGATGAAGAATTTTACTACCGCACCAATCTAGATTCTAACCGATCTAGGGGATGAGTATAAAATGTTTTGCGACGCATTTGGTATCAGACTTAGAGAAGTGTTGATGAATGTGAATCAAGTTGTGGAATATGAGTCATTTTAGTTGAGGCTGAATGAATGAAACTACCATCTGAAGGACCTCGAATTAGATTTAGTTATTTATTAATAGAATTATTGGCAACATTATCTTTTGGGTGAAAAATTTACTATCTGTACTGATCAAAAGCGGTTAAATTATATCTTTTTGAAACAATATATTAATCTTTGGCATCAAAGACGCGTTGAGTATATATACTCATTTGATTTTGAGTTAAAATATATGCCCGAGAAAGGAAATAGTTTTGCAGATGCTTTAATTAGGAAAATTGAGACTCAAGCAGTTTTGGATTATAGATCTAAATGAAACATGATGACTTTTATAGCATAGATTCATGTTTTGGTTTAAGAGGAATAGAATTAGATGACCCTCTTACCAGTTTTAGTGTATTCCACACTTCTATTCTAGATTTAGGAGAGGGAGTATGAGGATCCATAGTGTTGTACTTGAGGTAAAACCTTGAATGCAAGGAGTCACCTTCAGATTGGATGATAGATGATGATGAGATCATCTATTTTTAGGGCCTTTTTGTTGTTCCTAATTGTATGTGAGAGGAGATGATGCATGAATTTCATACCTTGAAGTGGGTGGTGTATCCAAGTTTGAAAAAAATGTACTATGTCCTACATTGATAGTATTGGTGTCCAGACAAGAAAAAGTGATTGTAGGGTTTGTGACATGATGGTACACTTGTCAATAGGTGAAGGCCAAGTATCAATGACCTAGTGGTTTCCTACACCCATTTCCCATTACATAAAGGAAGAGGGATGATGTTTCTATAGACTTTGTGGTGGATCTATTGAGGATTCCTTAGAAGAATGATGCTATTTGGGTGGTTTTGGAACAACTGAAGAAATTAGTGCATTTCTTGCCTATATGAGAGACTTTCTCAATGGATTATTTAGCAGATTTGTATGTTGAGGAGATATTATACTATATGGGGTTCAATGTAGAATGATTTTAAACCATGACTTGCATTTTAATTTGTGATTCCTACAGAGATTGTAGAAGGCGCTTGGTACACAAGTTATTATGAGTACAACTTTTCACCCACAAACAGATGGGTAGTTGGAGTGTACTATTCAAGTGCTTGAGGATATGCTACAAGCATGTGTTCTGGACTTTGGTTGGTCTTTGGATAAGTACCTATAACATTTTGATTTCTCTTATAATAATAGTTATTAGGAAACTATTCATATGGAACTATATGAGTCACTTTATGGTTGGACTTGCAGATCACCTCCATGTTTGATTTATTCAAGTGAGTTAGAGATGATGGGACCGAGTCTCATGTAGGAGAATTCTAAGTAGGTTTAGTTTATTTAGAAGTGTATGGCTATGGATCAGAGTAGATAGAAGTCATATGCTGATAGACGTCAAAGAAAACTAGTGTTTACATAGGGTGATCATGTTTTCCTTTAGGTGTCTCTTAGATTTGGTTTCCATAGGATTTAGAGAAAGGGAAAGTTAGTGACTAGTTTTGTTGGACCATTTGAGGTTGTTTGGATAATTTTTCCTTTGGAATATTTATTTTCTCTTCCAAAATGGTATAGTTCTATGCATGAAATTTTTCTTGTGTCACAACTTTATTGGTATCACACTAATCCTTCTCATGTGATCGATGTGGATTGTGTTAAACTTGATATGGATACACCCTTTTAAGAGAATCAAATATGTGTTATGGATTTTAGTGAAAAAGTGTTTTGAGGAAAGATTGTACAAATAGGTCCTGTATTTTGGAAACATGGGCATGTTCAGGAGTAAACATGGGAGAGAGAATTGGATATACGGGGTCAATGGTCCGATATTTTTACCTCAAAATCTTAGAGATACTTGGGAGTAAATATTGATGATGAGTTGTTATAAGGTAGAGAGATTTTAATATCCTGACCTTTTTTGGAGATGACTCATGTTTTTCTTTCAGGTACTCTTTTATATTATTTTGAGTATATCTTTTTTGGGTTTTACTTTGGGATTTTTTCGGGTGAAAATAGAGTTTTCTGAGGGATTAGGGACATTTCACGGTTAGCATACGGTTTTCCCAATCTGTGTTCCCAACTCTAAAAAAATAGTGCAACCCCAAGCATAGAGGGATATAATGGTTGATTCACAATTTGGGAAACCATGTGACCCCTAAGAGGAGGTGCGTAGTTAGGGAAAACCATGCACCATGTATAGGAAACAATGTGCGTGAAAAAATAAACCCCTAAACATTAATAAATAATTTCTAAACCTCCATATCATATCCCAAAACACATCATCTCAACCCTAACTCATTTTTCTCATTTTCAAAGGCTGCTGGATGGATTTCAAGTGCTTATGAACTCCATTCTTGGAAAATTGAAGATCCATTTGATAAATTTTCACCTGTCCCAGTAATAGATTATAATCCCGATTGGTTTCCTTCCTCTCTCCCGTCTTTCTCTAATCTTTCGAAGGGATGTTTTCCTCTATTAGAAATGGACCTAGATCTAGATTTTGATAGATCAAATTCATTTTATCTTGGATCTAGTTTTTGGATCAATATCTCATTCTTCACTGTGCAATTTAATGTTCCACTTCTATTTGGGGATTTCCACTGGTGAACGTCCGTGAATAATCTTAAGGTAGGTGGTCTAAATTGAAAATCCCATAGCCCTAATTTAACTAAGAGTTTGTAATTTTCCAATTTCAATTTCCATGATTGGGAAATTGAATTTGGAATATAATTTGGTTAAATTGAATTTCCATGTGTTAATTGAATGAGTTGAATTTGGGAAATTGTGAATTGGTTGAATTGGATTAATTAATTTGTTGATAAATTAATGGAATGACGTGATTATAGAAATGATGGGATATTGGAATTATAGAATTGGTCAATTAAATGAGATTGTAGAATTGGTTAATTGTTGGGGTATTGAATTGATTGATAAAGGGAATAAAGGGATGTTTGGATTAACCTTGAAAGTTTAATAGGTTATGTGATTAAATGTTGATAAATAGTTTAATGATGAATCGTTCATATTATTACATTTGATTAAATTGTTGAACCTTGTTTTTTTGGTAATAGAAATGGTATACCATATTTTGAAATTTTGATAAGAATGTTAATGTTGATTAACCTTATTACACCACTGGAAATTGTGTTATTTTTGATGGGTCATTTGTGACGGGACCCCGTTGCAAAAGGTGATTTACCATGGGATCCCATTGCAAATTTCTCATTGTAAAAAACAGTGTTGTAAATAGCCTCTTTGCGACAGTCCATCAAAAATAGTTACTCCAAGTCTTTAAAAAACCATGTTGTGATGGGTTCGTCGTAAAAAACTTAAAAAAGCAAAAAAATAATTAATATTAATAAAATATAATAAAATAATAAAATAATAAAATAATAAAATAATATTAAATAATAATAATAGTAATAATATGAATATAATAATATAATAATAATATTAATATAAATAATATAAATATAATAATAATAATAATTTTTATAAAATAATATTAATAAAATTAATAATAATAATAATAATAACAATAAAATAATAAAAAATTATAAAATAATAAAACCTCAATATTCAAAGAAATATAATAATTGTAATAATAATAATAATAAAATAATTAAAATAATGAAAATAATAAAAAATTAAATAAATAATAAAGTAATAAAATAATAAAAAATAAAAAAATAAAAAAATAATAAAAAACACAATATTCACAAGAATATAAAAAGTAAACTATATAGAAATATAAATATATAATATTAAAAAAAATACATTGAAATGTTTTATCTTAAAAAGTAAATACATCACTGAGGGGGAGGGACTTCTGGAGGAGCTAGAGGAGCTAAAGGAGATGGTGGAGGGAACTCCATCCCTAAACCATGAGTCAGATGTCACATGTACTCCATCATTTACTCATGATGTTGCTGTTGTCATCGATGCATCTCCTCCTCCTGCTACTACTGCTGTCGACAGAGCTCTTCCTACTCCCTACGCATGCTCTCTATAAGTTCACCATGAGCTCGTAGCTGCTCCTGATACAGTGCAGCGGATGATGATGACTCTCCATGAGCTCCTCTTGAGTTGCGTGCCGACATCACAGCGATACCATAGTAACTCTCGGGCATCAATCGAGAGAAGATACAAGAAATCATCCTTTCTCGAAGTCATATTGAGTCGCTTGCATCCATGCTACCTCCTCAAATCTTATTGAACTATTTTGATCCTCAGTCTTGGCCTGAATCTTAGTCTGTGTTTGAGACATTGTGACCTTATATGACTCGTTCAAATTCAATTTAAAATTAAAATAGTTAAAATATTTTTTACAAAAAATTTTAAAACTCAAAAAGAAATTATATTGACCACAATCTGACACCAACGATCACCTCTAATATTTTCAATGATAGGATCATTGTACATCCTCCTATAAACATTGAACAATATAATATCAGGATGTTCAACTGCCTATATGAATATAAAATAAATATCTTACATTTAAAGTAATATAAATTAATTAAAAAAGGTACTTACCAAATGTTCTCTATGCATAATGAATGTACGACTACCAGATCGACGTGTCGCCTCCTGTCTCCCCCAATTTTGTCGACTTACTAATGATATCCTATGAAAAGGACCACCCATCAAGTGTGAACATAATCCATCTCAACTTAAGATGAAATGTAATCAGAGTGGTGGGTACAACAAGACACATCAAACTTGTATGATCCCAAGTTTTTCATGAGGTACAGATATATCCTTTCAGGTTAAATGTTGTTTACTTTTCCTTTTAGCTCAGACCCTAAGTTGGGCCATGAGCCAGTTTGTTTGTTTTTAGGAAAGAAGGGGAAAAGAGGATAGAAGATGGTTACAAGACAGGTATACATCTTGTACTTGGCCTACACATTGTGTACTTGACCTACACATCATGTACTGGCCTATCATGACATGTAGCCTTTCTGGTTCAGAAAAATAAAATTGGGAAGTACACGTCATGTACTTGAGGTACACGTCGTGTACTTTCCCATTGGGATTTTTAAAAATAGATTCATTAGCCTCTTATTTTTATGAATAGAATGTTTCTATTATTTTTGAGAACCTAAACCATCTAAAATGGGGTTTCAGATATAGAAGTTGTACGTACTCTGATTCGAGAATGATTTTACTCATTCGAACCGCATCAGTACCTAATCGAGTCCTTTTTAGTCGTTCTTAATTCTTAGGAACAATGACTGCGCTATTTGGATTTTGGATCATATGACCTAATATTCCATTCTTCATTTGTTCTTAATATGTATTTCAAACCAGGACAAATCCGGACTTGATACTATACGAGTTGTCTACTACCGAGGTGAGGTAGGTGGTCTATACTTTCTTTCAGTTTTCTTGTGTATTTCGGGCGTTTGGTCGATATTCTGTCATTCAGAATTTCATCCGTGACCCCATTTTTGAGCGAGCTACTATCTGTAGGTTTAATTAGACCTAGTGAGGATGACTGTAGGTTCCGTTTAGGTTCATTGGAACTTGTTTCTCATTTCAAGGTCACCCAAGGGGTTAACCTTGTGGTTTTAACACGTTTTTCCCTATTTAAACCACCAAGGGGTGTGTGCTTGTGCTTTCCTAGATATAGGAATCTTGTTTTTTCTTTGATAGCTTGAATATTTTATATAGGATATGTACTGCCTCCTTGCCTAGTGATATCTTGTCATGCCTTACCTATTTTTATAGTTTGGATTAAATGAGAATGGGTGAACATGTGGGTATAATTTTCTGAAATTGTTTAAGTGCCCAAGGGGTGAGTTGGGAAATAGTGATATGTGAGAGGGTATGCTCAACCAAAATTTTTAATGGTTTATATGGGTGGGTATACCTATATGAAGTATTTAATGGCATGTTAAATGGATAATATGGGAGGGCAGGCCCATATGATTCATAAATGATAATGGTTCGTATGAGTGGGTATACTCATGGCTTGTGCATATTGATTTGAGTGGGTATAATCACATGTAATGAATGATTTAAATTGAATGATTTGATTGAATGGTTTGATAGATTCCATGGATTGTTCTCTATGGATCTGGAATGTGGTAGTGTTTGCCTTGGGTTGACTTTTCCACTTAGGTCTTGATTCCGTGGGATGCCTTGGGCCTTGCTACCTTGTGGATCCTACTTTCTTGGGCTCTGGTTGGACATGCCATTTCCATGATCCTAGGACCCCAACCGGTTCCTAATCGAGTTTCCACCAGGGATGCCCATGAGACTCGATGGGATGCCTTGGACAAGCTCCTTGGATATGGACCTTCATGGTCTAGATATATTACATGGATTCTCTGGTAAATGACACCTTGGTTCCGGCCCTTGGGGTCTACTTTTCACTATACAGTGTGGCCATGGAAACCTGCTTTTCACTATACGATGTGGCTATGAAATTTTTCTCTTCACTATACATCATGGCCATGGGATTATACTTTCCACTATATGACATGGTCATTTGATTTATTACTTCTTTATAAAGTGTGGCTATGGTTTGCTTGATATGAATGGATGTATGGTATAACTGTGTGACTTGTTTACTATTGTTATAAATTCATTATTAGGAGATGAATTTGTTGCTAGTATCCTTGAGGGGATACTTAGTTTTCCTTATTGTAGTAAACTTATGCCATGGGTATTTTATTTACTTTACTACTTCATTTACACTTGCTAGCACTTTTGTAGAATTTTTGTTAGAACTGTCTAGACCTGGGTGGTTACCTAGTGGTATGTTTATCTCACACCTTGTTTGGGCCTCCTTGGGAACCCAAATAGATTATATGGTTTCAAGTGATGATAGGAAAAATATCCCTAGTACAGGTTGTTGACTGTGGCTTTAGAGCAGGGGAGCATAAGACCAAGCTGAGGCTTATGATGCTAGGATACCTTTTTGGTCTTTTTTTCTTTTTGGGATACTTTTACTGTACTGTATTTCCATGTACTATTTTAGATTCTTTCAAGATACTTTGACCATCTGCATCATTTTGTATATGACACACTTCTGGTTATTGATATGTATTCCTGTCTTGTATTAATTTCAGTTGATTGCTATTTATTTCAATTCCTCAATTTATTGTATGTTTTACTTATGTTGTGATACTCAGATAATGAGGGCATAGTCTCCCCACTAACTCACCTAGGCTCTCACTTCTAGTTGGTAGCCTCTGGCATTTGGGGACTCGAGGCACCAAAGGGCGACATCCGGGTTTGAGACGTTACAAAGTGGTATCAAAGGAGGGTTTTTTTTGTAGTTTTCCTTACTGTTTGGTGACAGTAGATAGGGATAGGAGGGAAATGGAATTTGGTAATAAAATATTCCCAAGAGTAGCTACCCCACACTTAGGTAAAATCCAAATTTCCTTGAATGGATTTTTGTTTTTCTAGATTTTGGCTATTACAGTTGATTTGATTTCACCGTTGCGTGACACACTTGATTTCTATTGTTACTATTGATGTTTTTGTGAGTTTTATTTTAGTTGAAACATGTTGAGATGAGGGTATTCCATCTTATGCATCATATAGAAACATTTTTGAATCACATACCATGCATTATGTTATCCATCTAGGATGCATTAGTTGTTGCATGTTGTTGTGATAGTTGATGTGATAGCTGTACCTATTGTGGTGTTAGTTTTAGTGTAGCAGATAAAGGTGTAACATCATCTTTGAATCTATAGGGAGTATATGCCTTTATGAATTGGTAAATGATGTACCAATGGAATGAAAATGTTTAAATGAACTTGTTTTATGTATGGGTTGAATGGGAGCCAAGTTTTGGGTTCATGAGGTGTTATTGGACCTCATGGATTCGAAATTGGTAAAATCTTCGTAAAATTTCCTAGATCACTGACTATGAAATGGAAATTGAAACCTAAATAGGAAATAGACACATGAGCTAGAACCGAATTTTGAGTGGGTAAGAGGCCTAGTTTCTAATGGTTAGATGGTTGTTCTATATATAGTCTTGAATTTAAGAGTAGGTTGTGGGTTTGTCTTGGATTCCAGGAGGGTTTTGACCTGTCCTACGATTTGAGCTATGTGATTTGATGTTGTTCTTTCCTTAGGATTGTGTTTGGAATTTTAGAGACATGCCACCATAATGATCTCCCGTGGTTCACCGCGTGGGAGGCGATGACCATAATTCAGAGATGATGGGCCATGGGATACCAGTGGATCCACCTTTAGTTCCATCCACAACACTAGGATATGTTCTAGACAAAGGTGCTAAGGCAAAGTTCCGTGAGGGGTTCTTTTGTTATATGCATATGATCCAGGGAGCAACGTAGACAATCTTGACTATGGTTGAGCTAACCCGGGTGTTCTAACAACAAAACACTCTTACATTTTTGGGGGATGGTGGACCATAGGCTATAGAGATTTGGCTAGAGACCATGTTAGTGATTTTTGAGCATGTGGAGATGCTTCCGGAGCGAAGGGTCAAGCTTGCGACTTACACGCTATGTGGAGCGGTGAAGTGCTGGTGCGATATTTTGAACCATGCTGATGGGTTGTGGAATATGGGTCAGGATAAATTCTAAACATGCTTCATTGACTAATTTTATCCTGTGACTCTACAAGCATAACATGCTAGTGAGTTCATGCATCTAGAGTGGGGTGCAATGATGGTTATGAAATACTCAGCATGCTTTATAGAGATGCAACGTTTTTCATCAATGTATCTTATAGTTGAGCTATTAAGGGAGAGACGCTTCGAGGAAGGTCTCACACATGATAATAAATCTCAGGTCAACATGTTTAGGTTGCCTTCTGTCACTGTGATTGTGAATTAGGTGCTGATTACAGAGTAGAACCTAAGGGAATATGGGGGTACAAAACATTGGAGTATTGTTTCTCACCCCAGTGGATCTACATCTTTAGGTAGGAAGTGCCATTTTTTGGATTCCCATTACGTGAGTGATAGTTAGGTTGTGGATGTAGAAATCATGGTATATTGTGATCATTGTGGTCGGTGAGGCCATGTGAAAAATCAGTGCGACCACAACCTAGTCGAGTGCTGAGCTTGCGGCAGTATGGGGCACATCCAGTGGTATTTCAAGACCTTTCCTCCAAATACATGTGGTAGGGGGTCATCTCCGATGTTGGGTTCAAGAGTAGGTTATTTAGATCTGTGTAAGGCTGGGAGATGGAGCAGTGCAGGCCGGTCAGGCTAGGGTAGTAGTGGTTGTAACGCCCCGACCCCAGTTACCCAGAGTCGGTGCATTAATACATAACATTGGCATGATACAAGGAAATCATGTCTCGAAAGACCGATCAGTTTAGTAACCTTGTAAATACTAGATACATTCATAAGTTTTACATTACATTATAAAATGAAAAACTAAAACAACATTGTTTCTATAGACCACACTCATATCCCCTCAGACTATCCCTGCAGGTCAGTCATAAAATACTTCTTCGCATCCTGAAAAAAATAAAACATAGAAAGGGGTGAGCTCAGATGCTCAGTAAGGATAACAATATAGCGGAAACTTTCATAAATAAGTATAAAAATTTAAGTCAATGTATAAGACAAAAAAAGTATTTTAAACTGGAACTTCATCATAATATGGAAAAGATAAAATCAAATAATTCCATTTACTTATTCACATAGATATTCTACTAGTCGAATAATCACATGCAATATCAATAGCCTCTTTCATAATTATGGAATGCATAATGCCATACTTCATAACCACATAGTCAAGGACTTATTCCAAGAGTACAAATAATATTTTTTCAAGGCCTTGTTCTAAGAAACTAGTTTGTCTCATGAGACCTACCGATGCATCGAGGAGCTATAGCGGGCTCCACCCATCACTTATTAAGTCCAATGCATTCCTCATATGAAAAGGTTTAAACATAACATAAACATTCATATTAAAACTAGCATATGAAATGTCAATACTTTATCCATAAACCATGAATGGTATAAAAATTACACATCCATAGTCAAACATATCACAAAACCTTCAATACAATATGGAATATTTGTATCATAATAAATCAACTTCAAACAAGTTGAAAATCTATCAAAGGATGTTGACATAGATGAAATAAAACTATTTGAAAGAAATGCCTCTTTCTATTTTGAAACCATTTAAAAGAAAATATTTATTTTGGAAATATTTTTATAAGCTTGTAAGGGAAGCTTCAAAGGTTTTATAATGGCAGAAAATAGCCGCACCCACCGTATAAGTTAAAAAAACATTCTTACCTTCATTTTGTCAAAAATGTCATAAGGTACCTTGTTTAGAAAATGATGGAAAGATTCCTTTCAAACCATTTTATAAAAAGTCAAACAAGGGTATAAATGATTTTAACCCATAGTCTAGTAAATAGTAAAAATGTTTTGGAATACATTTTTAAGAAACATGGATGTGGATGATAAAGATGTCCTAGTAGATACTTACGTAAAAACAATCTCGGATAATAAAGAGATTGTGAAATTAACCTTTACCTTGTTCTTTTACTTGGTCTTGGGTAGGTTAAAATCCGGTATAATGGTGAAATAATTTTTATTAAATTATAAAAGAACCATATACATTAATATGATATCATATATGATCATCTAATATTGCTTTGTTAATGATATTTCAGTAGTATCATCATTTATGGTGTTAACTGATTCATTTTCCTTTATATGATTTATTAAGTAAGTAATGTTTGTTGTGGATATGATGTATCTTATTCATATTAAGAATTATATTAAGTCTTTAAACATTATTTTTAATCATCAAACAAAAATTAGTCTTGAATGGATACGATGGGGAATGAATCTCATCGCGCTCGTGGAGACGGTAATCCGTACGTATGCACGAGAGACAATATCATTCTTTTAATATTAAAATTGTATATAATTGGATGGTATATCATATATAAATAATCATTATCATGTTATATTTATTATTTACATCATTTATACTCATTATTATACCCATCCAAATGGTGAAGTGTTTGAATAACAAATTACACCACGACGTGGAGAAGGTAAGCCGTACGTATGCATGTATGGTGATATGTCATTCCTAGGATCAATAAAATAATGAATATGGTTGTGACATTTTTATAATAACATCAAAGTATATAGAATATAATGGATTTATTATTTTATAATGGAAACAACAAATAAAGAGGAAGTGTAAGAAGAAAATAACTTAAAAGAGGTGATGAAATATTTACCTCTTCTTCGGGTTCTTCTTTTTGATTTGATCAAAAGGGATCCTTAGGTTGGATTTTTGACTAAAGGAATGCCTCTAGAATGAAGGTAGTATAGTTGGGAGGATATTTGGGTAGAGCTTGGCCGATCCAAATGGCTTTTATGGTGTGGATTTAAGATAATGGGAAGTTCCCTTTTATAAGAGGGGTGAGGGGCACCTTAAGAAAAGATTGAAATATTATTTTATAATAAAATAATTTTGGGTTCCTAATGGATAAAAAATGATTTATTTAGCGGATAATGTGGGTATGGGTCTAAAACCACTCAAACAATAGGTTTTAGACAGATTTGGGTCACTATATTAACCTTATCTTCTAGATTTAACTCTTAGTTAATTAGTTTGACATTTACCATGTCTCTTTGTATTTTTATATTATATGGTTAATAAACATACTATAAACTTACAAGAAAACCTCAAGTGGTTCATTAATGACACATATAATATTATTTATTCCCTTTGACCAAACCTTAGACTTTTAGGAATATTATATCAACCAATAATATATTATTTGTTTTAAAAACTCAATTATGTCAATTTTGACATTATTTAATAATTTATTTTTGTTAAAGTCATAAAAACATTATTACTTCGAAAAAAATTCATTGAATCAACCTTAAAATGTCATATTAACCTATAAAATTCTTTGATAGAATCAAAACTTTCAAATTATATTTATTTTAATATTTATAATATCATTTATTTGATTCTTTTATTAATAAGGAAAATACTACATCATTATTGTGTCATATATAAATATATTTATTTTATGTCTAAAAATTATAAATATAATATCATGATGTAGGAAATATTTTTAGATTTATAATGACTATTTATAGTCAAATAGATCAATTATATAACCTCATATAAAAATTGTTTTACTAAAAGATATTTTCTTTTGTTATTTTTGTCTTTACTTTAGATTATTTAATATAAAATGTCATTATCACACCCATGTGGCTCCATGGGGTTCGAAAGTAAACCTAAGGATTCCCATGGTCAGACATGTATCAACCAAAAGGATTAGGACACTTGTTAGGGTAATTTAATAATATTATTATAATATTAATTTTTACCCTTATTTACTGGATTTACCCTTTAACCATGGTAAAGAAAATATTTACCGAAGTAATTATTCATAATGTCTAAAAATAAAAGTTACCTATTTACATAATTTGGATCTCCTGATTCCAAATATGGAATTAATTATTCCAAATTAAAAGCACAGAAGTGGCAGAAATTAATTTAAAATTAATGCCCGTTGTCAAAACAAAAAGCGTGTTTTTAAGAAATAATAACTATCAAAAGATTGACACTTTCTTATGTCCAATTTAAATGTGAAATTATGTCCAATGAACAATATTGGATTAAATGGTAAAAATATAATCTAATTATACTTAAAAACCACTCAATAGTATAATTTATCACTATAAATTATTTTGATTAAAAAAGTTGTTTTTAATTAAAAATTAGTATTTTTCACTATTCATCAAAAACTTAATGTTTTCAAAAAAATTCCAAAAATCCAACCTAAGATAATTTCGATATTAAAAACCCAAAAATGAAGTCCATTTTGAAATTTAAAATTGATAAAATTTTAAAAAGTGAGTATTACTATTCATTATGCCTAGTTTGATTGGTCGCGATGTGTTAGAATCTCGAAGTTGCGTACAATGCAAGCTATTACATTATTCAAATTGAAACATACCGTGGAAGCTTGGGGTGTTACATTATCCCCTACATCAATTAATTTCATCCTCAAAATTTCTATAATATTACTACATAAAAGGATTTGGGTGGTTCTTCATCATATGTTCCTCGGGTTCCCATGTTGCCTCTTCCATCTTAGGGTTTCTCCATAGAACTTTTACCAGATGAGTCGTCCGGTTTCTCAAAACTTGTTCTCTTGTATCAAGAACCTTGACATTCTCTTCTCAATAAGAAAGATCGGGTTCCAGTTATAATTCCTCATAGGTAAGTACATGCGTTGGGTCAAGCATGTATTTTCTCAACAGTGATACGTGGAACACATCATGAACTTTGGTGAGACTTGGGCGGAATTTTGAAACGGTAAGCTACAACCCCAATTCGTTCGAGGATTTCGAAAGGTTCGATGTACCTGGGACTCAATTTACCCTTCTTACCGAAACTCATAACACCCTTCCATAGAGATACCTTCAATAAAACATGATCTCCTACTTGAAATTCCAAATCCTTCCTTTGGTTATCGACATAGCTCTTCTACCTACTTTGAGCTGCTTTGATGGGGGTTTAGATTACCTTCAAATTTTCCATCATTTCCACAACAAGTTCTGGGCCTACGAGTTTTCTTTCACCAACATCATCCCAACAAGTTGGTGTGCAGCATATCTTTCCGTATAACACTTCATATGGTGCCATCTGAATATTTTAATAGAAGATAATGTTATAGAAAAATTCTAATAAAGGTAAATATTGATCCCACATACCTTGAAAGTCAAGTGAAAAATATCTCAACATGTCTTCTAAGGTTTGAATAGTCTGTTCTGATTGTCCATCAGTTCGAGGGTGGTAGGCAGTGCTCAAATGAAGTTCAGTATCCAGGGCTTTCTGAAGACTTTTCCAGAATCTTGATGTAAAATGGGGATCACGATCAGAAACAATAGATAGGGGTACTCCATTAAGTATTACAACTTCATTAATATATAGTCTTGCTAAACTTTCAAGTGGTAAATCTTCTCTTGTAGCAAGAAAATGTGCTGACTTGGTAAGACGATCAACAATGACCCATATTGCATCATTCCTTCTAGGAGTCTTTGGTAGTCCCATGATAATTTCCATCGTAATATTATCCTATTTCCACTCAGGTATGGGAATAGGTTTCATGACTCCTCCAGGCTATTGCCTTCCAACTTTCACTTGTTGAAAAACTATACATCTTGACATAAAATCACCAATCTCCCTCTTCATGTTGTCCCACCAAAAATGTTCCTTCCAATCTCTATACATTTTGGTGCTCCTAGGGTGTATAGAGAAATTGGAGCTATGAGCATCATCCAAAAATTATCTTTGTAGATCAGGTATATCAGGAACACAAATTCTCTTCCCAAATTTCAAAATTCCATCTTCATATACGAAGTCACTCAATCTCCCATTATTCACAGCTATAATCTTCTTTTGAAACTCCTCATCATCAGCCTGATAACTTTTTATCCTTTCTAGTAAAGATGGTTTGGAAACCGTTTGAAAAAGAATTGATGTTTCACCTTCCATGGTTATTCCAATTTCCATCTTTACTAGATCCATGTATATAGGATCCTTTTTAACTCTTATCTTGTTCAAAACTTCACGATCCTTTATAATAAAAGCATCTGCCACCATATTTTCCTTCCCCAGGTGGTAGTGTATAGTGAAATCATAATCCTTGAGTAGTTCAAGACATCTCCTTTTCCTCATGTTGAGTTCTTTTTGTGAGAAAATATATTTCAAAATCTTGTGATCAGTATAAATATCACATTTTCACCATATAGATAGCGTCTCTATATCTTCAAATAAAATATTAAAACTTATAACTCAAGATCATGAGTAGGATATTTTTTTTCATGAATTTTTAGCTGTTGTGATGCATAGGCAATAACCCTATCATTCTGCATAAGGACACAACCAAGTCCTTTCTTTAAAGCATCACTATAAAAAACAAACCCGTCATTTCTCGATGGTAGAGTCAATATAGAAGCATTGACTAATATTCTCTTCAATTCTTCCAAAAATTCTTCACACTCTTTTGTCCAAACAAATTTAAGCCCTTTATGTGTGAGGTTAGTTAATGGTTTTTCCAATTGGGAAAAATTCTGGACGAAACATCGATAATAACCTACTAAACCAATAAAACTGCATACCTCAGTTATACTCATCAGTGATGACCATTATTGGATTGCCTTGGTCTTTGAAGGATCAACAGATATTGCATCCTTAGAGATGATATGGGTAAGAAAAGAAATCTCTTGAAGCCAGAATTCACACTTGCTAAACTTCCCATATAATTCATTTCTTCTAAGAGTCTTCAGGATAATGCGCAATTTATTTTCATGATCTTCATAGCTTTCAGAGTATACCAAGATATCATCAATAAATACCACTACAAATTCATCAAGTTATTCCTTGAAAAACCTATTCATTAGATCCATGAAGATAGAGGGTTCATTAATAAATCTAAAAGGCATTACGGTAAACTCGTAATGTCTATACCTGGTTTGAAATGATGTCTTCAGAATGTCTTCCTTCTTCACGCACAACTGATGGTATCCAGATCTAAGGTCAATCTTTGAAAAATATTGAGCTCCATGAAGCTGGTCAAATAAATCATCAATTCAAGGTAGGGGATACTTGTTCTTTCTTGTTATAACATTGATCTCCCTATTGTCATTTCACAACCTCATAGACCCATCTTTCTTCTTAACAAAAAGGACAGGGGATCTCCATGGATAAACACTAGGGAGAATAAATCCATTGTTACACAATTATTCTAGTTATTTCTTTAGTTCCACTAATTTGACAGTGGCCATTCTATAAGGGGTCTTTGATATGGGCCTTGAACCAGGAATTAAATCAATGGAAAAATCAATTTCTCATTCGGGGGGATGTCCTAGTAAATCTTCTGGAAACACATCAACATATTCTTGCACAATAGGTACATCTTCTATTTGAACATTCTTTTCCTAAACCATAGATATTTCATTCTCTTCCTCTCCAATAATTGAATTTAGTTGAGCTACTGGGGGTAGATCTAGATAAGAATTAGGTGGTGATGATTCTTCTCTAAAGATAAGGTGTTCTTTATCATCTTCATCAAAAATAGTAACCTCTTTCTTCTTACAATAAATTTTTGCATCATGGTCTGAAAGCCAATCCATACCGAGGATTATATCAAATTTAATCATGGGTATGATGATGAGATCAGTAGATAAAGAACATTTATATGCCCTAATGGGGACTGATTCACAAAACTTTGTCGCAATGATACTTCCCTTAGAAGTTTTGACTGAAAACTCTCTTGTTAAATCAAATTGGAAATATTTAATTTTCTTACCAAATTGGGAAGTTATGAAATAATGCGATGATCCAAAATAAAATAAAGCATTTTATAAACTTGAGTAAACCATTAAATTACCTACCACCACGTCTTTCAGAGCTTCAACCTTAGCAGTAGTGATAGAATAATCTTAGCCTTGATCCCTTGGACTTTTATGAGGTAAGTTTCCTTGGCACTTAGGACATTCATTTGCATAATGCCCCCTTTATCTACAATTGTATCATTCAACATTGATAACCTCTTTCTTCCCCTTGTAATCATGATCTTGGTGGAATTTTTCACCACACTTGTAACAGACTCCCATTCCCTTCAGGAAAGTACTGGGGTGTTTCTTCCCACATTTACTATAGGATGTATATTCAAATTTTTTTTGTTCCCCTTATTTCCATTTCTAGAGTGTTCGACAGATCTCTTATTCTCTTTCTTTGCTTTAAAGTCGTAAGACTTGGAGAATTTTTTTTTCTATCTTGATAGCACATGAGACATTGTCTTCGTATGACGATAAGGATTGTGAGACTAATTCTAGACGGAGAAATGGTTTTAACCCATAAAAGAAATGATCAATCTTATTTCTTGGGTTACATATCTAATTTGCAGCATGCCTCACTAACCTTGTAAAATTAGATTCATACTTTGGGACATTCTCATCCTCCTTTTGCCTCAAACTCAGAAATTTCCTTTCCATATCTGCTCTATGGTCATGAGGAAAGTATTTTTCTATGAAAATATCTTTAAATTACCTCCATTCCATATTTTATACTTCTTTATATTCCTTTGTGTTTTGAATCAATGACCACCATCGATCAGTATCTCCAGTGAGGCGGTCAACTTCCATGACAACTTTTTCCCTTTCACTACTCCCCAAGGCATGTAATATTTTCTCTAAGGAATTTATCCATTGCTCAGATACTAATGTATTTTTACTCCCATTGAATGTTGGAGGTTTTTTCCTCATGAAGTGATCTAACATTGATCCTCCATGCTGTGGATCAAGTTGCACCATACGGGTAAGGTTATTATTCATAACCTGAGTGAGTTGTCCTAGTATGACGATAAGCTGATCAACACCAGTTGCTTCACTAGCTCCATTATATTTATCTTTAGTAGGAGGGAAATCCCTAAATGGATTATGTGCGTTGATATGGTTTCCATTCCTTACACTAGGCACCATTTCTAAACAATGGCAGAAACTAGATTAGTTTATGAATCGAAATACATAATTCCAAACTTGTAAAGCACTTAACATAAACTGAACAGTTTATGGATATAATTCATAATCATAAAAATGTTTTATTTGAGTATGTAAATACTCATAAACCCTTCATAATGGTTTGTAAATAAAATGATAATTATTTTAACCATATCCCCCGGGAGTGTCGTAACCAAGAGTGCAGCAAGGCCCGTTGTCGTGCACCAGTTCCCGTTCGAGTCTAGCTCAAAGTGGTGTTTTCGGGTTTTACCCCTAGGTACATCTGTGCCAGAGCCTCCTCCACCTAATAGTATCTATACATAGATTTATTTGTTGGAAAACTCACAAAATCTCTATAATACTAAAATTCTAGGAAGTTCTTCTATACTAATTCTCAAAGTCTATCTTAGGGTAATGTGCTATAATCAGAGTTTATCTAAATCTAGATTCCAAGGTTTGTACTAAAATTCCTCTGATACAAACTATAATTCCCTGACCCCAGTTACCCAGAGTTAGTGCATTAATACATAACATTGGCACGATATAAGGAAATCATGTCCTGAAAGACCGATCAGTTTAGTAGCCTTGGAAATATTAAATACATTCATAAGATTTACATTACATTATAAAATGAAAAACTACAACAACATTGTTTCCAAAGACCACACTCATATCCCCTCAGACTATCCCTATAGGTCAGTCATAAAATACTTATTTTCATCCTGGGAAAAATAAAACAAAGAAAGGGGTGAGCTCAGGTGCTCAGTAAGGATAAAAATATAGAGGAAACTTTCATAAATAAACATAAAAATTTAAGGCAATGTATAAGACTAAAACAAAATCCTTTTAAACTTGAAATTCAACATAATATGGAAAATAAAAAATCAAATAATTCCATTTACTTATTCACATGGATATTCTACTAGTTGAATAATCACATTCAATATCAATAGCCACTTTCATAATGATAGAATGCATAATGCCAGACTTCATAACCACATAGTCAAGGCCTTGTTCCAAGACTACAAATAACATTTTTTCAAGGCCTTGTTCCAAGACACTAGTTTGTCTCATGAGACCTACCGATGCATCGAGGATATATAGCGGGCTCCACCCATTACTTACTAAGTCCAATGCATTCCTCATATGAAAAGGTTTAAACATAACATAAACATCCATATTAAAACTAGCATAAGAAATGTGAATAATTTATCCATAAACCATGAATGGTATAAAAATAAAACATACACAGTCAAACATATCAAAAAACCTTCAATACTATATGGAAGATTTGTATCATAATAAATCAACTTCAAACAAGTTGAAAATATATCAAAGGATGTTGACATAGATGAAATGAAACTATTTGAAAGAAATGACTCTTTCTATTTTGAAACCATTTAAAAGAAAACATTTATTTTGGAAATATTCTTATAATCTTGTAAGGGAAGCTTTGAAGGTGTTATAATGGCAGAAATAGCTGCACCTTCCGTATAAGTTAAAAAAACATTCTTACCTTAATTTTGTCGAAAATGTCATAAGGTATCTTGTTTGGAAAACGACGGAAAGATTCCTTTCAAAACATTTTATAAAAAGTAAAACAAGGGTATAAATTACTTTAACCCATATTCTAGTAAATAGTAAATATGTTTTGTAATACATTTTTAAGAAACATGGATGTGGACGACAAAGAGGTCCCAGTAGATACTTATGTAAAAACAATCTCGGATAATAAATAGATTGTGAAATTAACCCTTACATTGTTATTTTACTTAGTAGAGGGTAGGTTAACCTCATGTATAATTGTGAAATAATTGTTATTAAATTATACAAGAACCATATACATTAATATGATATAATATATGTTCTTCTAATATTTCTTTGTTAATGATATTTCAGTAGTATCATCGTTTCGGGTGTTAACTGGTTCATTTTCCTTTATATGCTTTGTTATGTAAGTAATGTTTTATTGTGGATATAATGCATCTTATTAATATTAAGAATGATATTAAGTCTTTAAATATTATTTTTAATCATCAAATGAAAATTACTCTTGAATGGATACGATGAAGAATGAATCTCATAGCGTTCGTGGAGACGGTAAAAAGTACGTACGCACGAGCGAAAATATCATTTTTTTGATATTAAAATAGTATATAATTGGATGGTATATCATATATAAAGAATAATTATGATGTTATATTTATTATTTACATCATTTATAGTCATTATTATACCCATCCAAATGATGAAGTGTTTGAATAACAAACTACCCCACGACGTGGAGACGGTAAGCCGTACGTACACACGTATGGTGATATGTCATTCCTAGGATGGATAAAATAATGAATATGGTTGTACCATTTTTATAATAACATCACAGTATATAAAATATATTGGATTTATTATTTTATAATGGAAACAACAAAGAAAGAGGAAGTGGAAGAAGAAAAGAACTTGAAAGAGGTGATGAAATATTTACCTCTTCTTCAGGTTCTTCCTTTTGATTTGATCAAAAGGGATCCTTAGATTGGATTTTTGACTAAGGGAATACCCCTAGGATTAAGGGAGGATAGTTGGGATGATATTTGGGTAGGGTTTGTCTGAGCCAAATGGCTTTGAAGGTGTGGATTTAAGAGAATGGGAAGTTCCCTTTTAAAAGAGGGGTGAGGGGCACCTTAGGAAAAGATTGAAATATTATTTTATAATAAAATAATTTTCTTTTTATAATGGCTCTAAAATGATTTATTTTGAGGATAAGGTGGGGATGGGTCAAAAACCACTCAACCAATAGGTTTTATACAGGTTTGGGTCACTATATTAACCTTATCTTCTATATTTAACTCTTAGTTAATTAGTTTGACATTTTCTATGTCTCTTTGTATTTTTATATTACATGGTTAATAAACTTACTTTAAACTTCCAATCAAACCTCATGTGGTTCATTAATGACACATATAATTTTATTTAGGCCCTTTTTATAAACCTTAGACTTTTAGGAATATTATATCAACCAATAATATAGTATTGTTTTTCAAAAACTCAATTATTTCAAATTTGACATTATTTAATAATTTATTTTTGTTAAAGTCATAACAACATTATTAAATCAAAAAGAATTCATTGAATCAACTTTAACATGTCATATTTACCTATAAAATTAGTTTATAGAATCAAAACATTCAAATTATATTTATTTTAATATTTATAATATCATTTATTTGATTCTTTTATTAATAAGGAAAATACAACATCATTATTGTGTCATATATAAATATATTTATTTTATGTCTAAAAATTATAAATAAAATATCGTGATGTAGGAAATATTTTTATATTTCTAATTAATATTTATAGTTGAATAGATCAATTATATAATCTCATATAAAAATTGTTTTACTAAAAGATATTTTCTTTTGTTATTTTTGTCTTTAATTTAGATTATTTAATTTAAAATGTCATTATCACACCCATTTGGCTTCATGGGGTCACAAAGTCAACCCAATAATTCCCATGGTCAAAACTGTATCAACTAATAGGAATAGGACATATGTTAGGGTAATTTAATATTATTATAATAATATTTTTTACCCTTATTTACTGGATTTACCCTTTAACCATGGTAAATACAATATTTACCGAAGTAATTATTCATAATGTCTAAAAATAAAAGTTACCTATTTACACAATTTGGACCTCCTGATTCAAAATATGGAATTTATTATTCCAAATTCAAAACACATAAGTGACATAAATTAATTTAAAATTAATTCCCTTTGTCAAAACAAAAAGCATGTTTTTAAGAAATAATAATTATCAAAAGATTGACATTTTCTTATGTCCAGTTTAAATGTGAAATTAAATCCAATGAACAACATTGGATTAAATGGTAAAAATATAATCTAATTATACTTGAAAACCACTCAATAGTAAAATTTTAGCACTATAAATTATTTTGATTAAAAAAGTTGTTTTTAATTAAAATTTAGCATTTTCACTATTCATCAAAAACTGAATGTTTTCAGAAAAATACCAAAAATTCACTCTAAGCTAATTTTGATATTCCAAACCCAAAAATGAATTCCATTTTCAAATATAAAATTGAGAAAATTTCAAAAAGTGAGTATTACTATTCATAATGGCTAGTTTGATTGGTCACGATGTGTTAGAATCTCGAAGTTGCGTACAACACAAGCTATTGAATTATTCAAAAGAAAACACACCATGGAAGCTTGGGGTGTTACATTGGTAGTGGATGTGATACCCAGACACTGATTTCTCAAGGACAAAATAGTGGATTAGCTTAGGGTAGCCAGGCAAGGTCATAGGGCCATGGTATTGGCAAGACTTATGCAGTGCAATAGACCCAATAGGAGTAGGATCCTAGACTATCTATAGTGAGAGGTACGATCTTTGTAGCTTCTACCATTTCATCTTCTTTTTTCAATACAAGCGCATCACATATTTTTATATCTACACCAATGGTTAAAAGCCTCAGGCTTGCTTTTTTTCTTTCAGAGGGAGTTTTGAAGCTAGATACACCATTGAGAGTCAAAACAGGAGATGTGCACTAGTGTATGGAGAGTTCCCTTGAGGTTGGTGTTTTCCACTTCCTCTGTAGTTTATATTTTCTCAAGATGACTAGTTTTGATGTCATTCTCAGGATGTACTAGCTCATAGTTTCTCAAGTGTATGTTGACTGCTATCTCCCGAGGGTGACTTTCACATCACCATATGGTGTAGTTTTTATTCACAAGATTAAATGGGATGTCTAAGAAAGAAGAGTTGCACCAGAGCATCGTGGGCTAGGTGGGATGAAAACCTAGATTACTAGTTTGTTTCTGTATGATCAAGGAGTGAGTCAGGTGGACTTTCCTCCATTGGTTGATCACTTCAGGGATGTCTTTCCTAACGACTTTTCTGGGTATCCTACTGAGAGATAGGTGGAGTTATCCATTTAGTGCTAGGAGTTGTGTCAATATCCATTTCTCTTTATAGGATGGCTACGATGGAGTTGCAGGAGCTCAACAGGCAGCTAGAGGATTTGAAGGAAAAGGGGTTTATCAGACCTAGTACTTCTCCATGGGGTTCGCCAGTCCTTTTTGCAAAAAGGTGGATGGTACCCTTAGGCTATGTGTGGAATATCAAAAACTGGACCAACTAACAGTTAAAAACTGATATTCATTTCCATGGACTGATGATCTGTTTGATCATATTCGAGGAGATCGAGTGTTCTCAAAAATCAACTTGAGGTCAGGATATCACCATGTTCATGTTGGACCTTAAGATATACCTCATACAACCTTTCGTAGTAGGTATGGTTTATATGATTATATGGTTCTACTGTTCGGTCTCACAAATGTACTAAAAGTTTTCATGGTGCTGATGATCCGAGTGTTCCATCCTTACCCGGATTCTTTTGTGGTGGTTTTCATGGAAAATATTTTGGTGTATTCTCATAATCAACATGACCTTTCCAATCATCTTAAGATCATTTTGAATACATTGAGAGAGAATCAGTTATATGAAAAGCTCACAAAATTCCACTTTTGGATGGATCAGATTCACTTCCTGGGTGACATCATCTTAGAGACAGAAGTGTCAATGGACCCAGAGAAGGTGAGAGTAGTAGTTTCCTAGGAACAACCCAAGAATGTTTTTAACTATGGAGTTTCTTGGGTTTAGTTGGTTACAACAAGTGTTTTATACCAGACTTCTCATGCTTAGCGCTTCCATTAATGGGATTGACTAAGAAGGGTGTGAAGTTTTTGTGGTTAGAATATTCCTAGAAAACCATTCAAGAGATGAAAGGGAGGTTGACATCAGTACCAGTCCTGATACTTCCAGAAAAGGGAAATAGTTACACAGTTTACTATGATACTTCAAGTATTGGGATGGGGCAGTGCGAATGCAAGCACTACGGGAAAAATGGGTATTTGCGACGGGTTATTTGCGACGGGAATAAATCCCATTGCAAATAGTCCCGTTAAAAACTTATTTGCGACGGGGGTAGTTACCCGTCGCAAATAAATGGGCTTTTGCGACGGGATTGCTTTCCCCGTCGCAAATAGTTTTCCCGCGATGCGCGCCAAATCGCGGGAAAACTATTTGCGACGGGAAAATATTCCCGTCGCAAATAACTATTTACATGTTGACCGTAATAAATGCGGGCTAAGGTATTTGCGACGGTACCCGTCGCAAATACTAGTTTTTGCGACGGGATACCCGTCGCAAATGGGCCCGTCGCAACTAATCTAACCTATAAATACCCCCATCCGTTTTTTTCGAATCATTCTCATTCTCTATCTCCTCCTGCTCTCAAACTTTTGTTTCTAAAGTTGAGTTTTTCTTCAGTTTATTTTTTTTTTCGGAGCTGATATTAAAGTTTTGAAGAACGATCAGAGCAGATCAATTTTCAAGGTATTTATGTTCATTTTAATTTAATATTTATTTTTAATTTTTTATTAGTTTCAATTATTCTTAATTAGTTGTAATTTAATTATGTTTATATTGTTTTCTTACTTAATAAATTTAAATTATTAGTATTGTTCATAGTTAATGGTAATTAGGAATAATTAGTAATAATTTTTAATAATTAAGAATAAATATTAATAATTAGTAATAAATACCAATAATTAGGAATAACAACATTATTACATTATTAGTATATTTTATTATTAATATTAAAATAATATAATTTTTTATATATATACAATTCTCTTTTCATCTGTGTGTTTACTGTCTTCACATGTATTATTTGTATGTGGAGATAGAAAACGCACAGATGAAAGGAGAATTGTATATAAATCAGAAAATTATATTATTTTAATATTAATAATAAAATATACTAATAATGTTATTATTTGTAATTATTGGTAATTATTCTTAATTATTGGTAATTATTCTTTTAATTACTAATAATTAGGAACAATTATCAATAATTATCAATAATTAAGAATATTTAGTAATAATTAGTAATAATTACCAATAATTAGTAATAATTAGTAATAATTACCAATAATTAGTAATAATTAGTAATAATTACCAATAAGTAGTAATAATTACCAATAAGTAGTAATAATTATGTATAATTTGGAATAATTACCAATAATTAACAATAATTAGTAATAATTACCAATAATTACCAATAATTACCAATAATTAGTAATAATTACCAATAATTGCCAATAATTACTAATAATTAGGAATAATTAGGAATAATTAGGAATAATTAGGAATAATTAGGAATAATTAGGAATAATTAGGAATAATTAGGAATAATTAGGAATAATTAGGAATAATTAGGAATAATTAGGAATAATTAGGAATAATTAGGAATAATTAGGAACAATTAGGAACAATTAGGAACAATTATCAATAATTAAGAACAATTAGGAACAATTATCAATAATTAAGAACAATTAGGAACAATTATCAATAATTATCAATAATTATCAATAATTATCAATAATTATCAATAATTATCAATAATTAGTAATAATTACCAATAATTAGTAATAATTAGTAATAATTACCAATAATTAGTAATAATTAGTAATAAATACCTAAAATTAGGAAAAATTAGAAAAAATTAAGAAAAATTAGGAAAAATTCTCAATAATTAGTAATAATTACCAATAATTAGTAATAATTACCTATAATTAGTATTAATTACCAATAATTAGGATTAATTACCAATAATTAGTATTAATTACCAATAATTAGTAATAATTAGGAATAATTAACAATAATTAGTAATAATTACCAATAATTAACAATAATTAGTAATAATTAACAATAATTATTAATAATTACCAATAATTACCAATATTTAGTAATAATTAACAATAATTGCCAATAATTACCAATAATTGCCAATAATTACCAATAATTGCCAATAATTACCAATAATTACCAATAATTGCCAATAATTACCAATAATTAGTAATAATTACCAATAATTAGTAATAATTACCAATAATTAGTAATAATTTTGAATAATTAGTAATAATTACGAATAATTAGTAATAATTACCAATAATTAGTAATAATTACTAATAATTATCAATAATTACTAATAATTATCAATAATTACGAATAATTATCAATAATTAGTAATAATTAGTAATAATTAGTAATAATTAGTAATAATTAGTAATAATTAGTAATAATTAGCAATAATTAGTAATAATTAGCAATAATTACTAATAATTAGTAATAATTAGCAATAATTACTAATAATTAGTAATAATTAGCAATAATTACTAATAATTAGTAATAATTAGTAATAATTAACAATAATTAGTAATAATTAGGAATAATTAACAATAATTAGTAATAATTAGTTATAATTAGGAATAATTAGTAATAATTAGGAATAATTAGTAATAATTATTATTAATTACCAATAATTAGTATTAATTACCAATAATTAGTATTAATTACCAATAATTAGTATTAATTACCAATAATTAGTATTAATTACCAATAATTAGTATTAATTACCAATAATTAGTATTAATTACCAATAATTACCATTAATTACCAATAATCACCAATATTTTCCAATAATCACCAATATTTCCCAATAATTACCAATAATTACCAATATTTTCCAATAATTACCAATATTTTCCAATAATTACCAATATTTACCAATAATTAGGAATAACTACCAATAATTAGAAATAACTACCAATAATTTGGAATAACTACCAATAATTTGGAATAATTACCAATAATTTGGAATAATTACCAATAATTTGAAATAATTACCAGTAATTAGGAATAATTACCTTATTACATTATTTGTATATTTTATTATTAATATTAAAATAATATAATTTTCTATATTATATACAATTCTCTTTTCTTCTGTGTTTTTTCTGTCTCCACATGTAATATTGGCATTCTTTTTCAAAATTATCAACCTACTCGCCAATGGAGAGGTGAAAGTGAATGCCAATATTACATGTGGAGACAGAATGTGAAACACACATATGAAATGAGAATTGTATATAATATAGAAAATTATATTATTTTAATATTAATAATAAAATATACTAATAATGTAATGATGTTATTATTATATAATTAATATTTATGAAAAAAATTATATTAGTATTATTAAAAAAAATAAAAAATCAATATAATATTAAAATTATCAATATTTGTAACAGGTTTTGCTTTATTCTCAATATATTCAATCCTTGCTTGTGTTTTTTCTAACAAATTATTCAAAACCAGTAATGCTTTTATATTTTATAGAAAAATATGGAACAACGAGGTCGTCAACAGTCATTATTAGATGACTGCATATGGATAAATCAACGTAGAAATCCAAATGGTTCTGGTTTAAATCCAATATATATAGAGGGTGTGGAGATTTTTTTATCATTTGCGGCATCAAATCCAGAATTTGTTTCAGAAGGAAAGATAAAATGCCCTTGTAGAAAATGTGCATTGAGAACGTTTGACACGTTTGACAAAGTGGGGGAACATCTCTTGCGTTTTGGTTTTCAAGCAGATTATGTTTTTTGGTATCAACACGGTGAACGCAGTTCCAGAGCAGGTGATACCAACTTGATTCCAGATCCATCCCAGTTTCAAGATTTAGTACACGATGTTGCAGGTTCATCTGTTCAACATACAGAAACTCCGGCTGATATAGCTTCAAATCCTGAGTTGGGACCGTCTGAATTTTATGAGTTGTTGAAGTCTGCTGAGGATGCATTATATCCTGGCTGCAAGATGAGCAAATTAGAAGCAGTTGCAAAATTTATGGCTATCAAATCAGATAACGGAATGTCAAACACCTGTTTTGACCAGATATTTTCTTTGCTGAAAACACTGTTACCCGAAGGAAATGTTTTACCTGAAAATTACTATGAAAGTAAGAGGTTGGTTCGAAATTTGGGACTTACTTGTCAGAAGATTCATGCATGTTCAAATGACTGCATTTTATATTCTGGGGAAAATGAGTCGTTGGATAGTTGTCCCACATGTGAGCAACTGAGATATAAAGAAGGACAACACGGGAAGTCTGGTTTGATTCCTGTAAAACAGTTGAGATATTTTCCGCTTACATCCAGACTTCAGCGTTTATTCATGTCTAAGAATACAATGACAATGATGTCATGGCATAAAGAGAATATTTCAACCGATAAAAGCTTGAATCATCCAGCCGATGGTGATTCATGGAAACATTTTGATAGAGTGCATCCATCCTTTTCTTTAGAAGCTAGAAATGTTCGACTGGGCCTTTCCACTGATGGTTTCTGTCCGTTTGGATCTTATGGTAGTCAATATTCATGTTGGCCTGTTTTTTTGACTCCGTACAATTTACCTCCATGGATGTTGATGAAAGAGCCATATATCTTTTTGAATTTACTAATTCCAGGACATCCGAAGAAAAATATTGATGTTTATTTGAAGCCATTGATTGATGAATTAAATTTATTGTGGAGTACTGGTGTCAGTACATATGATGTTGCAACGAAACAGAATTTCATACTGAGAGCAGCATTGATGTGGACAATAAGTGATTATATGTAAACTGGAAAAAATATTTCCGCCGTCTTTCTTCGACTCAATGGAACATTTGATGTTACATTTTCCATATGAAGCCAAATGTGGAGGTCCGGTACAGTTTCGATGGATGTACCCATTTAAAAGATGCATGCAAAAATTGAAAAGAAAAGTACGCAACAAAGCATCTGTTGAAGGATCTATTGCAGAAGCTTATTTGCAAGAGGAAATATCTTTTTTCTTCTCCCATTATTTTGAATCTGAGTATCCTTCAAAACACAACCGAATGGGATGGAATGAGAGGAATATTGATGAAATCGACAATCAATTATCTGTTTTCAACCAGTCAGAGCTTGGTTTTGGTGGAGTTTCTGAACGCTGGCTTTCAGATGATGAACATCATAGAGCTCATACGTATGTTCTACTCAACTGTGAAGAGATGACATCAGTTGTACTGTAAGTGTTTATATCACTTATTCTATCATTTATGTTACAGTAAATAACTTTGGTTTTTATAGGTTGTATGATAATCATATCAAGAAACAAATTCCACAAATTACAGCAGCTGCTCTCGAAGAAGGTCGACTGAAAAATTTCTCTCAGTGGTTTCAAAAACTGGTAACATAAATTCTTTATCTTTTAGCAACTCATTCAATGTATAGTTTACTATATTGATAATTATTTCACAAATTTTCAGGTGTCTCGACATGCTGATAAAATTGACAAACGGCTGTGTGTATTGAGTAACCCACCTTCCAAACTTGTTAAAACTTATAATGCATATGTGGTGAATGGATTTCGATTCCACACACATGCATATGGGGAATCAAAAAAAACAATGAACAGTGGAGTTATCTTGAGAGGATCTCATCATCGAGAAAATGAAGTTGACTTTTATGGCATACTTGATGAAATCATTGAACTCTGTTATCTTGGACAACATTACATAACCATGTTCAAATGTCGGTGGTTGGATACAGAGAGAGGCGTGCGTGTTCATCCGACTCATGGAATCATCGATATTAAATGTAAAAGTGTTCTCACAGTAAATGAACCATTCTTATTGGCTCAACAGGCATATCAAGTTTATTATGAAAAGTACTGTGCAACATCAAGAGACTTGACTGATTGGTGGAGTGTAATAAAAATCAAAATTCGAGACAATCAGTTTAGTCAAAGTGAACGTGCTTTCACTGATGTGCAAAGAATTGAAGTTTTTCAAGAGAGTACTCAAAATCAATCTTTTTTACAAAGAGACATGAGTATCGATGACGACACCCCACATTTAAGAGTCGGTGATGACGATGATGTTAATGATGTCACATATGAATTTGAAACGGTAAGAGATGAAGAAACTGTAACTCGAATGGATATCGATGATGTTGAGGAGGAATATGAAGATGACATTGACATATATGAAGATGATGATGAAGATGAACACTGATAGCATTCCATGGTATTTATATACAATCATAATATGTATATATGTATATATAATAGTAATTATCAATTATTTGCTAACATTAACATTTTCTGTTTCAGATGGACGACGCCACATTTCGTGCGTGGGCGGATGCTGACCTGACTTTTGATGCGGATGAGTTGCTGACAGATGACCCTCAGCCTGCAGGCGCTCCAGGGAGTACGCGGAGGGGGCGCGGTCTTGCACGATTGATGATTTTTGACCCCGTCCCCGAGCGACGTCCACATCTTGGGTTTGATCCACGCACACGGAGGTGTGATAACCTGTGTGATAACCTGTGGATTTGACTAAGATTTCATTAATCTATTCACATAATAAATGTTTATTATTTTTTCAGTTTTCCGCATATAGCAGTCGGACAGGGCAGCGCTATTTTGCGCAACTATTTCTCTCAGCCGTGGACCACATGGGAGCAGATTCCCATTGATGTGCAGCAGGCCATATTCGGCCATTGGTTGGTACGTACGTAAATAAATAATTTTTATTTTGAAAATTATTTCATTTCTAACTTGATATTTTGATTTATTTGTAGGGTTTATGGTATCCGATCGAGGATACCATGCATGACGCCATCCACGAGGTATGGGAGGTGGCCATGCGTGATCGCCTTCGTCAGTTTTTGCACAATTTAAGAAAAGCTGCGATGAAGAAAGCAGGAGTGTCAGATTTTGAGGAGTCATGTAGAGCACACCGACCAGAGTATATTTCATCCCATGTATGGGATGGATTATGTGCGCACTGGTTGAGTGGTGCCTTTCAGAGGAGATCATCGGTGGGGAGGCAGAATCGGGGGAGACAGGAGGTGACTCATCGAGCTGGGAGTCGTTCTTTCAGTACTCATAGACAGCATCTGGTACGTACATTATTTATAAATATTTTATATAACTATAAATATTAATAGTTTATTTTTTATTCTTATAGGCTGTCGAGCACCCCGATATTACAGAGTACGACGTATATCGGAGGATATATAGTGATCCTGCTACTGGGGAGCTCAGAGGTGATCGTCAGCATCACATCGTGGTCAGTATTATTTGTTTTCAAGTTTAAAAATTAACTGCATATAATATATTCACAATTTTAATTTTAAATTGCAACTATAAGAGTCATATAAGGCCGCAACGGCATAGGCCCGGCCTGAGAGTCAGGCCGAGTCATCAGATCAGACCACTGCCCATCAGTTTGATGAGGCGGCATGGATGCAGACCACCCAGTATGCCTTCGAGAAGGGCCGGGTAGTTGGTATCGGCTCTCGACTGACTCCCGGAGATTATTATGGCAGTGCTGCAATGTCGGCGTCCAGCTCGAGAGGAGCTCGTGCATCTTCTTCTACACAGTATGAGGATCAGTTGCGCTCTCAGACTGCACAGATAGAGAGTATCCGACAGGAGCAGGAGCAGATGCGTCAGCAGCATGAGGAGGAGCGTCGACGCCAGCAGCAGCTGTACGAGGAGCAGGCGAGTCGGTGGCAGCAGCAGCATCAGGAGCAGATGGAGTACATGCGCCGACTCACTCATGCTTTAGGGATGGAGTTTCCTCCACCACCATCTGTAGATCCCCCACCTCCCCCCCTCCCCCCTCCTTCAGATTAGAGTTTGTATTTCTGTTATAAAATTTGTGAAATCAAAATATTTTTTTTTCTATTCGTAGTTTCTGTCTCATTATAAAATATTAATAATATTACATTTTTAAATAACAATATTAATATGAATAATAATATTATTATATTTTATAATATTAAATTATATATATATATATTAAAATTATATATATATATTAAAATTTTATAATATTATAATTTAATTATATTTTTTGTAATACTTGAATTATTTTAATATTTGAATGTAAAATAATTCTATTATTTTTATATTAATTAAAATAACTTATTAATATTTTTTTTATTTATGAATTATAATTGTAATATTATTATATTAATTAAATCATTTATTAATATTCTATTATTTTTTATTTTTGAATTATAATTCTACTATTATTATAATAATTAAAATAATTTATTATTTTCATTTGTAAATTATAATTCTATTATTATATTAATTAAAATAATTTATTAATAATTTTTTTTTATTTTTTTTATAGTATTTGCGACGGGATACTATACCCGTCGCAAATACTAGTATTATTAATAGTTTTTTATTTTTTTTAAAAAATAGTATTTGCGACGGGACCCGTCGCAAATACTATTGATAGTATTTGCGACGGGATACGGGTCCCGTCGCAAATACTAGTATTATTAATAGTTTTTTATTTTTTTTAAAAATCGTTTTTGCGACGGCCCCGTCGCAAAAGGTATTTGCGACGGGACCCATCGCAAAAACTATTTTAAAAGTTTTTTACAAAAATACGGAATACTATTTGCGACGGGGAGAATGGCCGTCGCAAAAAAAGGCTTTAGCGACGGGCCCGTCGTAAATAAGTGTAGTTACGACGGCGATTTCAGCAACGAGCTATTTGCGACGGGATCCCGTCGCAAAAAGCCATTTGCGACGGGATCCCGTCGCAAATAGCCCGTCGCAAATACCTGTTTTTCTAGTAGTGAAGGAGATCGAGTCATGGTGTATGGGTCTCGACAGGTGAGGCCTCATGAGAGGAATTACGCTATTCACAATCTGGAGTTAGTTGTATTTGTTCATGCATTGCGTTGTTGGATGCACTATTTATTGTGAGAGAATTTTGTTGTGTAAATGGACCAAAAAACCCTCAAGTATTTCTTTACATAGCGTGATATAAATATGAGGAAGCGAAGGTGGGTGGAGTACCTATAGTCCTTCAGCTTTGAGATTGCCTACACACCTGGTAAGGGTAATGTAGTGGCTGATGCACTGATTAAAAAGACTCAGATATAGATAGTGCAACATGACAGTTGTAAGTGGAGGCTTATGGTGTTGTTCTATGATATGCATCTAGAGGTGCACGACAATCGGGGTATACTTTTCTATCATCCTTTGCTGTGACCTCTACCCTACTGGACAAAGTTACAACAAGGTATCTATCAGATTCATAAGGCCTAGTTCTACGAAAAGGTGTGGTAGGTGAGTACCCTCCTCCTAGTTGGACGGTTGGAAATGATGTGATCCTATGTATCCATGGGAATGTTTCGGTTCCAGTGTATATATGTGAGGAGTTGATGCGATATTTTCATTCTTCATCTTGGGAAGTGCATCCTAGGGTCACCAAGATGTACTGTGACTTGCGACATTAGTACTTGTGGCAGGTAATGAAGTGTGAGGTGGCTGGTTTTGTTACTAGGTGTTCCGCCTATCAGTAGGTAAAGGCGGAACATCAGTGACCAGTTGTCCTTTTATAGAAGTTACCTATCTTGGAGTGGAAGTGGGATGATGTTGTGATGGATTTCATGACTGGTTTACCGAGGTCACCTCGAGGTAACAACACTATGTGGGTTGTCATTGAAAGGCTTATGAAGGTCCCTCCCTTCTTTCCGATCAAGGAGACCTTCAATGTTGATGATATTATAAGGGTGTACATCCGAGAGGTGGTATGACTAAATGGGGTCCCACACACTATTAATTCAGATTCGGATGCCCACTTTGCTTATCGTTTTTGGAAGAGTTTTAAGAGGGTTCTTGGTACATAGGTGCTTCTGAGCACATCATACCATCCTCATACTAATGGCTAGTTAGAGTGTACAATACAAGTACTAGAGTACATGCTACGAGCATGAGTCCTAGAATTTGGGGGCTCTTGGGAGAGGCACATTCCCCTGGTTGATTTTTCTTATAACAACAGTTATCATGTGATGATACAAATGGAACCTTATGAGGCTTTATATAGTAGCCCATGCTGTTCTCCGCTGTGTTTCTTAGAGGAAAGTGAGGTAGTTTTACTAGGACCGTGTCTCATTTAAGAGACTTCTGAGCAGGTCCAGTTGATTTTGAAGTTGATGGATACTACACAGTATCATAAAAAATCTTACACCAATCGCTGCAAATGACCTCTAGAGTCTGAGGTTAGGGATCAGGTTTTCTTGCATGTTTCTCTGAGGTTGGGAAATAGGGGGATCAGGATATAGGATAAACTTTTTCTGAGATATGTCGGTCCATTCAAGATTCTAGAGAGATTCAGTTTGGTTTCCTATCGGTTTCAGTTACCGGAGAGATACCAAGCCATGTACAATGTCTTCCAAATATCTCAAAAACACCACTATCACTCAAACCCATCTCATGTTTTTCAGCCTGAGGAGGTTGAGCTTCAGGTTGATGCGTCCTTTGAGGAGCATCAGATTCATATCATTGACAGGAGCATGAATGTTCTCCGAGGCCGGTTAGTTTCTATAGTATGGGTGCTATGAAAGCACGACCATTTATTGAAAGAGACTTGGGAGAGGGAGGTCGACGTACGTGCTCATTGGATGGAGTTTTTCATAGATGAATCTTGACCACCTTTCAGAGATAAATTTGGAGAAGAATTGCTATAAGTTGGAAGATTGTAAGATCTAAGGTTTTTCTTGAGGTGCATATATTTCCTTTTGGGTTAAATGTTGTTTAATTTCCTTTTTATCTTAGACCCTAAGTCAGGATATGGGATGGTTTGGTTTTTTTGGGAAAGAAGGGGAAAAGAGGCTAGAAGATGGCTGTAGGTTAGGTACACATCATGTACTTGGCCTATACACCGTGTACTAGCCTGTCACAATGTGTAGCCTTTATGGTTTATAAAACTAAAATTAGGAAGTACACGTTGTGTTCTTGAGGTACACATCATGTACTTTCCTACTGGGTTTTTTAAAAATATAGGCAGTAGCCTCTTATTTTGACGCAGAAAAGGTTTCTCTTGTTTTTGAGAACCTAGGACATCTAAAATTGTTTTTTAGATATAGAAGTCATCTAGACTCCAATTTGAGCATGGTTTTTCTCATTGGAACCACATTATAGAAATTGATTCCATTTTAGTCATTATTGATTCTTAGGAATAATGACTATGCTATTTGGATTTAGGCTCATATGCCCTAATATACCATTCTTGGTTTGTTCTTCAGATTTCTTCCAAACTAGGATGAATCAGGACTTGATACTAGAAGAGATGTTTGCTACCGAGGAGAGGTAGGTGGTCTATACTTTCTTTTTACCTTTATGGTGTTTCTTGAGTGTTCAACCGATATGTCATCCGTTGAACTTTTTGGAGCGGCCCAGCTTGTGAGCGAGCTGCTTGCTATAGGTTTAGTCAAACCTAGTGAGGATGCTCGTAGGTTCCATTTAAGTGTGTTGGCATCCGTTTCTCATTTCAATGTCACCCAAGGGGTGATACTTATGGTTTTTACCTATTTTTTTCCTATTTAAACCACCAAGGGGCGTGTTCTTATGATTTCCTAGTTAGAGGAGGCCCATTATTACTTTGATATCTTGAATAACTTGTTTAGGACAAGTACTGCCTCCCTGCCTAGTGAGATATTTCCTTGCCTTACCTATTTTGATAGTTTTCCTTAAATGAAAATGGGTTAAAATGTGGGTATACTTGTCAAAAATTGTCTAACTACATAAGGGGTGAGTTGGGAAATTGTGATATGTGACATGGTATGCTCACATGAAATGTTTAATGGATTATATGGGTGATTATACCTATATGAAGTATTTAATGGTATGTTAAATGGATAATATGGGAGGGTAGGACCATATGATTCATAAATGATATTGGATTTCATGAGTGAGTATACTAATGACTTGTTCATGTTGAAGTGAGTGGGTATAATCACATGGAATGAATGGTTTAGATTTATTGCTTTAAATTGGATGCTTTGATTGAATGGTTTGATAGATTCCATGGAATACTCTCCATGGATCTGGAACACAGAAGTGGATGCCTTGGGATGACTCTGCCCCATGGGTGTTGATTCCATGGGTGCCTTGAGCCTTACTACCCCATGGATCCGACATGCTTAGGTTTACTTAGGATATTCCATTTCTATGCTCCTAGGACCACAAATAGTGCCTAACTGAGTTTCCACCAGGGACGCCCATGGGAATCGACGGGATGCCTTGGGCATGATCCTTAGATTTGGCCCTTTGTAGTCTAGATATATTATATGGATTCCCTGGTATGTGAAACCTTCTGTCCAGCCCTTGGGGTCTACTTTTCACTATAAAATGTGGCCGTGGGATTATTCTTTTCACTATAAGGCATGACTGTGGGATTCTACTTTTCAATATACGGTGTGGCTGGGGGATTATACTTTTCACTATACAACATGACTGTGGTATTTATTACTTCTTTATATAGCGTGGTTATGGTTTTCTTGATATGAATGGATGTACGATGCGGCCGTGTGACTTGTTTACTATTGTTATAGCTACCTTGTTAGGAGCTGAATTTGTTTCAGGTAGACTTGAGGGGTTGTTCAGTATTACTTATTATATTAGAATTATTCCATGGGAATTCACTTTACTTTAATTCTTCATTTGCACTTGCTAGAACTTTTTTAGAATTGCTGTTAGAACTGTATAGACCTGGGTGGTTCCCTACTATAATGTTTGTCTCACACCCTATTTGGTCCTCCTTGGGGATCCAAACAGATTATATGGTTGCAAGTGATGATACGGGAAAACACCCTAGTATAGGTTTTTGACTGTGGCTTTGGAGCAGGGGATCATAAGACCAAGTTGAGACTTGCGATGCCAGGATACCTTTGGGTCTTTTGTTCTTTTTGGGATAATTGTACTTTATTATATTAGTTTGTAATGTTCTGGATGCTTTCAATACACTTGTACCATCTACATCATTTTGTATATGAGTCTCTTTTGGTTATTGATATGTATTCCTTTCTTGTATTACTTTAAGTTGATTGTTGTTTATTTTTCTTCCGCTATTTATTGTATGTTTGACTTATGCTATGATACTATAGTAATAAGGGAATAGTCTCCCCATTGACTTACATAGGCCCTTTATACTAGTCGGTGGCCTCTGGCGTTTGGGGATATTCGCTTTAGGCTATGTGGCCAATCAGGCTCTAGGCATCATAAGGTGGCATCTGGGTCTGGCATGTTACAAAACTCTTTGACTCATACTTTCCTCATTGTTGTCCTCCTAAAATTGTGTAAAAATGATGATAATGATCATACATACAACCCTCCGATGCCTTCCAGATAGAGTCATGCATGATCTCATCGATGAGATACCATAAACCCTACAAAAAATTAATAATAAGTTATTTATTAAATAATTTTTAAAATAAATATTATTTATTTATGTACCATCCAATGATTGAACATGCGGTGTTGAACATCTATGGGAATTTGATTCCATGTAACCCATTCTTGTGAAAAATAATTTCACAATATAATAACCCCCTATACAATAACTATATGTTAAAATCTATGAAAAAAGAATAAATAATCAAACATCAGTATATAAATAAATTAACGATAATGAATGAAAACTAACTAAAATACACAAGTAAACATATGTCTTCATGTGTGGATCAAATCCAAGACACAGACATTGCTCAAGGATAGGGTCTGGAATCATCATTATTGCAAGACCATTAACCCTCCAAGTCCTCACTATAACACCAACTTTCTAAGGGCCAGATGATACAACATCATGCTCATCACTAGGTAGATCAGCACCCTCCAACTCAAGAAATATATCCAAGTCCATCTAAAACATGAAATGGATGTTGTTAGAAAGTAGTTAAAAACAACTATTATATATAGATGTATATTATATATGATTATAACCAGCATTTAACTATGTCAATCTTCATCTTCATCGTCATATTTGTATATAATGGTTTCAATATCTTCATATTCCTATTTAGTATCATCAATTTCTATTAGAGTTTTAGTTTCATCATCTCTTTTCATCTCAAATTCATTTGTTACATCAATAAAATCATCATCAACATTGAAACTTAACTATGGGGTGTCATCATCGATATTAATGTATATTTATGGAAAAGATGTATTTAGAGAAGTCTCTTAAAAAATTTCATTTCCTTAAACTTTAGCATAACCACATTCACTTTGAATAAATTGATTTTTCCAAGATTTCATTTTTATTATGCTTCACCAATCACCCAACTCTCTTGAAGTAGGAAAATAATTTTCATAATAAATTTAATGTTCTTGATGAGTTAATAAAAATGGTTCATTTACTTTAGGAATTATTTTATATATAATGTTAATGATTCCATTGATCATATGAACATGAAATCCTCTCTCAGTATCCAAACACAAACCTTTAAACATTATTATGTAATTCTGTCCCATATAACACAGTTCAATAATTTCTTCCAGCATGCTGTAAAATTAAACTTAAATTTTTTATTATGAGATAATCTCAAGAAAACACCATTATTTATTGTTTTTTAGATTTTCCATATGCACATGTATGAAATTGAAAACCATTCACCACATATACTTCATAAGATTTAACCATTTTGGATAGTGGGTTACTTAATACACATAATCGATTATAAATTTTATTATCATGTTGAGATACCTACAAATTTGTAAAATAATTATCAATATAAAAATTAATAAATTGATTTTATATGTTAAACCATAAATAATTTATGTTACTAGTTTTTGAAACCAGTAGTAAAAATTATTTGTCCAACATTCTTCAAGAGCAGCTGCTATAATTTGTGGAAGTTGTTTCTTAATATGATTATCATATAAACTAAAAATAAAATAATACTAATTTACTATAGAAAATATTATATAATAAGTGATAGGATAAATCATAGTACAAATGATGTTATTTATTCATAGTTAAGTAGAATATATGTATGAGCTCTATGATGTTCATCATCTGAAAGCAATCATTCATGAACTCCACCGATTCCAAGTTCGGGCTGATTAAAAACCGATAATTTATTGTTAATTTCATCATCAAAATTTCCTTCATTATAAACCCAGTGATTTTGTTTTGATGGATATTCATATTGAAAATAATGAGAGTATAAAAAATAAATTTCCTATAGAAAATAAACTTATGTAATTAATCCTTCAACTGATGCTTTGTTATATACTTTTTAATTCAATTTATGCATGGATTTCTCAAATGGGTACATCCATTGGAACTGTACCAGACCTATAAATTTTTCTTCATACAAAAAATGTAATATCAAATGGTCCATTGAATCAAAGAAATCTGGTGGGAAGATTTTTTATATTTTACATAAAATAAAAACAACATCTTCTTGAAATATACTTAGTGCATCATAGTTTTTTGCCACTGCACAAATGTCTTAAAAACAATATGATATGTCTGTTACCACATCAAAAATCATAGAATTTAAAAAACCTCTTAATACAATCAATAGAATTCTTTCCATTATAACATGACCATCCTAACTTTTAAATATATTAATATGACTATTATTAAAAAATCTACACAAATTGGAAACATAACCATCTAGAAGTCTCAAATCTGCAATCCACTGACTAAATAATAATCGATTTTATTTGGAAAGCATAAAAGCTTCTTCTGGCTTTATTAACTTCTATGATCTAAAATTTGGAAATAGTTTAATTTATGGTCTCCTACAAAATTAAGCAAGATCTAATCGTGCCTTTATATTATCATTGGTCTTACCTGGTGTATCCAAATCTATATAAAATATATTATCAAAACAATTCTTCTCAATATGCATGACATCCAACATGTGATAGACCAAAAATTCAGAAAAATAATGTAGATCCTAAAAAATTCTACATTTTATCCAATTTTGTTCTTTCTCAAATCCATCAATTTTATGTTTGTTTATAGTTGGTAAAAATTTAATGGGAGGTAATGAAGAGAGAAATTATTTTAACTCTGTACCTGATATCATTATTGGAGGCCCATATATTTCAATTATGACTTTTCTGAGATAGGTTTTCCTCAGAATCGATCTAAAGGGGGGAGTCTTGCACACTGTTCCCTTGGCATCACCTCCCCCTTCTTCTCTCATGGTCCTTGGGTCTTCCTATCTCATAGTTTTTGGTGCTCGGTGATACTTTTCTCATTTACATGGTGGTCTAATGATGATTTCATGACATCATGACATCGGTATGGCTTTGTTCTTGATCCCTGTGGGTTCCCCCTATTTTTATTCCAAGATCTCTATGTTCGGGCCTTGGTTCGTCTTCCCGGTTCTTCAGATCATATCTCAGACTATGGTTCTAGGGGAGGAGCATGGGATCGCTGCAGCTGGCTCCGGTGCTATCCGGCGATAAGGATGCAATCACCGTCGGTGAGGTTGTTTCTGTTGGTATCCATTTTTTCAGTGAATCTTCTTTGTATTTGGTTGTTTGGTGGTGTTTCTGATCAAGGGTGTCCCAATATAGAGGTATCCATTGATGCTTGGATGATGAATCTGGATTTGTGAAGGGGTTCTTTTGTGCTGATGCTTGATGTTGCGTGTGTGAGGTAGAAGGTGGAGGAGCTTCATTCTATGATGTGGTCCTATGATGTTTTTTCATGTGATGTTTATGAATTCGTGGATTTCTCTTTGTGGAAAGTTTTTCATTGGGTCCCTATGGACTTTTTAAGGGAATTTTCAACTAGTTCACCTACAAGGGGGTGCTTCAGAGGAGGTTCAGAATAGAGATTTGTCACATGGAATTTTTTTTCAGATTCAGACGTTTGAGAGGGTATGGTATTTTCATAGGTTTTAGTCCCATGAATTTATGCACATGACAAATTACCAAGCATCAATGATTAGGTGGAAACTGGTCTTCATTATCATGATGCTGAGTAGGAGCCTTGCTTTTTAGTTTTTAATGAGTTGTTTTTGTCCTTGAACTGACTGTGGATGGTTGGTTGTTGTTTAAATCGTGATGTTATGGGTTCCCCTTAATCCCTTAAAAGGGGGTTTATGATAATAATAAAAAATTAATTTTCTGTTAGTTTAAAAAACAGGGTTTTCTTCCATTGACGAGCATAAATGCTTTTATGTCTCTCATACAGTCTTGACATGATTTTGGACAATGTGTACTCCATCTAGATAACATTCCATATACTAGTAAGTTACTAATTTTCCACATCAATGCTTCTTTCAATGGGAAACTTTGTTTCTCAACAACATCATTTGTACTGACACGATTACCCTACAACAAATTTAACTCATCATTCATTGGCTTCAAATAAAAATCAATATTTCTTTTCAAATGCCCTGGAATTAATAATGTCAAAAATATATATGTCTCCTTCATCAACATCCAAGGAGGTAAATTATATGGAGTTACAAACACATGCCAACAAGAATATTGACGACTGTAAGAACCAAATGGATAGAAACTGTTAGTAGAAAGACCCAATCACACATTTTAGAATTTTGAAGAAAAATATAGATATTCTTGGTAAAAATGTTTCCACGAATCACCATCAGAGGGATAATTTAATCTTTTATCGGTCTAAATATTGGTTTTGTGCCATGGAATCAATAACGCTGTGTTCTGAGACAAAAATAAACACGGCAATTTGGGTGTAAGTGGGAAATACCTCAACTGTTTACATGAATTAATTCAAACTTCCCTAGTCGGGCCTCTTTATACATCGATTTTATACATGTAGGAAAACTATCCAATGAATCCTTTTCACTATATTATAAGATTAAATCATTTAAACATGCATGAATATTTTGATAACCAAGACCCAGATTAGAAACCAGCCTCTTTCCCACATATGAATTTGTAGGAAACACATATCCTTCAAGTAACAGTGTTTTAACCAAAGATAATATCTGATCAAGATAGCTATTTGACATTCTATTATCTAATTTAATAACCATAAAATTTTTAACAACTTCAAAATTTCTTATCATGAAACCACAATATAAGGAATCCTTAGCGGACCTCAACAACTCATAAAATTGAGATGGTTCCAACTCAAGATTTAAATCAATATCATCATGAGATTCAATTTATTGAAATGAAATACCGACCACATCATTTATTAAATTTTGAAACCATGATGGATCTTGAAATAAATTATTAGTATCTTCTCTAGAATTTCATTCACCATGTTGATACCAAAAAACATAATCTGTTTGAAAACCAAAAATGCAATAGATGGCCCCAATGTTGTCAAATGTGTCAAACATCCTTGGACCACATTTTTTATAGGGACACTTAATTGTCCCTTTTGAAAAAAATTATAATTTTGATGATGCAAATTATAACAAAGTTTTAACACCGTCAATATATACATGATTTATACCAAAACCATTTGAATTCCTGTATTGATTTATCCAAGTGGATTCATCTAATAACGATAGTTTCCAACTTCCTTATTATATATTTCTCAAAAAAATATAAACTAATTGATTTTTTATAAATAATGTGATATAAGAAAAACACATCCTAAAAAAGATTTTTTTTATTAATTATATATAAGTATTCCTAATTATTATTAATTACTTAAAAATATTGATAATTATAGCTAATTATTCCTAAATACTACTAATTATTTAAAATTATTGGTAATTATTTCTAATTATTGTTAATTATCACTAATTATTGCTAATTACTGCTAATTATGCCTAATTACTGCTATTATAGCTAATTTTTACTAATTATTCCTAATTAGTACTAATTATTTTAATTTATTACTATTTATTACCAATTATTACCCATTATTACTAATTATTTCTCTTTATTATTATTTTTACCATTTTTTACTAATTACCGCTATTTACAACTAATTACCACTAATTACCACTAATTACTGCTATTTATTACTAATTACCGTTATTTATTACTAATTACTGCTATTTATTACTATTTATTACTAATTGTTACTATTTATTAAAAAATATTTCTATTTATTACTAATTATCGCTATTTATTACAAATTACCGCTATTTGTTACTAATTACTGCTATTTATTATTAATTACCGCTATTCATTACCAATTACCGCTATTTATTACTAATTACCACTATTTATTAATATTTATTATCATTTATTACTATTTGTTCACATTTAATACTATTTATTCTTAATTATTTACAATTACCACTAATTATTGCTAATTACCGCTAATTATTTACAATTACCACTAATTATTTATAATTATTTCTAATTATTGGTAATTATTTCTATTTATTGTTATTTATTGCTAATTATTGATAATTATTACTATTTTTTCTAATTTTTTCTATTTATTGCTCTGTATTCCAAATGATTACTAATTATTGCTAATTATTTCTAATTAATGCTATTTATAGATAATTATTTCTAATTATTACCATTTATTTCTAATTATTTCTATTTATTGCTATTTATTACCATTTATTTCTATTTCATTCTATTTATTTATATTTATTACTATTTATTACTATTTAATACTAATTATTACTAATTATTACGAATTATTACTATTTATTACCAATTAACGCTATTTATTTCTAATTATTGGTAATTTTTGCTAATTATTAGTAATTATTACAAATTATTACAAATTATTACAAATTATTACTAATTATTACTAATTATAACTAATTATTACTAATTATAACTAATTATTACTAATTATAACTAATTATAACTAATTATTACTAATTATTACTAATTATTACTAATTATAACTAATTATTACTAATTATTAGTATTTATTACTAATTTATACTATTTATTACTAATTATTACTAATTATTACTAATCATTACTAATTATTACTAATTATTAATAATTATTAATAATTATTAATAATTATTAATAATTATTAATAATTATTAATATTTATTACTAATTACAGCTATTTATTACTAATTATTACTAATTACCATTATTTATTATTAATTATTACTATTTATTACTATTTATTACTAATTATTACTTAATATTACTAATTATTACTAATTATTACTAATTATTACTAATTATTACTAATTATTACTAATTATTACTAATTATTACTAATTATTACTAATTATTACTAATTATTACTAATTATTACAAATTATTACAAATTATTACCTTTTATTACTATTTATTACTATTTATTACTAATTATTAATAATTATTACTAATTATTAATAATTATTAATAATTATTATTAATTATTACTAGTTATTACTATTTATTAGTATTTATTACTATTTATAAATATTTATTACTATTAATTTCTAGTTCTCGCTAATTATTACTAATTATTACTAATCACCGCTAATTATTACCAATTACCGCTAATTATTACCAATTACCGCTAATTATTACCAATTACCGCTAATTATTACTAATTACCGCTAATTATTCCTAATTATCGCTAATTATTCCTAATTACTGCTAATTATTACAAATTATTACTAATTATTTCTAATCAGTACTAATTACTACTAATTAATAATAATTACTACTAATTAATACTAATTAATAACAATTAACACTAATTACATGTAATTATTATTAATTAATGATTGTTGAACCAAATTATTACAAATTAATATTATTTACTTTTAAATAAAAAATTAAATCTTAATGAAACATAATATTTGTAAAATTAAATAATACAAAAGAAAACTATCCAATTCTAATTTAATTTAATTGTCCCTAATTAATAATAATTATAACATATATAAAATAAAATGAATTAACTGAAAAATAAAAGAAATAAATATATACCTTCAAATAGAATCTTTTGTACGATGCAAGGCTTGAAAATCAGTCCGATGTAAAATTTTAAACTTTGAAAAAATTTAAGAGAAAAATATGAGAGTAGAGAGTGAGCGAGGAGTTGAGAGAGTTGTGAAATGAGAGAAAATCAGATGGGGGTATACATATGTTAGATTATTTGCGATGAGAGTATTTGTGATGAGATTCCCGTTGAAAATGCGCTCCCCTATTAATTAGAAGCAGCGGTTAAAAAAGTATCTGTGATGGGACCCGTTGCACATACCTACCTGCTGACATTATTTTTGCGACGAGAGATAAATCCCATCGCAAATAACACTATTTGCGACGGGTGTCGTTGCAAATGCTTACCCCCTATTAATTAGGGGCGGCGGTTTGAGAGGTATTTGTGATGGGTCCCGTCGCAAATACCTACCTACCGAGATTGTATTTGTGACAAGAGATAAATGCCATCGTAAATACTAAAAACCACTTAAGGGTATTTGCGACGGGAATAGGGTCCCGTCGCAAATAATACCTCCTGACAAACTATTTGCGACGGGACCCTACCCCATCGCAAATAACCCATCACAAATAACACTTTTTCCCGTAGTGTTAAATTTGGAATGTGTGATATATTGTCTGATTGTTTGATAAACTGGTTGTTGGACACATACTGATGCTTCGAATACCCACAGGTTCCTAGCCATGGAATTCTAGGCCCAAATGCATGCATGTGATAAGAAGTGTGAGACATAGACTGATTCTTCAAAAACCCACTTGTGTGATTGATTGATAATGAGTGTGGGACACAAACTGATGCTTCAAATTCCCACTTGTGTGATTGTTTGATAACTGGGTTGTGAGACACATACTAATGCTTCAAATCCCCATGGGGTCTTAGCCATGGCGTTCTAGGCCCTGAAAAATGTTATAATTGGACGATGATTCCAATTAGCCATAATATGAATTAAAATTAAATGGATATTGAAAGACGGTGTGATAATTAATTGTGATTTCTCTATGTGATATGTGTTATCCCTTGAGGATAATACACACTCCGACATGGGCTGAAGTAGGTATTGATGGGTTGGGTGTCTTCATGAATTTGAGAAATTATGTGGTTAATTAAAGAATAATGAAATGTGGTAACCGTTTACTATATGTATTATACTTTATTCTTTAGACAACTACATACACTATTATTGACTGGATATTAATTTAGACTCCATTGGTGGTGTCGTACAGAGTTTCCCTCACACCCTACATGGGCTTCCTGACCGGTACCCGAACAGACTTCAAGTTTACATGATAGGATAAGGGAAAAATCCCAATGTTAGATAGCTGAGTTGAGATGCAACATGGATGAAGGAACCATACATGGTGTTGAGACCCACTTGGGAGTGTTAGTGTGTCTTTCTTTTGGTTTTTCATTTGACACTTGACATGTAGTTAGCATAACATATCTATTCTTCTGGTATAGATACTGTATTCCTATTTTAGTCATCATGTGATACTATTTTATTCTAGTCAATTGTTATATCACTTGGTTATTGTTATTTATTTTTACTATTGTGATGCTTTGATAAAGAGGGTATAATATCCCCATGGAATCTATATTAGAAACTCGCTACTATTCGGAATCCTCTAGCGTACGAGGAGGTGCGCTTGAGGTCATGTAACCAACCAACTCGGGGAACCGGTGCATGGAACCCAAGTCACGATGTTACATGAATTAATTGGAAATATTATGGAATATAAATGTAGATTGAAGAGAGATGCTAAGGAATCGATGAAAAATAAGGGAGTAGTATTTACATATACTTCTGGTGCTTATAATTATAAGGATTATATTTCAAAGGCTTTGAAGGATAAATCTAAGCATCATTCTGATAATAGTAATTCATATGATAGTGGGAAGGAATTTGTACAACTTTATAGGAGAATGAATAAATTAGCAGATATAATAATTTCTAGTATGATTGATGAAAACAAAGTAGGGAAATACTAGAGAATAAGGACTCTTAATATGTTAGTTGTTAGGAATGTAAGAATTTTTTTCATATAATATCATATTGTACAAGATTGAAGAAGAAATACTAGAAATCAATGAAATATTCTAAAACTAAAGGGATAAAAAGTTTAAAGACTTTAGACTATTGGATAACAAGTAGAGGAGATACTATTTCTGATGGTTCATCATGAAATAGTGATGATAGTTGGATTATTATTGGACTCTATAAAAATATTCCTAAGGATGAAAATTGCCTTATGGATAAGGTAACTATTGAATCACTTTCAGATTTAAGTTTGAATTCTAATTTTTCTTATACTTTATTTTATGAATATGAAAATTCATCAGATGATGAAAAGGGTGATTCATCAAAAAATGAAGAATATTTACATATTTTTGCAGGAATAGAAAGTTTTTTATATCTTATAAGAAAGTAAAATAAAATATTTTTAAATAACTATGATTATTATAAGGCTTACCATGTAAAATAATATAGTAGAATTTCAAAAATAACTTCTAAAATTTATAATTTTTCATCAAATTTAGTTTCTAATTATTGTTCTATTTCAAGTTCTGGTGGTTAGAAATTGGTTGTTAAAATAAAATATGATGCCATTAATTTGAATAAACATTTATCTTATTTTACTTATGGCTGGTAAAATTATAATAGGATTTATAAATAGTTGAAACCACTACAAGAATCTAATGGAATAAGTTATTCATCCAAAAAATAACATTTTTAGTCAAATTACATTATTCCTAAGAGTGTATCCTTCTATACTAGGTGTCAAAGGGGAGGTCACTAGAAAAAAAATGCTCTTTAAATGAAGTTCATTTTTTTTGGATTTCATAAAGATTTTATTTTTGAAGAGATAATAGTTGTTCAACAAAGATAATTGGAAACATATGGATTATTAAAGTTTCATTTTATTAAATAACAAACCCAATAAAGTTTGGGTAACAACCAATTAGTTTTATTAATTTGAGGAAAAGTGGATGAGTACTAGAAGCCAAAAGAATTGATAAGTTGATAATAGTTATTATTTACATATGATAGAAGAAAAATCCCACTTCTATAACTTGGAAAAGTTAAATGGGGGTTGAATTTGATTTATGTACAATTATTTGGGTTAAATCATTGGAATCTACAATGTATTTTTATTGGCAAAACAATAATTTCAATAATTTTTTATGTTTTAATGTTTAATAAAAAACTTATCAACATTACTCAACTGTGTGATCAAGTTTATCTCATGATCTTCTAGAATAATTAATGTACTTTTCAATGCTCGGAAGTTAAATTCATTATATCTACCAATAGGCATGAGAATGTGTACACACAATACCTATAATAACATATACACTATGAATTACCTTGTTTAAATGAAACTGAATAATTATCTTGGAATTGGAATAGCAAGTTAGGTCACTACAATATTTGGACATTAAATGAAATCTCAAGGAAAGGTCATGTTAAGGATATATCAAAACAAAATTTTAACTATATGAGAGTATTTTATCCTTGCCAATTTAGTAATAAAAATAAGCCTAGTTTTAAACTTTTTTGTGAAATCTCAAATTTCAATGATTTATAGTTAGTACAAATGGATTTATTTATTCGAACACAAACTATAAGATTTGGGGACAAGAGAAATGTGTACATCTTAGTTTATGATTGCACTATATTTACTTGGATATAATTTCTCACATAATAAGATGAAGATTTATTTTGTTTCAAAAGTTTATATGCTTCAATTAAAATTGATTAAAACATACATTCAATTACTGTTTGGAGTGACCAAGGTGGATAATCTATAAATTCTATTTTCAAAACATTATATTGTGAGAAAGGTATCACTCATAACTTCTTAGCATCAAGAAATCATCAACATGATGACATAGTTTAATGAAGAAATGTAATTATTCCTTAATTTAAAATAATTTTTTTATTGATTATTCAGTTGTTTAAATATTATGGGATGATGTTTCAAGTACTACTTTCTATACAATAAATCAGGTTTTACTTCATTTATATGTTAATAAAACTCCTTATGAGTTGTGGTAAAAAATAAAACCAAAACTCATATACTTCAGTGTGTTGGTGTAAAGTGTTCATTTTGAATACTAGAGATCAAATTCATAAATTTCATCCTAAGGTTGATGAAGGTATATTTTTTATTCTACAACTGGTAATACTATTGAGTTTTTAATAAATGAACTAATATTGTTGAGGAAGTAATTCATTTAAAATTTGATGCAACTAATCATATTTTTATAAAATGTCTGAAAGTTAATTCTCTAAATGATAGTTTCAAAATAAAAATTTTCAACTAATGATAGCTAAACCACATTCACTAGTTTTCAAATCCTCCATAAGTTTTTTTCAATAGATTTTCAATACCAGAAACTACTTCAATAGAATAAGTAGAACCAATAATTTCATATCATCTCAACTTTTTTACCTGGAAACTAGTTTAATTTTATGAATTCATCCCACTGTTAATATCATTAGAAATGTAATACAATTGGTTAAAACCATAAGTTACTTAATAAAATAATGTGAGCATCATGAATTCCTATCACATTTTGAGACTAAAACACTTACTGGTTCCCTAGGTAATGAAAATTGTACAAGTTTTTTTCCAGAATAGATTAATCAATTTGAATAGAATTTGGTTTTGATATTGGCTGAGTGAACTAAATATATTCAGGTAATATGATTAATATAAGTTTTTGAAATAAATGTGATGAAAATGGAACAATTGTATGGAATATATAAAGGATTGTTGTGAAGGGTTATTGTCAAGATGAATAAATATACTATAAAGATATTTTTACACCAGTAGCTCTTTTCATGTCCATCTAGATAATATTAACCTTTGAAACACATATGATTTTCACTTTATTCAAAATTAATATGAATAGTTCTATTATTTATATATAGTTTTAGTAGAAATTTTATTTTAAAGAATAACTATTTTTAGAGAGGTTAAATTTACAGAATATTTATATAAACTTACTAATGAACTCTATGGTTATAAACAAGCCTCGTGATATTTTCATCATATATTGACCATATTTTTTAATTCAAAATAATTTTTTAAGGAAATGTTTATCCTATACTATTTATTAATTATTTTAAAGGTTCCATCATTGTTCAATTTTTTTCGATGACATAATTTTTATATCAACTCCGAAATCTATTTCTTATGGTTTTTTAAAACACATGAAAAGTGAGTTTGATATGAGAATGATCGGTGACCTTAGATATTACCTTGGTTTTAAATTACTCAAAAATCACGAGGAAATATATTAACTCAACATAAATACATTAGAGAGTTTTTTAAACTTTTGGTTTTGATAATGCCTTTAGTGTAAGTACTCTGATTGGAACCTCTGTTAATCTTGATCATAATGAATCTATAAAGATGATGGAAAAAATGATTTATATGGGAAGGTTATGAAGTTTACTAAAATTAACTACCTATCCAACTAACATTGTATTTTTAGGAATTTATTTATGTGATTTCAAGAAAATATGAGGGAATAACATTTAAAATAACTTAATCATTTTTTTTATCTAAAATGAAATATATATCCTATCCTATTTTATTTTTATGGAAATTATTTTATACTTAGGAGTTATTCAGATTATGAATTTGGAGGTTTTTGGTTGGATATCAAGAGAAATTCAATAATATTTCATTTCATAGTGAATAATTAGTTTCTTGTTCCAATAAAAAGCAACATTCAGTTTCAATTTCCACTACTTAAGCTGATTATGTTATAGTAGGATGTTGTTAAGCTCAAGTGTTGTGGATCACTAGTAGAAAAATTATATTTAGCAATGCAGTTTGTAATGAACCAAAATTTTTTCAATGTAAATTTCCTTCTTATAATCATGTAATATAGTATAAATCTCATAAAATAACATATAGTACACAATACAAGCTTTATAAATGAATAATGAATGAAGTAAGTGGTATTTCTAGAAATCAAGGAACCTATACTAATGGAATAGTAACTTGAACTTTTAAATAGTAATGTGATTATTAGGAATAGTAATATATCTAATAGAGTAGTAAGCTCACCTATGAAAGTATAAATAAAATTTTGGTATCTTATAAGTGAAAATATTATATATTTATATCATGGTATTAGTAAATAAATGTTTCAAAAATGATAAATTAAGTGTTGATATTTTTGTAAAACCTAAATATTTATTTAGAATTTTATACTTAATATAATGATTTAACATAAAATTAATTTTCATAATATATATTAATAATAAATATTTTCTATCTTATAATTATAATATTATTTTACGAGACCTTAATTAATTTTTTCAATATATCACAACATCAGTTATAATTTTAAAATATGTATTTTTTGAATAAATGATGAATTTAATTAAAAGTTAAATTTATAATATTTATAATATTATTTTCATAAAATGGAGTCCATTTTTTAATTATAAACATAAAAAAATTGTTAGGTTGAATTTTTTTATTTTTCTAAAATAGTTGATTTTTTTGTGAATAGTGAAATACAACAATTTACAGTATATAACATTATATGTTAAATACAATATTTATTGTTGATGTAAGAACCATAATCTAGAAATATTCTTATTTAGTTAATATATTTATTAATAAGGTTCTATACTATTGATAGTCTTATGCCAAAATAATAATCTAATGAATAAAATAATAAAAAACACCCTTTCCATCCCTTATAAATACCACCTATCATCACGTCTTCTCCTCAGACCTCAAAAACCTTGAATCTTATCCAAATTATATCCAAACATATACCAAACCTCTCTCCACACATCCAAGAGCCTTTTGTCTCAATAAAATACCAATCCCAATTTCCTAAGAACGTTCTCAAGGAGAAGAAGTTCAAGAGGTGAAATTCTCTTTCATTTTCTTTTAATTTCTTTTCAATTTCTTTTCTTTTTTTATCCTATCCCAACCTCTCTATCCCAAAGTGTAATTATAACTTAATTATATTTTCTATACTTTAATGTTATTTTTTTAATGGTATACCCACTATAAATTCTCTTCTCTCACCCATTTTTTCTAAAAATGAAAAAATTGTCCATGAGGTGTTGGTTCATCACATTCCTGGACGATGTTATTCATTTTATAATACCTTATTAAAGGCTGGTAATAAAACTATTATAATGGTTAAAAATATTGTGAAATTTATATTACAACTTATTTAGTGTTCTGGAACCTATATATATATATACACATAATATTAATTAATAAAACAAAACTAGTTCATGGTGATCGAAAAACACCAAAATAATTTTAACAGTTATCATTAACGTTTTATCTAATAAATAATCCTAATATATGAAGAAATTATATATAAGAACATTTTATACTATTTAATTTCATTAATAACATATAATTTCAACTCTAGATAAGTAATCCCATTTTACACGATCTTTTATATATGTATACAAGTGAACCAATCATGACAACCAAGGAAACGAGTACTCCCGAACGATGAAATATAATCTTATAACTCATCAAAAAATCCATAAATAAACTTAATAAAATTATAATAAATGAATTAAATTTGTAATAGGTTCTAAATTAATTAATTAATGAATCTAATTCATTATCAAGGGCATTAATAACAAGTGTAGAACACTTTCAGACAAAAGGTAAGGGATTATTTCTGAACCCCCATTTTTTCCTTTGGGTCACGTTTACTCTCTCTTTACCCCGATTTAATTCTTAATTCTTATTATTCAATCACCCTTCATTTTGTGAGTATGTTCCAAACATATTTACGTATCTTAATTCTTCTTTCTTTTATGGGAAAATACATGTTTTATAAGGTTTAATTTTCAATTCCTCTTGATAAGTAACCCCGATTAAAGGGAACTTCCCAATTTCATACTCATTTTCAAGTGTACACTGAAATATTTTTTAAGACACCATTATTGTTATTAAATCAATCATTTTATCATTAAAATATATCTTGGTTCACTTCTTGTTGTATACAAAAAATTATTTCATTTCCGTTTTCAAGAATATTGAAAATTTTCCATTAAACTACACTAAAGTGGCTCATTTATAAAGTTTCTTGAACACTCTTTTCACATATTTTATATTAATCTAGACACAATTTATTATTTTCTATTCCTATTTTCAGTTATTAATTCCCATTTATTATTTAAATCAATTATTTCATGGCCACCTTTATGATACACCCTTTCTTTATACCTTATGACATGATTACGATACACATTTCTTTCAATGGGATACCCTTATGTTTATTACTCATATATGATTCTTCATGTGGAAAACATATTCATTAACATGTTATGACAGGTTCACCTAGATAGTTCTCTGATGAATTGGATAATGTTTAGTCTCATGATAATTCATGTTGGGATATAGAGTAAACCTGATTCCTTTATGGGACTAGATCCACCATGTGCAATGGTCTTGGTAGTTAGCCTCAACTCATGCTCCACAATGTGAAATGGTCTTAGTATTTATCCTTGAATCATGCTTATATCATTTTGTATGATGTTTCTTTATTCCTATGATGCCATGATTACATGATCCCATGTTATACAAGTTAATATTCCTTATGTTTATTTATGTTCCAATCCTATTTATGTCATCATATTATCCCTTCTAACCCATTTTCTATGCTTTATTTCTATGTTTATACCCTTAAAAGGATTTTAAGGGAATCCCTTTGTTTATGTTTTCCTCAGATTACCCTATGCAGATCCACGAGCTCAAAGCATGTAAGATCTCATTATAGAGTTTAAATAAAAGATGTTTTTATTTTGGTTCCATGTTTTCAGTTTTATGTACCTAATATTACAAATACACTACACATTATGATCCTTGGTTTGTATTTGAAGGCCAGTTATGATTAAAATCATGTAATAATATGTGTAAAAGTCTAGGGCTTCTATAGTTGGTATCAAAGGATGATCTAGTTTTTTTGGATATTAGGATAAAAAAACTTCAGTAAGAACCCTAGGTATAATTATATCACCACGGATAACTTAGATTAAAACACAGGGAATAAAAATATAGGATATACGTTTTATTTACAATTTTATCATTATGTGTCCAAAGTTTCCTTTTTTTATATGCCTATCACCAAAGTATTAAATCCCCCTTAATTATGATTTCTTGTTCTTAGTTGATGGTTATAAATAGAAGAACCCATGCCAACAGTCAATGTGATATGAAATGTGATGATTTTCTTAATTAAATTCCAAATATAATGGGAACATGAGCTAAAAACATCATGAAATTACTTTCTCAATTGGAATGAGTTATTAATTATAACTTGAATCATGTGAAACTCCCTCATTCTCTTAATGAAGATCAAGTGTCGGTTGAATCCTTCATGTGACAAAGGCCTCCCATATTTAGTGGATCTTTCGATCCCCTCATCACGGAACCATGGATTAAATCCATCAAGAAGATATTCTCTATCCTCCAATGCTCATAATAATAGAAATTCATACTTGAAGTCTATCATTTTGATGGGGAAGCTGATCGATTGTGGACAGTGATAATAAAAGTCCAAAGAGAAAATTAATTACGTGGAATGGTAATATTTCAAGAAATTATTTTTCAATAAATATTTTTCCTAAACTCTTTATCTTAATATGGATAGGGAGTTACTCAGACTAAAGAAAAAGGAATTTGAGTCTATTTGGTTGTATGAGGAGAACATTACAAGGCTTGCAAGATACACATATGGATTTTTGATGAACACTGAAAGAAATGTGCATTGCTTATTTAGAAGACTAAAGATGAGTCTACAAAAAGAATTGGTGATTCATGAATTTGAAAGTTATGAGGAGACACCACTGTAAAAAAACTATATAACCATAGTTTTAAACCGTGAGTATATCCCCCATAACCATTAGTATATTCTATACCAATGGTTTTGGAAACTTTGGGCTTTAGAGCCGTCAGTATAGAGCTATACCCATGGTTTTCATAGTAACCATGGGTATAGCTTGTAGAAAGTTTATCATACCCATGGGTAAGACCAAACCATTGGTATATATAACCCTACAGGAAAAATGTATACCAAAGGTTTATAAAACCGTTGGTATAGGCTTAAATCCACACCAGACAACAACCCCCTTCCAACATCCCCAAACGTCCCAATACCTATAAACAAGAAAGCATAGATCTCTAAAAAAACCAAATACCATATAAGAATTCCAAAAAAAATAGCACCAACAATAGAAAAACAAACCATGATGAACCTTTAAAACCATATAAAACATACATATGCATCCTCATTCATACAGGTAGTCAATTCAATGTACATCTATACAAGTACTAAATTCATGTTACTAAAGTAAATGCACAATTATTCTACCTGATAAGTCAAAAATGGAGAGGATTAATATCCCTCATCACCAACATCCCCATACCCATCCCCATACCACCCCATCATCAACATCAGTAGAAACCTCATCACCAAAAACACCATTAACAACATCCTCTAACCAACAGCTCGATCGCCACCACCTTCATCTCTATTGCCACTAGGACCCTCATTGGTATCACCTAAGGCATTATTTAAATAGAACATTGACTCCATATATGAATGAAAAGTAGTTTTGGCCTCTGATGGAAGTTATTGAATAAAAATTAACATAGATTTTATGAACTATTCGGTCATCATTATACTTCTTTCACGCTCCTGTTTACTTCTTTTTCAATCCTCTAAAGCTAATTGTTTTCCCTTTGATGCTTCTGCATGAGCGCTTTACAACTCAAGGGTCTGAGAGGATTGAGAGGATCCTCATGAGGACCAATACCTAGAGGGAATGATGTTTTTCTCTGGTCAATATTAGACTCTCCCTAGGTGCTCCTCACCCAATACCTGACTCAAATGACCTTTTGTCCCAAAATTATCATCCTATTTATCATCGAGGGCCTGCAAGGTAGAATATTGAAATTACAAACAAGAAATTATATTATAAATTTCATATAAATATTTAAAATATAAATAAAAAACTTACAATATTTTATTGTGTTTGTGCATTTACTGAACTTCCATCATTTTTCTTCCTACTAGAGAAAAATAATTGTGCACATGATATACGATCATCGATGCCCAATAGATCTTGCAGCAAATGAAATTTATTAGTATACACATATTCACAATATAAAAATTTTATATTCTTGAATAATAATTAATGGGGAATAACTCTAAATTGAGTGAAAAAATTCATAAATTAAAAAATGTGATAAACGATTCCATTAGGCCAAATGGGAAATTGGCCATTAGGACTAATGACCAATTTCCCATTAGGTATATGGATAATTGGACTCTATAACTAATTTCCAATTTCCCATTAGGACTAATGTCCAATTTACCAATTGGCCTAATGTCCAATTGCCCAATTGGCCTAATGTTCAATTTCCCAATTGGCATAATGTCCAATTTCTAAATTGGCCTAATGAAAAATTTCCCATTTGGACATTAGTCTTAGAGGTAAATTTGAAATTAAGAATAATTGAAAAATGGGTATTTGGCCATTACGTTTAGAGGAAAATTGTTCATTAGTACTAATGGACAATTTCCCATTTGGACATTAGGCATAGAGGCCAATTGGCCAAATGGGAAATTTTCCATTAGGTATAGAGTCAATTGGCCATTAGTCCTAGAGGCCAATTTCCCATTAGGACTAATATAAAGGTTGCGATTTTTCCATTAGTCCTATGGTCCAATTTTCCATGTAAATATAACTAAGTAACAATATAAATCAGGACATTATTTCAATTTAGATGAAAGTACTTGGAACTTATCATGCTTATGCATTGTAGTGCACCCCAATGTGCATAGATATGTCTTTGCATCTTTGTTCTTTTTGTTTTTTCCAAAAGATTCCTAAAAAAATTCAATACAACTAATAAAAATTAAATTTTATTTGAAAACCATTAAAAATTAAGAATAATATAAACTTATCTGTCTTTAATTATGAGTTTTATTTTTTATATTGGGTTTTTTGGATAGTTGGGATATATGGGTACACCCTCTAAATCAAAACCAACTCTGCTCATCCATCCAACATATAACTCATGCTTTTATGCCTGCCATGACTCTCCAAGATCCATCAACCTTGAAACTTTGGAATCTTCACCATCATGAATGTTAAATCAACTTTTCAATGAACATGTTAATTTATATAAATACAATACTAATATAGATATAAATTTATAAAATTTTCTTACCCATATTTTCCCCATACCTTGTCCATGATTTCATTACTGATATGTCTCTGTGAGACTAGTTCCACAAGAATTATATCGTGGTACTTGGATAAAGTGGCCATAAAACATATACAATACCTTGAATTTTTAACTAAAATATGATTTTGTTCATTGTAATTCACCATAATATGAGTTTCGAGATTCTAGGATTCATGCATATGAGTGCTCCCACATCGCCTACTATAATATCCCACTCAATAAGATAAGTTAAAAAAGAGAGTTAAGTCATGGTACAAAAAGTAACAAATTAAGTAATATAATTTGACACAGTTATATTAAAAAAAATAGGATATAGGCTCCTCAATAGGTTGTGATGCATCCATTGACTGCCCTAGATCATCAGCCTCCGAAGGAAGTGTCTATTCCACTGCATGCTTTGGGTGATCTACATTCACTATAGTAGAAGATGAAGGAACAGACTCATGAGATTTTGGATTGATGATTGGAAAAGGAGGTGGTGTATACATGTCTTAATATGGGTAGAGGGATTGGGGATACATGAAAGGATATGGAAATTATAATGGTGGGAACATTGGTCAAGGAAGCATAGACGTGGTATTGGAATAAGAGGGTAAATGAGATGATGATAGAGGAATGGATGGTAACAAACCTATAGGAACAAGAGAAGGATATATATATGAGGTAGATTGGGTGTCTGTATCTGGGTTAGTGTGGGAAGGTGTAAGACGGGTGCTCCGTCTTGTAGGCCAACCCATCTCTGGTCAAACTGATTATGCCTAAAAAATTGATGAATAATATGAACATGAAATTATATATTATATATAATTAAAATACTAAAATTAGTATACTCACTAAGGAATGTGAAAGAGGAAACACATGCTCCTGCACCTGTCGATCAAGATCAAAAAGTTTCTTTCTTCGACTTTCTGAAGTATTTTTCATAATCTACATATGAATGAAATATACATGTTTTCGAAACAATTTTTAAAAATAATTCACACAACTTAGAAGTCAAAGAAGGTATAAAAAATTTCATAACATATTTTAGTAAAAATAATTTAAAACAAAGTTATACATGTTTAAAAACCCATTTAAACTAAGTTTTCTTAATTGAAATAAATCTAATTAAATGAATGATACCAAAGAATATATAAATAAACATATCAATGAAAACTAAAACTAAATTATAATAATTATAGTAATACCAACATGAGAAACTCAATTCGAGGTAAACTGAATGAACTCTAAACATATATAGTTGCTTCTATATATTACCCACCACTACTTTAGGTTTAACATCAACTCTCACCATTGGAAAATTTGAGTTATCGAATGAAATATTTTGGTCAACACCAATGGGGATGTCAATGGTGGAAATTTCGTCTCCGACATCATAAAAAATATTTCTTGGTATTAATTCATTAATGAAATCGTAATCAGTTCTTAGATGATCTTTCACATAAAACACTTGTTTTTCCCTTGATGCCAAAATGTATGGTTTGTTAGTATGCAAGAATCAACTCATTTCAATAAATCTAAATCTAACATCATCAATAAATGTATCCTGTCACATCATTTAATTAAACCATTTAAATTTCATTATAGTGAATTGACCTTGACATTAGTAATCCAATAACATTAGTTTCTTAACTGGTCCATAATAATAAACATCTTCATATCAAGGCCGACTATCTGATGCACTAGCATAAAAATCCGTTGTAGCAGTAAAAATAATGACATCATGCTGTGTTCTAATTTTCACCACTCTATCAGTTGCAAAAAATTTATATCCATTGATTATTAAATATCTTCATTCACGAAGCAAAGAATTGGGACTAAAAGACAATGCTATTAATTCTTGAGAAACAGAGTGAACAGGTAAACTAAATACCTGAAATATGTATGAATAATACAATTAAATAGATATATATATTTTAACCTAATTAAAGTAATGGTCATACCTTTGATTTCAAACAAGTAGGAAACTCTTGGCTATACAAAGCCACTATCCTTCTCAAAGGAAAATATAGATGAACTTTACTTATAATTTATTTATGTTACCTATATAAAATGATAAGAAAATTATAAGGTATATGTGAAATGACATAATATGAGATAAAATACAAATTTCCAAATTACTTACTTGATATAGTCATTGAACAAACCATAGTTAAATAAGACTATACGGTGTGCCATATCCTGCTCTTTAAGACTCAATGTAGCCAATGTATATGACCTAGAAATTTCTGTTATTTGGGGAAGAGATAGAAACGAGGGATCAATTTCTCCATACTACTCATATTCATTTCTCTTTATCCGATTATGTATTGTGCTCACATTAAACAAATACAGTGACAAAAATCCATACATTCATGAGCTAGATGACCTCTCACAATGGAACCTTTAGGATAATTCTTGTTTCAAACATATGATTTCATTATCCACATATTTCTTTTAGTGGGATACATCCATAAAAAAGAAACCAGTACCCCAAGAAGGGTTTCTGTTGGAATTTAAACTGCTAAATGCAACATGTAGGTGAAAAAGGATGGAGGGTTTTTTTCCAACTCACAAAAAATTAATGGCACCTCTTACAAAATTTTTATCAAGTGTGACATGGATAACCTTTTTGCACAAATTTTTCTAAAAAAATGGAATAACTGAATCACTATCACCCTTACATTATTGGATAGAAAATTATGAATTGCTATTGGAATCAATTCATGAAGAAGGATGTGATAATCATGTTTTTTAGAGATTTTAGTTTTAAATATCTTTTATTGACTAATTTAGATATATTGTGGGAATAGAAATCAAGAACCTTGATATTATATAATACATCTAGAAATTGATATTTCTCTTACAGTGTTATCACATAAGAAGAAAAAAGAACTTTCTATTTGTTTTCACCAATACAAACATGATATAGTTTTGGTCTAATACCCTAATAAAACAAGTCCCGAAGAGATTAGAAGTCATCTTTGGTATTCCCATTAATATTCAGAATAACTGTAAGAAACATTTCACATATATTTTTCTCAATATGAATTATGTCTAAATAATGATGTAAAAAATTGGTATACCAATATGAAAACTCAAAAAATATAATTCTTTTTTCCCAATTGTAAGTGGCTTCAGTGTCTACATTATTCCTCTTTTTACATTTTGGCTTACCCTTCCCTAATAAAAATTGAAATCTTTCACTTAATTAAGCACATCACAACCTAGTATACATTGAGATGGTTGTTTAGTGTCAATAGTTTTGTCAAACCTCCGACGATTATTCCTTTATTTACAATCCATTAGAATGAATCATCAATTCCCCTTGAAATTGAAACAACAATGATAGTTAAGCCTTATAAATTGTGTATTATTCATAAAAATGGGAAATGATAGTTTCCCTTTCGTGCTTCAACTAATATGATTTCATAATAAGGGAAATAATTTATGGTTCATAGAAGGGAAACACACACCTAAAATATTTTTTTAAAGAAGCATGGAATGTATGCACACCAATAACGCAAAGCTGTTTCAACTATCTTATTAAAGGATAAAAGTAGACATCTATATCCTTACCAGGATTATAAGGAATAAATATCAGTATACTCGAGAATGTAAATGTTTTTTTATACACATCCACAGAGGAAGATTACAAACATGAATAAAAACTGGCCACATGTTGTGAGTAGTAAACATGTGATAAAATGGATTAAAACCATCACAGGATAGACCCAACCTAACATTACACACCTCAACAAAAAAATCAAGATGTTGTGTATAAAATTTACACCATAATAATCCATATTAAGGAAGAACCAACTCATCATTAACTTTAATTCTCTCAACATCATGCCATCTCATATTGGATGAGATTTCTATAAACATGAATAGATTTTAATGTATGGGAATCAATGAGATGTTACATATGAATTTTTGTGGAAAAAGAGATGGTGTTCCATATACATTTTCCTTCCATTGAGATGTACCACATGATTTATAATCATTACGGTCAACTGTTTCCTCCCAAAATAAACTACATTCTTTCGAACAAGCATGAAATTTATTCATAGAAAATCCAAGATACTTAATTAACTTCAATGCATTGTAATGATTTGAGGTAATATCTATACTAACATGATGCAAGTACTTCAAAAAGGTGATAATATAATCAATGGTGGTATTATAAATCCAATACAAGGTTTTTCCATGATATAACCACATTAAAAAATCCAACTTGTTCATTATAGTACATTCCTAATATACTGGGGTTCTAGAATCATCCATTAAATTTTTAATTCTCTAAAGATCATCATATTTAGTATTTTCCTCAGGTGTATTGATATCACTTATTTATTGTAATGATATAATATCTCTCTTGTAATGATGCACAAATGGAAACCAATAAAATATCAAATTCTCCATGCCACTTCTTTCTTTTATTCATGAATAGTAGAATATTGTCCCATCTCTCCATAATGATACCAAACATAATAGTTTGTTTCAAATCCTAATTTCATTATATGGTATCTAACTTATTACAGGCTTATCCTTGGTATTCCAACACATTGATAGCATGGACACTATATACAACCTCCTTCTAAAACATTGTTAAATGAAAAATCTATTTTTTCCAAATTCATTTGAAACTCGGATGAAATCTGATCGGTATGATACATCCAACTTCTATACATTCTATTACATAGAAAAAAGCTATCTTCTAATAAAAAATATAAACCATAATTAAAAATTAATTACAACCAATTTTATTTAAAATCATCAAAGCATACTAGGAGCTAGTAAAACAAAAAAATAATGAGTGAAGTAGATAAAAGGGGAATCTATCGACTATTGAATAGAAATTTGGATTATGAAATTAAAAGTGTATAATTTCACAAGTCTTGGAATCTGATAAATGATACATAGAAGTATTTCCCAGTGTATGTAAAAAATAGAGGTCATTAAAGTCATTAGAGTGAAGTGGTGATGATATGCACTATTCACTAGGGGTTGGCAGTCAAATCAACAAATACTATAGGAAAACAGAGGTCGCATAGCCTAATGGGGAATCACCCATATAACATGAGTTTCTTTTGATAATTATATAGACATTTATATTCATCATTGGGTAAGATACTATGAACTAATCATGAAAATAATGAGAACTTTATTAAATAATTAATATTAATAATGATTTGGATATTTAAGAACTCAACATTTCAAAATCATGAGTCAAAATCAATAAACACCAAACCACATCCTAATATATATAATTATTCATATTACATGTGGCTCAAACTTGAATTACAATTTTTCAATCCATATGAAATTGAAATTGACCTACCCCCCCAAATTTCATGAAAATATTTTCAAAAAAACAAAAATATGAAATACCACTACTCTGAAAACTAAAAAAATAGAGTTTACCCGAAACAAAATAGACCTAAATTTAATGGTGAACCAAACCAAACTAAAATCATGTATACTAAACCAAATTGTGTTAAATATAACCAATCTGAACAAAACCAAAATCAATCAGATATCAAAGATAAATGAAAAAAATATGAAATGATACAAACCGAATCAACAAAACCCAAACTAAAATAGAATAAATTAACCATACCAGAAGAGGGATTAAGGAATCACTATCAAAGGAGACCAGAATAAAAAAAACACCAAGTCAATGAAGAATGTGGGACTAGTAGAATATTTGGTCTTTGGTGAGGGAAACACTGCTCGACCTAGGGGGGATGAATTTTAGGTTAGGTAAACACAGATCGAACAGAGGAGGAGGAGATAGGGGGATGCATGTCGACCATAGGAGGAGGAGAAGGGGAGATGCACGTCAACCAAAGGAGGAGGATAATGGGGTATGTTGGTCGATTAGAGGAGGATAAGTGGGGATATGCGTTAGGTGAGGGAAATGCAGGGGGGTGAGGCTTGATGAGTGAGGGTGGGGGGGAGGGTGGTCGAGGTGAAATATTCACCCCTATATCCCAATGGTTTTTTAAAAATCATTAGCATAGAATATCTATACCCATGATTTTAAATAATCCTTGGGTATAGAATAACTCTCTTTAGGCTATACCCATGGCTTAAAAAATCATGGGTATAGATCTTTGGGGATATCCCATCTTTCTAGTAATAAAATATTTTGTTATTACCTTTAGGTTGAAATGGAGATATGAGACTCTTATTCGAATCATAGTCTTAGAGATAAAAATTAGAAAATGGAGATTAATATGGGAGGGTCAATGAATAAATCTCATGATGGAAATAAAACCCAACATCCCATGTGTCAAAATTATGGGAAAACATCCTGGGAACTATCTAAAGTGAACCAGTAGATGTTTCAAATGTGGAAGAGTAGGGAATCCAGCTGATAATTAATGAATGGAGATGAAGAATACCAAAAATGTAGAGAAATAAAGAAATGTTGAGATCAAAACTCATCCTATAGTGCAATGTCACGACTACATGGAACATGCACATTATAAAAACTATTTCCCTAAGACAAGGGTTGTTAGAGGCAATCAACAAAAACAACCTCAAGGGAAGAAATGAAGGTCATATGCTATCACTACTAATAGGGTGGAGACTGACAATGATGTGGTGATAGATATTCCAGTTATTCATTCAATAATAGAATACATACTATTTGATTATAGTTATACACATTCTTTTATATATTTAATGTTTAGAAGAACTAAACAAACACCACCTAAAAATATCTAGGTTTAGTTATCTATGAGAATAACAAATGGTGAAATTATTTCCTCAAAAATTTATAATTCCTCCCCAGTTAATGTTTTTGGAATGAAATTCCTATAAAAACTTTTCCTACTCCCTTTGGAGGATTTTGATGCTATATTGGGAATAGATTGTACATATTTATACAAAACCAACATCAACTATTGGGAAAGGTAGATCTCTATTATTGTCGGAAAACATCCTCTAATTCTGTACAAGTGTAAGGAGGAGGATGAATCTCCTTTAGAATCATCATCTAAATTATGGATATAATTTACTTATGAGAAATCATATCTTTCTCAAATTATTGAGACAAAGGAGAGGATCATGCTCGAAGGCATTCCCATTGTGAAGGACTACACAGATGTATTCCTTGAAGAATTTCATAGTCTTCCTCTTCAATGCGAGGTCGAGTTCTAAATTGAACTTATTTCTGGATATCTAAATATATCAATGAAACCTTATACAATGGACACCAATGAGCTATAGGAACTAAAGAAGTAATTACAAGAGAATATGGACAGCGATTTTATACGTCCGTGTTCTTGACCATTGGGTGCGACGATTCTATTTTTTAAGAAGTATGGATCGATGCACCTCTACATTAATTAACATGAGATTAATAAAATCTTGATAAATAACAAGGATCCCCTTCCACAGATAGATGAATTGTTTGATCAACTACATGTGGCCAAGTATTTCTCTATGGTGGACCAACGATCAAGATATCACTAATTAAAGGTGAATACAGAATATATTCCCAAGACTACCTTTAGAATGAGGTATGGACACTATGAGTTCAAAGTGATTCCCTTTTGACTCACTAATGCTCCAAAATTTTTCATGTACTTAATGAATAAAGTCTTTAGATATTACCTCGACAAATTTGTGGTAGTCTTTATCGATGGTATTATGATATACTCCAAGAGTAAAGGGGAACATGATGATAATTTTAATACTATACTAAAGACTCTACGAAGGGAGAAAATATATGAAATTTATTGTAAATTTGAGTTATGTATGGTGGGAGTATCATTATTGGGTAATGTTATCACCAAAAAAGTAATATCGATGGACCCTTCCAAGACATAGGTAATCGAAGAGTGTCCCAGGACAACATCTATAATAGAGATCAATAGTTTCCTTGGTTTAACTGGGTATTATTAATGGTTTTTGAAGAAATTATCCTGATTTTCAAACCCACTAACTAAGATGACTCAGAAGGGAGTAAAGTTTATATGGACTAGTGAATGTGAAGAATTATTTAAATAGTTGGAAAAAATTATTATGACTGCACCAGCACTCACACTTTCAAAAAATGGGGAACTATTTGTGGTATACAATTATGCTTAAAAGAAGGTATTATGATGTATACAGATGGAAAATGATAAAGTGATAGCCTACACATCATGCCAATTGAACATTTATGAGAAAAACTATCCCAGACATGATCTGGAGTTGGTGGCTATGATCTTCTCATTGAAAATTTAACGGAATAATCTCTATAAGGAGAAGTGTGAGATATATAATGATAATAAGATCCTAAAATATATATCCATAGAAAAGGAGATTAATATTCTCCAATGAATATGGTTAGATATCATCAAGGATTATGACTACTCAATCCTCTTCTATATTGTTAAAAAAAATAAAGCATCATATTATCTATGTAGAAAGGATCCTAAAACATTATCATTGATGATAATTGAGATGGATCCAATACTCTTAGACCTATAAAGGATATTCATGGGAATAATTAAGTAAGTAACATCAATAATCCTTTCTCAAATTATTTATTAACCATACATTTTATAGAAGATAAAGGATGGTCAATGAAATGATGAGGAAACTCAAAAAAGGTTGAAGCTATCAGAAATAAGAAATCCTCAGAGTTCAAAATTGATGAGGTTGGATTCACAAGATTTGGGTCCTGACTATGTGTATCATCTAATATAGAGATAAATAGATATCTTTTGAATGAATTAAATAACTCAACTTTCTATATTCACATAAGAAGCAGAAATATGTATTGAGATATCTGAGATCACTATTGGTAGGAAAATATGAAGAAGGTGATCACTGAGTATACATCAAAGTACATTGTATGTTAGAAAGTGAAGGCTGAAAGGGAAAAAGTCTAAAGGGATGATGCAATTATTTCCCATACCAACATGGAAATGGGAAAATATCACTATGGACTTTGACACCAGACTTCAAAATACAGCTAATGGAAACAATGATATATGGGTTGTTGTGGAATGTAATATAAAGAAAGATCAATTTATCTCAATTCAATAGGACTTCTCACTGAATCAACTTACACAAATATACATCAGATAAGTGCTAAGGATACATGAGTACAACTATTGATTATATCCAATTGATATTTGTGATTCACCTCTAAGTTCTTGAAAAGTTCCCAACATGCTCTAAACACTTAGCTGAACTTCAGTACGACCTTTCATCCTCAAACTAATGGCCAATAAGAGTAGATTATTCAAAAACTGGAGGACATTTTGTGATCATGTTCTGTGGAGTTCAAAGGAGTATGGGACCAACATCTACCTCTAGTCAAGTTCTCTTAAAACAATAGTTTCCACTTGAGCATACTAATGGATCTATATGAAGCCTTTTATCAAAAAAGATGCAAAACACTGGTATGTTGGGATGAAGTCCATGAACATAAATTTCTAGGTCCTAAAATGGTCAAAGAAATGGAAGAAAATGTGAAAACCATTCAATAACATATCTGAGCTTCCCAAACTAGATAGAAGAGTTATATTGATAATCGTCAATGATACCTTGAGGTTAAGGTTAGAGACATGGTATTCCTCCACATATCTTCAAGGAAGTGGATCATGAGATTTGGGAAGAAAGGAAAGATGAGTCCTCAATACATTGTCTCCTTTGAGATCCTTGATCATGTCAGATATGCAGCCTATCGACTAGCACTTCCACATACCATGAATCAATTACATGATGTATTCTATGTACCCCTCTTGAGTAATTTCATACCATATCCATCACATGTACTGAATCCGGAGGTGGTACAACTATAAAATGACCTCTTCTATGAAGAGCAGCCTGTGAAGATCTTGGACTGTAGAGATAATGTTCTATGCAACAAGACTACTCACATAGTCAAAGTACTATAGAGAAACAATATGTATGAAGAGGAAACATGAGAATAAGAGGAAGTGATGAAGGAGATGTACCCTCACTTGTTTTCACTATAGTATGTAAACCAAAATTTATAGGGTGAAATTTCATATTGGGGAAGAATGTAATGACCCAAAATTTTATCAATGGAAATTCCATTCTTATAATCATGTAATATAGTATACATCTCATAAAATGAAATAGAGAACATAATAAAAACATGATAAATGAATAATGAATAAAATAAGATGCACTTCTAGAAATTAAGGAATATATACCAACGAAATAATAACATTACTGTTGGAATAGTAATGTGACCATTAGAAATAATAATTTAGATAAGAGACTAGTAACCTCACCTATAAAATTATAAATAAACTTTAGGCACCTTATAGGTGAAAATATGATATATTTATATCATGGTATAACTAAATAAATGTTTTAAAAATTATAAATTAAGTGTAGGAATTTTTTTAAAACATAAATGCTTATTTAAAATTTTATAATTAATATACTGATTTAATAAAAAATTTCTTTTCATAAGATATATAAATTAATCAATTTTTTGTTTTCTTATGATTATTATATAATATTATGAGACTTTAATTAATTTTTCAAAGTGTCATAAAATTAGTTATAATTTTAAAATCAGTATTTTTCAAATAAATGTTGATTTTAATTAAAAATTAAATTTCTCATATTTAGAAAATTATTTTCATAAAATGGTTTCCATTTTTCAATTCTACACATTGGGAAATGGTTAGAGTGAATTTTTCAGTATTTTCTAAAATAGTTGATTTTTTTTATGAATAGTGAAATACAGTAATTTACGGTATATATCATTATAAGTTAAATACACTATTTATTGAGTCATTATAGATTTAAGCACCATAATATAGAACTATCATTCATTATTTAATATATTTAGTGATGAGGTTAAATACTATTGATAGTATTGAGAAAAAAATAATAAACTAATGAATAAAATAATAAGAAACACCCATATCCCCCCAATAAATACCACCCCTCATGTCTAAGATCCTTTGGTCTCAACAAAAGACCAAACCCAATTACCGAATAAGGTTATCAAGGAGAATAAGTTCAAGAGGTAAAATCCTATTTCGTTTTCTTTTAATTTATTTTCAATTTATTTTATTTTCTTATCTTCTCCCCACATCCCTATCCCAAAGTGAAATGATAACTCAAATATATTTTATATACTATAATGTTATTTTTTTAATATTATATAAACCATGTATTCTATTCTCTCCCTTTTTTTCTAAAAATGAAAACATCGTCTGTGAGGTGTCGATTCATCACCTTCATGGACACTAATTTTTTCATTTTCTAATACCCCCTTCAAGGCCAGTCATAAAACTATTATAATGGTTATAATATATTTTAAAATATATATTACAACTTCTTTGGTGTTATGGAACTACATATATACATAATATTAATTAATAACACAAAACTAATTTGTGATGATCGGAAAAACACCAAAATAATTTAAATTGTTATCATTAATGTTTTTTCTAATGAATCATCCTCATATCTAGAAAAAAAATTATATATCAGAGAATTTATTATTTTTTAATTTTATTAATAACATATACTTTATATTCATGTTAACTATTCCAATTTTACTTGATCTTTCATACATGAATAAAAGTGAACCAATCATGAAAACCAAGGAAACGAACACTATGGAATGAAAAAATTGAATATTATAACATATAAAAAATTCAATAAATGAAAATAATAAAATTAAAACAAGTAAAATACATATAGAATAAGTTTTCAATTAATTAATTAATTAATTTAATTTCATCATCCAGGACATTAAGTGCAAGTGTAGAAGACTTTCAGACTTAAGGTAAGGGATTCTCCCTGAACCCCCATTTTTTCTTTCAAGTTACGCTTACTCTCTCTTTACCAAATTATAATTATTAATTATCATTATTTAATCCTCCTAAATTCTATGTTTATGGTCCAAAAATATGTACCTATCTCAATTATTCTTTCTTCATGGGGAAATATAGGTTTTATAGGGTTCTCTTTTCAATTCCTCATGACAGGAAACTTTGATTAAAGGGAACTTCCTAATTTCTTACCCATTTTCAAGTAAATTACATAGTCTATTTTAAGACACACTTTTTTTATAAAATCACCCATTTTATCATTAAAAACTATCTTGGTTTATTTTTGGTTTTATAAAAACAATTTCTCCTTTTAAGTTTTTAAGAATCTTGAAAACTTTCTCTTAAACTACACTGAAGTGGATCATTTCTAATGTTTTGTAAACACTCTTTTTTTACATGATTTTAATTAAATTGGAAATAATTTATCATTATATATTCATATTTTCCATTATTATGTTCAATTTATTATTTAAATACATTATTTCATGGGAACCTTTATGACACACCAATTGTTTATGCCTTATGACACGATTACAATACCCATTTCCTTATATGGGTAACCTTTATGTTTATTACTTATATATTATTATTCATGTGTCATGCATATGAATGATAATGTTATAATGGTTGTGACTAGATAGATCTCTAATTCATTGGGTAATGTTTAGTCTCATGAGATTTCTTGTTGGGATATGAAGTAAATTTAATTCCTTGGCCCACCATGTGCAATGGTATTGGCAGTTAGCCTTGTGTCATGATCCACCATGTATAATAGTCTTGGATATTAGAATTGGCTAATGATTATGTCATGTTGTATGATGTTTCAAAATTCCTATGATTACATGATTACATGATCCCATTTTATCCATGTTAAGTCTCCTTATGTTTATTTATGTTCCATGCCTTTTTATGTCATCATGTTATGTCTTCTAACCCATGTACTATGATTTATTTCAATGTTTATAGCCTTAATAGGTTTTTTAGATCATCCCTTTGTTCATATATTCCCCAAGTTAACCTATGTAGATCTAAGAGCTCAAATTAATTTAGGATTACATTATGGAGTTTAAATAAAAGATGTTTTTATTTTGGTTTCTTGTTTTTAGTTTTATGTACCTAATCTTCTAAAGACTTTATAATTTAAAATCCTTGGTTTTAATTTGAAGGATATTTGTGATTAAAATCATATAATAATATATGTAAAAGGCTTGGGATGTTATACAGGTTTAAAGAAAGATTTTAAATAATCAACATTAATAGCAACACGAGGAGGCTTTTAATACCAGTTATACTAAAAAAGACATTATAAGTGATTCCAAATGAATTTTCACATCGGTTATAGAATAAAAAAAATTAAATGTCAAAATTAAATGTCAATCATGAAATAAACAATTTTATAATTCATTCTGAATCACTTTTAACACCAATTTTTTCTATAACCAATGTTATTTTTTTTAAAAATCTACCACACACATGATTTTCATCATTTTTTCAAGTCCCACTTTTTGAAATGAACATCCATTTAACTCATGACCACAATATACACACAATCAATATTAATTTTTTGTTAAATTTTCATAAATATTTTTTATATTGTTTTTTCTCAACATTTCATCATTCTCCCTTATTCCACCGACCTAAACTGCATTAGGTCCACTGAAACCTTTTTCCACTGAAGTCATGAATACACTCTAAATTTTTTGTTTGATATAATTTTTCCTCTATTTTTGTAAAGGTTTATATTCAATATTACATCATTCAATCTACTTCAACTTCCCTAAACTAAATTCAGACCACTGAAGATACTGTCCCCTTATCTCATTCGAGTTCCATCATTATCGGACTTTAATATTGATTTTCTATTATTACCCTCTATATTTTGTAAGGTAATTTTTCTCTAATTTTTTAAATATTAATTAATTACTTGTTAGTTATAAATTTCAATAATTCAATAATTTTTTTGTATATATATCTTTTTAAATTATTGATTTTTTTCGTTATAATTAGTTTAAGGTTATAATTTTTATAAGAATATAAATTGTATATGATTATAAATTATGGGTATACTTTGTTTTTTGTTATAACTATTTGTATTTATAATTTTTTTATTTATATATTATTTAATGTTATAATTTATTTTTGGTTGAAATCATTTTTTTCATAATTATTTTTTCATTTATCAATTTTTTTATAATTATGTTCAGTTATAAATTGTTTTCCCATTAAAAATTGTTTTTCAGTTACAAATTTTTTTCTATATATGTTTGTTATAAATTTATTGATTTTATGTATTTATATTCTTATATATTTTAAATTTATATGTTTATATATATATTTCAATGTCTATATTTGTTAATGTTTTTATCTATTATATTTATAATTTAGGTATTTAATGGATCACATTTGCATAATGAACAATGAACTAGTGATAAATATGTGAATGGGGTTGATAATTTCTTGGAATTTTATCAATAAATTCTTGAATATAAATATTTTATTTTCCATCCATGCATAAAGTGTTAGAATATGAGAAAATTAGTGTAAATTGAACTCAAAATCTGTATTATTTTCTATAGTTTTAATTGTAATTATACACAATGGATCTATCATGATGAAATACAAATAAAACTGAATTACTAATGATAATGAATATGACTAACATGAGAAAGATTATCATATTTAATTATTCATTCATGATGAAGGTGCTGAAACCATTGAAAAAACAAAAAGTGTTGAATGATTTTAAGGATATGTTAAGAAACTAATATTCCCATGTTTCACTAAATTTATTGTGTTATCATCTGTGATGAGATTAATTAACTTAAAAAATAAATTATTCAAGTGATACAAGTTTAAATTAATTTCTTAATAATTTAAAATAGATACTATCAGAAGTAAATGAGTGTGTAGATTCTAATTATGAGGAAAACAATATTATTCTCAAGATGATTAGTGTATAAAATGTCACATGATTTCCCCAATGACTATATTATGTATAGTAAGGAATAATTTTTTTATTAGAATTTCCTATATATGGGACATCATGATATAAAATGGATGAAAAATCTAAATTTGATTCATTATCAAGAATATACACCAAATTTCCCACTAAATAAATATGGTATCTTCTATTAATTACACATTTCATGCATCCATTTTTAAATTCAAATGATATAATGAGGCTAAGATGACATACAAATGAGTGAATATATGATTAAAACCTATGTCACCTTATTGATTCACCAAAATAGAGGAGATTTGATAAAAAATTACCTAATTTGGGAAATGAAGTTAGAAATCTCAAAATAGGACTACTAATAGATGAAATAAATCCATATCATAACCTCAGTAGAAAACATAGTTCTTGGAAAATTATGCTGGCTATATAAAACTTGTCCCCATAGATATGTATAAAGAGAATATTTGTTATAATGTGGTTGATTATTCTTACACCAAAACATCCTAGAAATGATATTGATATTTATCTATCACTATTTATTGATGATTCAAAATTTAAATTGGAGAAATAAATTAATGTTTTTATGTCTATAAGAAAGATTATTTTCTTTTGTGTGATATGATAATGTTCACTATAAAAATATTTCTTGCATATGGAAACTTATATGGTTACAATGTTAATGGATTTAAATTATATCCAATTTGTGAAGAGGGAACTTTATATCATAAATTTTAAAATGGAAGAAAGATCGAATATATGGGACATCTAATATTTTTTGTGAATGGATATTCATTATTAGAGATTTAAATAGAAATTTATTGCTTTATAAGAGTATTATTTTCCCCATAACCATTGTCATCTAAAGAATATTATGATAAGATGAAAAAAATTAGTGTCACATTTATAATAAAGGGAGCACAAGAGCCTTAACTTGATTAGAGAGGACTCGTCAAGTGCATCAGAGAGACCCGAGATCAAATTTGGGCAAAGAAATATTTATAGGTTACTATAGCAGTACTGTATCAGGAATTATAGTATTTACTATAGTAGATACTATTCAGTATTGTAGTATCCATAACTATTCATCCATATTGGATTTTGGGCCACCAGTTTGATCTTTGTGTCCTTCAAGGCCTTCAGTCCACCCAAGAACTTCAGTTCAGTAAGTCTTTTAAGTTACCTTAAGGCCTTCGAGCCACATGATATTATGATTAAAATGGACCAAGAAGACTTTACAAGAAGCATTATCCATATGATTATTTAGAGAAAACACATTCACCAGAGCAGAACTAACAGATTTGGAAGAATGAGAATGTATGGAAATTTCCATCGGGACCAGCCTCAGCATGCATGGGAAACCTAGTCTAATATCCATATGATGGTGGAGATCTAACTTTATGATGTATATGCTAGGGAGGGGCAGTTCCAATTAGTTATGTTCTGGATGAATTCCTATAAGACCTTTAGGTCATGTAATGTCTTGAATCCTATAATCCATTTTAGGGTTTCCTTTCAACCCATAAAAGGAGGATTATCAAAAATGAATAAAAATATAATACATTCAGGCCATTAGAAATTCAGAATAAAGGGAATTTCTAGTCATAAAAAAAAATAAATTGAAGAAATGATCAATATTATCCAAGTTACCTTAACTATGATTTTTGAAGGAAAATAATAACATTTAAATTATAAATGTCGTATAAAAATATATGATAGTTTTATTGAAACATTTTTAGATAGAAAAGTAAAGAAAAAATATGGACTATATGAATTATTGAACTTAATATCAATGCGAATACATTAGGATTTAGATCATAAAATGAATGGAAAAATAACATGATTATCTTTGGCTTGTCACATGTCAATTATGAGTGAAAGATAACTTTTTTAATTATTTTCATGGTATTAAGGTACCCAATGGATTGCATTAATATATGAAAAATTTGATTCCACTGAAGGATTTATTTTTAATAGATATAAAATCACATGATTTTCATGTATTGATGAAACAACTACTACTTGTTTCACTGTGTGGCATATTTTTAATACATGTCAGAAAGAAAATCATCAAATTGTGTTTCTTTTTCAATTCAATCTACAGTAAATTCATAGATACTAATTATTATATATTTTTAATAATGAAGCTATACTCATACATTTTCAACTGTAAATTTATTTTCCAAAATTGTATTTAATATAATAATTCATATGATGATTTATTTGGTGCGATAAATAAGAATATATAGGCATTTTTATGATGGATGTATCCATTTGAAAGATATATGAAAGTTTTAAAGAGAAATATTTAAAATATATATCGACTAGAGGTCCCTATTATTGATTAATATCTATTAGAATTGGTGATTGAGTTTTTTATTGAATATTTATATATGGTGGAGTAAATTGGCCTCTAAATATCTACACTTTAGATAGTTTATAGTGAAATTAAATGAATCCATGGATTAAAGGTAATGTTAATTCCATATGATGAAGTGATGTTGAAACATTATACATTTTAAAAAACATATGTCAGGTCAAAAATATATACATCATCACATATTAATATATTGAATGTAAAATATTTTTAAGTAAATGAAAATGGTTTGATGAATGAGTATAAAAATAAAAATTTCTCATGGTATAAGAAGAAATTTAACATTGAATTATTTTCGTAAAAACATAAAGGTTTATCAGGGTACCAAGTGTTAGTTTAGTCCCAAGTTATAATTTTTATTTTTATTTTTAAACATTTTATAGAAAAAATTAGGATGAAAAGAGTACCTTTCGAAATTTTGGAGTAATGGTCGTTACTAAAGAACTGAATTTTAAAAAGTTAAAAAGATAAAAACCTAATTTCTAAATCAATAATATATTATAGAGTTATTGAGGATATATGATATATTCATTACAGTAAATTTAAATTACCAGAATTGAAGTGTAACTAGGTTAATGGTCAAAATGTTGTGAAGAATTCTTATTATGGATTTACACTCATCAATTTTAAAAGATATAGTTGCTATAGGAATCATTTATCTTAGTGACACATGTGAAGAATATTTTTTTTATTTCTAAACCATTAAATCATCAATTTCCCATCATTTTGAAAGGGAAGAAATCATTTGGGAAATGTGGATATTGATGATGTTATAGACTCATGTGTAGTTTCTTAAGCTATTAGATGACTACCTGATTATAACAATTATTTTAATGTTGATATGACACATGTTATAAGAAATGACCATATTATAGGAATATGGGAACAAATTCTGTTACTCTCTTAATTATTCAGTTTAATTTATATTATTGGTTTTTAGATACATTCACATGTAGAAAACTATATTTTTTAATTTTATATTTTAGACATATATATGTTTATCATTTGTATTATATTTTTAGTAACTTTTTTATATATATATATCACTTTTAGTTATTTTTTTTTGGTTGATGGTATCTGACATCATTTTTGTTTGAAATTTACATATGTAAAAATAACTTTTTTAACTTGAATATATAAATTTATATATTTTTATTATTCCAACCATTTTTAAATAAATATTTACATTTTCCAGTTTCATTTACACATTTTTTGGTTAACAATATTGAAATTATTATTTATTTGTGAAACTAACACATGTAATCATAATATTTTTTTACTTTGATATTTTTTCATTCATTATTTTTAAATATTAACTTTTTTTAACTGTATTAATTAACATAATAAATATAATTTTCATAATATTATTAAAAATATAATTTTTTCCTTTTAATAATAATTTTATTATAATAATATATAGGTACATAGTATTTGATTAAAAAATCTATTGAAATGGAGAACTTGGAAGCAGAGGAAAGTTTACTGAGGTATATGTACTTTTTTATATTAATATGTCTTAACTAATTAAATTTTATAATAAAATTAATCTTTTTTTAATTAAATTTATTTACATCACTAATTTTGAGCCTCCTAGGATAGATTCCTCTCTATCCTCTTTAGAGAAGATGACACCCACAGTTAGTAAACATAGGATTCCATGTTTACTAAAAATTTCCCTTGCTCATGGAGAATAAAGTATAAAAATTGAATTTGATGGTAATTATAACCCATGGGGACCACATAAAATGTATTTTAGAAGTTATATGTACTTGTATATAAATTTTAATATTAAATATTTAAATATTCATTGGAAGAGCATCGAAAACACTGTGGAAGATCAGCTATGGGAGACTTTGCTGGTAAAGTATCTCAAATGGTTTATTTTTTATCCAATTATTCAAATATTATTTATTCTACATGATCAATATTTAATATATTAAATTATATATGAAATTAAGATTTAATGAAATGAAATAAATTAAGAAGTGGTGGATATATTTTTTTCAGTTAGAATAAGATATTTTAAAAAATTGAATATAATTTATGCTTTTTGAGAGAGACTAAATCAAATCCCATGCCTTCAGTTTTAGTTTTTAAATGCAGAAACATGAGAGAGATTTGTTTCCATTTTTAGGGAAGATGCCTTTAAGGTATAATAGTTATTTTATATAAAATCTATTTATAAAATTATCTATTTATTAACCAATTTTTGGTTCATTTATTCCCATGTAATAGGTCTTTAAAAGATCTCTACAAGAGACCTAGTTATAGAATGTTTACCCTCAAACATTATCATGTAGAGGGTATCATTTAATGGAAGAGAAAATGATTTCTAAAAAGTATAATTCTTTTAGAGATAAATCCATTAGTGGCTATGAATAGGTTTAGTTTGGACCTCTATATACCCCCACTCACCATGAATAATGGAAAAGGGAGAGGATGACAAAAAATAGAAGTTTTATATTCATCTATCAAAATAAGTAGATGAGAAAATAATAGGAAATTAATTATAATTTGTATTAACGAATTTTATTTTGTAAAATCATTAATAATATATCATTTTGATATATCCTTAAGGACCCAGTGACATAGGGAAATTTTATCATTGAGGGTAGGGTGTACATTCTAGTTTCTTCTTTAGATATGAAAAAATACCCATGACACCAAAGAGGTTGTAATGTGAGTTTTAGTATTTTAAATGTTTTGGTGATCATTATTTGACCTATAGAGAATAAAAGTACAAGGGTGAAAAAACTTCATTGAAGGATGAGAAATAGGTGGTTAAATATTCAATAAAAAATAAAATCGAATCATTTATATAGGATATGTTTATAGATAACATGAGACATATACAACCTCAACCGCTTTCCTACCTAGATCCCCCACCACATCCTCTAAAACCTATGTTTTATTTTGAGTTTTATACTGGGGATCCCCATGTATATAATGTACTATATGAAATCATACAAAATTTAGGGTATTATATACATTATCATCTTACACATTCAGATCATGTGAGTATAGAGGTGCATGATATTATTGATCCTATTACTCCAATGTTATTTCCTGCTAAGGACATATCTAGAGTTGTAGATAGTATAAGTTATTTTTTTACTATGTTTATTTGTTCTTCTTCACTATCCGACATATGTGGCAGATTTCATTTTTAAATTTTTTCTACTTTGATCTCAAATTACTTGTAATATTTTATAACATTAGACTTATATTGAAGTATTTGAAATCAAAGGAATCAGTTCAAAAGAAACAAAATTTTTAAGAATCGACATGTTTTGACCCTTATGAGGCTGTGGATGGGATAATAAAATTAACTTAGAAATATTCTCTAGAGGAGTTGTATTATGAGTTTCTAATGACTACTCATATTTTTGGGATAAAATGTGGATTAAAAAAATTTAAAAAAGATATCTTGGATCTTATTAATGGTGATAATCTATCTATAACCATGTAGTAGTTTTTCTCCATGTAAATACATTTATATTTACATTTTTCAATATTTAAAGAAATATAACTTTGCATTACTTAATTTATTAGTTATCTAATTATATATATCTATGATATTTGAATCTAAAATGAGTAAACTTACACTTATGTATTTATAGATCTAGAGTATATTTCAATGGTTGTGTAATATTTTAGTGATGTAGTTAGAGTTAATTATATATGTGAAATATTAGAAAATATATAGATTGGGTGCTGGTTTCTTTCATTCATTCAGAATTAAGGAGTTTATAATATAATTATGAAATACTATTCACTATAATTTAAAAAATATTGAACTTTTTATATTGTAGTGGCCATTTTATATCATGAATTTTTAATATATAAAAATGTATTCTATATTTGTTATTCTAATTATTGGGAAAAGTTTGTAGAAGTTTAAAAAAATTCCAAATTTATAAGTTTTATTATACTTTTTTAGTGATTTAATATTTAATATTTCTTATTACAAATGTTTTGGTAATTGATATATGAAGTTATAGGCTTCGAGGTGACGGTTTGAATTCTTGATTTGATCCAACAGTTATAAAAAAACACCATTTTATCTGACAATTGAGATGAATGCCAAATAAGGATTTGGTAGGTTCCAAACTTTTGAAGTTTTAAGTAAAAATATTATTTATGGAATGTGAATCCAATAATGTTTTCTTAAAACAATATAAAAATACAAACAAGTAAAAAATTATGAAGATTTAAGTAAGGAAACATACCTTCGAGACTTCTTAGAAAGAATTGTCAGATATGAAAAGTTTCTTTTTTGTAGAACTTTATATTATGGAAAATTCTAATCAATAAAGGAAATTTTAGGATTTATAAATTTGAGTTTGGAAAAAAAATTGGGTATAAAAAAAATTTTATTAAGAAAAAAAAATTTGTTTAAACAAAAGATGTACCCCCCCTATGGAAAATAGTTTCTTAATGTAAGAATATAGGTTTTTACAAAAAGTTAATATGTAATATTACCTTACATTTTCCAATATTAACTTTTTCTTAATGTATTAAAATCTATCAGGAGGGTAATGATTTTGTAAAAATATCAGCAAGTTGATCTTACATTCTGATAAATTGAAGAATAATATCTCTTTTTACTGTTTGATCCCTAAGAAAGTGATGCCTAATATCTACGTGTTTTGCATAAGAGTGATGTGTAATTTTTTTTTCTTAGTGAAATAGCACTTGTGTTATCACATAATATTTTTGTTTTGGTAAAACTCATGCCATTATCAGTGTGTGTGTGTTGCATCCACAACACTTAAGGACAACAACTTCCAGCTGCTACATATTCAGCTTTAGTAGTAAAATATAAAACTAAGTTCTGCTTCTTGCATGACCAATAAACTAATTAATATCCTAATAAATGAGAAGTTCCAGATTTACTTTTTCTATCCATTCTACATCCACCAAAATCAGTATCCAAAAATCTTTTAAAAAAAATTATTTTTATAAGAATAAAAAAGTCCTAAATCCATGGCTCCCTTTAAATAGCGAAAAATTATTTTCACTACTTTTAAATGAGATTACTTTGGAATAGATTGATGCCTTTCACATAAGAATATAAAAAAATTATGTCTGGATGACTATCTATTTAGTATAATAAACTTCTTATCATACCTCTAAAGGATGTTTGATCTACTGGTTTCCCAGCTTCATCATGATCAAGTGTATTTGAGGTACCAATTAGAGTGCTTATACTTTTAGTGTTGTCATATCCATACTTATTAATAAGGTATTTAATATTTTTTTTGAGATATATAAGTTCCATCTAGTTTTTGGTAAATTTGAAAAACAAGGATAAATGTTAACTCATCCATCATACTCATTTCAAACTTAGATTTCATAAATTTCACAAACAAATCAGTTAAAGATTGCTGAGTTAATACAAATATAATTTCATCAATGTATATTTTTAAAATCAAATTTTTTTTCTTATCTTTATTTATAAAAATAGTTGGACCAATAGTTCCCTTAACAAATTTTATTTTGTAACAAAAATAATGTAAGTCTTTCATACCAGGCTCTAGGGGATTGTTTAAGTCTATATAATGAGTTTTTTTGTTTAAAAACATGTTCAAGATGTTTTGTGTCTTCACGTCCAGGATTTTTTTAAACATAAACTTCCTCTTGAACATATCCATTAAGGAAAGAACACTTCATATCCATTTGAAAATGTTTGAAATTAAAGAATGCTACAAAGGTATGTAAAATATGAATAGATTCATGTCTAGATACTGGAGGCTAGATTTCTTCATAGTCTATTCCTTCTTGTTGATTATAGCCTTAAGAAACTAATATAGTTTTATTTATTTCTAGGATTTAATTTTAATCACATTTATTTCTATAGACCCATTTACTCCAATTATATAAGTTTCCCTAGGTCTTTTAACCAGGTCCATACTTTGTTCCTTTCAAATTCCTTTAGCTCATCTTGCATGGCTTTAATCCAATCATCATCACCTAAAGCTTCATCAGTGCTTTTTGGTTCTAATTGGGAAATTAATTATAGATGTTCTACTTCATTTCTTAAATAACTTATAGTACTTATAGATTGATTTACATCACCAATGATACTATCACTAGGATGATTCTTAAAAAATGGCTGATTTGGGTTTTGTAAAACCTTTTCATCAACATAAGGTAGAAAATATTCTGGGGTAAATACTTCAAAAATATTTTATTGAGTATTTTCCTTATTAGAAGAATCTTCTATCAAAGGTTGACAATCATTTTTTGAAAACACATCCGAGGATGTAGGTTGGGGTTTCTTAAAAAAAAGGATCAGTTTTATCAAATTTAACATGCACTGTTTCTTCAACAATATACGTATTTTTGTTAAAAAATCTACAATCCTTAGAAGTAGTGGAATATCCAAATAAAATTCCTTCATCAGATTTGGGTTAAAATTTATTTAAGTTATCTTTAGTATTCAGAATTAATACTTTTCATCCAAATACTTTGAAGTAAAAAAGTATAGGTTTTCGACTAGTCTACAATTAATAAGGTGTTTTGTTAAGAAAAGGTCTGATTAAAACTCAATTTATAGTATAACAAGTAGTTCTAACAGCTTCATCCAAAAAGTTTTTATCAATATAATATTGACTCAACATGGTTCTATTTATCTCTTGAATAATTCGATTTATTCTTTCAATAACACCATTATGTTGAAGAGTTCTTATAGCTGAGAAGTTATAAGTAATGCATTTCTTACTACAAAAAGTTTCAAAATCTGAATCTTGAAACTCTTATCCATGATCACTATGAATATTTATCAATGTAAGGTTTTTTTCATTTTTAACTTGGGCTCTAAAAGTTTTGAAATAAGAAAAATATTTAGATTTATTTGCTAGAAAATAGACCAACGTAAATCTAGTGTAATCTTAAACTAAAACAAATACATAGTATTTGGCTCTAATACTTCTAGTTTGTGTTGTGCCAAAAAGATCCATATGTACTAAATGTAATGTATCAGAAGTTGAGACTTCACCAATTGATTTAAAACATGATTTATGCTGCCTTACATATTAACAAGGATCACAAAATTTTGAAGAATAAAATATATTCTCTCATAGATCCTTAAAAATGTATTTCTTTGATAGTTTTCATAGGTTCCTAAGTTTACAATGTCCAAGTCTTCTATTCCATAACCAAGATTGATCTTCCATTTCACTATGACAAGGTAGGTCTTGGCTCCTACTATCATCTACGTTTAGTGTGTAAACATTCTCATGACTATGGAAAGAATGAATAAAATCTTCCTGGGAATTTTGTACTAATCATTTATCACTCCTAAAATTAACAAGGTAACATTAATCACATAATTTAGTTATTCTAATGAGGTTTTTCTTAGGACCTTTAATAAACAAAACATTTTAAATCAATGTTTTTTCAATAAGAAAAATGTTACCTATACCAAAAATTTCTCCCTGAGCATTATCTCTGAAATTTACTTTTCCACCACTCATCTTGATATTATTTTAAAAGAAGTTTTTATTACCCGTCATATGTCGGAAACATCCACTATCCATGTACCATGTATTTTTGTTGGTACTTTCTTTATTCTTATGAAAAAAAGAGTTAGACTTTTGGAATACAAACATTATTGGATCAAGAAATTCCAGAATGTAAAATCTTGGGAATGCACATTTTCTTAGAAAAATAATCTTTATGAAAACCTAAATATTGGGGTTTATTTAAAGATTTTTTTTTCTCCCAATGTCCACTACAATGACATTTAGTACAAAAGGGAGCTCTTTGGGGTACAAAATAACTATTACTAAAACTGGTTTCAAATGAGTATAACCAATTCTAGAATAATTCCTTTGAGGATGAATTTGAGAATACATTTTATCAATTTCATTCCTTCCTAAAGTAAAATTTGATAAAGGGTTATTTAAGGGAAATTTTTGGATTTTAGTCTCATAACTAAATTCTTATCCTTAATGTCATTATTTTTAGAACATGGGTTATTATCTAGAATATTTTTTTAAGAAATAATATTTTCAATATCCTTATAAAATTTATCCTTCTCAAAATTAACTTCCTTATAGTTTTTAGAAAAAATTTCAATTTCAAAAGGTTTTTTATCAAGATACTTAGAAAGATATGATAATTCTTTAGTTAAAACAGATATTCTATAATTTTCTTTCTCTAACTTCTTTTTTATCTTACAATTTTTATTATCAAATAATTTAGCAAACCTAGAAACTTCTTAAAATGAAGGCACAATATTATCTTCCGACGAGGAAGATTCATCATCAAAAGATTCATAATATTCTCTATTAAGAAGATTTTCATTTAAAGAAATATTGGTTAAGGATTCAGCATTGCGTACCTTATCCATAATAAAATTATTTTCAATAGGTACTCTAGCTATACAACTAATATTCTTCTAACCAGATGATTCATAATCTGAATATTAATCTAAAGATTAATCTGAAGAATCACCACCACTGGCACTTATGATATCATTTTATTTCAAGAATGTTTTAGCTTTAGACTTATAATAATTATTTCTATTTCTCTTAGAATTATTTTCCTTACTGTATTTTCTGTTAATCATGGAAAATCAGGTTTGATATGTCCAACCATTTTACATTCATAATAGATAAATTTAGAATCTTTCTTTTCCTTTCTATCTTTCTTCTTATATCTATACTAAAAATATTTCTTTCCCAAAATCTTATTCATCCATTGAGTAGGATTGGATAATTCATTATCTGAATGATCATTATCACTTGATTCAGATATAACAACATCTCTATTAGATTTATATCTAGTTACTCTTTTCGGATTCTTGGCTTTAGATGTAGTAGTGAATGCTACACTTCCATTACCATTCTTCTTTTTGTTGAAATCATCATATCTCTTCATTCTTGTGTCATGCTGAAGAAGAGTTCCAAATAACTCATCAAGATTAATGTTATAAACTTTTTTAGTTTTCATCAATAGCTGTCCTTTTATATTCCCACTCATTGGGAATGATGTTAATTATATTATCCCCAATAACTTCATCTTTAAGACATTTTTCTTCCATATACTGAAGACTCTTGACAACGGTCATAAATCATTGCTGTACTTTACAAACATGTTCTCCAGAAGGAAATAAGAATCCATGATATTCAACACTTAACATAGCTCTTCTGATTTATATCACTTTAGAAGTTCCAAAATGTGTAACTTCAAGTTTCTTAGAAATGCAGTTTGCAGCTTCACAAGAATATATTTAGTTGAAATTTTAGTTTCTCTTAGTTTGTGAATGTTCTGATTTCCTTGTCTAGAATTTTGTATTCTCCAGTAAGCATGACAATGTTTTATACACTAGTGTTAATACCAAAGGTCTTCATCATATCTCTACAATACTCATAATCATTACCATAAAATATTGGTGGTCTAGTAGGATTAAGGTTGTCAATGGAACCAACATTCGAACCTTTCATTCTATAAGAAAATACTTTTCCACAAGACTTTTTAGAAGTGAAAATTTATAAACAAAGATAAAAATCATTAATCAAAACTTTACCATGAAAAGTTATGCAAGAAGAATTTAGAACAAGGAAAACATCAGCAAGAAAACATATATGTGAGTATATGTATTTCAGAGACCTTACTCTGATACCAATTGTAGGATCAAAATAATTTATATAGATGGTCAATTATAAGAGTGGGGGGGGGGGGGGGGTTAATTGTAGGTTTAAAAAAAATCCATTTTTAACTATAAGGAAATATATTTTTAATAAATCTAAGAAAGGTAAATTCACAGACCCTCTTTAGTTCTTAACTATGAAATAAACATGGTTAGGGTCCAGAAATATGGATCCAGAAAAGAAACTTAAGTTCGGTTGATTCTACCTCAAAGAATTTAGAATCTTATTTATTAGAGTAAGTAAATGTACAATAAAGTATAAGAAAGTTATACTTTCTAAATTTAACAAAATACAATATAAATTTAACTTGAGACAAGAAAAAGTAACAAGTAGGAGATCTTTTAAGACAAATAGTAGGATATCCAACAACCTTGGATAAATCTCCCTTGATTTATACTTTCAAGAAAGTCTGTCTTACCCACACCAGGGTAAGACCTAGATAAGAATATCAGAGTATATCTTACTATCCCAGAAATACCTTGAACTTTAAGTCAGTTGTCACCTCTTTCCTCATATCCCTAGAAGTCCCCAATTGTACTTAGAAAATATCAGAGTCACACCAAGAAAGCTGTCCATGATGTTCATGACTGAATAAAATGATCATAAAACACACAAGGAATGAGAGTATTTCTCTTTCTAGAAATCACTTTACAACATGTAATATCTAGGATCATCAGTCGATATATTGATTAGGAAGTCATTCGAATGAGAACCTATTTATAGGAAAAACTTCAATGGTCATCTCCCTCCTCCAATGGTCTTATTTATCCACAAATCTCGGAGGGACCTATACACTTGTCCCTCAACCAACGGTTAGTTAGAAACAAATTGTATGACATCATTTCATAATAAAAAAATTTGTAAGAAAAATGAAGTAGCTTATCCAAATTTTAAAAATACATAATCGAGGTAAAAATAGAATTCGGAGTCTAAACATATAAACAGACAGATTTTAGAAACAAATGGATATTAAAATTCTATATTACAAGGAATTAAGAGTATGGATTTTGAAGAATTTGGAGTCTTAATTCTGAGAAATTCAGAGTCTGAATACTAAGGAATTCAGAACATGAATTCTAAGGAATTCAGAGTCTGAATTCTGATGAATTTGGTGCATGAATTCGGTGTATGAATTCAGATGAATTTAGAGTCCAAATTATGAGGAAATATGAGTCTGAATTCTGAGGAATTCGGAGTCTGAATTATGAGGAATTCAGAATCCTAATTATTAGGAATTGGAAGTCTAAATTTTGAGGAATTGAGAGTCCAAATTATAAATAATTCATATTCAGAATTATGAAGAATTCATAGTCATAATTATGATGAATTTAGAGTCTAAATTCTGAACAATTTGGAATCATAATTTTAGAGAATTTGGTGTCTCAATTTTAGAGGATTTAGAGTCTGAATTTCAGAGAATTAAGAGTCTGAATTTCAGAAAATTTGGAGTCTGAATTTCAGAAAATTCAGAGTCTAAATTTCAGAGAATTCAGATTCTGAATTTCAGAGAATTCAGGGTTGGAACTTTAGAGAATTCAGAGGCTGAATTTGAGAGAATTTGGAGTCTTAATTTCAGATAATTTGGTGTCTGAATTTCAGAGAATTCAGAGTCTGAATTTCATAGAATTCAGAGTCTGAATTTCAGTGAATTCAGAGTCTGAAAATAGTAAGACATGGTTGTTTAAAAAACTGTATGATTCAAAGGTTTTTGATAGGGATCCTAATTTTTTCCTTTAGTAATAAAATAAAATTGGTTTTGAGAAAACATAGAATAAGATCTTAAAAACCAAGGTAAGGATAAAACTTTCCTTAGAGAAAATAAAATTTCCTTAAGAAATTAATCCTTAGAAAAAGATAATTTTCCTTAAGAAAAAGTTTTTGTGATATTCAAAACATAGAGGAATGGAAAATTTGTAAGGAAACATTATTGACTCAGTATAAGTTTTGGTCCACACGTTGAAGTGTTGGTGATACTATCCCTTTGGAGAGAGGTTTATGATCTACACAGACCATAAGATCCTCTGCTATATATTCTCATAGGTTGATATTAATTAACCACATATATGTTGGGTAGAGAATGGTAAGATATTTGAATTTAAAATACCCAATTCACTATTTAAATGTAACTTCATTAATTATGTTGTTATCCATAATATGTGGGTAGTTTAGGAGAATCATGAATGAACTTAAGAGGAATAGTTCCACCTGATGATCTTATTGGCGACTTAGATATGGATCATATGAGGACTAGGTATGGATGGTATATACCCCCTTATTGAACACATCATCGTTAGTTGGCTAGGTGAAGGATAAATTGGAATCTTACCTAGACTATGTTTCTTTACAGCAACAACTAGTACGTGGTCACTCGATACCTATGAGGTCTTTGGAAAATGATGATGTGATCCTAGTACATGGGAGTGTAATAGCACACTTTTCATTTACTAAGAGATGATGAGTGATTTTCAGGACTAAAAGTGGGCAATATATCCTAGGGTGAAAAATATGTTGCATGACCTTATTTGGATGTTTTGGTTTCTAGGTATGAATATTGACATTAGTAGATTCATTTATCAATGTATTACCTAAATTAAGATAAATTAAGAGAACCAACATCCTTGTGGTTTTCTCTAAACACACCCAAGGAACATGTGGATTTAGGAGGACATCACAATGTACTTTTTGATGGGGTTTCCCAAGAACATTAGGATTTGGGACATTGGTAGTGTGATTGTGATATAACTCATTAAGGAATCCCATTTCATAATGATCTAGGTTCCCTTTTCCATATATTGCCTATGGACTTTTTATACACATGATATTGTGTTCTTATATGGTGTTCCAATGAGAATTATATCTGATAGAGATGTACGTTTTATGAAATGGATTTGTTTGGGATAGAAAAATGCCTTAGTGTCCCGACTAATATTGAGCACCGTACACAATCCCCGTATTGGTAGAAAATTAGTGTGGATGATTTAGATATTAGTGGATATTCTTAGAGATGATTTATTGGACATTATAGTAGCTTTATATGATCACTTAGTCTTTTTAGAGTTCACATATAGGAAATTGTTCTAGGGTTCGATTTTACGAAAACCCAATGATTCTCTTTCTGTCAGCAATTTTAATCATCAGTTTGTTGGAATATGGATGGAGAGGCAATGGTTTTGGGGACTAATATGATACATGAGAACTCTGTGACAGTGCATCTAAATTATAAGTGGTTGATCATATCTTATAGTAGACATATATCTTATTCCAAAAAATAAGAGGATAACATTAATTTTTTATATAGTCAATCAATTTGTTCTAATAGTAACTCCTCAGTAAGACCCATGACGGTTGAGAAAGAAAGGGAATCTGGTGTTTTCGTATGTTAGACCCTCTAATATCAATGATATTATTTGATTAGTGGAGTTGCATCAAAACTATCCTCCTTGCTACCAAGAAATGTATAATGTGTTGCATGTGTCTCAACACTAGAGGTACACGCCTGATCTTAGGAATGTTATCTATTGTGAGGATATTGGGTCGGATCCTGAAGCATTATACATTGAATACCTAGGGAATAATATAGACTATATAAATATTGTGTTATGATGGAATATGGTACAAATTTTATATATTATGTGGTGTCATTTAGAGATCCTAGAAAATACTTGGGAGTGAGAGGAAGATGAAAGATCAAAATGTACCAATATATTTAACCAAATACTCTAAAGAAACTTATTATGTATGATAAATACTTAGTTTGTGATGTTATTGTATCCTTATTTCATAAATTTTCATTAAAATTCCTTTTGAAGATAATTTATAAGTTTATTCTATGTTAATTTAATAATTTTCAATTTTATTTTATACCGTAATACAAAGAATAGGGTGTAAATAAGGGTTAATGATGTAAACCAATATTTAGGCTAGTTTTTGGGAGTTGTGTTTATATAACCCTTATTTTTAAAGGTTTTTATATGGATAAAATTTCATTTCATAAGGGTAAGATTAATGTGTTGACATTGTGTAAATATAACTCAATTTTTTCAAGGGTTGTGTAATGGTTACCCAAATACTATATAAGGGTAGGTTTGAGGTGTGTAAGGGTAAATAATAATTTATAAAAGGATGTTTAAGGGTATTTTTGGGGTAAATTTACAATGTGTGGGTATAATTTCTTACCATTACATGACATCCATGAACTGATTGAGAGTAAAACAATGTTTCTCTTACATAAAACCCTTTTGCAATAATGGTTTCTTTTAACCATATTTTTTATTAAATTCTTCACAAATTGAACCTATAAAATGTTTTCATGTTTTTAAAGGTCTAATATCAATGAAAATATAGTATTTTATTTGATTCCAAGTCATAATCCATATTTTTAAAGGGTTTAAATAATCCAAATTCATTATTAACTTAAAACATATATTAAATGGTTATGTTGAATTTGGGGTTCTCAATATTGTGAACCATAATGTCTGGATGCTCGTATAAAAACATTTCAACCCATATTTCCCTTATATTTTGATCTTTCATCGATTCTAGGATTCTTAGAGACCCTTTATTAAAGATGTAGAGTGTATTTATTAAATAGTATAATGTTCTTTTTTTAGTTTATATGTGTGGAAGAACCCCCTCTCTACATTCCCTTAGTGTAGTTTTTTTAATGATATATATTCCTATAGTGATATTTTATTTCCACTTCTCCTTATGTCATATATAATTTGTGAAATTATATTTTCTAATATTTCTAGATAAATATTTGGATTTAACCTTAAATGAAACAAACATGGAATTATCAATATGTGAAAAATAATTATTGTTCTTATCACTGGAATATTATATAAATAAAAATTATTACAATTTATAATTTTGAAATGATTTTTTAAAAATAATTTGAATTAGTTATTAGGATTCCTTGGAGATTGGTTTGACCTGATTAATTTATATATGTGTTTTGAGTGAAAATTCATTAGAAAAACTTTGGTTTTGACATCATAAAGCATGAGGTAGGACGTTATTTACCATTTGGGGCCCTTACGTACTATATTTTCCTTGATATGATTCTTATGTTGGCATATATTGTTTTAATATGATTTATAGTGAACACATGTGTGTTTGTTTTTCCAATATGACTAGTATTTGATGCTTGATTCTATGATTATTCTTCCTTTTCTTGATATACCATTTACGATTTTGATCAAATGTATTATTTTATTGCTAATAAATCACAAAATGAAATGTTATGTTTATCCTTTGCATGATCTACTATGTTATGTGTGATTACCATGATTTTGGAGGCATTTCATTGGTACTCATAAGAGGTGGACTGTTGTGATATGTTTCTCACATATATGTGGAGTTCAAATTAAATGTGATGATGATGATGAAAGAAAAAATCATAGGAAAGGGGAATGAAGGTCATGAGGATAGTCCCATTATAGAAACATTGGGGGTATGATGACATTGTGTCCTGACCCAATGTGGAGATATGATATTATATCCATGAGGCCTGAACTTTGAAAGAGTCATGATGTGACATCTTCATTGACCAATTTGACTCCATGATAAGAGATTATAGAGATATATTATCACCAACATCATTTATATGTCTTGTTCAATTTATATAATCCTTATTATTATCCTTCCTCCATGAAGTCGATGATGGTATAACTATGGATCATGGTGTCTTGGTTACCACATGAGGTCTGGAATATGTTTGATTATTATTTATTGTGAATTTATTTTTATCATGGAATATACATGTTATATATGCAAAAACATATTAAGGATGAATTTATAGTGTATTAATTGTATTAATTACCCACACTCTACACTAGCATCTCAATGTTCATGTGAACTTCATGATTCTGGATGCATATAAAGATAGGGGGAATGCAATAGATTGTTGAGCTATAAAGGTTGTAGTTGGTAGTGGGATTAGGATAGACACTGGAGGATTACATTTTTTTCATTACTTATCTACATATACCTTGTATATGCTGGATTTTCTTGCCACATTGGGGGATTTGTTTATTTATTTGTATGAAGTAGGTTCCATATATAATTACATTAAGATAATTAGTCATCCACATGATATTATCATTATCTTATTATGTTTTTATATATGTCTAGGATTACTGAGGGTATAGTTTCCCCATTGATGGAATCTAGAATCTCACTATTATTCTGTAGCCTTATTTGTATGGGGAAGTTTTCATGTGGTCTTTTATCTCTCCATTGTAATGTCTCGGTTCCAGAAGCCGCCCAAAGACGCCCCGTACCCGGTTGTTCACATGGCCTCAAGTGCATTTCCCCAAATGCCAGAGACTACCGACTAGCCACGAGGGCCCTGGCTGTGATAGTGGAGAAAGTATACCCTCATTGGCAGAGTAACACAGTGGAAGTAAAATAGATATACCATAACAGAAGTAGTATAATACCATACAACAGTAAATAGCGGGAGACTAAAGAAAGAAATATCTAGATCACATATATAAATGATGCATGATACATATGTCTAAGAAAGAAGCCAAATAGGTCACAATTCTGGAATACAGGACTAAAAAAAAGTACGCAGAAAAACAAGAAACAAGTCCTCAGCATCGCAATCCTCAGCTTGGTCCCACGCCCTCCATCTCTAAAGTAGTCAAGTAACTGAAGTAGAAGGGAACTTGTACTTATCTATAACTACAAAAATATAATCTTTTTAGGCCCAAAAGCATGACCCAAATAGGGTGTGAGACTAATCCCAGTAGGAAACCACCAAAAGATCTATGCCTAACAGTTAGTGAATATATATGGAAGACAATAAGCAAAAAGAAGCAGCAAAGAAGGAAGTAATCAAAAGAAAACATTCCTACAGTTTCAATGCATTAAAAATCATGTATCAAGTAAGAAGATAATCAAAGCAGGTAACCCTATGGGATTACTCACAGACTAACCCATCTGGTTCAACCAAACAGGAACAAGAAACTCTCTGGGAAGTACACACAGTATAACCCCTCTAGTTCAGCTTAAGCATATACTCTCTGAAGAAGCACTCACCGTCAATTCCCCTTATCGTATCGTATCAGTAACAAAAAGGCGCTCTGGGGAAGAACTTATATCTCGTTCCCCCGGTGGCCCATGTCGAGGAACTACATACACTCTGAGGAAGTTCTTTAGTCAATTCCCGCTATGGTCTCGCATCATAACAGTAAAAACAGACCCTCTGGAGAATCCCTTACATCCATTCTCTTTATGGTCTACTACACCAGGTTCCCACAACCCCGTGTAAGTCAATAGACCATATAAATTCATAGTGTCCAAAGTAAACATCAAGAACTACTTGGCTAACAATCTACAATATAACAACATATCAGATAAATAATCACACCATCCTACAATACTAGGCATGGGAGAAACAAAGAGAAGCCTATCAGGAAAAGCTAGAACAAATGGTCAAAACATGAAAACATGGGAAAGCACATCCATTTCATAGTAAATAACCCTATTTACAATCAAAAAACCTATACTCAAGCACACAAGGTATAACAAGAAAAAACAGGGGTAAAACCGTAACCACGCAATACCCCATTCAATGGTATTGGGAAATTTTGCACAAAATATTCAAATACTATCTACAGAAAGGCAGAAACCACCTACCTTGGTGTTGGGAGATCGTTATACTTGAGTCTTAGGCCTTGAATCTCCCTATAATGTTGTAGATCTAGAAAAATGTATAAAACGTTCAACAGAGTATAACTTAGAAAAGAAGAAGAATCATGAAATGAATATCTTGAAGAAGGAAGATCTTATCGAGGCGATCCTGACACAATTGACAGCGATCGAATCATAGAACGGGTTCTCGATCGGGGGATCATAGAAGATCTGGGGCCGTACGACCCTCCTAGATGAAACATGTCCAGAAGGAGAGCATTCTGTCCGTCAGATGTGACCCCGATCCATTTGATGAAAAGAAAGAAAGTACACAACATGTTCTTTATAAGTACATTACATGTACTTTCCCTTACCAGACCCCACATTAAGCAGTCTCCAGGTCACCACAAACGGCCCTGTGCATAGCTGTTACACGAGCAGAAAACAGCTACCCATAGTAACCGAGTACATGGCGTGTACTCATAAAGTACACGACATGTACTTAATAAATTTCTAGAACTTCCTATTTTTATTAAAAACACTAGGAAATTGAAAACATACCTGAAAAAGAAGATTCCAGTTCTTACAAACTTCCCCCCTTAATGAAATTAATCCCCAAATTTCCTTAGCAAGGTAACATAGAATAAGAAACCTCAAAAATATCCAACCACTGCAATCGTACATCGGCCTCCCTCTCCCAAGTCTCATCCTATACTCACCCGTGCTGCTATAGAACTCATCCTTGAGGAACATACCGGCCATGGAGAACCTTCATACTTCGATAAAAAATCTGAATAAGATGCTCCTAGAATGAGGAATTCACCTCTAACTCAACCTCCTTGGGTTGAAAGACATGAGACGGGTATGAGAAGTAACTTCAAAGCTGAGAAACATGGAAGACATCATGCATATCCCAATACCTCTGAGGTAACTGCAACTGATAGGCAATCAACCCAACTCTCTCCAAAACCTCAAATGACTAGACAGATCTCTGCAAAAGCTTACCCTGTCTCCTAATCCTCATGTGTCCCAACCTTGGTGTGACATGCAGAAAAACCTGATCTCTAACCTCAAACTCCAGAGGTCATCTCCATCAATCAGCATAAGACTTCTGTCGTGACTGTGCAGTATCCATCCTCTTCTGAATCAACTCTATCTGCTCTGTGGTCTCCTGGACAAGATGAGGTCCCAACATAGCTGCCTCTCCTACCTCCATCCAATATAAAGGTGATCAGCATGGCCTACTTTACAAAGCCTCATAAGGTGCCATCTGAATAGTTGCCTAAAAGCTATTATTGCAGGCCAACTCCAAAATAGGTATGTGCTTCTCCCAAGAACCTCCAAAATCCAGGATGCATGCTCGAAGCATGTCCATAAGAACCTGAATCGTACGCTCAGACTGGAAATTTTTCTGGGGGTGGTAAGATGTACTCAAAAGTACCTATGTGCCCAAAGCCTTATGTAGCCCCTGCCAGACCTGAGAAGTAAAACGTGCATCCCTTTCTGAAACAATGGAGTGTGGAATCCCATGTAGACGTAAAATCTATTGGATGTACAACCTTCCCAGCTCATCAACACTGAAGGTCTACTTAATCAGAAAGAAGTGAGAAACCTTCATGAGTCTATCAATAACAACTCATACTACATCATTCCCTCGAGGTGACCTTGGAAAACCTATCACAAAGTCCATCGAAACATCATTCCACTTCCACTCAGGAATGGGAAACTGCTGCAAAAGCCCTGCTGGTCGATGATGCTCTGCCTTCACCTCCTGACAGGTGGAACACCTCATGACGAAACCAACAACATCTCCCTTTATACCTGGCCACCAATACTAATGGTGTAGATCATAATACATCTTGGTTACACCAGGATGAACTTCCAAAACTGAGGAATGAAAGTCCTGTATCAGCCCCTCGTGTATGTCTGTTGGCACCCACACGCGCCCATGAAAATGAAAGATCTCATCCTCTCCTATGGTCCATCCAGGAATAAGGTCCTCTCCTGACATGCTTTCCCTTAGGACTAGGCCTTCTGAATATAATATCTACCTCATTCACACATGATCAAGAAGAGTAGAGGTAACAACTACTGAAGAAAGAAAAGTCTTCCCCTATCTATCATGCACATCCAAATGAATCTCAGAGAACAGATCCATAAGCTGTCACTCACTGCTGGCCTCTAGAACAACCTATATCTAAGTTTGCCAGCTCAACACATCAGCTACTACATTGCCTTTCCCAGGCATATAGGCAAGTTCAAAGTCAAAATACTGAAGGTACTCAACCCACCTTCGCTGTCTTAAATTCAGGTCATGCTGAGTAAATATGTACTTGAGACTTTTGTGGTTAGTGAAAACCAAAAAATGCTCTCCCAAAAGTTAATGTCTCTAACATCGTAAAGCATGAACAACAACAGCCAACTCCAGATCGTGCGTTAGGTAGTTCTTCTCATGTGGCCTCAACTGTCGAGACCCGTATGCAATGACTCCTTCTCCTTGAATAAGAACAACTCCCAAACCAATACATGTTGCATCACAATACACTGTGTAGCTCTTTCCTAGATCCGGGAATAATAGTATCGGTGCTGAAGTCAACTTCCCTTTCATCTTTTAAAAGGCTGACTCACAAGAATAAGACCAAAAGAACTTTTCACCCTTCTTAGTTAGACCCGTCAGTGGTGCTGCTAAGAATGAAATGTCCTGTATGAAATGTATGTAGTATCCATACATCCCTAGAAAACTCTGTACCTAAAAGACGTTCTTCGGATGCTCCCAGGAAACTACTGCTCTCATTTTCTCTGGGTCTACTGAAACTTCTATCTCCAAGATAACATGTCCCAAAAAGTGAATATGATCCGTCCAAAAGTGGAATTTTGAGAGCTTAGCATATAACTGATGCTCTCTCAGTGCACTGAAAATGATCTCAAGATGGGTGGAATGGTCGTGTTGAGTGTGAGAGTACACTAAGATATCATTCATGAAGACTATCAAGAAGGAATCCAAGTATAGATGGAACACTCGGTTCATCAGTTCTATGAAGACTACAGGCGCGTTCGGGAGACCGAATGGCATAACCACATACTCGTATAAAACATACCTGCTCCGGAAGGCAATAATAGGTATATATGATGGTCTAAAACACAAGTGATGATAACCAAATCTCAAGTAAATCTTTGAGAACACCCGGGATCCTTGAAGCTGATCAAAGAGATCATCAATATTTCGCAAGGGATATCAGTTCTTGACTATCAACTGGTTCAACTTTTGATAATCCATAAAAATCCTGAGGGTACCATCCACCTAATTTGCAAAAAGGATAGGATAACCCCAAGGAGAAGTACTAATATAGATAAAACCCTTTTCCTGAAACTTCTCCAACTTCTTCTTGAGCTCCTACAACTCTGGTGTATCCATTATATAAGTAGGAATGGACACCGATACCACTCCCGACACAAGATCAATAAAAGAGTCTACCTCATGCTCTGGGGGAAAACCTGAAAAGTCCTCCAGAAATACGTCCTTGAAACGATCCACCACTGGAGGAAATTCCATCTATGAAGTCCCCTGGTCATATAGATATAGACTAGCAATCTGGGATATAACTCCTCCCATCCCATGATGCTTGATTCCTGCTCTGCTCGCCTGGGTATCCCATTCGCCCTTATGAAGAAAAGATCTTCCCTCTGGTGATGTGAAACTCACCCTACGACAATAAAAATCGACAATAGCCTGGAAGGGAACTGACCAGTCCATTCTGAGAATGACGTCATATCCTGTCATCTCTAGGACATAGAGGTCCCATAAGAAGTGACACCCACCAACCTCAAGAGGGAACTCCTTGCACTGATGTACACTATCCGTTCTAGTCCCCAATGGAGTTTCTAGCATCAGGACATCATCAGAAAAAAATATACAAATCTTGAGGCTCTCCATAATAGCAACAGATATAATGCTATAGGCAGCCCTTGTATCGAAAAGAACAGAAGCTAAAATTGAGGTAACTAGAATTGTACATCGAATAGTAGAGGGTCCGAGATCTTGCTCCTACTGGGTCTGCTCCACTATGATTGTTTTGCCTGTACCGCGGCCTTGTGATGCTACCTAACCACTCTGAGATAATCCACCCTGCTGTCGTTCAAAGCATGGCGACTGACTACCACGACCACGACCTCCACCTCGGTCTGAACGACTGGAAGAACTCCAGTTCCCTAACTGGTGCAAGAATGGTAGTGCTGCTCCTGAACAAGGAGTCATAGAAGAACCCTTTTCACCAACCGCTGGTGAAAAGATATGATAGAAACGCTGAATACTCCCCATATTACTGCAAGATCGGCACTCCTCTGGGTCTATTGGGCAATGTGGCCTCGTATGCCCACTCTTCCCGCACCGGTAGCACACCACCTGGCTATAAGAAGATGTATTTCTCATCCTCGGATCTCCTTGTGTAGACTCCCTGCGGAACTTCCTGCTCTCAGTAGGAGGGATACCAACTCCCGATGTTGAGCCTCCCTGGCTCACAACTCCAGAATCCCTCAGATTTTGCTTCATGATCAGTGCCTGGTTGACTATAGAAGTGATGGAAGTCAACCTGAATATGTTCACATAAGATCTGATGTCGTAACTAAGACCATCCTCTAACTTCCTCTCTAGGAATAACTCATCATCTCATGGAATAGGAATGAAGCGCTGCAGCTCGGTGAAGCGAGAATAATTATTCATAACAAAAAGAGTACCCTGCTCCAGACTCGTGAACTCTTGGGCTTGATCGTCCCTCAAAGTCTCTAGATAGAAGTAGTCGTTGAAGGCACGCTGGAACTAATCCCAAGCCATAAACTACTGGCATCCCACCTGTGAGATCACATCCCACCATATCTTAGCGGAATCACATAGAATGTAAGTAGTGAGCTTTAACCTCTACTCCAGAGGGGTCTCCAGACGATCAAAGATAGAAATCATGGATTCTAACCACGACTCTATAGCCTGAGGTCCTCCTTCCCCTATGAAGGTGGGAGGATGCTACTGTTGGAAAACCCACGTCAGTTCTTCCATAGAAGGGGCATGATATGACAGGCCTCAGAAGGTATGGATGAACCTCATAAATACCTCTCAGAACTTTGCATCAACACCTATGACTGGAATGACGGCTGGTGCCAAGACTTTCACAAATAGAGGATCTATAGGTAGTCCCTGATCTGCCATATCCGGTGTTCGATCGCTACCCTGTATGTGGAATACAACTGGAGGAAGTCTCAGTGGAATGATTCTTCAAGGTCAAGATAACACCTTGGATCTAGATTATCAAGGAAATAAAATTAGAAGCATAAGAAAGGAGAATGAGAAAGAAAACATTCAAGTTTTTCAAAAACAAGGATAAAAGGTGTGTATAATTCCTACATGACGTGTTACCTGAAGGCTTTCACATGGGCGTGTACTCATACCACAACTGGTCGTGTAACACCCCAAACACATGATGTGTTGTCCTAACACACAGCATGTAATTTAATTCTCTTTCCATGTCTGAGTTCTTCTACACGGGTAATCCACACAATTCTCCTAGAACAAGACTAAACAATGTGTTCATGCCAGACATGGCATGTACTAGACGAGCTTCACCAACCCGTTTTGTTAGTGACATGGCCAGATACACGGATCACTATACACAACGTGTTCCAAATGGAAACGACCTGTACTTCATAGGTTTCAACTGCCCGTGTTGTTAGTTACATGGGTGAACACACAGCTGACTATACATGACGTGTTTATGCCAAACACGATGTGTACAAGAAGATTTTACCGACCCATGTTGGTCGTTACATGGCCGGATGCTTGGGTTACACTACACGACATGTTCTAGCCAGACATGACATGTATTTAAAAAGACTCAACCAACCCTTGTTGTTAGTGACATGACTGGTTAAATGGTCCTACAATATGGTGTGTATATATGGTACACGGTGTGTCCTAAAAATGATTTCTAAACCCCCTGTCTCTGCCCACACAGTCTGAGACACGGTTAGAGACTACACGACATTTACATACAGTAAATGACGTGTACTTATGGAAAAAAGTTTATTCCCAAACATAAGAACACATGGCATGTATTCAACATTACACGCCATATATTCTGGGTTTTCCAGATAGTAAGCCACAGAAACCACTTCAGAACCCAAAAAAAAAACACTGAAATGAGCCTTTAAGTGCCAAATTCCAATTCGTGAGGGCCCATAATCCCCGCAAATCAAATCTTGACATATTATAAAAGTTATATACAAGTAAAACAAGTCAATGATCCACTAAATTCCAGTCCACGAGGGCCCATAACACCTCAAGAACCAAATTTTGGAATTCATTCAAACAAAACCTTACACAAAGCAACACCCTATCAAAATCAGGTATTAAATAAATGAATCTATCATAATATCATGAATACCTAGCACAAAATCTATCACAAAAACATGAAATCGCTAATGCACCCTAAATGGAATGGCAAGAATGCATGACATGTGATTTCTAGCAAGTGCCTATATGATGCATGAGATGGCATACCCTCATGTCATCAGGTTACAATAAAAATAGAAGCTCAATAACATCAAAAATAACAACAAAAATCATGTGAATTAGCCAATGGTGAAATCAAATCAATTGTAAAAATTGTAAAATCACAAAAATTGCAATAATGAGGTAAATTGGATTTTCCTTGTACACATGTTAGCTACTCCCAGGAACAACTTATTACCAAGTACCTACTCCTTCCTATCCCTGGCTATAGGCTCCAAATAGTAATTCAAGAAGAAAATAATACCCTCTGACACCACTTTATAACGTCTCGGTTCCAGAAGCTGCCTAGAGGCACCCTGTACCCAGTTGGTCACATTGCCTCAAGCATATTTCCCAAACGCTAGAGGCTGCCGACTAGCAGCGATGGCCTTTGGTGTGATAGTGGGGAAACTATTCCCTCATTGGTAGAGTAACACATCAGAAGTAAAACAGATAGACAATATCAGAAGTAGTATAATACCATACAACAGTAAATAGTGGAAGACTGAAGAAAGAAATATATGGAGCACATATATAAATGATGCATGATATATATGTCTAGGAAATCAGAAAAACAAGCCACAATGCTGGAATACAGGACTAAACCAAATTAGAAATAAAAACAAGAAACAAGTCCTCGATATCGCAAGCCTCATCTTGGTCCCATTCTCTCCAACTCCAAGCAGTCAAGTACCTGAAGTAGAAGGTCGCTTTCCATTATCTACTCCTACAGCAATATAATCTGTTTGGGCCCAAAATCATGACCCAAATAGGGTGTGAGAATAATCCTAGTAGGAAACCACCAAAATATCTATTTTTGGGAAAAAATCCCTCATGGTATCATTGAATTATTTTGAGGTGATTGTGTTTGTTGACAAAGTGGACATCTGTGTTGTGATTGTTGTCAAAGAAAACCATGACATTAAAATTTGTTGAAAAAGGGGATTTCATGGTGGCATGTAGAGTTCAAGGGCTATGGTTAACGATCCATGTTTGATTCAAGAACGTTGAAAAAGGAATGGATGATCTAGAGGTGGTACAAAAAAGAGCATAAACAAGGTGGTTCCATTTTCTAGTGTTTACCAAATTTTTGGGCCCTAAAACTGAAAAATGAAGAAAAGTGATTTTTGGAAAAGGGACTTGCACACCTTGTACTTAAAGGAGAGGAAACTTGAGCTCCATATGTTTTTAAAGATCAAAGAATAAAAATATGGAAAATGAATAAGGGTCGCGCAAGTTTTGGAGTTGTTCGCGCAAGTGATTTGCTTGGTAGGAGACTTGCGTGCCGAGACTTGTGTGCCAAAGGGAGACTTGCGCGCCATTGCGCAGGGTGTTCAAATGCCTATAAATATAGGTTGAAACCTCCTCATTCTGTACAATTTCAAGACTTAGATAAAATCAGAGCTCCCGTCACATAGGTGTGGTGGTCGCACAAGTGGTGGTGGGTCACGCAAGTATAAGTTGCGCGACAGTTGTTTGTTGCGCACCCAAGTTGGTTTGGGCGTGGAAGGAAGAGAGTCATGCAGGTTCTGAGTTGAAGAAGGAAGTGTCACACAAGTGGTTTGGTGACACTTGTATGTCGAATTTTGAATAATCATGAAAGTTGTTGGTTGTGCGCAAAAATTGGATTTGGTGTAAAAGGTTGTGCGTCGCTCAAGTTTGGAGTAGCAGAAGCTTGTGTCACGCAAGTGGTTGAGGTGGACTTGTGTGCCAGTTTTGACTTACACTCTGAGACTTGCACACCGACTTAGAGAAGGGCGCCAAGTAAGGTTGATTCATGGAAAAGATTCAGGGCTACGTAAAAGATAGAAGATTTACCGACACCTTCAGTGCAAGGTGTGATTCATCTACGGGTGAAAGTTGAACTTTAACAGAGCATACAAATACAACAGAGGATGTATTCATTAGTGATAATGAAGAGAACTAAAAGTCTATAAACTGTGAGTAGATCCTTTCCAGAGCAGTGAGCAAAGGAAGAGGAAGAAGGTGGTCCTCTCCACCGGCAGTGAGCCAAAGAGAGAGAGACAGGGAGTGACCCTTGGGAAAGCAGTGAGCTGACCCTAAACATTGTAAAGGCAGTGAGCCTGGGAATAGAAGTGATCTATCCCAATCCTTGTAAACAGCAGTGCGCTTTTAGTTAATTTGGTACATCAGCACATTACCGGTGTATTCTCCTTGGATGTATCCCAGTGAGGGTGAACCAAGTAAAAATTTCTGTGTCCTGTGCATGCTTTACTTTCTGTTTATATTGTGCAATGGAAAGAGAGATAAGAGTGTTATTCTTAACAACGAAACAAGATCAGAACATGTGTTAATTTTAAATTAGTCATACCCTGATTCACCCCGCTCTCAGGGTATTCAGCCTTTTGGACCTAACATCTGTGCCTAACAGTCAGTAAATATATATGACAAGCAATAAGAAAAAAGAAGCAGTAAATAAGGAATTAATAAAAAGGAAACATTCCTACAGTTTCAATGCATTCAAAATCATGTATCAAGTAAGAATATAATCAAAGAAAGTAACCCTATGGGAGTACTCAGAGCCTAAACCCTCTAGTTCAACCAAACAGGAATAAGAAACCCTCTGGGAAGTACACACAGTCTAACCCCTCTGGTTCAGCTTAAGCATATACTCTATGAGGAGTCACTCACTGTAAATTCCCCCTACAGTCTCGTATTAGTAACTAAAAGGTGCTCTGGGGAAGCACTTACATATAATTCCCCCTATGTCTTGCATCGAGGAACTACAGACACTTTGAGGAAGCAATTTCTTCAATTCCCCCTACAGTCTCGCATCATAACAGTAAAAACAGACCCTCTGGAGAATCCCTCACGTCCATTCTCCGTATGGTCTACTACACTGGGTTCCCACTTCCCCGTGCAAGTCAATCAAGCATAGGAATGCATAGAGGCAAAAGTAAACCTCAATAACTACTTGGCTAACATTCTACAACATAAGAACATGTCAGATAAATAATCACACCATCCTACAATACTAGGCATAAGAGAAACAAACAGCACACTATCAGGCGAAGCTAGAGCAAATGGTCAAAAGCATAAAAACATGGGAAACCACATCCATTTCATGGTAAATAACCCTATTTACAATCAATAAAACTCTACTCAAGCACACCAGGAATAGAAAGAAAAAACATGGGTAAAACCGTAACCACGCAATACCCCATTCAAGGGTACTGGGCACTTTTCAAAAAATATTCAAAGGAAATCTACAAAAAGGCACAAACCACCTACCTTGGCATTGGGAGATCGTTATACATGAGTCTTAGGCCTTGAATCTGCCTAGAATGTCTTAGATCTACAAAAATGTCTAAAATTTTCAACGAAGGATAACTTGTGAAAGAGGAAGAATTATAAAACTAAGCTTTAGAAGAAGGAAGAGCTTACCTAGGCGATCACAACATAATCGACGGTGATCGAATCAGAGAATGGGTTCTCGATCATCGGCTCGGAGAAGATCCATGGTCGTACGATGCTCCTGGATGAAACAGGTTGAGAAGGAGAGTGTTTTGTCCGTCAGACATGACCCCAGTCCATTTAATGAAAAAAAGAAAGTACACGGTGTGTACTTTCCCTAACCGGCCTCCACATTAAACAGTCTCCAACAGTTGTGTGCATAGCCATTACATGGCCATCACACGTCTACCCGTAGTAACTGAGTACACGAAATGTACTCATAAAGTACACGACGTGTACTTATGAAATTTTCAGAAATTTCTATTTTTCATAAAAACACTAGTAAAGGGAAAACATACCTAAAAAGTAAGCTCTGGTTTCTTACATCCATCATAGACCTAGTAGTTTGGGTTCATGAATTACAAACTATAACAAGTCATTTTGTTATCAGATGAAAATAAACACAGTAACTATCGTATTCTTTCTCATATTTCAATGAATTAACCAATAGTACGATACCCACATCCAATTTCTAGTATGTTTCTTATCAAAATATTTCATCAGTTATTAATCATTGAACAAGAAACTCTTGGAACAATCACACATTGGTCTTTTGAAGTCACTATGACTATCTAACATTCATTTTTACCAAATTACCTGGCCTCTTTAGAAAAAATGGTTATTTAATCATGACTATATCAATGTTCCCTTCCATAAGAGAATATTTTTTGTCACCTTGCAATATATAAATCAATCTACTTTTTCTTTGACTAGTTCATCACTAAACATGGTGACTTAGTGTGTCATTCCATTCACACTTGAGTTCCAAAAGATACACCATGCACTTCAAAGAACTAAGTTTATAATAATATAGTTCACAACATTCAGTGACCCATTCTATATGTAAATTAAATTCTCTAGAAACTTATATAAGGGTTTCATCTTCTGACCCAAACAAGATTCACCCCCTCATGTAAGCTATTTTTCCAAACCATGACATCTGCATCAATATCAAACATGGTTTAAATAAAAAAAGATACATGAATATTTTGGTGATGTATCCTCTCAACGTTAAGATGTATTTGAAAACATATACATTTAGGATTCCAAACCCATAATATTCATGATTAATACACCATTTTAAAACTCTAAACAGAAAATTCCAGTGACTCATCATCACTACCTCCTCTAGCTTCATCTACATAACTCGAATCATTCTCAACAGCCATCTCAACACCTTTTTCAACTTATCAAACTAAAAATGCATATAACTATAAACATGAACACTGATGTATCAAGGATTCCCCAGCATGGAATGTATACACCACTCTCTACTCAAAAATAACTATTGATAATGAATATATTATAGATTATCCTCTTGGAAAAACTATTTTATCACAAATGAGTCCAAAAGTAACATGTTTTCATGAAACTAGATGACAACTAATCACAACACATGATTCATTCCCCATTGTATATGGACCTTTGATCTCAGACATACATGCCTCTCATATTTCCAATGATTTATAAGGTATCAGTTCCAATAAAACAAACCACCCTTAGCACCCCTCTTCAAAATCAAAACATCCTTCATGCATTGATATTTTACACGTTCAAATTCCATTACATCATTAGTCTAAAACTACAAACACAATCTCATTCTCTTACCATACTATTTAAGGTGTTACTAAAATGAAGAGGGTCAAATACATGAATGATCCTTCCCTTCAATAGTGAGACATGTTACCATAAGTAATAGTAGTATATGTTCCCTATAAAAAATGGATCTTAAGCCTTTCTATAATCCATACAATGATTATTCACATCCATATGGAAATTTCATTAATGAAATCCATCTCTAAGGCAATATTAATTAGACTAACCCCTCACTCAATTTACCTTATCACTATATGAGGCATTGAATCACTAGAAATCAGAGTTGCATCTTTAAGTACATATGGTTTCCCTAAATAATCTATATTAAAGATCTACTAAAAATCGTTGCTTAAAGAAATATTGAGGATAATTAAATATAAATTATTAATGGGACCACCCAAGATAATTCACATTAATAAACCATAGATTCCAGATTCAGTTAAATAGAATGACACTATGAGATATATGTGTAACATCATAGAGTTTATAGTGGGAAACACAATTAATCCTACACATCCAATAGTCACCCAAAAATAATTTCTACTAAGGCATCTAACACCCCACAATTACATACCTCTGTTCATTGTACCTCATATGATAATAGAGATTGATTTTTTATTATCATCCCTAAGTAGATTCACATTGTAGCCCAATGTGATCTAACATTAGAATAGAAATACATAGGGGATTATCCCATTCTATTTTTGTATGGTACATTTTCATTGAGACATAGCATAATTTATTGACACATAAACAACTGGATCCTTGATCATTGGTACAATCACATGCGATAAAAATAAATGTGTTCTAAATCCTACACACTGAGTATTATTTGTAGGATACCAAATGATGATATGAACATGAGTCAAATCCATATAAAACCATAAACCTCACAATGCATGTTTTTTTACATAGGGTGAAATAAAAAAAACCACAACCGTGAATCCTATGGAAAAATACCATTCTGAGGTCACATGGAACTCACTCAAGAAATGTATTTTTGACACAACATTCCATTATTCATCAAAATATATGATAAATTTGTATTTATCATGTCTACTATAACCCAAAATAGTATAAGAAATGTAATTTTTATCTAATAAAATTTTGTAACACCCAAACTGAATCAAAATATCTGTGCTTGTGTGGCACAAAACCTCTAAATTTCATCACCGTACTCAAGAGTCTTCCCTCTAGCAGTGATTTTATAAGGGTAAATCATTGGGAGACTATAAATTTAATGGGAGTGTGAAGTATGAATTTATAATCAAACATAATTTATATGAATTATTATTATTTTACACATATTAATATCAATACATCAATAATATATGACATGTAAACATATAAAAACTAAATGGTCATATCAAACATAATGAAAAATCACATTTTAGGCCAGTCACATGTACAAATTGCTAGAAAAAAGAAAGGATAATGAATGATCAACTATGAAATTGATCTTCACCTCATCCCACCTTTTTATCCCTTTTTAGCTTCTCCTCCCGATCAACCTTTAGCATCGACACATCTTATACCTACCACCAGTGAGGGCTACTTGGGTAAAAAATTTTCATGTACACTGAAGAATGGTGTGAGTACAAATCAGTATGGAAAAACTAATATATTCTAGTACATATTAATTAAAATAAATTGTAAGTTCATGCGATTATATCATTATAATAAGTAGATAAAAAATATTCAATGATTTTATAATGTCTAAAAACACTGAATGTAATCACAATGTAAGTAAACAACAAGAAATCGTACAAGCACTGATATATATCGGTTCCTCAAACATTGGATAAACCTACTTAATATCCATGATAGAAGATATTTCATATATTTAACTAATGTAATAATATGGTTGTTTATATATCCACATCACAATTATAGGGGTAGTCACACACTACATAAAGCAGTATCCATGCACTAACATTAAGGTGAAATAATTGCTCGTCCTTTATGGATCATACTAGTAATCCTATATTCAAAACAAGTTTAATCAACCATATAATATTTAACCCTCTTAGGAAGTATGATACCTTGTTTGTAAGGATCTCATGTTTTTCAAGGAGTGGACATACATGTTTCCCCATCCCAAAAAGTATGATCCATCTCTCGGACGCCGTTCTCATGTGTTTTGGGAATATAATTGAAAGGAAAACCATCTATCAGGGATTCAAAAGCAAACAACAAGTTAATCATATATTGTATATTGATCATGGATCTATACACACATGCCACATATGAGTCATATCAAGAATATGTATCAGGTGGAAAAACACTCACACTCGCCACATGAAAACCATATTAATCACTGGTATCATAGGGCTACACACACCATATATAATTCATATCAATCACAAGCCTCATTGGGTATTATATCTCATAGATCACAGTCACACCCCAATGGGGTTTCAGGTAATATAATCCATAAATATATAGTTAATACATAAATTATTGATGATTATTACATTAGGTTAGTGTATAAAGGTCCATCGTGGTCCCTATAACTTTGATCAATTCAATTGGAATAGTCATTTACTTAGTTATAAGATCATAATAATTAATCCAGTTAATTATGTCTTTTATTTTATAATAGATTTTTGAATTTTGGTTCATTTAATCATGCTGGAAAAACTCATATCACATTCCAATAGACTAGTACAATACCATATTTTAATATACTTAGGACCACCAACATTAATATTATGTCAACTCCCATCCCAGAAAATATGGAAACATAATATGAGAATGTCCATATCTATTACACCTCCCATAATCACTATGATGTTATAAAATCACCTCCTTTACAAAACTATGACCAACCTCCCATGGAAGATCTGTAACAGTCCTCTAAAAATTCACAAAAAAAATCCTTACCATGAAAAAAAATTTGAATTCCATTATAAAATAATTAAATTGGAATCTCAAGAAGAAATCAACTGGATGAAATACCTTAGATCGAACATTACATGATGGGGTTCATTCCACTCTTAGCATAATTACAAACATAATCCATATAAAATAACTAATTAAATTCCATGATATGATGGCCAGTTGAATTTAATTCTACAAAAAACCATAAAATAAATCATAAATATATTTAACTTAAATGAAACTATAATCATGAAATGATTTCATTATCATTATTAAACCACTTTACATGTAAATTATAAGCTTAATCATCCTCCAAAAATTCCACAAAAATATTGTGGAATTGTAATCCTACTTTATAATCCAGATCATTCTAAACATAAATATATTATCATGATTAAAAAGTAGAAGGAAAAATTAGAGAGAAATGAGACATCATGGGATCAAAAAATATAATACATACAAAGTGGATTTATATACAATAAGTTACACATTGATATTACACAACATAAGAAATAGAGACTCGGTACTGATAAGGAATAAATGATATTTCCTAAATTTTTAGACATTTTGAATCTAAATCTATCAAAGATCAATGAGAACTCTTAGAGGGAGGAGAGTATGGGAGAATAGTCATAAAGGACCTTTTAATTTTACCATGGTATATAAATCTCAAAGAGGTTTCCATATTCAAATGGATGGAAAATCCACTACATAAGACTCCATACATATCGACTAGCTAATGGGTCCTTCTAGTAGTAGGGCTATTTACCATCCCATCAGCTATTCGGAATAAGCCCACTAGCTGGAAGGTGATTCCTACTATGTAGAAATGTTACTTCAAATTCCACTAACTATATAGTTCAGGAACACCAATTAGCTAACATCTACAATAATAGTAACTATACATTTGGGTATACATCATGAATCTTCCAAGCTCGATGTCACCCACTGAGATTCCATTCAATTTGGAAGATACCCATAAATATTATTAAACTTGAACCATATTGGTTTAATACCATGTTATTCAAATGATATGTCTACTATATGAAAATTTTAAATTACCTAAAATATTTACAACTTCTAATTATGCGGGTCATGAAAACTATCTTCCATGATGACATGATTTGAGGATTAAAATATAGTTCTTAATTAAATCTATTTTTTGGTGATCTTTTTTGAAATATAATTGATACCATGTGATAGAACCATGTAAATTATTTTTATTAAAAGTGTTTTTACATAATTTATTCATTACTGAAATGATATTATTTGATCATTACTAATTTATTTTTATCAAAATTAATAAAATCATGTAGATTGTAGTTTCCATTTCATGTACTATAGAGGAGATTTCACAAAATGTTGAAGGAACAATTTTTCTGATATGAAAACACTATATAGAGTCTCATTCAATAGATAATTTGAATCTACACCCATTAAAAAATTATCTCTATGTTAATATTTTCTTTCTCATTAGATTATTCTATATTATGTTTATTTTTTTATATTACAGGGGTAAGAAATTATTAAAATATATAGACTTTCGAAAAGAAATTTATGTTTTATTATTGAATGAATTTAAAGTAAAAAACTTCTATATAATTTTAGTGGCTATTTATGTTATAAACATAAAATTTTAATCATTAGTAATAATTATCACATTGATTTATAGTTGAGATAAATGATTGAACACTGCTTTTAAATAGTTTTTTTTGTAAGGAAATAAATTATAAAACATGTTTATATTTATTTCTACTACTTTTTAAACATTTTGTGCTTAAATTATTTCATTTATTGATTTTATTTATTATTGTATTAATATAACATTTGAAAATAATGTGTAAGTATTCACTATTTTGAAATTTTTTATCTATAATTGAAAATTTTATGTGATGAATTTTGGGGAAATTTTCTATACACTAAAATGATCTATTATTTATTCTATTTGGGAAAAAGTATTACTTTATTGTAAACCCTTAAATATAGTCTTTAACTACTGGAATTATAGAATGTTTTCAACCTAAATTTATTTAAATTTTTTATAATCCTTGAGATTTAAATTTTGGGAAAATGTTAGGTTTTATATGTGGGGATAAGTCTTAAATGTTCTATGATATATTCATTATGGTACACATGAAAGACCTCTAAAATATTTCAAAAATTATATTCATTCATGATTCCATTTTCACATTCTATGTGCGGAATATTATCTTATGATTGATGTTTATAATGATAATTTTAATACAATAATATCTATTACCCCATGGAATCAATTGGGGACATTATTTTTCCCCTCTTAAATAATTTTTTTCAGGTAAAATATATGGATAATGTATTATGATAGTAAATGGCTTCAATTTTTTTTATTGGATTTGAAATTATAATATATTCAAATAAATGGTCTATGAAATGAAAATCCTAATCTAGGATTAACTCCTCAATCATTATTATTTTATATAAGTATTGTTTAATTATTTCTCAATTTTAATTTTTTCCCACCCATCAATTTAGTTGTGTCTATTTTTTCTCTACTTATTTATGAGTTTTAGTTCACATATAGGTTAAGAGAATCTTATATGATATATTTGTTTGAAACTTGATGTTTTTTTAATTATTTTAAAATTTTCAATTACAATAATATTTTTAAAACAAGAAACCAGATTTTCCCAGAACCCATTATAACTTTACTAGTAAATTATTATTTTTTAAATGAGGTAGTCCATGGGGGAAAATCATTTTGAAAAAAAAATTATCCACTTCTGATTTCCATGGTAGAGATTTATTCATATTAACTAAATTTGAAAAATTGACCTTTAGAGGATAATAAATATCTTATGTTAAGGGGAATTTTAGGTGGATATAATTAATACATGTTTGACACATCCCTTTTGGGAAATAATTTTTGTTGTAGGAAAACTTCCTTCATTCAAAAAATATTGAAAAAAGTTAAATATATGATGGATTTCGTGTTTATAGAATATTATGATGAAACTATGTGATTTAAGTACTACATTATTAAATTAATCCATGTTTTCAATTTTATTTTTTTGGATCATTTATTTTTTTAATGATTTCAATTAAGATTTATTTACTTGAAGTTCACATTGGTATACAGGGTGTTTGATTTTAATTTCCTATATTATATGTCTTGATTTTAAATATTATTTACTATAAATGATTTTTTTAGATTATTTAAATTATTTTTTTGATGTGTTATGAGGGTAATAATTTTCTTGTTTTTTATTCCATGCTCTATATTTATAAACAATTTTTGGACTAAAATAAAATGTTGGAATATTATTTTTCTTCTTAAAAAAGGAAATATTCAAATTTATTTATTTTCAACATATTATTTCATACTTTATCAAATCATCATAGATCATATGGTGTTATAAATTGGAAAATTAAATACATTTTAAAAAAATTTGATTAAAATTACATATATTATAAATATCTTTGTTGGACAATAAGACATTGATTTTGAAAATTTAAAAAAAGGGTGCCTCATATGATTTTTTTGGGAGTATCATAGGATAAAAATATTAAATAACTTGGTCATATGATATTATGGCCAATAATCATATGAACTCATCCTTTTATATGATCTAACTTGCATATAGAGCTCTTAAAATCACCAAATACAATGAAATTGAGGCCTAGGATTATAGGGGAAGATTAATTACCAATATGACCAAATGAAATGCATGTTTGATAGCGACCAATCCCAAGCAACTAATTTTATCCTCATAATCGCGTATAGAATATTTTCTAGAATATAGGGTTACCAATAATGGTTCATTGAAGAAGTCTTAGTCAATTAATAGATATTTTGTTTTGATGTTGAATTCTAAATGAATCACGGGTCATGTGAGGTTATGATATTGACCCAGGTTCATAAGTTTCAAATAATATTCCTTATAGGATGGGCCTGATATACATATATATAAATGAATCAGTAGTAGGGGTAGATCTATTTTATATCTAAACTCCATAAAATTAGGATTTATGTTAATACAAGAACTGATCCCATCGTTGAACCCTTTTATTTTGATGGAGTTGAATTGTGTTGTTGGACAATTTTCTTTTTCTTGGTCGATTAATACATAACCGACCTCTTCTATTTTAAATTTCAAACTTGTAGGTTTGAATATAGTATGTCTCCTAGTTCTTGTGATAATTTCTTAAAAACTGTTCAGGTTACTAGAGGTTTAATTTTATACCAAGTTAATGAGCCTCTTGTGATGTGTTGAATCTGAAAAGTTTCCAAAAAATGTTTATAAATACATTTTTCTTATAGATAATGTAAATAAATGTAGAGGAGGTGATATTTTTTGAGGAAATTAGTTTCTATCACATATTGAGGATGATATATAGTGATTTCATTCACTTGGATTTATATTTATATCTATTAATTATTTTAATATTTTCTTCCTTTTCTATTAAATTTTAAATCGACTACATATAATGAGAATAATAGATCTATACCTTTACCCCGAATCTATATCTACCTCTCTCTCTATTCTCAGAGTTTTTTTAGTAAAAAAAAGTGTTGTTTCTATTACTACATGTTAAATTTTCTTTATATATAGATGTATAATATACAAATATAGGTGGAGAAAGTGAAGAGTGGAGCTATATGTAGATCATAAATCTTCTTGATCATTACATTCTTATTTTTTTCTTTGCATAATTTCAAGGTGAATCCACAATATGTGACCACACACTCTCAAATATGATTTATTTTGTAGTATTTATTATTTAATCTATATCATCTTATTTACTATATTCATTAAATATGTTAATCTCATGTGAGTTTTTTAAATAAAATAATATCATGGAGATCACTTGATCATGGGAGACATTATGTGAAAAAGTGACTAGATATTGCATTTATTTTCTTAATTAAGAGAACAATCAGATAATAAAAGAAATTATATTTATCATTAATGAATTTATTGAGGTTGTCTATGGAATGAAAATTATTAGTAGATAAATGACATGTAGTATTAGGAATACTAATATTTAATTGGTTTTGATTCTCATTGAATTTCTTTTCTCGTTCTTTGTCACTATGTTCTTTGATCTACTTTTATGTCCTATATTTAACATTTTATCCATTTCTTTTCTATATCACTATTTTCATTCTACATTTACTACTTTCAAAATATAAATAAATAAAATATTATTTTATAAAAATCACATGGATAAACACATTACCTCCTTGAAATTGACACCCTAGTAAGACATTTTATTATACCATGTGAAAATATAAATGTATCATTGATAACACAGAACATAGTATATTATCATTTTTAGTTAATTATTATGTTTTTTATATAAATGTGTTATTATCCTTAAATTTACATAATTATATTAATCTAATACACCATGGATCATTTTATTTTGGGGTTGTATTTGAAACATGTTATCAAATAAAATATTATTTTTGGGAAATGTAAATTTTAAAATATCAGTTCATTTTATCCAAAACAAAAATTGAATTCAAGATATATATAAATTTTATAAACCTAATAAATTAAATGATTGATTATAAAAAAATATTTCTTCTCAAACATTTATCTTTTAGAGGAGGAGAATCATTTCATATTCAATTATATAGTTTTTGGAAATCATAAAATCAAAGAGCATCATAATATCTTATAGGATAAGATATGGGAGGGTAATCTGGGAAATAATTTATCTAATTGTATCACTCAAATGAAGGATATATTCCACAATTTATTTCAATTCAATATAACCCTTAAAACTAATCATGAGATGTTTTATAAAGGTATCTTTATCATCAATAAATTTATAGAACAAAAACAAGCCAAAACATGGAAGTCATCATCCATATAATCTTCAAAGTAAACATGGATATGTTAATATAGAGACCCAAGATTCTAATAAATATATTCTACATCTTTTAGGTGAATATTACTTACATTACTCAAACACAAGCCTAAGGATAATAAATGTATAGTGTTCTTGGAAATATGGAATAATCAGAAATGGGTTCATATGTGAAATAAATCAACTCCCACTATGTTTTTCATAACTAGATATCTTCCTTGAAATATCATACATTTTAAATTTCTTCACAAACTGGGAAAGGAAACATAAGAAAGCGGTAGATCAGATCCTCAACAAGGGTAAACAAGGGAGAGATTTAAGAATAACATGAGCATAAGGTTATGAGAACTTGATCATAACATACGAAAACCATACCCTGCTTATCAATGATTAAAATATTAATTCATGGAATAAAGTCTGGTAGTTCATAAGATTTTAATAATAATAAAATGAATAATATGATCCAAGAGAGAATAAAATTGGCATATGACATAGAATTTTGGAACGCACATATGAATATAAAATCATTTCAAAATTAGTCAAGATTTACTCCCAAGATATCATATTGAAATTGGTTAACTACCAAAACCACCATTTTAGTCAAGGATCACTCCCAAGACCATCATAGTGGAAAATTACATCAATTAATCATGTTCAATACTTTTTATAATTCAATTTATCCCCTGAGATATAAATATTTAGCCAATGCATTAGAGGGGGATATAGTTCCCAGTCATAGTATAATAAAAATCTTACTTATATTTTCCAAAATATCATAAAACATTAATCATATCAAAACACATGAAATGAAATGGGTTTCATAAACATTTATTCATATCATAATTTTTGTAAAAGAGTCATGTTTCATAATCATTTCATCATTTAATCATAGAAAACCCCTCGAAAATAAGTGGTCTTCATAGTAATTTTATCATGGTATAACCCATGGAATATAAATCAGTTTCTTAATCATCATGTCATCATAAAAATAATCCATCTAAAGAATGAATAATAATAGTATCATTGGATCATATACCATTTAAGTCATATATAGAATCAAAGGATTCCTTCTTATATAGAAAGTGACATTGAAAGATCACATTTTAAATTTCTTATGGAAACTATCCTTTCATTGAAAATATTTTTTTTAAAATAAACATTCATAAAATATTTTTGAAATACTTTTCATTGATTGTAACCATGAAAACTTATAAAGGAAATAATAAAAATAATTTAAAACATTTCCTGAGGAAAATATCATTTTCTATTTGAGAAAAAATAGTTAAACATAAACCATTATAAAAAAAATTCATTGAAAATAAACATAGAATATTATTAATGAATTTTCAAAGTAATGATTGTTCATGCAAGAGAATAATTCTATAATGTTATACTAGATAAATTATGTTTAATTTCACATTTTTAGTAAAATAATAAAAGGAATTATTTAGAAACCACATGAAGATTCATTTCAAAACATTTTAAAAAAAATTAAAACAAGGGTATAAATTTATATAACAAAACATTTGGATAATTTTAATCAAATTTATGAAAGTGCATTTAGTAAACATGGTTTTGGAAGAAAAATGAGTTTTTTACAATAAATATAAATAAATATGATTTGTATTAATTTTTTTGAAATGTTAAGTACGTAAAGAGTGGAAAATTAAGGGTAGACATTTATTCTTAGTACATAACAATATTTTATGAAAAATAATGATTTTATTGAGATATAGGTCATAAAATATCATCATAAAAAACATATTCATAAGAAATATTGATAAATTATGAGATTGTACCAAAAAATACTTACCACTTTGGTAATATTGAATAACATGACCCATAGAGTAATAACATTAAAGAACCATAAAAATCATGATAATAAAAAATTCACAGTATTAAATTTCAATGAGTCTATATATGCACATCATAAAATATTATAGGTTAATAACATAACATATGTATGAAGGAAGGTAATTTGAGAAAAAAATCCATTTCAAATTTGGTAATTATGGAACCTAAAACCCCAAGAAATAGAGATAAAAAAATGTATTTTTTATATAAATATTTTTTTGGATAATTAAAAAAAATAAAATTCATGAGAAATTATATACATCACATAAAATAAATTGGTGGTTAATTTGTCATGTGTCACACATAAGTTAAAAGTGAGATGAAAATCCCTTACCTTAAGTCTCAAATTCCATAGTACATATTCAAACCTATTGTATACTGAATATAATTTTATTTTTAATATATTAAGGAACCATAAATATTAATATATCATACCATATATTATCTTATTATGACCTTTTGTTACCCATAATTAACAATTCCATGTTAAATTCACATTTTGGGCAATAGCTACTATGTTTTTGATGTATGTTTTGATTTATTATTTTTGGTCCTATTACTTTGATTATTGTATCACAAAATCCAAACTGTTAAAAATGATGTAAATATAATATCTATTAAGTATATATGTCTTTATATTAATCCAAAATATTTAGATATATAAAATGAAATAAATTGTTCATAGAGACGGTAGGTCTTATGCATGCATGAACACTCTTTCCATTTTTGAAAAAGATTGAAATAATTTAATAAAAATCATATATATGATATATATATATATATATAAAATATTTTAGTTTAATTCTATACTTATTACCTTCCATGTAAAGTGTGAAGAATCACATCTCTTCATGAGATGGTAGTTCCCTGTACACACGAGCAATGTTATTGTATTAACATAGAGTGGAAAAGGATGATGGTATATGTGATATAATAATTATATAAGTATAATAATATCATAAATATGATATATAAGTATTTAATCCATCATTATATCTATATGTTGGAGGTGGAGATGGAAAATGAACAACATTATCTTGTGACATGGTAGTCTATCGTTGAAATAAATGAGGATTATGTATCCCATTTGATTAAAGAGGGTATGTTTGTAGGTAATTTTTTTAACATATAAAAACAAAAGTATATTTAATATATATATTATATTATATCATCATGTTTTAATAATTATTTATTTTTTGTAGGAATAAATAATATAAATTGATTGTATATGGGTGTTACCTTTAATTCGTACAACTACTTTTGGTTTGGAACAAAAGGATTTTTAGGTAAGATTTATAACCAAAAAAGGACTCTATAATGGGATAAGGTAGGTAAAGAGGTGATCATGATATGTATTAGATAAAAAATGGTTCTATTAAGTGTGGATAAGAGTGGATAAGGTGCCACCTTTTACAAGTGAGGTGAGTGGCACACATGTAATTTTTTGAAAAGAAAATGTTGTACCTACGTTTTTTCTCACTCCACAATGAAAAAAAACTTACATTTCACTATTAAGGAATAGATAATTTTAAAATATTTTTATAAAAATCATGTTGTATAAGTATTTTATTATTTTTAAGTCTTATTTTTTAGTTTAACCCTAGGGAAACACATTTTTTCCATCACCATCGTAAATAATCATCTAAGTTTTTACTATTCATTATGCTAAAAAATTATGATAACCTTATTAAATAATATAAATTATTCTGATTAAAAAAATGGTATAATTTTTTTCTAATTAAATTCAGAAAATTTGTGAAATTTAATTTGAAATTAAAAATACCAATGTGAGGAGAAAGAGGTTTTCTAATGAGAAAATGCTTAAAAGTTTTAATATTGAAATTCAATATTAATATGTTTACAATTACTTAAGTTGAAATAATTTATATATAAATGATTTAGATTTAATTTTAAGGAAATTTAAATATAAAAATTGAAAATCATAAATTATTTAAATGAAAAGGGGTTTTACAATAAAAACCAATATTTTTCACAATACACTAAAAATTTAAACATTTCCGACAAATCCAAAAAACTCATCCAAAGATAATCTTGAAGTTATGAATTAAAAAATTATGTATATTTTTTCAAATTCATTTTCTAAAAGAGTAAAAATTTAATTATATTATATTTTACAAAATGAAATTAAAAAATATATTTTTTGAAAATTATATTTTCAAAACATAAAAAGACTTGTTGGACTCCTCATGTATTAATCATGTTTTAATGATCACAAATCTCAATAATAATCACAAATGTTATTAATGATCGCAAATCTTATTAATCATGTGTATTTATGTTTAAAGTTATCTTATAATTTATAATGGTTAAGATCAATTCATTTTGAGAATATTACTGTTTAATTCTGAATACAGTTGTTTGTCTAAGTACAAGACACTGTGAAGCTTGACATAGTAAGACAGACACTGTGAGCATGACACAGACACTGTGAAGCCTAAGTCTCAGACACCGTGACCAATGAGACAATGTGACACAGTAAGGCAGACACCATGAAGAAAGACACTAAGAACATACACAATTAGCCGTACATTCTGTTTGTCTGAGTGCTAGACACAGTTAGCCAAACACAATCATCAAGGCACCGAAAGCCAGAAACCGTAATCTTGAAACCATAAGCTAGACACCGTGACTCAGACACCATGAGCGAGACACCATGACAAGGAGATACCGTGAAGGAAATACCATAAAGGACATACCGTGAAGGGAATACCATGAAGGAGACACCGTGAAGGAGACACCGTGAAGGAGACACCGTTTGCATAACTACTGTGACACCGTTTCTTAAACTCTTTTGTCATTTTAATATTTAACTTTTTAACGGTCATATTTGACGACTTTAATGCACTAACATAATTAATGTTTATTTGTAGACATAGTATGAGGTACGAGGCCCAAAATACATGGAACCTGTCGGCTCAACCTCATGCATTCAAAGATATAGAGAAGTGTGCCTAAGAGAAAGATATACGAGAGATAATACAGTAAAGAAAAAATTGCGAGTGCTCTGTATTGAAAAAAAGACAATCCTAAGAAAAACTGTGAAGAACACATTGCATGGTATTAAAAATAACTCTCATGCATGCAATCCAAAACTACTTAAGAACACACAAAGTACATTGGAATCAAGAGAATATCTTCACTCAGGAAGAACAAAAGCTGACCCATGACACTCTGTTTTTCAACAGAAGAACCAGAGAAGGACTTAGAAGCATTTTTGCTGAATCAAAGGAGTCCATAGCTACACTGATAATCACTAGAGCATTATAAACTATTTTTTACTTACTCTAAGTGATTATTTTTTTTTACTTTCGAGCAGTGCGTGTACTCTGTATATTTCACACACACACTGAATCCTACGCTGAACTGGAGGATTTAAAAGTCCTCACACCAAACCTTTTACTCTTGTTTACCCACAGAAACTGTGGAAGAGGTCCCTGCGTGTCTTGATCATTATTTTTTTTCCCACAAAATTTTTTGTAGAGGTCCCTGCGTGGCCTGGATAGTCTATGAACTGTTGTTAACCCCGATCCAGGGTGTGGATCAGAGTTTATCTATAGAAACTGCTTGGTGGAAGGTGATCACCAAGTGGAGTGGATTAGGTCTCGACTTGAGACTAAACCACTTGTTTTACATCTTCTATGCATTCTTAGATTAATTTCAAAATATAATATATATTTTATGTTCCACTGATAATTAATTTGAAATAAAAATATATTTTAAAGTTACTTTGATAGTTAGACTAGAAAGTGTTTGTATATACTGTAAAGGTCTAGGTTAGCTTCAAAAGGTAATTGATATTCAGATTAAATTAACTGAGAACTAATCAATCTCTTATGAACCTAACTAACCCTTTACTGTAATAAAAATTCACTACAGTTTAACTTGTTTTATAAATTGGGGATTTTAATAGAAATAATTTTAACAAAAATTTTAATTGAAACTCAATTCACCCCCCTCTTGAGTATCCACTCCGACCAATATTTGGTATCAAATGATTAGTTTTTATTAAAGGATTTCAAAACATTCTGTTTTTCAACTGTGATTTTAGTTGTATCTTAAAGATCTTAAATTTCTATTAGTTATAAATTTTATCTCTTTAAATATATTTTCTAAAATCTTACTATGGATAATAGACTAGAAGGTGCTACTACCAACATGCCACCTTTCTTCAATGGTACAAACTATTCCCAATGGAAACTTAAGATGAAAATTCACTTAGAGAGTACGGGGTTTGACATCTGGACTACTATAGAGATTCAATATGAGATTCCAGAAACTGAAAGAACAACTAAGGATGAACCTACCAAAATAGCTTACAATAATAATTGTAAAGCTATGAATGCCTTGTATTGTACTCTAGGAGATGAAGAGTTTAATAGAATATCTACTTTCAAAACTGCTTATGAAATATGGGATACTTTGGGTGTTTCTCATGAAGGAACAACCAATTTAAAAGAAATGAGATTGAACACTTATACTATTAAATATGATAATTTTAAAATGAAGATTGATGAACCTATTTCTGATATATATCTCAGGTTCAATGAGATTGTCAACACTATGAGCTCCCTTGGAAAAGCTGTTCTAGAAAAGGAACAAATTATGAGAAAATTGAGATGTCTGCCACACCTATGGAGAGGTACATCTGTTTTAATAAGAGAGTCATGTGACATTGGTGCAATACCTGTCAAAGAGCTAATTGGTAAGATTATGATGTATGAGGAATAACTCAAGGTGAATAAGGAAGAAGTTGATGAACCAAAAAGGAAGTCAGTGGCATTTAAGTCTACTGCCTCAAGGAGAAAGGAAAATGAGAAAGTTCACATACCTAATGAAAGTTCAACAAGTGAAAGTTCAGATTCTGATAGTGATGATGAGATGGCTCAAATAGCCATAAGATTTAAAAAATTCTATAGGAAGAAGAAATTATTCAGAAAATTAAACCACAAAGGTAAATATGACAACAAAGGTTATTGGAAAAGGATTGGAAGAAATCTGACAAGAGTGATGAAGTTATCTGCTATGAATGCAAGATAAAAGGTCACATTAAAGATGACTGTCCAAAATTGAAGTTCAAGAAGAAACATAACTATAAGGATAGAAAGTATAAGAATGAAATGAAATCAACTTGGAGTGATTCAGAATACACTTCAAGTGATTCTGATTCTGCTAAGGATGAATATTCTCATAAATCTAACATGTGTTTTATGACAAATACATTTGAGGTAATACTGGACTCTCCTGCTTTAAATTCATACTATTCTAGAGTTGATTCTGATTCTGATTATGAATCTGAAAACACGTCTAGTGAAGAATTATTTGAATATTTTAATATGCTATAAGAGACCTGTAATGAACATAAGGACAAGTACAAAGACTTAAAGAAACAACATGCTTTATCTAGCACTATTAAATCTGCCCTTGAGATTAAAAAGGAAAAGAATGATCAACTGTTAACAGAAAATACTGAACTGAAAATGTCTAATGAGTAACTGAGAAAGGACTTAGAAAAGTTCAAAAATGGAAAGAACACTCTAACTCAAATTCTAGGTAAACAAGTTACACCAAAGTATACTACTGGTTTGGGATACCAACCTGGACATAGACAGTTTACCAAAAATAGATTTATTCCTAAAGCTCGACAAAATTCTGCTAGTTCCAGTTCTAGAAATTCATATGCCTCAACTTGTTATTTACATTGTTATAGATCAAACAAAGTTTATATTTCAAAATAAATTGATTCTATAAATTATATGAGACCCATAAGACAAATTTGGGTACCTAAAGCTTTACTTTCTAACTTGTCTGGACCCAAGAAGATTTTGGTACCAAAATCATTTTCCATCTAAATATGTTTTGTAGGAAACCTTCTTAAAGAGTTCCTATAGGAAAACATGGTACTTGAACAGTGGATGTTCAAGGCACATGTCTGGATATTACTCATGCTTTAAAATCTTAATAAAGGTTGATGGAGGGTATGTCACCTTTGGTGATAATTCTAAAGGAAATATCATCATCCTAGGCCAAATTAGTAACACTAAATCAATTTTAATTTCTAAAGTTTTATTCGTTGATGGATTGAAATACAACTTGTTAAGTATTTCTCAGTTATGTGATGATGGATTTAATGTTAAGTTTGAAAATTATTCTTGTAATGTTTTTAATTCCAAAAATGTTTTAGTATTTTCTGCATTGAGAAATGAAAATGTTTATGCCGTTGACTTAAATTATTTAGCTAAGAAAAATATTACTTGTTTAAATGATTTTCATAAAGAGTCTTGTATTTGGAACAGAAGGTTAGGACCCTGCAATATACATTCACTTAGAAAACTAACTAGAAAAAACTTAGTTTCAGACCTACCCAAACTTGAGTTTCCAAATGAAAAAGTTTGTAATCCCTGTCAAAAGGGAAAGCATCATAAAGTTTCTTTTAAATAAAAGAATAAGTTTCAACTTCTCAACCTCTCGAGTTGGTTCACATGGACTTGTTTAGACCCTCTAGAGTTTCTAGTTTAAATGGTATGCACTATGTCTATGTCTTAATAGATGAATTTTCTAGATATTCTTGGGTATATTTCTTAGCTCACAAAAGTGAAACTTGTTCTTACTTTATTAAATACTCCAAGTCTGTAGAGAACCTTAGTGGACTTAAGATTAAGACCTTGAGAAATGATCATGGCCGTGAGTTTGAAAATCATGATTTTGAGTCTTATTGCTCACACAATGGCTATAGTCACAACTTTTCTTCCCCTAGAACACCTCAACAGAATGGTGTAGTAGAAAGAAGAAATAGAACCCTTCAATAAATTGCAAGAACAATGCTTAATGAGTATGACCTGCCTATTTACTTTTGGGATGAAGCTATGAATATAGCTTGTTATATCATAAATAGAGTCTTGATTAGACCTGTTCGTAATAAGACCCGTTATGAGTTGTGGAATAATAGGAAACCTAAGGTTAGTTACTTTAGAGTCTTTGGTTGCAAAGTCTTTATTCTTAATACCAAGGACAATCTTGAAAAGTTTGACTCTAAAAGTGATGAAGGAATATTTTTAGGATATTCTATAACTATCAAAGACTATAGAACGTTCAATAAAAGAACCAAGTGTGTGGAAGAATCTGCTCACATCAAATTTGATGAAACTGATCAACATTAACCTAAACTTTCTCTTGAAAATATTAAAGAAGATTTATCTATTCTGAACCTTAATGATAAAATCAATGAACCTGTTGTGAAGACAACCAGTTCTGTAAATTTACCAAAATCTGATTCTATTGAACCTGAACCTAGAGAAGAACCTGAAATTGCTAGTCCTACCTTTACTAGATCAACTAGGATCCTAAAGAATCGTCTTTTAGATGCTGTTGTTGGTAATCTTGATAGAGAGACACAAACTAGAGCTTCTCTTAGAAATCAGGTTGAACATCAAGCCTTTTTGTCATAGGTTGAACCTAAAAACATTGATGATTCAATCAATGATGAATTTTGGGTAATGGCTATGCAAGAAGAACTTAATCAATTTGAAAGAAACAAAGTCTGGGAATTAGTGGAAATACCTAAGGACACTTTCACCATAGGCACTAAATGGGTGTTTAGAAATAAGGTAGATGAAGCTAGAAATATAGTTAGAAATAAGGCTAGATTAGTTGCACAAGGATATAGTCAAGAATAAGGAATTGACTACGAGGAGACTTTTGCTCCAGTAGCAAGACTTGAAGCCATTAGAATTCTACTTGCTTATGCTGCACTTCTGAATTTCAAACTATATCAAATGGATGTCAAGAGTGCATTCTTAAATGGGTATATAGGTTAAGATGTTTTTGTTGAACAACCCCTGGATTTACAAACCTCTTTTTCCAAATAATATTTTTAAACTTTCAAAATCTTTATATGGTCTAAAGAAAGCTCCAAGAGCTTGGTATGATAGATTAAGTACTTTTCTTATTTCCAAAGGTTTTACAAAAGGAATAGCCGATCCTACCCTCTTTATAAAATGAATTTATAATGATGTTTTAGTTGTTAAAATATATGTAGATGATATTATTTTTGGATCTTCAAAAACTTCATTATGTACTGATTTTTCTAAAATGACGCAAAAATAATTTGAAATGAGTTTAATGGGTGAACTGAAATTCTTTCTTGGATTTCAAATATTTCAAAATAATGATGGAATTGTTTTGACTCAAAGTAAATATACTAGAGATCTTTTAAAACGTTTTGGATTAGATAACACTAAAAGTAGTGACACTCCCATGAGTATCACCTGTAAGTTGGATCTTGATAAAGATAAAAAATCTTTTGATCAAACCACTTATTGAGGAATGATTGGAAGTCTACTCTACTTAACTGCTAGACGTCCTGATATTATGTTTAGTGTGTGTATGTGTGCTCGTTTTCAGGAAAACCCTAAATAATCACATTTAAATGCTGTAAAGAAAATTTTCAAATACCTCAAGCATACACCCAATCTAGGACTGTTCTATCCAAAAGGACAATCATTTGAACTAGCTAGTTATTCTGATTCTAACTTTGCTGGATGTAAGTTAGATAGAAAGAGAACCTATGGAACATGTCACCTTTTAGGAAAGTCACTAGTATCATGGTGTAGTAAGAAAATTTTTTTGTTGCATTATCTACTACAGAAGATGAATACATAGCTGCTGGATGTTGTTGTGCACAAATATTGTGGATGAAACACACATTACTAGACTATGGATATCAATTCAGACATGTACCAATAAATTGTGACAACAAAAGTGCTATTAACATTTCAAAAAATCATGTTTCACATTATAGGACAAAACATATTGATGTAAGGCATCAATTTTTTAGGGATCATTATCAAAAAGGCGATATCACTTTGGAATTCATTGGTACTGAATATCAACTTGCTGATATATTCACTAAACCATTAAATTCTGAGAGATTATATTACATCATACATGATCTTGGAATGATCAATCACAAATAGATATGTTACTGGTCTTACTGTTTAATATTTTACTATATTTCACTTTACTGTTTCATGTTCACAGTTTCTCATTTACCATCTCATGCTTACGGTCTCATAGTTAACACTTTGTGTTCATGGTCTGTTACTCACTGTCTCACCATGAAGATCACTCACTATCTCACCGTGACTGAAAAATTTACTCACTGTCTCACCGTGACGACAACTGACTGTCTCACCGTGACGACCATCCACCATCGTACTGTAATGAATATTCACGTTCTCACCATGAACCTTATTTATGCTTTTATTTTAACCCATATTGTGGTAATTTTTATTTCACCAATATTTCCTTTCCTGCATTTTTTTATGATGTTTGACATTCCCAAATGATAAAACACAAGGTTTTGACTCGATTCTTCACCCGAACTCTCTCCTAATCACTCTTTCCGAACCCTCTCAACCATGCAACCCTTCTCTCCTTCTATCTTGCCCGAACCTTCAGTGGATTTCAAGGATGAAGTGTCCGTCTTCATCTACTCCTAATAAGCATAGCTCGAAGAAGAAGAAAATAGCACCGAAGCTTGCACTCGAAGGACCCCTAAATCAAAACCTGGTAAACCATACTGTAGTTACTGAGAAAGAAATCTGCCCTAAGTGGCTGTTTTCTAGAAAATCTTTGGTTTTAAAAGTGTTAAGAGAACAAGGATGGATCGAATGGTTCTCTAGGAAGGATATACCTATTTACCCGAGGTTTGTATCTCAGTTTTATCAGTATGTAAAATTTTCTTTTGATGCTGGTGAAAGCTATGTTGTGACAAGTTGGGTCAATAGACAAAAATTCTCTTTCTCTTCGAGGTTATGGGATGCTTGCCTTAGGATTCCTCATGAAGGGATTTGTGATGATTATCAGAGAGACACCCACCTACAACTGATATCTTTGACCTGGAAAATGCATTGGAAACTCTAACTGGAAATGGAACCAAGAGAAGGGCCATAGCTGCTGAACTGGATGAGGAGACAAGACTGTTGTTTAAATTTGTTCATAATTTGATTAGCCCGAGGAAGGGTGACTTTGCTGTCTTGAAGTATCAGGATGTTTTTATGATTCATCTGATGAAGAATGGACATAAAATCAATCTGTAAAAATATATCATTCACCATATGTGTGAATTGATTAAGGTCAATTCCAAGTCTACTTCTCTGTTTTACTCAAGGATGATCTCAACCATGCTAGTTTCCAAAGGATTAGTTGGACCAAATGAAGAAGTTATTATGGATTTTGAATTTTTCATATCCAAACCTTCCATCAAAAGGATGAATATCAACTGGAACCCCTGGAAGAAGGAGTGGGTTGAAGATAATGAAAAGATTTATGAGAAGTTCAATCCTGTTGATTATCCAACAAGGCCAAAGGATATTAATGATCCGGTTTTGGAACCAGATAAAGTGGCTGAGTATTCAGAAGATGAAGAAGAAGAGGAAGAGGTCGCTGAAGTACCTCATAAGGAAACAGATCCGGTTGAGAAAGAAAGCACTGCTGTCCCTGCTATTATTCCTACTGAAGTACCTTATGGAGAGGAAGTTGTTGAAAAAGAAAGGACTACTGATCTTGTTCTTGAGAAAGAACCTCCTACCCTTAGAGATTTGATTATCCCTGAATCTGAGCAGTAATCCATGATAGAGCCTGTAGTAGAAAAACTACCTGCAATGGAAGAAGGAAATCTAAGAGAACTTCCTACTGTGCAAGAAGCAACTCAAACAGAACTTCCTGTTATCCAAGAAGCTTTTTTTTGGAAGACCATCTAGAGGAACAATCTTCTCCGAAAATAATACCCTCTTCTGAAGATAGGATGTAAATAGACTTTCAATTAACTAGGAAAGAAATGGATGAGGAAATTAGAGATGATATTGTGGATCTAGACCAAGTACCTGAGCCTCAAGTTCCTGAAATGGAAGCACATTTTGAGGGGAAGGAACCTCAAAATCTTGAGTCCAATGAAGCTGAGACTGGTGAAGTTGGGTCTGTTGAAGCATCTCAACCAACTGAGTTATACTCTGTATACACTCGATATGAATTCCCTAGCTTCTATGATGTGACTGAATCTCAGCAGGTGTCTGCAAGTGAAATTGATCTCTCTTCTTTGTTTCAATTGAAGTCAGTCACTCACCCTGAACCTCAACCTCAAATTGAATCTAAATCTGAATCTGAACCTGAACCTCAACTAGACCCTGAACCTGCCCTTGTACCACTTCCTGCTTCTGCACCTTTACCTGATCAACAACCTTCTATCAGCAAGGATGACTTGAAAGTGTTTGGAGATTCTATCTTAGTTGGAGTTGAGAAAATTATGTCTTCTCAACCTCGTCTTGTGACACAACTAAGTCAGTAAGATGCATCACTGCTTTTGGAAAACATTATTCTGCACATTCTACCCAAGATGATCCATGGAATTCAAGAAGTGAGAGTTGAAAACAAGTTTCTTAGTGCTGATATTGCATCCTTGAATGGTATGGTTGAAAACCTCCAGAAAGAACTGCATTCCAAATCAGAGCCTGCACCTGTTTTTGCTTCTCCTAAACCAACTGTTTCCAAAATTTCTCTAGATATTATGTCCCAAATTCATCCCTACCTGTTATATTTTGATGAAAAGATTGGAGAAAGGAACACAAAGATTTTTCAACACATGAGATAGCTTGTGGAAAACCTGAAAAAACTTACATATGAATACACTGGCTGTCTTCAAAAGGTATTAAAACAGATCAAAGCTCTAACCATAGCTGTCAAGGATTCTCCTTCCTCTGGAAAAACCTCTATTCCTTCTTTGGAAAGTTCTCTGCTCAGATCCATAATCAAGGAAGAGATTCAGAATTCCCTCTGTGGTTTTAATATGGGTTCTTTATCTGAATTGGTTAAGAACAATGATAGAGTGCTAGACCTGGTGCAAATTCACTCAAAGATTGCCAATGATGCTCAACAGGAAATCTCTAAGAAAGTGAACTTCTATTTCAACCGGATTTTCTCTAAAACTGATATGAAAAATCACTTTAAATATCTTGTAGAGAATATGAAAATACCTCCTATGACTCAGGCCTTCAAAGCACAAGTTCATAAGCTCCCTGAGTTTACCAGATTTTTAGACAAGTTCAAGGAAAATAAAGATGATTTTGAAAAGGCAATGTAGTATGGTGGAGAAATTATTACAGACTTATTTAATCTTCTAAAGCCTTACCTTCATGTCTAGAGTACAGTAATAGTTGCTCCAGCTACTGCCCCTCTCAGACCTGGACTGCCTGCTTTAGCCTCAACTGCCATGTCAGTTAGCCAAGCTCTTATTATAGCTCCCACCTTGGCTCCCACAATCTTTGAAGGTCTACCTTTACCCTCTTTGTCTACCACCTCTATACCTTCTACCACATCAACAACTACCCCTATGGATTCCTCCTCTGATGCTGATAAAGGTAAAGAGAAGGCCCATCGATGAAGCTGACCAGTGCCTACTCTTTTTGATGGGGATGTCTTTGTTTTTTATATTTTTACTGTATGTTGTATTCTGACCATTTTTAATGACATATGAATTGTTTTCCCTCTATTCTTTCTACTTTTTGATAATCCCAAAAGGGAGAGAAAAATTTATAGTTATCTGTTATTCTATATGTTATTTTCTCATTAGTTTCATTCAATTTATACTTTACCTATACTTGATTTGTGATCATCAAAAGGGGGATATTGTTGGACTCCTCATGTATTAATCATGTTTTAATGATCACAAATCTAAATAATAATCACAAATCTTGTTAATGATCACAAATATTATTAATCATGTGTATTTAAGTTTCAAGTTATCTCATACTTTATAATGGTTGAGTTCAATTCATTTTTAGCATATCACTGTTTATGTCTGAATACAGTTGTTTGTCTAAGTACAAGACACTGTGAAGCTTGACATAGTAAGACATACACTGTGAGCAAGACACAGACACCGTGAAGCCTAAGTCTCAGACACCGTGACCGATGAGACACCGTGACACAGTAATCCTGACACTGTGAAGCAAGAAACTAAGAGCATACATAGTTATCCAAACATTCTATTTGTCTAAGTTCCAGACATAGTTAGCCAGACACAGTAATCAAGGAACCGGAAGCCAGAAACCGTAATCCAGAAACCGTTGGCCAGACACTGTGACTCAGACACCATGAGAAAGACACCGTGACAAGGAGATACCATGAAGGGCATACCGTGAAAGACATACCCTGAAAAACATACCGTGAAGAAGAAACCGTGAAGGAGACATCATGAAGGAGACACTATTTTCATAACTACTGTGACACAGTTTCTTAAACTCTTTTTTCATTTTACTATTTAACTTTTTAACAGTCATATTTGAAGACTTTAGTGCAGTGAAATAATTAATGTTTATTTGTAGACATAGTATGAGGTACGAGGCCCAAAATACATGTAAACTATCGGCTCAACCTCGTGCATTCAAATATAAATAGAAGTGTGCCCAAGAGCAAGATATACGAGAGACAATACAACAAAGAAAAAATTGCGAGTGCTCTGTACTAAACAAGAAGACAATCCTGAGCACAACTGTGAAGAAAACATTGCACAGTATTAAAAAGAACTCTCATGCATGCAATCCAACACTACTGAAGAACATATGAAGTGGATTGGAATCAAGAGAATATCTTCACTCAGGAAGAACACAAGCTGACTCACGACACTCTGTTTTTCAATAGAAGAACCAGAGAAGGACTCATAAGTATTTCTGCTGAATCAAAGGAGTCCAGAGATGCACTACTAATCACTAGAGAATTCTAAACTATTTTCTACTTAATATAAGTGATTCTTTTTTTTACTTTCGAGTAGTGTGTGTACTCTATATATTTTACACACACACTGACTCCTGCGCTGAACTGGAGGATTTCAAAGTCCTCACACCAAACCTTTTACTCGTGTTTACCCACGAAAACTGTGGAAGAGGTTCCTATGTGGCCTGATCATTAGTTTTTTCCCAAGAAAACTATGGTAGAGTTCCCTGCATGGCTTGGACAGTCTATGAACTATTGTTAACCCCGATCCAGGGTGTGGATCATAGTTTATCTATATAAACTGCTTGGTGGCAGGTGATCACCTAGTGGAGTGGATTAGGTCTCGGCTTGAGACTGAACCACTTGTTTTACATATGCTATTAATTCTTATATTAAGTTTAAAATATAATATATATTTTATGTTCTGCTTCTAATTACTTTGAAATACAAATATATTTTATAGTTACTTTGATAGTTAGAATAGAAAGTGTTTGTATGTACTGTAAAGCTTTAGGTTAGCTTCAAAAGTTAATTGATCTTCAGATTAAATTAACTGAGAACTAATCAATCTCTTGAGAACCTAACTAACCCTTTACTATAATAAAAATTCACTACAGTTTACCTCGTTTTATAAATTGGGGATTTTAATAGAAATAATTTTAACAGAAATTTTAATTGAAACTCAATTCACCCCCTCTTGAGTATCCAATCCAACCAACAAGACTTTTCTAAAATTTATGTATTTTATTAAAAATATGGTTTCTTCATATAAAAAAATTATACATAATATTTAAAAATTAATTATTACTCTTTATATCTCTATGTTTAATATCAATTTCATAATGTCCGTCTTTGAAAAATATTATTAATAATATATCTTGGTTTATTAAAACTTGTTGTTGTGTGTAACAGAATCCATCTATGAAATTTATTTTATTTGAAAAAAAAATTTAATAAAAACCGAGGGTGCTAAATTTACCCCACATAAAAATTAATTTCACCCTTTTAAATTCATTACATTGGTTTAAACAAATGAGGATACTTTTTCTTCATCATTTCCTCTTGTTTCCACGCAACTTATTTAAATATATGGTTTCACCACAAGACATTGACCATGTTTGTGATATTGTTTCATAGAACATTATCTATATGATATATAATATCCTATGTATATTACTCATAATAATGACCATGATCCAATGGTATGACCTCTAGGTTTAGTACATGTGAAGGTTTGGTTATGTACAACCTTAGGAGAGTTAAATGGAACACATCATGAACTTTGGAGAGGTTTGATATAAGGGTATAACGATAGAATACCTTATAAAAAAATCAATAATTTTAGAGGGATAGATATACCTAGGGATTTTTTTACCTTTATTCCTGAATATCATAACCTTCTTCTTTCAAAAAATTATTATAAATAGATTGTAACCAACCTCAAATTCAAGATCATGATAATGATTGTTAGCATAACATTTCCACCACCTCTGAGTTACCTGGATGTATTGATGAATGGATATAACTTTCTCTACCATTTCTTAAGATATATCAACTACCAATAACTTTATTTATCTAACTTCATTCCAACATGTTAGAGATCTACACTTATTTTTATTGGTGTCTTAAAAATAATCAATATGATCTCTTGATTGAAAGTTATTATTGTATGAATACTCAACTAAATGAAGGTGTTGATCCCAAAAACCTTTTATATCCATAGAACATAGTCTAAATGTGTCTTATATGGTTTGACTTGTTCTATCAGACTTTCCATCTATCTAAAGATGATATCATGTTCCAAAATTTAACTCTATTTCAAAATCCTATTGAAGAATTTACCAGATCTTTGAGGTAAACTCTGATCATGACCAAAGACAATGTAATTTGGAACTCCATGAAACCATACCACTTATATAATATATATTATGAAAATATGCTCAAAATAGAAGTGTTCTATGATTGCAATTAAGTGTTCTGAATTTGTAAGGAAATAAAAAACAACACATATATCATTATTCGTTTTAGATGTTTTGGGGAGTCTGATAAAAAAATCCTTGTTGATGGTTTCAAACATTATAATTTTATCTCCCAACATTAACATTATGACACACTAATTACTGAGATATAAATTTTTTGATTTCTATCTTTAATCCATCCCACCAGGATGAACTGTTGGCTTCCTATAACAACCCATTTTTCAAATATACTATAGAAATGTCAAATACATGGTTCCTAAATCTCAAAATTATATAATGATGATGTTTAAACTCATTAAAATTTCTAACATTATTTTATAGCTCTATAGATTCTCTATGTGCCTCTTTAATCATTACTTGGATAAGCCATTAAATATTTAATTGAGAAATATAAGATTCCTCCCCATCCTTCCAAATTTCCCGATCAATCCATCAAAAATAAAGAAATATTGTATCTCTTTTTATCCTCATGCTGGAAATTCTGGAATGATCCTTTCAACTCAAGGTAGTAATCATATTATTCCCTTTCCCATGGTGGTAATGTATTGAGCATTCATCTAGTCATGTATAACCATCTTACCTAGCGCATACTCAACTCATTTTGTATGAATATATACTTTAGACTTTTAATATCAATATATATATCACACTTTTCTTTGTATGATAATGCCTTCAAATATTTACTACAAAATTACCCCAGTGGACTCCAAATCATGAGTTGGGTAATCTTTCTCATCAATCTTCAATTTTCATCAAGCATAATTTATAAAAATGTTATTTTAAAAAGAACACATCCTAATCCATTCTTGAATTTATCACTATAGATTAGAAACCCATATCCACTCTAGGGTAATATTATCATAGGTGAACTAACTAATATTCTCTTCAGTCACATTAATGTTTCCTAAAATTATTCTATTTAGAGTAAATTGTCTCCCTTATGAGTTAAATTGGTGATTGAATTAGATATTCATTAGAAATCATCCACAAACCATTGATAATATCTACCTAAACCAAGAAAACTAGACATTTATGTAACCATAGTTGGTTCGGTCCAACACTAAATTCCATATATCTTTGATGGAACTACAAATATACCCTCTATTGAGATTATATGACCCCAAAATGAATCCTTTGTGCTGCCAAATTCACACTTTGGTAAATTTTCATATAGTTTCTCTTTCCATAGGGGTTTTAGTACAATTATTAATTGTTTTTCATGAACTTCCTTTCTCTTTTAATAGATAAGTATATCATCTATAAAGACTACCACAAACTAATCTAGGTAATATCTAAATATTTTATTCAATAAATACATGAAGATATTTGTGGTTTTATTAAAAAATAACAGAGTCACCATATATTCACAGTATCCTTACCTTTTTTTGAATTTTTTCTTGGGTACATACTTCTTCTAAGCCCTCGATTGATGATATCCATAATGAACTTCAATCATGGAAAATTATTAAGATTCATGAATTTTATCAATTATGTCATCAATACAGAGTAGAGGATACTTATTCTTAATCATGATCTTTTTTAGCTGACGATAATCAATATAGAGGCACATTGATCTATCCTTCTTTTTAAAAAATGTACACATACACCCCATGGTCACACACTTTACTAAATGATTTTTTTTTCATGTTTCTCACGAATTTTCATTTTTAATTCATGTAACTTAATCAGAGAAATCCTATATGGTGTCTTTGAAATTAGTGTGTCACTAGGTAATATGTCTATTGATAACTCAATATCACATTTTGGTTGAAACCTTGGTAACACTTATATAATGTCATTAAAATTGACACACAATAGGTGTATAATTTATTTCAATTTTCTCCCCAACCATATGAGATAAAATCCCCTCTTGAATAGGAATAAAAACCTATACAATGGATGTGATTTTCATCATAAATTAAAATTTATCGTAACACAGATATACGATCATAGGATAGTATGGAAGATCAAATGGGACATAACTTGTAAATTTATGTGGGATTAATGTAGAGAATTTCAATCCACACCTAGGATAACATAAAATTCAACTATAAGAAGAATGGAAATATTTGTAGGAAGAACATTATCACAAACTTCAATAAAAGTTGAATCATAATTTTATGATGTGATCATTATACTTTTGGGGGGTTTACTTATATATTATACATCTAATATTTTGGGTGGAATATTTATACCCATATAAAATTCATTAAAAATAAATCAATAGGTGGATATAAATAAAAATAAGACATTATCAGTTCTATAGAGGATGGTATGTATTTCAGTAACATGAACCCAAAAAGATTGGAGTCTATGTATACTATCAATTACAATAGCATGATTACAAGTAATAAAATATTATAGGTCTAATTAGTTTTGATGTTTTGGTAAAATAGATACATAAATTACTCATGTATTAAAAATTAATACATTAATTACAACATAATTTTTTTATTATTGATAAATAAATAACTTCAAGGGTATATTTATTCCATCTAGTATATCCCTATGTATCTTCCATAGTACACTTCTTGGGTTTCTAGGGAAATTAAACATAATAATGGTGAGTTGAAATGATAAATAAGGGTAAATTATAGTGGAATCCATAATGAATTAATGAGAATAATAATCATGGAATGGTAAATAGATAAAAAATATACCATGTAATCACTAAACTGAGAAGGAAATTTAGAAACAATATATAAATTTAATAACTAGAAGAACTTTCCATTAAAATAACTAGATAAGAAAAAATTAATATGGAAAGGTATAAAACTAAAGAAAAATTCATTTATTCAATGAATGTAAATGAAATGTATTCATCAATATGTCGATAGAAAATATCATGGATGAATAATAACTATAAAAAAATAAGGGAAATGCTTGATTGTTGGACGTTGAGTTTCCTAGGAATATGGTACCTTTACCATCAATACCATTCACAAGATGGTTTACAAAATATCAGGTAAAAACCCATCTATAGTGGCTAGCTGAATGACTCATTCCATGAGTCTACCGATGCAGTGAGGGGATATCTATAATAGGGCCCCACCCATGTTGTACGAGTCCAAAATATTCCTCACTTTGTTTAATTAAAATAAATAATATTCCTCATAAAATAACCATATTGAATAAGGAATATGGAATTTTTAGTATTTACACAAATAATAAAATAAATATTGAAGTAGACATCATATGTAAAATTATATACAGTTAGGGAAATAGTAATATCCATCATATATGATATAGATAATTAGGGGAAATTCAATGATCATATGAGATTGAATATTTCAAGGAGATTGAAAAAATGAATCAAGGATAATAATATAAATAATATCCTTTTACAAATCAATCAAAAATCATCTATAGAAATGATAAGGATGGTATCAATACAACATAACCCAATTGGATTAGATTAAAGTGTTATTGTTATTAATTAATAGAAATATTATAAATGAATATTTTAGAAACATTCTTGAGGAAAATATCAATTTTTTAAACACATTTTTAAAATAATTTCTTTTGATTTTTTATAAAAATTTTATTTTAAAATAAAAATTTTAAACATGAAAATGAATCTTCAAAGGAATTATGGTGGGTTAATCCATGCATGTTGTATAAGGTAAAAAGGATATTCCTTTGGCACGATAAAAAGGTATGAAAAATTAATTGTTTATAAAAAGAAAAGAAAATTCAATTTAAAAAAAGTGGTAAAAGAAAAAAAGGGGTAGAAATGGATATAATAACAAAATTTAAAGAAATTTTTTGTTACACTTGATTAGAATATTGGTTTTAGAAGAAAACAATTTCGCCGACTAAAGAGAGAAATAATGTCGGGTGTTCAGAAAAACATTTACTAAATCATTTTGAGTCCCAAAGAGTGGGAAAATGGTACTAATATTGGAAAAAGGTCATTAATAACCATTTTAGATAAAAATTATTGGTTTTATTTAATAATGGTCATATAATTTCCTCTAATGAAAATACAATTGAATGAATATTATAGTTATTATTGAGGAAAATAATCATTAAACATTCCAAAGTGTCTTATAACACATTGAAACATTTTAAATCATAATAATCATGAAGGAATAAAATATAATTAAAGTTATAATATAATTATAGTAAATATATTCTTGATATTTTATGAGAAATTTTAGTGTATATACCATATAAAAGAAACTAGGTGCATAACAACAAATAAGTCTTAATGGGATGCAAATTGAGATGAAATCCATTACCTTAACCTTGATTTTGTTGTGTAGTATTTATCCACATATATAGTCATTTAAAATATGTTAATAACTTATAAAATAACCATAATAATTTTTATAATATCATATATTAACTTCTTATAATATTTTATTACCTGTTTGTTAACACCCTTTCAATATTTTTACTATTTTTGTTGTTAATTTCTTAGTTTTCTAAAGTATGTTTTGGAAATGTAAATAGTTGTTACAATTGATTAGATCATAATTTCATCATATAAATACTTTAAAACATGAATTAATTATACTATATATTCATTATATATGTATTTAAAATAATCTATAAAGTTTGGAGATAAGAAATGAAATGGACGGTTATTGGAGACAGTAGGTTGTACATATGCATGAATGCTACTTTAATTTATTTGTTGTATTAAAGGATTTAAAATTAAATGATATATGTATATTATAATTCCATTATCATATACATTATATATATGTCACATTGGTTTATTAATACCATCCTTTATACATTCCATGTATGGCATGAATGAGTCATATCGCTTTGAGGGGGTGGTAGTGCACACTTCCTCAAAGAAAATTCTTGTATTTACACAAGATAAAAAGAATAAAAGTATATATATATATATAAATTACAGGAGAATAAATAAATTATAAATATCACATATATATATATATATTATAAATAGAGTTCCAATCATAATGGCCACCATGAGAGGTGGTAATGTAAAAATGAACAATCATCATTTTATGAGGTAGTAGGTCATCGTGCATAAAAATAGTATTTATGTTACCCATTATATAAAGGTGTGTGTAAGTTTAGGTAGAAATAATAACAAAATGATATTTTATTTAGTATACTGTTGTTTTTATTTAATCCTGGAATAAGAATATTATAGAGAGTGGAGAGGAAAATGAAATAAAATAGATCATTAGAAAAAGTTACCTTAAAATCGGGTAACTCCTTTTGATTTATACCAAAGGGGTTACATGGAAGGATTTATACCCAAAGGCATGATTAAAGGTTTTTGGGAGGTATTTTGTGAAGATATTTTTGGAATCTATTTGGGATTATATTTTCTAAACCAATATGGTGGCCTTTTATAGTAGATGAGGAGTGGGACTCTTATATTAGTTTGACAAAGGATTTCATCCCAGGTTTATCATGTTTCAAGTGGATCCAAAAATAGACCCTATTTGATCCAAGAGTGGATAGGGTCAATATATTGCTAGAAAATAGCTCTTGTAAAAGTGTATTGGTCGTTATTGGATTTATGGTTAATGTTTATCCCCTTCTGAAGCATAATATAACATTACTCATTGTAATTAATTTTAATCACTTTCAAAAATATTTTTTGTCAAAAAAAGGCCTTATTGCACATTGTAAATTATTTTGATTCCAAATATGGAACCCATTTTTCCAAATTACAATCATATAACTGAAATAAATATATTTAAAATTAATCCCATATGTGGGATGATAATGCATGTTTTTAATATAAAAACGTATTAAAGGTTTCTATGTTTTTATAATCAATTTCAAAGGGAAAATGATTATAATGAAATAAATTGTATTGATTGATAAAAATATTATTTAATTAAACTTTTAAGAAAATTAATATTATAATTTAACCTTATAACTATATTATATGAAAAAACTGTTTTGAACTAAAAGTCATTATTTTTAACTATTCATTAAAAAAATGAAACTTCACATAAACAAACCAAAAATTCAACCTAAGATAGTTATTATGTTCAGATTTCAAATATTTATTTTATTTTTACATATTAAAACAATTAATGTGAAAAAAATTTAGATTTTAAATGGGTTCACCATTAAAAGGAGGTAAAAATGCCTTAATAAACCTATATGTTTTTTTGTGAAATATTGGTTTTGTACTTACTTAATGCCTATCAAATCTATCAGATAATATCAAAAATATTTTATTGAATATAATACATCTCTATTACATTAATATCAATCAATAATTGTAATTAATTTATTTTATTAGGTTAAAAAATCTTTTTGAGCATAAAAATAGTTTTATATACAATATTCTTTTTATTTAATTGGTTCTTATATTCATTTATAAATATTCTCTTAGAGATGAATTAGTTTTGTAAACTATATATTATCATATGTAAGTTAATACTATTCATAAACAAAAATTTAACAACTAGGTTATGTCTTATTATATAAAATAATAATGTTTCAATAATTTATGGTTGTTCATTTAAAACTCAGTCTTGCGTGTAGCACAATCCATTGAAGAAACATGTTGTAGTGTACATCATACACTAACTTAGAGTCACATTCATTTAAATATATAAAATATGTTGAATTAATTTAAAATATTAATTATATTATAATTTCTCATGATATTATATTTTCTTATGCGCTTAGTGTTGCGTGTCATGAATGCTATCGAATACAAGTTAATCTTTTAGAATTTTCAGGGTGTCACATTATCCCCAATTAAATAAATTTCTTCATTTAAATTAAAACTAAATCATGGTAATATATTATTTGATATTTAATATTTTAAAAATTAGACATCTTGATAAGGATTTGTAAATATCCCTATATAAAATTGGGAATGGGAATTACAATGGCCACATGGACCAATATGTAACTAGGTTTCTAACTATGATAACATTAGTGACAACTAGGGATACATGCATAGAGGAAAATTGTGACTATTTATAGGGGATGATTTGAGTCATAAATCACAAACAAGTGAATGATCGATATAAAATTTAGTGATTCAAATCTATAAATCATTGATGATTTAGAAACCATCAGTTCGATAAAAATTAAATTATTATGACAACATTTTTTTTCTAGAACATTTTTTAAAATGCGGGATAAGTAATTTCCTACCATAGTATGTAATGAAATTTACATACTTACTATATTTATAGAAACACAATTTCATCCTTTGGTTATTATTTGATCAGTTTTCTAACTCATTAAATAACTAAATTTGATGCATGAAGCATTAAAATATGTTTCTAAAGGATCTTAAGTCCCATAAAAGAGTGACAAGTTTAACTACTTTCCTCTAACTATGTTCCAAATACTAATATGATTAATAAGTTAACCTCTAATACTAAAAGTTGATACTACTGGTTCATCATTAACGTTTATTGATCAAATTGTTTGACTAAAAACAATGACTTCTTAACCATGACAATGAGTAGGTCAGTGGTTGGCGTGAAACCCTTATCATCCTTCGGTTAAGGGTTAATGTCCCATGATCTTTCCCGATTTGATGGGTTGTCAGCCGACATACATGTTGTCCTTTTCTAAAATCATATTAATATAATTTCTAAAAATAAATATGATAGTCATCATTGAAATAAGGTTAATCACTAAATAACCTTTTAACTATGATTTTCAATAAAACTCAATACATAATATACTTCATCCATTTATTTCTACATAGTTACTTCCTTGGTCTAGTGTTTACCCAAAATATTATTTACATGATTTCTAATTCATGTCCCCTTATCTTAAACATTAAACACCTTTGGTTAAACTTAGGTTATTCATTATAATTATCCATTCAAATTCTTCATAATTGTTTGTAAAAAAATGTGACCTGTCCTAAGCATATCCATCAAAGTATCATACTATTTACATAGTAAAGATGATTTTTGTGTACTAGGTTACATTGATTCCGGCATGACACACCTTTTCTGAGCTCCTACTCTTAGTTATATATGTTCTCAAACCATGTGAACTTATAGTATCTAGATAGGGATGTATTACTAGAAAAAACATGTAATGTCTATCTAACTAAAACCATAGAATGTTCTTACATAATTATAATCAATTTATACATTTTATCTATTTTCTATAACTGACATTTTCTTAAATCTATTTCCTAGGGTTGATATTAAACATCCTATTATTCCAACTATAGTGAACCGACCCCAGATATCCTAAAGTGGGTGTCTTTTATCAATTACATTGGCATGATTATAATCAAACAAATCACAAAGGACCGATTAGTTTAGCAGTCTTTGTAAACTAGATACACAAATGTGTCTTGTATTATAATTGAATATACTGATTGAAATATTTTTTTTATTCTTTCTAAATAAATAAAATTTAGGGTTACTTTATTCCATGAAGTATATCCATGAATATCATTCATAGTATGATTCTTGGATTACTATAGAAAATAAATATAATAATGTTGAGATCAAATACTATATAACAATATATTATAGTGGAATAAATAATGAATCAATGGGAATAATAATCATGGAATGGTAAATAACTGAACACACATACCATGTAATCAACAAACGGAAGAGTAAATGCATCAACAATATGGAAAGGTAATTACTGGAAGCACATTCTATTCAAATAACTGGATAGGGAAAAATCATTATGGAAATGTATAAAACTAAAACATATTAAATTTTATAAATGAACTTAAAATTAAATCTATCTATTTATTTTTTGATGAAAAATATTATGGATGAATAATAACTAAAACTAAATGAAGGGAAATTCATGATTATTGGATCACATGTTTCCTATGTACATGGTACATTTACTATTAATACCATTTACAACATAGTTTACAATATATCATGTAAAATCCATATAAGTTGGCTATCCAAATGACTTGTCTCATGAGACTACTAATTCATCGAGGGGGTACCTATAACAGGGCCCCACCCACATCATACCAGTCCAAAAACATTCCTCGTATTTAATAATCGAAATAAATAATATTCCATATAAAATAACCACATTGAATAAAGAATATGTAATTATCAATGTTTCCTCAAATAATAAAATTATTATAAAAGTAAAAACCATATGTAAAATGGTATATGATTTAGGAAATAGTAATATCCATGATAAATAATTTGGATAATTATGGGAAATTCAATTATCGTAGGATATTGAATATTGAAAGGGGATTCCCAAAATAAATCAAGTATGTGAATATAAATACTATCCCTGACCAAATAAATAAAAATCCATTTAGTTAAAGGATAAGAATGGTATAAATACCATATAACCTAATTTGAGTAAAATAAAGGGTTTTTGTTGTTAATGAATGAAGATATTATAAAAAAATATTTTAAAAATATTCTTAAGGAAAATATGATTTTGTTTTGAAAAACCATTTTATTTTTTTAATATATTTTAAAAAATATTTTCATTAAAAATCAACCTTTTAAACATCCAATGGAATAATTAAAGGAATTACTATTGGTAAATCTATACATGTCATATAATTAAAAAAGAACATTCATTTTTCATGGTTAAAAGGTAAGAAAAACGTCTTGTTCAGAAAGCAATAATAAAATTTCATTGAAAATATTAGTAAATTAAAAAATGTGTAAAAATTTATTTACCAAATAATTTTTATTTGTCTTTGATAAAACATTAATAAAACATTAATTTTAGAAGAAAAAAGGTTCTCATTGTAAAGAGAGAAATAAAGTACGGATTTCTAAAAAATAATTTTGAAAATATTTTGAGTACAAAAGACTGAAAAAATGGCACTAATACTTGAAAAAAAATTCATAAATAAAAAAGTAGAAAAAATTAATGCTAATATGGATCAATAATCATATAATTTACTCGAATGTAAATACCATTGAATGATCCTTGAAGTAATTATTGATGAAAATAATCTTTAAACATTCTAATGTGTCCCATACCAATTTGAAACATTTTAAATCATAAGAATCATGAAGGAATATAATTTAATGAATGTTATAATATAATTATAGTTAGTAGATTAATGATATTTAATGAAATATGGTGGTACATATACCATTTAAAAGAAACTAATTTCATAACAACAAATAAGACTCAATGATATATATATATTGAGATGAAATCCCTTACCTTAACCTTCCTTTTGTTATATGGTATTTAAACTCCTATATAGTGGTTCAAAAAATGTTACTAACATACAAAATAACCATAATCATTTTTATAATATGATAAATTTACTTATTATAATATTTTATTACTGGTTTGTTAACACTCTATCATTATATTAACTATTTCAGGTGTTAATTACTTAGTTTTCAGAAGTTTGTTTTTGACTTATTAAATTTTGTTCCTATTGATCTGATCATGATTTCATCATATACATAATGAAAACACTTACATAATTATTATATATAAATTTACAATGTATTTATTTAAAATAATCTAAAATTTTGGAGATTAGAAATGAAATGCACCATTCATAGAGACGGTAGGCTGTAAGTACGCATGAATGATAATTTCATTTCCCTGTTGAAATAAAATAATTAAAATTAGATGATATATTTATATTTTATTTATAGTATCATATTTATGTTATATATTTCACATTGATTTATTAATTCTATCCTTTATACATTCTATATATGGCATGAATGAGTAACATCACTTTGAGGGGGTAATAGTCCACATTTCCCCCAAATGAAATTATCATATTTACACAAGAAGTAAAGCATAAAATTATATTCTAAATAAAAAATACAGAAGACGAAAAAAATTATTAATATCATATATATCACATATAAATATAGTTTCAATCAAAATTGACACAATTATAGGTGGTAATGGAAAAACAACCAGTCATCATTTTGATAGGCAGTAGTTCGTCATACACAAAAACATTATGTTCATTAACCATTAGATGTTGGTTTGTGTAATTGTATGTAAAAATTTAAAAAATACTAGAATATTTAGGATTATAATTTATTTATTTATTAAAGTATTAGTAATACTACAGGGAGTGGAGAATCAAATGAATGAAAATATATCATTGGAAAACATTACCTTAAAATCAGGCAACTCCTTTTAGTTTATTCTAAAAGTGTTCATTTGAAGGATTTGTACCCAAAGAGACAACTCAAGGTCGATGGGAGGGATTTTGGGAATATATTTGGGTATATCATGTCTGAACCCATGTGTTTTGAGAGTTGTGGGAATGTGGAGAATTGGTGCCCTTTTATTGTGGAGGAGTGGCACTATTGTAATATTTTGACAATGGAATTTTTCCCACATTTTCATGTTGAAAGTGGATCCAATAATGGATCCAATTCGATCCAATAGATTATATGGTCAATATCTGGCCATAAAACTTCTCTTGTAAAAGGTTATAGGTCATTTTGGCCTGAAGGTTGAGGTTTAATCCCTTATTATGTTTAATATAACTTTAATGTTTGTAATTAATTTTGATCACATTCAGTAATGTTTTTGGTAGAAAAGAGATTTGGAATTATTAGACATTATAAATTATTATTATCCCATATATGGAATTCATTTTTTTTATTTTGAATCATATAAGTGGCATAAATTGATTTAAAATTCATCCCACATGTGAGATGATAATGCAGGTTTTTAAGTAAAAATGTCTGAATGTTTTCTATGTTTTTATAATCAATTTCAATGTGAAATTGATTACAATGACATACATTGTATTAATTGAATAAATATTATCTAATTGGACTTTAAAAAAAATTATGATTATAATTTATCCCTATAAATACATTTTATGGAAAAGCAATTTTGAACTAAAATTCATTATTTTTAACAATTCAATAAAAAAATGAAACTTCACAGAAAAATACAAAAAATTCACCCTAAAAAAATTCTTACGGTTCAGTTTAAAATGTGAAGTTTAATTTGACATATTAAATCAATTAATGTGTTAAAAGTTATATCTAAAATTGGTTCTCCATTAAAAGGTAGTAAACATGCCTTTATAAAAATATAGGTTTTAATGAATGATTTTTGGTTTGTTCTTATCTTATGTCTAAAAAATCCATTGGATGAATATAAAAAATATTTGATCAAATAATATATATATTTATATTAAATTAATATCACTAAATAATTGTAAATAACAAATTTTATCAGGGTAAAATATCTTTGTGAGCATAACAATTTTTTTCTATAAAATATTCATTTTATTAAATTAGTTCTTATATTCATTTCTAAGTAATTTTTTACCAATGAATAAGTTGTGTAATACATATATTTTCATAAGTTAGTTATTTATTTTAACAACCTATAATTTAACGGCCATGTTGAGTTTTTCTTTGTATTAAATAATAATATTTTGATAATATATTGTTGTTCAGCTAAAATTCAGTGGTGTGTGTACTGTAATCCATTTAAGAAACATATTGTAGCATACCTCAAATGATAACTCTATGTCGTATGAATTGCAAGATATAAATATATTTAATTCATTTAAATTAGTAAATATATTATAAAATCTCATGATATATTATTCCCTTGTGTGCTTGGTGTCATGTTTCATACACACTATCAAATACATGCTACTCTTTTAGATTTTTAGGGGTGTTACATGTATACCTTTCACCAAGTAAGTTTCACATCCCTCATCTAAAATACAGATCACAAGTTATTTCCCTTTTCATGTCATATTAAGAGGTCATTGACATTAATCATATTCATTAACCTTAATATTTGGGAATTTGTTAGTATAATCCCATACACCTGGCATTTGAATCACCAGAGTGTGTGTGGTGTTCCATGTGGATGTTTCTTACTATTTACATCATTAGATAAATTTTTTCCCACCACTTTGGTATTTTAATTCGCAATTATCATCACCTTCACACTTAAAACATTTACTAGTACATTTTAGAAAATTTAGAACATGTTTCTTCCCACATAATGTGCATAATAGAAATCCCATCTTCTTCTCTCCATGGATTTTAAATTTTTCTTTGAATTCCATTTTTCTCTTCTTGTCAAAATGATGAGATTGATACATAAATAAAAGCACAATTTGCACCATGATAGATCAATAAAAAATATCATCATAGTTATGAAATTATCTTATGGATAACACTATTTGTATACTTGGTTTTAATCCACTGATGTATCGATCAACCTTACTATTATATTAGATGATTACACCAGAAGAGTACATTGAAGGTCTTGTAACATTTTTCTCATAGGTTACAATGGATTCATCATACTTTTTATTTATCTACTATAACTACTTATTATATTTGTATGAATAATATTAGGAATGTACGTATTGAAAAATATGTTCCTAAACTCATCCCAATCCATTGATTAAATTTCATCACGTTCTATTGTTTTCTTGATGATATTTCACCATTTATCTGCTTCACCTTCTAAATAATAGACATCTTGAATGACTTTATCATGTTAAAGAAACTATAGAATAGAAATTATATTTACAGTGGTACTGGTCCACTACTCAGAAACTATAGAATCAGTAGATCGACTAAAAGAATGTAGATGTATACTCATGAAGGACTCAAGAGAATGTTTACCTAATTTTCTCATTTTGATGCTCAATGTGAACATTGGCTTGAGAAAGTTTCACGGGCATAGAATTTAAATTTTTCATTATTGATACCATAATATTTTTCTATTCATGAGTAAAATCATTGAATTGTCTCTCTCACTTAGCATTAACATGGGTCCTTTAGATTCCATCCATTGGCAAAAATCAAAAGGGGTACTAAATGTAACAATAATCATAGTATGGAACCATATAATCATTAAAAACATATTATAGAATTTATAAATCATCAAACCTTATTTTTAATCTATAAAACCTTAGTTTTATTACCTATTTAAATCTATTGGGATGGTTCATAAATATTTTTTGAATTTAAAATGAATATAACCTTAGAGTGTAAAAAATAGGTGTGCAACAAGACTCATTTTCATGCACTTGGCGATGATTTATTATAGATTAATGTTCCATTTTCTGAGTTATTACTCATTGGATTATCTATTCTAGATCCATATACTCTTATTTTTTATAATCAGGGATGTTTTTTTGGAAACATCTCTCTCTTTCTTTTACCAAAATTCCATTAAAATTTCCTTTACTTTGACTCATCCTTAGACATGTCATGATAGACCTCACTAATGTTTTCTCATCTTGGTTTCTAAAGGTTAGCTAAACTTATCCTCTAATACCAAATATATAGAATAATATTTCATATATATATAAATATATTACATCTATTAGGTTAATATTCATTAAATTACCTAATAAAATGGAAGAGGGTCATAAAATTATAGTGTATTTGGAAACATGGAACCATATAAAACTGGTTCATATGTAAACTACATCATCTCCCACTATGTTCATCATAAATAAAAATTTTCATAGACACATCATACATAATATATTTCTTCATAACCTGTAAAAGGAAACATATGAAAGGGTGAGATTAGATGAACAATATGAATAAACAAAGGAGACATGTAAGCATTACATGGTCACAAGGGTTTAATAACATGAGAATAAACTATTAAAACCACACCCTTAAAATCTAAGACCAAAATCCCGATTCATGGTATAATTATATTAAATTCATAATACAAATATAATAGAATCCAATGAATATGATCTATGAGTGAAAAATATTTCCGTATGACAAAGAATTGTGGTATAAACATAAGAATAGAAAGCAATTTACATAGATGTCCTGGATCACTAACAAGGTTATCATATTGGTTTAGGTTCACTCCCCAAAAAACATAGTAGACATGTTTCACTCACAATACCATTGTATTGGAAAAAGTCTCTTACTAAATTGGGTTCACTCAACATTCCATTCCTTTCTATATTATATGATTTAAATCTTTAGTCAACACATTAGATATAGCTATAAGTCACACCTATCACATAATGAAAATCATAAGTATGTCTGACATGATATCATAAAAAATTAAACATATCACAATCCACAAAATGAAATGGGTTTCACAAATATTTCATCATATCATAAACTATGAAAAAGTTACATGTTTCAAAATCCTTTCATAATTTCATCATAACATAACCTATTAAAAGAAACAGGATTCATAAGTACTTAATGATGATATAACCCACGAAAGAGAAATAGGTTTTTTAAACACCATTTCATCATTAACGTAAACCATATAGGTAAATAATATGAATGTTATCCTTAGATCATATAACCAGTAAAGAAAAATTTTCATTAAATAATGAAATATTAGAATTAAAATGATTTTGAATGATTCTTTCTAACATTTAATTTGGAAAATAAATTTTAAATGGAATTCACTTTTTATAACTACAAAATATTTTTTTTATAAATATTATTTTTAAATAAATGTGACCATGAAAACTTATAAAGGAATTTTTAACAATCATTTAAAGAATTTGTTGAGAAAATATCATTTTCCCTTTTGATTTTTTTAAACCATAATTGTTTTCCAAATCCTTTAATTTGAAAATAATAATAGAATATTACAATGGAAGATTAAAATAAATTATTAGTCATGATATATGATAATTTTTTTGATGTCATACATGTTAAAATAAATATCCCATTACAATTTTCTGTAACAGCCAAATAAGCATTGTTTAGAAAATGACCTGAAGACTAATTTGATGATGTTTTCCAAAAAAATTCAAAAATGGTTAGACATTTCTATAATAATTAATTTTGATAATGTAAATAAAATTGAAAACATTTTTAGAAAATATTGTTTTTAAGAAAAATAATTTTTGAACAAAGAGACTAATAAAGATGATATTCTAAGAAATATTATTCTGAACTCTTGAGTAAGTACACAGAGGAAAATGAATGGAAAACATTTATTCTCCTGAAATAATCATAGGGGAAGAAAATAAATTATTTTCTTGAGATAAATATCATAATAAATTATCATCTAAAATAGAATCACAAATAATCTAGATAAATGATGAAATTGTTTCATAAAATCTATATCACTTTATTAACATTAAAGTATAATACACATAAAGTAATAACATTGAATGAAACATAAAATATATTTAGAATAAATAAAATCATAATATTAAATTTCAAAGTGGCTGTATATACACCTAATTAAAGAAGATAGGAGCATAACATAACATATATATCAAAGAAGACAATTTTAGATAAAAATCCTTTACCAATTTGGTAACTTTTGAACTGTAAACCCAATAAAAGGGAGATCCATAAATGGATATGTTAATAACAATAATTTTTAAGATAATAGTATTATAAATAATTAATGGTTAGTGTATTTACCACATAAATGAAATAGGTAGTGAATATGGAATGTGTCACAAAGAAGTAAAAAGTGAGATGGAAATCCCTTACCTTAAGACTTGAATTCCATAAAACATGGTAAATACTACTGTATAAAAAATAAAATTTTATTATAAAATATTAAAGAACCATAATTATATATATACTATTATATAATATTTTTTATGAACTTTTATGACCCGTTTATTAACAATTCTATGTAAATGTCAAGTTTCGGGAAATAATAGCTTTGCTTTTCATAAATGTTTCGATTTGGTTTTTTATCATATTACTTGATAATGGTTCCAAAATCTACAAAATTCAATCCATTCTATAAATATATTATATATTCATTATATTTTTTTTATACTTATCCATATTATTTAGAGATTGAAAATGAAATACACTATTCATGTAGATGGTAGGTCGTACGCACACATGAATTATTTTACCATTTTCTCAATGGATTAAAAGAAAGAATGGTAAATAATATGTTAAAATTATAGAATAATTGTTATGTCATATATTATTATTTAAAATATTTTTTTAAAACATATCCTTATTACCTTCCATGTATAGCGTGAAAAAATTGCATCACTTCATAAGGCGGTAGTCCAGATGGTTTTCTAATGAGCCCGTAAGGGGCTTCGCCTCCTAGGTCATTCCCCTGTCACCATCTTTTTTCCTTCCAGGGAGGCGGTTTCTCCTTCACCATTTCCATTGTAGGATCTTTTGTGGTGTCAGATCCTTGTTCGTGAAGGTGTTCTTATGGGATCAATCCTCGGAGAATCCTATTCTTGCCTATTCTCTCGTCCTAGCCGTAGATCTGGCTAGGGTTTCTCCTGGCAGTGGAGTGGTGTCCAGGTCATGTTCCACTCTTCTGCGGATAGGGGAGCGATGCCTATTTTTAGGGTCAGCTACGGTGGGAGGTCTGTTGTGGTATCCGTGTGAAGATTTGAAGGTGGTGACATGATTTCAGCTTGGGGAGAGGTTTCTTCGGGTGTGTTCTGGTGATTCGGTGGTCTTCGGGACGTATGGGGTTTTTTCCTGGAGATTCGTTTTTGGAAGTTTTGATGATGGTTTATGTGGAGCCACCATCTTCGGTGTTCCCCTAAACCTCATTGAAGGCTTCTTCCTCCTCCCGCGGTTGGCCCGATTGGACTTTAGTGTTTTCGGCAACACATCTTCCATGGCCACGCAGTTGCAGGAGATCTTGTGGACGACAACGGGGTTCTACCAATGGCTATCGTTTGGGTTGTTGTCACATGGAGGATCTATTTTGAAGGGATTTTGATGATTTTATTTTGGTTGATGATGTCTCGCATTCTGGGTTCTTCAACCTTTGATTTTAGGAACTTTAGTGGGTGATTTCTATTATGCTGTGATTTCTGTTTTGTGTGAATTTTTTTGGTGGGGTTTGTTGGTCTATGGAGTTTCAATTGGTTCGTGGTTGTCATGCAGTGTTTGTAGAGTAGGGTACGATGTATGGACGACTTGGTCTTAATCATTTCAGTGTCTTGATCTCTCTTTTTGGATGTGATCTTTTGGTCATCTCACGTTTCTTGAGGGTTTGGGCGAACTCTGACTGGAATCCGCCAGTAGGTTTGTGGATTTGGGATGGTGTTGACGGTCACACCAGGGGGTGCTGGAAGGGACCGGTTCTGTGGTTTGTTTAGCTTTTCTGATGTTCGTGTTCCCTGACTCGTGGTACCTTGGCCTTCTCATGATGATTTCGGCCCCTACTATGAAGGTATGCCAGTTTGAATTCTTGAATGGATTGTCCATCCATTGTTCTTGAATGCTATTTGTTGTGAAGCCTTATATTGCTTTTAGTGTAAAATTAGGGACGTGGGGAAGTGTTGAAGTGGTGAAATTGTGAATTCATGTATGGTTTCTCACTTTTTCCTTAAAAGTGTTTGCATAATAATAATAAAATAATTTTCAGTCATAAGGCGGTAGTCCACCATACACTAGTGCGACGTTATTGTGTTCACACATAATATAATGTTTTAATGTATATATTATATAATAATTTAAAATTTATAATAATATCATAAAAACATATATAAACCTTTAATCTATCATTATTTTCATCCATATGAGGTCTTGATGGAAAATCAATATCATCAGTTCATGAGGCGGTAGTCCGTCGTACACAAGAATAATGATTTCATATCCCATTTGATAGAAGTGGAGACAGTTGTTGGTTGTGACTTAAGAAAAATATAATTATATGGAAGGAAATTATGTTTTTATATCATCATGTTTTAATAATAATTAGTGGATATGGATGATAAAATAAAATGAAACACTCGGTTAGGGGTGTTACCTCTTCTTCGAACAACGTTTTTAGCATTCTTCATATGCCATCATAGGATAGATTTATTTCCAAAATAACGCCATTAGGATGGGATGGTGGAATTAATTAAGTGATATATAGAGGTATTTACTAATCCAAATGTTTGTATATGTCTTAATAAGAAGGATAAGGGGTGGCATTTTATAAGTGAGGTGAGTGGAACAGTTGTAAATTTTTTAGATGAAAAAGGTGTAACCATGTTTTCACATTATAAAATGATCCAAAATGTACAATTATACACAATATATGATATATTGTATATATATGGACATAAAATTTGGTTTTTAATATTTTTGGGCCATTGTTAACCCTTATCATTGTAGTTTAACACCCCAGTAAATACTTTTTTACCATGACTATAGTACATAATTTTTAATATTTTTACTATTAAAAATGGTAGAAAATAAATTTGACGTCATTATATAATATAAATTATTATTATTCTATATATTTAATCCATTTTACAAAATTAAATTTATATAGTTGTAATAATTTAATTTTAAATTAAATTCACAAATATAACGAGAAAGTTGTTCTCCAAAGGGAAAATGATGAAAATTTTAAAAAGATTTTATAACATAAATCAATATGAAAATGAATAAAAATATATTTTTTGGAATAATTGATATAAAATTGAGAAAAATCTAATTTTAATAAAATTTTAATAGAAAAAATAACATTATAATTTAATAAATGAAAAGGAGGTTTTCAATAAACACCTGTATTTTTCACTATTCTTGGAAAAATTGATCATTTCATAAAAATTTAGAAAATTTACCTTAAGCTAATTTTAATATGTTGATACTAGAAATGATTTTTTTTATCATACTATACTTTTAAAGTTGAAAAAATATAATTTATTATTGTTCATAAAGAAAAATAATAATCTATTTTTTTGAGAAAATATTAGTTTCGAAACATATAAAGACTATTCTTGAAATTGGTTACTTTTTTATCAACATGTTTTAATTATATAAAAATATGAATACTGAATATTAAAAAATTATTTATTACTATTCATATCACTATGTTTAACATCTAGGTTATAATGTTCATGTTTAAATAATAATATTAATAATATTTTTTTATTTTTTAAAACATAGTATTCCATATAACGCAAGTTATCAGAAGAATTTAATTTATTGAAAAATAATAATTCATTAAAACATGGAGGGATTCTGTTAATGTTTCCCTTTATCTTCATTAAGCACTATATTCATCTCAATATGACATATTCAACCACTTTCCTTTATCATTTATTACAACATTAGTACCACCTATCATCCAGGGAAGCTCAGAATTATATATCGAATAAGTGGATGTTGGGTTTTATAGGATCCTCACAAAACCCATCATTGAATTTAGGTCCTAATGTTATCTATCTTATGAAAATGTATTACTTTTCAATGAATAGTTTATTGGATTCAAATATATAAGGGATTCACTCTCCATGTCATGCTTTCATTCCATGTTTGGGACTATCGAAGAGGGTAAAGCATGGGAACTGGGTATGATGGAAAAAATGATGTTTGAAATCTAAACAAATAAATACATGTCCTATGATAGTGGCTTCAAGAATTGTAGTGGGATAATTTAGGACCCTTATGGATCAATTTTCCTAAATAGGATAGGGGGACCTATATCATCTGTCTTATAAGAATTTGTTCCTATTCAATAACCAGTTCATTTGATTCAAATATATTGGGGATTCACTTTCCATGTCATTCTTTCCATTTGTGTTTGGGACTATCCTAAATTTTGATACATGGGAACTGAGTACGATGAAAAACACTTATATTTTAATAAAATATAAATATATTCATCTCTAATGAGAATGAGTTCAATAATGGAAGTAGAAAAATTATGGAACCTTAGGGATCAATGGTCATATATTTATATATTTATATTATATGGGGGACCCATTAATTTTGTCAGTATGGGATCGCCCCAGTGGTATCTCCCTATGAAATAAAAAAACCTCACCCTATCACATGTTGAAATATATTCTTATTATATCCATTACTTAGTGGATTATACATTAAGGAAGATATAAAGATTGATATTTCGTAACACTTCATTCTTATACACTATGTAGGAAGAAAATTATGAATCTAATTAATGTGATTTGAGAGATGAGTTCACTATGATATTTAAGAATTATAACATCCTTGTTTAACTCATAATAATTTTAAATAACATAGTTTTTGACAACACTCATGTTCTATAGAATTTTTTTCTCCTTAATTTTTCATTATAAGTGTTTTCTCACCTTATTTAATAAAATATCTAATTGAGTGAGTAAGATAAAAAACATATGAGAAATAGGAGAAAATGTATAAGTACATTTTGAAAAAAAATATATCCTAAAAATGGTATGAGTGAATTTTAATTCATTTAGAATAATACTAAATGAGGTAATTCTAGTGAATTTAATTATTAATATATTTCGAATTTTAGAAATTAATATGTGTATACATTTACTGTGAGAGTTTAAAGTTTTTCTAAAAATTAAAATATTAATAGTTATCCCCAATTTTTACTCAAAAATTTATGTTGATACTATGTCCAAAAAAACTGATGAGGTGATTAAAGGGACTGAAAATTACATCATTCAATATATATATATATATATTGGAATCATATTCATTATAAAAAAGGGATTAAAATATCTCAAAAACAAAAAACTATGACACGTTTCCATGAACCTATAAAAATATATTATGTTATGGACATTAATATAATTAAATAGAAATTGATCTTGAGGTATTTGATCTCTTACTTTTTCTTCTTTGGTCTCTATTTACTTTGAAACATTTTAACACCATAATTCAAAATTTTTATGGTAAAATCCACAGGTTCTTTTATTTTTTTAAAATTATCATTCATATGACATTTAGTTTAAATCTTATAAGAATTATATATCTCTCTACATTAGAACTATTTGGAATAAAATTCATTATCAAAATATAAGAAAATTCATTATACTTTTGTTTACTAGAAATTTGAAGCAATTTTATTTTCAGGTGTTTAATAAGTGATAGAGAATCCTAATGACTATTTATAGGATTTTGAGGTATATTAATTATTAAAATAGATGTTAATATTGATTATAAAACCTTATAAATGATTTTTGAAATATTATGAATCTGGTAAGGGAAAAAAGTTTTTTAAAATTTTTTCTTATAAGGTTAGTGAGAACCCCTGATGGTACACCATGTTCTTAATGATATCCACATATTGCAAAAAATCATGTGAAATTGTTCTAGAATATACTGATTGGTTTGAGGTAATCTAGAAGCATCATCAATTTTTTGAAATTTTTTGTAACCTATAGATTTCATTGATGAGTAATCTTCATATGAGGGGCCACATGATTTGGATATAGTTTAAAAAATATTCTCAATGTTTAAAAAATAAATATGTTGATTTTAATTAAATATTTCAGGATAATTTGAGGAAAAATAATTTTTTAAATTCGAATGATGATGGATGATGTGGATTTATTTAATTTTATGACCAAAAAATGATTGAACATCATTGAACTATTAAGAGTATTTAATATCTATATAGAAAATACATGAGTACTGTTTGAATTTTTATGAGAGAGTTTTAACTCATTTAATTTTTTTATGACATAATAATGCGATATGATATTTAAGTTCTGTAAAATAAGTTTTTATATGAGGATATTAGTAAAATTATTAATTTTTATGAGTTTGAATATTTAATTAGTTTAAAAGATTTAGGTAAATCTACTAAAACATATCGATATTTTTTAAACTTCTGTACACATAAGTTTTGTTAAGTTTAATGCACTAAAGTGAGAAGTCTTTTATGGATAAATTTCTAATGTATTTTCTTTACATTAAGATCTTTTAAATTTAACCAAATTTAAAAGGAAGGTGTATTTAATTATTTAATCATATATATATATATATATATGATCTTAATCAGTATAGAAATTTTATTTCCATGTAAATTAATGGGAGGGATAATAATGTTCAACAAAAAATATGTAAAATTTAGTTCATGGATGTATTATTGATTTTCATTATTAATAATTTTTTAAATAAATATAATAATAATGGTATATCACCCACTATATATCAATGACTATAAATTAATATTAAATGGTGTATATTATAAAATCCATGTGTCTTTTTTTCATATTTGGATTTTATTTTTATTGAATTGGACTCTATAAAAATATAATTTTAGATAAAAATAATAACAGTGGACTCTAAGGAAAAGAATAAATAAATAAATAAATAAATATATATATATATATATATATATATATATATATATAATATTTTTAGAGGGCGTAAAAGATCTTATTTGTACCCCATGATATTTATTTTGTAGTCCATATGGCTCTTCACTATATTTTTTTAATGTATTTTTTGTACTTATTATATATAATGAAATGAAAAATATTACTTTAATTTATTTTATGCACGAATATATTCATGAATATCGTAATATATTAAATGAAAATAATATTATAATACTATAAAAATAATTTATTAAAAAATAACAACATAATTTTGTGTTATATGAATCTTTTATATTTTATTTTACAAAACTATATTTCATAAATATTTACATTTTTCAAAATTAATTCATTATTTAAAAAAATTAATTAATGAAAATTTTTATTTCCAGTGACATCTTATATAAATGAAATTCAATTTAATTACACAAAAAAATATATTGAATAATTTATTAGTAAAGTTTTGAATAAATAAAATGAATAACATGAAGAATGTCACTTGAAAACTCTACTTGAATGTATTTATTCTCATGTTATTTATAAATATGATGAATAAAAAATCAGAAGACTCATTACACCATATATAATTCCAATAATATGAAATAAAACATCAAATTTTAATGATTTTCAATTTCATCAAAATCTCTTAAAACCACATAGAGTAAACTATATGGATATAGGTGGGAGATTAAAATAGATAATATCATTTCAATCATTATAAAATATAGTGAGACTCAATCTATTTATATTTTTGTAACTCATTTAAAGAATAACACATCAAATGTTAAACATCCTCTAATGTATAGAGGATTTTTTTGAGTCCAATCTTACAATTTAAAATGTACTAAACTAGACCCTTGAATCACATAAATAACAAACTTATTTATCATTTAATTATATCATGGTATTAACTATCTTAACACACCATTTAATGTATTATAATTAAATAATGAAAACATAAGTTCTGTTACTACAATATTTGGGATTATATGTCATACTATCCTAGAGAACATATCTCATAAGATCATTTTATTTATTTACTAATGACATGTGACAATTATATCTACTATTAAAATTATTGAAATACAAGTTCACCTCTAAAATTGATAAAATAGGTAAAAATATGATTTATTTTATCACATCCTACATTATTGATAATTAAACTCCCCATGACCACTCCCACTAGGCTAGAGGATAATGGAAAGTGTAAAGGCATCCACGTAATCATATGATTCACTATATAAACATTAAATTTATCACCTTCTATCATACATTATTAACCACCAGTATGTATATGATACATGAAAAAACAATATATATAAAACTCATATTTAATATAAATATCATGGTTACAATGTGAAATGGTATATATAAGTCAACAAATATAATTATCACATACCACCCAAATACCATCTAAAATATTAATAGAACAAAGGTGGATTCCATGATATGATCTCTGCCCCACCAATTATCAGTTCCAATAATCCCACTTTTAAATATGTGATCACCTATCCTTTAAAATAGATAATCTCTAGGGACACAATAAAAATAAACCACATGTGTGCATACATGGGTGAACATAAAAGTACACAACATGCTCGTTACAAAGAGTGCACCAATCCCCTAAAAATACAACATCTATGAGAATAAATAATATATAATATATAGGTAACATGACATCACCCTTCATCCCCATCAGACATAATTATATTTATGATCAAAAACAATAAAACTACATGTGGAACACATTCATCACACTCATAAAAAAAATATTCTTATAATAAATTTCATTCAGATCTCACATTCCATTAATAGATTTACCACATAATAATTCACCCTATATACATTGATCTTGAGATGTTAGATTAAATATGAGTCATTTCCTATCTCATAAGTGTTGGAGGAAACAAACATCCTCGTAGATAACAACTATATACATTTCTATACATCTTAATAAAAACACATATCCAATGCTAAATATATACAAAAGGGTACATTATAAAAAACAGAAAATTAGATATGTAGTTTCATATTTAGTCAGATTAATTTATTCTATTATGGGATGAATAAATAATTGTATATGGTGAAACGTCATATATCTCTATCCTAATGTTTTGTGAGAGAGTGTGTGTCCCCACTATAGTTAATTATTATCTCTTACATACTCTTATATAGGATGATATTCAAACTACTATTCTATGATAATTTATTTTTTGAGGTACAAAAAAATTAACCATCTCCATCTATATCCAATGAATATCTCACCTAACTTTACATGCAGTTATGGATGATTATGTGAAGATTAAAGTATATTTATTCATAAATCTATACAAAAATAACTATTCACAATATTTGGTACAATAATAAACCTAATTTATCCATAGTTAAAGGGTGATCATAAAAGAGAACCACCATAGAATTCCATTTTCTATCTATATCCATATATCATATATTACATCATATCTCAGAGAAATAATTTCACCAAAAATAAACTTATAAAATACTTTGAGTACCATTTCTATTAAAATAACACATCCTCAATAGTTATATTACTTTTACATCATCTTTAACAGAGTCCAAATTTTCAAACTCATAGTAGGTTGATGAAAAATCTAAAATAGATAAATGTTAGTTACTGAATTATTCAACTATCCATATCATAAAATAGTCTATGCCACCATCCATTTTCATATTAATGTTCATGTTACTATAATTAACATGGGAAAATTTCAAAAATATCCCTCTTAAATGAAGATATATCTAAATATTTATCAAACATATCCCACTACATTAAAATTTAATGTCCACTTCACCATTTCACTCTTGATCTTACCATTAATTATGTAATTTATTGGTAAAATGATGTCTTTTTTATGATTATATTTCATCATTAGGAGAATAATTATTCGTTAGTTATATGAGATCACTCTAATCCTATTAGTGACATTATATATTAATGTTCCTATCTGATATTTACAATTCAATTCCCAAAACATATAAAATTAGCAACAATACATGTCAATTCATACACTGATATAGTATTTTTATTTTGATATCCTTGATTAAAATCTATATATTTTCATTATAGAAAAGAAATTACTATAATTACTAATTATATTATTCATAAATTTAATTTATGTACCTAACTTATATAATATATACTTTGATTATCGGTACAATATTTATATTTCTTGTCTGAAATCATAAAACAACAATCTTATTATTATTTCAACATTTACATATTAACCATTTTCATTAATCCATAATTTCAAATTAGTAATTTTTCAATTAATTTTATTAACATTAAAAGTGTTTTCGACATCATTTATTGAGAATCATTAAAAAGTTTCAATATCTCATCCACATTGCCTGAACCAATAATCAAAACCAATAGACCACCATCATAGTTTATCACCACCTCAAGTGGTTATGTATCATTTCCTATTAATTAATAAAGATTCATCATCGAATTGAAACCACACCCATTTGTTTAGATTATTATTATTTAACAATAATATATAATACATTAAGCATGCCTTTGAAATTTAATTTAGAATTTATATACTACCAATACTTGTGTTCCCTCTCTTCATGATCAAAGTCCCATTAATCAGTGTTAAATATCACTATAAACCATTTTTTAACCATGTTTAAACATTATTAATAATTAATTGTAAATTTATATAGTTATTTAAACATATATCACTTTCATTATTTATCAAATATTTAAAAAAACTCAAACATGGTTCCATTGGGTTTGGGATGACCAGAGGAGTTTGTTGGAGGTTTCAGAGAAAAAAATCACCTTTGAATGTTTAAACAACTTTCTAATGAAGGTTTTAGTTAGTAATAGGGTTCCACATAAATACCCCACATATCTTAACCGGGTTTTGTGTTATGTGGATTGAAAAGGGGAGTTGTGGCTATATGACCATTTATTAGGAAACCCTAGTGGTCTACATATAATGAAGCTACCTCATGTATAGAAGACATAGACACAAATGATGTTGTTACATCATTATTATTTAACCAAATCAATAGTGAGAATCCACATGGATTATGTAACCAACAAAACCATGAAATTGTCATATGATCACCATGATCGAGAAACATCTAAAACCCTTATGCCTCTACTATGTATGGTTTTCACAACATAACCAGTTTTTTGTTTAAATGATTTTATAGCTATGCTCATTCTCACCACCATGTTCTCTTTGATAGATCATTCCCTACTCCTTAGGAAGGCAAGGAATTATCACATAGTTCCACGGTTGGATCATATAGATCATAGTCATCCTACTATTCCACATTTCATTAGATGTTTCTATTTCCTTTTTCCACCAAAGGTTGAGGATGTTTTTAGAGTGAATGGATTTAAATTCCTCTAAAATATCAAAACATATTTTTCTCATCTATAGGATCATAACATAAATATTTCTTAGGTTATAATTCAATTGTTAATGGGATCAACATCTACAGATAATATGGAAAACGAAACATTAATCTCCAAATTAATCTCCATGTTTTAGATTATAATGTTTTTAAAGAGGTTATATTTTATTTTCCATGACAATACCAATATAGGATTATTTGTTTTTCTCACTATGATCAATTTTTTTAGTAATTATAAAAAGTATTCAAAATGGTAAAATTTCACCTCTCTAATATATCTCTAAAAACACATATAAATAATGAAAATTTTATTATCGTGGAAACATTGCGAAATGTAGTTAATTATAATTTAATCACACTTTGTGAATCATTTTTTTGGATATTTGAATTCAATTGTAAAGTTTTTTGAAGTAAAAATTATCTCTAGTTTTACTCATAATAGGTTTGTGAGACTTTGAGAGACAAAGATCCATTATTATGTTTAAAATTTTTATAATAAAATGCCTTAATTTTATAAAAAATCATTGAATTTATCCAACAATATGTGGAGATAATTTTCAAGGTGTAAATGGATATAAAATGATAAGAGAATCATAACTTATCATGATTATACCCCATGATTCTCCATAAAATATTCCTCAAGTGGAATCATCCTTTTTCAAAGAAATCCTCTAAACCCAAGAATTCTCCACCTTTCATCTATAGTATGATTATAAGGGGGAATTGGGTGGATATGGAATTTACAAATAATATTTATTTTTTTTAATAATACACAAAATGTTCTCACCACTGACTCCGTGAAAACATAATTTCAACCAAAATTTCCCAAAATTATATTCTACTATAAGAACCCATTTTAGGATAAAAAACATTAAATATTTTCAATTCTCAATGTCCCTTAATGATTATTATCTATTTTTTTATTAAAAAAATAATATTTTATTCATAAGACATTCCTTGGTGAGAAACCAAGCCACAAAAAAACTACATTTAATTAAAATGAGTGCTAATATACTTAATGACATTGATTTAGGCATAAAATTCAACGGATAAGAAATTTCATGACCAGGTAAAAACTTTTATTCATATATATATAATATTAAAAATTTAAAATTAAAATATTATTTATCAAATTTATCATTAATTTTTAATATTTTAATAAATATTCAATAATTAAATTAATGATTTTTTAAAACCAATATAATTTTAATTTATATACTAATGAAACAAAAAAAATTAAAAATAAATAACATAAAATTACACTAAATATTTGATTTTAGATTTTTAAGAATTAAAAAAATTAAAAATTAAAATTTTTAATATATAAAATCAATTAGTCTTAAATTTTAAAAGTCGATAAAATTAATAAAATTAGTATTTAGATATTCTTATAAGAGTAAATAAAAAATTTAATAAATATATAATAAATTACATAAAACAATGCATATTGGGTTTTTATGAATAAAAAAGCAATTAAATAATTTAGATTCAATATTAAAATAATTACTAAATTAAAAAATTTATAAAATGTTATATATAAAAAATTTATGTAATATTAGCATGTAAATGAAAAATAAAACTAAAATAAAAAACACATCAAATCACACGAAAAACATCCTATGATATTATTATTATAATAGATTAGATAGTAAAATATATTTTTAATATAAGTAATAATTTATTAATATTTTAAATTATAAAATTTACTAAACTCTAATTTAAATAATACTACATGTTATATTTTTCATGAAGAAACAGTTAAAAACCATATTAAAATATGAATAAAATTACTTATAATTTTTTTAAAAATATTCAAATATAAGTTTTGTATTTATATTGGTTGATAATTAAAATTTTATTTATTTATAGGATTATAAAATAGGAATTTTTTATTCATACTATGAATAAGTATAATCATAATTTATAAATAAATAGATATAATATATTTCATCAAAACATTCAAAACTAATAAACGCATTCATAAATAAGTGAGACATAATAATTTATTAATTAAAATAATAAGATTAAATAATTCTATTTAAATATTTAAATTAACTAATTATATTCAATTTATAATTTAAAAGTAGCTTAAGTAAAAAGGAAACAACAATAAGAAGAAAATTTATTTTGAAATAATAATATATGTAAAACTAAAATAAAATTTATTAAAAAAATTAATAGTATAATTAAAATTAATAGATAAGAGATGAAAAATATAATAAAACTGTTCATAGTTAGGGAATGTGTTGGAATGGGGTGATACCACATCTTAATTTGGGGATCTATTTCCCAAGAATGTCGAGAGAGTAGGAGTGGCACATTTTGGCGATGGTTTGGATGGAAAATGGAAGAGGGGGAGAGAGTATGGGTGGGGGAAGAAAGGGGGGGATACATTTTTTATCTAATTTAACAAAGATATTGAATAATATGTAGGGATGTATTAAATAGAGTTAGTTAAATAATTTATTGGGAGGTAGGGTTTCTGATGGAGGTGATGAGAACCACATAGTCATAGTGGAAAGAAATAGATAGTGAGTGTAAGGACCCAAACTTAAGGGTTATATATTCTAGTATTTTTGAACTATAATTAACTTTATTATGATTCTAATAATATTTCTAAGTTTTTTTATTCATATATTTAGGAAAAACACTTATAAAGTAAACATATACATTACTTGTGAATACGTATACTTAGTATGAATTTTCCTACCAAATAATATTTTTTAAAATAAAATATGTTTTCATTTGATGATAAATATTTACAATTTTCATCTTGACTTCATCCATATTACTATTCATCCTTAAACTACATGAAAAACATTTTATAGAAGTGGTATTATAAAACAATCTTAGTAAGGGATATAAAATAATGAAAAAAATAATTAGTCCATTAATACTTCTTAAAATTATCCTTTTAAGAATAAATATTCGGCATAAGTAATCATTTTTTATCCCAAGAAATCACATTTTTTACACCAATCATTCCATTAAACATTAATTAATAAATTATAAAAGAATTATATACCCTATAATGAATTATTTAAAAACAAAAAAACTCATTAATAGTTTTTCACAATGTTATACAATTCACTCTTTAAAAATGTGTCATATAATTCCCTTGGAACATAAACCCAATGACTTACTGCGTGAAAAAATGATATTTCTGTTAAAATATAGAAAATATAAATAAATCATATAGTTAACTTTGGGACTCATTTTATTATCATGAAAACTTACCATGTAATCCTCATGAATACGCTGAATATCCCACAATGTTTTAATTTACATAACCCTCGCAGTTACACTTGGAGTTATCCTCACAGCTACTCTTGGAATAACAATCATGATCATATTCCAACATATACAATTCATTAGAGGTATAAAAAACATTCCAATATTTTGTTTATAATGGCACCACCCACAATTAATAAAAATTTCCATTAACCATAACACAATAATAAAACATGAATGCTTTCATCATAAAAACTTTTGTTGAGTAAAATCACTTTTTTTAAAAGAATAATGCGCACATAAAAAGGGAACACATATCATTGAAAACAACCATATAATATTTTAAAGCAAGCTAAAAAACATTAAGGTTTTATTAATTTGTTAAATTAAAATAATTTTTTATATGTTAAAAAATCATTCCTTTTAACTTTTGTAAAAATAAACGTTAGACAAGGATTATTAAAATAAAGTCCATTACAAATAAAATGTCAATGATGTTAGGATTAAAAAAATAAATATATTACGTGTATCAGATATAAAATCACATAATATAAGTGTAAATTAAACATAATATAACAAAAATTCATTTCACATATAATATTATCCCGACATTATCAATAAAGTCGATATTTAGCCCAAAGAATGTAAATTGAGTTAAGAATTCCCTTACATTGAGTATGACTCATCACGTACATTATTTATCATCATTAATAATAGAATCAAGGTACTTATTTACATTATTTATATACTTTTTCAACTTTTATTATTAATTTATCTCTAGTTATTACACTTTTATAACAATTACTTACTTTTTTAAGTTCATGTCAAACACTTTAATGATATTCGGTTTATATGTCCAAAATGACTTCAGTATATGGAATTTGTTTAAATAGATAATAATTAAATCATCTACATAATAATATTAATTAAATAATTATTAATTTTATGAATTAGATATATTTTTTAATCAATCCCTGAAATGTGGTTATGAAAAATAAAATACAATACAAGAATGGAGATGGTGTGTCGTACGTACACATGAGTAACATTTCTATTTTTCAACGATAACTATAGAATGAAATTAAGTATAATATTATATTTATAGAAAAATAATGATATCATAATATCATTTAAATTACTTATATATAATTATATAAGACATTCATTAGATTTGGTGATGAAAAACGAATCACATTTCTTCGTGGTGGTGGTAGACCACACATACAGACAAATGACATTATCATTTTTCTTTTCATAGAAATGTAAGAACATAAATGATATATTATATTTTCATAATGATAATTATTTAATTAATATAATATCATAAATTTAATTATATCATTATAACCATTCTTTAAAAATGGTGATGGAAAACGAATAACATTGTGTTGCGAGGCGGTTGTCCTAGACATGAACAATTAATTAATTCTGCATTTGATGAACATTGATATGGATATAGGTAATTTAACTGACCTAAAATAATATTTATATAATTAGGATACTAGGGATATAATTTTATCATCCTTTATGAATGTTTTAAGTAAATGTAATAATAAAAAAATAGAAACGCTCGATTAAAAATGATTCATCTTCTTCAGAAAATCTCTTTTTCTTAACACCTTCGAATGACTAAGGGCATTGTTAAACCTAACCTAATACCTATATAATTAGGGGTGGTATTATAGGAATTTATTTGGGTAGTGATTATCCAAAAAAATTATGTGTGAATAAATGAAACAAATAGGTGACCATTTATAAGAGAAAGGAGGGGCACTCTTGGAATTTCTCAAAATATTAAATTAATGTAAATAAATTTTCAATTTCACATATTTCAGAAGTTTTTTATTTATATTATAAGAGTAATATGTTTCAAAATCCACTAATATAATAAAAATTATAAATTTTTTAATATAATTATCCCCTTTCCTTTTTGTTTTAACCATTCTATTTTCCCTTTAACTCTTACTATGAAAACCTGAATGTTTTCCCTTTAAGGGATAATGTATTTACTATAAAATAAAAATATACCCATAAAGGGTTGATGTTTGATATTTTAAATCTAATATCAATAATTTTGGAAAACATGATATTATTATGGATTTTATATCACTAATAATATATTTTTACTATGAAATATCCATAATGTAAATTTTAAGAACAATTCATTACATTGACATAAATAATTTAATGATATCACTTATAATTTAATATATATATTTTTATTATATCCATAAAATTATAAGGTAATATATAAAATATTTGGATCACATTAATTATCTCTAATTATAAAATTTTTGAAAATTTTAATAATATTTATTAGATATTTCAATTAATTGAACTATTACTATATCATTATTGTGAAAGAAGTAAAGGAAATTATTTATTCCAAAAAAATGAAAAAAATTACCTTTATTAAATAAAATATTTTATATTTAAAAATATAATTTATAGTTGACCATGTCCTATAGATAACATTATATGAAAAATATCACACTTATTAAAAATAAGTGTGTGACATCATTGGATTTTCATTAAATACAATATAATTAAGGATATAATCATATCCATATGGAATAGAATTGTCATATAATGGAACATTAAATTATTTTGAATAAAAAATACTCATAAAATTAAATTGAGGTCAGTGTTAGGGTTATTTTCTAGTCCATATAATTTTATTTTCCGTTTATTACTCAATTTAACCTTTACCATGGTAATAAAAATGACTAAGTTTATAATTCACGTTGACTAAAAATAAAAGGAACCAATTCAATAAATTTTTATCCATTTATTCCAAATATGAGATCCATTTTTATAAATTCTAAAAATAGATTTTCATATTTTAATTTAAAATTATACCAATAAAATGAAATAAAAAACAATTTTTCTATAATATGTCCTTTGTAGAATATATAATGTTTTTTACTAAATTCAAGTATAAAATGATTTTTAAAAACAATAATTGGGTTATTTTATATATAAATTAACTAATTAAAATTTAAAACTAATAAAATACATGTTTTTACCTTGTAAATAATTTAAAATAAAAGATAGTTTTTAATAACAATCATTATTTTTCACTATTCCTTGAAAATAGATATTTTTAAAAAAATTGAAAATATATATTTTAAGTTAATAATGACATGATTAATTAAAAAAAATTAATTTTCGAAAATATAATTCCTACAAATTATATAAAATATAATATTCACTCATAAAAAGAAGAAAAACTCGTATCTGATGAAAGTATATTTTTGAATATTGAAATTACTTTACCTAAAAGTGTTTGATTATATTAATACACACTTTTCAATACGTTTATGTTTTATTTAAACTCTATATTTATTTCATAAATCATTTATCCATATTTATACCTACCAGTATAAAGACTAGCTTATTATGGTGATATTAAAATAATAATACTTACATAATCATTTCAACCCGACATGGTTTATATTATACGATATCGAACATAGTATTTCCTTTTAAAAATATCAATATGTTACATTCTCACACCTTTTATAAAATTAATCCTCAAAATTTAAACACAATTATAAAATCTAGGGATTGAATTTTCAAAATAACTTTGTTGAAAAACCACATTGTAAAAATGATTAATGAAACATCCACATGATAAGAGGGAAAATAATGTATGAAGTTCAAATGATATAATGCTTGATATGTTTCTATATAGAAAAACAAGGATATTTAAGATAAAAAATCACAAGAAAGTTTGAGAGTGGTATAAAACATGGTCATGAAAATGTTAACCATCAAAAAATTGTAAATATGTGATGGGTTAATAGGACATAGATTTTTCACAAAGAAAATTAAAAATATTATCATTTTTCTTCGAAGATCTATTTCTTGGACTTGAGTAATTCCATTTAAATCTATAGTAATAGAATATATTAATATATTTACTTGAAAATTATAGTTTCATACATTAATCAACTTCCACCATAATTTAATCTTTTTCCTCTAATTATTATAATTCAAGATAATTTTTTCATACCTGAAGAAATAGAATAAAATTATATGAATCAATAAATTCATAAAATAATAAATATATATTTCTCTTATATTTAAACATTAAACAATCCCAAATTGGTTCATATAAGATTAAATAACTACCTAATAATATTAAAAAATCATTCAATGGAAAACAATTTTATTTTCCAAAATTCAATTTTAATACCCAAAGTTCAAAAAAGATCATTCATAAAATTACTACAGTTAAAATTACTAAAAAAAATATCATATTCTAAGATTTAATCCTAAAAATCAGAAGGATTTGATCACATAGTCATCAAAAAAATTAACATTTATCTACAAATCACATCAACAAATATTAAAGGCTCATACATTAATGAAATCACCACTAATCAAATAGTATCTAAGATATTCTAATAGTTTTCATAAATAACTTAAATAACCATAAATCCACATTCAGATCTTATATTTTTACAAAATATAATTCATACTTCATTCTAAATATTAAGAAACATTTTTTAATATAATCATATATGGTTCCTAAAATAGTAATCCTCCTTTGAAATAATCTTTATCACTTAACACCAAATCAATTTCCAATCCCATGATTCTATATTTGATAAAACATATATTCCCACAAAAAAAATATCCATTACCTATTAGATATTTTGAATAAATAAAAATAATTTAATAATATAAAGGATATCACGTAGAACATTGGTAGGTGATGCATCACTTTTACCTTTCGATAGTGGGTTCAATCCATGCAACCTTGATAAACGTAAGGACTTTTCACCCATTCTAGGGGCTATCCTTTTCAAAAACTATATTAATATATTCCATATAAAATTATTTAAATGTCTAAAATATCCTTAATAATAATCTTACTATATTCAATGTTTAATTAAAAAAAATTATCCTCATAGTTTATCTCATAACATTCATTTTTAATGAAAATATTTAATAACCCATAATTACCTAAAAATAAATGTCACTAAAAATTACTTTTTCACATTGAAATTTAATAACATAAACTCTCAAAATGGGTTTATTAGAAATTTAACATAAGAGAAACCCTAAACTTTTAAACCAATTATGATATCAATAACCCAAAATTAAACCACATAGGAACACATCCTTATCTCCAAATTTATATAAAACCTCCTCCAATACCAACTTTGATGAACCATCCATAATAATTTCACATTCTTCTATTTTTCAACTAGAATTCAATTTCATATAATTTTGAGATTATTTTCTGTTTACAGTTTTAGAAAATTATGAAAAAACTCTTACAAAGTAAACCCATACATTATAAGTGGACAATTATACTCTGTATCCATTTTTCCTACCAAATAGAACTTTTTAAAATAATATATGGTTTATTTTGATATGAAATATTCAAAATTTTCATCCTCACCTCATCCAAGTTCCTATTAATCATTAAAACCTAATATTTTTTTCCTAAAATTTTGGATGATTGATAAAATCTTAGTAATGGGCATAAATTAAATAACTAAATCATTTTTCCATAAATAATTTTAAAACTTTTCTTATAAAAAATAAACATTGTGCACAAAAGAATCATTTTCAAACCCATAAAATCACTATTACTACCCAAATAATTCAATAAAACATTTTATAAGAAGTCATAAAGTAAATATAACATCCAGAATGGTTTATTTTAAAACATGCTAATGTCAGGAAAACATTTTCACAATGTTTTACGTTTCCCCCTTCTGAAAAATATCTTATACATTTAAAGTAAACCCAATAACATACCTTCCAAAAACATGAGATTTATATAAAAACATAAAAATAATAAATAAATCATATTGGTAACTTGGGGAATAATTTTATTTTCAAAATTACTTCTGATGTAACCCTAATGACTACCATGAATTAACCTCTGCTATACTTGACATAACCCCCATGGTTATACATGGAGTAACCAATACAGTTACACTTGAAATAAAAATCACACGCATATTCTTCCATACCCAATTCATAAGAGGGATATAGTGGACCCACACATCATTGGTTTATAGAATAACCACATGTAATCATAAACAATGACCAAGAACCATAATGTAATCATAACAAATGAATGAATGGATCATAAAAACATTCATTGAAGAAAATTATGTATTTCAGAAGAATATTTCCTCCATAATTTTTTTAAAAATAATTGTGTTATAATCAAAATTAGTATCAATACATTAATTATTCCTAAAGGAGGGAAAATCTAATCATTCTCTTTAAGTCATAAAAAAATTCCTTTTGAGTTTTTTAAAAAGAATTATTAAGAAGTATTTTCAAAATAAAATCACTTAAAAATATCATATCATTGAATTAGGTATAAAAAATTAAATGATTATGTGTATCAACTGCAAATCCACATAAAAAACATAAAATAAAATAAAATATAATCAAAATCTATTTCACACATAATCTTAGCATGACATAATGTGTGAAATAGTAGTTTATCCCAATGAATGGAAATTGTGTTAAAAATTAACTTACCTTTTGTTTGAAACATCACATATGTTCTTTATCTTCCTAAATAAAAAAATTGGTTGTTTATTTACTTTATTGATAATCTTTTTTGTGTTTATTATTCCTTTTATTTCACTTATTACCTGGTTAAAACAATTACTAAATCCATTAATTTCACATCAAATTCTTAGATAATATTCGGTTCATAAGTCGAGAATGAATTTGGTATCTTTACTATAAGTAAAGATATCATTATTTAATAATCTAAAAAATATTATTAATTAAATAATTATAAAATTTATACTTTAATTATAATTTTAAATCCAACTATAAAATATAGTTATGAAAAAATGAACTACGTTACAATCTTAGAGACGGTAGGCCTTACAAACGCAAGCGTAACGTTTCTTTTTTTCAATGACCATTATAGAGAGAATGTATTATATTATATTTATATAATGACAATAATATAATACATATCATCTCAATTCTTTAAATATAATAAAATATATCATCTAGTTGTTGTGGTGATGAAAAATGAATCACATCACTTCATGGAGGTGGTAGTCCACACTTACGCACGATTGAAATTATCATTTTTCTGTGCATGGAATGGTAATAAAATAAAAGATAAATTGTTTTTTAATATATAAAATTATTCCATTAATAAAATATATAAACATTAAATCAATTATTATAACCATTCTTGAGAGATGGTGGTGAAAAAAATTTACATCGGTTCGTGAGGTGGTAGTCTTATGTATAGAAGAATAATGAATTCTTTTCTCATTTGCTGGAATCATAAATAGATATAGGTCATTAAAGAAACATAATAACATAAAAGTATAGTTATTATACTGGAATAATTATTTTTTTCTTGGTTTATTGAGGTTTTAGTGATGTAGAAGAATAAATATAATAGTAATTCTCAATTAAAAATTATACATCTTCTTCAAGCAATCTCATTTTTTCAATATTAAGACCACTATGGGTGGTTTTATTCATAATATAAGACCACTATAATGAGGGTAGGGATTATAGTGAGGGATTTTTCTAGTTCTGTTTAAAAAAATCAGGTTTTAAATGTAAATCTTTGAGATTAAGAGGTTCCATTTTATAAGAGTGAGAAGGGACAGACTTAGAATTTCCAAAAATATGAAATTAATATAAATTAATTTTAAATTAAATACTCCTTAAAAGTGATTTATTTGTAATATGATAATATTAAGGGAAAAAATTAACTCATGTAATAAAAATTAGTTTGTTTTTTACTATTTTTATACATTTATCTTTAGGTTTCAACCCTTATTTTTTCTCTTTAACTCAAACCATGACAACAAGGATTTTTAATCTTTGAGGGTTTATATAGTAACTGTAAAATGGAAAAGTAATCATAAATGGACTATGGTAGATATTTTAAACCTTATCCTAATGATAATTACAAAATAAATATTTTTAGTGGTTTTATAAAAATTTCATAAAGTACTTATTGCTAAAAAATATCTATAATGTAAATTTAATGGAAAAATCATTTCTTTGACATTAATAATATCATGCTAAAATTTATATTTATAAAAACTATTTTATTAGATCCATCACTTTTAAAGGTAAAATATAAAATTACTGTATCACATTAATTATCTATAATTACATTTATTTTAATATTTTTAATATCATTTATTTGATATTTCAATTAAATGAATGATTACTCCATCAGCGTTGTACAAGAATTAAAGGAAATTATATATTCCATAAAAATTAAAATCAATTTACCATGATTGATATAAGTTATTTATTTTTCTGAATTTTCATTATAGTTGAATATATCATCAAGATAACATTGTATTAAAAATATCAGATTTATTAATAACAAGAGTGTGACATCATTAACTTTTCATTAAATAAAATATTATAAAGTTTATAATCATATCCAAATGGAATCACATGGTCCTAAAAAAGAAACTTGAATGATTATGGACTAAAATTAACCATAAAATTTTATTTTCTAAGTGTTAGGATAAATTTATAATGCTTATCATTTTCTACACTCTATTGTTAGATTTAAATTTTACTATGGTAGTAAAAAGTAAAAAGTTTACTACTCACATTGACTAAAAATAAAAGGGAACTATTTAATAAATTTTAAACCAATGGTTCTAAATTTGGAATAAATTTTCTAAAATCAAAAAATAGATGTTTTTGAAATTAATTTATAATTATACCGAAAAAACGCAACTGAAAATAGTTTTTCCGTAAAATTCCCTTTTTAAAATATAAAATGTTTTTATATTAAATTAAAGAATAGAATATATTTCAAAACCCCTGTTAGGATTATTTGAAATCTAAATGACTTAATTATAATTCCTAATAATTCCAAAAAAAATTTATCTTTGTGAATAAAATAAAAGTTTCAATAAAAATCAGTATTTTTTAGTATTATTGGGAAAATAAATATTTTAAAAGAATTCCCAAAATAGTTAATTTAACATAAAAATGACATAATGAATTCAAAAATGAAATTAATTTTGTCAAATATAATTTCTATAACATTTATAAATTATTATATTCACTCAAAAACAAAATAAAAATTTATAGTTGATAAAAACATACATTTGAAGAATAAAATTTCTTTACTAAAAAATTTGTCCTTATTTTTTTATGAACATAACAATATAATTTTATTTATTTAAACCTTTGTAGTTATTTTATAAATTAATTTTCCACTTCGTACCTACTAAATTAATTGCTAGGTTATAATAGTTATATTTATATAAAAATATTTAGTTGTTCATTTCAACTCAATATGGTGTATCTTTTATGCTATCGAAGATAGTCATTACTTTTAAAAATATAGGGATGTTACAATTAGTTAAGGAGAGTTAACAATGAAAAAATCCAAGGGAGGGGCTCAAGTGACGAGCCAAGGTCTATGGGTTATGTGGTCCATAAAAACGCTAATCACATTATTGAAGTTTTAGTTATTATGAGATAAACAAGATCAATTAGGGAAACAGAAATGAATTTAGGCTAATTCATTCATGATTAAATTTAAAGGGGTAACTTATTATAAATTTATATAATTAATTCGGTTTATACTTGTATATATCTTATAATATTTATGCATTAAACATAAAAACAATTTCTATATAAAAAATAAAGAAAATTATAATACAAATGTCTTATAAAAATATTTTTAATCAAAAAATTCTATATAAAACAATGTAATTTTGAAAAAATATATCAAATTATTAAAATATAAAACTTATAAAAATATATTTTATAGTATATTATATTTTTATTCTAAGTTATAAAATAAAAAAATGGGATTGAAAACAATTTTAATGAAAATGATTAATAATTTTCATATCAACGAGTTGAAATTAAAAAAATTAAGTGTATTTACAATTATATAAGCCTATAATAATTACTTTATAAATTTACTTAAAGTCTTATATAAATAAATTAATCCAAAATAACAAAAAACACCTAAAAACTACCCTATAAACAACAATAATTTTTTTAACATTAATGAACTTAAAAAACTACCTAAATTTAAATAAGTATTCAATAATAAATATTTTATTTATTATTGTATCATCAAGTAATAATATTGGATATATTATAAAAATGAAGAATTAAATTTAATCCATTTTTTTAAAAAAATTATATAAATGCACATAAAATAGAAAAAAATAAAAATATTACGATGATTAATAATAAAATAAAAAACAAAATATACATTTACATGATAATAAAATTAAATTATTAAAAAAATTAAATAAAGAAAAACAAATTGTTACAAATATTTTTCTCATGTCTGAATGAGTAGGGACATAAACTCGGCCTATGGGATTAATTACAAAACAACACTATAATAGAATGGAGGGATCGCTATGGTAGGGGAGGGGAATGAAGAAAGGGGAATGAAGGGGGGAGAATATTGAGGTGATAAGATTTTCTAATTTCCCAAGGGAGAGATGAAGGGATGAAAGAGGTGGTGTGTTAGGGTTTACAATGGTAACTATGGGTGGGAGTAAGGGCTTTGGTAACTAGGAGTTACGACAATTTATTTATAAATAATATATAGATAGCGAGAGGGAGAGAGAGGGATAGAGAGATGATTTAGAATGTGATGACTATTATATGTCAATGAATTGGATTAGAATAATATAAATATTATTTTCGGAGCCCGTATCTAAGATGGGGTGAGAATACAAGGCTATGTGAGACTAGAATAAATTTTTAAAAAATAATTAATATATTAATATCATGCTCGTGATACTTAAAAAAAGTGGAATAACATCATAAAAAAGGCTCATATGAGAAATATGGGGCTGATATTGAGTTTCGAACATATGGTTTTCATTACGCATGACATAATCTATGTTTTCATTGGGTGTTGGTCTTGAGTAGTTTTATGGGAGAATGAATTTAGAAAATTATTTATATTTATTGAATTTTTCAATCATAAATACTAATCTAATAATCATCTATATATACATTAGTATGAATAGTGTTCAAGGTTATCCATATAACCATTAAAATTGAGTTATATCATTGGAGTAGATCTTGGTAGACGACATACGATCAGATCGAGATCAAGGATCATTGCGCTATAAGAGTTCATGGATCTATCTAATTATAGAAACAATTGATCATTCTTCATCAGTGATGGATATAAATTATAGGTACAATGTATTATAGTGTTATTAAATCATGTTCCTTTATCATTCTCAAATGCGTATCAAATCCCAAAAAATTAATTGATTCACACATCATCATTAAATTTATTTACAGTGGATTTATTTTGTTTTTTGGTTATTTCCCTATTAATTTTTTTATTTCTTAGGAAATGGGTCATGGAAAAAAATGAGAAAGTCTAAGGATCATTCTTCACATCTTGTTGTTTTTGTATTTCTCCCTTGATTCTTTTAAGATTCATAATTGGAATTTTCATTGGCCAAAGGTTTTACAAATACCTAGAACTTAATGATTATGCAACCATTTTTTTGTCACAATAGATCATTATCATTGGTGCGGTTTGCAATTAAGGGTGTCACTGATGTTCAACAATGAAGGAGTATGATAGGAGGCAAATCAAAATTTTTTGGTGATTCCCATTAATTTAAGAATCAATAGAACATCTACTGATGGATAATTTTGGAATTTACCAAGCATATTCAATGTTCGAATCCTGACCTCCATTGATAGAACAGTCAGATAATGTCATATCAATGATATTTAACAAGGGTTATGGTGGTGGTGGAGTGGGGGAGGTGGAAAAAGGGAACTAGTGGGATATATAAATATCATGTTACACTATGTGTTATTCGTAATTACACATAGTATGGGACCCTCAAATGAAGTACTAGGGTTTCCACAAAGATAAAAGGAACACATGTTTTGTGAACCCGATGACATGAACTATAATAAATTTTTGTAGACTAGTGTGTATCTTGGATGATTCATGGGAACATGTGATTCAAAGTACACATATAGATACATGACCAAGTGCACACAGGAACAACTAGTTATAAATGGGTTGGTACATGATCACAGCTAGAGATACAAATACCTGAGCATAAATCATGGGAAGGGTGTCAGGTGTCTTCTACATTCTATGTCGTCCTACTTACATGATGTTTATTATAAGGATTACATAATGTTTGACGCAGAAACACACATGTATATCAGGTCTTGGATATACACGTCTTTCATCCCCAGTGTACATATTATACCCCCTTTGAGGTTTTTTTAGATCCCTTAATTTGTTCAGTCTGTACAGGTATTAGTTGAGTGTCTTCCCTTCTCCCATACCCTCAAGGTTATAGTGTAAAATTACATCCACAAATTTGGATTTTGATACCCTCTACAGGATGAATTTGAAATAGAGCTTGTGGTGTCCCTATGTTAGACAGAAGCATAGTCTTCTGTCAAATATTTTTTACCTTATGTGGGGTTTGTGGATTCATCATTACCTCCTAGAGTGGGGAATTGATCCTACATATAGAAGTTTATTTTAGTATGGATCATTTTATTGTTGCATTATGATCCCCTATATAGCATGTTGATCTATATTATGTTGTTGGTGTCCTCTATCATCCCTAGGTGTGATCCCCTATCTAAGCATCGAGGTATTTTGAGACAAATGAGCTTTGTTATGCTGGGTTTAATGATCATTACCTCTTTTATGAGTTTCTATAGTGATACCATGGCTCATGGAGTGTATTCTACCAAAATGATCCTTTCATCGAGAAAAATATTGTAGCTGGGAGGTTGTTTGTGACCTCCTAGAGATATTTTTTACTTCAAGAGTATATATTTGGTTTTGTTTATTCATTTATTTCAAATTAATTTTTATGAGATAACTATTTTTTATGCTCTGGAATTAGTGTTTTTGAGGTGTCTTACTATGTATTATTATACTCTCCCCTGCATGGGCTCTACCCAAATTTTTCGTGTCTTATATAGATGGCATACCAATTGATGGTGTCCTAAGTGGATAGGGCGATGGTGGAGCATAGCTTCATCTAGAAAGATAGAGGTTTTCTTAGGTGGTTTAATTTTTTAGTAGTCCTCACCAAATACGTAGGTTGGAATCACTGAAATTTTTTTTGGACTTCAATTTGGATCCGTTACCAATTTTAGTACTTTACTGTTGCACTCTGATTATGGGATCAACGATTTATGCATGAATTGGTTTCTATTTTTTTGTATTTCATCATTTTATTGTCATGGATATGTGTGCATGCATAGAATTGAATTATTCCAGTACCTCCCATGTGTGTGATATACCTACTTAGCACTGGTTTCCATCCCCTTTCCTATTGGTGGTGGGATTTAGACAACCACAGTTCATGCCCCATTGGTTTAGGTTGTGATAGAGTGGTATCAGGGGAGTAGGTAATACCATATGACCATAATCTATGATATTGTTTTTTGTTTTATGAAAACAAGGTTATGTTTTTGGAGTTCATGTTTTAAGACAAGGACTCCATTATTGTTGTAGTGACCAATGTATCCATACACCAAGACTCTAATTACCTACCTTTTGATTCGATACATGTAGACATTTGTTACATGGAAGAAATTGTTTGACGAATCATATAAGAAAGGGTTGTGGGTTTTATGTCCTTCTTGATTCATCACCCTATATATACTCTTTACCCATATTATATATTGTTTATTTTATGATACCCCCATGAAGAAAGCTAGCTTGGATTCCATTGTTTGATCATGGGGACGATCCACTAAGTGAAGAGACTTTAGTATAAGGGAATGTACCAAAGATAGCACATTCAGGTGGTTTACCATCTATACCACGAACCCATTAGCAGTAGTTTTCACTAACGATTCTAGTAGATGATGCATGTCGGCTGAGTGAATTGTATGAGTTCCATAGGTATAAACCACCCTGGTTTCAAGGAAAACCACACCCCCATATAGTAGATGACTATTTTGAGTTAGTCACTCGATTTATATACCTTATAAGTATTCATACAGATCATATGTATGTCCTCCTGGAGAGTCTTCATCATGTATCCATTGGGTGACGGTGAAGTTCAGTGACTCAGTCCCATGAAAATACAACACTCTCCTGGTGAGACAAAGATAATATCTTTAGGGTGGTGTTTTATTCAACCACATTGCGTTCAATTCTAATATATGAGATTCTACATATCTTGAATTATTGATTGACTATGGTGGAGTATTTGGTGAAGATATATGATCTATCAAGATACTCCATGGATATGGTACACGATCTATTCTTCAGAACTCAGACATTTGAATAGTTCTTTTGATGTTATATCAGTGTTTCAGCAATATCTCTCTACATTAACACCTAGGACGGGGTGTTTGAGTGGGACTTGGTAGTAGAGAGTGTCTTATCAGAGTAGGTGCTGAGAGTTGGTGCTGTAAGTGGGAACCAAGTGCTAAGACCTTGGAATCAGTTAGCTAATTGAAGCTATAAGAATCTGGGCATGTCAGATGCTTCAAGATATGATCCTATGATAGGGGATTAATGTTGAAGGGGTCACATGATGTCTTGGGTCAGCCGAGGGAGAGGTGTTGTTTCTGTAGTGACAGTCAGGGACATATTTCATATGATTGTCTAATTTATCATACATCTTATTAGGATACATTAGAGGGAACACTGAGGTAGAGATAGAGGAAGTATTATGATAGTACATATGGAGATGAACATGGAAGAGGTTTAAATATAGAAATATGGGGTGTTTGAAGGCATAAACTATTAACACCGCCACCCCAGGGGGTCCATGCTAGGTTTCGGGGGCTGATGGACATGAATGAGGAAAGGTGGAGGTTATGGAGACCTATGAACCCAAGCCTCTAGTGATGGCACAATATTTTAGTCGCGTCCTTTCTACTAGAGATACAGTATTGACAAACATAGGTTAGATTCATTTCTTTCTTTCCACTTCTCCAGTTCAAGACATAGATATCCCACTAGAGCCTCTTGCTCGACCCTTGTGCTTGGAGACTATGAGAGGTGGTGACTCAATTATTTTGAACTTATTCATATAGTGTGATACGACACTTGTATGATCATGTTTTGTATGAGATATCTTTGTAGTAACGATGATACCATATGACATAATCTTATTTATGGATAGGAAACCCATATTTGATTATGATATTGATTTGTTTAGGTGGTTGATGTAGTGTGTCAGTAGTGATGGGATGCATTTTTCCTTTGTGGGTTAAAAGGAAAACTTAGTGGAATAGGATGTTTGAGGAGTAATATAATATAGCTGATTACTCTCTAGTTGGATGGAATGAATCCTACAATAGTGAATTCTTTGGGCTACCAATTCCATGTAGTGGTGGTGGATTATGAGGATGTATTTTCTAAGGACATTTTAGTCTTACATCCCCATAGAGATCTAGATTTATTAATTGGATTACACAATAGGATGAACCTGATATCTTTACCACAATACCAAATGGCTCCCACATAGCTTCATGATATGAGGGTATAATTATTGAACTTTTTAGAGATGGAATTCAGGACACCCAGAGTTTGCACCTAGGTAGTCCCAATTTTTTTCACCAAGAAGGTGAAATAGATCTTGAGGTTAAATTTAAAATATCGGGGATTGAACCAGGTGACCTTAATGAATAAGTATCCAATACCGTGGATCAATTAACTCTTTGATCAGTATGGAGTGTCATGAATTTTTTTAAATATTGGGCATAGGGTAGAATATCACCATCTATGAGTATGAAAAGAGTATATATTGAAGAGGGAATTCAGATATCTCTATGGTCACTACGAGTACATGTTGATTCCATTTCCCATCAAGAACTCCCAAATAGTGTTAGTTTTACTTAGGAACTATATCATTTATTCTCTCTTATTGTAGTTTTTAGTGATATTCATTGATGATAACCTCGTGTACTTGGTGTTCGAGGAGGATCATGCAAGAAACATGAGGATGATCCTAGATTAACTATGAGCGAACTATTATTATGGGAAGCTATCGATGTGTCCATTTTATATTTTAGGGTTCCACTTCTTATGAATAATCATCTCATAGGATAATGTGGAATTTGATCCAGTTAAAGTTGAGGCAGTTTTACATTGGGATCCACCTAAGAGTGTTTTTGAGGTGCATAGTTTACTTGGGTTGGTAGGGTACTATTTGAGGGTTGAACCAGATTTATCTAAAGTGGAATAACCCTTGAAAACATTGTCTCAAAATGGTAAGAAATTTTCATGTTATGAATGGTTCCACATTATTTTGAGAAGTTCCGGAAGAGTTTTAAAAGATCACCCATCTTGAGACTGTTGGAGGAGGGTGTTGAGTACATGGTGTTTTATAATGCCTAAGTGATTGGTCTTGGTTTTGTCCAGATGTATAGGTAGGTAGTGATTTCCTATTATCCCATGATGTTGAGACTACATGAGAAGAACTAGGAGACCAGTGATTTTGAGATATAATTGGTAGTCCTCTCCCTAAGTATGTGGGGACACTACCAAATTGGTGAGTAGTTTATCATTCACTCTGACCATATAGGACTAAATTATATCATACATTATAAAAATATTAACATGAGACTAATCCAAATGATAGATTACCTATAGGAAAATGAATTTTATATTTCATTCACTCAAGGTGATGGTAATTGGGTGGAAGATACTCTCATTAAGAGATCTTATTCTCAATTGTTGGATAAGATTTCAAAGAAGTTAGCCTCATTATAGTTGTCCTTAGTGGATAAGTAAGATTCTTTGTATCTTTATTAGATGGTTTTTTCCAACATATTTTTAATCGTGTTATGGAATATCATCATGGAGAAACTTATTGTGATACCTCATCTGCTAAGTTATCCATGGTACATACTCCTAAAAGACATTATGAAGGTGCTAGGAACATTATCCTTTACTGAAAATGGAAGATGGTAAAATTAACGTTGTGAGAGGAGGTGATGATGAATTTTTATATATCTTCATTTTGTGGTACATACAAGTGTGTAAAATATGTACTCGAACCTATAAATTCATTTTTTTGGTATGGCATGATCACTTTTATATAAAATCTTGTCTCTTAATGCCACACTTTTCAACATGTGAAGGCGGAGCACCATGTTCTAGCATGTTTAGCTAACCCCATTAAGGTGATATGGTAGAATTGGTTTGGCATATCCATATAATTCATGAAGAGGTTACCACATATTTCCAGGGGACATGATGCTATCTGGTTGATCATAGACTGACTCACCAAGTTTCCCCACTTCATAGACTTCAAGAGAATAATATGCATGTACTGAAAGATATAGTCTATCTCCATGGAGTTCCTTCAATAATTATTTTTATAATCAGGTTCTCTATTTATGTCATGATTATGGATAGTTTTGTCAAAGGACTTTAGGATTATATTGAACACGAGCACAACATTTCACCCCTAGAGAGATGCTTATAATAAAAGAACCATATGTCTTTGAGGAGATATTTTAAGCCTTCATGCTATATTTTTTCCATGGTTGGGAGGATCACCTTTACTCAGTGGAGTTTTCATACAAAAATAGATATCATTACACATTTTTTATGTTACCATTAGAGTACATTTCAGGGTGATCATGAAGGTCACTAATTTTTTTCAACTGATCCAGGAAAGTCCACACTCATGGGTGGAAATTTGGTGAGAGCTAATAAAGAGAAGGTGCAGAGCATAAAGAAGTGGATTAGGATTGTATAATTCCATCATAATTATTATTAGAGAGTTATAAAGATTGTATAATTACATTATAATTATTATGAGGGCCAATGATGGAGGCCAATAGAGTTTTATTAGAGATACAATGTGATTCAGAGGGTCTCACCATGATGTGGATTGAGGAGATTTGGATAGGGTGGAAAGCTATATCTGAGATTCAATATCCTTTTATATATACTACATATATTTGGAGTGGTGGTGAATATATTATACCTACAACTACATTTGGACTAGGTACAAGACTTCTTCCATGTGTTGCATCTGAGGATGTATTTCAATGACCCATCACATGTTATCGACTGTGGAGAGATAAACATCATGGATGGATCTAAATTTTTTGAGTACATGGTGTATATTGATGACCGATAAGAGTATATCATTCATTGGATATCGATTCACCTAGTGCCTATCAAGTTGGAGAATGATAATATTTAGAATATCACCTGGAAATTGGTGTTCTAGATATGATCCCAATTCCCTTATCCATTTGAGTAGGTTTTTTTCTCTTTTTGGGACAAAAATCTCTAATATATGGAAAATTTTGGGTCTCTAATTTTTCTATGCATTACTTTAGAATATTTTATTGATTATTTTTAGAGTTATGAACTAAGACGGTGGTAGAATATGAAACCCGATGAACCCTGAATTAATATTCAGAAAATATTAAATATATTAATAACTCAATTGTGTAGTTTCTTGAGAAAATATAATAACTCTTGAATGACAGTGTGGATAAGAAATATGAGGCCTCCATTGAGTTTAAAGAATGAGTTTTACCCTAGGAATGAAATAATATATACCGAAATTGGGGGGTTGGTCTTGAGAGTCTTCTTGGGGAAATAATTAAATAAATTTAATTATATTTATTTAATTATCCAATTAAAAAACCTAACCTAACGAACTTCAACATATAAACTATTATGGCCAATATAGAGGTTTTTCCACATAACTATTAATATTTAGAGAGTATAGAGAGAGATGGAGGAGATTATGGTGGATAACACTAGATCAAATCAAGATCGAGGATAATTGTGATATCAGAGCTTGTAGATCTCAATAATGAAGGAAATGCATGACCATTATTCAACTGAAATCGATCTAAAATACTGGTAGAATATTCATTTTTTTAATTCCATCCTATTTTTTTATCTTGGTTGAACTCAGATCAATTGCACAAACAATAATTTATTCGTACATATATGTTAGATTTATTTTCAATGTATATATATTTTTATTGGCTATTTCTCACTTTGTTTTTATATTTATGCAATAAATGATCAAGAAAAAAATAGGCTAAGTTTCATTCCAAAAATCTTGTTGATTATGGATTTCTCCCATATTTATTTTCACAATAATCATTTTTATTTTCTTTTTCCAACAATTCAAAGAATACCTGATATTTTATCATTGTGAGACCATTATTTGGTGGAACAAATCACCACTATAGGTGTGTTTGACAATATATTTTGCGATAAAATTTTGATGATGATGTAATATGTTCATAGGTTGATAAAAAAGGATTTGTGATTTATGTTCATCCTAAAATTGATGGAATGACCAATTATGGTGTGTGTGGCCATTTTTTGGGAATATTAGAAATCTATATCCTTATATTCATTGACAAGATGGTTGGATGACCCTGGATCTATGATTTAAGGAGAGTGTTGTGGTGGAGGAGGCATGGAGGGTGATTGAGAAGAGAATCTACTAGGATCTATAAATCCTAGGTTTCATGGTTTGTACTCAATAATTAGACACGATGTGGGACCCCCTTATGAACCATGGGTGTGGTTCACAATATAGGGAGTGATAGAGGTGTGATGGTTATAGAGTATGATCTGAGGTGGATCATAATGGATTGGTGATTCTTGTCCATCCTAAATTTGATGACATGACTATAAATGGTGAGTGTGGGAGTTTATTGATAATATTTGAAGTCTATAGCCTCATATATAATGACAAGAAGATCATTTATAACACCCCAAGCTTCTACATTACACTTCTCTTTGAATAATGTGATAGCGTGTGTTGTACGCAACATCGAGTTCTAACACACCACAACCAATCAAACTAGCCGTTATGAATATTAATACCTACTTATTGAAATTATATATATTTTATATTTCAAAATGGACTTCATTTTAGGATTTATAATATCTAAATAATCCTATGTTAAATTTTTGGTATTTTTCTGAGAACTTCCAATTTTTATGAATAGTAAAAAATACTTAATTTTTTTTAATCAAAATACTTTATAGTGATAAATTATATTATTTAGTGGTTTTAAAGTATAATTAGAATATATTTTTACCATTTTATCCAATTTTGTTCATTATAATTAATTTCACTTTGAAATTGGACATAAACAATTGTCAATCTTTTGATATATATTATTTCTTAAAAACACGCTATTTGTTGTAACATCAGGAATTAATTATAATTTTAATTAATTCAACTTATATGTTTGGAATTTTTTAAAATAGACATCATTTTTGAATTCGGAATATCAATTATAGCTTAGGGTGAAATTTTGGCATTGTTCTGAAAAACTTCAATTTTTGATGAATATTGAAACCACTAAGTGGTAGTTAAAAAACTAAATTTTTCATAAAAAATAATTTTACCGCTTCTGTGAATGGAATTTCAAAAATACGAGAGACACGGTTAATATCAAGTAGTAAAATGTGGTTCAATGAGATGACAATAATTTTTGGTGAATAATAAATTTTTACTTTTATTTACCACGGTTAAAAGTAAATAGGGTAATTAAGGGTAAAAATGATATTAATTTTACCCTAACACATTTCATAATTCTATTGGAAAAGTTTATCTTGACCAAAAACAACCTTATGAATAAAATATTATCATTTAGGTCCACTTGGATTATATTAGGACATTTATTATTATTTAATTCAAAGAAGAGTTAAAAGAGTTAAAATCAAAGTTTATTTACTAAAACATTTTTAATATAGGGTTATACATAATATATATTCGATTGTAAATATTAATTAGAAAGATAAAATTATTTCATACATAATTATAGTTTATATATAATTTTTATACATTAAATAATTTAATTTATTTATGACACAATGATGATGCAGTAATTACCTAATTAATGAAAAATTAGAATAATTGATATTATAAATACCCAAATAAATATAATTTGAGACTTTTTATGAATTAAACTAATTTTATAGGTTAATATGACATGTTAGGATTTACGTAAGTAACTTTTTTCGAAGTAATAATTATGTTATGATTTTTACAAAAATCAATTATTGAATAGTGTCAAAATTGACATAAAATAGTTTTTAAAACAAAGATTATATAATTAATTGATATTAAATTTCTAAAAATATAATTTTCGGCCAAGAGACTTATATCATGATAGGTGTATCATTAATGGACCAATTGGGGGTCTCTGGGATGTATATAGTGAGTTTATTAACCATATAATATAAAAATACAAAGAGACATTGTAAAAGTGAAACTAATTAACTAAGAGTTAATACTTAAAGATAAGGTTAATATAGTAACCCAAACCTGTCTAAATTCCATTGGTTGAGTGATTTTAGACCCATACCAACATTAAACTTTAAATAATCCACTTTGGAGCCATTAGAAACTGAATATGAATTTATTATAAAATAATATTTCTAGCTTTTCCAAAGGTTCCCTTCACCCCTCTTATAAAAGGGCACTCTCCCTTCTCATTAACTCACAACATAAAAGCCTTTTGGTTCGGCCAAAATCTGCCCAAATACTCTATAAATTTCCCTAACTTTATACTAGAGGCCTTACTTTAGTCATAAAGCCAACTTAAGGAGCCCTTTTGATCAAATCAAAAGGAAGAACCCGAAGAAGAGGTAATGATTTCACCACCCTTTTTCAAGTTCCTTTCTTCTTTCACTTATTCTTTCTTTGTTATTACCATTATAAAATAATAACTCAAGTATATTATATATACTTTGATGTTATTATAAACATTTTACAACCATATTTTAGTATTCTATCCATCCTTTGAATAACATGTCACCATACGTGCGTACGTACGACTTACCGTCTCCACGTCGTGGTGTAATTGTTATTCAATAAATTATTCTTTGGATGGGTATAATAATGATGTGTAATTCATGTAAATAATAAATATAACATGATAATTATTATGTATATATGATATACCATCCAATTATATATTATTTTAATTTTAAAAGAATGATATTTTCGCTCGTGCGTACGTACGGACTACCGTCTCCACGAACGTGATGAGATTCATTCTTCATCGTATCCATTCAAGTATAATTATCATTTTATGATTTAAATATAATGTTTAGGGACTTGATATAATTATGGATATGAATAATATACAACCTATCCATGACAAACATGTCTTACGTAACAAAACATATAAAAGAAAATGAGTAAGTTAATACCCGAAACAACGATAATACTAAGATATTATTAACAAATCAATGTTAAAAGATCATATATGATATAATATTAATATATATGATTCTTGTATAATTTAATAACAATTATTTCACCATTATAAAGGAGGTTAACCTACCCCCAACCAAGGAAATGTACAAGGTAAGGGTTTATTTCGCAATCTCTTCATTATCCGAGGTTGTTTATACGTAATAATCTACTGGGACTTCTTTATCATCCACATCCATGTTTCTTAAAAATGTATTTCAAAACATTTTTACTATTTACTATAATATGGTTTAAATTCATTTTTACCCTTGTTTTAATTTTTATAAGAGGTTTATAAAATAATATTTCCTTCATTTTCCAAACAAGGTGTTTTTTAACCTTTTTGACAGAATTAAGGTAAGAATGTTTTTTTAACTTATACGGTGGGTGCGTCTATTTTCCACCGTTATAAAATCGTCATAGCTTCCCTTACAAGATTATAAAAATATTTTAAAAGAAATTGTTTTATTTTATATGACTCTTAAATGATTTCAAAATAAAAAAGAGATATTTCTCTAAAAAGAGTTTTGATTTCATCTATGTCGACATCCTTTGATGGATTTTAAGCTTATTTGAAGCTGATTTATTATGAAACAAAACTTCCGTATTGTATTGAAGATTTTGTAATATGTTTGACTATGGATATGTTATTTTTATACCTTTCATGGTTTATGGTGAAAGAATTGACATTTCGTATGCTAGTTTTAATACGAATGTTTATGTTATGTTTAAACCTTTTCATATGGGAATGCATTGGACTTAATATGTGACAGGTGGAGCCTGCTATAGCTCCTCGATGCATCGGTAGGTATCATGAGACAAACTAGTGTCTTGGCATAAGGCCTTGAAAAAATCTTATTTGTAGTCTTGGCATGAGGCCTTGGCTATGTGGTTATGATAGTCTGGCATTATGCATTCCATCATTATGAAAGTGGTTATTGATATTTCATGTGATTATTAGATTAGTAGAATATCAATGTGAATAAGTAAATAGAATTATTTAATTTTATTTTTTCCATAATATGTTGATGTTCAAGTTTAAAAGGCTTTTGTTTTAGTTATACATTGCCTTAAATGTTTATTCTTATTTATGAAATTTTCCGCTATATTTATATCCTTACTAGGCATTTGAGATCACCCCTTTCAATGTTTTATTTTTCCCAGGATGTGAAGAAATAATTTATGAATGACCTACAGGGATAGTATGTGGGGATATGAGTGTGGAATATGAAGAAAATATGTTGTTGTAGTTTTCATTTTTATGATGTAATGTAAGACTTATGAATATATCTAGTGTTTCCAAGGCTACTAAACCAATCGGTCTTTCGAGATTTGATCTTTCTCGTGATCATGTCAATGTTATGTAATAATGCATCGACTATGGGTAACTGGGGACGAGGCGTTACATCATCCAACCCTGGAGCCACATTTTCTGGAAAGGGTTGTGGTGGTGGCAGTATGGAGGAAAATGTAGAAGAAGAATTATAAGGATATATTAATCCTAGGTTACATGGTGTGTAATCTTGAATTATATGACATGTTGGAACCCCTTATGAAGTACTCAGTTTTTCACAGAGCAAAAAATATCACATGTAATTTGACCCTTGTCACATGTCATGTAACCCATGATGGAAGATATACTTTTATCTCAGAGGATACATGGGAAAGGGAAGGATAAAGTAAATTGATACAGATCTTGTGAGGTTTACACAAGCATATGTAGATGTAAAAAGTTTGTACATGGGCATGGCCAGTGGTATACCAGAATGGTAAATATCACGAGAAGGTTCCCAGAAACCTCTGTATGTCATGTAGTCCTACACACACACCATGCATTTCTAGGTTTACATGCCCTCTGATGGAGAACCACATGGGATAATAATGGTTTTGATGGTTATGTCGTGTACCCCCAGTACTCACCACATACCCCCATTAGGGTGTTTACAACCCTACGTTTCTTCAATTTGTAACAGATTTTGTTGATTTTGTTCCCTTTTTTACATCCCCTCAAGAGTATAGTATGGAATTATGTCCACATCATTTGACTGTGACCCCCTCTATAGGATGAATCTTAGATAGATTTTTTTGTCCTTCTATAATACTATAGTGTGATCCTCTATCATTTATTTTTATACCATGGGTGGGGTTTCTTGAATCAGTGTGACCTCTTTAAGGATTTAATCGATATTATATATATTTTTCAATATTGATAGTGTTTTTAATAACATTAGAGTATTATTTGATTCATAGTTGTTTGATCTAGATTTTTTTTGGTGTCCCAAAACAATCCTGGATGTGATCCCATACCTACGTATCAAGGCCTTCAATGACAAGTGAGATTTTTTTAAGTGAGGACCAATAATCATGACCTCTTGGATGATTTTATCTAGTGATATTTTGGTTCACGGATTGGATTCTTTGGGAATGATAATTGCTTTTAATAGAACCATGTGGTTAATAGTTTGGTTGTGACCACTTGGATGCATGGTTTCCTTCTTGAGTATATCTGGGTTTTTATCCATTTATTTCTATAATATTTTAATGAGATGACTATCCTTGATGCTTCATGTTTAGTATTTTTTGGTGTCCTACAAGGTATTGTTATACTCACCTGGGTATGGGATCTGAATAGACATGTCATTTATTATGTGGATGAAGACTTATTTGATGTTGTCCTGAGTGGACTGGAAGATGGGAAAGAATAGTATGATTTAGAAATACTGAGGAGTTTTATATGGTTTAATATGTTAGTACTACATACCTTCTAAGAAGGTTGTACTCTTTGTAGTTTTTGGTTTGCTTGTATTCATCCCTTTTTCTACTTTTAGTACTTTAATTCCATACTATGAGGGTGAGATCATAGTTGTATGCAAGCATTGGATTTCGTTTTTGTATATTTCATCATTACATGGGATTATATATGTTTTCATGTGTATATTTACATTAGGATAATTCATCAAATGTGTGTGATATGCCTACTCGACGCGGGTCTCCAGCCCCAGACCTATTGGTTGTGGGCTTGGGGTATTTACAATTTTGCCTTCATTTGGCCATGTCATGATAGAGAGAGATAGAAAGAGAAGATTGCAGGAATAATGGAGGTTATTATGAGGTCTTTCAAATATATCATAGGATCTAATCTAGCCATTTTGGGTTGTAAGAGATACTCATTTTACACAATGATGGTTTACCATGGATTTCATCATTTTAGAGTCTCTTTTTCAAAAATATTTCAAAACAATTTATTAATGAATAGTGATTGAGTAGGATATATGGACTTGGTATGTATTTCATATTGTGTTGTGATTACTACCGTGATTTGGTGCTAGGTATTATATTAAATTTTTTTTCTTGAACCATGATATGACCCAAACCATGAACATTTCAACCAAATACAATGACAAGAATGTGTGTTCCACCTTATTATTTTTTTAAAATGTTATAAATTAGTGATAATAGATTATATGGGGCATCATATAAAATATGATAAATAAACCCAATCAGTATTTCCATTATATTTAAAAATTATATGAAATCTTAAAGTAACATAACACCTATACATAATGTAATATGCAATTTTCAGTTTGAAATGAAATACATTGAATGCCAAAATGTGATAAGGATTAAACATATAGTAACACTAATTACTCTATATCAAGATGTTAATCATTATATAAATAATTTTGAAATCTAATACTCATGTTTTGTGTTAATTAGATGGATTACAATAACTAATTGAATCACCACCACTATAACATCCATCTAATCAATCAAAGGGTTTTTATTTTCAAAATTATATCACCACAAATGTTATCAACTAAGGGAGTTTTCAAATATCTATAATGTTAATCCAAATACAAATAATCAAAAAGATATTAAATATCAGGAAAAAATGATATTAAAATGTTCAACATTCATTCCATGACTGATATACCCAAGAACATAATACTCATACTATATTCTTATATTTTATCATTAACACTCACCCATGAAATAAAAAAGTTAGTGAATATTTTAATAATAAAAAAAAGTAATGTCTCAACCTAGGGACCATAGTCAATGGAAAAAAGATACATATCAGTACGTTATAATATTAAATACCCACCATCTTTTGGATGGGTAGTATATCGAGAGATAAATATAGATACATCATATTGTATAATCCCAAGTGAATTTTTTGTTAGTCAAGGTCTATTACTAATTGGTCTTGGTACATAAACATTAATCTTTCATCCAAGATATATATAACCATTAACCCATAGTGAATTGAAATTTACCAAGTCACACAAGATTTAGAGGGTATGTGGTTGGTCTATTAAAATATAAAGTAATTTGATTCGGTACTAACACATCCAAAATACCAATCTATTATATATAATTTTATGATCCATAGTTCTTTTATGTAATGTTGTGTGAGTGATGAAAAACTCAATATCTAGCCAAAGGAATTGTGTATCATAAATTGGCCCCAAAATATAACTACACTCTAATTATACAACATTGATCACTCCTTAGTTAGTACCATTTATACTTAATCACATGATCAAGATAACATTGAAAATTCAATTCCATATTACCATGCCTTACCTAAGACTCAGCCTTCCCTAAATAATTCCTATAATGAAACATTATTAAATTATTACTCACTATACATAATCTAATAGGATTCCTTAAATATATATCATACATATAATTTGGAAGATATGATGGAGGGGGTTTCTTCATAAAAAAATCAACTACCCATTCAACCAGGAAATATATCCTTCCCAAAATGAGTGATCGAGTTTTCTATCAGGTTCTCATACATGAGAAATAAAAAAAATATTATATTCATTCAAACATTGAATCTTACTACTCTATATTAAAACGTGATTACTTTCAATGTGTGGGTTTATTTTAGTGGGATCAAAAATGGATGTTCCTAAAAGATACCAAAATTTATTGTTTTTTAAAGTTATAATTAATAAAAATTAAATTAAATAAGAATATTATATCTAAGTGATTCGATAAGAATATTATATCAGAAAATAAATCAAATCAAGTATTATTTTATTTCTAATATAATAAATTAGAAAAAAGTGTTTTGTAAATTTTTAAATCCTCAATAATATTCATAAATTATGAAATTTTTTCACCCATAATTAATAATGAATAACTTCATTTATAATATTTTAATAAAACATTACTTTTAATAAATCTATATTTTCTAATTAATTGAATATGTTTAGGTATCCACTATTGAAACACCTAAATAAAAAAAATTCTATGAATATTACAGTTTAATAATTCTTTTGTTGGGTAATCAACAAAAATGATACCTAATAAGTAAAAAAATGAGTATGAAATTGAGTTGTAAACACAATCACAATAATTTAATTCCAAGGAATGTAACAAATAAATTATTTTTGGTACAACTTTACTCTTGGGAATGTGATTATGAAATTTAGAAACCTCTCTTTTTGGATTCAAAATTTTCACCAATCTTATTTCTTTCCTTATAATCATCACCTAAATATTTTTTAGTTCAAAAATTAATTAGGATTCCATCAAAATAAAACATTTGAAAAATTTATATTTTACTAATAATTAGGATTTATAATTTTCTTCACCATAAAAACTTTTCATCGCCAAAAATTTAATTACACAGTCAAAATGTAATAGAAAATAATAATATCTAGTGAAATATCATTCAATAAATTAGATACATTTCTTTTTAAATAATTTAATGCTGTAATAAACCATTAAAGTTACACAAAAAACTATAAACAACATACATTAATATAAAAACTGGGATTGTTGGGTCCTATTGTGGGACTAACACTCCCTTTTAATCTACCCAATCTTACAATAACACTATGATATTCTTATCTTGTTCAAAATTTACTATGAAAAATTTACTGATATTTCTCTTATATTTTTACTATATACTTAGAAAATGACATTTATTATTTGAAATAAAAGAAACAACATCTAAGAGTATGCCTCTGATTTTTAAAGAACACTAATAGATAGGTGATATTCATAATTCTAACTGATGAAATAGAATTCATGGTCATATCTTTATTTGAGCGAGATTTTTTATTGCTACAAATTTATTTTTTTATTATTTTGTATTGATTTAATGAATTCCATAGTAATATGGATTTATTGAAATTTTAATTAGGAAAATGATCTTTATCTTACATTAGTGGCAATATAATTAAATTATATATAGAGAGAGAATGTTAAGATTGAACTTGTGATAGGATGAAACAAAAAATATATAAATGGTCAAATATTATTAATTTTGGAATATTTATGAATCTCGTTTATAATTATATATAAATAATTTAGAGGATTCATGTAAAATAATAAAATCTATTTTTTTGTTCTGGATCAAAAATAATGTCAATTTGATTATTGTTTCCCCAAGAATATTGATAAATAATTTCAAAACAAGTTTCTAATTATAGTAATGGTATATCATGAATAATGTTATATATATATATATATAATTTATTTCATTTTTGATAGATACATGGGATAAGTGTGTTCTCTCGATGGATAAGGAGTATGAATATACTAGATTCAACAAAAATATAGAAATCCATGGTATGTATAAACAAAAAAATAGTTTATGTGTAAATTAGTGTTGAAGTATAACCAACAATAACACAACTTGGGGAAGTTTAGAAAATACATAACTCATAATTTTTACCACATTAGAAAATATATTATGGGAATTAACTATAACAAAAAATGATATAGTATATGAAAGATTTAGTAAATATTTTACTCATTACAATGTATAAATATTCCACAATGAATAATGTAATAGAACCAAAACAAAAAACATAGAAATAATGGTTGAATTTTTATGAGTTAATATCCTGCCAGTTAAGATAGTCATAAAGTTCAAAAAATATAATTAATATACACTTTTAACAACCATAATATAAAAATCATGTTTCTACATTATGTATTCCATCACACATATGTTATTTTCATGGTTTCTATGGTGTATTATTCAAATATATATAATAATTTCTACACTGCATTTATTGGTCATTTTTTGTTACAAACTCCAAAAAAATCAATGATTATCGATGTTAAATAATATTTTAAAATACCAAACTATAAAATAAATATAAATAATCTAAATTAAATGAAAATTATATAATATTTGGTTGGTCTGAAGGTGTAGTTTTAACATGTTTTAAAATTAGTATTTATTATATTCAATAAGTAGAATTTTAAATGGAAATGGGTTAATATTATGAATGATTTTTTATTTATATGTTAAGAGAAGTAAGTATATTGAGTGAGATGAGAATGTTAGTGATGGAAAATTGAAAGTGGAAATAATTAAATCATCTTTTTTTATGAATAATTTTTTGATAAAGGTGATGAACACATGATTTTCTAAGAGTGGTTTTTCTAATAGAACCCTAGATGACTTGGATTAAATTAACGAGACTAATAAAAAAAGAAATTAATTTTTTTTTATTTAATGACATACATTATTTATGTGTTGGTTTTTTCAAATTATAATCCATTAAAATAATTATAATACTTGTTAGAATGTTGAGCTGAAACATTAAAGGGTAAATAAATATCTTTTTTATCTGGTAATTTAAATGATGATATTACAAAATAATGAGGGATTTAGAAGATAAAAACCAAACAAGGGTTATAATTACCCATATTGGGGATGATAGATGGAAATTATACAACATTATTATTAATAATTATTTAATAATATCACATAAAATTTAAATCTATAAGTTACAATATATGAATCATAGGTTTCCCAAAGAACTTTTAATAACTATTATTATCTAATAAACCCCCTTCTCATTGATTTATTCATAGTCTCCCCATGTATATGAAGATATAATAGAACAAAATTTTTCTAAATATATTTCAAATTACAGATATGTATATCTCATTTCCATTTAAGTAATGTTTATACATTTGTTCATGTTTATTTGTTAATTAAGAAATTGAGAATATAATTTCTATTAATTGTAAGAGGATTAGAAACTTTGGTTGAAATATTTACCTTATTTTGGAGAATGATCTATAACATTTTATTATAAATAAATATAAATGTATTGGATTATATTATCAAAGAATTTATTTTTTATAGAGATATATTTTTCTAAAAAATATTAATTAAAAAAATCATTAATAATATTGAAATGAAAAAAATTCTTTTTCGGCATCTATATTTGAAAAAAAAATCATTGATGTAATGTGTTAAAAATAATAATATGAAAATGGGAAATATTATTAAATATTTATAAAGGAGTTAACAATCTAAAAGAGTAAATTATGAAATCATATAGAGAAATGTGTATAAAATTAAAATTCATATTGCTGAATTTATTGGTGTTGTATTTAATAGAATTAATTAAATTTGGGTCACTATAAATTATATGGTTAGAATATAAAGTATTTAAATATTGTTTAGAACATATTGAGAGTTATAAATGATAGATTTGACTAAAAGGTCCCAAATTTTAAAGAAACTATCCTTGATCATCATTCCTTGTATGAATTCCACACTATTGTTATCTCCTATAAGGAAAAAACAACAAATTTTAATCAGAATTTGAAAAAGATAAGATATTTTTATAGTTAATGAAATATTTATATTGATTATTAATTATTCATTTTTAAAAAATTAATAATATGAAAAATGTAATCAATTTATCTACCAAGAAACATTAATTATCTCTAATAATTTCAAAAAATAAAATGAGTATGTAAATAGGGAAAATAGGGAATACATATTTTAGATGTTGATAATATAAAACATTTCAATATCCTTTCATTTTTTGAAAAAGTTCTGAAATTTATCAATAAAGTACATAAGATAAAACCTTTAACAAGAAATGTTGAGATATTATGGGTCTCAAACTGGATCATTACTAACATCGAGTACACACTGATATATAGTATATTCTTTGAAAAAAATAAAATTTACACTTAGACATTAATAAGAATATGATTTTTTAACATAAATAACTATTATTACTTAATTATACTATAATTAAACATTAATTTTTCTATATATTTGGAATCCTAAATATAAAAAGCATATAAATAACCACAGAATAATTTTCATACCCTCATAAAATCTGAATATAAAATATAAAATAATATAATACCGTTGAGAGTTAATCCATTATTGAATAACATCTATAAGATAATCACCCATGTATAAAATATAAAAAATCACTTGGATGATAATGTCATGAAATATATAAATAAAACCTCCAAAAAATACGATACCACATTCCAATCATTAACCAATGCAACGAATCTCTCTAGGAACCATAGCTCTAACATCAATGATACAACCAAAACATATAAATCAAAATACAACAGAATATAAGACATGTGTATGGGTAGTTGGTGTGTATTAGTGAAACAATAGGGTTTACTTTATATCATTAACTCTAGTATGTGAGTGAGGTAATCTTGAGTTCATTTAATAATGTGTGTTGAGTGATGTGGAAGACAAACTATAATAATAAATAATAAATAATAAATAATGTTTATAAATATTATCAATATCTAGAATAACTTCCAAATTTCATCCTAATAATGAAACATTATCTCATAAACCAAGGATCTTAATCCAATATAAGAAATAGTAATACACTTGAAAAGATAACTAAACTAAACTAGACCCACAAAATAAAAAATCACATTATAATTAATAATAAGATGATATAATAATCACATTATTATGAAAAATATCCTTCCATCCAAAATTAATAAACCACATTAAAATATTCAAACTAAAATTTAAAATTTTCCAATGGAAAATGACATTAAAACCAATTCATAAAGTATATGAAATCCCAACGACCACCACTAAAGGAGAATAAAATTAAAACCATTTCATAAAATATATGAAATCCCAAAGATTATCTCCATGTATTTGTGTATAAAAACCCCAAAAATAGAGGGATGCATATTTTACACATGAAATTAAATAACTAAACCTGTTAAACATTAAAATTTATCTTATTGGAATGCACACTTATACAATCTATTTCTCTAAAGATAAATAATGGCCTAAAATTTGAATTAGTTATACACCATTTTTTATCTTCTCATTTCATAATTTATCTCCAAAATTCCTGTGATAACATTATCACACATTAATAAAACTACTTCATAAGAATTCCTACCATTATAATGAATCTAAACCCCCATAGTAATTTTTTTTTCTCTCATTATATCAAAATATGTGGTTTTCTTTCTATCAATTGTCTAACATATTCATAATCAACCAACTAAAATGTTTTAGATCCCAATAATGATATGATAGTATCAAATATTTCAATTCAATACAAATTCAAATCTCAGTATAAAATGAATAATTTATTTTTAAAATAATCATTTATTATTTTTTTTATAAAAAATTAATTTATTTCAAAAAATAGTATGATGAAAATAAAACAATTTCACTTTATTACCTTTATTGAAATGATATCACATAAGAATATATAAATCCCTTATAATAATTATATCAATCATAACCCACGTAAACTAATGAGTTACTTATAATAAAATATTCACTAAATAGTTTATTAATTTAATTGACTTAAAAAACCAACTCACCCAAGAAAATTTTCTAATCACATTATGAATCTAATTATTTAGAAGACACTATAATCCACCTTCAAAACTATTTAAATGTTTTGAAACTATATAACCGAAATTGAAATTTTAATCTATTTTAGAATAATATTGCAAACTATTTACAAAATATAATTACATCTGACAATGAAATAATTTTAATAATAAGAATTATATACTTTGCTTCACAATTATACATAATTATTCAATTACAATTGATAAAAATACTCATCCCATGACTGAATTAGTTGTCCCAATTATTGGTCCCATTAGAGTAATCAATTATGGGTGAATGGAGTACCCAAGGAAAATCATTGTTTAAAAATTATTTAAATTGAATTCCTATAATTTTTCGAAACAGTCTAGTTAACTACAATTTTGTAATTTTATAATGTTATAATTTAAAAAATATTCTCAAGGTTTTGATCATAGTCAAGCTGATGTTCTTTAATATTACTTCAACTTTTGGATCAAATCTAATAATATCAAACATAATATACAAAACAATTAGTAAAGAAAATTATTATAATTAATACTTTTATATAATTTTTGAAAATTAAAACTGGTCTTTTAAAAACAAAATAATGAAACACACGGTAGAAATAAAAATATAAGTTTAGTCCCAAGTTTAGACACAACCCACGTTTTTTACCAACACTCACTACCAAGCACATTTATTAAACAATAAACTTCATCCACAATATGGACCAAATTTTTAAATATATCTTCATAGAAGGAAGTCCATGCTACATACATTATCTTCTATAGTTAATCATGAGATATATGTTATAAATGAAATGTGAGGGAGTATGATATTGAACCATAATATAATTCCAATTATTTTTCATAAGAATTACATAATAAATAACAAGAACACCTCAAATTTAAATAAAATGGAGAAAAATAAAGGAAGAATAAGAAAATGTTTGTGTAGTTATTTTTTCTATGATTAAAATTATGATGATCATGAATGATCATATTATCACATTGGTCTGTCTTTAATTTTTTTTAAAAGACACTTCTATCAAGTATCACATTGAGAAGCCACAACTAAATATAGTGGAAAATCATATTGAATTATTCTCTCTGGTCAGTATATCCTCTACCCACTACATATTTTTTCCATGAGTGGCCCTGATTCTTAATGAGAGAACCTTATCTAGTTATCCAATGGTTATTAATGATAAATTAATACTATTTATCATTTGTTACATATGTTCTCAATAAATTCTACGAATCATTTATAAATGATTCAAAATATATCAATTGGAGTTTTCCATATTCCCCAATTCTTGTGTTATACACAATAACATAGATTTGAACTAAAATTACTACATCACGGATTTGGGTACATGACTTCAATAGGATTTTTAGATCTCAATTAACTATATAGGAATCAATAGGATGATTCTAAATCATCTATATTGAACAATATTCTATGTTAAATAACCTACGTTGTGCATTATATTTCATGAAATTGGATTTTTCATTCCCTCATCTATTTTAAATTGACTACATGGTAATTAGCTACATGAATCTCAAACATGAGGTAATTTGATTATATAGACACCATTTTATGATCAAATGATGGTGGTCACTTTCTTGTGGCCACTAACTTGTGGTAACATGACATGGTCACCTAATAAGGTTACATGGCCTCATCACTTGACATTGCCACTTTCTTGAATTAAATTCCATTTTTTGGAAAAATGTTATCATGTGTTTTTTATTTCAATCACTTAATTTCCTCACGTGGTACGTTTTGAATGCATGCAGTCAGTACATGACTTAGATAAAAGTTTCTCATTTGACATATGATTAATTTTGTACATGTGGACACATAGGGATGAATGTGTGGTCACATTTTTATGGCCACATGGCCTTCACGATCAGTTGAACTTCTAAATTTGGTAGTTTTATGAAGTTACTTCAATAATTATCCATTTTATATTGTTTTGGATGAAATTGTTTTACAATAATAAATTTAATGTTCCATAATTACATCTAAAGCATGATTTTTGAGCCCTAAAAAATGATATTATTGTCTATTCCATCGATCTATTTTTTTTTAACAATTATGAATCATTGTAGATTATATGATAAAAATTGTAAAAACAAAATTTATCACCCTTTAAATATTATAAAAAAATTATGCTACTAGTATGAGAAAATGCATAGATTTATTCCTCAAACTAGCCATAAATATTTAAATGAATAAATACTAAAAAATAGATAAAGGGAAATACATGAAATAATTTTTTAATTTATAAAGATAAAATTTGAACAAAAAGAGTCAATATTAGGTACTCCAATCAAAAATATAATCCAATGAAATGAATTTAATGTTATAAGGAATAATATTTGATTTTCCTTTGGATATGAAGGTCGATATATAAGTTATAGGTCATGGTGAAGAGATAGAAGAATTTTATTGAACAACTAAACTCCTAGAAATAGGTTTAAGTTATTGAACATATTGTCTTGGAGAAAACCAAAATGGTTGGTTTAGGATGTTGTGAATGTAGGATTTTAAGAACTAGATAATGTACAAGAAGCTAAAGTGAATGTATCTATAGTATAATGGTATAGTTTCATAATTATACTGAATTACTTGATATCTCATGAACCATTATTTATATCCTTAAAATATTATTCTTTATTCTCCAAAAAATATTCTAACTCGAGATTAAAAATTATTAATCTCTCCACCAGAGTTTTAAATCCCATAGTCAGAGGGTGGATCATAAAATCACTAAATATGGATTTTAAGAGGTTGTTTAGATCATATTTTTCAATGATACCTCTATGATAAAAATCAATATTCCTTCAAATTGTATCTCTATCCCTATTATATTTCTTCACATCCCTAATAAACAGATAAAATGTCTTTGCAACATGTGTTTGAAATCCATAAAACATGATTTACCTAGACTTTTAATACTCAAACAAGATTACTTTAAAATATTATTTTATAATATGGTTGTTTTTATTTTCACTAAAAATATAGTAAATAAGAGTAGGAGGAGAAATAGAGGAGGGTGAAAAATGTGTAACTCATATAGAAGGATGAAAAAATAAATTCATATTTCTTTGATCTAAATTGAGAATCTTGTCTTGATGATATTCTTACAAAAAAACTAATATAGTATTTTAAATACTCGATATTATTTGTCTTAATATCTCCCTTGATATGATTCTTTGGATGAAAATGATAGATTACAAGAGTTATTATCCATGACATGTCCACTTATTTATGGGTTCCACTATAGTCCCAAAATGAATAAACAACTATATCAAAATAGCTGTAAAATGTAATTTGAAAACATTAAAATCATATCTATTTATAATAGATATATAAGTAGAAGAAAAAAACTAGGTAATGATGGATCATAAGGAAACATGATACTATTCAACTCAATTTCAATCTAAATAGGTTTTGGTCTCAAAGGATGAACTTTTGGTTCTACACTAGCTTTTTCCTCATCAAAAAACAAAAGGATCTATAAGGTTAGATCAAAAATTAGATATCATATTGATTTTAACTTGTTCTTTAATAATTTTAGGAGGTGTATGACTAAACATATCTGAATATAAGATAGAGTATGACCATTATATGCAGTTGGAATTTCCCATGATCATCATTATTATCAGACCCTGCCGCTAGTGATGAGTTGATAAATTTTCACATGGTGTTTAAGTATTTTAAATTATGGGAATCAAGGAAGATTATTTTTCAAAAATATATTAACTACTATCTAATTCACCCAATTAACCATCCTCTCATAATATTTCATTATCATAACTACTCAAAAATACCTCAAGATAATTATGTTCATCATCTAAAAGTTTGTCTTATTGAGAGAGTTTAGGTATGGGAGAATTAGAAGATCCTAAAGATACAATAGGAAAGAGATCATTCATATCCACAAGTGACTCCCTAGATTCCACAATAGAAACATCCACTAATATTTGTTTTTATTATTCATTTTACAACGATTCATTATTCTCATGAGAAGAACCCACATCAATCTCATAAGGTTTTAGAACATAGTCAACATTTTCTTTTGGTCTCACATGATTACTAATAATATTTAACTTATCATAAAATTTCTCATTATTATACTGCTCCCCTTTTTTCAATGGGTTACATTTCACCATAATATGCCTAATTTTTTTTACAAAAAAAATAGTAGAAATACCATTTTCCTCCCCCTTAGGAACTAATCTTTTAATATCTAATAGGACTAAGATATACATAGGGTAATGAAAGGTATTAAATTTTGATGAGAGATTCTATAGTTTTTTCATATATAAGGCCCAATTCTTAAACATTACATCTCAAAAATTACTAAGTAGACACTTATAATCTATCCATTTTTTTTTATAAAAATAACGATACTTAAATAAAAACAAGAATTTTTTTCTTGATAAAAATATTCTTGAAATCTTATTTTCTCTTACCCTTCCTTATACCCTGTGACAAAAATTTCAAAAACTTGGGATGATCTAAAAAGATTAGTAAGGGATATAAAATAAGGAAAGAAAATATTTGCCCATAAATACATAAAAATCAATGAAACCATAATTTTAAGTCATAAACATAAGTTCTTTAACATACCTCAAGAAATCATAAGATTTATAAATAAAACCTAGAAATAAAAAATCATAAAGGTAACTTGTGGCATCCATAACATACTTACGTTGTTGCATTCACAGCTACATAGGGAGTTAAATTTGGAATAAATATCACAATATATTCCCTAAATATCTTAGGAGAAACTTTAACGTTTACCTATTTCATGTTACCCAATTTATTGAAGAGATATCTCAGGCTCACCCGCCCTTGGTATATCACAAAACCACCTGTATACGTAAACAATTCCCAAAAACCATAACATATTCATAAGACATAAAATAAGCATAAATGAAATATAACATTTCCACATTGGAATCACAATATATCATTTCAAGATGGTGAAATAATAAATAATTTCTCGAAACCATTTTAAATACCAAAATAAATAGAAAGGGTATATGGTATTTATTTTTATTTAAAAAAACATTACATCTTATTAAGGAAGACGAATATCAAATAGTACTCATAGTGGTGGAAGGTTCATTGTCACCGCGTACGTTTAAAAGAAACATTTCCTTTTACATTTAGTAAAACAATTCATAAAAAAAGATTCATTTTTAAAACCATTAAATAAAATTAAAAGGAATGGGTATATTTATACACCTTATAAAAGAAGGTTTTTTATAAACCAAAATATGCCTCAATGAAAGGAGATTGAGACAAAGTCCATTACCCCCTTAGAAAATACATGAATAAAAATAATTACCGAATAACATTAAAAAAAGTTTATAATATCATGAGAATAATTAGATTCATGATATAATATGTCATAGGGAAGTATATACAATATATAAAGTGAATTGGTGTATAAAAACACAAAAGCCTAAATGGAATGTAAATTGAGACAAAGATCATATAAATGATGTAACAATTTATCAATGGGGTGACTATGTGTAGAAATAGTATATCCACAGAAAGGGTAAGTGGAAATTATAAAATTAATTAATAAAAAATGATTCCAAACATAATCTTGGAATAATATAATCACATAAGTATATGTAAAACCTAATGAGAGGAAATTGATTTTAGAAATTCCCTTATGAAAATTCGGCAGCCTAACGACATCACTTAAAATTTCAGGAAATGAGTTGAAGAGAGAAAAAAGGGTCTCTTGTAACATGTAAATAAAATGTATTTTAATAAAGATATTGAATAATTTATCCCAACATAATAAAATGAAAATGAAAATACATAAATAAAAGAAGTCTTTGACTAAAATAAGAGGGTGAAAGGTTCCCTTACCTTGAGTCCGACTCATCATGTATGTTCCTTGTTCTTCCTGAATAATAAAAATAAGTTAATTTCTACTTGATTCAGAACCTTTTTCAATTTTATTATTACTTTTATATCACTTATTACCATGTTATAAACATTATATAATATTTAAGTTAATATCAGTCGTTTTGTCGATATTCGGTACTTGAGTCAAAAATAAACTTGATATAATTACAAATTGTCCATGTGGTCAAAAGTAAATTATCTCCAGAATGATATTCATGATTTTAATATCATATATATCTAGTATATATATTTATTTATATAAGTACATAACATTTGGAGATAAGAAATGAAATGCACCGTTCATGGAAAGAGTAAGTCGTACGTACACATGAACGCTACTTTCATTCTTTTTCATATTTAAAGGAATGAAAACTGAATGATACATTAGTATATTATAATTCTAGTATAATATCATATTTTTTATATGTTAAATAAGTTCATTAACACCATCTTTTATACGTTCCATGTATGTCATGAACGTGTCATATCACTTTGAGTGGGCGGTAGTCTACATTTCCTCAAATGAAATTATCATATTTATACATCATGAAAAGCATAAAGTTATGTTTTTAAATAAAAATTACATTATCATAGAGAAAATATACATATAATATATATCATATATAAATATAGTTTCATCATAATGGACACCATGAGAGGTGGTAGGGGAAAATTGAACAATCATCGTTTCTTGAGGCAGTAGTTCGCCGTACACAGAAAGAATATGTTTGTATCCATTAGATGGAGGTGTGTTTAAGTTTAGTTTGAATCCTTATCATAATCACATCTTAGTATAATTAGGATACTAGTGTTCTTAAGTAGTCAAATAATAATAATACAATAGATAGTGAAGAAGTAAAATAATGGAAAGGAACTTCAGAGAAGAAGCTACCTCTTAAAACACATAACTCCCTTTGATTTGAGCCAAAAGGCTTTCTTGAATTGCCTTATAACTAAGGTAAGGCTTCTCAGAGGAAGAGTGGGATATTGGGAGATTATTTAGGCAAATTTTGGGCGAGACAAGTGTAAAGACCCAGATTTTTCCATTTAATTGTATGAGAATATTACGTGTCCATGAAAATTGATGGTGCGTGATTCTGAGGTCTGGGGTGCCTGGAATGAATTTCTGAATTTTTTTTGGGTACGTTCAGTAAACATGTGCGCGGGTTTTTGAAACTTTTGAACCGGTGCTCGAAATTGAAATTCAAGGACACCGTTGAACTCACAGCGCCAGTATTCCCTTAAGGAGACCTTCACCTCGACCGTAATAGATCGAGGGTGAAAGTTAGTATTTGTTCTTTTCGTGGAAGAAGAAAAATAAAATATTTAACATTTTATTTTTCTTTTGAAACCTCTCTTTTGAAATTATGGAGGTGGGGACCGCCTGAGCTAGAAAAACCTCTCAATTTTAATTCATGGTGTTGGGGACCACCCGAACCCCTCTTAATAAGGGAAAACTTTTCAACTCCCCAATTTATTAATTGTGCCAATTAATTAAGACAACTTTAATTATGCCACCGTAAATTAAATCGATAGACTTATTATTTTAATTATGTTAGCTCCTCAATTCATTTGTGGAAAATTGTTGGAAAGGGTGAGAGTTGAGAGAACTTTGGAGAAACTCTTCCTCCAACGAAGAACGCCCACTCCAACAAAGAAGGAGGAACCGACCCCAAGTCTGGATCAGAAGCGCTTTGCGGAAGTAACAAATTCTAACGTTCTTCATTGAATTCAACTTCTACCTCTTGAATCCTCTAATGAACGACAAGATAGGGGTGTATTTTTTTATTAATATTCATTAATTTCTTTTACGATTGAATCTCTCCCCACGAGCCACTTGCTACCACTGTAACGCTGACGGTGTGGGCCAAACAAACATGGCCCGACCAATCCACAACCTTTGAGGTTTTGATGCATTCTTCACGAAGAAGCAGGAAAATGATCGGTACTGGAGATTGGAACTGGTAGGGCTCAGAAGAGGCGGCCGACACACTGACTGACCACGAAGACGGTGATGGTGCAACTGTGCTGCCGGTAGCGGGCCGCGGCCCGTCTGTCACGGCGGAGCAGAGGCAACAGTCGGTGCATGGACGACTATGCAAAGAGGAGGTGGTGGCGCATGTCCATGTCGCCGGCGTGAAGGATCTGCGGCACGAGGTTGCAGCGATGAAAGAGGGTTGTCGACTCACTGCTGGCCGCCAGTGGTGGCACAGTGCGCGGTCGCGCCATGGAGGAGGGTTGGCCGTCTGGCCAGCAAGGGAGCCGAGTGGGACCAGGTCCCGTATACCAGCTATCTGTGCCATGTGGAACCGGCCATTCGGCCACCCAACCCAAATAGCTGGGCCGTTCGGGGTACCTAGGGGGAACCTTCACCTTAGGTGGTGGCTAGGGCGGAACCCATCGCGGGGCCACCCAGCTGCGGGCCAGCACCAGACAGTGGGCCGCCCAGTGCGGGCTGCCCATCGCGGGCCGCACCGCAGGCCGCCTAGTTGTCCAGCCATGATAGACCCGTATTACATGGCGGTCCTTTGAGATACTTATTCATGGGACTTAGTGGAAGTTGGAGTATCGACCTATGGCTTGAGGAGTGGACCCTCCCGGAATCAAGAGAGCTTAATGTGGGAACCCTGTCACTGATTGTAACATGAAAAAGGGATCCTATGTGGTTCTGTGCTTCGGGATCCTATGTGGGTATGTGTTTGAGAGTCTCACTTGGATCTGCTCTCGGAATCCACATGGGACTACTCTAGGATCCTATGTGGGTATACTGTATTGGGATCCTACGTGGGTCTGCTATACTAGGATCCTACATGGGTCTGATGAATTAGGATCCTACATGGGTCTGATGATTTTGGATCCTACGTGGGTCTATCTCTTAACAGAGTAAGACGATTTATTAGTTACATCTAATCATCTTTACTACCATACCTATGTTATACCTGGTGTGAGATGAGTCCTTACCTTTGTGGTAATACCTTTGTGGTATTCTTCTGTGTGGAGAACCTTTGTGGTACTTACCTTCGTGGTGATACCTTTTTGGTATTCTTCTGGATGGTGTACTTTTGTGGCACTTACCGTTGTGGTGATACCTTCATGGTATTCTTCTGTGCGGTGTTACCGGGGCAGTACTTACCCTTGTGGTGTTACCTTCGTGGTATTATTTCCTATGTGGAGAAGTTTTACTTTGGATAAGAGTTGGGCCTTGTGTTTCCTCTTGAATGAGATGGGTATACTTGATAACTTAGGTATATGTATGGGCATATACCTAAGAAGGTTTGTCAGATGTTTTCATGCTTGGTGGTTATCCTTTGTGGGTTTTGTGAGACCTTCCAGGGTCTTGGGGTCCCTATTTAGTATCGTTATACTCACCCCTTCATGGGACACGCACGTACCTTGTTGTGTTTGGTGCAGACGACGGACAACGCTGACTGAGGATGAGAGTACCAGGACTGGAGGTAGCTCGAGGTGGACATTAGACGAGGCATACCACAAAGACGATTGTTCGAGAGCTGTACCTACCTTTAGGTATGATCCTTGGCGGGTGTTCATAGGAGTTGTTTTTAGTTATTCTTGTACTTCCCAGTTTTCCTTGTACATTACAGTTGGGCTTGTATTCTGACCCCTTTTTCTTACCGTATGCACTCTTTTACTATACAGTTTACCTGTGTTAGTATATTTCTTTGTGCTTGGTTTTTTTGTGTTTACAGGTTAAAAAGGAAATTCCGTCCCAGTTATAGGGAATATGCCTTCGTTGCTAGTCGCCAGCCCCTGGCCTATGGAAGGTGGGCTTGGGGTAGTCATGACACGGGCCCCAGGGGACAGGTTGTGAAAAATTAGTATCAGAGGAGTCAGTTCTACCGTATAACATTGGAATCTGATATTTTTAATAGAAATAGTGTTAATTGTATTGAGTGTGGTTATCAGTTTAGGGAATCCAGTGTTGGTGTAGTGACCGATGTATCCATACACCATGACCATGACCCTGACTTCTGGTTTCTGACTCAGTGCATGAAAATTCTGATTGCGTGTGTGTGTTGAAAAATTTTCTTTGTGTAATCTTTGAGTCAGCTCACCAGGAATAAATTATTGACTGTGGCACACATGTTTCTTTTCAGGATGCCTCCACGCAGACAACCAGCTAGGGTTCTGGGTATAGTACGCGATGATAGCCCACCGAGTGACGAGGCCTCGGTGTAGGGACCTTTATCAGTAGAGGCACCAGTAGAGGCACTAGCGATACCCTTACCCATTGGGACACTGATGCCACTAGCCCCAGAAGTAGAGGGTGCATGCCTCTTGAGCGCATTGACTGAGTTCCAGTGCCAGAGGCCACCCAGGATCAGGGGTGAGACATACCCACAATAAGTTGAGGATTTGTTGGAGGCCATGGTGAGAGTCTTCCGAATGGTAGGGACACAAGATGATCTCATGGTGATCCTTGTCGCCATTCTTCTATAGGCAGTAGCTGGCAGATGGAGAAGCTTGATGCTCCAAGTTCATGATGAGGTGACACTTCTCTGGGTAGAATTTTAGAGCCTGTTTCAGGCAGAGTTTTTCCCAGCGACCCTTCGCACAGTGCACATTTAAGAGCTTCTTCATTTGGAGTAGGGCAGCATGACTGTGGCTCATTACTCAACGAGGTTCAAAAACCTATCGCGCTACTCCACCGATATGGTGCGACACCCATTTTTCAGGACCCAGACCATTGATCAGGGATGCAGGGGTCCAAGAGGACCAGACCTATAGATGGATGACCGCAGGATTCATGGTCGGTTGTGCATGGCACCGGAGATAGAGCCTATCATGCAAGGAGCATACAATGTTATGCATGCGGAAGGCAGGGTCACATGTCTCATGACTACCTGACCCGCCGTACGAATGATCAGCAGAGAGTCAAAGGACCACCAAGGAAGAGACATATGTTTGACCGAGGAGGTCCGCAGGGGGCAGATGGATGTGGAAGAGGAGCTGGCCATACAGCTGGAAATGGGTGACGATTCGAGATGTTATCGCCATCACCACCAGGTGGTCAACCTCGACTAGAGGGAGTAGGTGGACAAGGGAAGAGATTAGCTCTAGGAAGTTGAGGCCTATGACCACGGTGCTCCAGAGATGATACATGGTAGGATCTGTGTCTACTCCACCTTAGCTACAGTACTTATAGACACTGGTGTCAGTCATTATTTTATTTCCACTACCCTTGTTCGGATCTCAGATATTCCAACAGATCCATTGGCTCGATCATTATGGCTAGATACTCCTACAGGAGAGGATTCAATGACTACACATTGGGGCTGACAGGGTGAGCTTACTTTAGGAGTCTAGAGCTTCAGATACGATCTCTTTGTAGTGGCGTCGAGTCCTGACGACTTCATCTTGGGTATGGACTCGTTATCTACAGTCCATGCTCAAATTGACTGAATTAAGTGAAAAGTGTGGTGTATCCTCAAGTACGGGACAAGTTTTACCTTCACCAGGGAGAAGGGAGACTTTCCAGCATAGGATGGAGTTACCCAGAGGAGAGTGAAGCCGATCACTCATCAGTTGACCAGCCTTACCCTCGAAGTAGTTGATGTAGAGAGTCTGAGTTATCCTCTAGTGGTGGATCAGTATGCGGATGTCTTCCCTAATGATGTTCTGGGTCTATCTCCTTGTAGAGAGGTGGAATTTTACATTGACTTGTTCCACATAATGACACTGATATCTATACCAGCGTATCAGATGACTCCCGCAGAGATTCATGAGCTGTGGGTATAGCTGGAGGAATTATAGGGGAAAGGGTTCATCCAGCTGAGTGTTTCTCATTGTGCAGCCTCGATCTTGTTTTCCAAGAAGGAAGATGGGAGCTTGAGACATTTTTTTGACTATCGGCGCCTGAACCAGGTGATTGTGAAGAACAAGTACCCACTCCTGAGGATTGACGACCTATTTGATCAGCTGAAGGGAGCACAATGGTTCTCGAAGATAAACATCTAATCAGGCTATCATCATCTTAGAGTACAAGATGAGGATGTGCAGAAGATGGATTTCATATGTTGATATGGCCTCTACGAGTTCTTGGTCATGCTATTAGGCATGACCAATGCTCTAGCAGTGTTCATGGGACTCATGAACAGAATATTCTAGCCATACCTTGATCACTTTTTAGTAGTCTTCATTGATGATATTTTGATTTACTCAGGTACTGAGGAGAAGCATACTTACCATTTGTAGATAGTTCTGGACACACCTCGAGAGAACCATATTTATGGTAATCTCTCGAAGTGCCAGTTCTGGATTCGAGAGGTTCACTTTCTTGGACATGTCATCTCGAATGTTGGAGTTGTGGTGGATCCAGTGAAGATTGAGCTGGTACTTGCTTGAGAGCCACCCAGGAGTGTGACAGAGGTACGAAGTTTCCTGGGTTAATCCAGATACTACCAGAGGTTTGTGCTAGAATTATCCAGAGTTGTCGCACCATTATCAGCGTTGACGAAGAAGGGGAAACCCTTTGTGTGGTCGAAGAGATGTCGGTGGATTTTTCAGGAGATGAGGCAGAGGATAATTAGTGCCCCCATCTTGAGGCTTCCAGAGGAGGGTGTTGGGTACTTAGTCTATTGCGACACATCAGGGATCGAGCTCGGATGTGTCCTGATGCAAGGGCGAGCAGTTATCACATATGGTTCTCGATAACTGAGACAACATAAGCAGAACTACACTACCCATGACTTATAGTTAGCAGTAGTTGTATTCTCTTTGAAGGTGTGGTGACACTATCTGATGGGAGAGCGTTTTACAGTCTACTCTGATCACAAGAGTATCAGGTAAATCTTCTCTCAGAAAGACATGAACCTGAGACAACGACGTTGGCTCGTGTTCCTCCAGGACTATGACTTTGAGATAGTCTATACTTCTCGGAAGGGGAACATTGTAGCAAATGCACTCATCAAGAGATCTGGTATACAGCTTCTAGGTGAGGCGATGAAGCAGCTTTCCGATTTACAGATATCCTCTGTTGATCATGATGGAGAAACTTTTGTTCAGTATTTTATAGCCACTGCCCCACTTTTTCAGTGAGTCAGGTAGGCGCAGCGTAGGGACACTGACTGCGAGGCTCGACATATTTAGATATCCACAGGGCAGGAACCTGATGGATTTTCTGAAGGTGGGGCGCATGCCATCCTTTTTAGAGGACGTACCATGGTACCAGTGTTGCTTCAGGAGGAAGTTTTGTGGGATGTCCACACATCCTCTTAATTGGTACATCCAAGAGTGGAAAATATGTACCAGGATCTTCGACGACAGCATTGGTGGCTGGAAATGAAGAAATAAATAGTAGAGTTTGTCTCTCGGTGCCTCACTTGTCAGAAAGTGAAGGTAGAGCATCAGGTACATGTAGGTTTAGTTCAGCCTTTAGAGGTCCCAGAGTGGAAGTGGGATGGGATATCCATGGACTTCGTGATAGGACTTCCACTTACATCTTGGGGTCATGATTCTATCTGGGTGATCATCGACCAACTCACCAAGTCGGCCCACTTCCTACCGATCAGAGAGTAGGATTCAGTATAGAGCTTGGGACGCCTCTATTTTCATTAGATTGTGAGTCTATATAGAGTACCCTCGACGATTTTATCTGATCGTGATTCAAGTTTCACTTACCAACTATAGAAGGGGTTGTAGGAGGCTTTAGGGATGTAGCTTCGATTGAGCACTGCCTTCCATCCTTAGACAGATGGCCAGACTGAGTGGACCATTCAGACCCTCTAGGACATGATGCGTGCTTGCATCCTCAACTTTGGAAGCATTTGGGATGATCATTTGCTTTTGGGGGAGTTTCCATATAACAACAACTATCACTCTACCATTAGTATGACACCATTCAAGGCTCTCTATGGATGACCTTGCAGATCACCTTTTTGTTGGACTGACCTAGGGGAGTCAGCACTTATGGGACCATAGATGGTACATGCTACCACGGAGAAGGTGTAGATTATCCAGGAGAAAATGAATACTGCACAGAGCAGGCATAAGTCGTATGCCGATAGGAGATAGAGACCTCTGGAGTTCAAGGATAGCGACCATATATTTCTAGGGTCTCACCTTGATGAGGTTTGCAGAGATTTGGCTGAGGCAGCAAGTTATTTCTGAGGTTCATCGGACCCATTTAGGTCCTTAACAGAGTTGGCGAGGTGGCTAATCGCTTAGCTCTTCCACCTCAGCTAAACCGAGTGCACGATGTCTTCCATATATCCCAGCTGAGGAGATATGTGCACGACCCTTCACACATCATTGACTGGGGTGAGCTGGACATTGACGATGGGGAGACATTTACAGAGGTTCCAGTGGAGATTGAGGATTGACCAGAGAGAGTCCTTCATGGGTGATCGATACCATTGGTACATGTACATTGGCAGCACAGGAAACTCCAAGAGAGCACACAGGAGCGGGAGGCTCAGATTCGTGCTCTGTACCCCCACTTGGTTTCCTAGTTTTTGCGATTTGGAATTCAGAGACGCAAATCCCTAAGGTGTGTAGATTGTAAAGACCCGTATTTTTCTATGAAATTATTTTTAATTATATGGGAATATTACAAGTCTGGTAAAATTGACGACGCATGATTCCAAGGACCAGTGTGCCCAAAATGAATTTATGTACTTTTTTCAAGTACGTTCGGTAAACGTGCAAGCAGATTTTTGTAACTTTTGAACCGGTGCTTGGAATTGAAATCCTAGGACACCGTTGAACTCATAGTGCTGATATTTGCTTAAGAAGACCTTCACCTTGACCACAATAGGTCAAGGGTGAAATTTAGTTTTTGTACTTTTCATGGAGGAAGAAAAATAAAATATTTAACATTTTATTTTTATTTTGAAACCTCTCTTTTGAAATTATGGAGGTGGGGACCACCCAAGATAGAAAATCCTCCCAATTTGAATTCATAGTGGTGGGTACCACCTGAAACCCTCTTAATAAGGTAAAACCTCTCAAATCCCCAATTAATTAATTGTTCCAATTAATTGAGCCAACTTTAATTGTGATAATGTAAATTAAATTTATAGACTTATTCTTTTAATTATGTTGTCTCCTCAATTTCTTTGGGGGAAATCATTGGAAAGGGTAAGAGTTGAGAGAATTATGGAGAAACTCTTTCTTCAGTGAAGAATTCCCACTCCAAAAAATAACGAGGAACCGACCCCAAGCCTAGATCAGAATCACTTTGCAGAAGCAACATACACCGACGTTCTTCAATGACTTCATATTCTCCCTCTTGAGTCCTCTAATGAACGACATGGTAGGAGTGTGTTTTTTTATTAATCTTTGTTAATTTATTTTACGATTGAATCTCTCCCTAAGAGATGCTTGCTACTGCTATAACACGGAGGGTGAAGGCCAAACAAACCTGGCCCGACCAGTCAACAACCTTTGTGGTTTTGAAGAATTACTCATGAAGAAGGAGGATGGAGACCGGTGCCAGTGACTGGCACCAGTAGGGCTTGGAAGAGGCAGTAGGAACACCGGCCGGCTGCGAAGACAACGACAGTGCAATCGCACCGCTGGTGGAGGATAGCGGCTTGTCGGTCATGGTGGAGAAAAGGTGGCGGTGCACCTCCGCGCCGCCGGCGTGCAGGATCCGCGTCATGAGGCCGCGACGGTGAAGGAAGGTGGTCAGCTCACTATCGGCCACTGTTGGTGGCGCGACGCACGACCGCGACGTAGAGGAGGGCCGGTCGTCTGACCAGCCGGGGAGCCGAGCGGGACCGGGTCCCACGTACCAGCTGCCAGCACCACGTGGCGCCGGACGGTCAGCCACCCAGCCCGAATGGTTGGGCCATTCAGGATACCCAGGGGCTCCTCCCCCTTGGGTGGTGGCTAGGGAAGACCACACCGTGAGGCCACCCAGCTGTGGGCCAACACGAGCCATTGGGCCGTGCTAGTGGGTCGGGCCGGACCCATCATGTGGGTCGGACCTCACTAGCCAGGTCAACCCGAACCGGATCCGGTTGGGTCAGGACAGGCCCGGCCATTCGGGCCGGGTCGGACCAGATCCAGACCAGCTTCAACCTCTTTCCACTCTTTTGGATATAGCTTGAGCTGCAAGCATCCTTTTGACGAACCATATATGGTGCCAGAATCCTTATATCAAGACAATCCTTTTGAAATACCCTAGTTGAGTTTTGGATAATGTTGGGGTATGGTTGGGTTGGATTGAACTCAAATCCAACCGGGCCCTCGAGACTAAAAGGGCAATAACTTACAGACCGAACGTCAGATTGATGCACTATCTATTGCATTGAGACCCTTTTTGCGTGGTGGTCCTTTGAGATACTTCTTCATGGGACTTCATGAAAGTTAGAGTATCGTCCTGTGGATTAAGGATCAGAACCTCCCAGAATCAAGGAAGTTTAGTTCGGGAACCTTGTAGCTGACTCTAACATGAGAAAGGGATCCTATGTGGGTTTGTGCTTCGAGATCCTATGTGGGTCTGTGTTCGAGAGTCTCACTTGGATCCGCTCTAGGAATCCACATCAGACTACTCTAGGATCTTACATGGGTCTGCTGTACTAGGATAATATGTGGGTCTAATGAATTAGGATCCTATGTGGGTATGATGATTTAGGATCCTACGTGGGTCTGCCTCTTAACAGAGTAAGATGATCCAACAATTACATATAGTCATCTTTAATACTGTACCTATGTTATACCTGGTGTGAGATGAGTCCTTACCTTCGTGGTAATACCTTTGTGGTATTCTTATGTGTGGCGTACCTTTGTGGTACTTACCTTCATGGTGATACCTTTGTGGTATTATTCTATGTGGCATACCTTTATGGTACTTACCTTCATGGTGATACCTTTGTGGTATTCTTCTGCATGGCGTTACCTTCTTGGTACTTACCTTTGTGGTGTTACCTTCGTGGTATTCTTTCCTACGTGGAACCGTTTTACTTTGGCTAAGAGTTGGGCCTTGTGTTTCCTCATAAATGAGATGGGTATACTTGATAACTTAGTTATGTGTATGGGCATATACCTAAGAAGGGTTGTCAGATATTTTCATGATTTTTGGTTATCCTTTGTGGGTTTTGTGAGACCTTCAAAGGTCTCGAGGTCCCTACTTAGTATCATTATACTCACCCCTGCACGGACTTCACCCACACCTTGTTGTGTTTGGTGAAGACGATGGACATCGCTGACTGAGGACGAGAGTACCAAGACCGGAGGTAGATCGAGGTGGACATTAGACAAGGCATACCACAAAGACGACTGATCGAGAGTTGTACCTACCCTTCAGGTAGGATCCTTGGTGGGTGTTCACAGGAGCTATTTTCAGTTATTCTTGTACTTACTTGTTTTCCTTGTACTTTCCAGTTGGGATTGAATTCTGGCCCCTTTTTCTTACTTTACATACTCTGTTACTAAATAGTTTACTTTTTTTTGTATCTTTCTATGTTCTTGGTTTTTGTGAGTTTTCTGGTTATAAAGGCAATACCTACCTAGTTGTAGGGAATACGCCTTCAGTGCTAGTCGCCAGCCCCTGAAATATGGAAGGCGGGTTTGGGGTAGTCACGACACGGGCCCCGTGGGACGGGTCGTGACAACAAGTATCTTGAGAGGTGTGACTAAGTGGGTAGAGGTGATTCTATTTTATAAGTGGGAGGAGGGGAACTTTAGGAAGGCATTGAAATTTTTTTTTTTTATAAAATGGTTTTAAATTTTAAATGGTCCCAAAGTAATTTATTTCAAATATAAGATTCTATTGGGTCAATAACCTCTCAACCAATAGGTTTTTGACAAGTCTAGGTCACAAATTTAACATTACCTTTTATATTTAGCCCTTAAATAACTATTTTAAATCGTACCATGTCTTCTTGTATACTCATACAATATGGTTAAAATAGTAAATGCCAATAGAAACTCAAGTGGTTCATTAATGACATGTTCAACATTATCTAAGTCATTTAGCCTAATCTTAGTTTTTTTGGACTATTATATCATTTAATAAAATAGTATTTGTTTTAAAAACTCATTGATGTCAATTTTTATACTATTCATATCATGACTTTTTAAAAATCCATAACAACTTGATTAATTCGAACAAACTTCATTAATTTAAAGATAAAAAGTAATAACCTGTGATAAAATTTTTGGATGGAATAAAAAGTTTCCCAATAAATTTATTTTAATATTTATAATCTCATTTATTTAAATTATTCATTAATAAGGTAATCATTACATCATCATTGCGTCATAAATAAACTTATTTATTTGTTGTCTAAAAATTATCAATAAAATACCATGATGTAGGAAATATATTTTTCTTTCAATGGATTATTTATAGTCTAAATGATCACTTATATAACCCCAAATAATTTTTTTTACAAAAAGAAACATGTTTTTGTTACATTTTCCCTTACTTTAAATTAATTATTATAAATTTTTATTTTCACATCAAAGTGGCTCCATGGGGTCCAAAAATCATCCAATGGATGCTAATGGTCAGAAATAACTCGTCCAATAGTATTATAAAACATGTTAGGGTAGTTTATTGTTATTATAATATTATTTTTTTTTACCCATATTTACCAGATTTACCATTTAACTATGGTAAATAAAATAATTACTAAAGTTACTATTCATAATGTCTAAAAATAAAATGTACATATTTACACAATTTGAACCTCCTAATTCCAAATATGGAATAAATTTTTCCAAATTCAAAACATAGAATTTTCTATAATTAATTTAAAATTAATTCCCATTATCAAAACGAAAAAGAGGTTTTTAAGAAGTAATAACTATCAAAAGATTGACATGTGTTTATATTCAATTTCAAAGAGACAAAATTGAATTAAATGATGAAAACATAGTCCAATTATAATTTAAAACTAATTAAAAGTACAATATAACTATATTAATAAATTATATGAAAGGACAGTTTTGATTTAAAATATAGTATTTTTTCACTATTCATTAAAAAGTTGTACTTTATCAGAAAAATATGAAAATTTCTCCCAAAGTAAATTTTGATGTCCTGATTTTATAAAAAAAAGTTTATTTTTTCAAATATAACATAAAAAAGTAAAAAAATCTATATTTAAAAAGGGTTTGGCATCAAAAGGCGCTAAAACTACATTTTTGGAAAAATACTTATTTTATCTAAAAAATTGAATTTCTATTTATATAATATCTAGAAAACAAATAAGATGAGTTTTAAAAATTAAATTGAATATATATCATATATTTTTCGTAAAAATACATACATATAGATATTAAAATAGAATTATTATCTTTTAAATAAGTTTTCATAAAAACACATCCTTTTTATTCAATTTGTTTTTATTTCTATTCCTGATAAATTTGGTTACCAATGAATCATTTATTAAACTTGTGTAAACCATATTTCAAAATTCAGTTGATACTATTCAGTCCCGCCATTCCAATGGCTAGGTGTTAACTACCATTTCAAGTAATAATAATAATATTATATTATATTTTGGAATAACTGAAAGTTGTGTGCAACGTAAGATTTTGGAGAAACTCATTATTGTGTGCCAAGTATGATATCAGAAGAAGTGTCCCCTTTAACATAAAATTAATATCTTATTCATAAGTATTAATATAAATGAAAAAGTATTATTCTATAAACACCTGGGTCATTACATCCTTCCCCCATTTTGGAAATTGTGTCCTCATAATTTTAAAATTGGGCACGAAAACTTCATTGAAAATCTCACATAGGAAAAAGTGGAAATAAAACTATCACTTTAAAAGAAATAAAGAGAAGTACAAAGGTCACCCGAGATAAACCATACTAGGATTCCATGTAGGAAAACATATATATGGAAGAGAAACTAACCATCATGTTCTGACGGAGAGTGATAGAAAACATGATCAAGAGAAAGTTAACCACCATAAAATCAAAAACTTGTGATAGGTTAAATGGTCTTTGATTCCCTAGTAGGAAATGAAAACAGACAAAATTTTTTGTTTTAAGTTCCTCTTCATAATTTTGAAGAATTAATTTATGAGATTCACAAATAACATAGAGAAATATACATAATTTTCAAGTAAATTTTCATCCTTTAATAAATTTATACCACAAACTCATTTTTTCTCGAAATGATGAGTATTCAAGATGACTTGGTCACACCTGAAGTGCTAGAATTAACTTTTATAGAATCAAATAATCCAAAAAATGAACTATATATTTACCATATCTTTAGACATTAACCAATACCAAAATGGATAGTATGAGATCCGATAATCACCAAAAGGTATAATCCTTTATAAAAAGAAACACTACTCTTAATATTTAAAATTGAAAAAACAATATCCAAAGTTTAAAAAAGACCATTAAACACACAACTGTCCTTAAAATTCTTCAAAATAATCCAACTAAGATTGAAACCCAAAATTCTGAATGATTTGATCACATAGTCTTCCAGGATAAATATTAACATTTATCTCCAAATAACATCGACAAATCTTAAAGTCTCATACTGAAAAGTAATTAACCTAATCACATATTCCCTATGATTGGTTAATTATTTCCATAAATAACCCAAATTGCCATATTTTGATAATTAAAACATATATTCCCCCAAAATAAAATTTCAACCATTATTGCCCAAATAAAATACCATAGAATTATATTTTCCTTCGGAATAAAGTGTTCCTAAAAGAGAGATCGTCTTCCAAAATAACATTTATCACTTAATAAACAAGTCATTTTTCTATAATAAGGATATACATTTGACAAAACATAACTTACCAAAATAAACTTATTATTAATACATAGAATAATTTAACTAAAAAGAATAATTCATACTAACCAGGGGATTCACGTAGGCCAGTGGTAGGCAATGCGCCCTTGTCGCCCTTCGGTTGTGGGTTTGATTCCCATGGCCTTTCCAGATGCAATGGATTGTCACCCATCCTGCGGGTTGTCCCTTTTCTAAAACCAAATAATTATTATAACATTCTAAAAAATAAGATAATTTTCTAAAAATTGTATTTCTTACCCTTACTAAGCATTTGAACTCACCCCTTTCTTATGTCTCATTTTTGTAGGACCTGAAGAGGTATATTGTAAATGACATGTAGAAATAATCTTGGAGTTATGGATGTTGTTGAAGGAATTTTTATGTTGTATTTCATTTCAAGTTGAAATGCTCAACTTATGTATGCATATTGTTTCCGAAGTTACTAAACTACTTGGTCTTTATGGATGCATATTTCATCTTTATTTTCCAATGTAATAAAATAAGGTGTTGGATCCAGGAAACTGGGGTTGGGTCCTTACAGTTAGTACCAAAGGAAGTTTATGAGAAAACTTGGAAACTATATTTTGAAAATGTAGATTAGGGAAAAAAACCCCAAGATAGTCTTTGAGGATAAACATACAAGAAAATCCTAGAATTTTTTTTTAGGAATAGATTCTATGGATATTTCTAAAAAATATATCCCTTTTTGGACACTACAAGTGGACATGGTTCTGGAAAAAATGTACCTAAGAGTGAAAAATCTAACAAGGAGTTTCGGTCTTGACCCAGGGTATCCTCGTACACAATAACGGGTCTTACTAAGCACCTGGTTTAACACTCATGGGGGAGATTCTTAGGACAATTCACATTTTTTTATAAGCCATTATGAAGGATTTAAATGCAAATTTTTCCTCAAAGAAACCATTCTTATGATCATGAGATTAGTTATGTATATAATTTCATTTTATGTTAATTTTTTCTGTACATTGATATTATACATTATGATTCATAACTTAATCTAGTGTATTCCATTATTTAAAAATGGCACATAGTATAAGGAATATAAATCACATTAATGTGCATGTCCCATGAATGGATTTCCCTTTGATGCAAGATAATGATGTTGGATCTGGTGTTGTGACTTGTGCTAAGAAACTTATAACTATACTGGGACAACTGACCCAGGTTATGAATAATAACCTTACTCATATTGAGCATCTAGATATATAATGTGAGGGAGCTATGTTAGATCACTTTATACGACAACATCCTCCATCATTTAATGGGACTACAAAACCATTCGTAGAAGAGTAGTGGATAAGTTCATTAGAGAAGATATTTCTTATTTTGGGATGTAACGAAAAAGAGAAGGTTGTCATGAAAGTTTATCGACTATCGGCATATGTGGATTAGTTGTGGTCTTTAATCTGAAACACAAAGGAGGAGGAAGAAATATAATAAGTATAATGGAGGTATTTTAAGGAAATATCCATAGAAAAATACTTTCCTCATGAATGGAAATTAGATATGGAAAGACAGTTTGTAAATATGAGGCAAAAAGAGGATGAGAATGTTTTAAAGTATGATGCTAACTTCACAAGTTTAGAAATACATGTCACGGATTACATATGTAATTCAAGGATCAATATTGATAGATTATTTAATGGTTTAAAACCATTCCTTTCAAGGACTCTAGTATCCCAAAGTTTATCATCATATGAAGATATAGTATCTAGTGCTATCAATATTGAAAAGAAATTATTTAAGTCTTATAATTTTTACGGAAAGTAAGAGAAGAAGAGGGTAGGTAAAAACTCTGGAAAAGGAAATAAGGAAATGGGGAATAAGGGAAGAGTTGACCTTCCACCATGTGATAATTGTGGGAAGAGACACCCTGGTACTTTACTGAAGGGTATGAGTGTTTGTTACAATTGTGGATAAAAATTCCACCTATCCTGAGATTGTAAGGAGAAGAAAGAAGAGACCAATGTTCAATTCTACAATTGAAGGGAGAGGGGACATTATGAAAATGATTTTTCTAGGCATCAAGGAAAAGTTCCCCAAAGAAGGCCAAGGGATAAAGGCCTAGCTTATAAGATCACAACTATTGAGGTTTGAGTTCTTAACATTGTGGTGGAAGGTACTTTAATCATTTCCTAAAACCTAGCCAATGATTTATTTGATTCTGGATCATTTCATTCTTTTATATCTCCCCAGTTTTCCAAGAAAATTAGACATGTTCAATTTGATTTAATAAAAGAGTTTAGTCAAAACTCCTAAGGGATGTATCATTACAACAAATATGTGTCGATCAGTCCCCCTCATGACACATAAATGTGCTTTAGTTTCTACCCTTATCATCATACCCATTATTGAATTTGATATAATCCTTGGTATGAGTTGTATTTCATGTTATTATGTGAAGATCTATTGCAAGAAGATGGAAGTTATGACTTTTGATAACGGTGTTGAATACTTTATCTTTATTGAAGAAACCTCACCAACTGATTCTTATCTAGATCTACCCCCAGTAGCTCTAGTGAATTCAATTATTGGGGAGGAAGGGGATGAAATATCTATGGCTGAGGAAAGGAATGTTCAAATAGATGATGTACCTATTATGTAAGAATATGTTGATGTGTTTCCAGAGGATTTACCTGGACATCCTCTAAAGTGGTAAATTGAGTTATCCATTGATTTAATTCCAAATTCAAAGCCTATATCAAATACTCCTTATAGAATGACCACTATGGAATTGGTAGAATTGAAGAAATAACTAGAGGAATTGAGTGATAAAGTATTTATTCTCCCTAGTGTCTCTCTATGGGGATCCCCTATTATTTTCATTAAGAAGAAATATGGATCTATGAGGTTGTGCATTGACTATAGGGAGATCAATGCTATAATAATAAATAAAAAGTATCCCCTACCTCACATTGATGATTTATTTGATAAAATTCATGGAGCTCAATATTTTTTGAAGATTGATATTTGATTTGGATATCATCAGTTGCGTGTGAGGAAGGAAGATATTATAAAGATAGAATTTCGAACTAGGTATGGGTATTATGAGTTTACAATAATGCCTTTCATACTAACTAATGCACACTTTATTTTCATGGATTTAATGATTAGAGTTTTAAGGAATATCTTGATGAATTTGTGGTGGTATTTATTGATGATATATTGGTATACTCCAAAATCAATGAAGATTATGAAAATCACTTGCGCACTATCCTGAAGACTCTTAGAAGAAATGAATTATGTGGAAATTTTAGCAAGTATGAACTTTGGCTTCAATCAATTTCCATTATTGGCCACATTTTCTATAAGGATGGAATATATGTTGATACTGTAAAGACAAAGGCTATGCAAGAATGACCTACACTATGAACATTACTAAGGTACATAGTTTTATTGGTTTACCAGGTTATTATTAACATTTCATTCATAAATTCACCCGTTTATCCAACCCAATGACAAAGCTTACATGAAAAGGGATTAAGTTCATATGGAAAAAAGAATTTGAGGACTATTTAGAAGAATTGAAGAGGATATTAGTGAATGCGCCGATCCAAACTCTACAATAAGGGAATGATGGGTTTGTGATCTATAGTGATTCATCAAAGAAAGGAATTAGTTGTGTCCTTATGCAGAATGATATAGTTATTTACTATGCATCAAGGAAGTTAAAAATTCATGAACAAAAATATCCTACTCATGATATTGAGTTAGTAGTAGTAATATTTGATCTCAAGATATAGAGAAATTATCTCTATGGAAAAAAATGTGAGATATATATGGATTATAAGAGTCTAAAGTATATGTTCTCACATAAATAACTCAAAATGAGGCAAAGGTGATGGATAAAACTAATCAAGGATTATTATTGTTCCATACACTACAACCCAAGAAAGGAAAATAAGGAAACTGATGCATTGATCAGGAAGGATCGTGGAGTTTTAAAAAAAAATGAAAATTTAAAGGGATCCTGCATTCATGGATCTAATAAGGATGGACATTGGAGTTATAAAAGAAGGTGAAAAATCATTACTTTTTTAATTGGTTTCCCAACCATATTTATTATGAAGGATTAAAATCTCTCATCTAGATGATAAGAAGATTCAAAAGAAAATTAATGCTGTGAAATATGGGAAGTTGGGTGAATTTGTATGTGAATATCGAATTCAAAATTTTTGGAAGAGGATATGTGTTCCCTATATACCCAAGATGAAAGGAGGTTATTAGATGAGGAACATAGCTCAAATTTCTCTGTACACCCTGACAACACTAAAATGTATAGAGATTTGAAGGAATATTTCCAGTGGGACAACATGAAGTGGGAAATTGCTGATTATGAATCAATATGTTTAGTCTGTCAACAAGTGAAGGCCGAATGACAACATCCTATAGGAGTCATGAATCCTATACCTATTATTACTTGGAAATGGGATGAAATCACCATGGATTTTGTCTTTTTATTACCCAAAACTCCAAGAAATAATGATGCAATATGGGTAATTATGGACCGACTTACAAAATCTTCACATTTCCTCGCTATAAGGGAGAATTCTCCACTGGTGTGCCTTGAAAAAATATATATCAATGAATTTTTGAGACTTCATGGATAACCTCTCTCAATTGTGACTGACCATGATCCATGATTTACATCGAAATTTTGGAAATTTTTTCATAAATATTTGGATACTAAGCTTTATTTGAGTATAGCTTATCATCCTCAAACTGACGGGCAATCAAAAAGAACGATCCAAACTATATAAGACATGTTTAGATCTTGATCACTTTATTTTCAAGGTATGTAGGATCAATATTTACCTTTGGTGGATTTTTCCTACAATAATAGTTTCCATTCAAGCATTCAAATGACACCATATGAAGCATTGTATAGAAAGAGATATCATACACCAACATACTGTGATGAAGTCAGTGAAAAGAATCTTGTGGGTCCAAAGATTGTAGAGGAAAAATAGTGAAGGTAAGGACTATTCAAGGACATATCAAAGAAACTCAATGAAGATAAAAAAAATCAATGCAAATAATCAAAGGAATGATTTGGAATTTCAAGTGGTCGATCCTGTTTTCTTAAAAGTATTTCCATAGAAGGGTGTTATGAGATTTGGGAAGAAAGTAAAACTGGGCCCTTGGTTCATAGGCCCTTTTAAAATTATAGAGATAATTGGATCTGTTGCATATCTTTTGTTCATGACACCTATCTAGTCTAAATTACACAATGTGTTCTTTGTCTCATTGCTAAGAAAGTACATGCCATACGCAACACATGTCCCAACTTCTGAAGGTATAGAATTGGAACCTGACCTATATTACTGTGAGGATCCTATCTAGATTCTGGACACTAAAGAATAGGTGTTGAGGAATCATATGACTCTACTGGTAAAGATAATTTGGAAAAAATTATAAAATCGAAGTGGCAATATGGGAGCCTAACGAGATTATGATGAAAAACTACCCAAATCTTTTTGTGAGGTATCATTCTGGTAATTTCAAGGATGAAATTTTTGTAAGGAGGGGATAATGTGACACCCCAATATTTTTCAAATAAATTTAATATTGAATGAATGAAACACCAAGTCTCCATAAAACACCACTTTGTTATAACCTAGAAAGTAAACATAATTTTTCCATCTCTATGATTTTAATTTCAAAAAACTGACAAACACGATTGTGTTCTATAAGATATTTAGAGTCTAATAAGACAAAATTAATTTTTGGTGAATAGTAAAATACCCTTATAAATAGTAATTTGAACCTTATGAATAGTAAATCATATTATTATTTTATTGTATTATGTTTATAAGATAATGAGATCTTGATTAATTTTTCAAGGTGATATAAAATGAATCATAGTATTAAAATTGTTATTTTTTGAATAAATTATGATTTTATTTAAAAATTAAATTAATAATATTTAGAAAATTATTTTCAAAAAATGGAGTTCATTTTTTAATTATACATTTCAAAAAATGGTTGGGGTGAATTTTTGGGATTTTTCTGAAATACTCGAATTTTTAATGAATAATAAAATATGTAAATTCACCATATATATACATTATCAGTTAAATTCACTATTCCCAGCATCATGGATGATGTAATAACACTTGGTTCGAACTCAAATGAACATATTACTATTATGGGTCACAAGAATCAATACTATTGATTGTATTTGGAAAAATAATAAAATAATGAGTAAAATAATGGGAAAACTCTCCTCTCCTCCACTATAACCCCCCTCACTCCCTCTTCTATTCACTCATATCAAACATTTTACCCTGTATAAATTCTAAAAAAATATCCTCCCAATATCCCCCCCACATCCAATAGCCTTTGGTCTTATAAAAACACCAAAACCTCTTCCCTAAAGAGGCTCTCACGGAAGACCACTTTAAGAGGTAAATTCCTCTTTTCATTTCTTTTATTCCTTTATTTTATTTTTCTTTCCTGACCTACTTTCATCCAAATGTTGTGATGAATCCATTAACTTACATTTACTAGAATTATGTTATGATAAATAAATAATTTTTCATCATCTCTCCTTCACACTTCTTTTATACTAGAAATGAAAACACCATCCGAGATGTGTTAATTTATCACATTCAAGGACGACATTTTTTCAATTTCTATTACCATATTCAATTATGATCATGAAACCATTTTTATGGTTGAAACAGACTATAATATATGTATTATAACTTATTTAATGTTATATAATCCTTTTTTACACATTATATTAATTTATAAATAAAAATGTTTTCGTTGTGATAAAAAATCACCAATTAACCCAAACAATCATCATTAAAGTTTTACATAATGATTCATCTTGAATCATAATAAACAAATGAATTTTATAACCATGTAATCTTATTATTGTTAAATAATAACATAAAACTTCTATTATGGAAAATAATTCTCATTCTACATGTTTATACTTACATGAATATAAGTGAACTGATCATGAACACCAAGGAAGAAAACGCTCCCAAACAATGAAATTGAATCTATTAACCCATAAAAAGGAAATGAGTGAACATAATATGGTTATAATAAATAAAATAATTGTATATGAAGTTATTAAATCATTAATTTATGAACCTAAATTTTATTATTTAGCTTATTAAGATCAAGTTAGGAACACCTTCAGACTTAAGGTAAGAGTTTTCTACCCAAACCTCCATTTTCATTCGGGTTAATCTTTTTCTATAATTACCTCAATCAAGTTATTATTTATTCATATTTACCAATAATAAATTATGTGTGAATGTTATATATATACCAACCATAATCCTACTTTTATTTATGGGGAGTTATGTGTTTTAAAAGGATCTTTAAAAAATTCTTCCCAAAATACAAGCCCGATTCAAGGGAATTTTTCAAATTCTTACCCATTTTCAAGGGCACTATATTATCTATTTTTAGAAACCATTATATTTATTAAATCACTCATTTTATTATGAAAATAATATATTACTTTAATTTTGGTTTTATACAAATACTTTTCCAAAAGAACTATTCTTTCCAAAATAAAAGAGTATATATCATAAGAATTACTCGATGATTTTATAAGAGTATCTTCATCTCTTTCAACAATATTGTTTATTATTATATATTATTGGGATTAATTTTTTATGATATCATCTACCATATTTAATTTAATGTTTTATTATTAGTTTTAATGTGGATGTTTTATCTTAAAACCATTCACCAATTTACTCCCAATGGTTTGTGTTTATGCTTAATGTTTTGGGAAAGTTATTTACATTTCATATGTTAGTTTCAATATGAATATATTTTTTTTTTATGTTTATCCCCATTCATATGAGAAATTAATTGGAAATAGTAAGTTTCAAGTGGGGAACACTATATCCCCTCGGTACATCAGTAGGTCTCATGAGACAAACTGGGTCACGACATGATGCCTTAACAAAATGATTTGTTATAGTCTTGGCATGAGGCCTTGACGGTGGGGTTATGATGTACCTAATTATGAATTACCTCATTATGAAACTAGTAATTTAAAGTGCATAAGGTTATTAGACTAGTAGAATACCCATGATTATGCTTTATTATGGAATTATTTATTCTAGTCTTATTCCTACTATAACACGTTCAAGTTCATTTTTAAAGGAATGCATTTTTATTTATTAACCATGCCTAATTTTTATGTTTATGATATATTCTGTTTTATTGATTAACCTTACTGATAATTTGAGCTCACCCCTTTCTTATGTCTCATTTTCCTAGGACATGAAGGATATATTATGAATGAAATGCAAAAAAACCTAGGATTTATGGATGTTGTTGAAGGAATTTATATGTTGTATTTCATTTCAATTTGTAATGTTGAAATTATGTATATATCTTGTTTCCAAAGATACTAAACTACTCAGTCCTTCAGGATTCATGTTCCTTTTTTATATTCCAATGTAATAAAATAAGGCAGTAACTCCGGGCAACTAGGTTCGGGTCCTTACAAGTCATATCCCTAAGGATTTCACCAAAGTTCACTTATATGAATCCATAAAATAATAAATATTACCTAAAATAACCAAAAGAGTTCATAAATAAAAAACATTATTTATCCAGTGCTAAGGATATAACAGTGCTGGCTAAATTTTTTGTTAAAGACCAATTTGCCAATGCTAAAAAAGCACCATTATAGGGGGTCTTTAACAATGCAATTTTTAGCATTGTTAAAGGAGTTCTTTAACAATACTAAAAAAAGCATAGTTAAACAGGGACCTTTATCAGTGATTTTTTATAAGCACTAATAAAGGTCCACCATTTATTAGTTCTTTTAAAAAAGCATTGATAAATGGGTTATTTTAACAATGCTTGTCAAAAATCTCTTTTGTGGGGGGGGGGTTAGCGTTTTTTTAGAAGCATTGATAAAGACCCCCTTTGTTAACACTTCATTAGTAGTGCTGATAAAGGTATACTAAAAAATATATTTCATTAAGAATAGTATATTAATATATAAATATATTTATATTGATAAACATATACTATATATTTTTTAAAATATGTTTTAGATAAGGTAAATATGCATTTATACTTAATATATAAGATATTTTGTGAAAATGGATTATAAAATAATTTAAAATATTTTCAATTAATAATTTTATTATTATTACCGAGTAATAGTCATTTAATATCAATTTAAAGATACAAAAAATAAAAAAATCAATAAAATATCTAAAATAAGTTAAAAACATAACTCAAACTTTAAACAACCATAACTTTTGATTCAAGTGCCTATTTGAGCTCTACCACATATCAAATAGAAGACTATGATGAGATATATTCCCATGGTGACATAGATAAACCTCTGTTACATTTTTCAAGTCCAAAAGGGCCATAAGGACTCCAAAAATGAGTTTTTAGTTGGGGTACCCCAATTTTTTAACATTCGATGGATATTCAACCTTATTTAAGGGAGTATTATTGCCTTTTTGGTGGAGACTAAATTTATTACTAGGTATTACATTCATATTGATATTATGTTTTTTAAATTTTATTATTTTTCAAAACATAAATTTATTAATAATTATATATTTTCATGTTTTCTTATATTTAATTATAATAAATCACTCATATAAATACATATATCAACATATTTATGAAAAAATGTATATTATAATCTATGTAAATAAATACATATTCTAAAAATGTATTTAAAAAAATATCAAAACATTTTTTACATTATATATACATATACATATGTTTGTAATAATAGAGATATATAATTATATTATATTCTAGTATATATAAATGAATATAAAATATAATATATTTAAATAAATATAAGTATATATATATCGCACACAAATATATTGTATAAATGTATTTAAAAATATTTATATAAATATATGTTTAAATAAAAATAAATATCATTAAATAGTCGTCAAGACAACATGGTGTAGTGGTAAAGGCATTCCATCTTCGAAGGAGAGGTGCAAGGTTTGAATCCAGGCAGGTTCCCACAGGGCTTGAAATTCAAAAAGAGCTGATAAAAGGCAGTGGGGTGAAAAGTGATGATAAGGGGGGGGGGTGAGCACTGTTAAAGGGCTTGTGGAAGTACTGAAAAATGGGGCCGAGCTCATAGCTGTATGAAAATAAATATATTTTTACCCCTTTAATAGTGCTCCCTTTAACACCTCTTATTTAGTGCTGATAAAAGTTTTGGGATTTTAACCACATTCATATTGTTAGTGATTTTTTAGTTCTAATAATGCCCTATTATAGCATTGTTAAAGGCCTATTTTTTAGTAGTGGTTATCTATAACTTTGAAATTATGATCAACCTTAACTTATCAACCCTTAAATTATCCTCAAAGAACATCCTAATCTCTAAAGTTATCTAAAACCTACTCTGATACTAATTGTGACCTCAGAAGAATGTGATCATCTCAATTACATATATTAAAAACAAAAATATCATTACAATAAATTCCCATGTTCTATTTGGTTTATATTTTTAGAGAATTTTGATAAAACATTAACCAACAAAACCCATGAATTTTTCCATTAATGGAAATTTTTCCCACTATATGATCAAATTATTAATCCATAACAAGTCTTAAATGTTTCTAACACATTATACATATAGGGTGCTCATCTAGATACATATTACATATTAATTTTCTTCATAACATGGGGAGATGGAAACATAAGAAAAGGTTGAGGTTAGTTGCTCAGTAAGGGTAAACATAATAAATAACAATTAGGGATTATAAGTGAGCATAAATGAGAATATGGGTGTAATAAGGATGTTTAAGAAAGTTATAAGTAATAAATCATAGATCATAAATCATGGAATAAGGCTTGATATGGAATTCACTACAAAAATGGCATTTCCCTGTGGTTTTTCAGGGCGGTTTCGAATATCACAGCTAAAAGTTTTCCTATAAAAAATTACCAGTGGTTTTTTGCTGTGGTTGTTAAAATCAATGATAATTTTTTTTAAATATTTTTTTTAAATATATATATTTTTTATATTAAAAAAAAATCTACATTTTTTCATGGATTTTTTTTAAAACAACTATTGAGAAATAGCGGTGGTTTTTTAAAACCACCGCTAAATTAAAGGAACATAATTTTAAAAAATATTTATTTATTATTTACTATTTATTATTTACTCTCATATATAGTTTATTATTGTTAATTTTAATTAATTATAATTTTTAATTAATAAATATTTATAATTATTAGTTAATAATAATTTGAAACCTATAACAAATGTTTAATAAGTTAAAAATCAGACTTCAATATTAATTGATCATAACTTTTGACTCGGGAGTCCATTTTAGCACCACAACCATTCAAATCAAAGATTATGAAATGAGATAAAACCACATGAGATTTAAATCATGTGATAATCAAAGGAATAAAATATATTATAGTTTTAAAAAAGTTAAAAATCGAACTCCAACTTCAAACGACTATAACATTTGATCCACATATCCGTTTGGGCTCCACCACATATCAAATTGAATACTGCGATGAGCCCTATGCCATGGAGGGCCAATGATGACTTCAAAAAGCTTATGTTACATTTTTTATCCCCTTGAAAGGCCAGAAAGGCCTCTAAAATAGATTTTTTAGTCAGGTTATCCAATTTTTTAACATTTGATAGATTTTAAGCTTCATTTAAGGTGGTCTTATTGCATTTTTTTTTGATGAGGAATGAATTTATTCTCAGGTATTACATTCATATTGATTTCATGGTTTTGAAATTTTATCGTTTTTCATAATGTAGTTTTATTTATAATTAAATATATGAATGTTTTCTTATATCTACTTATAATAAATCACTTGTATAAATACATATTTTGATTGAAATGTATTTTTAAGCACCTAAACCAAATGGAAATTAATATTTTTTATTTATTTAATTTAAAATAAATAATTATCGATTTTATATACACTTAAAAATATTTATACATATTTATGTTTATATATTTTAATATCATATATGTGTAGATATATATATATATAGATATTCATATTTACTTGTGTTTATATATATATATTTATATTAATATACAATTATATATCTGAGTGTGTTTATATATATTTATGTAACATAAATATGTGTTTATATATATTTTTGTAAATTTTTTAGATGTATATATATATATATATATATATTTCTATCCATTTATTATTTTATTATTAGATTATTTTATTGTCTTATTATTTTATCATTTATTATTTATTATTTATTATTTATTATTGATTATTGATTATTTATTCAATTATCAATTATTATTTATTATTTATTTCTTATTATTTATTATTTTAGTATTTATATATTATTGATTTATATATTATTGATTATTTTTATTATTAATTTACTATTAAATGACTATTTCATATTTAGTTATTATTTATTATTCATTATTTATTTATTTATTTATTATTTATTATTTATCATTAATTATCATTAATTATAATTTATTATTCATTTAATACTTATTATTATTAATTAATTATTAATTGATTATTTCTTTATTTAATATGTATTTATTTAATATTTATTTAATTATTATTTAATTATTATATTTTTATTATTTATTTATTCATTATTATTTAATTATTATTATTATTTATTTATATTTTGTTTATTATTTAATATCATTTATTATTATTTACTATTCATTCATTTTTATATAGTGATTATTTATTTAATATATAATTAATATTTATTTATTACGTATTTATTATTTTTTTAATATTTATTATTTATTTAATATCTATTTAATATCTATTTATTATTATTATTATTTATTATTTATTTAATATTCATTTAATATTTAATATTTACTATTTAATACCTATTATCTATTATTTATCTATTATTTATTTATTAGTTATTAATTATGTTTTTATTTATTTATTTATTATTTATTACTTATTATTTATTATCATTTATGATTTATGATCATTTGTTGTTTACTATCATTTATTACCATTTATTTATTTATTAATATTATTATTTATTGAATATTTATTTATTTATCATTTATGTAATATTTAATTATTATTTATTTATTATGTATTTATTATTTATTTGTTACTTCTTTATTATATACTCATTATATACTCATTATATATTATTATTTAATATCATTATTTGTTTTCATTTGTATATGTATAAGTATATTACATACTGTTTACTCACGAGATAAGGAGCTTGCTGGAGTGGTAAAGTCTTTGCAGTATATCCAAGAGGTAAGTGGTTCAAATCTCTCCCAGTGTATATATTTACCATATTTATGAATGACATGCATGATAGGATAAATAATAAGTATTATTAATAAATAAATAATAATAAAATAATAATAAATAAATAATAAACCCTTTTTATATACAATGCACATAAAGAAGAAAACCGACCTGAGGACTTGATCCTGTGACTGCCGCCCCAAACCCCAAACCCCCTACCACCACAGCCAACTGCGTGGAGAAAATAATAGGTAAATAATAATAATTAAATAAATAATAAATAATAAAAAATAAAAAATAAATAAGAAATAATAAAAAAATAATAGATAATAATAAATAAGTAAATAAACAATAAATAAATAAATAAATAAATAAATAAATAATAAATAATAAACATTAAATAATACATAAATAATACATAAATAATAAATAATAAATTTTAAATAAATAAGAATAAATAAATAATAAATATGAATAAATAAATAAATAAATAATAATAAATTACATAAATAATCCTTTTTTAAAAAAAATCATTACCAAACGAAATGCCACGAAATAAAAAAGCACCAAAAAATGATTCTCAACACACAAATACACGGTACTTTTAGAAACCATCACAAATCATTTAGCGGCGGTTTAAACCGCTACTAAATGCAAAACAACAAAGCTGGGAAATGCTTTTTTGTGGTGATTAATGTGTGGAATATATTAGAAAACAAAAACAAACAAGGAATATTACATATATTAAAATAAAATAAACTTAGAATGGTGGTAAAATCCTATGCATTAGAAAACCTTGTGAGAAACTCCTTATGCCCATGCCCATGTGAGAAAAATCATTATGTCTACGCTTGACTATCTCATGAGATATCAAACTTAACCAATGCATTGAAGGGTGATATAGGACCCCAATCATCATCACCCTTACATATGTGTGCTATAAGAAATCAATCATATCATAAATAAACCATCAAAATAAAATGGATTTCATATTCCATTCAAATGAAATCATACAAGGAAAACATTCATAATTCCCTCAATAAACATAAAAAATACACAGAATATAAATGGATATTCAGTGAAACTAAATAATTTTATAGGTAGATTCTATTCAATGAAATAGATATTATTTACAGTATATAGATAAATTATATAGTTTAGACAATAATGACACCAATCAATCAATGGATAACAAATAGGTGAACACCCTTCAATAAAAATAAGAACATATATAACATTCATAGAGTAAAGACATTATAAGAAAAATAATTCCTATTCACAGTGGATAGTTAGGAAAGATAAAGGAAATAATGGATCATTTTTATGATAGAAAAGAACATTTCTTAAGCTATCTTGTTAAATAATGTAGATAATATCTTTTCAAGAATACCCACGACTAAGAATAAAATATGTCAAAGGATATTGAGTTAGATAAAAAATATTTTTCAGGTGAATTAAGAAAATCAATTTTGAAATATGATATAATCTTGATCTTTTTGAAAATATTTTCTTAAGTATGAAATATTTTATAAAACTAGTAGAATATGAACTTCTCTTAGAAAACATGAAAACAAAGATAAAGAGTTTCATATAAAAAGGAAAAAATAGAGAACATATGTATTCACATAGAAAACATAAAATATAGATTCTTTTCAAACATTGATGAAAAATATTATTAAGTCATAGATAAAGAAATTTGTAAAAGTGTCGAATTAATACATTCATGGAAGAGAAGGATTCCCAACCAAAAAGAAGTGGTAGGATTGGATTCCTTAGTGGGTAAATAATGACCCAAGGTGGAAAATAAAATAGGTAGAATATAAGTAAAACCCCAAGAATGGCCATATGTGAATAAAATGATAGGTATTTTAGATATAAAAATATAAAAATTCCTCAAATGGATTTTCTTTCAAAATAAATGTAACACCCCAAGCTTCTACGGTACGCTTCTCTTTGAAAAATGCGATAGCGTGTGTTGTACGCAACATCGAGTTCTAACACACCACAACCAATCAAACTAGACGTTATGAATAGTAATACCTACTTTTTGAAATTATATATATATTATATTTCAAAATGAACTTCATTTTTGGATTCAGAATATCAAAATTATCCTAAGTTGAATTTTTCAGAGAACGTCCAATTTTTATGAAACGTGAAAAATACTTAAAAACAAATTTTTTTATCAAAATAATTTATAGTGATAAATTATATTATTTAGTGGTTTTATAGTATAATTAGAATATATTTTTACCATTTTATCCAATGGTGTTCATTATAATTAATTTCACTTTGAAATTGGATATAAATAATTGTCAATCTTTTGATATATATTGTTTCTTAAAAACACGCTATTTGTTGTAACAACGGGAATTAATTATAAAATTAATTATTGCAACTTATATGTTTGGAATTTTGTAAAATCGACATCATTTTTGAATTGATAATATCAATTATAGCTTAGGGTGAAATTTTGGCATTATTCTGAAAAACTTCAATTTTTGATGAATAGTGAAACTACTAAGTGGTAGTTAAAAAAACTGAATTTTTTCATAAAACTTAATTTTACCGCTTCTGTGAATGGAATTTCAAAAATCCGAGAGACACGGTTAATATCAAGAAGTAAAATGTGGTTCAATGAGATGAAAATAATTTTTTGTGAATAGTAACTTTTTACTTTTATTTACCACGGTTAAAAGTAAATAGGGTAATTAAGGGTAAAAATGATATTAATATTACCCTAACACATGTCCTAATTCTATTGGAAAAGTGTATCTCGACCAAAAACAACCTTAGGAATAAAATATTATCATTTAGGTCCACTTGGATTAGATTAGGACATTTATTATTATTTAATTCAAAGAAGAGTTAAAAGAATTAAAATCAAAGTTTATTTACTAAAACATTTTTAAAAATAGGGTTATACATAAGATAAATTAGATTGTAAATATACATTAGAAAGATAAAACGATTTCCTACATAATGATATTTTATTTATAATTTTTAGACATTAAATAATTTAATTTATTTATGACACAATGATGATGCAGTTATTACCATAATAGTGAAAATTTAAAATAAGTGATATTATAAATACACAAATAAATATAATTTGAGATTTTTTATGAATTAAAATAATTTTATAAGTTAATATGACATGTTAGGAATGATTTAATTAAATGTTTTTGAAGTAATCATTCTGTTATGAGTTTCACAAAAATCAACTATTGAATAGTGTCAAAATTGACATAAAAGAGTTTGTAAAACAAATATTATATTATTAATTGATATTAAATTCCTAAAAGTCTAAGGTTCGGCCAAGAGACTTATATAATTATAGGTGTATCATTAATGGACCACTTGGGGGTCTCTTGGATGTATATAGTAAGTTTATTAACCATATAATATAAAAATACAAAGAGACATTGTAAAAGTGAAACTAATTAACTTAGAGTTAATACTTAAAGATAAGGTTAATATAAGTACCCAAACCTGTCTAAATTCTATTGGTTGAGTGGTTTTTGACCCATACCCACCTTAACATTTAAATAATCCACTTTGGAGACATTAGAAACTTAATATGAATTTATTATAAACTATTATTTCTAGCTTTTCCAAAGGTGCCCCTCACCCCTCTTATAAAAGGGCACCCCTCCTTCTCATTTCTTCACACCTTCAAACCCTTTTGGTTTAGCCAAAATCTACCCAAATACTCTCCCAACTTCCCTCTCTACAACCTAGAGGCCTTAGTTTGATCATAAAGCCAACCTAAAGAGCCATTTTGATCAAATCAAAAGGAAGAACCCGAAGAAGAGGTAATGATTTCACCACCCTTTTCCAAGTTCCTTTCTTCTTCCACTTCTTATTCCTTTGTTATTACCATTCTAAAATAATAAATCCAGTATCATATATATACTGTGATGTTATTATAAATATGGTACAACCATATTCAGTATTCTATCCACCCTTTGAATAACATGTCACCATACGTGCGTACGTACGGCTTACCATCTCCACGTCGTGGTGTAATTGTTATTCAATATATTATTATTTGGATGGGTATAATAATGATGTTTAAATCATGTAAATAATAAATATAACATGTTAATGATTCTGTATATATGATATAACATCCATTTATATATTATTTTAATATCAAAAGAATGATATTGTCGCTTGTGCGTACGTACGGACTACCGTCTCCACGGACGCGATGAGATTCATTCTCCATCGTATCCATTCAAGTATAATTATCATTTTATGATTTAAAAATAATGCTTAAAGACTTTATATCATTATTTATATGAATAAGATACAACCTATCCATAACAAACACGGCTTATGTAACAAAATATATAAAAGAAAATGAGTAAGTTGACACCAGAAACGACGACAATTCTAAGATATTATTAACAAATCAATGTTAAAAGATCATATATGATATCATATTGATATATATGATTCTTATATAATTTAATAACAATTATTTCACCATTATATAGGAGGTTAACCTACCCTCAACCAAGGAAAAGTTCAAGGTAAGGGTTATTTCACAATCTCTTCATTATCCGAGGTTGTTTATACGTAATAATCTACTGGGATCTCTTTATCATCCACATCCATGTTTCTTAAAAATGTATTTCAAAACATTTTTACTATTTAAAAGAATATGAGTTAAAGTAATTTATAACCTTGTTTGACTTTTTATAAGAGTTTTACAAAGGAATCTTTCCGTCGTTTTCCAAACAAGGTGCTTTTAACCTTTTTGACAGAATTAAGGTAAGAATGTTTTTTTAACTTATACGGCGGGTGCAGTTATTTTCCGCCGTTATAAAATCGTCGAAGCTTACCTTAAAAGCTTATAAGAATATTTTCAAAGAAAAATGTTTTATTTTATAAATATATGACTCTAAATGATTTCAAAAATAGAAAGAGATATTTCTCTAAAAAGAGTTTTGATTTCATCTATGTCAACATCCTTTCATGGATTTTACGCTTATTTGAAGTTGATTTATTATGATAAAAAACTTCTATATTGTATTGAAGGTTTTCTGATATGTTTTACTATGGATGTGCTATTTTTATACCATTCATAGTTTATGGTGAAAGTATTGACATTTCTTATGCTAGTTTTAATACGAATGTTTATGTTATGTTTAAAAATTTTCATATGGGAATGCATTGGACTTAATATGTGATGGGTGGAGCCCGCTATAGCTCCTCGATGCATCGGTAGGTCTCATGAGACAAACTAGTGTCTTGGCACAAGGCCTTGGAAAAATCTTATTTGTAGTCTTGGCACGAGGCCTTGGCTATGTGGTTATGATAGTCTGGCATTATGCATTCCATCATTATGAAAGTGGTTATTGATATTGCATGTGATTATTCGATTAGTAGAATATCCATGTGAATAAGTAAATGGAATTATTTCATTTTACTTTTTCCATACTATGTTGAAGTTCATGTTTAAAAGGCTTTTGTTTTAGTTATACATTGCCTTAAATGTTTATGCTTATTTTTGAAAGTTTCGGCTATATTTTTATCCTTACTGGGCATTTGAGCTCACCCCTTTTCTATGTTTTATTTTTCCCAGGATGTGAAGAAGTAAGTTATGAATGACCTGCAGGGATTTTATGTGGGGATATGAGTTTGGAATATGGAGACTATGTTGTTGTAGTGGTTTTTCACTTTATGATTTAATGTAAAACTTGATGGATATATCTAGTGTTTCCAAGGCTACTAAACCAATCGGTCTTTCGAGATTTGATCTTTCTTGTGATCATGCCAATGTTAAGTAATAATGCACCGACTCTGGGTAACTAGGGTCGGGGCATTACAGTTGGTATCAGAGGAGGTTTAGTACAAACCTTGGAAGCTAGATTTAGATAAACTCTGATTAGAGCACGTAGACCTAAGATGAACTTTGAGGATTAGTATAGAAGAACTTACTAGAATTTTGGTATTGTAGATATTTTTTGAGTTTTCCAAGCAATACATCCATGTCTGGATACGAGCAGGTAGAGGCGGCTCTAGCACAGATGTACCTAGGGGTAAAACCCGAAAACACCGCTTTGAGCTGGACTTGAATGAGAACTGGTGCACGACAATAGGCCTTGCTGCACTCTTGGTTACAACACTCCCGGGGGATATGCTTAAGATAACTCTCATTTTCTTTAAAAATCATTATGAAGGGTTTATGAGTATATACTTCCTCAAAGAAAACATTCTTATGATTATGGATTATATCCATAAATATTTCAATTTATGTTAAGTGTTTTATAAGTATGGGATTGTGTATTTTGATTCATAAACTGACCTAGTTTATACCATTGTTTAGAAATGGTGCCTAGTAGAAGAAATGGAAACTATATCAATGCACGCACTCCATGTAGGGATTTCCCTCCTGCTCAAGATAATTATAGTGGAGCTGGTGATGCAACTGGTGCCGATCTGCTAATCACCATACTGGGACAACTCACTCAGGTTATGAATAATAACCTTACCCTTATGGAGCACCCTGATCCACAGCGTGGAGGATCAATGTTAGATCGATTCACGAGGCAACAACCACCAACGTTCAATGGGAGTACAGATCCATTATTAGCTGAGCAATGGATATTTTCCCTAGAGAAAATATTTCAGGCTTTGGGGAGTAGTTAAAGGGAAAAAGTTATCATGGCAGTTTACCGCCTTACTGGAGATGCTGATCAATGGTGGTCATTGATTCAAAATATTAAGGAAGATGATGAAGTATCAAATATGAAATGGAGGGAGTTCAAAGATTTATTTTTAGAAAAATAATTTCCTCGCGACCATCGAGCAGATATGGAAAGGCAGTTTCTGAGTCTGAGAAAAAAGGAGGATGAGAATGTCACAAAGTATGAGGCTAAATTTACAAGGTTAGCAAGGTATGCTGGAGATTATATACGTACCTCAAGAAGTAAGATTGATCGTTTCTTTGATGGGTTAAAACCATTTCTTCGTCGAGCATTAGTCTCACAATCCTTCTCGTCGTATGAAGACATTGTCTCATGTGCTATCAAGACCGAAAAGGAATTCTCTAAGTCTTATGAATTTAAAGCAAAGCAAGAGAAAAAGAGACCTGCTGATCAATATGGGAATGGAAATAAGGGGAATAAGGGAAATGTTGAATATCCATCCTGTGGTAAATGTGAGAAGAAACACCCCATTACTTGCTTGAAGGGAACGAGAGTCTGTTACAAGTGTGGTGAAAAAGGCCACCAAGCTCGTGATTGCAAGGGGAAGAAGGAAGCCACCAACGTTCAGTGCTACAATTGCAGGGAGATGGGGAATTATGAAAATGAATTTCCTAAGCGTCAGGAGAACTTACCTCAGAAAAGGCCAAGGGATCAAGGCCAAGCTTATGATATCACTACTACTGAGGTAGAAGCTCTGAAAGACGTGGTGGTAGGTAATTTAATGGTTTCTTCAAGTTTAGAAAATGCATTATTTGATTCTGGATCATCGTATTGTTTTATATCTTCTCAGTTTTCTAAGAAAATTAGATATTTCCAATTTGATTTAACAAGGGAGTTGTCAGTTAAAACTCCTAAGGGAAGTATCATTGCAACAAAGTTTTTTGAATCAGTCCCCATTAGAGCACATAAATGTTCTTTATCTGCTGATCTCATCGTCATACCTATGATTGAGTTTGATATAATCCTTAGTATGGACTGGATTTCGGACTATGATGCGAAGATTTATTGTAAGAAGAAATAGGTTACGATTCTTGATGATAATGATAAGGAACACCTTATCTTTAGAGCAGAATCGTCACCACCTAATTCTTATTTAGATCCACCCCCAATAGCTCAACTAAATTCAATTATTGGGGAGGAAGAGAATTAAATAACTGTGGGTGAGGAAAGAAATGTTCAAATAGAGTATGTACCTATTGTGAAAGAATTTGTAGATGTATTTCCGTAAGATTCACCTGGACATCCTCCAGAACGAGAAGTTGAGTTTTCCATTGATTTAATTCCTCGATCAAGGCCTATATCGAAGACCCCTTATAAAATGGCCACTTTAGAATTAGTTGAACTAACGAAACAACTAGAGGAATTGAGTAATAAGGTATTTATTCTCCCTAGTGTTTCTCCATGGGGAGCCCCTGTTCTTTTTGTTAAAAAGAAAGATGGATCTATGAGGTTATGTATTGACTACAGGGAGATCAATGCTATAACAATAAAGAACAAGTATCCCCTCCCTCGAATTGATGATTTATTTGACCAACTGCATGGAGCTCAATACTTTTCAAAGATTGAACTTCGATCTGGATACCATCAGTTGTGTGTGAAGAAGGAAGACATTCCGAAGACAGCATTTTGAACCAGGTATGGGCATTATGAGTTTACTGTAATGCCTTTTGGATTGACTAATGCACCCTCTGTATTCATGGATCTGATGAATAGAGTTTTCAAGGAGTATATTGATGAATTTGTGGTGGTATTTATTGATGATATCTTGGTATACTCCAAAATCTACGAAGATCATGAAAATCACTTGCGCATTATCCTGAAGACTCTGAGAAGACATGAATTATATGGGAAGTTTAGCAAGTGTGAATGCTGGCTTCAGGAGATTTCTTTTCTTGGCCATATTGTCTCTAAATATGGAATCTCTGTTGATCTTTATAAGACTAAGGCAATCCAAGAATGTCTATCACTGACGATTATAACTGAGGTACGTAGTTTTATTGGTTTAGCAGGTTATTATCGACGTTTCGTCTAAAATTTTTCCCGATTGGATAACCCATTAACAAAACTCACATGTAAAGGGGTTAAATTTGTTTGGACAAAAGAGTGTGAATAATGTTTCGAAGAACTGAAGAGAATATTAGTCAATGCTCCTATATTGACTCTAACATCGGGGAATGATGGGTTCGTTATTTATAGTGATGCATCAAAGAAAGGACTTGGTTGTGTCCTTATGCATAATGATAGGGTTATTGCCTATGCATCACGACAGTTGAAAATTCATGAAAAAAACTATCCTACTCATGATCTCGAGTTAGCAGCTGTGATCTTTGCTTTGAAGATATGAAGGCACTACCTCTATGGTGAAAAATGTGAGATTTATACTGATCACAACAGTTTGAAGTATATTTTCTCACAAAAAGAACTCAACATGAGGCAAAGGAGATGGATTGAATTACTCAAGGATTATGATTGCACGATACACTACCACCCTAGGAAGGAAAACAAGGTGGTAGATGCTTTGAGCAGAAAAGATCATGGAGTTTTGAACAATATGATAATTGAAAGGGATCCAATTTTCATGGATCTAGTGAAGATGGACATGGGAATAACCAGGGAAGGAGAAACATCAATGCTTTTTCAAATGGTTTCCAAACCATCTTTACTAGAAAGGATTAAGAGTTCTCAGACTAATTATGGAGAATTTCAAAAGAAGATTAAAGCTGTGAATGATGGGAGACTGAGAGACTTTGTGTATGAAGATGGAATTTTGAAATTAGGGAATAGACTTTGTGTTCCCGATATACCTGATCTAAAAAGGGAATTTCTGGATGATTCTCATAGTTCCAATTTCTCTATACACCCTGGGATCACCAAAATGTATAGAGATTTGAAGGAACATTTTTGGTGGGACAACATGAAGAGGGAGATTGCTGATTTTGTGTCAAGATGTATGGTTTGTCAACAAGTGAAAGCTGGAAGGCAACAGCCTGGAAGAGTCATGCAACCTCTTCCCATACCAGAGTGGAAATGGGACAATATTACGATGGACTTTGTCATGGGGATACCAAAGACTCCTAGAAGGAACAATGCAATATGGGTTATTGTTGATCATCTTACCAAATCAGCACATTTTCTTGCTATAAGAGAAGATCTACCCCTGGAACGTCTAGCAAGACTATATATTAATGAATTTGTGAGACTTCATGGAGTACCCCTATCGATTTTTTCGGATCGTGATCCCCGTTTTACTTCAAGATTCTGGAAGGGTCTTCCGAAATCCCTGGATACTGAACTTCATTTGAGCACTGCTTACCACCCTCAGACAGACGGACAATCAGAACGGACTATTCAAACCTTAGAAGACATGTTGAGATCTTGCTCACTTGACTTTCAGGGTATGTGGGATCAATATTTACCTCTGGTAGAATTTTCCTATAACAATAGCTTCCATTCGAGTATTCAGATGGCATCATATGAAGCGTTATACAGAAAGAGATGTCGTACACCAACCTGTTGGGATGACGTTGGTGAAAGAAAACTTGTAGGCCCAGAACTGGTGGTGGAAACGATGGAAAATGTGAAGGTAATCCAAAATCTCATCAAAGCAGCTCAAAGTAGGCAGAAGAGCTATGCCGATAATCGAAGGAAGGATTTGGAATTTCAAGTCGGTGATCATGTTTTCCTAAAGGTATCTCCATGGAAGGGAGTCATACGTTTTGGTAAGAAAGGTAAATTGAGTCCCAGGTACATCGGACCTTTCAAAATTCTAGAACGAATTGGGGTTGTAGCTTACTGATTGGAAATGCCGCCAAGTCTCTCCAAAGTTCACGATGTGTTCCACGTATCTCTTTTGAGGAAATACATGCCTGGCCCAACGCATGTACTCACCTAGGAGGAATTAGAACTAGAACCCGATCTGTCTTATTGAGAAGAGCCCATCAGGATTCCTGATACGAGAGACCAAGTACTGAGAAACTGGACGACACGTCTGGTAAAAGTTTTGTGGAGAAACCATAAGATGGAAGAGGCAACGTGGGAACCTGAGGAACTTATGATGAAGAACCACCCGAGTCTTTTCATGCGATAATATTCTAGAAATTTCAAGGACAAAATTATTTGAAGGAGGGGAGAATGTAACACCCCAAGCTTCTACGGTACGCTTCTCTTTGAATAATGCGATAGCGTGTGTTGTACACAACATCGAGTTTTAACACACCACAACCAATCAAACTAGCCATTATGAATAGTAATACCTAGGTTTTGAAATTATATATATATTATATTTCAAAATGAACTTCATTTTTGGATTCAGAATATCGAAATTATCATAAGTTGAATTTTTCTGAGAACGTCCAATTTTTATGAATAGTGAAAAATACTTAAAAATAACTTTTTAATCAAAATAATTTGTAGTGATAAATTATATTATTTAGTGGTTATATATTATTATTAGAATATATTTTTACCATTTTATCCAATGGTGTTCATTATAATTAATTTCACTTTGAAATTGGACATAAACAATTGTCAATCTTTTGATATATATTATTTCTTAAAAACACGCTATTTGTTGTAACCGCGAGAATTAATTATAAAATTAATTAATGCAACTTATATGTTTGGAATTTTGTAAAATCAACATCATTTTTGAATTTGGAATATCAATTATAGCTTAGGGGGAAATTTTGGCATTATTCTGAAAAACGTCAATTTTTGATGAATAGTGAAACTACTAAGTGGTAGTTAAAAAAACTGAATTTTTTCATAAAACTTAATTTTACCACTTCTGTGAATTGAATTTCGAAAATCCGAGAGACACGGTTAATATCAAGAAGTAAAATGTGGTTCAATGAGATGAAAATAATTTTTGGTGAATAATAACTTTTTTACTTTTATTTACCACGGTTAAAAGTAAATAGGGTAATTAAGGGTAAAAATGATATTAATATTACCCTAACACATGTCCTAATTCTATTGGAAAAGTGTATCTCGACCAAAAACAACCTTAGGAATAAAATATTATCATTTAGGTCCACTTGGATTAGATTAGGACATTTATTATTATTTAATTCAAAGAAGAGTTAAAAGAATAAAAATAAAAGTTTATTTACTAAAACATTTTTAATATTGGGTTATACATAAGATAAATTCGATTGTAAATATTCATTAGAAAAATAAAAATATTTCCTACATAATGATATTTTATTTATAATTTTTAGACATTAAATATTTTAATTTATTTATGACACAATGATGATGCAGTAATTACCATAATAGTGAAAAATTAAAATAATTGATAATATAAATACACAAATAAATATAATTTGATACTTTTTATTAATTACACTAATTTTATAAGTTATTATGACATGTTAGGAATTATTTAATTAAATTTTTTCGAAGTAATCATCCTGTTATGAGTTTCACAAAAATCAACTATTGAATAGTGTCAAAATTGACATAAAAGAGTTTTTAAAACAAATATTATATTATTAATTGATATTAAATTATTAAAAATCTAATGTTCGGCCAAGAGACTTATATAATGATAGTTGTATCATTAATGGACCACTTGGGGGTCGCTTGGATGTATATAGTAAGTTTATTAACCATATAATATAAAAATACAAAGAGACATTGTAAAAGTGAAACTAATTCACTTAGAGTTAATACTTAAAGATAAGGTTAATATAAGTACCCAAACCTATATAAATTCTATTGGTTGAGTGGTTTTCGACCCATCCCCACCTTAAAATTTAAATTATCCACTTTGGATCCATTATAAACCGAATATGAATTTATTATAAACTAATATTTCTAGCTTTTCCAAAGGTGCCCCTCACCCCTCTTATAAAAGGGCACTCCTCCTTCTCATTTCTTCACACCTTCAAAGCCTTTTGGTTCGGCCAAAATCTGCCCAAATACTCTCCCAACTTTCCTCACTACAACCTAGAGGCCTTAGTTTGATCAGAAAGACAACCTAAGGAGCCCTTTTGATCAAATCAAAAGGAAGAACCCGAAGAAGAGGTAATGATTTTACCACCCTTTTCCAAGTTCCTTTCTTCTTCCACTTCTTCTTCCTTTGTTATTACCATTCTAAAATAATAACTCTAGTATCATATATATACTGTGATGTTATTATAAATATGGTACAACCATATTCATTATTCTATCCACCCTTTTAATAACATGTCACCATACGTGCATACGTACGGCTTACCGTCTCCACGTCGTGGTGTAATTGTTATTCAATATATTATTATTTGGATGGGTATAATAATGATGTGTAACTCATGAAAATAATAAATATAACATGTTAATTATTCTGTATATATTATATAACATCCATTTATATATTATTTTAATATCAAAAGAATGATATTGTCGCTCGTGCGTACGTACGGACTACCGTCTCCACGAACGTGATGAGATTCATTCTCCATCGTATCCATTCAAGTATAATTATCATTTGATGATTTAAAAATAATGCTTAATGACTTGATATCATTCTTTATATGAATAAGATAAAACCTATCCATAACAAACATGGCTTATGTAACAAAACATATAAAAGAAAACGAGTAAGATAACACTAGAAACGACGACAATTCTAAGATATTATTAACAAATCAATGCTAAAAGATCATATATGATATCATATTAATATATATGATTCTTGAATAATTTAATAAAAATTATTTCACCATTATACATGAGGTTAACCTACCCTCAACCAAGGAAAAGTGCAAGGTAAGGCTTATTTCACAATCTCTTTATTATCCGAGGTTTTTTATACGTAATAATCTACTGGGATTTCTTTATCATACACATCCATGTTTCTTAAAAATGTATTTCAAAACATTTTTACTATTTAAAATAATATGGGTTAAATTCATTTATACACTTGTTTGACTTTTTATAAGAGTTTTATAAAGGAATCTTTCCGTCGTTTTCCAAACAAGGTGCTTTTAACCTTTTCGACAGAATTAAGGTAAGAATGTTTTTTTAACTTATATGGCGGGTGCGGTTATGTTCCGCCATTATAAAATCGTCTAAGCTTCCCTTACAAGCTTATAATAATATTTTCAAATAAAAATGTTCTATTTTATAAATATATGACTCTTAAATGATTTCAAAAATAAAAAGAGATATTTCTCTAAAAAGAGTTTTGATTTCATCTATGTCAACATCCTTTGATGGATTTTACGCTTATTTGAATTTGATTTATTATGATACAAAACTTCTATATTGTATTGAAGGTTTTATGATATGTTTGAATGTGGATGTTCTATTTTTATGCCATTCATATTTTATGGTGAAAGTATTGACATTTTGTATGCTAGTTTTAATAAGAATGTTTATGTTATGTTTAAACCTTTTCATATGGGAATGCATTGGACTTAATATGTGACGGGTGGAGCCCGCTATAGCTCCTCGATGCATCGGTAGGTCTCATGATACAAACTAGTGTCTTGTCACAAGGCCTTGGAAAAATCTTATTTGTAGTCTTGGCAAGAGGCCTTGGCTATGTGGTTATGATAGTCTGGAATTATGCATTCCATCATTATGAAAGTGGTTATTGATATTGCATGTGATTATTCGATTAGTAGAATATCCATGTGAATAAGTAAATGGAATTATTTCATTTTACTTTTTCCATACTATGTTGAAGTTCAATTTTAAAAGGCTTTTGTTTTAATTATACAATGCCTTAAATGTTTATGCTTATTTTTGAATGTTTCGGCTATATTGTTATCCTTACTGGGCATTTGAGCTCACCCCTTTTCTATGTTTTATTTTTCCCAGGATGTGAAGAAGTAAGTTATGAATGACCTGCAGGGATTTTATGTGGGCATATGAGTGGGGAATATGGAGACTATGTTGTTGTAGTAGTTTTTCACTTTATGGTGTAATGTAAAACTTTATGAATATATCTAGTGTTTCCAAGGCTACTAAACCAATCAGTCTTTCGAGATTTGATCTTTCTTGTGATCATGCCAATGTTAAGTAATAATGCACCGACTCTGGGTAACTGGGGTCGGGGAGTTACAATAAATCTCTATCTGAAAATGATATTTATGAAAAAACCCTCAAGTCATTAGTAACCTAAGAATCAAATAAGATTGAGAAGAAGAGAATGGAATAGAAATAGTTTTATCATGAAATGAAATGTATGTTCATGCATGAAATCAATAAGGAAATGAATACACTATATAAAATAAATAATGGTGTGCAATATTCAATATGTCTAATGGAGTTTAAAATGATACAAATAATCCATTACCTAATTTCCTTGTTTAGTCAAACACACTCTAAAATCCTACATAACAAAATTCAATATCCTAATATTCTATTTTAGAAACTTATTCATATATATTACATTATATATATAACTCTCCATCCTAAATCTTACATTATGGGATGGAGTGCCACATAACCTCATGAATTCCTCCCTATTCGCAAGAGGTTTCTAATTATTAGTGAGAGTCTAATTATGAAGTGGGGATACTATACCCTCAGTAATCATATACATACACCATAATATAACCACACGAAATAATAGTGGAATGAAAAATAAATAACAATGTGGTAAAAAATGACCCATCGCTATAGAAAAGTACCAAGGACCCCAAAAGTGGTAGGTAAAACCAAAGTATATCAGTTTGTATATATAAAAATAGACCACTGTTGTAGTTATCCAGAGTCCATCATAGTATTGCTCCAACTCCTTGCTTCAACAACACAACTATCTGTAATGGGCCCCTTTCACTTACCTGGATCCCTAATTATGAATTCTGCATGCACACCAAGATTCCTGTGTAGGGAGTGAGTAATGAAACCTAGTAGGACACCACTAATGAATTTTTATACAATAGTTCACATGGACAATAGGTGTATGTCAAGATAATAATAAATATAAAATAAGATATAATAAAACAATCAATCATACATGAAGCATCCATGCACTAACCAAGCTACCACAAACCCTAGATGTAACTTCATTGTATTAATTTAGAAAATTATAGTATTAAGGATGTCGATTCATGGGTTATCTATAAGGAAAATAGATATCCCTAAGTAGTCACAAGGTATATGAGCCAGGTCAGGCTACAAAGATTTCATACATAATCTCCATCATAGACTAGGATTCAAAGCCATTTTAATTCATGGTATTCATAAACCATGCCTCAAGTTCATCATTTATTGGTTGTTTCTTGGTTTAGGACACAATACCATCATGACCCACATCTACTATTACAAGTACGACCTCAAGGATTTCATGACCTTTCCCCATGTCTAGGTCCATAATCATCCTCATCTCAAGCTGTGCACACTCCCCCTATAAGGGGTAGTCATATCATGATAGTCTACCTATCGTCAAATACCAAAGTGATACCCCTAAAGGAAATATTATATATCAAACAACATGTTAGATAATACATATAAATATAAAATAACATATCATCATGAGTCATAGTAGCTACAAGTGCACACATGTGATCAATAAGTCAAACAAAGTTTACTAGGTTACCTAAGTGAATTCATGGCATCAAGAATCATACAATGGTATATGGGATGCGTACACACACACACACATGAGAAATTATGATCATGCATGGAAAATGAGATATTACTACAAAAGAAACATATCAAAGTAACAAGGGTTGTAAAAGTGCCTCTATAGTAAGGAACTTCCTACCTTAAGCACATTGATGAAGTACTCCAATATTCATCAAAGAATATAATCCTGAATCAAGTTGTGCACCCATGGAAAAATTAGTATGCATGTACAAGATTCATATATTAGGTTACATTTCATCAAATAATAGGTTTGGAAAAAGAGACTTATATTGTTTGAATACCAATATGGGTAGTCCTAGAATCAAACACTACATAAAGTCCCTCAATAAAACTAGTTCTAAGATGTATCTATGAAAAATGTTTGAATTCGTTGGATCCATTTTCGATTAAATAATAGACCATGAATACCTCCTCAAGGATATAAGTGACCACATATATAATTAGAAAACATCTATACACCACTAATCCATCATCATAAGAGATATACATGATGATATCCAAGAAGAATGTGGTCTCAAGATGATCGATCTGTCATAAGTAACCCGTATTTTTCCACCATCCATGATACATTTAGCTCTAGTAAAGGTAAAGTCATAGACACATAAAATCCACCATTAATATACAAAGGATCATAAATATCACATTAGATATAGAAGTATCAGGAATATATTTTCAACAAATTATAGTTTTATCATCAATTTCCCATCAAGAAGAGGTTTAAGAAGAAGATCCATAATAACACACCCGTAATATTCCCATAGTCGAAGGTAGATCTAGATAAGATCAAGAGATTTCATCGACTCACTATATCCATCAATGATATATGAAGGAGGGTAGTAATCATCATTGGATCCATATATAATTAATAGACCCATCATAGGTCCATGCACATATCTCAAAGAAGAATAGAAATTTGGTGTAGATCTAGAGATCACTTAACGATTTAGCATCACTAAATGGATCCAACATCAAAGGGGTAAGGGGAGATGAATGAGAGGGATAAAGAGTTAAGGAAGAAGGTATTGAGTTCAAAATAGGGGGGTTAGGGTCATATTTGGGTATTAAATAAGGATAAATACATGTCTAACTAAAAGTTGCAAGGTGAATTTAATTCTTACTCATCCAGGTGTCACCGACCAGCCGATGGTACCACTGAATGGACGATACCTAGCCATAGAAGGCTGGTGTTAAAGGAAGAAACAAATTGGATTTTATATCACCACTAGTGGGATACTATCCTCTCACTAGTGGTTTGGTGAGCATGGAAGAATAACCTTTGTTCTTTTAGCTCCACTAACAAGTTGATGTCTTCCCACTAGCTGGCCATTGGTACTTTTCTTCTCTACCAAATTCAATGTTCCACTTTGGTATCCATGTGCTCAAACTAAAAACTCTAAGAACCTTGAAAAATTATTTGAAACATCTCATTATATAATTTAACTAAGGAAGAACATGGAACTAAAAAGGTCACATACCTTGGTCATTTAAGGATTTTATAATACTCCCCTCCAATGAATTCTCTTCCTCGAGACGTGCCTTCAATTTTTTTTTCAAAGAACTCAATAAATTGAGCCTAAAAATATTCTTATCACTCCCAAGTATCCTACTAAATCCAACCATGATTTTATATAATCCATAAAATCAGTATCGTCTTTCCTCATAGTATTTATAAATATCATTGACAATATGAACTAGTCTCTCATTATCTAATGCATCTGGCCCGAGATCTATGTCCTCATAGCTGATCAAAAGTGTGGGATCCGACATGTACCTCCAAATATGAGGAAAAAAAAATACATCATTCATTAATTATTAGTGATAATTCATATCCAAATTGAACACCACTATTCAAATCTCCTTGATGATCTCGAAGGGTTCAATATAACACGATGCTAGCTTCCCTTGCTATATCAAAGTTCAATAACCTAACCAAGGAGAAAATATTTGAAAAACTTAGTCACTTATATAATTATCCAAAGTAATCTTTTTGTGGTTTAAATAACATATCTTCCTACTCTAAGATATGATCAACCTTTTTTGAACCATATTCACTCTCTCAGAGGCGTTTTGTACCATACTTGTCTCCAGAACTGCTACCTCACCAATGAAATATAAGAAAAGTAGTGAACGATATATCCTACCATAAAGAGAATTATAAGGTTCCATATAAATCTAATACTTAAAAATTTTGTTGTATGGGAACTCAACCAATGCTATGTGATCATCCCACGATACTCCCCAAAACACAGGCCCAAAAAATGTACCCCAATATTCAAATCATCCGTTTCATCTGTCTATCTATATGAGGATGATACACTATGCTCAATCTTTGTTTATTAATGAAGTAATTATATTAATCCTACTAAAATTATGACATGATACATGAATGTCTATAAAATAAAATTCTTAATGGAACTCTGTGTAATTACACAAGCTCATAATCATAAAAATTTCCCAAGTCATCCACATAAAAGGTTTCTAGAATCGGTACAAAATTGACCACATTAGTGTGCCAATCAATAATCACCCAAACAATATCACAAATCCTTAAGGTATAAGGTAAACCCCTAAAAAAATTCCATAATTAAGTCCCCACATTTCTACATGGGAACAAAAATTGGAAGGATAAAACTACAATGACACTAGTTTTCGACCTTTATCCTCTGGTAAAGCATCGAGAAATGAATCTTTTAATGTTTCTCTTCATAAATGGCGACCAAAATAGCCTCCTAATATCATGGTTTAATTTTGTTTCTCTAGGATGAACCACCCACTTTGAGGCATGATAATCTCTCATTAGATCTTCCCTAATAAAAGTAAGTAATACAGTTCTCCCATGTACTAGGATCACATCATCACTATCCAATAACCACCCAGGTATCAGGTCTCCACCTTATAACTATTACCACATCACAAAACACTTTAGGTTTGATTATTTAATATCCTTCACCTGATCTACTATGGTAAACATGATCACTAATGGGGAATATGTTATAGATATCTGGTACTCAAAAGAATCCATCCTCTAATCATATAATAACGTCATCAGGCACCACTATTCCTCTAAAGTCTATTCACCAAGATCTTGAGCTACCTATGTACTATGGGTATGCTAATATATAATAATGAAGCATTTACCAGGTGCATAGGACATATAAAAAGTGCATGTCTATAGGTACTCTACCTAGTTCCTATGGCTCAAATTAAGATCCCCTATGATAAGATAAGCGGAAGATCTTGTAGTTTTTGTAGACAAAAAAATTCTTTCCAAAGAGATAGAATCACTATAACTTCAAACCAGGGGCTATAGTTTCCAGAACTAATTTATGGGTAGGGTAGTTTCTCTCATGGGGTCATACATGACATAACTAATAAGCTACTACCGTATCCATCTGTATTGAAACTACTTCCAAACTAACTCTTGTTGCATTGTAGTAAATGGAATATCTCATCCTTGGCTTAAGAAGAATCAACATTGGAGTTACAGTGAATGACCTATTCAGTGGAAGAAAAACCTCTTCAAACTAGCCTCAGCACTAAAAAATCACCCCTTTCTTCATCATCAGAGTCATGGGTATTGATAAATGGAAGAAGTCCTAGAAAAAATGCAGATAGTACCCCACTTAACCTATAAATTTTCTAATCTCAAACAAATTTTTGGGATGTATCCATGATATCACGAACTCTACAATATATGGGACTATTGATATTTTGGTCACATAAAATGAATTTCCTAAGAATTTCACATCTTTAATCCAACACTATCTAGTCATAAAGATAATGTGCTTGAAGTTTACTCAGAACTATCTCAAGATTTATGGCATGCGACTCTGGGGTCAGTGAGTAAATGAAGATATTGTCAAAAAACACCATGAAGAAAAATTAAAGGTATGGGTGAGAATACTTATTTGTGATATCTATGAACATTTACCATTCATTCATCAGTCCAAATTAAATAACCAAGTACTAGTATAACCCATACCTTATCCTAAAATTTATATTTGGTATTTACTCTTCTGTAACCAACAACTGGTGATAGCCTGAGCATAGATCTATCTTGTAGAACCAGTAGGATCCCTAAAACTATTCAAAGGCATCATCGATCATGGGAAAAGGGTACCTATTCTTCACCATCACCCGATTCATCTTATGGTTATCTATATAGAGTAAAATAATACCACCCCCTTCTTAAAAAAAGTAGGTTCACCTCATAGTGAAGTGAAAGACCTAATAGAGCCTTTTTGTTTCAAGTCCTAGAATTGTAATTTGATCTCTTATAACTTGGTTAGTGCCATACTATAAGGTGGTAGAAAAATGTGATATTCACCTAGAAAAAGTTCTATCTCAAACTCAAATCATCTATTAGGGGAAGGACAGTGAATTCATGTAAGAGTACTCTTTGATAGAGATCCATAACCAAAGGAAAATACGAGGGGGTATACCACTAATCTTACAAAAATAAAAAATCCTACAATCTACACCATAATAAACATAATATGGATTATATTGGGACCCACTCTACATACTCCCAACTCCCACTAAATGGTTATCAAAAACTTCTCTCCCTTTGGAGATGTAAATGATAACTATTTTCAATTAGAGTCAATGTGGTATCTATAATTTTTTATCCATTCTATGAAAATGATCACATAAAATATTATCATATCTAGAATTATTAAGTCCCACAGATGTCCATAACTCGAGTTGACTATATAACACTCTATGTATTTCTGAATATAATCTACCTTCTTGACCAACAATGTATCAATGGAAAGAAACTTAGAAGAAAACTTGACATGTAAATCATGTCTAGAAATAACATGTGTATATATAAAGAAATGGGTAGCACTGGTATCAAACAAATTTTTTTTCTATATATAAGTGATCAAGACTGTACCTCAAACAATAGATTATCCCTAACCACAATAAGTTGGAGTCTGATCCACTACATATACTCAGCCTTCCTCAACTCCATGGTCATATCCTTGAGGTACATGAATCATTTGATTCATCTTAATCTAATCCTACCACTGATGACCCCAGTCAGATATATAGTTATATGACCACATCTTCCTCAATCCCATATACATATTGATCTCATATATCTAGAATAAAACTATTGTAGGTGCCCCATATTTCTACATTGTTGACAATTTCTCTAAGGTGGTGAGAAGAAACAGTTGAAGTGGACAACCTATATATTTCTGAAGCACTATGATACTCATCAAGAATGGGTAAAAATAATCTACTCTGCTCAGTATATTCATTGCTTCCCAGGCTCATTTATTCGGTTTTTCTCTTCCTACATCTATAAGAGACACTCACAAAAAATGTAGGGGATTCACTCACATTTTAACTGAAATTTAGAAGAAGACAAATTGTATGGTCCTCCTATATGATTTTATCTATATTTAGATACTTGTAAAAATCTCAAAATAAGTTCCTAGGGAAAATACCCTAACTAGGAGTCTCAACTATGGATGATGTCCAATCTAAAAAATCATGGCCTTCTACACCTCATTTCTATCTAAGAGGGGAGTAAAGTAGAGAAGAACCATGAAATGTGCAGAGTATGCTGACAACATCATGGATCCATGCTATATCTCCATAAACTCTTGAACTAAGTCTAGATTCAGTGTGTCTATAAAAAAATCCCCAAAGAACAAGTACTTTAAATCCTTCCAAGTGAGATCCTCATGTCTTCCAACTTTTCCCATCAGACCCCACCACCTCCTAGTTAGTCCCTAAAGCATGATCACCAGTAACTTCACCTTTATATCCTCAAGAATCTCAAGGAGTTAAAATATGATATCTATATAGTCCTTTACATCTAGAAACCCTCTAATTACTTAAAAGGATGGTGGATGATAGAGCTAAAAATCTTTTTCTTAGTCATCCATGTACCTTGAGGCCCTCTACCATGGAAAAGAACAATAGAAAGACTCCCGACTAAGGTGGGACCATTTTCTATACCATCAAACTTGGTTCATGAGAATTCTATGATGTATACTCCTATATAATAGAACATGGAATGGGGGAATCCTCCCTTGTGGGAGTATTCCGACCCACGTTAGCTAGTGGTCCCATCAATCTCCTTTTAAGAAACATCTTCTAAAATGCAAAGAAAACATTTAGAATATCTATTAAAAATTTATTAAGGAATTGACCTAGAAATATAATAGGAATAAACCTGGTATTACTAAAAGGTAATTAAAACTACGAGAATACCCATATCATAGGGTATAACCTTCCTCGATCTACCCATGGATGAAGACAATCTCTCCATACCTGTACATTAGTCACAATCATAACGATGATAAATAATGAGTATGATGCAATTAAATTAATTCTAATTCCAACACTAGGGAATCATAACAGTATGGATGTATCAAAAAATAAATTAAAAATATTTATCATAAAATAACAGATCACGACATTAACTAGTAAAACTACATGAATAAAAAATAGGTATATATATATATGACATGCAACCTTAGTTTTATATTCACGATGCATGAATGCACCCAAACATTATAAAACTATAACATAAATCCTATAAATGGTAAATTATATATCCTTTAAACATTGGATTTCTAGAAACATAGAAACTACCCTACCCAAGTTCCACACAACCTTCTTCATTTCTACCATGTCCCAAAATAACCATAATGAAAAGAAAGGGAGGAACAAGGCTCTGATACGATTTTATAATTCCCCAAACCTAATCACTTGGTCTAGTATGGAGTGAAACATAAACATATGTGTGACTCCTTATATACAAGAGGCTTCTGACTAGTTTTGAGGGTCTAAGTAAGCATTGCGGAGACTATACCCTCTATAATCAAATGCATAAACCATAATATAACCACTAGAATTAATAGTGGATGGAAAAATAAATAACCATGTTGTAACCAAAATCACATCGCCACACAAAAGTACCAAGGACCCCCAAAGTGTTTGGTTAAAAAAAGTGTATAAACTCATGAATATAAAAATAAATCATTATAGTAGTCATCTATAGTTTATCATAGTTCCACTCCAACTACTTACTCTAGTAACTTAGTTATCTACCATAGACCCCTTGCCATTACCCGAATCCATGATCATGAATTCTACGTGTGAACCAAGATTCCCATTAAAGGTGTGATTAATTAAACTCAGTAAGACACCATAAATTCATCCTTAATGTAAGTTCACATGTATAATTGTTGTATTTTTTGACAATAGTAAATATAGAACAAGTTATAAGGAAACAATCAATTATACATTGAGAATCTATGCCATAACCAAGTTTCTATGAACCCTGGATGTACCTACACCAACTTAGTAACATAAAGAATAGTATTAGGATGTAGAATAATGGGTTATCCATAAAAAAATGGATATCCTTGAAAAGTTTAAAGTAATATGATCCAGGTTATGATGCACATTTTTTATACCCTATCTCTATCACAGATTAGGCTACAAAGAAATTTTCATCCATGGAGTTCATAGGTCCTGACCCGATGACATAATATCCAAGCTCTTCTCTAGGTTAGGACTTAAGAATTTCATTCCACATATATTCTATTATAGTTTTTTCCTGAAGGCTGTCATGACCCTACCCTATGTCTAGGTCCATCATCATTATCATCTCAATCCATGTTTACTCCCCCTATATGGGGTAGTCATATCACAATGGTCCACCCATCATAAAATACTAGAATGATACATCCAAATGAAATATGATATATCACACAATTGGACAAGGTATACATTTAAATAGAACATATAATATCATCATGAGTCATAAAATCTAAAAGTACACACATGTGATCAATAATTCAAAAACATTTAATTTGGCTAGCTAAGCACACTCATGGAATCAATCATCATACAATGGTCTCATGGGCTACACATACACACATAAGTGATCATCATCAAGCATAGAAAATAATGAATGATTATGAAAGAACTATCTCATGGAAACAAGGGTTGTAAAAGTGATTATATAGCAAGCAATTCCTACCTCATTCTCTTTTATGAAGTACTCCAATATTCATTAAAGGATCCAAGACAGAATCACATTGTACATCCATGAAAAATTAGTTCAAATGCTATGGATGAATATATAATGTTCCAATTGATTAAATAAGTTATTTAAAAATAGTTACCTAAGGATATTACATGACAAGAAGGATAGTTCTAAAATCACATAACTCATAGAGTCCATCAATAGAACTAGTTTTCATATGTGTTAACGAAGAGGGTGCTGATTTACCGAATCTATTTTTGATTAAAGAAAATATCATGAATTCATTATCAAGGCTAGAAGAGAAAATCATATATAATTAAAAGCATATATCCATGAAAAATACATCATAATAAAGATATATAAGAAAAATATAGTCTCAATATGATCGATATATGATAGAATACCCAGATTCATCCACTGTTTGTGAGAGATTTAGCTCCGTTCAAAGGAAAGTCATCAACATGTCAAACATAACATCAATATAATAAAGGATTTTCAATATAAAATTATTTTTATAAGGATAATTACAATATTTATAATGTATTATAGTTTAATGACCAATCCTTAATTAATAATATGTCTAGGAATAAGATCTATAATCACATACCTGTAAGATGCTCGTAGTCGAAGGTAGATCTAGATCCAATCAAGCGATGTCTCCATCTAAATAGATTTATAAACAATATATAAAGTAGGGAAGGAATATTTATTGGATATATATATATAGGCCACATATTTTTCATATATCCATGCACATATCTCTAGAAAGAAGATAAATTTGGTTTAGATCTCGAGAAAACTTATCAATATTGCATCACTAGATTGATCTAACAAAAAAGGGACAAGGGAAAATTAATGAGAGAGATAAAGTGTAAATGTATAAAGTATATGGTTCAAAATTAGGATTCTAGTGTAGGATTGGGTCGTTAAGAAAGGTGAAAAAATTAGTGGAATTTAAATCCACAAGGTGAATTTAATACTCACTTATCCAAGCTTCACTGATTCGTCAGTGTCATCACTGGCCAGTTGGTGCTGGGCCTCTAGTTGATCGGTGTGCATGGAAGAACCAAATGGGTTATTAAATCACAATTGGAAATCCTATGAGAATGGTATAAGAAACTTTCTTCTACCAGATCCATCAACGAGCTGATGGTACTTTGTTTTAGCACTGCATTCTCGTTTCCACTCTGGTCTCCTCATGCTCAAACTATTGACTATAAGAATCTCGAAACAAACTTCAAAACATCATAGTAAATAATTTAAACAAGTAAAAACATGGAATTAAAAATGTCACATACCATGTTCAAATAAGTATGTCATAATATACTTCATTTATGATCATTTATTCTGAATATACTATTTAGTAATATCTTATTTATACTACGATGTGTAGTAAATTTAAATGTTCCATGTATGTTTTATAATGTCGATATTGGTACCCATTATTTTATACCAAGTTCGAAATTACTAGATTACTTAAGGTAAAATAATAAATAACTTATATTTATTTTTAATTATCTTATCTCATTCCATTAATGTATTAGTTGTATTATATGAAAATGGAATCATTTTCGCCGTATTTTAATAATTTTATCTATCAGAGATGATATTATAATAATAAGTTAAATACATAATATAATTTTTTTATAACAATGAACCAATAATTATTTTCTTACTGAATTATAATAATATTAGTATTTAGATTCCCATATTCATCCAAGATAGCATTTTATAACAACATTAATGCAGGTTGTTAGACCTACCCAAACATGAACATACCTTAATTAATTGATGATTATGGTTATGAAAGTGGTTTCTTTTGGGATAATATCATTATTAAAAAATTATAGTGATATTATTTATATGTTTTAAGTTTCTTAATTATATTTCAATATATTTTAACAAATAACTGTAATGTCTCAGATTTTCCAGGTATTATTTTTAAATATTATATGGAATTATTATGAGACCAGGCGCTGAGATGCCACATCATTCCGATGCCCGGTGATCCCAGAATGGTGGTCCAAACATTTTTTAGTTAAGTGAGTCGACAGTTGTGCGCGGTTGTGGCAGTTTCCAAACGGATGCCCGGATTAAAAATCTTTGGGCACTGTTGCGTCCGAGAAGACGACTTTACCTAAGAACGAGCCTATCCTCGACCGGCGCGGGTCAAGGGAAAAAGTTAATTTTCAGACTTTTAAGTAAAATAAAATAAAATAAATTCACAAATTTTATTTATTTCTTTTTGGAAATATCTGCTGCAGCGCAACAACGGGGAAGCTGTTTCAGTCATTAATTCCATGTCATAATGACTCAGAAACAGAAATGCTGACTCATTAATGCCGTAGCATGATGGGATGTCAAATACGTTTCCCTTTTTATTAGGATTATCGATTTTCCTTGTTGGAGATGATTGAGAAAAATCTCAGGAGAATCCACGGAGCGTTGGAGTAAATTCTGAGCGACGAACGATGACAAATCGAAGTTGAGAATCGCTGTGCCAACGAAGTTGAAGGATCTCGTCGACGATGGAAGCATGACCCTTTCGTCAACGATCGATCCTTCCTTAAAGATAGGGGTTTGTTATTTAATTTTCTTTTCCCCGTTTTAGATTTAAACGACAAACGCGGATCAACCACGAACAAGTTGATCCGCGGATTCGTACATTCTTATGGGAGGGTTTTATTGGGATGATTCAGGGGATTGATCCATGTTTAATTGTTATTAATTTCTACTCTATTTAAGCCTATTAATAAGAGTGGATCAATGCTATGAGGAATGATAGCGGAGGTTTGTTCCTCAATTTGTTCGATTGGTTTTTCCTTCCCCTTTTCTTCTCATGCGTTCTACGCGTTCTTCACATTCTTCATGCGATAATGAACAACGAATCATTGCACACCCATCTTGCAATGCAACGATCCCAAACTGAAGATCTGACATCGCATAGACCCTACAGAGGTGCGACAACCATGACAGACGACAAATCAGCTCGGATCGGAAGAGGTCGTTCTTCGAGTGTTCTTCACGCTGGAAGATTAAAGCATGATTTCAGAGCCGATCGAAGGTCTCAAAACAACAGAAGCAGCAACATGGTGTCAGTGTGACCAAAACTCAGGTGTTCCATGGTGATCGGATGATCGGATCGACGAACGAGACATCACTGGAGGCGCGATGGCGGAGGTTCGCAATTCTGGAAATTTCCAGAATACACGACGTGTACTTCCAAAGAACACACAGTGTAGTAATGAGGGTAGTTTCTAGGGTTTTAGGGGTCAGAGAGGAATAACACAACATGTGACCTTGGTCACACTGCGTGTTGGACCTTCCCCGAAGCTCAGCGTGTATTTTGGGAAGTAGACAGACATTGGATGATCTACAAATCTTCAGAACACGGCGTGTACAACATAGCAAAGGCGGCTTCCTGGGACTTGGCGTGTATCCAGGGGTACATGGACACGATATAGAGTACATGACCATGTACTCTATCACAAATCCAGGCGAGGCCAGTAATGCGGGTCACCCGTGTACCGATTACATGGGTTAGAGTACACGGGTTGAAGACCGTGTACGGGCACATGGCCAACGTACATGGACCCGACCCCAGGAACTCGGACACGACATGTACACTATAATACACGCCATGTACTAACTTCTCTACATGAACATCCTTATGACACATGCCATTATACACGAGCAGTACCCAGGGTCAGACAACATGGCTTGTAACTTTTCTACATGTCGTGTACTTTTTTGGAAAACAACATGGTTCTCTTGTTCAACGTATCTTGGACATATTTTGTTTGGGTTAGTTCCCCTTCTTCTCGTTCCCCTGAAGGTCCGACATCATTTCCTCTTATAGGAGTATGATCCATTTAGTAGGACTTTCTGTGATAGATTCAGGCATCTATCCGAGAGGCCTGGATCGAGAGCCTCTATCCATTCTTAACCCTAGGTTGAGTCAGGCAGCGACATGACCAAATCCACCAGGCATCGACCCTCTACGTATCAGGTGAATTCTGGATGAGTATCAGTATCCTCCATGGCCCTGACAGTGGTCCTCATCTGTGTATCGTGATCTTTCCGACTCAGGAGTGTGTCTCCTGTAATGAGTGCATCTATCTATCGTAATCTTCCCACTCAGGAGTGTGTCTCCCATAATGAGTGTAACTACTTTTCGTGACATTTCCCGATGAACAATACTTCTCGGACGGATGTCATCATAGCTATAAGAATCATGGAGTGTGTTCTCCCGGAACGAGTGATTCGTGGAATCCTCTAACTGAACCCCTGGTGGGGGTATACGGTTGTGCGACTTGTCTAAAGATCGCAGGTATGGGTTTTGAGTATATCTGGTTTGTGCTATATGTTCTGTAGACATATAATGTGCATAGATGACTGTACCTTTACTTTGTGTACTAATTTGTGGTTTTGGGGGTCCTCTACTGAGAATTGTTTTACTCACCCCTGCACGGGCTTTACCCGCACGTGTTGTGTCTTGTGTAGACGGGAAACCTTTTGATAGAGTCCAGGGCGACTAGGACATGACCGAGATTTCTGAGTTTCCTATAGTCCGAGGCATTCCTATGGCTATGAGCAGCAGTCCTAGTACCTTTTTTGTGTTTACCGGTTGGACTTTGCAGTTTTCAGACTCTTGTTTTGGTGGGATTGTATTTTGGCCCAGTTTACTTTCAATACTTTACCTTCCGGTGCACTCTGTTGGTTGGGATCAGTTTTATGCATTCATTTTTGTTCCTTAGTGATTTTACATTTCAGCATTTGTAGGCATAGAGATGTGTACGTGTTTACAAGTACTTGTAAAATGCCTGTTAGTAATATGCCTACTCGCTGCTAGTCACCAGCCCCAGGCCTATTGAAGGCGGGATTGGGGAGTTGTGGCGCGGGCCCCACGGGGACGGGTCATGACAGAGTGGTATCAGTGGTGGTCGGTTCTACATTAGGACCAAGAGTCTATGAGATTGGTTTGGGGAAATGGCGTTAAGTGTTTCAAGTTCGGCTTTCAAGACAGAGACTCCAGTGTTGGTGCGGCGGCTGACGTATCCATACACCAGGACTCTGATAACCCGCTTTTCGACTCGGTACATGAAAACACTAGTTTTGGGGAATTAAAAGAAAGGTACATGCATCATATAGGAATGGGTTGTGTTTTCCATATCCTTTGTGTCAGCTATCCAGATATACTCTTTGACTATAGTACATCTTGTTTCATTACATGATTTTTCTGTGATACATACTCGCTAGGATTCAGTAGCATGACAACGAGGATGACCCTCTCAGTGACAAGGCTTCTATAAAGGGACCAGTTCCCTAGGGGTTAACACTAGGTGGTACACCCACTGTGCCACCACATGTAGAGCAACCCGTGGTACCTGCAGTACCGACCGACGAGGGGCGCAGGCTTAGCGCACTCCATGAGTTCCAGAGATAGAGACCCCCCAGGTTCCGAGTCGAGCCCAACCATTAGGTAGCTGAGTACTGGATTGCGGCGGTGACCAAAGTTTTCCGTCTAGTGAGGACACCAGAAGACAAGATGTTGATCCTAGGAGCGATCCTTCTTCAGGGTTCAGTGGGACGATGGTGGAGTCTGACCACACAGACTCTTGACTAAGAGACTCTTTCATGGATGGAGTTTGAGAGAATATTTAGGGAGGAGTTCTCTCCGGTTACGCTGAGAGAAATATGAATCCAAGAGATTCTTTAGCTTTAGTAGGGTAGTATGAAAGTAGCTGACTATTCATCAAGGTTCACCAACCTCACACGGTACTTTATGGATATGGTCAGGGATCAGTACCTCAAAGCTCAGACCTTTGAGCGAGGTCTACGACAAGAAATCTAGGCTAGTGTCGTGCCTCTATGAATTTCGACTTATGCTGGAGTGCTCGAGTGGGACTTGGTGATCGAGAGCTTCTTGGAGGAGCAGAGACAGCCGACGACAGTCAGCAGTAGGCAGACAGGTGCGGAGACCCCGACAGTAGGGAGTCGACATCAGGCACATGGATCTGGATGTGGGAAACATCATAGGAGGACCCAGGATAGAGGATGAATAGTCCATGGCTCTCAGGATAGATCCAATCAGCCTAAGTAGAAGTGATTCTACTTGTGCGACGGTAGGGGACATCTCGCTAGAGATTGTCCGACCCATCGAGCAGCTGATAAGGAAGCGGTGGATGGACAACTAAGGCTGAGGTAGAGAGTGGAGTAGACAGACCCACCGGGAGGAGAATGTGGCAGAGGAGTAGGGAGAACTATGGGTGGTGGAAGACGCTTTGAATTACTTCCACCACCACCCCAGGAGGTCCACACCAGGCTTAGGGAGATGGGGGATAGGGATGGGGACAACTGCATGCGGTCGAGGCATACGACCCAGGGGATCCAGGGATGATTCGAGGTATGATATGTGTCTTTTCTACCTTAGTTTCCGTACTTATAGACACAGGTTCCAGTCATTCCTTCATAGCCACATGTCTTGTACGAAACCTTGAGATTCTGTTAGAACCATGGTCTCGATCTTTACGCTTAGAGACACCTACGGGAGGAGACTCGATGATCACACACCTTTGCAGACAGTGTAATCTTACCCTTGTCGGTGAGAGTTTCGATTGAAACCTCTTGGTGGTAGCATCGAGGCCTTACGACATCATTCTCGGTATGGATTGGTTATATTTGGTCCATGAACAGATTGACTGTTTTAGGTGAAGAGTGCGGTGTGTCCGCTTTGATGGAACGAGGTTTTCCTTTGTTGGAGAAAGGGAAACCCAGGCAGCATAGAATGAGCTTATGCATAGGAGGGTGTATCCAATCGCTCATGAGTTGGCTAGCCTTTCCCTCAGAGTGGTGGATGTTTGGGCTATCAGTTCCCAGTAGTAGTGGAAGAGTATGAGGACGTCTTTCCCGAAGATGTTCCCAGACTACCTGCCCACTGGGAAATCAACTTCTGCATCGGCTTACACCTAAGGACAGAACTGATTTCCTCATCAGCATATCAGATGGCTCCTGCAGATATTCGCGAGTTGAGGGTGTAGTTGGAGGATTTGGAAATCAAGGGTTTTATGTGACCTAGCGTTTCACTCTTGGTGGCCTCAGTCTTGTTTTCCAAGAAGGAAGATGGGAGTCTGAGGTTGTATGGGGATTAACGGTGCCTAAACTAGGTGATGATGAAGAATAAGTATCCACTGTCGAGAATCAATGACCTCTTCAATCAGCTAAGAGGGTCACAATGTTTCTTGAAGGTTGACCTTCGATCAGGCTATCAATAGTTATGAGTACGAGGCGAGGATATACTGAAGATGACTTTCAGATGCCGCTACGCTACAGTCACTATGAGTACTTGGTGATGCCTTTCGGCGTGACGAATGCCCATGAAGTGTTCATGGGACTGATGAACCGGATATTCTAGCTGTACTTGGACCAGTTCGTAGTGGTCTTAATCGACGACATCCTTCTGTACTCGGCGTCATAAGAGGAGCATGCGAGACACCTGCAGATGGCACTAGATGTACTTTGGGAGCACCAGCTTTATAGGAAGCTCTCAAAGTGCTAGTTATGGATTCATGAGGTCCACTTTCTGGGTCATGTAATCTTAGTAGATGGAGTATCTGTAGACCCAGCCAAGGTGGAGGTTGTGTTAGCATGGGAGCCACCTCATAGCATGACAGAGGTGTGAAGCTTCCTTGGATTGGAAGGATATTACCAGAGATTCATTCCCGATTTCCCCCGGATATCAGCACCGATGACAGTCTTGACCAGGAAGGGGAAACCCTTCATGTGGATAGAGAAGTTCCAGTAGGCTTTCGAGTGGTTGAGACAGAGTTTGACGAGCACCCCAGTCTTGAGATTGTCAGAGGAGGGTGTCGAGTACATAGTTTTATACGACGCATCAGGGACTGGGCTTGGATGTGTCCTGATGCAGTGAAAGGTAGTGATTGCTTATGGTTTTCGCCAGCTTAGGCCACATGAGTAGAACTATGCAACTCATGATCTCGAGTTGGAAGCGGTAGTCTTTGCATTGAATATGTGGTGATACTACGTTATGGGCGAGTGATTTATCGTCTACTCTGACCACAAGAGCCTTAAGTACATCTTCTCATAGAAGGATCTGAATATGAGGTAGAGGCATTGGCTAGAGTTACTCCAGGATTATGATTTTCAGATCATCTATACTCCTGGGAAGGGGAACAAGGTGGAAGATGCTCTTAGTAGAAGGTTGATCTCACAGCTGTTGAGTTAGGCGACAGAGAAGTTAGTCGCGTTGCAGTTATCCTTAGTGGATAGAGAAGATACATCTTACCTATAGTCGATGGTTGTCACATTTCCACTCTTACAACGGGTTAGGGATTCGTAGCTAGGAGATGTTGATTGTGTGGCCTTACGTGCCTAGTTATCGGCAGGACATGCTTCTGATGAATATTCACAAGGTGGGGAGCACATACTTCTTTTCAGAGGACACACTGTTGTACCAGTGGAATTATAGGAGGAGATCCTGAGGGAGTTTCATACATCTACCTTGGAGGTACATCCTAGAGTGTCAAAGATATACCAGGATCTCAGATAACAGTTCCGGTGGTCAGGCATGAAGAAGGCAGTAGCGGAGTTCGTTTCTCGATGCATTACATACCAGCGGCTGAAGGCTGAGCACCAGGTTCCAGTGGGATTAGATCACCCCTGGAGGTTTCTGAGTGGAAGTGGGATAGAATATCGATGGAATTCATGACAGTCTTGCCACATACGTCCAAGGGGAAAGATTCCATCTCGGTGATAGTTGACCGACTTACCAAGTCAGCCCACTTCTTAGCTATCAGGGAGCAGAGTTCTGTAGAGAGGTTGGGATGCCTCTATGTTAATGAGATAGTTAGGCTTTATGGAATCCCCTCAAAAATAGTCTCGGACCGAGATGCCCGTTTCACATCTTGGTTGTAGAAGGGATTGCAGGAGGCTTTTGGGACTCAGCTACGCCTGAGCACAACGTTTTATCCCCAGACAGATGGTCAGATGGAGAGGACCATTCAGGTTATAGAGGATATATTGAGAGCCTATGTCTTGGACTTTCGTCACAGTTGGGAGGACCACCTACCACTGGTGGAGTTTTCTTACAACAATAGCTACCACTCTACCATTTGTATGGAATCATTGGAGGCCTTGTATAGGAGACCCTACCGATCACCGCTTTGTTGGACCGACCCCAGATAGTCAGCACTCATGGGTCCAGAGTTGGTGAGAGATTCCATCGAGAAGGTGAAGATCATCTTGGAGTGGATGAAGACTGCACAGAGCTGACATAAGTCTTATGCTGACAGACGAAGAAGACCTCTAGAGTTCGAAGAGGGAGACCACGTCTTTCTTTGGGTCTCACCTCGACGAGGGTTACAAAGATTTGGCTGAGGCGGAAAGCTATCTTCGAGGTTCATCAGACCTTTATAGATACTGTGTAGAGTAGACGAGGTGGAATAACACCTATCTCTACCACCATAGTTGCATCACGTATATGATGTCTTCCACGTGTCGCAGCTGAGGAGGTACGTGCATGACCCATCACACATCATCGATTGGGGAAAGCTGGACATCGAGGTTGGAGTGACCTTGGCTGAGTACTTGGTGGAGATCGAGGATCGGTAAGAGAGGATCCTTCGTGGGTGATCGATTCCCTTAGTGCACATCTGGTGGCAGCACAAGAATCTTCAGGAGAGAACGTGGGAGAGGGAGGCCTAGATCAGTGCCCACTACCCACATCTTTTTGAGTAACCTTTGTTTGGATTTTCAGGGATGTAAAGCCCCAAGGTGGGGAGAATGTAATGTCTCAGATTTTCCATGTATTATTTTTAAATATTATATGGAATTAATACAAGACCAGGCGCAGATACGACACATCATTCCGAGGCCCGGTGATCCCGGAATGGTGGTCCAAATTTTTTTTAGTTATGTGAGTCGGCACTTGTGCACGGTTGTGGAAGTTTCCAAATGGATTCCCGGATTAAAAATCTGAGGGAATCATTGCGTCCGGAACAAAGACTTTACCGAAGAACAAGCCTAACCTAAATCATCACGGGTCAAGGGAATAAGTAAATTTTTGAACATTTAAGTAAAAAAAAAAAAATTCACAAAATTTATTTTATTTCTTTTTGGAAATATCCACTGCAGCGCAGCAACGGGGCAACTGTTTCAGTCATTAGTGCCATGTCATAATGACTCAGAAATAGAAATTTTGACTCATAAGCATGATGGGATGTCAAATACGTTTCCCTTTTTATTAGCATAATCGATTTTTCTTGTTGGCGACGATTGATAAATATGTCTGGAGAATCCACGAAGTGTTGGAGTAAATCTCAGTGACGAACGACGATAGATAAAAGTTGAGAATCGCTGCGCCAACAAAGTTGAAGGATCTAGAAGACGATGGAAGTGCGACCCTTTCATCAACGATTGATCCTTCCTTAAAGTTAGGGGTTTGTTATTTAAATTTCTTTTCCCCGTTTTTGATTTAAATGACGAACGCGGATCAACCACAAACAAGTTGATCCGAAGATTCATACATTCTTGTGGGAGGGTTTTATTAGGATGATTCATGGGATTAATCCATATTTTATTGTTTTTGATTTCTACCCCATTTAAGCCTATTAACGGGAGAAGATCAACATTGTGACAAATGATGGTGGAGGTTTGTTCCTCAGTCTCTTCGATTGGTTTTTCCTTACCCCCTTTATTCTCACACGTTCTTTGTGTTTTTTCGTGGGGCAACGAACAACGGATCTTTGCGCACACATATTGCAACACAAAAAAGCAAAACTGGAGATCATACATCACAACGACCCTATGGAGGTGTGGCGACCTTGATGAATGACGAATCAGATCGGATCAGAAGAGTCCGTTCTTCAAGTGTTCTTCACGCGGGAAGATCAAAACATGTTTTGGGAGCCGATCGATGGTCCGAAAACAATGGAAGTGGCTTCGTGGTGTCAGGGTGACCAAAACTCGGGTGTTCCATGGTGATCAGATGACCAGATCGATGAACGAGACATCACCGGAGGCACGACGGCGGAGGTTCGCAATTCTGAAAATTTCTAGAAAACACGACATATACTTCCAAAGAACACGTTGTGTAGTACTGGAGACGGCGTCTAGGGTTTCAGGGGTTAGATAGGAATCACACTGGGTGTGACCCTGGTCACATGGTGTGTTGGACTTTCCCCAAAGCTCAGCATGTATTTTGGAAAGTACACAGACACAGGATGATCTACACTGCTTTAGAACACGAAGTGTACATCATAGTAGAGGAAGATACGTGGGACTCGGCGTGTATCCAGGGGGTAGACAGACACGGGATGAAGTACATGACCATGTACTCCATCACATGGCCAGCCGAGGCCAGTAACGCGGGTCACCCCATGTACCGATTACACGTGTTAGAGTACACGGGTTGTGGACTGTGTATGTGCACATTGCAAACGTACACGGAGCCGACCCCAGGCACTCGAACATGGTGTGTACACAGTACTACATGTTGTGTACTAACTTTTCTACATAACCAACCTTACAACACATGTCGTTGTACATGGGAAATACCCAGGGTCAGACAACATGGCGTGTATATTTTCTACACGCCGTTTACTTTTTGGAAAACGACATGGTCCTTTGGTTCACCGTATCTTGGACATCTTTTGTTTGGGTTAGTGATCCTTATTCTTGTTCCTCTGATGGTCAAGCATCGTTTCCTCCTATAAGAGTATGATCCCTTCAGCAGGACTTTCTGTGATAGAGTTAGACATCCATTCGAGAGGCCCATATCGAGATCCTCTATCCATTCATGACCCTAGGTAGAGTCAGTCATCGACGTGACCAACTCCACCAGGCGTTGATACTCTACCTAGAAGGTGAATTTTGGATGAGTCGTGGTATCCTCCATGGCCCTGGTAGTGATCCTCATCCACTACAAGAAAACCTCCTCATAGCGGCAGTTTTGTTTCATATAGCGGCGGTTTAAACCGCTGCTATATGGGTTGGTGGCGGTTTACAGAAACTGCCGCTAAACTGCGCGTCGACAATCTATTAGCGGCGGTTTTATGCATTTCGCGGCGGTCAAAGAAAAGAATCATAGTACCTCATTTCATGGAGGTTTTTGGTAAATTTATCGGCGATTTTACGGGCTATTTATTTAGCGGCGGCTATAATCGCCGCGAAATTCAGGCGTCTCATGCGCTTGGTTAGCGGCGGTTAAAACCGCCGCTAATTCCGGCGTGATTTTGCGGCGGTTTTAACCGCTACTAAGTGTATTGCAGATTACATTTAGCAGCGGTTTAAACCGCCGCCAAATGTATAAGTGGTAAAACTTTAGCGGCAGTTAAAACCGCCACTAAATGCTGACCCGAAAAAAATAGCATTTCGGCTTATACTGCACCACTACCCTAAAAAACAAACCAAAAAATAATTATAAGAAAAATAAAATTCTTAACAACAGTTACATGGACAATTCCTCTTGTAACTAATATGCAAAACATCATTTAATAACATCAAAGGGGCCATGCATTAACATACCACATATCAACTTCTACAGAAAGACATATGGGATTCTCAAACAACAACTAGGCATGATATATCAACTATCACTAATAATATGGGAAACATCATTTCATAACCTTTTCATCACCTAAATACATCGCCTCAACCCCAGAGACATTTAGCATCCTGGGACAGAATAGAGAATCCAGAATTTTGGTAGTATTCTGATGCTTATAACGCTAAAAATGATCACCTATCCAACAAAATAATAATTTAAAAGGGTCACTAATTTGATAAGGTATATTACCCTGTTGAAAATGGCCATGATGCTGATAAAAATAAGAATGTTTTGGAATGGATAGGTTGAGAGGTTTCCCTTCTACCATTCATGCTTCTATAACCAACATGAAGACCCAGATTCCCAAATGTGAATCCCCAATAGAGAAGAGCCCTCCATTTAAAAACATGGCCAAGTATCCTGCTAACCAAAGACTTAGGGATACATGTAGTCTCACCTGGTATCCCCATGAGGCATACTCTCTATCTTCTAGAGTAGCAAAAAATGATCCCATGACATTCCAAACTTGTCTAGAAGGGCATAGATGAGGGCGTACGATAGACGTCTGAGCCCCACTTCCATAAAAGAAGATATTAATCCAATCATTGAATTAAATAATCAAATGCAAGTACAAATCCTTTTTCTACCTCTCCTTTACAATGGAAAGAATGTCGCGTGATAAGGTCTGAGTCAATTTATTTCCCTCCCAAACATTGTCAACGAGAAGGAATTCATCATATGTTTCCACTAATAGAAGTATTCCCCCAAGCTTAAAAATATTTCATAGGCCAATTTCTACCTCACCCTGGGCTAGATAAATAGTTTTGGTTCCTAGAAACCATCAACTAATCAACCCACTATGGAATTATGGTTTATGGTACATGATAAACTAAAAAATATATGTCTCCTCGTAATGATGAATAGCATACAATTGAAAGGGGAATTTTGTGTAGATCTACCTAACCCAAAATGGCCATGCCCATTCATTAGAGAAATTACCACTAGGGTTCAAGTCACACTTTCAGCTCAAGCCACTTTTTTGGTTTTCTAGAGAGAAGATAAGCATGTTTGAGTAAATATGAGAAATCAATTGATGAGTGAGATCATGAATATATGAAACCATGTTGAATTTTTAAATGTATAATATTTCCCTAAGAATGGTTCCACAATTAACTGACTATCCTCAGAAACTATCATTTTAATATAGTCAACAGAGAGTGACAACATGTGAGACTAAAGGTTTTATTTAGGTGAAGAATAGAACTATCATCCCGATTTCCAAATCTATATAAAGGTAGCCTGTTCAATAGAGGATAATTTTGATGTTCAGTCAGAATAAGAACCTTTAAAACATCATTGTTATAAAATACTTTGTATCGATGATTGACATTATGGTTCCAGGAAATAAGGTCTCTCCATTCTACCACATAAGAATACTTTTGAGAAATAGAGGACACATTTAAAGAGAATAGAGAATATATTAGAAGACATGTAACCATTAAGAGAGAATCTGTTGTGCTAATAAAACAAAATAAGTGCATAACATGGAAAACATTACGTGGACCACATGATCCATTATAGGTCACGAAAATCACATAAACCATAAATCATCTTTTGATCACATGATTTTTCTTAATACATATAATCATGTTACCATGTGAAGGTCACATGAATCAAATAAATATTAGTAGATCATGAAAAAACCCTCAAGAGACAACCGAATCACATAAGATAGACTAATGGACAAGGGTGTGCATCAAAGTTAAAATATATTACCATTGATTAGTCCATGGATTGATTAAGTGAGATATTTAGACAAGGTGATCACAAAAAGAGGACAAGTGACGTGATCACATGATTAGGTCTCTTGTATGGTTCTTGTGATAAGGTCATGCAAAGTTGTCTTGCAAAACAATCGCACGAGAGAGGAGGTTTTGAGACTTATAAAGCTTCATGTTAACGATCAAATGACCAGCCTCTCACCCCCTATTTATAGGAAACCTCAAGGAATATGAATGGACTTATAGAAGACCAAAAGATGTTTTTAATTCCAACCAGAGAAAGCATAAGAGAGTCATGAAGTCATTTCCTACCTCATAACTGAGTCCTTTTTCCTTTGAACATCACTTTTGTGGGGGGGGGGGGCATTTTTTGACGCTAGCCAAATGAGCATTGTATATTTTAGGAACAAAGAAATTCCCAAAGCATAGGTATTAATATATACCCAAAGGAAAGAAAATTCTAGCATGTATACATATAGATTAATCACCTAGGTCACAAGGACCATGTGAACTTCAATGAGGGTCATGATCACATGACCCTAGGAATATCATGCAAAGGGGTTATGCAATTCATGTGATCTGTTCCTGATCATGTGAATCCCCATCAAATAGCCCAATTAATCATGTAAAACCCCTCTGATTATTCTTTTTTATCATATGACATGTAATCTAACAATCTCCCAAAATGTTCATAAAATAAAAGTTAGAAAAGAGGGAAGATTCATGGGAAGGGAGTTGCATTGGTTTTCATGTGATGTGGTTACGTGCCTCATAAAAACTATTAATGATTATGAAAATCACCCCAGAAAACCATCTTGATCTAGTGATATCCATTCAACATGTCTGTTTGGACATGCAACACCCTAATGAGTCCAATTCACAATGCTGAATTTACAACAGAAACATCAAAGAGCCTATTACCATAGATCATATAACCAATGAAACAAACACATAATTCTCTTTACCACCTGAGGTTATTGTGATCATTCAAGGTTATCCACTGAAGCTCCTCCAAGACCAATGGGTTTTTAAAGGTTCCATACATCACACATGTTATATATACAAACCAACCTTTCCCATATTTGTTCAACACATCAACAATACTACTCATGGTCTGATGATGCATCGTCACCCTCTCCACCTCCATCTCTTGCTGCCACCTGTAAGAACATTATATTGAAAATTAAATATTTTTGCATATTTATAATTAACATTAAAACCAATAAAAGTTTTCAAACTAAATGATTTTGATTTTTTGTGATTTACCTGCTCACCACCACTCAGTGCACTACCACTGGGGGCATATCTTCTCATCTGCTGATATAAATCAGTCAATGCTTTCTGCATAGATGATATCTGAGCCCCTTGGTCTTGAACTATGGCTCGTAGAGAAGAGATCTCCCTCTGAGCATCTTTAGGTATGGGTTGACTATAACCAGGAGTAGATGTGGCTGGAATCCCTAATGGCCTGCTAAAGACCTCAGATGGTACAGGTCCCAAACCCATCCCGCGCACTCTACCAGGATGCTTCTTCCTAAGGACTTGAGAAGCTGGGTCATCCTGGGAGACTGAGTAGGACTTCCCAGGATTGGCATCCCATAGTTCTTTAATTTTTACCTATAAATCAAAAATAAATACATATTAACACAGTAAAAACTGATAATAAGTTATTATAATAAAAATTTGACTTCATACCCCAACTTCTTTGGTAGGCTCATTAACAAAAGAGCCATCTGATTTTCTGTGAACATCCAACCAGAGTTCAGTTCGGGAGGCTTCGTGCCCTAAATTATGTGACTGCATGAAGCAAAGATAAATAAAAAATTCAATATATGAAATAGATAATACAGTATTATAAATATTTAAACTATTTAAAATATTACCAATGACATTTGGCTTCTAGAAAAGCTTTTTGAGTTCGTCGTGTGAGGGATGACTTGCTTCGCCCAATTTGATGCATTCTGTCATGAGAGATCCTGAAATAAATAAAATTCCATTTAATAGTAATGTATCCAATGTCATCTCCTCTTAATATACATTTATTAATGTAAAATGAGGATAATATAATAATATATATTTCAATACCATCCGCTTCTCATCACGATGCCTGTCGACAAAAACTTTCCACTGCTCTTTCGGTACCCCACTGGGAAGCTTGTCATACATTTGTTCCAAGGTCAACGAAGTATCATTGACATCACACCACAATCTCCATTTGAAATCTTTCCATTTTTTACCAAGATTTTTCAAAGTCCACTTCTGTGCTATCACATCAGAAACTGTGAAGTGGAAGAACATCTGTATACAGAAATTCATTTTGAACATATTAGTAACATGACATTCAATTAAACCATAATGTAATAAAATTAACTTTATTTGAGAATCGAAAACATCATTTTTCCAGTTTTTAGGCATATGTCTCCAATCATCATATGAAATGGGAAGGGAAATGGGCTCTGCTGCCAACTGACCTATAATCTGGCCAAGTAACCCCGCGACATCATCCGTAGAGACCCCATAAGAATCAAATGGCATGACTATCTTTTGGCCATTCAAGTTCCAAACATCTGATCTTTTTAAGTGTTTCTCCATGGTTTTATTTTTGTCATATTTAATGAGAAAACAATTAGTATAAACAAAATGCAATAAATTTATTTAATTAAAATTTATACCTATGACTGTGGCCCTCCAGTATGTCCGGGATGAACTGGAAGGGGTCTGTCGCAGCCCAACTGATTAGGCACCTGTTGGGGGAGTCAACGACTCAGCCATTAATGGGAGGCCTTCTGATGGTGTGAGAGATGGTGCAGGGGGAGATGGTGCAGGGGTGGGTGCCTCAGATGTCGTGGGGAGTGACCCAGATGGATCGTCATCCGTCGTAGAACTAGAAGAAATAGTATACCGCTTCATCCTTGGCATTCCTATCATTTAATCAAATAAAATTAAGTTCAGAATATATATTTCAAAAGAGGTATGCAGAAATAAAATTAAAAATGATAATAGATGCCCAGTACTGACAAAACAAAATATAACAATGATAATGAATGACTGCAGAAATAAAACAAGTGGTTGCTGCATGAATGAATAATAATACATACTATCATTTTCCCCTTCAATAATGTCAGTTTCTTGCTCCATTGCTTCATCCACTTAATTCATCCTTGCAAGAATAATATTTTCAATATCATGATGGACAAATAATTATGCTTCCTGTTGTTGAAGACATTCAATTTCAGAGGTCAAATCTTCCACTTCATCACCCATATCATACAAATATCTTTGTATTACGTGAGTAACTACACTCCACCCTTCATCCACAACATCATTCACATAATATACCATTTTTCTTGTGATTATACGATATATGGATCATGCATTTCACGATCACCAACATCCATCAAGCGAGAGAAGTTCACAGAAGTAAATTGCAACAAATCTCTTTTAACACCTCTGATAATATCGACCCATTTGCATTTGAATAAAACAACAGAAAAATGTCCATGGTAGTTTAATTCAATAATATCATGTAGTTTTCCATATTATCCCACTTCAGAAAATGTAAATATACCACTATTATGTGTTTTCAAACCCACTTCTCGATCGATTGTACGAAATATAAAGCCATTCACATTATAAGCGTCGAACTTTCTAACTTTCTTTATAGGACCTCTAACAAGAAAATTCAAATCTTCTGACAAGTCTGCTCGAGTATCAGTATTCATGATCTGAAAAAAGAAATATAATTTAATAGATTTACAAATTGTATGTGTCAAACTAATATTAATATTTATTGCAATATTTATGAACTTACACGTTTTTCAAACCATTCTACAAGCTCTTTATTCACAGCTTTCGTTATATCTTTCTCATTTCGTGTTCGGCCTCTCATTCATCTCTTTGTTTGTATCCTAAACTCTTCAATAAATGGATATGCAATTTCACTATTCATTAGCACATATCTATGTGCCTGTAATAATTCCAATTCTGTCAGTGTCACATTTGAGGTCCTCCCAACTAATCGGCCAACAGTAGGAAATATTTTTGATTTCTGATGCATTTGAGATTTATTTGATGTGTCATCAACACGTCCAACTCGATTAAATCTTGTCTCAATATCGTCTAAATACCTGGAACAAAAGGTAATACATTCTTCTGCCAAATAGCCTTCAGCAATAGAGCCTTCTGGTTGAGCTTTATTTCTCACGTATGATTTCAAATGCCCAAGATATCTGTGAAATAAAATAATAATATTATGAATTTATTTAAATGTCAAAAATTGTTTAATTAACTGGAAAACATATAAATAAAATACCTCTCAATTGGATACATCCATAGATAATGAACGGGGCCTCCTAATTTAGCTTCTTCAACCAAATACACAGTTAAATGCATCATGATAGTAAAAAACGATGGAGGAAAGATCATCTCCATTGCAAAAAAAATCAATACAAACCTCTCCTGGAGGTTGTCAAGTTGAAATGGATGTAAAAATTTCTCACATAATTTCCTGAAAAATGTGCAGAATTGGAGTACAACAGTAGTAACTTTTTCAGGTAATAATATATGCAATGCCAATGGTAGTAACTGCTGTAACAAAATATGTGAATCGTGACTTTTCAATCCATGTAACTTACGATTATTCAAGTCAACACACCTCGAGATGTTACTCGAATACCCATCAGATACCTTCACATTCTTTAAAATTTGAAGGAACGTATCTTTATTCCTATTTTTCATTGCGAAAATGGCCGGAGCATACTTTTCATTCTCATCTGGCCAGAGATCGTGTTTTATGTTCATTACTTGTAAGTCTTTGCGAGCATTAAGATGATCCTTCGACTTTCCATGCTCATTAAGTAATGTGAAAATAAAATTATCACAAACATTCTTCTCAATATGTATCACATCAAGATTGTGGCGCAACAAATTAAATTCCCAATATGAAAGTTTGAAGAATATACTTTTTTTCTTCCATTGTTATGTTCTGATTTCACTTGACGATGCACTTCGGACCTGTTTTCCGCTATCATTCAAATGATGAACCTTCCCAAATTCTGTTTCAACATTTTCAAGCTGTGTCAATATTTCAAAATCGGTTAAAAAATTTGGATGTGGTCTACAATCAATGAAACCATTAAATTTTGATTTGTTTAGCCGAAATCTATGAGATGCATCGAGAAATCGTAGATGGCATAAGAAGCACCATTTTCTACTGTGAGGTATCCGTTTGGGCTCAAAATAAAAGATACAAATGGGACAAGCCAAAACCGTATAAGTGTTCCAACCAGATAAATTCCCAAGCCCAGGGAAGTCACTAATGGTCCATAGTAAAGCAGCATGCATTTTGAACATTGTTTTAGAAGAAACATCAAATGTCTCAACACAGTTACTCCATACCTCCTGCAATTCTTCAATCAAAGGCTATAAGTATACATCAATATCATTTCAAGGCATTTGTTTTCCAGGAATAATCATTGAAATGATAAAAGATGATTGTGGCATACACATCCACAGGGGCAGATTATAAGGGATCAAAACAACTGGCCAAATGCTATAACTTGTACTCAAAGTCCCAAATGGGTTGAATCCATCGGCAGCCAATCCCAATCGAACATTCCTAGGATCAGCTGAGAAATCTGGATGTAATGAATCAAATGTCTTCCATGATTGAGAATCTCGTGGATGTATCATTAACCCATTATTGTTATTATCTACAGAATGCCACCTCATTCAAACCCTTAACATACTGAGGTGTGTTCCTCGGTAATGTGATCCAGCTTTTATCCATGTATACCACAATGTGCCTACACAAAATATACGATAGTGTAAGATTGCAGAATCATAATATAATAAAAATGACCCATTGATCATAAATTATGAATAATATAATAAATATGATTCATTGATCACATTTACCACTTACTTAGCATGCCCAGAAAAACCAAACAAGTTTGGTCCCTAGGAGACAGCGTGAACACCTCATTGAGGAGAAGTAAGAATATCGGGTTACACAATTATCATAACACTGTCAATCACACATTTATGTTTCCTCAAACAATTTCTGTCCCTACTACATTAATGAGATACATTGGTTCACTCAGATTACTTTCACACCCCCACAAAAAATACTACAACTTTCCTGAACATCTCATATACTCACATGCTTGGTCATCTCAATTAAATGTTTTATTTTATTTTCCATATCTAGAAATGGGATACCAGTTGGTATTTATAACATCCATACAAAATAAGTAATATAGAATACCAATGCATGGGTTCCCATTTCTAGAGTTTCCCCTCATTGGATTATGTTTAATAATCATTACCTTCACTTATCAATATTATAGATCAATAAAAATAATATGGAATATTTTTTTACCGTATTTAGTTTCATAATTTGAACAATGTTGTTGATACTTTTTTATAAGCCAATGAATATTCTTCTCACTAGATCCAACACAGTGATAACACATTATGATAATTCCCCCACTTAATTTCAATGTTTTTTCATATATTAACCATTTATTTATTTGTGATTACCTATTCTTCAAAGATGGACAAGGATTATTTAATTCATTAAAAAGATGAGTTTTATTTTTTTGGTCTTTATCAACATTACTATAAATTATTATCTTTTCATTACATATAATCAAGTACCTTTTATTTATATAATAAGCATATGGTTCAAGTGATCTTTTATTTTGAGTGATGATACTTTTTTTAAAAGAATTAAATGGTTCTATCCCATTTATCCTCATAAACCAAAGAAAAATATTCATATATCTATTATCCATATATATTACATGGTTGTACCTTCCATGAGTTCCTCATGAGGGTGTTGTTGAGTTAGAGACAGAGAACACGAGTCATTGATGAAGGAGCAGTGAACTCATATTTTTCCATGGATTACATCTTTTACATGACTTATTAAGGACAAAAATTATTTATAGTGGGGAGTTTGTAAGATCCTATTACTGATCTATCAGGTATTTTTTTATCCTCTTCATGGTTTTCCTTTTTTCCATTGTCTGTAAAGGACTAGGAAGGAATTGGTAAGATACCTAAAATGGTGAAGTCAGATATTTGTTGTACTTTCATCTTTAACCAGCTTTTTCTACATGATTCAAAAGTATTTCACACTATATAACTAGGTTACACACCGTGTAACTATTAATAGATACAAGTCATGAAAGGGTATTCATGCTGTGAAAGTTTACACCTCAGGAAGAGTTGTTTCACATCGTAAATTTTAAAATAATGGATTTTTAATTCGAGGTGAAGGATTTTTCAACATACTATAACACCATGGATTTCACAGCAGGTAATAGTATTACACATCAGCAAATGGACCTCGTGTAGTTTTTAAAATAGGCGAGTGGCTATTTTGGTTTCAGTTCTTTTCTCCAGGCCCTTGGATCCCTACCTATAGATCTTCTCAGGTTATTTTGGGAGATTATGCTCCATCTAGATTGATCCATTAAACATTGGATCTTTTGTTATAGTTATGGCGCATCTCTCTGGGTAAGAAATATTTCTGATTCTTCGTTTCTCTTGATAATGGTGGCACCCTAGGGTAACATTATCAGATCTGGTGGCCTAAGTTTTTGAATCTTTGTGTATTCTTCTAGATCCTTTGGGAGATCTCATTATGGAGGCCATTACTTGGTTAGTTGTGGTGCAGCGGATGTCTGTTCTTGAGGTATTTGGTGTTTTCCCTTTCCACCAACCCCTTATTTTCTAATTTTTATCAATATTAATGTTTTTATTATATTCTAGGGCCTTCGTTTTCATCATTGGGTTTTCATTGTTGGTGGATCCCATTACGGGAATGTGTGACTTGAGCTTTGAGGTAGGTGGTTCCTTCTCTAGCCTAATTTCTCTTAATTTATAAGTTGATTTATCAAATTGGAATGACTATTTTTATTTGTTTAAGAAGGGGTTTTTGAGAGAAATGTTGTTCCATGATTTTTGATAAATGAAAATGAAATGGGTACTTTTAAAATATTGAAATTGATTTGTGAAAATGAGAACTTAGGCTACCTTGGGTACTTAGGTGGAAGGTTTATCTTGAGTCCATCATCCATGTTTTGTGATTATTAGGAGGTTTTCTCATGGGTATTTCCTTGGTTTACTAGTCCCATTGTACTAGGGGACAACTATTAGCATTTTCGGGGGGGGGGGGGGGGGGGTTACTCATGGGGTATTCCTCTTCTTCCTATGCATGTGTTATAGGAATTGGATTGTGCACATGATTTATTATGGTATAAGTATTCTTCTAGTCTAAACTATAGTGTTCCTTGGTACTTATGCCTCTACTGATTATTTTATTTTATACTGATTGGATTTCTGAGTTATAATTGATATACATTATGTACCTACTTTTTTTTAGAACTAGGAAAAAGGGAAATGTTTACCCATGTTTTCTATAAAATTTCATTACTTCTTATCATTCCATGTTATATTTAAAATAAGAATACATGAATAGTTATATAGAGGCTTGATATGGAACACCCAGGTGGGATCCTATGGAGGCTGTTAGCTCATACCTTGTGCACCTCCTTAGGGGTACGTAGACATTTGTATGTCTTCCAATACTGGGAAGGGAAAGGCGCTGAAGTGAGGTGGTGAGGTTTGTGTTAGCTAGTTTTGGGTAGCTGGTGGTGAGATGGAGGGAGTTCATCCACACCATCTCATGGAGTAGTTTTTGGTTTTAGTCCATGTAGTTAGACTGGTTTTCGAAACGTTGACTACTTTTTTAATTGTTCTTTTCTACTGTATTTTTACTATTATGGTATATATATTCCTTTAGTATTCCACATTCCTTTTCATTTTGTGTATACATATATGTAATGTGTTTGATCATGTTGGGATAAATTTTTCCCTTTGTTGTGTTTTTTGATGCATTGGTGCTTGCCTCCAGCCCACGAGGATCGGGAATAACCTTCGGGTATGTAACAGAATGGGTCAGTTACCACGTTTGAGGGTTACCCGGGTCAATTCAATACACAACCTCAATGGAAACTCTTCATAGAATTAAATTAAATATGGGAGTGACCCCCATATCCAACCTCCTACAGGCCCTGGGTTGATGACTAGAATAGGGGTATAAAAAATAAGGATGAGAGGAATTACCATCATATGTACCAATAATAAAAAAAGAATAACACTGAACAACATCATAATATATATATATATATATATATTTAAATCAACAATAATACTTTAAAGAATGAATACGTAAAAAAATAAAAACCCCAAGATAAAAATACCAACTAAATCTCCACAGTAGGGATTTCACAACAAACACCAAGCACAAAGATAGTACGACCCAACTTAGTCACAAAAAATATCCTAGGAATCTTGAATTTTTTATATATATGGGGTTTATCATAATATGTATCCTTAGTATGATTATACACAATACCTCCAATGAAAAATTTAAAGGAGTATAATAACACATCATTGAACAAACAACATAACTAGTAAGCACCTAGTAGGTCAACTATTGAAAATACTCACCAAGACTCGATTACTAAATATCATAATCATGCATAGTAAAATAATATCAGATGAATATGACACAAAGGCACCCTAAAACCAATTTCTTATTTTTTTTCACTATCGCACCCTAATATCAAATGTCATATTCTCCCAATATCTTTAACATTTATTCCATAGAATACTATATCTCATATTACAACCATACCACAAACCTTATCCATAACATCATCATTAGACAATAGCGTCTATCAGATATCAAATATCATCAACACTTCTCAAATCCAGTACTGTTGGGAATAAAAATAATGAAGGACATTAACCTAATTCCCTCCACCTACCATGCACAACCTCTAATATATATCCTTACATTAACACCACAATAGCCCATCCCATAAATACGACTTATAGTCCACTGTTTTACTTACATCATATCATTATCTCAATACACCATAGGGATTTATAGTGCACCTAGTTTATAATCATCATCAATAACTCAAAGGGTTTTCTAATATGTAATGTACCTTAACATAAATAACCATTAGGGTCTTTTATTTCACTATATAATTTAGAAGTATGATCTTACCCACCTCAATACATCAAAGATAATTCTAAAAGTAGAAGGGAGAGTGGGTATGGGGGAGTAGGCATGCATCCATTCCCTCAGCAACCCGAATGTTAGGGGAAACAACCTAGTACCCAGAGCTTGTTGGGATTCGAGAAGGGTATATAACTCAAGTGGGATGTATTCAAAAACCAAAAATAATAATATTTAAGTATATTTATAGACACAAACAAGACCAACATAAGACATAAATAAACAAATAGAACTTCTATAGCTAGTAAAAATCACCACACTACTACTACCTCACATTACTATCACTGCCAACTATAACACAATGAACATCCCCACATCTTATACAAATATCCACAATAAAGATGAATAATTTACCATCATGCCTCATTATTTATCCCATTTATAGATTCATTTCACCAACCATATTACATTATTTATATTTTATATTAATCATATTTAATGACAAACCATGCAGCCATCACTCATATTTTTCCCAACTATTAACCATTAATTAAAAGGATTATTTTTTTAATATTTACCCATGATCTTTTTTAATTCCATCAGACCCCATGTCATGATCATGATTAAAAACTACATTCCATTCCATACGGAAACTACCAAACATTCATTTTTCATATAACCAAGTCATGTCCCATAACAACCCACTCATTCCTTCTTTTCAACCATGTAAAGGAGGAAATATCCCAACTACAAAATCCATAATCTCAATTTTATTCCATAATACCACCCATTTAATCTTTTCAACTATGCTCCTCTTTACTCTAGGATTTATATAACTATTGAATATTAACCTATTGTGTCATAAATCATTGAATCCATTTTCAAACCTCCAATGAAACGATCACCTACCAATCATTCTCATTATTATCACCATGCGTGAAGTCTATCAAAATTTTCTATATTTCAAACCTAGTTAAATGGATACATACCTGGAAAAGACGGGTCTCCGGAGATGGAGGTCGCGGGGTCGCCGGAGACGGAGGTTGCGGGGTCGCTGGAGGTCGCGGGGTCGTCGGAGGTCGTGGGGTCGCCGGAGGTCGCGGGTCACCGGACGGTTGGGGGTCGAGGGTTTCGGGTCACCAGGGGGGTTAGGGGAAAAAGGGAGGGCGCGGGGGTTTGGGGGAAAGATCGGGGTGGGGGTAGGGAAGGGTCGCGATTGTTAAAAAAAGTTCGGGTTTCGCGGCGGTTTATTAAAAACCGCCGTGAAACCTTTCAGTGAAAACGTTTAGCAGCGGTTTTGTGAACCGCCGCCACAAAATCACTGCTAAACCCGGTTTTTGTTGTAGTGATCTATGTATCGTGATCTTTCCCACTCAGAAGTGTGTCTCCCATATTGAGTGCATCTATCTATAGTAATCTTTCCACTTAGGAGTGTGTCTCCCGTAATGACTGTAACTATCTCTCGTGACGTTTCCCAATGAAAAGTACTTCTCAGATAGACGTCATCAGAGCTATAAGACTCGTGGAGTGTGTTCTCCTGGAACAAGTGCTTAGTGGAATCTTTGAGCTGAACCCATGGTGGGGGTATGTGGTTGTGCGACTTGTCTCAAGACCACGGGTCCGGGTTTTGAATATATCTGGTTTGTGCTATATGTTCTGTAGAAATATACTGTGCATAGCTGACTGTACCTTTACTTTGTGTACTGATTTCTGGTTTTCAGGGTCCTTTACTGAGTATTATTATACTCACCCCTACACGAGCTTTGCCCATACATGTTGTGTCTTGTGCAGATGACCAACCTTTTGACAGAGTCCAGGGCGGTCCAAGACAGGAGCAAGCTTTCTGAGTTCCCTACAGGCCGAGGCGTCCCTAAGGCTACGAGCAATAGTCCCAGTACCTTTTTGTGTTTACAGGTTGGACTTTGCAGTTTTCAGACTCTTGTTTTGGTGGGCTTGTATTCTAGCCCAGTTTACTTTCAGTACATTACCTTTCGTCATACTCTGTTGGGTGGGATCATTTGTATGCATGTATTTTTGTTCTTTATTGATTTTACATTTCAGCATTTGTGGGCTTGGATATGTGTACGTGTGTACAGGTACTTAGGCAATGCCTCCCATGTTAGTAATATGCCTACTCGATGCTAGTCACTAGCCCCTGGCATATTGGAGGCGGGCTTGGGGAGTCGTGGCGTGGGCCCCACTGGGATGGGTCATGTCAATAACAAAGAAACTAGATGAAAAATGAGATATGTTACTTCGTGGAGTCGGTAGTCCACACAATGTACGATTAACATTTTCATTTCCAAATGAATGAGAGGGAGTAGTCATGGATTATAATTTATCTATAAATAATCATAATTATAATATATATCTTACTAATATTCTTTAATTACATCCTTATAACCAACAAAGATAGGTGGTGGTGAAAAATGGAAGATGTCACTTCGTGGAGGTGGTAGTCCACAAAAATTCACGGTACCAACGTTCCTTTGTTGTTCTAAGTGGAGGTAAATAAATAAATAATGGTTTTTAAATTTATATAATAACAATTTATTATACAGATTAAATTTATTTCATTATATTACTATGGTTATGACAAGTCTGTATGGGAAATATTAAGAAGAAAATGTTAAGGATTAAGTAATACTCGTATCGGGACCTTAAAATTTCTCTTGAAAGTCCCCTTAGATTTGAAAAAATTAGGATAAATTCCAGTGACCATAGGATTTATAAATAACAAGATAATTCTAGTAGAGGTGAATTAGGTTGGGGTAAAACAAAATTTTAAGTTAAATTGAGGCATTTAAATGGTGGAAGTGATCCCCTATTATATACGAAGAAAAAGACACTTTTGTGAGTACCCATTGTTTTTCTATAATTGAATGACACTATTCAAGGGTTAATGGATGAAAACGCAAGAAATAATGGATGCTAAGGTGATATATAGTCATAATATTCCTTATTATTTATTTTTAAATATGTTTTAAATCTGTTTCAATCCTTTTACCACTTGATCTATATATTTTACCATTTTGTTTTCACCTTAGTAACTAGTTTTTAACTAGGTATTATATGTTTTTATAAAAAAATATATGATAACCCATATTAAAAAATATGGGTGTGATGTAAAAAAATCAATCCCCATAAAATCTAATTCAATTTATAAATAATAGAAAGTTAACTTTTAAATAAAACGTTAAATATAAGGAAAAACTATTTTATAGAAAAAAGGTTTATTTACCATTAAGTGTTCTTAATATTATTTAGTTTTGATTTCCAATGGAACGAGTGTTAATATATTTATTTATAGGGTTAAAATTTTTATTATAGTAATTCTTGTGAATGTATTAATTTATTTTATTTCATAAAAATTACACAATTTTAATAAAAGAATTGTTTGTAAATAAAAGTTTTACCATAATCATGATAAATAACTTTAATCTTAGTAATATTATTTTTATGTCTAAAAATGAAACTGGCCTTATTAAATAATATAAAAATTATTATATAAAATATAAAATAAATTTTTATATTTAATTTATACATGTGATGAAAACTAATTTTTAATATAAGTGAATAAAAATAGTTTTTAGAGTAAAATACTACTTATGTTTCCAAATTATAAACATTAGTTTTATAAATTTAACATAGTATTTTTAAATAATTTATTTTAATTTATAAATATATTTTTTATAGAAAAAGGTTTTCAAAAAATTTTAAATCATTCTTATGTTATAATAATTTCATAAAGTTGATAATATTAGAAAAGTCGACATTTGTTTATTATTCACCAAAAAATAGATTATTTTTGAAAAATATCAAAAATTCACCATAAACTAATTTTGAAATTTTTAATTCAAAAGGTAAGTTAATTTTATAAAATTAATATAATAAAATTACTTAATTTATATTTTAAATAAAAATAAAAAATATAAAGAAAAACTACTTTAATTGAAAAGAGACCTTTTAAAACATCAAGTGTTCTTAATTAAATTTTTATGTGTTTCTAATTGATTACAATGTTTTATTTACTATATATTTTATTATTTGTATACTTTATTAATAATATTCATATAATATGTCACATTTCATTTTAGTTTTTTGTTTTTGTGAATAATCCTTCAAAACAATTCTTATTTAATGGAAAATTATACAGCAATATCTTAGGGAATTATAACCTTAACTTGGATCATGTTGAAAATTACACCATTATTCTATGTGTCTATTTAATTGGATTCATATTGACTTGAGTCTTGATCCATCTCCTCTAAATGGGATCTACATCCTTTACAAATGAAAACCTACAGGCAAGTGATTGGTACTGGGATTTTAGGGTTACATTAAATAAACATTTGACATAAGAGACCATGCATTATAAAAGTGATATGGATGATTAAAAAATCATCACATTTAATTTAATAATAATTATCACATAATAAAACATGTAATAAAAAATTAAATTAAACAAATAGTTTCAACACTTACATAGGCTGGTTAAAGCTCATGATCATTCACTACATGCAATGACAATCACATTTAATAAATGTTAGAATTCACTTCTAATTATTTCATTTCAAGATAAATTAAGAAATTAGGAAATTATTTTTTTATCTTATATTATTTCCAATTGATGATCCTTGAGATGGATTAATAACCATGTTAATTTTATTAAATAAATTAAATAAATTAAATAAATTAAATAAATTAAATAAATTAAATAAATTAAATAAATTATAATTTATTTAAAATAGCTAAGTACATGACACTCAATTTGAAGGTTACATAGATTGTGTAAATTTTATAATATTAAATCCCTTGACTGGGGATTTATTGATCACATAATGTGTATTAAAAAACTACATATCATATAATATGAATTGTATATGGTCTGAGTTATTTTCCATGTACTACATGGCATGAAACTCTATATGACATACTATTACACACACGATGTGTAACACTGTGTGGTCAAACTGTGTATACTATATGGTGTGTAAGACTATAAAACACACCACTAATGTTTTTACGCATATCATTAGAAATACACATATTGTATGTGACATGTAATATTATCCATTACATGTAATGTACCGTGTTTTTGGTCAATATGTGGCATGTAATGACACCTCATACCTCATTATAGGTCAATAAACGACGTGTAATAATGAAACCTATTGAACCAGATAGAACACTATGTAATACGTGGAATTTAACTTTCATGGAGTGAAAGTTATCATTCAACTTGTAATCTGATGATACACATCGTGAAGTTATTTCCTGAATCCAATAAACTTAGTAACTTTAGATATATTTTTAGCATTTTAATGATTTTATGACATCTTATTGTCCAGGAGAGGTCAAATTAATGCACCATTTTGACTATAGGACTCATAATGGAAACATGAGAATGGATAATAGTAAAGAAATGAATAAAAATAATCAAATAATTCTAAAGAATTATAAATTAAAATATGATCTCTTTGATACCACTTCAAATTTCTAGGGGTTAAACAAAAGCATTAAGTGTGATAATTTTTTTTATTTTCATCAAATTCAATATATAATAATCCAAATAATATAATTAACACTATAAAAATTTATCAAAAAAATCATGCACATTTAATTTATAATTAAGCAAAAAATATTACCCAAAAAAATGGTACTCTTTAAGATCAATTCTTGTCATCACCACTTTTGTTCCGTTATCATTACATTGGAGAATTTAACTAAGGATCTTTCTAGAAGTATCTACACAAGTTCCATAAAACTACAAAGAATGTTCTTGAATTCTCAGGTGATAGTTCAAGATAAACTAGTGATTAACATATTTCTTTTATAATCACAATAAGAATCCCCTTGATTTCTCTCTAAGATCTTGAGAAATGGGAGAATTAGAAAATTCTCTCTAGGGATTGAGATAATATTAAACAACCTCGCTAATTCCTACAATATATCATTTGAAAACTATATATTTTAGAATATATACTTAGATTAAAATAAGATAATTTCATAAATTCCCTTATTATTTTATTTTATTGAATTCATACCGCATGTCACATATGATAAAACAATAATAATATCATTATTTTACATATCATGTGTTTAATATAATATCATTCCTTAAATTAATTAATTAATATTTATTTAAATGACATTAAATAAAATATATCATTTATTTTCATTATCAGATGTTGTAATTCTGATTATTTTTCACATGTTTCGTAATGAAAATGTCAAACCCCATTCCTTTATACTAAGTTCATAATTAATATATTATAAAATATATTAAAATAATTTTTTTTAATGATTTATTCATCTCCAAGGTCATTTTATGGGAACTATGGGCATGGTTTAAAAGAATAAGATCCATGAAGAGCAAGCTTCATATAATCTACTGATATCAACAGATTACTTTATAATTATTGTCATTTATTTCATACCTTCAAAACCACATCCATGATATATATTAATCCTTTATATTATATATATTCATCAAAAATATTTTTATAACCATCCCTATAAGGTGGTGATGAAAAATGAAATACGTCGTTCTTTGGAGGTGGTAGTCCACACGTGCATAGAGACAAATGTTTTTTATTTTCTATATAATGGGGGGATTGCATAAAAGGGTTTATATTTTAATTATATTAAAAATGTTATAAATATAATTTTTTTATTAAATGAACTTATATCTATCCATTTAAGTTTGTTATTAAAAACAAAACACATCATTCAAGGAGGATGTAGTCTGTATATATGCTTGGATGACGTTCTCACTCTTCTAAGGAAAAGAGAGGATGATAGATAATGAATATTCCATAAAAATAATATAATTTAATTATAATAAATATAATAATGATATTATTATAATATGGTAGAATAAAATTTTAGCTGGAATAATAATACATAAATAAATAGAAACTAAAAGGAGTGATTTGGGAAATTTAACCTTACTCCTTGGAATAAATCCTTTGCATTTTCAATTGATCCTTTGAGGAGTGGTAATTTGAGGAGAAAAAAAACCATAAGATGTTCATAGGTGTGTAGGGGAGGGATTTTAGTATAGTTTTATCAAACCAATGGGTTTTTGGTGTGAGGGGAAATATGGTGTTTAATGTCTACTTTTATAAGTGATGAGAGTGACATTTTTAAAATAAGAGGTTCACTATTCAAGGAAAGTGGCTCGAAAAGTGGGAAATAATAGATTTGAGAAGATTGTGGGTCTAGAAAACTATTAAAACATGTTTTTATTTATATTTTTAGTGTTTATTTGCAATTTATCCTTAGTTGTAGCTTTCAATCTATTTTAATTTTACCATAATAATTCTTTTTTTACCATTAATAACATATTTTTATAACAAAAATAAAATAAAATTACCCTTATTATACAATTTGGGTATTATGATTAAAAACATGAAAATGATTTCATAATATTAAATTTATAAAATTGATAAAAATTAATATTAAAATAATAAATTTATATCGCATAAAAATTATTTTTTTAAAAAATATTATTGTTAACTCAATAAGGATATCTTATGAATTCTCCATTCCTTATGGTTTCAAGTTTTGAAAATCACAAACACTTTTTCTAAGTTTTGATTTTTTAAGTTCTGTATTTTTCTTAAGATCCGGAATTATCATTCTGATTTACCATTCTGTTAGACATACAGATCTGTCATTTCGATTTTCCATTCTGTTATACTTACAGATCTGTCATTACGGTTTGCCATTCAGTTTTATGATTCCGAATCTGGTGAATATATGATTCGGTTTTTATGATTCCGAATCCGGTGTATATATGATTTAATTTTTATGATTTCGAATCTGGTGTAAATGTGATCCAGTTTTTATGATTCTGAATCCAGTGTATATGTGATTCAGTTTTTATGATTCCGATTCTGGTGTATATGTGATTCCGATTTTATGATTCCGATTCTGGAACAAATGGGATAACTGTTTCACAATCCGATTTACATTTCCTTACAAATCCATTTTCTTGATAATGTTATTCTTAAGAATCCGTTTTCTTGATTTCTTAAGATTACATTTTCTTGATAATGTTAGAGTTGTTTAAATTTATCATTCCAATGATATCAGATTCTAAGTTTTCTTATACTTAACAATTATCTTTAACTTAACAACATTTCTATTACTTGAAACGATATCATAAAATCTGTTATAAACTAACCGTTGTATGTTTGACACATGTCCAGGTCCCTCCGAAATTTAAAGAAAAATATGATTGTAGGAGAGGAGCTGACTGTTGGGAAAATTTTATTATAAATACAAGCCCATTTGAATGAGCAAAGTAATTCAACTTTGACAATTTATTTTGATGAGAAAAAGCTGTGAAGTGATTTATAGAGAGAGAGAGGCTCTTACAACTCTCATTGCTTCGTGCGAATGTTGTGAGCAACTTATTCAAGTGTGAAAAGATTGTTCAGACTTGCTTTGTGCAGACTCTGATCATGCTGATCATGGGCTTCGAGGATTGGAAGATAGAGGTTCCAATTTCCTTCTAAATCGAGGGCTTGCGGGGTTAGCAAGACAAATACTGATTTTCGGATTGAGGTCTTACCTAGGTTTGGGTAAGACAAACTTTCTTGAAAGTATAAATCAAGTAACCATTATCCAAGGTTGTTGGATGTCCTTATCTTTGGGTTAAGAGAATCTTATTGTTACTTGTTTACTATTACAAGTTGTTTTAATTCCGCTGTTGTATGTTAACTTTGTTAAAGTTAGAAAGTATAACCTTCTTATACTTTGTAATTTTGTTACTCTTATTATATTACAGATTCTATACGCTTTAAGGTAGAATATTTATTTTAATAAAATAGAAATATTTCCTTAAGAGGTCTTGTGAATGTTTGTTTAACCTAGTTAAACATAACTTTAAAGGTTCCAAAGTAATTTTTAAAGTATACAATTCACCCCCATCTTTCATTTTAGCATCACATTTTTACACATTCGATCCTGCAATTGGTATCAAAGGAAGGCTACCTAATACCCTGAACCAATCTCACAATTGGTATCAGAGTAGGTTTCTAAAATACTTATATTCACATATAAGTTTTCTTGCTCAAGTTTTCCTTTTCTTAAGTTCTTCATATTTGTTTTTCAACTTTTACTACTAATAATTTTTGTGGAAAGAAATATCTTTTTAGTATGGCAGACATTCATGTTGGGTCCTTAGATAATCTCAATCCTACTAGACCACCGATCATCGATGGATATGACTATGATAACTGGAGAGATAAAATGAATACCTTTGTGAGAAACATAGGTGTAGACAACTACATTATGTTAACTGGAGATTATAAGATTCTTGATAAGGAACTTAGAACCTTCACTAATCCGGAAAAATTAGAATATCATCTGAACTTTAAGGTACGTAATACTTTGCTATGTTCCATGACTAGAAATATTTATAGCCATATTTCATCCTGTGAAGTTGCAAATATTATTTGGAAGAAGCTTGAAGTAACTCACTTTGGAACTTCAAAAGTTATTGAAACCAGAAGAGCTATGCTCAGGGATGAGTATCATGGTTTCTGCTTCCCTTATAGAGAACCCATATGTAAGGTACAACAAAGATTTATGACTATTAAAAAAAGCCTACAATCCATGCGTGAGAAAGGTTTAGATGATGAATCTCTTGTAGACAATATTATAGACATCATGCCTAATGAATGGGAATCCAAGAGAACTGCTATAGATGAGAATAGGAAAGTTAATCAGATTTCTCTTGATGAACTGTTTGGAACTCTAATTCAACATGAAACCAGAATGATGAGAGATGTTGATAATATTAATAATAAGAATGTAAATGGAGGTTTTTCTTTTACAACTACTTTAAATCATATTAAATACAAGACTCCTGAGAGAATTACAAGATTTGAAGCTAAGAAAGTTTTTGTTCAATCTGAATCTAGTGAAAGTGAAAATTCAGAAAATGAGTTATCCAATCTTGCTCGGAGGATGAAAAAGATTTTCGGAAGAAAGAACTTCCAATATAGATACAAGAATAAATATGGAAAAGATAAGAAATATGGAGAAGTGACATGCTATGAATGTAGAAGAACTGGTCATATAAGACCTGATTTTCCCTTTCTTACGAAGAGTGACATGAAATACATGAATTTTTAAAGAAACAAGAAGACGTTCTACAGTTCAAAGTATAAGAAAGTATTGAAATCCAATGGCACTTGGAGTTCCAGTGGTGGAGATTCTTATGATTAATCTTTATAATATGAATCTTTTGGACAAAATAATATTAGTCTAATATCCAGAGCTCCATTTCAAAATCATTGTCTTATGGCTAAGGTACGAACTGCTGAATCCTTAACCAATATGTCTTTAAGTGAAAATTTTCAAGATAGAGGTTTTTCTTCAGATGAAAAATCTTATTCATCAGATAATGATAATTATTTTCTTTCCTATGAGGAAGTTACTAGATTTTCTATGTTTTTAGAAAAGAAAATTGTAAAGTTTCTAAGAAACTTGATAAAGAAAACTCTAGAGAATATATTTTAACAAAATAAATTTTAGATCTTTCCAAATATCTTGATGATAAAAATTTTGTTTTAAAAAATATTTCTAAGAAACTTGAGGAAGTTAATTTTAAGAAGGATAAACTTTTTAAGGATCTTAAAAATCTGTTTTTAGAAAAAGATGTTTTCGAGGATAAACTTAACTCTAAATCTATTATTCTTGAGGCTAAGAATTTAGTACTGAGACAAAAATATGAAATATTTTCCTTGAATAAACATCTTGAAAATTTTACATCTGGTAAGGAAAATTTTGACAAGATGTATTCTCATATCTGACCTCATGGTAATAATCAGGGATTAGGTTATTCTCATGAAAAACCTATTTTCAAAAATAATTATTGTGTTCCTTCTAGAGCCCCTTTTTGTACCAAATACCAAAGTTGTGGGCATTGTAAGAAAAACTATTCTTTAAATAAAGTGCAATCCCTTGGGTTTCATAAATCTTATTTTTCTAAACAAATATGGTTACCCAGTATTCTACTATCTAATAGTTCTAAATCCAAGAAAGTTTAGATTCTGAAAGTCTAACTCTTTCATTTATAGGAAAATGAAGGAAGTACGAAAAAACTATGGTACATGGATAGTGGATGTTCCTGGCACATGATTGGTAACAAAGACTATTTCAAGAAGATTTTAAAAACTAAAGGTGGAAAAGTAACTGTTGGTGATAACTCTCAAGGAGAAATTGTCGATATAGGTAATATTATTCATCTTGGTAAAACTGTTATTTCAAATGTTATTTTTTTAAAAGGTCTTATACACAACCTCATAAGAATAATCCAATTATGTGATGAAGGTTACCTTTTGAATTTTAGAAAGGTTAAATGTTTGGTTCACAATTCCAAGGATGAGTTTATTTTATCTACCCTTCGGCATGAGAATGTGAACACCTTAAACCTAGAAGACCTTAGAAGTCAATATCTAACTTTCCATAATGCATTTGAAGATCAATCATGGCTTTGGAATAGGAGACTATGACACTGTAACTTAAGGAATCTTAGTAAACTTTCTAAAAAAGAACTTGTTCAGGATCTACCGGAACTTAAGTTTGATTCTTCAAAGGTCTGTGATCCTTTTCTGTATGGCATGCAACATAAATATGGATTTAAATATATAAGTGAAGTTACAACTTCTAATGCCTTACATTTAGTGCACATGGATTTATTTGGTCCAACACAAACTAGAAGTATTGGAGGAAAATACTATGTGTTTGTCCTAGTTGATGACTACACTAGATTTAATTGAGTCTATTTTCTCGCAAATAAATCTGTTTCTTTTTCTTATTTCAAAATCTTTATAGCTCAAGTTAAAAATGAGAAAAACCTATTGTTGAAAACTATTCATACTGATCATGGTGGAGAATTCGAAAATTCTGATTTTGAAACTTTTTGTAGTAAAAAAGTTATTACTCACAACTTCTCAGCTCCAAGAACTCCTCAAAAAAATGGTGGTGTTGAAAGAAGAAATCACATTCTTCAAGAGATGACAAGAACCATGCTGAGTGAATATTCTATAGCTAAACATTTTTGGGATGATGTTGTAAGTACTTCTTGTTATACTATAAATCAAGTTTTAATAACATCGTTTCTTAATAAAACACCTTATGAGTTGTGGACTGGACTTAAACAAAAAGTTTCTTAATTCAATGTTTTTGGTTGCAAAGTATTTATGTTGAATACCAAGGATAAATTACATAAATTTTCACCCAAATTCAACGAAGGAATTTTCTTAGGTTACTCTACTAACTCTAAGGCATATAGAGTTTATCATAAAAACACTTGCACTATGGAAGAAATAGTACATGTTAATTTTGATGAAAATGATCCTTTCGTTTTCAAACAACCTAAATATTTTCTTGATATATTTTATAAAACTGATCACCAACCTTTGATAAAAGATCTTTCAGACAAGGATAATGTTCAAGAAAATGTTTCTGAAAATTTACTCGATAATATTTTCTACCTTATGTTGATGAATAGGTTTTTCAAAATCCAAGTTAGTTGTTACTTAGAAATCATCCTAGTGATAATATCATTGGAAATGTTAATCCACTAGTATGAAATAGAAGTTCATTAAGAAATGAAGTTGAACATATTTCATTTCTTTCTCAATTTGAACCAAATATTTCTGAATATCCCTTGGGTGATGAATATTGGATAAAATCTATGCAAGATGAACTCAATGAATTTGTAAGAAATCAAGAAACCTAAGGAAACTTCTTTTATTGAAGTAAAATGGGTTTTTAGAAACAAATGTGATGACAATGGAGTTATTGTTAGAAATAAAGAAATACTAGTTGCAAAAGGCTATAATAAACAAGAAGGCATAGACTATGAAGAAACCTCTTCTATGGTATCAAGACTTAAAGCTATTCGTATTCTTATATCCTTTGCAACATTTTTTAATTTTAAACTCTATTAAATGGATGTTAAGTGTGCTTTTCATAACAGTTATGTACTAGAGGAAGTATATGTAGATCAACCCCTGTCTTTGAAGATACAAAATATCCTAATCATGTTTATAAACTTACCAAAGCTTTATATGGACTTAAACAAGCCTCTAGAGCTTGGTATGATAAAATTTCAGTTTTTTGCTTCAAAATAACTATGTTAAGGGAACTACTGATCCAACCCTTTTCATTAAGAAAAATAATAAAGATGTTTTGATTATTCAAATTTATGTTGATGACATCATCTTCAAATCAACTCAGCAATCCTTAACTGATTCCTTTGCGAATCATATGAAATCTGAGTTTGAAATTAGTATGATGGGTGAGTTAAAATTTTTTCTTGGTTTTAAAATTTTACAAAAACTAGAGATAACTTACATATCTCAACATAATTATATCAAAGATCTTCTAAAGATGTTTGGGTATGACAACACTAAGAGTATATGTACTCCTATTGGAACCTCTAATACACTTGATGTTGATGAATCAGAGAAACCTATAGATCAAACATCTTATAGAGGGATGATAGAAATATTACTTTACTTAATAGCTAGTCTACCTGATTTAATGTTCTCAGAATTCTGATGTGCAAGATTTCAATAAAATCCAAAATAATCCCTTTTAAAAGATGTAAAAATAATTTTCTGGTATTTAAAGGGAACTTTAGATTTGGGACTATTTTATTTCTTTGGATATGATTTTGAACTTAAAAGTTTTTCGAATGCTGATTTTGGTGGTTGTAAAATGTATAGAAAAAGTACATCCATAACTTGTCATTTCTTAGGAGATTCCTTAGTTTCTTGTCCTTGCAAGAAACAACATTCTATAGCACTTTCCACTGCTGAAGTAGAATATGTAGCAGCTGGAAGTTGTTGTGCTCAAGTGTTGTGGATGCAACACACACTCACAGACTATGGTATGAGTTTTACTAAGACTCAAATTATGTGTGTTAACACAAGTTCCATTTCCCTTAGTAAAAACTTTGTACATCACTCTCATGAAAAACACATAGATATTAGACATCACTTTCTTTTGGATCACACACTTAAAAGAGATATTATTCTTCAATTCATCGGAATGGAAGAGTAACTTGCTGATATTTTTACAAAACCTCTAACTTCCGATAGATTTGAATACATTAAATAGAATACATGAATTATTTTTGTACGGTATTCATTCATATCTACTTCTTGTTTATATCATTTCCTAACATTAAACTACTCCTTATTTCAGAGAGAGTACCTATGTTTGATTTTTTTTCCTTATTTCTTTAAACTCGTTTTCTTTCCTTAAGAAATTTTTCATATTTGAAAATTTCGGATTTGAAAATTTCAGATATGAAAATTTTGGATTTAAAAATTCCAGATTTGAAAATTTCAGATTCAAAAATTTTGGATTTAGAAATTTTGGATTTGAAAATTTCAGATTTGAAAATTTCGGTTTTAAAAATTTTGGATTTGAAAATTTTGTATTTGAAAATTTAATATTTTAAAACTCCCACGAAAAATTCTTATAATACCAATAAATCTCTCAGAGTATTCCAAAAGGTAATCTTTCTTACTCTTTATTTTCTTTATCTTAAGCTTTAGTTGTTGGTATTTCAAAATTTCTTAAATTACGGTTTACTTTACTTCATAAGATCAGAATTCATATTTTCTATATCCATTCTCAACCATCAGATCGGTTCAGATTTTTATCAGCCGTCTGATTATCATATGTAATTTGAAAAGTCATAGCTATGTTTATATAAGGGGTGCCTCGTTTTCGAGTATCACACCATCCTAACTGATCTCAGTGCCAAAGTTCTGTTTTCGTCAAAGCTTTTGTTCTGAAGTTCTCTATCACCCTGAATGACTTCAGAATCCTCAGTAGATCAGATGCCGGTTAGCAAGGAGATTAAGGACTGGTCAATCTTTAGGGAAATGTTAGTGTGCCCTAAGTTCTTTGAAAAACATGACTCCCTTATTTATAAGGTGATAAGATCTAATGGATGGGAAAGTTTCTATGTGGCTAAGGAGAAATCTCAAGATCCGGTTTATCTTGACCTCCTTATTCAATTCTATGAATCTGTTACATTCTTTCAAAAGAACGGTAATGATCTGTTTAAGTTAAAATGCTATGATAAATCATATACAACCCCCTAAAATAAGGCAACAAATGTTCTTAACATACCGTATGAAGGGGAGTCTATTCTTTGCTCCTAGAAACTCCCTGAGAAATAAGGCTCTTTTGAAAAAGTCAAGTATTTGGATTTTCTTGGTCTTAAGTATGTTAATAATATGAAGGTTACAAATCTTACAACAAACCAGAAGATGGTGGCTCTTTGGATATAAGGATTTCATATCCCAATAAAGGGAGATAAGGATTCTCTAAAGATATGTGATATATTTCTGTTAGACTTTCTTGTCAGCCTAAGGAATATCAACTTGGTGAAGTACATCTTTCTCACCATCCAAGAAATAAAATGCAGAACCATAAGATCTAAGATCCTTATGTACCCAGCAACTATTTCCAGGATAATTGTTACATGTCTTCAAGAGCAGAATGTTCCATGACGATCAGTCTTTAATCCTTTAAAGATTTTTTTGCTAAGTGACGACACTCTAAGGAGGATGAAAGTAGAGTTTATTCCAGAATCAAAAAACTTTTAAGAAATGGTTGTCCCAAACATGGGTGATGTTTCGGAATCTTCAAAGTCAGTTCCTAAGAAAAGTAAATTTGATGAATCGAGCTTTCCAGTACTAGTTCCTGCCATTCTAGTTTCAGCACCTCTTCCTGCAAAGAAACCTAAAGCTTATTCAGATGCAACAGTTTCAAAGGGGAGAGAAATGACAGCTACTAAAAATAAAGGAGACCCTTCTTTTTGTCTAAATCCTGCAGAGACAAAGGCTCTAAAAATCAAGCAAGCTAAAAATTTTGAGAAAGAAAAGAAGGAGAAGAATTTAAAGAAGAAATATTTGGAAGAGAAAGATTTTTAGTCTCTTCTAAAATCTATAGAAAATAAATCTCAGGAAGTAGCCGAATCTCAAGATGTTCATAAGAAACCGGTGGTCACATCAGAAATCCAAAAAGATAAGAAAGTTCTAGACTTATAAAAACCAGTTCAAGAAATGGAAGTTCAGGTAATCCAATATGATGATGATGATGTTTTAAATAAAGTGGAAGATTATGTCGGAACTCCTTTGAGTTATGTATATAAATCTGTTTCAGTAGAACAAGTCGAAGAACAAGTTGAATAATAACTTGAGGAAAGAAATATAAGTTGAGTAAGAGGTTGAATTTGAAGATGAAGAATAATTATAGAAATAATAGGTTGAACAACAAGGTGAATAAGAGGAATAATTTCAATAAGAAGACAGACAAGGAGAATCTCAACATCATGAGTTTAAAAATGAAGAAGATGAATAGGGAGATCCAAATGTTTTTCAAGTTTCATATGAAAAATCTCCAATTTGAGACCCTATTAAAGGCAAGGATGTTTTGGTTGCTTCCTTTGATAAGGAAATGCCATAGAAGTCCTCTAAGAGAATAGAGAGAAAATCTTCCTTAACTCCAAGAGGAGTTGAGAAAGGAAAAGTTGTTTCATGGTCCGAGTCCTCTTCATCTGTTGAAAATGATTTTGTTAAGATATCTTTAAGAAAGTTAGTCAGCACCATTCCAGTTCTTACAAATGTAGATTCCCAAAGTCAAATAATGCAAGAAAACCTGAATCAAAAGATGAAATCGACTAATATTCTTATGTACATGGTTGTCAAGCAAGAAACAGACTTCAATAACCTCTTGATTGATTACAAATCTCAGAAGGTGACTTGTAAGAAAGTATTTAAACATACCAAAATTATCAATGAAGTGATAAGACAGTTTAGTGAATTCATGGATTCAAAAAAGGAGCTTTTAATACTTGTTAAACTGAGTTCAACAAGGTCAAGATATCAATCTTTAAGAAATATATTCAACTTAATTCTATTTCTCGATCTGTTAGTAGTGAGAAGGAAGTCAGAGCCGAATTAGAATGAAATGTGTATGCTCAATAAGAGAGGTTCTTTTCTTTAGAGAAGAAGAATCAGGATCAGAATATCCTGTTGAAAACTTTTGAAGAAGATCATAAGAAAGTGAAGAAACTAAAAGCCCTAATAAAGAAGATGTTTTCTGATCAGAAGAAGAATTGATGACTTTTATTTACATTCTGATGTTTTGTTGTAATATAAACCTTATTTCTAAAGTTTTCTTAAGAAATTTATTGCACATATTTCTTTTGTTTTCGAATTTATGCTTGCTTAACCTTACCTGTACATCTTATACATCTCCATTCCTTTCACTCTTTTTGAAAATCACAAAGGGAGAGAATTTATTTAAAGGAATAATTTAATCTCTGAGAAAGAGAATCTAGTAAAGGGAGTATGGCAAGAAAGGATAATTTCCAAGTAAGGGGGAGTTTTTCTTTTAAGAAGAAATGTTTATCTAATTGGGAGATATTCCCTTAAAAAACACGACTTCAAAGACCAAGAATACGATCCTTGGGAAACATAACCTAAGGGGGAGTTAGTCGTATTCATCCAAAATCTTATTCAAAATGGGAGATAAGTTTTTCATACTTGTTTATCTAAGTTAATATATTCATCCTTAGCAAAGTTGTTTGTGCTTTCCAAAAAGGGGGAGATTTTTGATTCAATAAGGATATCTTATGAATTTTCCATTCCTTATGGTTTTATGTTTTGAAAATCACAAACACTTTTTCTAAGTTCTGAATTTTTTTTAAGTTCTGTATTTTTCTTAAGATCCAGAATTGTCATTCTGATTTTCCATTCTGTTAGACTTACAGATATTTCATTCTGATTTTCCATTTTTCTATACTTACGGATCAGTCATTATGATTTGTCATTCAGTTTTATGATTCTGAATCTGGTGTATATATGATTTAGTTTTTATGATTTTGAATCCGGTGTAAATATGATTTAGTTTTTATGATTCTGAATCCGATGTATATGTGATTCAGTTTTTATGATTTTGAATCTGGTGTATATGTGATTTTGTTTTTATGATTCCAATTCCAGTGTATATGTGATTCCGATTTTATGATTCTAATTCCAGTACAAATGAGATACATGTTTCACAATCTGATTTACTTTTCCTTATGAATCTGTTTTCTTGATAATGTTATTCTTAAGAATCTGTTTTCTTGATTTCTTAAGATTACATTTTCTTGATAATATTAGAGTTGTTTAAATGTATCATTCCAATGATATTGGATTCTATTTTTTCGTATACTTAACATTTATCTTTAACTTAACTTTGTTTCTGTTACATGAAATGATGTCGTACAATATGTTATAAACTAACAAATTGTATGTTTGAAACGTGTCCAGGTCCCTATGAAATTTGAGCAAAATATGACCATTGGAGAGAAGCTGACCATTGGGAAATTTTTCCTATAAATACAATCCCATTTGAACAAGAAAAGTACTTCAAATTTGACAATTGACTTTGATGAGAAAAATATGTGAAGTGATTTCTAGAGAGAGAGGTTCTAACAACTCTCATTGCTTCGTGCATATGTTGTGAACAACTTGTTTAGGAAGGAATGACTTGTTCCCACTTGCTTTGTGTAGACTCCGATCATGATGATTGTGGCCTTCCAGGATTAGAAGACCAAGGTTTTGATTTACATCTAAATCGAGGGCTTGCGGGGACAACAAGACAGATACCAATCTTCATATTGAGGGCTTACCTGGGTTAGGGTAAGACAGACTTTCTTGAAAGTATAAATCAAGGAACTTTTAGTTAAGGTTGATGGATACGCTTCTCTTTGGGTTAAAAGAATCTTATTGTTACTTGTTTACTATTACAAGTTGTTTTAATTCCACTGGTGTATGTTAACTTTGTTAAAGTTAGAAAGTATAACCTTCTTATACTTTGTAATTCTATTACTCTGATTATATTACAGATTCTTTACGCTTTATGGTAGAATCTTTCTTTTAATAAAATATTAAAAGTTTATTTAAGTGGTCTTGTGAATGTTTGTTTAACCTTTTTTAACTTAACATTAAAGGTTCCAAAGGAATTTTTAATGGATACAATTCACCCCCTCTTATATTTGAGCATCTCATTTTTACACATTCGATCCTACAATTACTTAGGTTGGAAAATGTTAATCATATATTTATAATCTAGAAATAATATTTCAAATATATAATTCTACTAATTAAATACACATTTTATTAGGTAAATGGTTTCATATATTTTAAATTAAATTTTATATATTAATAGTGTTATGAAAGTCATTATATTTATAAAAATGGTATTTTACACTATTCACATAAAAATCAATATTCTAAGAAAAATAATAAAAATTTATCCTAATATAGTATTTTTATGATTAATAAACAAATGAAGTTAAATTTTTAAAATTAAAATTATATAATTTAAGAAATTATTTCTTAAATATAATTAAAAAATATAATGAAATACAATTTTTATAGGAAAATGACTTTTTAAATATTAACTATTCTTATTATTATTTTCTATCAATTAATAACTAAATTAGTGTTATTTTATTATTAATATTAAAAATATATATTTTATCATTGAACCATTATATATTTAGTACCTTGAAATAGAAATATATAGCGCCTAAGAAGATAGTTTTAAGAAAAATATATTTTTAAGCATAAAATATCTTATTATCTATTTAGCTAAACTAATTGGATTTTATCAATGAATTAGTTTTAAAATTAGAAAATTTACTTTTATTTATAAATATATCTAAAAATTATTTTAGTTATATTTGTAACCGTTAATTTAATGACTACATTGTAATCGTCATGTTCATTACTTATAATATTATCTTAATATAAATTATCATAGTTTTATTTAGTTTGGTGGTTTATGTGGACCAAGATATTAAACTTTGTATTTATTTAAATTAATACTAAAATGATGGGGCATTACATTCTACCCCCTTAAATAAACCATTTCCTCGCTATTTTAATTTCTCCCACTAATGAAAATAGATGAAGATATTATTAATATTTCCATGACTTATTATATAATATACAATGAAATAACAATGAAAAACATTGATTTTTATTATTTTAATTCATTAAATAATTTATTGGTATATATTTTTTTCTAAGGAGTTTTAGGTTCAAGGGTTTTCCTTTTTATTTTTTGAAATTTTATTAAAATTTGGCATATTACACGATTAGTGCATGGTTAGTGTGATCTGTGTGGGTTGAGTTTGTTATGTGACAAATATATTTTTCATGTTTGTCACAACGTTTTTCTATCCATATGATCAAACCATATAGGTGCCTCAGTGTACCTAGTTTAGGGTGGATGGTTTGTGCACTATTTTGATAAACTATGTGGCAAGCCTATGAAACAACCAAAAACTTAAAAAAATTAATTTTTTTTAAAATACCCCTCATATGTTTCCCTAAGTCATGACCTACCTCCTTATCTCCTTCATATATGTGATTAATTGATTAAGGACCCCTAACCAACCCCTTCTCCATTATTCCCCAATTATTGGGAATTATTTATGTTATTTCTAGTGGAAATTGGTCTAGTTAAGGTCCCTTCTCATCCTCCCTCTCCTCCTTCCCTGCCCCTCATGATTTTCCTTCTCCCCCTTATTTGTGTCATGATCTAGATGAGACCTTAAATTTATTTTATTTCAATTTCTTGTAATTTTGGTGTCCTCAGGGTTTCAATATTCTCTTAGAACCTTTCAATTATCGTTGTTTGAGGTTTTTCATCATTTGTGGTAACCCTATGTAGGTGTTTCCATGCCTTTGTGCTTAATTAATGTTCCATATGTGATTGGGTGTTCCAATTGGTTTCTTTAAAATTTTATATTCCATTAAAATGTAAATTTGATTTGAGAATATTTATTTCTTTTGTTTTTTAAGATATTTCAAATGATTTTCAAATGGATTTTTATAGATTTAGCTCTAATTTCTATCTCCTTTAAATGAACAAATATAATTTTTGTCAATAAAATAATTGTGATGGTTTTCATAAATGAATTGGGTGTTTTCAAATTATTATAAGATTTTTATAATGTTTAATTGGGAAACACATGAGTTAATTAGATTGATTGATTTTTTCTTCCTTGTTTGAGAATTTTTGTTAATTTTAGTTGGTTCTTATAATGTTATTTAAATATGTCCAATATTATAGACATCTCTATTCATATTTTGTGATTGTATACATATGTATGTATATATATACATAGCGAGGGAGATCTGTGAATATTCACATAAGAATATTTAAATATGTGAATTAATAAATTTTAAAAAATATATATATAATTTCATATGCGTATAAGAATTAAAAAGTGAATTTTTGGAATTTAAAACACCATGTATGAGTTTGGTTTTATAATATTTGTAACACCCCAAGATTTTATGAAAAATATTATTTTAATTTCATTAATGTCTTGTGTTGTATGCTACAACAAAAGGATATTTCACAACACGCATCCCTAACTTGGCTTTCATTACACGCAAGCGCGACCTTCCACGATAGCGTGTGTTGTATGCAATACCGAGTTTTGTTAAACAACGATATCCTATTAAAATATTAGTAAAACTAGCTGTTATGAATATTAATACCCACTTTTTGATATTTTATAAATTTTATTTTTCAAAATGGACATCATTTTTGGATTCGTAATATCGAAATTAGCCTAGGGTGAAATTTTGGTATTTTTCTGAAAACTTTCAATTTTTGATGAATAGTGAAAACACTGGGTTACTATTTAAAAACCGACTTTTTATTTAAATAATTATTTATTTTATTTAAATTTATTTTAGGCCAAAATTGATACATAGTACCTATATAAGTTCAATGTAATTCATTAGAGTCATTTTATAATAATTTTAGATATATAAAAATTTTATTGAACTTTTGACCGTCTTTTACCCACCTCCTAGGAGAATTTGAAAATTTACATAAAACATAATTTTACCGCTTTTGTGAATGGAATTTCAAAAATCTTAGAAACACGGTTGATTTCAGTAATTAAAATGTGGTTCAATGAGATGAAAATAATTTTTGGTGAATAGTAACTTTTTACTTTTTTTTACCACGGTTAAAAGTAAATAGGGTAATTAAGGGTACAAATGATATTATTATTACCATAAAACATGTCCTGATTCTATTTTATAAGTGTAATTCGACCAAAAGAAACCTTAGGAATAAAATATGACCATTTAGGTCCACTTGGATTAGATTAGGACCTTTATTATTAATTTATTTAAAGAAGGGTTAAAATAGCTAAAATCAATGTTTAATAAGTAAATAATTTTTAATATAAGATTATACAAAAGATAAATTCAACTCTAAATATTTATTAGAAAGATAAAAATATTTCCTACATGATGGTATTTTATTTTTAATTTTTATACTTTAAATAATTTAATTTATTTATGACACAATGATGTTGCATTAATTATCTTATTAATGAAATATTGACATAATTGATGTTATAAATACCCAAATAAATATAATTTGAGACTTTTTATGAATTAAAATAATTTTATAGGTTAATATGACATGTTAGTATTTATTTAATTAACTTTTTTCTATCTAATATTTCTGTTATGATTTTCACAAAAATCAATTGTCAAATATTGTCAAAATTGACATAAAATAGTTTTTAAAACAAATATTATATTATTAATTGTTATTTTATTCCTAAAAATCTAAGGTTCGGCAAAATGACTAATATATTAATAATAAACAACTTTGGGTTCGTTTGGCTTGTTATGCTAAGTTTATCAACCTTATAGTTTAAGAAAACAAAAAGACACGGTAAAAGTAAAATTATTTAACTTAAAGTTAAATCTAAATGATAAGGTTAAAATAGAACCCTAAACTTGTCTAAATTCTATTGGATGAGAGGATTTAGACCCATCACAACCTTAGCTTCTAAATAAATCAATTTGGAGCTATTAAAAACCGAATATGACTTTATAATAAAATAATAGTTTTAGTTTTTCCAAAGGTGCCCCTCTCCTCCCTTATAAAAGGGAACCTCCTCCCTCTCTTCCTCACACCACTTTGACCCTTCAAGCTCGGCCAACCCATGAAAAATTATCTTCTCCACTTCCATAGAAACATCCTAGAGGTCCTGGTCTTCTTCAAAGACCAATTTTAGTTCCCTAAGAGGAGGTCTCAAAGAGGCGCTTCAAAGAAGAGGTAATGTCCGTTACCGATTCTTTCAACATTATTTCTTCTTCCACTTCTTCTTCTTTAGTTGTTTCATTATGAAGTAATAACATCAGTATCACTCATATACTGGTATGTTATTATAAGTATTATATGACCCTATTTCACCATCTATCTATCCTATGGAAAACGAAATCACCGCGTGTGCGTACGTACGAAATACCGTCTCCACGCCGTGGTGTAATCTATTTTCCACCAACACCTTACTTGGATGGGTATAATGGTGTAAATAATAACTATATATAATTATTTCAAAGTGATATTTATTCTGAAAAATTATACATACACTTCAATACAATTCCACGATCATGGGAATGATATCATCGCTCGGGCGTACGTACGGACTACCGTCTCCACGACGCGATAGGATTCATTCTCCATGTTAACCATTCATGAATGATTATAAAGTATATACAATAAGTAATCATGGAATATATGACATAATAATGATACTGGATTTATGTGTATATATATTTATGTCATATACTTAATTTCATTCAATTCAATAAGGAAACAAAAATAGTGTTCATGCGTATGTACGACCTACCGTCTCCATGAACGGTGTATTTCATTCTTTTTATCGATCTATAATATATATGTATGTGATGAATATATATTATATATAAATCTTGTTTTACATTTTGGAATTATTTAAATCAGGATAGAAGTAATAATATCATGAATGAAAATTTGAAACACATATGATAAATGAAATGATTTTACCCAAAACGCTCTTTAACATGGAATTTACAAAAGAACGGGTAATATAAAGACATAAGTGAACCATATATGATATCATAACAATGAATATGATTCTGTAATAAGTCAATGAAATTATTTAAATAATTATACAGGAGGTTCGGATACATATGAAGCATATTGGACATAAGGTAAGGGATAATTTTGCAAATCTCATTTTTTATTCGAGATTGTTTATTCGTAAGTATTTACTGGGGTTATATTTATCTTCCATGTCCTTGTTTTCTAAAAATGTTTTCATGTATGTTTAATGTCCATTTTACCCTTTTTTGACTTTTACTACATGGTATGTATGGAATCTTTCTTTTACGAGGTACTTTTTGACTTTCCCGGCAAAAGTATGAGAAGAATGTTTTTTTAACTTATACGGCATGAACGGTTTTTTACGGTTTTATAAAGCCTTATTTTCATGAAGATTCCTCCAAAAGAATTCGTGACTATTTCCAACAAAATCTTATTCTTTTAAAATTGCATGATGTTTTATGAAAAGAAATTGATTTTGAGGAAGAAAGGATATTTTCCTCAAGAATTCATTTCAAGTGTTTTATCAAAACCATTTTCCATCTAAGATGACATTATTTCATATGTGTATGTTTCAAGTATAATGTCTCTATGATTTACATGGTTTCACTTATCTTATGATGAAATGATATCCATTTATTTTATATGGATTATGTTATGATGGGATGATGTTTATGAAACCCATTTTTATTCTTTGGGTTATGATGAATGATTTATGTTTATGTTGTAGCACAAGTAAGAATGATTTCATTATGAGATGGGTGGTACCTATATCTAACTCCAATTAATTGGGTAAATATTTATATCTCATGAGATAGACATGGCTAGAATGGTATGTTAATCCGGTTCAGTGTTACAGGACTGAAATGAGGAGTGAACTCGATTCAGAAAGGGACTTTGTCCACTAAGATGGTCTTGGCAGTAATGCCTTGGATACTATGGAAATCATAACATGTTTTTAATGGTTTACACAATTACATGTTTTATTCCCATGATATTTTTTCATGATTGATGCTTCCTTATGATATATACCTTAAGTACTTCCAAGATTCATGTCTTTTCTCAAGATTTTGATGTTTAGATTTTATGTTCAAGTTTTTGCATTCAAATGTTTATGGATTGTTTTATGTTCTCTATGTTTACCCTTAGTGGGCATTTGAGCTCACCCCTTTTATGTTTTATTTTCCCCAGGATATAAAGAACGGTTTTAGGTAAGAAAAAAAGGAAGATCTTTATTTGAGATGTTGAAGATATTTCACCACGATTAGAAGATTTTATTCCATGTTTCCCAAGACACTAAACTATTACGGTCCTTGTGTGTCTATTTTTGTTATGTACTCAGTATTCAGCAAAAATAATGTAATGTCCATGTACCTCATGCTTTGGATCTCTACAGTTGGTATTAGAGGGAGGTTTAGTCAACCTTTGGAAACTAGGATGCTAGAACTTTAGTGAGATCCCTAGAGATATTTCTAAGGTACGTCTAGGGATGTCCCTAAGGTTAAGTATAGGTATAGGTTTTAGTCCTAGAATTAAGGTAACGATCTTATAATTAAACCTAAGATGTTAGATATTTAAGGTACTACCCCTTTATTATGTTGTTTTCCCTAGCATGATTTTTGCATCTCACACTATTCTTTTTGGGTTTTAGGCAATGGCTGGAACCCGAGGGAACCGTGTTGATCAATGTAATGGACAATGCAATGATTTTCCTCCTGAACAAACAAATGTTATGGGAGATGGAGTAAAAAATCTTATTTATATACTTACACAAGCTATGAATCATTCTGGACTTCCAAATGAGCAGAGAAGGGAACAATATTCTATTGATTCCTTCATGAGGCAACGTCCACCTTCTTTCAGTGGGTCTTCTGATCCACTTGTTGCTGAACAATTGATCAGTACCACTAAAAAGATATTTTCAGTTCTTCAATGTTCTAAACATGATAAAGTCATCTTAGTATTATATCGTTTGGAAGGTGAAGCTGATCTATGGTGGAATCTTATCAAGAATACGATGCCAAGAGATGAAATTGAGTCCGTGGAATATGGAGAGTTCAAGAACTAGTTTCTCAGTAAGTACTTCTCTCGTATTCTTCGAACAAAGATGGAAAAGGAGTTTCTTGAGCTTAAGAAGAAGGATGATGAATCTGTTGGTATATACGAATTGAATTTTACAAGACTTGCAAGGTATGAATCTGGCATTATCATCCAACCTGAAAGTAAAGTTGATCGATTTTTCAGTGGCTTAAAACCAAGTCTTCGAAGGGCATTAGCTATAAGAGACTTCAATAGCTATGAAGAAATTGTGCGTTGTGCTATCAAGGTAGAACTGGAAGTTAGTGTAACATATCCATCTCATGGTTTTGACAAGAAATGAAATATGGAGTTCAAGGAGAAATCTTAGAATAATGGTGAAAAGAAGATGAATGTTTCCTTATGCTCAATGTGTGGAAAGAAGCATGGTGGAGATTGTCTTAAAGGGACTAGAAAATTTTTTAAGTGTGGAAAAGAAGGTCATCGAGTAGTTGAGTGTCGAAGTAATGGAAAAAGGGTTTCTAATGATGTGAATAAATAAAATACTGCAGATAACACACCACCAACACTTCAATGCTTCAAGTGAAAGGAAATGGGGCATTATGCTAATAAATTCCCTAATCCAAGGGTTAATGATGATCGGCATGAGCAACCACTTAAGGAAAAGGACAAAGGGAAGTCACATGTGATCACTATTTGTGATGTTGAGTATGAAAATGAAGTTGTGTAATGATTAAGTGTTTATGTAATGGGATTCCAAAATAATGTTATATATAGTATTGTAGAATATTAGAATATTTATGTATTGGTCTATTGTGGTTTTCAATAATTTTATGGTACCGGTAACCATGGAGAGTGATTGAGATATTTTTGGAAAGAAGATGATATGCACATAATGAAGGGATAAGGAGAAAATGAAATGTTTGACAGTATTCATGAGCTCATGACTGATATAAGGAAATAGTTATATCATGGTTTGAGTATATAGAATTTTGGGAGTTTTGGTATGTGGAAAGAGTTAACTTTTGACAGCACTCATGTTTTCACTTAGATTCAATGGGTATTCATTTTTTCAAGAGAATACTTGATTAAGGTCTTAAAATGTTTGTAATGAGACCAAAAAGACATATCTTATGATATATGGGGATCAACGATGGTATTAACATGCTTGTTATATGAAATCTCGGGTAATCGTTTTCACTATAATATGAGAGTGGACTGCAGTATTATGGATAAGCCTAAAGATTGGAATGGATTATGTTGGACATAAGTTAGTATTGTTTAAGGATAGAAGTTTTTTTTTGATATTATTGAAGAGATGTAGTTTTAGAAAAAGGAAAACCTGCTGGATGGGTGATAGCCCATCGCGTCAGACAAGGCTATGAGAATCGAACCAACAACCGAAGTGAGACTGGCCTTTATCGCATACCACTGGCCTACAGTAAGTCCTTGGTTAGTAGAAACTATTTTTTATTTTACTAAGCGGCATGATAGATGAAGTATAAGTTCATTTTTGGAATCGTATATGATTAACCTCACCATAGATGGACTTATGTATATTTGATAACCTTTTCTAACCTTTTGTTTGAAAAAAATGGAATGACCCATCATTTTATCAGATGATCTGTTAACACTTCACGCATAACAAATTCAACTTCATTTGTTTAAGAGATGAAGTGGAAATTGTTCAAAGCACGAACAAAAGTGAGACTGTACCAAAATCAAGTAAGTATTTCTTCTAATTCAAAATTTTCAGCTTTAGGGAAAATATATTGAAAACCAAAAATGTTGTCCTAGTGCTCTTATATCTGATGAATCAGATGGTACCTTAGACCATCACAAATTTATGGCTTTATTATTGATGTCTTTTTCATAGCCATGTTCTCTACCACTCTCCATAAAAACTTGATGGTTAGATTTTTCTTCCATATCCCTATTTTAACCTATGCTCTCCTATATAGAAACCCGGTGATGAGTTACTTTGGGTAATCGTTACATTTCATACTTTAGTTTTTAAAATTAAGTTTTAGTATTCCTATTACGATGTGGGTTTCTATTAAAGAAACTTTCTAGTAGTAAACCATTTATAACCCCGACGAATTTCGAGGGTGAAATTCATTTTAAGGGGGGTAGAATGTAACACCCCAAGATTTTATGAAAAATATTCTTTCAATTTCATTAATTTCTTGAATTGTACGCTAGAGAAAAATGATCTTTCACAACACACATCCCTAACTTGGCTTGTATTACATGCAAGCGCGACCTTCCACGATAGCGTGTGTTGTACGCAATACCGAGTTTCGTTAAACAACGATATACTATTAAAATATTATTAAAACTAGCCGTTATGAATAGTAATACCCACTTTTTGATATTTTATAAATTTTATTTTTGAAAATGGACATCATTTTTGGATTCTGAATATCGAAATTAGCCTAGGGTATAATTTTGGTATTTTTCTGAAAACTTTCAATTTTTGATGAATAGTGAAAACACTGGGTTACTATTTAAAAACCGACTTTTTATTTAAATAATTATTTATTTTATTAAAATTTATTTTTGGTCAAAATTGATACATAATACCCATATAAGTTCAATGTAATTCATTAGAGTCATTTTATAAAAATTTTAGATATATAAAAATTTTATTGAACTTTTGACCGTCTTTTACCCACCTCCAAGGAGAATTTGCAAATTTACATAGAACTTAATTTTACCACTTTTGTGAATGGAATTTAAAAAATCCGAGACACACGGTTGATGTCAGTAAGTAAAATGTGGTTCAATGAGATGAAAATAATTTTTGGTGAATAGTAACTTTTTACTTTTTTTTACCACGGTTAAAAGTAAATAGGGTAATTAAGGGTAAAAATGATATTATTATTACCCTAACATATGTACTAATTCTATTGGATAAGTTTAATTCGACCAAAAACAAACTTAGGAATAAAATATGACCATTTAGGTCCACTTGGATTAGATTAGGACATTTATTATTAATTTATTTAAAGAAGGGTTAAAATAGTTAAAATCAAAGTTTAATAAGTAAATCACTTTTAATATAGGGTTATACATAAGATAAATTCGACTATAAATATTCATTAGAAAGATAAAAATATTTCCTACATGATGGGATTTTATTTGTAATTTTTAGTCTTTAAATAATTTAATTTATTTATGACACAATGATGATACAATAATTATCTTATTAATGAAATATTGACATAATTGATGTTATAAATACCCAAATAAATATAATTTGAGACTTTTTATGAATTAAAATAATTTTATAGGTAAATCTGACATGTTAGTATTGATTTAATTAACTTTTTTCTAACTAATATTTCTTTTATGATTTTCACAAAAAATCAATTACCAAATAGTGTCAAAATTGACATAAAATAGTTTTTAAAACAAATATTATATTATTAATTGATATTTTATTCATAAAAATATAATGTTCGGCCAAATGACTTAGATAAAGTTATATATATTAATAATAAAAAACTTGGGGTTCTTTTGGATTGTTATGTTATGTTTATTAAACTTATAGTGTAAGAAAACAAAAAGACACGGTAAAAGTAAAATTATTTAACTTAAAGTTAAATATAAATGATAAGGTTAAAATAGAACCCTAAAATTTTATAAATTCTATTGGATGAGAGGATTTAGACCCATCCCCACCTTAGCTTCAAAATAAATCAATTGGGTGATATTAGAAACTGAATATGACTTTATAATAAAATAATATTTTTCGTTTTTCCAAAGGTGCCCCTATCCTCCCTTATAAAAGGGCACCTCCTCCCTCTCTTCCTCACACCAATTTGAGCCTTCAGGCTCGGCCAACCCCTACATAATTCTCTTATCCACTTCCCTAGAAACATCCTATATGTCCTGGTATTCTTTAAAGACCAATTTTAGTGCCCTAAGAGGAGGTCTCAAAGAGGCGCTTTAAAGAAGAGGTAATGTCCATTACCGATTCTTTCAACTTTATTTCTTATTCCACTTCTTCTTATTTAGTTGTTTCATTATGAAGTAATAAAACCATTGTCACTGATATACTGGTATTTTATTATAAGTATGAAACAACCCTATTTCACCATCTATCCATCCTACGGAAAACGAAATCACCGCGCGTGCGTACGTACGGAATACCGTCTCCACGCCGTGGTGTAATCTATTTTCCACCACCACCTTACATGGATGGGTATAATGGTGTAAATAATAAATATATATGATTATTTCAAAGTGATATTTATTCTTAAATATTATACATACACTTAAATACAATTTCACGATCATGGGAATGATATCGTCGATCGTGCGTACATACAGACTACTGTCTCCACGACGCGATGCGATTCATTCTCCATGTTAAACATTCATGAATGATTATAAAGTATATACAATAAGTAATCATGAAATATATGACATAATAATGATTCTTTATTTATGTGTATATATATTTATTTCATCTACTTAATTTCATTCAATTCATTAAGGAGACGAAAACAACGTTCATGCGTACGTACGACCTACCGTCTCCAAGAACGGTGTATTTCATTCCTTTTATCGATCTATAATACATATGTATATGATGAATATATATTATATATAAATCATGTTTTACATTATGGAATTATGTAAATCAGGATATAAGTAATACTATCAATAACGACAAGTCGAAACACATACGATAAATGAAACGATTTTACCCAAAACGCTCTCTAAAATGGAATTTACAAAAGAACGGGTAATATAAAGACATAAGTGAACCCTATATGATATAATAACAATGAATATGATTCTGTAATAAGTCAATGACATTATTTAAATAATTATATAGGAGGTTCAGATACATACGAAGCATATCCGACATAAGGTAATGGATAATTTTGCAAATCTCATTTTTTATACGAGATTGTTTATTCGTAAGTATTTACTGGGGTTATATTTATCATCCATGTCCTTGTTTTCTAAAAATGTTTTCATGTATTTTTAATGTCCTTTTTACCCGTTTTTGACTTTTACTACATGGTATTTATGGAATCTTTCTTTTACGTGGTACTTTTTGACTTTTCCGACAAAACTACGAGAAAAATGTTTTTTAACTTATACGGCATGAATGGATTTTTAAGGTTTTATAAAGCCTTATTTTCACGAAACTTCCTACAAAAGAATTAATGACTATTTCCAACAAAATCTTTTTCTTTTAAAATTGCATGATGTTTTATGAAAAGAAATTTATTTTGAGGAATAAAGGATATTTTCCTCAAGAATTCATTTCAAGTGTTTTATCAAAACCATTTTCCATCTAAGATGACATTATATCATATGTGTCTGTTTCAAGTATGATGTCTCTCTGATTTACATGGTTTCACTTTTCTTATGATGAAATTATATCCATTTGTTTTATATGTATTATGTTATGATGGGATGATGTTTATGAAACCAATTTTTATTCTTTGGGTTATGATGAATGATTTATGTTTATTTTGTGGCACAAGTAAGAATGATTTCATTATGAGATGGCTGGGACCTATATCTACCTCCAATGAATTGGGTAAAGATTTATATCTCATGAGATAGACATGGCTGGAAGGGTAAGTTAATCCGGTTCAGTGTTACGGGACTGAAAAGAGGAGTGAACTCGATTCAGAAAGGGACTTTTCCACTAAGATGGTCTTGGCAGCAATGCCTTGGCTACTATGGAAATCATAACATGAGATTAATGGTTTCCAAAATTACATGTTTTATTCCCATGCTATTTTATCATGATTGATATTCTCTTATGATATATGCCTTATGTACTTCCAAGATTCATGTATTTGCTCAAGATTTTGATGTTTAGATTTTATGTTCAAGTTTTTGCATTCAAATGTTTATGGATTGTTTTATGTTCTCTATGTTTACCCTTACTGGGCATTTGATCTCACCCCTTTTATGTTTTCTTTTTCCCAGGATATAAAGAAAGGTTTTAGTTAAGAAAAAAAGGAAGATATTTATGGGAGATGTTGAATATATTTCACCACGATTAGAAGATTTTATTCCGAGTTTCCAAAGACACTAAACTATTACAATCCTTGTGTGTCTGTTTTTATTATGTACTAAGTATTCCGTAAAAATAATGTAATGTCCATGTACGCCAAGCTTTGGGTCTCTACAATAATTTTTCAAAGTAGTGGGTTAAAAAGATTTTATTTTAATTTAAAAACAAGTTTTATATTACCAAATATTTGTGAAATTACATCAATTAAAATATTTTTTTTCAAGTGAGCATTAAAAAGGTGTTTTCAAAAAGAGTAATGTTTTAAATTTGTATTTTTTTATTATGGGTTATTATTGTTTCTATAATGAATGATTCCTATGTGGATTGTTGCATGGTTGGATCTGGGAAGACTTAGTTATATGGGTAACCGAATGGTTTCTTCTATAGTTAGATACCATGCTAGATATCATCCACTGCTGGATTGATTATAATACTTTCTGGGTCCTCGATGGTGAGACTGTGAGATATGATTTTTTTGCTTTATTTTTATTGGTCATACAGTCGACTAGTGTTCCTTGAGAGAGTCTAGTTTCATTTTGAACATATAATTCAAAAGGCCTTCACATTTTTCATGGATTATGCTTGTGGTATTACATATTCCTTGGTGCCCACTCTTTCTCTTATGGATGATGTTTTAGTTATGGTTTACTACTATTGTTTATATTTATTTGTTACCACTTATGTACTTTATAATTTTATTCATTTTTATTTTATTTATTTTTTCTATTTTCATTATATTTCATTATCCTAGGATTTATTTTTTAGTTTTATATTTAAAGTAAGAAAAATTGGGGATTTCAAAGGCATATTTTATATGTGTGGGTTTAATGAAAAATAATTCAAAGTGTATGTTCTTTATACAAGATGATTTGGCTGATAAAATTATTTCCATACGATTATTTTCATTTAAAGAAAAAAATGTAAGTTTTCAGAAAATTATAGATCACGATGTTTGGTTTTCATGTAGTCATTAATAAAATCTATTTTTTAAATGTATTTTATACTATAATTTTTTGTTTATTTTGTAAAAGAAAATCATGGAATTTATAGTGATTACCTAATAGGATATCAATCTCACACCTTACTCACACTACTATGTGTTTGTAGAGAGAGTGGCCTTTCACATGTTTTTTATTTGACTCTATAAATGTGATATATGTTTGGTTGGAGAGTGACCTTGGATCACATGGGATAGCTTGAAAAGTTTTTCAATGTTTATTTTTAGTATTTTAGTAGCTTAATCCATATTATTTATTTCTTTATTTTAGATATTCTCATTATTGGAGACACTATATCTGTGGAGGTCATAGTGGGACAAGAGTATATTTAATGAGAGGGAACTGTAGGGAGAGATGAGGGATTTATTTTGACTTTGTTATATATTCTATTTTGTTTGAAATGTTTAATTTTATTTTAAAATTTCTTATTTAATTTTGGTATGGACTCCCAATATATAGATTTTTCATGATATAATTCTTAGACTTTTTAAATCAGTTTTATTTAGTTGAAACTTAACTAATTATTTATTTTAATGCCTATGACACTTTTCATTAGCCTTGGGGGGGGGATCAGGTATTCCCCTTTTGTTAATAATGAGTTTGGTTAGGTGTTTATTTAGGTGGTATCCTGGGTGAGTTCATTAGAAATTGTATCAACGATTAGGTTCTTAACAGGGCTTAGATCCTAGAGTCACCCTTTTTTTTGGGATGTCTGGTATATGGAGATAGGATTGTCAGGACTCAGTAGGTAGGACCAATAATAATATCATGAGATCTTACTCATTACAAACCTCAAGTGTTTATGGGAAATTAGGTTTTAGTTCTCAGTTTTTGGTTTTGGTATGTTATATTTTAGGTTAATGATATTCATAATTACCTTGATGTTTTGGGCTAAAATGATAGTTGAGATGGTGGTACACAATGAGATCACATGGATTGATAACCCATGAAGATCCTACATATATTTTTATTTTATACTCTCAGTAATGGTTTTAATATTGGGATATCGTCCACAAATCCATATGACCAATTCATACATGTTTAGTAGTCCCGTTTAAGTAGCCTTATGTTGTATGTTGTTGTGAAATTTTTTTAGTTTATGTTTTATAGAGGGATTTTTAGAAATATAATTTTTTTAAGTTTAAACATTTTATGATGGGGATCAATATTTTAAAATGGGTTTTTAATAGGGGTTTGGATAGAAATATTGATTTAGAATGATGAAAATTGGTTTTAAATTTAAAAAATGGGGAAATGTGGGGTTTGAAGGTATGAATTGATCATAAATTTGTCAAATATGGTTTTGTGTTGAGAAAATGTTTTATGTATGGGTTGTGCTCTTTTTTATAGATTGATAAGTGTTTTAAATAAGAAATTTAAGTTTTAAAATTTGTTATAGAGTTTTTACAAATATAAACAAGTTAAGGACAAGGGAGTTTATTTAGAAAATTTAAAATAGGAAGCCCTTTTGAAATGGGTTAAGGGATAAACAATTACAAGTCATGGAACCCAAGAACATAAATCTTAAAGCCCCAAATACAACCTATCCCAAAGGACCATAGTCACATAGCCTTAAATTTCAGTGTCCTGAGATCCCATTGGATCAAATATCATTACAATTAAACCCATTATAACTTGATCATATTAGTTAGGTGGCCTAAGATCCCTTAAATCCTTGACCCAAAGGGCCAGATACCTCCCCAAATGCCTCTATACTACCCATCCATCACCCGCACCACCACATACCTTGTTCCACACCGTCGACAATAGTGGGTCTCTGCAACTCCCATCATCGACACTGTAAAACAGAAGTCTCTAGATCCAGATAAAAATGGTGTGCATGATGCTAAGATCTTCCATCATGCCACCTTCACGCATGACTGTATCCTAGGCATGCAATAATATGATGTGAACCTAGATCTAAACATTCCATAGGAGACAAAAAGAAATACATACAGGATGGAAGATAAAGTGGCAACAAACGCTTCTCACCTGAGCCTCCTGGACTACCCCACCACCATCCAAGAATGATCATGATGACTCCCATAACCTACACCATCATGCTAAAGAAACCATTACAAATCCAAAACACTAGCTTGATCATCTCAAACATCTGTTCTAGATATCGAGTCATCACCAATTATACTCTAAGAGTGGCCAGAGCATGAGGCCAAAAGATAATCAAAAACCTATGAGAAGATGAGATATCTACATGAAACAAATATATTTTCAAGTGGAGTTTTAGAATTTAAAACCTAAGTTTTTGATTTCTTAAAATTTTTAAGAAGTGAGACCTTTTAATTTTATTAATTTTTTTACCCCTATGTTGGTTTTCGTGGCTGGTCATCTGAAGTTATTATTTTGAATTCGAACATGATTTTGGATGCGGGTGATTGTTGATGTGAATGTGATTGGTTGGGTATTTTTTTATACTCATTAATTCCAATATGACCACTTAAAGTTTCTATCATCTTTGGGTTTAAATAATCGTAAATTGTGGTGATTTTCAACAATTGAGTTTCTTGAGTAGTCCCTTTACGAGGTTCAAATATATGGGAAATTTATCATATTTTTTATTTTGGATTGAGATTATTTTGGGTTTCCTCAAGTCTCATTGAAGTGTATTGATTATTTATAGTTTTGTTTGTGGATATGGTTTGGGAGGTTGATTTTGGTTCCTAGATTACATGGAAGACCTTGGTAGTACTTCAAGTGGTCAGAAAGAATGATGAATTACATGGATTATATACAGAATGGAATGGGTTTGACTTAGTGTAACTACCATGAGTAGAGTATTGGGTATGAGGTCCTAGGTTACCAATTATTTATGATTATCCTAGGGTTTAAACCCATGTTTTTTGAAGAAATATATTTATGATTTATTCCTTCATTATTTTGGTCCAAGTTGGTGGGTTATGAGATAATCCTTGTTTTTTTTATTTTCTAGAGTGTTCTTAGGGTAGTTATTTTCATTGGGAATGGTTTGGTGTGGTTTATAAGGTATATTTCCGTATTTCAATTTACCCATTGATGATAAATTTTGTTTATTTGGGTTTCTTGCTTTGGGGTTTTCAACATTGTGTCTGTTTGGAGATTTGGATATCTGTGGGAATCTTAAATTGTTTTTTGGTTATGTAATTCATTTGAGTTATTTTGGTTGAAAAATCTCATAGTTCTAGGTAGTGATGTTTTTTAGTGAATTTATATGTTGATCCACCATTCCAGTAGACTCATAAATGGTGGGGATACCCACAATGAGTCTCCATTTCATGTTTTTACAATTAGTGTTCAGGCGTGTGTTATTACTTAAAGATTTAGGGATTCTTGAATCATTTAGAGATGATTATAATGTAATGTGTTAATTTTTGGTTTCAATTAGCTCATAGATAATGTCACATCTTTTCATTCCTTCTCATTTGACACTTTTTCTTAAGTCTCCTCCTCATTTTTGGTGTATTTAGAGAGGAATAAAGTGTTGTGGTCCATATTTTTATTAATTTATTGGTATTTATTGGTATTTATTTTTATTGGAAAGTTTTAGGGATTATGATTTTAATTTTTTGAAATTTTATGAAATATTTTCCTATAGTACGGTTAGAACACAGTTATTGTTAACCATGAAGATAACATGAAGGTGGGGTCTATCATGTGGTAGATCCATTATTCATGGTTGGAATAAGGTTTTTATAACCATGAAAACCAACCATGCAGGTTCCTTAGTGTTCCTTATTGATGGAACACGATTTGTGCATGACTTGGGTAAAGCATGTAGAGATTGAAGATCCTTAGGGTTTATTTTTTATGATTATTATATTTGTTTTAATTTTTTTTGATTTTTTTTGTTTTAGGAGAAAATGTTTTATTGAAGAAGGATAAAAGAGTTTCCTTTCCAAGTTAATAATGTTTCATTAAGTTAGATGACACTATGATGATATTTCAGTTCCTAACATCATGAAAAAACTTATGATTCTAGATGAGTTCATATGAGTTTGTAAAAAGTAGGATAATTAAAATATAAATCGACAAAGTTAGAATTACTACTATAAAATGTTCCAGATTTTTCTGTAGTAAAGTTGTAACTAATGATCAGAAAGATAATAATGATGGAAAAATAATAGATTCTACTAAAAATTTGTAGAATAAGTTTCCAGAAAAATAGTTTCTATGATTTTCAAGGATTATATATTATATTACAAGATGCACAAAGTTAGATTTCACGTAGTCACAAAGGGTGCTGCAGTAGGAAGTCGATTGGTTCGATTCCATCAGATAAGGATTCATTAGACCGAGTTCCATGCGAAAAAATATTTGTTCTCATGATAAATAATAGTTCATTAGTCTATCAGATATATCTTATAAAGATAATTCGGTAGAAAAAATCAATTTTGAATCATAATAAATTTTATTAAGTGCACCGATCAGAGTGATGTTATAAGAAATTTTGTATAGATCCAGAGATGAAGTTAAGTTCCACTAGATAGACAATTAATAATTTATAGCAGAAAAATAAAGGTGTGTAAAAATTCAATATTGGAGGAAATATTATATTTATACCCGATAGAGAAGTAGTAAGTACATTGAATAGAAACGGGGGATGAAAATTGAAGCCACTAGGATGAATTTAGATAATCAAGTTGATTGTTCAAAGATCCAGTAGAAAGATGAGTATTGAAGAGATAAACATGATGTAGTCAAATAGATGATTATATAAATTTGTACCAGAGTGAGCTTTTCAAACCAGAATGGTATGAAGTTTGAGTGAACATAGTTGAAAAAGACCATGAAAATATTTTAATATCATCGAATACAATTTTATGAGACCACCACATGGAGGAGTTATTACAGAGGTCATTGGATATAGGGATAATTTCTTGGATTGGTAAGTTCTTATAAAGTCTCAAGATAAAATCCACCATACATAGTCTTGAAAATATTTAAAAATATTTGTAAAACCATTTACAATGATGATGGTAAGATTTTTTTTCAAAATTTTGTAATCTCAAAAGTTTTTAATAATCTTCAAGAAAGTTACAGATGGTTTGAGAAGAACTCCAAAAAATTAGATTTGATCGGAAAAATTCCAATTTTATTTTTTAGTTCCCCTCCCTTTCTCTTAGTGGAGTTCCTATATAATGTTTTTCAATTAAAATATAATGAAAACTATTCTTATGCATGAGAGAGATACAATTATATTTTTTAATAGATCAGTTTTAGTTTCCATCCAAGGAAAAACTTGATTGAGGAAGAAGCACCGAACATAGATGTTCTATATACACGTGAAATAGGTGGAGTATCATCAAGTAGTGGGACATGTCATAGGTTCATTGTATTGTTCATCAGATAAAGGAATATATTAAAGGTATAATATTTTGAGATACATGAAATGGGTAATACCAAAAGAAGTCGTAGGTGAAACATATGGTGTCATACTAGACAGAGAATTTATCATATGAAGAATTATGAAGAAACTTATTGTGAATTATTTTGAATATTTATTATCTTATATTGGATATGGAACATAATTAAACTTTATAACTACTGTGAGATTGTATAATTACCTATTGGAAGACAAAATGATCTTGATAGGAGTTGGATCAATTCTATTCACTTCATATCATAGTGAATTTCAATGGACCAACAAGTGTCTCCATAATAAGTACATAATCATCAACAATGGGGATAAATCTTGTAAATCTCATGTTCCATTCTTGAATTTACTATATTTTCATATGTGTTTGGTTGAGATATAAATTTGAAAAGTATAGAAACTCTAACAACTTGTGAGGTTCTATTTAATTAGAAAAGAAGTTGTAAAAGATCACCAATGATTCACCCCTCCCTTCTCCATGGTCTTAACATTATTGGGAACTTTAAGTGGTATCAGGCAATCTAGGTTCCATATGTAAGATACATACTTTTATTATCATGGATGATCTTGACTCAGTTAATAGTAGAGGATTTCCTACCTTTGATGGAAAAAATTATCATGGACAGAAAAATAAGATGATAACCTATATTCTATTTATTAGCCTATAGGTGATATATGTAGCTACATTTTGGTTTCCACCAATAGAAAAAAATTCTCATGTGACTGATTTAAAATAAAATATTTATTATTTTAAGGCCTATAAAACATCTTTTCACTCATGGGGGATATAAATAATGAATACCGAGGGAATAACCCTTTACAATGAACTTATAATCATCTGGTAAGGACCCTACCCCATCATAAATAATAATATTATTGAATAAAATTCTTTTACTATCTATTACATCAGATGCATAGTTACCTTATCTATAAGTATGGAAGACCTAGATTCCCTAGTTGATAAATATTTCATAGCTCATAAAAATATAAGTCAACCAATAAGAATGATTGTTTATCCCCTGGATAAATCCCACAAACATAGTAGAATCTAATTCAAAATTAGTGATATAAATATTATGACTCAAAAAAAGAATCATCCCGATATGCCAGACCCTATATTATGCTTCAATTGTGTTCCCTTCCCCAAAAAATGCACTAAACCCTAGAAGAATCGATCCCATATTATCTCTCACAATTCCAGCACCTCTCATCTATCCTAACAGACAAGAACCATCAATATTTAGTTTCATCACTGATATGGGATATTTCTATTGGATCCATCTATCTCACTTTCATTTCCTAATATCCCATGAAGAATAGGGCCACATAATTATCCTTATAAATGTTTGAGCTTATATCCCACCTAGAATAAGGCCTTTGAGATATTCTACCATCATTTCTGCATGAACCTGAAAAAATAAGTGCGAAATTCTAATGCATTCTCTCACTTTGTTCTGAGCCTCCTAGAGAGTCTAGAGATCTATAGAGAAAATAATATCCTAATCCTTCATCTCCACCCCTATATTCCAACATTCTGAATCCATTTGAATATGCCCTCGTGAATTGAGTCTTCATCCATAATAATATTTAAGTTGAGACCCAAGAACCTCTTGATCTCCTTATCCTAGTCACTCATAAAAAAAATTATTCAAGGATTATTGTTGTGATAAATTATAGCAATGACTTGTTTACACCAATGGGATACCCTTCTTATATATGTTCTCACCCATAGGGAGAAACTTGTTCCTCAATATCTAAACCAATAAATTAATATTTCTTGGAATCTATTTATACCACAGTTGTGATGCCCAACAGTCTATCCCACTTATATAATTCATTGATCTCCTAAAGTCCTTAACATTAAAAGTACTAGTAGCTGATTCCATAAACATAAGAAATTATAGTTATTTTTCGAAACAAATACTATCAAAAACAATTTTTTATTATTTATTAATAATGTAATCAATTAGAGTTGAATACTTGGAGACTTATCTGAAGGAGAGGTTTAGGACTGAGCGTCCTAGAAAAAATAACACATCACCCAACCAGTTCAATTTACAGAAGATGATATCTCTACAGATGATGACCCATTGATCTTTTCCATTAAATAAAAAATATGCAATTTTCTAACAAAATGAATCTTGAGGTTGATGGAAAATATCCAAAATCTATTTTATATACTTTTCAGAAAATTTTTATATTAAGGTGATGGGTCTCAAGACACCAAATGAAAATTGATAAAAACTTGAAATCAACTTCAAGGGAAATATTAAATTGAATGAATCAGAACATAAAATAAAGATAAGTAATTTCAACAATATCAAAAATATTGAAGAAGAATATATTGATGAATACTTTACCAGATTTAACCAAATTGTTATAAACATTAGAGGATTTAGAAATTTCATAGAATATTCAACCATTATTAAGAAACTGATGAATAATATTATGGATAGGATTGAACCAAATATATCTATTATAGAAGATAAATATTATTTATTTCTTTATAAATTGAATAACATTCTTGTTGTGTATGAGACAGGGAAATATTTTACATTCAAAAATAAAATTATGGAGGAAATGGATTTTGAATTTATGCAGAAGATGAAAATTTTAGAACCTAAACATGAGATAAAGGGTCTTAGTAGATCATAAGATAAAGAAAATGATACTAAATTAAATGATAAAACTATTTCCCTTATCTTCTAAAATTAATGGAATTTTAGAGGAAACTACAAAGGAAAAATCCCACATAAATGTTTCAATTTTTGAGTCATGAGACATTTTTCTATGATTTTTTAAGGAATAAAGTTAGAGGATTTGATGATGATTATGAAGAAAAACCTCATTATAAAAAATTGGGTAAAACATCCATGTAATATAATGAGTCCACTTTAATAAATAAAAATTTCATTGAAAAAAAGAAGAAGTATGTCGAGTTAAAAATTTGTGTATGAAAGTGCTAAAAATAGTTCTTCATAAGATGAAAATATTGAGAAGTTTAGAACCTTGTTTTCTAATATTTAAATAAATGAAGATAATACAAACAATTAAGAATAAGGTAATGAAGCTTATAGGGAATATAATATCAGATCAATCCTTGTGGAATGTATTGATAAAAAAACTAAAGATAGAAGCCATAATATTTAAGATAAAATGTGAGAAGAAGAATGGTGGTAAATAATAATTTATTAAAAAGGTGGAGAAAATGGGGGTAGATCTTTATAAGAAAATTGTTGCTAAGGAAGATGAGTTTTTTAAAACAAAACCAAGATGTATTGATATTGAAAATAACTTAAAGATGACAATGGATACTTTCAACAAATATTTGGTGGTAAAGGAAGAAACATCTCAAGCTATTGGAAGTACTCATCTCAAGAATCAGGTGACATCTACACCCTCTAAAAATAAATTATCTTATGATGTACTTAGTATACAACTATCAAAATACATACTAAGAAATATTGGGTTATAAAAGGATATGAGAAACACATCGCATCAATGAAAAAAATGGAGTAGTGGAAAGGAAAAATAAAAGTTTATTCGATAAGGGAAGAAACATACTAGATAGATATAAACATCCATAATTCTTATGTTGATAAGCTATATATATAAAAATTCATGTTCAAAACAGATGTTTTTTGTGTCTATAATTTAAAATGAATACTTAATAATTGGGTTATAAGAAAAATAACCTATAGTGAAATACTTTAAGGTGTTTGGGAGTCATTTATTAATAAAGATAAAAAAATAAGGATCATGGAAATTTTGATGAAAAAATGGAAGAAGGAATTTTCATAGGAAATTTACCTGATGGAAGAATTTATAATTGTTAGAATAAAATATTATATTAGTTGGTTGATTCCTTTGATGTGAAAGTTATTGAAAATTATACATCTTTTACAAAAATTTTTGAAGATGAAAAGGAAGATATTGGAAAAGATAGAATGCTGGATTCCATAGAAGATAATGATAAGGAAGATAACTATGAGCTTAATTCTATACAAGTTGACCTAGATCACTTAAGTGATAAGGAAAGTAAGATTAGAAGAAAATCACTAACATTTCAAACTTTACAAAAACAAGTTAAATCTGATTATATAACTAGAAATCTAGAATCTCTATTTTAGATAAGACAAAAATTGAAATTTTATAATTAGACATATTTTATATCATAGGTGGAAACAAATTTTATTTTATAGGAATTTTAAAATAATAAATGGTTAAATGTAATGAATTAAGAGGTAGATCAAATAGAGAATAATGAAACCTAGGATCTTGTTCCATGATTGGAAGGAAATAATCTTATAGGAAAAAAATATATTTTTAAAAATAATCTCAATGAACATGAAAAAATTTCAACTAATAAATTAAAAAATGTTTTCAAAGGTTACTAAAATGTAAAAGGTGTTGATTTTGAAGAATTTTTTTCTACCATTGCAAGACTTGAAACTATAATATTTTTTTGGTAGTTTCTACTCATTGAAATAAAAAAGTTTATCATATGGAGATTGAGTTAGCTTTTTCAAATAGAGAAATTGAATAAGAAGTTTATATTGAACAACCTAGTGGGTTTATACTTGAAAAGGATGGAACCATGGTGTGTAAGCTAAAGAAATCATTGTACGAGTTGAAATAAACCCCTTGTGCATCATACTCATATCATTAAAATTTCTTGAAGTAGTTAATTTTTTCTAAATTGAATTTTTATATAAAATTATGTGTGAAGGAAATTATCATTGGTAACCTAATTTTAATTATTTATGTTAATGATCTAATTTTTTTAAGTGATAGGGATAGGGCTTATAAAGAATTTGATGAATAAATAAAAGAAATTTTGAATTCTAAATGATTATAGAGTTTAAATTCTTTATATTATTAAAATTTCAATAGAAAAGAAATTATATCTTCCTATTGTAAGAAAAGTATGCTAAGTATATATTACAAAATCTCATCTTGAAAAATTAAAAGGTGGTTTTTAATCCTATTTCCATTGAAAATAATATTAGTAATGATAAATATATGGAAATTAAGAATCGAAAAGACTTGTAAAAGTCAATTAGAATCTTACTATATCTTACAAACTTAATACTAGACATTTCTTATTCAGTTACTTCGTGCGTAAGATATCAAATTAATCCTAATAAATCACACATAATTTATTCTTAAATAATAGTATTTTATGTTGAAGTAATATGAAATTATGGGTTTATTTATAGAAAAATTAATGAGATGAACTTTCATGAGTTCACTGATAGTGATTGGGATGGATATTGTAATGATCAAAAATCAAAATCAATTGGGACTTTATTCTTGGAAAAAATTTATAAGAGCCGGTATAGAAAGAAAAAAATTTATATTACATTGATCATATTAGAAGCTAAATATGTTGCCACTACCTAGGCACACATAAAAATGATGTGGATAAAATTTCAACTGGAATATTTGAGTGTGAATGTTAGAAAACCATTTAAGATTATCCATGATAATAATATTTCCATTTATATCTTTAAAAGTACTATAAAACATTCTAGATCGAAGAAAATTGACATCAAATATTATTTAATTAAGGAGAATATTGCTGGTGGAGATGTTACACTTGATTATATATCAATAAAATAATAAATTGTTGATGTTTTCACCATATCTATTCAAATGGAAATATTTAAATAATTTAGGCTAAAACTATATATTCATCCTCCATTACTCACATAAGAAAGATCTTGGGTCGACCCCCCAACATTGTCTTGGATTTTGTTTTTAAAAGGGGATAAAATGTAAAAAAATACTCTATCTTATGTGAATCTGAAGCTGGTGTTATCATAAAGAATGGTAGTAAAACATTTAGGGGGATTTTACAATTATCTTAAACACAAAATTTCTTATCATCAATGTATGAAATTTATTTATAAAAATTTCTTAATCCAAATTTTTAGTGTCGGGAAATTATCTATGAAAAAGGGTATGGTTTGATAACCTTTGAAACAAAATTATGCTTATATGAGTTTAAAAAAGAGTTTTTCATAATGTTTCCAAGAAATCCAAAGGTGGATATTGAAGATCCTTTGGATTCATTTTTTATGATTATTGTATTTTTTGTCAACATTGTGTTTCTGAATTTTTTTATGTTCTAGGAGAAAATGTTTTAGTGAAGAAGGATAAGAAATTTTCCTCACTGATTTACAAAAGTTTCTTTAATTCAGATCGTTCTATACTGATATTAAGGTTACAACTATATTGAAGAATCTCATGATTATTTTTTAGTTCATATGAGTTTGTACAATGGTGGATAAGAAAAATTTTGACGTATAATGTTAGATTTACTGATATGAAATGTTATATCTTTGATGTAGTGAATTTAAAAATAATGATCATATATACAATAATAAAGGCCAAAAGAATGAGTCTACCAGACAGTGAAAGATTAATATTCTAGATATATAGTTTTTTATGAATTTAAAGGAGTATAGATTATGTTACAAGTTATAAATGTTTTATGACATGTAGTCATGTAGGGCAGTGTAGTATGAAGTTCATCAGACTGGGTCCATCAGATAAAGATCCATCATACCAAGTTCTATGTGTCAGATTATTTTTCTCCAGCTAAAGAAAATTTATTTAGTCTATTAGATAAATCTTAAAAACATTATCAATTGGAAATACTCAATGTTTCATTGGAAAAACTTATATTAATTGCACTTTCTAGAGTGATGTTTCAAGAAAATTTTTATAAACCCATATATGAAGTTGAGTTCTATTTTATGAAAAATTAACAAAGTCCAAGATATAAAATGAAGGTTTTTAAAAATTCAAGATTGAATTATACTTGAAAAAGAAGTAGGAAGTATATAAAAAAGAAATAGTAAATGATCAATGAAGCCTATAGGATAAGTTTAGTGAATCAATTGGATCAGATAAAGATCCATCAGATATGTGATCATCGAAGAGAGAAATATGATGTTTTTTGATTCAAGATTATGCAATGTTATATAAAAATGAGTTTTGTGAACCAAAATTTGTATGATGTTTGAGAGAGCATAGTTTCACCAGATAGATAAAAGATCGGAAGCACATTTGAATTTTTTTTGAGACCATAGTTATTATATATTTCACCGAACACATGAACAATTCACCAGATATGGATGTTCATATGAAGTAATCGAAAAAACATCCACTAGACATAGATAAGATTTACAAATATTTGTAAAAAACATTACAATGATGGTGTGGCATGTTATTTTTTTTAATATTATGAGTTTATATGAAACTTTAATAAAGTTCAAGAAGGTTTGATAAGCACTCTAATGAAACAGAAAAGAGAGAAAATTATAATTTTATTTTTTAGTTTCCCTCCCTTTATTCTAGAGTGATGCTTATGTAAAGGGATAAAAGTAAACTAGAATGAAAATTGTTCATACATGTGATAAATACGAAGTGAATAATTTTTATTATAGAATATCAATGTCATTTTCCAACAAAATTAACACTTGGTTGAGGAAGAATCTATAGAAAGAGGTGTGTTGAATATATGTTTAACAAAGAGAGTATAATCAGATAGTGGAACCTGTTAGAGGTGAAGTGTATAGTTTATCAGATAAAGGAACATATCATAGGTGTAATATTTTGAGACAAAATAAATGGTTTATACCAAAATAAGTCATATTCATTGTATATGGAGTCATTATGGATGGAGAATATACCATACATGGAATTTTAGGAAAAATTTGTTTTGATCTGTTTTGAAACATTACTATCTTATGTTGGATCTTGAGTATTACAAAATTTTGTAACTGGTGGGAGAAAGTATAATTACCTTTAAATAGATATAAGGATATTTATTAGATTTGGTTCAATTATATACAATTCATATCATTATGAATTTACATGGACTAACACGAGTTTCCATTGCAAGGATGTAGTCACCCGAATCGGGGGAGATCATTGTAAATCATATGTGCCTTACTTTACATTTCTATCTTTGAATATGTGTTTGGTTGAGATATATATTTTAAATAGATAGAAACACTAAAAAAATTTAGGGGTTAATTTCAAGAGAAAATAAATTGTAAAATATCACAATTGATTCAACCCCCTCTGAGCGGTCCAAAAATTCTTAGGAACTTTTGAAATCATGTGAAACACACACAAACATAAAAATATAGAAAATTATGAAAATATCCTATCATATTTTATCCTAATACATGTACCTACATCCTTATCCCCCCCATAAATCCATCACATATATAATAGAAACTTGACCACCACCCTCCCCCGTTCTTCCATGATTCTTGGGTGTTTTTCATTGGTTTTCAAGTGGAAATCAGTCTGGGTAAGGTTCCTCCTCCTCCTCCCTCTACTTAAATCAGGATTTTACGTCTTCCACTTTGTTGTTTCTCACCCTAGATTATTTATAAGTGGGGTTTCAATCTAATTTCTTGATATTTTGTTTTCCTAGTATACAAAATATTTTTTTTGACCCTTTTCTTTCCATTATTGGAGGTGTTTGCATCGAATACACTAACACTAGATTGGTGTTTCCATGATTTTACATTTTATTAATTTATCACTTGGTCTTGGGTGTTTAAATTGGTTTATTTAAAATTATAAATTAAATTAATGTTCAATTGGTTTTTTAAATGTATATTTTTAATGGGTTTAATAGATTTCAATTGATTTATAAATATTTTTTTTGTGGATTCAGCCTTGATTTATATCTTAATTCAAAGAATAAATTATATTTTTGTAAAATAAAATACTTGTGATGGTTTTCATAAAGTAATTTATACTTTTATAATTATTTGAAATTGTTTATTAAATTTAATTGAGTGAAACATGAGTTTAATGGGTTGACTAATTTGATCTTCCTTGTTTGAGAATTTTTCTTAAGTTTAGTTGGTTATTATTTTACTTATTTATTTATATCTAGTTTTACAAATTCATCTCGTAAAATTTGATGATTATATATATATGTATGGTTATATATATATATAGGCATGTGCGCATATTAACATGATAATATGTGAATATATTCCTTGATAAATGTTTATAAATATATATGCAATTTTATTTGTATATAAGATTTTAAAAGGGATGTCTTGGAAATTATAACATAATATTTGAGTTTGGTTTTATGAAAATATCTCAAAGAGTTTCTTTTAAATGACTTATTTTCATTTCAAAATTGGTTTGAGATTTCCAAATTCTTGCGAAATGGCCTCAAGAAAAATATTTTTTCTTTAATTGAGCTTTAAGAATGGGTTTTAAAAAGGTGGAATTGTTTTGATTTGTATTTTTAATTATGGGATGTTATTTTTTGTGGAATAATTGATTTATTTTTGGTTTATTTTGTGGTTGGATCCTTGGAGACCTTAGGTATATGGGTAACTAGATTGGTGCTACTGAAGTTAGATAGTATACAAACTAGGTTCCATTGCTGGTTAGATAGTGAGAGTAACCAGTTCATTACTGGTGATACATAGAGAGATATAAGATTTGATTTATTTTGGTAGGTCACATAGCCATCTAGTGTTCCTTGAGTGAGTCTAGTTACCTTTGGAACCTATAGGTCGTAGTTATTCCCATCTGTCTTTGATTATGCTCATGATGTTACTTATTTCTTGGTTTACACTCTCACTATTATAGATGATGTTGTGATTATGGTTTAGTACTATTGTTTATCTTTATTATCCACCCCTTCTTCAATTTATACTTTTATACAACCTTATTTTATTTATTGATTATATTATAATTACATTTCATTAGCCCAAGTTTTACTTTTTATTGTGATTTTTAAAGTAAGAATAAAGGGAATTAAAAAGTCATGTTTTACATGGGTTGGTTTATTGAAAAAGGATTTCAAAGTGTGCGTTTTTAATAGAAGAGGATAAGGATGAAAAAATGATTTCCAAGTGATTATTTTTATTTAAGTAAAAATAAATGGAAGTTTTTATAAAATGGTTAATCTTGATGTTTGGTTTTCATATACTCATTCATAAAATCAATTTTCTAAATGTATTCAAAACTAGTATTTTTGGTTTATTTTAGAAAAGAAAAGTATGGAATCTATGGTGATTACCTAATGAGATGTTGAGCTCACACCCTATCCAAACCACTAAATTTTTATAGACTAAGTGACATTTTATAGGTACTGACTTTGACTCTTAGAATGGGATATGATTTTAGATGGAGAGTGACCTCAGGTTACATGGGATATCATAGTTATGTATGATAGTATTTTTTGTATTTTAGTAGCTTCATACACATAGTAAATTTCCTGATTTCAATTATGATTATTGTTCAATGAACTATATCTATATGTTTCATAGTGGGTCAATGGGATGTTTCATGTGAGGGTGTGAGATGGTGAGCTAAGGGATTTATTCTTCCTCTATTTTATCTTATTATTTCTTTAAAATGTTTATTTTTTTAATATTTATTACCTAAGTTTGGTATGGGTTTCTAGTATATAGATGGGCCATGCCATAATTCTTGTAGAATTTCACTGATTGTTATATCATGTTTATATAGTTTTAATAATCATCAATGGCTGGTTATTTTTCCTATGAAATCAGCCTGGGGGGTTGGGGATGGTTCTCAGGACAGTGGCATGATGGGCTTGGTGCTAGTTATAGTTGTAGTGTATGCCAGTTTCACTACTACAAAATTGGTTTTTAATAGTGCTAGAATAGACCTTTATCAGTGCTAAAAAAGAATTGACTACTAGAGAACAGTTAAAATCCGTAGAATTTTATCATCACTTTTTAGCACTGTTAAAGGACCCTTTTAACAACACTATTAAAATACCCCTTTAAAAGTGATTTTTTGTTGATAAAGGTTCCATTTAATAATGCTAAAAATTGATGTTAAAGGGGGTAAAATTATATTTTTTTCATATGTATTTGAACCCTACCCCTTTATCAGAGCTCTACACCCCCTTTATCAGCACTTTTCACCTTACCGCCCCTTTATCAGCACTTTATGAATTTCCTGCCACTTGTACCACATCTGGATTCAAACCCTATACCTCTCCTTTGAAGATGCAACGCCTTTACAATTACACCATGTTGTTTTGTGGTGTGTTTAATGATGTTTATATATATAGATATATTTATTTACAAATATATTTTCAGACATATATTTATATAATTATTTTTAAATACTTTTATAAATTATATTAGTGTGAAATATATATATATATACATATATTTATTTATATTTATTTAAATATATTATATATAATATTAATTTACATATACTATAATATAATAAAAATATATATCTATTTACTACTACACAAACATATGTAAATATAAACATTATATATATATATGTATAATGTAAAAAATGGTTAGATATTATCTTAAATAAATTTTTAGAATATTTATTTATTTACCTATATTAGAATATACATATACATATATATTTGTTAATTATTGACAGTCACTTGTTTATATATAAATATTAATTGTACAATTATAATATACATATGAATACATTTTTATAATGTAAATAAATTGAATAATATTTTATTTTTCATAAAATGAATAATAAATATTTATTTTATATATTTAAAAATTTATTTCTACATAAAAATGTTGTCATATGTATTTATACAAGTGATCTATTATAAGTAAATAAAAGAAACTATGCCTATATTAAAAATAAATAAAACTGAATTGTGAAAAATGATAAAATTTAAAATCTATAATATCAATATGAATTTAATTACTTGGAATAAATTTAATCCCCAATAAAAATGGGAAAAAATACCCCTTAAAAAGGTTGAAATTCTATCGAATGTTAAAAAATTGGGTTATCCCGACTAAAAAATTAGTTTTGGTGGCCTTATTGGCTCTTCTCAGCCTCGAAAAATGTGATAGGGGGTTCTCCTATGTCACTAGAGCATAAATATAATTGTTGGATTCGATTTGAAATGTGGTAGAGCCTAAATTGATACCCAGATCAAAAGTTATGGCCTTTTGATGATTGCGTTATGTTTTCAAGTTATTTTAGATATTTTATTATTTTTTGATTTTTTATCTTAAATTTTCTATTAAATGACTATAAATTGATAATAATTAGAAATTTTTTAATTATCAATATTTTTTAAATATTTTATAAGCTATTTTTACTAAATATATTATATATTAAGTGTAAATTCCTTTTTATCCTTATCTATAAAATATTTTAAAAAATATATATTATATTTATTTCAATATAAATATATTTATACATTAGTATATTTTAATGATTTTTTTATGAAATATATCCTTTATCTGTGATAGTAAAAAAGTGCTGATAAATGGGTAGTCTTTATTAGCACTTCTAAAAAAGCACTGATAAATACCCCCTTTATCAACACTTTTTTACGAGCACTGATAATAGGGGTGGAATTTTCAAGCTCTTTTTTACATGCACTGATAAAGGGCCCCCTTTAACAACATTTTTTTATAACTGTATAAGACCCCTTTAACCGTGCGAAAAAACCATTGTTAAAGGCCCCCTTGAACAATCCATTTTCTAGCACCGATAACGAGAGTATTTAATAACACTTTTAGCTAGGGCTGTTAAATCCCTAGTGCTAGATAAACCTAGTTCTGTAGTAGTGTTTGTTACTTTCAACATCACTAACTTGGGTAAGACCAGGAAGTTCATCTCATTATTTAGTATTAAGATCCATAAATTAAAAATAATCTTGATAAGAAGTTCACAGTTATCCTTTCAAGGATAGATGATCATAAGTTAATTTTAGACATGAAATATGAATTTCTTACATTGGAAATTGTTATGGGATCTAAGTATAGAGTGACAAAAAATATTTAAAATCATATCAATTTCTTAAAAATATAGAATAATAAGATATTCATGTGGAAAATTCCCATAAACTTTAAGTTGGGATGCAATAATTATACAACCCTAGGTTTTCTCCGATAATCAAAATGATGGGGTATTAATTTGATACTGTTAAAAAAAATTCATAGATACAGTGGAGTGAATAAGGTTAGAATCGATGAATACATCCACAATTTAGTGTGAAGGATAAGTTTATATTCATTATCAAAATCTACTTTATTGATTCTCATGTATATATATATATATTTGGTTCTTGGGGGTACAATTACATTTAACACACACACATACCCCACACACAGGTCAAAAATATAGACCATAGCACCCCAATGGGAATTACCAACCATCAAGACTTATTTATTCAGTATGCGGCCCATAGGTCAAGTGGTAATGAAGCCCATTACATGGATTGCAGGCTGAGTGGGCATGAGAGCCCATTACATGGCCCTAAAGGCCCATATTTTTGACCCAAAGGCCCACCAGTGAATAATACTACTATAGTACACATGTTTCTATAGTACTTGCTACATTTTTTGCACCACTATAGCTCCTTCTACAGTTCACATCATCGCTATAGTATCGCTAGTGCTACAGTTCCACCACTGCTACAGCCTACTACAGTACTACTATAGTACCCGACGCCTGATGGATTTTGAACCCCCAACCTTGATTTACTATTATGGGGTTCTTACCACTAATCCAAACCCCCACTTCACTATCGATTCTCACAACGTAGGCCATTCCATATTTTCTTAGTTAAATAGGTTTTTGATTCCTATAATCCTTGGTAGTTAAGGATTATGACATCTATTTTTATAATTCCCCAAATCCTTGAATTTACATCATTTATGTATAAGTGGTTCATTGGTCTGGGCCTTATTATTATCCAATGTCCTTTTTTCATTTCTTTGATAATCAATAGCTCTATGACCAAAATTTCCACACTTGAAACATTTTCCTATTTCTTTTAGGAAATTGCCCATATAATTTTTCCCATATTCTTGACACATAGAAAATTGAATATTTTCCCTCCATAGTTTTTATCAATTGTACTTCAATAAGTCCCCATCATTCTCTTATTTTGTGTTTTTGGAAATTCCACTAGGTTCAAGTTTTTAATCTTAATTTGTGATATATAGTTAGGCATAAACTCAAGATTTCTCACTCTAACTCTTATCTAATTTGGTAGCTTATTCAAAAGATCTATGCATTGTCTATCACATAAATTATTAACTCAGTTACTCAAGGATTCATCCATTACTTTAAAAAACTAAATTTGAGGCATAAGAAAAAAAAATTCATAAAAATTTAACTATAAACTCAGAATAACTAACTTATAAATGTATTCATATCCTAACTTATGAATATCTATGTTTCAATATAGGATATCCATTGTCATTTTCTTATTAGGTTCTCTAACCAAAATATATTAAAATCCCTCATAATGGTTCATAAAGAGTATCTGAATTAAATAAAGCATATCCTTTGGGACTTTTAAAATATATGTGAAGTTATGAAACTTTTTCTTTCACCAGCTAAAGATCAAGTTAATACCTAACTAGCCTATTTTAGGGATATTAACCCTAGGTGCCTCTAAGCCAGAGCCTGCATCCACTTGTTTGAATCTAGACAGATATTTCATTATTAAGAAACCAAAAAATATCTACTTTACTAAGTTTTTAGGAGTTATCTTAATTATAGGTTTATCCCTATGGATTTTACTAATTTTTTCCAATCATAATCCTAAAAAAAACAAAACCCTCCTTTGATACCAATTAAAGCCCCCAAGAAATAAAATCCTAGTTTTGATATTAAAACTACTTTCTTTATATGCATGCTTTGATAAAAAGTTATATGAACCAATCTAAACTTACATATATTTCACATTAATAATACATATCATAATTATATCATACTATCCCATGGAATACAAAGTTTTAGTGTTTTTTGAGACTAGATATATAATTAACTTATTATGAACAATATTTAACATCACCCAATCAAATTATTCTCACATGGTACCCTTCTATAATTATCATACTTAATACCATTACTCATTACATGCATTGTCACATCCCCATCCCAAGAGCCACTAGAAGGGTGATCCAAACTAGGTTGATCACATGACCTCAATAACATCTCCACAAAACACTAGAGGCTGCCGACTAGTAGTGAAGGAATTTTTAACATGTCCTTAGGGGAGACTATGCCCTCATAGGTAATAGGTAATATAGAATAGAAGTAAAAAAGTTTATAACAAGTAGTAGAAGAATATAGATAAACAAACTATTGTAGAAGCAATTAAATAATCCAAAATGAATAAATGAAGAGTGTGGAAGCTGATAAATCAAAATAGCTACACAATGATGTCATGATATAATGTATGCACTAAAATAAAAGTAAGGAAAACATGAACACAATAATTATATAAAATTTTAATGAAAATGACACAAAGTGAAACAAAAACATCTTGAGAAAAGGCTCAGTCCGCTGCCCCCAAAATCTGTCCTAAGCAGCACGAAACACTCAAGCACCATAAGAAACATGCTTACCATTATCCCTACCTTCAATAATAAAGTCTACTCAGGTACCAAATGACACCTGAGTATGGAGTGATATAAAATCCCAGTAATCTGACACTGACAATGTCTAAACCTTTTCATTTTGTGTTATAAACAAAAGTAGTGTTCCAATATATGATAAAAGTAAGGAATAAAATAAACATAATAAAATAAATATATCTTGGTCTAGGTTCTCAATGGTACCCATCACATATCACATGCTTCGGACTAATTTGGGAATCTGAAAAAGGGCCTATGATAAGTAGAATATATATATATATATATAAGTCTAGATATATAGAAGGCTGAAAAAAAAAGAATATACCCCAAATCTTGTGATTTAGCTTGGGTTTAATTTATGTCTCAACAAAGTGTGTTTCAAGGCACCATGAAAGTATCAAAATTCACAAGTAACCCAAAGCATCATCAAATAAAACCTTCCATGAATTATAGTTATTAATCTATTAAAGTTTAAGGTTTGAGTCTGATCCTGTCCTAAAGGTATCGCTATGATACATCCTTTAATTTATCCAATACCATTGACCCCGTATAAGGAAATATTTAGAAATACCAAGTATCACTCGAGGCATGGATTTGTCATGTGTCTGTCATATGTATCATACATCAGGGTTCGAGTATCACTCAAGGCATGACGTAGCCACTTTTCTAACAAGTATATCCATCATTGTCTCTTATGGAACCAGTATCTCTCACAATTATATAAAAAACCTATGGAAACCCTTGTCTAGGAAAGCATAAGAAATCTCATCCTTGGTACATAGTGTAGTAACCAATCAAGAACATAATGTCCATGTGTGGTCCTGAATATAGAACCCACATTGTCTCACCACCCTAAATTTAATTATATTTCAAGGAAGAATATATCACAGAGTATGAATTTATAATTCTAACAAAAGAATTTAAGAAACAAAGAGCCATGTACTTCTTAATCATTAAAGCCAAATAGTCAGAGTCAAAATAATTTACTAGAAAAAGAAGAAAAATTCATTTTTCTATTTTATAATGATATAGAATCGTAAGATATTAAAACAGTGAAATAATTAGGAATAAATAACAAACATAACTTTAAAATTCATGGTTCAATTTATCCAAAATAATTTATTTGATTTAAAACTCAACCAAATAGGGGTTTTGAAACACACGTAATTAATAAATTATTTATTCAGGGATAACATAAATTAGACCAATTTCAAGAGCACACCTAAAGGGGTATTCAATGATGTTGAAAAAAATTTAAACAAGCTAGTTTATCTCAAACAAGGGTCGAATAATCATGTTAGGTAGTTTAATGAAATTAGAAAATGGGAAATTAAATATCACCTATCGGCATCGACGATCACACAACATGTGATCTATGAGACACAATGAAATAAAGGGAAAGATAGTATATTACCCACCTCATAACTGTATATGATCCTATGCTTTGTGATGATCTTTTATTTGAACTAAAACAGAAGAAAAAATATTATTTTTGAAAAAAACAAATTTTTGGTAAAAACCTTATGTGTCAGACTATGCAACGGATAGTGGATGAGATACAACGATTCCTAGTGTGTAACGTTCGCCTTACCTATAGATTTACTTTTCAACTGACAACGAATAAAACAAAGGAAGAATGGAGTCGCAATGGGATTTTTAAGGGGGGGAATAGGAGGAGGAGGTGCACCATAAGGGGGCACTATCAGGGGCGACACACCAAGGGAGAGGGAGGAGAGAAAAAGAGAAAAATAAAATATTGAAAGAAAAGAGAAAATGAAAAAAAAGAAGAAAATATGGAAAAATAGAAAAAAGGGAAAATAAATAAGAAATAAATAAAATAAAATACATGTGAAATAAAAGGAAATAAAATTAATAAAAATAGGCTAATGCCCATTTTAATTTTTTTTACTTTTCTTGTAACCAATTTTTATTTTATTTTAAAATTTCTTTTTATCCCTTTTTACTTTCTTTTTTACTTTCTTTTAAATTCCTTTCTTTTCCATCTCAATTTTTTATTATTATTTTTAACCTGAACATTTCAATAGGGTGTGGTGTAATATTTTACATAAAACCTCTGTGCTCATTTAAATAATTTTAATAGATGTATGGGACCTACAATAGGGTGCGAAGGTGCGTGTCCGGGGTCCCTTTAAGGATTTGGAGTAAAAATTTAAATGCTTCATACCTTGATTAACGCCAAGATGTTACAACCTCCCCTCTTTAAGACAAATCATCCCCCTGTTTTTTATATAAGGGTAGTGGAACGTCATCTAACAAATACTCCATCCATCGAGCATGCACATCGGTCTCCTGCTCCCAAGTCTTATCCTAAAAATGTCCCTACTGCCATAGCACCCAGACCAGAGGAAATAACCTACCCTAGATAACCTTTGTACTATAGTTGACAATACAGATTGAATGCTCCTCAAATGATACATCCACTTCGAGATCGATGTCATTATATTCAAATGAATGAGACGATTCTAGATGATACTGTCGAAGCTGAGATACATAGAAAATATCATGCATGGAATGATACCTCTGAGGTAACAATAACCGATAGACTATTGGCCAAACTCTCTCTACTATCACGAATGGACCAACGTATCTCGGTGATAACTTCTCCTGTCTCTTAATCCGCCGGTGACCCAACCTTTGCGAAACATGTAGAAAGACTCAACGTCCCACCTCAAACTCAAGAGGTATACAGTGAAGATCAATATAATATTTATGTAAGGTCTGAGCTATAGTCATATGCTTCTAAATCAACCAAAATTTATTATATGTCTCCTGAATAAGATGATGACCCAATAGATATGCCTCACCTACTTTGAGCCAGAATAGAGGTGAACAACACAGTCTACCATAGAGGGCCTCATACAGAGCCATTCGAATTTTCCCCTAAGATATGTTATTATAGGTAAAGTGAATAAGAGGAATATTTTATCCCATCAACATCTGAAATCAAAGATACAAGTATGTAGCATATCCTCTAACACTCGTATGGTCTACTCGGATTGCCCATTGGTATGAGGGTGATATTCAGTTCTCAAGATTACTTGTGAACCTAGTGCTTTCTGAAACCCTTTCTAGAACTGTAAAGTAAAGTGAGCATCTATTTCTGAGAAAATAGAACGAGGTATGCCATGAAGTCACACTATTTCCTAGATATACATCCTTCCTAATTCATCAATAGAGAAGGTATCCCAAATAGGTAGGAAGATCACAAATTTGGTCAATCTATCGATAATCACTAATACTACATCACTGCCTCAGGGAGATCTTGGAAGTCTTGTAATGATATCCATATTGATTTTATTCCATTTCCACTCTATAATAGATAGAGGCTTTAGAATTCTAGCAATTCGTTTGTGCTCTACCTTAACCTGCTGATAGGTGGAGCACTAAGTGATGAAACCCGTCATCTGCTTATTCATACCCGACCTCCAGTACTGACGACATATGTCTCTATAAATATTGGTAAGTCCCTGATTTACTACCCGAACTATGTTATGATATTCCTTCATCAGTTCTTCTCGTATATCTGAAGGTACCCATACACAATAATAATAAATCAGAGTTTCACTTCCATTGACAACCCAACCAAGAGAAGGGTTCTCTCCTATAATGCTTTCCCTAAAAACGAGTCCCTATGTATTAGATAACTGTCACATACAAACTCTTTATATAATATATTATGTCATTGTAAGATCTATTAAAACTGTGTTTCCACAATTTTCTTGAACCTCTAGATGAATCTCAGAAAACAAAGCCTTCATCTTCCACTCACTTATGGATACCTGGATGGATTGTGTCTATGTTTTTTGGATCAAAGTGCTAGCCATAGAATGTCCCTTACCAGGGGTATAATAAAGCATAAAATTAAATTATTATAGGTATTTTACCCACCTGAACCACCTTAAATTCATGTCTCATTGTTTGGAGATATATTCCATGATTTTATGATCTGTGTAAATAATGAACCTCTCAACCAACAAGTAGTGTCTCCAACATAATAAATCATGAACCAAAACTCTTAACTCAAGGTTATGTGTAGGATAGTTTTTCTTCTGAGGTCTCAGCTGGTGGTATCTATAAGCCATTACTTGATCACCCAACATTAATTTTTCACCCAGTCTGATTCCTGAAGCATCACAATAAGTAGTATAACTTCTTCCTGGCTCGAGAAGAATCATGATCATAGATGAGGTTAGTCTTACCTTTAACTCATAATAATATTTTTCACAAGATTCTGACTAGATGAACTATAATAACTTCTTAGTTAGGGTTGTAAGAGGTGCTACTATGTAGGATAAATCCTATATGAAACACCTGTAATATCCAGTAAGCCCCAAAAAACTATGCATGTCGAAAACATTCTTGGGTTGCTCCTATGAAACTATGGTGCACACATTTTTGGGGTCAACTGATATTCCTAACTAAGATATTATATGACTGAAGAAGTGAACCTTACCAAACCAGAAGTGGAATTTTTGGATCTTTTCATATAGCTGGTGCTCTCTTAGTGTATCCAGAATGACCTCAATATGGGTTTCATGGTCATGTGTGGAACACGAACACAATAAGATGTTGTAAAAAAGAACCACTAGAAAGGAATAATAGTACAGATGAAAATACAGATTCATCAGAGCCATGAATATGGCTAGTGAATTCATGAGGATGAATGGAATAACCAGATAAACATACAAGCTGTACCTGCACCAAAACACAGTATGTGGTTTTTTAGATGGTTGCACATGAACCTGGTTATATCCTGACCTCAGATCAATCTCAGAGAAAATAGTTTCTCCTCAGAGATGGTCGAAGAGGTAATCTATACTTGGAAACGAATATCATTTCTTTAACATAAGTTGATTGAGTTAATGATAATGCATGCACAATTTGAGGGTACCGTCTGCCTTCTGGGAGAAAAGAACTGGTGAACCCCACGACAATGTTCTAGGTCTGATAAAAACCTTATCCTCGAGGTCTTGATGATTCTTTTTGAGTTTATTTAGCTATGTAGGTGCCATCCTATAAGGAGGAACAAAAACTGGTGTTTCAACTATCACTAGATTGACTGTGAAATCCATATCCCTCATGGGAGTTAAGATAGAGAAATAGGAAGGTAAGATGTCCCTGAAATGATTCAAAATGGGATGAAATTCCACTAGCTATGTTCCCTAGTCGCTCAGTAAGAGAATTTCTAATTGAGTTATCACTCTTCCAAGCCGTGAACATTTAAGGCCCGATAAATCTACCTACATATCCCATTCTTCTTTGTGTAGACATGTGTCTCCATCAAGGGATATGAAGGACACCAGACTCTAATATAAATTAATTTGGGCACGATAAAGAGAGAGCCAGTTCATACCAAGAATGATGTCAATGTAGACATATTAAGGATGTAAAAATTACAAAGGAAATGGTACCCACCAATCTTAAGGTGGCACTCTTGGAACTGGCATATTCCCTATGTCCTGACCCTTAGCAGAGTGTCGAGAGACATAATGCCTTGAAGGTACTCAAATCTAAAACCAAGGATTTCAACAAAAATATTAGATAAAAAAGTAATGTGATGCACCGATATCAAAAATGGAAGAAACTAAAGTAGAGGGTAATAGAATAGTACATATAACCATAGATGGTCCCCCACTCTACTCCTCTGGTACTGGTTATGCTTCATACATAAGACCTGAACCAAGATCCTGAGATGCTGCCTGACTATCTTGAGAAGGTCTTCTCTACTGATGCTAATAGTCTGAAACTTGATTTCCTTGACCATAACCTCCCCCATTACCTCAGCCTAATATTCATGTAGAAAATAAAATTCTATCCTACTATGGAGTCATAGATCCTATAACGGATAGAGGTGCTGGTACATATCCTTTGAAAATGGATACTGATGAGAAAGAACAGAAAAAATGCTGAAAGTGACCCATCTTACTACAAGATCGACACTCAATTTGGTTCCTCGGGAACTGAGGATTGTTATGACCAATCCTACTTCACTGATGACATATGATAATGTTGTTAGTACGTTTCTTTTAGCGGGAATTTTTTCGATGTGCATCCTTAAAGTGACGCTTCCTAATACCTCAAGAACTATCACCTTGTCTCAGAACTAAGCCGCTTTGGCCCACAACTTTAGCTTCACGGACCTTTCTTTCCAAAATTTGGGCCTAATTAAAGATCTCTATAAAATTTTTCAAACAAAAGACATTCACCTATGAGTAGATGATATATCCTAGTCCATCCTCAAATAATCTCATTGTTGTCTATGTGCCGTCGGTTAGAAATGGAGGAAAATGATGAATCTCTATAAAACAAGTTAAATACTAAAATACTATCATAGATACATGATGAAGATATAATAACTCCCTGGAATGATCATCTCTCAAAGTCTATAGAAAATAAGGGATTGTAGAAAGCTGTTTGGAAGTTTTCCCAAACTATGTTGTTGGTTTGCTCCGCCTGAGAAATAACATCCCACCATTGATTGGTTGAGTCACAGAGCATGTAGACTGATAGTTTGACCCTATTATCTAGAATCATCTCAAGATGGTCAAAGATAGACTTCATGGATTCTATCTATGAATCTAAAACATGAGGACTCCCACTCCCTGAGAAGGTGGGAGGGTTTTGTTGTAGAGAGTCCCATGTAAAATCTACCATAGAAGGGGTTGGTCTGGGAGCATTCTGAATCGACTGCATAAACCTAAGGAGACTATCCCTGGACTAAGAATCAGGCCCCATCAGAAGATTGATAGGAAGTGGTACCATAGAAGGAACCATGGGTGGTACTACAGGTAACACTATAGGAGGCACTAAAAGAGGTAGATTTGGCTGTTCAGGACCCACTATCTCTAAAATGTGATCATCACCACTCTCCTGAGGCATGAGATAAAGATGTCGATGAGAAATTGGTCTACAAATTCCAAACACCTAACTTTATAAATGAAAATATAGAAGAAGAAGAAAGTAGGTAAGGGTGTAATAAATAGGGTAGGTACATATCTTGCCTCTAAGCATAACATAATAGATAGACCGCTATAAGACCCGGGTATAGATAAGGATGACAAAACAAACAAGGATAACTAAATTGAGGCCTAATTCCTATTTCCCCAGTAAATTCAAGTTAACATCTACCAAAATAACACAACATTATATTTATCAAATAGGAACTTCAAATTTTTACAATTAAGAATAAGAACACTCACTTGTAAATAGGCAGATTCACGCTGAAAGTAGATATGGTATAACAAGATGCATGGAATTTTAATCCCAATCTAGGAATTTCGGTTTCCCCTATACATGGGTTAGCTACGTCCAAGCACATGGTAAGTTCCAAATCCATATATACTAGCCTAAGGTCTAACCAAAATAGTAATAAAAAAGCAAAAACAACCTTTGATACCACTTTATAATGTCCCCATCCTAGGAGCCACTAGAAGGGTACTCCGAGCCCAGTTGGCCACATGACCTCAAGCGCATCTCTATGAATGCCAGAGGCTATCAATTAGATGCAAGGACATTTTTAACATGTTTTTGGGGGGAGAATATGACATTATAGGTCATAGGTAATATATAGTGTAAGAAAAAAATTATAATAAGTTGCAGAATCATATAAATAAATAAACTACACCAGAAGAAATTAAATAATCCCAATAGAATAAATGAGGTGTGCGGAAACTGATAAATCAAACTAGCTACACAATGATGTCATGATCTGATGTCTATACTAAAAAAATTATAGAAATTAAGAATAAAAACATGCTATCAAACTATAATAAAAACAACACAAAGTGAAACAATAACATCTTGGGCAAAGGTTCAGTTTTTTTCTCCCAATCTCCATCCTAAGCAGCAAGAAACACTCAAGAACCAGAAGCAGCATGGTTCCCATTATCCCTAACTATGATCATAAAGTCTACTCAGGTACCAAACAACACCCGTGCATGGTGTGACATAAAAATCTTAGTAGGACGACACCCACAATGTCTAAACCTTCCCATTTAGTGCTGTAAACAAAAGAAATTTTCCAATATATAATAAAAGTTAGCAATCAAATAAACATAATAAAATAAATATATCTTGGTATGTGTTCTCTAAAATACCCATCCCATATCACCCACTTTTACCTAAGATGAGAATTTTAATGAGGACCTGTGACAAGTAGAATATATATATATATATAAGTCTATAAAAGTAGAAGGCTAAAAAAAGAATATACCCCCCATGATTGTGCTTTACCATGGGTCTAATTTATGTGTCAACAAAGTGTACTTCAAGGCACTTGAAATGCATCAAAATTCACAAGTAACCCAAAGATGCATAAAATAAAACCTTACACACAATATCATCATTATTATATTAAAGTTTAGAGTTAGATTTTGAGCCCACCCCGAAGGTATCGCTACCGTACATCCTTCAATTTATCCAATACCACTGAGAATATCCAAGGAAATCTTCTAAAAGACCAAGTATCACTCAAGGAATGGATTTTTCATGATTTTGTCCTAAGTATCTCACATTAGTGGTCGAGTATCACCTATGTCATGGTGTATCCACTTTTCCAACAGGTCCATCATCTATTTCCTCTTAAGGAACCAGTATCACTCATGAGTATATAGAAAACCTAGTGAAACCCTCAAGTGGAAAAGGCTAAGACATTGCCTCCCTAACATGTAGTGTAGTAACCGATCATGAATGAAGAGTTCATGTGTGGTCCTTAATACTGAACCCATGTTGTATCACCACCCCAAATTTAATTATATTTCAATGAAGAAGATATCACATAGTAAGCATTTATAATTACAACAAAACAATTTAAGCAACAAAGAGCCATGTACTTCCTAACCAATCAAAGCACACAGTTATAGTCAAAACACTTTATTAGAAAAAGAAAAAAATTACTTTTCTCTATTATAATGGCATAAAATAATAAGAAATATAACCAGGTAAATAATTAGGCATAAAAAACCAACATAACTCTAAAATTTAAGGTTCAATTTATCCTAAATAATTTATTTGATTTACAAATCAACCAAAGAGGGGACTTGCAACACATGAAATTAATAAATTAATTATTTGTGGATAATAGAAATTAGACCAATTTCATAAGCACACCCAAAGGGGTATCCAATAATGTTTCAATGATTTAAATAAGTAATATTATCTCAAACAAAGGTGCGAAATTCATACAATGAATTTTAATTAAACTAGAAAAAAATATCACTAGTAGGTACCAATGAAAAACACAACATGTGATCTAATATAGGCAACAAAATTAAGGGAAAGAGAGTAGACACCCTACCTCATAACCTTAGAGGATACTATTCTCCACGAAGATCTTTTATTTGTCCTAAAATGGATGAAAATAGACAATTTTAGAAAAAAACCCAATATAGGTTAAAAATATTCCATAGTATACTGCATGATGGATAGTGAATGATATTCTATGATTCATGGCGCATAACATTATCCTTACCGATATCTTCATTGTACACCTAACGACAAAGTAAACAGAGGAGGTACAGAGTCGTAGTGGGATTTTGAAGGAGGAGAGTAGGAGGAGGAGGCTCACCACAAGGGGGAGATATAAGGGGAAACACACCAAAGGAGCAGGTGGAAAGAAAGATAGAAAAAGAAAAGAAAAGAAATAAAGAAAATGGAAAAATAAAATAAAAATAAAAATAAAAAAATAAGGAAAAATTGAAAAAATCGAAAATAAATAAGAAATAAACAAAAATAAAAGGGGTGAGAAAGAAAAAGAAATAAAATTAATAAAAATGGGCTAATGCCCATATTAATTATTTTTACTTTTCTCATAACCCCCTTTTTATTTTATTTTAAAACTTCTTTTTAAACATTTTTACTTTCTTTTAAATTACATTAAATTCCTTTATATTCCTTTTCAATTTATTATTATTATTTTTAACCAGAACGCTGTGCTAGGGCACAATGTAATATTTCACATAAAACCCATTCAATCATTTAAATAATTTTAATAGCTTCCTGGGACCCGCAACATGGTGTGTAGTTGAACGCCCTAGGTCTCTTTAAGGATTTTGACTAAATATTTAAATGGTATGTACATTGATTAATGTTGGGACGTTACATGTGGAATGAGAAAAAAATAAAGTGGTGATGTTGAATGCTTAGTAAGGGTAAACATAAGAGATAAAAAGTGATGATCATAAGTGAGCATAAGATAAAAAAGTGGGTATGAGAGCATATTCAAGTTCCATGAACATCATATTAAAAAATTATACCTAAATAAACTTGGATCATCAATACTAGATCACGTCATAATAATACAATCATAACATAATAAATATCCATTATAATGTGAGCATGATGCACAATATATGAATGTGGCACAAGAAAAAACATAAAAATAAAAACCATGGAGTTATAATTGTTACCATTTTCCTATAACATGATGGAGAATTAATTACTACCTAATTAATATAAATTAGTGTAGAAGAAATTACTTCTTAATTATCATAACATTGTGAAGTAAGAATCACTTTCAGACTCCAATAACATAGTGGAGCATATATCACTTCATGATTCCCATAAAATAGTGGAGAATAACTTCTAGATCCCCATAGTGGAGGGAGCATCAATACTTTATTCCCAAAATTATATCAGAATATATAGGTATTTAACTAATTCATTGGAGGGACATATAATTTTATCCCCATTCACCATTTAATGGATATAGTCCCATAGGGGTTTGGGTTAACTCTTCATTGCATTTCATATTATCTCATGAGATATATAGCTTTACCCAATTTATTGGAGGGATATATAATTATGAGACCACTATTTACATAAATAAAATCATATATATTTATGCTAATATAATATGAACACATTAATTTTTAAAATATCACTCAATTAAACTATGGAAAAGAGATGGGTTTCAGGATGAAAATCATCGGAAATTTCATAAGACATCCAAAGAAAAAAGGTGGATGGTATCAGAAGAACATATCCTAAGTGTAGCACGATTAATGTCAAAGGATATTAACATAGATGGGAAAAAAATTAATTATTATTGGATAAATCACTTTGAGAAAAAGGAATAAATATCCCATTTTGAAATGCATAAAATCACTTTAAAAGTGTTTTCCCTAACAAAAGGTACTTTGAAATCAATAAAACATTTTAAAAAATTAACCATTAAAACCTAAAAGAGTTTTTAGAAAAAAAGTACTTTATAAAAGATTTAAATTTTTAAACAATTTCTTTAAGAATACCGAAAAACACTAAAGATTTATTTCTGAAAAGCGGAATCCTTTAAAATCCTTTTTAAAATCATGAATTACATTTTATAATAAAAATTTTAATATTGAAAAATATAAAAATGTTTTATTTTTTATTTTAAAAATAATTGTTAATTAAAAATATTTTTAAAACCATTTTAAACCATGGAAATGAAGTTTTATAAATAATAATTCTCATGACAGTGAAACAATATGTTTCCATATAAAATGTTAAAAATGGATACATTCTTCAATACGACATGTATAGAAAATTTTGAAAGATTATCTTAATTTTTTTATAGAGAAATTTAAAATAGTATTAACTGAAATTAATAAATTATTTAAACATAGATAAGAATATCAATAAAATTGATATGATCATAGAGGAAGAACAATAATAAAATTGATACTTGTACTTGTGATTGAGTTTATAATATAATAACTTTATAGTTGATAGATTTATCTTTATCTTTCTTGAGTTAAGAATTATTTTACCATTGAGATAAATAATATGAGATAATGTACTCAATTTATTCATTTTAATTAATCACAATATAATACTTTGGTTGTGTTTCAAGTATTTTTTCATCTTTTATTAATCACATATTCTAAATGATGAATTTTCTATCATTGAAGGACTAAAATTATCTTTTAACAGATTATAAGATCCAAAAAATTATAACATGTTATTCCTATTATCTCTACACATTTTCCAAAATAAAAATTATTCACATTATATAATATAATACTTAATATGAATAAATATTTATACATAAATCTCCAAAACTTCAATAGTAACACACAAAGTTTAACTTAAATCCTTTCATAAATGAATAACCTTAAAATTATTAAAAATATTCATGACCAAATTCTAAGCCCAAAAAATCAGAAATATTTGATCAAATATTATTCAAAGATCAATCTAACATTTATCTCCAAGAAATATTAATCACTCATAAATTAACTTATAAAAAATTTATATACCCTGATCATATATTCTCCAAAATATGCTAATATTTTCTATAAATAACATGAATTTACATAAATCTTCAATAAAATAATGTATGATTTTAAAAGTAATGTCAAACTATATTTCAAAGATAAAATCCCATATTTTCCAAAAATATTTAATTTACCTTAATCATCTAATATTCCCAATATTGTAAAATTATTCAAAATTAAATTTAATCACTATACTAAATCATTTTTTAATCCCATGGTTGTCTATATGATACAAGATTTATTCCCAAAATTTAATAAACTTTTATCCAAATTAACCATAATTACCTCAATATAAAATATCATATTAACCCTAAATGTTATTAATAAATTTCAACTTATGTCCATAAAATATAATATAATTCTTCCCCAAATAAACTTTTCACTAAAACACATGTTATATTTGAAGGTTACATACACCTCAATCATCTATTAAACTTTAATAAATATATCCTAAAGTATCCTTAATAATCTTAAACTCCCATAACATAAAACATAAAAAGGGTATCAATGCCTTATGATCATCCAAAAATATATCAACCCTTAAATAAAATACCAACACATCATAACTTTTGGAACCCTATATGTATACACTTCAATCATTAAACTTTATTTATTATTATTTATCATCATATTACTCAATAATTACTTTCTAAAATCAATAATATGAGTCATGAATTAATATTCATAAATCTCAAAACATAATCCAAAATATAATTCATACCTTTTATATTTCATTTTATGTTTCATCTGTTTCTCATACAACCATGTTAAACCTTTGTTTTTATAGACTTGTTGATCCCCTTATAAGGAATTAATTCCAAGGAATCAATTTTATAATAACCATAGCCACCAAATTTAAAACCTTCAATTGTTACCTTATGAATAACTTTATTTACCTTTATTTCATTACCCAAACTCTTTATTTTCCTCTACAGGTTATTCCTTTATACAATCCTTTAACACAAATGAAACTTCTTCTTACTCCTTTGAGACATTTCCATAGGTGATTCTTCCCATATTCTTGACATGTAGGAAGTTGAATATTTTTTACCTCATGATCTTCATCACCTTGAATTCCATTATACTCCATTTTTCTTTTATTTAGAGAGTTAGGAAACCCACATAGGTTTTTATTATTGATCGTGATCCAAGATTAGTGTTTTTTAATAACCATAAGAGTTTTAAATCCAACTCTTATCTTGTTTATTTACTTATCTCTAAAACCACTTTATTTTATTTAACATCCATGTTTAACTTTGTTTTTTTGGTTCCATACATTTACTAAAACTAAAAATAGTTAAAGTGAGTATATCAAGAAAAACCATGATTAACTATATTTTAAAAAAGGATAAAAATTAGTATATCCTTAATTATTCCATCTTCTATTCAAATATTATGATTTAACCATAAATCTATATAACATGGTAACTTTTAAGTTTACATAAGGCTTTTAAATTATGATCCAAAACCATCATAAAATCTGATGAAGGTTTCTAAATATTCTAAATTATCTTCATCTAATAAAATCTGAATCTCTAAAGTTATTTAAACATTTCATTTGATACCAATCATAATTCCTCGTAACTTATTCAATCAATAATTTCGTTATTTAAAATAAGTGTTGAACTTAATTAAACTTATATGATATTTTAGGTTTAGAGTTTAATAGAATTAGGAAAATTGTTCTATCACATATTGTAAATTTCTAGACAATGTACATTTTTTCTATAAAAACAGGTTCAAAGTTTTACACTCTTATTTAATTCGTGAATTTTTTTCTTTATTCAGGATATGTCTCCATTGACATTTATATAACCCTTACACATCCTTAATCCTTGTGAAAAATATTTTAAACATGGTATGAGAAAAATAAATCTTAATCAGTGATAAAAAATATATTAAATTCATTAGTCCTTTTGAAAATTCATGGAAACCCATAATGAAAATTTTCCTTTTTTACATAATAAACTTTGAGCTCAAAATAATCATTACATCTCATGAAATAAACTTCAAATCCCAAATATTTCATAAAAAAATTTGTAATAAATAGAAAATGAAAAATAATAATCATGATTGTTATTTAGGAACACATGGGAACACATGAAAAAAAATATTTCCTCTTTATAAGATCATAAAGATTCCTTTATTCATGAGTTTGTTTTCTTACATTATGAAATAAAAATATTTTTTTTGAAACCCATAGATAGCATTGAAAAACTATGTAGTTATTTTGGGACATTATCCTTACATTCATCCTTACAAGGACTATTACAAAGGAATAAATGTCATGGTTAATTTCAACTTATCTCTTAGGAGTAACTTAATTCTTGTTAACTGTTTCCTTACCTAATGTATTAGAGAGCTATATCAGACTCACCCATTATCATATCTATATCAGGATCACCCATTGTAATATAAAATTTTCAGGAACTATATCATGATAAAAATACATAAAATATTTCATTTACATCATAAAATTTCATTAAATATTCTATTTAATAAATATGCATACACACTTTCTAGATTCTAATAAAAATACGGATAAAAATTATTTTTTCATTTGAAAACTCTTGAAATGAATAATTACCATAATAAAGAGAATAGTATATTCTTTAAAAAACCATATATAATTGTATATTAATATTAATAACTAATAATATCTATGATGGTAAGAAAAAGTGGTCATGCAATAATAATTAAAAAAAATTCGTTTTCATTTTAGTAAAAATAGTCCAAAGTGTCCCATAAAAAATGTTTGAAAATATTAATTTTAATAAATTTTAAATAAAGTTAAAATAATTAAAAAATACCTTTTTATAAAAATTAATTATATATAAAACTTCCATAAAACAATTTGAATAACATGGACATATAGGAAAAATAATTTCAAACATTTAAAACAATGTTTTAAAGAAAAATCCCTTACGAATTTAATAACTTTTGAATAAAAAAACATTAAAGGATATAACTTGAAAAAAATATAAACCAATTAAATTTTAGTTAATTAATGGTAAAATAAATTCATATGGTAGTTTATTCACGACAAAAAATAAAACATTTTGTGAAGATGACATAAGCCTCAAAGAAAGGAAATTGAGACGAGAACTCTCTTACCCCATCTCCTGGCTCACGACGTATGTCATTTAATTTTAAAAATAATAATATTATATTAATTCTATACTTTATTAAGAACCATTTTCAAGTTAAATATATTTTTACTATTTATTTTATTTAAATTATTACCATGTTTTGTTTAGTTAATAAGTTTATGTTGAGCATTTTGAAGATATTCGGTTCCTAATCCCAAAATAACTTTGGTAGGTTGACCATGTTCAAAGGGGAAATTATTTCATTATAAAAATAATATTAATCATGAAATAGTTATAATTTTTATACAATAAATATAATTTTATAACCATCTATGAAAAGTGTAAATGAAAAACCAATCACATAACTTTGTAGAGGTGGTAGTCCAAACGTATGCATGAGTGATGTTATCATTTTTTAAAAGATGGATGAATAACAAGGTAAGTAATATATTATCTTTCAATAATCATAATTATATTAGTAAAATATTATATATTCATCTGATCCATCATTTTAACTATCCATATAATACGGTGACAAAAATTAATTACATCACTACATGGAGACAGTGGTTTATACATATGCAAGAGGAATGTTTTCATTTTACATGGGATGAAAAAGAAATTAAAAAAAGGTTATAACAGAAACATAATAACATTTAATTATATTTTCTATATTTATTTTGTTATATTAGCATGGTTATGATAGTTTTAAAGGAGGTATAAGATGAAATAAAATAAAAAACTTGGTTAAGAGCAGTACCTATTATTTGGAAAACTTCATTTGGCTTAATCCTTAAGCCTTCTAGGCTAGTATTTTGGTGATAACAGAGCCTAAAGGTCATTTATAGAAAGATTGGGAAGGTATTTTATTAGTTATTGGTTGAGATAAATGTCTTATAAAGTGTGAATAATAGTGTCGAGGTTGTGCCCTTTTATTAGTGAGGGGAGTGGAAAACTTTTAATTTTTATTAACTTTTAAATATTATAAATAACTTATTAATGGGAAATGGGAAAAAATTAAATATAATTTAAAATATAAGGTTATAATAATCTAAATACTCTCATCCAATAATAATTAATATGAAATTTTTTACCTTGTCACTTAGTTTTAATATTAATTAACCTCGTTTACCTTTTAGCACAGTGAAAAAAAATTATCACAGTTACTATTATTCATGAGTAAAACTGTAATATATCATCTTGTTGTAGGTATTTCTCACTTTTAATTTTTTATTTAACCTCTTTCATTTGCGTTTTTATTATTCTTTGTACCTTGGTGGTTAGTTCCATTTTGGGAATGGAGAGAAAATATTGGGGGAAATGACCCAATGTTTGAGGATTTATATTTTTTCGAATTAAATGTGTCTAGGTTATAAACATGTTAAAAGGGATCATGAGGGTTCTACAAGATTTTTGAAGGATTAAAAGGTGGTTTGAGTACTTTTGTAGAATATGTTCTTAAAGATGTTTGTATGGAAATTATACACCATTTATATGTTAAACAAGGTGTAAATCTTGCTAGGAAGATATCGTGCAATGGGTTCATGATGTAAAATGAATACACGCTGTGAAAATAGTTCACATCATGTAATGTTCAATCAGGGTTATTTTAACTAGAGGTGATTTTTTTCAGTGCAACTCATAATTTGGGAAATACATGACGTGAAAGGATTACATGTTGTGTACTTATTGAGCTCAGTGGTTTTAAAGACATGATGCATGTATGATTCATTATTCATTCATGTGAATCCCTCCTCTCTCAATCCCTAGGTGAATGTTTGTTATTTTAGAGTGACTTATTCACTTTTGGATGTCCCAATCAATCCTCTGATCCCCAAAGGTTTTTTATTTGGTTTTCCCCTCTCTTCCATTTGTTCTATATTATCACGGTGTGATATTTTGACCACTATAGAATCTGGTGTTGATATTGATATTGTTTGATCTAATTTATTCTTGATATATTTTCTTCCAATGTTATTGTTAGCATTTCTTATTGGAAATATTGTTTAAAATTCCAAATAAGGTGGGTGGTATAAGATTTATCACTTCAATTTGAGAATATTATCCCTATTATGTGAAATATGTGTGATCATGTTGACACATTGCACACGTGAACTGCTTAATTGGATAATCTTTGTTAAATTATAATCATCATTTCTAGACAATCCATTAGATCCCATTGGGTCCATAGGCATGGAGACTAAGACTTGAGGCCACCCGATTGGTGCGTCATCCTTGTACCTTGTTGAGACATGATTGATTTGACATTAGAGGCCTATAATAAATTGGGAATAAATCAATTGATTGTGGGATTAATCTTATGATTTTTCATAACATATATATTGTGTGATTTCTTATATTAGAATAAAATTGGATAAATTGGGTTAACTGATATATTAATTGACTTTAGGGTTAAATGATAAATAAAATAGGTTTGATATAATTATGGTGATAATTAGGGCCCTAGATTAATGAAATTAATTCAATTAGACAATTGATAATTGAAAAATTGGTCATTTTTTGTGTGATGATATATCTAGTATATGTGTTACTAGCCTTGTGATTCTACTTTCTTAGATTTTAAGATTATGCGACGTTGATGTGACTGATACCTAATGGTGGGATGCTTTTTGTCATGTTGAGTTAGTCTGGATACGACTCATTATTTATATTTATGACTTATGGATTGGTGTATGATTATTTTTACCACTTTAGGGCTAGGAACATAGGAACTTGGTGCTCAAGGTAAGAGTTTATGATTATATCAAATGTCTGGGGACCAAATTCACAATCATTGGATGACCCATGGAGAGATTCTGGATAGCCTATGAGAAGAGGCAATTTGTATACTTTATTTTTTATGAAATTCATCCTTGATAGGAGACTCCACCACTAATTGGGTGATATATCTTTATTTTAGAGGATACTTCCTTAGATAGAGATATCTGGAAGGGTTCTAAAGTAGGTTTTTGGTTGGCCTCGGGTGTCACACTAAAATATGAGTGTCATCATGTTTATTTTATGTGCAATATTAATTTATTAAATTAATAACCTATTATTCACTTCATTTCATGCACTATATGTATTATACTATATTTGTTTAGACATAGTGTTTTTGACCTAAAAAGTTGTACTCACACTCTAGATGGGCTGATGTTTAGTGCTCAAACAGATTTCATAGATGCAGGTTTGGAAGAGGGAAAGCGACCCTGTTGTTGATTCATGGATTTCTTGATGGGTTGGATCTTAGAGATAAAACCAACATGGGGTTCAAGACCAGGGCCTTTGGATTCATTGTTTGAGTCTTCTTAGTCTTTTATCTGTATGAATTTAAGAATTTCACTTAGTTTCATTAATATTATCATTAAATTATTCTTTTATCATTGGGATTTATTCATCCATTCCTTTCTTATATTTCATTGTATAATTATTTATTCATATTTTTTCTGTTATTTCTACTAATATACTATATTTTCCACTTTCATTGTAACTATTCAAGAGAGGGTATAGTCACCCCACTATTTTTTAGACCCTCACTGCTAGTCATTAGACTTTGGTGTAAAGGGAGGCACACCTAAGGTCACATAGCCAACCATCATAGTCGCTTGAGGGCGCATCAGGTTGGGGAGGTTAAAAATTGGTATCAGAGGAGTAGATTTTTCTTTTTTATTTCTGTACTATTTGGTAAAGTTAGAAAGGAGACTGGGATATGTCGGTACATTGTAATGATCTTGTTTGTGGGATTATCTAACCCATATATGGAGGGAAATATGAGTTCTCATGGATGATATTGTTATTCATGATGTTTTCTTGTTACAGTTTCATGTTATTTCACCTTGGGTGATTTACATAATGTGTGATGTTATTATTTATTGATATTTATACTTGGATCTCTGTATAAAACAATATGTGTATAGATTAATCATTATATGTACATAGGGATATATATTAACATGCATTTTTTTACAATAGGGACATATTTATTACATGTGATATTTTTTACTATATGAACTATGATATAAGATACCTACTATATCTGATAAAAAGGAATAATTGAACTATTATGTTATGCTAATTCAATTGTTATGTCACGTTTATGGAGATTAATATCTGGTGTTTCTCTATTTTTTTTCACTTGTTGAGGTTGATCTTTTGTGTACCATATGTTCTAAGGAGTGCATTTGTTTGGTAGATAAAATGCCTCTTCATTATCTTCAAGTTAAACATTAGGAGGGTGATAATCAGAATGGTCCTAAAAAGTTTAACTAAATCTTCCTGTAGATCCTGAGAATCATATTGTTGTTCAGCTTAATGAAATCTTCTTGAGGTTCATATGATCCATGGAAAGGGAGACAGTTCACATCATGCCTTTGATTTATAAGTTGATGAGATAGTTTTATCTTTAGGATCCACCTATATTCACTGAGTAGGGAGTCCCCCTAGTAGCCAAGTTTTGCATCGAATCAGTACATATGATCTTAAATAAATTTGGTATAATTGAATATAGGAGGGAGAATCTTTTTGCATACATGCTTTGTGGACCTTCCAAGTGCTAAAGGGATATTTTGGATAATGTCAAGAAAAAATGGAGTTATTCTAGAATAAAATTGAGGAAAAGTTTTTGAGACACTTATATCTTAATATGTTGAGGGATGAGAAGGATCATGAGCTCATGTAACTAATATAGGATATATTTTTAGTGATGGACTATATTGGAAGCTTCACTGAGCTACAATGCTTTTCTTCATCCATAAAAACTAATGAGATTGTCAGGGCAAGACATTTTCCATATGGGATTCGTTATGACATCAGGTAATAGGTGAACATTTTTCTTCTGAGAAGCCTTGTAAATGAACTTTATTTGAGCACTGCCTACCACCCCCAAACTGATGGAAAATCAGAACAGACTATTAAAACCTTAGAATATATGTTAATATCTTGCTCAATTAACTTTCAAGGTATGTGGGATCAATATTTACCTCTGTTATAATTTTCCTATAACAATAGCTTCCATTCAAGTATTTAGATGGAACCATATGAAGCGTTATACAAAAAGACATGTCGCACACCAACTTTTTGGGATGATTTTGGTGAAAGAAAACTTGTAGGCATAGAACTTGTTGAGGAAATGATGGAAAAGGCGAAGGTAATCCAAACCTACGTCAAAGAATCTCAAAGTAGACATAAGAGCTATGCCGATAACCGAAGGAAGGATTTGGAATTTCAGGTAAGAGATCATGTTTTCTTAAAGGTATATCCATGGAAGGGTGTTATATTTTTTTTAATAAGGGAAAATTGAGTCCTAGGTACATCAGACCTTTCGAAATTCTAGAACTAATTGGGGCTGTAGCTTACCGTTTTTCAATGCGGCCAAGTCTCTCCAAAGTTCACGATGTGTTCCACGTATCACTGTTGAGAAAATAAATGCCTGGACCAACACATATACTCACCTATGAGGAATTAGAACTGGAACCCGATTTGTCTTATTGCAAAGAGCCTGTCAAGATTCTTGATACAAGAGAACAAGTACTGAGAAACCGAATGACTCATCTGGTAAAAGTTCTATGGAGAAACCATAAGATAGAAGAGGCAACATGGGAACCCGAGGAACTTATGATGAAGAACCACCCAAGTCTTTTTATGAACTAATATCCTCTAAATTTTGAGGAAAAAATTATTTGAAGGAGGGGAAATGTAACACCCCATGATTCCACGATACACTTATCTTTGAATAATACAGTAGCGTGTGTTGTACGCAACTTCGAGTTCTAACACACACCAAAACCAACCAAACTAGCCGTTATAAATTGTAATACCCAATTTTTGAAATTTTATACATTTTATCTTTCAAAATGAACTTCATTTTTGGATTCAGAATATCAAAATTATCCTAGGGTGAGTTTTTGGTATTTTTCTGAAAACTTTCAATTTTTGATGAATAGTGAAAATTACTAAATTGTAATAAAAAGAAACTTTTTTAATCCAAATCATTTATAGTGATAAATTATAATATTGAGTGGTTTTAAACTATAGTTAGAATGTATTTTGACCATTTATTCCAATGTTGGTAATTGGATATAATTTCACATTTAAACTATACATAATCAAGTGTCAATCCTTTGATATTTATTATTTCTTAAAAAGACGTTTATTGTTTTTGACAACGAAAATTATTTTTAAATTAATTTCTGTAACTTCTACATTTTGAATTTATAAAAATAGATTCCATATTTATAATTAGTAGGTCCAAATTGTGTAAATAGGTAACTTTTATATTTAGACATTTTGAAAAATTACTTTGTTAAATATTTTATTTACCATAGTTAAAGGGTAAATCCAGTAAATAAGGGTAAAAATAATATTATAATAATATTAAATTAACCTAACACGTTTCCTAACCCTATTTTATGATACATTTCTGAACATGGGAATATTTTGGTTGAATTTGGGACCCCATGGAGCCACTTGTAAGTGATAATGACACTTTATATTAATTAAGTTAAAGTAAATACAAAAATGACATAAGCATATATCTTTTAGAATTTTTTTTACATATGGTTATATATGTTATATTTTAGACTATAAATATTAATTAGAAAGATAAAAATATTTACTACATAACAATATTTTATTTATAATTTTTAGACATTGAATAATTAACTTTATTTATGACACAATAATGATGCAGTATTTTCCTTATTAATGAAAGAATCAAATAAATGGTATTATAAATGTTACAATAAATATAATTTGAAAGTTTTAATTCCATAAAAGAATTTTATTGGATAATATTACATGTTAACATTGATTAAATTAATTTATTTATAATTAATATAGTTGTTAGGACTTTAACAAAAATCAATTATTAAATAGTGTCAAAATTGACATAAAAGAGTTTTTTAAAAATATATTATATTATTAATTTATATTCTTTTCTTAAAAATATATGGTTCAAAAAAATGACTTATATAATGATATTTGTATCATTAATTAACCACTTTGGGTTTTATTGTAAGTATATAGTAATTTTATTAACCATATAATATAAAAATACAAAGAGACATGGTAAATGTGAAACTATTTAACTAAGAGTTAAATCTAAAAGATAAAGTTAATATTGTGACCCAAACCTGTCTAAAACCTATTGGTTGAGTATTTTAAGACCCATAACCACTTTATCCTTTAAATAATCCATTTTGGAGCCATTATAAACCAAAAATTATTTTATTACAAAATAATATTTCTAGCTTTTTCCTAAGGTGCCCCTCACCCATGTTATAAAAGGGAAATCCCCCTTCTCACTAATTCACACCTTCAAAGCCTTTTGGTTTGGAAAAACTCTTCCCAAATATCCTTTCAACTTCCCTCACTTCATCCTAGAGAATTTTGTTTCATAAATCCATCTTAAGGATCCCTTTTGATCAAATCAAAAGGAAGAACCCGAAGAAGAGGTAATAATTTCACCACCCTCTTTCATGTTTTTTTCTTCTTCCACTTTTTATTTCTTTGTTATTTCCATTATAAAATAATAAATCCAGTATCTTCTATATACTGTGATTTTATTATAAATATAGTAAAACCATATTCATTATTCTATCCATTCTTTGAATGACATGTGACCATACGTGCCTACGTACGGATTACCGTCTCCACGTCGTGGTGTAATTATTATTCAATACATTATTATTTGGATGGGTATAATAATTATGTGTAAATCATGTAAATAATAAATATAACATGATAATTATTATGTATATATGATACAACATCCAATTATATATTATTTTAATATCAAAATAATGATATTTTCGCTCGTGCGTACGTACGGATTACCGTCTCCACGAACGCGATGATATTCATTCCCCATCGTATCAATTCAAGAATAATTTTCATTATATGATTAAAAATAATATTTAAATACTTTATATCATTCTGGATATGAATAAGATACATCACATCAACAAAAAAATAGGACTCACATAACAAATAATATAAATGAAAACGAATCTGTTAACACCCGGAATGACGATAATACTAAGATATTATTAACAAAACAATATTAATAGATCATATATGATATCATGTTAATGTATATGATTCTTGTATAATTTAATAACAATTATTTGACTATTATAAAGGAGTTTAACCTACCCTCGACCAATGAAAAGTATATGGTAAGGGTAAATTTCACAATCTCTTTATTTTTCGAGGTTGTTTTTACATAAGTATCTACTGGGACCTCTTTATCATCCACATCCATGTTTCTTAAAAATGTATTTCAAAACATTCTTACTATTTTATAGACTATGGGTTGAATTCATTTATACCTTTTTTTGAATTTTTATAAGATGTTTATAAAGTAATATTTCTATCATTTTCCAAACAAGGTCCTTTTTATCATTTTCGATAGAATTATGGTAAGAATGTATTTTTTAACTTATACAACGGGTGCGGATATTTTCTACCGTTATAAAATCATCGAAGCTTCCCTTACAAGTTTATAAGAATATTTTAAAATTAAATGTTTTTTTATAATTATGTTACATTTAAATGATTTAAAAAACGAGATATTTCTCTCAAATATTTTTTATTTCATCTATCTCAACGTCCTTTGATGGATTTAAGCTTATTTGAAGTTAATTTATGATGATACAAAACTTACATACTGTATTGAAGGTTTTGTGATATGTTTGACTGTGGATGTGTTATTGTTATACCATTCTTGGTTTATGGAGAAAGTATTGACATTTCGTATGCTAGTTTTAATATGAATGTTTATGTTATGTTCAAACCTGTTCATATGAAGAATGCATTGGACTTAGTAAGTGACAGGTGGAGCCCGCTATAGCTCCTTGATGCATAAGTAGGTCTCATGAGACAGACTAGTGTCTTGTAATTAGGCCTTGACAAAATCTTATTTGTAGTATTGGCACAAGGCCTTGACTATGTGGTTATGATAGTCTGGCATTATGTATTCCGTCATTATGAAAGTGGTTATTGATATTGCATGTGATTATTTGACTAGTAGAATATCCTTGTGAATAAGAAAATGGAATAATTTCATTTCATTTTTTCCATATTATGTTTAAGTTAAATTTTAAAAGGATTTCATTTTAGTTATACATTGCCTTAAATGTTTATGCTTATTTATGAAAGTTTCCGCTATATTGTTATCCTTACTGAGCATCTGAGCTCACCCCTTTCTATGTTTTATTTTTCCTAGGATGGGAAGAAGTATTTTATGACTGACCTTCAAGGATAATTTGAGATTTTATGAGTGTGGAATATGGATACTCTGTTGTTGTAGTTTTTCAATTTATCATGTAATGTAAGACTTATGAATGTATCTAGTGTTTCCAAGACTACTAAACTAATCGGTCTTTCAAGACTTGATCTTTTGTGATCATTTCAATGTTGTGTAATAATGAACTGAATCTGGGTAACTGGGGTCGGGGTGTTACAATGATTTATTTCAATTTAAATAAATTCAATCTCTTTGATATCTTGCGATGCACATAACAATGAGTTTAAATAAAAATACACTATCAAAATAAAATTTAAACATGACCATTATAACCTAGTTATTTTTTTGGTATTAATATTAATAAATGAATTAATAAAGTAATATGCTTATACATGTATAAAATAAATTATATATATATTTATTTATTAGAACAAAAATAATAATTATATTAAATAAAATGAAATGTTTTTTGAAAACCTATATTTCTTATAAAAGGGTGTTTAGTCGTGCTTTTCACACATACTTTAACAGTGATTTTTCCCAATTTTTAAAAAATATATTACATAATATGGATATAATTTTTTAAATAATAATAGAAAAATTATCATAGGCTGAATTTTTGGTACTTTTTCGAAATGATTCATTTTTTGAAGATTAGGGAAAAATTCGAATTTTAATTGAAAACTACCATTTCATTTAATCTATTTAAAAAGTTAAATTATATTTAAAATTGGTTTTAAAGTAAAATTATTTAAATTATATTATAATATATACTATTATGTTCAATTCAATCAATTTCAAATTAAATTTTGATTTTAAAACCTTATATACTTTTGAGAATTTTTCTCTTTTGAATCTCACTTTTTCATCATGTTTGCTTGTAGAATTGTTAATTGGATTCAACTAGACATATAAATTGAATATTGGTAAATGTATTTCAGATTTATAATAATAATAATATATATTATAAGATAATTTAAAATTAATTTTTTACCATTATAAATTGTAAAATAAATAAAAAATAATTACTTTCATTAATGTAAAAATGGATATTCTTTGGGTTAACTAAGAAAACATGATTTAAATATTACCTAGAAACTTTAAAAAAAACAATATTATAGACATATTTTGACCTTATCTCTTATATGGTACAATAATTACCCATTTTTAGTATTTTTTCTAGGAACAAATCTGGGTATAATATATTCTTTCAAAAATTCCATGTGTGTCCTCTTCCCGACATAAAAAAGGACACCCCATATCCTCCCCTATTAACACTAAAAACAATCCTATTTGAGAAATAAATTTCCAAATAAATTTATTAATCCCTTATAAACATCATATATACATTTATGGATCAAAAATCCATATTATTATGGATTTTGGTGAAAATATAATGCATTTGTCAAAATAAGAGATAAAGTTCTTAGCTGGTAATATTTATTTTGTTTCCTCTTCAACCTCCTTAAAATATTATTTAGTAATCTGATTATAATAACAAAAATATATCTCATATAATTATATATCATTATTTTAATTTATTATCCTATATAATTATATTCTTTCATCAATTGGGATATGAAACCATAGATCATATCAATGGTGGACTACCGCCTCACAAACAGATGTTACTCATTTTCCATCAACACCTCTTAATGTTGGAAAAAATGATGAATTTAAGGTATATATATATATATATATAATATTTTTGATATAATTATACTTTTGGAGTTATAATATCCCATATAACTTATTAATTTATAATCATTTTTAAATCTGATAATTTCGCTTGTGTGTATGGATGACTACCACCCCACAAAGTGATATGATTCATTTTTCACTAATGCTTTACATGGAAGGTAAGAACAGATAAAATTAATAAATATAATTTAAATATATGATTTTTTTGATTATATAAAATTAATATATCACACACTTCCTTAGGATTTCCCTATTAATGGAATGAGATCATCTCTTGTGTATACGTACGACCCACCATCTCCATGAAGAAAAGAAATTCATTTTACATGTTAAAATTTTGTTAATGGTTATAATAATGTATCTACTTAGTGAATATGATATTTATAAAATTATTATAATTCTATATATGATTTATTTATATCCTATATACATGAAAAATAACATTTATGACTAAATAAGGATGAGAAAATAAGGTATTTAACACCTAAAATAATAAAAATAATGAAATATTATTAAAAAATCGTTAGTAAAATGTTATAATAGAATCATATATGATATTATTAATATGATATTGGTTCTATTATAAATTAAAAACATTAATAAAAACATTATACACGAGTCTAATTATTTTTCAACTAATTTAAGCATTAGTTATTGGATTTTGTCTCAAATTCTATTTCACCAAGACATATTTGTTAATATAAACCCATTCTCTTATATGTGGTTTATAAAAATACCATTTGATGTATTTAACATTAATAAATATTTTATTAATTATGATTAATTTTTCATTTCATGTTTATTCTTCAAGGAGTTTCAATTTAAGATTTATCAAAGAAATAGGTAATTCATTATATAATCACATTTTTTTGAAAGAAAATTTTACTCCCTTGAAAAAATCACATTCTTATGATCATTTTTATTTAGTATTACATTAATTTTAAATATCCATCTTCATGTAATGGTTGATATTATTATTTTATCATCCATATATATTTTTAGAATATAAAACTATCTTTGAACTTTATTATATTAACTGAGAAAATATCAATATATATATATCCTTACACAATAAACATATTTAATGATAAAGAATATTGATTCCTAAATTAAATAATTTTTTTCAATAAATGAGGAATGATTAGTAAATGTTGTTAATGGTGGGGCCTAGTTATATGAATCCCCTCCTTTCATCGACATGTCACATAAAACAAACTAGTTGGAAAAAAACATATAGGTTTTTTACCTGTAGTTTTAAAATATATTGTCAATGGTCATTAAATTTGAGGTATATTGACTCTTGAGATCAGGATATCTAATAAATAAGTATTTAATTAATTTATAATTCAGTTATTATTATTATCCATGATATTTTCTTTTTGATATTATCTCTTGGTGCATTTAATTCTCAATTATTTATTAAATGGAATTTATTTTCAGTTATTTAATTTTTATTTTTAATTCTTCCATACTTCATGTTCAATTTATAGATAAATATCATTTATTTTAGTTTATTTACCATTACATACAATATATTATTTTTTTACTCTTGATTTCTTCGGTAGTATGTAACCCTTATTGATCATTTTATCTCACCATTATTTTGATTCTTTTCCCTTGATTATAAAGACCTTTCCAATGGATGGGTTTTATGGATTATGATCATTTTTGTTATGTTTTATATTAATTTATCAATATAAAATAGGTATCATGAATGTAAATGGTTCTCTAAGATAACTAAACTAATCGATACATTGGTATTTAAACCTTTGTATATTTGTAAATGTAACAAAGTAAGCACTGGCTCTGGGTTACTGTATTTAAGGTGGTTACAATTTGGAATTTAGATGTCATACATATGTAACTATTATTCTAATGGATTCAATTATATATACTAGTGTAAATATTTCTTCTTAGTCAATTAATTCTTCAAGGATATATGATTATGTTACCGACATATCTTTTTTTCCAAAAACTATTCCATATTCATAAACATTGCATCTATATACCCACTTAGTTCTAATAGATAGGTAGTATTTAAATATATATATTAATTAAAATAGTTTTTTAAAATTATTTTATTAATATTTCATATCCATTAATTTTTTTTATCATTTATTGATTCATTGATGTTATTAAGACCAATCTATGTCAATAAATTTATGACGATTTCCCTGATTTCTTAGTGAGGATCAGATTGGTGTACCTTTACATAGGTCTCCAACAATAACATCTAAGATAAGGGATTTTAGGGTTATATTTTTTCTAGGGATTAAATTACTTGATTTATCCAAACATTATTTTTGGTATGGAATTATTTTGAGGTCTCCGGTAGAATATTTAACAAGTAAATTAACAGAAGGATCCAAATATTTAGAGGTATTATTGATATTAAAATTTGACATGTCATACACAATATTTTATATAGTGGGGTTGTGTTCATGTTTATATATCTCATAAAAAATTACACTAATATTTTATTCCACAACATAAAACTCTTTATAATATTTTCTTGTCTATGAATAACCATAAAAAATTATTTCATGTATTTTTTATAATTTTTATTTTCCAAATTATTCTTTATATTTAAAATGTGTTTGATTCATCTAAAAACATTGAAGTAATTTAATTTTTCTTTTGAACCATTATATATTTTATATGGATTATTTTTCTCTATTGGTTTGATAATAACACTATTAATTAAAAGGTTTTTTGTTAATATATTCATCTTGAAAAAACACTTAATGTCATACTCAGTAATCATAGTTTGAGAAATTTCATAAAGAGACAAGTTTCAAATTCTAAAAACCCCATTCTGTTGTGGTTTTGAGGATGAAATATGTTAGAAAAATAGTAATTGGCCTAAGAAAACCTCAATTTATATATATTTGGTTATTTTTAATTATTAATAGGAACATTTAATTTATAGGATAGTAAAAAGTTCTTATAACTATAAAAAATTATAGATATGTATTTTAAGAGAAATTAATTTGAACCAAGGAAATTTACACTTACTGGAATCTAATAATAATTTCCCACAATGAAAAATATATTCAACTAGTGAATTTTAACTCATAGGTGGTCTAGAACATCATATCCAATAATAAAAAATTGTATTAAATTTAGTTAACCCATATCTAATCACAATTATAAGTTCATATACTTGCGTGTTTACTTATAAAGATATTATTTGTCTCATACTAAATTACGAAACTAAAATTTCATCAAGGTAAATTTCTATAAAATACCCAAAATAGCTCAAAATGAAAAATAATCACCATAATCTATTTTGATATTAAACACCCATGAGAATAGGTGTGATGAACTCATATAAGACTATATAAATTATTTTGATAAAAATACACCTCATTCGGGAGGGTTTTTATATATTTTAGAGAAACCTATAAATAAAAATCCCTTGATAACCATTAAAGGATCACTTACAGAAATTATAAACAATAAGAGGGAGTTCAATCTATGATTGATTTCAAATTCAAAAAATTCTCCCTTTTTTCATAATATTACACTTTTAATTAATAAATTCTAGGATATTGTCTTAAACTATTGTGATTGTTGTGCATCAAAATACTAAATAACACATATAATGTACCCAACCCTAGAAACCTAGAGATAGTGATTACCTTACTAATTTGGAATAATATATAAGTGATTCTATAATAATGGACTAAATGGTTTAGTAGTATTGGTAAACTAAAAACAAATTTTAATCTAACATTACACTTCAAATCATAAAATAAAACATAGTGCATATAAAAAATTCAACATCCTTTTACTGATTCCAAATTTACTTCTTTATATACTAGTAAAAGGAAATTAACTAAAGGTGATATATAATACCAAATAAGTGTTACCTATAGTGGAATATAACATGAATGAATAAGTCATAATCAATATGACAAGGTAAATTACTAAAAACATATATCGTTTAACTAATAACTTGACCGTGAATAATAATATTGCAATAATAAATGATGATCAAATAATAGCACAAAAATAATCAAAAGATCTTGAAGATAATCTAAGGATAGTATCTATGTTTTATTCTTATGATTGATACTAATTTAAATAAAAATTAAGTAAATAATTAATATTGGATGTCATGATCTCATACATCAGGATATCTATACTGTTAAGACATTTTTCAAATACATTTTAATGAATTGGTTGTTATTCACTAAAATCCTTGTCAATTATAGTTTATTGGCTTATCTCATGATACATGTCAATGAATCATGAGGATATATAATTTTTGAGCCCCACCCGTCACTACCTATATAATTTATTCCTCATATGTTGAATGATCAAATTAATTCTTTTATAACATTATTTGTTAACCAAAATTTTTATTGATTAAAGAATACGGATCATCAACAATTACCCATGGAATAAAATAACTATCAATTTAAAAAACTTTATATACAAATGGTATATAGTTTTTATAGTAAATTTTTCTATGATACATATAATATGGACATTAATGTGAACTGTAATGTCTAATTATAAAAAGAAATTGAATATTTTGGGAGAAAGTTAATGAATATAAAATTAATCAACAAAATGAAAGTTAATAATTTCTATAGTATAACATATCGTAAACCATCCAAAGAAATAAAATGTGAAGTATCAATATAGAATTTCCACAATTTTGTATATGTAAAGTAAAGGTCTCTTTTCATCAATTAATATAAAGACTATAATAAGTCCATTAAAAAAACTCTTCAGTAAAATAAAATTTTCAATTTGAAAATAAATTTTATAAAATAAAAATATCTAGAATTTTGTGGAAAATATTTCTTTGGACTATCCTTATAGAATTATAAAGTAATATTAAAATAAATTACTTTCCATGATGAATATAATATTATATACATGAGAAATACAATAAAATATAGAATCTTTTTACATTTTTTGTAAAAATTCAAAAGAAACATTTTTCACAAAATGAAATAAAGATACTATTATAAATATTATAAAAAAATAAAAAAATATGGAATAATTAATTTAAAATTCAAATGATAATATTAATAACATTATTGAAAACATTTTAATAAAATGTTGATTTGGAATAGAAATCATTTTTGACTGAATGGAGGAAAAACATTTAGATTTTCTTAAAAAAAATTACATTCATTTTAAGTAACATGGAGAAGAAAATGGTAGTTCTACTTAGAAACCTCATAAATAAAAATTGGATAAGAAAATTAAATGGGATTATTTTAAACATATAATATTTTATTTGTTAAAATACTTTTATTGAAAATGAAAAAATTACTACATTTGAATGGAATGGATTTTACCATAGTCTATTTGAATGGGAGGTATCAACTACTTAGGTAATACCATATAATAAATATTATTTTCATAACTCAACCATTAATTTTCAATTATATTACCATGTTAATTTTCATCCAAAAAATGAGTGATGAAAATGTTCATTTTTGAGAGAAAATATAATCATTTGATCCATTATGCATCAATATTCCATGATGAATGATAATTACCAAGATTAACTGATTGCGTTATATAACTAGAGTCACATTCAAACAATAAATTATTCCATATTAATTATCATTCCATCCCTTCCTCTTTGATCAAGATAAGAATTTCAATCTTAGTAGATGATGAAAAGACATAGTGGCTATAAATGAATCCTTTGTTATTACTATTATGGTCTCTAAAAACTGCACCAAATCCCATAGGATTAAGATTCCCTCTGGAAGCACCATCACATTTTCACATTATCTATCCTATCCAATTTGAGTTCTGATGAAGGAAGTTCATTTTTTATTTCATGAAGGGGTAAAACCCATTCTATTTTCCCACATAAATTAATTATCTTTCTTTAATACCTTATTTTGTACTTATTTATGGGATCATTTGGAGTGTTTTTATACCCCTATTTATCAAGAATAACATCTAGATTTCTTGTTGTTTTGTGATATTTTTTGTCATAACCAATGTTTCCCCTAAAATATTTCTTTAAACATCCTATATCATTGTCCTTATATAATTTTTGACACCTTGTGGTCATATTTTATAGATATATTGACATGGTGTCTTGAATTTTCAACAGTCGAATCCATGGTCTTCTTTGAGTTATATTTTTGTAATGGAAAATGATTTTCCTACTAGGATAATAATATATTTATCTTCTCAAGAATTTAATTGTACTACTAAATCCATTTTTTTAGGAAAATTCCATATCCATGCCAGTTTTAATATCATCTATTGAAGGAATGAATCTCTCCCTATGGATCTCCTCAGAATGTAATCTGACAGTAAAATACTTGTTTTCCTTGGAGAAATCCACATCTATAAAAATTTCAATTTAATTTGGTGAAAGTTATTTCATTCTTCCTATATTCATTTTGAAAATTCAAGGAAACTAGTTCCCTCAGGGAAGTTATAAGGGTTGTTTTATTTTTCCTCTTCTTCACCAAGAGTAGTCAATGATCTTCCAAAAGCAATGTCCTTGGATTGAGTCTGTACCCATTTCATGGAATCATTTTTCTTTATGGGGTATTCCTTATTAAATATATGGGTTCTATTTTTCCTATTTTTTTTCCTCCATCCATTCATTAAAATAATATCTAAACCTAATTTGGGTTTTTACCAATCTGAAGTTAGAAATGGAATTTCCAAAAATCATGAAAACATCATAGAAGAGTGTCATAAATTTAAAATAATCCTAGAACCCAATTTTATATTCATTGAAAAATATTAATTATTAAATTTGGTTTCTTAGATTCCTTGTTGAAATCAACTAGGGATATTAAATATATTTAAATATCCCCAATCATAGTGTACACTTCCACCATTCATAGAATACCAATGAATGAGGAAAATTCATTGAGTATAGAGTATACTAATCCACCCTTCAAGGAATATCAATGCACGAGGAAAAGACATTGAATATATTTAGATGCCATAAAAACTTTGGTAGAAATTTTATACTAATACATATTTTTATAATAGAATATCTTCAATTAAAATGATTAAAATTCATATGACAATCAATGATATGTGGAAGCCTAGGTTTCAAATTGAAATTTCCCATATTCCATGTATTATTTGGATCCTACATAGTCTCAAATATGAGATGTAAATATCCATTTCCTATTGGAATTAACCTCATATTGGTAACATTACAGTTTTGAGAGAATTATAGATTTAGATCAACATTGGACCAGGGCTTGTCACCTTTCAAATAAGTGATGCAACCAAAAAGATAAAACATACAATGATCCAACCATTGTTTCACATCTTCTAGGTCATACAACACTAACATGACACAATATTCTTGATTTTATAATTTTAATAAATTTTATTGGATCCTATTATTAAATATTTTATTTTGATATAACATTTATAAATCATATGACTTTGGTTTTCAAAAGAGATTTTGTCACATAGATTCCATCTGATTCAGATTTGAATCTCCCTTATCTAACCTCCCCTTTTCAACTATTTCCCACATATACTCCATGAAGGTTATTTACCAATTTATATGAAATTAATCCATTGAATCTATATATAACTAAAATATTTAAGTTTTTTCATTTTTATTTCGATGATGATATTATCCCACTCTCACCATTTGTTTCATTTCCATGTCTATTTCTCTTCCTCAATAATGGTATTTCTTAAAAATACTCAATAAAAAAATGAAGAGATAACATACCACATTGGAGTTTATTTCTTCGACCATATCATTTATTTTCAATAGAATAGGTTCCATTTCCTTTATTTTAAATTTTAGTATAAACAATCCTGATAAAAATGAGATTGATGCATAAACTTATACCGTTTTGGTAACAATTAAACCATTAAAATAATGAAATAAATAGAAAAATATGAAACATTAAAAACCATGAATGAAAATATATTCTTTTTATATCATATCAATTGGTTTTTAGATATACTTTATAAAAATAAATTGTCACATAATACCAAAAGTATCTCAATAGAGTATAAATTGTTATGAAATCTCAAACAAATATCATATCATTGAAGTGAGAATTAATAAATGAATTGATTTTGTTTTGCAAATGTAAATACAAATAAAAAAGATACAATATAATATGAAATAATTAAAATTAATTACACATATAATGATGTAATATTAAATAATATTAAGATCTAATGCAACCCAGTGAAAATAAATTGAGTTATAAAACATTAACCACTTGGTAACATTCGAGTCAAATCCCCATTAATGAAATAATTAAAATTGAAACTTTAAAATAACATGAAATATGAAGGAATAATCTTATTAAATTTAAATGGATCATTTTATATAAAATATAAAATAAATAATGTAAACATTATTCTATTCCTCGATGAAAGGAAATTCAAATTGAATAGATTAGCTAACTTTTCCCATTAAATAAACATTATCTAAACTAAATTATAATGGTTTTAAACATGTCATAAATTTGTTACAATGCCATATTAATATTTATAATAAAAATTATGATCTAATTATAACTTTCATACAACTCATTCTCCAATAATATTTCATCATTAGTATTGTTGGTTGTGTTACCTTCTTTGGTTTCTCATTTTTGTTTCATCATGAAAGATCCAATTCATGTGTTTATAATATTGTCCCATCATCTACAGAATTATATTAATTTTATTAATATAAAAATTATTAATTATATACCATTTTATAATTTTTTTTAATTTCTAAATGGAAAATTAATCACATCTCATTGTGGAGACAATAATATTTAATTTTATGCAAGAGCATTGATATCATTCTTTTAATGGGTAAAAGGGTATTGAAATGGATAGTATATTAATTTTATTGAATTAATTTAATATCATTTTAATCATATATAATCATTATTTCTGAAATTAATACTATCAATGTGAGTCGATGATAGAATAAAATTACATTGGGTCATAACATGGTAGTCCCCAATACCCACAGGTGATGGATTACATTCCAATTTGATGGAGGAGAGATTGATAAATATTTTTACATTGATATAATTAATCCTAATTATATGGTATATACTTATGATATTCTATTTTATGTATTAATACATAATTTAATGTTGTAAAATAATAAGTAAAAATGAAGGATCATAGTACCGATCATTACCTTTGCTTATTGTAACTTTCTTTGGATCTCTTATTAAGAACTATCGGGTTGGTCATTTAGGATTACCAAAACCTCTATAATATTATAAATACATAAGAGGGTATTTTTTTATATAAATTTCTTGATAGGTGTAAATATATAAAGGGAGGAGTTTCTATTTTATTTGTGGGGGAGAGGACCTAGGAAACTGCTACCAAATTTCCCAGAAGAGTAAAAAATGGTAAAATCATTATGAATAAAAATGATTCCAAATGAACTTATAATTAAATTTAAAATTGGATAATGTCTAAATATTTCCATAAAATTTTATTTTCACAATTTTAATTTTAAAATATACCATTATATTTGGGTTTAACCCCCAGGTAAAACCAATTTAAGCGTAACTACACTATTTTTTTATTGTTTTCACTATGTAATATGACCGAAAATGAATTTTAACTTATTAAATAATATTAATTATTATTAATATATATATATATATTTATCCCATTTTACCAAATTAAATTAATAGAAGTGAATTTGTTTGATTTAAATATAAACCCGTAATTTATATCGAAAAATTGTTCTCGATAAATACATTTTTCAAGCATAAGATGATCATATAGTGAGTATATGACTAGCAATCATCATGATATGAATTTATATTAATATACATAGATATATAATCTATATATTTAATTTAAATAATTTACAAATATATATTCTTTTAATTAATTAAAATGTAGAAACATTATGCCATTAAAAACAGTTTTCAGAAATTTGCTTATTTATGCCAATGAATAAACTTAATCCAAAATTAAGTATTAACAGGTATAAAATACAATTAATTTGATAAATATAAATAAATAATACGTATTATACTTTAAAATAAAAATAAAATCCTAATTATGGTTTTAAATATCCTAATTTATTTAAAATGAAGGATAATTTTACAAAAAGTGATATTTTTTCACTATTTACTAAAAAATCCGTCTTTTTAGAATAAAAAAAATTTCACCATAAGATAATTTTTATATGAATATGTCATACATAAATTTAATTTTCACTTATAAATTATTTACAATTTGAATGATATAATCATTATTTTTTGTTAAAGATTGGTAAAAATTGGTTTATATGAAAATGAATTTATTCATGAATAAAATTACATTACTATAAATTGACTGTTTATTCTAAATAAATTTTTATTGGTTATGAGCTTTATTTTTATTTCTTAATTTGGTTAATACTATTCAAAAAAATCAATTAAATGGATAGTATATAATTGAAATATTTAAATAAAATATTTTGGAGGTCGTTTAGGCTCGGTGTTTCATGTCATTTACATTATCAATCATAATGTTTTTTTAATATCAGGGTGCTACATTTTCCCCACCTTAAATAAAATTTATCCTAAAAATTTGAAATAGATCTTAAAAATAATAATAAATTTTAAATTAATAATTTCATTGTGGAAAAACCACATTTTAAGAAAGTTAATAAAACTACCTCTTAAAAAAATTGGAAAAAGAAATTAGAAGGTCATTAAATAGTAGGTTTCAAAATATAAAAAAATAGTGGGAAGTGAAAATATTTACGTGGAGGAGAAAAATAATTCCCATGGAAAAATAGAATGTGATATTGAACCTAGTGAGGAGAAATTTTACCACTAAAAAACAACAAAGTAGTGATGGGTTACATGATATATTTTTGAGGGATCCCTTTACAATCAAGATAGAGAACACAATAAAATTTAATTACATGATATATTTTTATTTTCATATGAATAATTTAATCATTTGATTATGATTTGATAAGTTTAAACTTCATTTCCAACTCCAAGAAATGAATATCCATGATTGATATTTTTATACCTAAATAAAAAAAATAACATTTAATGGATAACAAGAGAAAAGAATACAAAGTCATTCAAAATTTCTCAATATATTTACCAAAACAAAATTGGTTATCATTAGTTATCTAATATATTACATTAATCTCTAAAATCAAAATTCTAACACCCAATGTTTAACTTCATCCATACAATAAAAAATTATAAATCAAAATGATTATTTAAAAGAAATTTTATATTAAATAAAAAAACATAACCTAGTGGAAGGAGTTTTACCGTTGTCTCCCTTCGGTTATGAGTTCAAGACCTATGGCCTTGCTGAATGTGTCTGGTTTTTTCTTTTCCTATGTATGGTACTTTATTAAAATAAATTATTAATATAACTCTTTTAATACACCTTAAAAAATCATGACCATACTCAAAATTAAAATTAGTCCTTAAATCAGTTTTAACCATATGATTTTTCTATATGACTTATTTTTTCAAGAAATCAAATATTAGTAATTGACTACTATTACCTTATCATAAATGATCATATTAAAACTAATTGTTTTAAAGAATTTTAATCTTATGAAGAGGTAATTATTCCTCATATTATACTATATGTTTATTTTATGGGTAAACTATCCCTCAATCCAAATAAATGTCTCCCAAAATGTCATTAATCACATGAAAATACAATAACTTAAAACATAAAGAGTAATGTCTAAGAAATTTAACACATGGTCATCCTTATAATCATTAATACATGATTTTAGGAAAAATTCTTGAGTTAAACATATTTAAATAAACATATGATACAAAAATCAATTAGCATTATCCTTATTTGTTTTGTGATTCTTATAACCAAATTATGATTCCAAAAAATAATTCTACATCATTATTCTATAATCCCAATACATAAATAAAAAATCCATTTTAATACAACATAGTTTATTCTTTGTTCTAGGAGTTATCCTTTAAAATATTCCATTAAATCACACAATACTCATGTTCTCCAATTTCAAAAAAACTAACTATAACTATATGTTTAGTATGGAATTTATTTTTGTCTGTTGAGATCCTATCTTTTCCTTGGAAATTAGTTTCTCTCTACCTATATATTCCCCACATATTTTTTTTTTATAATTTCTTGAAAACATTCCCCTTTTTTTCACATTTTACATTTATGAAATGGAAGAAATTGAACCTTTTTCCACCCTCATACCCAACAGTTGAGCCAACAGTGGACTACATAATTCTCTTCTACGGTGAGTGTGATAGTAGTTTAAGTTATAATTTTTTAATAAGATATTGGGATAAAAAATTAGTTATAATTATGATATATTTAACTCAAATAATCATTCTATAAGGTTCTAAAATTTATTATTTTTTCCATAATATATAATATTAACATGATTCTTTAGGGTTCTAACCATTTACTAAAACAAAAAATCATAGTATGAGAGAAAATATTCATACTGGAAAACTATATAATAATTTATATTATGTCTAAAAAACGAAAAACGATTTTTAATATTGTACACTGTAGGTTTAACAAAGGTTATTCATTTTCACAATGTATTCAAATTATAATAATTAATTTATAAATAAAATTTGAGTTAAACTAATAATACCCCCAGGAGTGCTATACCATGTGTGAAGAAAGTCCTATTGTTTTGAACTAGGTAAAAATCCAATCAATTCTCATTGAACCCTTTTTTGTGTTATTACCCCCAAGTAAAAAAATTTCATATCCATATCAACATTTACTATCCATACAAAAATGTATTTCTAGGAAAACAATATAATCTCTATCTTAACAAAACATTTATACTTTATCCTAGACAAAGACATAACATAAAAATAATTCAAAGAGATTTTTACCCAAATCTATGTTTTCATATGTCTTGTTCCAAAGGATTCTACTAAACATACAGTAATACCTACTATAAAGACCAAGACCGAATTATCCTAGATATTGTGTTTATATTACGAAATTGACATAAGATTCAAGTAATTTCACCTAAAATGACCAAATAGTTGTATTTTCATGTTAAACAAGATAAAAATATAAATCTTATATAATATTTGAAAATATGAAATAAACAAAATTTATTGTAAAAAATTCATCATATTTAAAATCATTAAAAAATCCTTCTTCATATCCTTGGGAAAGTTGAAAAAACAAGGGTGATCTTAGATTCCCAGTAAGGGTTACATATATAGTAGAATCTAACATGAATAAATATTCCATAATCAATATTTCAAGGTAAGAAACTAAAAAAATTCTAATTAATAAACAACTTGAGTATAAGGAATAATATGACAGTAATAAATGTTGGTCAAATAATTCCATATAAATAATAACATGATTTTAATTATAATATATGGATAATATCAATGAATTAATATCATGGATACTAATAACATAATTCCTAATGAATAAAATGATTAATATTGGATCTCATGATCTTAGACATCATGAAATATATACCATCAGGACCTTTCACCAATACATCTTAACGGATGCATAAATATACAAAAAAACCAATTTAATCATAGATTATTTATTTGTATCATGAGATATATTGATGAATCAAGTAGATATGTAATTTTGGGCCCTAATAATCATGGAATGTTTAATAATTTCATGATATATCTAATAATCAATTTAATACATGAAAAATATACCTTATCAAAGAAATATAAATATTGAGTAAATAATGTGGATAATAAATAATTATCGAGTAAAAGAAAACAAATTCAATGTAAAACACCATATGAAAAAATGGTATATGGTTTAAGAAATAATAATATATATAATACAATTAATGTGGATACTTAAGAGAAATAATATGTCCATAGATCACATGGAAGTGAATTTTTCATGAGAAATTTAATGACTACAAAATTCATCATGAAATTGAAATTCAACACATTAATTAATCAAACTTTTTGAAAACCATTCAAATAACTAATAAATATGGTGTAATGAAAACATTTCCCTAGTCGTTGATGTGAAAAATAAATGTTTTTTGTTATTAATAAATTCATGTACCATCAATGTATCATTAAAATAATTCATGACTAAAATATCATTTTTTGAAACTAAAATAAAATTTTAAAACTAAAAATTTCAATAATTTTAGGGAAAATATATTCTTTGAAAACAACCTTGTTATTTTTTAAATGATGATTCAATACAATGACCAGTCAGGATGTTGGGAATATTCAGTACATGCTATGTGTATTTAAAAAGAGCCTTTTCACATTTTTCGGTAAGAATTCAAACGACACCTTGTTTTGAAATTGAACATAATATTACTTTTTATACATTATTTTAAAAACTATAAAATGGGTAAAATTTAATATAATAAATCATTAAATAAGATATTAAAAATTTCTTGGAAACATTTTTATATAACTTGTTTATGGAAGAAATATCATTTCGAACCGAAAGGGGAAATAAAGCTGGCATTTAATGAAATTTTTTTCTCAATCATTTTTTGTAACAAACAGAGAAAAATCATAATTATAATTGAAAACATCATGAATAAAAATATGAAATTAAAATTAAATGGTTTAATTTTATAATGAAAAAAATAACTTCATTTTATGGAAATTTAAGTATAAACAATCCTAGTTAAAATGATTTTGAAGCCTAAAATCTTTCCACTTTGGTTAATTTTTAATCATAAACCCATGAAAAAAATAACATCAAATGAAATTTCAAATACCATGAATATAAATCAATTCATCAAATTTCGTGTCAATGGGGAAGTACATACACCCCATAAAAATAAATTGGTGCATAATAGAAAAAATATCCCAATGGAGTGGAAATTGAGACAGAATCTCTTCGAAAGTTCATACCATTGAGCGAGGATTAATCAATAAATTTATTATGATTTCAAAATTGAATTAAACATAAAAAATGAAAACTAAATAATAAATAATAAAATTTATTTACAAAAATAATATGACAATATCAATGACAATGAAGGTGAAATATATCTCAATTAAACGTAATTGAGGTATGAAACAATTTCCACATATTAAATATCAAGTCATGTCCCATTGAAGAAAATAATAAAAATTGAAAATTTAAACTACCATTAGTTTTTATATAATAATTATATTACATTTAAAAATGGAATTATATAAACCATATAAAAGAAATTTGTGCATAACACTAAAATATTCTATAATGACAGGATATTGAGAGGTAATACCTTACATCATGTTTCCCATTAGTTTAACTAGATTTATCCCCCAATATAATTGTTGTAAAATAGTTATTACTTTATAATAGAATTATATTAATATTTATAATATCATATATAGTCCTATTTTAACCTCTTACCACCCGTTCATTAATATAATTTCATTATTACCATTGTTTCAAGTTTTGAATACTTTTTTTTCTCAAATATGATTTATAATGAATGTTCTAGTTCTTTTGAGTTGGATATATATCCATAATATATATAATTATATTATTTTTATTAATATAAAACTTATTTAATATATACTTTTTAGACAATTATTTTAATATATACATAGAAACTGTACGTTGTACGTACACTCGACCAATGATATCAATCCGTTAAAGGGTGAAATGGTGAAGAAGTGGATGGTATATCAATTTAGAATAATTAATATCATTTCATATGTATAATGTATATTAATTATTTCCTCCCTTTTTACTATCCATGTGAGTTAGTTATGAAAAAAAATTACATCGATTTGTGAGGCGGTAGTTCATTATACTCATAGTAAATTGCTTTTTCTCCATTTGATGGAGGCATAGATGGGAAAATATTAGTTCATAAACATAATAAAATATTAGTATATGGGATATACTTGTATTTATTATATATTAAGAATTAATATATAATATATTTTTGTAAAATAAGAAGTAAAAAAATATATTAGTGAATAGAATTACCTTCCCCTAGAAGAACCTCATTTGGATATCTTATTAAGGATCATATGGTTGGTATTTTGGAAAGAAAATCTCTTCTAGAATGTGTATAAAGATTTTTAGAAGTTATTTGGGAAATTTTTGGAATATATAAATATCTTGAGTGGTGTGACGAAGTGATCAGAGGCAGTTCTATTTTATAAGTAGGGGAGAAGACATTGGAAATCACATGAAAATTTCCTAAAACAATAAAAAATTTCAAATTCATTACCATGAAAAATTATTGAAAATGAAAATATATTTATGTTTCATGTATGATAATGACATAATATGTCCATCCAATAGGAGTTTTTCTGATTTAATTAGAAAACATACTGATATCCTTTTGTTTAGCCACTTGGTAAACCTATTTTATCCTCCACTGTGATAATTAATTATTTCATGTTGTCACTAATAATAATGATAAAAATGAATATTAAATTATTAGATAAAATTATATATTATGATTATAAATATGTATTATATTTTACCAAATTATATTCACAAAATTGGAAAAATGTATTTTAATGATTAACTAGCAAATAATGTCAACAAACTGTTTTCATGAATTGTCCTTTTCAAGCATTTGATGAACTTATATTTACTATATGACTAGTAACCATCTTGAAATGGATTTAAATTAATATATTTGGATATATATACTATACATTTTAATTAAATAATTAATGAATAATTTTTATTTAAATTATTTTATATGGAGAAACAATATGCACTTAAAAGAATATTTTGAACAAATGTGTTCTTGAGACTAAAAATAAACTTTTACCAAAATTAAGTAAACACATGATTAAAGTTTAATTAATTATATTAAATAAAAATATTGAAAAATTATGTTAATTTTAAATAATAAAATCACAATTGGTCTTTAAATTGATTTATATATTTTAAAATATATGATAATTTTACAAATAATGTTATTTTCAATATTCACTGAAAAATAATCTTTTTTAGAAAAATAAAAAAAATCAACCTAAGAGAGTTTTTATATGGTGATTTAAAAAATTAAGTTCATTTTTTAAAATATATAACCTAAAAGTGTAAAATTATATTTATATTATTTTCTCATAAAAGGAATTAAAAATCATTTTTGATGAAAATATAAATTTTATAAATAAATTATCTTTACTCAAAATTGAATGATTATTATCAATAAATTATTACATGTTATGACCATTATATATATAATAATTATTTTTATCTAATTCATACCCTCTAATTAAATGTATTGTTTTTAATGGTCAATTTTAAATAATAAATTCCACTGGTTGTATGGCTCATGTTGTATATCGTGTATGCTATCGAACATAATTTTTTTCTTATAAGAAATCAAGGTGTTACAAAAAAATAATATGTTATTTTGGGTTCAATAATAGTATACAATCCTAAACAATGTAAATAATAAGATTTATCTCATATGTAATGGGTTTATATAAACAAGATTAATGGAAAGGTGGTAGTTTTATACCCTCACAAAGATTCATATTTACACATAATTTAAAAAATGAACATTATACCTGAAAAATGTACATAGAACTTTCATAGATAAATTACTGAGTAGTATTATAACTATTATTTTTATAAATAATTTTTGATAAGGTATTGATGATTTCTATGAATTTAGAATTCTATAAATATCCCACTCAATACCATTCGTATTCGTGATATGATATTTGTAATGTATTTAGATTATAATTCATCATTATGATCATATATTGATCTTCATAAACTCTATAATTGAATTTTGATAATATATTTTATTCATATTTTTTCCCTATATATTTTACACTTTTAGGCACCAAAAATATTTTATTATCATTGATAATTCACTCTTTCCACCCATACACAAATTCCTTACAAACACATTTATCTTTATTGATATTCTAACATAATTGTGTGATTTTATACACCATGAGATTTTTTTCTAGTAAATTACAATTTATAAAGTAATAATTATATATTTTATTATCTATAAAATCCAATATTTATTTCCAAAAAATAAACTAATTTTATTGAATGAAACCATGTATTTATTGGTTCCCTACACTACATTTTTTATTAAAAATAATACTAATTACATTTTTGTATTGCCTAATTAATTTTTTTGATTTTTTTTGAATTAAGGTATTGTTATTTAGAGTTTGATTCAATGTTATTTTATGAGTTTTTGAGGTTCTTTTTTATAATTAGGGTCTTGAAAATTGATAACCCTTAGATATATTCAACAATATTTAATAAAAATAAGAAATTTTAATATTTATTATAGATATTATGATATTCACATCAAAAGAAATTTTTCGATGATAACAATAATGATTGTTAATTTTTTTTGTTCTTTCTGTGATGTTTGAGGAGGCATCAAAATGAAAAAAATGTTTTTTGGAATGATTGAAATAAGCTCAAAATTAAGTAGTTTCTAAGTAGAAATTACTATATTTAAGGGGAAAATTGAAAAATGAAATGACATAGGGTGCTTATTTATGATCCTATATGGAGTTCATAGATATTACACATAGTTCATCAAGATATGAAAATTTTAAAATTCATCGATGTATAATTACTACATTGAGTTAATCTATTTCTAGAATTTTCAAAAGTCCATGATGTAGTGTTCAATTATTTATTTAACAAGTTGGGCAGAGTATTATTCTATAAATATAGTGTTGAGGAATAATGAAAAATAAAAAATTCAAAAGAATATAGTGTTTATAGAGTTTGAAATAGATTTTATTTCCCAACTATGTGAAGTAAATGTTACACAATTTATAAATCACAATACATAGTGATTTTTTTTGAAATATTCCTTTAAAAATATTATGTTTTTATAATAACTTTTTTAAATATTTAAAGATGAAAATTTATGTTATTTTTTAAGTAGTTTTATACTGATCAAATATAAAGATCACATATGTATCATGATTTAATAAGAGATTGTTGAAGAACCAGATGTGGAAGAAGTTGGTGTTTATTATATAAGACCAATGTCATAAGGAGGTTTAGTGAAAACCAAGAATGACTACTTAGTATTCAGATTTGTTTTAAATGAAATAAAGGTTATTTATTTTATAAAGAATAAAATTAAGGAAAATCATAAAATTTTTGGGTGGTTTAAATGACTAGAATTTATTGAGATCTAATGTAGTTCCAATGGGAGATAAAATTGGAAATATGCTGAATAATTTAATAGGGTAGGTCACATAAATATAATGATCAACATATTTATATATATCTAATTTATAATATGTATTCATATTATTCTATGAAAACATACTATAAAAGTACCAAATAATTGTTTTTATTTATGAACATTATGGAAAATAAGATATTGATTTCTTGTGAATTATGAGTGAAAGACAATTATTTAAACCCCAATAATTTTGTTAATAAATATAGTTATAAGGATTATGAATATAATATATATTGTTGGAGAAGAATACATATGGTATGAGTTTTTATAATGAATTGAAACACCTAGATTATGAAATATCATGTGTATGGTATTTGACTAGTGGTGTTAATCAGCATTATTGGCTGCATATGTTTATAACGCTATACATGTTTGAAAATATTTATCAATCATTTTTATGGTGGGAAATAGACTTAAAAGATTTATATGAGATACATGGTTTATATTGATATCATTCTTTCATTGGTTCATCATTTATAATATAGAGTTATATCTCGAGTCTACAACCAATCATGAAAAGGGGAAATTGTTACTACGGTATATAACTATTTATAGGGAGGAGGAAAACAATGGAACTCTATATTGATTAGAAAATAGTTTTATTGGATGCAAATTATTTTATAATTAAGATATGATTATTGATTAGGGATTATAACAAGTTATGGACTAGAGTAGGTCATTACGACCAAACCTTAAAAATCAAGGTTTTTAATATCAAATATATTATTTCCATTGACAATTTGAATCAAAGAGATATTTTTTATTTGATAATAGAGCATAAAAAGTTCAATATGTTGAATTTATATTTAATAAAATAATACCATTTACCCCCCATAGTGTTGAGTACATCAAAAGGAATTGAAATTGTTAACTTGTAAATTATATAGGTTCCCTATTAAGATCCATGAGTGTATTGAAAATAGAAAATATAAAATCTATGAGTATATTATTTTCAAATATCTATAATGGAATTCGCTACCAAAATTCATGGAATGTGGGGTTTCCTACCACCATTCTCTACCTCCAAGTTAGAGATATTGTCAAAGTGGTTTTCCACCTACAGATAAAGGTTCTCCATTGACCTATATTATCAATATTAATATAGAAATTGATTTTAATGAAAAAAAATCTATCTTGATGAATCTTTCAGATAATATTTATACTAAATTCACAGGTCCTCAAAAATCCAAATATATTATAAAAAATTAAGAAGAGGATATGAGGGGAAAATAAAATTCAATGATTCCAAATTTAATGTTTAGTTGAAAAGAATTTAAAATATAAATATGGTTAATTATAATAACATTGATGAGTAATTTTCATGGGTAATTGATATTAAAAGTAATATTTTGGGGATTAGTGAGAACTTTTATGACTAATAATTTCAATAAATTGATATTCAATTTTTCAAATCAGTTTAATATAAAGGAATCATCCCTGGAAGATAATTAGGACCACACATCACATGAGTTACATGATATAATATTTTTTTATGATATGATAAAGTCACAAATGTTTATAAATAAATATAAAAATAGGGTAACTTTTGAGGCCATGTTAAAATGGTAAATCAATGAAGATGATGATTCCAGATCAAGTGATTCAATGATTATAAGGATGAAAAATAATCAAACAATATTTTTCACATCTAAAAATGAGAAAAAATAAGTAAAAATGGATATAAAATGTAAGAAATTTCTAATATGATATAATTGTAATAATTTTTATCATAGTGAAAAATATTTCCCACCAAATTAGGGTGAAAAATTTATTTAGATTTGGATGATGATAAATCTAAATATTTAAAATGGTTAAGAGAAACAAGAACATTCCCAGTAGTAAGAAAATAATGTTTATAATCAAGAAGGATCCAAATAAATCATGTAGTTCCATACAAGATAAAATTAATTTCTTTGATCATAGTGAAATGTATGTCCATTCATCAATCAATGAAGATTATGTAGAATTAATTTCATGGATTTAGATGAAACTAAAAGTTGAGACATAAACTGGTCTTGAGTAGATTATATTGCTAAATAATGAAATCAAAAAGATGGAAAATATATACACATAGAGAGAATATTATTTCAAAAGGGAAGAGACCTAAATTTAGAAGAATAATAAGAACATGTTGATGTTGGATGAGATTGAGAAAATGGTATATGATATATTAGAGTGACTGAATCAAAAGGTGTAAGGGTTATCTGAGACATAAGAAATCTGTCTTTCTAATCAAACAAGGGTAATTTATTGTATAGAAGTCTCTAATAACATTAATAAATTTAAATGTGATTACTTGCAGTGTCACAACCACCTCCCTGGAATGTGTACCCATGCTAGTCCAAAAATGTGAGATGATAGATAGTGACCCTCCCGACTAGCCTCTTGTAGACCTCAGGATGGTGAAAAATAGCGAAGGTATAACAAACACATATATGGGACGAACTTACCTCTAATAGAAAACATGAAGAATAGAGAGATAATACTGACACCAACCAACTACTATTCATACTATACTATAAATTAAATCCCAAGTACACATATGTAATTTCATGCAAAACTACTACAACTGAAAGGGGAAAACTGCAAGTACCAAAAAAATGTAAAATGGCAGTGACTACAAAGGCCAAATAACTCCTACAAAACCCCAAAGCTAGTAGTAACCATCGCAATCTCTAAAATACTCTACGTGACCAAAAAATATGGTTTTTATAATGTTGGATGATTATAATAGTACACTCAGTAGGATCCTCCTTGGAGCCTCTCATGCAAAAGAATAGAAAGAATGCTAAAGCACAGTGATAAATAGGTCAAAAATAACTCATCACATAAATATGTATAATATATTTCTTTCATAATTATGGATACTCTTACCATATATCATATAAAAGTGTATATAATGTAATAATGAACCTCAAGGGTACCCTGCTACTACATCCCTACTAGTTATTTTATTTTCTCCAATGTCGCACATCTTAATCGTCTCGCTCTAAAGGCTTGCCCGTATGCACATGGTAGAAGCACCACAGTATGCACTTCATGCAACTCACCACCATATCCACATAAGAAAAAGTATCTAGGTAGTTTCTAGGAGCCACCACTGCTCGCACATCACATATCATACATCAGGAATTATACCTCAAGCCATTACATCCCATACACCGAGTAAGGATGCTCAATCCATCACAGCCTATACATGTTACACCTATAATAATCCATAGGAAACTATATCCATGATAAATGTGTCTGAAATAACCACAAGCTATTACATCACTATATACACATATATGGGGAAAATTAACTATCGTGCATACTATAACAGGTAAATACTATGAGAAGAGGGAGGGGTCAAAAGGGGTAGTCAGTCATCCATCCTCCCACCATAATTTTAGGTAAGACACTATCTTAGGGATTAGAATCCCCAGGGTGTTAGTTTTCATAACCGACTGGGTGGAGTACCGTATGGAAACACAAAAAGTAAAAAATATAATATAGCTCAAAACCACACTATGGGAGACACCTAGTGCAATGTCCCATGTATTTATATAATAATAATTTTTTATTTATATTAATACTTATGAATAAGATAATAATTTTTCATTAAAGGTGATTCTTCTTCTAATAGCTTACTCGACATGCAACAATGAGTTTCACCGAAAGCTTACGTTGGACACAACTTTGAGTAATACTGAAATATAATACAATAATAATATTATTGTTTTAAATGGTAGTTATCACCTAGCCATTTGAGTGGTGTGAATAAATAATATTAAATGAATTTTGAAACATGGTTTACACATGTTTAAATAATGATTCATTGGTTACCAAATTTATTATAAATGGAACCAATTGAATATAAAGGATGTGTTTTTATAAAAACCAATTTAAAAGAGAATAATTGTGTTTTCATATCACTCTCTATGTATTTTTATGAAACAATTATGATATATATTCAATTTAATGTTGTAAATTAATATTATATGTTTTCTAGATATTATATAAGAAACAATTCAAATTTTCGGATAAAAGAATTATTTTTTCTAAAAATGTTGTTTTCCGCCTTTTGAGGGAAAAAAACCTTTTTAAAATATAGTTTTTTTTACATTTATATGTTATATTTTATAAAATAAACATATTTTATATAAGAGGGACATAAAAATTTACTTTGGATAAAATTTTGGTATTTTTTTTATGAAGTTCATTTTTAATGAACAGTGAAAAAATACCATATTTTAATTCAAAACTATCATTTAATATTATTTATTTATATAGTTATATTTTCCTTTTAAATATTTTTAAACTACAATTGGATTATTTTTTTATCATTTAATTCAATTTTTGTCATTGGAAGTAATTTCACTTTGAAATTGGACATAAACACATTTTAATCTTTTTATAGTTATTATTTTTTAAAAACCTTCTTTTTAGTTTTGACAACGGGAATTAATTTTAAATTAATTATTGAAACTTATGTGTTTTTAATTTGTAAAAATGGATTCCATATTTGAAATCATGATATCCAAATTGTGTAAATAGGTACCTTTTATTTTTATACATTATGAATAGTAACTTCAGTAATTATTTTATTTACCATGATTAAAGGGAAAATCTGGTAAATAAGGGTAATAAAATAATAGTATAATAATATTAAACTACCCTAACCCATGTCATAATCCTATTGGATGAGATATTTCTAACCATGAGCATCCTTGGGTCGATTTTGGGACCTCGTGAAGCCACTTTGATGTAAAAATGACATTTTATAAGAAGTAATTTAAAGGGAAAATGTAACATAAACATGTATCTCTTTGTAAAAAAATTATATGGGGTTATATAAGTGATATTTTCGAATATAAATATTAATTAAAAATATAATAATATTTCCTACATCATTTAATTTTATTTCTAGATTTTAGATATGAAATAAATAAATTTATTTATGACATAATGATGATGTAGTGATAACCTTATTAATGAATTATTTAAATAAATGAGATTATAAATATTAAAATAAATTTATTTTAAAACTTTTTATTGCATAAAATAATTTTAGGAATGATTAAGACTTGTTATATTTTAATTAATGAAGTTTTATATAAATAATAAAGTTTTTATGAATTTTTAAATAGTCATGATATGAATAGTTTAAAAATTGACATAAATGAGTTTTGAGAAAAAATAATATTTTATTAAATGATATTATAGTCATAAAAATATAATATTCTCCAAAATTTCTTAGATAATGTTTAAAATGTCATTAATGAATAATTTGAGGTTTGATTGGAATTTTATGGTAACTAGTATAACCATATACTATGAATATACAAGAAGACATGGTAAGAGTTAAATTAGTTAACTAAGGGTTAAACATAAAAGATAATGATAAATTTGTGAACTAGACTCATCTAAAACCGAATTTTTGAGTGTTTATCGACCCAAAATAATATTATACTTTAAATTAATAACTTTGGGACCATTGTTAACCTAAAATCATTTTATAATAAAATAATATTTTAATGCCTTCCTAACATGCCCCTCTTATCTCTTATAAAAGGGAATCACCTCTACCCATTTAATCACACCTCTAAAGGCCCTTGGATTATCCAAACTGTTCCCAAATAATCTCCTAAAATCCTTCTCTTCCTCCTATAAGCCTTACCTTAGGCATAAGGCAATTCAAGAATGCCTTTTGGCTTAAATCAAAGGGAGTTACACGTTTTAAGAGGTTGCGTCTTCTCGAAAGTTCCTTTCCATTATTTTACTTATTATCTCTCTATTCTATTCTTATTATTTGATTACATAAAAACACCAGTATCTTCAATATAGTAGTATTTTTTCAGTATAATAATTCTAACTACACTTACACACACTTCCATCTAATGGATATGAACATACTGTTTCTGTGTACGACGAACTATAGCCTCACGAAATGACGATTGTTCAATTTTCCCCTACCACCTCTCATGGTGTATATTATGATGGTACTTTATTTATATATTATATATATGTTATTTATATTGTCTCTATGATAATTTAAGTTTTATTTACAAACATAACTTAATGATTTTTAAGATGTATAAATACGATAATTTAATTTGAGGAAGTGTGGACTACTGCCCCATCAAAGTGATATGAATCGTTCATTCCATACATGGAACATATACAGGATGGTGTTAATGAACTTATGTAATATATATAAAATTTAATATTATAATTTAATTATAATATATCTATGTATCATTTAGTTTTCATTATTTGAAATTTTAAAAAGAAATTAAAGTAGCGCTCATACGTAGGGACGGATTACCGTCCCCATGAACGATGCATTTAATTTTTATCTCCAAATGTTATATAGTATTATAAATAAATATATATATATATATGTATACATTATATTTAAATCATGAATATCATTCTGTAAATAATGGAATTTTGACCCCATGGAAAATTTGAAATTATAACAATTTCATTTTTGACTCAAGTACCGAATATCGATAAAATGACCAATATTAACTTAAATAATTATTTAATGTTGATAACGTAGTAATAAGTGATCTAAAAGGAATAATAAACTTAAAAATGGTTCTGAATAAAGTTTAAATTAACTTATGTTTATTATTTAGGAAGAACAAGGAACATACGTGACGAGTCAGACTCAAGGTAAGGGAACCTTTCACCCTCATATTTTAGTAAAAGACTTATTTTATGTTATGTCCTATAATTTACATTATATTATGTTGGGATATACTATTATCTATATTTATTGCTATAAATTTTATGTACAATTTATGAAAGACACTTTTTTCTATCATCAACTCATCTTCTTAAATTTTAAGTGACACTATTAGGCTGCCAAATTTTTTTTAGGGAATTTCTAAACTCAATTTCCTCTCATTGGGTTTTACGAATACTTCATTGATTATATTATGTCAAGATTATGTGTAAAATAACTATTTATTTATTAATGTTATAATTTCAACTTCCCCTTTTTGTGGATATACTATTTATACACATAGTCACCCCATTGATAAATTCATACGTCATTTATACGATCTTTGTAAGGGATTTTGTCTCAATTTACATTACATTGATACTTATTTGTTTTTATACAACAATTCACATTATATGTTTTCTATACTACCATTTTAAATATCATATCATACATATCCTTATTCTCATGATATTATAAGATTTTTTTATTGTTATTTTGTAATTAGTTTTATTCAAGTGTTTTCACAAGTTGTAAGAGACTTCGTCTCAATCTCCTTTTATTGAGGCATAATTTTTTTTATAAATGACCTTATTTTATAATGTGTATAATTATACAATTTTATATTAATTTCACTCAATAGTTTTCCAAAGGAATATTTTGTTTTACGGAGTGTTTTACTAAATGACAAAGGGAATGTTTCTTTTAAACATACACGGTGGCAATGAACCTTCCACCACTGTGAGTATTATTTGATATTTGGATTCCTTAACAATATGAAATATTTTTTGAAATAAAAATAAATACCATATACCCTTTTTATGTATTTTGGTATTTTTAATGGTTTTGAGAAATCATTTATTATGTAAATATCTTGAAATGATATATTGTGACTCTAATGTAGAAATGTTATCTTTCCTTTTTTCTTATTTTATGTTTAATGAATATGTTATGGTTCTTAGTAATTTTTTATGTATATGCATGGTTCTATGATAAAAACAAGGGCGGGTGAGCTCGAGGTAGATCTACAATACATTGGGTAACATGACATAGGTAAATGCTAATGTTTCTCCTAAGAGATTTAGGGAATATACTATTATGGGTTCTCCAAACATAACTCCCTATGTAGCTGTGAAAGATACAATGTAAATATTTTATGGATGCCACAAGTTACCTTTATGATTTATGATTTCCATGTGTTATTCATAAATCTTATGATTTGATGAGGTATGTTAAAGAACTTATGTTTTATGATTGAAAAGTATGGTTTCATTGAATTGTATTCATTGATGGACTAATGTTCTCATTCCTTATTTTATATCCCTTATTGATCTTTTTTGATCATCCCATGTTTTTGAAATGTTTTTAACAGTGTATAAGGAAGGGTTATAGAAAGGAATAATTCAACAAGATTTTTAACAAGAAAAAAGTTATTGTTTTTATTTAAGGAGTTTTATTTTTGTCAAAAAAATTGATAGATTAGAAGTGTCAAATTTTTAATTTTTGTGGTGTAATGTACTAGTTATGGCCTAATTCTCTAAAACAATAAACCTTAAAATATCCTCAATGTGAAATATTGACTTAACTCAAGATTATGTAATATTTAAGGACAGGGCCTTATAGTTGGTATCATAGGTCAGTTTAGATAACTCTAGAGGTTAGGGTGTTTTCTGGGTGTAGTTAAAGGATATCATATAACTAAGAGGGTTATTATCATATGGAAACTGTTGGAGGGTTATGGTAAAAGAGGTTGATTAGATAAAAACCTGAACAATGGAGATATAAGGAGGTTGATGGATTAGAGTAATATAAAAGTTTTTTTATCTTTACCCTAGAGGGGATTATTTTTTAATTATAATAATTCGTTTCATGTTTAATTGTTGATTCCTTTCAGCTAATTAAGGATCATTTGTCAATATGGAAGGAAAGATACTTTGCATAACCTTTTTATCCCTCCTCTACTATTTGATCATCACTATCATGGAAATATAATGTTCAAATGATTTTGAAAGCTTCTTGAGTATTCAAATCACCTGCAAGAAATTGTTTGAGTTATCCAACACTTACTAATTTATAAAACATGTTCATGGGTCATGTTATCTTTTTCATATGATTTTAAGATCTTACCATTTCCAAATATATCGAAAATGAAATTTCCAATGTGGAGAGAATGTTTAATTTTTTAACATATGGAAACATGATGAAAGAGAAAGGGAACATCCTGAATATGATGATATATTAATTTAAGATGTGCTTTATTTTCTTATACATAAATAATGAAGCATATTTGGGTTGATATTTATAAATTATGAGGATATTATATCTATAGTAATGATTTATTAAGAAATAAGTTGGAAATTAATAGTTAATGGACCAGGAAGAACACTTAATGAGTAAGAAGACTACATATAAGGGGTTACTGAGTTATGGTAGATTGGAGGATGATGAAATACTTAAAAGTATTAAGTATATTTAAATGATGGGATTACTTTGGAAGACTTTTTCTTGTATGTGTAACCCTGGAGTTTGATTTGTGAAAATGTTATTCAAGAATGAACTATCTTTTCTTTTGTGGACATAATAGATAACCTTAGGTGTTCATATGATCTTTGCTTTTTGGGGTGATAAATAGTTATTACATTTTGGGATTCGAAATGAAAGGTATTAGATAAACTTTGAGGATAAAATATGTTATGGTTATTTTTTGAGGAAATTATATTATTTTTTAGAATTTAATAAAAATGATATGGTTTTAGAAAAGGGACAACCTGTAGGATGGGTGACACACAGTCGCGTCCGGCAATGCCATGGGAATCAAAACCTCAATCGAAGGGTGATAAGGGTGCATCACCTACCACTAGCCATCGTGAATCCCCTGGTTTGTATAACTTATTCTTTTTAGTTAAATGATTTTATGGATTAAGAAGAAGTTGATTTTGGGAACTTATGTTTTATCAAATGGATATCATTAGTATAGGTAAATGACTTGGTGATTAAGTGATAAATGTTATTTTGGAAGATGATCTCTCTTTTGGGAACCATTTATGCCAAAGGAAAATATAATTCTAGGGGATTTCATTTGTGGAGTAATGGTTGAAATTTTATTTTGGAAGAATCAATGTTTTAATTGTGAAAATATGGAGATTTGGTTTATTATGGAAATAATTAACCTATCATAGGGAATATGTTATTAGGTTAATTAATTATCAGTATGAGACTTTAAGATTAGTCAAAGTCATTTGAAGATAAATTTTATAATCTATCATAGAAGACTATTTGATCAAATCCTTCTAAATTTTTTATTTCAATATTAGTTTGTTTATTTGGAAGAATTATAAGGACTACTTTTTATTCAATGGTCTTTGTTGAACTTTGGATATTGGTTATTCAATTTTGGAGATTTGGAGTAGTATTTATTTTTATAAAGGATTATCCTTTTGGGGGATTATCTGATCTCATACTAACCATTTTTTATTGGTTAATGTCTAAATATAAAGAAAATATATAGTTTATATTTTGTAGATTATGTGTGTCACGAACCGTCCCCTGAGGTCTGTGTTTTGACTACCCGAATATTTCCTTCCATAGGCCAGGGGTTGGAGACTACCACCAAAGCCCTAAATCCTTAAACAGAGAAGGCATTGCCTTTATAACTTGAAAACGCACACAAAATGGTATTATCTAGAAACAAATCACTAAATAAAACTGTATACAAAAGGAGTTCTGAAAAGTAAAAAGGGGTCCAGAAATACAAACCCAACTGTAAAGTACAAGAAAAATGAAATTACCAGTACTTGAAAAAGGGGAAACGACTCCTGGATCGTCCACCGGGAAATCCTACCTAAAGGGTAGGTACAGATAGCATCCACTACACTCAATGTTCTTCCGTCTCCTCCGTGTACCGTCACACCGTGTTTTCCACCTCCGAGTACCATCCAGTCCTGGTGCACTAAGCCTCGATCAGCCCTATCCATCCTCTCCATCCAACACAATGAGGTGCAGACATTGCCCGTGCAGGGGTGAGTATAACGATAATCGGTAGGGACCCCGAGACCCTCAAGGTCTCACAAATCCAATAAAGATAAACAACAATGTATGAAATAAACAAATAATCCTACTTAGGTATATTCCCACACATATACATAAGTTATCAAATAATACATCTCAATAATGAGGTAAACACAAAAGTTACTGACTCAGCTCAAACCAAGATTTTATTCTAGGGGTAGTATCAAGTAACATCCCCAGTCACACTGTCGAAACCTTGTCTGATGTAGAACTCCTCCTCTATCGAGTATAGTGGGATTACCGCGTCACCAAGGCACTTCCACTAACCTTGGACTGCTGAGGTACTCCTCTTGTCGAGTTCTGTGGGTATGCTGCATCACCAAGGTGCTCCCCACCGTGGGTCTTCCATGTCACCAAGGTGCTCCCCCTCATAGCCAGCTAAGGTACTTCTCCTGTCGAGTACCGTGGGTCTACCGTGACATCAAGGAGATCCCCACTGTGGTTCTACCGTGACACCAAGGTGATCCCCACTGGGCTAGTCGAATCACTCTGAGTCGAATCAGTCAGTAGTCATCAGGGCTCAGCCTGTTACTACGTCTCCACACTATGCTCGCTCATCTTTGGGAGGATCCGCTCCAAGAGATACAAGTCAATACTCTAACAGTCATGAAGTCCCACGAAGATGTATCTCAAAGGTCTGCCGCGTCATAGGGGTCTCAACGTAACAGACGAAGTGTCAATCGGATGCCCAGTTTGTGATTTATTAAACTTTTAGTCCTGAGGGCCCGGCTGGATTCATGAACAATCCAACCTGACAGCACCTCAACTTAACCCCGAACTCTAGGGAGGTATTCTGAAGGGGACCGTCACACTCAAAGAAAACGAGTGCCGCTGATGATTCGTCAAATGGTTGTCTAGTGCCAAATATATGGCCAAAGAAAGTAAAGGGTCTGTAGTGGGCTCGGGTATGGTCTAAACCGGTCAGGCCGACCCGGTCCGACCCAGTCCGGTCCGACCCGGTCTGGGCCAACCCGGTCTGGGCTGACCCGGTCTGGGCTGAGCCGGTCTGGGCCGACCCGTTCTGGGCCGACACGGTTAGACCTGTTCGATCTAGCCAGGACCATTTGGTGGGAGAGCCTGTTAGGTTTGGCCTGGCCCACTGGGCCCAGCCCAGCCGGCCGCGTGGGCTGTTCGACCCGGGATTAGGGCCAGTTCGGCGTAGAGCGCGTGGGGTGCCGATCAACATCTCATCTCGGATGGCCAAGACCGGTTCGGCCAGTGCCACTAGGGGTGCGACTCGGGTGGCATGGGACACACGGGGCACGTGGCCCAACGCATTTCGGTCCGGCACACGGGACGTTGCCGGGAAGGCCGGCGGGGTGCGACTAGGCTGGCAGGCGACTAGGTGGACCGACAGGCGGGCTGGAGGGCAGCCGGGTAGGGTGTCGGGTAGGCCGACAGGAGGCTGGGCAGGGTGCCAAGTGGGCCATCGGGCGGCCGGGTAGGACGGGAGGCGGCTGGGCAGGCCGGCGGGGCGCGGGCCGGCTCGGGGCAGCGGCTCGGCTCAGCGAGTGGCGTGGCAGGCAGGGGCTCAGCTGAGGCCGGTTTGGCTGGTGGCAGTGTGGGACGCTGTTGGGGAAACACAGATCACAGAGGCCACAGTTAGCACGGTCTTTTTCTTCACCACCTTCATCACCTCGTTGCTTCATCCACATGCTGAAGATCATCAAAAACAAGAACGGTGGAGGGGTCGAGCCATGTTGGTTTGGCCTGAACCCTCAGCATTTTGGGTGGTAAAATTTGGCTCAACAAGAAGTAAGAAATATGAACTTCAATTTTTTGACAACCTCCGCAACGATTCATTTCTAACCGAAGAAGAGAAAAAAGGTAATATTATCCAAAATAACCCCTACCTTGATCGTTGGTCATCGATGGAGTCGCCGGGAAGAAGACGGAGGAGATCATCATTTGTTGCATCCACTGCACACTTTCAATCCCAAACTAGTGTGTCGGTTCATTGACGACAATGAAGAGGAAATTCAGTCATTGAAGACATCCCACGTCGGTTGCCTCTGAGGAAGATGTCAAAGACTCTCTTTAACAGCGTTCTTCATTGGAAGAATACATTATTCTTTCTTCATTGGGAGATGGGGTTCTTCGTTAAAGAATTCTAATTCTTTCAAGCTATCCTCTCCCAAATATTCTACCCAAATTAAAAAAGTGAATATATATCCCCTACAATTAAAATATTATCTATTATTTTAGATTGTTGGGTTTAAAATTAAAATTGTAGCGTTTAATTAAAAGAGATGGCTCAATTAATTAATGGGTATGATTTGGAATAATAAATTATGTGTTGGCTCAAATAATTAAAGGGGAGGTGGTGGAACCATAAATGAAAGAGGAGGTCAAGGGGACCCCCCTCATTAATGAGGGGAGTTGAGAGATTTTCCTCTCCTCCCATTAATATGGGGTTTTTTCCCGTGTGGTCCCCAACACATAACCCCACATGGGTGGTTGAGATGTGGTGGTTCCCACCACCCTAACCACTCATTTAAGGTTATGGCCTGGTGGTCCCCACTTCGATCCTATACAAGGAGGTTATAGATCTAGTGGGACCCACCTCCAAACACCCACATAGTGGATCAAATAAAAAAAAGTTAAGCTCACTTTATTTTATTATTTTCCATGAAAATCCAAAAATTAATTTTTATTCTAGACCCAATACTGTCGAAATTAAAGTCTCATTAATTGAATATCAGCGCTGTGAGTTCAACGGTGTCCTCAGATTTCAATTCCGAGCATCGGTTCAAAAGTTATAAAAACCCGCTTGTATGTTTACTGAACATACGTGAACAAAACTTTAGAAATTGATTCCAGGCACACCGGGCCTTGGAATCATGCATTGTCAATTTTTGCAGACTCATAAAATTCCCATGTATTAAAAAAAATCCATAGAATTTCTGTGTCTTTACATTCTCCCCACCTCAGGGCTTTACATCCCCGTAAGATACAACTTGAACTAATAGAACAAGTGGGGGTACTGAGCATGCATCTAAGCCTCATGCCCTCATGTGCTATCTTGGAGGTTCTTGTGCTACCAGTGAACGCACACTAGAGGTATCAACTATCCACATAAGACCCGCTCCTGTCGATCCTCAATCTCCACTGGAACCTCCGTGAAAGTCACCCAATCATCGACGTCCATCTCTCCATGGTTGATGATGTGAGAAGGGTCATAAACGTACCTACTCAGCTGAGATATGTGGAAGACGTCATGCACCCGTGCAACTGAGGTGGAAGAGATAAGCAGTAAGCCACCTCGCCAACTCTGCTGAGGACCTGGAAAGGTCTATTGAATCTAGGAGATAACTTACCGCCTCGACCAAATCTCCGTAGTCCCCATCGAGGTGAGACCCATAGAAAGACATGGTCGCCATCCTCAAATTCCATAGGTCTCCGTATCTTGTTGGCATATGACTTCTATCTGCTCTATGCAGTCTTCATCCACTCTTAGATGATCTGCACCTTCTCTGTGGTAGCCCGTACGATCTCTGGTCCCACTAGTGCTGACTCCCCAGGGTCAGTCCAGCACAAAGGTGATCTGTAAGGTCATTCGCATAATGCCTCAAAGGGTGCCATCCCTATGGTGGAGTGATAGTTGTTGTTGTACGCAAACTCCACCCAAGGTATGTGATCCTCCCACCTATGACCGAAGTCGAGGACACAAGCACGCTGCATGTCCTCGAGGGTATGAATGGTCCGCTCAGTCTGACCATCTATCTAAGGATGGAATGTGGTGCTCAGACGAAGTTGCATCCCAAAATCCTCCTACAACCCCTTCCATAACTGGGAAGTAAACCACATGTCATGATCAGAGACAATAGATGAAGTTACTCTATGTAGCCTCACAATCTTTTACACATAGATGCGTCCCAAGCTCTCTACTGAACCCTGCTCTCTAATCGGTAGGAAGTGGTCCGACTTGGTGATTTGATAAATGATCACCCAAATCGAGTTGTGAACCCTAGATGTACGTTTAAGTCCTGTCATGAAGTTATTGGATATCCCAACCCACTTCCACTCTGGTACCTCTAAAGGCTTAACTAAGCCTGCTGGTACCTGGTGCTCCGCCTTCACTTGCTGACAAGTGAGGCATCGAGAGAAAAACTCCACTACTGCCTTGTTCATACCTGGACACCAGTTCTATCGTCGAAGGATACAATACATCTTTTCCACTCCTGGATGTACTACTAAAGGGGATGTGTGGAACTCCCTCATCACTTCCTCTTTAAGGGACACTGGTACCATAGTACATCCTCTGAAAAAGTTGACACGAACCCCACCATCAGAAAATCCATCAAGTGCCTGCCCTATGGACATATGAGTACGTCGTGTCTCGTAGTCAGTGTCCCCATGCTATGCCTCCCTGAATCACTGATGAAGAGGGGGAGTGACTGTAAGGGACTGAAGGAAAGCTGCTCCATCTCTATCCATAAAAGATATCTGGAATGCGGCCATCTGCTCCGTCGCCTCACCTAGCAGTTATATACCAAATCTCCTCCTGAGTGCATCTGCTACAACGTTCCCCTTTCTAAGAGTATAGACTATATTGAAGTCATAGTCCTGGAAGAACTCAAGCCATCGACAATGTCTCAAGTTTAGGTCCTTATGAGAGAAGATATACCTGAGACTCCTGTGATCAAAGTACATGATAAAATGTTCACCCATAAGATAGTGTCGCCACATCTTCAAGGTGAATACCACTGATGCTAACTCAAGGTCATGGGTAGCGTAGTTCTGCTCGTGCTCTCTCAGCTGCCGAGAACCATACATGATCACTGCTCCCTCCTGCATTAGGACACACCCGAGTCCGGTCGCTAATGCCTCGTACTAGACTACGTACCTTACTCCTTCCTGTAGAAGCTTCAAGATGGAGGAACTAGTTAGCCTCTGCCTCTACTACTGAAATCTCTATTGGAATATCTCTGACCAAATGAAGGGTTTCCCCTTCTTTGTCAAGGCTGATAGTGGTGATGCAACTCTAGAGAAGTCTGTAACGAACCTCCAGTAGTAACCATCCAATCCCAGGAAACTTCGTACCTCCGTCACACTCCTGGGTGGCTTCCAAGAAAGTACCACCTCAATCTTCACTGGATCCACTGCAAATCCAACCTTCGAGATGAGATTTCCCATGAAGTGAACATCTCGGATCAAAAACTGGCACTTCGAGAGCTTACTATAAATATGGTGCTCTCGGAGTGTGTCCAGAGCTATCTGCAAATGGTAGGCATGTTCCTCCTCAGTAGTCGAGTAGATCAGAATGTCATCGATGAAGAATATGGAAAATAAATCGAGGTAAGGTTGGAAAATCCTGTTCATGAGTCCCATGAACACTGCTGGAGCATTGGTTATGCCGAAAGGCATAACCAAGAACTCGTAGTGTCCGTACCAACATCTAAAATACGTCTTATGCACATCCTCATCTCGAACTCTGAGATGGTGATAGCCTGATCTGAGGTCTATCTTCAAGAACCACTGTTCTCCCTTCAACTGATCAAAGAGGTCGTCAATCCTCGAGAGTGGGTACTTGTTCTTCACAGTCGCCTGGTTTAGGCGATGGTAGTTGACACAAAGCCTCAAGCTTCCATCCGCATTATTGGAAAATATAATTGGGGTTTCCCAGGGAGAAACACTAGGCCAGATGTATCCTTTCTCCTACAAGTCCCCCAGCTGTAACCGCAGCTCATGAAGCTCCACGGGAGCCATCCGATATGCTGGTGTAGATATCGGTGCCCTCCCGGGGTACATGTCAATGTAGAATTCCACCTCTATGTTAGTAGGTAGTCCTGGAACATCGTTAGGGAAACCATCCGCGTACTAGTCCACTAATACATGATAGCTCAGAATCTCCACATCAACTGCTCTGAGGGTAAGGCAGGCCAACTAATGAGTGATCGGCTGCACCCTCCTCTGAGTAAGTTTGTCCTGTGCTGCAAAGGCTCCCTTCTCACCGGTGAAGGTAAACCTGCTCCCATCCTTGCGGACACACCACACTTTTTGCCTAATACAGTCGATCTAAGTATGAACTGTAGATAAACATTCCATACCCAAGATGATGTCGTAAGGCGTAGACACCGCTACTAAGAGATCCCAACCAAAGCTCTTGCCTCCTAGAGTAAGCTCACACTGCCGACACCAGTGATTAATCGTCGAGTCTTCTCCCGTAGGAGTCTCTAGCCATAAGTATTGAGCCAACAGCTCTGTCGGAATCTCTAAGCTCCGAATGAGGGTAGTGTCAATGAAAGAGTGACTGAAACCTGTGTCTATAAGAACTACAACTAAGGTGGAGTAGACACAGACTGTACCTCAAATCATCTCCGGAGAACCTTGATTTTACGCCTTAGCTTCCTGGATCTGAGCTCTTGCATTTCCACCTACTCTCTATGGTCGAGGTGGACCTCCAGGTGGTGGTGGCAGTAACACCTCAAAACGTCGTCCATCACCAGCTGCATAGCTAGCTCCTCTACCATGTCCGCCTGCTCCCTGCAGACCACCTCAATAGAATCTTTTTCTCTGCCTAGGTGGTCCTTCGACCTTCTATTGATCATCTGAATGGTGGGTCGAACAGTCACGATCCATGTGACCCTACCCAACACATGGGAAATAGTGCCCGCTCTTGGCATGTATGTCTCTGCTCTGGGTGCCCCACACAACCGGTCCTGAGTCATGCGGTCATCCACCTATAGGTCTGGTCCTCTTGGACCTCTGTGACATCTGTATGTTGCCAGATGCAGAAGACTCCACTATATGTCGACTGATGGTGGATCTCGTTACTGGGGACTTCTAAATAAGGAAACTATCCACCAGGAGGGCTCTCTCTAGCACCCCTGCCTATGTCGGGATGATGAGTGAGATCATCGGTGCTTTGATCTCCTATATGAGTTGCTTCTCGAAGGTCTAGGCCCTGAAGAATGGGTCACACATCATATCAGTGGAGTAGTGTGAGAGGTCAGTGAAACTCTCTGAGTACTATGCCTTTATCATGATGTCCTACTGCAGATGAAGTAGCTACTGTATCTTCACAGCATCCAAGGTGGCTGGGACAAACTCCGCCCGAAACAAGATCTCGAAGTCTTCATAGAGAAGTGTCTTCTCGTCATGCACCTAGAGCATCATGATCCACTATTTGCCTGATGCAACATGAAGGATACTAGTGGAAAGGATCATCGTAAGGTCAGCTGGTGTCCCTACCAGTCTAAAGACTCTCACCACAGCCTCCAGCCAATCCTCAACTGCACGCGAGTCCGTCTCTCCCCTGAACCTGGGCAGCCTCTGGCACTGGAACTCTTGAAATTTGCTCAAGCGGTGTGCATCGTCTGCTGCTGGGGCTGGTGGCATCGGTGGCCCAACGGTTAGTGGTACCACTGGTGCCTCCGTTGGAAGAGGGCCCTACACCAAGGCCTCGTCGCTCGGTGGTCTTTCGGCACATACAAATCTTAGGGATCTAGCTGGTCATCCACAAGGAGGCTTCCAGAATGAAAAAGATGAAACATAGTGAAATATTATAACTGGTGAGCTGAACTGGTTGATCTGGCATAAAAAAAACTTTTTAAAACACACAAACAATGAGTGTTTTTGTACACTGAGTAAGAAATCAGAAGTCTGGGTCCTGGTGTATTGATACATCAGCCGCCGCACCAACACTGGACTCCCTGAATTGAAAACCACACTCAGTACCCTTAACACTATTGCATCACAGAAAATATCAGAGTCCTAAGTTCTGTGGTATAACCGACTCTTCTGATACCAATTTGTCACGACCCGTCCCTCGGGGCCCATGCCGTGACTACCCCAAGCCCTACTTCCATAGGACAGGGGCTGGCAACTAGAACCAGATGTGTAAATACCTAAACTGGGAAGGCATTGCCTTTATAACGTGAAAACGCACACAACATGGTATGAGATGGAAAAAAACACTAAATAAAACTGTATACAAAAGGAGTGATGAAAAGTAAAAAGGGGGACAGAAATACAATCCCAACTATAAAGAACAAGGAAACTGAAAGTATAAGTACTGGAAAAAGGGAAAAAGACACCTAGATCTTCCACCGGGAAATCCTACTTGAAGTGTTGGTACAGATAACCCCTACCTTGATCGTTGGTCATTGACAGAGTCGCAGGGAAGAAGACAGAGGAGATCGTTATTCGTCTCGTCCGCCACACACTTTCAATCCCAAGCTCATTCATTGGTGCATTTATGATGTTGAGGAGGGAAGTTAGTCATTGAAGACATCCCACATCGGTTTCCTTCGAGGAAGAAGTCGAAGACACTCCTTGCCGACGTTCTTCGTTAGAGGAACACGTTCTTCATTATTCATTGGAAGATGGGGTTCTTCGTTAGAGATTTCTAATTCTCCCAAGCTCTCCTCTCCCAAATATCCCACCCAAATTCCAAAAGTGAATAGATAGCGCCTCCAAATAATATATTTTTTGTTATTTTAGATTTTTGGGTTTTAAATTCAAATTGCAGCGTTTAATTAAAAGAGTTGACTCAACTAATTAATGAGTAGGATTTGGTATAATAAATTATGCATTGGCTCAAATCATTAAAGTGGAGGTGGTGGCACCATAAATGGAAAAGGAGGTGAAGGGGATCCCCCTCATTAATGAGGGGAGTTGAGATATTTTCCCCTCTTTCCATTAATAAGGGGTTTTTGTCACGTGTGGTCCCCACCACATTAACCCCACATGGGAGGTTGAGGTTCGGTGGTCCCCACCACCATAAACTCTCATGGGAGGTTATGGCCTGGTGGTCCCCAATTCCAACCTCCACAAGGAGGTTATAAGTCCAGTGGGAACCACCTCCGAGCACCCACATGGAGGCTCAAATAAAAAATAAAGTGAAGATCACTTTATTTTATTATTTTCCACAAAAACCCAAAAATTAACTTTTATTCTCGAACCACTGCCATCGAAGTGAAAGTCTCCTTATGTGAATATCGACACTGCGAGTTCAACGGTGTACTCATATTTGAATTCCGAGCACTGGTTCAAAAGTTATAAAAACCTACTCATACGTTTACTGAATGTACCTGAACAAAATTTCAGAAATTGATTTTGGGCACATTGGGCCTCAGAATCATGCGCCGTTAATTTTCACGGACTCTTAAAATTTCCATGTATTTAAGAAAAATAATTTCCATGGAATTTACAGGTCTTTACAATGTGATTCTATAAAAGTTGATTCTTGTTCTTCTGGTGTGACCAATTCATCTTGAATACTCATCATTTAGAGAAAATATGAATTTGTGGTATAAATTTATTAAAGGATAAAAATTTACATTAAAAGAAAGTATATTTCTGTATGTTCATAGTCAAAATCATAAATAAATTCAATAACTTTATGAAACACAACTTGAAACAAAATTTTTTTTAGGTTACTGTTTTTATTGGTAAATCAAAACCATTTAACCAATCACAATTTTGTGATTTTATGGTGGTTAACTATCTCTTGATCATGTTTTATATCAGTCTCATTCAGAAATTTATGGGTAGTTTCTATTACATATCCATATTTTCCTACATGAAATACTATAATGGGTTATTATAGGGGACCTTTGTTACTTCTATTTATTTCTTTTAAAATGATAGTTTTATTGTCACTTTTTCTGATGTGGGTCTTTCAATGAAGTTCTCGAGCCCAATTTTAAAATTGTGAGGACATAATTTCAAAAGGGGGGAAGGATGTAATGACCCAGGTATTTATAAAATAATTATTTTTTATTTATATTAATACTTATGAATAATATATTAATTTTACGTTAAAGGGGATGCTTCTTCAGATAGCGTACTCGACACACAACAATGGGCTTCTCTGAAATCTTACACTGCACACAAAATTGAGTTATACCGAAATATAATATAATAATAATATTATTATTTAAAATGGAAGTCAATGCCTATCCATTGGAAAGGAAGGAATGAATAGTATCAACTGAATTTTTAAATATGGTTTTCACATGTTTAAATAATGAATCATTGGTTACCATATTTTTTAGGAATAGAAATAAAAACCAATGGAATGTAAAGGATGTGTTTTTATGAAAACTTATTTAAAAGAGAATAATTTAGTCTTCATATAAATATTTATGGAATTTTATGAAAATGATATGATATATATTCAATGTAATGTTACAAATTTACCATATATGTTTACTTGATTTTATATAAGAACAAATTCAATTTTCGGATAAAAGAAGTATTTTTCTAAAAATGCAGTTTTACAGCCTTTTGATGGAAAACCATTTTTTAAATATAGTTTTTTTCAATTATATATGTTATATTTGAAAAAATAAACTTATTTTATATAATAGGTACATCAAGATTTAATTTCAATGGAATTTTGGTATTTTTCTGATAAAGCTCATTTTTTAATGAATAGTGAAAAAATAATACATTTTAATTCAAAATAGTATTTTCTTCTAATTTATTTATATAGTTATATTGTACTTTTAATTTTTTTAACATATAATTGGATTATGTTTTTATTATTTAATACAATTTTGGTCCTTTTAAGTAATTTCACTTTGAAATATGATATAAACACATGTCATTCTTTTGCTAGTTTTTATTTCATATAAACCAACTCTTTGGTTTTGACAACGGAAATTAATTTTAAATTATATACTGAAACTTCTATATTTTGAATTTGGAAAAATGAATTCCATATTTGGAATCAAGAGTTCCAGATTATGTAAATTGGTTACTTTTATTTTTCGACATCATGAATAATAACTTCTGTAATTTTTTTATTTACCACGGATAAATGATAAATATGGTAAATGAGGGTAAAAAAATAATATTATTATGATATTAAACTACCCTAACACATGTCATAATCCTATTTTATGAGTTATGTTGACCATGCACATCCTTGGGTCAATTTAGGGACCCTATTGATCCACTTTGACGTGAAAATGACATTTTATAATAATTAATTTAAAGTAAGGGAAAATGTAACATAAACAAGTATCTTTTAGTAAAACAATCTTTATATGGGGTTATATAAGATATATTTTTGACTAAAAATATTCATTATAAATATAAAATGATACCATACATCATGTTATTTTATTTATCATTTTTAAACATCAAATAAATAAATTTATTTCTGACACAATGATGATGTAATAATTACATTATTAATGAATGATTTAAATATATGAGATTTTAAATATTAAAATAAATTTATTTTGAAACATTTTATTACATACAAGAATTTGAGAAATGATTGGAACTTGTTATAATATTATTAATTAGGTTTTTTTTTGAAATAATCAAGTTGTTATGGATTTTTAAAAAGTCAAGATATAAATAGTATAAAAATAGACATAAATGAGTATTAAAACAAAAATACTATTTTATTAAATGATATAATATTCATAAAAATATAATATTCTCCCAAATTAATTAGATAATGTTGAAAATTTCATTAATTAACCACTGAAGGTTCTATTGGAATTTTATGGTAACTATTTTATCTATATAGTATGAATACACAAGAAGACTATGTAAGAGTTAAATTAGTTAACTAAAGGTTAAATATAAAATATAACGTTGAATTTGTATCCTAAAATTTTATAAAACCTATTGGTTGAGATTTTATCGACCCGAAAACATATTATATTTGAAATAAAAGACTTTTGGTCCACTTGAAACCAAAAATAATTTTATAATTAAATAAATTTTCAATGCTTTCCTAATGTATACCTCCTCCCTCTTATAAAAGGGAATCACCTCTACCCATTTAATCATACATATCAAACACCTTGGAACATCCATACACTAATCAAATAATCTACCAGAATCCTTATCTTTATCCTAGAATCCTTACCTTAATCATAAGAAAATCCAAGAGAGCCTTTTGTATCAAATCAAAGGGCGTTATAAATTTTAAGAGGTTGCATCTTCTCAAAAGTTCATTTCCATTAGTTTACATATTAAATCTCTATTATATTCTTATTCGATGATTAAATAACAAAAAAAGTATCCTCAATATACTTGGATGTTGTAATGAGAATAATTTTAACTAAACTAACACACACCTCCATCTAATGGATACAAACATACTGTTTCTGTGTACGGCGAACTGCTGCCTCAAAAAACGATTATTGTTCAATTTTCCCCTACCAACTCTAATAGTGGACATTATGGTGGAAATGTATTTATAAATGATATATAATAAAAGTATATTGTCTCTAAGATAATGTAATATTAATTTACAAACATAGCTTTATTTTTTTCATGATGTATAAATTCCATAATTTCATTTGAGGAAGTGCAGACTACCACCCCCTCAAAGTGATATGACTCGTTAATGTCGTACATGGAATGTGTAAATGATGGTGTTAATGAACATATGAAATTTATATAAAATATGATATTATTATGGAATTATAATATAATTATGTATCATTTTTTTATTCCTTTAAATATGAAAAAGAAATGAAAGTGGCGTTCATGCATATGTACTACTTACCATCTCCATGAACGGTGCATTTAATTTCTTATCTACAATTATTATGTACTATTATAAATACATATATATATTTTATATATATGATATTTAAATCATGAATATCATTCTGGAGGTAATGTAATTTTTCCCACATGGACAATTTGTAATTATAACAAGTTTATTTTTTTACTCAAGTACTGAATATCGACAAAACGACCGATATTAACTTAAATAATTATGTAATGTTTAGAATGTGGTAATAAGTGATATAAAATGAATAATAAACATTAATTTTTTTGAATAAAGTAGAAATTAATTTTTTTTTTATTATTCTAGATGAACAAAGAATATACATGACGAGTCAGACCCAAGGTAAGGGAACCTTTCACCATCCTCTTTTAGTCAAAGACTTATTTTATGTTATGTATTTTAATTTACATTTTATTATTTTGGAATATGTTCTTCAGTATCCTTATTTATATAAATTTTATTTCCAATTGATGAGACACCCTATTTTCCCTCATCAACTCATTTTCAGAAATTTTTAGTGACGTCGTTAGGCTGTAGAATTTTTGTTAGGGAATTTCTAAACTCAATTTCCTCTTATTGAGTTTTATGCATAATTCATTGATTATATTATTCCAAGATTATGTGAGGAATCACTGTTTATTTATTAATGTTATAATTTCCACTTCCCCTTTGTGTAGATATACTATTTCTACACATAGTTATCCCATTGATAAATTCTTACGTCATTTATACGATCATTATAATGGATTTTGTCTCTATTTACATTCCATTGAGAAAAAATTGTTGTTATACCACGATTCCCTTTATATGGTGTGTATACTTCCCATTGACATATTATATCATGAATATCCTTATTCTCAATAAATTAGAAGCTTTGTTTAATGTTATTATGTTATTATTTTTATTAATTATTTTCTCAGGTGGTAAGGGACTTCATCTCAATCTCTTTTCATTGAGGCATATTTTGGATTATAAACGATCTTATTTTATAAGGTGTATAATTATAACCTTTTATTTTAATTTCATTCAATGTTTTTCAAAAGTAATCTTTTGTTTTACAATTTTTTTACTAAATGACAAAGAAAATGTTTCTTTTAAACATAGGCGGTGAAAGTGACCCTTTTGTTGCCACGATTATTATTTGATATTTGGATTCCATAACAATATGTAATGTTTTTTTTGAAAGGAATATAAATACCATATAACCTTTTTAGATATATTTTTTTATATAAAATGGTTTTTAGAAATCATTTATTATGTTAATATCTTGAAATGATATATTGTGATTCCAATGTGGAAATGTTATCTTTCCTTTATGATTGTTTTACGTGTTACGAATATGTTATAGTTCTTGTTAATTCTTTATATATACGGGTGGTCCCATGATAAACCAAGGGCGGGTGAGACCAAGATAGCTCTCCAATGCATTGGGTAATGTGATGGAAGTGAATGCTAATGTTTCTCCTAAGAGATTTAGGGAATATAGTGTGATGGGTATTCCAAACATAACTCACTATGTAGCTATGAAAGCAACAATGTAAGTATGTTATGGATGCCACAAGTTATCGTTATGAATTATGATTTATTTGTGTTATTCATAAATCTTATGATTTCATGAGGTGTTTTAAATAACTAATGTTTTATGATTGCAAATTATGGTTTCATTTATTTGTATGTATTGAAGGACATATGTTTTCTTTCCTTATATTATATCCCTTTTTGAGATTTTTTTTCTCATCCCATGATTTTGAAATGTTTTTCACAGTGTATAAGGAAGGGTGAGAGAAATTAATAATTCAAGAATACTTTTATCAAGAAAAATAATTCTTGTTTTTATTTAAGGAGTTTTATTTTTTTCAAAAAAATTGTATAGAGTAGAAGTGTCTACTTTGTAATTTTTGAGATGTAAGGTAATAGATATGGCCTAATTATCTAAAATGATAAACTTGAAAAGATCCTTAATGTGAATTATTGTATTAACTCAAGATTATGTACTGTTTAATGTTGGGGCCTTATACCTAGTCTAAGAGTCAACTACTGCTAATGTCTCTCAGAATCTCGGTTGCCACTGCTGAGACTAGATATCCTATAAGAACACAACCATTTAAATATATACATTAAGTTAAATGATCGATTTTCATCAATTGCTCTTTACATTAATTAATTATTTAAACATTAATGAACCATTACGAATTACAAATTACATTCCATTAGAATTTTGACAAAAATCCATCCATCCAGCTATAACCAAACCGAGTCTATAGATTCTCATAATCACAACCTCAGCATTGTATCCCAACAAGCTCGAACCTCATGGGTTGAAAAAATATTCATTTATTTATTAACAACATTTCCACTATCCATATTTCCATATTTCTAGGTATTTTATGAAAAACATTCTAAGATACCACACACAGGGGGCTCAACGTGGTGATTACATGAACTAATCATCAAGTCATTTCCACTAATAGAAGGATCATATACCCATCCATCCTCGAGAAGATAAAAATGAAAAGCACATGGCATACCCCACACATCATTACCTATTTTTGAAGTAGAGTATGAAAATCCATCTACCTCAAGTAGTGGGGAAATTAAAGAACATAATAAAAAAACATAATAAACAAGAAAACACTTTCATATATACATGTAATCCCAACTTCAACTCATTCCACTATCTCTGATGTCCTCCCCGACACCCATATCTATAAACTAATGCATCTTTCTACTCTAGTAATCAACTACATCCCAATAAAATGGGCCTCCCTTCCAACACATACCACAATAGCCCTCCAAGCTCCACCATATTAGGATCATATCACATTCAGTGCTCCCTACCCCACAAACACAAGTCTCATATCCAGAGCACATCACATTTAGTAGAAAAAAAAACATAGTAAAAAGCTATCATCCCTAAACAAGGCATCCATATTTCAGACCCAATGAGCTATCATGACTTCAAATAATAAGTCAATAAGCCTTTATAAGTAGGAGGAAAACTCAATCCCTACAAGGAATAATCATTAAACAACAATCATTTCTTATTATATCTTGAATTAGCCAATTAATTATTCACAGGTTCCAACTATGGGAAACCTAAACAAAAATATATCATAAGCTATCACAAAATTAATTCAACAATTAATTTAACATGCCTTTAATCTATTATCTATAAGAGTTAACATGCTTCAGGTTCATCAACCAACTCCATTAATATTTCATACTCGGATCAATTTGATTAACCTCAATTTATAACATCAAGAACCAAATTATGAAACATGCCACTTTAAATTTTATCCAATTAATTATCAATTAATTCCAGATTTATGTTCTTTACCAATTTCCATCAAGAACATGCTAAATAAATTAATCATAGAAATCACACTATCTTGAAAATCTAGAGGGAAACTATTATCATGGTACAAAGCAACAACATTGCTATGTGATCGATACCAATTCTGTAATCTATTTCATATATTTAATTAGGTCAATATTGTTGTTATCTAAAGAGATAAATCATGATAAATCTACAATTGAATGAAAATAAATAGAGAAGCATCAAAACCCCTACCAAAAACATTATTTGACATTCATCACGTGAGAATAAATCAAACAAACATATCCCGATCATCTCTACTGCAATAAGTGCATCCACCTGAGGACTCCGCATCACAACCACACCAACCAACAACCAAAAAAACTCAATTAGAAACATGGAGTTCAATAACCATCACATGGAAAAGAGAAAATATAGGAAATTGATCAAATAAACATCAATAACTGAGGTAGATAATACCTTATATTAAAGAATTATTGCTACAGATCTAAGGAGGGATCTAGTGATCATTCCTTGATTAAGAAATCCCCAAAACAATATAGGGTTGGTGGGTCACCTGGGGTCGAGGGAGTGCCAATGAATCCATCGGTTTTGACAAAAATAGAGTTGCTATAAAACACATAAAACATACATCATCGGGGAATTACACGACATGTAGTCCCATTTCAACTCGTGTAATACCTCGAGGTCAAGATACACCGAAAAATGTGTCACCTCAATGCTTTATTTTATTTTTAGAACCCCAAAACATTTCACGCTGTGAATACCTCTTTCATTCTGTAAAAAAACCCATGAAACAACATTTTATGTCATTTAATTTGGTTACATGATATGTAATCCCCCTCCCACCTTTTACTCAACCAAAATTCTCTAAATATCATCTGATCCCACTATAAGAACTTCGATCTTCAAAAAAATGAAAAGGGTTTATCCACATAGATATGGGTCCTTACATATAGGTTAGTGAGAATGATAACTCAAAAATTCAAGGTTAATCATTTCCGAATATTTCTCAAAATAGATATGTCATTTCGAATAGTACATGTCATAAAATTAAACTTGAATCTATTATAAAAACAATAAAATGGAAAGGAATTAATCAAGTTCAATGTAATAGAAGAACATATCAAGGATACCACATACCCTTTGGAAAAAATAATGATCATAATGAAGGAGTATAAAATTGGTGTTTTAGAAATATAAATCAATAATATGGAAGATCAACATTTTGAGTGTTATACCGGTGTTGTGGAACGTATGAACATAAAAATTATTATTGTTATTTATTATGTAATTTCAATGAAATAAGAAATATTTGAGTATTATTTTTGGTAAGAATTTGATGAAATATTAAAAGAAGTATTTTCAAATTTTCATGATATGCATCAATTTTTTACACCCAAAATATATTCCAATTCTAAAATGAAATTTACGGTAAATGTGAGAAAGAATGTTGTAATGTTGGGGTATGTATGACTATACAACCTAGATAAATACCCCATGCACTAAAATAGAATAAAAATAATAATCTAAAATATGAGAATAATTATAATGATAAGATCCACCATTCTATTTAATAAAATAGGTGAATTATAGATAGTTAGTCTAAACTAGTTATAGATTGACAAGAAAATAGAGAAATCAAAAATGAAATCTGAATCTAATGGAAAAAGGTTTTTACATAGAAAGAAATTTTCATCCCTGGTATTATTTCCATATAAATATTTAAATGTATAATAAAAATTATGTGAATGATATAAGTAGGTTGGTTATGGAATGAATATTTGTATAATGATTATGTGATCCTTCAAATAGAGCATGAGAAAGATGATGAAAAAATGGAAAAAAAAATCATCGACTTCTATAGTGAAGAAAAATTATTCACATAATGATGTGTTTCATGAGAATAAATTGAGAAGGAAACTTATTTATACTATTAATAGGAAAATAATTATTTAGGATAAAAGGAATTAGTGGCCTATGATGAGATGAAACACTAAAATCCCAATTCTACTTCTATGGAATAATATTTCACTCCTTATTCCATATTATTCTTCTTTATTTGTGATAATATGTTTGGAATTAAAGGACGATATTAACTATTTTTCATACAATATATAAATTAATATGCTCTTTATGATGTATCTGAACAGTTATAAGTAGAGTTGAATAAGTGCATCCATTTAGTGGAAGAAAACATTATATGGGCCTATCAAAAAAATCCACATGCTGTGTGAATAAGGATCATCTAGAAATCCATGTTAAAAGAGGTTACTAAGGTATTTGATAACACCTAGAACCTTGCTTTTCTAAAATTATTAATACTTTTAAATAGGGAGATATGGTTGATATAAATATGATAAAACAATGAGTGTTATGACTTCTGCATGAATTATTTTGATGGTCTTTTAAATGTATGTTCATTATTGAATATTTTCATGATAAGTATATTTTTAAAAATTACATAATTGTGAATATTAATTGATATCATATGATAAATATTTTTTATATCCTTGATTCAATAGTTAAAATATAAATATCTTTCTACCTTAGGTTTTCCCACATGGACTTAGAGTAGACAAACTAAAGGCTCTAAACTATGTGGGTATGCAGTGTCATATTTCTCTCAAAATGTTCATAATATTTTCATTAATATTTGAAATGGGAAAAGTAGTGGTTTAATTTAGGATTCCCCTTCATTCCCTTTGTATTCATTTTCAAAAATGGGGATAATAAAAATATAGAAAATAAAAACTTTTAATGAGAATGATGGAAGGTGGATTGGAAAAAATCCAAAGGGGGAGATTATTATTCTTATTCTCAATCTAGGTTTAATTTTAATCATTATGTTTTTTATGTTCTAAAGAAGTTGATTTAATGATTTTAAATGAGTCTTTGAGAATTTATCCCTAAAATCCTACGTAGATCGATTCATAACACCTGAAAAAATTCATGAAGACTAAATATAAAGAAAAATTTTAATTATAAAATTTTATTTACTAATACTGAAGTAAATAACTGTTTACGGTGAGAGTAATTGTATATAACATTTTAGATTTGTTTTGAGATGTTTTTGGAGGCCGAAAAATGATTGATAGCCAAATAGAATTAATGAAAGGGGCCCAAAATTATTTTGTAAGTAAGATGGAAATCATTTTCTGATGGGTGGAAAATGAAAAAGAAATATACATAGACATCCTTTATAGATTTGTATTTATAGTTTGTGGATATAATTCATAATTCATCCATACCTATAAATTGGAAAAACAATTTATGTATAATTCATATGTATAGTTCATGGATCCGACTTATTATTCATCTAGAACTATGATTTTAAATACCCTGATGAATATATCTAATGTAGAGTTTCCAAGGATGATTCAGAGTTGGACATAGAGTTAATCTCTCTACATAGAGTAGTACAATCAATAAAAATTACAATTGAATGAAATTTTAAAAGTAATAGAGTGTTATGTAGAGATTGTTTTCAACCACATGTAGTATATATGACCCAATATTGAGTACACAATTAATAAGGAAAATTAGTGAAGTATTATTTTTACAATCTATGATTTTCATAGTAATCATTTTCTGTATATAAATATTAAAATTTATAAAATTTTATTAAGACATTATTCAGGGACTAAAAAATATGATCACATATGGATCGAGAGTCTAGAAGAGGTAAAGGAAGAACTGCTCGGGGTAGAATATAGTGTTTATTAAGTTAGATCCACCAAACAATGAGGTGTCTTACATGGATATTGGGAATTATATCCTAAAAATTGAGGTTTTTTTAAAACCATTAATGAATGTTTATTTAGTGGATAATAAAAGGAATGGATCACCGTGAATAATTGGGTGGCAAGGGGAATGATTGAGATTTAAAGAAGATTTAGTGAGAGACAAAATAATAAATCTTTTGTATAATTTAAATGATAAGTTCACCTAAACCTAAAGATTAATTATTTACCATATTTTGAATATACAATACAATATTCAAGTTATTTTAAAAATATATATTTTGAAGGTATAGGATAAAAATTGTTATAAGATAAGGGTATGTCTAAATGGTTATTGATTCCTAAAAAAATGTATGTGAGAATTCTATGAAACCTAAAACGTCACTCTCTATTAATAGGTGGATGGAGTATGAAGCGATTGAAATTTTTATTGGAGAATTATTCTTTCTACCTAAGTGTTCATATGGAAGAGAATAACAAAGAACATTTATAACAAACCTGATATTTATATCATATTTTGACATGATTTATTATATAAACATGCAATTAATACAAGCCATAAGAATGAGAGGTCAAATGTATTTGGGGTTAAGGAACATTACATGACAACTTAAGACATAAAATACAACATCATTATTGGAAAAATCATTTACATTACCACAACATTCCTCCATACTTACCATTTCATGGGACAAACTGAGGAAATACATAAGGAAATGGTGATCTATAAATCCCATTATGAGAGTAAATAAGGCATAACATTAATAATACAATACATTACAGGAAATAAACATATCAATGGACCATAATAGAAAATTAAAATAAAGGAATCATATATCATGATTATCGTAACATAAAAATGTGGCAACAACATAAAACACTAAATCATTAATATAAAAGAATAAGGTAAAACCCAATCCCAACATGATGGAAAAAGTCATATAAAGTAATAAGGTATACTCATGTCCCAACATTAAGTATCATGATAAAAAACATTACCTAATTCATTGGAGCTATATTAGGGCACACCCTTCATGAACATTTTATTATCATGCTTAAGTGTGCCACATAGATCATATAACATGGATTCATTCATCATCATCATTTATTACATGATAAAATAATGTGGAATAGATATACGAATGTCTATAATAAATAAGTATATGTGCATAAAGGTGAATACTATTGATATAGAAATGGATATGCTATTCACTACATGATGATTTTTTCATGGAAAACTGCAGTGCAATTTCATCAGCATAACAACATCTCCTGGGGATTTATAAAATGAGTTGATGAGAGATAAAGGGGTATATCATCATTTATAAATTAAGTGGTATGTAAGGAGGTAATTTTAATACATGTTCCAACATGAGGAATTTGTAAATAAAAGGCGTAACATAAAAATGAAACTTAAAGAAGGAGGAGGAATGAAATAACTCTTATGAAATTTCTGCACGGTAACATTTGTACATGCATGGAATAAATGATAGATAATGGGGTCTCTCAAAACAAAAACATAACAAGGGTGGTATCTGGGTGGTGTGAAAACATGCCCCATCATTTTTAATTGAAAATAAAAGGGTGTAACAATATAATGAAACTTGGATAAAAATGAGAAAGGAAACCCTTACATGAGTGCGTGACTTCAAAATCACGAAGTGGGGATTCCTGATATATTAGGGAAAATTAGGGGATTCTATAGAGGGTAGGACAATTTATGGTCATTATACAAGGATTTTGTGTTTTGATAAGTGGGAGATTGTGTGGTTTTATATAGGAAATTAGAGTGGAATTATTTAATATTTCACTGACATGTGTTTTGGAAACTATATAATTAAATATTCAAAACCACAATCCTTACCAGGGTTTTTCCCATGGTTTTTTAAAAATTGGATTGGAAAAAATTATTTTATATGGTTATGGGATGATTATATTAATATATTAGTGTTGCTTATGTGGAGGCGATTCACATTATTAAAGAAATGAACATAAAATCATAAAATAAGTTATATATTTTGGAGGATTATTTAAGGAATTATAATATAAGTAAAATAAATCTAAAATCAAATTATTTTAAAATTAAAATATATATTTGGTTGAATATCCCTTTTATGGTATTCATTACTTCGCTATTGGGTCATTATGATGTCATAAAACAAACTATATTTATATATTATTTAATTCTTCCCAAAATAATTGATTGTCTTAAAAAATTATGAAAAATTCAATATTAGACAATTTTAACATCTTGATTCCAAATATAATATTCATTTTATCTGAAGAATTTTCTAAATATGTGAATTTATACCATTAATATGAGAACTGACATTTATTGAAAATTTGACGGTTTTTGAGAAAAACAGTTTTTAGACATTAAAAGTATTAATTTTGACTTCATGAAATTTATAAACTCATTTATTATTAATAAAATTAATTTGATAATAATATTTTATTCAAATATTAATTATTTCAAGAATTCATTAATTCTATAAAATAAATTCTTTAAAAATACACTTTCTGTTTTATAATATTAAAATATAACTCTTGTCAAACAGATTACCTATTCATTTAAATATAGGTAACTAATATAATAACAATTTGTAAGAATTGTTTCTATAATATTATTAATAAAAACATTATAATTCATATATTTCTAAAATGTAGCATCTTTACCCGAAAAACCAATTTATCATATTCAACATTTTTTAAGAAAGACTATTCCCATAAATGAATTGATATAATTAGACTTTTATTTATTGAAATATTTTATAAAATAATTAACTAATAACTTATTATATAACCCCTTATAAAACCCACATAATACCTAAGGGTAAGGTGTGTGATGGTGATAGACTTTTGGGGTGGATCAGATAACATCGCCCGGTTGGTAATCTCAAATTACTTGAACTTCTCCTATCAGTAATTTTGTTCAAGATTATCATGTTGAAGCTCATATTGTTCTTGGTCAAGAGCAAATCCCAGTGATGATACCTCCTTTCAAAGCTCTAATAAATGAGCTTTATATGGCATGAGTCTATTGGATGAGGTCATCATCTCCTTTGCCTGTGTCGAATGGATTTGTTAAAACCCTATATTTATATTACTTGTGTGATCAATGTTCAAATGATATATTATCAATGGTAATGCTACTTAATGGTCATGTATACCCAATGATAATAAAATAGAGTGCATGTGTTTTATATATCAACAAGACATTAAACAAAACAAATTTATTCCTAAATGATTTGGTCGTTACAACCTTCATCACATTATAAAATTCACCCTTGGGATTTCCTTTTCCCACACTAAAACAGATGAGGGTAACTCTGCCTCATCACTTCCTCCAGTTCCCATGTTCCTTCTTAAAACTTGTGGTTTCCCCAGAACACTTTTATGAGGGGAATTATCATATTTTTTAGAACTTTTTCCCTATGATCTATGATATTCACAGGATTATCATCGCAGGAATGGTCATTATCTAATGATACCACCACTGTATTGAGTATAGGTGATGGGTCATGTATGCATGTTCTCAAGAGTGATATATGGAATACATCATGTACTTGAGACATGTTTGGTGAGAGTTCAAGTCAACAGGATACTTCTCCAATGTGAGAAAGGATCTCAAAAGGTCTGATGTACCTTGGACTATGCTTTAACTTCTTCCCAAATCTCACCAATCTCTTCCATTGATATTTGTAGAGGAAAACCATATCTCCAACATCAAACTCTATATCTCATCAATGGTTTTCAGCATAGCTCTTTTGTCGACTCTAAATAGCATTGATGTTCTACTGGATGGTCTTAACCATCTCCATAATTTCATCAAACATTTCATGACCAATAAGTTTTTACTTCCCAACTTCATCGCAACATGTCAGTGTTCTGAAACTCTTCCCATAATGAGCTTCATTAGGATCCATTTGGATGCTTTAGTGGAAACTGTTGTTGTAAGAGAACTCAACTATAGGAAGATGTTGATCCGATCTTCCTTTAAAGTCTATTAAGCATTCTCTCAACATGTCCTCATGTTTTTGTGGAGTATACTCAAATTGTTCATTATTTTGAGGATGATAATTTATACTGAAGCTCATCTCAATATTCAGATCATGTTGGAGAATCTTCCAGAACATAGAGGTGAATCTTGGAACACAATGGGATACAATCGATAGTGGTACACCATGCAACCATACCACTTCTCTGATGTATAAACATTCAATTTGATCCAATTAGAAATCATATAGAATCACAATAAAGTGTACAATCATTATAATACCATCCACCAAAACCCAGATAGAAGTTCTTCCTTTGGATGTCTTCAGGTGTCTGGTGACAAGGTCCATGGTGATGTTCCCACATTTCCATTTTGGTATGTGTAATGGTTGCATCATCTCCTTATACTTCTGCCTCCCATTCTTCACTTACTAACATACTATTCACATTGATGTATATTCGGAGATCTCCTTCTTCATGATATCACACCAATAATGTTATCGGATATACTGATACATCATTGTCTTTCCTGGTTGAGAGGTGAAATTCGATCAATGTGCATCATTGAAAAGTTATTTATTTAACTCTGGAATTGATGGAACACATAGTCTTTATGAAAACCCTACTTTTTATTACAACTTAAACAAGATTTATTACATAAAAATTCACTTGATATAACAAAGAAGATCGAGAGGTTTAGTGTCTTTGGGGCTTAGGATCATTACATAAAAACTTAAAACATGAAATACAACATCTTTATTAAAAAATTCCTTTACATGACCACTACATTCCCTCGTACTTAGCATTTCATGGGATAACCTGAGGACATGCATAAGAAAAGGGTGAGCTATAAAGCCCAGTAAGAGAGTACACATGGAATAAAATGAGGAGTACAATACATGTTAGACAATAGGCATATCAATAGAGCATAAAATAAACATGAACATAAAGGCATGATAAAGCATGATAATTATAACCTGGAAATGTGGCAACAACACTTAACATGGATTTAGCATAAGCCAAGGCTAATTGCACATAAAGCATGAGTAAAACCTCATTGCACATGAAGCACGAGTAAACCCTTGTTTCACTTGAATTAGAATGAGTCAACACTCATTGCACATGACGTATCATGATATTATACTTTACAAAATGCATTGGAGCGCTTTAAGGGCGCACCCTTCTTAAACATTTCATCTCATGCATAAGTGTGCCACATGGATCATAAAACATGGATTCATAAAACATAATAATTTATTACAAGATAAGGAAATGTGTAATTCATACATAAAACTTTATAAACAATAAGTAAATGTTCATAAAGGTGAATACCCTTGGGCATGGTATTCACTACACAATGGCATTGGCTTAGAAAATCGGTGCGATTTCGGCAGCGTAACGGCGTGACATAAGAATTCATAAAAATGGTTTGATGAGAGAGAAAGGGTGTCTCATCATATTTAAATGAAATGTAAAGTAAGGGGGTCATAGATATACATGTCCAAACAATTTTAATGGAACTTAGATTCATGATACAAAAGTATTGCTTGAATGTAAAAGAAGAGAGGGAAGTTCCTTTCGGAATTTCGGCATAGTAACAGGTGTACATGGGAGGCATTTAATGAGAGAGAAAGGGGTCTCCCATCATTAAAACAATAAGAGGGAAGTATGGGGGAGGTGCGAAACAATACCCCAACATTCATAATTGAAATTAAAAGGGCAATACAACTTAAATTTTTTTGACAAAAATGAGAAAGGAAGAAAAAACCCTTACTTGGAAGTGTGCTTCCAAAGGCTAGAGAGAGGCTTGTGAGAGGCTTCTTGGGAGTTTGGGGCACCTTGGGAGGATTCAAGAGGGAGTATGGAAGAGGTTGAACGAACTTCAAGGGATTTTAGTGAAGAGGAAGTGAGATCTTGGGTGGGTTTATATAGGAAAGGTGAGAGAATTCTTTATTATTTAGGTTTGGGACCCCTTATATTCAAATAATCCAACCCACAAACCATCCCATGGTTTTTGCCCATGGTTTCTCGAAAAGGAAATAGGAAAACAATATTTTACAAGTACAAGGTCCGAACTTATTAAAATATTAGGGTTTCTTATGTGGAGGTGAGTCACACTCCCATGGAAATTAATTTAAAAAGGCAAAGTGTTGAATATGTCTTGAGGGGTCCATTAATGCTTTGAAAAGTAAGTCAAACAAACCCAAAATCAAATTATTTTAATGATAAAACATATATTGGCCGAACATAAAGATTATGATATTTTATTACATCACCATTGGGTCATTATGATGTCATAAAACACATTATATACTTAAACGATATTTAATTTTTACCCCAAAATTTGACTGTCTCAGAAAATTATGAAAAATTCACCGTTGGATAATTTCAACGTCCTGATTCAAAAAAAAACATTTATTTTATCTAAATAATTTTATAAATATGTGAATTTTCAATTTTAAAATAAAAACCGCCATTTATCGAAAATTCACGGGTTTTGACAGAAATGGCTTTCAAACCTTAATATAACATTTTAATTGCATTCATAAAATTATAAGATCATTTATATTTAATAGAAAATAAATTTAATAATAAGATTATTATTTTATTAAAATATTATTTAATTCAAAAATCCCTTAATTTAATAAAATATATTTCTTAATTAAGCAATAACTAAAAACACCATTTGTACTTTAAAAACTATTTACAATGTATCAAAAATGACTAGAAATTATATTAATTATTATATAAAAAAATAATGTACATGAAAATAATACTACTTATTTGTTACATAACCCCTTAAAACATCCTCATAAGACCTAAGGGTAAGGTGTGTGGTGGTGACAGACTCTTGAGGTGGCTCGGATAACATCGCTCAAGTGGTAATTTCAATCAACTTTTACTTTTCCCCTAGACAGTCACGTTCGAGCTAGACATAATGAAGCTCAGCTTGGGCTTGGTCAAGGGTGAAGCCCAGGGATGCCACCTCTTTTCCGAGCTCCGACAAATGGGCTTCATATGGGGCAATTCTACTGGATGAGGCCATCAATTCCTTTGTCTGAGTAAAATTGGGTTCGTTAAAGACTTATATTTATACTAATCATGTGATCACAGTTCAACGGCTATAAAAGTAACGGTCACAACTCTTAACATAAAACCAAAGAAGTTGAAATCTTATAAAAATATTTTCCATAAAGATACATTTAACTGGATCAAGAGGGATTTTTGATTAATGAAACTTTGGGTCGTTACAATATTCCCCCCATAATAAATTTCTCCCTCGAAATTTTCTTTTTCCCACACTAAAACAAATGTGGGTAACTCAGCTTTATCATATCCTACAATTCCCAAGTTGCTTCTTCAAACATGTGGTTTCTCCACAAAACCTTGATGAGGGGCATTGTCTTATTTCGTAGAACTTTTTCTCTACGATCTAAGATATTCACTGGTTGCTGCTCATAAGAAAGATCATATTCCAATTGTACCATCTTGGAAGAGAGTACATGTGAAGGGTCTGGTATGTACTTACTTAAGAGGGATACATAAAAGACATCATGTACTTTGGCCGTGGTAGGTGGAAGTGCTAGTCGATAGGACATAGCCTCGACACAACCAAGAATCTCGAAGGGTCCGATGTACCTTGGACTTAACTTCCCTTTCTTTCCAAACCTCATGACCTTATTCCACGGAGATATGCATAGATAAACCATGTCTCCAACTTTAAACTCAAGGTCTCGTCGACGATTATCTACATAACTCTTCTGTCGACTCTGGGATTCCTTGATATGCTGCTGAATGGTTTTCACCTTCTCCACCATTTCCTCGACAATTTCTGGTCCATGAAACTTACGTTCACCGACCTCATCCCAACATACTGGTGTTCTACACCTTTTCCCATACAAGGCTTCACATGGTTTCATTTGGATGCTCGAGTGGAAACTGTTATTATAAGGGAACTCAACCAGAGGAAGATGTTGATCCCATCCTCCTTTAAAGTCCATTGAGCACGCTCTCAACATATCCTCAAGTGTTTGGATAGTCCGCTCGGATTGGACATCAGTTTGAGGATGATAGGCCGTACTGAAGTTTAGTTTAGTATTCAAAGCATGTTGAAGACTCTTCCAAAACTTAGAGGTGAATCTTGGATCTCAGTCAGACACAATAGATAGTGGTACTCCATGCAACCTTACCACTTCCCTGATATATATCCGTGCCAGTTGATCCAAAGAGAAATCCTCTTGAATAGCATTGAAGTGTGAAGTCTTTGTAAGATGATCCACAACAACCCAGATTACATTGTTTCATTTGGATGTCGTTGGAAGTCCGGTGACAAAGTCCATGGTGATGTTCTCCCATTTCCATTCTAGTATGGGCAATGGTTGCATCATCCCCTTAGACTTCTACCTCTCTGCCTTCACTTGCTGACACACCAGGCACTTTGATGTATATTCAGAGATCTCCTTCTCCATATTATCCCACCAAAAGTTTTCTCGGAGATCTCGATACATCTTTGTGCTCCCTGGGTGAATAGAGAAATTTGAACTATGTGCATCATCCAAAAGTTCCTTCTTCAGCTCCGGACATGATGGAACACATAGTATTTTCCCAAACCTCACAATTCCTTCCTCATTAACATTAAACTCCGAGGATTTTACCTTTTTGATAGCTTCCACTTTTTCTTGAATTCCCACATCATCCTTTTGAGCATCCTTTAAACTTTCTAAAATAGATGGTTGAGCAATCATCTGTGAAAGGATTGATGATGTTCCCTTCTTTATGATTCCCACATCCATCTTCATCAAGTCTAAGAAGATTGGATCCTTCTCAATTCTCATCATTGATAGAATCATTGGATCCTTTCTACTTAGGGCATCCGCCACCTTGTTCTCTTTCCCAGGGTGGTAATGTATTGAACAGTCATAATCCTTGATGAGCTCTATCCACCTTCTCTGGCGCATATTAATCTCTTTTTGTGTGAATATACATTTAAGACTCTTGTGGTCAGTATATATCTCACATTTCTCTCCATAGAGATAATGCCGCCAGATTTTTAAGGCAAAGATCACCACCTCCAACTCCAGATCATGCGCTGGATAGTTTCGCTCATGGATTTTCAACTTCCTTGAGGCATAGGATATCACTTTATCATTCTGCATCAGCACACAACCTAATCCCTTCTTTGAGGCATCACTGAATACAACAAAAATTTCCCCATTTGTGGGTAAAGTGAGCACGGGCGCAGTGATAAGCCTCCTCTTCAACTCCTTGAAGCTTTATTCGCATTCATCACTCCAAGAAAACTTTACTCCATTTCGAGTTAGCTTAGTAAGAGGGTTGGACAATTGTGAGAAATTTCTCAAAAATCGTCGATAATATCCAACTAACCTCAAGAAGCTACGAATATTAGTTACTGATGTTGGCCTCGACCACCCCTCAATTGCATCTGTTTTGGAGGGATCCACAGATATCCCATTGCTTGTGATGATATGGACCAAGAATGATACCTCCTTCAACCATAACTCACACTTTCTGTACTTTTCATAGAGGTTCTCTTTGCGCAAAGTCTCCAGTACAGTTTTTAAATGCTCCTCATGATCCTCCTTGGTTTTCGAGTATATTAGAATATAATCTATAAATACTACCACAAATTTGTCAAGGTAATCTCTAAAGACTCTATTCATCAAGTCCATGAATATTGGTGGAGCATTGGTGAGTCCGAAAGGCATTACTATGAATTCATAGTGCCCGTATCTTGTACGAAAAGCAGTCTTGGGGATATCTTCCTTCTTCACCCTTACTTGATAATATCCCGACCGCAAGTCCACCTTGGAGAAGTATTGTGCTCCATGCAACTGATCGAACAAGTCATCAATTCATGGGAGAGGATACTTGTTCTTTATCGTTATTTTGTTAAGTTCACGATAATCGATGTAAAGCCGCATTGACCCACCCTTATTCTTGACGAAGAGGACTGGTGCACCCCATGGTGAAGCACTTGGGCGTATAAACCCTTTATCCAGATTCTCCTGTAGTGGTTTCTTCAGCTCTTCAAGATCAACAACAGCCATTCTATATGGAGTCTTGGATATTGGTAATGCCCCAGGTAAAAGTTCAATTGAGAACTCAAAATCTCTTATAGGAGGAAGACCAGTCAGTTCCTCAGGAAACACTTCTTTGAATTCCCTCACAATAGGCATCTCTTCAAGGATGGTTTCTTCTTTGCACTCAATCATCTGAGCCATATACGTATGCTCATAGGGCAGTAATATCCATGCTTGAGATGATGGAGCTAAATGAGATTCATCTTCCTCCTGACACTTGTAATGAATCGGGGGTCGATTCTCCATATGGAGTGTGATTTCCCTCTTCCGACAATTTATGTTGGCTCTCTATATGGAAAGCCAATCCATGCCAAGAATTGCATCAAATTCCACCAACGGGAGTATGACGAGGTTCACCAGGAAATTCAATCCAGAAATTATAATAGGGGAGGACTTATATTCATGGGATGAAATGATTACCCCATTTTCCGTACTCACCGACATCTTTACTTCCATGATTTGTGGTGGTGCTGGGATTGTTCTACTAAACTTTAGAGATATAAAATAATGCGTAGAACCTGAATCAAAAAGTACGTTCGCTATTCTTGAATTAATTACTAGCGTACCTATCACCACTTTGTTGTCGGGGTTCACTTTGGAAGAAGTGATGGAAAACGCTCTTCCTTACTGTCTTGGAGGTTGTTGGTTGCCTCCGAAAACCCTTGGATTAAGGCACTGATTTTCAAAATGACCCGGTTCTTTGCATTTATAGCACTGAACAAAGCGTTGAGGTTCGAACAGAGCGTTCCTCTCCTCTATCACAGTGACGGGTCCTTCTTGCCGGCAGTTAACAGCTAGGTGCCCTTCTCTTCCACACCTGAAGCATTTTCTCGTCCCCTTAAGGCAATTTCCAGGGTGCTTCTTTCCGCACTTTTGGTAAGTGGGGTGCTGGAACTTCTTAGCGCCGTTGGATTTATCCATCGGCCCACCAGCATTGAAGTCCAATTTACGCTTCTTATCCCCATAATACCCCTGTGATTCTCCAATCTCCATTTCGACCTTGAGGGCACATCGGACAATTTCCTCATAGCTGTCGAAGTCACGGATCACTAATGCTTTCTGCAAGCTAAGCTTCAGCCCACCAAAGAAGCGGTCAACCTTGCATTTAGGGGTAACGACAAAGCCATAAGCGTATCCTGAAAGCCTTGTGAAGTTTTCCTCGTATGCTCCAACGGATTCCTCATCTATTTTCTTGAGGGAAAGGAAGTCCCTTTCCATCTTAAGCCGGAGGGTGCGTGGAAAATATTTATCAAAAAACATCTTTCAGAAATTCTTCCATTCCAATGCCTTGATCTCCTCCCCAGCCTTCGTATTTTTTATCATTGTCCACCATTGATCAGCTTCACCCTCCATATGATAAGCCACCAGGAGAACCTTCTCTTGTTCCTAACATTGGAGGATGGAGAATATATTTTCAATGGAGTTGATCCATTGTTCAGCAATCATGGGATCAGATGATCCACTAAAAGTAGGAGGCCTTTGTCTCATGAAGCTCTCGATTGCGACATGTTCTTTCTTAGGGGGGGTTGAACGTTCCACTTGACCCGTGTTTCTATTCAAAACTTGAGTTAGATGAGAGAGAAGCATGACAAAGTTTGTGATTCCTGCTCCCATTGGATTGGGAATCTCATTAGTACAATCATCACAATGATCTTCACAACGGTTGTTAGCCCGAGTCCTCCTATTACCGGCCATTGGCTGGAATGAAAGGAATGTTTGGGGTAACACATAAAGGGTAATCCAAAGACAAAAGTTGATGACTCAAAAATAAACTTTTATTTCCTTAACTCATGAGTCTATAGGCTTCAATCTAGGCTTTTCATGATCTACTTTCTAACATATATTCTTAGGGGCATTTTTCCCTTAATAAGCGATCATACTAAAATTGTGAATTTATCAAAACATATCCCCCGGGAGTGTCATAACCAAGAGTGCAGCAAGGCCCGTTGTCGTGCACCAGTTCCCGTTCGAGTCTAGATCAAAGTGGTGTTTTCGGGTTTTACCCCTAGGATACATCTGTTCCCGAGCCGCCTCTACCTGCTCGTATCCAGACAGGGTTGTATTTGTCTGATAAACGACTTACTCAGAACTTACCAAAACTTAGGGATATTTTTATTATACTTAGTCTTGTATCTAAGGCATTACTAGGGTTTCCTAATCCCAAAAATAACTAAACCTATCCTCTGATACCAACTATGAAAACCCTGCTTTTTATTACAACTTAAACATGATTTATTACATAAAACTTCACTTGATACAACAAAGAAGATCGAGAGATTTAGTGTATTTGGGGCTTAGGATCATTACATAAAAACTTAAAACATGAAATACAACATCTTTATTGAAAACATCCTTTACATGACCACTACATTCCCTCATACTTAGCATTGCATGGGATAACATGAGGATGTGCATAAGAAAAGGGTGAGCTATAAAGCCCAGTAATGGAGTACACATGGAATAACTTGAGGAGTAAAATACATTTTAGACAATAGAAATATCAATAGAGAATAAAACAAACATTAACATAAAGGCATGATAAAGCATGATAATCATAACATGAAAATGTGGCAACAACACTTAACATGGATTTAGCATGAGCCAAGGCTCATTGCATATAAAACATGAGTAAACCCTCATTGCACATGAAGCATGAGTAAACCCTCATTTCACTTGAATTAGCATGAGTCAACACTCATTTCACATGACGTATCATGATACTATACTTTACCCAATGCATTGGAGCGCTTTAAGGGCGCACCCTTCTTAAACATTTCATCTCATGCATAAGTGTGCCACATGGATCATAAAACATGGATTCATAAAACATAATAATTTATTCCATGATAAAGAAATATGGAATTCATACATGAAACATTATAAACAATAAGTAAATGTGCATAAAGGTGAATACCCTTGATGGAGAAATGGGCATGGTATTCACTACACAATGGCATTGGCTTAGAAAATCGGTGCGATTTCGGCAGTGTAACGGCGTGACATAAGAATTCATAAAAATGGTTGATGAGAGAGAAAGGGTGTCTCATCATATTTACATGAAAATGGAAAGTAAGGGGGTTATATAAATACATGTCCAAACAATTGTAATGGAACTTAGATTTATGATACAAAAGTATTGCTTGAATGTAAAAGAAGAGAGAGAAGTTTCTTTCGGAATTTCGGCATAGTAACAGGTGTACATGGGAGGCATTTAATGTGAGAGAAAGGGGTCTCCCATCATTAAAACAATAAGAGGGAAGTATGGTGGAGGTGAAAACCATACCCCAACATTCATAATTAAAATTAAAAGGGAAATACAACTTAAAAAAATTGACAAAAATGAGAAAGGAAGAAAAAACCCTTACATGAAAGTGTGCTTCCAAAGGCTAGAGAGAGGCTTGTGAGAGGCTTCTTGGGAGCTTGGGGCACCTTGGGAGGATTATAGAGAGAGTAGGGAAGAGGTTGGACGAACACCAAGGGATTTTAGTGAGGAGGAAGTTGGATCTTGGGTGGGTTTATATAGGAACGGTGAGAGAATTGTTTATTATTTAGGTTTGGGACCCCTTATATTAAAATAATCCAACCCACAAACCATCCTAGGGTTTTTTCCCATGGTTTCTGAAAAAGGAAAGCGGAAAAAAATATTTTATAAGGCCAAGGTCCGAACTTATTAAAATATTAGGGTTGCTTATGTGGAGGTGAGTCACACTCGCATGTAAATTAATTTAAAAAGGCGAAGTGTTGAATATGTATTGAGGGGTCCATTAATGCTTTGAAAAGTAAGTCAAAAAAACCCAAAATTATATTATTTTAATGATAAAACATATATTGGACGAAAATAAGGATTATGGTATTTTATTATATCACCATTGGGTCATTATGATGTCATAAAACACATTATATACTTAAACGGTATTTAATTTTTACCCAAAAATTTGACTGTCTCAGAAAATTAAGAAAAATTCACCGTAGGATAACTTCGATGTCCTGATTCCAAAAATGGCATTTATTTTATCTAAATAATTTTATAAATATGTGAATTTTCAATTTTAAAATAAAAACCGTCATTTATCGAAAATTCACGGGTTGTGATAGAAATGGCTTTCAAACCTTAATATAACATTTTAATTGCATTCACAAAATTATAAGATCCTTTATATTTAATAAAAAATTAATTTAATAATAAGATTATTATTTTATTAAAATATTATTTAATTCATAAATCCCTTAATTTAATAAAATATATTTCTTAATTAATTAATAACTAAAAACACCATTTGTACTTTAAAAACTATTTACAATGTATCAAAAATGACTAGAAATTATATTCATTATTATCTACCAAAATAATGTACATGAACATAGTACTACTTATTTGTTACATAACCCCTTAAAATAGCCGCATAAGACCTAAGGGTAAGGTGTACGATGGTGAAAGACTCTTGGGGTGGCTCGGATAACATCGCTCGAGTGGTAATTTCAATCAAATTCCACTTTTCCCATAGACGGTCACGTTCGAGCTTGACATAATGAAGCTCATCTTGGGCTTGGTCAAGGGAGAAGCCCAATTATTCCACCTCTTTTCTGAGCTCCGACAAATGGTCTTCGTATGGGGCAGTTCTACTAGATGAGGCCATCGCTTCCTTTGTCTCAGTAAAATTGGGTTCGTTAAAGCCTTATATTTATACTAATCATGTGAACACTGTTCAACGACTATAAAAGTAACGGTCACAACTCTTAACATAAAACCAAAGAAGTTGACATCTTATAAAAACATTTTTCATAAAGAGACATTTAACTAGATCAAGATGGATTTTCCTTTAATGAAACTTTGGGTCGTTACAGTCTTGATCCAAATCTCAAAAATCCTATCTTCATTAACATTAAACTCTGAGGATTTACCATTTTTAATAGCTTCTACTTTCTTCTAAATTCCAACAACATATTTTTAATAATCTTTTATACATTAAAAAAGTGATCGCTGAGAAATCCTTTGTGAAAGGATTGATTATATTCACTTATTTATGATTCATATGCCCATATTCAACAAATCTATAAATATTAGATCATTTTAAATTCTCATCAATGATAGAATCGTTGGTTTGTTTCTACATAGATTATCTACTAACTTGTTCTCTTTTGGAGGGTGGTAATAGATTGATGAATCAAAATATTTAATGAGCTCTAACCATCTTCGTTTGTCCATGTTCAGATATTTCTTTGGGAATATATATTTGAGACTTTTGTGATCCCTATATATTTCACACATTCCCCAAAGAGATAATGTTGCTATATTTTCAACACAAAGATAATAGTTACCAACTCCATATCATATGTGGGATAGTTTTTCTCATGAATTTTCAATTACATTGAGGAATAGTTAATGACATTGTCATTCTACGTCAATGCACATCCCATACCCTTATTCAAAGCATCACTAAAGATTACGAAAACCACCCCAATTGTGGGAAGTGTGAGCAGAGTGGCAGTGATAATGCTTTTCATTAACTCCATGAAGATTTATTCACATTCATCATTCCTAGAATACTTGACTCCTTTATGAGTAAGCTTGGTATAAGGGTTTGAAAATTGTGAGAAATTACTCAAAAATCGGCAATAATATCCAGCTAACCCTAGGAACCTATAGATATCCATAACAGATGTCGTCCTCGACCATCCCCCAATTTCTTTTTTTAAAGGATCCACCGATATCACATTACTTGTGATGATATACCCTATAAATGAGACTTACTTCAACTAAAACTCACACTTTTTGTACTTTTTATAGAGCATATCCTCTTAAAAGGTCTCAAGTATAGTTCTTAGATGCTCCTCATGCTCCTCCTTGGTTTTGGATTATATTAGAATATTATCTATAAATACTACCACAAACTTTTCAAGGTAATCTCTAAATAATCTATTAATCATGTCCATGAATATTACTGGAGAATTACTGAGTCTGAAAGGCATTACTATGAATTCATAGTGCCCGTAACTTTTAAGAAAAGCAGTCTTGGGGATATTCTCCTTCTTTAACCTTAATTGGTAATATCCCCACTATAGATCCACCTTGGAGAAGTATTGGTCTCCATGTAGATGATCAAACAAGTCATCAATTCGTGGAAAAGGATACTTGATCTTTATTCTGATTTTGTTGAGCTCACGATAATCAATGAAAAGGCTAACTGACCCATCCTTCTTCTTGATGAAGAAGGCTGGTGCACCCCATAGTAAAGCACTTGGGAATATATACCCTTTATCTGGATTCTCCTATAGTTGTTTCTTTAGTTCCTCAAGGTCCACAATAGCCACTCTATACAGAGTATTGGATATTGGAAATTCCTCAGGAATAAGATCAATCGTGAATTCAACATCTATTCTAGGAGGAAGACTGGGAAATTACTTTGGAAACACATTAGTGAATTCCCTCACAATAGGAATTTATTCAAGGATAGTTCCTTCCTTAGGCTCAATAATTTGAGAAAAATACATTTTCTCATAGGTAAGTAATATACATGCTTGATATGATGGTTCTAGTGAAGATTTATCCTCATCCTTTCACTTATATAGAATTGGGGTTTGATTCATCATATGGTGAATGATTTACCTCTCACAAAAAATTAAGTTGTCTCTATATAGGTAAAGCCAATCCATGCCAATAATTACATCATATTATATAATGTTAAGTATAATTAGGTTTTATAGGATGTCCAATCCACAAATTGTGACAAGGTAGGAGTTATAATCATGGGATGAAATAATTTCCCCTTTATTGTTTTCACCAGCATCTCTACTTCCATTCTTTCTAGGGATGTTTGAATTGTTCCACTATACTTTTGGGATATAAAATAATGTGTATAACCATAATAAAAAAAGTAATTTATATATTCTTGAATGAATAACTAGTATACCAATCACAACTTCATTTTTGGGATTTTCTTCTGTGTTAGTGATGGAAAAATCACGCCCATGCTGCCTTGGAGGTTGTTGGTTGCCTAAAAAAACCCTTTCCATAGGGTAATAGTTCGAAAAAATCTCTGGTTCTTTTTAGTTGTATCAATGAAACATGTGTTGAGGATAATATGTAACACTCCTTTCCTCTTTAGAAGTAGTGGGTTTTTCTTTCTGGTAAATACTAGCTAGGTTTCCCTCATGTCCATAACTAAATCATTTCCCCGACCCCTCTACGAAATTTCTTATGTGCTTATTTCTTCACATTTGGAAAGTGGGATGCTGGAATTTCTTAGCTCCATTGGATTTATCCATCAGACCACTATAATTAAATTCCACTTTCCAATTCTTATACCCATGATACCCCTGATATTCGCCGATCTCCATCTCAACTTTGATGGAACATTATAAAATCTCTTCATAGCATTCAAAGTTGTGGATCACTAGGGCTTTACATAGGCCAGGTTTTAGCCCCACAAAGAAGTGTTCAACCTTGAATTTGGGGTTAATAAAAAACTTAGAGGCATGTTGTGCATGTATAGTAATGTTTTCCTCACACAACCCAACAGACTCATCATCCTTTTTCATGAGTTCAAGGAAATCTGTTTCATCTGAAGATGGAGGGTGTGGGGAAAATATTTATCAAAAATACTTTTCTGTAAATCCTTTCATCTCATTTCTTCAAACTATTCCTCAAGATTAATAATTTTTATCAATGTACACCATTGATCAACTTCACCCTCCATACAATAAGAATCCATAAGAACCTTCTCTTGTTCGGAACATTGAAGTATGGAGAGTATCATCTCAATGGAGTTGATCCATTTTTAGTGATTGAGGTATTAAATGATCCATTGAATGTATGAGGCCTTTGTCTCATGAAGATCTTGATTGTGACTTCATATTTTGTAGTGAGGGTTGGACGTTCCACTAGACCCATGTTTCTATTAAAAACTTGAGTTAATTGATAGTGTATCATTACAATTTTTGTGACTCCCACTCCCATCAGATTGAGAATCTCATTAGTACAGCCATCACATTGATCTTAGCATCAATTGTTACCCCGATCCCTCATATTAATATCCTTTTTATAGAATAATAGGAAATTAGGGTCATGTATTTTAAATTGTTAAACACATAAAGGGGAATCCCATGAAAAAATGGGATAACATATAAATTACATTTATCACCTTAACATATGAATTTCCGAGATTGAATCTAATTTATCCATGATATAATTCCAAAAATATATTCTCAGGGGATTTTTTTTCGTTATAATGGTTCGTACAAATATTATGAATTTACTGAAGTATATACCATGGTAGTATCGAACCAAAACTATAGTAAGGCCCTTTGTTGTTCCCTAGTTCCCATTCGATTATAACTCAAAGTGGTGTTTTTGGTTTTTTTTCCTAGATACATTTGTGCCAGAACCACCTATACTTGTTCATATCTAGATAGGGACGTATTTTCTTGATAAAACACATACTCTATACTCACCAAATTTTAGGGATTATTTTCTTATACTGAAACTTATCCCTAAGTATTTCTCTTGGGTGTTCTGATCCTAATCCAAAAAATAACTAAACCTATCATTTGATACCAACTATGAAAACCCTGCTCTTTATTTCATATTTAGACATGATTTGTTACATAAACTTTCACTTAATACAACCTAGTATATGAAGAGTTATTCTTTCCTTGGGGTTTAAGAACATTACATGACAACATAAGACATAGAATAAACCATCATTGTTGAAAACTTCTTTTACACGACCACAACATTCATTTGTTCTTTGAATTGCATGAGATATCTAAGGGACATACATAGTAAAAAGGTGAGATATAATGACCAGTAAGGGGGTAAATAAGGCATAACATGAAGAATATAGTACATGTTAGGCAAAAGACATATAAATGGATTATAAGAGAAACATTAACATAATGGAATCATATAACATGATTATTATAACTTCGAAATGTGGAAACAACTTAAAACACCACTTCATTAACATAAAGGAAGAGGGTATACCCCGATCCCAGAATGATGGAAAAAATTACTATATAGGAATAAGGTAATACACTGTCCCAACATGATGCATTATGATACTAAAAATTACCCAATTAATTAGAGCACTATCAGGACCCACACTTCCTGAACATTTTAATCTCATGAAGTGTCTCACACAGATCATATAACATGGATTAATTCAACATTCTCATTTATTCCAAGATAATGTAACATGGAATACATTTATGTATGTGTATAATCAATAATTATATGTTCATAATTGTGAATTCCATTGATAGATAATTGGGCATGGTACTCATTACTTGAAGATTTTGGCTTGGAAAATCGTGGTGTAATTTCGCTGGCATAACAACATCACGCGACGATTCACAAAATAAATTGATGAGAGATAAAGGGGTCTATAATCATTTACAAATAAAATGTGATTCAAGGGGATCATAAAACAACATGTTTGAACATGAGAAATTTGTAAATAGAAGGCATAACATAATAAAAAAACTTGAAGAAGGAGGATGAATGAAATAACTATTAAGAAATTTCAGCATGGTAACTGGTGTATATGGGAGGGATTAATGTGAGAGAAAAGGGTATATCATTATTCAAACATTATAAGTTCAGTATGGGGGATGTAAAAAAACATATCGCATCATTAGTAATTGAAAATTAATAGTGGATAAAAATGAGAAAGGAAAGAAACCCTTACTTGAGAGTATGGCTTAAAAGACTTAAGAGGGGATTATTGAGAGCTTGGGGTGCCTTGGGGGGATTATAGATAGGGGATGACAGACTGGGGATGTTTTCCATGGACTTAGTCAAGGTAAGTGGGATCTTGGGTGGGTTTATATAGAAAATGAGATGGTAATTATTTAATATTTCACAAACATAGGTTTTGGAATCTATATAATTAAATATTCAAAACCAAAAACGATCACTTGGTTTTCCCCATTGTTTTTTCCAAGTAGGATTGGAAAAAATTATTTTATAAGGCCATGGACCTATGATATTAAAATATTATCCTTTCTTATGTAAAGGTGAGTTAACTAATTAAAGAAATGAACTTAAAATCACAAAACATGTAATACATTTTGGAGGATTCACTAAAGAATTATAAAAAATGCCAAATAAATATAAAATAACATTTTTTTAAAATTAAAACATTTACATGGTCTAGTATCCCATTTATGGTATCTATTACATCACTATTTGTTCATTATGATGTCATAAAACACACTATATATTGATATATTATTTAATTTTTACCCCAAAATTCGAGTGTCTGAGAAAATTATGAAAAATTCAGCATTGGATAATTTGAACATTGTGATTCCAAAAATAATATTAATTTTATATAAATAACTTTCTAAATATATGAGTTTTTACTTTTAAAATAAGAACCAACATTTATTTAAAATTTGGTGGGTTTCGGCAAAAACTATTTTTAAACCATAATAAAAATTAAAATTGCCTTAATAAAAAGTATAGACTCATTTATTATTAATACAATTAATTTGTTAATAATTTTTTATTAAAATATTAATTATTTAAAAAATTCAGTAATTACAAAAACAAATTCTTCAAAAAAGTAATTTTTTATTATATTATATAAAAATATAACTCTTATCAAACTGATTACCTAATAATTTAAAGATAAGAATCTTTTATAATCATAATTTTTAAGAATTATTTTTATAATATTATTAATGAAAACATAACAATGGATATATTTCTCAAAATTTTCATTTTTATATAAAAACTAATTTATAAAATTTATCATTTTTTACGAAAGACTATTCCCATAAAGTAATTAATGGAATATAAAATTTATTTATCTAAAGGTATTACAAGATATGTGACTAATTCCTTGTTACATAACCCCTTATAACACCCATGTAAGACCTAAGGGTATTGTGTGAGATAATGATAGAATCTTGGGGAGGCTCGGATAACAGCACCATAGTGGTAATCAAAATTAACTAGAACTTCTCTCATAAGCGATTCTGTTCAAGTTTAACGTGTTGAAGCTTGTATTGGGCTCTATCAAGAGCGAAGCATAGTGAAAATACCTCCTTTATGATCTCTGAAAATGAGATTCGTAAGTCCCATGTCTACTATAAAAGGTCATTATCTCCTTTTCCTCTGTTTAAATGATTTGATAAATACTTATATTTATATTAGTTTTTTGATCACTGTTTAGAAGCTATATTATCAATGGTACTGATACCTAATGGTTATTTAAAACCAATAATAAAAAAAATGTTCATGTGTTTTCTATATGCATAAGACATTAAACGAAAGGGAATTTTATTCATAAATGATCAAGTCATTACAAAAATATAGATATTTATTTATTTTTTAGACCTTCAGTATAGATCATCAGTATTGACTACTAAAGATATTGTATATGTACATAGTAATGCATATTTATCCAAAATATTCATAGTGGGAGATCAATTTAAAATTGGTACAAATAATCATTAATAATAATAATATATTCTTTTCATTGGATCATCATTATAATGGAGTTTTTTTTGTTGTGGTTATATAACAAATCATGAGAAGGGGAAACTATAACTTGGAAAAGTAACCAATTAAAAAAATAAGGAGCACAATAAGATTATGTGTTTATTAGGATTTATTTTTCTATGGTGTAATATCTTTCATATAAATTAGTCAATATTTAATTGGGGTGTATGACCAATCAGGGATAGGATGGGTCCTCTAAGTCTAAATATTATAAATAATATGATTTTCTCTATCCCTTATTATTATTATATCTGAGGTGAGGATATGAAAAATATATGATTAGATTATAAAGAATAACATGTTCAAGAAGTTGTATTTGAGAAATCACAAAATAGGACAACTAATTCACCCCCTTATGACCAATCCAACATGGAAAAAATACTTTATCTAAGAAAATCATCCTTCATGAAATGATGTTTTCCTTATCCACACCATTTTGAAAGGAAACAATATGAAAAAACTCTTCAATCATAATTTTAAATGTAATTTTCTTCCTTTATTGAATAGTAATTACACCAACACATGTATTCAAATTACAATATTGATTGATGATAAACACGTTCTGAACATCAACATGATCAATAAAATAATTCTTTCCCTTCTAATTTATTCATATGGGTTCGATAACCATCTTCAAAAGAAACTCAGGTTTAAGACATGATATTTTTATTAATATTATTACACAAGCATTTTTTTAAAAACTATATCATGGAATGTTCAATATATAAGTACAACGTTATTTATTCCTAATAAATGTTCATCTGAATTTCTCTGACGAAAAAAATATTTAAAATTTATCATTCCTCTAAAATTTTAGTAAATTATTTCCTTCATTTTCATGACACATTTTAATCTATTAATTCTTATCTTTATACTATGACTTACTCTTCCCCACCACACATATCACTATAGAAAAAAGTTCATTTTTCAATGGTTTTTTGAATATGAGATAGATTAAAGAATTTTTACATGATTAATGATATATTTTTTAAAATACCATGAATAAATGTTTTTGTGAAAAAAACTATAGTGGTTCTATTTATTTAGTATTGTTCCCACATATGGTCCCCAAATATAGAAATTATAAATGGTTTACTGGATATTTTTAGTGGTTTTTCTTATTTATAAAATGGTTTAATGAGAGGAATTTTTAACCACCAAAAATTATAATAATAGTCCAAAATTCATTGTGATTAAAACCAATGATAATTTAGGAAATGTCAAGATAATTTGTGGTTAATTATCCACTAATTGTTTCATATAGTAAGAAATATTAATTACAATATATATTCAATCCAAAAAATAAAAAAGAGAAACAATAAAAATTTATATAGAATGAATATAACCTATATAAATACTATATAATTTTAGTAAATAAAATTTTGTATCCAAATATATAAAATAACAAACACACACATATATATATATTATAATAGGAAAATATTAAAAGGAGTATTAATTAAGTAATCATAATAAGTTTAGTCCAACATTAAATAAAAAAATGATGGACATGACCACCTTTAGTGCCCTCATAATATTAGTGGTCTTCACATCTCAACCTACTACAATCATATAAAACCTATATACAAAATATTTAATTACACACTTAGAGTTGAAAAATTTCAATCAATATCGTAAGATCAAATGATACATTAATTGATTTTTTCCAAATAAAATTTCAATGAAAAATATATGTTAAAAATAATATATCATATTTGTGGATCTTTATATATAAAATGATATATCATTAACATATTATTCAATAAAGTATAGAATTAATGGTATTGTAATTTTAAAATAATAAATTATATCAATTTTAATAAACTGTATAATTTAAATTTCATTCTTATTGACAATTCATATATGAAAATATATTTAATAATAAATTTTATCTATAAGACATTTATAATTTTAAATCATTGATAAAAGATTATATTTTCATATAATACATAAATATTAAAATAGCATAATAATTGATAACTGAAACATATAATATATATTTTTTAGCCTTTTATGTAATGAAAATCACATTTGCATAAGAATAATAATAATCACATGAATTGTGTTATAAATATCTAATTTCAACATAAAATGAATAAAAATAATATAAAAATTTAGTAAAAACATAAAAAAGAAACATAAATTTCATCATAACATAGAGAAATTTTGTTCCTTATTTAATCAAATCAGCATGAACTGATGAAATTTTTAATTAAATAAGAATGAATAAATGTATGTAAAAGAGTTCTTATAAAAATTAATATGAAAATTAATAGAACGTTATGGTCTAGTATATTCTAATTTATACTAAAATTCCATAGGGGTAGTTCCTATCATCCTATCAAGCACTGACACTAATGAATTCGTTAAATCTAATATCCAATAATTTTTTTAATAAGTTACTCAGAATCAAGAAATATTTTCATACAACTATAAATTTTTATTATTTATTAAAGGTCTCTAGTAGGTGTACTTATAATTACATCATAACATTTTGATTTTAATGTTTGGGACCTACTAAATACATTTGATGGGGATGGTCCATAATTCAACCCCTTCACATAACCAGAATACTCCATATCTAAAACATTTATAAAATAATACCTCTTATACATCAATGTGAACTAACAATTGTTGGCATCTCATTCTTTCTTAAATTAGGATAAAAATTTGAAAATATTAAATTATAAATTAATTTATGAAATAAAGTCATGATTATAAATTTTTACCCCTGTGTATTTGGTATTAAAATGTGGATTGTTTAAAACAAAATTTTTAAACATAAACCAAAGTTTATATATATCATACATCATGGCCTAAGGGGACACAATACTGGAATACATAGATATTAAATAATTTTAGATAAATATTCAATAAATTTATTAATAATCAAGACTGAGGACTATAATGGTTTAGTGACTTTGGAGACTAGATAAATTATCATCTTATTTGTTGAATGATCTTAAAAATCTCTCACAAAGTCCTATCTCATAATACACTTTTACATAACATGATAATTAAAAGTATTCTACCTAACCTTGGGAAAGGAAACACTAGAAATAGTGAGATCAAATGCTCTGTAATGGTAAATAAGGGTAATAATATTCAATGGCCACATGTGAGAAAAACATGGGTATAAGGTTGTGAGAGAATGAGATTATAATTATCGATTCATACCTAAAAATTCAGGGATCATAAACATGAATCAGGTACTAAATATTTGGATTTACATAATATATGAATCATTGGAAAATAAATGACCATTATCCCTAAGAATATTATATTGGAATTAGAACATTTCATAAGAGAGTTTCATAAAGTGTGGAAAAATAAAAATCATAGAAATATTATGTTAAGTCTACCCACTATGAATGTCAACACATGTTAGGTTTGGGATACCAACCTTTTTTACTTTCTTTTAGATTTATATCACCTAATTTATATCATATTTTGAACTCGGGGTAACCTCTTTTATATCATATTTTTGTATTCTGATAGCCTCATGTGTACCCTATATTGGGCTTTGGATTACCTACGGTGTACCCCCTTTTGGTCTTGAGAAAACCTCCATCGTACCATATTTTTATCATGGGATAACCTCTAAAGTACACTCTTTTGTGTGTGGGATAACCTCCCATGTATCCTCTTTTGGGATTATGTTAACTTCCCATGTACCAAATTTTAGGATTGGGATAACCTCATGTATATATTTTGAGCTAATAAATCATTAATCATTATCTGATGCATTGGAGGATTGTAATGAACCAACTAGTCAATCAATCAAAATCCAATCATATATATCCCTCAATATCATGAAATAACTTATCATTTCATCAAATATTAACCCATGTAAAATAAAGACATGTTTTTTAAAAATAAAATAATTATAATAATACATAATGTATAGAGTGAATAAGGAAAGTTTCATTTCATAATATACCAAGTTAATAATTAGTTGCATTAGTGGATGTTATCATAAGGATAAAATACATTGAAAATATAACTAAAATATTTCTTAAGTAAAATAACTTTTTATTTTGAAATAAATTATTTTATGTCTATATACATACAAAAATATTATAGAAATTTTTTTGTTGAAAATAACCATACAAATTAGTAGGGGAATATTAAAAAAATATGAGTAATGATGAATTTAAAATTCATTCTTGAGGTATATGTTAAAACAAATATTATGTTCAAATATTTTTTTTAAATGTAAAAAATCTAGAAAATGAAAAAAACCCATTTTCAAAACATTTATAGAAATTTAATAATATCTTAAAATTCAATTTATAAATAATTTTATAATTTAAAAAAAATATTCAAAACATTTAAATGAAAATATATTTATTATATAAAAATATTATCTACTGGATAGAAAAACATTATCAGTTATCCTAAAAAAATCTTCCATAAACTTGAATACATATATATATAAAGATAAATTAATTGAAAACATTTATTTCATATAAATTAAAGTAGTAGAATAAATTATATATTCTTTTGGAGTTATAGATAATCTAATTTCATCATGAGGAATCTAATAATAAAAAGTCCATATAAAATATGAGATTGTGACATAAAGCCATATCTTTTTTATTAAATTTTGAATCATAATTTCCATGAATATAATAAAATAAAATTATAAATTAAATAAACATAAAATAAGGGTATTAAATATACAAAAAATCAAATGGGTAGTAGAGACACCACCTTAAATAATATTGGTGTATAACATAACATATGTCCTAGAGTAGATGATTTGAGATAGTGAACACCTAACACATTTCTTACATTTGAATCCATTCCAATTGGATGAAAAAAATTTGAATTATAATATTAAATATCATTTGTAAGAAGTATATATGTAATAATTTTTCAAAGTATTAGCGTATACATATCATAAATCTATACAGGTAAATAACATCAAACATGCCTCAACAAAGAATAATTTAAATGAAGAACTGTTACCGGTTTAGTAACTTTTGATTCATAAACACCATCGTTTAAATAAAATAAAAAAACATTAAGTATCATGAAAATAAATAGATTAATTATATAACATATAAATTTGGTATTATATACACCTCATGAAGAATAAAGGTGGTGAATATGAAATATATCTCATGGATAAAAAGGTGAAATGAGAAACACTTACAACTTTGGTAACAATCAAATAAAAAACCCCATGGGTGATGTAATTTTAATTTTTAACTTTTATAAAATGAATTAATAATTATTAAGGATATAAAAATATCAAGGGGGTTTATATTCACCTCATTTACATAAATTTTTTCATAACATCAAACAAGTTTCAATGAAACTGTATTAAGAAGAAAACTCCCTACCTTATGTCTGACTTTATTTGTAAGAACTCTAACATAATATAAAATAAATTTATATTTAATATAATTATATAAATACCCATTTAAACACTTAAAATATCATATATTATCAACTTATTAAATTTCATTACTTATTTATTAGTAATTGATTAATAAAATATCTATTTCTTGGTGATCACTATTTCATTTTTCTTGTGTGTTTTAATTCAGCAACTATAATATGTAGATTATTGTCATGGTACCATAATATATAGAATATCAGTAATTTAATAAGTAACATATTAAATAATTATATATAATTTTATAAAAATTCAAATAAAGTGGTCATGAAAAATGAATTACTTCACTTTGTGGAGGCGGTTGTCTGTACGTATGCACAAGTGATGTTTCCACATTCAATAGATTAAATGAACGAAATTTTATTAATAATTAATCTATAAAAACAATTTTTATATAATAATTATCATATATATTCATTAAATCAATCCTTATTACAATCCTTGTAAATCTGAAACAAAAAAATCACATTGGTTTGTGGTTGTCATAGTCCACACGTTTGTATGAGGGACATTATCATTTTCTAGCTGATGATATGGTACGAATTTAGATAATGTACTGTCATTAAAAAAGAATTATTATTTCATAAATATCATATATGAAATTTAATTCTATTTTAATAACTAAAAATGAATCGTATCACAACATGGAGGCTGTAGGTGGAAGAAACACAGGAGTGATGCATTAATATCCTTTTTGATTAAATTGATGGAAGAAATGGTTATTCCATAAAAATAATATAATCTTTGTTTTTTTATAATAGAATCATCATGTTATAATGGATACAATTTTTTAATATAATGTGGATGAAAAAATAAAATTTAAAGAGCCCGGTTATGATTTATAACTCTTCATTGAGAGACCTACTTTAATTAACACCATAATCCTTGAATGGATGATCTTGAGAGAATAAAATCAGATTTAGGATGAAGAAAAAAATTATAGGAAGGTTTTTTATTATATATTAGATAATATATGTGGCTAATAGTTTTTGGAAGAGAGATGAGAAGATGATTCATTTTATATGTGAGGGGAGGGACACACATTGAACTATATAAAGTTTTTCACATATATAAGGTCACTTTCATGTGAAAGTGGAATGAAATGGATAATTAATATATTTTAATATAATATTAGGTTTAAATATATTTTAAAAATAATAATTTTGATACATTATATGTAATTACTACCCTTATCACTTAGTTTAATCTCCCAGTAAACCCCTTTTTACATTAACTATGATAAATTTGTTTACTATTTTTACTATTCAATGTGACCAAAAATTTAGTTCAACCTATTAAATTATTTAAATTATTTATATTCCAAATACATATTAAATTTTTAATTATTCAATTTCTATAATTGGAATAAATTATTTTTAATATAAGTGCTCAAAATTTAATGAAAACCATTTTTAGACAAATGGATTTTTAAGCACAAAATTGAATTTACACTCATTACATGCCGATTAGAAACAATAAAAGGAATTTTAAAATTTATGATTAAATAAATATAAAATAAATTTTAATAAAATAATTAACAGTTGTATTTTTTATTTATTTTATTATCATAATAACACATTTCTCTTATAAAAATAGTTTTATAAAAAAATAAACTTTTCTCCCTTAAATGATATTTTCATAATTACTAAAAATTAGAAAACTAAGGTATGTAAAATTATTAAAATATTTATATACATTATATAAATATTTTATTGAAATAAATTTCTATAGTTATCAATATAATATTTTATATTATGATATGTAACTTGTTGGAAAATAAATCTTGTCAAAAAGTATATCTTTCAATCATTAAATGAATTTATAGTAACTGAGTGGATATGAAACATTTTTACCATCCATAATCATTGTACATATATTTACTAATGCGATTAATCTTATTCATACCTTCCAATATAATAGCTTGTTTATGATGATTACTATATCATGGTTCATTTAATCTTAGGTTTGTGTTTAAAGTATGTTATTGAATACATTAACTTTATTTGAATGGAAATACCTATTAATAACTAGGTGTTACTTTCTAACCTACTTTAAAATGAATTTTCTCCCTAAAAATTTAATCACATTGATAAAAAAATTATTTTATATTTATTTCATCATATACTCTAGTTCTTATGTAGCCTCATCAATTTTTTGATTCTTGTGTGGAATTTTAAGTAGTTGAGTAGTGTTTTATATATAAATGGATCCATAACATCATATTTTCTACTATTTTTTCTTCATATGAATGATCATGATATGATTTTAAAACATATTATCCTAGTATATGTGATGTATCACATATGTATACCCTAAAATAGATACATGGAGCATTACGTGAACTTGAGAGATGTTTGGTGGAGGAGTTAAGGAATAAGCTACAATCCCTAATATGTACATAATCTCAAATGGAAAAATATTTCAAGGGCTAAAATTTTACTTCATTATGAACATCATAACCTTATTTTATGGATAAATTGATAAGAATAAATTCAAACTACCATTGAATTTAATATGTCATCGATTATTTTCAATTTAACTCTTTTGTTAACTCTGAGCTACCTTGATTTGTTGGTGAATGGATCTAACCTTCTTTGTCATTTCCTCTAAATGATTAGGTCCCAATTTATTTATTCCAGTAACATTATCCTATAATTTTTGTTCTCTTAACTTATTTCAATAGAAGGAACACTATGCTTCAATATAAATTATTGATTAAAATAAATTTTTATAAGATAATTCAACTAGAGAAATGTGTCAATCCCAACCACCTTTAAAATCCATAGAATGTGATCTTATAATATCATCTAGGCTTTAAATAGTTATCTCAAACTAAATCTCTACCTATATTTCATATATTTTACTAAAACAAAACTCTGTTTCTATAGCATTACGAGGACACCTCCATAACATCAAGGCAAACCTTATATCTTGATCAGACATAAAATGATGTATTACCCAATTCAACATTTCTTGTTTCTTAATCTATATCCCTAAAATCTTATCAAGGTATTAATATTCTCTCATAGTAATGTAATTTACTAAATTCATAACGTGATAAAATAAAACCCAAATATCCTTATATTCTTTTGGTTTCATGGGTATTCTTTTTATTAAATCCATGGTTATATTTTCCCATTTCCATATTATAGTGGGTAATTATTGGAACATTCCTGTACTCTTTTCCACTCACTCTTTAAATTCTGGAATACTGATATCAAAGATACATACTCCATAATATATCCCTCAATGTTATCCCTCTATAAATTCCCTTTAAAATCTCTATAAATCTTCATAATTCTAGGGTGAATATAGATTGGTAAGCTATGAACTTCATCCAATTTCTCTATCATTAGTTCTTTAATTTATAATACACATACTCAGTTCCTAAACATTATCTTTCCATCACAATCAAGGTTGATCTCAATAACATTTCTCAACATGTTTTTATACTCCATATCCACCTTCTATGGCTGTTTAATCTTAAAATTGATAGAAGGTTGAACACCAATCTCAGAAAGATAATATGTATCCTCTTCCATTATGATTTTATGGTCAATATTTTGAAAATTCAAAAAATATTGGACTTTTTTATCCTCTTTACAGATAAGAAAGCATGATCCTCTCAACTCATTTTATCAACCACATTTTTTTCATTCTAATGGTGGTAATGTATTGTGTAGTCATCATATTTAATCAAATACAACTGTCAACTTTATAATATGTTAAACTCCTTTTATGTGAATATATATATTTCAAGATTTTGTGATCAATATATATCACACCTTTCACTATATATATAATTCTTCTATATCATTAATGATAAAATTACTGAAGATAACTCAAAATCATGAGTTGAGTAGTTTTTCTCATGAAAATTAATATTTCATGACGAATAATCTATCACCATATCATTAGATATAAGAAGACATCTCAAACACTTCGTTGATGCAACATTGAAAATCATAGACCCTTATATACTACTTGGTGCTGTGTGAATAGGTACACTAACCTTCCTTCTCTTCTGTTCAATGAAATTTTCTTCTTATTTATTTATCCAAAATAAATTGACTCCCTTTAGAGTAAATTGGATGAGTGGATTAGATATCCAATAGAAATTATTCATAAAGAATTTATAATGTGAATCTACTCTATGAAAAATAGTTCCCACCAACACTATGGTTGGTTTAATCTATTTCTCAATAACTTTTTTCATTGATGGATCCACAAATATACCCTCTATTAATATTATATAAACCAAAATTGAGAATTCTTTTTTCCAAAATTCACAATTGGTAATTTTTTCATATAGATTCTCTTTACATAGGGTCTTTAGGGAAATCCTCAAGTGATATTCATGATCCTCCTTACTCTTATTTTATATAATAATATCATCTAAAAATACTAAAAAAACTGATGAAGTAGGCCACTAAAAAAACTACTCATTTAAAATATAAATATATCATTAGAATTAAAAAGATTGAATGAAATAACTATAAATCCATAGTATCTATAATTTTAATGGTAGGTTTTCATGGGTATGTATTCAGTTTTTACTTTCAATGAATAGTACCCAGATCAATGATCAATCACTAATAAATATTAATCCCCTCACAGTTGATTAAAAAAATTATAAATACATGGAAAATGACACATATTCTAGATTATGATCTTATTATGTTCCTAATAATCTATTTAGAGTAACATTTATCCATATTTATTTTTAACAAAAACTATTGGTTTACCACATGGTGATGCACACGGCTGAATGAATCCATCCTCATGGTTCCCCTAGAGTTTCTCCTTCAATTACTCTAACATAAGCATATGAATTATATAAGAGACTTTGAAATAGGTGTCTCACCATTTATGAGTTCTATTAATAACTCAACATCAAAATTCAGTGGAGAAGTAAGAAACTCTTTAAGAAAGTCATAAAAACTCCAATACCATAGAAATATACTCATTTTTCTATTTACCCCTAACCATTTAAGATATATACCTTATTTAAATATGAATCATGACCCATGAAATGGATGTAATTTCCATTGGATGTTCATATTTTTCAATACACTTATAGGCAATAAAAGTTTGGTTCATAAAATCAAACATGAATTACCCTTCCTAGTTAATTGATATGGTATCTATATAACAAAATCCATTCTATTCCCAAAATAAAATAAAATTCAACTATAGTGAGAATAATGAGATTTTCAATATGCACATTCAGACTAAAAAAACTTTTAGCTAAATTATAGACTTGAGATGTGATCATCATGACCTTTTAAGTTTTAACTACTAATTCAACATATAATAATATATTATATTAATCAAAATTCCTAGTGACTTTTCCTAATATTAATGAAGTCATATGACTCGAATAAAATAATATAATTCAATATTTGGGCATACGAGTCACAAAATCAACTTCATCATTCTAAAATAAATCCCAAATGGTTCTCATGAGAATAAACCCACAATAATAAGTGTATGAAATCATATGATTATGAAAATCATTACTGTGATTTCATAAATTATGAAACCTTCCTTATAATATATGAACCCATATGAATAAACTCTTTTAACCATGGTTATCATATAATAAAATCAATCATAATGGCCCATAATTAAAATTTTAATTATCCTAAGCCTGTACCACATTTGTGGCTAGACTAGTGGCAATATGAGGCCCACTCATCATTCACTAGTGATGTTCGATTTAATAGCCAATATGGCCAATGTAGATTTTCCCCTAAGTTAATTTTTTTTTCATATTTGTATCCACTTTCAAAAACCCTTGAATTGATATATTTTCTTGAAAACTCACACTTTATTCTTTATCATAAAATTGTATGTTCTCCATTACCTAAGATTATCTTATAGTCTATATCTTTTTTTCTATTACTAATCTCCAAAAATAACTACACGATTCATTGATATAAAATGATACCATCCCAAAATAAAATACAAAAAAAATTTCATCATATTTAATTAATAGTAAATATATTTCATAGTAATATACACCTACTGACTCTAAATATTTAGTTTTATTTAACACTAGATATATAAACATATTATTCCATGAATTATCTTCAAAATATCCCACAAAGACTTATCATAAAATACACTTCTCAGTAATACAATACATAAAACCTTTCTTCACAACCAGGGGAAAGGAAACATAAGAAATGGTTACATTATATTTCTAGTAAAGGTATATGAGGATGATAACCTTATGAGATCATAAGTGAGAATGAAATAAGAATTAATGTTTGAGATAATTATCTTAAAATAAAAAAATCATACAAAATAATTCATATATAATAATATGAATCATGATAGAAAAATTATAGTTTGTTAGACATGAATCATTATATAATTAAATATCATGATCCCTGGGAATATAAATTTGGAAGAATCACATTTTATAAGAGAGTGGAATAAAGTGTGGAAAAGTCATAATAATATAAATCTTATGCTAAAGGTATCCACTAAGACCTTCATTAAAAATTAGTCTTGGGATACCCACCGATCTACTTACATTGGGATTTGGATGACATCCCATTTAATTTTATATTGGATTAGGATGACCTCCCCTGTACCCTATTTTGGGATTTTAATAAAATCCATTATACCATATTTTTGACTTCCAATAACCTCTCATATTACATCTTTTGGGATTGATATAACCACATATGTACCCTATTTTAGGCTTTGGATAACCTCATATATACACTCTTTTGGGATTGGGATAACATCTCATGTACCCTATTTTGGTCTTTTGATAACATCATATGCTCCATTTTATCTCATAAAATATTGAACATTTCCAAATGTAGTATAGGGGTATAATAGACCCCCTCATCAGATATTTGTAATCCATTCATATGTATCCCACATGACCATGAAGACATTTATAATTTCATCAGATCTTAACCCTTGGAAATGAAAACCACATTATACTAATATTTCATCATTATATTCACAAACCATCTAAAGATAGAATATATATGGTGTCATAGGATCATATCCCTATTGTAGAATAATTAGAACCAAATTATTTTAGTAAAGTTGTAAAATTTCATTAAATTGTCACTATAATATTTATTCATGAGTAAATACTTTTAAATTTGAAATCACTAATTTAAAACTAAAAAACATCATCAAAATTTAGAAAAACAATATATTTCAAACCATAGAAGATTATATAGAACATCATTCCAAAAAATGAAAAAAATTACTTTTTAGAAATTTATTGAAACTCCATAAAGTGGGTAAAAATTTATTAACTCAATTATTTGGGAATAGTAAAACTATTCATAAATGATTTAATAAATAAAATATGTACACGTAAGAAAAATATTCAGGGCCGAATTGAAGAAAAAGTTTGTTTATTGTAATTTTGTTTTCAGACATTGATTAGCTAAAGAGTGGAAAATTAAAGGAAAATTGAGAATTTATAAAAAAACATATATGAAGAAAATATGGGATATTTTAAATAGCTATATCATATAATTCTATCATTCATAATTTACGAATTAATAACTTCAACATAAAAGTCATATTGTAGCATAAATCACTTACTAAATTTGTATCTTTTGAGTCATAATACCATGAATGAAATAAAATCAAATAAAACATTAAGTAACTTATACTTAATGATATTAATGATACAACATAACAAAGTGGAAATAGATGACCCACATACATCAAGATAACCATATATCATAACATATGTCCCAAAGAAAATTATCTAGATGATAAACTCTTACCACTTTAGTAAAATTTGAATTTCATCACCTTGTATAAAATAATTTGAATTATAACATTGAATACGGTGAATTAATATGTATCCATTTTATATCATGTAAAATTATTAGTATATACACGTCATAAACATAAATTGATGTGTGAAATAAAATATTTCTCAATAAAACAAAATTGAGATGTATAACCCTTAACGCTTTGGTAACTTTTTAATCATAACTCCATGAATGAAATAAATACAAATTTAACTTTAAATATCATGACTATATATATACTCATGATATAAAACATCCAACGTTAAGTATATAAACCACATGAAATAATATAGTGGTGAATATGGTATATTTCTCAACAAAACAAATGTGAGATGAGAAACCCTTACCACTTTGGAAACATTTGAATCAAAAACACCTTGGATGATTTTTTTTTAATTGTTACCTTAAACACTATGAATTAATAAAAATCCTTGATATAAAATGTAAAATGGGTAGTATATTCACCACACTATCATAAATATTTTCATAACATCAAACATGTCTCAGTGAAAAAATATTGAAATTAATATATCATACGTAATGTCTGTTGTGATTCAAACAAACTCTAGTTGTTGGGGCCGAAATTTATATATTTTTTTAATAAGAGTCTAAAAGAAAAATATTGTATCTTATTGTTTATTTTTATAACAAAGATCAACCAATATTGTTTATAGTTCTTTAATCTATGATCGGGCAACATCTTACAGCTCAATCCTACCAGACTAAGACAAGTGTATGTAGTCAATCATTCTGATATGATCTGCAAGAGTGTGGAACTAAGTGTTTATCTTATCATACTCACAAGTTCATTCATATAGATATTTTAAAAGATAAAATTATTATATGGTTTTATAATTCTAATTTATAATAAATCATGAATTGTTATATGGAATTAGTGATCTAATATTTATTGAAAAGGGAGAGTTTGAGGTATGGATATACAAAGTATATACAATTATGTTTTCTAGATTATTTCAAAATCATGTTACTAATAAAATTTATAGATGTGTAAATTTCTAGATGTGATGCATTAAATTTTCATTACATAATATTTTCAGTTTATGGAAATGGGATGTTATTTTTGTTCAATGTATTATCAGTTAGTATTTTTTAATGTTTGACTATTATAGGATGTTTATAAATGTTTCAAACATTAGTTTATAGGAAATTACACTAGTTGAACACTATTAGATAAACCTAAACTATACTAATGGTAATATTACACTAGATGAAACAATGTTTTAATGTTTATCAGATAAAGATGGTTTTGAGTCCACCCAATGGTCTTCTATATTATCATCGTATGGACTAATGTTTTCTTTTGGATAGTGTCTATCAGAAAAACTTGTGAAAATATAAATATGTGTTATAGAGAAGTTACAGAATGATTGAAATAAATTAACTGATTGATAAGATAAATGTTTCAAGGTGAAGTTCAACAATAAGAGGTTTCCAATAATAGTCAATGGTTAAAGGTTTATGGAGAATTTCATCATACAGAGGGAGATTCTTGTGAATATATTCCATGATATTAACAATATTTTTTGAAGTAACCTTGATAAAATTTTCATTGTTTGGAAAAATGAACTGAAAATATACTAGTAAAATGTTTTGATTATATTTATGATGATTTCATATAGTTATAAATGAATGAATTATTTTCTAGATATTAATTTTCCCAATAATAAATTTGGAAATGATGATTCAAGGTGATATTTGCAGATGTTTTGAATTTGGAGTTTAATGAATGTTTTTATGAAAACATCCTATATTTTATGAGGTTTTAATAAAGTCACATGAAGATTATTTCCAATCAATAGAATCAAAATGTTGAGTGGAATGTTTGAAATCAAATTTCATACTACTCCCTAAACTTTGAGAGAAGCATTGCCTATATTAATGAGCCTAATGTGTTAATATTTTTTATTCATGGTTTTTTATAATTTTTTTAACTGCTATCAATTTTGAAATGTCATCACATGAATAGTGTGATGATTCATGCATATGAAGAATACCAAATAGAACTTCATATTCTGTTGGTATTAGATGATTGGTGTAAAGTGAAAATTGTCTAAATAGTTATAAGAGGAATTAGAAAAATAGTGTGATGAGTCAATCAGATAATCAAGGAGTTATAGTGGTATCCTTATACAAATGGAATTGCATGGATTATAACATGTGGACTTGCCTGATGCACCTGCTGGATGAAGTGATACCAAATATAAGAAATTTGTTTTTCACTACTATGTATGAATTTATAAGGGAATAATATTACTTTCAAGATGGTAAAGAGTGGAGATAGTTAATGAATTATGGTAAAAACAAATCAAAGAGTCATGGTGAAGGTTTTTATAGTTATTACAAAATATTGTTGTATATTTTATATGTATGAAGAGAATATAAACTTTTAACTCTATTTTTTTATTCAAGTGAGAAGATATTTTTCTATTGTTGTAACTATCAAAATTAATATTTTCAAGTGGTTTTGTAGTCTTGGATTATTTATAAACAATTCCAAAGATGGGATAATTTTGAAAGCAGTGATTTTTGAAAATACCAATGTTAACATGTGTGTTCTTTTTTTCATCTAGGCCAATTCTCTCAATGAAGAGTTTAAAGTTGTTTCTTATGTAAGAGAACATGAAAATATAAACTCATTAATTCACCCTTTCCACTTCTCAGTGATCACACAAATCCTTCTTTTATCCTTTAACTAACAATGAGTATAAAAAATAGAATTTATTGTAATTAAATATAAGAATAATTTGAACATATATAATATCACATATTCCCAACTCTTATCATTTTAACCTCAGTTTGATAATAATTCTTTATCAAAATAATCTTTTTGGTGATAAGTGTGTCATTTTTCATGTATGTTACATTTCATCAGTTATGTCTATGCACTATTTCCTTGATTCAATAACATCCAAAATATAATTAGCTTCATAAGTAAGATAAATAATTAATTTATTCAATTATATAACCTTTCATATAATGTGGTGATGAAAATTGAATTATATAACTTCAGGGAGAGAGTGGGTTTTACATACATATGAGTGATGTTTCCACTATTAAATTGATTGAACGAAATGATGTAAAATAATATATCACCATTATAGAATCAATATTATATATATCCATTAAATCTATCATTATTACTATCAATGTAAATCAAAAATGAAATATGGTTCATATCGCTTCATGGAGGTGTTAGTCCACAGGTCCACACGAGCGATGTTATCGTTTTCCAATTGATGGGATGGTAAGAAGGTAGAAAATGTATTATAATAAAAGAAACACAATTATTTCATATATATATATAGTAAATAAATAATAAATATAACCCACAAAATATGGTGATGGAAAGTGAATCATATCTCTATGTGGAGGCAGTTCTCCACATATACATACAAGAGACATTACCAATTCATATTTGATGGAAATGAGGTGGAATAAGGTTATTCCATTATCATAATTAAATATCAGTACATTCATGATACTATATTAATCATTGTATGATGGAAAAAATAAGTTTAGTTAAAGTGGAATAAGAAATAAAATTGAATAATCTCCGTTATGATTTATACCTATTCTTTAAGAGACCTTATTCAGCTTAAATTGTAAACCTTATAATAATATCCATTAGAGAAGAAAAAAACCTATATGATTAATGAATGGAATATAAGGAATTATAAATTTTATTTTCTAGACTATAGGGGTCAAATTGTGCGATTAAGCGTAGAGAAGGTCATCCATTTTATAAGTGAGGGGACGAACCCACATGGAATTACATAAATATATTAATAATATAATTTCAATAGCTTGTTTACATGAAAACGATAGACAATAATTAGAAATTAATTCTATATAAGGTTGAAATATATTAAAAAAATAAGAATTATACAACCTTATGTGTAAATCCAACCATTATTAATTAGTTTATCCTCTTTTAATCTCGTTTTATCCACAACCATGGTAACAAAATTCTTCTGTGTTTACAATTAATTTGGAAAAAATATGATTATAATATTAAATTATATTAATAATTTGGATTAAAAATATGGAATAAATTTTAAAATAAATAGATTTTATAAGATTCAAATATTTACTTTAAAATAAGTGCACAAAATGAAAAGAAAACTGTTTTGGAAAATTTCATGTTCAACTATAAAACTAAAGTTAAATTCATTCAATGACAAGTAAAATATATTATATGAATTTAAAGATATTTTACTCAATATATAATCTATAAATTTGGTTAAAACCATTAATTACTAATTATTAATTTAATTTAACATGATTATAACACAATGAGCATGTAAAAAATAACTTCATAAAAATTAACTCATTCTACCTTGAAATAATTTTATATCTATTCCTCCCCATTAGATAACTAATACATAGAATATTAGACATTTATTTATATTATTTATAAATATATTTTATTAAATTATTTATTAAATATTGATCAATATAATTTTTAGAAAAAAATACATAACATGTTGTAAAATTCATTTCTTAAAAAAAGTGTTTTAATAATTAATTGAATTTATTAAAATTGAGTTCTTATGAAAAAATTATTTATAACATTAATCCTTATGCCTACATTTCATAATGTGTTAAATCATATTTATACCTACCACACCAAAGGATAGGTTATAATGGATTACTATATCACAGTTCATTTAGACATCCGGTTGTGTGTAAATGAAGATATCAAATACCTTAAGTTTTGTTCAAAGGAAATACATGTAAAATATTAAGCTGTTAGATGTCTTACCTAAAAATATTATATTTAATATCTTTATAACAAATATTTACAAATAAAAAAATTATTTATGTTTTATAAGTTAATTTTCTGTGAAATATAGTTTTACCATAGAAATCACTTAATAGAGAAACTGTACCACCCAAATTTTTGTTGAATTATTTGGTTACCTAAACTGGATGTATTCTTAAAAAACTAAAAATGTATTGAATATACCAGTAGAACATGAAAATTTATTAAAATAATAAAAATATTCAATTATATTATACTAAATTACCATATGAGATTTGATGTTATCATGATCAACATACATCTTTCCCTTATCCGTCAAGATAGCTTTAGGGAACATCTCATACATCTATAGAACTTTTATAAGTATAATTATATTCATTCTATAACTACCCCTTGAAATATTTTCATTTATCCCCATTTTTTTCAATTTGAATGGAAAATATATCATATCATCCATTTTAAAATAAAGTAACATGTATAAACTGCCTACACTAAATTCATTATAATGCTAACATAATAATTATTTATGATTTTTTTTTGGAAATTTAACACATAATATGTACATTATATTTATCTATTTATAAAAAAACATTATTCTAGAATAATGTAATATGCATGTAATCTCAATATTGTATTGATATGTATAAGTCCTCACATAATAGGTGTCTGGTAATCTTTAAATAATATCCTGTAACATCCTTACTGAATACATGAAATCTAACACCCCATTATTTTAAAAAGAACCCTTTGTTTGATAGCATATACAAAACACAACCCGTAACTTAAAATAACCATGAAATATTATTATTTAAATTTTAGTTTTATGGCATACATTTTTAATTATAAATTATAAATAAAATCAATCAAAATTTGAAATATATATAAAGATACAAATAAAAAATAAATATTGATAAATCCTTAATAAATAGTAAACTAATATTTATTAATGTTATTTTATTCTTCAAAAATATGTTTATATGAAAAATAATTTTTAATGGTTTTTGTGAGTGAATATTATAAATTAGTTAAAGATTTTTTTAAAATATATTCACTAAAATGATAACATTTTTAAATCAGTATATGAGAATTAGCATATGGTGATTATTTTATTTTTCTGGAAAGATTTATTTTTCAATCAACAGAAAAATATATCTATTTCTGGTAGGATACTCATTTATATTAATTAAAAACATCCTTATTACATAAATATTTTCTCAATGTAACATAATCATTATTTAATTATATATAGTCTAATTAATTACATTTGAATCATCAATTTATAAGATTTTGGTATAAGATCATTTTCAGGGGTAAAAATGCATTTATCTAAAATCTATTTTACACTGTGTTTAAAAAATATATATTAAATTAATTTTTTACCAATAGTAGGAATTGAATTTGATAAAATGGATTCCATAGTTATAAGTAGGAGGTTAAAATTTGGTAAACATGTCCCTTTTGAATTTTGTTATTATGAATAGTAACCATGGTAAAATTTATCACTTGAGTAAGGGTATAACTGGTAAAACATTGTTAAAACTATAGGTCAAGGCCTTAATGTCAACCAAAAACATGTTACAATCCTATTTTATGATTTTAGTTCTTCCATACCGAGATAATTTTATAAAATAGGAAAACATTATGTTATTTTTATTTGAAGATAACAAAAATAATATTTAAATAAAGCATAAAAACAAAATATCCCTTTATTTTATTAGTAAACATTAATATTTTATCACAAGTATTCAAGTAATTAATGAATGAAAAAAATGTTTATATTGATTATTAACATATTCTATTAACGATATTAATTTTTTAAGAAAAATTATAAATGATATAATTACATATTACTTGTACACATCATTTATAGACTGCTTGAACAATATAGTAAAAATCAATGTAAATAGATTTAAAAATAATAAATTTTATTTGATATGGATAATTTAGGGTCTAAAATTATTTTAAATGGTCTAAATTAATTAATTTTTTTTAAATAAAATTATGTTTTAGATATTTTTTTAGGAATAAAAAAAAGTTATTTTTTTTAATAGTGAAAATATACAGTTTTTATGAGATATGTTATATTTTACGATATTATCATAACATATATATAATGTATAAATTTATAAAACATATATAAAGAAATATTTATGATTATAAAATAAAAATTTCATATATAAATAATTCAAAACATATATAATTTAATTTACTTCATGATAAATATTAAAATCATTTTCAGTGCCAACACAGTGCATTCACAACACTAGAAGGGTCCAATTTGCCACCCAAATGATAATAATTGAAAATAAAAAAGTTTTTAATTAATTTTTTATTAAATTATATGTATCAATAAATAGTTTTTTTATAGTTTTGAATTTATATAATTATATGAAAAGAATATTATGGAATTTCTTATGTAATTCTTTTGTAAGGTGTGATCAATCAAAACAACATATTATATATTTTTGAAAATAAAAATGAGAATATTTATTTATTTTTAACTAATATATATCATTAAAGTGATTTCTATAAAATTTTATTATGTTAATATTTTTTATGTTGTAAAACTTATTATAATTTTCTAAAACAAATACCCCATGATGAAGCGTTTTGTTTGAAAACAATTGTTCAATTAAATAAATACTTTAAAAAAATTAGAAATGATAATATTTATATCAGTTTGAATAAAATATGAATTTTAAAGATCATTAGTAAGGATAATTTATGATATATGATATTATATTCAAAATTCGTAGTTGTAATTTTGTTTGTAGAGTCATGTTTTGAAAATAGTGATGAAAAAGAACTTAAAAAATATATGATGATTAAATATTATTTTGAATTATTATAAAAATATGTGAAACTATATAATAACACATATAGATATTAAATTGTTTGTCATATCATTCTTGGACCTTATTTGTTCCACCTTTCATTTTCATGTGTATGTTTATGTCCCTTAAATATTGAAAAATTGTGAAAAGGCAATTGATTTTTCAGAATAAAAATGTGCTCTGTTTAACATTTATTAGAAAACTAAAATTTGTTTTTTATCTACAAAAGAAACCCAAATAATTTTCTAAAAATAAATTTATACTTCCCTAAATAATTTTATGATCAGAAACATATCCTTCAATGGCCTCATGATCAATTGGTGGAATGTGACGCAAAATAAAAAGTATAGGGATTCATAGATCAATTTTTAATTATTTGGTTATACTTATACTTCATTAACTTCTTTGTTACACGATTATATAAGAATATATATATAAATGGTTTTATTATATATTTAAACCTTTTAGTTGGATTTAAATATTTTCACATAATCACATCATGGGATAATAATCACTTCATTGTTATGATCATTGCATGGGTTTTCCTTGTCCCAATCTCATTTTCCTGATACATATTTCTTTTAATGTTCCATGATTTCTATATCTAGTGTACTTACTACCTCATTTTTGTATTTTGAAATATTAATTAATGAAATTAATGGGTTTTACATATCCATGTCATTCAATTTATTTCAATAAAATTTTATTCAAGGATTTCTAAAGCGCTAATGGTTATTCATCTCAATATTCAATTGTTGAGAAATTTTGGATGTTATAAACCTATTTATGTTTTTGAGGTGAATATATATCCCATTTTACCTGTTATATGATTATTATTATTATTTTAATGATATTTTATTATTCATTTGGAGTTAATCATTCTTGGATATTATTATTTAATAGTTATAATGTGGTAAGGGGTTTCTATTTCAATCACATTAAGGAAATTATATTATCCTTATATAATAAACACATATTATTATTATTATCATCAGATTATTATTTTTTAGTTTTAAACTTTTATTAACATTTTCCTCTCTTTTTTAGTTAAAATGATTTAATTTTTTTAAAACATCTATCCTAATTTCTCCTCCTTCAATAAAAAAATTATTTCAATATCAATGTTTTCAAAAATTATTTCTTAAATTTTTTAAATATTTATAAAGGGTTATATATATTAATTTTCACCCATGTTTGAATTTTTAAGAAAAAATTATAAAAAACAATCTTGTTATTATTTTTTAAATAAGATTATTATTAATTAATGCCTAAATAAAATATTTTTTTTAATAAATATGGAATAATTTTTTTTCTAATCATCATAAAAATTTAATTAATTGAATCTTCCATTAAAAGATTACATATTTATTTTAAAATAAGACATATTTTAGAACATTATTTAAATGTTTATTTTTCAATGTTATTTTCAAAGAGAAAACGTTATTTTCCTTAATAATGTTTTAATGATATTTTATAGTATTTATATACATCACAGAAAACAAACCTTGATTTACCATATTCTCCACTAAGTATATGTTTTAATGATATGATAATTATTCATTATATGAATGTATTATGATTATTTCAAATATATTTTCATGGAAGACATTTCTTTTCTCATGGGTAAATCATGTTATAAAACAATAATGGTTATTTTTATATGTAAAAATAAAAAACATTCCTGTATTATGTTTATTTTATGGTTTTTAGAAGTTGTTTATGTTGATGGGTGTGATTGATATATATCAATATAATGGATGATCCCATTATAAATATCGAACGCTTTTGGTAAAGGGATAGAGTTTACTGGTTATATGTTTCTATTAAGTGATTATTGAAATTTACCAGGTAGTTTATTCCATTAGTAAGAGTTATTATAAGAGTGATAAGAAAATGAAGTCAAAAGTTATGAAGATGTCTTCTATATATGTGAATCAGGATCTAAGGAATTATTTTCTCAATTATTGCTTTCATATGGATCAATATTGTTTATTTATATGACTCTTATCTTATGTTAAATATTTAGGCCATGTATAATGATTTATGATAAATGTTTTGATGGGTATAAATTCTCTTATGTTATAATCATTCACTTTAATTATGTAATCATATTTGTATTTTCATCTTATTCTCAATGATGATATTCAATTGGTAATTCTTATTTTTACCCTTATATATTTTTTGATCTCACCCATATTATGTTATTTTTTACTAAAGTGATCAAGATTTATGTGATAATAATTATATCAAGAAAAGGTTTCATGTGTGAAGAAATATATGGGAGATGTGGAATTCATAACGTGGAATAATAAAAAATGGGTATAATGGGAAAAATATCAATTTAAGATATGGGTGGTTTTATATAAGATTTTTTCTTACTAAAAGTTCCTTAGGTATATAAGGGATTAAAATTTTAAGTTTTAGGTTTTTTGTTTTTATGGCTAAAATTTGATCATTATTATTACTCTAAAATACTGAAATATAAAGATAACATCTTTAGCATTAGATATCTGAGTTTAGTATCAGGGCTATTATAGTTAGTATTAATAAATATGTTTAGATAACTTTTTAGGTTATTATGATTCAAATGATGATATTTTATGGGTTTTATATTTCATAACGGTTTGACAAGTGTAAGGTTAATCATGTGTTTCGTGGAACATATACCAATCCTGAAGTTATATATTCTTAGAATTTTATATAATTGTTGATATTTTGGGATTCATTTATGGTAATATGACCCATATGTTTTGTATGTGATTTAGTGAAAAGGTTATTTGAAAGATAATTCTTCTATGTTTTGTAGATATATGTTTAAAGTTATTAATAACCTTTACGGTTAATATGATCTTTGATGTTTATGAAATTATGGTTAATTAAGATAAAGTGTTAATACATTTTAGTAACATAGGTTTTATAATATAGATAAAAATGGGGATGAAAATTTATTTGGTTACTAGTAATTAAATTTATATTTTAGTAATTTAATTATTTTATAAATATTATATGATTAAGATAAATGGGAAAAAAATCAAACATGACTACTTATTTAGATGAATTAATATTGAATTATATTTTAGAAGTTTATATGATTTTATTTTGGATTTATATGGATTCATGTTATTTATGGAAAAAGTATCATATTTTGAAGATTATATTACTAGGAAATCTATATATTTTTTATTTGATTTTTGGAATGATTAATGTTATTTTCTGGTAAATATTTCTCTATTACATGAATATATGATAAAATAATTCTAATCTTTCATTTTCAATTTTGGTCTGGAATATTTTAAAGGGTTTTAAGGATAGTTAGTTATGGAATGACTTATTTTGAAATGTGGGTTCTGGTTAGTAAGGATTTAGAGGATAATACAGTGTTTATTTATAATGGATATTAACTTAAATTTCCCTTAGAATTTATGTTTTGGTTAATATCAAAAGATATGTGGACTAACATGTTATCAGTTTATGGAATATGTGATCTATTATAAGTTTATTTTAGTTCTGTGAGAGTGAAAAATTCAACTTGAATACACATTATTAGGAGAGAAAAATGTTATTTTGTTGGAAATTGTTTAAGGAATAAAATTATATATATCAATTAATAATATTTCCTTTTTATTATTTTATATAGTAAAGTAACTCTTCAACTCTAGTAAAATGATATCTAAAAACAATTACCTTCAAATCTGATGAATCAATGAACTTTTTCACTACTCATGGACTTATAGTTTTGTGGTATTTTACACTATTATTATCATACACATTCTAGTTATCAATGTTCTCCATCACTCTTAATCATTATTTAAAAATTATTTTTTATATCCAACGTTATATTTTCACTTCCCATTAGTTTTCTCTTATTTGAAACCCAGTTAGTGTTATTCCTTATGAACTCCATATTTCTATTTCCCTATTTTCGAAAGGAAGTTTATTAACCCATTTTAGGATGTGGGTATACAAATAAGGAATTTAAAAATTTAAAACCCTTAACAAATTAGCTCATGTCAAAATAATAATGGTGGATTTTATGAAATTTTGTGGATACTTTATATAATGACACAAAATTTTATAAAAAAATTCCATTTTTCTTATTTAATAAAAAGTATTATTATGTTATAGAGTGATAGAAAAAACATGAATATTTTTTTATCACATATAATTGGATTTAAAATTCCATAAGGAATCATTACCATTGACAATATAATTTTTTAATGTTGATTACATGATTAGTATAATTATAGGGTTTTAAAAAATCTATTTAACACAGACAAACGAGGTGATGGAAACAACCAATATGATAATAACCTATAAATACCATTAATCAAAAATTCTAGAGAAATATTAAATCTCTTAATTTTTTTATTTACCATTCCCAAACTATGATCCAATAACTTAATCATGTGTGAAACTGTTTATCGGAGAAGTTCATGCTCCTCAAGATCACGAGCCAAACCATGTACGCCAAACCATGCCATGAAATTTTCACTATCATGCACCATAATCATAGGGATTTTTTATTTTTATTTAATGGATATTTATCAAGAACCTAACATTATGATTATTTAATTTTTTTATAGAATGGTGAATTTTTTTCGACCTATTATGGATAATTTATGAAATATTTTTATAAAAAAATAGTATTTTGGGTAATATTCAAATTAAATTAAGGAATTTATTTTGATGAATTAATGGATTAATGGAATATATAATATTTCAATAAAATATTATTATTATATTATTTTTATTAAATATAAATGATGATATATTTTTTATGAAGTCAGATGAACTTTTTATGAGGGTTTAAAAAGTGTTATTGTCAAAAAAACCCAGCATTTCTTGATAAATAACTTTTTTTTATTTTTAACAAGAAAATAGACATATTTAGAAAATTATTTAGATAAAATTATTATTATTTTCAGGATTAGGATTTAAAAATTATCAAATGGTTATTTTTTTTATAATTTTCTAAGACAGTCTAATTTTTAGATAAAAAATTAATACCATATAAATATACTTTTTGTATTATTAATTCATAATGACCCAAAAGTGAAGTAATAAATAAGATAAATGGTATACATGAAAAAATATATGTTTTATCTTAAAGATTATTGTATGTTAAGTTTATTTTTTTAATCTTATAAATCCATTATGAATCGTCCGAAAACATTAATATATTTTGAGGTTTTAAAATCATTTCATTAAGAGTGTGACTCGACTCCACATAAGAAAGGGAATTATTTTATTAATTTAGGCCCTTAGACTTATTAAATATTTATAAATACTCCCATATGAAAGAAACCTTGATATGGTTTTTAATTTTTTGTCCTTTTATTATGTCGAGTCCAAAACCAAAATAATAATGAAATGCCCCTAATTTCTTATATAAACACAACCAAGATCTAATTTATCTTCACTCAACCTCCTTATAGAATATCCATAATATCCCTTCCACTGCATAGAGTCCTCCTTTGGAACACCTAGCTGAAAATAGTCTCCTCTTAAGAATTTTGAGTCACACACTCAAGTAAGTGATCCTCACCTTATCTTATTTATTCAAGTTTATTTTTTATACGATGCCTTTTATGTCTAATTCCTAATATAGATATATATCTTTCCATGTTCCTATTGCTACCCATTTTATTTCCAAATTATGAGAGATTAAATTCTCTATCATCAACTAATTTTATTAATTTTTTTAGTGATGATGTTATGCTTCCAAAAATTTACTATGATTTTCCACGCCAAAACAATTGTGTATTGAATACCATACCTCTATACTATCATGGGTATTCATCATTATAAACTTATAACACTTTAAATTAGGACTTAAATGATTTTATTCAAAACTCTATCACGCAATAAAATATTATTATGAATGAGTTAATGTTGTTTGATCTATGTGGCACACTTAATCATGAGAATGAAATGAAAGTGACGGTGTGCCCCAAATTATCTTGAGATCCAACGCATTGGGTAATTATTAGTCTCATGATAAGTCATGTAAGTATTGGGAGAGAACCTTATTACGTTATGTGACTTTGTTCTTCATTATTTCTTAAAAGTTAGTCACGATCTATGTTAGTGATGTCGTGTTTTATGTTTTTTCCACATTTCACATTTTAGGATTCTCATTTTATATCATTCCTTTTTATTCCTATTCCTTTTATTCCCCATTGATATCCCTATTGTCAAACATGTATTAACATATTCAATTTTTTTCCCTTATTGGGATTTAAATTTCACCCCTTCATTATGTATGTACTAAATTTATACCATGCAGTTTCATGTATGATCATGTTAATGAGTTTTTCCTTACATATGATATATTTTTTTGTTTTCAGATGTTATGTTATGTACCAAATTCAAAAATACACTAGTCTTTTCATTCTTATAGGTATATTTACGTGTAATATTCTATAATATATCAATTATTAAGTTGTAATAAATATTAGTGTTATTATATTTGGTATTAAAGGAAATGTTATGTTATTTTTGGGATTAGGAATTGAAAACTCTAGAGAAAGACTTAGGGACCAGACTAAGAATAAGAAAACATCCCTAAGTTTTGGAATCAGAATAGTATGTGTATTATCAAGAAAATATATCCATGTATCGATACTATATGTATACGTGGTTCAAGAACATACGTATTTAATGGTAATAACTCTAACAAGGTGTGCCAGGCTTGACTCAGTGTAAATTGGCACACAACAATGAGCTTTACTGTGCTCCTTGTTTGACACTCCTAGGGGATATTATTTAGTAAATTCATAATCTCATTTAAAATAATTATTTAGGGAAAAGAATTCCCATCATAATACATTTTAGGAAATAAATCATGGATATCATAGATTAGAGCCAATATATTCATAACTTATAGAAATAAATCTATGTTATAAGTTACCCCTTTAATATCATTAAATTACTATTTATGTGTTTAATAGTTTAAAAATAATCACCCCAAATTTTCCATTTACTCAATATAATGGTTGGAAATTGGTGTAATTGGGTAAAAAATCAATGTGAAGGGAAATGTGATGACTTTCCCAACAAGATTCCTAACTCGATGGGAGAAGGGATCATGAATATCTTAATGATAATCTCTCATATGACTTAGGAAATGAATAGAAGATTACAACAGGAAGACTATCCAAATCCCCCAAAATGATAACAATTTATGATTGAGTTCTTTATGTGAAAATGAACTCCAAATTTCAACGGATCTTCTGATCCCTTAATCATAAAACAGTGGATCCAATCCATTTAGAATATCTTTTCCACCATTAAATGTATTGAGCAAGATAACATTCTACTGGATATTTATCATATGAGGGAGAATATTATTAGTGGTGGAAAATGATCAAGAATATGAATCCTTCTGAATTGATCAAAGCTATGGGGTGGAGGTAATTCTAGAAAATATTTTTTGATAAATACTTTCCTCACATTTTATGACTTAAAATGAAATGGTATTTCATTTCCATCACGTAGAAAGATGATGAATCTATTAAGGTGTATGAGAAAAAATTCCCCAGACATAATTGATATGCCTATAGTTTTTTCAATACCTATAAATTCAAGGTTTACTAATTATTTGTTAGGATAATAACCCGTCTAAAAAATACCTGGAGACCCGTGTCATCAAACATAATGAGGAAATTGTCTGATGTTACCTCAAAGTAGAAATAGAGATTAGTGAATCTCAAGGGTATCATGGGGATAAGAATCATAAATTAGAGTTTAATTCGAGTGGTATAATGGAGGAATATATAAATTCAATGAAATTTCAACATCCCACTTTTCAAAGGTGCCAAATGAGGCACCCCAAAAAAATTTGGGGGGGGGGGTGATAAAATAATCTAGGTGTGGAAAGCAAGAGAAACTAACTAGAAATTTAAATTATAAGAATAACATTATTATATTAGAGGTAAGTAATTATCTTTTAAACCATAAACACATTTTTCATTACTTCAACTACAAAAAAACTATGTCACTTTGGAAATCAATGCACAAAGCTAAGGGTTTTTTAAGACAACCAACAACCTACAAGGAAGCAAGGGGATAGATTTTTCCATCTTATGTGGATCCAAACAACAAAGTGGTGACCGATATGATTATTATTCATTCAATAATAGTGAACATACTTCTTGATTCCAGTTCTACACATTCCTTCATATCACGAATGTTTTCTAGATCTATACAAACACCACAATAAAATAATGGAAGTATAGTTATCATTGAAAATGGAAAATGGGGTAATTATTTCATACCAAGTATATAACTCATCCTTGGAAAAAAATTGGAATAAATTTCCTAGGAAACATTGTCATACAACCTTTGAAGGAATTTGATTCAATTTTGGGCATAGATTGGCCTTATCTATATAGAGATAACATAAATTGTCACTGAAAGGAAATCAATCTCCATAATTTGAATTGACCCCCAATTATATACATGTAGAAGGTGGAGGATGAATCTTATTTATCACCCAGATCTAAATCCTGGATATTATTTCCCTATGTCCATAATTTCTAGCTCAAATGATTAAGTTTAAGGAAAATATAATCCTTTATTACATACCCATTGTGAGGGAAAACACTGATGTGTTCCTGGAGGAATTGCATGGTATTCCTCCAAGACTATAGGTTGAATTGTCAATCAATATTATAGCTGGTGGATTTAAATTATCCAAGACTCCATATATAATAACTATTATAGAACTTGAGGAGCCGAAGAAACAACTATAGGGTAATCTTGATAAAGGATTCATATGCCCAAGTGCTTCACCTTGGGGTGCACCAGTCCTATTTCTTAAGAAGTATTATGGGTTAATGAATCTTTTAATAGGTTATTATGATATCAACAAGTTCATGATAAAGAATAATAATCTTATATTATAGATCAAAGATTTTTTTGACCATCTATGTGAAATACAATACTTCTCCAAGATGGATATTTTGTTGGTATATTATCATGTATATGTGAAGAAGGATGATATCCCCAAGATCGCTTTTTGTTCAATGTATGAGAACATTGAGTTCATAGTAATTTTATTAAGACTCACTAACACTCTAGAAATATTCATTGATTTGATGAATATAATCATTTGAGATCACATAAAAAATATTCTGGTTGTATTTATAAATAATATTCTAATATACTATGAAAGCAAGGTGGTGCGTGAAGAGTATATGAACATAGTGATGAAGACCCTACTAAAGGAGAAATTTTAGGATAAGTACAAAATATGTGAGTTATAATTTATTTATGCCTCTTTCATGGGGAATATCATCCTATGAAAAGAGAAATCTATGGGCCCTTCCGGGACAGAATCAATTGAATGTTGTTTGAGGCCAACATATGTGACAGATATATGTTGTTCAAATGGTTTAGATAAGTATTATCACCAATTTGTGAGAAATTTATCATGATTATCCAATCGTCTTACCAAGATAACTCAGAAGGGATTCATATTTTCTTGGAATGTTAAATGTGAATAGAGTTCAAGGAGTTGAAAATGAGGCTTATCATTGAACTTCCTCTCACACTACCCATATTTAAAAAAATTACTAAATGATGCTTCAAATAAGGAATTGGGTTGTTTGTTAATGAAATATAAAAAAGTTGTAGCCTATTCTTCAAGGGAGTTGAATATTCATGAAAATAACTACCCAACACATGAACCTTAGATGGCTTCAATGGCCTTTACTTCCAAAATTATATAGCATTATCTCTTTGGGGAGATGTTTGAAATGTATAGTGATTAAAAATTCCCTTTTGAACCATCTTATTTTTAATAATAAAAATTCACTATTAATTATGTTTCTAATGAGTTTATTGTGTTCTATTAGCCTTGTTAATTTCAAGGAAGATTGTAGAATGTACTACGTATTACTCACCATTCCTGACTCACCATTTCTGAGTCACCACTCTTGATTTACCGAAGTATAAATCACCCTTACTCTTTCTCCACTCCTGATTTACTGAAGGATGAATCACTATTCCTGAGTCACATCTCCAAATACTCTCCGTTACAAAGACTCAACACTCTAAAGACTCACCGCTATGGATACACAGTTATGTCTGAGTCACCATCATAGAACAAGACTCACTACTTCAAAGAGACACCAAACCAAAGACTCACCACTCCAAAGACTCACCACTCCAAATAAACCATTCCACAACCAAACTCACCACTCAAAATAATAAAAACTACTATTACTTTATAATATTTATATTAAATATTTGTAATGATCATATTTTTAGAAATTAGTGCTACTTATTATTTAAATATCATTTTCCAGAACTTTTTTAGATAACATTAAAATTGATTCTTGACCCAATTAAGAGGTATGAGGTACCATACCATGATAGAGAACATAATTTATGGTGAAGAATATAAATATTCAAACTGAATCTTTGAAAATATGTGGAACAAAAAGGAATAAGACATGTTTGGTGATAGACGATATCAAAGAAGACTCAACAAGTGTGCCAAACCAAATAAGAAGTATTTCTTGTTCGAGAGATTATACTTCAAATATTTGGAAATCACACGATGAACCATATTGTTGTACCCATAGATCATTCATACACCATAAGACAAAAGCCTATAATATACTCTTCTTTATAACAAAATTCTGATAAATGACTTGAGCTTCGTTTCAAGCTACCTTTACGGTGTCACAAAGCTACAATTCATATCAAATTGAGCAACACTATCCCTTCTACTATTTTATATTCCCTATTCATGAACACTATTTAAATTATGAGAAGTGTGGGATTATTTCTGTTTTATGAACACACATTGATCCCTATGAATAACTGTAAGATACACAAATATATTCTCAAATTTTATTTTTACACCTTGTATTCCCACGAATAACAGTGGAAGAGACCCCTGCATAGCTTATCACCTTTTCTGCACTAAAAAACTATAAAAGAGGTCTATATGTCCTATAACACACATTATGGGTTGTTTTATAGGTTCTCGATCATGTTTAGTTCTATAAACTACTTGGTGGAATGTTATCACTAAGGGTATAGGTCTCAGTCTCATATTGAGAATGAACCTCTTCTTTTTATTTCTATTATACTATTTAAAGTTTTGTTTTCACTAATTTATCAATTTAAAAATAAAAACATTTCATTCAATTTTATATTTAATCTTAGATAATTTTTATATTAGAATTTTATTATATAAATTATTCTCAAAAGTTAAAATATTATTTCTTTTTATTTCAACTGATAACTAGTCACTCTTTGAAAAATATTTTAAAAGATCAAAATGTTTATAAATATATTGATTTATGTGAAAAGGATGCCTTTTATTATTTGATGAATTTTTATTTAATAAATTTTAAATAGAAATTTTTTTACACACTCAATACACCCTATTGAGTGTCCTACAACAACCAACATTTTGTATCATAGGATCTTAAATGATTTTCAAACCCTTTTTAATCGTGATTATAATTACACGTTAAAGATATTAAAATTTATGTTAATTCTAAATTTTCAGTTCTTCATATTTATTTGTTAGTCATCTAATATAGAAAATAGACCAGAGGGTGTTTCTACTAACAAAAGTTTTACATTCAATGGGACAATTTATTCCCAATGGAAAATAAAAAAGAAAATGCATATTGAAAGTATGGTATTTGGAATTTGGTGTTCCAAAGTAGATGAGTTTAAAATTCATACTACTTATAGAAATATTTTGGATGATGAAACTAATGATACTTATAATAATAATTTCAAATCCATGAATTCCTTATGTTGTTCCATAAGAGATGAAGAGTTTAATATAATTTCGGCATGTAAAACTGCCTATGAGATATGTGTTACTCTAGCTCTCTGACATGATGGAACTACAAATGTTAAATAAATTATGCTTAAAACATACACTATTAAATGTGATAATTTTAATATACATCTAGATGATCCTATATCTAACATATAAATCAGGTTCAATGTGGCCGTGAATATAATGAGCTCACTATAAAAGACAGTCACTATAAAAGAACAGATCATGTTACTCTTGAGATATATTATAGAATGATAGAAGGGGACATTAAAATCATTTAGAGAATTGTGTGACATCAATGAACTTTCTGTAAAGTAGTTGAAAATAATTTTGATGATGTATGAGGAGTAGATAATGGTTAATTGATAATAAAATGATGAACCTAAGAGAAGATCTATTTCTTTCAAAACTACTCCATCAAGGAAAAAAGAAAAGAATAAAGGTCATGTTCAAGATGAATGTTCTTGTGATGATTATTCGTTAGCATATAGTGGTGAGGAAATTGCTCAGATAGATATAATATTTAGGAAGTTTTATATAAAGATGGAATTCTTCAGGAAATCTAACTTAAATGGAACGTATGACATTCATGGGAAGTGTAAAAATTATTGGAACAAATATGATCATTCAAATAATATAATATGTTACATATGTATGAGAAAAGAACATGTGAATTCTAATTGTGAAAAAATTTAGTATAAGATGAAATATAATAAATTAGGTCAAATGTACAAGAATTCTATGAAAGATAAATAGAGTGATTATTAAGACTTCACCAGTGACTTTGATTTATCTCATGATTTAAAATTTAAAAAATACAATATTTTCTTTATAAAAAATCCTTCTGAGGTAACTTTTATATCTTCTTAGAATATCTATCAATACTCCGTAGATAAAGATAAAAATGTGTTTTAAGAGAAAATGATTAGAAAATAATTATGTGATTATTGAAACATTCTTTATGATACTTTTAATGAGATAAATGAAAAATAAAAATCACTCAAAAAACATCAACCTATTACTATTTCTATTAAATATGAAATTGTAGTAGATAAGGAGTAAAATGATCAATTTATTAAATAAAATACTAATCTTAGTCTATCTAAGAAATAGTTAAAGAATGATCTATAAAAAATATATCATGGGAAAAGGACTCTGAGACAAATTCTTTGGTAAAAAATTTCTCAAAAATACACAACAAGTATAGGCCACCAAACTAGACATAGTAGAATAATTAGAAACAAATTTATTCTTAAATCTAAAAAATATTCTACAAGAGGTAGTTCTGAAAATTTTTCTACTGCATCCAATTATGAAAATCGCTCAATAGGACGTTTTACTAGATGATATGATAGATTTTATTTCTCTATAATTTTAAAAACTACTTATAGGAACCCATTATGAAATTATAGGCTCCTAAATCTCTAATTACTGACATCTCTGGACCCAAGTTGATATAGTTACCAAAATAATTTCCTATCAAATCTATTTTTAGGGAAGATAATAGAAAATTTATTATATGAACTTTTGGTTATTTGATAGTGGGTGTTCAAGCAATATAATATAAGAGCACTCAAACTTCAATAATCTAATAAAGGTAGATGGTGGAAATATCTCCTTTGGTGACAATGTTAAAGGAATGATCATTGGCCTTGGACAATTTGGTTACACCAATTCAATTTTAATTTATAAATTACATTTTTTTGATAGTTTAATGTATAACATGCATAGAATTACTCAATTATGGAATGATGGTTTTCATGTAAAATTACAAAATAAATCTTGTAGTGTATTTAACCCTAAAAATGATTTAGTTTTTAGTTCATGTAGAAATAATAATGTTTTTGTTGTCAATGTAGATTCCTTAATTTCACAAAATGATTCTTACTTAAATGCCTTTAACTAAGATGCATGGATTTGGAAAAGGAGAAAAGAAAATTGTAAAATTCACTCACTTATAGATTTTATTAGAAAAGGGTCTGTCAGGGATCCACCCAATCTTAATTTTCCAAACAATAAAGTCCGTAATTGTTTATAAAAGGGAAAATAGAACACAATATCTTTCAAAGCAAAGAAATATTTATGAACTTATCAACATCTCGAGATAGTTCACATGAACTTTTTTGGACCATCTAGAATTTCAAGTTTAAATGGTAATCACTGTGTTTATGTACTTGCATATTACTTTTCTTGGTATACATATGTTTTCATTTTAGCTATCAAAAGTGAAGGTAGTTCCTATTTTACCAAGTATGAATGATCAGTATAAAATATAAGGGGAGTTAAAATTATGACACCAAGAAGTGGCCATGGCCTAGAAATTGAAAATCGTGATTTTGAATCATTTTTCTCAAAACAATTTCTATAGTCACAACTTATCTACTCCTAGTACACCTCAGCAGAATGGATTTGTAGAAAGAATAAACTCAACCCTTCAAGAGATGGCTAGGACTATGCATAATGTTTATGACTTACCTATCTAGTTTTGGGCTGAGTCTATGAATGAAGCTTTCTATATAATAAATAGATTCCTAAATAGACTTATCATTGAAGAAAACCAGTTATTAACTATGGTACAATAAAAAACCCGTGGTTAATAAATTAAGATTTTTTGGCTGAAATTTTTTTATTCTTAATATTAAGGACACTATTGAAAATATTTCCTCCATGTTTTATGGAGGAATTTTCATAGTATATTAAACTTAAAAAAAATAGTATAGAGCCATTAATAAGAAAAAAAGAGTATAAGAATCTATACATGTCAAATTTGATAACACATATCCACAGGAACTGAAGACCACTCTAGAAAATTGTGAGGATGATCTATCAAATCTGGACTCGAATTACAAATCCTCTTATTCTGATGTCAAATAAGTATAAACTTCATCCAATTCTAGAAAATTTCTAGAAAATGAACCTATATAACCTGAATCTGTAGTAGAATTAGAGGTAACTAGTCTATATTTTTCAATAAAAAATAGGATTGTTAAGAATTACCCTTTAGATGATGTTCATGGAGACATAGAAAAAGGTAAAAAAACTGGAGCTTCACTAAGAAATTAGGTTGGACATCGAGCCTTTTTGTCCCATATTGAACCTAATAATATCATTGATAATATAACTGATTAATTCTTGGTAATGGATATATAAGAAGAGATAAATCATTTTGAATGAAATATATAATCAAACTTGTTGGGTGACCTAAGGATACCTTAACCATAGAAAGTAAATGAGTATTTGGAAACATGTTTTATGAATCTATCACTATAGTAATGAATAAGGATAGATTATTTGAAAAAGGATATGATCAATAACAAGGCATAGACTATGAAGAGACCTTTTCCCATGTATCCCAACTTGAATCCATTAGAATCCGACTATATTTTATGTCTCATCTATATTTCAAAATTTATCAAATTGATTTCAAAATTAGATTCATAAATTGTTATATATTTGAGGATTTTTTTGTTGAACAACCCCCCCGTTTTTAATATCCCCATTTTTCAAATATTGTTTTCAAACTAACAAAATCATTATATGGTTTTAAAAAATCTCATAGATAATTAGATGACATGCTCATCTCATTTATTATTTTAAAAGTTTTTTACAAAAGGTATAGTCGAACATATTCTTTTTATCTAAATATCATAAAAAATTTAATATGTATTCAAATATATATCGATGATATTATTTTTGGATCTTCTAAAAGTGTACTTTGTTGAAATTTTTAAAAAATGACGTAATGTGAATATGAAATGGGTTTAATCAGTGAACTTAAATTATTTATTGGATATAAAAATTTTCAAAAAAAAATATGTAATTATTTAAAATCCAATAAATTTTACTAAATATATCCTAACATTTTTTTTGCCAATATATCACTAATGGTAGTGATTCTCCCATGAGTACCACGTGTAAGATGGATCTTGATGAGGCTGGGAAACCAATGGATGAAATTAATTATAGGGGTATTATTTGAAGTCTTCTATACATAACTTCTAGCTAGATTTACAATATTTTAGTGTGTGTATGTGTTCTTGTTTTCAAGAAAACCCAATAGATTTCCACTTACTTACTGTTAAAATAAATTTTAAATACCTCAAATATACTACCAATTTAGTACTATTATATCCTAGAAGACATTAATTTGATTTATTTAGTTATTCTGATGTTTATTTCAGTGGATACATGTTAGATAGATAAATCACCTCAAAAGCATGTCACTTTCTGGGTATGTCACTTGTATCATGGTGTATTAAGAAGTAAAACTTTATTGAATTATCTACTACCAAAGATGAATTCATAAATACTAGTAGTTATTGTGATAAATTTATGTGGATGAAACATACATTACTTGATTATGGATATTAATTCTAGCATATCCCTATAAATTTTCATAGAACAAGTGATATTAACATTTATAAAAATCGAGTATCTTATTCTAGAAAAAAACATATTAATGTATGACACCACTTTTTGAGAGATCATTATCAAAAATGAGATATAACTATTGAATATATTTGAATAGAACATCATCTCATAGATATTTTTACTAAGACTTTAAAATCTAAGAAAATGAGTTTCATCAAGCTTGAGTTATGGATGATTAATTTTAATTAAGAAAAAAAATATTGTTACCTCACTATTGATGTCTTTCAATTGATGACTCACCATTCCTATCTCATGGTTGATGTATCAACATTTAAGACTCATTGTTGTTGTCTCACCATTGAAGACTCATCATTTTTTCTAACTGTATGTGTCTGACCATTGAAGACTCCCCATTTTTGTCTCACCGTTGAAGACTCACCATTCCTGTCTCACCGTTGATGTCTCGCCGTTGATGAACCCATGTTGTTTTCATATCATTGAATGTCATGCCATAGGCTTGGCTCACCGTTGTTTTTCCATTTAAAATTTTTATCTAACTAAGCTACAAATTACTATTTTTATTATTTTGTCTATTGAATATATCTCATATATTCAATTTTAGAATCCCTAATGATAAAATTGGAACATATATAATTTTATTGGGCCTATTGTCTTTTAAACCCTTTATCAAACCAACTTTATTACTATTTCTCCTTTCCTTCGTATCCTTTGAACTATCCTCAAATGTTCATAATGTCTAGAATGAAACAACCATCAGAATTTTCTCTAGATAAAAGAAAACCATTAAATAAAAAGAAAAGTGTTTCGAGTCGAATGTCGGAGGAACCGTTGAATCTGGAACTCGTGAATCAAGTTTTTATACTTTAAAAAAAAATATCTGTGGAATGGATTCTTTCAAGTAAGTCTCTTTTTCTTGGGGTATTAAAAGAACAAGGTTTTCTTGAATGGTTTTCCAATTATAAGAAACCTATGTATTTGAGGCTAGTGTCTATGGTTTACCAGAATTTTGTGTTTTATTTCAATGTGAATGATATTTTTTTGGTAAGAAGTGGATTAAATAGACATATATTTGTATTTTCCTCCAGAATATGGGAGGCATGTTTAAAATTACCTAATGTGGGTATCTTTTAAGATCATCATAGAGGTTCCCTTCCTGCTTGTGATTTTTTTTATTTAGAACAATATTTAGAATATATAACTAGAGATAGAATTATTAGAAGGCATATTTCTTCTGATTTAGATGGGGAAACCAGACTACTTTTTACGTTCATCCAAAATATTCTCTGCCCGAGAAAAGGTGAATTTTCCAATTTGAAGTATCAATATGTATATTTATTGTATGTTTTTTTAAGAAGTATATAAATTAAATCCATAAAAATACCTTATTCTTTATATGTGTGATATGATTAAAACCAATGTAATATCCACTTCAATAATTTATTCAATTTTCATTTCTACTATGCTGAAATCCAAAGGATTGGTAATATAAAATGAAGAGTCCACTATAGATTGTGGTGGTTTTTTTCATTACCACGGTTATATGTAAAAAGATGAAAATGTGTTGGAATTTATGGAAGAAATAGTGGGTTGAGGATAATGAAATGATTTATGAAAATTTCAACCCTTTTGACCATCCCACAAGACTAAAAGACATTACCGATCCTGGTTTGGAATTAGATGATGTAATGGAATACTCAGATGAAGAAATAGAAGTTTTTTGTCTCTATATTCGGTGAAGATAATCTATCTAATGAAGAAGGAAGTGATCTTGATATTCTTAAATAGCATGAAGATCCTTCTCACAAATCTCTTAGACCTTAAGAGGATTTCCCTTCTAGATAATATCCACTCAGAGATGATGATGATGATGAGACTGAGGAAGAAAGCATTATATAAAAAAGTAGAGCTAATGATGAAAATGAAAGTGAGGAAAATAAATAAGGAGATGATTATAATGATAAATAATAAGATGATGTAAACGTGCATTAATATGACAAAAATTCTAAAAGTGGAGAAAATGAATATGATAAAAATAGAGATGATGAGGAAGAAAATAATAGTTAGAGTTATGACTTAGATCATTCTAGTCATGATGGAGGTGATTCAATGGATGTTGAAATATCTTCTAGAGATAATGTTGAACCATCTGAACTATCAAAGGGAGATGTTGAAAAAAGCATGGGACCTAAAAGTATGGATGACATAGTGGAAGGAGATTATTTAATTAAGTAGATGTTGTCAGTTAATACTGAAAGTAAGGCATCTGTTAAGGGGGAGAAAAAACCTCTATTTGCTGAGAGTTGAAGTACCAAACACTTTATATCTAGAATCAATGGATGAGTTATACAAATACCCTAGGTATATTGATTTTTGTGACTCTCATAAATAATTAATTAAAGAAATGGACTTATCCAAAGAGTTTCATCTCAAGATAATATTAGTTAAATAATCTGTATATGCCCCTACCGCTGCTCAGGAACCTTCAATATCTATAAGTGAGGATGAATTAAAAAATTGTGGAGAGGAACTGTTATCTAGTTTTGGAGATCTTATGAGATCATAGAATAAACGTTTGATAAATATTAGTGAAAGAGATATTTCACTTCTTATGAAGAAAGAAATTTAGAAAATTAAACCTGAGATGATTCATGAAATACAGGAATCTTGAATTGAGAATAATCAGCTCAGTGATGAATTTGAAACCCTCAAATAATTAGTTGAGGTAAACAAATCATATTTTAAAACTTCATTGGTTGGTATTATTCAATGCATTTATGTTAATACCTCGTGTTACACTATAGCTATAGTTTCTTATCCTCTAGTGTTTGATATTGATCTCGTGAGATCAGTTATCAGAGAATAGGTAAGAGGTACATATACCTTTGCTACTGCTCCTTCTGAATCATTGAATTCTAATATGGTTAGATCATTTGTTAGAGAATAATTTAAGAAAAGGATTGTTAGTTCAGATGAGGATACCTTGAGTAAAATTAAACACAATAGTGATCATGTACAATCCTGGGTCGGGATTTATTCCAAAGAGGCCACTACTTCTAAAAAGGAGACCATTAATAAAATATAATTATACATTAAAATCATTTATAACATGAATCAATTGGATAGTCATTTCATGTACTTGACTAAAAATATCAGGATACCACCCATCCCAAAAGGCTTCATGGAGAAATTTAAGCATCTTAAAGAACATAATCCTTATATTTATTCCTTTATGAAAAATAAGGATGAATTATCTAAGGGTATAGATAAGTGGGTCTTGATAATTATGGACATTATTAATATTCTAATGACTTATCTTTGTGTTGGTACCACTATAATTGTAGCTCCATATGCCTTTCCCATTCCTTCTACTTCTGATAGAACCACTATGTACCTGTGTACTCTTATCTTCAACCATAATACCACTCTTCCTTGGTAATTAATCCTTTTTCACCTTTAAATCCTAGAATTAATCCTTTTCCCATGACTCCTACAAAAGAAATATGGAATTTAAGACAAGTCATTTACTGAGAACTAACATCCAATAGCTCAGGTTCTATATCAATATCAATAGTTTCTCCCATGATTTTAACATACGCTCTCAACTCATCTAATAAAGGGAATGAACATCTGGATACTACCATTGAGAAGACCTGAACGTAGAGTTTCTATTTTTTATAGGGATGTAAAATGAAACTATTATCAGTATATATATTATCCTTATGACTTATTCCTTATGTGTTCTATTTTTTTTACCTTTTTGGTAACCACAAAAGAAGATAAATTTTATTGAATATGATTTCTTTTATCCCTAGTTCTTATCTGATATTTATTCTTTCTTGGACACAATTTACAATTATGTTATGTACTCTAATACAATTTGATTAATTATATATTATTTTGGATAAGTATAATGCCATGATTTGCGATCATGAAAAGGGGGTTATTGGTGACCTATCCTAGTTTTTATAATCAGAAATCACGCTTAATTATGTTTATAACGACTTTACTATGTTGTGTTAGCCTTTGGAATTTCATAGAAGATTGAAGAATCCTCTATGTATGACTCTTTGTTCCTAAATCACCATTCTTAAGTTACTACTTCTGATTTACCAAAGGATGACTCACCATTCCTACATCACCACTCCTAATTTACTAAAGGATGAAACTCTGTTCCTGTGTCACCACTCTGAAGACTCACCACTCCAAAGACTCACTAATATGGATTCACCATTAATTCTATGTCACCATCTAAAAACTAGACTCACTACTCTAAAGACTCACCTCTTCCATTCCTTTATCATTTTTATATCAAATATTTATAATGGTCGTATTTCTAGAACATAGAGTTTATGATTATTTTAATAAAATGTTTTCTAACTTTTTTAGAAAATATTTAAATCGATGTTAGACCACAGTATGAGGAATGAGGTACCATACCACAATCGAGAACATGTTATATGCTGAATAATATAAAGTTGTAAACTAAATATCTAAAAAGACATGAAACAAAAAGAGACAAGTAGTGTTTGGGAATAGAAGATACGAACATGACTGAACGATGTTTTCAAATGAAAGAAGTAGTGTTGCATGCATGCGATATTATACTTCAAATATTCGAAGAATGCATGATCAAGAAGATTATTGTACACTTGGATCATTCATTCAACACAAGAAAAATTCTTCGAAGATTCTCTTCTTTCAAATAGACTTCTGATAAATGAATCTAAGTTAATTTCAATTTTCCTTCAAGGAGTTACAATACTACAAGACATTTCACTGAGAGAAACACTATCCCTTTTTTTCTTTTGTCTACTCTGCTTTTAAAAATTATTTACATAATAATAAGTGTGTGATTTTTTTTATGAACAAAAACTGATACGTTTTCATAACTAGAAGGTACATATATATCTTCCCAAATTATTTTTCACTCCTTGTATCCCATTAATAATAGTGGAATATATCCATGCATGGATTGAATCAATTTTTATACCCTTCAAAACTATGGAACATGTCTCTATGTCCATGAAAACACTGAATGTGAGGTTGTATACCTCAATCCTGGTTGTTGATAAATTTTATTTCTATAAATTGCATGGTTGGAGGTGATCACCAAGTGGTGAGGACTAGGTCACATATTGAGACTAAAACTATTATTATTATTTTGATTGTTCCTTTTAAAGTTTTATTTTCACTTTGTTATCTATTTAAAACTAAAATCATTTATTTAACTTTTATTTTTAATCTTATATAGTTTTTATATTCTAATTTTATATAGTACATTAATTTCAACAGAAAAAGTAGTATTTATTATTATTTAAACTTGTAACTAATCAATCCTTGATAAATATTTTAAAACATCAAAATTATTATAAATTTGGTAGTTTGGTATATTAGGATATCTTTTATTATTTTAGGGATTTGTTTTTTAATAAATTTTAAAAGATAAATTTTTGTAGACACTTAATTAACTCCCCCTCTTGAGTGTCATAGTCTGACCAATAGTCCTCAAGTATATATAGACACAAAAAGTTGAATATTTTCCAATAAAGATGGTTAAATATGGTAAAAGAATGTGAATTCTGAATTTACTACCATTCTGGGAAATAGAATAAAGTTGAAGATGATCTATGTATAAAGGATCCAATTTTTTTTTTCAGTGGTGATAATTGAGAAGGAGCTAGTCTTCTTAGACTTGAATAATATGGGAATTGGAATCATAACGAAAGGAAAAAAATCAATCCTTTCACAAATGGTTTCTCAACCATATCTTTTAGAAAAGATAAAGGATACATAATGGGATGATGTGGTAATTCAGAAAAAAATGGAAACTATAAAAAAAGTGAAATCCTCAAAGGTTTGTGTTAATAAAGGAGTTGTGATATTTTTGCTCATGATAATGTGTAACATCAAATCCATAGTCAAAGAAGGAATTATTGGATGATTCACATATTTCATCTTTATCCATTCACCTAGTAATCACAATGATGTATCAAGATATATAACAACACTATTGGTGGGACAATATGATGAAATATATCAACTAATGTACACAAAAGTGCATAATATGTTAAAAAGTGAACGTTGAAAGGCATAAGTCTTAGGGGATGATGAAATCATTATCCATACCAACCTGAAAATGGGATAACATCACAATGGACATTGTCATTAGAATTCAGGAGATATCTAAAGAAAAAGTGTTATTTGAGTTGTGATGGATCATCTTATAAATATTACACACATCATTGTGATTCACGATAATTTTAAACTAGATATATATTCATGGATATACATCAGAAATGTGGAAAGGATAAATGGAGTACCACTATCAATTTTTTCTGATCTAGACTGAAGATACACCTCCAATTTCTGGATATTTCTCTGAAATTCACTAAATACTGATTTGAACTTCAGTAGAGCCTATGATCATCAAACTGATGGCCAATCTGAGTGGACTATCCAAAAAATGATTACATGTTGAGAGCATTCTCAATTCATGTAAGTGGATGATGGGATCAATATCTACCTCTAGTCGAGTTATCTTACAAAAATAGATTCCAAATGGGCATCCAATTAGATCCCTATAAATCCCATTATTGGAAGAGGTCCATAACACCTTATGTTGGGATGATGTTATGAAATAGACAATGATAGGTTATAAAATGGTAGAGGAAATGGAGGAAAATGTTAAGACTATTTAGTTTCACATTATGGATTCTCAGAGTCAATAAAAGAGCTATGTAGAAAATCATTAATGAGACCTAGATTATGATATTGGAGACTTAGTATTAACCTTTGTATCCTTATGGAATAAAGTTATGAGATTTTGGAATAATGGAAAGCTTATTCAAAGAGACATCATCCCCTTTTAAATCCTTGATCACATCAGAGCGGTGTTCTACCAACATAAACTCCCACCCAAACTATCTCAAGTACATGATGTATTCCATTTATCCCCCTTAAGAAAGTAAAAACTACACACCTAACATTTATGCAATCCAGAGTTGGTACCATTTTAGAATTTTCTCCCATATGAGGATAATATAATGAAGATCTTATATCGTAGAGGAAAAGTTCTATGAAAAAATATAATGCCCCTGGTCAAAGTGGTTTGGAGAAACCATAAGTTTGGAGAAGCAACTTGGGTAATAGAGGAAGTGATGAAATAGAGATAACCTGATATATTTTAGAGTTGGAAATTAAAATTATGATGGAGAAAGTTCTTAGGGGGAATATTTTAATGACTCAAATTGTTATAAATAAAATTACCCTTTTCGATTTAATTAAATGTTTTATTATATAATATAGTTATAGAAAACATATGCACTTATGCTTTTATTATATCAAATTGGATATAACATACTATTAATTATAATTACCATTGATAATATTCCATTTTAACATTGAACACATGATTAATATTAATATTGCGTTTTAAAAAATATATTTGACATGGACAAAGTAAGTGATGACCTAAACTAGTACGATCGTACCCTATAAAGCCCACTTATTAGATCTTCCAAGGGATATATCATCATTGGAATTTTCCCTTTTCAAAATCCATTATGATATCTAATAACTTAATCATGATTGAAAAATTTTACGGGAGAAGTTCAATCTCATCGGGATCGCAACCCAAACCTTGTACGTTGAACCACCCCCTGGAAGTCTCATTGGGATCACAACCCAAATAGTATTTTTGGGTAATATTAAAATTAAATTATCGAATTTAATTTGATGATTTAATAGATTTTTTAATCAAATAATTTTTATTAAGTATAAATTATCAAATTATTTTTATTAATTCAAATGTAATTTTTATAAGGGTATAAAAACTGTTATTGTTAAAAGAACCATGATTTTTTTCAATAAATGTCGATTACGATTTTAAAAGTGAAAATGAATTTTTTTATAAAATTATATTGATAATATGAATATAATTTTTTTTATTTACAACATTGAAATTATCCAATGGTGAATTTTTAATAATTTTCTAAGATAGTTGAATTTTCAGGTAAAAATTAAATACCGTATAAATATAATTTGTGTATTATGACATCACAATGACCAAAATGTGATTTAATAAATACTATAAATGGTATCCAATAAAAATTATATGTTTTAAATTTAAATAATGTTTTCTTAGATTTATTTTATTATTTTTATGAATCCATTATGAATCCTCCAAAACCATTAATATTCTTTTTAGGTTTTAAAATCATTTATTTAAGAGTGTGGCTCACCTCCACATATGAAAGAGAAATATTTTATTACTATATACCCATTTCATTATATAATAATGAGAAACACTCAAATTTTTATGAAATTACTGGAAAAACATGGTATGATTTGTGGTTTTGTTTGTTTTATTATGTAGATTTCAATACCAAAATAATAATGAAATCCCCCTCTTCTCCTATATAAACCCACCCTTTTTATCATTTATATTCACTAAAACTCATTATAGAACATACATTCTCTACCATCCACTCTTAATAGTCCTTAAAAGGTTCCATAAAGCTGTCAACAAGCCCCTACCAAGAATTTGATGTCACACACTAAAGTAAGGGATCCTCACATTCTCTTCCTTGTTCAAGTTTCATTCTTATCTTATGGCTTCTATTTCCAATCCAAATGTTGGAATAGATCTTTACATAACCCTATTACTGAAAAATTTTATGTACAAATTTTTATTTATCCCTTTCTCTCTAATCAAATCATGTTATATATTTATATGTGATGCTATTACACTTCCTAAATTTTTCCATGATTTTTCATCCCAAAACAATTGGGTAGTAAATACCATACCCATTTCCTATCAAGGGTATTCAACATTATACACATATACCACTTTTAATTGGGACTTAAGTGTATTTATTCCAAACTATTTTATCATGGAATAAAATATGATGATAAATTAATTCATTTTGTATGATCTATGTGGTACACTTAAGTATGAGAATAAAATGAAAGTGACTGGTACGTCCAGAATTATATAGTACTCCAATGCATTGGATAATGTTTAGTATCATGAGATGCAATTTTAGATAGGGACTAAAACTGGTTACTTTGTGGAACTTTTTCCATCATTATGAATTTGAATTTATCCTTGAACTATTTTTATTACGTAGTGTTTTATGTTGTTTCCACATTTCCCATGTTATGATTATCATGATATATCATGACTTATTATTCTGATTACTTTAATTCCAAATAGATATCTCTATTATCTAAAACGTATTACCTTATGAATTTTTAGTACCTTACTAGAATTTATTTCTCACTCATTTCTTATAAATGTCCCCATATTATCCCATGTAGTTTTAAGTATGAACATTTTAAGGATGTTTTTAATAACGATGGCGTATTTCTATTTTTGAGATGTTATGTAATGTGCCAAATTCCCAAAGACACTAGAATTCTCTATATTCCAGGTTATATTATGTGTAATATTATATAAAAAATCCAGTATTAATTTTTAATAAATATTAGGTTTGGTATACATTAATGCCTTAGGATTTTAAAAATAACACTTATTTTAGTAGAATATACAACACACAACACCGAGCATAAACAAACCAAGACATATTATTGTTTAAATATAACCATTACAACATATCCAATGAATTTGATGGTATAGATATATGTAAATTAATTATTATTATATATATAATGTTCATAATTTATAATGTTTTATTAATAAATGATTAATAAATTAGAAGTTAATTTTTAGTATTCATTTTAATTCTTTAGAAACATGTCTTCTTCAAAAATGATTTTTATTTATTTATGTGAAAGAATAGTATAATTATTTTTTTAATTTTTAAAAATTTTTAATAATAAAATTGATTTATTTTTTAAATAATCATATAAAAATTATCATTGTTTTCAATTTTGTGATTTCCCTTAAAATACCAAATTTTCATTGAATATAGAAAAATCTGGATTTTTATAAAACTGTCATATCATTTCATTATATAGTCTTATAATGATTTCAATTTTACCTTAATGTTACTTTATAATTATTTAATTAAATATAATATAATTAATTTCATTGTAATCAATATTATACTGCATTTTTGTATAATTCCATTTTCGAGCTGAAATCGTATATTTCTAAAAACAATTTTTCATTTTTCTTTACACATTTATGTTAAATTTATTTCATCATAATATCATAATTTAATTTGATAAAATGGATTCTGTATTTTTAATTAGGTGTTCCAAATTTTTAAAATAAGTCCTTTTATTTATTATTATTTTGAATATTATGCATTGTAAAATTTATCACCAATATAAGGGTAAAACGAGGGAAACTGGGTAAAAATTTGGGGTATGAATGTACAATCATCCAAGAAAATAATTAATCCTATTATATGAGTGAAGTAATTCAATCATCATCAAAGGAATAAAAATATTTAAATTTGATGAAAATTTTTAATTTGATAATGGTGTAAATATTTTTTCAGTAACCTATTAAAACAAAATGTCACTCCCTTTGTTTTAGTGAAATTTAAAAATTTTCACTAGGAATAAAATAAGTTATAAACAATATAAATGTATATATTGAGTATGAAACTATTATCTTCGGGATATTATTTTATTTTTATCATTTATAAATGATATAATTACCCTAAATTCCAATACATTGTTTTTGTAGTGCCTGTAAAAGTGGGTAATAAATCGAAGTAAATATATTTAAAAATCTAAAATTGGTCATTTTTGTATAATATAGAGACTATAATGGGTTTTATGGATGTAAATTAATGTAAATTTATATTTAAAAAATTTATATTCTAGTTCTATTTCTTTTTTGCGTTTTTATTTTCACCTTTTGATTAAAAGTGAAAAAATATAGTTTGTATGAGATAAGATATATTTTATGATATTATTATAAGAGTAATATGATATATTAATTTTTGAAACATAAGTAATGAATGATCAAAGATAGTATACTAAGAATATCTTGTTGAAATAATTCAATACATTTAAATTATAATTTATTTCCTAATAAATATGAAAAATATTTTTGGTGCCGACATTGTGCTTTTGCTTCACTGAAAAAGTTAGACATGGTGTATTGAAGAAAACATGTTAGAAGGAAAATATATTTTCATGAATTTTTTACATAATATTAATTATAAATGATTATTTTTATTGATATTTTCAAACATTATATTTAAATAACATGTATATTATACAAATTATTGTGCAATACTTGCGCAAGGTGCACATGGTATGAAAATTAAGAATAACATATTAAATAAAATTTTATAATATTAATGAGATTATATATTCATTATAAATGAATAAAAATGATATAAATAATTTATAATAAAAAATATGATAATGATTTATTTTATTTTATTTTAATTTTTATAATTTCTTAAAACACTTACATAGTGGTGTCGTGACGTATATGAAAATAGTAAAACATTTAAATATATAATTATGAAAAAATAAAAATGATAATATTTAAGATTTATATGTAATGATCTGAGATATTATATTTTAAATATATAGTTTTAATTATGTTTTTAAATTCATGTTTAGAGAATAGGGATGAAAACGTATTAAATAGAATATAATTATTCAAAAAATTTTAAATCACTATAAGATTATAAAAAATCCTAAAATAGCTCACATAGATTTTCAATTGTCGATCATATTATTCATGGTGTTTTTTTTTCAATTTTCATTTTTATAATTACTTTTTTTACCCTTGGTGATTTGAAACTGTGAAATCACTATTTATTTTTACCTATAAAAACGGACTCGATTCATCATTTTTCACCCAACTCAAATTCTGTTTTTATCTTAATACTTTACAAAAATACCACTCTTAAAATTCATTCCAATTTCCCAAAAAAATGGGTCGATGATAGACCTCTCCAAAAAATTCATTCAGATCAATTGAATGGGGGTGACATAAAGGGAACAATAAGGTGTTTCTTAACTTAATTATCATTCATTGATTTATACTTTTTTAGCATTCAACATTCCATTTTATGCAAATATCGATAATAAAATATTTTATTCAGAATTTTAATTGGTTTTATTTGGATTTACACATGTTCACATAATCAATAAATTGATTAATTATCACTTCAAACGTGACGATCTTTGCATAGATTAGTTGTGTCTCAGTCTCATTTTATTGAGACATGTTTCATGTTGTAACCATGATTGTCATGAATGTTGTATATAATAAATTATGGATTAATTATGAAATATTTATTAATTAAATTATTAGTATTTGTAGATATATATCATACTTTGGATTTCAATGAATCTTGATTCAATGATTATTGATACTACGAGGGTTCTCCAACTCAATATTATTTCATTGAAACATTTTTTCTTTTTTATGATACCATTTATGTTTATTATGTCTATATATTACCATTTGAAATTTTATTTCATGAATATCATTATTTTAATGATATTTAAATTCTCATTTGATGTTATTCTTTCATGTGTTTTATGATTCAAAAGTTAACAAGCGATATGGTGTTTTTGTTAAAATCTCATTTCAATCGATATTATTTATGTATATATTTGTATTGAGTAAATTTTATTATTCCAATATAATAAACCATTTTATTCATATACTTAACATATTTTTTAAATTTTTATGATTTATTACAACTTCTATCACTCTAGTATCCACAATTATTCAGAAAATGTTTTTTCAAAAAGGTCAACCCTTTTATCCACTTTTGATCATTTTCATTTTTCTTCTATGTACATGATTTCAAAAATTTTTTCAAGCATATTTTTTAGTATTATTAAATGATTTTTAATGTCATATTTATTAATGTCATAGTTTGTACAATATGGTTTAAAAAAAATCATTCTTTCATTTTCTAACGAAGATACCTTTTACCAAATGTGTTAAAAGAATCCTTTTTTAAATGATTATGAAATTAATGGAATTTACCACCATCATGAACAATCACATGTTTGAATATAACATTACAAGTTTCCATGGGTTTTTCAAATAATATTTTTCCCATATATTATGATTTTTTTTTCAAAAAACAATTTTCAAAGATGAAAGGGAACTTTCCCCAAGAATGATTTTAAGGATATTTTTATATTAATTTTATTAATAAACCACAAAAAACCTTGATTTTACATATAATCAACTAGGGATAAATTTTAATGACATGATCCTAATTTTTTATCTAGATGGATTATGATTTATTCAAAGAGATTTTCATGAAAATGTTTCTTTTTTTAGGTAAATCAAGCTATGAAGGAATTAATTATCCATTTTGTTGTCGACAATATATTTCATGGATTTTCAACCTTTCATTCAAAATTATTTTTATCTTGTTACTTTTTTGGACTCTATGATGTGTTTAATTCTTGAACCACCCTTCTTTACATGAATTCTCTTCAGGTATCATTTATAAACACTTACATGATGAAATAAAACACATGATAGGTGTCCTTGAAATGTGAGAATGTTCTTCATGGATGTGAAACATGTTTCTATATTCAATAATTTGATGAATATTAGAGTTGTTTTTGAAAAAAAAAACATTTTATATGAAGGTTCGTACAACATGGGGATTTTATAAACACTAGTTTCATTAATGTAACACTTATGTGGCATATCTTATTGTGTATCAATTGATAATGATCACATTTATATGTGTGGAGGTGCTGAGAACTGGTTTTTATTCTTAATTCCATGGTAATGTTTTTGAATCATGAGAGAATGTGGTTGATTTTATCACATGTACATGGTTGTTACAACAGGTACTCATGGTCCCATGATATGCTTTCTCTACTTATTCTACCTTTTTATTTGTAATTATCATGCCTTTGGGGATATTGTTGTTATTACAAAATAAGGTGGTCCCTCATTATATAATTATCCCTTTGAGGAGAAGTGAATATGACATGAAATGATGGAGACGATGAATCCATAATCAAGGTTGGATAATTATGTCCATGAGGCTTGAAAATGATACTTGATGCCTGGAGTACATCGAGTAAAATGTTCCTCATTAATCTCAATAGCCCAACCTAAAACTCAATGTATTTGGGATACTGAGTAAAATATAAAATTTATCCCTTGATTATGTTAAATAGAATGTTCACTAGTCTTATGGATAATTCCTAATCATTATTGATATCTTTTTCCTATCCTTCCGATATGGATCCAAGATAGGCACAACTAGGGATTGAGGTGACATGGTTATCCAAAAATGCTCGATATGGGATTTTTTTATTCTTGTTTATTCATTTATTATTATCATTGAATAAAAATTTTATACTTTTAAACACCTTTTAGGATTTTATTGGTGGTTTCTTACTAGTTTTATTACACATACCATAATTGGGAATCTCTATACCTGTTCATACATCACGTATAGTTATCTTTCTAAGGGAAATGGGACAATGGACAATAGTTGAGAAATGGAGTGTTGAGCTAGTAGAGGTTCCAAGGATGACTACCAAGGACTCTAAAGAGTTTTCTTATTTATCTTCTTCTACTTATAATCTATTTTTTATTTCAAACATTGATCTTAATTTTTTTATTTATATAACATGTGTTATATCTATTATTATATTATAGTTTTATTATTTCTCATTTATACAATAATTTCTATTATATTCATTATGATTTGGTGAATGGAGATGGTACTGAGGGTATAGTCTCCCCATACATAGAATTCAGACCCTCACTACAAGTTAACAACCTCTTGTATAAGAGGAGGCATGCATGAGGTCTTGTGGCTCTCCATATTGACTTGTTTTGTGACGCATACTAGTTCTTTAATTTAATGCCCTATTTGGTACCATATAATAGGGATAAACATATATTTTCTATTGATTGATATATATATTTACCATGATGTGGTGATATATATATATTGGAATTAATTAATTGAAATTGAAAATATTTAATGTTTTTTATGTATGATTGTGATAAATTTGCAGGGATGGAGGACCTCAATTACTGCTTGGAGGGGTATAACATATTTTATAGATAACTCCCAAGAAAACCTTTTTGTGATACCATATATTGTTTAGGATCTCTCTAAACAGCTTCGTTTAATTAATGTCTATTTGAAATTTCAAAAATAATTCCACCATGGAGTTGATTGAATTTTGAAGTCTTGGGCTGGATCCCTCAACAACAGTAGTCGAAATGGTAGACATATGGCCCAAAGTGAACCTCCCTCTAAACTATAATCTAGTGACTAGTATATTGTTTCTATAATAAAATATTGGGAGACCATACCATTCTGATTTGAGTGTCTCACAACAGGTAATAATATAAATAAACGACGAAAGAATAATAAATAACCAACATTAGTGGAAATGTAAATTATTTAGATATTATAAAAACTGTATAATACTTATACAATTTCATATAATTTTTTTTTATTATCATGTGTTTCTATACAAAAAAGTGGATACCACATGGAGAACATATAAAAAGGAATATATTACATTCTAAACAACAAAAGACCCGAGTTTTCTATCCAAGCATCGTGAGAAGAAGGATCAGTATTCCACTCCTATACTCCATCGTAGTAAAAATAAATAAAATGTCCATAGTAGTAAACATCCCTTTATCAATACCTACATCTATATAACAATTCTGGGAACCAAATGAAGTCTTGAACATGGTATGAGATATACTTAGTAGGCCACCACAAATGGTGTCTCTATCAAATTGAGTCTCTATATATAAGATGAATTATGGTGTAGATATGATAGAAATAAATGATTTATAAAAAATTAATAAAATAATTCTTCCATTATATTTTGTAATAAATAATTCCATATATTATTAATATATTTATAATGGAGTAAAAAATATTCTATTTCCTATTCTGACTTATAAAGTATCAAACATCTATGGCATATGCTGAATAATCAGGTATCAAACCTATGAGTGATAGTACCTAGGTATAATGAACACAGAACTTCTTTAATAACATGGAAATAATCCATAGAAAATGAAATGTAATTAATACCTACATGGGACATAAACTCCATGTCCTTTCTATGGGATTCCTCTTCGATTCCATAGGGTCCATCCATTACAAACTCAGAAAAGAATTTAGTAGGTCCTAATGAGCCTTTCCTAGGTGATGCAACAATATGGATCCGTGGTAATAGTCCATGGAAACCAAATATAATATATAAGTTGATATTTTATGTCATAACATTTCACCAATTATCAATATAATCATTTTATTGATTCAATGTTCCATGTTAGTTTACGTGCCCTTATCAATTTAATTTATTGTTACTATTTCATTTACTATTTTATCTATAAGTTACAAGGGAGAAGTCCATATCAATTTCCATTTAATTAATCAATTATACTAATGAAGTATATAAGGGTTAAAGGCAGTATAAAGTATCACTTCTCATTATCAATTTAAAAATACAAACACAATTCATTAATTAAATATGACATGAAGGAGTTCCATGTTAGTGTTCTTGCCACCTCACAAATCAATTAAATCGTTTCTTTGATGAAAAGGATTACTCCATTCCATTTCACAACTCCCATTTGTTCCATTCCAAATAAAATTTAATTTATAAATGAAAAGGTTCTAAACATCCTACATAAACCTTAACAATTCATTATATTTATATTCTTCTACCATTAATAAAATATGATCTTAACACACACTGTGAGTGGTGTACAAGTGGTCAATAAAGTGAACCCACCTCAAAGGTGGTTCATGAAAAATTTGAAAACCTCTAACCATTTAAATGGATGTAATGAAATGTTTAAATCATTGGATAAATAATCAAAATAATGATTTATTATCTTAATAATAAACACTATGAATTTTCATCACGCAACACTATAGCATGAGCTATATGACACACAATGTTAGTGGAATAGGCATATACCACCTATCATATATGGGTACTCCTCTCCATGTCTATTATCATCCTCTGAGTCTTGCTAGAATTGGGAACATAAATAAATAGACGAATACCCTAAAATCAGTTCAAATTAGCTTGAATATATATATCATTCCATATAGAGAGATAAACCAAGAAAATTAGATATAGAACTCATGAGATTATTAAGGTGGATTTAACAAGACTCACATTGTTCAAATTGGACACTGTTATAAGGAATAAACACAAAGCCTAGGCGTGGGAGGTAGAGATCACTCTCAGTGGTTTTTGAATTATAAAAAATGGGGGATAGGATAAATTAGGGATTATTCCAATTTTTAAGCATGATGATACATATTATTGATGTGAATGGGATTCACATCATTAATAACTCAGGTTTTATTTTTCATTAGGGAAAAACGAGTTCATCTCCTAAAGGGGATTCACGGTGTTAATTGAATTCACATCCAATATATGCTTCATCTGGACTGTCCAAAGAAATTTATATCATGAATTTTAATCACACAGTGAATTTAATAAATTTCATTCAAATACCAAATTGGTCATTTAACCAGAATCCATCCCCATACCACCTTCCATCCCAAAAGTAATTTTATTAGACCAATGCACCCGTTACCTATAGTCTAATCAAAAAAAGGAGAAATTGGAAATGGTCAAACTAAATTTAAAATAATACGTAGTTCTTGGAAAATTTGGGATGTTACAACCTCCCCTCCTTAAAACAAATATTCCCTAAATTTTCTTTACAAGTTTAGGGGAGTATTGTTTGATAATAGATATGGACACTAAGAACATACATCAAATTTTGTCTCCTAGGTCTCACTATTTATATAGAAATCCTCCCATATAACTTTTACTAAAAAAACTAACCTAGATTAGAGATCCATCATGCCATGTTCAATGATTCATATTAGATTATCCTCAAATGAAACATCTACATCCAACTCAAACATATCAAACTCATCAATATGAGATGTTTCCAAGTAATAACAATGCAATTGAGATGCCTGGAAGAAATTGTGCATAGATATGTACCTCTATGATAATAGCAACCAATAATCTACATGCTCAACTCTTCCTAAACACACAAGATCTCGACATAACTAGGAGAAAGATTACCCTATATTTGAATCCATTTATTTCACTGTATAGAAAAAATATGTAAGAAAACTCAATCCCCCTCTAACTCTAGTGGTTTGTTGAGACTATAATCATAAGACTTATTCCTAGATAGAACTATTTCCATATACATCTCGATAAGATGGACTTGCTTTTATGTCTTTTAAATGAGACATGTTACCAGTACCACTACCTATCCAACCTCATACAAGCATAAGGGTCAATGATTCCAAATACCATATAGATCCTCTTATGAACCCATATATATAGTTTCTTAGAAGCAATTATTTTAATAGAACTCAATGGGAGTTATGTGTTTCAACTATAAACCTCAGAAATCCTGGACACATGCTTGGATCATGTCCTCTATGTCTAGTATTGTATTATCATACTGACTATCAGTATGTGGGTGATAAGGGGTACTAAAAAGTAATAGTGAAACCAATTCATTCAAATCCACATTATATAACTATGATGTAAATTTAGAATCTCTATTTCATTGTATAGTACATTGATCTCCATGAAGATATATTATTTATCTGATATATAGCCTTCTTAACTCATCTATAGAAAAGGTAACTCTCATATGTAGAATGTGAGTGAACTTTACAAACTTGTTTATGGTTACCTATATAGTGTCACAACCCTGAGGTGATCAAGTTAATTCCAGTAAAGAGTCAAAAGTTACATCATCCCATTTAGACTCAAGAATATGGAATGATTGTAAAATCCTTGTTTGATGCTAGTGGAACACTGAGTAACCAAACACGACATTTCCATTTTTATACCAGGAAACCAACACTATAATCATTAAAAATTGTACATCTTAATAAGTCCAGGATATACCAACCACGTATAGGTATGATAATCTCACATAAATTCCACTTGAATGTTTATAGGAACCTAGATTCTTCCATCAATGCGCAAGACCTCAACCTCATCAACGGTCTAACTAGGTGGTGGGTCATCTCTAGATGTTCTATCCCGCTAGACCATGTCGTTATGTTAAAAAATATTCCTCATAATCACTTTATGAAGAATTAAATATTTCACTTATAATGATATAGGAATATTATTTCCATTGTAGTACTAAACCTAAAAAAGTTATCTCAAAAAAATAAGACCATCAACTGCCACTTACTATTGGACTCTAGAATTTCCTGTTTCTGAGTATTTTGCTATGGAGAATCCAAAATGGAGTTTCCTTTTCTAGGTGTATAAGTATGTTCCATGTTGAATTACAATATATATATATTCAATCGTTATTTTATGGCTAAGATTCATGTCATGATATATAAAAATGTAATTGATATTTTTATATCCTATTTACAACACAAAACACTATCTTTGAGTGTAACGCCTGTAGTAATGGAATGCATGAACAATAATTACTAACTGATGATAATGTGTTAGGAAATTATACTCATTTTCCCTCATCCTAAAATAACAATATGACCTGAACTGGTCTCCCATAATCAGAACATCTTTCACCTTGATGTCTAATGCAATATAGTAAACAATATGGCATATTTCAAGATTATGTAAAATAATTATTGGCACTGAATTAATCCTTTCATTCATGTACAAAAAAAAATTTCTTGCACACTTCAATCTATACTAATTTCACACCATTTTTATTCAAGCCTATAATAAGTAATTCTAATCATGATAAATCCTAAATAAAGAAACTATAATAAACCTCCATCCCTAAGAAACACAATATATAAAATATATTCCATAGATGATCCTAGGAAATAAAATATCTGACCTTTATTGGACCAATTGATACTCCTAACTATGAGATGATGTGGATCATATCGATCCAAAATTATAATTGTTTTTCTTACCATATAGATGGTTCCCTCCAAATGTACTCAAAATGAAATCCTGATTTTTGGAATGTTCATGTTGAGTATATGATTATAAAAAGATGTCATCACAAAATTCTAAAACAAAAAAAATCCATATATGGGTGTAAAATCCAATTCATCAATTCCATGAAACTCTAGGATCATTCATAAGATCAAATTTTTGACCAAATAATAATACATGACATATCTACTACAGAATGTAGTACATGATATATCTAACAAAATAACATGAACATGATGATACCCTATCCTCAAATTTATCTTAAATAAGGCCCTATCTCTTAGAAACTAGTCAAATATTTCTTCAATATGTGGTAGTGGATATCGGTTCTGAACTGTAAGCTAGTTCAACAGATGTAAATCCACAAAAATATGGAGGGTAATGTAACACCCCAAGATTTTGTGAAATTTTATTTTTTCTATGAATAAATTAGTTTCATTTATGTATTTCATATCACAATTTCAAATAACCATTTAACATTTAATGAACATGTCTTGGGATACATGCAACATCGAGTTGGCATGCATTATACTTAATATTGCATTTCTATGAAATAAAATTTTATTGTTATAATTTTATAAATGAGACAATTATAACGGTGAATTTAAAGGTAGTAATATTATTTTTAATAAATAATATTAATATATTATTAATAATTATTTCACATAAATAAAACAAATTAATAATAAAATATATAATTTTTTGTAAATATTTTTTATTTTTTAAAATAATATTTTCTTAAAGAAAATTATTTTTATGTTCATCTGTGAACAATGGTAAAATTAATTTTAGTCAAAAATAGAAAAATAATTTCATAAAATAAACATAAATTTTGAAACAATAATGTTTAAATTATGTTGGGTTAAATTTTTCCTTTTTTTTATAACATCATTTTTGGGTGAATAGAAAAATTACTACAAATTAGTTAAAATAGCCTTTTAGTTTAAATAATTATTAATGACACAAAAGATTTTGAATTGGGTTTTAAAGTAAAAATAGGTAAATTATAAATATATTAAACCAATTTATGTCATTGTAGTTTTTTTTATTGAAATTAGATATAAAAACTTATTAAACTTCGAAACGTTTTTAGTTAAAAAAATCAACTTTCTCGCCACGTCTTCAGGATTAGCGTTAATCATAATTTTTACACTTCTATGATTTGAATTTTGAAAAATGTAAATACATGGTTTTAATAACTATTTTATATTTAATCTATTAATATAAATTTTATTTTAGATAGAAATATTAGCGAGAGTGATTAAAATTAATCACAGCGATTAAGGTAATATTAAGCTTAATTCGGAACTAGACTGTAATATGAAGGACCAAAATGACCTAGATACTTGTCTAAAATCCATTATATGACAATAATTAGACAGTATCCGCTAATGGTTATAATTTTATGGTTTATTAGGATATTATTAAATATAAGTGACCAAAATAAAATGTTATGTAAGGAAAAAAGACAAAAAGGGAACTTTCCTTACCTATAATATCTATAAGACTTTTAGATATGTAAAAACATCATATTTTTTGTAATACATTTCCTTTTGAAATATATGTGGGTAATATTTATCATAATAATTTATCAATAGTTTTTATAGATTATTTAGTTATTTAAAACTCTTATAAAACTCCAATGTAATGACTATTTAGATAATAATAAACTAAAATAAATGATACTATAAATGGTAAAAGTGAAGTTAATTGATTGAATTACTATATTTAATTATTTTTGGAAGATTAATATAAAACATTAAATTTCTTTAAAGTTAATTTATTTTAATTAAAATGTTAGATTTTTATTTGAACATAATAATTAAATAATATTTTCAAAATCGACATTATTGTAATTTTATAATAAATAATATTTTATTAAATGATTTAAATTTAATAAAATAATATATTCTACCGTGTTATTTTTAAGGGATAAAAAATATTAAATAAGTTATATTAAAGTGAAAGTTTATCTTTTATAATTATCATATTGACCCATTTATTTCAAATGCTCAATTCGCTCGGTTTGGGTTTAAGCAGTATTTTACACATGACATGCACTTCTTTTAAAATATAATTACCAAAACACATAATTTTTTTTTAAATTATTTATAATATTAATAATTCATTCTATCTATATTATATATTAAATATCACTTTAGTTTAGATTTTATGGTTAAATTATTTATGCTAGAAAATGAGATGCTTTAATAAAATCCTAAATAATAAAATTGGGGAATCATAGAAGTTAAGGAACCAATTTATTCAAATGAACCTATTTTTCTATGGTGTAGATGTGGTCTGACCATAAATTTACATTACTCGATTATGTTTCCATTTTTTAAGGGAACTAGGTAAGGTATACCTCCCATTATTGAATACATTTTGGTATTTAGAAGAGTGTCACCCCCCTCTGCTATAAAAAGCCAAGCACTCTACCTCTTCCCCACACCACTCAAGACATGTTGTATCATAAAACATCTACCCAAATTATTTCCCAACACACCTACATTATTCTTTTAAGCCTCCCATTTGGAATAAACAATCCAAGGAAACCTTTTGGCACAAACCAAAAGGTGTTACACAATTAAGAGGTAACATCTTCTCTCGTGCTCATTTGTTTTATTTTTTATCCACCCTTCAACTAACATTATACCATGATTATATAAAAAAAATGTATCATTAATATACTTGGATGTTTTTATTCCTTGTTTTATACCTATACATATACACACCTCCAGCTAATGTGTAACGAATATACAGTTTATGTGTACGGTGAACTTCAAACTCACAAAATGATGATTGTTCAATTTTCCAAACCGCCTTTCATGGTGGAAATTATGATGCTAATTATATATATATATATAATAAATTATATTTATTATGTATTTAATCTTATTTATTCCTTTTAAACCACAATTCTTTTTACATTCCATTTGGTGTTAATATGATAATTTCATTTCAGGAAGTGTATACTACCACCCCTCAAAGTGATGTGATTCATTCAAACACTACAAGAAATATATTAAGTATGGGTTTGATTAAAGTATATGATATATAAAATTATAATTATATTTTAATAATATTATATATATATATATATATATATATATTTCTTTTTTATCTCAATATGATAATAAAAAAGGAATCGTCATTTGTGGGTATGTACGAATTACCATCTCCATGAACGGTGTATTCCATTTCATACATATATATTATATAGATTTTTACAATAAAAATAAATTGGGTATAAATGATATTTATATAATGGTTTACATTTTATAATCATGATATAAGTATATGGACTAACTATATGACAAACAAAGACACATGAAAAAACAAAGTAAATATTATTCGAAGTGGAATCTTAACATAAGATGTTTAACAAGCAGGCATTATAATGTCGTAATCAAACTGTATATGGTAATAGATATAAGAATATGGTTCATAAAATGATATATAATAAATCAAAATTTATTATACAGGTTGTTTTAACAAGTATAATGAGAGTCAAGACACAAGGTAAGGGGATTTCAGATAACTTTTTATTTCCCCGAGATACATGATTTATTCAGCACCCATTCCTTTTATGTGGTGTGTACACTAACCATGGATATAATAAATTATTAGTATAGTTAAACTTATTTGTATTTATATATCAAATATATTACCTTTATTTCATGGGGATAATGTTTTAATTTTTCAAAAACTTTAAAACTGTTTTGTCTCAATTTACCTTCTTTGAGTTTGATGTTTTATTATACACCTAAATTCGTTTTGAGGTGTGTACACTTCCATTTTATATTCTATATAATTAATCTACATATTTTAATTAAATTATAAGATTCATTTAATTTAATTTTATTACATGGAGGGCAGGATCCCATGTTAATATGTGATAAGAGTTTATTAAAATAATCACATTGCATTTATAGATTGTTTATGTTTATGATTCCAGTGATGAAATATGGTAACACATATCTCAATAAAATCATGAATTTTATTCACCTATGGTTAGTTATGATATATTCAGGTATTGGTACCATATTTATACTCTTTGGTACAAAATATAATTAAGAATCCATTTTTAAGAAATCCTAAGTTTACCCTCTCTTTGGACGGAAATCAAAGTTTTATAAAATGAGATCCAAGATTATTGTTCCATTATACTGTAACCCTTAAAATAATTGTTAACTTTTTTTCAATTTTTCCAATATATTCAAAGGAATATTATATTCCCCTTACTGATAATTCATTTTCCTAACCTTTTTACATTGAAAAAATAATGTTCTTTTTCCCTCGTACGATATGTATGGATTTACCAGCCGTCATTTCTTTGAAAATTCATTTTCATTTTTAAAAGGATAATTTTTATGATTTTTTTTAAAATTATTTTAAAAGAAATAATTTTAAAGAAAATTCAATATTCTTTATAAGTCTTTAAATTTTTTTTAAAAAATTATATGAAGATTATATTATATTTTTTCGGGGAAAAATATTTTCCAAACAATTTCACGCTTCTTTTATAATTTTCAAGGAAAATTATTTTCATAATGCTTTAAATATTTTTTTACAGGTATTCAAGTAAAAATATATTCAAAATGATTTGTATCATTATTTCTATTTTTTAAATAATTTCCAAAGAAAATGAATTTAAAAATGATTTATTTTTTAGAAATACTTCTTCAATGAAGAAGGGATATTTTCTTCAAGAAATATTTTCTAAATATCAGTTCATTTTTTTTCTAGCTAAGATGAAATTCATTGATGTTAAAAATCCCTTATAGAAAATTATCTAATGGTTTCAATCATACTCATTCATTAATGGTTTATGTTTTGAAAGAATAATGGTTACAACACCTATTTATCTTCCACGAGTTATAATCCTTTAAAACCGTCTTCTTTTCATCAGTTATACTATGATGAACTGATTATGAAACCAATCTCTTATCAATAAGTTATAATGTGATAAAATGTTAATGATACCCATTTTATTTTATAGGTTATAATTTTATACTTATAAAACCAATTCCTTTTATAGTTCATGGTATGATGGATATTTTATTATCTTGTGGAATATGTATGAATGATTTTATTTTGAGATGATGAAGACCTATATCTGTCTCTAATGAATTGGGTAATGATGGATGACTCATGAGTATAAATGTTATGAATAAACTTGATTACATGTTAACAATATTATGCATTGACCTGATTTCACATCCATATGATTATGTGTGAAGCAAATTACATGTTCAAAATGTTATGAGTGGACCTTATTACGTGCTCAACATGTTATGCATGGACCTAGATTCATGTCCATAAGTTTATGCCTAAAACTGATTACATGTTCATAATATTATGAACAAACCTGATTACATGTTCACAATGTTATGTGTGAAACTAATTACATGTTCACAATGTTATGAATGGACCTATTTTCAAGTCCATAAGGTTATGAAAGAACCTAATTACATGTTATAATTTTTATGCATGGACCTAGTTTCATGTCCATATGTTGGTGAGGGGGATTAATCTCATGTCCTTGACAAAACGGGTGAACCTATTTCTACTTATACATGTTCACAACATTATAAACCAATGTGCATGACACAAATTCTAGTTCTTATTACAATGTTATTATTTCAGGGAATATCCTCTTAATTATCTTATGATCCATGTTTTGTGAACTACCAATCATTATTCTGTACTCTAATTTGAATTTTGTGATATTAAAATGTTACTCACAGGCTTGACACCCTTTTGGTCATGTTATGATTATGAATTTACATTATTTATCCTTACTACGAATTTGATATTACCCCTTTCTTATGTATTCTTTCCCTAGTTTATGAATAATGGTGTTAGGTAGAAGTAATAAAGGTAGAGTTCTTCATAGGATATGTTCAATATCTTTCACAATGATAGAAGATTTTGTTTCCAAGTTTCCAAATACACTTAACTAGTATGGTCATTGGGCATGAATTTTTATAATGAACCAAATATTCATCTAAAATGATGTAATATCAATTAATGTTAAGACTAGGTCATTATAGTTGGTATCAAAGGAATGGTTCAGTCAACATTTTGAAACTTGGATGAGAAAACTTTTGTGAGATCCCTAGGTATATTTATATGGTTATGTCTAGGGATGTCTCTATGGATATGTATAAGGATGTGTTAACATATAGGAAAATTTAATGGAATTTTGGTAGATGATATAGTGAGTGGTTTCCGAGAAATAAATCCCTATATGGATAGTACAAATGGATGTGGATCTAGATCATATGTAACAAGAGGTAAAAACCTAGAAAAGTTTTTCCCGACCTGAATTGGGATAATCTGGTATAGGGAAATGGGTCTTGCTACACAACAAGTTTGACATTCAGGGGAGATATGCTTTGGTAATTCAAAACAATATTCACTAACTACCAAGAATGTTTTAAATAGAGGATAACTATGAAAAATCTAGGATAAACCTAAGGTGACATATATTAAATAAGTTGGTTCCATGATTTAGGCACCCTAAAAGTAATTTTTCATGATTATATGGTATCCCAATATGACGAATGTTTCTCACACTATTCTTTCGATATTTATTCAATAGAGATAAATAAAAGGAACATGGTTAACATTTAATGTCTCAGATGTGGAAATCATGGGAAGTATGTGAATTGATTTCCTAAGTGAAAATCTTAAAATGAGAATTGGGAATTTTGTATGAGTAATGGTTAAACTTATGAAGATAATGATGATAAAAACAAAGTGTCAAAGGCATGTGATATTATTTTAGTATTGTTTACCATAAAAATATAAAGGATGATTATATTTAGGTTTAGGAAGCATAAGAATGATTCATGTATCATATTTCAGGAAAGATGTACTAAAGAATAAGTTGATGAATCATGAGTAATGGTTTAATAATAAGGTTTGATGAATGAAGTATTTTTGGTTTAGATTAAATGATTATGTTATATGAATCATTAAATATAAAATTATTTTCAATATAATTTTTCATTGATTGAAAATTCCATGATGAATTGTAATGAAAACATAGAAAATAGATTATATAGAAATATGATGTTTTGATTAAGAAATGATAACCCATAATCAATTCATGAATTTGAGATAATGATGTTAAGATAAATATATAATAGATATAAATAAGTGAATAGGAAAGTATGGATTACCCTATAACTAATTATTTAAAAAGTGTTATGTTTCATCTAGGATCACGTTCAAAACATCTTAGATTTAAATGATATATCCAATAATTGTTGGAATAAGGAAGAATACATGTTTTACAAAAAGGATTTAATGTAATTAATGTCGTTACCATGTCTCAAGGGAATATACGATGAGGGTATTCACATGTTTGGAATATGAACAAAAGGTGGTACATTTTGATATATGGGGAATCAACGTTAAGATGATGTCATGACATACCTTCCCATGCATAGAATTTTCATCTTTCAGATGTGTTATACGCTTAACAATTTATGGAATTTTTATGATAAAATTTAGAAGAATTCAATTTGATTAAAGTGTTATCTATCCATTTTAGTATTTATGCATATTGAAAATACTTTTTCAAACTGCTTTTTGATGATGGTAACTGATGGGATGGAATATCATGGGTCTCATGATCTGTTTGTACTTTGGGAATGAAAAATTCACCTACCTCTTTAGAGAATGTGGTGAAGTGGATCAACAAACAACAAAGAGTGAAAATGTCCTAAAGTCATGCATGTATATCTTTTCATGAAAATTTGTCAGTATTAGGAAAATAATTTATAAATAAAATGTTATCCTAGTACCTTTTATTTCAATGGATCAGATAGTATTTTAAGTCATCATAGATTTAAGGATTTCTAATTTTTATCCTTCTCTTGACCTTGTTTTCTATCTCTCTCCATGAGAATATGATTGTTAGATTTATCTTCCATGTCCATGTATTCACTACTTACTTATGTTCTCCTATGTTGGAATCTTGTTATGAGTTACTTTGGGAAACCATTATGGTTCCAAATTTCCATTTTATTGGATTTTTTAGAATTAATATTTATGATTTGGGTTTCTATGAAGGAAAATTTAATTTATATAACCTTGGATAACACAGAATAATTTCAAGGGAGAATTTTTTTAAGGGGGGTATAATGTAACACCCAAATATTTTATAATATATTAGTTTTTATTTTCATTAAATTAACTAGTACTACCCCATGCTATTGCATGACATAATCGATTATTCGTTTTTATTTTAATAAGAGGTTAACATTTAAATAAGTTGAGAATAAATAATAATGTTGAATAAATTTTAATTAGAATGTAATGATGTATGATAATGGAATATATGGGCATAGAATATGAAGACACCATTCCAATAGTTGAGAGAGAAAAAGGATAGAGTAAAAGTATATGAATTTTAAAATTTTGAGGAAGAAGATTTGAATTCATTTTCAATTTAAATCACAATAACTGTAATGCGTGCACTGAAATAAAAAGTGAAATATAAGTCAATGATAAGAAAATGTCTATAACAATAAAAATGAGTGATGTGAAAATAAATGAAATAATACTTAATTGAATGAGTGGGATGTTTCGGAAAAAAAAAGATGGAGTGAAACTATTCATCATGTATATGGAACAATATGGAATGATGGATGTAAGGATTAGAGACAAATATGAAATAAAAGATACAATTTAATAAATTAAATAAATGAAGGCAGAGAGTCCACAACCACTTCATAATACGTGAAAACATGAAATTGAATAAAAAAATAGATAAAGACAAATTGAATCTGGTTGTTTCTTCAATAACTGTCAATACAACCTGAGTTTTATATCTATATTTAGAACCCAACTTGTGCATTTTCACAGCATGATCATTTAATTACACATTAACTTACACATAATTTTGATTTTTTTTCAAAATGATTTTCTAGAAAATAAATGCATACATGAATGAAATTATATACAATATAGGTTTATACTGGTAATGCATAATGGAAACACATTGATTACAGGATCGTATACAGTAGTCATGTCACACTTATTTTTTAATCTTTGTGAAAACTAATAATGCATATGAAAGTTTCAATATAAGTGATAACTGGTAATGCAGATGAAACAAAATTTATTTAACATAGTTAATCATATTAATTATTTAACAATTCTTTGTTTGAAGAAATTTAGAAAAAAATATCCAATATATTGTAAATACAGGTATGGTTATACATAATATTAATAAAAGAATGGTAATAATTCTAGTTGTCTTTTAATAAATTTCAATGTAATTTCAAAGAATATATACACATGCATGACTATAGAATACCTAATGTATATATACATTTATCATGAATTAAAGAAATAATGTGATTGTATACATATAACCTTTTATCATATAATGTGAATAAACATTTCTTTCTGTACAAAAAATCATATAAGATAATATTTGATCACAAAAAATCTATTTGTATACTATAAAAATATGTTAATTAAAGAATATTGAAAAACCTACACATTTGATACTCTAAAGTGATGCCTTATGCATAAAGTAATTAATATGAAAGAGTCAGTCTCTCAAATATATAAATGCATTACCTAAAATGTAATCGTGCAAATAAAACATATCTATACAGCTGTATATGCGGTCACTAAAGTGCATTTCAAAGTTTAATTGAAGAAATTTATAAAATTCATCCCTACAATATACAAACTATTTTACGCAAACAGTTGGATAATAATATGTAAATATGAAATTATTTGTTTACATAATGTTTCAATGTCAAATAGGATAATTACTCTATTTATTCTTCTAGAAGAACTAAAAATAATCACTTTTAGATAGATCGAAAGGCCATGGTAGACAATTTGGTGTTAGACTGAGTATATTCGGAATCTCCAAATCATTATAAAGAGGCGTCGTATTTGATTCCATCCTATCATCTCAAAAATTGGACCTCAAGAATTTATGCAGTTCCTAGAAAAACAAATGTAGCCCCTCTTGTTAGCCGCACACAAGAAATACGAACAGAAACAAACGAATTCTCCATGTTAAACGAAATTATAGTCAGAAGCATAAGAAAAATCCATCATAAACATCAATACCGTGTAAAGGGTTATTTACAAAAGCCCCATAAAATCAATGGCAGTAGACAAATATTCTATATAATGGGTATAGATAATTAATTTGTTGTATATGATATATTCATATATAACATATGTAGTGTGGATCTACACAGTATAAAGAATAGTCATAACTCTAATATTCTATATAGATTGAGAATATTTATATAATAATGGGTTTTAAAATGAAAAAAGATAAATGAAATGTTGGTTTTATAGTAAATAGGGTATCCAACCGTTTATCATGAATAACATGAATATGAAAAATGGATATTAAAAATAATACCTTTCCTGCAAATCATTTAACCTATCAATCTTGAGAATAAAACCTATTGGAATAATTTACTGAACAACTCATAAGATTATTATTAGTGAAAATTAAAATAATTAATTGTTCACGTGGAACAAAAATATTTTTATTAATGAATAAGTGTATGAATATCCCATAGTCATGAGTGAAGGGAATGTATTGTATAATAACAACTTATACTCGATGAACCTATAGACTCTACTGATGAACTCAGTAAGATTTGTGGACTTGGTTCTCTTATTCAGGAACATAGTAACCCTGACTCAGATATGAGAAGAATTACTACATGGGTTCTTGGGAAACTTAGTAAAAATAACCTAGTAGTATTGAAGTAGATCCCGGAACTGGGGTCCCTAACAAGTCTAATAAAAATGGTGAATTACAGTTATGTTGAAGAAGTAATGAAGGAATTATAGTCTATTTCATCCCTAATTAGAAACAATTTAGATGGTCAGGAGTTATTATATACGAGCTATGTGCACTTACTCTTTCATGGATTGATGTTCAATTCAAGCTATGAAGAACAATTGAAAATGAAGTCTTACCCTAAAAAAGATTAGAAATAAAAAAATTAAATGAAAAGTAGTATTAAACTTACAAAATGTAATAATTTATTTTTTTATGAAATTAAAACATGACTAAAATTTCATAAAATGTATAAAGATACATACCTTGTCCTTCCCCCAACTCAAATACCCATTGGGAAATCCTTATATTCTAAAAGATCATCTGCAGTGCAAATCATTTATGTTTCACGTCATCTCTCAGATTCATCGATGTTGCAAATAAATGCCTATAAGCATTTAGTAACTTTTGTAATAAACAAATGGTTATAAAATAATTGAAAATTTAGTGGGAACCAATTATTTTTAGTTATAGTTTTTCTAAAAAATAAACTAACATTTTTAATGTAATGGAAAATTATCAAAACATATTTCCAAAACATCACAATACAATCCACAAAGGAATCTTGATAATTATATGGAGAAAACATTAGAAACAAATATCCTTTAAATAAATACCCACAAGATAAAATGAATGCTGGATTGGAAAAGAAAACGCCCTCTAGATTCTAAACATCAGAAATCTAAAATATAAAAAACTCCCTCTAGATCCACCCTTTGAAATCACCATTTATAAACACCCTAGGGATATCATAATTTGGAACCAAAATCAAGACTCACAACATAAAAACATTGAACCAACTGAATCAAATTAGAAGGAAAATCACCATCTATATCACTATTCATAATACAACACCATTTCATCAATAAATTGATAATCAACAAACCCATTATTCTAGCAGCCACTACAGGTGGAGTTAGAGAGAATCAAAACATTATTCAATGAGAGGGAATTTTTAGAAGAGGGATATACTAACTCTTATATAGACTCATGAAAAAGAGTGAATTGGTGCTCTTTAGAGGTTTGAAGTGGATCCATTAGATTGCTAGAGATAGGTCATTTCCTAGTTTTACCACTTAAAAACCTACAACCACAGTTCAAAAATCAGTCCAAAACTTGTTGAATTGCAATGAACAGATGATAAATGTTAAAAAATTTATTTGGGTATCATTTCATTGCCACTAATTTAGTGAAACAAAAAATTGATTGTCTTGAGTTTTAATATTGGATTCAATCACATCCTTGCCCACATGACCATCAATTTCCCATGAAATTAACGTATTTATAGATTGGAACTACTATTCAATAGTTACAATTGAAATATTATTTTGAAATGACAAAATCAAATAAAAAATACATGTTTTATATATCAACTAAAAAAACTGTAATAGAACACGTGTTTAGTTATCTATAAATAAGAACTTCATTAATACAAAAATATGTAACATTTCAACTTTTGATAAAACTATAGGAAGATATTTTCAATTGAAAAGACCAACCAAAAATAGAAAGCATGTTTTATTATAATTAAGATAACTTCAACAATAAAAAATCACACCTAATCAAAATAAAATTAACAATATATAGAATTACCTATGTGGTAGTGTTAAATATTTTGGTAACAGCCTATGGCTGTGTCAAGAATGGAATAGTTTAAATATATCCAGGTGATTGAGACTTCATCTCCTGCAAAAGTGTATTCATCATAATTAAAAGAAAGTTAAAGAATAAAGATAAATCAGGCATGGATGTATAAATTCAAGAATGAATTGTGTTGAAGAAACTCCTATGAAAATCCCACACACAACCCATCTAGAAGATATAACCATCTCCTTTGATTTTCCACAAATTGAACAAGATATTTATAAGTGATGATAATAATTTATACAATAATTATGGTAATATATAAAATAAATAAAATTTATGATTATTATGACTATTACTATCATTATTCTCTAATAAAATCAACTTTTTGGTGATGTGGGAACCATTAAAGGAGATCCAACATGAAAATAGAACACCAATATAAACATCACATTTCGAAAAATAGAAACATGTTACAAATGCAGAAAACATTTTTAGATATCAGAAATACACAATAGAACCACTTTCAGCCTCTGTTATTCTTGAAAAGGAAAACCACCATGCAAACAGAGACAACCAAAATGGTCCTGAAAATTTAACAAACAAAACCACTCAACCATTTGAATGTTAACCTAATTTCAATCCGGCTCGTTTCGAACATAACCTGCCAAATTTTAAATCTAACCAAAGAATTTATAATTTTAGGAGCACTAAAACACCAAGACAAATATTTAATGCATGGTTAGTAGAAAATATCATCATATAATAACTCTAGATACCCTGATTCTCCATTGAATCTTTAACCATTTCATGCACATTTGGTTTTTCATGATTAAACATGAGGTCCATGACAATATAAAAAAGGGAAATTGATTAGAAAATTTTGGAACTCATAATATATGTGAAATATCCTATATTTCTATACAGTATTAGAGGACACAAATCTTATATGATGTAAGATTCAATGGTTTTTCCCGATATAAGAAGGTGAATCCATGGAAGGGGAGAATTCATACTACATAAAAGGTTGCAGGTGTATCCATTATCATGTTCAGTGAAGGGATCCACTCAGTACAAGTAAAGGTATATAAAAATAACATGTATTAGGTTTAAAAAAATTTGTACTCACTTCATGAAGTTGCATAAATCTAGGTAACTTAAAAACAATAATTCAATAATTATAAAATGATAATTAACTTGTAAAAAAATCATATTATGTGGTAACCATATTGACCATTAGGTGGACATAGCCTGTGGAAGCTTGATTTAATATGGAGTGGGTATACTGGTCTTGAATGCATGGTCATTAGAAAATATCATCATATAATAACTCTATATACCTTGATTCTCCATTGAATCTTCAACCATTTAATGTGAATTTGGGTTTACATGAATAAACATGAGTAGCATAACTATATAAAAAAAGGGAAACTGATTCAAATATATTGAAATGAATAATATATGTTAAATATTCTATATTTGTGTATAGTATGAGAAGATACAAATCATATTTCATGTATGCATTATATTTTTTTCAAGATCTGAGCAGTTGTATCCATGGAAGGAGAGAACTCATGAAACAAAAATGGTTGCAGGTGTAGCAAATAACATGTTAAGTGAAGGCCTCCACTCACTACAATTAGAAGCCTATAAAAACAACATTTAGTAGGTTTAAAAACACCTTCTTCTCACTTCATGATGTAACATAACTCCTTGTACCGAAAAAAATAATTCATTTACTATAACATGGTAATTCGATCACCTTGGTTCAGATAATACACATCACATTAGGTACAGTAAAGTTATAGTCACCTTAAATAAGGTTCACCGTAGGTATAAAAACTCTTCACTTCATATTTTTTTGTGATTTTTTTATCCCTTATAAACAGTAGAAACATCAAATTTTCAATTTTACTTAAATGTATATAAAATCAATAGATTTACTATTGAATAAATAGATCATTATTATCTATACTGAATAGTTGAAGAGAAATAAGTGGAACTTTTAGACTATTGAAACAGGGATTTCAAACTTCAACATTGTTTAATGAAATATAAAAAAAATCTATTATCTACCTAACCAAAAACATTTAATGATAATTTGATCCATATAGGTAATATTATAATAGAATAAATAAATAAAACTACAAAACACTAAAAAAATATTAATTATGGAACCAGAATCACAGAAACATGAAACACATACAGTGATTATAATAGAATAATAGTGAAGATGATATAAAAATAGTGAATGTAAGTAGATATTGGTGAAATAAGCTGAATAAAAGCAAATATATTATGAAAAAAAATTATGTGATACTACTTATTAAGTAAGTAATAATGCATGTGTACTTAGGATTCTGTATGAAACACTCATGAAACTCATTAAACTATGATCTATTAATTGTTTTTTACTCTCATTGATTTGGATAATATCCTCGTATCCTTTCTAGTGGCCAGTATAAAATTCACTTTGAACTAAAAGAATGAATAAACTACAGTGAGGAGCAACTAACCTGTAACCTATTGCTTGCTCAAAAGCTATTGGGGCCAAGCTTCCCTTGAAAATCTTTTTAAGAAACATAATCTAAACCGATGGTGCAAAATTAATGTTTAAAAGGAAAGAAGAAACATAGAAGACTGGTTTTACAAAATACACCAATTACTCTATGAAAAAGATTTTTTGCAAAATTCAATTCAATTAGGAAAACATATATTGAAGTTATTCCATTCTGAAAATAATTTTATGGGACCAATACATAATATAATGTTTGAAATTTCATTTTGTACATTAAGAATAAGTAAATAATGCAATTTAATACCTTAAATAATTACAAATAAAGGGATACTAATTACAATGTAAATAGTGTTCATTACCTTCATGTTAATATTGAAAACCAATTAGTGAGTTTCCAAGGTTAATTAAAGTCATTAAATTATTATTTTTTACTGAAATAATGAAGAAACTATAGTGGAAAGTAATATACACGCAACCAAGTAATTTTTCAAAAGCCTGTAGGGTCTCAATCTACACCAACAACATCTTTTCAAGCAGTAGAATCTTAACAAAAGGTGAATAAACATTATTAAAATGGAAGAATAATCATAGAACAATAAAAATTCCAAATATTCTCAGTCCCCTGACTAGAATACTATGCATTCTAACCATCTAAGGGAAATTGAAGAATATTGTAGTGGAATGCACCCACAAGGAAGGAATATCTTTAATTAATTTACAGTATATGGATGAGGGAAGCTGATGAATGATATTTAGTAAACATAATGCCCAAATATAGAGTAATAAACAAACAAAAAAGTTATTGCATATTGAAAATAAATTCAGATATAATGGATTATATAGGTTCTAAAATTGAATAGTGCGGATTTTGAAAAAAATCCAAATAAAGAGAACAAATTACTAAAATTGAAAAAAACACTATAGGTATTTGAGAATATAATACACATAGAATTTGAAAATAAAAGTTGTCATTCTATATTTGGAGTATGCATATACACAAAGAACAATTTTTTTAATCATAATAGAAGAAGTATTATAAGAACTTACGAAAAAACCATAAGAGAACCTAAATACTAAATATTGTAGATCAGAGTGAAAATTATGTCAGGGGGTACATATAATGCACCTTATACAGCCCAGTGGAAATTTAGGGTTGGTGAAGGAAGATAGAGGTAAACAAATACGTGACCATGAAATTCATTATGTTCCTTTATTGCTGATAAAATCTAAAACAAGTGGATCCCTACTTCTAGATTCGAGAATGTAGATTTTTTAATACCGTATGGTAATTTTATATGAATATACTGAGATGAAATAGTGAAAGGACGACATTAATGTTGCAGAGATGATTGGAAGATAAAATTACCTTAGTCAGTAGATGGGTGAGTTTGTGGTTGATCTGGGGTTTCATGATATGACAAGTTGTCATAGCAGGATGATTGGTTTTCTAGAGGAATTACATTAACCCACTAAGCTAGGGTTTCGAGGAAAGGGACAACAGTTTAGATGATAGAAAATTTGGGACTCGGATTAGAGATTTTTCAACAGTGTATGTGTTCATGTGAGGCAATGATGATTCTAAGTAAATTGCCTATGGCGATGGGGGGAGGAGAAAACATGAGCAGTGGAGGGAGAACTTGAGCGGTGTAGAAACTGTGAACATAAATATGAGGGTGAGATTGAACACGACAGATAAGTATGCTGATTTTGTTAGGATCAAGATGATATATGAGCATTAATAACTAAAATAAATCTAGGAGGAGGATGGAACTAGGGTGGGATGTTTTTTGGAACCCTAGGTCAAAAAGAGATTATTCCTGACTGCGACCGGGAAAAGGAAAAACACGGAGACTATAGAAGAAACTGGGAGAAGGAGGTCAGAGACAGAGGGATATAGGCGACTTATAGAGTAGGAGAGGGAGGAAGACAGAGGGGGAATCTGAGGGTAATCTTTGTCAAGACCTATGACAATGTCAGCGGGAGAGGGAGAGGGAGGTGAAGAAAAAATGACATCCCGCAGGGTGGACCGACGTATAGATACGGAGGAGCGTCACGTCTGGAAAAAATGATGTGGAAGAACATGGTTTGGACATGTGGATGATTGAATTCTAGGATTAGTATATATAGTGTATTTTTATTCATTGATGTATTTTGTTTCACTATATGAAATACTGCTTTCACATGGAATCGACTTGTCTTGTGGTACACATAACACTGACTTAGCGTGCGTTATACGCAACATTGAGTTTTTACGAAATATCATTTTATTGTAATAATTATTTAAACGTGATAATTATAACCTATATGTTAAACATAGTAATATTAATAGTAATGACTACTCTTAACATTTTATTTATAATTTTTCTCAAAAATAAAACATATTGATAATGAAATATATAATTTTTGGAAAAGTTTTATATGTTTTAAAATTATATTTTCATAAAGAAACTTCTTTTTTCTCCTTGTGTAAACAATAGTAAATTTAATTTTAGACACTAATAGAAATTTAATTTTATCAAATAAACATAATTTTTGAATTCAAAAAATTGAAATTATATTATTGTGAATTTTTGGGGATTTTCCAAAAACATCATTTTTTGTTGAATAGTAAAAATTACTAAAATTCAGTTTTAAACAGCCTTTTTCATTTAAATAATTATTTGTGTTGAATTATATTAAAAATAGGGGTTTAACTTCACAATAGATATATTATGAATATATTAATACAATTAAGTTCATTTAAGTCAAATTTTTATATTGAAATTAGATATAAAAACTTATTGAACTTTTGAACGTTTTACTTTTAAAACCCACTTTCTCACCATCTCAACTGGATTAGAATTAATCTTAATTTTCACACTTCTATAACATAAATTTTAAAAAATAAAAATATATGGAAGTAATTAGTTTTATATTTCTAGTCTAATAATATCAAATTCAATTTTGACCAAAATTATTAGTTAAAGTGATTAAAATTAATCACATCAATTAAGGTAATATTAAGCATAATTAGGGACTAAACCATAATCCTAAGAACCAAAATGATCTAAAAACTTGTCAAATATCCCTAGGATTCCAACAATTTTACCATATCCCCTATTGTTTTAAATTTTATGGGTTAATGGTATATTACTAAATGGGAGTTCCCTATATAAAAGTCAAGTAAAGAAAAAGACAAAAAGGGAACTTTCCTAACCTTTAACATTTATAAAACAACAAGTTATGTAAAAAAATCATATTTTCAGTTATATATATATTTATAATATATAAATGGATTATTCTCATCATTATAATTTAGAAATAGTTTTTATAGATGATTTAGTTACTTAATATTCTTAGGAAATTCCAATGTATGGATTATTTAGTTAATAAAATACTAAAATAAATGATACCATAAATGCTAAAAGTGATGTGAACTGATTGAATTATATTATTTAATTATTCTAATATTATTAGTTTATAATTTTACACATATTTAGACTTAATTTATTTTAATTCAAATATTATTTTTATATTTAAAAAAAAATAATGTAAAAAATGACATTAATGTTATTGTACAATAAATAAAATTTTATTAAATGATTTAAATTTAACAATATAATATATTCCTCCATGTGATTTTTAAGGGTTAAAAAATATAAAATATTTTCTATTAATGTAAAATTCAACTTTTATAAATAGAATATAGACCCATATATTGTAAAAACATTGTTAGCACGTTCCGGGTTTAAAAACTGTTTTTCACGTCACATGTGCTTATTTTTAAAATTAATTACCAAAAAACATGGGATCTCTATTTTAGAAATTAGGTATAATATTTATAATTAATTATATCTATATTAAATAATAAATGTCACTTTGTTTTAGTATTAATTGTTAAAATACATAAGTTGGAAAAATATATGCTTTAATAAAAACCAAAATAATAAAATTAGGGAATCTTAAAAGTTAAGGAACCAAATTATTAAAATGAACATATTTTTGTGTGGTGAATATTTTTTTAAACCATAATATCACATTAATCTATTCTTTCTACATTTTTAAGGGACATTAGGTAATGGATACCTTCTATTATTGAACACTTTTTGGTATTTACAAGAGTTCCACTCCCCCTAAATTATAATACGTAACGCACTCTACCCCTTAATCACACCAATAAAGGATAATTGGATCATCCAATATCTTCCAAAATATTCTCCCAAAATATCTACATTTTTACTGGATTCAAAAATTTAGTCTGAATAAATCTAAGGAATCATTTTGGCACAATCTAAGAGGAGTGACCCGATTAATAGAAAATGTCTTCTCTCAAGATCATTTCTTTTAGTTTCTTTCTCCACCCCTCCACTATATTTAGTTAATTATTTTTTAAAAAAACATTATACAAAATATAATAATATTTTTTTATTCAATTTTTTCAACCTATAGTTACCCACTCCTCCATCGAAGGTTAAAAGAACAAATTGTTTTTGTGTACGACGAATTGCTGCCTCACAAAATGATGTTTGTTCAATTTTTTTTACCACCTCTTATGGTGAAAATTATGATGGATACCCTATTTATATATATATTATATTTATTATATTATTTATTCATTTTAAAACACAAATCTTTTTTACATTCCATTTGATGTAAATATGATAATTTCTTTTGGGGAAGTGTGGACTACCGCCCCTTATAATGTTGTGATTCGTTCACACACTACATGCAATGTATTAATATGGGTTTAGTGAAAATATAAGATATAAATAAAATAGTAATTTTAATTTAATGATTTTATAAACATATATACCTAAATATTTTATTTTATTTATTTCATTCAATATGACAATAAAAAAAGAAATAATGTTCATGCGTACGTACGACTTACCGTCTCCAAGGATAGTGTATTTGATTTCATACTTCCATATTATATAGATTATTATAATAAGAATAAACTAGATATACATTATACCTTATATCATGTTTTACATTCTATAATCATGATATAATTAAGAGGACAAATGATATAACAAAGTAAGACACATGCGATGAACAAAGTAAATATTATCTGATGTGAATCCTTAACAAAAGAAGGTTTACCAGTGGGTAATATAAGGTTTTAATCAAACCATATATGATATTATATTGAAAATTATAGTTCTTTAATAGATAAAAAAAATTATATTTATTATAAATGTTGTTTTAATGAGTACAATGATAGTTGAGGCACAAGGTAAGGGGATTTCATCTCACTTTTTATTTCTGTGAGATACATACTCCATTCAACACCCATTCCTTTTATGTGTTGTGCATACTACGCAAGGATGTAATAAATTATTATTACATTAAAATTCATGGGTATATATATATAACTTATATTACCTATATTTCACGAGGTTTATGTTTTAAAAGATACCTAATCTGAAAAATAGTTTTGTCTAAATTCTCCTCCTTTAAAACTCTTGTTTTGTTATGAACCTAGATTCAGTTTGAGGTGTGTACACATAAATTTTACATGATATAAATTGAATCTAAGTCTTTTCAGGAGATTATAATCTTCAATTAATTTCCTTTTCTTACATGTAGGGAATGATCCCAAATTTCCAAGTGATAAAAGTTTATTGAAACAAACTCATCACTTTTCAATTTTTTATTTGTTTATGCTTCTTTTGATGAAATATTATAAACCATCTCTCAAGACATTCCTAAATTTTCATAACCTTAGTTTAATCATGATATATTCTTCTATTGGTTCCATATTTCTACTATTTGGTACATAATATAGTTAATAAATGGTTTTTAAGAAATCAAAACTTTACCCTCTCTTCGGTCAGAAATTTATGTTTTTAAAAAAGGGATCCAAGAATATTGTATCTTTATCCATAAATCTTTAATATATAATATTACCATTTTTTATTTTACTAATATCTTAAATGGAATAATATTCTCACTTTATCTACAAGGAATTATTTTAAACATTTTACTATGAAAAAGGAAAAATATTTTTACCTCGTAAAGATTCACTCACCGACTTTTCTTTGAAGCTTCCTTTTCATTTTTGAAATTATAATTTTTAAGATAATATTTTTTATATTATTTTAATATAAATAGGTTTCAAAAAAATTCAAAATTTGTTATATTTTTTGAAAAAAATTTCAAATAAAAAATCATTTAGGCTTATGTTATAAGTTTTCAAGGAAAGCATTTTTCAAAATTTTTTCATGATTCTCTTATAAGTTCTCAAGGAAAATGGTTTTCAAACTTTTTTTAATATTTTTTTAAAATTTTTCAAGGAAAATGGTTTTCAAACTTATTTAAATCCTTATTTCATGTATTCAAATTATTGTCAATGAAAATGGATTTAAAAATGGTTTTATCCTTAGCAAGACTTCTTAAAAGAAGAAATAATATTTTCCCCAAGAAATGTTTTCAAAATAATTTTTTATATTATTTTCCATCTAAGATCACATTCATTGATGTTAAAAAGTCCCTTCTATGAAATTATCTAAAAAACCCATTCATATTATTTATTGAATGGTATATGTTTTGAAGGAAAAATGCTTACGACACCTAGTTCTCTTCTATGGGTTGGACACATTTGAAATACACTTATTTTAATGCGTTATGATTCGATGAAATGGTTATGAAACCTATCTATTTTTTATAGATTATGATATGATGAGATGTTAATGATTCCAATTTCATTTAATGGGTTATGATTTTATGTATATAAATCATATGACTTTTTATGGTTAATGGTATGATGATTGTTTTATTATTTGAAGAACACATTTGAATGATTTTCTTATGAGATAGGTGGGGGCTATATCTCCCTCCAATGCATTGGGTAACGATGGTTGAATCATGAGTATAGATGTTATACATGAACCTTATTAAATGTTCACAATGTTATGCATGAACCTAGTTGCATGTTTATATGTTTATGTGTGAACACGATTACATGTTCACAATGTTATTAGTGAACCTTATTATGCGTTCAAAATATTATGCTTGGAAAAGGTTGTATGTCCATAAATTAAATTGATCAACTGAATACATATAAAAAATGTTACGCGTGAACCTAATTACATGTTCACAATGTTATTCATGAAGCTCATTACATGTTCACAGTGTTATACCTGGACTTGGTTTCATATCCATAAGGTTTTTAGTGAACTTGATTACATTTTCACAATGTTATGCATGGACCCAGTTGCATGTACATAAGTTATTGTTGGGGCCAAATTTCATTTACTTAACTTAATGAGTGAACTTGTTTCTACTTATACATGTTAACAATGTTTTAAACAAATTTTCATGCCATAAATACTAGGTCTTATTCCTATATTATGATTTCATGACTTATGATATTAATTCTCTTATGATCCATGTCTGATGAAATTATTGTCATTATTATGATCTCTAATTTTCTGGGTATGATCTTAAAATGTTATGATAATGGTCCAAACCCTTTTGTTCATAATATGCTTACACATTTCGTATATTTACCCTTTCTGAGCATCTGAGTTGTCCCCTTTCTTATATTTCCATTCCCTAGATAGGAAGAATGGTTTTAGGTAGAAGTAAAAATGGTGGAGAAAGTCTTGTGATATGTTTAAGATATATCACAAGGATAGAAGATTTTGTTTCCATGCTTCCAAAGACACTAAACTATTATGGTACTTCGGCATGTATATTTGTAATACACCAAATATTCATCTAATATGATGTAATATCCATGTATGTTAACCCTTTTTCATTATAGGTACCATCTGAAATCATGGATAAAAGGATTGGTGAACCCTATTGGTAAGTACTAGGCCATATAATACCCTCTCTTTTGTGTCCACTTTCTATCTCATGATCTCATATGACTCAATAGTAGCAATCCTATAAGGAGGAATGGATAAAAATGCTACTCATTACCCTATCTAAATAGTAAATCTTTATATCCCTTTATAGGAAGCCTTGTAATGTATTTTAGGAACATATCCATAATGTTATTGACTAATGAAGCTAAATTAGCCATATGTGTTCCCTGAACATCCATATAGAGGAAAAAAACAGGGTTTCCCCTCTTCCAAAACCATTATGGTTTGGGCCATTTTAACATTCCTTGAAATCCCATTCACTATTGTAAATATAACTATCACCCTATATAGATATGAAATACACCCGATGGTTTTTGAAATATACATAAAAATGATAAAAACAAACCAGTATATCCCAATAATTATGGTAGAACTTGTCATCTTGAGGATGAAGATGTCCCATAAGAAATGATACATGCCTATCATAAGGGGGAACTACTTACACTACTTAACAATAACTTATGGAATTACCAATGGAGTATCGAGTGTCATCACACACAAAATTTTTTCTATCTTATGGCCAAGACTCTCCATAGTCACCAAAAAGATGAATTAGTGGGATGTTTTTTACAAAATATTCTAGACACTGAAGTAGAAGCTATTAAAATATTACCTCAATCAGTTTAGGAACCATCACCCTACTCCTCAGGATTTATTACACTGTGTATATCAAGACCTATACATATCCATGAGATACAGCCAGAATATCCTAGGTAATATCACTCTGTTAGATCTATAAATTTAGTATCTATATCCCCCATCCATAGAAACCTCATCAATATGTATAGCCGGTAATACCCCATCTCCATTCCTAATGTGGAGATAATGATCCTAATTCTAATAGTGGAAGTACTGAATATCATCAATGACTATAAATAGTTAGAATAGTCTGAGAAAACCACTATATATGGCCCATCCTTCTATATGATCTCACTCAAGTAGGGATATGTCAAATTGTTGGTTCATATGGCCATGTGTACCATAATGATGACATATCTTGTGGTAATTAGGGAATATTCACAAAATTATACTTTCTCTTGGCGAATGATAAAAAAAATTAGTCCTACATCTAGTTAAGTCACTTCCCTTCAAGGGAATGAAAGACTATATCACCATACTTATATCTTCATTATGGTTATGGTTATAAATCAGGGCCTCGTTCAATTTTTCATTGGGGATGTTCAAATGAAACATGCTCACTTGGGATCATATTGAATATATGATCCCATATTCAAAACCCCTAGATCATGAAATATAATCACCAAGGAGTTTAGGAATGAAATTTTTAGGATCTTTAAACAAATCTGAATAATACATAATTGATATAATTCCTTACTTCATCTTTATAAACTCTCTAGATTTATCAACACTTAGTGTCTCAAGACAGAAATAAACATAGAAATATTCCTAGAAATTCCTATAGATCATAACTCAATGTTGATCATCCTATGAAATCACACCCCACTAGATCCCATATGAGTCAAAAATCATGTATGTTTCATTTTTTAGTCACCTCTTAGAAGGAATTTCAAGATACTTGAAAATAAAAAACATGTCCTCTAGACTTGACTTTGTAGCCTTTGGAACACCATCCCTCAAAAACATGGGTAGATAACGCTGCTTAAATTCCTATGACAAAATTCAAAAAATATGGGAGGGGCATAGGCCCCCCTTCATTGTTTTCATGAACTATAAGAATCCCTCTAATAATTGTAAATCATTACCCAATTCACAAATTATAGAAGGTTCCACACTTGGAACTATTGTATGTAATACTAGTTGCATATAACCATAAACTATGAGGCATAGTCATCACCTCCCACTTAGAACATAATTCGAGTCCGTCGTGGTGGAATGTAATAAATTTTTTAAAAGAAAACCTTCCAAAATAATATTATAATGATAAAGATTGGAGATATTATAATAGGAAATGAATAGGCCATCATATATAAGCATCACACTCTATACATACTCTTAAGGCTAGTTTTTTGTGAAATATATTACCATTATTATTTGTAATAAATACTATTTATGGCCCACTACTACATTTAGCTCAGGTTCAAGTAATCTATTTCATATAAGGGGTTCCATTATATAGTGTTTGAATTTCAAGTAATAGATAATATAACTGTTTAATAAGGAATTAGAGTCACCATTTAACACTAACAATTCAATTTAATTTTTTAAGAATCAACTATTCATAATCATTTATGAAAATAACATTCTAGTTAAATTAGTCACCATTCCCAGTTTATAACTTACTATGATTTATAAGTTTCAAATAGGATTTCATGTAGCTTCAAAAAGGTTTTTACCTTTAGTCTCATAATATAAAATCTCTATATATGATGGTTTTATTATATGGGTTTTCCATAACAATTTATAAAGGATCATACACTTTATAAATTGTTGCTGGCACCAATTTAATCACAAAAATGAAAGTTTCATCCCATGAAAAATGGTCCATGGATTAAACATATCACAATTTGTTCATTAAGGTTTCTCCATCAAACTGTATGGGAAACATCATTTAGGATAACTTAGACACTTTAATAACTAATTTTATTAATAAATGTTATCACAAAGAAATAATAAAAATAAACACAGAAATACTGATATAATAATGGTATATAGATATACATGGACCATAATTAGGAATTCAAACAATATATTCTATATGGAATTTCATATGCATGACATATGAATCTATATATCCCTAAAATGATGCATGTAGTAATAATTCAATTCCATACTAGAACAAGGGTAAAATAATATCCATATTAATAATAGTTAACACCACATTTCACATGCATCACCCAATGATGAAATCAATATAACTATCAAAGGAATAATCCATAACCACAATTCCATTCCCAAGTAATTTAGAATTTCCATATATGTGAGTTAGACACGCTCAGAAATATGATCATTACCAAAAACCGAAAAAATACATGTCTCCTATATAAAAACACAACTATTAGGGAAAACGTAAAATAAGTCTCAAACACAAATTTGTGACATCCTTGCCAGCTTACTCGATACCAATAGATGAGCCAAATCCACATGTCTTCAAAGCGTACCTCCATATATGCTAGAGAATTCTAACTAATAGTGAAGTTTTGTAATAGTATAATGTGGATAATATATTCTCATGATCTAAATGTGGAATAATGGTTAATATTACAAATACATAGCAGAAGAATAAATAATAAACAAGATCAGTGTAAAATTAAATCATTTTGATATCGTAAACAAATAGCTAGAAACCATATCCAATCTGAGATAAAAAATTATGATGATCATGTAATGATATAAAAAATAGGTAGAGTACTTAGGGAACATAAAAATGGTCAAATAAACCATGTTTTATAAAAAGAATAAAATCCCCAAGCTATCTCTACTAGAATCAAAAGAATAGGTTTGGTCTTATTTTCCCATGATCAATCCTATTATTGAAATCAAGCCTCCAAATAAGGGAACATCCACTTGTCCATAACTATAACTATATAATCTGTTCAGGTACCAAATGACGGGTTGAACACGGTGTGAAATATACACTATGGTCCACCACCTATTGTGCATATTACATATCTAGTTTTTTCATATAAGCTGAAGATGTGTACAAATATGATAGTAGTAAAGGATATAAATGAATGTGAAATGCAAAGAATTCTGCCATTACATAATGCAATTAGGTAGTATATAAATAATGAATAACTTTATGAAATATTAAGGCATCATATACATCCTATTATAAAATATCATTTATCATGTATAAATAGAATATGCCAAATAATCATTTCTTAGACTTATGAGGTCCTAGTCCTAAGTCCAATGACAAAGGATTTTTGTTTGAGTCTACGATGATCATCCTTTGAAAACTCAATGTAATATAGATCTATAGGGTCCTATTACCCATTTTCCCTGGATAAAGAATTCTTTTCAAGTCTACTATGTTCATCTATAGTACAATGGAGTAAGGACTTTGTTGGAGCCCAATGAGTGTGTCTGAGGTGGTCCAAAAAGTCTGATCTAATGTAAGTGTCCAAGAAATCCATGATATAAAATATATATGGGTCTTCGATGACATATCCTATCACCCATTATCAATATAATATTATTATTTTTCAAGGGTCCATGTTAGTATGAATTCCCATATCAATTCAATTTATCAAAATCATTTCATTTTACATTTCACATATAAGTGATAAGAGACGAAGCCTGTATAATGCCCATTCCTTCAATCAGTTCATTCAAGGAATCATAGAATGGGTCAAGAGGCCATGTTAGTTTCTATTACCTATATAAAATCAATTTTCAAAATTCAAATATTGGATTAATTATCATACAAGTGATAAGAAGGATAGAAATGTTAGTGTCCATGCCACTTCAGTAACCAATTACATAATTAATATTAATGAAACAGTTTATCCATTTTATTCCATAACTCCAATTTATTTGATTTAAAAAATCCTTTTATTTATAAATGAAAAGGTTCTAAAAGGATACTCATCACTTAACTATTCATTACATTTATATTTATCTCCCATTAATAGTTAGTGATGCTAAATAATCGCATGGTTAGAAAAAACATGGTAAATAAAATAAACCCCCCCCCCCCTCAATGGTGGTTCAGGTGGAGGTTGAAAACCTCCAACCATTCATATTAGTGTAATAACATTATTAAATCATATCACGAACCATCAACATAAATAATGAATTATTAAAGAAGAAAATTACAGAATGTTTGGCATGATTCTCTATGTAGTGAGATATAAAACACCCTAAATTGATTGAAAATGCATAGACCACCACACTAGACGGACCATTCTCTCCGCATTCGTTATCATCCTCTAACAAGGTCTACAATTGGAAAAATTGAATAAGTAGATGAATACATTAAAATAATTTTATATTAATTCTCACTAATTTAACATTCTATATGTCCAAAAAAATTAAGAAAAGAATAAAATGAATTAGAAAACATAACAAGATAGATCCAACGTGACTAATGTCGATCGAATCAGAAATTGTATGAAGTGGTAACCCCAAATCCTAGGTGGGATGGATGGGAGATCCCCTAGTATAAATTGTTTTGTAAAACAATGGGAAGTTTAAATGACAGGTTCTTGCACTTTTTAAAAGTTGAACAATATATTTAAATCAATAATGTGATTCATGTCATGAATAACATGGGTTTTCTTTTTCCCATATGAAAAATAATTATTGTCAAGGATTGGTTTTTATGAGAAATCTATTCATTTTCTCTATAAACATTATGGGTTATCATAGAGAAATTTGTGTTGTTGATTACTTTCTAATCCAAATTCAAATTCACATCAAAAACTGTATTCACATCCTAAATTAGTTCTGTAGAAAGGATCTAGACTCTTTCTACCTTCCTTCCAAAAAGTGATATGACTATCTTAAAGGCTTGGTTTCCTGTGGTCTAATCCAAAAATAAAATCCCAATATGTTTATAACTAAATTTAAATGAGTTCATACTCATTGAAAAATTAGGATTTTATAAAAATTCCCTCACTGTAGATGATACACCAGTTCAACCATTGGAATTTCATGAAAATGAACCTATGAATTTTCTCACTCATGCTCAAGTGGTTCAGTAATTAGAGTCACTTCATTTTGATGTCTTTTTTATAATAAATTCTCTGGGTGGGGTGGTCGACATAGGATCATTATTGAATATTCTCGAGACTTCTAAACCCAGTATCTTCCAGCCTTTCAAGGAACAGTGGGAGAACATGATGTAGAGGAATAGTTGGACATCATTGACATAATATTCCAACTAATAAATAAACTAAAGGACTGATGGGTAAAACAATCAGTGTTCGTGATTTAAGGAACCACTAGGTTATGGTGGAGTGTAATGTGACAAGAAGTAAAACATAAGGTTATTTCTTGGGAGGCCATCCAGAATCTATTTTTCAGGGAATTATGTTCCAAAAATCTATATTTGGACCAACCATATAAATTTATATCAATGCTACCGAGATCCATGATAGTATCAAAAAACTACTCTAATTTCACCACGATACATAATTTCTCTCCCTTATGTTCAGTAATAAGGAATATAAATACTGGTAGTTCTTGATTGGTCAAAATAAATAAATGGTATGGATGTTTAAGAGTTTCAATATGATGACATACCCTAGGAGTTAGATTTAGTGTCATCACTATTGATAAGGGAATGAAGGAGTTTTGAGTATTTTGTATTCTTCCAACCATCAGTACCCATACAGGTGAACCTCATAATAAAACGACGAGTTTATCTTCTGGTATAAGTGAGTGGAAGACTATAGATGCATAGTGGGTTAGGTATGGGGAACTTGAGAAGAGTATGAAATAGTTATCATCATTAGGAGTATTTCCATGGAACTAAATATTTGGAAAGGTCAGATATTATTCCATGTTTTGTAATACACATTAGTGAAATTTTATGAAATGTTGTTAGATGGGGAATATCTAGAAGTACTGCACCATAACATCAAGCTTGATTTCCTATAAGGGTGTACGATGGGAATGGTCAATGACCTGGTGATCTTGATGGGGTTTTTAGCAGTAGGATCTGACAACAATGACTCATGTGGGTCATGTATATCAGGGTCATGGTCCTAGAGCCAAGACAAGGTGATTTTATAGTGTGGATTAGAATCTAGGGTTTAGTGGTGAGGTATGGTCTACTATTTGAGGTATGATCTTTATCAGTTTAATAGTTTCAATTCTTTGTTTGGTACTGGTGATTCTTGTTTCTTTAGATCTAAAAAATTAACTATTAGTAATGACATACCAGTTAAGTTGTCTTTTGTTATTATTTCCCTTGATATATTTTTGGTAATAAATATATATCATCATCAATGATTCCTAAAGTGACATGTAATTGTTTTTTATTTTATACATCTTTTCGACTTATTGATTCTAGAGATCATGAGTTTCAATGAGATTCGTGGAATTGATTGGATGACTATCCTTTAATCCCAAAAATTGATTTCTATCAAAGAAAAATTTCATTTTTATCACTCAAGGGATATATATTAAGGATGAATAGTTTCTGAGGGTTGGGAATATGAATATTTGGTCCATAAAAAATCTAGATTTAGATGATTACAATGTAGATTGATATATTGTCACATCAAATAGTATTAGTGGTATCCCCTCATCTTTCCCACCACTTTTGAACCTCTATCACGAAGCATTTTTGAATTACTTCATACGTCATTACCCATATAAATGTGTTGAAATTATGGTAGAACTCATGTCTGGTGTGTAAACCATTTTGGTGCCCCTTATCATATGGTGGTGGTCGAGTTCAAGGTGATCAAGGTACAACAAGAGGACTTGGAATATAAGGGTGTTATCAGGCCAAGTACATCACCATGTGGTATACCTATTTTATTCACCAAGAAGTCATACAATCATCTTTAACCCTTCATATATTACCATAAGTTGAATTAGGTAATGATAAATAATAAGTACCCTTTTCCTTAGGATTGATTATCTTATTGATTAGTTTATGTGAGCTCAGTGGTTCTCTAGGATTTATCTCCAACTAGGTTGTCATCGGTCTCTGTTTAGAGATGAAGACATCAAAAATATGATATTTACTAGATGGAATGGAATATATGAGTAATTATTGATGTATTTTATACTTATTAATGTGTTGAAAATGTTCGAGGATATTATGAAAAATATCATCCATAGATATCATGACTCATTCATCATGGTGTTACTTAATAATATCATCATTTACTCACTATCCCTAGAACAACATTCCAAAATACATGATATAGTTCAAAGTGCATTTCAAGGAAAATGGATTTATAAAAATTCAACTATGTGTTCTCTTTTTTGTTTTAGGTGGTAGAATTCTTGAGGAAAATCATATATGAAACTGATATACATGTAGACCCAGATAAAGTGTAGGTGGTGATTCCTTGAACATGACTCAAGAAAGTGTTCAATATTGGTATATTTCAGGGTTTATGAGATTACCATCAACATTTTCTAAAGTAATTATCTTATTTTTCATTAGACATGACCATAATAAAGATGAATGGATTGATGTTTTAGAGGTCTGACTAGTGTGAGGGGTATTTATTAAGATAATGTAGAGGATGACTACATAACCAACATTGATCCTTCTTGATCCTCAGATTGGATATGTAATATATCTTGATTTTTCTAGAATTTTTTTTGGGTCAATATTGATGTAGAGGTTATAAGATTTAACTTATGATTCACATAAATTGAGATCCCATGAGTAGAACTAATATACACATGACATGGACCAATAATTTATGTTCTATGAAATGTATTTGTTGGAAACATTATCTCATTAGAAGGAAGTTTATTAACTACATGGATAAGGATCCATGGATATATCATTACACAACATGATCTTAATTTGAGACACAGGCACTACATAGGGTATATATAGATATTTTACATCAATCTTTCTTGTACACTAGTTAAATGTAATTTCATCACATATTCAATTAGTTATACGATGTAGGTATCCTGGGTACTTGATGAAAGTCCTTTATAATAATAGTTAAGCTTGATGATCATATTGGTTGATCAGAAAAGGGTTTCATTTTAGGACTAGGAATCAATGGATTTTTCTCCATTAATATTCATATATTATATAGTAGACTTGGTGAAGGCTAGTTAAGAATCCAGCCTAGAGTATATTGTTACGTGGGATCATCTCACATGTTGTAACTTGATACAAGGGTGGCCAATGGATGTAAATGATTTGATTCTAGTACATGGGAGTGATTTACAGTCCCTACTTCAACTAGGGAAGAGATGGTGAGGGAATTATATACCTCATTCTTGGGGGTGAATTCTATAGTGAAAAAGATATAAATTGACATCTGGTGGTATTTCTAGTGTCTAGGGATAAATAGGGATATTAATTAATTCATATATCAATTAATTTTATAACATAGTATTATGGTTAGCATCCTAGTGGTTTATATCATCCACTTATTATTCCCGTGTGGGATTGGTAGGACATTATAGTAAAAATTGTAATCTGGTTACTGACCACCTTAAGAAACCTTGATGTTGTATGAGTGATTATTGATTGCATAAATAACTTTTCATATTTCATACTAATAAAAAACGCTCAATCAATGGATTGGTTAGGAATTATATATCTCTATTGGATTGTACACATTCTAAGATTTCCCATGAGAATTATAACTAAAAGAGATATATAATTAACATCATGGTTTTGAAAGGGCTTGTATAAGACCATAGTGAATCATTTTAAGTTGAGTACATTTTGTCATCCACAAACTGATGTCCAGTGAGAGGGAAAAATTCTAATCCATGGGGATATTCTTTTGGTATGCTTCATCGATTTGGGTGGAGCTTAAGATATTCACCTATACCAAGATGAGTACAGATAAAATAATAGTTACTAAGATTTTATTCATATGTACCCTTATTAGGATCTCTATGGTAGTCTATGTAATTCGCTTCCTTGCTAGCATGTGGCTAGTGAGGCAGTGGTTGAGGGGACCAATATGGTTCAAGAGACATCCAAAATAATATAGTTGATTCAGAAGAGTTTGATAACTGCTTATAGTAAATAGAGATTTTATTTCAACCATTTTATCCTACCTCTTGGGTTTTATTTAGGAGATGAGGTTTCTCTTAGAGAGACTCCTTGGTTGGTCTATCAACATTTATGAACGCAAGGGAAGTGTGGCCCATATTATGTTAGACCATTCAAGTTCACTGAGTTGTTATGAATAGTGGAGTACCATTTTTTTTCTTCTCATTCACTACTGAGGTATGCCCTATGTGTTTCATCTATCATATCTCAATATTTACATTCCTTATATCAAAAATATCAATGACAAAAATTATTTTTAACTAGATTTAAATGCATCATATATAGAGTGATTAGTGTGTATTATGGACCAATGGGAGAAAATCCTATGATTGAAGAGAGTACCACTTATATTTATTTCATGGAGGTTTGGATGATTCTAAGAGGATATTTGGGAGTAGGATATCGATGTTTGGTAATAGTGGTATGATTTTTTCAATCGTGATTCCCAGATATTATTCTCACGAATGAGAAGTCTTTTAGGCGGGAATTTATAATCACCTCATATTTTTCAAATAAATTACGAGTTATATTCTACCTCAACTTTTATTTATTAAACCATGAATTGAATGGGATGATTTATAGTGTTTTTTGGATGGATCATTTGAGTTTTTGGGTCCTTTTATAAGGTTTATGGTTTGAGCATGGATTTTAAAAACTATGAAGATTCTCCAAGAAAACAATGACCCTAGATGGAGTAGTTCTAGAGGTGGAACATGATTAAGGAACATAGTTTTACAAATCATGAAACCTCACCTATCAGTCCATTATGATATATCAATAATAACAAAATGTGTTAATGGTGGATGCAGAATTTTTCATACCATATGGCCAAATAATGTGGTAAGCTTAATAAAACAAAAAATGGGGAACTTTTGGACCATGGTTTGTTAAATGGTGATGTTAAACCATGTGGAAATGTCAAGAATCCAAGAAAGTGAACACAATTGGTTCATGGTTTTTTAGTCAGTGTAGTTATACTATGATGCCTATATACAAGACTAGGAAGGGGAACATGGTTTTACAAACTGTGTGACCAAAAGGTGTGTGTGTGTGAATTTAAAGATATGAAAATCCCTTTTAACAGTACTGTATAGTTTATTTTGACACTTTCATATATCTATTAGAATCCCTATCAAACCTATAAACTCTTATAACCATACCTGAATGTTTCATATCCTATATATATTAATTATTTTTTATCTAATTGAGTTTAAGATCTCTAATTTATCTATATTATGAAAAACCATTCATTCTTCTGGTTTCTTCATGATCTACCCTCTTTCCCTTCAAATTAATCATATATATGGAATGAAATTTCTTGGTATAAGGATTAAAATTCCAACTACTGATGTTTTCTAATATTTTTTCTATAATTTTGGTGTATTATACATGTTAATGAAATTAATTTTGAATAGAGACAAATCAAACATGTACAATGGTTGTTTCTAGGTGAGTTTTCAAAGATATATCATTTTGAGACTTTATTATTCTTGAATATAATCTTGGATAATTTTTATTATGGTGTATTAATTATATATTTATGTACACTTAATATTATATAGGTTTGATTCAAGAATTAAAGAGTAATTAATGATCATTTTTTTAATCGAAAATGGATCTATTTAATTGGTTCCCTTTTAATTGGCATACCTTGTTACTAGTTACGGTGTAGAATCTATGTGGTATGTTATTATAGTTCCATTATTGTTGAAATGGGATCTCCATGAGACTCTTTTATAAACCTCTCCTTGATGAATTATAAGTCTAAATATGAATCCTTTATGTATGAGTGAGTTCATAATAAGTAAAAACCCTATTTTGGGCATCGATCCTCTGATAAATATGGGATTACGTCATCAAAAAAATTTGTGGTAAGTATTTATTTAACTTTTTGTACTCTTGTATACACTTGTTTTATTTAGGTGATATATGTGTTTAATAGATTCTTTGGCCTTTTTTAATATTGATTTCATGTGGGTGTGGGGTGTGTATCTTGTAAGACCCATTAATGATGCTTTATGAAAATGACATGTTAGCATCACATGAAAGACCATATTTTATTTGACCACATTTCCATTTATGTTTTTACTGATGATCCTGATTCCATTTCATTCATGTCTTGTATAGTCTACAAAATTATGTCTAATTACCATGACACTTGTGGTAATGTTCATGGTACTCATAATAGGTGGATTTTCATGTCATGGTTAGCCCTTAGGGGAGGGGTGCACATAACATTCATGATGATGATGATGGATCCCTACACAGAGTAGGAGTATAAAATAATTATGGCATGAGCATGATATTTTAGACCTTGTGGATATCGAGTAACATATTACGTAATCAACATTTTTTCCTAACCCAAAACATGATTTCTTATAGATATCGGAAATCATGTCCACTCAATCTTTAAGGACACTAAGTTAGATTTTTACCATCCTTGTGGATAATTAATGATCACTACTGTAATATTTTTTTTATACTTCTCTCATAAAGCTGATGTCGGAATGACGAGGCTTGGGGTGGCGTGGTTATCACTACAATTCCCAACATATGATTGTATATTCTATTTTGTGGAATAATTTTTATCATGGATTACATCTATTATACATGGAAACGCATATTAAGAATTAATTGGTGGTGTCATAGTGAGTTTATTACTCACACCAAGAATTGGAATATCAATACATGTTCAGACTTCTAATATAGGGATCTAGGTGAGGGAAATGGGTCCGTTGAAGATAGTTGAGTAGTGGAGCATGAAACTAGTATGAGTACTCAACAGACTCTTGAGTACTCTGTAGTATTTTCTTATTTATATGACTATACTTCTATAATGGATTGCATTTTTACAATACAATCTAGGTTTCAGTATTTTCATGGAAAGTAAAAAATCTGTTTTTTACATTATTTTTTTTCTTATTCTAGCTTGATACTTTGAGTACTTTATATTCATTATACATGGGTGTTTGGATATGGAACTGGGGGTACAGTCTCCTCACTAACGATGTTCAAACCCACACTTCTAGTTAGAATCATCTTATATAAGGGTATGACCTCATAAGGACTTGTGGCTCTGAAGCTTAGACTCATTGGTTCATATCAGTTCATTATAGTGTAATAAAATAATATATATATTCTATTTTTAATTTGGAAATGAATTGTTTCTGTCATATTATTGAATGATTTTATATTTTTTAAACCATTATTTTTATTTATCATGGAATTTTTATGGCTAATCATCTTAGTTGAAGAAGATAATGAGTTAAATATAAATATTCTATTTTTTATTAATTATTTCAAAAGTCAATATTTTGATATAAAGATAGGGAATGAAGTTTGACTGAACTTAAATAGGTGTTTTAGAGGTTAAAAAACTAGAAATAATCTATAGTCTAGATCTATTTTTTAAATGTAACATAGAAGGATATTGAAGGTCATCATGATTAATTAGAGTGTTATAAGAGAACATGTTTTGGTAATTAATGGTTTTGAGTAATTATTGAAGTTGAAGTTAGTGATTCTACCTTATGCCATTTTTTATTGTAGGAATTAGTAGTATCTTCTATTTAGTGAGCTGAACATAATTAATGAAGTAAAAATTTTGATTTTTAAAAACAAAATTGAATAAATTCATACATAAATTTCAAAACATGTATTTTAAATTGACATTGAATGCTACCCATGATAGAGAAAAGAAAGTAGTTTCATCAAAACAACAGTAATAGAAATATATTTCAAGATAATTAAGAGTTAAAAATTCATTCAACATCAATGAGGTAAATATAGATAATGAAAGATGGATGTGGATACTTATAAACTATGTTTTAGTTACTCAAATGATGATAGGAAGTCCTTGTGAAGAATTCATATGTTAAAGATAAGTTGGTTCTTGATTAAGGAATCTATATATAAATGTTACACTGGAATTTAAAATGATTCGTAAGATCCATTTACAAATATTTAAGAGAATTTTGAAGTTATAAATAGCTCATATTTAATTTAAAGATATTTCCACAAAGTTTCACAAGGTTTCATAGATGATGGACTTGGATGCATCCGAAAGATGAGGCGACTGAGAGAGTAGAAAAGTCCAAAATAAGTGAAAGGTTTATAATTGAAGTGAAAATACTTTATTATAACAATCAAATTAATTAAAAATAACAATTTTTTATAATATTTATTAATTTATGAGGAATCGTGAATATAATGTTTTACGAAAGTTGATGTTGATGTGTTTTAGTTAACTCATGAATGTATTTCAATATAAAAATTTACCAAATTATAGAGGAAAAAAAGCTATGATATGTTCAACTTAATAAGTTTGGAATCTGAGAGGGTCAACATATGGAGATAGTTAGATGTTTAAAATATTAATTGATGAAAAAAATGAGTTATAAAATAGTATAACAGGTTTCCAAAAGCAAGAGTTAGAATAAAAGATCACCGCTATAGATCAGGATCACTAAATTTTAAGATTGTATTTTTGATAAAAAATTCTTGATATGAAGTATACCAATTCATTCTAAGAGTTTTAATAATAATTATAGATCATCATGGATGTTTATAAGAAGAATATTATTTGGGAGATGCAAGATCTAGATGTTTGTCTAATACCAATGTTGAGGTTTTAATGTAAGAAGTAGAAGAATTAATTCAAAATTATAATTTTCTTAAGTCTATAAATGTTAAGAAACTAGTTTATTCCAAAATATTCAAGAATTAAATTTAATATTTTTTTTAAATGAAAATAAAATTCTTGATGAAACTGATATGTAAATATAATTTATTAAAAACATGAATTTCAAAATCATGATTCAACCTGATATTTGTGGAATCATTTTATTTAGATAACACCAAGTGTTTTGAATAACTGATTTAGTCTAAAACTGATATTTTTAGTTTTATTGAAGGCAGTTGTCCAATAATTAAGTTGATTAGATGATTCCGAATTTGGAGCTATCACTCGTCTTATTTTCATAGTATACATTTATATATCATAACCTAAACATTTTCTAATATCATTAAGTGAAATAAGTGAGGTTGGATTAAATTTTCTAAAAGATCAATTGATGCTGGGGAAGATGTTTGTCCAACTGACATATTCATGAGGATATGTTGAATCAAGGAAGTATGTTTTTTAGTCAAACAACACATTCCATATAAAATATTAATTAAAATTTGTTTTTATTCTAAATTCATGGGATTTAAATCATGATGAAAATTATAATGTTGAGTTTATTTAAAACGTGTTAATTTTGAGTACTAATGTAAATGAAAAGTAAAATATTGAGTTTTTTTATTATTGAGTTAATGATTCAAAATTTTTTTTAGTACAAGGATGATGTGAATACATATGAATTATTACATTATTTAGACATTTCAGACATACTATTAAGGTTCAGAATCATTCATTTTGATTTATAGAAATCCTGGATCCGACTAAAGATCTTTTTTAGAAGATAAGTTAGAGGAAAATTGAATACTTAAGGGATCTAATATAGTCATATCTTATCTATCCACCTCAATACAAAAACATCTAGAGATAGCTACCATCATAATAAATATATGGTTAAAATATGATATCTTATCACCACATGTATGTATTGAATCAATTATTATACCTATAATCAATAAAATTGATTAGTTATAATATCAATGTCTCTAAATAGATCTAATCATAGAAAGTAATAAATACCCATGTTGGGATCAAACATTGAAATAAAAAATCTATTATGATCTATTTACTTTTTGGGTTTATAGTGTCATTAATGTATTATTAAACACACATTTTTCATTAATCATAACATGTTTAGAGGTTCAAATATTAAAAGGGTTAAATTTTAAGAGAAAATAATTCAATAAAAATCATAAACACTGATTCTCCCCACACTGATAAGTCTTACTACATGATCTATTGGGAAATTCTTCCATTAAAACATGTTCAATGAAATTAACTAAACTCATATTAATAAAAATAATTTTAAGAATTTTTATAATTAATGGAATATATTATAATTCATATAATATTGTTATGATATTGCATACCATGGGTTAATGTTATATAATTTAAATTCGTTACGTTCCCTAAGATGAATTCTTTTCTAGGATAATATTTTATGTTGTGGGTAAATATTGTGCAATTTAAATTATTTATATTATACTATATAAAAAATAATCCAAGAGTCATACTCTCTCAACTATTAATTCATTCACTGCATTACTTAAATATATAATATATAAAAATATTCAGCTGTATAAAATAAGAAAACTAAAAATGTGGATATCAACTAATTTATACAGTATGAATTATACAATAATATTATTATGATATATTGCACTATATTTTATGTTTCTTCAATTTTGAATATTCCATAATATATATATATATATAGTATGTTTATCAACCAAAACATTAAACAACATATATCATAATACTACATTTATATTATATGCTATCTACAATTTATGTTTTAACGAAATTTAATTTTCTTAATTTCTAGACTCAAAAAAATCATTAGTTGTATATAATATCACCAAAGGTAATTCTTATTATTTTAAATAACTCAATTTAAATATAAAATAACCACATGTACTACTATCTTCATCGATGATTTTTTAAATGAATAAATTTATAGATAACTATATTAAAATAGTACACTTTCAGTTTCCAATGATTTATTGAAATATTAAATAGTACCCAAAATATTCATTCATCCTCAATTGATCAATTATTAATTTGATTATAAAATCAAAATGGATGCATCTATAAAACTATAATGATTTTTGAGAATATATATATTCAAGGGAGGAGATATTAAAAATAATATTAGGTTTGTTGTACCATAGAAGAGAAAATCTATTGAAAATGGTGGTACAAATGAGTGTTGAGTGGGATTATAGTGATAGGAAATAATTATAAATATATAAGGGACATTGCATTAATTATTTGTTAGGGAGGGGGAATTTTGGAATGAATGTATAGGTAAATAAGAGATGCTGAAAATGTTTTTTATTAAAAAAAATAGTTGTAACTATTAAAAACCACTACTAACTAATAATATAGGTTTTTTAGTTTATTAGTGGATTTTTGAAATTTAAAATAATTGAAATTAATTATTTAATTTTGCGCTTTATGATAGATTATACATTTTTCACTAATAAACAAAATTTTACTCTTAATATTACTATAGTGTAGGAAACATTCATATAATATTATAACCATCATAAATAATCACTTATATATGTTCTCTAGAGTTAAAATAAGGCCTATACAACATATGTGTATTTTATAACCATTAGTGTACCATGTTCTATTTTCCATTGAATAAAAAACTACATTCATCTCCCATTTGAATTTTAATGCAAACATTTTATCAAATTGAAAGATGTTTTGGGGAATCCCTACTTCTCTATGTGTAATAAATATTTAATCTAATGGGAAAATTTTCAATCGTTCACTAAGTCAATATATACCTATTGATCATAATATTCCATGTAAAATTTCGTAGACCCCAAAATAAACTCCTCTTATTCATTATCAGGGAATATAATAATCTCAAACACCTCTACGGATTCATAGAAAACATGGATTTCTATTTATTTCATAGTCACATATTATATAATGAGAAAAATTCATGAATTTGTATCCACAAAATATATTTTCATGAATCCTTTGCACTAGAGTCTTCACCCTTAATCATTATCTAAGATTTCTATTTTTGAAAATGATAATGAATTCAAAAAAAATCAATATCTTATCCTTTAATGAATGTTTCATATCTTCTCATGGATCCATCATTATCATTTCTTTATTTTTATATCATTAAGTTTATCACATATGTTTAGGGATTCATTATTTTGGTCTTGGAATCTATTCTCGATGATTGGGATGATTATAGGATGCCATCTTAATTAATCAAGTGAAATAAAATCATAAATTGTCTCAAAATTTAGTGGTAAGATCATACATGGATCAAATACATTTAATTTACAATAAATTACTTATTTTATGTTAATATCATTTGAATAAAGAAGTTGGGAAACATTAACAAGGATATCTGATCCCTTAATGGTCCTTTCCTCATGTAAGAGATTGTCTATGGTCGAGAAGCTGGTCAGAATTATCTAAACACCATAGCATTGTTTTGTGGGGACAATGAATATTGGCCACTCATCTTGTATTAAGTTACATATTTTCTTCATTTGGTACTAAATTAACCTCCAATAATACCCATTAAACACCCTAATTCAACCAATGATTACTTTAGGGATCAATAAAGGTGATTTTAAAGATAATCCACCTATGAAAAATGAATGTATTCGGAGGAACCATAAGATAAAAAATATCCATGTTTTTATCATGTTAATTTCTTGTATTATTCAATATATCTATTCTCTATTTATTTATTTTATCTCTCTTAGATAGATCTATCTTTTCATTGAGTCATGGGTTTTATAATCATGGACCTTGATCATTGATATAATAATCATGATTTTATGTTATTATTACTAGGGTTCAAAGGGTTAGATCATGATCATTTTCATCAAACAATGGGTTTCTAGATCATCATGTTTCACAGTCTAAAGAAGTATGATCTTATTCATTATATAGGGTATTGTTATTCTATAGTGTACAATTGTTGTATTTTTATGTCCTTTTGCTTTTATGTATATTTTCCAGATAATTATTTTATTTTATTTGATATATTATAATTGATTATATATTTGGAATGATTGGAAAATTGATATATTTTTGAAAATACTCATGGTTTTTGAAAATTTTATTTAAAACCCTTGATGTTTTTTAAGGTTTAAAATGTGTGATTTGTATTTGGGATTAGTTACTTACTATAATGATCATGAAAATAGGATACTAGAATCCATGGTTGCCTTATCACCTTGGCATTATATACATGAAATAAAATCCCATAAGTCTAAATAGTTTAGTATTATTTTAGAACTAGATACATTTTTCATTATTATATTACAATTGAAAATATAAAATACATCATAGTGCTTTCATTGTGAAATTGATTATTCCCTTTTGTATAACTCTTCATATCAATCATAATAAAATTCAAGGCTTCATAGGTAAAGGAAGTATAAGAAAGGGGTGGTCTCAGATTCTTATTATGGGTATGTGTAAAATGTAATATTTCATCAATAAATAATTCATAATCAATATAAGATTGTATGATTATGAAATAAAAATCCATTTAATCGATAAGTTGAAAATGAAGAATAATATGGTATGAATAAATAATGTTAAAATAACAACATTTAAATAATCATATAAATTTTAAATTATCAATGGATATCATAAATAATAAAATTATCACATGAAAATTAATAAATAATCTCAAAATTTGGATATTCTTAAAGTTAGTGTATCACCCCAAAATTCTAAAGTACAACTTTGTATTCTATAGTAATTATGATACGCAACACCAAGTGTAAATAGGGGATATAATAACATGATAATTCAAAATATATTTAATATATTAAATACATATAAAATATTATATATAATATAATTCAAGAAACATATACTTATGTTTAGTTACATGCAATAACATCCTTCCACGATAGCTTGAGTCACATACAAGAACGGGTTTCACCAAATAACGATATATTATTGAAATGTTATTATTTAATATGAAATGATATAACCTTGATATTATATTAGTGATTTTTAATATTATTAACTATCTTTTGGAAATAAATGGTTTAAACAAATATAACATTATTTCATTGGTTACCAATTAATGAAAAATGAAAATAACAACCAATGGGATATATTAAGAAATATTATTATTATTATGCTTCCAAATGAGTTTTGTCTCAAAAAAATTAATTAATTAAAATAATATAATGATTTAAGTGAAATATAAATTTTATATATTCAATCCAATTTTTTAATATGTCTCCATTATGATTGATATGCACTATATAAGAACAAACCCTATTTCACGTATTAAAAAATATATTTTAATGAAGGCAATTTTACCACCTTTTAATGGGGAACCCATTTTAAATCTATTTTTTGACACATTAACTGATTTAATATGTAAAAATAAGCTTCATTTATTAAATAAAAACAAAATAATTCTGTTAGGGTGGTTTTTTTATATTTTTCAGGAACCTATCATTTTTAAGGAATAATGGAAAATACTGAATTTTAGTTGAAAACTGATTTTTCATATAAATTACTTATAAGGACAAATTATAATTTTAATTGGATTCAATGCATAAATATATCATATTCTTATCAATTATTTAAATTTATGTCATTGGAATAAATTTCACTTCGATATTCATAATGAAACCGTAGGAAACTTTTGGATGTGTTTACTTTAAAAACCTGCATTTTTATCCCTTCCATGGGAGGAATTTTGAATTAATTTATTCCTATTTATGAATGGAATTTGAAAAAATAAGTTCCATATTTTGAATCATAATAATTTATAATTTCTAATAAGTCCATATTTTTTTGTGACCAAGAATAATAGTGAAAGTGATTAAAATTACTTTCAATTATTATGGTCAAATTAAGCTTTATAAGAGACTAAACCTTATCCTTGAGGCACAAAACAACCTATAAAATTTTCCAAAAGTTATTGTATGCATGTATTCCGACCCTATAATATCTCCTATCAAACTTAGAACATTTTTGGAGCCACTCTCAATGTGAAAAAAGTGCATGTAATTCCATTGTGAAAATATATGAAGAGTATCACTCCTCCTCCACTATAAAAGTACACCAATTCTCCAAATTACTCACACGACTAAAATCTTATAGGTTCAGCCATGATTGTCCCAAATAGTTTAAAAAATACCTCCCCTAGAACTTCAATCTTTGCTCTGGGAATGATTCCTTCTAATTAATCCATTTGGTATAAGCCAAAAATAGTTACCTGATTTTGAGGTAACGTTTTTCCAATGATATCTATTCATTCATTTACATCAACATCCCCTCAACAATTATTATTTAAATATTTTCAAACAAAAAAATTATAATAAATATACTATGTTGTTTTATGCTAATATTTAGATCTAAACATACACACAATTCCCCTTAATGGGTAACGAACATACTATTTCTATGTACGAATAACTGATTCCTCACAAAATGATGATTGTTCATTTTTCCTATACAACCTATAATGTTAGAAATTATAATGGAAACTATGTTTATATATTTTATATATCATATTTATAATGTATTTATACTTATTTAATTCTTTTATAACACATACCCTTACACACTCCATTTTATGGGAACACGATTACATCATTGGAGGTAGTGTGGACTACCGCCTCTCAAATCGATGTGATTCATTCAAATGATACATCGAATGAATAAAAAATGATTTTCAATAAACAAATGTTACATAAAAAACATATATATTATATTAATGACATTATTACCTCAATGAATATATATATATATATATATATATATATATATTATTTTCATTATTATCCTTTCGTACACTAAAAAGTTATAATGTCTGTTGTGGATATGTGGACTACCACCCCCTTGACATGATGTGATTCATTTTTTAAAATATATATATATATATAAGTGAATATTTTTAAATAATATTGTATTTATGATATAATTATCATTCTATAAATATATAATTCTAATGTAGGTTCATTGTTCATAACCATATTTAATGATTTATTTTAAATGTATAATTAATTTATAAATATGATAATTATTTCATGATTTTTATTCGATGTTTTCTATATAATTACCCCTTTGACAATATTTTACTTACCAATGTTATCTTTCACACTTAAATCTAATTTTATCAAAACAACAGACATAAACGTAATTTTTTAAGTAGTTGTACACAAGATAGTATTAAGTGAAATACAATTAATAATAAATAAAAAATTTTTTAGGAATAAACTGTAAAATTAAAGTAAGTTTATTATAAATGAAGTTAAAGGATGTTCACTATAAGGAATTTCATGGTATTGGATTTCCTCTCAATTTACATTCCATTGAGACTTATTTTTGTTATGCACCTAATTTCATTTACAAGGTGTATATGCTGAACTTTTACATGAAATATCATCAATATCCTTATTCTCATGAAATTATAATCTTTATTTAATTTTACTCCTTCAAGAGGCTTATGATTTGAAATATTTCAAAGTGGTATGGGAAAATTTAGAATGTGAAAAGATTTCTTTCTTCAAAAATAATTTTACTAATCATTTATTTCCATTCACAGAAATTATATGAACATTGTTCAATAAACACTTTAATTTTCCTATCATATGGTTAATAATACCGTTATTCAAGTATTTGTACCATTTTTTTCAATCCTTGTTAATCAAATTGTTTTATATTTTTTTTTCTTTAGAAAACTAGACATTATTTCTCTTTTTAGTTATAGAACCTATTTTCATATTAAAATCATGTTTTATTAGGGTATTTTCAAAAAAATATGAAATTTATTTTCTAAAAAAAATTCACCACTTTTTTATTTTAATAGTTTTTGGAATGGAATAATCTGGTCACTTTTTGAACAAGGAATTGTTCTTACATTTTTACTTTGAAAAAGTTATATTATTTTTACCTTTAAAGATAGGTATTAATTTACCTAATTCATTGCATCAAATTTTCCTTTTCATTTTTAAATGGTTAATTTGAAAATAATTTTTTAAAAAAATCTTTTTAATGAAAATTTCATCCAAACAAAATTATATTTTTTTGATAATTATTTTTCAAATATATTCTTATAATATTTCCATTCATCAGTGATAGTAACCCTTTATTTTCCTATACTAAGAGTATGTTGTATTGATACCATCTTTATCCTTACTCTGGATGGGTTTTGATTGATTTGTTAAAGGGTATAATTTATATTCACATACTTAATTAATTTTTGAAATCCCCTTGAAATATTAAATCTCCTAGGATCCTTGAATTTCCCTTAATAATCCATATCATTTTCCATGCATATTACTATTCCATAAACCATACACCATTTTACATATTGTGTCTAATTGGATAGTTATTTTATTATTTGGGGAAATATTTATAATACCATTTTTATTATTTAATATGGTTATTTGATAAGGAATATTATTTATCTATATTATTTAATATGAGGAATGTTTTGGACTTGTACGAAAAGGGTGGGGCCCAATTATAGTTAGCCCCTTGATGTATCAATAGTCTCATGGGATAAACCATTTGTCTAAATGACTTATATGGGTTTTTACCCGATATATTGTAATCCTTCTTGTTAATGGTTTTGACGGTAAAGGTACCAAGTACCTAGGAAACATGTCATCCAACAATTAAGGATTTTCCTCTGTTAGTTTCTGATATTATTCATGCATGAGATTTTTTATGGACATATCTATGGAAACAATTCATTTTTAGTTCATGTATTGGATGGAATTTGTTCTATTTTCCCACATTTCTATATTTATTTTTCCTTATATAGTTATTTTAATGGAATGTGCTTCTAGTCGGTACCTTTCCATATTTTTTATGCACTTATTTTATAATTTATATAGAATGTGAGTTCAATTGTTTACCGTTTCAAAATTATTATTCTTGGGATTAATTAATGATTCTTCTATATTTTTATCTTACTGAGAATTTGAGCTCACCCTTATTATGTTTCTTTATACAGGAATCCAAGAAGTCTACTATGAAAGAAATGCATTGATTTACGAGATGGAATAATGTTATTCTTGGAGTTATTTATTTGGAAGTAAATGGGATATGTTGTAAATAATGTATTCATTTGTAATAAAAGACTCATTCATGTACCTAGTTTACCAATACTACTAAACTCTTCGATATTTTAGGATTTTATTCCTTGTAATCATGAAAATGTCATTAATAGAAAACATTGGCTCTGAGCTTTCTATGGTTGGGTGACTATCATTGGTATAATAGAAACATTAGTAGAAAACAAGGGAACAAGATTTAGGGAAACATTGATTAAGGAACATAACCCCATGATATAATTTTAGAATAATTAAAATAGAACATCCTAGAGTATTGGTAAGGAATAAATTATGTGGGTATTTTAAGAAATATATCCATGTCTTGATACTACAAGTGGATGTGGATCTATAACAAATGTACCTTGAATTAACAAATCCACCAACATGTCTGGCCCTGACTCGGGGTAACCTAGTACATGAAAACGAGCCTTACTGTGCACTGGTTTTAAAACTTCTAGGGGACACACTTAGGAAAATTCACATTTTATTTACAAACCACTATTATATATTTTGGAAATGAATAACCCAGGATAAACCTAAGGTGTTCTAGATTGAAGATAAGGTGTCATTATTTAGAAATAATATGAATGATATTTTGGATAAAATCTAGAACATGGAAGGATCTATGTGGAAATAAATGTATGAGGTATTTATGTATTAAGGTTGTATTGAAAACCACAGGTAAAATTTTATTTAGTGATTAATAATATTTTATGTTGTACATAATATTTATTTTTGAAATTATATTAATTTTTTTTAAAAGTAAAAACTCTAATCTTGGTGACAACCAATAAAATCTAGCATGGTCATGGGTATTGAATCTATGATCTAAGGAAGATAAGGTTTTCATGCCAACCACTAACCTATGCAATGTCCTGGGTAAATTTTTATTGTATTTTAAAAAAAAAATTGATGAAAAAAATTTAATGATGAACTAGTAGTATCACTTTTGAGGATTAGAGATTAATCTTTTAACTATATTGGTTTTAGAAGATAGATAAAGTCCAATAGTTTGAATTTACATTATTTTTTAGGGACCTTAAGATCCTTTGAAAGTGTATTTTTTGTGCTTCATGCATTAATATCAACTTTTTTAATACATTGTAAACTAGATTGAAGAACAACCAAATGTTGAAAATCTATTTAATTAAATATATCATGTAAGAATACCTAGGCAGTATAATAATTCATCAACATTAGGAAATGTATATTCAAACCAATATGTTATCATAAACCCTTAATTTGAGTTGAATCGGTGGTATCTTAAATAATTAATGATTTATTGATTTTTGGCCCTTAAAATTATAATGATAATTAACTTTTTTTTGATTGGTGAACTCAATCAGTCCCAATAAATATTTACACTTTTCCCCAATGTATGTATTTTCACATCCCACTAATGTTCTCCTACTTAGAGACCTAGTTACATGGTAATTCATAAGACCTTTGTACATCACATTCTCTCTTTTATATAGGATGTTTTTTATGAACCATCCTCACAATGTGGGATTTTTAACATAGGAAATATTGAACAATATATCACCAATATTGAGTTTAAATTTCACTGATGCAATTTATTTGAGGTGGGGAGAATGTAATAACCCAAAACTATAAAGTAAAACTTTGTATTCATTATTGTTTATGACACTCAATACCAAGTGTAAAAAGGGAATATAATAACCTGATAAATAAAAAAAATATTCACTATCTAAAATAAATATAATATATTATATAGAATGTAATTCCTGAAATATTGAGTTACGTTTTGTAACACATAAGAGAGACCTTCCATGAAATCTTTTATTACATGCAAGACTGAGTTTCTCAAAATAAAAATGAATTACTAAAATATTAGTATTTAATATAATATGATATAACCTAGACATTATGATATTTTTTTAAAATTATTAACTAAATTATGAAAATATACATTTTACACAAACATAAATTGAATAAATATATTTCCAATTAATGAGAAATAAAAATATGAACCAATGAGATATATTAAGAAATATTATAATTTTAATGCGTCCCAAATAATTTTGTATACATAAACATAATTAAATAAAGTTATTTAATTATATTAGTGAAATATATATGTTTTAAATTCAATAAAATATGTTTATATTTGTCCATTATGATTTATAATCATTACATAATAACACACCCTAATTCACACATAAAATCCTATATTTTTATAAAGGAAAATTTACCCCTTTTAATGGTGAAGACATTTAAAATATGAATTTAGATACAAAAATTGATTTAATATGTCATAAAAACATCATATTGGAAATAAAAACATAAATATTAGGTTGTTGTGATATTTTTATATTTTTCAGAAACATATCATTTTTAATGAATAATGAAAAATACTGAATTTTAGTTCAAAACTGCTTTTTTCATCTTTTTTATTTATAAGGATCAACTAAAATTTTAATTGGTTTTAAATTTCAATTAGATAATATTTTTTTTAGTGGATAAAATTTATGTCATTTTTATAAATTTTACATTGAAATTGATAATAAAAAATTAGCAAACATTAAGAAGTTTTTACTTTAAAAACCCACATTGTTGTTCCACTAATGAGATGAATTTTTAATTAATTTATTCAAATTCAATGATTCTATTTTTTTAAAATTGATTCCATATTTGGAATCATATAATTTATAATATCTAATATTTCCAACATTTTTTTGAAAAAAAATATTAGCGAAAGTGATTAAAATTAATTCGAATGACTAAGGATAAATTAAGCCTAAAAAGGGATTAGACCTTAACCATATGGCCCAAAACAACCTATAAACTTGTCCAAAATATATTCTATGGACATATTTTGACCCTATAATGAATTTTATATAACTTTTACCATTATTGGATCCACTTTAAATTTAAAATACATGCATTTAATTCTTTTGTGAAAATATTATTAGAGTACCACTCCCCCTCAACTATAAAAGGCCACCAAATCTCCATATTCCTCAAACATCTAATTTTTTGACCATTTTCAGCCTAATTATCTTCCCAAAATACCTCCCTTAGACCTTGATTCTTCCATTTGGTTAGAAATAATTTCAAGGAATTCCTTTTTTATAAACCAATAAGAGTTCCCCAATTTTAAGGTAATAGTTTACCAATGATGTATTTTCATTCATTTATCTATCCACCCCCTAAACTTATATTATTACATTATTTAATAACAAAACCCATATCCTAAATATACTTGGATGTTTTCATGCTATGTTTTGTACCTAAAATTATACACACTTCCATCAAATCGGTAACAAACATATGGTTTCTTTGTATAGAGAACTATTTCCTCACGAAACTATGATTTTTTATTTTTTCATTACCACCTATCATTGTTGGATTTATGTTGGAAAATATATTTTTATATTTCATATATGATACTTATAATGTATTTATAATTTTAATTATTTTATAACACATAACCATTTTCACTCTATTTTTTGGGAATACGATAACATCCTTTGGGGAAGTGTGTACTACCACCCCCTCAAAGCGATGTGATTAGTTCACACGATATATGGAATATATAAAAGATTTATTTAATTAAAAATATGTGAAATAAAAATAAATAAATGATATTAATGAAAAAACTGCCTCTCTAGAAATATATATATATATATATAATTTTATTTATTATCTATTATTATATTAAAAAGTGATAATGTCAGTCGTGGATGTGTGGACTACCGCCTCCTCAACACAATAAGATTACTTTTACATAAAACTAATTGTATATATAAGTATGTATGATTAAATAATATGGAATTTATGAAATAATTATTACTCTGGAAATAAATAATTTTACTAACCTTCTTCTCATAATGATCATTGAAAAATGAGAACGTTACTCAAGCGTACATACGACCGACCTTCTCTATGATTGTAACATTGGTTCATTTTTCCTAAACATATTTAATTATTGATTTAAAAATTATAATGAAGGTATAAATATAATAATTATGTCATTATTAATATTATTCAGGAGATGTGATATAATGACCCCTTTTAACATAGTTGACCTACTAATGTTATTTTTCAATCATAAATAAAATCTTGTAAAAACATTAGATGTAAACATAATTGTTTAAGTGTTTGTACACAACATAGTAATAAGTGAAATAAAATTAATCATAAAAATGAAAACTTTTATGTAGAAAGTAGAAAATTAACATTTATTTATTATATAGAATGTTAAAAGATGTTCACCAGAAAGGAAATGCAGGGTAAATGATTTTGTATCAATTTACATTCCATTGAGACTTATTTGTTGTTATACACCAAAATTATTTTATATGATGAATATAATTACCTTTAACATGATATATCATCAATATTATTACTATCATGATTTTAAAACTTCTATTTAATTTTACTCCATCATGAGGGTTATCATTTAAAAAAGTTCAAAGTGGTATGAGACACTTTGGAATGTTTAATGATTATTTTCCTCAAGAATAATTTTACTAATCATTCATTTCGATTCAAAAAAATTATATGATGATTTTTTATTAAAAGCTTTATATTTCCATTCCAATGTTCAATCATGAAATTATTCAACTATTAGTACCATTTTGACACTCATTAGTAATCAATATGTTTTAGAGAATGTTTTTCAGAAAACCCGACATTATTTCTCTCTTTAGTAGAAGAACCTTTTTTCTTATAAAAATAATGTTTTATTATAGTGTTATAAAAATGTTTTTAAAATTATTTGGTAAATTAATTTTTACCCCTTTTTTATTTTTTCCAATGTTTTCAATGGAATCTTCTTGTCTCTTTCTGAACAAGGAATTTTTCATACCACTTTACAAGGAAAAATAAATTCTATGTTCAAATTGTATGACATGTAGAGATTTACATATTGTAATTCCTTTAAAGATTAATTTTCATGTTTAAAAGGATAATTTTTAAAGATTTTTTTTAAAATTTATTTTCAATGAAATGGTTTTTCAAAAGGTTTTTCAGTCCCAAAGGATATTCTCATCAATAATGTTTTTAAAATATATTTTTATAATATTTCCATTCATCCAATAAAACAACCATTTATTTTACACCACCTAGGGTATGTTGTATTTATATAATCCTTATACTACTTCTGGAAGTGTTTTGATTTATTTGGTCAAGGATACTATTTATATTCACATCCATGATTCATTTTTGAAATCAACTATAAATATTCAATCTCATATGATCATTGAATTTCCATTAATTATCCATATCATTTATCATTAATATTACTATTTCTTGGATTGTATACCATTTCGAATATGATTTCTGCATTGATATATATTTTTTTATTTGGGTAAATATTGATAATATCATAATCTTTATTCAATACAGTTATTTGATAAGGCATTTTATTCGTTTTGATTATTCAATACGAGGATTTTTTTAGACTAGTACAACATGGGTGGGGCCTAATTATATATGTCCCATCAATACATTAGTAGTATCATGGGAAGGTTTATTTGTATATCCACCTTATATGGGTTTTTACCCGATATCTTGTATAACCTTCTTTTGAAAGGTCATGATGGTAAATGTACCGTGTACCTAAGAAACATGGAATCTAATTATTAAGCATTTAAATCATTTAGTTTTAGTTATTATTAATCAATGAGATTTTGTGTCATCATATCTGTAGATACATATGATTTTTAGTTTTTTTATTAGATGGAATATGCTTTAGTTTCACACCTTTCCATATTGATTTTTCCTTATCAAGTTACAAGGATAGCATGTGCTTCTAATTTTTACCATTACATATTGTTTATGAAATTTATTATTAGTTTATTGTTTATATGGAATGTGAGTTCATTTATTTACCAATTCATAATTTTTATTCGCATTGATTTATTATTGATTCAGTTATATTTTTCCTTTATTGATAATTTGAGCATTCTCTTATTATGTTTGTTTCCCAAGGAATCCTTGAAGAATACTATAAAAGATATGAAGGGATTTACTATATGAAACAAAGTTATCCTTTAAGTTATTTATTTATAAAGAAAAAATATTATGTTTTAATTGGTGTATTCATTTGTAATACAATACTCATTTATGCATCTGGTTCACCAAGAATACTAAACTCATTAGTCCTTTGGGATTTGATTCCTTGTAATCATGCCAATGTAATTGACATCAGACACCAAATTTAGGAATTATGGGGTTGGATCACTATATTCATACATCCTAAAAATACTATCAAGGAATCATTCTAAGACATATTAAATAAATGAAAGAGTACCCATCTGAATACCCAAGATAGTTGTCTCATGAGAACTACCGATGCATCAAGGGTTTATGGTGGGAATAACACATAATATTCAAATACAATTTCATTACTCATATTAAAGGGATGGAACATAATTAATGTAATTATTCATATTGAAAACTATCATATTAAATGATAACTCGTTCCCCACTAAAAAAACATAATCCATAAAATATCCAAAATAATATGTATAATGAATCAAAATAGTATATTCTTAGTCAAAAAAATCATAAATCATCTAGAGAAATAATATGGATTTTATCATTACAATATATCCCTAGTTTAAAATAATTAAACTATGTTTTTTCGTTATTGATGAATATAAATACCGTTAAAATGTCATGAAAAATACTCATCAGGAGAATTCCCATTTCACATGGAAAATAACTTTTATAAAATAAAAATTCCCTGAATATTTCAAAAAACATTTTCACTAATTAGAATCATGGAAACATGAATAATATTATTTAAAATAATGAGTGTTCATGGGGTGGGTAATTAATCCCATGTCATTTAAAACATTCCTTTCTCACAATTGTAAAAAATCCATGTTTATAAAATGATAAGAAAATTTTATTTAAAACAATTTGTAAAAAAGTAAAATAAATTTAAAAATATCTTTGAAAATAATCATATAACTAAGAAACATATTTCTATATATTTTATGAAAAATATTAACATCGAAGAGCCCAATTAAATACATGGTCCGTCATATTTAATAAAATTATTTTGGTTTCTTGAGTACATAGATCAGGTAAATTAAAATGAAAATATTAAATTTTTATTAATAACCATAGTAGGAGAGAATATATTGTGTTTAGTATAGAAAAATAATATATCATACATATAATTTATAATCATTTAATATATCCAATTACAATCCATGATAAAATAATATGGAAACCACATTACATAGATTCTTGGAGGTAGTTGTCCACACGTTTGGATGAACGACATTGTCATTTTCCAATATATTAAAATATTCAATGTATATATATTATTTTAATTAGAAAATAATAATTATTCCGGAAATATAATATATATATATATATATATATATTAAATTCATCATTATATCCATTTTCTAAGGTGGTTATGGAAAATTAATCACATTGGTTTGTGAGGTGGTAATCTTTCGTACGCATGGTCGACAGTTTCATTTTCTATTTGATGGAATCAGAAATGGATTTATGATTTTAGATTATTATAATGACATATAATTATATATAGGGTATTTTTTTTATTTTATCATTGCTTTATAATATTTTTAGGTGATATAGGATGAAATAAAATGGAAATTTTTGGCTAAGAACTATACCTCTTCTTCAAATAACCTTTAGTTTTAGACCTAAAACCTTCCTATGATGGTTTTTTGGTCAATACATTTACTCTAGGTCATGGTGAGGGATTTTTGTAATTTATATTTGAATGTTATTGTAAGAACTGAAAATCTATTTTTGTGTGGAAACGAGCGTATATGGAGTCTTCTTTTGTAAGTGGGGGAGATGACCCACTTGGAAACCACTTGTAAATTTCCCAAAAGTATACAAAATGATAATGTAATTTCCATGTAAAATTCTTCTAAATGAACTTATATTTAATTTTGGTATATATTAATCTAAAAATATAGCCATAAAATATTTTTTTGATATTTGAAATTGGAAAAATACTGCTATATTTTGATTTAACCCCACACCCCCTGGTAAACCCATTTTATACTTAACTATGGTAATAAAATTTTACTATTTTTACTATTCATTATGAACAAAAATTATGTTTTCCTAATTAATTAATATTATTTATTATTATTCAATATTTAAAATCTGTCTTACCAAATTCAATACATTTTTTTAAAGGTTGGGGTCGAAGCCTCATTTTATTATTAAAGCAAAGAAAAGACCTCTTTAACTGGGTAGAGAGAGACCCATTACATAGCCCGAATGCCCAGTGGGCATTTAGCCCATTACATGACCCATAGGCCCATTTTGTTGGCCCAAAGCCCATTCTGTGAATAGTACTGCTACAGTACCCGTGTTGCTACAGTACTGCACAGTACCCGCCGCTGCTACCGTACGGTACAGTACTGCTACAGTACCTGCGCCCAATGGGTTTTGAACCCCCATTTTTCATGTAGATTTAAGGGGTGCTTACCAAATTCAATACATTAAATTAGTATAGTTTAATTTATAATTAAACCCGCAAAATTGTTGACAAAAAACAGTTTTCCAATGAAAATCTCCTCTTATGTATGAAACTTTTTTATAGAAAAACGACATATAAAATGATTAAAATGACTTAAATTTGATTAATTATTATATTATAGAAATAATTTTAGTTTTAAAACAATTTTATAAATAAATATATCTTTGGAAATTCTTTATATTAAATGTTAGTTTTCCATAAAAACATTACTTTTAACTCTTCAATAAAAATTAATCTTTTTCAGAAATTCATAAAAATCTACATTTAAATTTTTTTCATATACTAATTTGAAAAATTAAGTTCATTTTTATGAATAATGTTTATATAATTAGTAAAATTTAATTTTTAAATAACTTGACAAAAAATGAAGAAATTGTTTTTTAGAAAAGTGTTGTTTTAAGAAAAAATTTTGATTTATTTTTATCATGTGATCAGACTAAATATTATAATAATGATATAAAATTTTATTGATTGTATAATATATAAATTGTATTAAAATAATTTATCAATTGTGATTAATTTAATTTATTATGACAAAAACACATTTCATACAAAAAAACAGTTTTATGAAAACTATTTCTTTTATATTCAAATGAATTTTTTATTTCTAATTGATTGATAAAAAAAGAATTTATTTTAGAAATGTATAAAAAATATAATTTCAAAATTTCGTTAAAAAAATTCATACAAAAAAATTTAACAACTAAGTTATAATGGTGCACTATATTATAGTTCATTTAGACACGAGGTTGCATGTATCAAATTCTATCAAATAACATAAGATTAATTAAAAATAAATATAATGTAAAGTATTAGGGTGTTACGTTCCACCATCCATCAAAAAATTTCATCACTATAATTTATTGAAGAACACCTCTTGAAAATAGTTGGATATTTCTTCAAAATAATTTCTGCAGGCTCCCATGTCCCCTATTCTATCTCATGATTTCTCAAATTTTTATTTACAAGCTACGTCATCTATTTCCACAACACTTCTTTTATTTTATCTAGAATATATATCCCTTTGTAATAAGATTTATTATTTCCTACATCAATTTTTTTCAAATATGAGCATATTTATTAGTTCAATAATTTACTTCATTAACAATGACATTTGGAACACATCATGTACATTAGGGATATATGGTGTCATTTCAAAAGAGTGATCCATAGATCCAATTATTTTCATTATTTAAAATGCAATGAAATACCTAGGGATAATTTTCCATTTTTACTAAACCTTGTAACACCATTTTACGGTGACAATTTCAATAAAACATCATCTCCCACTTGAAATTTCAAATATTCTAACCAATTATCGGTATAAATAATTTTCTTTATTTTTTTCTTAATTTATAATTATTTGTAAATTATTTAACTTTTTCATTATTTACTCCAAAAGTTCTCATAATGAAGGCTCCATTTAGTAAATTAATCCCAACATGTGGGAGTGTGTCTAATTATACAGTATATTAAGTCATACTAAGCCAATTTAATACATGAATGAATGATATTATTATTAGAGAACACTATATTGTAAACTACTGATCACACATGCCTTGAATGTTTATAGAGAATGACGTCAACATGTATTCTACTATTCTAATTGTTCTTTCATATTACATGCTGGTTTGATGGTGATAAGTAGTTCTAAAACTAAACTATATATTAGGATCCTTGTAATGAATTTTCTAGAATTTATACTTAATGTGTGGATTATGATCAAACACAATTTAAGAAGTTTCACCATTAATCCTTCAATAATTAATAAAATATATCCTTATACAAATATTAAGAGGTATACCTTTTCTTATAGTGAGTAAATGTGTAGATTTTCTTAACTAGTCAATAATAACACATATTGAATTATTCCTTCTAGGATTAATTTTTAATATATTAAAAAATTTCATATTAATGTCATCCCATTTCCACATAGAAATTCCAAGTGGTTGCATGAATCCTCTAAGGTTCTACCTCTTATCCTTCACTAATTGAATAACTAGACATATTGAGACATAATAAACAATTTATCACTTCATTTTTCCCTCCCAAAATTTTCTTTAAATTATATATATATGTTTGTGTCCCTAGGAAGTATTGAGAAATTAATACTATTAGCAACAACCAAAAATTGCATCATCAAAATATGTATACATGGGATGCATATTCTCTTTCCAAATTACAGAACATAATCCCAACAAATGAAATGTGAAAATATTTCATCATTCACGGCGTCAAATTTCTTTTGAAAATTATCATCATTAGCTTGAGAACTATTTATATTTTCCAACAAATATGTTTTGGTAATAAATTGAAAAATGGGTGATGTATCCACTTCAATAATAATTCTCATATCTATATTTAAAAGATACATGAACATAATATTTATATAGATCCTCAATTTAGTCATAACTCCATGAATTTTTATTCTCAATCCATATTATACCTTATTTTCCTTCCTTCAGAGGTATTGTATTGAGAAATAATTATCCTAGAGTGGCTTGAGCCCTTACATTTTCTGCATGCTTGGATCTTTCTATGAATATATGCATTTCAAACTCTTATAATACATGACCATTTCTCATATTTTACCATATATATACTCAGTATCATGGGTTTGATTGTTTTGTATATGAATCTATAACTACCTTGATTCATAGGAAATAACCTTATAATAATATATAAGGATACAACGAATTACATTCTTTGATGCATAGTTATATCACATATATTTATAACTTATTGACAGTGGGGTTATAATCATATCATTCAAAAATCTTCTATCAATTATCAAAAACCTTCTTGAAATTCCATTGTCAATATAAACTAAACCCCTTTAGGAGTAATCTTGGTTAATTGGTCATGAAATCAAGAATGTTTAGGAACAAATCACTGATAGTAACGTGTCAATGTAATAAAAATAACTACCTTGGTAATATTTATTAGATAATACCATTTTTGAAATACCTTTTCTATTTCACAATAAATTTATATTCCATCATTTGAGACAATATAGACAAGAAAAAACATTTTGAAGCCCAAATTCACACATTATAAATTTCACAAAAAACTATTTATTGTAAGAGTATCAATAATGATCAGTAATTGATTCTGAAGGTCCTCATAGATCTTATAGTATTCCAAGATATCATGAGTAAATACTAGTAAAATGTTATTAAGATATTCCTTGAATACATTATTCCTTATAACCATGAATATAGAGGGTTTATTTTTCCACGCAAATGTAATTATTGTAGACTGAAAATATCCATACCTAATTTGAAACATTTTATTTGAAATATATTCCTTATTTACTCAAAATTTATGATACCCATTATGAATCTTAATATTTGAAAAATATTAGAATCCATGAATTTCATCGATTAAGTCATCAATCTGAGTTAAATGATACATATTCTTTATCATAGTAGTGTTTATTTCCCAAATAATCAATTCACACACACATTGAGCAATCTTTATTCAGTACTAAAATAATAGGGGCTCCCCAAGGTAAAACACTAGGGCATATAAATCCCTTATTACACAACTCCATTATTTCATTCTTCAACTCAACTAATTCTATAGTGTCCACTATATATGGATTATTTCATATTATTCTTGAATCAGGGATTAAATCATTGGAATATTCATCACCAAACTATTGACATTGCCCAAGTAATTGCAAAGAAAATATATAAATATATTTCTATACAATATTTTCATCCTCAATTTTTAGATTACCCTTTTCATTCATAGATTGTGTATTATCTTTTTCCCTAAAAAACTCATTCAGAAGAGCTACATGGGTGTATCAAGACATTACTCAAATGATCAAGTCACCACAGTAAATATAAGATATTCCATATCTTTATTGTTACTTAAAATTTCCATATAATTATGATATTTTTTCATCATATTCTGAAATCCATTATATAATATGGATTATATCAAAATAAATCATTGGCTTAATAATTTAGTCATAAAATAGGGAAACTTTATGTGTTATAAAGTTAATAGACTATGAGATCCTTTTTTTGTGGGTCTACCACTAGAGGTATTGAGTAATTGATTTTTTTAAGAAGATAGTAAAATATATGATTTTTTGGATAACATGGAAGATATAAAAGAGTCTTAAGATACAAAATAAAATCAATAATTAACTAAATTTGGGGATATAATTAAATTACATGACACTAAATAATTAAGAACTTCAACATCAGTTTTTTTGATCATGTAAACTTTATATTTGTCCCTTATCCTATTATAGGAATATTCCCTAAGCACCTAGGAAGATAATTTGTATAGTTCCCCACCTCCTCATATTTTAATAATTTTACATTGGAATATTATTTCTAGAATTTATAATCCCTATCCATGTGGAAATTTTCTTCAGACTTGTAGTAAAATCCAACACATAGAAATCATGATCCATGTTGTTTCTTTCTATGTTTATTACAACCGAGAAATTTTACTCTTACCTTGTTAACATTTTACTTATTTCCATTCCTAGATCACTCAGCAAACCTTCTCCTATATTCCATTTCTTTAAAGTTATAAGACATTTAGAATTCATTTTCTCTGTTAATATAATGTGATACTATATCCTCATATTATAAGAAGGTTTGGGAGAATAGTTCCCCTTAAAGGATGGTATTAATCCCATAACATAAATGGTTAATCATTCACTTTTGATTATGTATTTAGTCCACAACATGCCTTGTTATCCTTAAATCATTCGCTTCATACTTAGAAAAATTCTCTTTTTCCTTTTTCTTAACACATTGTAATTTTCACTCCATTTCAACTCATTTATCGTAGAGGAAATATTTTTACAAGAAGAGTACCTTAAAGTCCTTCCATTCCATGAATCCTATTTTATCCTCATCTTAGTAATTTGAATCAATATCTAACATCGATCTCTATTCCATGGGTGACAATACACTATCATTACAAACTTATCTCTTTCATTACTTCCAAACTAGAAAAATATATTATCTAAAGAACTTATCCATTACTCAGTTATAAGTGGATTTATATATACATTAAATTATTGGGGTTTCTGAAACAAAAGTGGTTTAACACTATTACAACACATAATGGATAATTAGGTTTCTATCTATAGGAAATGTTTTTGGTCGAAACCTGATTCAACTTCCTGAATATATTTATATTTTTTAACTGTAGTTAAATATATAGTTACAAATTCATTTTATTTCGTAGGAGGAAAATTTCTACATTGACTATATTAATTGATATGGTTTACATTCCTTATATTATGAACTATTTCTAAATGTTAAAGTACACTAGATCAGATCATAACATTAGAAAACATAATGTATAATCCCAAAACAAGTGAAATACCTATCATAAATTGAAATATTTATGCATTACTAATCAAATAATAATAAACATTATTTTCGTACAAAAAATTACAAATAAAAAAAATATATTTTCAAATAATTCATAATGGTTTGTAAATAAATTGTGAATTAACCCAAGATTATCACCCAAGTGTGTCCAATCTTATTTGCAGAAATGCCTATTTTTCTGCACTATGTGATTATCATGTTAATATCCAAAGCATCCTTTTTAGAGTTATTTCCCTTGGGTAAAACTATGGCAGAACCACATAAACCTTTTTTATCCAAACACTTATATATTTATAAGAAATCCAAATAATCTCTACCTTACCAAAATAATATAATTTTATCCTATATATAGAATTATCCTCAAATTGAGTCATAGGGAAATGATCCCTAATATATCTTTTCCTATATATAGTAACCATGTTATTTACATAAATTTTTATGATACTAAATGTCAATACACTGAGCCATGTATCCAAGAGTGAGTAGTTACATTACTAAATAGGAACTAGAAACCTGAAATCACATCCTAAATGAGTGAATAGAATACTATCCATAGAAAACTAAATATATATTTCAATATCACATTATAATTGAATATAGAAAATGAAATATTTTCTTTCTTTTAGAACATCATTATTCCCTTTTTTATATCCCTACATATCAATCAAAACACACTTCGTAAAATCCTAGGAAAGTAAATATAATAAAGGGGATTGGAAATATTCTTAAAAATGTTTTAAGACATTGGAACCCATCATAAATAAATAATGCATAATATATATTACATAGTAAATATTTAAAACATGTAATTTAAATAATAACTTGAGGGCGAACAAAAATATAACTGGAATAAAAGATAATCTATTAATTCAAATAAAAATAATATGATGAGCATGAAATTATTTTTTGATATCATAACTAATCAAATAATATCTTGTGAATCAAAAAATAATCTCATAATGGGGTAGTTCATAATTTTAGTCAACATGATCATTCTATAAAGGATTTGTTCCAAGAGATCTTAAATAAATGGGTAAGGCCTCATCCAAATACACTTGAAAGTTTGTCTCATGTGACCTACCGATGCATCGAGGGGTAACAGTGGGCCCCAACAGCTACTTACTATGTTTGATACATTCCTCATATTAAAGGGGTGGAATATAAATTTTAATAATTTTTATATTGAAAAACTATCATACGAAAGGTCAATACTTTTCCCAATGAATAAACAAAATCATAAACCATACATATTAATATGGCTAATGGCATCAATATATTACATCCCTAGTAAAACTAATCTTATAACATATTAAAAAATTATAAGGATGTTATAATTATAACATATACCAATTTTATCATAAGTAAAATAACATGTTTTTTCACCGATTAACAAAAATACAATAAATATTTTATTATTTTTTTAAGAAAAATACACTTTTCAATTTCAAAAATACATTTAAAAACTATGAATTTATATAATATTAGTAAAATAATTTTCCTTTAAATTAACAATTGAAACTCGTAATGGAATATTAATTTTAATGAGTGATAAGGATGGTGGGTAATTTTGTACATGTCATTTAAAATATTTCTTGCACACTGTTGTAAAATGTGCCTTTTTTTGAAATTTAAAATAAGATTCCATTTATAATATATTTTAAAAACATAAACATGGGTAAAAATATCTTCAATAAATTATATTATAATGATAAAAATATTTTTTTAAACATTTTATGAAAAATAACTATGTGGAAGAGAAAAATTCAAGACAGAGTAGAAAAGCATGGTCTATTTTCATTAAAAACATTATTTCACTATATTGAGTATACTGACAGAGTAAATTGAAATTAAAAATTTATATTTATTACAATAAATATAGTATTATAAAATATATTGGTTTTTTTATTTAATGATATAATAATTTCCCTAGTTGAGATATAAACATGAACATTACTAAATAATGATGAGATAGTGAAATAATCCCTTACCACTTTAGTGAATTTTGAATCATAATCCCCATGAAAGAATAAAATAAATTTAAAATTTTAATATAATTAAAATAAGTAGATTAATGATTTAAACAGTAAAAGGGTTAGTATTCACACCACCAAAAATCAAAAATTGGTGAGTATTAAACTTGTCTCCCAGAAGTAAAAGTGAGATCAAAATATCTTAATATAGGCCGGACATCTTTCACACATGCATTAATATAATGTATAATAAATATTAATTTGTTATAAATATATTTTTGAATAATATATATATATATACCATACCATATATGTTTTATTTATATCATTTTATCACATTTTTATTAAAAATTCATTATTAAATCACTATTTTTCATTATAACTACTTTGTTTTTTATGTATGTTTTGGTTTGGTAAATTGAGTCCTTATAATTTGTTCATTCTTAAATAATATATAGAATGTTTATATTTAATTAAATACTATATATATTCCTTATATAAATATTTATAGTCATCCATAAAATTTATATATATAAATGAATTACACCATTTATAGGGACGATGGTTTTTAGATATGCATGAACATTGTTTCAATTTTTTCAACAGATGGAATGAAAGAAATATAAATAATAATTCATCTTTACATACTATTTAAAATATAATAATATCATATATATTCATTAAATTTATCCAAATAACCATCCATGTCAGAATAAAATGAAAAACATATCAAAATGCTTTATTGAGGTGGTAGTCCACACATACACATGATTGGTATTATAGTTTTCCAAAGGATTTGATATTAAGAAGATAAATGTGATATTATAATTTAAGGTGTATAAATACCTTATAAATATCATATATTTATATCTATGTTAAATATAGAATTATATCCATCCATGAGAGGTTGTTACGTAAAACAAATTACATTGGTTGGCAAGGTTATAACCCATCGTACACATGGTCAACAGTTTTTTCCATTTAATGGAGAAGGAATGTTATTTAGGTTATGTAATTATCCTAATAGCATCTCATTATAATTAATATTTTATTATTATTATTATTTTATAATATTTGTATAATATTTCTAGGTGTAATGAGAATAAATATAATGAAAACACGCGATTATTAACAATACCTCTTCTTCAGAGAACCCCTTTACGATTTTACCTAACACCTTCCTTTGTTGGGTCTATAATCAAAATAGTTACTCTAAATCATAGGTAGTTAATTAATTAAGGTTTATTCTCAATTATGGTCCAAAAAATAAAGCCTTTGAGCTATGTATAGTATATGATAGGGGCTTTCCTTATATATGTGGGGGAGAGGACCCACTTGGAAACCACTTGGAATGTTACCAAATGAATACAAAATCATAAAGATAGTATAAGGAAAAATAGTTTCAAATTACCATATATTTTAATTTCGGATAGTTAAAGGTCTGAATAAGTCATTCCAATTTTATTTTTCCATTTTTATTTAGAAAACATAATCTTATCTTTTGGTTTAACTCCCTCTGGTAAACCCGTTTTAATAGTAATCGGGGTAATTAATTATTACTATTCATTATGAAAAAAATATATTAAATCTATTACCAAAAAATACTTAAAATTATTCAAAATAAGGAATCCATTTTACTAAATTAAAATAACTTAATTTTTATAATATATTTTATAATTAAATCCGCAAATGCATCAAACAGACAATTTTCCATAAAAAGTGTTTGTTTATGTATAAAAAGTTTTAATATAAATATAATAAAATGATCCCTATTAACTAAATATAATTAATTAAAATATTATTGAACTATTTTTAATTTTGAAATTTTTTTTAAAAATATATATATTTAAAATATTTAAATGAAATGGAATTTTTTAATAAAAATCAGTACTTTTTACTATTCATCAAATAAATTAACCTTTTCATAATATTATAAAAAATAAGAGCTAATATAGATATGAGATTCTGATTAAAATTTGTCATTTTATTTTTCCAACTAAATTTTCTACAATTTGAAAAAATAAATTTAAGAATAAGTTTGCAAAACGTGATGAAAATGATTTTTAGATAAATATTATTTTTTATCATAAAACTCAACTTATTCATATCCCATGAATATAAAAAATATTATATGAAGGATAAAAAAAAACCGATTATGTAATATATAAATCTCATTAAAATTATTCACCAATAGTTACTAATTTATTTTATTAATATATAAAAACATGGATCAAAGAGAAATAATTTTTCAGAAAAATAATTCTTTCTCATTATTATTTTTTTATTTTTAATCAATTGTTAACAAATGAATATAATTAATTCATGTGTAAATGTTATAATATAAAAATTTTGTGACTACTATTTATACCTTATAATTTAATTTCTAAGTTATAATAGTTGATCATGTTACAGTTCATTTAGTTTTAGGGTTTCCTATATAAATACTTATTGAACAGGTAAATTTTTTTAAAAATAATTATATCATAAAGTCAGAGGGAGTTACATTTATATGGAAATAAATTAATGAATTGTAAAAAAATCAATTTTTTTGATATTATTTGTAATAACTTTATATTGGCATCTTAAATTGGTAAAATTTAAGAATTGTATATGAGTTTGATCGGGTAAACAATTTTTGGGAAGAAAAACTATATAGCTAATTAAATGTGTTATGTATGAACATTAGTTTGAATTATCAAGCATGGATGGAATGTATGGGAATATGTGATTATTAGAAATATAAATCACTTGAGTAATACACATGGTGTTGATCATTACATTTCATAAACACTTAGTTGGGTGAAAACATAGAGGAGGTGTATTATTTGATCATCAATAAGAATTATTATTGATTCCATATATATATCACATTTTTCATTCACAGTGTATTGCTGACATAATAGTTTAATTATAAGGTATAACTAGAAATGGTTACCTTATTTTTGGGAAAATAATACAATAAATTATTTTCATCTACTACTTAGGTTTTATTGAGATTATATTAAACTATTTTGTTTTAAAATATTAAAACATATTTTCCAAAAAATTGATTTCATGTTTTGGAATAAGTTTGCATGGATTTTTAAAATATTTATTTACGTAAATACCCTTAGATTTTTATTTTCACCCATACCCATACACAATGCACTATGGATAGGGAATTGTTTTCATGATATAGGTACATGAAATGATTTGTTGTTCCAGGGAGGTGTTTTACAGGAATCATGTTTATAGTGTGTGTTGTGGTATTCAACTATGCATTAAACATGTCTCATTATTCTATTTAGACGAGAATCTGAAATAATTTATTGTTTCATTCTGTGATATGATATATGTGTTTGTTTTATTTTCCAACCCACATTGTTTGGTCATTTTCCATTAAATGGTATTGAAAATTATAATTATATTCATTAAATGAAAAACATGAATAATATATTCTACAGTTTTAGGTTTATATTTAGTGAAATTAAACACTTAATGATTATTTTTATCCATCCCCACTAGTTTTTAGCCTCTTGAAATTAGGTAACCAATTTTATACCATATGGTGGCTTCATCATGACCACTTGGTTAGGACTCCTGGGCCGAGGTCATCACATTAGGAAACAATCGGGACAATGATAACCACTATCAGGTGAATTATATGATCATAGACAATTTTTTTTATTTATTATGTATCATTGGAATTATATTACTTATATATTGACTATACAATATGGTGTAACTAGGAAGGGTAACATATCTTGGAAAAAACAACTGATTTTATTTTTTCTTTTTTCCGATTAGGTTTTATTTAGATTCTAAAAAACTTTTTTATTTTACTATATGATAACCAATATTCAATTGTATTGGTTTCATGGTAAGGAGTAGGTTTAAATGAGGTTTTATGGGAGTTAATTTGGTTAATTTACTAATTATTCATATGCACACCTTCCCATACAAAATGATATATGTATTAAAATTGTTTATCATTATATATATTAGTGAAAGGATCTGATGGTCGACTCTAAAAGTTATTTTAAATCGTTTTAATGGTGGACATGGTAGTTTTAGGTCATGAATTGGATGTTTTAAATTAGTTTTTTTAATCCTTTAATAGGTAATTGTATCTTGTTTTGAATAAATAATTGATTGTTTTTTATTTTTCATTGTAATGTTTTTAGTGATTTTAATTTTAATTTAATTTAAAATTTTATTTTATTGTTGTAAAATCTAAATTATTCATTATATCTCATATAGATATTGTTTTTTTAGTGAAAAAAAATTCCCCAATGATTATTTTACCCCTTTCTATTAGTTTGAAATCTATATCTATTTGGGAATGTCCTTGAGGATTTATGTTGGCTTCCATATGACTTCAGTGTTTAGCAACATGCATTATGGATATTAAAAAAAGTTATTAAAGCATTGTTTTTAATGATATTTCTTGGGAATATTACATTTTTTTAGAAAATTGTGGTTATAATATAAGAGGAACCATTAAGAAATAATATTTTACCTCTTTATCGTGAAACTTGAGTTTCCATATAGTTTGCATACGACAAGTTATAATAAGGATCCCTTGTAAGATTATGGAATGTGGCTCCATGTCAGTGTCTAAAATCATAGTTTGATGGGATAGGATATGAATCCATGAATAATATTAGGGTTATGTATTCAAACACACATTTATATTGAATTTCTAAAAGTGTTATTTTGAATGAGGATTTCAAAATAGTTTTCCAATATTTTTTGGTTTTAAAAAATTTTGATTGAAAATTTTTATGACTTCTTGAGTGAAAAAATTTATCAAAAAGTGAAATTATTATATTGATATGACCCATAAATTTATAATAGAGGTCTTATATTTTGGGATTATAGGTTATATATAATGATATTTCTACATATATTCACATGTGATTACATTGTGATGTTATCAAGATGTCTTAGTAAATAGAGATAGTCCATGAAGAAGGGGATATAAATATGGGGAGTAAGACCATGAATGAGTAAGGATCTTGGGGAGGTGGAAAACAGTACTAAACTCATGAAAACCATAGTAAAATTTATCTAAGTGCACCCGACGTGATCTAATTAGTGGAAACATAAATAATTAAATTTTTATTTAGTGTTTTAAAATAATAACTCATCAGTCTTAAGTGTTGATTGTTGAGTGTATATGGTGGATGATTGGATATAGAGGATCAACCAAATCTTATTTATTCCTTATATACACAAAAAATAAAAGATGTATTTCACAAATTACATACTCAAGGGAGAAGTTTTCATGTTGTTAGACATGGCTATAGAGGGAATGTTGGATGAGAATTTGACATGGGTTTATTTCTAGAATAAGGTTCGATAGGATTTATATCAAAAGTGATAAGGCTAATGATTGATCATGTATTCTTATATCTAGATAATAAGAAATTATAATTCTTTATTGCATGCCTCATTTTGTATATATAGTTCACTATGTTTTTGGGGTTAATGTATTATTCCCTAAATCCAGAGACAACTTTTAGAGAAAGGGTATAACAAGGGTATATGTGTCCATAATTTTCTTTTTTGATCATTCATGTAGAATTATTTTAGGACCCCATGGATATTTAGATTAAATTTTTTTGTATCACATTAATGATGGATTCTTTGGTGATGATCAAAGAACATTTCAATTTCTCTGAGTGAAATGTTTCTTTTAATTAACTAAATTGATGTTCCCTCCATTTTAAGGGTAATGGGACACTATTGCCTACCCAAAAGTACCCATCATTAATGAATTATATGATTTAACTCATCTATTGATTAGCATGGTCCTAATAACAATGAAATCTTGGACTCCATTTAAATTTGCAGTAATGATGGATGATTGAAAAGATGAGTTCTAAGAGAAATTATCTAGACTTCATATAGATAGATATGTGTATTTTTCATTGAAATAATACCTAAAATGAGTTTGATCTTATTTACTGTATACCATATGTTTCCTAAATAGATATAATAGTTGATGTCTCAATTAGAAAATTTTGTGGCAGAATGATTTATTTAACAATGTTTTTCTAAGGGAACTTCTAGTACTATTTTCCATGATTTTTATAGTATGCTATAGTTTTTCCTTGATTACTATAATTGAAATAATATAATGGAGAATAATACATACCAATTTCCTCACATATACGATCTTTTGAAAAAAAAATTTAATAAAATTCAATCGTTTTCAATTATCAATTTTTGGTCGAGATACCATCTATAGAGGGTGAAGGAAGAAGAAATTACAAATATATAATCCATGAGTATTTATGTTAAATAAAATTTATTTTTTATTCCTTTTATGGGTATTTATTTTAATAATTTTTTTTCATTGATGAATCAAATCTTACATTTCTACCTTGACTTGTTCATCCTAGTAATTTTATTAAATCCTAATTTATTCTAGATCAAAAAATGATAAAAAAATCAACCGAGCACTATAATAGAGTGATTGTTAAAGAACATATTGTCTATAAATATATCCAAATATCATATTTTTATGTGGTAAGTTGTGATTTATGATAGTGGTATCTCAGTGGACATAGAGAAAGTTGAGGTGGTAATTTCATGGGAATTACTCAAGAAGGAATTTTATATTCAAATTTTCCACAAGTTAGTAATATAAAATTTCTAGTTCATTTAATAATTCTCAATGTAAATATATTTGAGAAAAATATTAACCTATAAAGAATTATTTTTTTAATGGAATTCGAAGTACCATAGGGATTTTTATTAGAAGAAGATGAAGTTTAATTCTATGTTAGTACATATCATTCCAATGTCAAGGGAAAGTTTTTTTACTAATATAAATTAAAATCTATATTTGGTTGTGTGGTAATGTAATGGGATAATGTGGTTTCATATGGTTTGAGGTAGTTTCAATGGGTAAAAATAATTATCCCATGTATCTTTGGATGTTAGTGGCAATTTTCCATTCCCTAAATGATTTGATACACTATTATTTTTGATGAAATTTTCATGGTTGATTCAAATAAAAATAATCTGAGATATATATTCTCATAGAAGGATTTTAATTTGAGATAGTAGGGATGGGTGGGGTACCTTCAGCCTATTAATTTTTAGTAACCCTATATACCAAAGAAACATAATTTTGTGGGTGACACATTTAGTTAGAAATATCAAGCGGTGAAGAATCATAGAAACAAGTGTAGCTAATGGGATTAATAATTAATTTTAAAATGGAATCCCATAATGAATGAAATATCATTAGTTTTTGTTGGATAAACTTCACTTATAGTATTTTAGACCAATTAAATGAGGTAAATAAATAAAATTGTGAGTGTAAGAAGATAAAAAATGTTTTTATTGGTGCAGAGACTATAAGAGTGTGTTCAATATCAACAAACTCAAAACTCTTATTTTAGGATACAGTGGTCATCCCATCAAGTCTAAATTATCAATTTTTTGGGTTCTCTCAATAAATATAATTTGGTAGTTTAATCTGGAGTGGATAATATATATCATGACATCATATGATAGTTTAGTAGGTATGGATGAATAGACAGATAGATAATTATGTTTCTTAGTTGTTAACCATTTATTAGATAAATTTGGAGCATTAATAGAATTATGGGATTTTATGTAGAATCCAGTGTTATGAACCGGACTGAAATAAAAAAGTTTTTGAACTTATTCATTTATGAAACCTATTGTTTTAAAAACCGAGATTAGAAACATAATTCTCAGAGTTAGATCACTCATATGTGATGTTTTAGGGCATGGGAGAAGGCCCGATAAGTTTCCCAAGTGGCTCGAGAAGTTTTGGGAGTTTTGGTCCTGAAAAACTACGTGTTTTAAATAACAACAGAGGTTATACTGTTATCCATGGTCTGCAAAACTGTGTGGAACTATAGAAAAAAGGGGTACTGGCATAGCGCACGGGTTTCACATGGTCTCATAAACCCTATGCCTAGCCTGTGCGAGGTGCATCTTAAGGGAAGAAGACTTCGCACAATTTGAACACGGTTTAGGAAACCGGGCGGGTCAAACCGTGCACGTCACCCAATTTTTATATTTTGATTTGTTTTAATTAAATTAAATAAAAAATAAAATAAAACGAAACCCTCATCCTCAACCTCTCTCAAAAGAAATGCACCAGCCCAAGGGGGCTCTCCCCTTCGACCTGTGACCTTCTCCTTCAGACTCCTATTAGATTGACATTTGTCCCCTGTTTTCTCTGTTTTCTTCTCTGATCCTCCAGGGTAAAGTTTTCTCCTCCCTTCTCTCCCCTTTTCTCAAACTCTCTACAACCTAATCAGCACCCGCTGAGGTGTGGACGAACACTAGGTTTTGCATTTTATGTTTTTCTGGTTTTCTTTGGTTTTTAGGTTGTGCGAATGGTCTCACATGGCCTTAGGGTTCGAGTTCCGGCAACCACTACCAAAGGCGAGGAAGTTCAAGTGGTTTTGGCCTGTCGAAATTTCTTCAGGGTACATTTTCTCCTTGCTGCCTAGTTATGTTTTGGGGCTTTGAGTTTTATGAGTTCCCGACATGTTTGTTGTAGTGATTTGAGTAATTATAGGCAGTTTCACTTCGTTTTGGTTCATTGCTGAAGTGGATGTCTTGGTTCCAACTTGAGGTAGGGTCCCATTCCAAAACATCAATCTTTATAAATTCATTTATAAATTTTCTTACTTTACTTTTTTTATAAATTAATTCATATATTGAAGGATTTTGTTCAATTCCTCTTAAATGTGAATTTATCGTCTTCATTAATTTAAATGCTAAAGATGATAAATGATTTTTTGATAAACAATATCATGCTTTTATAATAAAACTCCTCCAACAGAGGTGCACTACATTCAAGATAAAAAGTAGTTGTTAGACCTTGATTTCTTGACTTGTCATGTTTATAATCCTTATGATTGATGTTATTTTGAGATACTAAATTCTTAAGACATAGCCCTAGTGACATTAGAAACACTATGTTTTCCTTTTTTTGTAAATGATTTAAGGACCGAAGCACCGTCTAATAGTTTTGTCCAGTTTTTGATTGGAATTACCCATGTAGGTAATTTTCCTTTGTATGGATACTTGGATCCCTTTAAATTCAATTGAAATATTTTGGTAAATGGAATGAGTTGAGTCACATGAATGGTTAATACTTAATGATTGACCCTGAAAACAAGTTACCAAATTGTTTTCAAATGTTTTGAATACTAATAAAACCTTGGGTAACATGTGGGTTCCCATGTAGGAATTACATGATCGACTTAATGGATTTTCATGCTCATACCTTGGGTGATAGATGGATTCCCAAGTAGGAATTCCATGGACGAAACTGGTTTCATGAGACAAGGATTAGTTCCACATCTGTGGAAACCCTTACCATGTTCAGGGAAGGTAGCGGTGTGGACTTTGGTCTTGTAAAATTATTTAATAGTTTTTACTAAATGGTTGCAATGCTACATGATCTCTCTAATCTAATGGAAGTTAAGGCTTGAACCAATCAATAAATGGTTGAAATGCGACTTGACCTTTCCACACTAATGAAAGGAAAAACTTGAACCAATAATTAATGGTTTCAACTATACTTGACCTATCTACACTAATGGAATCAAAGACTTGAACTAGATAAATCATTACATGACCTCTTTATCAAATTGGAATAAACATACTCGATATCCCCTTGGATTCTGAGAGGAGAATACCTTGGGTCTTAGGAACCCCATTCTGATTCAAGGATATGGTTTTCTTAGGTTTATATCCACCTAGAATTTGGTTATTGTATATTCCTTGGATGCCTGGTATACTACTATTGGGTCCCTTCTTCTTAGAGGATACCTCAGATACAGTCCTTTGATCTAGCATTGACTAGTAGGTTCCATGGTTAAATCCAATCGGGCCCTATTTTTCCTTAGTCCAGTTTTACCTTGTTCAATAACCTTGTACTTGGTAGGTGAAATATTTTGGAATTCCTTGGATTACACCCCGTGGATTAAACTCTTACGCTTTAGCTAGACTCAGATACTACTGAGTTAGTGTTCTTTGAGTTTACGTTACATTGGTTTTTACCCAGAAACTCCCTCACTTGATATCTTTGATAGATTACCTTGTTACATCTCGGAACCTTAACTAATTATACTATCACAAGATGCCTTGGATGCACTCATTGGGTCAAGAATTGAAAAGTAGGTTCCATGGTTAAAGCCCATCGGGCCCGGTGATTGCATTTCCCCATTTTACCTTGGAGGAAACTCCTTGGACACGGTAGGCGACATACTCACATGTGACTTATAAATATAATGGTAATACTCAATTAATGAACTCATTACATGTTCAGACACCTACTGTGGGATGAATTATGTACTTGTGTATCTAGTTACATTATACTTCTGACTTTATTTATTCATTCTGGCACCCTGATTAATTTATATTACAATATCGGGATTGGGATAGACATTGGTGGTGTCGGCCTACTGAGATTTATATCTGACACCCTACTCAGGCCGCCATTTTACCGAGGTACCCAAGTAGACCTTTCTTGTTCATAGGTCTTTCCACCTTGTTTTTTGTTGTTTCTTGTTCCTGGGAGTTAGAAGCAAGGGATTGTTCTATTGATCAAGATGCTCATGGAGATCACTGTTGGGATTTTAGTTCGTTTCTTTACTTGATCCTTACATTGTATTGTATTGAAAGGAATATTTAATTTTTTAATGATTTATATAATATATAAATACCACTCCATGCATTCATCTATTACATAAATTGGAATTGGCCACATTTGTTCATTTATATGAAATATGGCTTCTGCTATTTTTTCAATTATGTATTACTGCTTCCGCTGTTGATTGTTTTATACTTTGTTATACCACTATGCAACTCTGATAAGTTGGTATAGTCTCCCCCTGACTACCCTTACACCCTCACTGCTAGAAGGCAACCTCTAGAATATGAGGAGGCCCACTTGAGGTCATGTGGTGGCTTCTATAAAGTGTCTGGGTTCTTTACAAATTGGTAGGAAGCCCCACATCTAATTGGGACCATTATGTTTGATTATGTTAAATTCTGACATGACATTGGTACTGATTAATGGGATCCAATTTTCAATTATTGGAGTGTATGGGAACTTCCAGAATTGGGAAATAACAACCCATAATAAACATGATGACATAATGCTTTTTGAAATGCTTATAAATTTCAAGGAGGTTTGACATTGATTTGAAATCAAATGGTTAGCTTTACAAATGAAACTGGACCCAAGTAGGTCAGTTGGGGAATGTTTTTATGGGCTGACCTATTTGGGTGTTAATTTTTTTTTAATAATTTTTCATTTCATTTAGGTTTTTTTTAGAGTACCCAAGTTGGTTAAAATGGGACCATTGTAGGTCTCCTTATCTTCATTGAAGGCATTTATTTTGATATGTTTCTTGAAGATTATAGGATTTTAACTAATGTAAAATGTTTTTAAATGGGAGTTTTATAAAACTTTCTTATTTTTCCCTTGGGGCGTTGGTTAAAATGAAGTACCTTGTGATTTTTTTGAAAATGGTACCTTGATGTTTTGATTAAATATTTTGATGATTAAAGATTAAACATGATTAAATGTAAGAGGTTTGGAAGAGGAACCTATAGTGGTGTCCATAATTTAAAAACCTCATGTATGTGTAGTTCAGACTTCTCTTTGTGTTTCCCTGGAACAGAAGCGTGAGTACTTTCCGTAGGTGTTCTTTTCCGTAGAAATGGATTTATGATCAGATTTTGCGCCTTGTGATCTCCATTTGATGTGACCCGATGTTAGGTTTGAAACTTTTACTTTGTAAGGGGATAACCCGTGGTAGGTAGCACCCTCAGATTTTAATTTCCTTGATAGTGCTTTGACATTTCTCACTCTTGGTGTTGGTTGTGTGTCATTTTCACAAGTAGGACATTGATTTTTATAGTGACACCCTTATTTAGATGGGTGGTGATTCTTTTATTGACATATTTATGGGCTAAATCATTGAGTAATGATCTTCTTAGGCTGGTTAAATGTGCCTCGGATGTGGTAAACTTTTTCGTAGGTCATTTGACCCTTTCTTCTTCATAAAAATAGACGACTTGGTATGGCATCGTCTAGGAAAATGAGGGTTTGATGCAATATGGCTCAAAAATCAATCTTCTTGTACTGTTGAGTACCATCTTGGGTCATCTCCAAGTAGAGTGGCTTGAGCCTTAAAGAATCAGTTCCATTATAATACATGGATTGGATTTAGAAAGGCTCGGGTGTTTTGACACGCTGATGTTATTGTTATAATCTATTGCGGGTCTGAGAGGTTAGTTTTCCTTCATTTTTAGCTTGGAAACTCCTAAGGTGGTTAGTGTTGTTCTAATCCAGGAAAATGTGTCCTTCTTTTTCGAAGGGTCACAACCTCAGGGGACTATAGTGTAATGGTCAGGTTGCTTGTTTTCCTTGAGGCTTGCAAGTCTTAAATCGAGTTGGTTCTTTCTTAGTAGCACAACTTTGATCTGGTTAGATTGTTTTATCTTCCATTTTCAGGGTATGTTTTACTGGAAACTCCATCTTAAATCCTCTTAGTGTACTCTTCTTAAGAGATGATCATGTCCCCTATCTTGACATCGTCCTCAATGCAATATGCGCGAATTAGTCTTATGCCATGCTATGTCTTTAAAATGTGTTGATCTTGTTGGGGAATATTTGTTAGTGTTACATACCGAAGTGTCCTTCTCATCAAGTATTGGTAAGGCCTATGTGATTCCTAGGTTCCCAAGTAGGAACACCTTGTTCGGCCTTATGTACACTAGCTGTTACTTTTACATTGCTCGGACCACCTAATCCAGGATTCTAAAAGATACATTGGCCAAGTGGCTCGACTCATTATCTCCTTCTTTAGTTAAATGTTAACCGTTGTTAAGGGACATTTTAAAGAACGTTTTCAGGTGAAGGAAAGTGTGGTCTCTAGGTCGACCGTGTCTTTTGAAAAAAAATTAGACCATTTATATTAGGTCGATCAGAATTTGACTATTTACTTTTTACAAAATCATGCTAGGGGTGTCGTCAGAACACCCATAGTTGTGCTCTGTATTGAATATATGAATGTGGAGGTACTGTGGCTTGGATTTTTTCCATTATTATGTTAAGACCTAAACTGGGAAGCACCATCGGTCATGTGTTATCGATACTTTTACGTGATCATGCCTCTATCTAATTGGGCTCTTTTAAGATCCATTTTTATGTTTAGTTGAACATTTAGCATTGTATCAGGTTGTAAGGGCTGATGTGCAGAGTGCGTTGGAAGTTCATAAGGTGCTTTGGGAGTTGTTAGCACTATGAGACCATTTGAGAAAAACTTCTTGACCCTATAGGTCGGGTGATGTTTAAGTCATTCCCAAAGGATTCTCGGGGACAAGATGTTTTTAAGGTTGGTAGATTGTAGAATCCCATTTTCTTGACCCAGACTGAAATACAGAAGTTTTTGAACTTTTTCTTTTTCTAAACCATCCATTTTTAAAACCAGTATTTGGAAATTATTTTCGAGAGTAGGATCACTCCAAAGTTATGTTTTTGGGAATGAGAAAAGGCTCGAGAAGTTTTTCGAGTGGCTCAAGATGATTCGGGAGTTTCGTTCCTGAAAAACTACAAGAATTAAATCACAGCAGAGGGTGTACGGTTTGCGCACAGTCTGTAAAACCGTGCATCCCATAATAGTTAACCATGTGGCCCTATTTAAAAAGGGGTAGTGGCTTAGTGCATAGACTTCTCACGGTTTCCTAAACTGTGCACCTAGACCATGCAGTGTGAGTCTTAGAGGCAGAAGACTCTACATGGTTTAGCAAACCATGCAATTCAAAATGTGTGTGACGCCTAGTTTTTAGATTTTGATTTGTTTTAATTTAATTTAATTAAATAAAAAAATTAAAAATTAACCGTTATCCTCACCCTCTATCAAATGTGATGCCCCAGCCCAAGGGGGCTCTCCACATAGACACATGACCCTCTCCTTCGGTCTTCTATCGTATCAATGTTCGTCTGTCATTTCCTTTGTTTTCTTCACCGATCCTCTAGGGTAAGGTTCTCTCCTCCCTTATCTCCCTTTTTTCCAGACTCTCTTAAACCTAATCGGCACTCAGTGAGGTGCGTCCAAACCCCAGGTTTTGGGGTTAATTTTTTTTCAGTTTTCTTCGGTTCTTAGGTTGAGCGGATGATCTCATGAAGCCTTAGGGTTCGATTTCCGACAATTGACTCTGAAGGTGAGGCAGTTCAGGTGGTTTTTGTCTGCCGACATTTATTTGGGGTAATTTTTCTCCTCGTTTCCTAGTTATGTTTTTGGGCTTTTAGGTTTATGAGTTCTCGATATATTTCTTATAGTGTGTGGAGTTGTTCCGGGTGGTTTCACTTCATTTTGGTTCTTCGCCGAAGTGGATGGCATGGTTACACCTTGAGGTAGGGTCCCTTTGCAAGTCATCAATCTTTATAAATGCATTAATAAATTTTCTGACTGCACTTTTGTTATAAATTAACTCATACAATGAAGTATTATTCTCAATTCCTCTTAAATGTTAATTTATCATGTTTAATCCTTTAAATTCCGAAGTTGATAAATGATTTACTGATAAAAAATATCATGCTTTTATTATAAAACACATCCAATGGAGGTGTGTTGCCTTCAAGGTAAATATAAGTGATTAGACCTTGCTTTTTTGACTTTTCATGTTTATAATCTTTATTCATGATGTTATGTTGAGATAAAACATGCATAATAAATTTCCATAGTGACCTTAGAAAAACTGAGTTTTCCATTTTTTAAATGATTAAAGGACCTTAGCACCATCTATTTGTTTGGTCCAGTTTTGGATTGGAATTACCCCTGTAGGTAATTTCCCTTTGTATGGATACTTGGAGCACATTAAATGCAACTGGAATGTTTTGGTAAATGGAATGAGTTGAGTCAATTGAATGGTTAATGCATAATGATTGACCATCTAAACAAGTTACAAAAATGTTTTCAAATGTTTTGAATACTAATAAAACCTTGGGTGACATATGGGTTCCCATGTAGGAATTACATGATCGACTCAATGAGTTTTAATGCTCATAGATTGGGTGATATATGGATTCCCAAGTAGGAATTCCATAGACAATCTCAGGTATATGAGACAAGGATTGGTTCCACATATGTGGAAACCCTTACCCTACTAAGGGAAGTTAGTAGTGTGGACCTTGGCCTTTGAAAATTCCTTAATGCTTTTTACTAAATTGTTGCAATGATACTTGACCTTTCCAAAATAATGGAAGGCAAGGCTTCAACTGATCAATAAATGGTTGCAATGCTACTTGACCATTACACACTAATGGAAGGCAAGGCTTGAACCAATAAATAATGGTTTCAACTCTAGAAGACCTATACACAAAAATAGAAGGAAAGAATTGGACCAGATGAATCATTACATTACTTATTTATCAAATTAGAATGGACTGACTTGAGCTCGCCTTGAATTCTAATAAGAGAATACCTTGGGTCTTGGGAACACCATTCCAATTCAATGATAATGTTTTATTAGGATGATACCCACCTAGACTCCAGTTCTTGTCTACTCCTTGGATGTCAGGTATACTATTGTTGGTACCTTCTACTTATAGGATACCTGAGATACACTCTTGGGATCCAGCATTGACTAGTAGGTTCCATGGATAAAGGCCATCAAACATTGTATTTTCTTAACCCCAATTCACCATGGTCTATCATCTTTGACTCAGTAGGCAACTTATTGTAAAATTTTGTGGATCTTGCTCCTTGGATTATACTCTTACCTATTAACTAGACTAAGATACTACTAAGTTAGCTTTTTGTGAGTTTAAATTACCTAGGTTTTTATCTTGGAACTCGCTAACTGGTTATCTTTGCTAGGTTACCTTGTAACATCTTGGAAACATCACTACGTATACTATCACAAGTTTCCTTGGATACACTCCTTGGTTCCAGCATTGACAAGTATGTGCCATGGTTAAAGCCCATCAGGCCTGGTCATTGCTTAGCCCCATTTTACCATGGAGGAAACTCCTTAGACTTGTTAGGGAAGTTACTCACATGTGACTTATAAATAAAATGGTAAGACTCAATTTATGAACTGGTTACATGTTTAGACACCATATGAGGGCTGAAGCGGGTACTTGGGTATCTAGTTACATTTTACTTCTTACTTTATTTATGCATGCTTGCACCCTGTTTAATTTATATTACACTGTCGAGATTGGGTTAGACACCAGTGGTGCTGGATTACTAAGATTTACATCCCACACCCTACTCGGGCTGCCATTGCACTAGGGTACCTAAGTAGACCTTTCTTGTTCATAGGGCTTTGGACCTTGTTTATTGTTTTTGCTTATTCCCGAGAGTTAGGAACAAGGGACTGAGATGGATCTCATGATGCTCGTGGAGATCTCCGTTGGGATTTTAGATCTTTTATTTACTTGAGTATTACATTTTATTATATTGAAATGCATGTTGTACTATTTACTAATTTCTGTAATATATTAATACCATTTCATGCATTCATATATTTCATAAACTAGCATTGGTCACTTTTGTTCATTAATATGAAATATGACTTCCACTATTTTTTCAATTATGTATTACTACTTCCATAGTTGATCATTATTTACTCTGTTATACCTCTTAACAACTCAGATTAGAGGGTATAGTATCCCCCACTGACTATCCTTACACCCTCACTGATAGTTGGGAGCCTTTGGCATACGTGGAGGTTCTCTTGTGGTCATGTGGCGACTGGTAAGACCACCGTCTTAGTGGTGAGCAGGGTCGGGACGTTACATTTTACAACCTCTTATTGTTCCAAATTTGGAAGATAAATAATTTAAAAAGTATTTTTTTGATTGATTTACAGATGTCACTATACAATCAAAATTTAATAAGGCTATTTATGGATCATCTCCTAAATTAATTCACTTCTTACATATTTGGTAATAGTTCCTAGTTGATTATTTAATTATGTTATATATAGATGATGTGGTTATGATTTATGGATTTCATTTTTCTATTATTTATAATATAAATCCTCACATTATTTTAGGTTCATGAAGAGTGTAGTTGAAGGTTATTGGTTCTCAGAATATGATTCTTACATCATACCACGATAAAAATGATGGGAATTCATAGTAAACTATTTAAATATGATAGGACATGCATTTTTATTATGTTAATGATTTCAATAAATTATATAAATAACATTTGGATATAATAGAGGTCACCTAAAATAACAGATATTATTATTGAATTTAGATGGTTTTGTTTGATGCATTATGTGGGAGACCATGTAAACCACTATTTTCATAGGTATAATCAATAGATAAACTTCTTTTTGAGAAAATATTGGTGAAGGATAACAAATTTCATGTTCATTTTACTTTAAATGATGTGAGTTATAGATAAAAAATAAAAAAAATTATTATCCAAGTCATCAATGGAAAATGTTGGAGTTCCCAGTTGGTGATCAGGTCCTTTTATGAGTTTCATTATGGTTGTGATATAGTTAAGTGATTTATATATGTGTCTAATACTATATATATTCTAATAAAATATTCCATATAACACAACATATTCAATGTTTATATGTGTCAAAAAAATAATTATTTCCCATCTAACATTCAGTTCATAAAGATTATAGATTTGTAAATATATTTTACCTTTATAATAGTGTTTATTTTGATTTATAATATATAGGAGAAGATCTTAGGAGGATGAAATATTCCCTTAGTGGGAATTTTATGGTAGCATTGTTTGATTTAGGAGGAGACCTAGGTAATACATTATTATATTTTATTGTATTGGATGGATTTTCTAATGGTAAATAGATATCAATATCTTTTCAAAGATGAAAATACCTATAGTGGGGAGGATTGAAATACTCGTATTTGAGGAATTCTCTTTCATTGTCCTGAAATGTTGTCACCATGATTTTTTCATTATCAATATTGAGAATGGGATGGACATATTATCAAAGAAAATATTTTGGATAATGTTTTTTGGATTGAGAATGGGCCATTTAATTTGATGTCATGGACCTGGTTCACTCAACAGTAACCGAAACCGGTTGGAAACATGACCTCAAGTGATCCTCCCCATATACTGAAGGATTTAAAATAACAAAAAGGGTCAATTTTGGAATATTTGGGAGACTATTCCCCCATGAAGATAGATTAACACAATGGTATAATCATATAAATCAGTAGTAGAAGCATAAAAATAACTATGTAGATGTAGAATAAACATAAATCATATAAATAAAAAAGTAATCTCATACAAAAGTGTCATATAAAAATGATGATCAATGCATGGTATAGAAAATATAGGAAATTCTAGGAAACAGTCTTCCAGTATAGTAAATGTATTAAATGTAAAAAAAGACAAAAAAGAAATATCCTCTAAGAGTATCCTGATATATAGAATAAACCTATGCTCCCCTACTACTATGTAATTTTAAATCTATCATCAGAAATCATGTTATTTCAACAATACCTAAATTATTCTATTAAGTCCTTATAGGTACCCTGTGATGGCCTGAATAGGGTGTTAGATAACGCTCAGTAGGCCACCACCAACAGTGTCTATAAAAATATAGTGTGTTCATACAAGATGAAGTAGTGTGCTGATATAATAGGAGTATGTGAATAATAATAATAATAAAACACAGTCCAATATATCATGTCTCTTTGTTATAAAAAAACTAAATGATAAGGCCTATTAGTAATTCATAAAAAGAATCATCAACAACCAATATCATGTAAACATATATCGGTACTACAAGGTCTAGGACCCAAGGTGTACAAATGTCCAAGGAAACTGGGTAAGATAAGTAATAATTTAAACAAGATCCAAGGAGTGAAAACATTTAAGGAATCATTAAATTCTAATTAAACATGTAAATGGAATATATGGAGTATAAATGTCTAAGAAATCCTAATAATATTATTAAATTAGGTTAGTCGGATCCTTGGAGTACAAATGTCCATGGATTCCATGTAAGCTAGATCCTTAGAGTAAAAACTGCCAAGGAATCTAACTAATTTGAATATATAGTATCCAAGTAATAGAAATTTAAAATACATCATAATATATAATCTAATCCAAGGAGTGGAAATGTCCAAGGCATCCTAGAATATCAATTAAATCATATAATCAGATCTAAAGATTATAAATGAAAATAGAATGCAAGTTATACCATTAAAGAATATCTGAGGGGTGGAAATATCCATGTAATCCCAACATGGTCCTCTATTCCAAGGACAACTAATGTTTAAGGGATCCTAGTAAATTAGATCCATGGAATAGAAATTTCCAAGCTACGTAAAACAATCATTGGTGCCATACTATGATCCATCCCTCTTCATCATAACAATTTCATTATTCATTGAATCAATAAATTTATTAATTCCCACATAATCACATAAAATACAATGCAGTTCCCATTTCATACCATTTATATATGATTTAAATGTATCTTTAAGGTTCATACAAACTTTAAAAATTATTATAATTTCTATTGACAATTCCCAATTATTTATAATAATCCCAATACACCCCAAATGAGGCATAAACATGGTCAAAAGGAATAATCTACCCATTAGTGGTTTTAGTTGAGGTTGAAAACCTATAGCATCAAATAAAGGTTTCATGGAATTTCTCAAATGTGATCTCAACATTTAATTTAATGATTTATCAATTTATGAAGAAACACCCATAATGTCTGTTGTGCAGTGAAATAGTAACAAGATACAAACAACAATAATTTTAGGGAAATAGTATAGACTACCCACATTAATCCTATAAAAGAACACTAATCTAGTCTTAAGCAATGAGTTGCCTCAGATCATAATAAAATGGATGAACATTTAAACTCCCTAAAAATAAGGAATAAGAGCCTACACCAAACTATCTTTTTCAAATGAAATATAAAAAATGAAAGGTATAAGATAAAAATAGAACACACTGATGGATATCCAATGGGATGAATGGATTTCAAATCGGATATCAGATGGTGAATCGAGATCAAATCTTAAGAGTATAGATTCAACAGGGAGAAAAGAGAATAGTTTTTTTGAGAAGGAAGAATAAATTAAAGGAGGATATGGAAAAAATGGTGATATATACATAAAATATTGGGTTTATTGGTATGGCCACACAATTGGAAAAACTATTCACCATCCATGTGCCCCACTCTACCTTAATACCTCCCTCACATGATCATGGTGCTTGTTTTGACAGAAATAGAATCGATAGTGTGTTTAACCTCTATTAAAAAGTATACAAAACATTCACATTTGTGAAAACCTTGGTGCATAGTTTCATTGAACAATTCAGCCCTGGATAGTGTAATTGGCCACCCAATAAGGTTAATCTAAATCATACTTCTTGGGATGAATAGATTCCAGTAAATGTGCATCCTTACTGTCAATTCCAAAAAACTCGGTCTTAGGGCACTGAAAAAGCCTCAAACACCCTTGTTTCCTCCACAACTACACTTGGAATTCAATTTAGGTAAAAATAAATGAATTAAACAAGAAATAGAATAGTTTTGTTCCTCATAGAAAAAGTTGATTCTTACAATATTCCACCCTTAATGAAATTTGACCCCAAATTTTCCTTCCAAGTGTGGTGAAGAACCATCTAAGAACCACTCTATCCACTGTGTACATATGATATACTCCCTCACATGAAACAAATGGTCATGATTCCATTTCACATGTACCATAAGAAGTGACCATCCTTATAGAAAATTCATTCCTCAATAAATACCATGGATAGGATACTCCTCAAAGGACACATATACATCAAACTCTACCTCCTTGGTTTGAATAATGTGTGGATCTTCCTAATGATATAGATGAAGATGAGATACATGGAAGAAATCATCTATGAATTAGTACCTATGAGGTCACTGCAACTGTTAGGATACTAGACTGACATTTTATGGAGTCTCGAAGGTCCAAATGTAATGAGGAAATAACTTTCTTTTCTTTTGAATTCGGTTATTCCCTAGTCAAGGAGAAACTCTCAAGAAACTCACACTCCCTACATAAAATTAAATTGATCAATGGTGTTGGTTAGTGTATGACTTATTTCTAGACTAATATACAAACATCTAATTCAAGATAAGATGAACTAGATCTAAAATATCATGAAAAAAACAAGGAAATAGTAGCACTACCTCCCCAACCCTTAACTAGCATAGGGATGAACGACATGACATACCAAATAAGTCTGCATATGCATCTATCTGTAATGTCTCCTGGAAGATAGTATTATAAGAAAACTATGAAATATTTAAAAATTTCTCCCAAGTTACCTAAAACTCTATAAAGAATAAATGGACCATTTCCTCCAAAACATGTATCGTATGGTTGGACTGACTATCAGTCTATAGATTATAGGTTGTATAACACCCCATGATTTTGTGAAATATTTTTTTGAATTAATTTAATATTATTGATATTTTCATTTCATGAAACACTGAAAATAGTTATTTTATATACATTAAAGCACCAATATGGATTTTCATATAATTAAATCCATGTTATTCATGCCTGAAATGAAATAAAATGGTTAGATTTCTCTATACAGAAAACTGAGTTAAGATTACATTTTATGAATGACTAACATTCCTTGATGGATTGCGTATCATGCAAGAGCAAGCGTTACGGAAAAATAATATATAACATTGCTATTAAATTTTATTTTTTGAATATTACCAACTAAATTATGTAATTATATGATTTTAAATAAATATAAAATGAATAAATTGGTTTCAAATTATTTTGAAATGAATATAAGAAACAATTGAATATAGAGGAGGTATTTTTATAGAAAAATATTTTTATTCTCACAATGATTTTTGTCATAAATTAATTACGATCAGTGTGTGATGTTAATCTAATATACATAATATACATTCGATCAAATATTTTTTATATTTATCCAATAGATTCGATAAGAATAACATAAGAACAACCAAAATTTTACACAATAAAACCTATATTTTTATTTAGGTTACCGCCTTTAGATAAAAAACCTATTTTAAATAAAATATTATGGAACTTTTATAAATTTAATTTTTCAAATTTTTTATTTTTTAAATATAAACATAAAAATTTAGTTGGGGTGATATTTTGGAATTTTTTTTGTGATGTTTAATTTTTTTTAATTAATAGTTAAATGTAATGAATATTAACTCAAAAAAATCCCTTTTCATTTAATTTATTTATATAGTTAAATTATAATTTTATTTTATTTTATCATTTACTTAGATCTCATTTTTATCAATTTATCTAATTTAGGTAATTTTAATCAATTTCAATTAGAAATTATCTATAAGAACATAGAAATCTTATGAATTTTTTTACATTAAAACCCAACATTATCGTCTCGTTTGTGGGATTATATTTCAAATAATTTCTACCAGTTATGTGATTTTAATTTGGAAAAATGGATTACATATTTGGAATCATAATAATTTATAATTTTTAATATGTTTTACTTAGTTTTTGAAAAAAATATTAGTGATAGTAATTAAAATTAATTACAACTATTAAGGTTAAATTAATCTTAATAATAGACTAAACAATAACCATAAGGCCCAAAACGACATATAAACATGTTATAAATCCCTTAGATAGCCATATTTAGACCCTATACTCCCTTATCTCTAATTTTTTACTTTTATTAGATCCACATTCAAGAAAACAAATGTGGGTGGGGTTTCCCTTTTCTAAAATTTTATAAGAGAGTCACTCCTCCTCCATTATAAAAGGCCTAATATCCTCCCACTTCATCACACCTCTCAGGAAAATTAAGATCATAAAACCTCTGCCAAAATATATTCCAAACATCTCTCACTTTTTACTATAATCCTCCATTTCTAATAAATTCTTCCAAGGAAGTCCTTTGGTGTAAACAGAAAAAAGTTACCAAAATAAGAGGTAACACCCTCCCTCAAACTTCTTTCTTTTATTTTCTTTTTCCACTCCATTAAATATACTGATGAAGTTATTATATAAAAATAAATATATCCTAAATTTACAAGTATGTTTTTATTAGAAGGATTATACATAATCTTACACAAACTTCTATCTAATGAGTAACAATTATATTGTTTAAGTGTACGGTATACTACCGCCTCACTAAGCGATGATTGTTCATCATATCCTTTACTAAATATCAGAGTGTAATATATGATGTAAAATATATTTTTATTTGTTATATAAAATATTTTTTTTAATCTTATTTAATTCTGTTACAGAACATATCTTTATACGTTTCATTTAGTGTTGATATGATAATTTGGTTTGAGGAAGTGTGGACTACCACACACTCAAACCAATGTGATTCATATATATAATACATGGAATGTATAATGTATTGGTTTAGTGAACATATATGATATATGTGATATAATATAATAATATAATAATGATATATATATTTATATATATAAATTTCTTTTACATCCTTTATTTCAACATCATGATTAAATATAAATAGCATTCATGTGTTTGTACGGCTTGCCATCTCCATGAATGGTATATCCCAATTGATAATTCTATAATATTTGAATTATTATAATAAAAATATACTTAATATAAATTATATGTAATTCGTTTTTTAAATTCTGGAAATCATTATATAAATATAAGGACCAAAGATATAACAAATTAAGACACATGTGAAAAACAAAGAGGATATTACCCGAAGTGAATCCATAACATTTAATTGTTAACCAGTGGGTAACATAAAGAAATAATCAAACATGTATATTTTTATATGTAATAATATGGTTATATTTTAGATTTATAATAAATTTAGATTTATTATACATTATGTTTGAATAAGTACGATGATAGTCAAGACACAAGGTAAGGTAATTTAATCTCACACTTTATTTTCGTGAGATCCATACCTTATTCACCGCTAACATTTTGTGTGTGTGTGGTGTATATACTATCCATTAATTTTTTATATTACACTTATATGTAAATATATGGGGAGTTAGATAACCATTTTATTATTTTTCTATCATGGGGTTTAAGATTCAAAATTTACCAAATCAGTAATGTAAATTTTGTCTCAATTTTCCTTCTTTGAGACACATACAATGTTATGAACCAATATTTTTATATGAGGTGAATATAATTACTTTTAAATGACATATAATGAATCTCCTTCCATTAATTACATTTTATGCTTCATATAGTTTCATTTTCTTACTTGTGGAGTATGGTTTAAAGATACCATGTCATAAGAGTCTATTTAAATATTCTCATCGCTTCTTTAGACTGTTTATGATTATGCTTTATTTGAATAAATATTATGATTCATATCTCAAGAATACACATGAATTTTATTCTCCTATATTTATTCAAGTTATATTCATTTATTGGTTCCATTTTAAGACTATTTGGTATATAAGATTATTAATAATGTGTTTTCAATAAATTCTGACTTTACCTCTCTCTTCGGTCAGAAATCTATGTTCATTCAAAACCATGTCCTAGAAAAGGTTTCAAAAAATATTATATTCTTATACTATGATCATTAATATAAATTTTTACCTATGTTTTTCCTTTTTTTTAAAATGTTTGTTAATATGGAATCTTCTTGACATTTTTTGGTCGAGGAACATTTCTAAACATTTTTTGGTGTAAAAGGAATGTTTACTGTGATCGAGATTACACTCCATCATGTCCGACATTCCCTTGATGATTATTTTACAGGATTAAAATGCTGTTTTTTTTAAAAAATTAATATTTTTCTAATATTTTTGAAATTCATTATTTCAATCAATTGTCAAAGAAAAAGGTTTTGAAAAAAATTTCAAGCTATTTAATTAGTTTTCAACGTAAAATGGTTTTTAAATTTTTTTCAATGATTAGTTTATAAGTTATCAAGTATATTTACAAAGAAAATATTTTTCAAAATGTTTTACATTTTAAAAATAAATTTTTAAAGAATAAGTGTATTTTAGTCAAAAAATGTTTTTAAAATACATTTCAAAATTTTTTCCCATTTATAATAACATCCTTCAATTTTACTCATTCCTTTTTATGGAAATGATTTAATGTTACCATTCACATCCTTTATATGAGTGGATTATTTTTTGATGGAATGTTATTTATACAACTATTTTCAATTCCATGGGTTATATGATTTTAGGAACTGCTTCATTTCATGGGTTATGTTTATGATGAAATGATTATGAAGCATGTCTCCTTTTCCACAGGTTATGATATGATAACATGTTTAGGATACCCATTTCATTTAATGGGTTATGATATGATTGTTTATGATTTTGCGATAAAAGTTTGTAAGATTTAATTATGATATGGGTGGGACTTATATCACCTTATAATGCATTGGGTAATGATTTATATAACATGAGATAGAAATGGCTAGATTGAGGAGTGAACTAGGTTCAGTATTTCAATGTAGTAATTAGGAGTGAAATTTGTTTAATATTATAGGATTGGAATGGATAGTGATCCCAATATAGTAATACTTTTTCTACTAAGTTGGTATTCAAAGTGATACCTTGTCTACTATGGAAATCATATTATATGATTATGTTTTTTTCCAGAATTCCATGTTTTATCCCAATGTTATTCCTTCATACCATATTTCCTATATTTCTTTATGATTCATTTATTATGAAATTACAATCTTTATTCCATGATTGTTATTTATTTTCTTTAATATAAAGGGTATGATCATTTATTTTCATGATCATGTTATCATACCCAATGCCCACGTTTATGCTTACATGTCTCCCTTGTTAACCCTTACTCATCATTTGAGAACATAAATTTTTATATTTCCTTCCTCATTTTCTAAAGAGTTGTATTATGTATGATTTTTCTAAGAAGGATTCCTATCATGATGATCCTAGTGGGTGATAACTTATCTCAGTTATGTACCGGTTTTTAGGCATCCAATTTTTTAGTGGCAGTAAACTAGTGTGGTCTTTAGGATTTAGTTTATTAATTGTTTTAAGTAATTATAAAAATGCGATGTAATGTATAAGTATGTCAAGACCAGTTTGTTATAGTTGGTATAAGAGAAAAATTTTACTTGACCTTTAGAAACTAGGAAGAGAAAACATTAGTGAGATCCCTATTTATATTTGTAAGAATATGTCTAGTGATGTCTCTAAGGATAAGTATATGGATCAGTTAACATTTATGAAAATGACTCAAAATTTTGTTAAAGTATAGAGTGAGTGGTTTCCTAGAAATACATACCTTTTTGGATAATATATCTATATGTGGATCTGGAAAAAATGTACCTTGGAGTAATAACTCCAAAAATATGTTTAGGGCATAACTCGGGGAAATCTGGTACACCATAATGGGCCTTGCTGCACACCTAGTTTGACACTCCCAGGGGATATACTTTTGGAATTCACAAACTATTCATGAACCATTATGAAGGATTTGAGTATAATATGTCTTTTAATAACCTAGGATAAACCTAATTTTTAATTTAGTAAAATAAATGTGTCATGATTTAGAAATTCTATATGTAATTTATCATGAATATGTTGTTTTATTTTATGACATGTGTTTCTCCCCGCAAGATTTTTGGTTTTAACTAATAGAGGAAAATAGATGTAACCAAGATAACATTGATTTTGAAGGAAAATATGGTGATTATTAGAAAACAATTGTATAATGAATTGAGATAAAGATATTTTGATTATTCTAATTCAGTTATCTTGATATTGGATTAACAATGTGAACATTGGTTATATTCCTAACATGTCACATAAGAGAAAGACATGCTTTTATAAATGTTATAATTATATAGAGACTACAAGAAAAGAAATTATCAGATTCCAAAATTTCAAGAAGAAGGTAAGAATAACATTGAGGAATATCTCAAATGGAGGGGAATATGTTATCTCTATGGGAAAAAGGGTCATAGAGTGATGAATTTTAATAGTGTTCAATGTCTCATTAGCGGAGAAAAATGGAATTACCAACTCAATACCTATACATTATAATCCACTTCTAAACCAAGGAAGGAAATATTTTGTCCCAACAATTAAAGTGTAATGATTTAATTATTTATGTATTTAGATCCAATAATTAGGAATGGTGAAATAGAAAAGGATTACATAGTTTATGTTTTTTGGTAAGGATTTTAAAGAATATGTTGAATAGTTATAATGTACAAGAAAAATAAATTAATGATAAGGTAATATTCATGGGAAACAAAATATTTAGGGAATGATAACCCTTAATGTGTTCCTAATGTTAAGATAATTATTTTTGGAAAATATAAATTTTAGATTTATATAAGTTAATTGGATGGTGTTTATTACCGTAGATCTGATTACTGATTGGTCGAAAAGTGTTCTATTTCATCATGGATGGAGTTTAAAACTTCTTGGAATATATCTAATGAACTTTGGAATAATGAATCTTGATTTTTTTCAAAAAAATATGTACAATAATTCTTGTTATTAACATGTTTCAATTGAATATATGATGAGGGTATTCACATGTTGGAATGTGATAGCCAAGTGTTACGTTGTGATATATAGGGGATCAACTTCACGCTGATTTTTTGAATTTATTTCTAATGTTTTGAATTTTCATCATTAAGAAGGGTTATAAGGTTTAACATTTATGGAATTTTTTAAGGTTTACATGAGATGATTCTTGTGAGATTAAAGTATTACCACACCGTATGAGGATTGATGCATATTCGATATCCACATCTAACAATTTTTTGTTTATGGTAACTGAAGAGATATTGGATGACTTATCATAGATCTCACTATTTATTAGTTCTTCAGAAGTAAAAAATTCAACATCATCTTTGGAGGAATAGGTGAAGTTACTCAATTAACAACAAAGGGTTGTATTTTTTTGAAATAAAGAAAGTATATATTTTCATTAGAATTCTTCAAATTTAGGAAAATGATTAATAAATAAAATGTTATCCTAGTACCTTTATTTTTTATGGATCATATGGTCCTATAGTTCATAAAACATATATGGCCTTATGATTTATAACTTTCTCATGAACTTATTCTCTATAACTCTCCCTCGGAACAAGTTGGTTTTCCTTATCTTCTGTAACTATATCTTCACTTCCCACCTATATTCTTTTTTGTGGGAATCATGTTTTGTGTTAATTTAGATAATTGTTATGGTTCCATCTATATTTTTTGAAAGGATATTTTAGTATTCATTTTTACGATGTGGGTTTCTATGAAAGTAACTATCAATTATTGTAAATTTGATAAATAAGATTAATTTAAAGGGATAAATTCATTTTAAGGGGGTAGAACATAACACCCCTAGATTTTTTAAAATATATTTTTCGAATTAATTTAACCTTTTTGATATTTTTCATTTCACGTAACACTGAAAATAGTAATTTTATATATATTAAAGGACCAAGATTTCTTGTGTTATAAACTATTCCAACTTAATCATTCACTTCATGAAATATTATGGTTACCTTACTCTATATAAAACATTGGTGTAACCATGCATTTTATTCATGTCTTAGTTTCTTTGATGGCTTGCGTAACACGCATGAATGATTGTTACCGAACAATAAAATATTATATTTTCATATATAACCTAGATGTTAAATTAGATTTTTTGAATATTATTAACTAAATTATGTAAATATATGGTTTAAAAAAATATAAAATTAATTAATTATTTATAAATTAATTAAAAATGAATATAAGAACAAAATGAATATAAAGGGAGTATTTTTATAGAAAACTATTTTTATTCTCATAGAGATATTTTGTCATAAATTTATTACTATTGGTGTGGGATATTAATCTGATATATAAAATAGATATTCGATAAAATGTTTTTTACATTCATTCAAAATATTACATAGGTATAAGATAATAACAAACCCAATTTTACCCATAAAACCCTAATTTTTTATTTAGGTTCTTGTATCGGCTTTTGATGGAGATCATATTTTAAAGAAAAGTATTGGAACTTTTATAAATTTTATATATAAATAAAAACATAATTTTTGAAATATAAATATAAAAATTATGTTAAGGTGAATTTTTGGTATATATATATGATGTTTAATTTTTTATTGAATAGTTAAAAATAAGGAATTTTAACTCAAAGTAGTTTTTCATCTAATTTATTTATAAAGTTAAATTATATTTTTGATTTATTTTAGATTTTTATTATGTCAAATTTTTAAAAATTTATCTCATTTAGTTAATTTCAATCTAGTTTATTGAGAAATTGGCTATAAAAACATTTTAATGTTTGGAAGATTTTTATTTTTAAAATAGGCATAGTCATTCCGTCTGCGGGATTATATTTTAATTAATTTCTAAAAATTATATTCTTTGAATTTGGATAATTTTATTCCATATTTTCTATCATAATTATTTTTAATATCTAATAAGTTCAACTTATTTTATGACCAAAAATATTAGTGAAAGTAATTAAAATTAATTACAACGATTAAGGTTAAATTAAGGTTAATAAGGGTCTAAATCATATCCTTAATTCCCAAAACGACCTATGAAGTTGTCATAAATTTATTTTCTATCCATATATTTACCCTATACTCCATTATATAGACTTTGGACCATTATAAAATCCAATTTAAATAAAAAAACAGTGGCGGATTTTTGCTTTTCCAAAATATAACAAGAGTGCCACTCCTCCAATACAAAGGGCCACCTATCCTCCAACTCCCTCACACCACTGAAGCCACATAAGATTGAAAAAAAACCATATTTCTCCCGAACATACATCAAATTCTCCTTGATATATCCTTTAGGATGAATGACACACCAGGTAACCCTTTGGTGAAAACCAAATGGAGTTACCCGATTAAGAGGTAACACCCTCCCTCAAACTCCTTTCTTTTATTTTTTTTCTCCACTCCCTCAAATATTCTCATTACATGTTTAAAAAAAATTATCTTAAATATAATTTTTTGTTTATATTCTAATGATTATACCTACACTTATAGACACTACCATATAATGGGTAACAATCATATTGTTTACATGTACAGTGGACTACTGCCTCACTAAACGATGATTGTTTATTTTTACTTTACAACCTCTCATGGTGGACATTATGATAGACTGTAGAGACCCTAAAATTTCATAAATTAAAATTACATAATATTTTGGAATATTTATAAAATTATACAAATAGACTCCCAAATATTGTACTAGTCTAGTGCCTTTGGAAACATGGAAATGTAAAAACTCATACATAAGTGAGATAAATTATCTCCCACTGGGTTCTTTATGACTAGAACCCTTCTCGGACACATAAAACATAATACATATATTCAGAACCTGGGGAAGAAATAAAAAGGGGTGATATAGAGTTCTTAGTAATGGTAATAAAGGAAGATATGTAAGCATAATCATGAGCATAAGGGTGTGAGAACATGATCATCAAAATAGACGATCATACCTTTCATAACAAATATCATATATAAGAATTAGTGAATAAATATCGGTAGTTCATAAGACATGAATCATAAGGAAGTAAAGAACAAATGTAATTATAGAATAAAATAGTAATAAAACATAAAATTATGGTACACTCTAAAGCATATATAATCATTTCCATGGTAGTCAAAGAATTTCTATCGAGACCATCATAAGGGAAAAATTTGCTACTGAACAGAGTTCACACCCCGTTATAGCCCTGTATTACCAAACCAAGTTCACCCATTGTTCTACCACTATACTAATGAACTAATTTCATTTCATGTTACATCATTTTAATACTTAATAGAGTTCATATCTTAGTCTATCCATGTCTATATCAGGAGATATAAATCATTACCCATTGCATTGGTGGGAGATATAGGTCACTCCCATCTCATAGTGAAATCATGCATACATGTTCCATAAGATCATAAATAACCATATCATAAATCAAGAAATAAAATTGGTATTATAAACATGTAATCAAATAAAAACCTATGGAAAGGGGAATGTTCGTAATAATTTCATCATAAACATAACCCATGAAAAAAGTGGGTTTCAAAAGCATAAAACCCATTAAAGAGAAATAGGATTTATCAACCTCATTCCATCAAAAAATTATCAATTAAGAGATATAATATGAATATAGAAATTTAATAATTTTCCTTGAAAGTTATGATTAACAACAATTGAGGTTATCTTATATGGGAAATAATATTGAAAGTTTTTTTAAGAACATTTCTTGAGGAAAATATCATTTCTGCATAAAAAATATTTTTAGAACATAAAAGCTTTTTAAAAACCATTCTCATTGAAAATACATTTGAAAACACATAATGGATAATACCAAAACCATAAAATGTTTATTAAATAATTTTCCTTGAAATAGGGATTCATATATCTTTTGAAAACATTTTTTTAAAACTTGGTTCTTGAATACAATAGATTTCCGACCAGAGAGAGAGAGGGTTATATTTTTCTTAATAACATAATCTTAAGTAACAATGAGTGGTAAATTGGTACTAATATATGGATATAATTTTAATTACCATATGATAAGTAAAAACATGAATTTTTTTGGAGATATGGATCATAATATTTCATCAAAGTTAGAATAAAAATAAACAATTTCGAAAAGCGATGAGATTGTCTCAATAAACTGTTATAACATGGTAAAATGGTGTTATATAGTATAGGTTAAAAAAATTAAATGAATCTAAAAATATCATTAAATAAATTAAATTCATGGAATAAAATGTATAATGGAAGTTTATACACCTCAAAAAAGAATTTAGGTGCATAACAAAACATGAGTCCCAAAGAAGAAAAATTGAGACAAAACTATTTTAATGATTTGGTTAACTATTGAAAATTAAAACCCTTGAAAAAAATATCATAAAATTGATATGTTAATACCTATAAATTTATTTTTAATATAAATAGAATAAAATCATGGGAAGTACATACACCTCATAAAAGGAAAGAGTGGCGAACATAGCATGTGTCTCATACAAATAAAAAGTTGGATGAAATCCTTATACCATGTGTCTTGAATATCATCGTACTCATTCAAACCACATATATAATAAATATAATTTCATTATAAATATTTTACACAACCATATTATTTTATATAATACCATATATATTTTTATTACTACATTATATTAACTTTTTTTAATAATCCTATATTAAGGTTTCACTTTGGGTAATATTCGCTTTATTCTTCGAATGTGTCTTTTTTTGTTATATCATTGGTATTTATACATTATATCATGATTTAAAGAGTAAAAAAATTATATAAATAATATATATATATATATATATATTATTTTCATTATAACAATATCAACAATATATATATGAAATAGAATACACTGTTCATGGAGGCAGTAGGTCGTACGTATGCATTAACGATATTTTAATTTAATTATCATGTTGAGATAAACAAAGTAAAAGTTATATATTTTTATATAATTATATATATAATTATTATAATATATTTATCTTATCATATATTTCTTATATATATTCTAAAACCATACTTAAAACAATCCACGTAGTGTGTCAATGAATCATATCGCTTTGAGGGGGCGGTAGTCCACGTTTCCTCAAATGAAATTACCATGTTAACAAAAATATGGGGGAAAAAGATATGTGTTATAAAAGTAATACATAAGATTAAATAATAAATATAATATATAACATATTTTAATTGGTGTTCCATCATAATTTATTCCATGATATACGGTATGGAAAATTGAACAATCATCATTTACTAAGGCGTTGTTTTTCCATACACATAAATAGTATGTTCGTTATCCACTAGATGTTGGTGATTGTAAGTGTAGGTTGAAACAATAACATAAAAAAGTATAGTATACGTGGTATACTGGTGATTTTATAAATGGAATAATGTGAGTTGAGGGGGTTTAGAACAATGATAAAAGAAAGGACTTAAGAGAAGATGTTACCTCTTAATCGGGTAACTCCTTTTGGTTTGTTCCAAAAGGCTTCCTTGGATTTACTTCTGACTAAGGGAAAGATTTTAAGAGTATGGTATGATTTTTTGGAAGCTTATTTGGTATATCGTGGCTGAAAATATGTGGTTTCACAGGTTTGATGAAGAGAGAGAGGTGGTGGACTTTTATAGGGAAGGATGAGTGGAACTCTTATAAATATTTGAATAGTGAATTACACCAACATTTTCCATGTTGAAAGTGGATCCAATAATGATCCAATGTATATAAATGGGAGTTTATGGTCGAAATGTGGCCATTTAATGGATTTATGACTAGTTTATAAGTAATTATTAGAATTTAGGTTATGGTTTATTCCCTTATTATGATAAATTTAACCTTACTCTATAAATAATTTTAATCACTTTCACAGAGAGTTTTTTTTGTAAAAAACTAATATTACCTTATTAGAAATTATAAATAATTATTATTACAAATATGGAATAAATATTTAAAAATTATAATCATGGAAGTGATAAAAATTATTTTAAAATTATTTTTAAGTCAGGTCAACAATGTGGGGTTTTAAAGTAAAAAAGATCAAAAGATTTCTATGTTTTTTTTATCCAATATCATTGTAAAATTGTTTATAATAACCTAAATTGGATGAAAAAATATATATAAAATATAATTAAAATTATAAACTAAATTAAAATTTAATTTACTCTTATATAGAAATTAGATGAAAAAAAAGTTTTGAATTAAAATAAAGTATTTTTCGCTATTCATCCAAAAAATGATGTTTCTCAAAAAATAAAAAAAAATCAACCAATGATAATTTATATATTCTAAATTAAGAAATTAAGTTTATTTCATAAAATCCAATTTTTAAATGTGTCTAAAATTACTTTTAATATTTTTCAAAGAATGAACAGTTCATTCAAGAAAATGATATTTCAAAAAATAAAAGGACTTTACCAAAAATCATATCACACATTAACAATATTTTTTTTATATAAATAAATTATACAAAGTATTCGAAAAGTATTTATTACTATTCATATTACCATGTTTAACAACTAGTTTATAATTATCTCATACATATAATTATAACAACAAAATGATTTTTCATAGAAATAGTGGTGTTGTGTGTAGCATATGCCAAGTCAGTGTTCTTTGTAACTTATGCCATGTTAGTATTTCAAGTAACGTAAGCCAAGACTATTCCTTGTAAAAAGAATACATTAATTAGTTCATTACAATAAATAAATGAAAATTTATTTTATTTGAATAAAAAAATTTGATAAAAACTCAGGGTGTAACATTCTACCCCCTTTAAAATGAATTTATCCCTCAAAATTCATCACTCGGGTAAAAACCATTGAGGATAATTCTAAATCATAATATCCTCATGACCCCACATAGCTTCACCTAAATGGTTCTTTCTCCATTTAATGTTTACTATGTGAGTAGTCTTCTTTCATATAATTTTCACTGATTGGTCCAGAATTTCAACTTGTTCTTCCTCATTAGAAAGATACTGCTCTAGTGGTATGACATATGAGTTTAGTACAAGTGAATGGTCAGGTATTTAGTTCCTCGATATATATACATGGAACATATCATAGAAATAAGTGAAATTTGGAGGAAGTACCAAAAACTAGGATACCATCTGGATATGATCAATAATCTAAAAGGGACCAATATACATAAGGATTCGTTTCCATTTCTCCCCAAATCTCATAAGTTTATTCCAGGGTGAGAATCATTGAAACACAATTTCACCAACTCCAAATTCCATATCATGCTGAAGATTATCAATGTAACTTTTATGTTGACTATGAGATACTATGGTATGCTACAGAATGGTTCTAACCTTCTCTCCGATTTTATAAAAAATCATAGGCCCTAATATCTTTCTTTCTCCAAACTCAACCCAAAACATTGGAGATCCACATTTATTACTATAAAGTGCTTCATACACTACAACAAACTGCCCATTTCCCGGCGGTTTTTTAGCGGCGGTTTTGAAAACCGCCGCCAAAAAAAATCGGGGCAGCTATTTCGCGGCGGTTTTGAAAACCGCCGCCAAAAAACCGCCGCGACACGCGCGTAATTTTTTTTTTTTTAAAAAAAAAAAAAAAAATTAAAAATAATTTTATGGGTCATTTAGCGGCGGTTTTAAACCGCCGCGAAAAAACCGCCGCGAAATGCAAGCGCGGGAAAAAAATAATAAAACCTAAAAAAAACCTAAGAAACTCTAAAATCACTAAAACGGTCATAACTTTTGACCCGGGAGTCCGCTGGAGCGCCGCGACCAGTCAAATCGAAGACATTGAAGAGATCTAGAGGCACATATGATGAAAACCCAGAGCCGATTTAAGGCCGGGAAGATATAAGAGTTATAAGAAAGTTGAAAAAAGTTTTCCAACTTCAAACGGCCATAACTTTCGCTCCGGGTGTCCGTTTTGGCTCCACCACATATCAAATCGAAGCCAGCGAAGAGAGCTACGCACCGGTTTGACAAAAGCAAGCTTCTGTCAAGGTTTTCGACCCCAAAAACCCCTCCGAAGGCCTCCAAAACCCTCTTTCCGTCACCGGTGCCCCTTCGAACTTGCCTTCAAACGGACCTAACTTTTTATCCGCGTGTCCATTCGGACTCCTCCGCCTGCCAGATCATAGCTCGTTCCATGAGCTTCAGTTTGACTGGTCGCGGTGCCCACATGGACTCCTGGATCATATGTTATGCCCATTTTAGTGGGTACCGGGTTTGTTATGTTTTTCGATGCCTCGTTTCTAGCACCCGTTCCCCGTCAGCTTTTTTTTAAATGGTCGTAACTTCTGATCCACCCATCCATTCAGTCTATTTCACATATCAGGTCGAAGAACATTTCCGGATCTTTGATTTGATTGGTCGCAGATCTGGAACGGACTCTCGGATCATAAGTTATCTCTGTTACTGTGAGTTCAATATTTTTGTCACTTTATGACTGTTTTAACGGGTTTTAACGGTTGCTCCATTTATTACTATCTATTATTGACTCCATGACTCCATGGATTATTATCATTATCAATGGGTTTGGGGGGGGGGTTATGATGATTATGTTGAATTTTTAATAGGTTTTTCAGAGTTGTCATGTTTTCTCATGCTTATCAGTGCTTCCCCATCCGTTTTCATGTGTTTTCATTATTTTCCTCCATTGTCATGTCTGTTCATGTTTTTTCATGCGTTTTATATATTATATCTTATTTATTATTATTTATTTATTGTTATTATTTATTTATTATAATTCATTGTTTCTTATTTATTATTATTTTTTATTTTTTTATTTGTTATTTATTATTTATTGTTATTATTGATTATTTATTGTTTATTATTTATAGTTTATAGTTTATTGTTTATTGTTTGTTGTTTATTGTTTATTGTTTCTTATATATTTTTTATTGTTTATTGTTTATTAAATATTAAATATTATTTATTTTTTATTATTATTTATTATTTATTGTTTATTATTTATTACTTATTATTTATCATTATTTATCATTATTCATTATTATTATGTATTTATTGTTTATTGTTTATTTATTACAATTTATTTGTTATAATTTATTTATTATTTTGTTATTTGTTATTTATTATTTATTATTTATTATTTATTATTTTTTATAATTTATTATAACTTATTATATATTTTTAATTATAGTTTATTTATTATTTATCATTATTTATTATTATTGTTTATTTATTATTATTATTTATTTTTTATTAATTATTATTATTTATTGATTATTAATTATTATTTATTATTTATTATTATTTATTATTATTTATTATTATTATTATTTATTGTTTATTATTTATTGTTTATTGTTTATTGTTTATTCTTTATTTTTTATTCTTTATTGTTTATTCTTTATTGTTTATTATTTCTTATTTCTTATTTATTATTTATTATAATTTATTTATTATTTGTTATTTATTATTATTAATTATTTATTATTATTATTTATTTATTATAATACATTGTTTCTTATTTATTATTTGTTATTTATTATTTATTATTCATTATTTATTATTGATTATTTATTATTGATTATTTATTATTTATTATTTACTATTTATTGTTTATTGTTTATTCTTTTTTATTTATTTTTTATTATTTATTTTTTATTATTTATTGTTTATTACTCATTTTTAATTATAATTTATTTATTATTTATCATTATTCATTAATATTATGTATTTATTATTATTTATTATTTATTATTTATTATTTATTATTATTTATTATTTATTATTTATTATTTATTATTTATTATTTATTATTTATTATTTATTATTTATTATTTATTATTTATTATTTATTATTTGCTATTTATTATTAATCGGTTATTATTTATTATTTATTGTTTATTATTTATTATTTATTCTTTATTATTTATTGGTTATTATTTATTATTTATTATTTATTATTTATTATTTATTATTTATTATTTATTATTTATTATTTATTATTTATTATTTATTATTTATTATTTATTATTTATTATTTATTATTTATTATTTATTATTTATTATTTATTATTTATTATTTATTGTTTTCTATTTATTATTTATTGGTTATTATTTATTGTTTATTCTTTATTGTTTATTCTTTAGTATTATTTATTTATTATTTGTTATTTGTTATTTATTATTTATTATTTATTATTTATTCTTTATTCTTTATTCTTTATTCTTTATTATTTATTATTTATTATTTATTATTTATTATTTATTGGTTATTATTTATTATTTATTGTTTATTATTTATTTATTATTATTTACTATTTGTTATTTATTATTATTTATTTATTATTTCTTGTTTATTATTTATTATTATTATTTACTATTTGTTATTTATTATTAATTATTTGTTATTTATTGTTTATTATTTATTATTATTTATTTATTTTTGCTATTTATTATTTATTCTTTATTATTTATTGGTTATTATTTATTGTTTATTATTTATTGTTTATTATTTATTATTATTTAATATTTGTTATATATTATTTATTCTTTGTTATTTATTATTTATTATTTATTATTTATTTTTATTATTTATATCAATTAGTTATGTATTATTTGTCTTTTCAATTAATATATATATAAGTATATAATATTCTGTTTATTAACTATATAGTGAGATTGGTGTAGTGGTAAAGTGTGTTGAGTGATATCCATGAGGTTGAGGGTTCAAATCTCACCCAACGCAGAATTTATATATATTGCATGGGGCATGGGCATGGGGCATGTGCATGGCATGGGGAGTAATATAATAATATAATAATATAATAATATAATAATATAATAATATAATAAATACGAAAATAAATAAATACGAAAATAAATAAATACGAAAATAAATAAATACGAAAATAAATAAATACGAAAATAAATAAATACGAAAATAAATAAAAATAAATAAATAAAAATAAATAAAAATAAATAAAAATAAATAAAAATAAATAAAAATAAATAAAAATAAATAAAAATAAATAAAAATAAATAAAAATAAATAAAAATAAATAAAAATAAATAAAAATAAATAAAAATAAATAAAAATAAATAAAAATAAATAAAAATAAATAAAAATAAATAAAAATAAATAAAAATAAATAAAAATAAATAAAAATAAATAAAAATAAATAAAAATAAATAAAAATAAATAAAAATAAATAAAAATAAATAAAAATAAATAAAAATAAATAAAAATAAATAAAAATAAATAAAAATAAATAAAAATAAATAAAAATAAATAAAAATAAATAAAAATAAATAAAAATAAATAAAAATAAATAAAAATAAATAAAAATAAATAAAAATAAATAAAAATAAATAAAAATAAATAAAAATAAATAAAAATAAATAAAAATAAATAAAAATAAATAAATACGAAAATTAAAAATAAATAAATACGAAAATTAAAAATAAATAAAAATAAATAAAAATAATATGAAAAAGAATATAAAAATAAATATATACGGAAAATAAAAATAAAAAAAATAAAAAAAAATTCATTTAGCGGCGGTTTAAACCGCCGCTAAACAACCGCCGCAAAATAAATAAATAAATAAATAAATATTTAAAAAAAAATTTAAACCGCCGCTAAAACATTTAGCGGCGGTTTAAACCGCCGCTAAAAAACCGCCGCGAAACGTTCTCCGGCGGTTCTTAAAACCGCCGCCAATAGTTTCCCGACGCCACATTTAGCGGCGGTTTTTCAAAACCGCCGCCAAACCATTTAGCGGCGGTTTAAACCGCCGCGAAACGAAAAAAAAAACCGCCGCGAAATACATTTTTTGGTGTAGTGATATGGTTCTATCTTAACACTTGAGTGAAATCTATTTTTGTAATAAAACTAAACTAGATGAACGTGTTGACCCGAATCACTTTTGAAATCTATAGAAAAAGATCTCAATATATTATATATGGTTTGAATTGTTATTTCAAATTGACAATCTATTTAATGATGATAAATGTGATGGAACTCAATTCTCTATCAAGTTATTTCTCAAAAAATTTCCAAAACATTGAGGTAAACCTCTGATCTTAATCTTATGAAATATAATAAGGTACTTCATAAAACCTTATAATTTCCATACTGTATATCATGGAAAGATGATAAATAGAAAATTCTTCTCTGATAGCGATAAAGTGTGCTAACTTAGTTAGGATATCAACTTCCACCCATATAACATTAAACACTTTAGAGGATTTGGGAAGTTACGTGACAAAAACTATAGTGATGTTCTCCCATTTCATTAATGGTATGGGAAACAGATGCAAGAATCCTTTATAATTTTTTTCCTTTTATCTTTAACTTGTTGGAAAGCCAAGAACCATGATACAAACTCTGCGATATCTCTCTTCATTCCATCCCACAAGATATAATCTTTCATGTCCCCGTACATTTTCGTACTTCTAGGATTAATAGAGAATTCAGAACTATGTTCTTCCTCTATTATATCCTTCTACAAATCTTGTATGGAAGGAACACATTCATTGTTCAGGAACCTTATCATTATATTTTGATCAAGGTTAAACTTGAGAACATTTCTAATTTTCTTATATAGCTATTCTTCTTCCTTTTGTGGCACCTTACTCTTCCCATATATAGAGGGTTTAACATTCATTTAATAAAGATATGATTTTTCCTTTCCTTTGAGATTTATGTATCTATCCTTTTCAAATCCAGAAATATTGGATCTTTGTTTATCCTCATCATAGATAAGATAACAGATACTTCTGACTCAAAGCACTAGCCAACTTCTTCTCTTTCCTAGGGTGGTACTATATTCAGTAGTCATAATCCTTTATGAACTCTAACCATCATATCTAGCACATGTTTAGCTTCTATTGTGTGAATATATATTTTATAATTTTCAGATCAGTATATATATAACACTTTTATCCATAATGATAATGCCTCCATATCATTAATTGAATAATTACCATTTCTAACTCCAAATCTTGAGTTGGGTAATTTTTCTCATGAATCTTCAACTTTCACGAGGAATATTCTATAACAATTTTATTTTGAATAAGAACACATCTAAATACTTTCATGGATGTGTCACTCTAGATTACAATACCTACTCCACTCTAGGTTAATGTAAGCACAAGGTCACTGACTAACCTTCCCATCTATTCACTAAAATATTCCTCACGTTCATCTATACTGAGGAAATTGACACCCTTACAAGTTAGCTTGGTCATAGTATTAGATAGGCTTCATAAATTTTCCATAAACCATTGATAATATCCTGCTAAAACAAGAATGCTATGGATCTCAGTCACCGTGGTTGGTCCAGGAAAACATTAAATAACCTTCATCTTTGATGGATCTACTACTATATGATCTCTTGAGATTATGTGACCTAAAAATTAACCCCCTTTCATAAAAAATTTGCACATTATAAAATTTTGATTTAGCTTCTTCTTCATTAGGGTATTCAATACAATTCTCAAGTTATATTCATAATCTTCTTTACTATTTGAATAGATATGAATATTGTCTATGAGGACTACATAAAACATTATGATGTAATCTAAAAATACTCTACTCATTAAATACATGAAGATAGTAGGGGAATTAGTATGATGAAAAGGCATCACAATTTATTCATAGTATTCATACCTTGTACGAAATGGTATCTTGGGTATGTCCTCTTTCTTGACCCTCAATTGATGATATCCAGAACAAAGGTCAATCTTGGAAAAGTATTTATCTAGACAAAGTTGATAAAAAAAAGTCATCAATACTGGGAAGATGATACTTTTTAAGATTGTGATCTTGTTAGATTCTGTATAATCAATGTGGATCCACATTTATAAATCATTATTTAAAAAAAAATAACTCATGCACCCCGAGGTGACACTCTTGGATGAATGAATCCATTTTCAAGGTTTTTATTATAGTTTCCTCTTTAATTAATACAATTAAATTAAATGAATTCTCTAAGGAGTATTTGAAATTGGTGTGGAAGCGGGTTTGAGATCTACTAAGAACTCAACTTCACGTTTTGATGGAAGACATGGCAACTCATCTAGAAAGACATCCAAAAAGTCCTTAACTAAAAACATATCATATATGTTGATTTTATCCCTAATTAGTTGATATGAACAACCCTTTTGAAGAGGAATTAAGAACCATACATTATATGTAATCTCCATACGAATTTTAAACTTATTATCACATTGATGGACGATCATATGAGGATTTGAAATATAAAAAACAACTTACCTTCCTTGAAAATTGATGTTTCCTTTATGAAAATAAATCCAATCCATGCCTAATATGACATGAAATTACACCAAATTAAGAATGACATGATTTGTAGGAAGCACATTCCCACAAAATTTAACTAGAGAGTAATCATATTCGTGAGATACAATCATCCTACCATTGGGGTTTTGCATATATAATTCCCTAACTGTTTTGGTGGAATCATAACACACTAAAAAAATTCATTAGATATGATAGAGTTGGTAGATCGTGAATTAAATATGACATTATTAGTTCTTAAGTGGATGATATGTGTACCTTTAATCACATCATTATTGCACCCCACATCAGAAATAGTAATTACAAGAGATTTCCCATTGTCCCTCGACTTAAGAGGTTGTTGACATCGATCCTCATCACCACCACTTAGGTTTGGGAGTTGTTATCATAATTATCATTATCTTTAAACATTTATCACTAAATCATGGTAGGTGGATTTTGTTCCTCCTTTTCTCTATTCCCTATGTTAGTTAAATTCTTCCCATCAGTTTAGTAATAAAATTCTTGATGTACTTACCATCCACACTTAAAATATTTATTAGACCCATTAATGAAATTTTCTCCATGAATCATCCCACACATAGTGCATAAAGGAAATATCATCTTCTTTTCATCATGGATTTTTCTATTTTCTATTAAAATACTTCTTCCTATTCTCATTAAAACTAAGAGATTTATACGTGACTAAAACCTCCATTTCAAACATGATTTCACAACGCACAATATCTTCATAGATACTAAAGTCTCTTAAAGAAAATGACCCTATGAGACATTGATTTATGAAACTGAAGTATCAATCAACATAACTCATAGGTTAGATGATAATTATTGAATCACACCTTGAAAGTCTCATGAAATTAGCCTCATTGGTACCAATATATTCATAATCACTTTACATCAACTCAAAGAACTCTTTCTCAATCATAGTACGATGAATATAAGAAAAATACACAGTAAAAAAATATGTTCTTAGACCCATCTCAATCCATGGATTCAATATCATCTTTCTGCATCAAATTCTTCATTATATTCCACCACTAGTCTTCTTTTCATTTTAACTAATAGATATCTAGAAGAACTTTCTCAATCTATGAACACTGGAAAAGAGATAATATATTTTTAGTTGTATTGATACATTTTTCAGCAATAAGTAGAATAAAAGACCATTTGAATGAAGGTGGATTTTTCATCATTAAAGACTCAAAATAATTTCGTTCACTCCTTTTCTCATTTGGAAGTCCACCATAATTCATAGTTTTAGAAATCTGTGTGAGAATTGAAATGAGGTTTTTTATTCCATCTCCCGTAGAATTCAGTTTCATGGAAGGAAAGGTTTTTCATTATTCATCACAATCACCATTAACGTGGTTCCTTTATGTTCCACCTATTTACTAAAACAAAAAAAATATTAAGAAAAAATTATCATAGTGAGGAGCCACATAATCTTGAAAATTCACTTATAGGATGCCAAAATTATGATGCCTTCTTTAATCAAAGACTCCTTCAGTTTATCCTTTGTTATTCATAAGAAAAATATATTTAAATTCTACATGATGGTTTGTAAAGAGTTTACTAATTTATAAAACATATATCATGGCAGTGTCCAACCACGTGTGTAAAAAGGTATGTTGTCATGTACCATATTACTATGAGTCCGGCCCGAAACATCATGTCAAATTTGTTACCCCTAGGTGCATCTGTGCTAGAGACACATCCACATGTAGTATCCAAACATATATGTATTTCTAGGAAACCACTCACTATATCCTTTACCAAAATTATAGGAAATATTACTATACTATTCATTTTCCTTAGATTTATCCCTGGACAAGTCCTTAGGGTTCTCACTAAGGTTTTCTCATCCTTTCTTCCAAAGGATAACTAAACCTTTAAACTTGTACCAAGTATAGAAACATTCACTTTTTATACATTAACAATAAAAATTGTAATGGAATAATTAGAACATTAACCAAATAGATTCCCAAAGACCATACTAGTCATGTTCCATTGAAAACATGTAAACATAAGTACCAATACATAAGCAATCTTCATTATCTTCGACTTGGTTCTTATTAACTATAACCCTTCTTAGACACATCAAATATAATACATATATTCATAAACTAGGGAAGGAAACATAAAAAGGAGTGCACTAAAATGCTCAGTAAGGGTAAACAAGAGATATATGAAAGCATAATCATGAGCATAAGGGTATGAAAACATGATCTTGAAAACTGAAGATCATACCCTACATATCAAAGATCATATACACGAATCTTGACATAAATCATGGATATTCACAAGACATGAATCATAAGGAAATAAATATCCTAAGCCCTAAAATTACAACATAATAATAAAACTTGGAATTACGGAAGACTGAAAAGCATATATAATGATTTTCATGGAAGTCAAGGAATTACTCCTGAGACCATTTCATTGGGAAAAGACCATCACTAAACAATGTTCACACCCACTTCTAGCCCTATATTACTAAACCAATTTTCCCCTCGTTCTAGCCCTATATTAATGAATGAAGTTCATTTATATTTCCAACCATGTAATACTAAAATTATTTCACTTCTTGTATGATATATGTCTATCTCACGAGATATAAATCATTACCCAAGTCATTTTAAGGCGATATTGTTCCCACCCATATAACACTGAAATCATATATACATGTTCCACAAGATCATGAATCTACATATCATAAACTATGAAATGAAATGGGTATTATAAACATTTAACCATATCATAACATATGGAAAGATACATGTTTCATAATAATTTCATCATAAACATAACCCACAAAATGAAGAGGCTTTCAAAATAATATAACTTATGAAAGAGAAAAGGGGTTCATCATTATCATGCCATCAAAACACTATCCATTCTGATAAAGAGTATTAATAGATAAATTGATTAATTTCTCTATAAGTAAATTATTAAAACAAAAATATGTTATCTTATATTGTAAACAATTTCAAAAGATCATTTAAAAAAATTTCATCAAGAAAATATCATTTCTTCACTAAAAACACTTTTTAAAACATAAAACATTTCTGGAAACCTTTCTCTTTGAAAATAAATTTGAAAACATATAAAAGAATATTTAAAACCCATAAAACGTTTTTAAAATCCATTTTCCTCTGAATTGGGATTCAAACATATTTTGAAAACATTTGTGAAAACATTTCTGAATTATTTTTTAAAAACATGGTTTTTGAATATAATAGATTTCCAATCAGAGTGAGAGGGTCAGATTTTAATTAAAAACAATATCTTAAGGACAAGTGATTGAAAAAAGGTACAAATAAATGGATATATATTTAATAATACTATGCGGAGGAAACTCATGTATTCTATTGGGAGATGGAATTTAATATTTCATCAAAGGAATCATAACCATATACAATCTCAAAAGGCAGTGATATTTTCTCAATAAACTTTTATAATTTGGTAACCTGGGATCATACTATCCATGTATGAAATAGAAATTAAATGAACAATAGAATTTCATGAAAGAAAGTAAATTTATGATAGAACATGTAAAATGGTAGTATATACACCTCTAAAGAGAATTTAGGTGTATCAAAACATGGGTCTCAAAGAAGTAAAATTGAAACAAAACTATTTTTTTGATTTGGGAAACTTTTGAAACATATTCCCCATAAAAGAAAGGAAATAAAATGGATATGTGAATACCAATAAATTTAATTATAATATACATAGAATAAAATCATGGGAAGTATATAAACCACAAAAAAGGAAAGAGTGGAGAACAAAGCATGTATCTCATGGAAACACTAGTGGAAATGAAGGTTTTCCCAACAATTTTATGCCAAAGGTTTGAACAAACCGTTGGTATACTAGTTTTTGAGCAACATTTACCAACAGTTTGTTTAAACCATTGGTATTCTGATTTTAGAATGAAGACATACCAATGGTATACTAAAACTGTTGGGAATTCATTGATTTTAATAATGTATACCAACGGTTTTAAAAAACTGTGGTTAAAGAATATATTTCCCAATAGTTTTTAAAAACTTTTGGGAAAGTTCTCCCCCAAATACAATGTAGCTAGAACTCCCCCATCTGCATGATTTCATCCCTAATCTAATGCTCTCTTGAAGCACTCTCTTAACCCTAGGCTATGAATCTCCTTACACCAGCTAGATCCATCTTCAATCAAGAAATTTTTTTATTTCTACACTTCAAATTACTAATAAGTAACTTCGATTTAATTTTCTACATCTATTTTATTGTGTTTTATATTTTCATTTGGACTAAACTAGAGTTCTGTGCAGTCTGTGGATTGGTATACTGAACACTTTTATTTGTTTTCATTTTTTGTTCTACACTTCAAGTGTCAAGATTATGTAAATCACTTTTATTTGAAGTCATTATTTCCACTCCTTGTATGAAGAGTTCATGAACCATATGATCTAATGGGTGTTGGTTAGATGTATCCACACTCAAATATGGTAAAGGTTTTGTTTAGTCATATGGTCTTGAGGTGGGTAATGGATATTAGGATGGTTCATGTGTAGGTATTTGGGATGGTTGGGGTAGTGGTGTAGGATTTTTTTCGATTTTTAGTTGGGTGATATGGTAGTTTCAATAGACTTTACATAAGTTGAAAATTGGATTTTGATTTTGTATTTATATTATTTGTTCAAGGAATAATGGGAAGGGTAGTGATATTAAAGATGAATTGGTTGTTGGTTGGGTGACAGATTAGAATTTTGATATTGGTTGGATTGGGTATAGGTAATTTTCAAGCTATTATATGGGTATGGACTCACCTGAACACCACCACCCCACCCCCTGGACACCCCCAACCCCTTGGAAACCCCCACCCCATGGACACCACCACCCCCTAGACAACCCCACCCCCATGGACAGCCCCCCACCCCTAGAAACCCTCACCCCTTGGACAACCCCCACCCCCTAGACACCCCACCACCTAGAAACCCCCACACCCCTAGACACATGCATGCTCTAGACACCCTCCACCCCCTTGGACAGCCCCCACCCCCTTGGTCACCACCTTGGACACCACCCCACCTTCTGGACACCACCCCAACTCCTAAGTTCTTTTCCCAGTTATTAAATTGGAATTAACCATTTAGGTGATTTCCCTTTTCCCCAATGACATTTTCTAAGTGATCCATAGAGCGTTATAAATTGAATTTATTATCTTTTGATAAATTTAATGGGTTTTTTTGATTGAAATGGATAATGCATGATGGTTTTCATTTCTTAATTAATAAAATGGTTGTAAATAAAATTACCCCAAGGGGATATAGGGGGTAGGGGTTGTCTAGTGGGGGGGTTCTCCAAGTAGGGAGGTGGGTTTTCCTGTGGTAGGGGGACTACAGGGATGTGGGAGAGGGGGGTGTGGGCTGTCCAAGTAGGGGTGTGTGCTACCAGGGGGGAAGGTTGTGCTATCTTAGTGGGGGGGGGGGGGGGTTGTCTAGGTGGGTGAGGGGTTTGTGATATCCAGGGTTGTGTTTTCTTGGTGGGGGAGAGGGTGAGGGTTGTGTATTGGTGGGGGTGGGCTATCCAGGAGGGGGATGGGGGATGTCCAAGGAGGGGAGTGGGCTATGTAGGTGGGTGTGGGGGTGTCTAGATGGGGGGATGTCCAGGTGGGGGGGTGGGGTCTAGGTGGGGGGTTGTCCATGTGGGGTGAGGGTTGTCCAGGTGGGGGGATATAGAGGTGTGGTGGGGGCTGTCTAGGTGGGGTGTTGTCCAGGGGGGCTACAGGGGGTTGGGGGCTACAAGGTTGTGGGCTGTCCAAAGAGAGGGGGTGTCTAGGGGGCTGGGTTTTCCAGGTGGGGGAGGGGGGGATGTCCATGTGGGGTGGGGGGCATCTAGGTTGGGGTGTGTCCAGGGGGCTGCAGGGGGTAGGGGTTATAGAGGTGTGTGTGTGTGTGGGGGGGGGGTCAGCTATCTAGTGAGGGGGGTGGGTTGTCCACTCCGATACTCTATATAAAATATGAATCACATATAACTAATGTATAGTTGCTTTCACATGTTATGATTTTTTTTGAAGTTCCATAACAACACTCACTCTTACCCTTCCAATAAGAAGTGATCTCTGTAAAGAAATCTCACATAGGATCTTATCCACTGTCTATATTGATCCCATACAAATTTAACATTCGTACAACCCCATATCACCAAATAATATAACAAGCCTCATACTCCCATGAGTAGTGTCCCATCAGAACATGGCTCATATTCCTAAAAAACGTACATAAGATCATATTTGACACACACACAAAATTTTGTAAACATAGAAAATACTATATCTTCACCTTATATCACAACGTAGAATTAGTTCCCAGCTTACTTCTCAAGGAATAAATAAGCCATATACCTAGATGAAAATTTGGAGGTGTGTTTACAATTAGGTGTGTCTTTTTATAATTCATGTCGGATATTTAAATTGAAAGATAAAATCCGATCCACATATGATATTTGGATGTGTGTTTACAATTAGGTGTGTCGTGATTTATATGTATGATATTCATGTTTTACACCAACAGTATTATAGGTCACCTATAATAGGCATGAAGTCAGGCTACAATTTGATAAATATTGGATTCTATGACCCCAGTTTGGAGGTGGACACCCCACCCCCTTGGACAACACCCCCCACCCCCTGCATCCCCACGCCCAACCCCCACCCCCCTAAATACCTCCCAACCTGATGCACACCCCACCCCCTAGAACCCCACCTCCCCCAAGGACATCCTCCCACCCCCCTGGACACCACCACCCACCCCACCCCCTAGACACCCCACCCACATAGAAACTCTTCTAGACACCACCCCAACCCCTGGATACCCCCACCCCATGGACACCCCCAATCTCACATGATATCCCTCCATCCCAGGATAGCCCCCCCCCTGAACACCACCACCCATGCACACCCCACCCCCTGGATAGCCCCCACCCCCTAGACACTGCCAACCCTATGACAAACCCACCCCCTTGGATAGCCCTCCACCCCCTGGACAACCCACGCCCCCTGGACACCCCCACCCCCTGAGACATCCCCCACCTCTGGACCCCCCCACCACCTTGGGCAATGTATGTGATCACTCAAATAATCTACTAAAATATAAAATGTTTTCAATCTAAAATTTACTAAACTCCTGAATAATTCTCCTCTACACATGTACATGATATTGTACACTCATATATAGTTCTTCAAAGATATTTTGTTATAAATATATTATTTTTTTGTCTCTTATATTATGATTCACATATAGAGTAGTGTTTCAGTTATGGTTTCATATAAAGTGAACAATTCCCATTTACTTAAATATATTTTTGATGAAACTTAAATCTTATTGAATTTCTATTGACGAAATACCATATAATTTTTTTTACAGAATGGATTGAAGTTGGATGTATGAAACTAATAGGATCTCAAGCGATTTTCAAAACAATTTGGAGATATTTTAAGATTTTTCATTCCACTATTCTTTAGACTGTGGTCACATGCACTGCCCATGTAATAATTGTGTTAGAAGAACATGGTTTATCCGTGAAGAAGTAATCTACCACATAACCAAATATGGTTTTCAATAAAACTGCTATGTGTGGTATCACAATTAGGAGAAAATAAAATCTCAAATTACTGATGATCCAAATGAGAGAAATGGATTGGAGAATTTGGTATATGGTTGGTTTCCATTTATTTGTAACCATGGAAAAGAAAGGATTACGACCCAAGAAGACTTTGATATAAGCACACATGATGCATCTAATGAAAATGATGATGTTTCCAGGGGGAAAAATTGAATGGTTCTACCACGAATCCAGTATATCGACAATGTAGTAAAATAAACAAGATGGAATTTTTAATTCTATTGTTTCATTGGAAAACAATGTATGGGATTTCTAATACTTCCATAAATTAAATTCATAGCTTCTTGAAGGACTTAATTCTAGATGATGCAGATATTCCCTCATACCAATATATGGAATGGAATCTAGTTGAGGAACTTAAATTTTCATGAAACAAAATTCATGCTTTCCCGAAAGATTGCAGTTTATTCTGGGAGGAAAATAATAAAATAAATGATTGTATAAAATGTGGCACATCCCACTAGAAGCCAAAAGTTTATGGAACACCATCCCTTGTGCCATAGAAATTAATATGGAACTTTCCATTCAACCCCATACATGAGAATCATTTTATATCTGATGAAATATTAATAAAAATGTGATGGCATGATACCGAGAGAAAGAAGAGTAATGATGTGTTGGATCACCCTAAAGATGGATTTTCATGACTGAGATTTGATGCACAATATCCTGATTTTGCAGCTGACATGCGTAATGTGAGGCTGGGACTTTCATGTGATGGTTTTAATCTGTTTTAGAAGATGCTTACTTCACACAGCACATGTACGGTTTTTATACACATTTATATCCTTCCCCCATGGTTGCGTATGAAAAAACCTCTAACTTTAATGAGTATACTCATATCTATCCCTTCTGATACTTGAAATGATATAGACGTATATGTGAAACATTTTATAAAAAAGTTGAAAATTCTTTGGGATGTGGATGTGCGCACAAACGATGTATGTTCAAAAGACATATTTCAGATGTGTGTTGCACTTGTGTGGATGATCAATGATTTTCCTTATTATACAATGATGTCTGGATGGTGCACGAAGGGAAAACTATCATGTCTTGTTTTCATGAAAAATACCCGATCCAAAAAACTGAAACATCGTTGTAGTTTCAGTTTTATGGTACATCAATGATTTTTTCTAATGGACCATCCATATAGAAATAATCACTGAATATTTGACAGTACCATGGAGACCGATGATCCACCTCAGCGTATGTCTAGAACTGATGTGCTTAATGAATTGAAAGATTTCGGTTATTCATTTGGTAAGGGTCAAATGAAATCTGGAAAGAGAAAGAATGTTTCCATTGAAACCTATTACAATTTGAAGAAGAGAAGTATCTTCTTTGATTTTCCTTATTGGTAAACCAATTTGTTATGTCATTGATTATATGTAATTAACATTGAATAAAATGTGAAATGTTTCTTTACAATTATTCTAAATGTTAAGGGAAAGAAAAAAAGATGACTTAAGGTCTCGGTGTGACTTGGTGGATTGGGGCATTAGACCATAATTGTAACCTATATGTATCAGTGAAAATAAATGGAAAGTTCCATCTACTTCTTATGTGATGAAACCTATAGAAAAAAAAACCGATTTATGGAACTACTAGAGAATATTAATGTTCCTGATGGCTATTTAAGAAACATATATAAATGGTTCAATGGAATAGAGTTGAAGCTAAAATCTTTGAAGACCCCTGATTATCACACCCTTATGCATGAGTTGAATCCAATAGAAATCTGTCATATTTTGTACAATAATGTAAGGGTGGATGTTATTCGGTTGTGCCATTTTTTAGAGATCATTGTGCTAAGAGGTTGTCAAAGTATTTCTTGAAAAAAATATTGGTAGATGCCCCATTAATTTTATGTGAGTTAGAGAAAAATATTCCTCCATCATTTTTTCACATGCATGCTGCATTGGACTGTCCATATTCCAACTAAAATACTTCTTGAAAGACTTATTTCTTTTTTTGGATGTATCCAAATAAAATAAATATTTACACATTAATGTCTTATGTCCGAAATATGAATCACCTCGAAGCTTCTATCGTGAACATTTACCTGGCTCCAAAATTTATAGATTTCTGCTCTATGTATTTTTCTGATCTTAATACACGAATGAATAGACCAATGATAATAGAATAATAATATTATGAGAAAATTTACCCTTTTTTCCATCACTTCCTCAAACAGGAAGAATTCTTAGATCATATACATTGATGACATTAATCCTTGAAGAGCGGGAGGTGGCACATCACAAAGTTTTTTCAACTTCGATTTGTTGGATGACTACATCAGGTAAAAGAATTGAATATATGTATATTTTACATATATATATATCTGTTAAACTATTCCTATTTTTATCTACAGGGAATATAAATTATTGAAAATAAAAATAATCATTCTTTATCTTTGAGAAGGAGGGAGACTTTGCATAGAAAAAAGTTTCATGCATGGTTAAAATTGAAAGTAAAAATATTAATGTTAAAAATAATTAAATCCATATTTTAAAAAATTTAATATTCATTTATATTTATGTTATTGAGTTTTCATGTTGACTCTGTCTCTGAGGAAATAAGAGATTTGGCTTTTGGTCATAATACCAAGGTTCATGACTGTAAATCAATTGTTATCAGCGGGTATATTTTTATTATCCCTAAAAGAGAAAAGAACCTGTGAACAAAACATAATGGTTTTATGTTTACTCCCACAACATACTGTTATTCCAGTTCATCAGATTATAGATCGTGATATGAATATGTAGGTTATTATGGATTCATTGAAAAAAATTATAATATTGTATTATTGTTCTCATGGACGAGTCACAATGGTGAAATGACAGTGGTTTGATTCGATTACGAGGTAGGGAACATTTATAAATGATTATGGATTTTGAGTAATTGATATGATTCTCACTCTTGCTACTGATGAACCATTTGTATTGGCATCAATGGAGAAACATGTTTTTTATGTCGAATACCATCTTCGACCTAAATTTTGTGTCATTATTGAAGTACTTCCAAGACATATTTTTGATGATGGTGATGATGGAATTGACACCATCCCTACTTCTATTAGAAATTATCCATTTATTACTTTTGATGACTCCAATAGCTCAATTATCAGAGTTGACTGTGAACCTAAAGTTTTGGTGGGAAATATATAAAATCATATATCCATGTTATCAATTATTTTGGTTTAGCTTGACTTGGTTTGTTGAGGTTGGTACTATTAAAATTGATTTAATATTGATTACAAATATTTTTCAACCGAAATGACCGATATGTAAATTTTTAATGTTTATTGGTTGCCATTTTATTTGAATTTCATTTTCTAATTTGGAATTGAATTGTATTAAAACCTATGAAACCTACATTTCTAACTTGGTGAACATTTAAATGCTTTATTGACCATGTATAAAATTAGTATAACTCTAATACCTCCCTTTAATATTTCACTATATAATGAACATGATGGTTTGTCTTCTTTTTCAAAATATTTTTAGAGACCTACATCATCTACAGGGGCTAAAGAAATTAAAATTTTCCTTAATTTTGACAAGTACTTTACCCCCTACGAATTTGGTAGATATATTAACATTGATCATATGTTTATATCATCATTTCCAACTATATAAAGGGTTTAATCATTCATAATATATACCTTGCTGAATTTTCTAGAGGCATAATTCAGTATGCTCTATCTCTTGGTTTTTGAGTGAAATAAAGACACAAAATCAATGTTCCATGACTTTAATAAACACTTGACTCTTAGTAAATAACCATCCTACTAAAAATTAAATTTATTCATTACATATTGAATGATTTATTGAATTCATTATGTATCTATTCAATCTCACTTAAAATAATGGATTGTTATATTATCCACAAATCAACCAATTCCCTTTCATTTTTTTGGGGTACAAATTAGTTATCCTTTTATAATTACTTCCATATTTTTTTTCAAATGTAGGAAATGAAACCAATTGAAGAGAGGAAACACAAAAATATGATGGACAACAATAGTCGCATGGCTGAGATGGGCGTTCCACCACTAGTTACTGTATTGAGTATTTTAGTTCAAATATATATATCTAAATAATATATAATGTCATTTGATTAATTTTGTTTTAAAACAGTTTTGCAGGATCCACCTCTTAGGAAACAACAATTTTATGAGCATCCTAGTGATGGTCCTAGTAGTCAGGGTGTTCGTACGAGGGGGGTGGTATGAGAGCTCGGAGATCTAGTTGGCATACCCGATTAGACCCTTCCCCTTCCATAGACATACCATCTATCCCACATTATGATCTCGGTGTATCTTTAGGGACACACGAGATATTTATTCCTCCCAAGTTTTTGCCACCCTTTATATCTAAGTCTCATCACACATCTTTACCATATCTGATAATGATTCCCACTCCGCATCATGGATTTGGCTAGCCATCTATGCCATCTTCTTTTACTTCTACTTACTTCTGTATGAGTTTCTATATTCCATCAACTTTGACTCCTAATTTGTCTAAGTCTATCCATGTGGATCATACATTGGGTCCCACTCCATGTGTATAGGGGGTTCCTTCAGTTTCTACAGATCCAGTGGTGCCCATTGATCAGTATGTCACATATATATTTACAGAAACCTAAAAAATATTTATACTATTATTTATTTTCATTATAAAATTAATTGATAAAATATTTGATTTCTTTCCTAATTGATACATCAATTAATAGGAGGTTGGGGTGGGGGTGTGCACGCATGCGTGTGGTGTGGAACTATTGCACACAGTTGATGGTGGACTATAATGAAGGCAATAAAATGATTGAAAAAACAGGGTAGTAATGTAAAAGTTTTTTGAAGATGCCTGTCAAATACTCTGACATCATTCTTTTCAGCCAGGTCTCATGGAGACGGTTGGCAAATGAATTCAAGGATAATGCTTGGGTATATATATGGGTAAAAAAAATTTGTTGTATTTATGGAAATATACAGTTTTTTTATTTATATGAATTAATATTTTGGTGTCAGCTTCGGTTTAATTTCCCTAATGGAGAGGGTGCACCACCAGCACATCTAAAGGATTTAGGTGAGATTTGGAGAGCCTATAAGCAAGAGTTGTATATTTTCTAGCATGGTAGAGTTGTCACAGAGTTAGAGGTCATCCTTGTCAGGGATTATTGTCTGATAGAATAGTATCAGCAGATGATTACTCATTGGACGAATATCCAGTTTAAGGTGTTAATCACATTTTAGGTATTTAAATGAAAAATTTCATGTTTTGCATTAATAATATCTTTTTTATTATTGAATTTTATTTAGGAATCATTCTAAATAAATAAAAAAAAATTGATGCTAAAAAATAACTCCACAAATTAGGACGTACTACAATGTCAGATCATGAGAGGAAGCATGTATGATAGTTTTTTATATTTTTATTTACAACCTGCACTTTCTATTATTTCCTCCATAATTTATTCAAATTATAAAGTTTTTATATAATTTTAGTTATGAAATTAATTATTGGTAACCTATTTTTAAAAGTAGTTTTCTATATTCAATGTAATTTTAGAGGATAACATTGAATATTGAAGGACGTGTGTATCGAGAAAAACGGTTTTGATCGAGTTGAAGGAAGAAAGATGGATGTGCGGTTAATGAACTGACTCAGCAGTAGATTGAATGTTTTTATTTATTGATTTAAAATTTTAATATCTATTTTGTAACTTTATAATCTATTTATATTTGTAATAGGATTTTTTAGAGGCCCTTGATGCCGAAGAACCTAATAATTTTAGGAAAAAATATCACCTACATTAGGTGTTGGGAGACGAGTACCCTGGAAGAGTATGCTTCCAACCTAGATAGATTATAGTCCCAATGAGGTATTGTCCCTCCTCAGGTATGATTTTTAGTGCCATCGAGTTCTAGTATGTTAAGTCACTCGAAGAATAGCATGAAAACGAGCCACATAGACAGAAGAACAGTCTGCTAGGGAAAACACTACATTTATGAAACAGATGGAAGTTTTACATCCAACACTTCCACCAGAGGCCAGAACAGCTTGTGATGAATATATGTCATCGATGCGCTGTATATATGGTGACCCAGGTGGAATTACTAATGGTGGGCGAGAAGAGGGAGAGGAGGAGGTCGAGGCAGAGGAGGAGGCGGAGGTGGAGTATGAGGGTGAGGAGGAGGGAATTGAGTAGAGCAAGGATGATGATGGGGACAACAATGGGGACACAGGTGGGGCTAATGATGACGGTGATGATAGTGATGGTGATGAGGGATAGATTGATTTGTTACATTTTATACTGATATTACATACATTTGATTTTTGATTATTTGTTATGACTGAATATATGTGTGACTAGGTTGGTCTCATTATATTTATTTTATTATCTATAAAGAATAAAACTTTACGTGATGATTTGTTGAGACTGATTCACCCATCCCCCGCACACCCCCATCCATTGGACACCCCCATCCCCTGGAAACCCCTGCCCCTGCACATCCCCACCCCCTTGGATAGCCCCCACACCCATGGACTTCCCCCACCCTTTGGACATCCCCCACCCCCTAGAAACCCATACCCTATTGGATAGCCACCAAACCCCCTAGACATCCCACACCCCCTGGACACCACCCCACCCCCTAGACACCCCCAAGAACATCCCCCCCTAGACACCACCCCACCCATAGACACCCCCACCCCCTTGGACACCCCAATCCCTTGGACATCCCCCCAACCCCATGGACAACACCCCACCCCCTGGATACAACCCCACCCCCTTGACACCCCCACCCCCTGGACCCCCACCCCTGGACACCCCCACCACTGGACACCCCAAACCCATGGACACCCACCACCTGGACACCACCCCATCCCCTGAACACCACCCCACCCCTAGAATACCCCAACCCCTGGACACCCCACCCCCATGGACAACCCCCACCCCATGGAAAACCCTTTAACCCCCTAGACAGCCCCCACCCCACCCTACCCATCCCCTTGTGGACTGCCCCGAACCCCCTGGATAGCCCCCCCCCCAACTCCTTTGACAGATCACCCCACTGGACACCCCTAACCCCTTAGAAAGCCCCCAACCCCCTAGATAGGCCCCACCCCACTAGACAGCTCCCACACCCCCATGGTCACCACCACCCTCTAAACACCCCACCCCTAGACACCCCTACCCCCTTGGACAACCCCCCAACCCCCAGGACCGCCCCTCTAAACACCACCCCACCCCTTGAACACCCCACCCACTAGACACCCCCCACACCCATGAACAACCCCCACCCCCATGGACAGCCCCCACCCCCTTGGACACCCCCATCCCCCCAGACACCCCCACCCCCTAGACACCCCTACCCCCTTGGACACCCCAAACCCCTTGGATATCCTCCCACCCCATGGACACCCCACCCCCATGGACATCCCCTCCACCCCAAGACAACCCCCACCCCCTAGACACCCCCACCCCTAGACACTGCTAACCCCCTTAGAGAGCCCCCCCCCCCCCCCCACCCAACCACCTGGACAGCTCCCCACCCCTCTGGGCACCACCCCAGCACCTGGACACCCCCACCCCCCTTAGACACCCCCACTTCTAGGGAAACACCTTGGACACCTCCCCACCCCTAGACACCACCCCTCCACCTGGACACCCACACCCCCTAGACACCCCACCCACTGGAAACCCCCACCCCCTGGACACCCCCACCCCCTGGACACCCCCACCCCCTGGACACCCCCACCCCCTTGAATCCCCCAACCCCTTGAGAAGCCCCCCAAACCTGCTGGATAACCCACTCCCCCTGAACACCATCCCACCACCAGGACACCCCCACCCTCCCCCTACATGGACACCCCTTACCCCCTTGGGAAACACCCCCTGGACAACCCCCCTCCCTAGACACCCTCTTTGTTCAAATCCTACATGAAAAATGGGGGAGTATGAACCTAAAATGGTTATTCTTCCCCTACTAAAAGATTTATTTTTGTGCACAATGCCGAGTGACTATAAGTGTCATGGTGAAATACTTGCAGGTAATTATTGTGTGTGTATGAATTCATACAAAATTCTGGATGTATGCTGCAGGTATTCATAATTCTTTATGAATTCTATATGTGTGTTTGGTTTGCTACAGGTGCACATGTAGAATTCCGTATGAATTCTGTATGTGTGTTTGGTTTGATGTAGGTGCACAGGGGGAGGTCGGCCTGCTGGTGGAAGTTTATTGCTGCAGGTGCATAAAGCCTATTCCAAAGGTTTAAAAACATTGGAATATGTGTGAAAAAGAAAACATATACAATCGTTTTCATGTAAATCATTGGTAAAAGTCTATACCAATGGTTTAAAAACCGTTGGTATAGATCCTTGACTTGATTTTTCCCAACGGTTTGTGAGGAACCGTTGGTAAATGTCTATACCAATGGTTTGGAAACCATTGGTATAGACATGTATTTTGATATTTCCAATGTTTTTAAAACATTGGTAAATATTTATACCAATGGTTACAAGAAACTGTTGGTATATAATCCATTCTGCATACAAATCCCAATGGTTCTCATAGAACAATTGGGATATGTTTATCCCTATGACGCCACAACCACCAGTTTGGAGAACCATTGGTATAGTTTATACAAATGGTTGTTTTGCCATTACCAATGGTTTGAAACCATTTGTAAAGGCTAAGTTTCTAGCAGTGAAATAAATTATGAGATGAAATCCCTTTCCCTTGTGGATTGACTCTCATCTTACTCATTCAAACCAACTATATAATAAATATAAATTTATTATTCATCATTTTAGAACCATATTATTATATCTAATACGATATAGGGTTTGATTTTGACTTTATATTACCCTCTTGTTAATAATTCAATGTTAATGTTTCATTTGGGGTAATATTCTCTTTATTCTTCGCATGTGTCTTAATTTTTAGATTTTTGGTATTTAACAATATATCATGATTTAACGAATTTAAAACATGATATAAATAACAATTATAACTTTTATATTTTTATTATAATAATCTATAAAATATATAAGTATGAAATGGAATACACTATTCATAGAGATGGTAGGTCGTACGTACACATGAACGCTGTCTCCTTTAAATTTTCATGTATAGAGAAAGAAAGTAAATGAAATATATTTGTATATATGTACATGTATATATATATATATCCTTATTCCATTAAATTTATGAAATCTTATATATTGTATATATTCATTGAAATCATCCTTAATAAAATCCATGTATTGTATGAACAAATCATATCACTTTGAGGGGGCAGTAGTCCACACTTCCTCAAACAAAATTATCCTATTAACATCAATTGGAAATTAAAAAGATGTGTTTTTTTGAAAAAATACATAAGATTAAATAATAAATATAATATTTAACATATATAAACAGAGTTTTTATCTTAATTTCCACCCTGATATATGGTAAGGAAAAATGAACAATCATCATTTAGTGAGGTGTAAGTTCACTATACACAAAAACAATATGTTCGTTATCCATTATATTGAGGTGTGTGTAATTTTAGGTTGAAACCATAACATAAAAACATCCTAGTATATTGGGTAAACTGGTGTTGTTATACAATAATCTAATATACAGAGTGGAGGGGGTGTAGAACCAAAATAAAATAAACGAGTTGAGAGAATACTTTACCTATTAATTTGGTAACTCCTTTTCATTTGTGGAAAAGTTGTTCCTTCGATTACCTTCTGCTAAAGGGAAGGAATCTAGGAGGAATGGTGGATTTCTAGAAAGTTATTTAGGTAGTCAATGGAAAAACCAACATGTGTTTAGAGGTGTGAATAATAGGGAGAGGTAGTGGCCTTTTATTTGGACGGAGGAGTGGCACTCTTTTAAATATTTGAAGAGAGAATTCCACCCTTGTTTTTCATGTTTGCAAGAGGATCCAATAATGCTCCAAAGTAGATAAAAGGGTGGATAGGGTCGAAATTTTTCAATCCAATGGAATTTTGGAAAATTTTATATGTTTTTTTGGGCCTTATGATCATGGTTTAGTCTCTTATTAAGCTTAATTTATTCTTTTTCAACATAATTATTTTTTATAACTTTCACTGATATTTCTGGTCAAAAAAATATGTTAACCATATTAGAAATTATATATTTTGATGATTCCAAATATTGAATCCATTTTTAAAAATTCTAATCATAGAAGTGGAAGAAATTAATTTTCAATTAATCCGGCAGTTGGGTCAACAATGCAGGGTTTTTAAAGTAAAAATGCTCAAAAGATTGATAAGTTATTATTTCCAATCCCAATGTGAAATTGGTTCTAATTAACTAAAATTTATTTATTTATAAAAATTTACCAAATTAATCTTTTAAACCAAAAAAATATAATTTAACCATATAATTAAATTAGATAAAAAGGCAGTTTTGAATTAAAATCATGTTTTTTCATTATTCATCCAGAAATGATGTTTCTAAGAAAAATACCAAAAATTTAAATTTATATAATTTGGAGATTATTAATTAAAAAATGAATATTATTTTTTCAAATTAAATTTCCAAATTTTTCTAATATTAATTTTATCATATTTCCTAAAAGGAAATTAAAAGTCGTTTATTCGAGAAACCATTATTTTTAAACATAAAAGGAAATTACCAAAAATCATATCTTTCATTATCAATATATTTTACATATATAAAACAATTACAAGAAATATTTTATAAGTATTTATTACTATTCAAATTACAATGTTTAACTGTTAGATTATATTTATCTCATTTAAATAATTATAACAACCAAATGATGTTTCATACAAACATCTGTGTTGCGTGTAACATACGCCAAGTCGGTGTTGTGTGTAACATATTCCAATTTAATTTTCTACGTAACTTAATTCATGTCTATTATCTATGAAATAAATGTTTTAATTAGTTCATTATAATACAAAAATGAGTATGTAATTTATTCAAAGAAAATAAAATTCAATAAAATCTCAGGGTTTTATATGGAAAATCTATTTATATGTGTTATATATTATATGTATCATGTCAATAATATAATTTAAATATTTTAAAACATATATCTATATACATTCCATTTTTTTAAAATAATAATTTCATTTGGGGAAGTTTGGACTATCGCCCCCACAAAGTGATGTGATTCGTACAAAAAATACATAGAATTTATTAAGCATGGTTTTATTGAATATATATGATATATAAGACATATATGATATAGTTATGAAACATTTAAAATGATATATATATATATATCTATGTGTGTGTCTTTTAATTTATTTCATTCCAAATAACAATTAAATGTATATAGTATTCACGTGTACGTATGAATTACCGTCTCTATGAGCATTACATCCCATTTGATACATATTTGTTATATGGAAAATCATAATACGCATACACTGAATATACAATATATTTAAATCATTTTCTAAATTATCTAAATCATGATATAAATATAAGGACTAAATATATAACATATTAAGACACCTGTGACGAACAAATCATATATTACCCAAAATGAATCCGTAAACATTGAATTGTTAAAACGACGGTAATATAAATCCAGAATCATAAAATATATAGTATTATAAGTAAAAATATGGTTTTATGATAGATTTATAATAAATTTAAATTTATTATATAGTAGTTTTCAATTAATACGACCAGAGTTAAGATGCAAGGTAATGGAATTTCATATCACTCTATACTTCCATGAGATCCATGCCTTACTCACCAATGAATTTTGTGTGTGTGTGGTGTATATAATTCCATTTAATGTATTATATTACTCTTATAATTAAATCTATGGGTATTTACATAACCATTTTATGATATTTCTATCATGGTATTTAAGTTTAAAAAGTTACAAAATCGGTAATGTAATTTTTTTCGCAATTTTCCTTCTTTGAGACACATTCCATGTTATGAACCTATATACTTATATGTTGGGAATATAATACCTTTGAATTGTAATATCATTAATATAATTAATATAATGATATTTTACGCTTCATTTAATTTCATTTTCTTACATGTGGAGTTTGGTTCAATGTTACCAAGTAAAAAGAGTTTGTTGAAATATTCTCATTGCCTCTCAAGATTGTTTATGATTGTTCTTTTTTTGATGAAATATTATGATCAATATCTGAATAACACTCATTAATTGTATTCTCCTCTGATTATTCATGATATATTCATATATTGGTAACCTTTTTCACTGTTTGGTGCTAAAGATAGTGAGGAAAATGTTTTTAATAAAGTTTCACTTTACCCATTTATTTGGTCAGATATCTATGTTAATTGAAAACCATTTTTTTAAAAGGTTCCAAAAAATATTCTATTATTATCCTATGTTCTTTAAAATATATTTTTACCCATGTTTTTTTTCAAACCAAAGGGTTTTTGATAATGAATCATCTTGTCATTTTATGTGCGAGGCACCTTTTTAAACATTTTACAGTGTAAAGGGAATGTTTAGCATGTTCAGGTTTATCCTCCACCATAACCAACATTAACATGAAGCATCATTTACAATATTAAAAAGTTATTTTATTTTAAAATGTAAATTTTTTTCCTAATACTTTTTAAATTATTTATTTAAAATTATTTTCATAGAAAAATGTTTTTAAAACATTTTCATGCTATTTTAAAAAAATCTAAGTAAAATGGTTTTCAAAATGTTTTCAATTCATACATTAAAAGAATTCAATTATATTTATAAGTAAAATAGTTTTCAAAATGTTATATGTTTGAAAAAAATTCAAAGGAGAAGGATTTTTCCACAAAAAATGTATTAAAAGAACTTTCAAAATTATTTTTCATCTACCATAACATCTTTTTTTGTAACTCGTGAATTTTTTGGGAAATGATTCAATGATGAAATTTATATTCATTCACTAAATGAATTATGTTTTTATGGAACAGTATCTATGAAACACATTTCCCTTTCACAGGTTGTATTATTTTGAAAAAATATTCTTTTTATGGGTTATGTTTATGATGAAATGATTATGAAACTTGTATCTTCTTTCACATGATATGATATGATTACATGTTTGTGATACACATTTAATTTCTTGGTTTATGATATGATTGTGTATGATTTTTTTGTAAAAAGTTTGTATGATTTCATTATGAGATGGGTGGGACCTATATCTCCCTTCAATGCATTGGGTATTGATTTATATCTCATGAGATAAACATAGCTGAAATGAGGAGCGAACTCAGTTTAGTATTATATGGCTAAAATGAGGAGTGAACTCGGTTCAGTAATATTGGGTTTGAACGTGGAGTAAACCAATTTCAATAAAAGACTTTTTCCAATAAGATAGTCTTGGCAGTAATGAAATGGCTACTATGGAAATAAAATTATATTCTTATGAGTTGTTCACAATTACACGTTTTATTCCTATGTTATTCTTTCATAGCTTATGTCCTTTATTTTCTTATGATTCATGTCTTTTGAATTTATAATCATTATACCACGATTCCTATTTATGATATTGGATATGAAGGGTATGATCTTCTATCTTCATGATCATGTTTCTCATACCCAATGCTAATTTTCATTCATACATGTCTCCGTTTATTAACCATACTGAGCATCTGAACTGATTCCTTTTATGTTTCCTTCCCCAAGTTATGATGATTTTTATTAAGTGTGTTTTTCTAAGAAGGGATCTAGTCATTAAGAACATAGTTTGAGATAATGTAGCTAACATTTGTACCTATTTTTATGTTTCTATGTTTCCAAAGGAACTACACAAGTACATTCTTTGGGAGTCTGTTTTTCTAATTTTTTATGTATTCTGAAAATGTGATGTAATTTCAATGTATTCAAGGTCGTGTCTTAATAGGCTGTACTAAGAAGTAACTACGAACACAGTTACCTCTGAAACCCCTTATATAATGGTGATGTTAAATGAGAATCATTTTCGGATATGATCGAATGTGTAACCCCATGGAGGTGTATGATATCATGAATAATGAGTCTCCCAATATCATAAATCGAATTAACCTATTGAACTGGTAGAATATGGGATAAATTTTCCAACATATCTATGATAACCCATATAATTTCAATACCTGATGAGATCTAGGAAACCCCATCAATAAATCCAGGGTGACTCCATCCCATTACCACTTTGGAATAGGAAATAGTTATACAAGACTAGTTGGTCATTGTTGTTCTACCATCACTTGATAATTGGTAGAACACCGAGTAATGAACCTATCTATCTATATCCTCTTCACCAGTCAATGATATAGATAGTGAAAGTCATGATACATATTGGTAAGATCAAGATTCACATTCCATGTATAGGAATTGTTTTCTCACATAAAATCCTCTCAGAAATTTGTAGGAACCGAGACATGTCCATGGATACACAAGATATTAAACCCATCAATGATCCAACCACGTGGAATGTAATCACCTTCAATGCTCTCCTATCTGACCAATACCTCATGATCTAATAGATATCTCATCTTTACCCTCTCTATAATTGAAGATGTCACAGATAATGATTATAGTATAGACTATCCATGACAGTGATGGAAATCCATGTTAATCCTAGAAAATTGGCCCATAAGCTGCTACTCACTATTGTCCTCTAGAACAGCCTATGTCAATGCCCTCATTCTCATAGCATCATCAATTACATTTCTCTAAATTGGAATATAAGAAATCTGAATTTAAAAAGACTATAGGTATTCAACCATCCTTCATTTCCTGATATTTTTGTAAATCTAAGTAATGATATTCTTGAGAATTATGAGATATTTATAAACCACAAAACACTCCCCCATTAAATAATTCCTCTATCAACATAAGTTAAGAACAACAACAACTAACTTAGGATCATGTTTTTGGTAAATCCTCTCATGTAGACTCAACTGAAAAAACTTGTATTCTATTTATCTATCCTCCTACATCATAATTTCCCTTTCTTGATACCCAATGCATCATAATATGTTGTATTACATTAGACCATTATAGGAAGAATTTGGCTCGGAACTAAATTCAATCCCTCTTTCTGCTTCTAAAAGGCTATATCATAGAACATAGACAATATACAATTCAAATCCATATTATTAAATACCATAAGAGGTGGTTCTAAATATGAAAATTCTTATATGAAATATCTGTAACAACCTACTATACCAAATAAATACTATATATCAAAGAGGATTACATGATACCCCTAAGAAACTATAGTAATGAGTCAACTGATACTCATTTTTCTAAGATAACATGACCCAAGAAGTTAATATTATTCATCCACAATTTAAGATTTATGATCTTAGGATATAATTAATTCACTCTTAGTGTATCCAATATGATATGATGATATTTGGTATGGTCATGTTGAGTGTGGGAATACACCAATATTTCTTCCACAAATACCAAAATATTTGAATCTAGATATTGATGGAAAACCCCTTTCATCAATGCCATGAAAACTATTAGTGATTTCATAAGAAAAAATGAAAATATACTCATGTAGACCATACCTACTACAAAATGGTGTATGAGGTATGTGTGAAGGATGAACATGCACCTAATGATAACCCGATCTCATATCAATCTTCATGAATACCCATGTTCCTTTGAGCTGGTCAAAGATATCATCTATATGAGGAAAAGAATGTCGATTATTGACTATATACTAGTAAAATATCTAATAATCCACACATAAACTAAGGTTTCCATCTTCCTTTTTGGAGAAGATCACTAGAAAACCCCAGAGAGATGCATTTTGTCATATAAACAACTTTGCTTCTAAGCCCTATGACAACCTATTGATCTCATGTAATATATTATTAGTCATCTGATAAGTAGGAATGGATACCGGTGCAACTAATTTCATTATATATATAAAATACTATACCTATGACATTGGATATTGTCCAAAAATTTCATCCAAGTAAACATCACTGAAATGATAAACCACTATAGGGAAATCCTAATGACACATTCCCTGATCATCCTGATAAATGCTACCAATATGAGTCATCATCCCACTCATCTCATGATTCTAGGTTCTAGCTTTGATTTCATATACATCCCATTCACCCATGTGAATAAAAACCCCACCACTAATGATGTGAACATCTCCCTTCAACAATTGAAGTCAATGTAATAATGAAAGTGAACTAATCATACCATCATGAGAATTTTTTCAAAACCTATCATTTCTAGGACAAAAAATCCCAAAGGAAGTGAGACCCACATATATCAAGGAGGAACACCATTAAGTTGTGCAAATAATCTGATCATATACCCAACGATGTGTGAAGTTTCATTATGCCATAGGAAAACTATGCATCGAGTCTAAGGATATCAACAACATGTATAGATATAAATGAATGAATGAGATGCACCTATATCTAATGGAGAATATACTAACATTGAGGGTACAAGAATAGTACAAATCAGTATAGAATCTTTATCACTCTGATCCTCATGTATCAAATATGCTCTATGAAGTTGGCCTGAATCGCATCCTAGAGATGTATATTGACATCCTTGAGTAGGTTTATTTGTTTGTTGAAAATATGGTGTCTGGTTTCGTCATCCACAGCCACCACCTCCGTTGACCGATAAATCACACACCAGCTCCCTTCCTAATGAGAATATTCTGAAACCTCTTTTAAAAATTGATTAAGTGAATATTTTCTCTCATGATATACTAGAAATAAGAAATTTCATATCTACTATAGAATCCCATCCAAGAATTTTCTCATCACTCGACCAGGTTTCTTTCACATAGGATTCTCATATGTACCTTCCTACCAAAATGATGACATAGAATAAACCTAAAAAGAATCCTTATCTACCTGGTATTCCCCTTAAATGAAACCCCAAAATTTTATTTCTTTCTACCTAAAACTAAGTTATTGGGTTGTGAAGTTGATCAACCCTACTATGCACCCTCATCTTCCCTCTGGTTACATTCAGCAATCAAAACCTGATTTACTATTTCTTATATGTTTATTAAGATGATAAAAATTCACCTATTATCAGATTTTATACTTGATAGAATCCTAAAATCTCATATCTTTCTATAAATCATAACCTAATAGAAGAGGCGAGAAGCATTTGAGCTCTGAAAAATGGGTAGAATAGTTTATAACTGAAATGATGCCCATATCTATATGTATAAACTCTCTTGTTCTATCGTCCCTCAATGTCTTTAAAAAAATAATCATTTAATGACCTCTACAAACCCTGCAAATCAAAATTAAAATTACTATATATCTGAGTAATCACATCCCACCATCTCTTGGTTGAATCCCAAAACATATACATAGTGAGCCTCACTCACCTCTCAAGAGCTGTCACAGTATGATTAGAAATAAATATCATGGACACTATCCTTGACTCTACAGGTTTTGGGTCACTATTATTTAAAATATTGGCATATACTGCTTTTGTAATTCACATGTCATTTGTTCCATAGTCAGGGAAGGTTTTAAGCTCTATGAATGGTTTTCATAAAGTGTAGTAACCCATATTGAAATTATAAATCATTACTTATATCAGGTATAACATGAAGTTCCACAAGAGGCACTTATTGGGGTGTATTGATAGCCTAGGGTCCACCACCTCCAAATCTTGGTCATCGCCACCCTCCTGGAACATAATTAGAGGCCCACAAAGTTTCATATGTCTACAAATTCAAAGTACACTCCTCGAAAAATATTCCATAATTATAAGATCATAAATATAAAAACATGACATGCACACGACATCATGAATGTGATTCACACCACTCTTCCTACTTCTAATTCTAGGTCTGGGTGACATAAAATCATAAAGAAAACCAGAGACACTGCCTACTTCCCATTTTAGAGTTCTGGAAAGGGTCAAGTTCTCTGCTATAATTCAGGGGTTCTGGTATATATAGTGTTAATTTCTTGTTATAAGGGAAAATACCCTTTAAATTGAAATTTGAATCTCTATTTAATAGTAACCATTCTTTTCAAAAGAAAATTTCATTTTTTTCATTCTCATTTACACAATAATTCTCATCAAAAGGATGGATTTTACAAATCACCACCTCCAACATTGAAGGACCCACACACCATATATATTGATTTTTGGAATCGATATAATACCAAAAACTCATTTATCAGGACCCTACATGATATTTTAGCTCAATTTCATATAAATATCAATAACATCACCAAAACATTCTATAATAAATGCATGTAGTAAGTAATTGTTAAATGGAACAATACAAGACACTTAAATCCTAAAGTTTATGCCATGATGCATGATGAAATAATTACATTCCATACCTTGTCTAGGGTAAAAATATGTTAACATAAGGAAAATCAAACATCATGTGCACCACCAATAATAGAAATCCAGGAAACTATAATAATCACAATCCAAAACAACATATCCAATCTAAGGTAAATTTAACTTTCCCTATATGTTGGTTATATACTCACTTGCAAAGATCATTACCAAACCCTTCCCAATTTCTTATATATTATAAAATATTCCTAAACAATAAAATAAAAGAAAATAAACTTATCTAATATAACATTGTGACAACTCAGAACCTGTTAACTCACAAGTAACTAAACCATGTTGGCCACATGATCTCAAACATGGATCCCCATATCCCATAGGTTGCTGAATAATAAGGAGGGTCAATGTTGGGATATTGGGGATACTATTCCTATGATGAGAGTGGAAAATAATAGTAGAATCATATCAATTAATAGCGGATGAGTAAGAATAACTAAGAAGTTGAAGAATATAAATTTGTCTTAAAAATAACAACGTAACCTCATCCAATGGTGTCATAAAAAAATAATGATCATGGAATGATATAAAAAATGTGGGTAATAAATTTAAATAGGCATCCATTACAATACATTTCCCAATATTTTAAAAAAAAGGAACAAAAATGAATAATCATATGTTAGTATCACGAGCCATATCCTAGTCCTATTCTCCACTGCCACTATGAAAAAAATCAATCAAGATTCGTTAGCAGGAACTTTCCCCTATCCATGTATGCATCCATATACCTTTTTCGGTACACAATGGCAATGTGAATAGGGTATGAGATAACACTCATTAGCTCACATCCAATGGTGTCTATAAGAGTTCAAGTATGTACAGACATGTTATAGTAATGTGAAGATATAATATGTGTAAATGTAATAATAATAAAAGAAACATTGTCCAATCTATGAAGAATCATTTTATGAAGTAAATAAATCATAATGGTTACTTTTAAAGCTTAAAAATAATCATCAACATCATATTCCATGAAAATGATTATCATTCCTACAATGGATAGGGTGGAAGGAGCAGAATTGTCCTTGGAATCCAAGTAAGATGTGTAAACAGGTAAACATTATCTAGGGTATATAAATGTCAAATGAATTATAATTTTATAAGTAAATAAGTAAACATGATCGACAAAGTATAAATGTCCAAGGAATTATAAAAATATGATTAAACTAGTATTGCTTCATTCATGAATTATAAATGTCCAAGTCAACCAAGAAAGTCAGGTCCTCTGAGTAGAAATTTATAAGGCATCCAAGTAATCAGAATAGATAATACCTGATGTGTAAGAGTGTCCATGGAATCAAAACAAGTCATCAGATTGAAGGAGTTTAAATGTCCATGGAATACAAGAATATAGATTAAATATTGTAATCATATCCAAGGTGTAACATTTACATCTAATACAAGTAATATCATTAAAAGGGATACAAGGAGTGGAAATGTCTAAGTAATCCTAATATGGTTGTATTATCAAAGGAGTAGTAACAACCCAAGAATCCTAGAAAATCAGGTCCCTAGAGTAGAAATGTACATGGCATATAGGTTGGTTATCGATGTCATACCCTGATACCACCCTCATTTTCATAACCATTTCATTAATTGTTTTACCAATTAATTTATTAATCCCCTCATTATCACAACAATCCAAGGGATTAATACTTTCATACCCTTGATGTATGAATGATATGTCTATTTATGTTTCTTATACCCTTTAACAATTCTCTAAATTTCCATATACAATTTCCAATTATGTTAAAAAATCCCAAAAAATCCCAATATCTTGTTAAAATACATAAACCATATGAGTTAATAATAATAATCATCTATAACATAAAATATTATCATTTAAAAATATATAAACTATAAGAGTGAAAAATAATCATAAGTAAAACATGAACCTGATGTTTATGTCACCTTACTTTGGCACCATCATAAGTATAGAAACCATTTCATATGTCAATGATAATATCCAATACCTTCATCTCATAATCTATCATAAGGAAACACTTATTTACGATTTCATAAAATATCATGCTTAATCATTGTTTTTCCATTGTGGATCAATCACATCAGCCTATTTCCTATAGTGGATCAAACTCATCTACTTGTTTCCCATAATTATCTCATGAGATATAAAATTTTACACAATGAATTGGAGGAATATATATGTCCCACCCATCACATAATTAGTAAATTATTATTCCAAAAGAACATAAAACATTCCCCATTCCGAAAACAACAGAAAATGAATGTGTTTTATAAAAATTTCATGATACCATAACCCTAGAAAATGAAATGGGTTTCATAAACATTTGTTTAATTCATCATGTTATAACACATGGAAAAAGAATATGTTTCATAAAAATAATTTCATTCTAATAAAAAATAAAAAATTCCAATGGAATAACTATGATGTTATTAATGGGATAGGTCCCTAATAAAATATATAAAATACCAATGTTTGGTGTTTTTGATGAATAGAATTTTCAAAAAATATCATTACAACATTTTTTAAGAAAAGTATCATTTTATATTAAAATATATTTATTAAAATATAAAGGTAATTTTTTTATTGTAAAGTATCCTTTAAGATATAAAATGTATGCTCTATATAATATAATGTTTTTGATGAAGTAGATTCTTTTAAGGTTTTACATGTTAAAATAATGATTCCTTTCACATTTTTAGTACAATTTAAAAACTATATCTTTAGAAAAATAAAAGAAGATTAATTTTAAGAAAAAGGAGTAAACAATGGGTATAAATTTATTTAAATTGTCCTTATAAATTATTAAATCTTCAATTAAAATATTTTTTTGATATACAGAGAAGTAATAAAATTTAGTTTTTCCAAAAGAGAGAAATAAATTTGGTTCTCCTATAAAAATATTCTTTTAAAAAATGAGTACATAATGAGAGAAAAGTGAAATGAAAAAATATAATTTGAAGAAATAAATAGAGGGAAACAATTAATGAGTTTTAAAGGATTTAGATCATAATATCTGACCATTATAAAAATAATCATAAACAATCTCGATAATAATGAGATTACAATATAAAGCCTTTACAACTTTAGTATATTTGGAATCATAATCCCCATGAAGGAAATAACATCATATGGATATTTATATCTTAATATTATAAATATAAGGATCATAAAATATATTCATGGTTATTATATATACCAAATTAAAGAAACAAGTTGTGTCTAAGGCATGGGTCCCACATAAATTAAAATGTGATAAAAATATCATACCTTGAGCCTCAAATTCCTTAATGCATGTTTGAATATATTTTATAAAAAATATAATTTTATTATAGATATATTATAGAAACATAATCATATGTATCATACTACATATGTTATACTTATTACATTTTATTACCCTTTTATTAAAAATTCCATGTTAAGACAATATTTGAGTAATAACTACCTTGTTTTTCATGTATATTTTTGGTATTGTGTTTTTTGACCCTTTAATATTATCGTGGTTAAATAATATCTATAATTTTGACCACAATATAAATATTACATATATTTATTATATATTTATTTATAATAATCCATTAAATTTAGATATATAAAATAAAATACACCATTCATGGTGATGGTAGTCTGTATCTATGCATGTACATTATATCGATTTTCTACACAGATCAAATGAAATAAAGGATAATATTACTTAAACTTTATTGAGTCATTATTATGATATATATATCATATATATTAATTAAATTTTTCTTTATTAACTTTTATTTAAATTATATGTGAAAAATAAATTACATAGCTTCGCAAGGCCGTAGTCTATTGTACACAAAAGAAACATTATCGTATTACAATTTAATTGAATTTAAGAAGGAGTATATGATATTATAATACTATAATTATAATTATTTCAAAAATATCATATATATTTTTTCAATCCATTATTATATAATTTTGTGAGGTTAGTGATGGAAAATGAACTGTATCGGTTCGCTAGGATGTAGTCCACCATACACAAGATCAATGGTTCCATTTTCCATTTGATGGAAGAGGAGATAAATTAGGATATTACATTAAATAATAAAATATAATTATTTGGGAGAAACTATTGTTATTATATAAACATATTTTAATAATATTTTAATGATTTGGAAGATGAAATAAAACAAAAACATATGTTTAATAATTTTACCACTTCTTCAGATAACCTCAATAGGATTATAACTTAAGACTTATGAGGATGGTTTCATAACCAAAATAATGCATCCGAGATGGGTAGAGTAAAATATGTAATTAATTTGGGTAATTTATGGTATTAAGAAAATATTTTTGGAGGTTTGAATTGGAGAAGAGATGAGGTTCCCTTTTATAAGTGGGGGAAAGGATATAGATGGGACTTTAGAACATATAAAGTGTACCTTTTATTTTCACACGGTAAAAGGCACCGAAATATCATGTTTTCAAAAAAAAAATCTATATAGAATAAATATTTCTATAAATTGGAAATTGTTTTTTTTGGTTCATTTCTGACCCTTATCATTTTTGTCCAACCCTGGTAAACTCTTGTTTACCTTAACCATGATAACTATTCATTATATTTTTACTTTTCATTTTGAAAAAAAAATTAGTTTTAACTTATTATATAATATTAATTATTATTATTAAAAAAGTTAGTCCATTTTTACAAATTTAAATAACCTAAGTGGTGAAATTTAATTTAATATTGAACTTGTAGATGCGATGAAAGAGCAACTTTCAAAAGGTAAAATTTTCAAAATTGTAGAATGTTTTAAAATCAAAATTGAAAATGATATTTATTTCAATAAACTAAATTTGTTTTGTAAATATAAAATTGAGATAATTTAAATTTTAAAACTATCTAAATTTAAAATTGATAATTCGAATTTTATAAATTAATAGTTACTTTCAACAACAATAAGTATTTTTTTACTATTCATCGAAAAATTAATCATTATACAAAATTAACAAAAAATCACCCAAAGATAATTTTGAAATATAAATTTAAAAAATGAAGATTATTTTATCAAATAAAATTATTTTTATTTTTTTTTTTTTATTTCTTCAAAAAAAATAGGGAACAATTTTTCAAGAAAAAATGGTTTTTCTAAACATATAATGATATATATAAAAACTATGTACCTTTTTTTAAATGTGTTTTTTAATATAAAACCATTATAAATAACTTACAGAAAAAATATTACTATTCCTTCCACTATGTTTAATGGAAATGTTATAATGGTCCTGTTTAAATAATAATATTAATAGTATATTTTGGCTCGTTAAAACATGGTTTTGCATGTAACACAAGATATAGAATAAATTAAATTATTAAAAGAACTTATTTCATAAAAACTCCTAGTATTATGTTTAAAAGGGGATATGAATATATATATAAATCATATACAATTCACCATATTCATCATTGGTTAAGATTAAATGACATTCTATCCATACTAATCCCACACAAACCTCACATGTACCTAAATCCAAACTACATCCTATTTCTCAACAAAAGCATTTGATTCCACTCATTTTTGAAACACCTCCATTTGAACCCATTCTATATTAGGAAGAGGATACGGGAGTGAACCCTAAATTATACTTCTAATATTCTACAACTTTTCAACCATAATCGAGGGTATTTATCAAAATTTTAGATGCAATTACCCTCTTAATTCCCTAGGAAATTGAAACCAATCCACCAAAAAACACCATATGTATAAATTGATATCTAAAAATTTCTCAATTCCAAAATATCTTTAAAAATCTAGAGAAAATTTTATGAAATAGCTTATAAAATTCCACTCCACTAAGCTAAACAACAACCTGCCCTTTCTCCCTTGAGTTATCCTACAAAAAACTCAAGAAACCCTTTAAAGTGGCGAACATTTAGGTTTAATTAGTATGATCATATTATAAAAAAAAATAAAAATCCATGTAAAATAAATGTTTTTAGATAATCATAATTGAGAGTAGTGAAGATGAAATAAAGAGATAATCAAGGGTACATACTAAGAAAGTAAGTAAATTTGGATTAAAATCGTATCTTGGAATTTAAAAATTTTCAAATAAATTGTGTAACCTACAATTATTATTCATACTCAATAACCATAAAATATAAATAATAACATGTCAATCAATTTTTTTACCCAAATAATATTAGACCCACATAATCATAAATTTTTTTACCTTATGAAGACCATTATTATCACATCATTAACACATTATATATCACATGAAATATAACCACATATATATAATTCGAAAAATATGACGGGGGTTTGTCATCAACCCTACTGACCACGTACTCCAACAAGGTAAAATTTTCTTCATTGGGATTAGTTTTTATTAGCTTATATATATATAAACATAATGGTCACATTTTATGTGGATCGGGCCTCAAACCTATTTACGAATAACTCTGATAAGGTATAGAACTAATCATTGGAATCAATCCTTAATAGCCGTATCAGGATAAAAACCATGTCTATATTCCCCCACATCTTACAACTTTTTCTTCCCATCATATCCTATTTTACTTGGGCTATGACTAAAATCAAACATATCTAAAGGATATGAAAAAACACCAAGTCATCAAACCATAATTGAAGTTTTTGTATGCTATTACCTTAATCCATTAAATATCATAATAGGGGAAATATTTGTAACCTTGAGACATTATAGAATATATATTCACAGTTTCAATAAACCATAAACAAAAAATTAAATGATATTATGAATAAAATATTAATAAGGCATAATAATTAATCACTCAAAAAATTACCCCAACGATTCATAACAATAAACATCTTTGTAATATTCAATAATATCGCTACCAAATATTATTTAATATATTGGGATAATACTCAAAATCTCATTAAGATTTAGTTATTATAATATATTAATCCTCTATATAATATTTTATTAAATTAAACATAACAAAATAGATATGATAAATGAATAAAGAACCATAATTAACCTAAACATGATCATCCCAAGACAACACTAACCATGTACTAACCATGGATTTCCAATTTATCTAAACATAAAATTCACAACTGTGCTACATTGGGTATCCCTTCACTAATACATTCCAAACTGATGATATGTCTCCATGGAGAAACAACGTACCCCACACCTTACCTATAACTCCTCACTACCATGCCCCAAATATTAAGGACTTCATCCTAGGGGAGGAATACTCGACATAAGTAAGGAATATCTCAAGAGGTAAATAAAATGAATCTAATTTCACATAATTACTATGATCATAAAATGCTTGAACTAACCACCTTGTAATAAATGTGACAATCACATTATTATACCCAACCATCAATGCTATATTTGGATGTCTACAAATCATGACATGACAAGCCTCAAAATCTGGGGTGACACACTTGACCCTGTAATAATATAACATACATCACTCAAAAAATACACTCATTTATCAATATTAAATTCTAGATTACCTATTTATACACATTAATTATTTGTTTAATTATATAAAATTAATTTCAAATCTATATTCACATGGAATCCCTACATGTGACCCACTTATAATTTACACATATAATTCAATTTGGAATTACCAACACAATATAGTGACAAACACAAATGACTCGTTATAATTTAATCTTCCCAATCAAATAGTTCATACGAAGTACATATTTCTCAAAGGTGTCATAAAGATTAATTATATTCATATTTATACATTCTCTACTTCAATTATAAGTTCCCTTTCACAATTTCCATCGCCACCATTATACCGTACTAAATATCTATTGTTATTGAAGTTCAAATCAAGGGAATGTAGAAATATATGGAAATTAAATATTTTAATTTATAATAGATACAACCATTGTGAATAGAATAAAATCTTAAATAACCCCTCCATTTAGATCAAAGAGTGATATCAAGATTGATATTATAGTACTATAAAGTAAATTCATTATAAAATATACCCCTCTCATCTAAACCAAATTCATCCCGGAGCATAGTTGAATAGTATGAACTTGATATTTATAAAATAATATCACGAGTGTTAATTTTATCATTTTTGGAAGCGGTATAAGAATCATGGATTGATGAATTCATATCTAGGGTTTCAATTAAGAAGAATAGTCATAAATGAAATCTTCATTTTCAAAGGGTTGTACCTAAAGTGTATTAGTATTATTCAATTCAAGGAGGATATCATCTATGCGACCAATATATCAAAAATTCTAAACATATCACATGTAATTCAATGATCCTTAAATTTTATTACATATGAGATTTTCATATAAATCCATTAATTTGATGATTTTGATCAATTATGCATCAATAAAATTAAATTCAATCACAATTGAATCCAAAATAAGAATCCTAAAACATATAACATCACATTAATCATTGTTCCATCTACCATAATCCAACCTATCCAATATAAAATTTTATTTTTGTCCCCTATGCAGGAAGAAATAGGGGTAATAACATGAAAGAGATGAAATGGAGTCCTCATAACAATGAAGGATAAATTCATAGAATTTAGAAATTTTGTGTTTCTAAATGGATTACTAGAAAATATTGATTTCAGAATAGGGATTATGTAGGTTCCAATTTAATATAACATAGTTTATCTAAGAATAATGGTAAGTCACTTTTTGTATTGAAACATAACTGACCTCCATCATGGAATGGAGATTTTCAAAATTGTAAAAATAGACTCCATCAAAGAATGATCTGAAATATCATCAATTAAAAATGGTTTGTTCCCCCTATTCTGTTGAAAATTTAGACACATAAAATTAGTCATAAACATATATACAGCTATAACCACATCATGGATAAATTAGCTCTCAATTTTTAACTATCCATTTCACAAAAAATATTATAAGAAAACCACCCTCACTATTTCCATCTCACTAGCACAAACCAAACCTTATCTTGACATATCTCCAACATGCCTACCAATATGGTTATTTTAACCATACCTTTTTTCAATAGAGAAGTATATCTGACACCATTCTCAAGGTAACTACCACTGCATCATAGAAGGTCGTTAAACAATCTACATAGTTACTCAACTGATACTTTCCCAAGAACCACGATCATTAAAACATGTTATAATATAGAGTGTTGACCTATAAAGAGAAAAATTGTATAATTATGAACTCATCAGAATTATGTGACCTTTACCATGGTATTTTACTTCTCTGTTTTTTACATAGAGATGTTGCCCAAATACCACACTCACAAAAACATCCATCTCTTCAGTGTGTCCGAAAATAACTACAGTGAAAATCACCCAAAAATGGAATATCACAACCCCATCCTCACTAACTCTCAGAAACATCCATTTCAACATGTCTGTAACACCAAAAACACCTCTGAAATGTGGTACACTAAGGGTGTTCTGAATACCATAGATCCCAAATAGTACTCTTTACTTTTGAAAAACCACTAAACATCTTCCCTACACCTCAAAAGGAAAAAAACATAGGGGGGAGATTCATAAATCAAGGGAAAATATTTATTTTATTCTTACTCACAGAAATATATTACTGATAGTTTTCCCAAGAATCAATATTATTCACATTCAAAGGAAAAAATATTAATTTATTCAATATGATATTTATAAAAAACCCTCCCCTTCCCCAAAAAAACCACCACCCTTCCCCCATTTTTCATCTTTAAAAAAATAATACTTCACTAATAATATAGAAAATTATATCCCTAAAACATGATTCCCATAATTCAAAATCCCTAGTATGACTAAAATACCATCATTTAAATATTAAATTTTTATTCAATATGAGATATCTCAAAGAATAAGTAATATTTTCTTAAAAAAACTATTTTATTTTCTTTAACATTAAAATACTTATAAATCAATGTTATTATTCCAATAACATGATATAATTATTATATATCTAATTTAATGTAATTATAAAAACAAATTATATATTATTTTTAATTATTTTTTACTCTCTTAAAAACATAGTCCACCCACTGAATGTTTATATAACCTACATGGATGATGATGTTATATTTTTAATTTCACCATTCATGATTTTTTTTAAAATTATATTTATATAAAATTAAAATATTAATAATAGAATTTATCAGGTATCGGATTTAATAATAATGAAATATACATTACATGAATAATATTAAAAACCCACCAGGGTAGGCTTGGTCACCCAAAATAAGATTATCTAGAAATTAATCCTAAATTGTAACTATTTTATAGTACATAATACTATATAGAACATTTTTACTTCTATAACATAATAACTTCACACTTTTTGATATTATAAAACTATTTATAGGATCATTTATTATTGAAATTATACCCAATTTTTTATGTAACTATAGACTAAACAACACCATACTTACAACATAAATTAAATGAATAAGATCAGAGAATAATATATAATAACAATTAGATGATAAAGAATTAATTTAAATTAATAAGGTCTATTATTAATTCATAAATATTTTAAATTTGGTTATTTAGGATCTTACATGAGCATCAAAATAAATAAAAATATTCATTCATGGGGTATTCTCAAATATTACACATTTATTTATAGATTACGCAATCTCTCTCTCGCTCTCTCTCTATTTCTCTTACTCTTCATGTATATCACATATAATACTTATATTTTAAATATAATTACTTCCTTACTTCAATTTAGTTCGTTTTTTACATTATTTATCTATTGATAATCATGGTCTTAAAATTCCCTCCCAATCCCCTTATTTATGTCAAAACATAAAAAGTATAAATGGAAAACATTTCCATATCATTTTATATATAATGTTACACCCCTTTAATTATTGTTTTTTATTATTAATAAAAATATCTATTTTGACATAAATTTTTTTGGTTCTTTACTAGTTCGGAAGAAATTTTTATTCTTTTATGTACGTTAAATTTTGTACCACCTCACAAAATTTTAACAAATGTGTTAATTAACATACAAAAAATTATTTATTTATTTTGATATTTTTTAAACATTAATAAATATATTTATGACCTATAATAATTTAATTTTGTTTTAACATATATTATTACTTAATCAATTATTTTATTTGGAATATAAAAGATACATTGTGGGTTTACACTCATGACAATATTATATTACTGATTTTTTCACTTTGGTTTTTTACATTAATGAGAGACATTTGATTTATTTTATATGGGTCATGAAAATGAATTATATATTTTTTTATGATGGTTAGGAATGGAATTATGAAACCACCCAATTAATTAGATAATGTTTACTCCACAAAGCATACAATGTATGGTGCATGTGTCGTTATCCTAACATGTTTTTTTATAACAACTTAGAATTGATTCTTATATTATCTTATTGTGAAATTTTTATACTTGTGATCCATTATTATTATTATTATGATTTCTATATTTTGATGATATAATTAATCTTATACAATATTTCGATGTTATGATTTATCATTCTTCTCTTTTAGGATTCTGTGTTATGCTTTTTGACACTTATGATATCTCATCATCATGTTTATTCAAATTATACCTATATATGCAGTTTATCTCATAATATATTTTTAGTATGTCCCCATGGTATCCCATGGAGTGATACTTCTTTGATGAGATCAATTATCTTGCGGTAAATATGAAAATAAATGAATATGTAATTATATTTTAAAAATATATTATCATATAACTAATATCCTAGATTTATTAGTCCTTTAGATTTAGGGTGTATTTTCTCAAATTTGTATTATGTGAAAATTTTTATAATAATATGTTTATTTTTTAAAATCAATGATAACGGTATCAAAAAAATTTCTAGTTATTTTAATATATTATTTTTTGAAAATAACTAAAATTAACTGATATTTAATCATTAGATGATATATGATTAGGTATGTTTTCGATCAAAAAATTATTACTCACAAGATTATATTTTATACTATTATTCTTTTTAATTAATTTATAATCATTGAAAACATATAATTTTTTTAGTGTATTACTATAACTTAGAGAGACTGTGTCAAAATCTAATGTGATGGGAAAGGAAATAATTTTTTAAGAAATATTCCAAATGAGTGTTAGAAAATTCCATATGAAAATATCTCAATTAAATCAAGTTATAGACAATAAAATTAACTATATCGAGATCCCAAATTATATGTGGAAGGAATAAATTTTCATTTATTCAATTATGTAAAAAATTACACACACTTTGAGTTTATATTTTTATATATTAATTCTAGAGAAATTTATATCTTCAATTGAAAATTTCTTTTTCTAAAAAATAGAAAATATTATTATTACCTAGGAAGAAAAATTGATTTTCGGTGTACACTGATCCAAGATAAAAATCCCAAGGATAAAATTGACTCAATTGAATGGAATGAATATAATAAAATATTTTTGAAAAAAATATATTTTATGTTCTCACAATAATTAAATAGAGTGTGAATTTCATATTCATATTTAAGTGGATTATGTATCAATTAGTTATTATAATGAAAAAATTATAGGATTTGTAATGTATGCCTTTGTATTTTTCATCGAACCCAATATTAAATATGAATTATGCCTTAAATTATTAATGTCGTCTCTTTTAAAGATTTCTGTTTTTGTGCATTGAATTTTCTAAAAAAAATGTTTCATGATCCTCTAAGATAGATATATGGAATAATTATTATCTGTGGTCTTGTGGGACTAGTGAAAAGAAGAGGATAGTGGAATTTCATAGAAGTTTATCTAATAACTCTCATAGAGGGTTTAAGATTCATCTACCCATGTTTTAATGTTTTGGGGAGAATAACCCGCTAAATTAATTCAAATGAATGTGGAAATCATTCTTGTGTGAAGAAAGACAAAATCAAGATCATTATAACAAAAAGGAAATGAAGGATCTAATTAATATAATGGAAATAATAAATGTTATAATCAATGATCTACTTATGGTATTATGTTTCAACTTCAAGGATCTTGGTCATCATAAAGGTCAATACAAAAACACATGGGTTATTAAAAAAATCCTTTCCAATAAATATCCAACAATATAAGAATAAATAAGTGTTTTTATGACTATTATTTAGGTGGACCATTAAAATCATGTGATGTTATGTACACTTTCATTTATTTTAGAATAAAAAATTTACTATTTAATTTGAATTTTATCACATTGTCCATATCATTGACGTCCTATTGTAATAATCAAAAACAAACTTATGAAATATAGGTTGAGTTATTTTCTAAAACACTAATTGGTGGAATTTTTTGTTTCTTAAGTATATAAATCATCTCTAATTAACATTTGAAGGAATAATCTTCCATCAAATATATTCATTCTTCTTTAAATATAATTAAATGTTATAATAGTAATGGATTGGTTGTCTACATTATGGGATTATAAAATACCCCCCATTGAACTAGAGAAATTTAAAATGTTCTTATAAGATATTTTGGACAGAGTTTTTAAAAGATCTATTATTTTTTCATTGGGTTATCATGTCCTCTTTTTTAATTAGATGTATGGGTTAACCCCTCTATATATTAAATATTACAAGAATAAAAATATCATAATAATGTACAAGTATTCTCTAACAAGGATTGAATCTCATGTTCAATCGAGATATCATAAATTGGAGATTAATATGGGGTATATTCCCAAATCATGAGTATAGGATATGGATATTATCCTTTTATATTCATTCTATTTGGAAAAACAAATTCTACAAAAATAATTATCCTAATTATTAATATATTATTTACAAATTATTTGAAAATTAATTATGTACTCTTTGTTGATTACATTATCATATACTTCACATGTATTTATGAATGTGAGGAGTTTTGAGTATTGCGTTGAATAGTTTTATAAAAGAGTTGTTTGTGAAAAGTAAAAAAATATGACTTGTGTATAGGGCAAGTTATAATCATGTGAAAAATAATTACACATAATAGATGTCAATATATTATTTAATGACTACAGTTATTAAGTAAAAAAATAGAATAATATCTATAATGAATATCCATATTTTCATTATATTAGTTATTTACTATCTTGGGTTTGTAAGTAGTTTCTAGAAAAATTAACCCACTAACCATGTATAGTACCATGATGTAATTTTTTTAGATAGAATAATGTGAAGTGATATTTAAGAATTTTAATAAGATAATTGTCATCAATCCATACTAAAAATGGCACTAAGTAGAGAATGGTTATTTATATATAATTTTTTTCAAGAAGATATTGGGTTCTTCCCTCCATAAAAACGAAAATGAAATGTCACATGCCTCGAGATAGTGAAAAAGTCATGAGAAAAATTACTTAATCCTTGATTTTGAGACCATAGTAGTAAACATTCCAATGATGGTTTTGATTAATTATCTCTATAGTGATATGTGGATAGATATATATACAAATAAAAAACACATAATGTTTATATTCGGATAAAAATTTCCACATTCACCAATGAATATGGTCAAATTTAATAAAGTAGAATGATAAATAAATTCATTATCATTTTATAAAGGAAAAAAATGTGGCAGGAACTCTTTGGAAAATAAATTCCTTATACGTTTGATTAAACAACACTATTAATATTTGATTGAGTTTTAAAAAATTAAACAATAATTATTTTCAAAAAGGATGTGTTTTAAGACAAATTTAGATTTTAATTTGATGTTTAAAGGCTGGGATATCTCAACAGGTTTTTTATAGAAGTTGGTAGTCCCAAGAAAATTTTAAGAGGTTATGAAATCTATTAAAAGGGGAGGTATCTATTGTAAATTTTCATTGATTTCATTTTATTCCTAATGTATTTTTACGAGGTATCTAATGTGATATAGGGGATATAGAAAAGTACATTAGTTACCCCTAGGTGCTTAGTAAAAAAGTAACAAGTATATGGGTTTTTTTTAATATAGTGGTAAACCCTTGGGATAGCCAATCACTACCTGGTGGTTATCTATCATGTACGTTGTGGCCTACTATATATATATATATTTTAAAAATAACTTTATTGAAATTTTATAAATCATATATATCCATCCTTTTAGCCTTTAGAGATTAGAATCCTAGAATTTCCTCCCACATTCTTCATCCTCTCCAGATCTAAATACATGTATCTCAAATATCCATCCATTTTTTAATCAATTAATTGTATATGGTAGTATAATCCCACAAGGGAGGTTAAAGAAAGACCAAATATCTTTCTTCTTTTCACATTTTCCTCACTATCATGTTAGACCAATCCCTTAATTTAGTCCTTCATGTAATTTTGTTTGTATTATGCATAATGAGGGAAAAAAAGTGATGATATTGGATGGGGTAACTCTTAATATATCATTATAGAAGCTACCTTATATATAAATAATTATTATTAATGGTTTATGTGTGATTTCAGGGGAATTAACCAAATATTGGGTTATGGTGAGATAATTTGGGACTAAAATACCTCAATATTATGAGATTGTATGGTTAAAGTTATTTTTGATTAGTATGGTAATTCCACACTATGTTCAATTATTTTTTTATCACTAATTGAAAAATAATTCAAGGGGCATAAAAAATAGTTATGTGCGGTGGACCATGATTAGGTCCATTTGTTTTGGGTAAATTATAAGTATCATATATGTTCCATTATTGGAATGTAAAAGAGAGTATAATGACCTTCTACATTCTTTTTGGTTGGTGAGGTGAGTTATTTATCTTATGTTTTACTAGAAAATCCCTTCTAAGGGTTATATAGAGTACTATGAATGTACTTTATAATAGGAGGATTTTGATTATTGATGTATCGTTTTAGGGTGACACATCTAGAGTGTTTTAGTATTTTGATGACTACTGATGGTTTCTAATTTTGGATTCATCAAAGTGTGAGTGAAATAACTTTATTTTTGAGTCTTATGATCTCTTTTGTGATTAATTTTAGGAGTTTTATGTCATGGGCCTTGAGGTAAAGCCTATTATGGATCGTTAAGAATGGTTAAAAATACTTTCTTAGGGTCTGATGATGGATTATCTTGGAAATGAGTCCAAAAATATTATTAAGGAATTTTTAGGATTAAGGAATGTAATCTAGGTATTTTATCCATTTTTTATTTTTTTTTGAAATTGTTGGAAGAGTATATGAGAGTTTTATAATTCCCATGATACTAAATAGTGTTTTTCCAAAGTGTTATTTAATCAATATTCAATTTATGGGAATAATTTAGTTGATGGGAAAGGAAAATTGATAGGCCTTTGGGAACAATGTGAGGTGGGTCCCCTTATGAAATACAGGTATCTAATTAGTTTTATGTTTAATTAATTGAGATTTGATACTTTGTATGATATATATATAATATTATTACTAGAGATTTATTTGTTTTTTTTTGAGAAATGGTAAATTTCATGAATGACTAGAGCCTTAGGGGATGACGTAACAAATAGTACTCATAGGATTTGTTAACACTAGAGAGGAGTTAAAATTTTGGTTGTGTTTTCCAATTTTGTATTTTATTTTTATAATTATTCTGATGGGATTTAATACTGTGAAATCCCAGACCTAGTTCATTCATATATAATTGAAACTAATTGGTCACATGAAATCATGCATGCCACCCCATATAGTAGTGGTTAGAGACTAGCAGTGATGGTATTTGTGGTTTAGTGAGGTACCTATTCCCTCATTATTAGTGTGAAAATTGTGGTATAATATGTTAAAAATAGTATAATAGGATAATAAGATCAATAAGAGTAGGTTAAAATATAAACATCTAGATAAGATAAATATATTGTACAATAATAACTACGTCAATATAAAAAATGATATCAATGTCGTGGTTCTATTAAAAAGGAACAGGAATACATGAAAAAACACACACATATAATAAATGTATATCAAAATAAAAAAAGGATCAATGGTAATATATCTAATAACATCACAATCCAATTCTTAGTCCTTTTCTCTTAATCTCCCATGATATTACAAAATCAGTTATCAATAACTAGGAACGTTCCATTTTCCCTACCTAAATATATGAATCATATCCTGGTACAAATCCCCTTCCCCAAAAGGGGGTAAGATATATTACACAGGTCACCACCAGTGGTCTCAATAACAACTTTAGTTTATGAATAAAAACTTAATAGTGTGAAGGTATAAAATTAAGCAGTAGAATAAAATGTGTGCAATAATAACCATGGAAATCTCCACTCCTAATGTGATGCTCGTCTAACTATACCTTCTTTGGAAAAATATGGATGTGTATAAATTGGTGACTATAAATGGTAAGGGTATAAATAATATAATTAAGGATTACAAGTATAAGAAATATAGAAAGTTGTTCTTTAAGGGTAACCAAGGAATCTAGGTTTTGATAATAGGATTATAATACATATTATAAGACCAATCCATCCATGACCTCAAAAATCAATCCATATCAAAGAAAATAACCATGTAGACATTATATAGGTATTTTTGTTTAATATAATGGGAACACCATTGGAATTCCAATGGACAAGTATCAAATTGGTTCCAAATATCCCATCCATAGTAAATCTTGGTATAATCATGACTAGAGTCCAATGGGAGAATCTAAGGTGTCATGTGTCTAAAGATTTCAAGATGGATCCAAGGATTGTATCCAAGGAAATATAATATCCAAATATGAAGTAACTGATTCATAGATACTACATCAATGAATTCATGTACTAATAATACGATGATAGAATTATTGGGTGGGTATCTTCTTTATAAACAAGGTCAATGAATTGGGGTGGCATCCTTTGAGTGATCAAGGAATTCCCTTAGGAATCCAAGTCTAGAACAAGTTTGACCTCTCCTTAAACAAGAAAAGGTCTATAGTTGTAGTGAGAACATTAAATATAGTAACGTTAATAATGGTCTTGAAACAACCATGCTAGATTACCATTTCTTTATAATTCAATCCATTGCCATTTCATTCAATAATGAAAAATTCTAATATTAGATGTAATACCTTTAAAACATAAGATTAAAATTTAATAATAGCCTTGTGAAACATCCTTTCCCTAGGATAATATACTTGTTCATCTCATTGAATTAATTTATTAACTTTGTTAAATATGAACCAAATGCCTTGAAGGTTGTTTTGGTTAAAAATATAAAAATGGTCATATATTCATATCCATGGAACACCCAAGGGGTGGATCACATTGATATAATTGAATAAAAATAATTGAAGGGGGTCTATTGGGGCATTTGGGTTTCAAACTAGGCCAATAATTTAAGGAAATTTTGTTTTAGAGGAAAATAGTGAGTAAAACTGACATGCGGCACAATGGAGAAAAATATAAACAATGATACATGAGGGAATGTTATAGTCCAAAAAATGTATCGATTTATATTATTGTTTATCCATTAATAGATTCTGATTTGAGTAATAATGGAATTAAATGGAGAAATAGACAAAACCCATGAAAATAGGGTATTTTAGCCTTCATGGAAATAATTCCAAAGACAGTGATAAAAAATATTAAAGGAGGGTAGCAGATTGAAACACATACTATTGGCTAACTGATGTGTAAAACACCAGTATGATCAATGCTCAGATAAAGGAGATGCTTCAATGCCCTGGTTTTGGGCCAATGGGATATCTCAATGGAGGTAAACATTATACATTTGGTGGAAAAGTAAACATGGGTTATAGTCATAAAGCATGGGTAGTAAAAAATATATTTCAGCCATTTTTGTATGGTTAGATGGATTGGATGAACTTTTAATGAAACTGTGTGCTAAAGATGCATGCACACTACCAAAGTGGAATTAACCATTAGGTCTAGGTTCATGTTTATTGGAAAATATATAATATCCCATGTGGCCCTCTGAAGTAAGATATTGTTTTAACAAAACTATGTGGAATCATGTGCACTCTTTAGAAAATTGTGATCATGGTTTTTATTTTCTAAAACCTAGAGCTCTATAATCAAATAAAATCACCATATTATCTTGAAAAAAATCATAAGCTCATTATTTATATCAATAAGGAAAAAATATATATTAAAATATAAATTTTAGGGATATATACCTCTAATAAAACTCAGGATCATACAACCTTCCCCTATATAAGAAAAATCATCCATGAGTTTCTCTCCTAAGGTTACTAAAGCATCGTATGAGAAAAACTTTATCCATTGAGCACATATATCTGTATCTATCTCATAGTTATTTTCATGTATGTTTTTATTCTTCCACAACTATAGGAATAAGGGAACTTACCTACCTCAGAGAGCCTTCATGCTTCAATCAATGATTCCAATAAGATACTCATCAAAAGAGGCATCAACATCTATTGTGAAATATTTCAGATTAATGATATGAGACATATTTGAGTGATAACAGAAATTATGATATATGTACAATATTCCATTATTGAATTGGTACCTCAAATGAAGATTTAGCTAATAGTATACTATATTGACCCACTGTAAAATCTCAAAGGGTCCAATGAACCTAGGTGTATGCATCCCTTATTTCTTAATCAATCAAGGACCCATTCTAGAAGAAATATATAAAAATAACCAATCCCATACCCTGAAATTAGGAGGTCATAAATGATGATTTACATAATTCATTTTCTTAGACTGATGTAATTCCATTAACTTTCTGATAATATGTACATTCTTGATATCTCTTGAATGAGGTGAGGTCCTAAAAGTGTTTCCTCTCCTTCCTCTCACCTACACTGGGGTTAACGAAATAAAATATAGTATAAAGAATCACAGTTAGCCATCTTTATATCAACATGAAAGAAATTATGTAAAGATAACTCGACTGGAGGTGTGTGATTTTCGAATGAACCTACAAAATTAAGTACACATGCTCTATGGATGTCCTTTAACACCTAAATTGTGTCCTAAAACTATCTATCAGTATGAGGGAAGTATGATTTACTTAGATGTACCAGTGAAACTAATTTCCTCTATAACCATTACCTTGATGAAGAATTAGAATGATTATCTCAAATTGATACATTAATATTTGGGACTCCATGAAGTTATATAATCTCTTATATATTAATCCTACCAAGATCAGAAACTTATCACGTCTCTCTTATAGGTAAAAAGTGATAAACCATGGTCAATCTGTCAACAAGAACTAACATCGTGTCACAAACTTGAGGGGATATCGTTAATCTAGTAAAAAAATATATGGCGACCTCGTCCCATTTCCACTTTAGAATGATAAAAATTTGTAAGATCCCCAGTGGTGGCTGATGTCCCACCCTCACATGCTGATAGGGGGAACACCTAGTGAAAAACCCTAATATGTTCTTCCTCACTCTATTACAAAAACATCAATAGTGCAAGTCATGATACAGATTTATAATCCTAGGTTGTACAACCCATCTATAATCATGGTATTCTAACATAAATTCTTCTATAATATCATCTGGAACATAGAAATTCCCATGAATTCGCAATATCTCATCCCATCAATTATCTATCCTGGTGGTTGGTCCCCTATTGAAATACATTCCTTTAGAACAAAACCCTCTTGGAATGATTAATATATCATTTTCACCCTATCAGCATGTGATGTGTTCACAAAAAAATATATATTAAAATAGTTTTCCATGACATTCATGTACCTCCAGATTTATCTATATAAATAGAGTCATGAATTTCCATTCACTGATGACCTCTGATACTACCATTGTCGAAGTATTCTAGCTCAGATCATTAGTTATCACATTTCATTTTCTAGTCATATAAACAATATCAGAGCTGAATGACTATAGTTATTCACCCCATCTATGATGTCAGAGATTTAATTCATCCTAGATAAATATTTAATTAATTATATTGTTGTCTCTATATAACAAAAATCATTTCCCTGAAAATTAATTCCTCCAATAATGCAAGACGCATACTATAGTGGCTTGCTAGAGGTCTTCTATCACGTAATTTCACTCACAAGGACTAAACTATCAAGACATATATGTTATGACTTGATCTCACTAAATTAGTGTGGCTCCCAGCCCTATTCCCAAAGCATCACAACACACCATATTTTCCTCTTCGAATTTCTGTAAGAATAAAGAGTAGTGCTGATATAAACTTTCTATTCATCTCCTAAAATCCCGTCTCACATACTTTAGACCATTAAAATTTGACTCCCATCATATTCAATCCATTAAGAGGTGATTTTGGGAAATAAAATTCTTGAATAAGATGATTATAATTTCTATCTAACCCCAAGAAACTCCATATGTCAAAAATGTTCTTGTTCTGCTCTCTGGAAACCATTGTACTCACCATCTTTGGATCCATAGACACTCCTATTTCTTAAATGATGTGACCTGGAAAGTGAACCTTATCCATCCAAAAGTAGAATTTTGTGATCATAGACGTTATTTGGTGCTCCATTAATGTACTCAAAATGACATCAATAAGTTTGTAATGCTTATGTTTAATATGTAAGGACACTAATATTTCATCAAAAAATACTTTCAAAAAATAATGTAGATACTACTAGAAAACCTGATTCATCTAAGACATAAAAATATAGGGCTTATTCTTCAAATAAAACGGCATAACCAAATAGTCATAAAGTTCATAAATTCTTTGATAAATTGTATGGGTTATTTATGAAGGCCTAACTTATACATGATGATATCCTAACATGAAAACAATATTCTAGAAAAACCAGTCTCCTTGGAGCATGTTGAATCAGTCATCAATAAGAGGTCATAGATACCTGTTATTAATTGTATGTTGATTTAGTTATTAAAAATCCACACAAAGCTAGATACACTCATCCTATTTACTAAGAGAATGTATTAGTGAACCCCAATGAGATGTAATGGGTTTTAAAAACTCCTTTCATTCTAGTTCATTCATCTTCTTCTCGAGTTCATAAATCTCAGTAAGTTCCATCCTGTAAGGTGGGATAGATATCAATGTTTCTATTTAAAATATCTCAAAATTAAACTCTTCCTCTCTCTCAATAAGTAATCTAAAAATTTCACCAATAATGAAATATATGAATCACTGCACCACTAGAGGGAAGTAGGTGAATTTGCTTCCCTGATTGTCAATAAAGAGAATAGTAATATTTGTCATCACTCATCTCATCCCACAATGATCAGGTGGAGATCAAATAGCATAGACGTCCCATTCACCCTTATAAACATGGATACAATCATATGGTGATAATAAAGACACCCACTATGATAAATGTCAATATGAGGATGATAGAGAACCAACCAGTCCATCTAGAGAATGATATCAAAGCTTGTTGACTCGAGGACATAGTGGTCCCATAGGAAGTGATAAATTCTGTCCATGATGGGGAACTCCCTACATTGGCATAATATTTTTAACTATACTCCAATGGAGTGTCCAGAATTGTCACTCCATAGAAAAACTAAATCTCAAGACCACGTATTTCTATGATAGTCACAATAAAAAATGAATTGAAAGTGCCAACATAAAAAAACTGAAGATACTAAAGTAGAGGCTAAAAATATCATACCTCATAATTTAGATGGAATAACTCTTTAATCCTCAATTATATGATATAATAAATATATCGAGATTTATTGATTTCCATGATATGCAACAAAAATAATATTAGTATCTCCACTCCATTGGTTCTTCCTATCCTTAGTCTGGCCTCCTCAACAACACCCCCCTCCTCAACTTGTGTAACCATAAGTAGTCTAGAATCTATCCATGCATGGTGATACTGATTCTACTTTGGTTTGTGAAGTTTTTTTTGATCATATTCCACTATAAATATATTTAATGGTCCATAAATAACATAGAGGATGGCCCATTCTACTACAACCTTGATGCTCAATTGGGTCTCAATCATACTATGACATTATGTGACCTTGTCATCAAAACTAATGGCATATCTCAAAATTAACAGTGTGGATTCTCTAGTTAAAACAACTCTATCATGAATGCTCAAAATGAAATTTCTTATTGTTGATCGAACTATGTCCCTTCCTCAGGGTTGAACCACCATGACATGTATCATCATCATCCCCAAAATTGTGATCATTGATCAAGTCCTGGTTCAGAATCTCAAAAATGAATGTCAAATAGAAAGCATTTACTAGAGACGAAATGGCATATGTAATCTCATACTGAATGAATCTCCCCCTAAAAAGATCATCACCTATGGTGGAAGGTGGAACTTTATAAATATTAATAAATTGAAATTTTTAATCCATAACTCATAGGGATCCTTAATCAAGTTGCAAAAATTATCCATCTTGGTTGGCAATCATTGTCTCAAGAAATATGAAGTTTATATGGAATTATGGAATTTATCTCTATTCCATATCATGATTATGGTATCACTATATAATAATATCCCACCAATGAATTGTAGAATCACAAATCATATATTCTCTAATCTTGAACCTCTTTCTAATATGCGTCTCTAGATGATCCAAGATGAATATGATACTTTCTATCCATGTCTTAGTACCCAAGGGGACACTATCCACTGAGAATGAGGGTGAATGTTGCTGTTGGAACTGTCATGTCAGCTCTCCCTTAGTTGGGGCAGGTCATGGGGAACCTTTATTTATCCAAATTATATGTATAACAACATCTATAAATTGGGTATTGGTTCTGATGTTAGGTATAATTAGAGGTGTCATAGGTGGTACTATAAGTGGGTTTTGGTCCCACCACCATTGGATCATGGTGGTCACCAACTTCCTTGTTCTTGAACAATGTCCATAATGTCGGCATATATTTATAACATCCAATCACATTCCTCATAAATATATAATAAAGAAAATGAGGTTCTAATAATTTAAGAATAATCTTTAGGGATAACTGTGCAAAACAAAGTAACCCAACTACCCAAGATCTATGTTCATGTTATTGGTCATGTTTCAAGTCTTAGTAATAGGGTTTATGGTATATAGAGTTTCAATTACAAGTTATAGGGTACAACACCCTTTAATATGTTATTTCTTTCCCCATTTAATGGAAACCATATTTTTAACTCAACAATTCAGATGTGCATTTATGGTTATACAGATATATATATATATATATCCAATTAGTAGTGTCTTCCATTCCTGAGTTATAATGTTCTACACTGTATAAGTTGCAATTTCTACCATATGTAACTGAATCTATGATTTTACTATGGTTCAATTATATGCATCACAATTCCTAAAATATAGTGGAAAACATGCTATTAAAATTATAATTAGTATCCTTGTAATTTTAACCATCTATCGTTTCAACTCATGAGACCAATTATCTATGGCACAAACACAGTAAAATTTACTAGTTAATGTCCAATCATCAAGATATATGGGTAAACACCATTTAGGTTATCAAGTACATATTAATTAATCTCATTATTTTATTCCCACGAAAATTTTAGCATGATATCTTATATAACAATAAGTGTATATCTAATTTTCAATAAAAAGTGTATTTACTAAGTAAAAAAGTAATGGAATAATTCATGACATATCAATCCTAATATTATTATAATAATGCATGGGAAGATAAATCCATTACATAATGGGTAAAGGGTAAAGAAAATATCCCCAATAGAAATAAATGATTAAATTTAGGTGTGTCGGCCAATGGTGAAATTTGTACAACTATAACAGGCACAATCTTGAACATAAAATCCCATCCTATGAAATTTGGATTTTTATCTATACATGGGTTAGCTAATAAAAATCACATAATCATTAAAAAATTTCAACACATTCCTATTATTCTATCTAATAGCCCAAAATATTAATAAAAATGGGCTCAAAACCCACTTTTTGTTGTTCCTGGCCTATTTTTCTTATAAATAACCGAACCTGGATGGCCACATGGCCTTATGTTTGACTCCCCGTATTATAGAGGCTTCCAACTAGTAGCAAAGATCAAAGGTGTTTTAGTAAGGATATTATACATTCATGATGAGAGTGGAACAGAAAAATATGATAAGTGAATAATAGTGTAGGAATATAACAAGATCAATTAGATAAGTAAAAAAGATAAAAACCCATATAAGATCAATAGACTAAGTGAAAAAATTGAACTATATACAAAATAATTTCAATGTTATGATGTTTTATAAAAAATAGGCTGCATACATGAATATATGCATACGTACGAATCATGTATGTCATAAAAAAACAAAAAAAACTATAAAGAATATATCCAATATCATTAGAAGCCTATGTTTGGTCATTTCTTCATAAACCCCCATGCTATATGAAAATAATGAATCGATGATCGAGCACTATACTTTATCCCTACTTGTATCCATGAAGTATTGTTGAGTACCAATCGGTGGCCCAAAAATGGTGTGAGATATACTCAGTATGACACCACCAATGGTGTCTATAAAAAATATAATTTGTGAATATAAATTAAAGAGTGTTAAATTATAATAATATGCAATGGAATTAAATTCTTAAAACAATAACCATGTCGTTTTTGTCTCTTCATGGGATTCTCACTCGAACATACATTCTTTGGACAAAGCCAGATGCATCTCAATAGGTGACCTGTAAATGGTAGGGGTCTAAATAATACTACCATGTTGTAAAAGTAGAATAAATATGAATAGTGGGACATAATGTGTAACTACGGTGTCCTGGCATTGATAATATGATGATAGGACCTAGGTAAAACCAAGGCATCCTTGACCATAGAAGGTCAATCCATATCATAGAAAATTACCATGTAGGCTAGCTATGGGGTCGATGTGTAATCTACAGAAAACACCCTCTATATTCCACTGGAAAAGTTTTGAACTGAGTCCATGGAGCACATCCATAGTAAATCATTGGCTGAGCATGACTAGAGCCGAGGATATAATCTATGATGTTATGTGATTGAGGATGTATAGTTGAATCCCATGATTTTATGCAACAAATTATAATTTCTAGATATGATGCATGAGAATTATTGTAACTATACCAATAAATTCATGTACTAATTACACAATGACATAGATCCAAGGCGGTTATAACCCTTAGAAACTAGATTAATGAATCGGTGTGGCGTCCATTGAGTTCTTAAAGAATTCCATTTAGAAATCAAGGATAACACAATTTGGACCACTCCTTATACAAGAAATTTTTATATAGTAGTAGTAGGAAACTTTCATTTAATTAATAGACCAAAGGCCACATAATTACCATTCCAATTTAGAATTTTCATTTAATGCATTAAATTTACTTTCCATTGAAAAATGATAAATGATAAATAGATATTTCATACTATTAAAACATATCATTATAATTTAATATTAGTCAAGTGAAACCTATTTTCCTGAGAATAATGTACCAGTTCGTGTAATCAAATTAACTAAATCCCTTTGTGAAAGACAACACAAACACTATGAAGAGTGTTTTTGTTAATAATATACAAATTATCATATATTCATATCCAAGTAACACTAAAAAAGTGTACCATGTTGATATAGTTAACTTAAAATTATAGAATTTGAGTCTATTATGGAGTTTTTGTTTCAAATTAGCTAACTAATTTAAGGTAGATTAATTTTAGAGGAAATGTGTTGGAAAAAGAGACATGTAGCACACTAGGGAAAAATATAAATTAAGATACCCTGGGGAAATTACATACCACCATCCTTATAGTGGTGGAATAACCCTCATCTAGTATCAAATTTTCATTTGGGATTGGATATAAGAAATTTTATAAATAGAAAAAATCCATAAAAATATTTCATATTAGATTGACTGTAAATAATATTAAGGATAGAAAGATAAACACAGAATGAAAGGTAATACATTGAATCACATACCAATGGATAACCAATATGCTGAATTTTAGTCTACTAGAGCTTAGATGAATGAGAATGTTAAATTCCTAGGTTGAGATCCAAGAAGAGCACCCAATGGAGGGTGGCACTACATGTTTCAAGGGAAATAAATTAGGGGTGATTATTATAAAGAGAGAGGTTTAAAATATGAATTTTACATATTTTAAGGGGGTACTTAGTATAGCCTCACGGGTTGGCCAAACTATGTTCCAACCATGTGGGATAACTACCTATGTTGAACTAACTATGAGGGATAATAATATAGTTTTTGGAAAACCATGAACAATTGATGAAGCCCATTATAGACTCATTTCATAAACATTCAAGGTTTAACAAAAACATATGGCATATATTCTGTGGTTAATAAAATCTATTTTCTTATTTTGTATTTTTCATTACCAAGAGTTCTGAGCTCTTAACATGCCCAAAACCATCTAAGAACCACTATAACCACATTAGGAATTTTCATTAGGATAAAACAAATGATTAAAACTGAAGTTTCTGGGTTTCCTATGTCAGAGAAAATTTGGGATCTAAAAAATATTCATATATGGTTAATATTATATTCTATATTTTTTAAATGTAATAAAATTATTATGGTTAATGATAAACTACCTATATTCTCTTATAGTGGAACCATTTTACAATATTTCGACTTCCTATATCCCGATGAATGGTCCTCTATTAAGGGATTTTCTATGTTATTTCCTTCCCATTATATGGATAAGAAATTATACGGAGGGATGTGATAGATTATTAAAACCAAATTCTTTAGATACATTCTTCTCATGAGGGGTTGTCTACATTATTCCCTCCACATTGTTTTGATGCATGGTTATATATTAATGAATTAGATTAGTTATTACCTTCCCATTATTCTATTGAAACATTTTATCCTAAATTCCTAGCTATGTCATGACCCTAATAATATTTGAATGTAAATATATTTCATAGTAAATATTCCTAGATAATATAGTGAAAATGGTATAATTTTCATTTATGACAAATTTGATTCACTAGTATTTGTTGAATGCAATAGTTTGGGCTTCGTGTTGGCTCAGTTAGCACACAATGTATTAATATGATTACTTTAATGTTTATTAATATTAATTAATTTACCTTATCTTATATAAACCAGGTATATTATTTCAAAGATAAGGGGAAAAATTAGTTGTTACTTTCTAAGATCTATTCTCACTCCCTATAAATTTACCTTACTAGGATTACAACCCTTATGATTTATATGAATGAAAAAGGGAAAATTTTACAAGCGGTAAAGCTCATGTAGCAAGATGTGGGTTTAGATATGGTATCAAGGAGAGGATTAGGTTTTTATCATTAGGTATTATTTTTTATTTTATTCTTTTATTTATTTTCCCTGTAAGAGGCCATTTTATTATTAATGGAAGAACCCCATTGGGAAATAGTTTCATGACTATGGGATATACTGGGTTGATTTTCATTCAGTATTTTAGAAGAGTTTATACATAGAGATTGTATTCCAAGATATGTTTAGAAAGGTCATTGATCTAAATCATTATAATAATTTCCTGATTTAAATTAGCACCTTATTTTTAATACTCTTACATTTCAAGAAATCCTTGAAGTGGGATGATTTTATGAATTCTTTTTATTAGCTTTATGCCTAAAGTACTTGTTAGTTGTGTCTATGTCTATATTTTTATTGTATAACTACTCATTGGTGGCCAAGAAGGTGTTAGAGATTATGGTAATAATGTCCTTATTTCAGAAGACCCTTTTCCATAGATTAAATTCCAATGAATAGTATTGGTTTGTTGATGAGAATCAAGGTGATGGAATCTATGTTAGTTAGGAAGATAGTTTTACATCATCATAGTCCAAGAAGTATTTGATTACAGAGTGATTTCAATGTGTAATGTTAGAGAATTTTCATATATAGTGCCTATTATACCCAATGGATATTCATAACTATCAATTTATGGTAAATATATGATGGTTATACAGTTAGAGGTCAAATCATAAACTTGGAGTTTTAGAAAGGTTGTGCAATCTCTATTTTTGAGGTAAACCATTAACACTGTTGATTATTATTTTTATTAATTTAATTTTAATAATGATTTTTAAAATTTATATTGATTTGAATGAGGTGTATCAGTGGATGATTATAGGTAATAAGTTGTTTCAATATTGTTTCCTATGAAAGATAGACAAGAATTACTTTTATAAGATTGGGTATAAATACTATTAATTGGAATTAGATACATTGTTTCAGAAATGTGTAAGCCATATTATTGAATTTTAGTGATATTTATCAATGAAAATAAAAATTTTACAAATTTAATGTATCTTCAATAGAACCATATTCAATTTGGAATCCAAAATTAGGGGAGGAATCAAATTCCATTTAATAATTATCAAGTCAATTGATTTTTAAAGATTATTCTCTGGGATAAAAAAAAATTGTTTTTTATAATGATATTTTTCATTATTATTCGGTGGTAATATTGTTTGTTGAACCTTTATTAATTTAAACTATGTTTTTTAAAAAACTAAAATTTATATATAATTTTTGACAAATTGGATGTATATAATGGGTGTTTTTATATATGTTAATATACTAAATAAAATATTTTAATTTTGAGTGAAGTGTGAAAATGGGGGGGGGGGGTACACTAAAAAGTATTGGTTATAACACCTAGTACCTAAATTATTTGTATTATAAAAGAAATTTATCATGAATCAGCATAGGCTACTGTCTAACCCGACACCTAAACTAACCCATGGCATGGCCCAAAAGGGAGTTGCTGATCTACATTGGTAGGGAACTGCTACATTAGAATCAATGAATTCTTTGGGAATGATTCTCCCTGAGCAATACACCTTATCCATATCACCTATCAAAACACCATCATATAATCATCAATAATAATAAATATACCTTAACATCACAAGAAATTTCTATAAAAATTATATACAAAAGATAAATGTACACATGAAACGATTAATTTATTACATTTTTAAACCAAAAGGAAAAAAATGGGACTTCAGGACTGATAAAATAAACAATACCTCTACATGACTTAGGACCATCCTTCACTATGACACTACTATCACCTATCCCCAAGAGGGTAGAATCTATCTTGAGTATAGACCACCCCAAAGGAGGTATTACCTTTACCTAAATCATAAAACACAAGATCTAATTATACCCATTGGGTATATATTGGGTGTTATCTCACATTACTAGTTGGACCCACCATGTGTTACATTCATTTCCATTATAAATAAAAATCAGTTTTTAATGAAAGAAAATAACATAGTTTTTAGAACATATTTTTTGTTTTGAAAGAATGATAAATAGTGTAACAACCAATGAATGTAAGTAATAACTATAATAGAACATTGGGAATATCTTAAGATGATTTGTTAAATGGTGTCCTAGTAACCTCTTACCCTAAATGATTAGTCATCATAATAAATCATCTCATGAGAAAGCCGCTAGGGAGGATCACTAAAGTTGTATAAGTACCCACAAAATCATCATCGTATCGTTTAGTTAGTGTTGTATCATAGGCCTTCAAGGAATTATTTTTCAACTTCCTGGTATATCTCTCAGATTAATAATACTTAGTCCAACTACCTATGTACCATGGGATTCCATGTTCCTCATTCCATTTCAGAAAATATTCAAAACCATTCCAATCCATTTTCATTAAAAAATATCATCACATACCACAATACACCATTTATAATCATTAAAAACATGATAAACCAATTTAAGAGTTTCATATGCACCAGTACATTGATTTTTTTTTAAAAACATTCATTTTTAATAATAATAATAATAATAAATTCAGTCACATTTATCTCATCAGGTAATAGAACTACCTAAAACCACATACCTTTATTATTAAAATATCTACCAATCAAGTTCAAACTACAAGGAAAAGAAATAGGAGATCTTACAGAATAAAGAAAACAAAGAAAACCATCAATAACCATGAAAAATAAACAATGTTGAACTCACTATAGATCAGAACATACACTGGATATAATAAAACTAATTAAATAAGGGGGAAGAGACCAAGAGAAGTGAAGGGGAAAACATACTTGGAGAAATATTGAATAAACAAACTTGAAACACCCAAGAATTTTATCCAATAGTAAGTGGATAAGAGGGGGTGGTTCTTATAGGTATGGATAAATTTTAATGGAGGTAAAATAATGGTTGAAATGGTTAGAATTTGGGGAGGTTAATTTTTTAAAAACCAATTTTTTTATTGATATGGGAAAGATGTATGGTTTGGACAATTTTTAATGAGGATATGTCTAAACTATGTGGGTGCCTTTATGAAAAATGGTTGTTTCCTTGTTATTCTGGTCACATGGTTACAAAAACATGTGCCTAGTAATTTAGTATCATAGTGATTATGTATGTCCCATTTGGTTTTTGGGGGTTTGGCATTTGGTCATGCACCAAATCATGCATTCTCTCAGGGCCACTATTAAACACCACATGATATACAGAGGATGGTGTATGGTTTCCCATAATCATGTTAAAAAAATATTTCACCCTCTATCCCTAAAAAAATCCTTCGAACACCATCTATAAAATATATTGAAAATAATAAAGTATAATAATAAATGAAAAATTCCTAAAAATTACACCATGGGCTTGAAAATTATCCCCATCATAGCACTTTTTGTCCATAGATTTTCAACCCTAATTCTGATATGATAACAAGTGAGGTAACTACTCATCTAACCAAGACTTATTCTCACATTTCTTGTGTCCATAATTCTAATGATATCATAGGGCCCAGACTAACAAAATAAGTTTCACCCAAATTTATTTCATGTAGGATAAAAAAAATATATTTTTTGATTAGTCATTGATAGATTTCATTCCAGCTTATGCTCTTCCCAACTCAGCTGATGAGGATGGTCTATATTATAAATCATAAATTGTAATACATGGAAAATATTTTTGAATTGAAATTAATTGATAAGGAAGTTACAAATATTATTCAACCATACTAATTCTCTCAGTGGTCTCAAATGTTCTGGCTTACCTAAGCATAATCTTCCCTTTATTACCAGCATGACGATTACCCATGAAAGTGTTGACCTTAAAAAAATCTTGGTCACCCACTAAAAACTGTAAATATCAATTTCATTTATTGGAATAGGATTTTTAATGACTCCGAGCTAACAAATACTATTTTCTAATCATATGAAACTTAATCTTAATCTCACGTACAATGCTTAGTCCCAAAAAGGATGTATCACCTAATTCCATCCAACATTGATGAAACTGACATGGACGACCATAAAAACATTAAAGAGGTCCATTTTTATCATGTATTTGTAACTATTATTGTATATAATTTTTACCAAACCAATATGGTGATCCCATGAGCCTCTAAAGTCCAATATATAAGCATGATTCATATCTTCAAGGATCTGGATTACCAACTCTATAACACCATCAGTTTGAGGATGGGATACCATGCTATGTTTTAATAGTGAACCTATTACCTATGGGATGACTTCCCAAAAATGAGAAGTAAAATATAGATACCTATCATGATAGTTTGTAGATGTAACACCATGAAACCTATTGATCCCCTAAACATACAACCATACCAATTCGTCCATAGTTCATTTCCTTGATTGGAATGAAATGAGTGGAATTGGTTATATGATTGATTAACACCAAAATTGTCTTCCATCCCTAGGTTAAACTGGGTAACCAGATAATTATATCCATTTCTACCTCATTTATCATCCTGATAGGAATGTGGATTGTTTGAAGAATGAAAGAGGATATCTAGTCCTTGGATTTAACCTATTAGAATGTATAACACCAACATAAAAAAACTATCTAAATCATGTATCACAATTTGAAACCTGGAATAGTGTCTAAAATCATAAAAAATATGTTGATCAAGTATGGTCAGCCCACTCACCTTGATGTAAATCCTACATCACCACATTTTTCAGAGATGAGGACACAACAAAACCATTATAGTACCCCCAGATTCTAGTATGTAACTCTTAAGTTGTGATTTTATGTTAATAAAGTGTAATAGTGAAGTATTGGATATTTTTGTGAACTTGAAATATGTTTTTTGATCCATAGGAGAAGTGCACGGGCTGCGAACGGTTTGTCCAAACCGTGTAGAGGTCCTAGGATAAACCATGCGAAGTTGCAGGTTCTAGACAGTCGCTTTCGAAAATTGTGATCATGGTTAGAGAGACAGTGTGAGGAGGTCATGTGGGGTGATATTTAAGGTAGTATATAATTTATGGTTAGTGAATTTTCTTCTTAACTGTGCAGACTAACCGTGCACAGGTTAAAAACCACCACCTTAAAAAGTGGATCTAGGTCAGCCTAGCTTTTAATCAACTCTTTTTTACAAAAACTGAATATAACTTGTTATTATTATTCTCTTAAGGACAAATAAGGTCCTCTCATTGTTTTTAAGGAAATTACAAGGCTTTTTTTGGTGATTAGATTCCATATTGTTGAGGTATGTGATCATTCTTCATCAGTTTTGATCGGTTTCTTAGATCTAGTTAGATCAACATCTCCTTTATCCCCAGTTTCTTATATCTACATCTGTTATGGGTAGATATAAGATATTTAATTCCAAATATATTTTTTATTTTTTCATGATAATTATAGGAGAAGTTATCTAAGGTAGTTTTATGGATAATCGTCCTCGTTTTCTTAAGTGTTCTTCAACCGTTTTCAGTTCTCGTCCACACCTTTGAGGTAGGTGACTTCACTATAAAATACTCTTAATAGAACAAAATGGAATGGATAAAAATTGATTTCCCTATTTATTTTAGATTTTTAATTGGTTTAATTATGATTATTATAATACCTTTTTAGTGATGGTTGTGGAAAATATGGAGAATCGGTGCTTTTGATTAAAGTGTTTTTTTCTAGATTTTTAAATGTGGATTTTGAAATGGGATTTCTTTATAATTATAAAAAATTGAATTTGATGATATGGTTTTCAATGAAAGGAATCGTTTTATTGAAATGGAATGGGTCTTTATAATTGTATCATTTAATGGTATTCAATAAAAAAATATTTTTATTGAAATTTCTTGAATTGGTTGATTTGAATGGTTATAGAATATATGGGTTGTGTGAGTTGATGTTCGAAATTACCCTCAATAAAGGATGTGTACTATTGGGGTACAAGGTATGTGACAATGGATCTAGGATGTGAGTCATTGGGACACAAGGTGATTGGGCGAGAGACTGCTCATGAGTATGGAACTGTCAAACAGAGCATGCATGGTGTGTGTGTTGTGGACCATGGTATGTTTATGCCAAAATGACATTTAGAAATGGGTTTTAAATCCTTTTTTTTAATTTTTTGGAATTTTGAATTTTTGGAAATTGGATTAAAGTATAACTTGTTTACTCATTGTTATAAATGGTTTTGGAAGTTTTTTATATTTGTATATAATTTTTTTGGAAATTATTTTATATAAATTGTCTTATATTTATATTGAAAATATTCTTATCCTAGTGGATTGATTATGGAAGTCATTATGGAATGTCTACTGTGTTTTTTACTCACTCTTTCTTTGGAACTTTGGTTATTGTGTAGATAATTTCTTCTTAGTCATGAGAATAGTTAAAGTGTCACACATATTGTGATCATTGGGCTATTTGGTGATTGGATCATGGAGCTTGTGGAGCATGGAGTCTTGTTGTCATATTGGAGTTTATTTGTGTACTTCCAAGATTTTATTTGATAATAGTTTGTCTTTTTTTGTGGTACATGTGGTTGGGTTTTGGTTATAAAATAATTTGTTGATTTTTATTTCTTAGTTCTTGCATCATATGGTTTTTAGTTTGTTATGGTTTTTGTTTAATTTATTTATTTCATAAAGGGTAAATCATCACCTGTTTTTATTTGAAACCCTTCAGCATTTATTAATAGCCTTTGACATCTTGGGGATGTCTCTTAAGGCCTAGTAATGATTGATTGTATTCTTAATCTAATGATAACAAGTGGGTCATTACAAATGGTATCATTTTGTTTGATCTAAAATATATTTTGAGATAAGTTGTATAATATTGTTCCTTCCATAAAAGAACAAGTAGTTGTCATTTTTCATGGTCGTGGAGTTGAAATTAGTTATAGTATATTCCTTAGGTTTTGATCTTATAAAGAATTCATATTTCCAGGACGTGAAATTTAGAGCATAAAAAAACATACCTAACCATTTTATGTTGAACTTCAAGTTTCCAAGGAGTTGGGTACATAAGTGTTTTTGAGACACTTATAGGATTTTCAAAATATTATTTTCATGGGTTTATCCTATGAAACAAGCATGAAATGCATTTTACAGGAATGGATTCCCACTAGTATTAGATATTTCATTAGATTAATGATTTATGTTTTGTAAAAAAGTGATGATTTTTTAAAAACAAGATATTGTTTTAAAATAAAATAAATTTAAAGGATAATTGTTGACGTATTTTGAATGTGGTTTGATCTTCAAAAAGAAATTTGTATGTTTTCAATAAAGGTTGATCTTGGAAAGAAATGTTGTGATAGTTAATGTGATAGAATTTGAAATATGAATCCACAATTTTCTAGGGAGTGAGACTTATAGATTTTGTTGTCTATCTAGAAAATTTCACCCAGAAGCCATTGTTGAAACCAAACAGAAGAATTTACAAAGAATGTGGTTTCACCTCAGCCACATGTGAATGAAGAGTTGGTTTTGTGTATCATTCAATAATTTTAAGCTGTAGATATTGGGTACATGAGGGATAATCCAAGGGATGTTTATCATTCCATTCAGTTAATGAAATAGAATCCACCCATCTTCTAGAGAGATCATAAAACTAAAAAGGTGGAGGTGTGACTGAGTTGGATGAATCGTAACTTCAATTTCATCGGCACACCATCGGAGGTGAAATTCAAGATGGAAACTTATATGCTTGAGGATATTTCTTTCCAATGTTGGGAACTAGTGATGCATGAAAATGGGATAAAGGCCTATGTCGAGAGGATTTTGAAGCATTGTTTGATAAAAAATTCTATACTCACACATTCAAGATCCATAAAATGAAAAATTTCTTCAGTACGAGGCAAGAGAATCTCTATACCACAGATTATGTGGCTAAATTCATGAATTTAGTGTGATTTTCCCCAGTTGTTGTGGCTATTTCATCATTTAATGAACGCATCTTCAAATTAGTGCTAAGGGAGTATATTTTCACAAAGATTGTGGTGAAATATATTACAGAGTATACAAAGATAGTGAACAGAACAATAGTGGATAAATGTGATATATCAGTACCTATGGGAGGCGGAAGTATCATAATATATATAAGGAATGGTGGAAACTTGAATAAAGGGAGAAAACGAAAGAGGGACACATATTTCCAAGGTTTAAGTGGAAATAAAAATCAAATGGAAAGATCAGGGAACCTTCATATACAACCCAAGAAAAATGAGGAATATTTCCAATGTGGTTTGTTTGACCACAAGAAAAGAGAGTGTATGAAACAACCTAGATCATTCCATAACTATAAGAATATGGGGCATCTTCAGTACTATTTTCATATTTCTCTAAGGTCAAGTGTTCAGGACACTTCTCTAGTATCTCAATCATATTTTGGTTCGATCGGATGAGAGTAGAAGAGTAAAACTCTTTGGCAGAATAGAGCTAGCCATGGTGATTCTAGGAATATCATGACTCCTCCATTAAGAAAATCTCAATAAGGAAATAAGTAGCATAGGGATGTGATTAAAGATTTGTATGGAGATGAGCATATGATTTTAGATGATCAGGTTGAACCATCTAAAATGAAATGTATGATTCTATTTAATTCTACCCTTATACATATATTGTTTGATACTGGTGTGTCACATTCCTTCATTTCTTATAATGTCATTGATTTTCTATGTTTAAAAACTGATATGATTCCCACTATGTTAAAACTTCAAACTCCTCTCATGGAAAGACAATGTACATTCTTCTTGTGTTGAGTATGTTCTATAACTATTGATGTAGTTGAGCTAAAATGATAATTCTCAGTGTTGGATGTGGATGCCTATGATGTAATCCTAGGTATGTATTGGTTAACAATGTTTGAGGATCACATAGACTGTTATAGAAGAACAATTAGTTTTACCACTATGGACAGTGTTGAGCATCTCTTTAGAGAAAAAAATAGTTATAAAGAGAGGTACAATAGGCTTGTTGGGACCAGTAGTGGGAATGTTCTCTTACAAGTTAGTGGCGTTGACATTGGAATAAATGGAGGAGATTTAGGATAACAGTTTTCTAGTAGTAGTGGATAAATTTCTAGATGAAATTCCCAAGAACTTATCAGGGTTACCACCAGTAAGATATGTAGAGTTTACTATTGATCTCCTTCTAGGGACCAGTCATATTTCTCTTCCGTATTATAGGATGGAACTAACAGATTTAAGGGAATTGAATGTATAATTAGAGGATCTATAATGAAAAGGATTCCTTCATCCATGTACATCTTTGTGGGCAGCACCGGTCTTGTTTTTAAATAAAGTAGATAGAACTATAAGGTTGTGTATAGATTATCATAAGAATAACCAAGTTATAATGCAAAATAGATATCCACTTCCATGAATTGATGATTAGTTTGACCAATTGAAAGCAACATTCTCGTTCTCTAAAGTTGACTTGTGATCTGGATATCATCAATTAAGAGGTTGAAAGGAAGATATTCCAATACTTCATTTAGAAGAAGATATGTCCTTTATGAATACATAGTCATGTCTTTTGATCTAACGAATGAACTAGAAGTCTCTATGGAATTGATGAATCAGATATTTTGGAGATATCTCAATTCTTTTGTTGTGGGTTTTGTGCACAACATATTGGTGTATTCAAGAACATGAGATGAACATTTGGTACACTTAGCGACATCTTTGTAAATCTTAAGAGATTACCATTTGTATGAAAAATTATCAAAGTATGATTTTTAGATAAAAGAGGTATGATTTCTCATCCATGTTATTTATGAAAATGATGTTTCAGTCAATCTGGAGATGATAGAAGTTGTTACCTCTTAGAAACCACCAATGATTTTTTTTGAGATATGAATTATTCTTGGTCCAGTTGATTATTATCGATGTTTTTTGTGTTTCTTAGCATGGATAGCCTCATCAATGAAATATTTGAAAAAGAAGAACATTACATTAAAATAGACCAAGGATTTCCAAAATTATTTTCAAGAGCTCAATGTTCTCTTTACATCAGTACCTATCTTTATTTTTTTCTAGAATTAGGATAGGGGTATGTGTTGTTCTATGATTCTTTAGGATCTGTGTTGGGATGTGTTCCCATATAGGGAGACCATGTGGTTGATTATGGTTCAAGAAAATTGAGGGTTCATGATAAGAATTATCCAACAAACAATTTTGAGTTAGTTGTAGTTTTTTATTCCTTGAATATGTGGTTTCATTATATGTTTTGTGAGAAATTTACTATGTTTACATATCATAAGATCTCGAAACACATTTTCTCTAAAGAGATTTGAATTTGAGGTAAAAGATATGGATGGATTATCATCAGATGTTTGACTCTGACTTGATTTATACATTAGAAAAAGGCAATATGGTGGCTTATACATTGTGCATAAAGTCATATGCTTAGTTGGAAAAAGAATATTTGAATGAGTGGTAGTTGATGTTGGATCTAGCTGGCTTGCATGTGAAATATGAATACAGAGGAGATGTTATGGTTTTCTTTTCATTTTCTGTCGTTATTGTTTTGTTAAAGATGGTTAAAGAGGTAAAAATATATAATGTATAATGCCTGGTTATGAGTTCAAAACTCAATGGTGGGAAGACCATTGAGGGTTGGAAACTTTAAGGGAGTTTAGTGTTATTGTGTTGAGATTGGATGGTTGTATCTATGGGTTATGATGAAAAAATTCTTCATAATTTCCACCATTCTAGATGGTATGTACATACGAGTATTTAGAAGATGTATACGGCATGTAATGTTTAGTTTTGGTGGATATGCATGAAATATAAAGTGGATGAGTTCATTTCAAGGAGTTTAACTTGTTAGCACATTAAGGAATAACATCAACAACCGGTGGGTATGTTGCTGTCTTTACCTATATCAGTGTGGAAATGGGACCATATATACCTAGATTTTGTTACATGTCTACCATGAATGGTTTAGAAACATGATTCCATATGGGTGATTGTGGATCAAGTCACAAAGTCGGCTCATTTCATTTATATTCCTTAAAATCATATGGTAGAGGATCTATCTGAAATCTATATCCCAGAAGCAGTAAAGAGATATGGTGTACCACTTTTGAAGGTCTCAGATGGATATCCTAGGTTCACATATCATTTATGGATATCCTTACCAAAAAAACCCTTGGGACTCAGTTGACTATGATTATGGTGAATCATCCTAAGACGAATGGGAAATCAGAAAGGATGCTATCGAAGTTGAAGACTTGTTGCGGGCTTGGGTAATGGATTTTGGTGGCTCAATTGAAGAGAATGTTCCATTGGTTTATTTCTCATATAATAAATGATATATTTCCATGATACATATGGTTCCTTTCTATGATTTTTATGGGTTTCTTTTTCATTATCCACTACGCTGGGTATAAATTGGTGAGAATTCACTAGTTGGGTCGTGCATTGTCCAAGAAACAATAAAGAAGATTCAGGTGATCAGAAAGATGATGGAGATTGCTCAATGTCGTTAGAAATAGTATGCATATTACCATTGAAGACCATTTTCATTTGTGGTGAGTGACCATGAGTTCTTGATATTTTCTCTAAGGATTAGACAACGTTGTATTGGGAAGTTGGGAATGTTATCTCCTCGATAAATTGGCCCTTTCCTGATACTGGAATGGGTTGGAGAGTTGGTGTATTTTTTGTCATCTACACTCTGAATTAGTTCAATGCATAATGTGTTCCTTGTATCTCATTTGAAAAAGTATCATCCTGATCATGACCATGTGATCAGATAAGATCATGTTAACCCAGATCTAGATGCGTTTTTGGTACATATCCTGGTGCTAATTTTTGATAGGTAGGATAATGCATTTTGTGGGAAAAGGATCTGTCTATAGCTAGAACTCTTTATAGACAATGATGGTTTTCTACTTTCTGATGATGAAAACACTAATTGTGGGGACAATGTAGTACCCCAATTTCAAGTACATAGCCCTTATGATTTTATTTTATTTTTATAACGTGTAAGGGTGATGTATGGGATAGTTTGGAGAACTTTTAATATGTTTTTTGAGCTAAAGGATAGGTGCATGGACTACCAGGGTTTGTCCAAACTCTGCGGAAATCCTATAAAACACAGTGAGAATTTTTAGATTCTGGATAGTAGCTTCAGAACAGTGTTTTCATGGTTAGGGAGATCGTACAAGGATACTATCCAAGGTGATCTATAAGGTATTATCTAACACATTGTAAGCATCCAGTTTTCCTAACCATGCGGACTAACCATTCGCGGGATAAAAATCACCTCCTTAAAAAGTCCATCTAGGCCGAACTTGCCATTAATCTAACCATTTTATCTAAAAATATCTCTATCTCTGGATTTTTCTTCTCCTAAGCCCATAAAATGTTCTCCCATTAATCCATAAGAAATATGAAGGTGTCACTTAGTGATTCGAAGCAGGATTCTTTAGGTATGTGACCACTCTTCATCAATTTTGATTACATTCTTAAATCTACATAGATCTACATATTCTCTATTATCAGTTTCCTATATATATATATATATATATCTTTTATGGGTTGATATATTATATATAATTCCAATTGTTTTATATTAGGTCTTTATTAAGGTATTAGAAGAGATATAAGGTGGTTTTTTGGAGAATCTACACGATTTTCATAAGCGTTCTTCATCCATTTTAGGTTCTCCTCAAAGACTTCGAGGTGGGTGGCTTCACTCTTGACTCATCTTAGTAGAACTAAATGGAATAGTTTCACGATTATTTCCTTGTGTGTATTTAACTATAAATTGTCTTCTTTATGATTATTATAAAACCCTATTTGGTGATGGTTGTGGAAAATCTGTGAATTCGGTGATTTTGATTAATGTTTTAGATTCTTGATTTTAAAATGGGATTTCTATGGAATTATGAAAATAGATTTGATGCAATGTTTTTCAATGAAAGGAATGGTTTTATTGAAACTTAATGGGTGTTTTGAATTTTTTCATTTAATGGTTTTCAATAATATAATGGTTTTATTGAAATTTTTTTAATTGTTTGATTTGAATGGTTTTGGAATATATGGGTTGTGTGAGTTCATGATCGACGTGCCCTGAAATAATGGACATCTACCTTTGGGGTACAAGGTACATAATCCTGTATCAATGGTGTGTGTCATTTGAATTAAAGGTGATTGGATGAGATAATTCCCATGAGTATGGAACTTTCAAATGAAGCATGCATGGGTGTGTGTGTGTTGTGGACCAAGGGATGGGTATACAAAATGATATTGAGAAATGGTTTTTAAAAGCTTTATTTGGTTAATTTTATGGATGTGTGAATTTCTTAAAAATTGGTTGAAAGTATAAATTGTTTACACTAGGTTACAAATGGTTTTGGAACATATTTATTTATGGTTATAAAATATTTTGGGAAATGGATTTATATAAACTGCTTTATATTTGTATTTCTACCTTTTCTATCCTAGTGGAATGAGTAGGGATGTCACATGGGAAAGCCTACTGAGTTTTATATACACTTACTGTTGCACATTGGTGTTTTTTAGATACTATCTTTAGTAACATGGGAAAAGGTAAAGTGTCACACATCTTTTGATCCTTGGGTTATTTGGTGATTGGAGCATGGAGCTTGTGGAGCATGAAGTCTTATTGTCATATTGGATTTTATTTGTGTCCTGATCATTTATTTGATAATAGTTTGTCTTATTTTATGGTACACTTGGTTTGGTTTTGGTTATAAAATAATTTTTGTATTTTTCTTTCTTAGTTCATGCTTCATATGGTTTTTGGTTGGTTGTGGTTGTTGGTTAATGGTTTTATTTCTTAAAGGGTAAATCATCCCCCACTGGTCTTTAAAACCCTTCGACATTTATTTCTAGCCTATGGCTTCTTGGGGATTTCTACTAAGGCCTAATAATGATTCATTTTTTTTCTCATGCTAATGAGAATAATCTGGCCATTAAAACCACACTTAGAGTAAAGAACACCATTAAGATATAATGAACCCTCACATAGAACCTCTCCCACCAGTTAGTAATTGAGAATAATTTTTGCATGAATAATCCCTCAAAGACTCATCAAGAATCATCCTTAGAAGAAAAAGTTTCAATAAAACACAATCCATGAACATACAACCTTATTTTTAATTGGTTTTTAGGAGAATCTGAGAAAATAAGGCCCACCATAACCCATTCATCATGGGAATGTATAAGAACCAGAGTCGGTAACTATTCTCTAAGAGAATCTGGAACCACATTTCCATTACCTGGGTTGTAGACTATATCAATATAGAACCCCTAAAGGTACTTGATCCATCTTCACTACCTTGGTTTTAGATAATTCTACGAGAATATGTAGCTCTAAATTTTTTGTTCGAAAAGACTATGAACTACTCCTAGAAGTGATAATGGTTCCAACATTTATAGTCATTCATTTTTTCCTCCATCTTGAGATTATGGGTTGGGTAACTAATATCATTTGATCAGATTTGGAGAGATCCATACACCATCACATGGTCACCTTTCATAATCACACACCCCAAACACATAAGTAAAGCATCTAAATTAAACTCGTAATCCTAACCACCCTCTAATAAAATCATGAATGGTTTAGTGGTCAATCACTTCTTAAGATCCATGAAATACACCTAGAATTTTGGACTCCATACGAACATCACCCATTTTCAGGTGAGGGTTTTCATCGGCGATTCATGTTAAGAGTGTCCCTATAAAACTTCCTATAATACACTATGAGGTGTAGAAAACTCATTATCTTGAAGAAATTCCTTATATCCTCCTATAAAATCACTATCTATACATACTATAGTCAATTGAAACCATACGTTCTGAGATCACATTTCCTAAAAACATAACGACTTTGAACTAGAAACTACACATCAAGAAACATTGTACAAATATGGTGGTCCCACTATGTTCCAAAAATAACTCTTAAATTATGCATGTTCTCCTCCTTCAACTTTGAGTAAACTGCACTGTCATAGAGGAACACCTCGAAAAAAGAATTAAGGTGTCTATGGAAAACATGGTTCATCTGATCTATAAAAACTAAAGGATCATTAGTCAATCAAAACAAAATTTTCAAATACATTAAAAGGTTTTACGTACTTTTAAATCCATTCTTAAGAACATCTTCTTATTTTACCTTGAACCGGTGCTACCCTTAATAGAGGTCGATCATTGAGAACCACTTCTCCAGCTTAATCTAGTCAAACAGATCATTAATGCGTGGAAAGTGGTATTTGTTCTTTATCACAAACCTATTAGTATTCTGATAATTGATAAAAATTTAAAGTGATCTATCACCCTACATAGAGAAAAACATAGGAGTGGACTAAGGATATATTCTCTGGTGAATGAACCCTTTGGATTCGAAATAATCTTGGCATATATTTAATTCCCTCAACTCGATGGGGCATATTGCATGAGGAAAATAGATATCTGTTGTGACCCTAGGGACAAATTTGTGGATTACTTAACTTATTGTTCTCATGTTAAACAAGAGATATCCATTGGGAATACCCTAGGGTCCACCTCCACCATAGATGGTAGTCCCCCCGTCGATCCCATATCATCAAAATTTATAAAAATGGTTGTGACCTAATAATAACGATAGTCTAACTCTGGAATTGGAGGTCTAGCGCAACCTGAACTTGATTCCCATTCTCCATAAAAAAAACACAAGTTCTTCCAATTGGGGTTTTGAAATACACCTGATAATGACAACAGTTGATGTGGGATAAGAGGAATATAATTCTAACACCTTGAGATTTTTAGTATTTTTTTCAAATTAATTAATTAATCTTTTTTATTTTTCATTTCACGTGACCCTGGAAATAGTTATATATATATATATACACACACACACACACAATATATATATATAAATTAAATCACTAAGTAAAAAATACCTTTCACACTACACCAAAATGGATTGAACTACACTCAAAAATGACTTGGATTTTGCTAACCACAACACCAACTTGGCATGTGCTACATGAAATATCAACTTGGAGTACATTACACACAATACCAGGTTTCTCAAAAACATCATTTTGCTATTGTAACTATTTAAACGAGTTAGTTAAAACATATCCATTAAAGCATAGTAATATGAATAGTAATAATTAAATTTAAAATATTGTTTAATGCTTTTATATAAATAAAACATTCTGATATGAAAAATATTGTTTTTTAAAGTCCTTATATGTTTCAATATTTTATTTTCTCAAATGAATTGTTTTCATTTTCCTTTATGAATAAAAAAATTAAATTAAAAAACATATAAAAATTTATTTTCATAAAATAAACTTCATTTTTTAATTTATAATGTCAAAATTATCTTAGGGATAATTTTTTTGATTTTTTAAGAACCTTCAATTTTTTATGTATATTGAAAAATAAATCATTTTATTTAATAACTGCATTTTCATTTGAAAAAAGAATAAATGATTAACTATAATTTAAATATTTTTATGTCACATTACATCAATTATTAAAATATTAATAAATTAAATTCCATAATAATCATTTTCACTTTGAAATTCACTAAAGAAACTTAATAATCTATTGAAAAAAATTCAACTTTTAAAAACATGTTATTTCGTCTCATCTACAGGACTAGCATTAATCTTACTTTTTCCACTTATATGAATTAAGTTTCAAAAAACATGCATACACCATCTTAATCAGTATAATTTATATTTTCTAATTATATCAAGTTTATTTTTTATAGAAAAGACTAGTAAAAGTTATTAAAATTTATCATAGTGATTGCGGTCAAATTATGCTTAATTTTTTATCAAGCCTTAATATTAGGGTCTAAAATTACCTAGATACATGTAAAAACAAATTTAATTGAAATATTTCATCAAAAAACATTCAATTATTATGATTCATTGGTTTCTTATAACTTTTGTTGGTTATGAACTTGTTCGCACCAAATATATTTTAAAAAAATTCCAAGTGAGTTGTTTTCCTTCCCTATAAAAGGCCACCACCTACCCCTCTTAATCACACCACTAAAACCTAATAAGTATATCCATTATCTGACCAATACACTTATAAAAATCCCTACCTTCCTCTTATAATCCTATCCTTGGAAATAAATAAATACAGGTTAGTCTTTGGGCATAAACCAAAAGGAGTTACCCGATTAAGAGGTAACCTCTTCTATCAAGCTCCTTTCATTTATTTTCATTCTCCAGACCTTCCACTATCTTTATTACATTATTTTATAACAAAAATAATATCATAAATTTACTAATATGTTTTTATGATAAGTTTTCTACCTAAACTTACACGCACATACATCTAATGGGCAATGACCATATTGTTTATGTGTATGGAGAACTACCGCCTCACTAAACAATGGTTGTTCATTTTTCCTTTACCACCTATCATTGTGGAAATTATGATTGAAACTATGATTATATATGTAATACATTATATTAATTATTTCTTTATATTATTTATTCCTTTTACAACACATATTTTTTTTACTTTCCATTTGGTGTAAATATGAGAATTTCGTTTGAGGAAGTGTGGACTACCTCCCCCTCAAAGCGATGTGATTCATTCACACACTTCCTGAAATGTATTAAGAATGGGTTTATTGAAAATATATGATATATATGATATAATAATTCCATTATAATAAATATTTTTATAAATATATATACATATATTTCATGTACATTATTTCTTTCAATATGAAAATAAAAAATAGAAATAGCATTCTTGTGTACGTATAGCTTACTGTATCCATGAACAGTGTATTCTATTTAACAATTAAATATGATATAGATTTTTATAATAAAAATATAATGAATATATATGATATTTATATCATCGTTTATATTCTCTAAATCATGATATATGTATAAGGACCAAAGATATAACAAATTAAGACACAAGCGAAAAACAAAGCGAATATTACTTGAAGCGTACCCTTAACATGAAATTGCTAACAAGTGCTAATATAAAGAAATAATAAATCCATATAGGATATTATATATAATAATATGTTTCTGTAAAATATGTTTAATAATTTTATAATTATTATATAGTAGTTTTGAAATAGTATAATGAGAATCAAGACAGAATGTAAGGGAATTTCATCTCACTTTTTATTTCTGTGAGATACATGCTTTATCCACCACTCATTCATTTTATGTGGAGTGTATAATGACCATGAATGTATTCAATTACTCTTATAATTAAATTTATGTTTATTTACATATCCATTATATTATTTTATTTCATGGTTTTTATGTTTCAAAAGTTACCAAATCGGTCAAATAGTTCTGTCTCAATTTTCTTTCGTTGAGACACATGTTTTCTTATGCACCTAAATTATTTTTTGGCTTCTATATACTTCCATTTTACTTATTATATCATTAATATCATACTTTTCATGATATTATAATATTTATTTAACTTCATTATCTTTCATGGACAGTATGAACAGAAGTTACTAAGTGAAAAGTTCTTATTGAAACAATCTCTTCACTTTTTGGTATTTTTTATGTTTATGTTATATTTAAAGAAATATTATGATAAATTTCTTAATAGACCACTTAATTTTTATTATCCTATGTTTATTAAATATATTTCCAAGTATCATTACCATTTATCCACTATTTATTACTTAATATGACTAAGAAAATGTTCTTATGAAAAATATGACAGTATCTCTATTTTTAGACTAAAATATGATTTATTTCAAAAACATATTCTAAAAAATGTTATGAAATTATTTTCCAAATTTTTTTTCAATGAAATAGTATTTAATTATTTTTTCATGTTTCAAAGTTTCATTGACAAGTTTTCATGTAAAATGGGTTTTAAATGATTTCAAGATTATTGTATAATTGTTCATGGAAAATTGATTCGAAAATATTTTTCAATCTTAATTTAAATGTTTTTAATGAAAATGGTTTTCAAAATGTTTTCAATATTCTTTTAATAGTTCTCAAATGAAAGGTTTTCATGCTTTTTACATATTTTCAATTTTATTTTCAAGAAAATGGTTCTCAAATAGGGTAATATTTTTAAAAAGTATTATCCAAATAAGAAAGGATATTCTTCTCATGAAATGTTTTTTTAATCATATTTCAAATTTATTTCCCATATAAGATAACATTTGTTCATGTCAGTCATACCTTTCTGGGTAAATGATTCAGTTTTTCAATTCATAATCTTTATCTTAATGGTCTATGTTTTTATGTCATGTGGTTTATGAAAACATCTTCTATTTAATGGGTTAGATTTTTTTGAAACCCACATCTGCTCATGGTTAATGATTTTGATGAATTGATTATGAAATCTATATATTTTTCCATAGGTTAGGATATTATTTAATATTTATGGAACCCATTTCATTTCATGGGTTTTTATATGATTATTTATAATTTTTTGGAACATGTATATATGTTTTCATTATTATATGGGAGGGCCCTGTATCTCTATCCAATTAATTGGGTAATGATAGATGTTTTATGAGATAAAATGTTACATAAGAGGGAGTCCCAAGCATGAAACAAGAGGTTGTAAGGGAGGAAATCCCAATCCCAAAATAAGTGGGTACATGGGAGGATATCCCACGCCCGAAACAAGAGGGTAAATGGGAGGACATCCCAGGCCCAAATCAAGAGGGTAAATAGGAGGACATCCCAAGATCAAAACAAGAGTGTACACGGGAGGACATACCATGCTCAAAACAGGAGGGTACACAAGAGGGAATCCAAATCCCAATGAAAGTACACAGGTGAATAACCCTTGCCTAACATGTTAAAATGGCCTTGGTAGGCCTCCTTGACATAGGGTTTTTATATTCTTATGTGTTTCCCACACTTCCATAATTTAGTTCTATGTTATGATTTCATAGATTATGTTATTTATTTCATTATGATTCATGTATTATGATCAATAAATTTTTATTATGATATCTAATATACAGGGTATGATCTTCAAATGTTATGATCATGTTCCGTACCTTATTGTTCATGAAATGCTTACACATTTCCTTTTTTACCCCTACTAAGCATCTGTGCTCACCCCTTTATTATGTTTCATTTCAATAGGTTATGAAGAAAGGATTTAGGTATAAGTACTAAAGTTAGAGATCTATATAGTAGATGTTTAATATATTTCACCATGATATATGTTTTTTTCTGTGTCCAAAGACACTAAACTATTATGGTAATCGGAAATTTATTTTTTTAATGTACTCATTATTCATATAAAATAATGTAATATCAATATATGTTATTCCTGGGGTTCTATAGGTGGTATCAATGGAATGGTTTATTCAACCTTTGAAAACTATAATGATAAATCTTTACTGAGATCACCATGTATGTCTCTACGGATATGTCTATGGATATATCTAATTATAAGTATAAGGATGAGTTAACATTAAGTAGAATGAACTATAATTTTTTTAAAGTATAGAGTGAGTGGTTTCTTAGAAATACATCCATATCTTGAAACTACAATGGATGTGGATCAGGAACAACTATAGATAGGGGTAATAACTATAACAAGATATTTTGGTCATGAATAAGGGTAATCTAGTACAAGATAGTGGACCATGTTTCGCAACTGGTTTGACACTCCTAGGGGATATGATTTGTAAATTCACAAACGCTTCATGAACCATATTGAAGGATTTAAATATAAGTTTTATATGAATAACCTGGGATAAAACTATGTTTTCATAGATTAAAGAAGTATGATCCATGATTTTGGCACCACATAAGTTATTTTTCATGATTATATGGTATCCCAATAAGATAAATATTTCTCAGACTATGCTTTCTGGTTTTCATTAATTGAGAGAACTAGAAGAAACATGGTAAACATTTAATGTTTCATATATGGAATGTAATTGAATTTTTTGAATTTATTTTCCAATTTTAAATATCTTAATGAGAATAAGGAAGGTGCTACCAGTATTAGTTACACTTATGAAGATAAATATACTAAAAATTACATCTGAATGGTATGATTCATTCTTCGGGTGTTGTTTACATTGATCATAAGAAGAATTGGAAGTTTGAATTTGAGGAAACATATTAAATAATTCATATTTAACATAATAGGAATGTTGTATTAAAGAATATGTTGATGAAGCATGAGTAATGGGAGTAAGGTTAGATGATCACAATACATATGTATTTGAATTAAAAGATTATGTTTTATGAATCATGAAATATATAAGTATTTTCATTATATGTTTTCACTAATGATTTAATTTTTTTTAATGAAGATGAAGACATTGAAAAGTGATATTTTTATTAATGGAAGGTTTCCCTTTATGTGATAGAGATGTTGAGAAAATTGTGTATCGCATTGATAAAGAGATGATTGATTTGGATAATGTAAATTGGATAGTACTGATTACCTTGGATATGATTATTGATTGTTTTAAAAAGTAGTCTATTCTATCATGGATGATGTTTAAAACATATTATACAAAAGGAATATATCTAGTAACCTTTGTAATAAGGAAACATGCATGTTTTCCTAATGTATCTATAGTAATTCAGGTTACTAAATTGTTAAAAGGGAATATATGATGATATTATTCACATGTTTGTAATGTGAAAAACAAGAGCTACATTATGATATATTGGGGATAAATATTAAGATGACTCTATGACTTCTTTACAATGTATTATATTTTCATCTTTTGGAATGGTTATAAAGTTAAAAATTTATGGCATGATTATACTAAACTTTTGACTATATTTGTGAGAATAAATTATTATCTTACAGCCTTTGGATTTATACATATTGGATAATCTTTTATAAAAACCCGGTTTCAATGATGATGACATATGGGATGGCTTACCATTGATCTCATGATCTATTTGTGCTTTGGTAATGATAAATTCGTGTTATTTTTTAGAGAAATAGGTTAAGTGGATCAAGGAACAAAAAAAGGATGTGGTTTTCCTAAAATCACGAAAGTATATATTTTTGTGAAAATTATTTAACATTAGGAAAAAATAACATAAAACCAAAAAATTTGTCCTAGTACATCCCTTTTTGATGAATCAGATGGTCCCTTAGTTCATCGTAGATTTATGGATTTCTGGTTGTTAACATTCTTCCATCCTTATCCTCTATCACTATCCATCAAAACAAGATATTTATATTTTTCTTACATGCCTATGTTTTCACTTCTCATCTTTGTTTTTCTATTTGAAAACCTAGTTATATGTTACATTGGGCAACCACTATGTTTATAACATTCCCATTTCAAACGATGTTTTAGTATTCATTTTTACGATGTGGATTTATAGGAATGAAACATTCAAGTATCAAACCAATTATAACCAAGATTAATTTTGAGGGAAATATCATTTTATGGAGGGTAGAATCTAACACCCTGAGATTTGGTGAAATATTATTTTTCACAATAATTAATCTTTTTATATTTTTCATTTCACAAGACACTAGAAATAGTTATATATATATATACATTAAAACACTATGTCAAATATTCATTTCAATCAGAACCATCTTGGATTGTGCTCAACACAACACTGATGTGGCCTGCGCTATATGCATCATCGACTTTTCATACACAACACGCAATACTGACTTTTCATATGTTATAATAAATACAAATTTTCTACAAAAAATCATTTTTATAACTATATAAATGAGTTAGTTATAACCTAATTATTAAAACAAAGTTATTTGAATAGTAATAACTAATTTTCTAATGTTTTTATAGTGTTTTTATATAAAAACATATTGATAATGAAAAACATAATTTTTTTATAAATTCAATATATGTTTAAAAATACTATGTTTTGAAAAGAACTATTTTTCATGTCCTTATGTGAAGAAAAAATATTAATTTTGGACTCATCTAGAAATTTAATTTTTTAAAATAAACATCATTTTTTAATTTAGAATGGTGAAACTTTTATAGGGTGAATTTTTGAGATTTTTCTAAGCAACATCATTTTTAATTAATAGTAAAAATACTGTATTTTAGTTAATAACTTCCTTTTAATTTAAATAATTATTAATGTTACATTATAAATTATATTGGTTTTAAAATCACACTATATCAATTATGAATATATTAATACAATTTTGGTCAATAAAATAAATTTCACTTTTAAATTGAATATAAAAACTTAATAATATTTTGAACATCTTTGTTCTTTAAGGACCTATTATTTCATCTCGTATGTGGGATTAATGTTAATATTAATTTTTCCACTTATGTAAATTTAATTTCAAAAAATGGACTTAAATTGTTATAATAAGTATAATATTTAATGTCTAATGATAACATGTTAATTTTTTACCTAATCGATTAGTAAATGTGATAATAATTAATCCCATCCATTAAGGTCTAATTATACTTAATTAAAAACTAAACCTTAATATTTGGGGGCCAAATGACCTATAAACATGTAAAAACACAATTTTATGGAAAAATTTCGTCCAAAAACCTTCCATTATAAATTTTTATTGGTTTTTATGACTTTTATCAGGTAAGAAAATTTGTACACAAAACTTGTTTTCAAAAATTTCCAAGTGAGTCATTTTCTTTCCCTATAAATAGCCACCACCTCTCCCTCTTCTTCACACCTATCAAACTTCTTTGGTTTAGAAAAAAATCATCCAAATACACTTATAAAAACCCCTATATTATTCAAAGAAGCCTCTATTTGGGATGAAATATATCCAAGGAACCCTATTAGCACAAAACAAAAGGAGTAACCTGATTAAGAGGTAAACTCTTCTCTCAAACCCATATATTTTATTTTCTTTTTCCACCCCCTAAAATCTGTTTATTACATGATTGTATAACAAAAAAAGTATCTTAAATATACTAGTATGTTTATATGAAAATTTATCTTCCAAAAAATAAGAACATGCCATTCTAAGGGTGATAAACATACTTTTTATGTGTATAAAGAACTACGACCTTACTAAACGATGATTGTCCATTCTTCCTTTACAACCATTCATTGTGAAAATTATGATGAAAAATATGTTTAAATGTGTAGTATGTTATATTTGTTATGTCCTTATGATTATTTATTCCTTTTACAACACATATCTTTTTTCACTTCCAATTTGGTGTAAACATGATATTTTCATTTGAGGAAGCATGGACTACCTCCCCCTCAAAGTGATGTGATTCATTTACAAAATACATGGATTGAATTAAAGATGGGTTTAGTGAAATTATATGATATATATTATATAATAATTCCATGATAAATTTTTTATAAATACATATATATTCATATATCTCATGTACTTTGTTTCATTCAATACGATAATAAAAAAATGGAAACAACATTCATCCGTACATGAGGCTTACCATCTCAATGAATTGTATATTCCATTTCATACTTCTATATTCTATAGATTATTATGATAAAAATATACAGAATATAAATTATATTTATATCATGGTTTTATTTTGGAAATAATAATGTATGTATAAAGACAAAAAATATAACAAATTAATACACAAGAAAAAAGTTTATATTACCTGAAGTGTAACATTAACATGAAATTGTTAAAAGGGGGTATTTTAAAGACATAACCAATCCTTATATTGTAATGAACCATGTATTAATAGAATAAAACATTTTAATATATATTGATATTAAGTAATGGGATATTAATTTAATGTTAAAGAGGACACTTTTTCTGATAGCACACTCAATATGCAATAATGAGTTTCTTTGAAATCTTATATTGCACTGAACTTTGATTTATACAAAAAAAAATATAATAATTTTATTATATTAAATGGAATTTAATGGATAGATATTGTATTGGAAGGAATAAAAATAACTAACTAAAATATGATTAATAAATCTTTTTACATTTATCCAACAAATTTTAGAGGCTAAAAATAAGAATGAATAAAATTTTATGCATGAAATACTCTAATTTTTTTAAAATGTTGTTTTACCGCCTTTTGATGGAAAAGCCTTTTTAAATATAGTTTTTGTCACTTTTATAAGTTATATTTGGAAAAAAAATCTTATTTATAATCAGGACATAAAAATTTAATTAGGATTAAATTTGTGTATTTTTATGATAATGTTCATTTTTTAATAAATAGTGAAAAATACTGTATTTTAATTCAAAACTGCATTTTCACCTAATTTATTTATATAGTTAGATTGTCCATTTAAATGGTGTTAATGTATAATTGTATTAATTTTTTTTCATTTAATATAATTATAGTCCTTGAATGTAATTTCACATTTTAATTTGACATAAACACATGTCAATCTTTTGATAGTTATTAATTCTTAAAAACTTGTTTTTGGTTTTTAAAACGGGAATTAATATTAAATTAATTAATACAGAATATGGGTTCTGAAGTTGGAGAAATGGATTCCATATTTGGAATCCGGAGGTCTAAATTTTGTAAGTAGGTACATTTTATTTTTGGACATTTTGAATAGTAACTACAGTAATTATTTTATTTACCATGGTTAATGGTTAATATGGTAAATAAGGGTAAACAATAATATTATAATAATATAAATCTACCCTAAAACATGTAATATTCCTATTTTATGATATATTTACAACCATGGGAATTTTTGGAGTCGATTTTGGGACACCATGAATCCACATTGATGTGAAAATGACATTTTATAAGAATTAATTTAAAGTAAATAAAAATATAACAAAAACATAAATCTTTTACTAAATATTTTCATATGGGGTTATATAATTGATATATTTGACTATAAATATTCCATATAAATATAAAAAGTTTTCTTAAATTATAAAATTTTATTTATAATTTTTACACATCAAATAAATAAATTTAATTATGACACAATGATGATGTAGTGATTCTCTTATTAATGAATTATTTAAATAAATGAGATTATAAATATTAAAATAAATTTATTTTGAAACCTTTTATACCATCCATGAATTTTATGTATTATAATTAATTGTTATATTTAAAATAATGATGATTTTTCAAAATAATCAAGTTATGGGTTTTTAAAAAGGCATGAAATGAATAGTATAAAATCGATATAAATGAGTTTTTAAAACAAATACTATTTTATTAAATGATATAATAGTCCAAAAAATCTAATATTCGTCCATATATCATATATAATGTTGAAAATTTCATTAATTAACAACTTTAAGTTCTATTATAATTTTATAGTAACTATATTATCCATAAAGTATGAATATACAAGAAGATATGGTAAGAGTTAAATTAGTAAATTAAGGGTTAAAGCTAAAATATAAGGTTATATTTTTTACCTATACTTGTCTAAAACCTATTGGTTGAGTGATTTTAGACCCAAAATAATATTATATTTGAAATAAATGGCTTTGGAACGTTATGAAACCGAAAATAATTTTATAATAAAATAATACTTCAAAACATTCCTAAAGTGCCTCTCCTCCCTCATATAAAAGGGCATCAACCCTACTCATTTGATCACACCTTTCAAGAACCATGATGCATCCAAAATCTACCCAAATAATATTCCAACATCCCTCTATTCCTTTTATAATCATCATGTTATTCATAAGGTAACTGAACAATTTATTTTGGCTCAAATCAAAGGGAGTTACACTATTTAAGTAGTGTTGTCTCTAAAGTTTCTTTCCATTATTTCACTTATTCAATCACTATTATATTCTTATTATTTGATTAGATTACAAAAAACAATATCCAAAATGTAATATTATGTTTTAATGGGATGTACCTGAACTACAGTTACACACACCTCAATCTAATGGATTTGAACATACTGTTTATGTGGATGGTGAACTACTGCCTCATAAAACGATGATTGTTCAATTTTCCCCTACCACCTCTCATGGAGGCCATTATGATGTAACTGTATTTATAAATTATATATATTATATTTATATTTTCTCTATTCTTATATTTTTAATTTAAATCTTTCTTTTATTCTTTCCATAATGTGTAAATACGATAATTTCATTTGAGGAAATGTGGATTACCGCTCCCTCAAAGTGATATGACTCGTTCATTCCATACATGGAATGTATAAAGGTTAGCATTTATAATATTATGTAACATATATAAAATATTATATTATACTATAATTATAATATATCTATGTATCATTTAGTTTTCATTTCTTTAAATATGAAAATGAAATGAAAGTAGCGTTCATGTGTACGTACGACTTACTACCTCCATGAACGACGCATTTCATTTATAATCACCAAATGTTATAGAATATTATAAATACATATATATAATGGATATATATATATATATGATATTTTAATAATTAATAATACTCTGGATATAATGGACCTTTGACCACATGGACAGTTGGTAATTATATCTAGTTCATTTTCTACTCTAGTACTGAATATCGACAAAACAGCCAATATGAACTTAAATAATTATGTAATTTTTATAACATGATGAAAAGTAATATAAAATTAAAATTAATATTGAAAAAGTTTCTGAATTAAGTATGAATTAAACTGATTATATTATTTATTAATATAAATAATGAATGAGACAATTTAGACTAAAGGTAAAGGAACCTCTCACCCTCCTCTTTTAATCAAAGACTTCTTTTGTGTTATGTCGTTTAGTTTTCATTTTATTATATTGAGATATGATATTATATATCCTTATTTTTGTATGTTTTAGGTCCAAGTGATTAGATACCCTTTTCTCTTTTATCAACTAATTTCCTTAATTTTTATGTGACGCTGTTAGGTTGCCTAATTTTCGTAAGGCAATTTCTAAACAAAATTTCCACTCATTGGGTTTTATGTATATTTTGTTGATTATATTATGCCAAGATTATGTGTGGAATAAAAATTTATTTATTTATGTTTTAATTTCCACTTCCCTTTTTGTGGATATACTTTTTCAATATATTATTTCCCCATTGACAAATTCTTACTTCATTTATACGAACTTGGTAAGGGAAATCTTAGCTCAATATCTATTCATTGAGTTAAATATCCATGTCATTGGTTTTATTTTTCCAAGAACATATGTGAATGAAATATGATTGTTTAAAAGATGATATCCACTTATATTGGGTGTATTTATATTTTTCACACATAATTATGTTATTGATATATCTTTAATCTAATGACACGACCTTTGTAAGGGACTACATCTCGATCTCCTTTCATTGAGGAATATCTTGATATTTTCCACCTTTAATATCGTATAAGGTTTATATATAACCCTTTTTAAATTTTAAATCATGAATTTTTATATTATCATTATATTTAATGTCTTGTTTGATGTTATTCTTTAATTATTATTTTTACATGTTTCTCAAGTTTTACGAGACTATTTAACTGAAACAATGTTTTAAATGTTTTAATTATTTAGTCTTCTAAATAATTAAAAATAATGTAAATGTATTCAAAATGGTTTTAAGGATTTATTTATATGGATATATATGTTTTAAAATTATAACTGTCAAATTTCTTTTAAAATTTGCAAATTGGTATCGGACACTTTGATTCAATAATCTCTTTATTAAATGTTTGAAATGGTTTTGGAAATGGATTGAATATTTAAATATATTGAATTGATTTAATGTGATTGATGATTTAAATGTTGATAACTTCAATCTTTTATGTGTTATGATCATTTAATTGTACTTTGACATTTGACGGGTGTTTATATGATAAACCAAATACAGGTGGTTCTATAATAAACCAAGGGTGGCTGATCCCTAGATAGCTCTTCAATGCACTGGTAAATGTGATATAGGTAAACATTAATGTTTCTCCTAAGAGATTTAAGGAATATACTATGATAGGTATTCCAAATGTAACTCCCTATATATCTGTGAAAGCTACAATGTAAGTATGTTATGAATTCCACATGTCACCTTTATTATTTATTATTTCTATGTGTAGTTCATAAATATTATTATTTGATGAGGTATATTAAAGAACATATGTTTTATGATTAGAAATTATGGTTTCGTTGATTTGTATGTATTGATGGACTAATGTTTTATTTCCTTATTTTATATCCCTTATTGAGTTTTTTATGCTCCTTCCATGTTCTTGAATTTTTTTTCACATTTTATAAGTAAGGGTAAGAGAAAGGAATAATTCAACATGTTTTTTATCATGAAAATAATTGTTGTTTTATTTAATGAGTTTTATTGTTTTGAAAAAATTGGTTAGATTAGAAGTATCTAATTTGTAATATTTGAGATGTAATGTAATAGTTATGGCCCAATGATCTAAAACTCCAAACCTAAAAAGATCCTCAATGTGAATTATTTAAATAACTCAAGATTATTTAATGTTTAAGGATAGAGCCATATAGTTGGTATTTGAGGTTAGCTTAGATAAATTTAGAGGTTATGCTATTTTCTGGGTGTTGGTAAATGATCTCATATTACTAAGAGGGTTATTATCATATGGAAACTTTTGGAGGTTTATGAAAAAATAGGTTGGTTGGATAAAAACCTGAACAATGGAGATAAAAGGAGGTTTATGGATTAGAGTAATATAAAAGTTTTTATTTTATCTTTACCCTATAGAGGATTATTTTTTTAATAATAATATATCTTATGTTTAAGTGTTCATTATTTTCAGCAGATTATGGATCATTTGTGAAGGTGGAAGGAAAGAGATCTTTTAAAACCATCTTATCCCTCCTCGACGTTTGATCATCAAAAGTATAGAAAAGAATGTTCAAATGATTATGATAGATTCTTGAGTATTCAAATCACCTGCAATAAATTGTTTCAGTTATCCAACACCTACTCATTTCTAAAACAATTTTATGATTCATGGTGTCTTTTTCATATAATTTCAAGATGTCAACTTTTCCAACTCTATAAAAAAGTAAAATTACAGACGTGAAGCAAGCATTTACTTTTTTTAAAGTAGTACAACAAGCCGAAAGAGAACGGGAACATCCTGAAGATCATGATATCTAGATTCATGGTATGATTTATTTTATTATCTATAAATAATGAATCATATTTTGATTAATATTTATAAACTATGAGGATATTCAATTAGTACGAATGATTTATTAAGAAATAAGGTAGAAATTCATAGTTAATGTATCATGAAGAATGTTGAATGAGTAATGAGTTTATATATAAGGGATTCAAGAGTTATGGTAGATTGTAGGATGGTGAAATGCCTAAAAGTATTAAAGATCTTTTGATGATGGGATGAATTTAGAAGACTTTTTCTAGTATGTGTAACCCTGAAGTTTTATATGTGAAAATGTTATTCAAGAAAGATTTATCTTTTCTTGTGTGGACATAATGGATAACATTAGGGGTTTATAAGATCCTTTTTTATGTGACAAATGGTTATTACATTTTGGGATGCAAAATAAAAGGTATCAAATAACCTTGGATAATACAATAGTTTATAGTTATTTTAGAGAAAATTGTCTTATTTTTTATAATTTTATATAAATTATATGGATTTAAAAAAAGGACAACCTATATGATGGGTGAAAACTCGTCGCGCCTAGAAGGGCCATGGGAATCGAACCCACAATAAAAGGGAAACAAGGGTGAATTTCCTACCACTAGCCTATATGAATTCCCTGATTAGTATAACTTATTCTTTTTAGTTAAATGAATTTATAGATTAAGAATAATGTCACTTTGGGAAATTATGTTTTATCCAATGGATATCCTTAGTATTGGAAAATGACTTGGTGATTAAGTGATAAATGTTATTTTGGAGGGTGTTATTTCTTGTGGTAACACTTTATACCGAAGTAAAATAGAATACTATAGGATTTAATTTTTGGAGTAATGGTTGAAATTTTATTTTGGAAGAATCTGTGTTTTTATTGTGGACATATGGTGATTTGGTTTATTTATGGAAATGATTAACCTATCATAGAGAATATATGATTAGGTTAATTAATTTTCTGTATGAGACTTTAAGAGTAGTCAATATTATTTAGTGATAAATGTTAATATTTAATGTGGAAGTCCATGTGATTAAAACCTCTCGAGTGTTGGGTTTCAATATTTATTGGATTGCTTTGAATAATTTTAAGGACAATTGTGTATTTAATTGTCTTTTTTGAACTTTGGTTATTGTCTGTTGAATTTTAAAGATTAAGAGTAACATTTATTTTTATAAAGTATTATCTTTTCGGTATTGGTTGATCTTGTACCAACCATTTTGGTTTTTGTTAATGTACAATGACAATGGAAATATGTATTTTATCTTTTTTTTATTATGTGATTCTCTATAAGTTGATTCTATCATATCAGATGTGACCAAGTCATCTTGAATACTCATTTTTTGGTGAAAAGATGAGTTTGTGGTAGATATTTATTAAAGTATTATACTCTATATGAAATGTAAGTATATTTCTTTATGTTATTAGTCAATATCATAAATAAATTCCTCAACATTATTAAAAGAACCTTAAAACAAAAAAATTCCATTTACTTTTCCTACTAGGTAATCAAAGACTATTTAACACATCACATGTTTGTGGTTTTCTTGTTATTAACATTCTCCTGATCCTATTTTCTATCACTCTCCATGAGAACATGATTGTTAGTTTGTAACACCCTGAGATTTTATGAAAAATATTCTTTTTAATTTCATTAATTTCTTGTGTTATACGCTACACCAAAAGGAGCTTGAACAACACCCATCCTTGAATTTCCTTGCATTACACGCAATCACGACCTTCCTCGATAGCGTGTGTAGTATGCAATACCGAGTTTCACTAAACAACGATATGCTATTAAAATATTATTAAAACTAGCCGTTATGAATAGTAATAACCAATTTTTGAAATTTTGTGAATTTTATTTTTCAAAATGGACTTCATTTTTAGATTCAGAATATCGAAATTATCTTAGGGTGAAATTTTGGTACTTTTCGGATAACTTTCATTTTCTGATGAATAGTGAAAATTACTAAATTTTAATTAAAAACAACCTTTTTAATCGAAATAATTAATAGTGATAAATTCTTAATTAATTTGAGTGGTTTTAAAATATATTTAGAATATATTTTTACAATTTAATAAAATGTTTGTCATTGGATGTAATTTCACATTTAAACCAGACATAAACAAGTGTCAATCTTTTGATAGTTATTATCTCTTAAGAACACGGTATTTGTTTTGACGATAGGAATTAATTTTTAAATTAATGAATGCAACTTATATGTTTTGAATTTGGTGAAATAGACATCATTTTTTAGTTCAGAATATCAAATATAGCTTAAACCTAATTTTTGGTATTTTTCTGGAAACTTTCATTTTTTGATGAATAGTGAAACCACTAAGTGGTAGTTAAAAAAATGAATTTTTCATAAAACTTAATTTTACTGCTTCTCTGAGTGGAATTTCAAAAATCCGAGAGACACAGTTGATGTCAGTAAGTAAAATGTGGTTCAATGAGATGAAAATAATTTTTGGTGAATAGTAACTTTTTACTTTTTTTTACCACGGTTAAAATTAAATAGGGTAATTAAGGGTAAAAATGATATTATTATTACCCTAAAACATTTTCTAATTCTATTTGAAATGTGTAATTTGACCAAAAACAACCTTAGGAATAAAATATTACCATTTAGGCCCACTTGGATTAGATTAGGACATTTATTATTAATTTATTTCAAGAAGGGTTAAAATAGTTAAAATCAAAGTTTAATAAGTAAATAATTTTTAATATAAGGTTATGCATAAGATAAATTCGACTATAAATATTTATTAGAAAGATAAGAAAATTTCCTACATAATGGTATTTTATTTTTAATTTTTAAAAATTAAATAATTTAATTTATTTATGACACAAAGATGATGCAGTAATTATCTTATTAATGAAATATTGATATAATTGATGTTATAAATACCAAAATAAATGTAATTTGAGACTTTTTATGAATTAAAATAATTTTCTAGGTTAATATGACATGTTAGTATTGATTTAATTAACTTTTTTTGAACTAATAATTCTGTTATAATTTTCACAAAAATCAATTACTAAACAGTGTCAAAAGTGACATAAAATAGTTTTTAAAACAAATATTATTTTATTAATTGTTATTTTATTCCTAAAAATCTAAGGTTCGGCCAAATGTCTTAGATAAGGTTATATATATTAATAATAAACAACTTGGGGTTCGTTTGGCTTGTTATAGTAAGTTTATTAACCATATAGTGTAAGAACACAAAAAGACACGGTAAAAGTAAAATTATCTAACTTAAAGTTAAAACTAAATGATAAGGTTAAAATTGTAAACTAAACTTGTCCAAATTCTATTGGATGAGAGTATTTCGACCCATCCCCACCTTATCTTCCCAATAAATCAATTTGGAGATATTTAAAACCTAATTTGTCTTTATAATAAAATAATATTTTTTGTTTTTCCAAAAGAGCCCCTCTCCTCCCTTATAAAAGGGCACCTCCTCCCTCTCTTCCTCACACCACTTTGAGCCTTCAAGATCGGCCAATCACTGCCAAATTCTCTTCTCCACTTCCGTAGAAACATCCCAAGGGTCTTGTTCTTCTTCAAAGACCAATTTTAGTTCCCTAAGAGGACTCAAAGAGGCGCTTTAAAGAAGAGGAGGTTCGGACACTTACGAAGCAAATCGGACCTAAGGTAAGAAAAATATCACAATCTCATTTTTATCCGAGATTGTTTATACTCTGGAATTTACTGGGGTGTATTTTATCATCCACAACCATGTTTCCTCAATATGTAATATTATTTCCATCCACCTACAATTTTTTAAATCCTATTTTACCCTTTGGTGACTTTTTAGTAAAAGATGTGAAAGGAATCTTTTCTCGTTTTTCGTATGAGGTACTTTTTTGAATTTTCCAACAAACGTATGAGAATAATGTTTTTTTAACTTATACGACATGAATATATTTTTAAAACATTATTTCCAAGAAGCTTCCTTTACATGTTTTCAAGTTTATTTTTAATCAACTTCTTTTAGTTTAGAATTGTATGACATGTTAAGAAAGGAAAAGTGTTTTTGAAGTAGAAAGGATATTTTCCTCAAGAAGGGAGTTCAAGTTTTTTATAAAAATTATTTTCCATCTATGATAATAAAGTGTTATGTTTCTATCCCTATTATTACATTTATTTTATTATGTTTTGATGGATTTATTTTTATGAATCTTATATGAATTGTTTTATGATGTCACGATGTTTAAGAATCCCATTTTTATTACATGGGTTATGCTATGATGTATAGTTTATGATTTTGTGGCACACATAAGAATGGTATCATTATGAGATGGGTGGGACCTATATCTCCCTCCAATGAATTGGGTAAATATTTTATATCTCATGAGAGAGACATTTCTGGAACGGCAGGTTAAACCGGTTCAGTGAAATAGGACTGAAACGAGAAGTGAACTCGGTTCAGAAATGGACTTTGTCCACTAAGATAGTCTTGGCAATGAGTCTTGACTAATAAGAAATGATTATCTATGATTATGTGTGTATGCCACAAAGTTTCATGTTTTTTGTTATGATTATTGGGATTACATTTCACTACTATGATTTATCCCATGTTATGAAATTATGATTTTATTTTGCAGGTTAAGATTTCCAAAATTTACGTTCTTATGTATATGATATGATTAATATTTCTTTTATTTACCCTTACTGAGCATTTGAGCTCACAATTTTATGTTTTCTTTTCCCCAAGATATAAATAAATGTTTTAGGTAAAAAAAGGAAGTTATTTATGGGAGATGTTGAAGATATTTCACCACAATTAGAATATTATATTTTGAGTTTCCAAAGACACTAAACTATTACGGTCCTTGTGTGTGTGTTTTTGTTATGTACTAAGTATTCCGAAAAAGTAATGTAATGTCCATGTACGTTAAGCTTCGGGTCTCTACAGTTGGTATCAGAGGAAAGGATTAGTCAACCTTTGAAACTAGGATGCAAGAACTTTAGTGAGATCCCTAGAGATATTTCTAAGGTATGTCTAGGGATGTTCCTAAGGTTAAGTATAAGTATAGGTTATAGTACTAGAATTACGGTAACCCAAGATGTTAGATATGGAAGTTACTCTACCTTTATTATATTGTTTTCCCTGCCATGATTTTTGCCTCTCACACTATTCTTTTTGGGTTTTAGACGATGGCCGGAACCCGAAGGAACCGTGTTGATCAATGTAATGGACAATGCAATGATTGTCCTCCTGAACAAACAAATGTTATGGGAGATGGAGTGAAAAATCTTATTGCTATACTTACACAAGCTATGAATCATTCTGGACTTCCAAATGAGCAGAGAAGGGAACAATATTCTATTGAGTCCTTCACGAGGCAACGTCCACCTTCTTTCAGTGGGTCATCTGATCCACTTATTGCTGAACAATGGATCAGTACTACTGAAAAGATATTTTCAGTTCTTCAATGTTCTGAACATGATAAATTCATCTTAGTAGTGTATCGTTTGGAAGGTGTTGCTGATCAATGGTGGAATCTTATCAAGAATACAAGGCCCAGAGATGAAACTGAGTCCATGGAATGGGGCGAGTTCAAGAACTTATTTTTCAATAAGTACTTCCCTCGTATTCTTCGAACAAAGATGGAGAAGGAGTTTCTTGAACTAAAGAAAAATGGTGATGAATCGGTTGGTATATATGAAGTGAATTTTACAAGGCTTGCAAGGTATGCATCTGGATTTATCATCCAACCTGAAAGTAAAGTTGATCTATTATTCAGTGGCTTAAAACCAAATCTTTGAAGGGCATTAGCTATAAGAGACTTCAGTATCTATGAAGAAATTGTGCGTTGTGCTATCAAGGTAGAAATGGAAGTTGGTGTTACTTATCCATCTCATAGTTTTGACAAGAAACGAAAGATAGAGTTCAAGGAGAAATCTCAGAATAATGGCGAAAAGAAGATGAATGTTTCCTTATGCTCAAAGTGTGGAAAGAATCATGGTGGAGATTGTCTTAAAGGTACTAGAAAATGTTTTAAGTGTGGAAAAGAAGGTCATCGAGCAACTGAGTGTCGATGTAATGGAAAAAGGGTTTCTAATGATGTGAATAAAGAAAAGACTGCAGAGAACGCACCACCAACACTTCAATGCTTCAAGTGCAAGGAAATGGGGCATTATGGTAATAAATGACCTAATCCAAGGGTTAGTGATGATCGACATGAGCAACCACTTATGGAAAAGGACAAAGGGAAGTCACATGCGATCACTATTGGTGATGTTGAATATGACAACGATGTGGTGGAATGATTAAGTGTTTATGTGATGGGATTCCAAAATAATGTTGTATATAGTATCGTGGAATATTGGAATATTTATGTATTGGTCTATTGTGGTTTTCAATGGTACCGGTAACCGTGGAATGTGATTGAGATATTTTTGGAAAAAGATGATATGTGCATAATGAAAGGAAAACGAGAAAATGAAATGTTTGACCGTATTCATGAGCTTAGGACTGATATAAGGAGAAGGTTATATCATGGTTTGAGCATATAGAATTTTTGGATTTTGGTATGTGGAAAGAGTTAACTTTTGACTGCAATCATGTTTTCACTAAGGTTAAATGGGTATTCATTCTTCAAGAGAATACATGATTAAGGTATTCACATGTTTGTAATTTGACCAACAAGATATATCTTATGATATATGGGGGATACATGATGGAATTCACGTGATTTTTATGTGACATTTCAAGTAATCATTTTCTTTATACTATGAGCTTGGACCGAAGTATTTTAGATAAGCCTAAATATTGGAATGGATTATGTTGGACATAAGTTAGGATATAACTTTTTTTGATATTATTGATGGGATTTTATAGTAATATAGCTTTAGAAAAAGGACAACCTGCAGGATGGGTGACAACCCATCACGTCGGACAAGGCTGTGGGAATCGAACCCACAACCGAAGTGCGACTGGCCTTTATCGCCTACCACTGGCCTATAGGAAGTCCCTATTTAGTAGAAACTATTTTTATTATATTAAGAAGAATGATATATGAAGTATAAGTCCATTTTAGGAACCATATATGATTAATCTCACTATAGATGGACTTATGTATTTTTTGATAACTTTTTTAACCTTTTGTTTGAGACAGATGGAATGACCCATCATTCTATCACATGATCTGCTAACACATCACGAATGAAAAATTCAACTTCATTTCATTAAGTGAGGAAGTGGAAATTTTCCAAAGAACGACCAACGATGAGACTATACCAAAATCACGAAAGTATTTCTTCTAATTCCAATTTCATCAACTTTAGGGAAATGATCTTGAAAACCAAAAATGTTGTCCTATTGCTCTTATATCTGATGAATCAGATGATACCTTAGATCGTCACAAATTTATGGCTTTGTGATTGGTGGCTTTTCCATAGACATGTTCTCTACCACTCTCCATCAGAACACGATGGTTAGATTTCTCTTCCATATCCATATTTTCACCTATGTGGAAACCCAGTGATTAGTTTATTTGGGTAACCGTTACGTTTAATACTTTTGTTTTTAAAGATTGGTTTTGATATTCCTTTTTAAGATGTGGGTTTCTATTAAAGAAACATTCGAGTAGTAAACCATTTATAACCCCGACGAATTTTGAGGGCGAAATTCATATTAAGGGGGGGGGGGGTAGAATGTAACACCCCGAGATTTTATGAAAAATATTCTTTTTAATTTCATTAATGTCTTGTGTTGTACGCTACAACAAAAGGATCTTTCACAACACGCATCCTTGACTTGCCTTGCATTACACGCAATCACAACCTTCCTCGATAGCGTGTGTAGTATGCAATACCGAGTTTCACTAAACAACGATATGCTATTAAAATATTATTAAAACTAGCCGTTATGAATAATAATAACCACTTTTTAAAATTTTGTAAATTTTATTATTCAAAATGGACTTCATTTTTAGATTCGTAATATCAAAATTATCTTAGGTTGAAATTTTGGTACTTTTTAGATAACTTTCATTTTCTGATGAATAGTAAAAATTACTAAATTTTAATTAAAAACAAACTTTTTAATCGAAATAATTAATAGTGATAAATTATTAATTAATTTGAGTGGTTTTAAAGTATATTTAGAATATTTTTTTACAATTTAATGCAATGTTGGTCATTGGATGTAATTTCACATTTAAACCAGACATAAAAAAGTGTCAATCTTTTGATAGTTATTATCTCTTAAGAACACGGTATGTGTTTTGACGACATGAATTAATTTTTAAATTAAGTAATGCAACTGATATGTTTTGAATTTGGTAAAATAGACATCATTTTTGAGTTCATAATATCAAATATAGCTTAAGCCTAATTTTTGGTATTTTTCTAGAAACTTTCATTTTTTGATGAATAGTGAAACCACTAAGTGGTAGTTAAAAAAATGAATTTTTCATAAAAATTAATTTTACCGCTTCTGTGAGTGGAATTTAAAAAATTCGAGAGACATGGTTAATGTCAGTAAGTAAAATTTGGTTCAATGAGATGAAAATAATTTTTGGTGAATAGTAACTTTTTACTTTTTTTACCACGGTTAAAAGTAAATATGGTAATTAAGGGTAAAAATGATATTATTATTACCCTAACACATGTACTAATTCAATTAGATAAGTTTAATTCGACCAAAAACAACATAAGGAATAAAATATGACCATTTAGTCCCACTTGGATTATATTAGGACATTTATTATTAATTTATATAAAGAAGGGTTAAAATAGTTAAAATCAATGTTTAATAAGTAAATAATTTTTAATATAGGGTTTTACATAAGATAAATTCGACTATAAATATTAATTAGAAAGATAAAATGATTTCCTACATAATGGTAGTTTATTTTTAATTTTTAGACATTAAATTATTTAATTTATTTATGACACAATGATGATGGAGTAATTATCTTATTAATAAATATTGATATAATTGATTTTATAAATACCAAAATAAATGTAATTTGAGACTTTTTATGAATTAAACTAATTTTCTAGGTTAATATGACATGTTAGTATTGATTTAATTAAATTTTTTCGAACTAATCATTCTGTTATAATTTTCACAAAAATCAATTACTAAATAGTGTCAAAATTGACATAAAATAGTTTTTAAAACAAATATAATATTATTAATTGTTATTTTATTCCTAAAAATATAAGGTTCGGCCAAATGACTTAGATAAGGTTATATATATTAATAATAAACAACTTATGGTTCGTTTGGATTGTTATAGTATATTTATTAACCTTATAGTGTAAGAACACAAAAAGACACGGTAAAAGTAAAATTATCTAAATTAAAGTTAAAACTAAATGATAAGGTTAAAATAGTAAACTAAACTTGTCCAAATTCTATTGGATGAGAGGATTTCGACCCATCCCCACCTTAGCTTCGAAATAAATCAATTTGGAGCTATTGAAAACCGAATTTGGCTTTATAATATAATAATATTTTTAGTTTTTCAAAAAGAGCCCCTCTCCTCCCTTATAAAAGGGCACCTCCTCCCTCTCTTCCTCACACCACTTTGAGCCTTAAAGATCAGCCAATCCCTACCAAATTCTCTTCACCACTTCCCTAGAAACATCCTAGAGGTCTTGGTCTTCTTCAATGACCAATTTTAGTGCCCTAAGAGGACTCAAGGAGGCGCTTCAAAGAAGAGGAGGTTCGGACACTTACGAAGAAAATCAGACCTAAGGTAAGGGAAATATCACAATCTCATTTTTATCCGAGATTGTTTATACTTTGGAATTTACTGGGGTGTATTTTATCATCCAAATCCATTTTTCCTCAATATGTAATATTATTTCCATCCACCTACAATTGTTTAAATCCAATTTTACCCTTCGGTGAGTTTTTAGTAAAAGATATGAAAGGAATCTTTTGTCGTTTTTCGTAAGAGGTACTTTTTTGACTTTTCCGACAAAAGTACGAGAAGAATGTTTGTTAACTTATACAGCATGCACATATTTTTAAAACATTATTTCCAAGAAGCTTCCTTTACATGTCTTCAAGTTTATTTTTAATCAACTTCTTTTAGTTTATAATTGTATGACATATTAAGAAAGGAAAAGTGTTTTTGAAGTAGAAAGGATATTTTCCTCAAGAAGGGAGTTAAAGTGTTTTATCAAAATTATTTTCCATCTAAGATAATAAAGGGTTTTGTTTCTATCCCTATTATTACATTGATTTTATTATGTTGTGATGAAATTATTTTTATGAATCTTATATGAATTGTTTTATGATGTCACGATGTTTAAGAATCCCATTTTTATTACATGGGTTATGCTATGATGTATGGTTTATGATTTTGTGGCACACATAAGAATGGTATCATTATGAGATGGTTGGGACCTATATCTCCCTCCAATGCATTGATTAAAGATTTTATATCTCATGAGATAGACATGGCTGGAATGGCAGTTTAAACCGGTTCAGTGAAACAGGACTGAAACGAGGAGTGAACTCGGTTCAGAAATGGACTTTGTCCACTAAGATAGTCTAGGCAATGAGTCTTGACTAATAAGAAATGATTCTCTATGATTATTTTTGTATTCCACAAAGTTTCATGTTTTACTTTTTGATTATTGGGATTATATTTCACTACTATGATTTATCCCATGTTATAAAATTATGATTTCTTTTGCAGGTTAATATTTACAAAAGTTATTTTCTTATGTATATGATGTGATTGATATTTCTTTTGTTTACCCTTACTGATCATTTGAGCTCATCCTTTTATGTTTTATTTTCCCCATGATTTAAATAAAGGTTTTAGGTAAAAAAAGGTAAGATCTTTATGGGATATGTTGAAGATCTTTCACCACGATTAGAAGATTATATTTCGAGTTTCCAAAGACGCTAAACTATTACGGTCCTTGTGTGTGTGTTTTTGTTATGTACTAAGTATTCCGAAAAAGTAATGTAATGTCCATGTACATTAAGCTTCGGGTCTCTACATAGTTTCTCTTCCATATCCTTTTTTTCCTACATGGAATCCTAACATGGGTTATCTCGGGTGACATTATACTTCTCTTTACTTTTGACCACATGGACAATTTGTAAATATATCAAGTTCATTTTGAACTCTAGTACCGAATATCGAGAAAACAACCGATATGAACTTAAATAATAATGTAATTTTTATAACATGATGATAAGAAATAAAAAATTAGTAATAAGATTTAAAAAGGATCTTAATAATGTATAAATTAACCTATGTTTATTATTCATGAATATAAATAATGAACAAGACAAGTGAGACACAAGGTATGGGAACCTTTCACCCTCCTCTTTTAGTCAAAGACTTCTTTTACATTATGTATTTTAATTTCCATTTTCTTATGTTGGTGTATGTTTTTATATAGCCTCACTACTGTAAATTTTATTTCCAAGTGATGAGAGACCCTTTTCTCTCTCATCAACACATTTTTTAAATTTTTAATTGACACACAGTTAGGCTGCTGAATTTTCGTAAGGGAATTTCTAAACTCAATTTCCACTCAATAGGTTTTACACATACTTCATTGATTATATTATGCCAGGATTATGTGTTGAATTATTGTTTATCTATTTATGTTTTAATTTGCACTTCCATTTTTGTGGATATACTCTTTTAACACATAATCAATCCACTGATAAATTCTTATGTCATTTATATGAACTTTTTAAGGGAAATCTTAGCTCAATCTCCATTCATTGAGTTAAATATCCATATCATTGGTTCTGTTATTCAAGAATATGTGTGAATGACCTTTGATTGTTTTACACTTAATATCCAATTATATTGGGATCATTTATATTTTTCAGACATAATTATGTCATTGATTTATCCTTAATCAAATAATACGATCTTTGTATGGGACTACGTCACAATATCCTTTCATTGAGGCATATCTCGATATTGTACACCTTTAATATCCTTTAAGGATTATATATAACCCTTTTAACATTTTATATCATGAATTTCTATATTCTCATTTTATTTATTTTTTCTTTTTATGTTATTCTTTAATTTTTTTATTGATGTGTTTCTCAAGTGTTATGAGATTCTTTAACTAAAACATTTTTTTAAATGTTTTAAAGATTTATTCATCTAAATCATTCACATTAATGTAAATGTTTTCAAAATGGTTTTAAGGATTTTTTTAGATAGAAATATATGTTTTAATATTCTAACTCTCAATTTATTTTAAAAGTTTCAAAGTGGTACGAGACACTTTGATTCAAAAATATCTTTATTAAATGTTTTAAATGGTTTTAGAAATGGATTTAATATTTCAATATCTTGAATTGATTTAGTTTCATTGATGAGTGAAATGTTTATAAATTAAATATTTTATGTGTTATGATTATGTAATGGTACTTGGACATTTGACGGGTGGTTATGTGATAAACCCAAAATGAGCGGTTTCGTGACACACCTAGGGAAGGTGAGCCTGAGATATCTCTCTAATTAATTGAGTAACGTGAAAGAGGTAAAAATTAGTGTTTCTACTGAAAAATTTAGGGTATATACTGTGACGGGTATTCCAATCGCATGTCCCTATGTAGTGGTAAAAGCTATAATGTAAGTATTTATGCATGCCACAAGTCACCTTTATGATTTATGATTTCTATATATTATTCATAAATATTATGATTTCATAAGGTATGTTAAAGAACATATATTTTTTGATTGAAATTTATGCTTTAATTGATTTTTATGTATTGATGGACTAATGTTTTTTTCCTTAATTTTATATCCCTTACTGAGCTTTTTTATGCTCATCCCATGTTTTTTAATTTTTTTTCAAAGGGTATAAGGAAGGGTAAGAGAAAGGAATAATTAAATAATATTTTTATCAAGAAAATAATTGTTGTTTTATTTAATTAGTTTTATTTTTCTGAAAAAATCGGTAAGATCAGAAGTGTATACTTTGTAATATTTGAGATATAATGTAATATTTATCACCTAATTCTCTAAAACTCTAAACCTGAAAAGATCCTCAATGTGAATTCTTGATTTCACACAATATTATGTAATGTTTCAGGTTGGGCCATATATATATGGTACTAGATATAATAATATGGTTTTTTATATCATGTATAATATATTTTTATTTATTATGATGAGTGTTTTAATACCTATGATGAGATTCAAGACCCAAGGTAATGGAATTTCATCTCTATTTTTATTTCCATGAGATAAATGCTTCATTCACCACCCATTCCTTTTATGTGGAGTGTATACTACACATTGATGTATTCAATAACACATATACTTAAATTTATGTGTATTTACATATCCATTATATGATCTTTATTTCCTGGGTTTTAATTTTAAGAAGATACCGAATCAATAAAATAATATTTTCTCAATTTTCATTCTTTGAGACTCATGTTTTGTTATGCATCTTAATTCTTTTTTAGAGTGTATATACTTTCATTTACCATGTTATGTCACAAATCTCCAAATTTTCATGATATTTGAATCTATATGTAATTTAATTTTCTTACATGGAAAATATTATCCATAATTACCAAGTGATAAGAGCCTATTGATACAATATCATCAATTTTTGAGATTTATTATGTTTATGATCTCTTTGATGAAATATTATGATTCATATCTTAGGAACCCACATGAGTTTTCTTATTATATATTGATTAAATATATTTCTATTTATAAGTACCATTATTCTACTCGTTGGTACTTAATATGACTGAGAAAATCTATTTAATAATAATCTAACTGTATTTCTCACTTCAATCAGAAATATGTTTAATTTTAAAAAAATGTTCTATAAAATGTTATCAAAAAAAATTTCAAAATTTTTTTTTCAGTGAAAAATCATTTTGAATTTTTTCATTGTGGTTCTCAAAGATTCCTTTATATATTTTCAAAAGGGTTTTCATAATTATTTCAAGAATCTTTTATATGTTTTGAAGGAATATGGTTTTCAAAATGGTTTTAATAATATTTTATAAGTTTTCAAAGAAAATATCTTAAAATTTAATTGAAGCTTCTTTTATAGGTTTTAACGAAAAATGGTTTTCAAAATTTTTTCAGGATTATTTTTTATGTTTTCAAGGAAAATTGTTTTCAACATGTTTTCATGATTTATTTACCTATTTTCATTTTCATTTTCAAGAAAATGTAAGGGCATCCCAATCTCAAAACAAGAGGGTAAACGGGAGGGCATCCAAAGCCAAAAATAATATGGTACACAGGAGGACATCCCAAGCTCGAAAAAATAGGGTGAAAATGAGGGAATCCCAATCCCTAAGCATGTATATAGGTGATTAACCTAATCCTATCATTTTACAAGGGCCTTGGTAGTCCTCCTTTACATAGGATTTTAATATAATTATTTGTTTTCCACAATTCTAGGTTTTGTTACTATGTTATTATATCAAGGATTATGTTCTTTATTTCATTATGATTCATGTCTTATAAACATTCAATCTCTTTGATTATCTCTAATATGCATGGTATGATTTTCAAATTTTATTCTCATGTTCCATACCCTTTTGTTCATGTTATGATTACACGTTTCCATTATTTACCATTGTTGAGCATCTAAGCACACCCCTTTCTTATGATTCCTTTACCTAGGTTATGAAAAATGATTTAGGTAGAATTACTAAAAGTTGATATCTTTATGGGACATGTTGGAGGTCTTTCACCATAAAAAATTATTTTGTTTCAAAGGATCCAAATACGCTAAAATATTATGTTCCTCGAGCTTGTATTTGTTTAATATATTGAATGCTCATTTAAAGGATGTAATATCCATATATCTTAACACTAGTTCAATATAATGATCCAATAAATCCTTAGGATAATATCTATGTGGTATATATATAAATCAATAAAATCCCATTTCACCGGAAATTATGAAAAAGAGATAATGTAATATTTGAATCTGAAACATTTTTAATTACACCTTTCGAGAGTCATAAGAAGCTCCATGGAAAATAGAATATGCTCAGTTTGGAGTTTCAGAAAATCCAAAATGTGAGTGGAAATTAATGAGTTAGATGAAACATTGTTGAAAAAATAAATTACCATAGACGAGGAAACAAGAACTGTTCCTTGAACTGTCATAGGACTTACATATGAATCCACTGGTGCAAAATCCATAGAATTCATGTACGTAATATATATCTGTTCCAATAGTAAATTACTAACATTTGACTCTTCTTTACGATAAAGCATCCTAAATGATGATCCATTATGTCCACCGCATCTATAAAAATGAGGCCGCATAGCCATTGACTCATCGAATATATATTTTCTTCTTTTGGGAACTATAGAGCTTGCATTACTTTGATATGGGAAACCCCTTCTACAAAACCTCTTTATGTGGCCCATGTGTCTGAACCGAGGTTGAATCCGATGTGGTCCATCCATGAGGACCAAACATTAACATATATCCCACAATGATGGAATAAAAAAACTCATCATTTCATAGTCATAAATGGGAGTGATCATGGAGGATATTTGGAACTCCTGTAACCATACATTCTATACTCCTTATTCTACCTCTTCTTCTTAGAAGAGACAAACCCACTCTGTATCAATGTTGAATCATCATAGATAATACTAACACACTGGCTTAGTAAATCTATACCATCAAATCTTAGTTAACCATCTCATTATAATCCTTCAATGAAAACAATAAGACTAGATATTGAATATCTAGCCATAACCCCATTTAAAAATACTATGCTTTTAACTTTTTAATCGAAACTACTGTGAGAGAAATATTATCAACTCTTTGAAGTGGTTTGTTTACTAAAAGTATAAATGTTCTCCAAGATAGATATCTATGAATTTTCAGGTGTTATCAATGGCTAATGTCTCATGGTATTACTGCTCCATTGATGATAACCTACAAGCTCTTCTATCCCAACCGCTCATGCTACCCTACTTGAATCACTGACTCCAACCACCTATGATTGGAGCCACCCAATAAAAATGATGGTAACTTTACATTCTTATAATTAAGACTAAGAAGAAACTTAAATATCCTCTCAACCCTTTCTATAAAATCATATTCCTCTAGGGGGTTCATGATTCCTTAAATGGAATGGGGTTTGCACTTAATAAACTTATCGTATTGACCATTTTCCAATCATGGTTCAACTTCCATAGTTAGAGTAAGACCTGAAACCACTCCATAATCCATTGCTCAAATCGAAAAAATCATTGCCTTAACAAATCTATAATTTACTGGTGATGGATAACTCTCTTGGGCCTCCTCCCATGGATGTAAATGGGTTCTTTGAGGAAGCATGGAACTACCGAATTCAAACAAAAGAATTAAGAAACCATCAACACATAAATGTAAATAGAATTAACAATCAACATGATAAAATACCAACATAAATCATGTTAATCCAGATAAATTCAAAATATAGTTCAAACCACTCCACTCCAGCATGGGGTTCATGCCCATTCTGTAGCATATAGACTAAAACTAAATGATGAGTCTATCATATAACCAATTACACAGGGTAGCCTGAGGTATATTATGTAGTTTTTAGGCAAAGACCCCTACTCATAATCAGAACAAGAAACCCCAATAGTTTTAGATCATGTCTATCGAGACATTCCCAAATATAAAAAAACCTACGGATGAGAAAACATTCTTAGATTCAATATTTTCAAAGACCATTCTAGGCTTTTATCCAATATAACACATGAACCATCACATGGAATGACTTGAAGGGTGTTACCAATCCCCAGAGGCTTGGAACTAGTGTCTGTGAATTTATTATATACATGGGAACAATTTTCCAATGATTAATACTCCTCATATATAACACCTATAAAAACACACTCATTTAATATTTATTAATAAAAAAATGTACATAAACATCAGATTCTACCTACAAAACAAGGATTTGAAATTGATACATATTCATTTTCTATGTTAATTATTCGATATTTATAAACAAAAACTAAAAGTTCTAAAAAGGGAAAGGGCGAAAAAAAATAAACTAGACCTCAACATGACATATGGAACATCCTCCACCATGCCACCACCCTCACATATCTCAAATAGGAAAGATACTAGGTAATGTATCCACCAACCACAAAAAGGGCATGACCATACCAAAATTAAACAATATAAGTTTTTCATATACCCATTTTATAAATTTTGGGTGTGATATCTTTTTCATAGAATGATCCCACAAGGTGTTCCGTGCATATCCATTATTAGAAAAATTAAATTTCTTGTATTCAAATATTTAAAAAAATATATATTTATAAGAAATTAATTAGTTTTTAAGGAAGATAAATTGTGACAAAATATCTAAAATTAGGTTAACACATCAACAATACCTTGTTTATACAATAAGATGATATATTCAATGGGGTGCTAGGATACTCGTTCCCCTGATGATCATTCATCATAATAATAGCCATCTTACAAGGGCTTCTATAGAGGCAATCACCAAATTTCTATTGGTAATCTCAACATCATTATCACAATGTTTAGTTAGTGTTATAATGTAGACCAGTTGGAAGACTAGGTCAACAGCCTACAATTTCTCCCAATGTACTTTTCCTCACTATACCCTCCAAGGTACCCCTGATTTCTATGTGATTTATTCCACTTCCATAATAATTCCAATCCATTAAAATCCATTTTCATTATACGAACTAATCACATGCCATAATACCCCATTTACAATAATTTACAAAGGGATAAACCAATTCAAGAACTTACCAAAAACCAAAAAACTATAAAAAACATCCTTTTATATATAAAATCATCCTATAAAAGAATTTCAATATATAATAGAAAATTTTGCATCGAAAATAATGGCGTAAAATTAATTTACATTACTTTATTCTTGAAATCACCACCAACTCGGTGAACGATATAAGATAAAATAATAGGAGGTCCTAAAGAAGAAATAACACAACAAAAACATCAAGAACCAGGATAAAGGAACAATATTTTACTCACTCTTAGTCACCACAACCAACAAGGAGAATATAACCCAAGAGACAAGAGATAAGAGACCAAGAGAAGAGATGAGATGGCCCATACTTGGATAAATCCTAAAGAACAAACCTTAATACACCAAATAATTTGATTCAATAGTAAGGGGATGTGGGAGAGGATATATTAGGGTTTGATAAATGTGAATTGGGTTAAATGATGATGGAAAGGGATAAAAATTATGGATGGTATTTTTTTGGAAAATTAATTTTTCTAATATCTAGGTAGGTCGAATGGTTTGACTACATCGTCTTCAAGACCATGCACTAATCATAAGGGTTCAACTATATCAATAGATAAAGACCACATGGTTATGATTCATGGTTTTAGAAACCATGTGTCCAGACATATAGGCTTCTAGTGCCTCTATCTGGGCTACATGGTTTTCTACAGTCTGGAGTATGGTTGTGTTTCTTATTATGTGATCTGCCTATGGCCTCTTTCAAACCTCGCACGATTTGAAATGGTTGGTGCATAGTTTTACCTAATAATGTCCTATTAGTGTTACACCCTCTGTCATTATAATAATGGCCATTTTTTTTAAAAAACACCCATAAAATATTCGGAATTAAATAATGATGAAAAATAAATGAAAATTATCTAAAAATGACATCATGTGCGTGATACTATGTGATATATAATTGATGAAAAATATTTTTTACAACATCATGTACCTAGTGTGATATAGGTTTATTATATTATATGGTGGGAAACTAGTCAAATGACTATTAAGAACCTAATGGTAATCCTTTATGTTCATGGTGGCACTTTTTCTTGTTTTATATTTTAATTTATATAAAATTTTACAAATCATATATATACCTTCTTTTAGTTATTCAATTTTATCCACCCAATATCCTTATCCCATATTCCTCTACTTCTACCTCTCAACATCCATATATATTATATATTCATCAATTATTTTATCAATAGTATATTTTAAATAAAAATATCTCACTAGTGATGATATAGAAATCTATTACATTACATTCTATATGGGATACACCTTGCAAGTGTTTCAATAGAAACCTCCAATTAAGACTTTTTTTCTCTGATTTTATTATTTCATGGGAAGAAAAGAAAATTGGATAATAATATTCTATAGGATAAATCCCTGTATAGAAGGGTAGCTTATCACTTTGAAATTTTTTGATATGTTACATAATTTTTGAATTATGTTGTGTGTGTATGAGGGTTCTAGTTAGGTTATCAAGAATTGGGATGGGAGATTTATAATTTTCAAAATTAGATTTTTATTATATTTTATGATAATGTTATGTGTTTTATAATGGTCTTTGTGGATTTAGGATCTTGTAGACATAATTTTAGCTAGTATGAGGAGAATTAGACATCTTCAATAGACTCTAAATATGTTTTTAGAATTGGAAGAAATTGGGAGTGGTCTAGGTGTGTCTCTCATACAATATTGAAATGAGCCCTAAAAAACATTTTCTTTATTGGTTAATGGTGAAATTATACATATGATTGGTTCAAAAAATTTGGAGAGGGTGTTCAATGTTATATTTTAAAAAATTTCCAATTTATTATTTATTATTTAAATATATTACCCCATTTGGTCTTCCAACAATTATTGTCGGTTAAATAAATTAACACTTTTTGGTTTAACCTAGAACCTATAACTATCTGAAATGCCTTATATAATGTAATGATAAGAACATTCGATTTTACAATGTTCATTCCTAATTTGGGAAACTTACTCCTTGTATATTACTACTATTATCTTGATCCACCCATTTTACACTAATAATATTATGAAATTTTATACTATCTTGGACAATTATTATCCATTAAAATTATTTTCCCTACACTTAATAAGACCAAAGGCATCATCGAAGTCCTATAATCACATATAATCCATCTATGTTTTAATTATACTCTCTATATACATTTACTATATATTCTAACCCCTTAAAGTAGGACTTATTTCTAAAAAATATTTCACGACATCTACATAATCATATGTCATTTCTCTCAACACATAGTCCTTAAATGCCTTTTAATTGTAAATAAAACATGCATGGAAAATTGTATTTATATAATGATATTTAACTAAATTCTTTATAAACTATATTTTGGATTATCATTTTAAAACATCATGTTTTTAATAGCCAATGAATATTTTTTTACAGTCTCTCTGCTTCAACAAATTACTCTTCTCCTCCCTACTATTTTAGACATCTGTGACTTTGGGCATCATCAGAGTTGGAATGCACCATGTTCATTATTCATGTCTCTTCTACACTATTTAGTAAAATAGATATATAGAAATACATTAGAACTCCATTAATTGAAACAAAATTTATTCTTCTTCTTTAGTTTAGTATCAACTGCTTCTTCTTTAGTTATTCTCTTAAAGATATCCGTTGGTTTTCCAATATGTTCCTAAATCAAAATAATGATATTATCACCTTATCTACATTTTCTATTTTCAATAATATGGCTCTATACTTATTGAGAGTCACCTATACTATTAATGTATGAACTTCCCCACATTATTTTTTGGTGAATTTTCAATATTTCTATAAACAAAAAATTAAGGACCTAATGTTTTATCAATGGAATTATATTTTTTATATTTATGACTTATATTATAATCACATTATAAATGAAATATCATGATAATAAATACTGTGTGACCATTAAACCAAATTTTTCCACTTAGGTGTCTTAAAATTTGAAAATGTAACATACACGGTTGTGTTTAGGGTGTTTTTTGGGGTATGTCGGACCAAGATTTGTTTTTGATGAATAGTAACCTACCCTTATGAAAAGTAACCTACCCTTATGAATTTTAATATGACCCTTATAAATATTATATCATCCAATATAATATTTACCTCACCCATGAATGTATAAATAAAATTTAGGCATCTTATAAGTGATAATAAAATTATTCATGTATTGGTATTTTATAAGTAATAAATAATTAATTAAAATTAATTAATTAATTTAAAATAAAATTTATTTTCCTAAAAAGTTTTCATAAATTTTCAATTCTATGTATTATAGTATTGAGAAAAATATTTAAGATCTTATTTAAATTTTGAAAAAATTATAAAATTATTTATAGTTTTAAAATCCGTATTTTTCAAGTAAATTTTGATTCTGATTAAAATTTTAATAAATTACATTTTGAAAAATAATTTTGAAAAATGGAGTTCATTTTTTATTCTACATGTCAAAAAAATTAGGGTGATTTTTTAGGATTTTTTTGTAATTTTTGAATTTTTTATGAATAGTAAAATACAATAATTTGTAAATTTCTATAAATAAATGATTTATAGAGTCATGTATGATGTTATGATAATGTAATTTCCATTGGTTCAAACTCACATGAACTTATTTCAATTTTTTTATTGAAATCATCACTATTTCTGGTCTGGAGTGAAATTAAAAAACCAAGGAATTAAATATTATAAGAACCATCCTCTCCTCCACTATAAATACCAACCCTCCTTACATATTCTCTTCACACCTCCAAGTCCTGTGTCTTGCCTAAATTCTTACCAAATATCTCCCCAATCTCCTATACCATGTCCAATAGCCCGTAGTCTCTTCAAAAGACCAAATTCTCTCCACTTAAAAGGCTCTAAATGAATATTGATTCAGGAGCCATGTTAATCATTTCAATTCTTTTACTTTGTTTTAAAGATCATTTGTTTCTTTTTCTATCCTTACCTCTCATAATCCACATATTATGATAACTCCAGTAATATAAATGTAATGTAATGTTGAAATGATAATAGAATAATTTATTATCATCTCTCCTTTACTCTTGTTTTATAATAGTAGTAAAGACACCATTTGAGATGTGTTAATTTACCACATTCAAGTACGATGGGTTTTCAATTTCTATTATCATCTGAAGTTCTTATTATGAAACCATTTTTGTTTTGTGTTAACTAGATTATTATGTATCATATCCTATGTATGGTTATATAATCTTTTGTACACATGATATTAAATTATAATGCAAAATGAGTTCATAGTGATCAAAAACCACGAATAAACTCAAAAGGTTATCAATATAGTTTTATATAATGGTTCAACTTCACTCCAAGTAAAAAAATTAAATATGTAACCATGTAACCTTTTGAAAATTAAATAATAAAATATAACTCCAATTTTTTATAACAATCCCCATTTTACATGATTATTCGTTCATGAAAATAAGTTAACCAATCATAAAATCCCTGAAAACAAACAAACCCGAACAATGAAATTGAACCACTTAACCTATCAAAAAGGTCTTGAATGAACATAATTTTTTTAAAATATCATTTAAATATATAATATGTTCTTTAATTATTAATTAATGATTATAATTTGATTATTCATGTCATTCAGATCAAGTAGAGAAAACCATCAGACTTAAGGTAAGGGATCCTCTCTATTTCACTTTTATTCAAAAATTTCTTCTATGTTATTCCCTTTTATGTATAATCCTTAATGATACGTTATGATTTCATACCTGCCCCATAATTCCAAAATGATTTATAAGTGTAACATCCCATGTAAATAAAGAATAATACATTTTCATATTTATTAATATTTTTGAATTAAATATTAAATTTACCTTAAAGGGGATGATATGTTCTATGACATACCTGATATGCGACAATGAGTTTCTTTGAAATCTTACGTTGCACACAATGCTGAGTCATACTGAAAATAATAATAATATAATACTATTTTAAATCGTATTTAATGCATATATGTTGTATTGGAGAGAATGAACAAAACTAAATACAATATTTTTACACATGTTTTTTAAATGTTTTTACGTTTATCCAATAAAATTTAGAGGCAAAAATTGTGAATCAATCCAATTTTGAGCACAAATAGTCTAATATTCTTTAAATGGTCGATTTACTGCCTTTTTATGGTGAACCATTTTTAAATATAGTTTTTTTCACTTATATATCTTTTATTTGACAAAATAAAATTCTTCTTTAGAATTGGAATGGAAAAAATTAATTTGGGTAAATTTTGGGTATTTTATGATAAAATTCATTTTTAATGAATAGTGAAAAATACTATATTTTAATTCAAAAATGACTCTTAATGTAATTTATTTATAAGGTCTGGTAATCTTTTTAATTGTTTTTAAGTGTAATTAGATTTTATTTTTCCTATTTAATCCAATATTGGTCATTAGAAGTAATTTCACTAAGAATTGGACATAAAGAAGTTTCATTCTTTTGATAGTTATTGTTTATTAAAAACATGCTTTTTGTTTTGACAATGAGAATTAATTTTAAAATAATTAATGCAACTTATATTTTTTGAATTTGGTAAAACAGATATCAATTTTGAATTCGGAATATCAAATATAACATAGGCTGAATATTTGGTATTTTTCTGAGAACCTTCAATTTTTCATGAATAGTGAAAACACTAAGTAGTAGTTTTTTAAGGAAAATGAACATGGAGGCCCTTGTATTAACATACAGAAAAGTTAAAAATGATATATGAAGTAATTTTACATTTGTCTCATAGAAAAAATGAAGCCATGTTGTTAGGAAAGGATGACAAGTGTTGGCATCCCTCTGCATCCACCCCTTTGTTCTCCAGCCCATCAACTATATAATTTTCCTCCCTATAAGCATTAGTGATGAAATTGTTTAAGGGGGATTATATATGCAGACAATTTACCCATTTGGCAGCCAGCCTCCATGAAATATGATTTTTACCCATTCTAATAGCTTGTACAAGGGTGGTAGAATCACATTCAAACCATACATTATTCCAAGATCTTTTAAGAGAAGTGTCAACAGACTTTATGAAACCCATCATATCTAATTCAATAGCTATGATATTTCATCAAGGGCCATACAAAAATCCAATGAATTCCCCATTCTCATCCCTGAAAATGGATCCATAGCCCGAAAGGCCTAGATTTCCCCTTAAGGCTCCATCGGTATTGCACTTAATCCATCCTGCAAATGGGTGTGTCAAAAAGACATCCATGAATTGTTGAGAGGAAGGAAAGTTACCAGAAATGTTCAGCCTCTAGTGGATCATCAAGTCTCCACTTAGTTTCTGCACTTTTCCAAGTGAAGTGCAATTGCTACTTGAACAACAACAATAATTGAGGCTAACCCGCATTCAGCAGTGAAGCAGGACCTGCCATGAAACTCTGCATTTCTTCTACTCCAGATATAGTGAATAACTTTAGCATAGGATACATGGAAGATAACCTTAACCTTCTTGGAAGGATTCAGATTGAATGAAGCATATATAAAATCTTGGATAGAGCCTATGCATGGAATATAAATATCAAAAATCTTTTGTACAACTATCCAAAGAGAAGAGGCCACCTTTCATCTCAAGAAAATATGATCAATATATTCCTGGAGTTTCTTTTAAATTGAACATCATGGGAAAAATGAAATAAAAAATCTTTGAATATTGGAATCCATAGGAATTTTGTTTAGAGTCAGCTTCCATAGGAGTGTAAACTGTGGGGGAGTAATCCATTTTTTGGACATGTTACCAATCCACTCCTACTCACCCAAAATCATATGATTATAAAAACATTTTGATTAAATCAATCCATTTGAAGTCCCTTCCCAGATTAGTGCATCCTCTTGATTGAAAAAATCATGTCTTTTTATGATGTTTACAATATCATATGGAAGCATATCCATATTTTCCTATAACTCCCTAATTGTAATGTTATGATCAACGTCATGGTTCACCTGGTTGACTTGATTAATGAGAGGCTCACCAACCCATTTATCCGACCAAAAACAAACTTGAAGAATTATTGTTCACCATCCATTTGGAGTGATTGATGATTTTTTGAAAAAATTACCTTACCCCAGTCCATATGTAATAATCTTGATAGTTAATTTTTCCTTCAATAAGTCGTACAATGAATCTAGTACTTAAGTAGTCCAGAGCATCAGATTTAGTTTTGATGAGCTTCCAAACAAAATTTTCAAGCAAATACTGGTTGAAAGCCTGCATGTTATTAATACTAAGACCTCCTAGGGAATAAAGTAAGCAACACTTCTTCCAAGGTGTAGAAATTATCTTCATTTCCATTATGTTTCCACTCCAAATTTTTTTTTCAACATCATATTGAGTATTCTACTAATAGAGACCAGCCAAAGCTACACCATAAAAGAATAAACCAGCTTCGAGCTTATCCCATGCTTGACAAGAAAAATGGGCCCAAACCTTGAGAGGGATTTCCCCTTCCCATTGGAGAGGGTTTTCTTGATTTGATCCATATCATTTGGGAAATTCACCTGTCGAGGTTTTCCCCAAAACATTGGGACCCCAAGATAGATAAATGGAAATTCCCCCTCCTTAATTCCCAACTTAGAGATGAGGTGTATCTTCCTCGTTGCTAGAAATCCCTTACCAAAGTAAATGGAGGACTTTCTTTAGCTTATGACATGACCAGAAACATTTTCATAATGCTATAGATCCTTGTTAATATTGTTGATATTTTTTCTGTCCCCCTGTGTAAAGATGGAAATGTCATCAGCAAAGAATATTGAGTAGTAGTTAAAAAAATGGTTGTTTCATTTAAATTAAATTTTACCACTTCTGTGAATTTATTTTAAAAAATCTGACATTCATGGTTCTTATCAGTAAGTAAAATGTTGTTCAATTAGATGAATTTTTTTTGGTGAATATTAATTTTTCACTTTTATTTACTACGGTTGAAGGTAAATAGGGTAATTCAAGATAAAAATAATATTATATTAATATTAAATTACCCTAACATGTGTCCTTTTTCCTATTTTTTGATACATTTCTGACTATAGGAATCCCTGGTTCTATTTTGGGACCCCATGGATCCACTTAAGAGTAATAATGATGCTTTATATTAATTAATATAAAGTAATGACAAAAATGACTTAAACATATATCTTTGAGTAAATCATTTTTTACATGAGTTGATATAAGTTATATATTCAACTATAAATATTCATTTTAAAGATAAAAATATTTCCAATATCATGCTATTTTTTTATAATTTTTAGACAACAATAAATAAAATTATTTACAACACAATGATGATGTAGTGTTTGCCTCATTAATGAATGATTTAAATAAACAAGATTATAAAAATTAAAAAAATATCCAAAACTTGTAAAATTCATATTTGATGATTTTATTTCACACATGAGTCTTCTTATCTTCTATTTTAATGAGTTCTGGACCTTTAGAAACTGAATATCATTATATAATAAAATAATATTTTCAATTATTCCTAAAGAGCCCCTCCTCCCCCTTATAAAAAGTATTCACCACTAACCCATTAACCACACCTCTCAATCCCCTTGGATCATCCAACCTCTACCCAATTCCCTAAATCACTATCTTCCACTTAGAAGCCTTACCTTAGGCAGAAGGCACTTCAAGAAAACCTTTTGGTTCAAACTAATGGGAGTTACTCGATTTAAAGATAAGGTCTTTTCTTAAGTTCTTTTATTTTATTTTACTTCTCTAACCCCATAAACACTTTTTATTACTTTATTTTATGAAAAATCTAGTATCCCCAATATACTAGGTTTCTTTATGAGAATGATTTAAACTACACTTCCACACACCTCCATCAAATGGGTAAAGAACACATTATTAATGTAGATGATGAACTACTGACTCATGAAACAATGATTGTTCAATATTCTCCTACCACGTCTTATGGTGGTCATTATGATGGAACTATATTTATATATGTTATATATTATGTTTATGTTTTGAATATTCTTATATCATTTTTATTTACAAACATACCTTTATTCTTTCCAATATGTGTGAACACGATAGTTTCATTTGAGCAAGTGCATACTACCGCCCCCTTAAGGTGATATGATTCATTCATGACATACATGGACTGTATAAAAGATGAAGTTAATGAAATTAGGTAACATATATATCATATGAAATTATAATGGAATTAAAATATACCTATGTATCATTTAGTTTCTATTCCTTTTAAAAATGGAAAAAATGAAAGTGCCATTCATGCATACGTACGGCTTACTGTCTCCATGAACTGTGCATTTCATTCCTTATCTTCAAATGTTATGTACTATTATAAATACATATATATACTAGATATATATGACATATATGATATCTAAATTATGGAAATGATTCTAGAGATAACATAATTTTGAACACACATACAATTTGTAATTATAACATGTTAATTTTTTACTCAAGTTCTGAACATCGACAAAATGTCTGATATGAACTCAAATAATTTACTAATTGTTATAGAAAGGTAATAAGTGATATAAAGGAATAATAAAATCGAAAAAAGTTCAGAAGAAATTAGAAATTAAATTAAGTTTATAATTCCATAAGAAAAAGAAACAAACGAGTCAAGTCAGACATGAGATAAGGGGTCTCTTATCTCACTTTTAATTCCGTGATATTTCCATTGTTCGCCACTTATTTATTGTATGTGGTGTATTTTGTACTATATTTTGATATATATTACTATTATTCTCTTTATATTCATGGTAATCTATGAATCAATTTGTCTTTATTAATTTTTGGTCATACGAATCAATTGATTACAACGTGGTAAGGGGTTTTCATCCCACTTCTTATTCCCGTGAGATTCATACTATATTTATAGTATTTCCTTTTGTGTGGTGTATGTACTACCCAAGATTGTAGTCTCTGTCTATTAATTTCCACTTTCTTATATTGGGATATATTCTTCTAAATCCTTATTGATATAAATTTTATGTTCAAATTGATGAGAGGCCATTTTCTCTCTCATCAACTCATTTTATCAATTTTATAGTGACTTTGTTAGGCTGTCGAATTTCTATAAGAGAGTTTCTTAGACCATATTTAATTCCTTGGGTTTAACTCTACTTCTTGATTATGTCATGCTATGAATATGTGTGAATGATCTGTGATTGGTTTACACATAATATCCAATTATATTGGGTGTATTTATATTTGCACACATAATTATGTAATTGTTTTATCCTTAATATAAGGATATCATCTATATGAGGGATTTCGTCTCAATTTACATTCCATTGAGACTTCATTGTTTTTTATGTTCCAATTCACTATTATATGGTGTATATACTGTCATTTGGCATATTATATCATTAATACCTATACTCTCATGATATTATAAAGTTTTGATTAAATTTTATTCCTCAATTATTTGTATTTAAGCATCTCTCATTTGGTCAAGAACTCCTTAACTAAAATATTGTTTTAATTTTTTATTCATCTAAATCTTTCTCATTAATGTCCATGTGTTAATGGGTTTAAAGATTTATATATATATGTAATGTTTTAAAATTTTAATTCCTTTCAAATATTTAAAGTGGTATAGGTCACATTGAGTCAGAAATATCTTTATTAAATGTTTAAAATGGTTTTGAAAATTGTTTGATAAAGCATTGATTATATCAATATCTAGAAATGATATATTGTGATTGCAATGTAGAAATTTTATCTTTCATTTATTCTGGTTTTATGTGTTAGGAATATGTTATGGTTCTTGGGAATTCTTTACGTATATGAATGGTTCTATGATAAACATTGTGTGGGTGAGTCCGATATAGCTCTCCAATGCATTGATTAACATGAAAAAGGTAAATGTTAATGATTCTCCTAAGATATTTAGGGAATATACTATGATGGGTATTACAAACGAAACTCCCTACATAGATGCACAATCTATAATGTAAGTATGTTATGTATTCCATAAGTTTCCTTTATGATTTATGATTTATGTGTGTTATTCATAAATATTATGATTTCATGAGGTATGTTATGATTGAAAAGTATTGTTTCATTGGTTTTTATTTATTGATGGGATAATGTTTTCTTTCGTTATTTTATAACCCTTACTAATATTTTTATGCTCATACCATTTTTTGAGATGTTTTTCACATTAATCAATTATGAATAGGGTCAAGGATGGGATCGAGGAAAAATCAAGCTTTCTAAAACATGGAAATAAACATGTTTCTTTTTTTAAGAACTTTTATTTTATGAAAAAAAATGAATTCTGAGTAGAAGTGTCTAATTTGTAATTTTCAACATGAAATGTAATAGTTATGACCTAATTCTCTAAAACTATAAACCTAAAAAGATCCTCAATGTGAATTATTTATTTAACTCAAGATTAAGTGTTGTTTAACGTCGGGTTCTTATAGTTGGTATCAAAGGTCTGTTTAGACAACTTTAGGGATTAAGAGTTTTCGTTAAAGACATGGTTAGTCCTTATGTATATTATTTCAGTTAAATCATTGTTATATAACTCTTTTAGATAAAGAAAATTCGGTTACAAATGGAAGGAGGAGGATCTCAAATGAAATTCTTATCTCTTCCTGATGATATACTTGCAATAATTATTGCAAAGTCATGTTTATATTATTGTGAAACTTTTTCTTGCATAGAACTCACTTGTAAGAATTTGTTTGAGATATCAAACACCTCCAATATACCTTGATATCATCATGGATCATGGTTAGTATTTAATAAAATCATATTTTCAAAATATTCTTATATTTTCAAGAATGGTAAATATTGCCAAGGCATTTTAAAATATTTTACATTATCACAAGATTTTGAAGCATATTATGATTTTGAAAAAGGTGTTGAAGAATGAGACCCTCGTTCAACCTATTTATATTTTCTTTTTAAATATAGTCTCTGAGAACATACTTATGGTATTTTAAAAGGACTTCTAATTGAATGTTTCAAGTCAAAATAGGTCCGACTATTTTATAAAAATCAGGTTTTATTAGAGGTTTTGAAATTATATGTCAAACATGATTATTTTATGAAACTATTTTTCTGAGAACACCCCTATGACCCATGTTGTACAAGGTGTATTTGGATAAAGGAATCAAATGATTTTGAAGTATATCTAAATCATTGTTGCAATGCATGGACCTTCAACCTACGTGAACAAGATGACGATGAAACTATATAAACACCATGTTCAAGGTATGATATTCTTTATTTTTGGAATAGTTTTATTTTACTTTATAGAGGTAAAAAAATGACAATATATAAGATTTCAAGGGATTAATGTATTGGGATGAAAATTAAAGGTATAAGAAAACCTTTGAGGTTAAAACATGTTAGGGTTATTTTTTAGTTTACAAAAAGGAAAACACACAGACCATGTGACAAACCTTTGGGTCGGACAAAGCTATGAGAATTGAACCCACAACCAAAGTGTGATTGGTATTTATCGCCTACCACAAGCCTACGTGAAGTCCCTGGTTAGTATTACTTATTATTTTTCGTTAAATGATTTTATGGATCAAGAATAAGTTGATTTTGGAACTTATGTTTTTTAAAATGGATATCCTTTATATAAGAAAATGATTTCGTGATTAAGTTATAAATATTATTTTGGAATACATCCTCACTTTTGGGGAACATTATATGCCTAGGGAAATTGAATACAATGTGATCTCATTTGTGGAGTATTGGTTGAAATTTTATTTTGGTAGAATTTATGTTTTTATGTAGACATATTCTGAATTGTTTATTTATAAAAATGATTAACTTATCATAGAGAATATGTAATTATGTTAATTACACTCCAGTATGAGGCTTTAAGAGTAGTCTATGTTATTTGGAGATAAAAGTTTAGATTTATCATGCAAGACTATGTGATAAAATTCTTATTTGTTTTGGGTTTCAATCACAGTTTTGGTTACATTGATGGATTTTAAGGACACTTGTGTTTTGAATGGTATTTGTTGAACTTTGGGTACTGTTTTTTGAATTTTGAAGATTAATAGTAGTATTTCTTTTTATAAAGGATTATTTTTTTAGGGATTATCTGATCATGTACTAACCATTTTGGTTTTCGTTGATGTATAAATACATGGGGAATATATGGTTCATATTTTTCTGGATCATGTTATACTATAAAAGTTGATTCTAGCTCTTTTGATGTGACCAAGTCAGTTTGAATACTCATCGTTTGGAGAAAAGAAGAGTTTGTGGTAGAAATTTAGTAAAGGATGAACATCTACATGACAAATAAGTATGTGTCCTTAGGTTCTTAGTCAAGATCGAAAATAAATTCCTCAACTTTATAAAAAGGAACTTAAAAACAAAAATGTTGTCTGTTTAATTTTTCTACTAGGAAACCAATGACCGTTTAACCCATCACATGTTTTTGGTTTTCTTATTGTTAACTTTTTCTATTTATGTTTTCTACCACTCTCCATTAGAACATGACACTTAGTTTGTCCTCCATATCCATGTTTTCAAGGAATCCTAGTATTTGTTATCTTGGATGACCTTTGTACTTATCTTATTCCTTTTAAATTGATAGTATTATTGACTCTTTTTCTGATGTTAGACATTTAATGAAGTTTCTGAGCCTAAATTTAAAATTGCGAAGTTGCAATTCTCAAAAGGGGGAAGGATATAACATCTGAAGTAAATAAAGAATAATAAATTTTACATATTTAATAATATTTGTGAATGAAATATTAATTTTACTTTAAAGGGGATGCTATGTTTGATGGCTTACCTGATACGCCCCAATGGGTTTCATTGAAATCTTACATTGCACACAATGTTGAGTTATACTGAAATAATAATAATATAACATTATTTTAAGTGATAGTTAATTCCTATCTGTTTTATTGGAAAAAATGAGCAAAACTAACTACAATATGATTACACATGTTTGTTAAATGTTTTTACATTTATCCCATTAAAGTTAGAGGCTTAAAATATGAATGGATCCAATTTTATGCACAAAGAGTCTAATATTCTTTAAAAGGTCGATTTACCACCTTTTTATGGAGAACCGTTTTCAAATATAGTTTTTGTCACTTTTATATTTTCAATTTGACATTATAAAATTCTTCTTTAGATTTGGAACATCAAATATTATTTTGGGTAAATTTTTGGTATTTTTCTGATAAAATTCATTTTTTAATTAATAATAAAAAATACTGTCACTACTAGAATTAGAGGTATTTGCGACGGGCTATTTTCGATGGGATCCCGTCTTAAATAGGCTTTAGCCACGGGGCCCCGTCACAAATATCCTGTAGGATCGAAATATAATATGAGATGCTCAATATACAAGAGGGGGGTGAATTGTATACTTTAAAAATTCCTTTGGAACCTTTAAAGTTAGTTATGAATAACTAGAGTTTCCTTAAGAAAAGGAAAGGGCTAAGTTTAACAAAGTTAAACTAAGTAAATTCACAACACCTCTAACACCGAACTGAACATGGAAAGGGATTCCAAAAGTAGGTTCCGGAAATATGATTCCGGAGATTGAAACTTAACAAAAGTTACAATATAAGATTCTACCTTAAAGCGTATAGAATCTAAACTAATCAGAGTAAGTAAGGAAGTATAAGAAAGTTAAACTTTCCTTAAGATACAAATTACAGCGGAATAAAGACAAGTAGTAAAACTACTAGTAACAAGATAATAGTCTTTTAACCCAAAGAGAAGGGTATCCAACAACCTTGGATAAAGGTCCCTTGATTTATACTTTCAAGCAAGTCTGTCTTACCCACACCAGGGTAAGCCCTCGATACGAAGATCAGAGTCTCTGTCTTGCTATCCTCGCAAGCCCTCAACTTCAAGGTAGTTGGCAACCTCTGTCTTTCTCAGCAAGAAAGCCCTCGATCTGTAAGGTAGTCGGCACCTCTGTCTTTCTCAGCAAGAAAGCCCTCGATCTTTAAGGTAGTCGGCACCTCTGTCTTCCTATCCCCGGAAGCCCTCGAATGTAATCACCAACATTCGGAGTCGCACGAAGCTTTGAGAGTTAATAAGAGACTCTCTCTCTAGAAATCACTTCAACAGCATGTAAGCACTTTTTCAACAATCGACATATGCATCAACATTCATCAGCATCGAGCTCTTTCAAATGAGCTCCTATTTATAGGTAAGGTCGGCTCCTCTCCAACGGTCATATTTTCCTTAAAGTTCGGAGGGACCTGTACACATGTCACTTAGACAACGGTTAGTTTATAACAAAATGGACGACATCGTTTTATAACAAAAAAAGTGTAACAGAATGTACGACATCGTTTTAAACTCTAACATAAAGGTTCAGAATAGAAATTTCGGAGTGAAGGTTCGGAGTGAATAAATTCAGAGTGTATAAAACAATGATAATCAGATTCTGTTTAATAGGTGAATTCGGAATGAGAATTCGGAATAGGAATTCGTCATCAGAAATCGTAATGAGAATTCATCATCAGAGTTCGTAATGAGAATTCGTCATCAGAATTCGTAATGGGAATTCGGAGTGAGATTTCTTCATTAGAATTCGTAATGAGAATTCTTCTTCAGAATTCGTACTGAGAAATTAGGAATGGGATTTCTTCATTAGAATTCGTAATGAGAATTCTTCTTCAGAATTCGTACTGAGAAATTCGGAATGGGATTTCTTCATTAGAATTCGTAATGAGAATTCTTCTTCAGAATTCGTGTCCTGAATCTGGAATAGAACTTAGTCAGAATTCATATCCGGAATTCGGAATGAAACTTCCTTATAGTTCTTGTCCAGAACCGAATCCTAAAACAGAATGCTTTTATATCAAAGTTTTAATGACTCCGAGAAAACGAATCTGAATCTCATACTTAAGAAAAATATGAATGAAAATATGATAAGGATAATTTTCCTTATAAAAGCGATTTTCCTTAAGAAAGCAATTTTCCTTATAAAAGCAATTTTCTTTAAGAAAGCATTTTTCCTTATAAAAGAAATTTTCCTTAAAGATAAGGTGTTTGTGATTTTCAAAACAAGAAGGAATGGAAAAGTCATAAGGAAAACCTTATTGACTCAACAATCTCCCCCTTTTTGGAAAGCACAAACATCCTTACGAAAAAGCTATTCTAAGAAGAAAGAAACACATTAAAGCTTATCTCCCTTGGTTTAAGAATATAGATGAATACGACTAACTCCCCCTTAGGCTTTGAAACTCTAAGGATCGTATTCATATTTCCGGAGTGATGTTTCTTTTAAGAAAAACTCCCCCTTAAACAAACTCTTATTAGAGTTCTTTTTCCTTGGGTATTTTTTCTTTCTCCCCCTTTGATAAACTCTTATTAGAGTTCCTCTTTTTCTTAAGGATCTTTTCCTTCTCCCCCTTTGTGATTTTCAAAAAGAATTGGAGGGAATGGAAAAACTCTTAACAAAATACCTGAGACATTAGTACAAACGAAACAACAAACACAAATCTCATTATATTTGAAATGTCAGCAACAAAAAACAGATTACAACAAAAAGATCGGATTGGTCATTTCGGATCTTTCTCCTTCGACATTAGCCCCTTAAGAATCGTCTTGATCTTCTTTAAGTCTTTGTGATCTTCCTCTGCTTGCTTCTCTAAGATGACTATTCTTGCTGACTGAGCTTCAATGATTTCTTCCTGAGCCTTCAAATTTTCTTCATGAGCTTTCATCCTTTCTTCAAACTCGATCCGATAATCCCTTTCATATTTCCAACTTTGATTAACGGAATTGAGCTTTCCATTCAGATCTCTCACTTCCTGAATCCGAAAGTTCTTTTCCTTTGTCAATTTTTCTTCGAATGATGTAGTCAGCTCTTTAATCTTCTTGTCCTCGGTTTCAAATGCATCCTTAACATTATCCTGAAACTCATCCAGCAACCTCATCTCTTCCACAGTTTTCTTAGACCAGCTTGTCATCCTCTTGCAAGATCTTTTTTGTGCTTCGTAACCAATAAAGAAATTTTTGAACTGGGCTTCAATCTCAACACATTTATCCATAACCATGGATACGGAGTCGGTTTTCTGATTCAGCGCATGTTGAAGCATCTGGAATCTAGAGTCAATACTAGAGAAGGTTGGAATGGTTCCCACCAACTTCTTCAAAGACTGGACAACAAAATCATGCCCCAACGAAGATGACTCCGAATCTGAAAACTTGCTAGGAGAATTTTCTTCCTCAATAAGCTTCAACTTCCTCTTCGAAGAACTACCAGCTTCCTTCCTCATCTTCTTTGCTGAACTCAGGGTATCAGCAAGAATTTGTTTCCCCTTAACTTTTTCCAGAATAGAAACCTGTTCCGGAGATTTCTTCTCGCTATCAGAGACTTGAACAATATAATCTTCCTCATCAGCAACTTCTACATTTTCCTTCTGAGCAACATCAAGTAAAAGATGTTCTTCTTCTCTCAGACAAGAAACTTCTTCTTCACCTTTTTCTTCTTCCAATTCAGGAGTAACAAGCTTTGAAGATTGAGCTTCAGATGTTCGGAGCGACAGGTGTTCCGAAGGAGTTCCCTTGTATTCATCTACTTGTTTGAGGACATATCCTGTCTCACCACTTCCTTCAGCAGCTTCTTCAACTTGTTCCACTTGCTCTTCTACCTCAGTATTCGTAGCAAGATCCTCTTCCGGAGCAGCAAGATTTCTTCCTGGAGTCTCAGGTAGAGATTCCAGAGAAAAATATCTCGGAACGAGAATGGTTGCTGAAACCATTTCGTTGAACTTTAACAATGCTTGCACAACCTCGGCTTCTGACATTTTCTTCTTCAGTTTCTTCTCCTTTGCTTGTTTCTCGAGCTCATCAGCAGCCTTCTCTTTCAGAGCTTTAGCCTCTGCAGGATCCAATCCGAACTGCGGATCCCCTTCTTTCCTCTTCTCTTTGTCAGCTCTCCATTTTGCTGCAACCTCATCAGTATAGGTTTTCTTCTTCTTAGACTTAGGAGGTGCGGAGTGGACTTCCTTAGACTTGGGTTCCTCAGTTTCGACTACCACTTCTTTCAGCTTCCTCTTCCTTACCGGCTTAGATGATTCTGGATCAGCAGATTTCGGAGTCACTTCTACTTGTGAAGGTAGATCAATAAACTTCCCTGACTCCTTGTCAAAAGCTATATTCATTCTCTTAAGAGTGGAATCACTAAGCAGTATGATCTTTCACACCCTTGGTTTGGAACTACAAGCTACCTTGAAGGACTCAAGGCACCGAACTATGAGCTTTGACAATATTGCTGGGTACATCACGATCTGAGCTCTCAGATTCCCCTTCTTCAAATTCTCAATATTAAGAAGAATATGCTTCATCAAGTTGAACTTCCTTAGATTTATCAGAAAATCTAAGATATATATCTCACTTTTCTTCAGGCTATCCTTATCTCCTTTTCTCGGTACAATAAGCCCTTGCACCCATAACTCCAGAATCCGGAAGTTTGTAGATAGGGTTGCAATTTTCGGAGCCTTGTCATCATCCAATCCGAGAGTTTCTAATGCCTTTTCCTTGTTGAAACTACCCAAAGAGTCTGGCAATACGTGAGAAATAAACTCAGCTTCACCTTCATAACTTAACCCTACCAAGCTTGCAGCCTTGGTGTAAGAAAGCTTATATGTCTTGCCATACGATTTGAAAGAAAATTTTTCTCTATTATCTTACTCGAAGAAAGCAACCGACTCATAAAACTCAACAAGCAAATCAGAGTAGACTTCATATTGGTTGCCGGTTTTTGATACCGTAACATCCTCCCAGCCATTCAACTTGATATTCTTTGAAATAATAGAATCATAGTTGCTGAAGAAATTCGGATGAACTAACCTTTCTCTGTAGACTAACCACTGAGAAATAGGCTTGGTTGAAGACATTTCTTGAGAAGCTAACTCTGCAGACATTCGGATCTGAAGTCTCTGAGAAGTTCGGAATTGAGAAGACTGGAGTTCGGAATGGCCTTAAATCAGATAGTCAGAGCTTCAGCACACAAAATCTTGAAATCGATGTGGGACGAGAAAATAGGGTCCCCTTTATATAGGAAATGGGATGACGGTTCAACTTCCTCGGTTGATCTAACGGTTTAGAATGATCTGAGATCAAATCTGACGGTTGAGAGCTTGAATCCGATCTTTTTGAGGTTTTTATTAAAGTAAAGAATTAAGAAATCCAAAAACCAAAAACAAACTATAAGAAATTGCCAGCAAGTAAAATATGATTACGAAAACTTCAGTAAGGAAAACATACCTTTCGGATTAGCTTAAGAAAGTTATTCATAATGGGTAATATAAAGAAGACTACGAAAAACTCAATACGAAAAACTAAATACGAAAAACTCAATACGAAAAAGTAAATACGAAAAAGTAAATACGAAAAAGTAAATACGAAAAACAAAGCTTGGTACGAAAATCTGGTTATGAAAGTCCCAGTACGAAAGTTGTCCATTCCGGAAATTTTCAATATGAATACTTCCATTCCAGAAGTAATCTGTTCGAAAATATCCATTATGGAAAATGGTAGTTCCGGAAGTTCCATTCCGGAAATATTCGTTCCGAAAAGTTTGAAAACAAATTTTGAAAAACTTTGTTAAACAAACAATCAAATGTACTCCCCCTATGAAAAGGAGTTTATTACTGTAAGGAGATTTTTTCAACAGAAAGTTAATTAAGGAAGATTACCTTACGGTTATCATTCCTAACTTCTGTTTAATATATTCAAATCTATCAGAAGGCAAAGATTTTGTGAAAATATCAGCAAGTTGATCTTGCGTTCCGATAAACTGAAGAATAATATCTCCTTTGGTTTTGATAATCTTTTCAAAAAAGCTTTTGTTACCAGTCATGTGCCAGGAACATCCACTATCCATGTACCAAATATTGTTGCTGGAACTTTCTTTATTTTCCTGAAATTAAGAACAAAGTTAGACTTTCGGAATCCAAACTTGTTTGGATCTGAGATTTCCAGACAATAAAATTTTAGGTACCCACATTTTCTTAGAAAAGTAAGCTTTATGAAAACCTAAGGATTGGGTTTTGTTTAAGGAACAACTTCTTGCCCAGTGACCACCACATTGACATTTGGTGCAAAATGGGGCACTTTGAGGAACAAAATAATTGTTACTGAAAACTGGTTTTGCATGGGTATAACCAAATCCGGATTTATTTCTTAAAGGTCGTATTTGAGAATACATCTTATAAAAATTTTCTTTACCATGGGTAAAGTTTGATAAACATTTCTTTAAGGAAAAAATTTCAGACTTGAGTTTTACAACCAAGTTTTTATCCACAAAATCATTTGTTTTGGAACTAGAGTTAGGCTCGAAAACATTTTTCTTAGAAATTACTTTTTCTAACTCTTTAGAAAGTTTGTTCTTCTCAGAACTTACTTCCTCAAGATTTTTTGAAATATTTTCAAAATCAGCATTTTTCTTATCAAGATCTTTAGAAAGATCGGATATCTCTTTAGTGAGAATAGAATTCCTAGAATTTTCCTTATCAAGTTTCTTGTTGAGTTTGGAATTCTCAATCTCAAGAAGTTCAGCAAGTCTAGAGACTTCTTCAAAAGTAGGTAAAGTATTTTCCTCATCAGAAGATGATTCTTCATCAGAAGAGTTATAGTAATTACTATCATTAGGATTTAAAGAAACATTGGTCAATGATTCAGCATTTCGTACCTTAGCCATAAGACAATGATTATCAATAGGTAATCTGGCAATAAGACCAAGATTCTTCTGTCCTGAAGATTCATAATCAGAAGATTCATCTGAAGAGTCACCACCACTGGCACTCCAGGTGTCATTAGCTTTCAGAACTTTCTTAGCTTTGGCTTTGTAATACTTCTTCCTGTTCCTGTTTGAATGTCTTTCCTTCCTTTATTTCTTTTTGAGCATAGGGCAATCTGGTCTAATATGTCCAGCTCTTTTACATTCGTAACAAGTAACTTCTCCATCTTTCTTATATTTCCTGTCCTTCTTTCTTATACTTGGATTGAAAATTTCTCTGTCCGGCTATCTTGTTCATCCTTCGAGCAAGATTGGCTAATTCATTTTCTGAAACATTACTCTCACTAGATTCAGATTGGAAAATAACTTTCTTAGACTTGGATCTGGTTACTCTCTCAGGAGTCTTAGCTTTCATCTGATTCGAAGTTGTAGTAAAAGCAACAGTACCATTTCCATTCTTCTTCTTTATGTTGTCAGCATCCCTCTTCATTCTGGTCTCATGTTGAAGAAGAGTTCCAAATAATTCATCAAGAGTAATTTGAGTGACCTTCCTGTTCTCATCTATAGCTGTTCTCTTGGATTCCCATTCATTGGGCATAATATCAATTATCTTGTCCAAAAGAGCTTCATCATCTAAACCTTTTTCTCCCATAGATTGTAGACTGTTGACGATAGTCATAAATCTTTGTTGAACTTTACAGATAGGTTCTCCATAAGGAAAATTGAAGCCATGATATTCAGCTCTAAGCATAGCTCTTCTACTCTCAATCACCTTAGAAGTCCCAAAGTGTGTAACCTCTAACTTCTTCCATATACAGTTAGCTGCTTCACAAGAAGAAATTTGGCTATATATATTTCTAGTCATTGAACATAATAAAGTATTGCGTACCTTATAGTTGAGTTGATATTCTTGCTTTTCCTGGTTAGTAAAGGTTCTGACTTCCTTGTCAGGAATTTTATAATCACCAGTAAGCATCACAAAGTTGTCTACTCCAGTATTGATAACAAAAGTCTTCATACGATCTCTCCAGTATTCATAATCATTACCATCGAAGATAGGTGGCCTTGTAGGATTCAGATTGTCAATCGAACCAACATTAATTCCTGCCATACTAAAAAAACTTTGCACACAAACTTGTTAGTAGCTTTGAATCGTAATAACAAGGTTCGGAACGGGAAAAGTTCGGAATGGATAAACCGGAATGACAAAGTTCGGAATAGAAAAATGAGCAAGAAATACTTGTATGTGAGTACAAGTATTTCAGTAACCTTGGCTCTGATACCAAATGTAAGAATGGTATAGAGTAAGAGGTTTCCAACCTCTGATACCAATTGTAGGATCGAAATATAATATGAGATGCTCAATATACAAGAGGGGGGGGGGGTGAATTGTATACTTTAAAAATTCCTTTGGAACCTTTAAAGTTAGTTATGAATAACCAGAGTTTCTTTAAGAAAAGGAAAGGGCTAAGTTTAACAAAGTTAAACTAAGTAAATTCAAAACACCTCTAACACCGAACCGAACTTGGAAAGGGATTCCAAAAGTAGGTTCCGGAAATATGATTCCGGAGATTGAAACTTAACAAAAGTTACAATATAAGATTCTACCTTAAAGCGTATAGAATCTAAACTAATCAGAGTAAGTAAGGAAGTATAAGAAAGTTATACTTTCCTTAAGATACAAATTACAGCGGAATAAAGACAAGTAGTAAAACTACTAGTTACAAGATAATAGTCTTTTAACCCAAAGAGAAGGGTATCCAACAACCTTGGATAAAGGTCCCTTGATTTATACTTTCAAGCAAGTCTGTCTTACCCACACCAGGGTAAGCCCTCGATACGAAGATCGGAGTCTCTGTCTTGCTATCCCCGCAAGCCCTCAACTTCAAGGTAGTTGGCAACCTCTGTCTTTCTCAGCAAGAAAGCCCTCGATCTTTAAGGTAGTCGGCACCTCTATCTTTCTCAGCAAGAAAGCCCTCGATCTTTAAGGTATTCGGCACCTCTGTCTTCATATCCCCGGAAGCCCTCGAATGTAATCACCAACATTCGGAGTCGCACGAAGCTTTGAGAGTTAATAAGAGACTCTCTCTCTAGAAATCACTTCAACAGCATGTAAGCACTTCTTCAACAATCGACATATGCATCAGCATTCATCAGCATCGAGCTCTTTCAAATGAGCTCCTATTTATAGGTAAGGTCGGCTCCTCTCCAACGGTCATATTTTCCTTAAAGTTCGGAGGGACCTGTACACGTGTCACTTAGACAACGGTTAGTTTATAACAAAATGGACGACATCATTTTATAAAAAAACAAGTGTAACAGAATGTACGACATCATTTTAAACTCTAACATAAAGGTTCGGAATAGAAATTTCGGAGTGAATGTTCGGAGTGAATAAATTCAGAGTGTATAAAACAATGATAATCAGATTCTGTTTAATAGGTGAATTCGGAATGAGAATTCGGAATAGGAATTCGTCATCAGAAATCGTAATGAGAATTCATCATCAGAGTTCGTAATGAGAATTCGTCATCAGAATTCGTAATGGGAATTCGGAATGAGATTTCTTCATTAGAATTCGTAATGAGAATTCTTCTTCAGAATTCGTACTGAGAAATTCGGAATGGGATTTCTTCAATAGAATTCGTAATGAGAATTCTTCTTCAGAATTCGTACTGAGAAATTCGGAATGGGATTTCTTCATTAGAATTCGTAATGAGAATTCTTCTTCAGAATTCGTATCCTGAATCTGGAATAGAACTTAGTCAGAATTCATATCCGGAATTCGGAATGAAACTTCCTTATAGTTCTTGTCCAGAACCGAATCCTAAAACAGAATGCTTTTATATCAAAGTTTTAATGACTCCGAGAAAACGAATCCGAATCTCATACTTAAGAAAAATATGAATGAAAATATGATAAGGATAATTTTCCTTATAAAAGCGATTTTCCTTAAGAAAGCAATTTTCCTTATAAAAGCAATTTTCCTTAAGAAAGCATTTTTCCTTATAAAAGCAATTTTCCTTAAAGATAAGGTGTTTGTGATTTTCAAAATAAGAAGGAATGGAAAAGTCATAAGGAAAACCTTATTGACTCAACATATCCCGTTGTAGAAAACGACGTCGAAAATAAGCCTCCGATTATATACATTATATATAAATAAACCTTTTTCCACGGGGAAGTTCCACATCGCAAATAAGCCCCCGATTATATACATTATATATATATATACCATTTTGTGATGGGCCCGTCATAATTACTAATTATGATGGGCCCGTCGTCCCTTTGTAAATAATAATAATAAAAAATTAGATTTAAATTATTTTTGATGGGATCCCGTCACAAAAGGACTCATCTCAAATACTAAATATAATAATTCAATATTTAATAAAATTATTGTTAATGAAGAAATTATATTATTATTATTAAATTAATAAATAAAATAATAAATATTATTATTAGTAAAATAAAAAACAATAAAAAATATAATACTAAAAAAATGTATTTAATAAAATTATGATTAATAAAAAATTAATGTTAATATTATTAAAATAATAAAAAAATAAAAAATTATTAAAATCCCCAATATTTACAAAAAAAATATAAAAATATTATTAAATATTATTATTATTAGTAAAATAAAAAAATATGACAAAATATTATACTAATAATAAATAATAAATAATAAATAATAAAAAAATTCAATTATGCAATATTTAAACCAATATAAAAGATAGAAACTGTAAATAGTTCATATTATAAAAAATCATGAATTAAAATGTTTTTAACATAAAAAAAATCACCGGGGTAATATTCTAGAGGAGGTGGAGGAGTTGTAGAAGATGGTGGAGGAAACTTCATCACAAAACTATGAGTCAGATGGCGCATGTACTCCATCTACTCATGATGATGATGCTTCTATCGACGCATCTCTTCCTCATGCTGCTGTTGCTGCTGCTTCTGCCACCGACACATCTCTTCATTCTTCTTCTTTGAACTCCCTATAAGATCATCCTGACTTCGCAACTACTTGTAATACTATGTAGTAGAAGATGATGCATATCCATGAGCACCTCTCGAGCTGGACGCCGACATCACTACAGTACCATAATAAGTACCGGGAGTGAAATGAGAGCTGATTCCAACTAATCAATCTATCTCAAAGCCATACTGAGTCGCCTGCATCCATGCCGCATCATCGAAACGGTGGACACTAGTCTGCTCAGTCGTCTCTTTCTGACTCTCATCCTGTGTCTGAGAGGTCACAACCTCATATGACTCCTTCAAACCCAATTTGAAATTAAAATTGTTAAAATATTATATGCGGTTAATTATCAAACAGAAAAAGATAATAGTAACCACAATCTGATACTGTCAATCACATCTAATCTATCTAGTGGTTGGATCCTTGTATATTCTCCAATAAACGTCGAACTCTATAATATCGGGATGATCGACTGCCTATAGAAATATAAAATAAACTATTTATATTTTAATTTATATAAAATATTTAAAAAATATACATACCAGTTGCTCGCTATGCGTACTGAATGTATGACTAATAGCTCGATGTGTCACCTCCTGTCTCCCCCGGTTCTGTCATCCTACTGATGATCTCCTCTAAAATCCACCACCCAACCAGTGTAAACATAGTCCATCCCCAACATGAGATTAAATTTACTCTGGTCGGTGGTCTCTACACGACTCATCAAATTCTGTCACTCCCACTTTCTTAATGGTTGTTCTTCTCAAATTGTGAAAAAACTGACAGAAATAGTCATGAATAGACACCTACTATGTCACGTGGATAACACCACACATTCTATCATCGATGGGATACCATAAACCCTTCAAATAATTTATAATATTAAGTTATTAATAAAATAAATTTAAAAATAAATATTATTTATTTATGTAAAAGCCAATGATTGAACATGTAGCACTTCACATCAACGGGAATTTATTCCCATGTGATCCATGGCTGAGAAAAATAGTTGTACAAGATAGTGAACCCCTGTCCAATAGCTAAATGTGCAAAAATGAGAAAAATGAATAAATAATCAAACAATTAGTAAATATATATAAATAAATTAATGAAAGCTAACTAAAATATACAGGTTACCATACCTCTGTGTTCATAGATCAAAGCCAAGATGCGGACGTTGCATGGGGATAGGGTTAGGAATCATCAATCGCGAAATATCGCGCTCCCTCTACGTATTATTAATTATTACTATTTTTTTACTATTTATTCATATTTGTTCCAATTTATTCCTATATATTACTAATTATTTCTATTTATTACTATTTATTCCTAATTATTTCAAATTATTCCTATTTATTACTAATAATTCCTAATTATTCCTAATTATTCCTAATTATTCCTAATTATTCCTAATTATTACTAATTATTCCTAATTATTCATAATTATTACTAATTATTACTAATTATTTCGATTTGTCACTAATTATTCCAATTTATTACTAATTATTACTAATTATTACTAATTATTCATATTTATTACTAATTATTCCTATTTATTACTAATTATTCATATATATAACTAATTATTGTCATTTATTACTAATTATTCCTGTTTATTACTAATTATTCATATTTATTACTACATAATCCTATTTATTACTAATTATTCATATTTATTACCAATTATTCATATTTTTTAATAATTATTACTAATTATTCCTAATTATTACAAATTATTACTAATTATTCATAATTATTACTAATTATTCCTATTTATTTCTAATTATTACAAATTATTCCTATTTATTTCTAATTATTCTTAATTATTACGGATTATTACTATTTATTACTAATTATTACTATTTATTACTATTTATTATTATTTATTACTATTTATTACTAATTATTACTAATTATTACTAATTATTACTAATTATTACTAATTATTACAAATTATTAATAATTATTCCTAATTATTAATAATTTTTACTAATTATTACTAATTATTCCTATTTATTACTAATTATTCTTATTTATTCTTATTTATTCCTAATTATTACTAATTATTACTAATTATTAAAAATTAGTATTAATAATTTCAGTTTATTATTAAAAATAAATACAGATAACAAAACAATTTAAATCTAATTTAATTACAACTGATCAACAGTAATTAAAATTAACATAAAAAATTAAATAAATACCCAATTAAATAAAATATAAATACCTTTAAACATGAACTCTTATTGATGTAAGCAACTTCAGAACTTCTCCGTAAAAAAACTAAGTCAGATAACTTTTGACTCTAAAAATAGAGTATAGAGAGAGACAACAAGTAAGAAATGAGGGGAAGAGAAAGAAAAAACGGAGGGTGGTATGTATAGGTTTGATTAGTTGCGACACGTCTATTTGCAACGGGACTACCGTCACAAAAGGTTCTTTTTGCGATGGGGCCCGTCATAAATACCTTCGCCCACATTAATTGTCGTCGGGGGTTAAATGGGTATTTGCGACGGGCCCCATTGCAAAAAGTGACCTGCTGACACACCTTTTGCGACGGGACAACATCCCATCACAAAAACCCATTTACCACTTCCGGTATTTGTGACGGGACCCGTCGCACATTCTCTACGACTGACATGCTATTTCTGACTGGGGGATCCCCCTTTCACAAATAACCTTCCCGCGCCAAAACCACACATTACTTTTTTTGTGATGGAGTCCCAAAACCCGTCTCAAATAACTTGTTATTTCTAGCGGGACAAACTGTCCATCACAAATAACCTCTATGATGGACTATTTGCGACGAGAATTAATCCGGTTGTAAATAGCCCGTCGCAAAATCCTGTTTTTCCCGTAGTGAGTATTTTAATTCAAAAATTCCTTTTAATCTATTTAATTTATATGGTTATTTTATCTTTTAAATTGGGTTTAAAGTGTAATTATATTATATTTTTACCATTTAATCTAATTTTGGTCATTGGAAGTAATTTCACTTTGAAATTGGACATAAAAAAGTGTTAATCTTTTGATAGTTATTATTTCATAAAAACACGCTTTTTTGTTTTGACAACGAGAGTTAATTTTAAATTACTTAATAAAAATTCAATAGTTTTAATTTTTTGAAATAGACATCTTTTTTTGAATTCGGAATATCAAAAATAGCTTAGGCTGAATTTTTGTTTTTTTTAAGAACCTTCAATTTTCGATGAATAGTGAAAACACTGAGTAGTGGTTAAAACCCGACGTTTTCATTTAAAAGAAATTTTATAGCTTCAATGAATTTAATTTTCAAAATACAACATAGATGTTTCTTATCATTAAGTAAATGTTTTTTAATAAGACGAAAATAATTTTTGATGAATAGTAACTTTTGACTTTTATTTACCGCGGTTAAAGGTAAATAGGGTAATTCAAGGTAAAAATAATATTATAATAATAAAAAATTACCCAAACATGTGTCCTTTTCCTATTGGTTGATACATTTCCGATTATGGGCATCCTTATGTCGATTTTGGGACCCCATAGAGGCACTTAAGAGTGATAATGACACTTTATATTAATTAATTTAAAGTGGTGACCAAAATGACTTAAACATATATCTTTTAGTAAATCAATTTTTACATGGGGTTATAAAATTTATCTATTAGACTATAAAAATTCATTTGAAAGATAAAAAAATTTCCTATATCATGGTAGTTTTTTTATAATTTTTAGACATCAAATAAAAAAATTATTTATGACACAATGATGACACATTGTTTACCTCATTAATGAATGATTTAAATAAATATGAATAAAAAAATTATAAAAATATCCAAAACCTATCCAATTATTATTGTATGATTTTATTTAAAACATTTTTCATCTTATCATTTACTTTAATGAGTTTTATACCTTTATAAACTGAATATCATTATATAATAAAATTATATTTTCATACATTCCTAAAGAGCCCATCCTCCCCCTTATACAAACCCCTCACCTCTGAGCCATTAATCAAACCTCTCAAGCCCATTGAATCGTCCAAACTCTGCCCAATTAAGATCCATACATCCCTATATTCTACATATGACCCTTACTTTAGTTATAAGGAACTTCAAGAAATCCTTTTGGTTCAAACAAATGGGAGTTACCTGATTTATAGGTAATATATTTTCTTAAGTTATTTTCATTTAGTTTACATATCCAAGCCCCTAAAATCTTTTTATTCCATTTTATTTATGAAAAAAAGTATCCTCAATATAAAATATTGTTTTTATGAAGTGAATTCGAACTACAATTCCAAACACCTCCATCTAATGGGTAAAGAACATACTGTTTCTGTGGATGACGAACTACTGCCTCACGAAACAACGATTTTTAAATATTCACCTACCACCTCTAATGGTGGCCATTATGATGGAACCATATTTATATATGATATATATTATGTTTATTTTCTCTATAAGATTATGTAATTTTTATTTACAAACATACCTTTATGCTTCTTAATATGTGTAAACATGATAATTTCATTTGAGGAAGTGAGAACTACCGCCCCCTCAAGGTGATATGATTTGTTCATGAAATACATGGAATGTATAAAGGATGGTGTTAATTAAATTATTTAACATATATATCATATTAAATTATGCTGTAATAAGAATATACCTATGTTTTATTCACTTTCCATCCCTTTTAAATATGAAAAAATGGAAGTAGTGTTCATGCATACGTACGGATTACTGTCTCCATGAACTGTGCATTTCATTCCTTATCTACAAATGTTATGTACTATTATAAATACATATATATACGGGATATATATGACATGTATTATATTTAAATCATGAATATGATTATGGAGATAATATAATTTTGACCACATGGGAAATTTTTAATTATAAAATGTTAATTTTTTACTCAAGTTCCAGACTTTGACAACATGTCCGATATGAATTGAAATAATTAATGAATTTTTATATCAAGGTAAGAAGTGATATAAATGAAATAATAAACTTCAAAAAGGTTTTTAATCAAGTAAAAATTAATTTAAGTTTATTATTCAGGAATAATAAGGAACAAATGAGTCTAGTCGAACACGAGGTAAGGGGTCTCTTATCTTACTTTTAATTCAGTGAGATTTCTATTGTTCACCACTTATTTATTGTACGTGGTGTATTGTGTACTACCTTTTGATATATATTATCATTATTCTCTTTATATTCATGTTAATATTTGATTCATTTGGTCGTTATTCATTTTTGTTCATATGACTCAATTGATTACAATGTAGTAAGGGGTTTTCATCTCCATTCTTATTCTCGTGAGATTCATGCTATATTGCCACTATTTCCTTTTGTGTGATGTTAGTACTGCCCATGATTGTATTATTTGTCTATTAATTTCCACTTTATTATGTCGGGATATGTTCTTATATAGATTTATTGATGTATATTTTATGATCAAAGTGATGAGAGACCCTTTTCTCTCTCATCAACTCATTTTCTGAATTTTAAAGTGATGCCGTTAGGATATCGAATTTTTGTAAGAGGGATTCGTAACCCAATTTTAATTATTTGGTATAAACTCTACTTCTTGATTATGTCATTCTATGAACATTTTTGAATGATCTCTGGTTGTTTTTAAACTCAATATCCACTTATATTTGGGTGTATTTATATTTGTCACGCATAATTATGTAATTGATTTATCCTTAATCTAAGGATACCATCTTTATAAGGGATTTCATCTCAATTTAAATTCAATTGAGACTTCATTGTTTTTATGCCCCAATTCACTTTTATATGGGGTATATACTATCCTTTGGCATATTATATAATGAATTCCTTTATTATCATGATATTATAAAGTTTTGATTAAATGTTATTCATCAATTTTTTGTATTCAAGAATCTCTAATTTGGTAAAGAACTGCTTAACTAAAATATATTGTTTTTAAATATTTATTCTTCTAAATAATTATCATTAATTTATATGTTTTAAAAATGTTTTTAAGGATTTATTTATATGAAAATTAATGTTTTAAAATGTTAATTCCTTTAATATCTTCAAAGTGGTATGGGACACTTTGATTTAAAAATATCTTTATTAAATGTTTTAAATGGTTTTTAAAATGGTTTGATAAAGGATTGATTATGTCTATATCTTGAAATGATATATTATGATTACAACGTGTAAATGTTATCTTTTCTTTATTCTTGTTTTAAGTTTTATGAATATGTTGTTGTTCTTTATCATTGTTTACATATACGGGAGGTTTCTTGATAAACGTAGGGCGTGTGAGCCCGAGATAGCTCTCCAATGCATTGCGTAACATGATAGAGGTAAATGTGAATATTTCTCCTAATAGATTTAGGGAATATACTGTGATGGATATTCCAAATGTAACCCCCTATATAGCTGTGAAAGCTATAACCAAAGTATGTTATGTATGTCATAAGTTACCTTTATGATTTATGATTCTTGTGTGTTATTTATAAATTTTATGATTTCATGAGGTATGTTATGATTGAAAAGTATGGTTTCATTGGTTTGTATTTATTGTGGGGATAATATTTTCTTCCCGTATTTTATAACCCTTACTGATATTTTTATGCTCATCCCATGTTTTGAAATGTTTTTCACCAGACACAAAGATGAATAGGGTCAAGGATGGGATCAAGGAAAAATCATGTTGTCTAAAAAATGGAACTAAACATGTTTATTTTTTTTAAGAATTTCTATTTTATGGAAAAAATTGAAATTGAGTAGAAGTGTCTACTTTGTAATTTTTGAAATGTAATGTAATAGTATTGGACTATTATCCAAAACTATAAACCTAAAAAGATCTTCAATGTGAATTCATGATTTATCTATAGATTAAGTATTTTTTAAGTTCAAGTCTTTATAACAAGTGACGATAAACCCCTTTATCTCTCATTAATCACACTTATGTACACTCGATACTATGCCAGTAATCTGTAAGAGATTTTACCCAAACCTCCTTTATTCCTTCGGGTTGCCTGAACGTCCTTTTTCCCAAATTAAGTTTCCTTTTATTTTTACGTGCATATTATAAATTATGTGTATCTTTAAAAAATTCATTTATCAAGACTATTTAATCATTCCATTTTGGGGATATACATGTATTTATGTGATTGCCTCCTCAATACTTTCGGATAAGCAAACCTGTTTTGAGGGAACTTCCCGAATTCTTACCCTATTTCAAGTGCACTATATATTCTATTTTAAACCACTATTTTCTTTATAAAATACATATTTTATTATTATTAATGCCTTTTTGGTTCAATTCTGGTTTTATATAAATGATTGTTACCTTTTCGTTTTTAAAGGCTCTAGAGTATTTTTCTTAAAACCACACAAAAATGTATTAATGCTAAAATTTATGAAATACTTGCTACCATGTTATCACTTATACTTGAAATGAAATTCCATGACACATAACTATTTTACCTTATGAATTTCCATGTATATTTTAGTTCCTTTCTTTCATGTACACTTTTATGATATGCCCATTTGTTATGTGTTATGACTTGGTTGTGGTACCCAATTCTTTCCATGGGTAACCCATATGTTTAAGTCAGATTGATTGTGTACAATTCTTTATATGGAAAACATATTCATGAAAAGTTAATATGTGTTCCCCCATATGGAACTCTAATTAATTCGGTAATGTTGCGTCTCAAGATATGTTATGTGCGACAGTCTTGACAGTTAGTCTTGCATTGTGCTACCATGTGTGACAGTCTTGGCAGTTAGCCTTGGGTTGGGCATTCATAGCCTTGAGTAATAATAAAGCCATGATTTATATTATTTTAACATTAATATGACTCCATGTTTATATGATTTCATGATTATATGTTTTGAATCTATATAATAGTCACCTTTTTATATTATCATGTCATGCCTTCTATCCCATATGGTAATGCTTTGTTCTCATGGTTATTCCCTAACTGGGCTATTTAGCTCATCCCTTTGTTCATGTGTTCCCTAGGGTACCCTATTTAGATGTTTGAGCATAATAGAATTTAATAGATCAATTTGAGGATTAAATAAAGAAATGTTTTGTTTAGTTCCATCTTTTCCGTTTTATGTACCTAGTCTTCCAAGACACTAGACTATATGATCCTTGGCTTGTACTATGATGTATAATTATGCTTAAAATCATGTAATGTTATATTTAAAAGTCTAGGGTCTCCATAGATGGTATCTGAGGATAGTTTATTTATTTTTGGAGATTATGAATAGATCATATTAGTAAGAAACATAAGTATGATACTAAGTATAAGAAAAAAACAACACTAAGTCATAGTAAGTATAGAGTAAGTGGTTTATCAAGAAAATACATCCAACTCTGCATACAAATTGGTAGAGGTGGCTCTGGAACAGATGTATATAGGGGTAAAACCTAAAAACACCGCTTTGCGCAATACTCAAAAAAGAAATGGTGCACGCCAATGGTCCTTGATACACTCTTGGTTTGACACTCTTGGGGGATATGCTTTGGTAAATTCATGATCTTGGTACAAAGCATTATTAAGGGAATGAAAAAAATACCATACAAATATAAGTTATTAAATAGATCATGGGTAACCTAGATTGAAACATAGGGAATCACAAGTTAGTATATACTTATCTTTTACATTTTTACCCTATTATGTTAAATGTTTATATTTTATACTCAATTGCTAAGTATTATAGACCTCTAATTGTATATACTTTTTTTTAATGGCGAGAAATAAAAGAATATGATCCAATAATAAATCTGATAGGGAGTGTGAATATTTACATAACGATATTCCAGATAAGATGGGAATGGGTGCTAAAAACTTCATAAAGGTACTTGCTCACCTAGATAAAGTTATGAATAATAATTTGAATCATGTGGAAAACCCTCATCCTCTACGGAACGAGAATGTTGTCGTTGAATCCTTCATTCGAAAAAGGATTCCCATGTTTATTGGATATTCCGATCCCCTCCTCATGGAATAGTGGATTAGCTCCCTTGAAAAGATATTCTTTGTCCTCTATTGCTTAGAAGATGTGAAATTTGTGATGGAGGCCTATCATTTTGATGAGGTAGCAAATTAGTGGTGGACACTGATCAAGAATATGGAGCCCCATGAGGAAATTTATTCCATGAGTTGGGAGTAATTCAATAGAATTTTTTTGAATAAATATTTTCCTTGAGCCCTCCTTCTCAACATAGAAAGAGAGTTACTTGGACTGAAGAACATGGAAGATGAGTCAATCAGGGTGTATAGAGAAAAATTTAGAAGGATTTCAAGGTATGCCTCTAGCTTTCTCATGAACACCAAAATCAAGTTGGATCGCTTCTTTAGTAGACAAACTTGAGTCTACAAAAAGCATTGGTGATTCAAGACTTTGAAAACTATGTGGAGATTTTCCATTGTTCACCCAAGGTTAAAATAGAGATCAAAGACTACATGCGGTATCATGGAACTGGTTACTAGAATATGAAAATTGAATCTAATGTGGGTGGTCCTGCAAATAAATTTCATGATGGAAAGAATATCGATCATCCAATGTGTATAATTTGTTGGATAAAGCGTACTAGGAACTATCTAAATGGAATTAGGAATTGATTCAAATGTCGAAAGTTTGGATATCTGGATAAAAACTACCAATGGGATATGAAGAATCTTGAAAATTTTGAAGAAGAAAGAAAGGTTCAGATCAACAATCAGCTTGTACTGTAGTGTTAAAACTTCAAGGAGTACAGGCATTATGCGAACAACTTCCCTAAGCCAAGGGTTGTCAGAGGCAATCAGCAACAACCTCCAAGGAAACAAGAAAGGTCTTATTCTATCACTACTACTGAGGTGGATCTGGAAAATGATGTGGTGACAAGTACACTAGTTATTCTTTCAAAATAGAGAACGTACTATTTGATTTTGGTTCTACACATTCTTTCATATCATTCATGTTTTTTAAAACTATTCAAACACCACATAAAAATTTGGAGGGTAAGTTATATGTGAGAACAGAAAATGGGGAAATTATTAAATCATTCATTTATAACTCCTCTCCAGATATAATTTGTGGAATGAACCACCCAAAAATTCTTGTCATACTTCTTTTAGTGGAGTTTGATGCTATATTGGGCATGGATTGGATATCTTTATACAATTCCAACATCAACTGTCAAGAAAGGTATATCACTCTTCACATATTGAATGGAGGAAGATGAATATCTTTTAGAATCATTATCTAAAGTGTGAATATTCATTCCTTTTGAGAAATAATGTCCAGATCAAATGGATGAGATAAAGGAGAGAATTATGTTTGAAGACTTTCCCATTGTGAGAGATTACACTAATGTATTCTGTGATGAGTTCTATGGTCCTCCTCCTGATCGAGAGGTTGACTTCTCAATTTAATTTATTCTTGGATCTCTTTATATATCAAATTAACCTTATAGAATAACCATCGTAGAGCTATAATAGATGAAAAAGTAGTTACAGGAGAATCTAGAGAAGGATTTTATATTCTCGAGTGCTTCACAGTGGGGTGCGCTAGCCTTATTCATCAAGAAGAAGGATAGATCAATTCCCCTCTGCATTTATTATCATGAGCTAAATAAAATCATGATAAAGAACATGTATCCCCTTACATGGATAGATTACTTATTCTATCAGCTTTGTGGGGCTAGTTATTTCACTAAGGTGGACCTTCGGTCAGGATATCACCAATTAAAGGCGAGGAAAGAAAGTATTCACAAGACTGCATTTTGAATGAGATATGGACACTATGAGTTCATATTGGTTCCCTTAGGACTCACTAATGCTCTATAAATTTTCATAGACCTAATGAATAAAGTCTTTAGAGATTACCTCAACAAATTTGTTGTATTCTTTATCTATGATATTATGACATACTTCAAGAGAAAGGGGAAACATGAGGAGGATTTGAATAATTTGAGAATGATTTTGCAAATGGAGAATCTATATAAAGTATAGTAAATGTGAGTTATGGATTAATTAATTATCATTCATGGGGCTTTTTATCCCTAGAAAAGGGATTTCTATGGACCATTCTAAGAAAAATGCAATTGAAGAGTGGACCATGCCAATATTTGTAATAGATATCTGTAGCATTCTAGGTCTATATTGGTATTACTGAAGATTTATTAAGAACTTCTCATGATTTTTTAACCCAATGACCACGTTGACACATAAGGGGGTGAAGTTTTTCTAGACTCAAGAATGTAGAGACTGCTTTAAGGAGTTGAAAAAGAGGTTAATCACTGCACCAATACTCACACTCCCGAAAAGTGGAGAACAATTTGTGGTGTTCAATGATGCTTTGAATATGGGATTATGATGCGTGCTAATGAAAAATGGTAATGTGATACCGTACACATTTAGGTAGCTGAAAATCCATGATCAAAACTATCCTAAGCATGATCTAGATTTTTCGGCTGTGATCTTTGCATTAAATATCTAGTAGCATTATCTCTATGGGGAGAAGATTGATATATATACTTATCACAAGAGTATAAAATATATATTCATAGATAAAGATATTAATATTCATGATTGAAGATTTATAGAACTCATGAAAGATTATGACTACTCAATCCACAACTATCCAGGTAAGGAGAATAAGGTGGTAGATGCTCTGAGTAGAAAGGATCCTGTATCGTTATCAATGATGGAAATTTAAAAGGATCCGATCTTCATAGATTTAAAGAGGATGTACATGGGAATCATTAAGGGATGAACATCATCAATCCTTTCTCAAATGATTTCTCAAAAATCCCTCTTGGAGAAAATAATGTATGATCAAATAAAAGATGTGTAAATTCAGAAAAGGGTGGAAGCCAGTAAAAATGGGAAATCCTATGAGTTCATAATTTATGAGGAAGGAGTTGAAAGATTTGGGTCTTGATTATATGTACCATCCGATCCAGAGATAAAAAAGGTGCTTCTAAATGACACACATATCTCGAACATCTCTATCCACACAGGGAGCACAAAGATGTACAAAGATCTTTGAGAGAAAATTTGGTGGGACAATATGAAGACAGATATTTCTATGTATACATCAAAGATCCTAGTATATCAACATGTGAATGTTGAAAGACAGAAGTCTAAGTGGGTGATGAAACCACTACCCAAACCAACATGGCCATGGGAGAACATAATCATGGACTTTGTCATTGAACTTACATTGACATATAGAGGAAACAATGCTATATGGGTCATTGTGGATCATCTTACAAATATATCTCACGTTATCAAGATTTGAGATGACTTCAACTTGGATCAAATTACACAAATATATATTAATGATGTAGTAAGCTTACATGGAGTACCAATATCTATTATATCTGATTGAGATATGAGATTATCCTCGACGTTCTGGAAAAGTCTCTAACATGTTCTAAGAACTGAACTAAACTTATGTAAGTCCTATCATCCTCAAACTGATGGGAAATCTAAGAAGAATATTAAAACAATAGAAGATATGTTGATAAAATGTTCTATGGAATTCAAAGTAGTATGGGGCCAACCACTTCAACTTGTTGAATTCTCTTACAATAATAGTTTCCAGTCGAGCATTCGAATGGCACAATATGAATCTCTTTATGTGAAAAGGTGAAGAAAACCAACATGATAGGACAAAGTTAGTGAGAATAAGCTACTAGGACAAAAAATGGTTGAATAAATGAAGAAGAAGGTGAAAATAGTTCAACAACACATCATGGCATCCCAATGTTGATGAAAGAGTTATATAGACAATCCTCAATGATACCATGAGTTGAAAGATCGAGACATGAAATTTCTCTGAATATCTCCATGGAAGAAGATCATAAGATTTTGGAATAATGGAATGTTAAGTCCCAGGTACATAGGCCCCTTTGAGATCCTTGATCGAGTCGGATATGTGGCCTACAGACTGGAACTTCCACCTACTTTGTTGAAAGTTCATGATGTATTCCATGTATTCCTCTTAAAGAAGTACATACCATACCCTTCACATGTAGTCTCTTCAGAGGTGGTACAGATGGAGAATGATCTTTCTTACATGGTGTATATAGTGATGATCTTTGTTCATAGAGATAATGTTCTACGTAACAAGAATATACACCTGGTAAAAGTACTGTGGCAAAAAAAATATACGAAGAGACAACATGGGAATTAGAGTATGAAATGAAGGAAAAGTATCTACATCTGTTTATGTCTTAGAATGTAAAAAATTAGGGTGAAATTTTGAAGGAACAATTTCATAAGGGGGGAATAATGTAACAACCCAATGTATTATCAATAGAATCCCCATCTTATATTTATTCTTTATAGTATAATCACATTATAAATGACATGTCATGATACTAAATACTATGTGACCATTAAACAAAAATTTCCAAACTTTTGTGTCTTGAATTTCAAAAATGTGACATACACAGTTGCGTTCAGGGTCTTTTTTAGGGTCTGTTAGAGTAAACATAATTTTTGGTGAATAGTGACCTACCTATATGAATAGTAACCTACCATTATGAATTGTATATCATCAAAAAGAATAGTGAACTCACCCATGAATGTATAAATAATATTTTGGCATATTTTAAGTGATAATATGATCATAGTAAAAGTATTGGTATTTTTATAAGTCACAAATAATTAATTAAAATTAATTTATTAATTTTAAATAAATTTAATTTTCCTAAAAGGTGTTCATAAATTATCAATTTTACGTATTCTAGTTTTAAGATAATTTAATAAGACTTTATGTAATTTTTTAAAATATTATAAAATCATATAATGTTTTTAAATATGTATTTTCATATAGATTATGATTTTCGTTAAAAATAAATTAAATATATTTAGAAAATACTTTTTTAAAAATGGTGTTTATTTTTGGATTCAACATGTCAAAAAATGGTTAGTGTGAATTTTTATGTTTTTTCTAAAATATTTGACTATTTGATTAATATTAAAAATCAATAATTTGCAAATTAAGTTAAATACATGATTTATAGAGTCATGGATGATGTTATGATAATGTAAGCCCAATTGGTTCAAAATCACATGAAGTTATTACAATTTTTGGTCATGGAATAGTCACTATTACAACTCATGAGGTAAATTTATAAACTATGGAATTAAATATTATGAAAACCTCCTCCTCTCCACTCTAAATACCACCCCTCCTTACCGCTTCCCTTCACACCTCTCAAGCCTTGTGAATTGCCTAAATTTTGCCAAAATCTCTCCCCATGATCCTTTCCCACGTCCAATAGACCGTATTCTCCTAAAACGACCAAATTCTCCCCCCTTAAGAGGCTCTAAAAGAAGATTGATTGAAGAGGCAAATTCTTCATTTCAATTATTTTACTTTGTTTTTTAGATAATTTGTTTTATTTTCTATCCTTACCTATATTAATCCAAATGTTATGAAAACTATAGTTACATACATGTACTGTAGTATTTTTATGATAATATAATATTTTATTATCATCTAACATTTACTCTTCTTTTATACTAGTAGTAAATACACCATCTGAGATGTTTTAATTTTCCATATTCAAGGACGATGGTTTTTCAATTTCTTTTTCCATATTCAATTCTACTCATGAAACTATTTATTGCTATGGTTTAACCAGATTATTATTTAATATATCATATGTAAGGTTCTATAATGTTTTGTTCAAATGATATTACATTATAATTCAAAATGAGTTCATATTGATAAAAAACTCACAATAAACCCAAAAGGTTATCACTAAATATTTATATAATGATTCAAATTCACTCCAAGTAACCAAATTAAATTTACAACCATGTAACATTATGGATGTTCAATTATATAATATAACTCAAATTCTATAAAACCATCCCCAATTTACATGATTCTACATTCATGAAAAGAAGTAAACTATTCGTAAAAATTAAGAAAACAAACAGACCCAAACAATGAAATTGAACCACATAATGCATAAAAAAGGTAATGAATGAACATAAAAAAGTTATAATGAATCTTTTGAATATATAATAGGTTCTAGAATTTTTAATTAATGAACCTAATTTTATTATTCATTTCATTAAGATCATGTGTAGAATACCATCAGACTTAAGGTAAGGGATCCTCTCTATTTCCATTTTATTCAAGAATGTCCTCTATGTTATGCCCTTTTATGTGTAATCCCTAATGATGGGGTAAGTTTTAACACCTCCCCCATACTCCCCTCATGATTTATAAGTGATGAGAAAACCCTTTCTCAATCATTAATCCCTCTTAATTACACCTGGTACCATGCCGATAATCCATAAGGGATTCTACCCAAACCTCTATTATTCTTTCAGGTTTCCTTGACATTCCATTATCAAAATGAAGTTATATTATATTTTGTTTTTCATAATATAAATTCTGTGTACTTATACCAAATTCATTTATCTATACTCTTTCATCATTGTATTTCAGGGATATACATTTTTTTATGTGACTCCCTCCTCAATACATCCCAATAAGAAAACCTATTTGGAGAGAACTTCCTGAATTCTTACATGATTTCAAGTGTACTATATAATCTGTTTTAAGAAACCAATTTCTTTATAAAATAAAATTTTTATGAAAACATTCCTTGTTAACTTCTTGTTTTATATAATGTATTGTTCCCTTTTCTATTTTAAATTCTCTATAGTGTTTTCTTTAAAACCGCACAAAAATGGATTAATGCTAAAATTTATTAAATAATTTTCTAACATGTAGTCATTTCTACTTGAAATAAATTTCCATGATACATTACAATTTTACCTTATTAATTTACATGTATATTTTATTTACTTTCTTTAATAGATACATTTATGATACACCCATTTTTATGCTTTATGACATGATTATGGTACCTAATTCTTTCCTTGGGTAACCGTTATGTTTTTTGTAAGATTGACTGTTTGTGATTCTTTATGTGGAAAAATATTCATGAAAAAGATATTTGTGCCCCCATATAGTGCTCCAATGTATTAGGGAAAGTTTAATCTCATGATATGTTATTTTCGATGATCTTGGCGGGTTGCCTTGGCTTGTGCTACCTTGTGTGACAATTTTGGCAATTATTCTTAGCTTGTGCTACTATGTGAAGTTGTCTTGGCGGTAAGCCTTGACTGATGATAAAGAAATGTTTTATGTTGTTTCCCCATTACTATGACTACATGTTTATATGATTCCATTTTTATATGTTATTTTTCTACATGTTATATTCCTTTTTATATCATCATGTCATTCTTTCTATACCATGTGTTAATGCATTATTCTTATGGTTATTCCCTTGCTGGTCAATTTAGCTCATACCTTTGATCATGTGTTCCCTTGGGTACCCAATGAAGATGTATGGGGAAAATGTAGGTTTAGAGATCAATTTGAAGATTAAATAGAGAAATGTTTTATTTTTTTTTCATGTTTTCAGTTTTATGTTCCTAGTCTTCCAAGACAATAGACTTTATGATCCGCGTCTTGTACTATGATGTATAATTATGATTAAAATCATGTAATCTTATATGTAAAAGGATAGGGTCACTATAGAAAGTATTTTAGGACATTATGTACACTAAAACCAAACAACTTATAACATGATATTTAATATTTTTTCCTAAACATTTCTCAATATTTGTTTTTCTCCATGATATCGAGTATTTTTTCTCAACCTCATGGCACAATTATAATAATGAAAATATTCTTATTTTATTTATATTTAGTTTATATAAACCAAAAAATAATATTCCATATATTTTTATCAATATTCCTGAGAATATTCTTATTAAATATACCATAGTTTAATAGAAAATAAAAAAACTCCATTGATTTATAAAAAATAAATCAATAGTTACAGATTTGATACCTCTATTATGGCGTTGTAAAATAATTTTTCATTATTAGAACCCTCCACTACCATACCATCATGTTTATTTCTTGAAAATCATCTTTCTTATTTATGACATGATTTATAACTCTGTTATATTGTTTGTAACGATGAATATAAACACAAGAATCTTTAGTTTAGTATTATCAATTGATCTAATATGGAATTTCCTTAAATTATGGAATTTTATCACTTAGATATTCATCTCATCTAGGATCCCATTTTTGTAAATCATGTATAATATATTATTTATTAATTCAGGTTGAATAATAAGATATTTTTTATATTTTAACTAATTAAATCCATCACCATCATCATCTTAATTATTTTCCACTTTTGATCACAAAAAATTATTATAAAATATTCTGGTTTGAAAATTTCAACAAATAGGATAACTGATATCCTATTATTATTCACATTTCATCATCCCTAGATTAATACTGGAATCATGGATTCCTAAAGATTCATGTTGTTTTGATATTGAATTCAAAACGTATTTATTCATTAGAAAAAATATTCTAGAGATTCTCATATTTTTTAACTCATTTAAAATCTAATAATTTAATCTTGCATGAATCACACACCCTATGAGTGTTTTTTTGAAATTTTTAATCAATGAGGCGCAACACATACATTAATTGAAATCAGATATTATTTAGAATTATAAATTCTATAAATATCATATTTTCATCCATTATGTTATATTGTGACTGATATATTATAAAATATTTGTATATTGTAAGATTCTAGTCTCTTACTCATTTTCATCAAATGTAATAATGATATCTTACACAATATGTATCATAATTGGGTTTTCTTATTATATGGATCTACTTATTATACATATTTCTCTTAGGAAATATTTCTTATGTTTTGGATGGGTATTTTATATGTTTCATGAATCATATGTGAACTCAACATCTTACAAGATCAAGATATAATAAGTTTTCATATCATAAGTGAGTTTTTTTATTGTGAACCCTTCATATCATATTAAGTCAGACCATCTTATGTGTATAATATTTTTTCCATTGTTTCACACCTACTAAAAAAATAATAAATGATTAAATAATGTATAAAAATATTTCAAACATCACATATCATTCTATTAAACTTCAAATCACCTCTAATATGCATTAACGAATTGTGGTGTTTGTTGAAATAATTTCAAACTCTTACAACTTGTTTATATGGTATGGAAGTATATTAAATACTCCTGTTTTATTATATTATGTTTCTTACTACCTACTCATTATTTACTCAAATTCACCCCCTTGAGGACTATAATCTAATATTTTTTATCTTTGATTCTTGAAAACTCTTTTCAAGATAACTCTGATATGGTTCTATCATAATTCAACCATTTTAAACATTCATCCATAAGTCTATAGTGGTTTCTTAATATTTCAAAAATCATTTAAATTTTAAGATAATAGATCCACATGTTTTTTTCTATATCTAGATCCTCTAAAAATTCTTTATTTCTTATAAAATATTACAAATAGTATTTCAAAATTAAACACTTCTCTTGGTGAAGATGTTCTCAACAATCACTTATTTTTTCAGAATCTATCAACAATATGTCTAGATAGGTATTTAAGGATAGTGGTGCTTATCATTTAATTACCCAACTACATGGGCTAAATCTTCATGTTCTTTTAGTGGAATCTCACTCCATAAACATTATTCTTAAATTCATACATATTGAAATATTTATTGATAACAAATATAACCACTATAAACCTTTGGTCACTTAATACCCCCCCTCATACTGTGTTTTTTTCAATACCATTAACACCATTAAGGATTTTGAAGTGACTATGTCTAATAATGATTGGTTCTCCAAATAGTATTAATTCTCATTGATATTGATAAGAAATAAAAAGTGTAACTATTTTATCCACTTATTAATGACATGGATGTAAAGGAAGGTCTTACTAGGGAATAACACTTCACAATTTGCACTTCAAAATTTTAGACAAAAATGTATTCTCCCCTTTGATTGGAGATTCCTTCACATATGTATGATAATGGTGGAACCACATTTATCTTAACAAGGAAACATTAAAAAATAAAATATTTTTTAACATGGACTAACCCAATGTAAAAAAAAATTGACTGATATAAACTACATAGCTTTTTAAAATTATTCACAATGTGATTCCAACTATAAAATTCACTTATTATGGGATTTAAAAAATCATTTTAATGAATTTTTTTTATCCTAAACTTAAATTGAATAGAAACATAAAAAAATTTCATGTATAAAATTATTTCACTGATTATTTAGATAGTCACATCCCCCTCTATAATCATTTTCACTACAAACAAAAATACTGATGGGAAATTGAAAATCACACCTCATACATAAATTATATAATAGTCTATATAGATTAAATATTTAACCCCAAAATGATAAAAACAATGTAATATTAGACTCTTAATCTCACAATTAATGTATTCCCATCAATTTAATTCATTATGGATGATATTTCTTTTGAAATTATCATTATAAAATATGATATTCACCATCATGTATTGATTTTCATTATATTTTTTTCACAACATAACATTAACTAATTATATATTTTCAATATTTTCCATAAATTTTGTCATCTATTATACATTGAAAACGAAATTTGGGAGTATTTTTTGTCAGCATAAGATCTTTAATATGTTAAATAGATCTATAGAATGTTTCTCATATTGGAAACTAATTTTTTGTGGATCTATGATTTATAAAACTCTTCATAATTTCTTTTTATTTATCGTTCCATACCCAAATATTTTTGGGAATCATGGAATTCTTGTATTTATTATCAAAATTCTTATTTATTTAATGTTATACATTAAGTAGTGGAGAACACTTAATTATTTTTTATTTTTCTATATTCCTATCCATATTCAACTTGAATGGAAATATTGTTAGGCATTCTTTATTTAGATCGTCATGCTAATTTATGTGTGTAGAATTCTTCATAGTAGAATAAAATTTAGAACTATAATTCATTGGTTTATTTTCCATGGATTTTAATATCCTCTTATATTTAGAAATAATTTTCATGCATTTGGAGTTAATGATTCATGTATAGTTCCACCTTATGTACACCTCTTTAAATAATCACTGATTTATCCTTTTTAGATATCCTCTCCTAAAATTCTTATTCTTTATCATGGATTTCAACCACTAAACCAATATTGCTATCCCATTCATGGATATATTCCCCTTTAGTTTTCATCTTGTTCCCCTTAACATTATTAATGTTTATGGTCCTTATGCAGTAATCTGTTATGTGATCCATGTTTTCAATATACATGCATCATTTCTTTTTTCATTTATCCACTTCAGTTTTCTTTTCTTAACCCCCCGTGGTTGACTTACATAATTTTCCACATGGGTATTCAGATGTTTTGGGCCTATTGTACTCACAATATTTGTGTTGTAATTGGATGGTACATACAAACATCCTCAAATCCATAAACTTCTCTATTTTATTATTCCCCAAATATATATATATATATATTCAAATATCTTCTTCAATGACAGATTCAACTTATTTTATGAGGAATACATCTATATAGTTTGTTTCTTCTGAATTTGAGATTTAATTCCCAAATTTTTAGGCCTTATAAAACTCCATTTCAATGATATATTATGGAAATAATTTGTTTCATTCTTCTAAAACTTCTAAAAAATCAAATAGTAGTATATAAACTGTTTTCATTCATATTTAACAGTAGCCTTGCTAAAATAATTTTATTTTATTTTTTGGATGTAAAACCCATTATTTATAGTTCCAATTGGGGATATTATATTATTGGATATTTTATATCCATCGTGGAATTTTTTTTGGTTCATATGGTGTTTTTATTAAACCACATAAATACATATTTTCATATTTAACCATCACTTTTATTAGAGACTCAGTGAAAACAAATTTATCTGGGTTATTAGATACCTTCTTTCGTGACATTATTAGGGGTTGATCAAGATATGATCCTAATCCATTATTTTGAAAAATTAGAATCATCATTGAATCATAGATCCTTTTATATGATTATGTGGTATCACTTATTATATCACCACAATATTTTCTATATCTTCTTTGGAAATCAATTTAAATTATTATGGAACACCCATAGTATTATTTATGTCGCATTTGTATTTTTATTTTTCATGTTATAAAATACATGGGATGAGTTTCAAGAGTTTCACTAAGGTTTTGGAGTGTTTTTTAAGGATGAAAGATTTGAGTATGGTTAGTGTAACCTATTGGAAATATCTAAAAACCCATAAAAGGAGACGGTGGGAGTTACTAGGTTGGTGCATGATTTGTGCATGGTTTGGAAAAACCATGACAGTTTCTAGGTAAAACCATATTATATGTGAGATCTTGGATTGTATATATGCATGGTTGGAAAAATAAATCCAAACTATGTGGAACATGAATCTATCCCCCTATGTAATGTCACATAGCAGTGAATAGTTTGTTCTGAGTTTTCCAAACCATGAAACACAACCATGCATCTCTATTTATTTTCCTATATCATGTGCATGATTGACGCATGGGTTAACAAACCTAGCGATCTAACCATGTTATATGAATTTAATTCCAAAAAATAATCCTTAGACCCAAAATAAATCCCCAAGACTCTTATATTTATCCTACTCTCTTTGGTTCTTCAACTCCTCTAGCTCTCTAGGACCCCTTAGTTATTTCTTTTGATCGAGAGGAAAATTTTAATGAAAAAAAGAGATTTAGACCTCTAAAATAAAATGTAAGTACACATTATTTCTTTTTATTATCATATTAACTTACCTTATCTCTCTTTAATCCATAGATATAATGCATCATAAAATTATCTATGTGATATTATGTGTAACTTTATGAGATCCTATTTCATAGAATAAATGAAACGTGTTGTGAGTCTGGATCTAGAGGTTTTTTAGTGTTTTTCATATTTTTCATCATCCGTTGAGAGTTCAGTGGATCATATCTCATCCCAAATTATTTTATAATGTCATGTATTATTTTTACTAAAAAAATTCTAAAAATAATTATTCTTGAGGAAGAAATAATTTTGATTCATGAATTTGGAATATTTGAATTTAAATGTATTTTGGAAAACATGTTCTCTTATATTTTACATTACGGTTTTGAAATTATAGTTTTTTATGATAATATGTTTTTGATGAACTTTTTTTAATTGAATACAATTTATATGTGGAATGGTTTGATATGGAATATGGACTTAGCATAAATGGTGACATGTGTTCATATTGCATTTTACGAGTCCTAGTTGAAATAGACCTGGTGCTCAGTGTCAATGATGTAATGGCACAAGGGATTAATCACCTAGTGAAAACTAGGTAGAGGATGAGAGAATAATCTTTATCATGAAACTATCATTCGACATGAATATGTGTGGGTGGGTGAGATATATAGATAGATATTCTAATAAGAATGAAATAAATGATAAATTAATTTAGTTCAATTATTTAAGCGTGAGCTATATTCCTTGAGATACTTTTTTTAAGAGTCCCATCCCATGCAAATTTATTTATATTTTTTATTTAAGTTATATTTATTAAACATTTATAACATGTTTTTTATGATTGGATTGTGTTGGTAAATATTTTTAATTACTATTTGTTTTTTACTATACCGTTAATTTTTAACTTTTGTGCATTTTTAGATATTGTGTACTGAGATACAGGTAAAGGAATGGTGTCATTATTTCTAGTGTTTCATGATGACCTTGTGGGGTATAGAATTGTAGTTAGAGCATGGAGATTTATTGGAGTGTTCGTCGGGTTGATTCCACATCAATGAATTCGAGTTTTTTCGACTATAATGTTAGTGTTATATAAATTTTATTTCATGTACTACTCTAATACTACTTTTTGGTTTGGGTTGTGTTTTAATTAATTTAATGCATCACAAAATGTTGTTTTTATTTGTATCATCATTTGTTCGTTTCTCTCATTTTAGGGAAAATTATCCCCTAGTGATCATGTATTTCCATGTCACTTGTTAGAAACCTTTGGTGGCGTGGGGAATCTCCTATGGTTAGTAGTACCTCCGCCTCTACCCAAGTTAATTTGTGAAGGGATGGATGTTACAAATTCTATTAGTCTTGGTTAGTCTATCTATATTTTTGGGCTGGTAGAAATAACATCATACTATCAAAAATTCAAATATATAGCATTCATATATATAGATAACCTTCAAATATTTAACTTCTAGTTTCCAGGGTGGTCTATGTGACTCCCTGATATTTTATAATATATTTCTAGGATAGTTTGTGATACACAAAACCCGAGTCTAAATAAACCGTAATATATTATATCTCTTTAAGCTTGTATTTAAATTAGTTGTTATGAATAGTAATAACTAGATAATGAATATCATATGGTTTAAACACCTATAAAATAAATTCATTACTTATCAATTGATTATAAATATAGATAATAATCATTTAAAAGTAAACGAATTTTTCTTTCTAAAAAACTATTTTAATGAGTGTATTGTGTTTATATCATAATAAATTAATTTAGACACTATAGATTAATAATTTTAATTAAATTAATATATTATAAATTAGTTAAAATATTTTATTATTCATCTAATTTTTTAAAGCATCGTGCAATAACAAATCCACGTTATTCTATAAACAATATTTTTCTTAAAGAGGTTTTATCATGTTTAGAGCTCTTATTTTTGTAATTATTTTTTTGAAACTCTAGAAATTTTATTTTAAAAAATGAATTTATAATTCAAGTCACCATTTTAATATTATATTAGAGTAAATTTGTTATAATTTTGTAAAAAGATTAATTTTTGGATGAATAGTAGAAATACTAATTTCTATTGAAAGTGCCTTTTCATTTAAAACATTTAGAAGCTTAATTTTAAAAAAATAAAAATATGTTCAAAAACATTATAATTAATCCAATTTTTTCATTGTAATCATTTTTTTTTGAGTTTTGATAAAAAACATTTTTTACTTGAGGAAAATGTTCTTTGGAAAATCATTTTTTCAACTCATTTACTAGTCTAATTTTAAATTAAAATTTTCCACTTATAGAAATTTAATTTTATAAAAATGATTTCATCTTTATAATCATAATAATAACAATAATTCATTATGGTTAACAGAATATTTTTTAATAATAAATAGTTAAAATAGTAAAAATTAATTACTATAGTAATGGTTAAAATGGGTTTACTAGGGTTTAAAACAAATGATAAGGGTAAATTTTTCAATTAAACCTATAAGAATCATATTTTATGGACATATATTGACCTTATATTATCCCACATTCGAATTTATATTCATTTGGTGTCATTTTTTTATAAATGGATTCATCATGTTTTATTCATTTTGGATGTTTTGATGGGGGTACCCACCCCACTTATAAATGGACACCCCATATCTTCTCCAATAAAAATAGAAAATACCTTTTTCTAATAAATTGAAAAATGGATTCGTTAAATCCATCCCCATTACTTATATTCTAGTTTTTTCTTAAAACCAACAGAGGAAATATTTAGGGTTAAACCTAGAGATGTTCTATGAAAAAGAGTTATAGTTTTTAGTAATGCATCTTCATTTTATTTATTCTTATACCCCCTACAAATACTCTAACACAATGTTAAAATTATAATAATAGTATAAAAAATATAATTACATATTATTATTGTAATTAAATAACCAATATCCATCTCCTCTTCTATCAAACATGTTATGAAACTGTCAATATCGTGCACGGTAGACTACCACCTCAAGAACCAGTATAATTCATTTTTCATCACTACCTTTCATGGATGGAAATAATTAAGAATTTAATATATATATATATATATATATATGTATTTATATGATATATATATATATATATGATATATAATACTATAATTATAATATTAAATATACCTTATTACCATATAATATTTTGTAAAAAAAATAATGTCATTTGTACATACATGTGGACTACTGCCTCCACAATGCGATGGGATATGTTTTTTAAATTTTGAAATGAATAGTAATAAATATATATATATATATATATATATAATTAATAAATATGAAAAATAAGATATATTAATGATGTTGAAGAGGTGGTGTATTATTTACCTTTATTTCATTCCATCAATTGAAAAATGGAAAATGCATTCATGCATACATATGGTATACAATCTTAATGAACGTTGTAATTCATTTTTCATTCTCTAACTTTTATTAATGAAAATAGCTATAAATAGAATCAATATTTATGATATTTTAATCATTATTATCATTATTTATATTATTTAATGATGATAAAAGTGTAAGGACCAAAATGATCAAACTAAAACCTAAATGGTAAATAAATGCCTTGTTGCCCTGAACAATGATTTTATCATAGAGTTCATAATAGTGATATAAGTTTAAAAATAAACTATATAAGGGAAGATATAGGTGAGTATGATTGTGTAATATATATATAATAAACATTTATATATAATATTGTAGGTTCGTACACATATGATTGAATTTGGGCCTGAGGTATGGGGTTTTGTCTCAACATTCCATCATTAAGAAATATTTTATTATTATGCACCTAAATTATTTAATATGGTTTATATTCATATGTTTTTCGTGCTATGACATGAATACGTCGTATTTTGTATTATTTTAATTTTTTATTCAAATTATTGCATCCAAGTGGATTTTACAAGAATGTTACCCAATGGTTAGGGGTTTCATAAATTAATTTCCTTTCATTGGTTTAAATTAATTCTTCATTGTATTTGATTTTATAAGATTATTTGTGTAATTAATTTTCCTTATTTTATGTTTAATTTATATTTTTTTATATCAATTTAAATTTTATAATAATAATAAATTTATTTATTAATTACGACATCAATATTATGATCTTTCTATGAGATTTCGTCTCACTTCCCACTCAATTGAGACATAATAGGTTTTATGAGACTAATCATATTTGATAAGTTTTTCTTACTACAAATTTGATATATTATATCACGATTCTATTTAGATTTGAGATTTTTAATTTATCATTTTAATTTAATTATTTCATTGGGTTTATGATTTAATTTTTAACAATGTGGTAAGGGTTTATTTCATAATCTCAACAATATTGAGGAATTTTTATATTTTTTTCTCCACTTATTTTAAATTTATATCTCAACAATAATATATTTTTTTATACATTGGAAATTTATTTAAATTAAATTTTTTCCATTAAATTTTATCTCCTCATGTACTCAAGATACAAAAATAATGTTTTTACGAAAAACTAATAGTGTTTTTCAGCTCATTCATGAATATGTCTCTTCCATGTCCATATTTTCTTGAAAAAGTATAATGTGATGTTTTTATCATTATACTATGATTTATTAATGAAATTTTTATCCTTTTATGTATTTTTTTGAAAAAAATTATTAGATGTAATATTATTTTCATTTTCTGAATAAGGATCTTTTTTTACCTTTTTACAATATTGTGAATGGAATATTTTTTAATGGAATTTATGTAATTAACCCTATCATAAACAATCATTTTTTGAATATTTCATTATATTTTTACATGTTTAATTTAAAATAAAATTTGTTCATTAATATTTGGGAGTTATTTTATTGTTTAAATAATTTATTTCAATGGGAATAGTGTATTTTCCTTAGTAAAGTTTCTACTGATATTTTTAAAGTATATTCATCTATGTTAACATTATTTTATGGATATTATTCTTTAGTAATGATGCAATATTTTGATACCATTCTCTATATTACTATAGGTGTTTTATGATTATTTATTGTAAAAATTATTATCATTTCTTATGTTATATTTTAAATATGAATGTTATATTGGTTATGTTTTACCACTTCCATATAAGTAATGCATTGGATTTTGAAAATGATGACCGAGGATTGTTATAGCCCCTTGATGAATCAATAGGAATCAAGAGAAAAAATGATCTTGTGTTTTTGGTTTAGGACCTACCCATTTATGTATGATTTTTTGGATCCAATCCGTAGCAGTATGTTTCGAATGCCTAGAATTATGGTTTCCCTCATTGTGAGATTATCTATTGATGTACTTGTTAATGTTTTATTTATTTATTATATCCATGTATAAGTTTAAAGATTAATTGATTATTAAATAGAGTTATTTGATCATAATTTATTCCATCTATATTATTCTTCATGTTCATGTTATTTATTAGTTGGAAAATATTTTAATATATTAAACTTTACATATTTATTTCCACATATTTATTCATTATAGATTCTGTTATATGTATACCTTTACTGAGTAACCGATCTCACAGAGTTATTATGATTCCTTTCCTTATGATTCCAAGACGTGTCTGCTAATTTATATATAGGGATATGATAATGTTAAAAATTTTGTTTCCAAAAATAGTATTATGTTTTATTTAAACTTATCAATTATAATGTGAGATTCCTATATGTATCATGTTTTCCAAGAAGACTAAACTATTCAGTCCTTTGGGATGTGATTAATTTTATATATTACCAATGTAATATATTAAGCACCAACACTAGGATATTAGGTTTAAGGACTATAAAATCCAGATAAAAAAATTGTTATGATACACTTATAGTTGAGTCATTATCTCATCATCATGGGTATAGATGATGAATGTAGAATATCATGCGTTAGTACTCAAACATTACAATAGGGATAGATTGTTCATAATTTGTGTGATTTTATCTATAAAACTATTGTGATGGTTCTTTATTTTTACGATACTTAAACATTGCTTATAATGATTATAGATTTTTATGACATGAAATGTTCTAAGAATTGTGTTTATAGTGAGTGAGTTATAAATGGATAAATTATGATTATATAGAATAGATAATGGTAGATTCCATAGAAATTTGAAATAGGAGGGTGTGTAAAATATGGTTTCTACTAATCCATAGGTGAACCAAAATCTTATATAGTGTATTGCTTATTATTTTTGTGCTATTTAAAATGTAAATAAAAATGATGAGCATTGTCAATCATATCATTCTAAGATGTTCCAAAAACTAAATACACCAGTTATGTTGAGGGACTTAATAACTAAAAAGATAAATGTGTGGATCAATAGAATGAATTGAATTTAAAATTTCCTTGGTAATATGGTTGATTTTAAATCCATTATATAAACAATATTCTCATTGATTTTGCACACCAATGGTGGGATTTAGTTTTCGTTGATTAAGGTGAACAAAGCCTTCATTGATAGGGCTTATCAGAATTTTTTAATAAAAAATTATTTTTTTACACATTGAATATATAAAAAATATTTCTTCATCATAAATATTAAAAAATATATTGGTGACATATTATGAATAAAGTTTTTTGAACTTACTTTATTTTTCTCCTAAAAAACTAGCTTATAGTGCGACTTTGATGGTACACATCTTCAACTCTAGAATATAGCCTAAAATGAGCTCCAAGATAGTCTTCCATTATATTATGGATTATATGGAGATGGTTAATATAGTGATAGTAAATTAATGTGATATTTTTGGGAACTCTACTAGAGGATGTAAATTTTTCTCCATGGGAGCATGTGGTAAACCTAATTGAGGAAAAAATAAAATTGGGACACATATTTCCAAAGTGGTGAAATACATCATAAGAAAACCAATATGACTATTAACAATACTCCATGATCTAATACCATCCAAACCTATTTTAAATATATATTAGTCGATCATATAAATTAATATTTAATGACTCCACCTATAACATGTCACACATGTAATAAGCTGGGATATATTTTGTGATATTGTCATCATGTTCCAAATCCATAAAACATTATTGTATCTCATCCCTCTAAAACATCTTATACACTGAAAAATGATCTGGATAGAATAAATCTCATCCTAAGAACTGAGTGTGTCAAGGTTATTCGAAAAAACCATGAATTCTTAAACAATTAAATCTTTAAAGTAATTAAGGATTAAGAATCATCGAGTAATAAAATGTATGGTGTTTAAAATAAGATTATGGTTGATAAATCTAGTTATTTAATGGTGTGAGTTTCAATTCTCATGAACTATACTCCCTTTAAATCTTTATTCGATATTGGTGAATACCAATCTATTATTTCTACAAGTATTTTGGATCACTTTGGTTTTCATGTGGCAATGTTTCACAATTTCTTGAAACTTAAAACACCCATATACCAATGTGTGTGTCAAGCCTTTAAATGTAAAAAATCTACTGTAAAAATCAATGAGGCTAAGTTTTTATGGGATTTCACTATTCTCGAGATGGAAAAATATAATCTTATTTTTGGAATGGATTGGGATACATCGTTCAAGTCATACATCAACTATTATGCCTCATATGTTAGTTTCACATATTTAGATAGTGGTTTACATAAATTTAATGAATATTACATTGTGAATGAATGTATTGAAATAAAATTAGAACAATATATTTGGAGAAACTTTTACCTATTGGTAGTAGTTATTATGGAATTAGCTGATGAAATCACACATAGTTATTTTTCCATAACTATTGACCAATTCCATGACGCCATTCCTAAAAATTTCTCAAGGTTTCCACATAAAATAAAATTATAAATTAAGAATAATCTTTTAAAAGTACCACCCCTATTTAAATCCCATACAATAGTATTGAAACAATTGAATTTTGTGAATTAATAGTTTAGTTGTAATAGTTGGAAATAAGAGGGTTCATTTGACTAATAATGTCTCCATGGGATGAACGTATTATTTTTTAAGAGGTAAGATGGAACAATTCATATTTGTGTGGATTGACATAATCAAAAACAAATAATGAAATATGATTAATATCATCTTCCAAAAAAATTATTTTTGTGTTAAATTAAGGGGTTCTAAAGGTTTTTCTATGAATTATTTATGATCAGGGCACTGTCAACACTTATTTTAGATAGAAGATAATCCAAAAATTTCTTCCAAATATTTTTCTAGACATTATGAATATGTTATTATTAAATAAGGTATTATGAATGCACCACGACTCTTTATGCAATTGTTAAATTGAATATTTCAAAGGAATATTGACTCCTCTATAGTGGTGTTCACTAATGATATTCTGGTGTATTCTTGGACTAAGGAGAACCATGAAAAACACTTGGATATAATGTTTGGAATCATATTAGAACATCACCATTATTATAATCTTTCTAAGTGTTATTTCTTTATTTATGAGGTATGTTTCAACGGATATATATTTTTTGAAAGATGAGTATCCTTAGATCCTAAAATGATTGATCTATTATTTCAAGGAAATAATCAAATAATTCCATTAAGATATGTTTTTTTACTTTGATTTGTAGGATATTAAGGATTATTTGTTCACGACTTATCATAACATGCCTCATTGATGAAATACTTAGCAATGAATGTTTATCTTTTCCAACAGAGTGACAAGTTTCAAAAGCCCTTTTAAAGAGCATAATATCCATCTTACATCCACACCTATCCTTACATTTCAAGAGTTATGAAAGGTTAATGTGGTCTATTGTGATACACCTACTTATTTTTTATGATGTCTTCTTGAATAAGTATATCATGTTATAGCTTATAGCTTATTATAGTTATGGTTTAATGAGAATAATTCACTAAAACATGATTTAGAATTAGTTAGTATAATTCATTCCATGAAAACATAACATTACTATCTTTTAGTGAGAATTTCATTATGTCCAAAAATTGTTAAATCTTTGCAAAAAATTTCACATAAAGATATTAAAATGTAATTAAATGAAGATGGATGGAATAACTTCATATATTTGAAATTGAATTGGTGTATACACTCAGAATAATTAATTTCATGGATGATGCATTGAGTAGGAAATAATATTGTATGTTTGATAAAGTGGCCTTGTATTAGTGGAAATTTATTTCATTCATATCTAATATGCATCATGATTGTGTTATGTGTGATGATGTTTCCTTTTTTCTCCTAGTTTCTTTTTTTCCTTATTATATTGATCAGGTTAAAGACCCTAAGGAATATAATCCCGAATTTATATCTGTGTGGTCAATAATAAATTTTTAGGAGATTTTTGAGGGATGTATTCTGTTTATGAGATCAGTGGAGGATTTTCCTAAATATAAAAAATAGAGTTTTTTTTTGAGAAAAATCATCTTTTAGTAAGTCAATACATGGAATCAATGGCTAGATATAATGTTTCAATCATTACATATACATATGTTGAATGGGGACTAGATAGATACCAATTAGTTCTGGGGTCCAACACAAATAGTTAAGAAACATTATTCTATATGGGTGATAGTGGATCGACTCATGATTTCATATCAATTTATTTCTATTCATGAAACCAATATAGTGGATGACATTTCCAAACTATAAATTTTTAAAATTTTAAAGATTCATGGAGTACCTTTATAAATTTTGTATGATTGAGACCCTACATTTAAATATCTCTTTATGATATCCTTTATGCGAGACCTCATAACTCAATTGACCATAATCGTAGGGTACCATCCCTAAACTGATAGTTAGTCCAAATGAAAATTCCAAATAATGGAAAAAATTCATATAGAATGTGTTATGGATTTAAAGGATAATGTGAGGAGAAAACAATATTACAAGAGTTTTAATATAATATAATTATCATGAATTAATACATATGGATCCTTTCAAATTATTTTATGTTCATACTTGTTCTTCTCTACATTGTTGGGTGGAAATTGTTGAGATTTTACTTATCAGGCCTAGAATTCTACACGAGAAGATGGTGAAAAAATAGATGATTAGAAATAGAATGGAAAAATCTTAGATTTATTAAAAATAATATATAAATCATCATCATCGATATTTATCATTTGAGGTGGGTGATCAAGTTTTCCTAACAATCACACCAAGGCTAGGGAATTTTCATTTTTGTAAGGAAAGTGGTATCCTAAATAAATTGGCCCTTTTGGGATACCAAAAAATTTCTAATTTCTTTTATTAGTTTTCATTTCATCCATGATTTAGTTCTATGAAAAATGAATTTCATTTATCTCTATTGAAGAAGTACCATCCAGATCCAGGCCATGTGATTTGATGGGAACATGTCGATCATGTTCTAGATGCAACATTGAATCATATAATGATACAAATTATTTACATACAAGAGAATATATTTAATGGGAAATGTGAAAAAAAAACCCTGATTTAAAAATAATAATATGTTCGATGGAATATATAATATGAAACATCGATATAAATTGAACCATGAAATGTTATTATTTACATATGACCAACACGACCTGACAAATGATTTAGAATATATGAATATGAATAAAAATTTTAATTCATATATATATACATATAAGGGTCATTCTCAATATTTATTTATTGATTAACTATTATGAAATAAGAACTCAATTTTTAGTAAAGTAATTTTAGCCAACAAAAAAACTTTTTATTCAAAAATGATAATTTTAGAAAATATTTTAATTAATATCTTCCAATTTTATAAATATTATTTGAATAAAATAATATCATTTCATAAATGATTAAAATTGAATTATCTTAAGGATTATTTTTGATCGTTTTATTAAAATGATGATTTTTGGTGAATAGTGAAAAATACTAAATTTTTAAAAATGATATTTCATTTCATTAATAAGTAAAATTTCTATTGCAATTTAATATAAATGTAAAATAATTCTACTTTATATATATATATAATCATTTTTTACATAATAATCACCATTATACCTAATTTTGGTATTAGTTCAATTTTACCCTTAAAATATCATTTTTTAAACCTTGTTTCACTATGTTTCGTAATTTTATCATAAATTATTTTCATTAACTTGTATAATTTTATTCTTGAAAATTTAATTTTTTATTTTATATCTTTAGGTTTAAAATCAAGAAATATTTCTATTTTATTTTATTCCATTATAAATATTAAACGTATTAAATATTTATCACCTCGGTAAAGGTAATTCAATTAATTGAAGTTAATAGATATATTAAAAAGGATAAAAATAACATTAAAACGTTCATTTAATATATTAATTTTGTGGGGTTATACTTTCCTCATCCATTAACAAATTTTAATGTATTTTTGAGAGATTTGTCTTTAAAAATTACTTATATATTATTTTAAGTAATGAAAAATAAATAATATCACTCTCCTGCTTTTACATTTATTTTATATGTTCTCATATGGATAAAAAATAATTAATTAAAATTAATGGTTAAATTAAAAAGAATAAAATTATCTTTATGATGATAATTTATTTTTAATTTTTACAGACAAAATTATTACCTTAAATACTTACGCAATTCCAGAATAGTGCTTGTGCATGTAGTTGAAAAATCAAGAAAATGGTATTAAAATATCTAAAAGTAATATTTTATTAGTGATTTATAGTTTTCATGAATTTTATAGATACTTATAACATATTAGGGATGTCATAAATTTCTATATTAGAATTCTATTGTTATATTTATGACATTAAATTCGAACATAATGAATATTTCCAAAAATGACATTAATGACATTTTATAATAAAAAATATTTTGTTAAAAAAATTAAGATTCATAAAAATCCTATATTTAACCATACAATTTTATATGGTTTATAATATCGACATTGGTTCATTTAAGTGTCTCTTTTCCTTTTATAGTAACTTTAATAACCCCTAAATGGTAAAAAACATTGATATCACATTAATCATTAAAAGGGTTAAAAGGTGTCAAAACAAAGACATAAGGGAGAAAAGATCATATAAATTTATCCAAATTGTATTATATGCGATTATTTTGACTCATCCCAAAACTATATTATAAATATAAAAATTTTGTTTCATTTTTCCATGAAAAAGAATTAATTTTAATTTAACACTTCAATAAATTTCATGAGTGCCCCTCCCCTCACTAAGAAAAGGGAACCTTCTCTCATCTCTTCCACATAGCATTTTAGTACTATATTTTTTGTAAATACCTACCAAAATACCTTCTAAAATCAGTCAAAAAATTAGTTTACTTATTTTTCATATAATAGCATCCTTACAGGTCTTATGTTATAAATTAGAGGAGGTTTTTATGAAAATAAAGATCTATTAACTGAATATTTTAGTTTTATTTCTTCTCTTATCACATTAAAAAATATTCTAACCATTGTGATATAATAAAATAAGTATATTAAATATCATTATATTATATTATGTTAATTTATTATCCATAATTTTCCTTTTATATCCATCAATGGAAATGGAATCCATCGTTCTTGTTTACGGAAGACTACAACCTAACAAAATGATGTAATTGATTTTCCATTTCCACCACCCATGGATGTTTATAATAGTGGATTTAATTTGTATATGTTATATTAATGATATTTTTGTCATTTTGGAAAGATAATATATCATATATTTTCTTCCATTTTAATCTATTGGAAAATTTTAACATCATTTGAGTTTGTGTGTGGATTTCCACCTATAAGAAGGGATGTGGTACATTTTTCATGACCACATCACGTGCCTAATATGTATGTTTGTATTTAAAACTAAAATATGATATTTATTATATTATCATAAATATATAAAGTTAAAATACTACTTTCCTTCTTTCCATCACATTCTTTTAAAAATGAAAATTTTACTCAAGCATTGGTATGACCTAGCATCTCCATGGTGGTAACATTGTTCATTTTTAATAACCTTATTTCATAGTTAGTTTTAAAATAATAATTTATGTGAAAATTATTATTTATATTCTTATTATTATTCAAAATAATAATTACTAATGACCTATTTGACCATACTCAGATTACCAAATACATTTTACACATACGATCCAAGTATCATGAAAATTATGGTGTGAGCTTAATTTATTATGTAGTTTTATATAATATAAAACCAAAATAAAACAAAAGGATTAATAAACTTGAAAAAATTATTATAAATGTAAATAATTAATATATGTTCATTATTTGGGAAGATAAATAACCTAAGTGGTGACTCAAACTCTACGTAAGATCCACTTTACCTTAAAAACCTCATTTTAAAAGTTTTAATGATTTATTTTACAAAAAGTTTCCTTCCATATCTATGTTCATAAAATTATCTTATAGATATATTTATATAGAAATACATAAATTTTAAAGGAAATGTTCTTTCTTTTTTTATTCATCATGGCCTGAACCACCGAGGGCCACCTAGCATTCGAAAAGCCAAGATGTAACTACCCCAATTCGACCTTCATAGTTTAGGGGCTGATGACAAGTGATGATAAGGAATAACTAATATGGTAGGCCTTTTCCTAATTTAAATGTATGTTCACACCAAAACATCTCCATGAAAAAGTGAATAATAATTATAAAAATATTCAACAACCTCTAGGGTAAAATCCATGTACGTAATAACCTCTTTAGAACAAACAATAGTATGAAAGAATAATATAAAATTCAAGGGGGGAAATTCATGTCTAACTAGAAAATATATATGAACTTTATAATAAATGGAAAAGAAAGAAATATCAGGGATACTGACTCTTGACCTATGTGTGTTGGCCACTGTACATGGTCAAATTCACCCAAGTATCCCTAATCTCATTAAAATTGAGCTTTGATATATCTTCCATATATATAAGACACGACACATATGGGAATATCCCATATAGTGGTTAGTATATGCATACATAGTAAGACACCCTAGAAACTGAAGAGGGATAAATAAAATACATGATATAAGTTGTCAACTCAACCCATAACAAGAGGGAAATGAAACCCAAAAATTATGATATCTATATATATTCATATAATAATCCTAGAAGAGAAAGAATGGGGATATCTATCTCACAACCCAGCCCAGGAAAATTCCTCTCTCAATAGTTCAAAAATATTCATCAATGATGCCCAATATCTCATGTGATCTTTCATAGATGTATCCATATTGAGTACCCACCCCTCCCCAAAGTGATGCATAGTCTATGTGGGAAAATATCTATGTATAGGATGTGTGCCCTGATATAGCAAGCAGGTTCCATATAATAGTTATAGGACCAATGAACTAGTATAATAGGAGGGCTACACTCAATAAGTAGAGGACACATGCCCTTGTACAATATAATGGTCCCACTTAATAGGTAAAGGATACCTCTCCTGATAAAATATGAGGCTTCCACTCAATAAGTAGGGGACCCATTCCATAGTCCCTAAAAGGGATACCAAATAGTATATTGAAGAACCCATGCCATGATAGAATAAGAGGGTATCACTCAATAGGTAGATGACCCATTATCTGATACAGAAAATGGTAGCACTCAATAGATAGGGTTCACATGCACTGATACAACATGTGGGTACCACTTTGTCGGTAGAGGACCTATTCATAGATACAACAGGAGGGTACCACATAGTAGATATAATACCCATCAAATAATACAAATGGAGGGTACCAATCAGTTGATATAGGACTCATTCCGTAGTTCATAACGGGGGAACCACTCTATAGATAGTCACCCAATTACATAATATATCAGTAAGGTAACACTTAATAGATAGAGTACCCATGGTATAACTGGAGGGTACCACTAAATAGGTAGAGAACCAATTCCCTAGTATATAATGGGGTAACACTAAGATGAAAATGTATCCAGGACCTGATACAACAAGAGGGTACCACTCCTTAGATAGAGGAAACATTCCTAGATACAATTAGAGGGTATGACTAAGTCGATATAAGACAGATTTCCTAGTCAATAAGGGGTATCACTCAATACATAGAGAATAATAGGTAACCCAACCCTTGTATGATAGGGCTTTCCAACCAAACTCTATCTCTAATGATTCTTCTAGATGACTATCACCCTTGAGCAGCACCTAAAGAAGTGGCTTGCTCCGAAAAAGTCACTTCATTTCTCAATTGCCACTTTAATGTCCACCATCCAATTAAATGTGGAAAACACTTCAGATAGGATGATTTCTAGCCCAAATAATAGTCAAAATAAAATATATGTGACATAAACAAGATATAGAAAAATTTACTTTTCATGTATAGGGTTCACATAATGTGTTACCCCAGCTCATCACTTAGCCGGGTCCACTCCAACATAAGGCTTTCTGGCGATGTAGTACTTCACGATAGGTAAGTTCACTATAAGGTGTGTCTTAGCCTCTTGGGGACTATTGTGTGCTCATTTCCATTATTTTTTTCATTAATATATTCTCATGTACTTTGTTTTACACATATCCATTCCTAGGTGTTATCCCATGTATTTTCCCAAGTCTGTTTACTTCTAGAGTAAAAAAATTTCCTACCACATGATATCCAAGCCATGTTCTCTTGGCACAAGGCCTAGATTCTTAGGGTGGATCACATGGAATGTGGACTTTCCACATGATTTTTGATCCTTATCTTCCCCAAATCCATAGTCTCCATTGGTTGGTGGGTCCACACTATGTGTGTCCATCAGACTATATGTCGTGTAGCAACGTTTTTTCACCAAAATAACTATTTTATCACAAAAACACCATTTTTATCACATGGTAATAGGTACAACTCTTTAATAGATGTTTTATCCATTTCACCACTCTTAAATAGTGAAAAAAACCTCCTAAAATAAATTTCATCCCTCCATTGGCTGGATATTTATTTTTTGATTCTCTTTTTAAACCAACCACTTCCCTTGTGCACCTCCCACCACCTCTTGTAGGCACTAGAGGTCCCAATTATATAGAGGAACACTTTAAATACATCATGATATATCTGAAAACCATATATATAGTCATTTTTCACTCAAACACCATAAATTTAAGGGTCAATCTATGTTTTCACCTTCCTAGAAATTTCAAATTTTGGCCATGTTTCCCAATAGTAAATAACGAGAAGAATAGGTGTGGGAAGTCATGTTAACAATGGTGTATAAATTTAAGGAAAAGAATTGTTATCCAATGATCATAGATCAGAGATATATAGGGTGAGAAACATTTAATAATGATAATAATATGATTTAAATTATCAAAATTATAGAATATCTTCATTTGAAGGTTAGATAATTTCAAAAATAAAGGATGATAATTGAGTCATGTTCAATATTGTAATAAAAAAGAATAAATCCACAATTGACAAGACTAACCAAAATATTGGATTAATATTTGATGAAAAACATGTTTTCTAGGGATGAAGATGATATTATTTGTTTTTTTCTATTGACACACCTTGATCTAGTTGTTGATCATCATTTGATCTTGATCTACCAATGAAGAACTGTAGGACCACATCTCATCTGTCCCATTGTTATGAAACAATCCATAGATAAATGTAATAAAAAATATTTATATAGGATTATATTTAGGTAATTTTTATTAAAATATATATAAATAATTTATTTTAATTGAAACACAACCATAAATTTATGCCTCATTGGAATATCTAACACTGACCAAATATATTTCATGCTTTGGGGAAAACTTGTTATACAGATTCAACCATTGTCTAATATTTTTTATCAGAGAATCTATTCATGATATATTCTATTATTTTATGGAAACAATATATTCATGCATGATATAAAATATATTTAATATTATTATAAAATTTATTTCAGGCTTACCATGCCTCGTAATTTTATCTTGTCTCAGCACCTCACTTAAAAAATATTCCTGGAAATATTCCAAAGTATTACAAGGAAAAGACAGAGTCTCTATAGCTATCACCTATTCAATTATTTCCTTCCCAAAAAACAAAAACAAATGTGGTGATACTAATCTCTCAAAAAGGTCTTTAATTCCCACAATCTTACACAATGGTTTCTTTTGAAACCAATTAACACAAACCCATGAAGAACATTATCCCAGAAAGGGTCTTTATCTATCAGTTCTCAATGCCACCAACTCCTTAAAAAACGAAACACCGCTCTCATGGACTAGCTTAACAAGGTCTATATCTCAAGATTTGTAATGCATATACCTCCTTAGTAGTGAAATGTGGAAAACAAAAGAATCCAAATATAATATGGTTGTTAGATTAAGTGATACACAACCTCCGTAACCTGAAATAGAAACAAGAAAAATAAATTATCCACAATCCTAAGAAATAACCTACAACATTGGTCAAATCTCCTCAACTCTCAAACTCCAAATTCCATTTTCATTTGTTCCTAAAAAATACCAATGTTTTTTGTAGTCTTCATATATCTCTAGATGAACTTCACACTTATCTCCATCACTAGTACCAAAACAAATTCCCATGAACATTCACCCACTACATCTGACTAGTTTGATAGTGACCAACAATGTATTTTGTAAATTACCCAAGAAAATTGATACTGTAGTGATGGAGTGATAATAATTATGATAGAAAACTCATTGATGGTAGTTGATCCTACCAACTATCTTCCCAAAAAAACATGTAAACCTGAATCATGTCTACTAGAACATAAATGGTCCACATTAACAAGCCATCCAAATGGAGTAAAACGTTATGCTCAACTGAAATAGATTCCATGAAGTCTTCTGATATCTTATCTCGAATCATGGTGTGAAATAGTAATAAAATGTACAATTATCATTAAGGGAATTCCATGAATCTAGGATACCTCATTCATGTAAAAGTGTCCCAATATAATCTAAAATATCTATCATTCATCAAGCTATGATAGAAGATAAAACATTAGTTTACCTAGAATTTTTTTTCAACTCCCATGGATTTCAAAATGATTCCAATTGATCTTGATACATCTTCAACTCCACCAGATGTACTACTTCTAAGTGAAAACAACCTCCTCATCACCTCCTTACTCAGTGTGACTAGTGCCACCACCAATTCTCAAAAAAGGGTGATGATCATCCAAAATTTTGGAAAATTTATCTAGAAGATATCTTTTGGGTATATGATCACTCAACATCTCACAATTGATATCCTTAAGTTTGACATAATTGTCTCTCTAAATAAGAAGAGATGTAACAACTATCAACTGCAGGTAAACAAAACCACCCTTAGTTGTCTTGCTTGGACCTGCTCAAAGGCTGAGCACATATGATTGTCCACAAAGAGGACTAACATTAAATAATCTAACAAGGGTTAAGGATCAATTCTATAAGTCTCAAGATTCTTATTTTGTGTAGAACACATCAAATGGTACCACAATGAACTGAAAACATCCCTAGTGGATTTGGAAAGTCAATTATTGTATATACTATTCCAAAACCAGAGCTAGTGATGCCCTATCTCAAGGATAAATATTGATAACCACTTCTTCCCAATCCACTAGTCAAATATATCACTCATTCTTGGTAGTGGATACCCCTCCAAACATTACCTCTTTCAAGATACACAAAGTCACACCAAATCTTAAGATCTCATTTTTCCTCCCATGTGAATAACTCTACGATTCCAATTTGAACACACTTTGTCTCACAAATACCCATTTCTCTACAAACTCATGACTAAACCTTCATATAACAAAGATAAATGATTTAAATCTATTTTTATATCATAATGATTAGGGGATATCAATTGTGCTAGTACTTGGACAAGACAAACACTTGGTGTGGAAATAAATAAGCCACATCCCTAGGAATGACATCATCATACTCCACCACCACTATAAAAAAAATTTACTACTCCAAAGGTATCCTTATCCAAAAGATAATAATTAAGTCATCTTCTCATGTACATGATCTCATCATACTCTTCCTATGATCACTCCATATCAAAGAAAGAGAAATCAATCCCAAAAAATTGAAATTATTTCTACACTCACTGGTAGAATACATATGATCATGGATGGTAGGTAGCCAGTCCATATAGAGGAAAACATGAAAGGGTCTCACTAACACTATGAAGTGATTATATGTGATTTTATCTCTCTCTCTCTCTCCTCCTAAAGTCATGTCATAATTTCAGTTAAAGCATGTGATCACTAATTATCTCTGCATGATCCTAAAATACCATGGTTGAGAAAAAATGCTCCACTGGTATCACTAGGATGCAAACATGGGATATTCTCAGGGATAAGTGGCTAATAACTATGTGTTAAAACTACAATGGGGTTAATGAAGACACACATCATACCTTGAACCACACTCAATGACTCCAAAAGCTCCTATTACATGGAACTCATTCTATCTCTTTCCCACCTATTTTTGACTACCAATGCTTCCTCCAACGACTTAACACAAAAAACAACCTCAAAAACTCATGTCAAGGGAAATCATCAACGAAAACTCAACACTGAATGCTTTGGGTAGAACTAACTCACTCGTATAGTTTTTAGATTTCATCTTAAAAACACATCATAATGGGGGATTTTTCCCTCTTCATTTCATTTATAAGTTCACATTAAAATAAATAATATTATTTTCTAAATTCATATAAAAATTCAGGAATACATGGATCTAATGATTCCCCATGTCACTCTATAAATTACTCAAAAAAGGAGTAAAAATAATGTATAGTACCTCCATCTAATAGTACTAGAAAATTTTTAGGAAGAATACATATTTAACCTCAAATCACTCATGGGTCATTTGGGTAGTAAACCTCCATCTTCTACATTTTTTCAAGTTTCAACCTCCTCCCAAGTGTAGAATCAATCCCAAGTGTCAACCTCCTCTTACTGCTCCTCCATCACCTCCATCACATCTTCCTCCCCATGAATCTTTTTGCACCAGTTACTTCCCCTACCTAGGTAATTATTTTTTCACCTAAATGATTTCATCATAATGGGTAGGACAAACATGCATGATATGTAAATACCCATCACAATAATAAAAATGTATTATCCTAGGAGAAATGATAATTCTCTATGGTCTATAATGAAACCCCATATTTCTATACTTTTGTTGCACACTGACTATTAGTAGGTCATGTTATCCCTACATCATAGGAAATCATTTCCTAGAAAGAACATGATATTCACATGAACCATGTGAAACATCATCTGATAACAAAACATCTATCCAAGAATTAGTCTGACATTCTTTATCCACCTAAACCATTAGATGTTGGTCTATGAACTGATCAACAAGAGAAAGAAATACATGTTGACCGTCCTAAACAAAGATAGCCTTGTGACTATCCCCCTTCTCATAAGCCTCATCACTCATCGGGCATACTCTCGAATCTACTAAAAAAACCTCATTTTTTCATATTGGAAACATCCCATAGGATAAAAATGAACCATAGTCAATTAAAAAATATATAGGTATTTAACTCATGAAGGGAATTCAAAAGACTCAATCTGATTTCATGCATGTACTAATATTCCATGTAACCAATGTCTTGGTATGTTGGGTCAACAAATAGGTAATCAATGTCCTGGTGAATATATATGCTATCCATTGTAACAAAACTAGGTTCATGCACATGAATTATCCACTTATTACACTTTGACAACATTTCCCTAAGTCACCAACCAAATCTCATAAGGGGGAAACTATAAACACCATCCCAATGTCAAACTAGCTCTGATACCAATCTGTCATGACTTAACCCAGCAGCACCAACCCGAAAGATGTATGCCCAAATAACAATAACAACCACATGCCTTCCTCCATAGTCCAAGGGTAGGAGACATATACTTTTGTTGAATAAATAATATGGGAGGACTTTTTTAATGTACATATATACACATACCCAACCATCTCCATGCAGAAGTGAATTGAAATAATAATAAAAGGAAACAACTTCTAGAGTATTATCCCTTTATATAATAACCTATATAAAATACAAAAGATTATGATAGATTAATCTAAAAATTAATGGGGAAAATACTAGACCAACTATAAAATATATCTCCACTACAAAATAACCTGGAGAGAGATAAATTTGAGAGAGCTTGACTCCTGATCTCCAAGACCCTACCGCAATATGTGGTTGAATGCACCCATGTGTTCCTGAGATCCACCAATTCCAACACTAATATATATGTATTCTTCATAATAAATTAAATGTGTGGGAAACTACCATGTAGGTGTGATTATATACATAAAATGTAGGATTATCTTAAAAGTAAATAGGGAGAAGTAAAATACACCATATAAATATTCAGCCCATCTCAAAGAAATATGGAAATGAAACCCAAAAAAAGATATATACATTCTCATATAAGAAACCTATATTAGAATAATAAGGGATCTCTATATGACTTCCATGATTTGGATAATGAGACATTAAATAGTTTAAAAAGATCTATTATGAATTCAAAAAATCTCATGTGTATGTTCCAAGAAGTTACCATGTGGAGGACCCAAAACTCTCTATTGTTCCACACAGTCAATGTGGAACATGCTACAAGTAGGGAACCCATTCATAAAAATAATAGAAGGGTTTTACTCAAATTTTTATAGGACCCATGCCCATATGTAACAAGAGGGTTACAATAAATTGGTAGTGGACTCTTTACTTCGTACAATAGGAGTGTTCCATTAAATAGGTATAAGATCCATTCTCTAATACAATATGAGGGTCACAATAAATAGGTATATGACCCATGCCCTAGTATTTAAGTGGGTCCCACTCAGTAGATTGAGGAAAATATCTCTGATACAATAGGATGGTATCAACCAGTAGGTAGAGGACCCATTCCGCAATACAACACGAGGGTACCACTGAGTAGATTGAGGATACATTCCCCAATACAAAAGGAGGGTACCACTTAGTTTGTAGAGTACTTATGCCTTGATATATTAGTATGGTACCACTATGTTAATTAGAGACTCATTCCCTAATACAATAATAGGTATCACTCATTAGATAGAGGACCCAATATCTACTCCATAATTATATAGCACTCAGTAGATAAAGGACACATGAAATAATAAAATAAGAGGGTAAATTTCAATTTATAAAATAATAATGCCCTAATAAAATAGGAGGGTACCACTCATTAGGTAGAGGACCCCCGCCCTAGTCCATACGGGGGTATCACTCAGTAGATAGAGGACCATTCCCAAATACAATAGTATGGTACCACTTAGTAGATAGATGATCAATACTATAATTTAACAGGTGGTAACCACTCAGTAGATATAGGACCAACACCCTATTCCATAAGGGGGTACGACTTAGTAGGTAGAGGAGTATGGGTAACCCACACCTGGTATGAAAATTGTATTTCCAACCATGTCCTCTCTCAGATTATCATTCCTAATCAATGTCATTGTATATCACATCCTTTAGAAGTTTCACTCTCAAAAAATATCGTATCAATTCTCAAAATTCACTACATAGACCACTATCCTATTCTATGAAATAAAATACTTAGGATAGGGTACATGTGGGCCAAAATACGAGTCAAAACAAAGGATATGTGAGATAAAGATGATTTACATAAAAGTATACAACATTTAATGGGTTCATGCAGCCAATGACCCAACCTCATTGCCATGTTGTTTCCTTACTATCAAATGGTTTTCCATCCATTCATTAATATATCGTTTGTAAGGGGGCTGCACGGAGTGTCTCGGCCTCCTAGGACCAATCTATATGCTCTAGGTCCTACCTATATCTATATATCCATGATCATGTACTTAGATACGTACCTAGTGTGTTACCCCATGTCATCGCTTAGATGTTTTCTCATGAACACAAGGTTTCATATCCATGCAGTACTACATGGTGTGTAAGGGTACTACACGGTGTGTCTTGGGCTCCCAGGACTGATCCATGTGCTCTAGGTACCACCTGGGTCTATTGATCCATGCCTATGTACATATCTACATACATGTCCATGGATGTGTACTCGATCATGTACCTAGACATGTCCATGCACTTTCAGAGTACATGGAGTTTCCTTTCACACAAGGTCCTTGGTGTAAAATCCTAGTGCATGACATGGCTTCTTAGGGAGGTTCACACAGTCTATAGTCCATCCACACGACATGTGTCATTATCATCCAAAATACCCTCACCACAATACTAGGGTGCGTTTATATTCTTATGTTCATGTCACTCCACATCGTGTAGTCACATTTATTGCAGAAATTATAGTTTCTTCATGTGTCACTAGATTTGTCTCTCTCACTACTGTATCCACTATTTGACTGCCCAAAAATGATGGTAAACTCATCTGTCCATCCATTTGCTGTAAATAGGGTTTCTAATTCTATGATAGAATCCCCCACATGTCATGTGCACCAATTGTTGAATTCCAAAACCACGCTATGTCCCAATTCGACAAAGTAAAACACTTAATCCATCCCAATATATCTAAAACCAATTGATTAATTCATTGTATGTACATCCAACAATAATTTATGGGGTCTGATCACATTTGGACTCAGCTAAAAAGTCAAATTGTGTCCCCATTTCCCAATTGTAAAGAACATGAAGAAAAGGTAGGGGAATTGAGTAATAACAAATTTGTACCAATCTATTTCAAAGCATTCAGGTAAAATGATATTAGATCTGGGATATTTGGGCTGGGAAATGTGGACTACCAAGAATAATCTAATTTAATCAATTCAAAAAATATAACATGCTCTTGTGAAGGTTAGAGAACTCCAAAAATAAATGAAGATAATTAGTTCATTATAAATAAATTATATAAAATGTAAAATAAATAATTGAGGATCCCCATATTTGGATTTGATAAATCATTGGTGAAGAACACATTCTCCTGAGATAATGATAATATAATAAATCTACTTCCATTCGATTCACCATAATTTGGTCATCATCCATCATATGATCTCGATCTACCAATGAAGAATGGTGGAACCACCTCTCTATGATCCTAGGGTTGTGTGACTAACCCTAAAAAAATTTAACAGTTACATATTTGTAGATGGATATATTTATATTATTTTAATTATAATTAATAAAAAAATATTTTTTAAATTTAAATGCACCTACCAATAACTTCTTCATATGAACTTTTTGTGCCGACCAATATTAGGACTAGACCAGGAAAAACTCAGCACTACAAATTCATCTGTTGTCTCTATTTTTTTGAGAATTCATTCAGGATATATTACATAATTTATAAAAACAATGCTCATATGATATAAAATTTATTTAATATTTTTATAAAATTATTTACGGGATCATCAACCCTTAAAATTGTAAGTCGTCTCAGCTCCTGACATAAAAACTATTCCTAGAAGTACTCAAAAATAATAAAAGAATGAAACATAGTGTATAAATTACTATCACTCATTGCATTTAAAAAAATTTCAGTTTAGATATTTTTTATGGAATATTTTCACTTTATTTTCAAAATAGAAAAAGAATGATTAGTTTAACATATACAGATTCAAACATTTATCATTACCCCAGAACCATTATTTTATCTTTTAATTACATTATATACTGATATGATTTCTTTAAATAAAAACACTCCTTCAATTTATACTGGGAATTTTATATTTGAAATTTGGGTTTTAAAGGAAATGGGCATATTAATATCTGATTTTTTTTAATATGGGTTAAAAAGTATATTTTTATGCATATTATGTTTACAATGAAATATTTTTTATGTTTACTGTATGATATAGTCCTTGGAATTTCATTATTAGTGATGGAATAGCCTGATATAGCTCTCATTATGGTGAGACTAATATATCTCTCCAACCTATTTGGTAACGATTATGTTCTCCCAAGAATTTTTTAGGATTTTTATAATACTAATTACTTTTCTCATAGGTTTTCTTGTAATGTTTCTATGAATATTATGTCCCATGTGACCTACATTATTTTGGTATAATTTATAATGTTTTTTAATGGAAAGGTATTTATTTTATAATGTAATATATTGAAATTTTCTTTTAAATTATTGATTATACCCTTATTGGTTGAAAATCTATGTTTCTAAGAAAATGTTTTTCAAGGGTTATTAGGTTATCAAAGAAACCCTCATGATTTTTATTTTTTCCATTATGTTTTATTATAATGTGTATTATGAAAATTATTGGGTAGTAAAACTGATTTTGAATTTATGTAAATGATTATTTCAGCTCAAAAAAATTTCATTTTAAAGAGAAACACTAATTTATGATATCATGGTTTTAAAATGGAAACACAGGTTCCTTTTTTAATGCCCATCACTATGTTTTTTATTCTCATGCAAATATTTGAAAAAAATAACATAGGTTCTAAGGATGACTATGAACAAATAAGAATTAATGTTGAAAATGATAATTATTATTTTTTAAATAAAACATGTATTATTTAAGAAGTCTTGTAATAAGGGAAAAATGGATCCTAAGAGGAACTATTCACCTTGTAATGTATGAATTTTTTATGAAATATTTATGAATTAATACTTCAAAACTATAGACATGAAAATGTATTTAGGATTGAACAAAATTTATTATTGACTAAAAATTAAATTCTATATTAAATAATGATTTTCCCATATATTGGGTACTATAGGTGGGTATAGACAACTTTTTATACTAGAATGTTTATATGTAATTTAAACTTTAGAGTTTTTTATACCACCATGGATTTATTAGATTAAGATTAATCATAAGATAAGATGAATGTACACCCCTTTTGGGTTTTAAGTGATGGAATTTTTAGGTAATTGATCATATTTCTAGATAAGTTTATGTGGGTGGAGATTTATTTATACATCAGGTATAATGTAAAGAATGATTTTGGAAGAATGTTGTTAAATTTTGGTATATGTATATGGAATCTTATGAACCAAACTTTTGATGTTTTTTGGATGTTGTAGTAGTTATGTTTAGTTGAATTAAATAATTATTACATGTTATGGAACAAAGGATTAATCATATAGGTAACTATTTGATTGAAAATTGATATCATGACTAAGTGATTAAAGTTATTTTTGGTGTAGTTTATAATTTTTTGGAAGATTATATGATTAATGTAAATGGAAAAAAATTGGATATGATGGGTTTTGAAATGAAAACAAAAAATTAATCTATATGTTTAATTAATATATTATTTTGTTATGAATTAATATTGGGAAGTTATTAATATATTTTGAAAATTTTATGACCAATTAATATACATTATTGGTATGATACTTTTAAAGTGATTGATTTTATTTGGATATAAATGTTAAGTTTATATTGGAAGAATCTATGATCAGGCCATTTTAAAATTTCGGATTCAATCATAGTCAGGAATATTTTGAATAAATTTAATACTAGTTATTTATCAAAACAAATTAATTTGAACTTTGGGTATTAATGATTAGGTTTTGAATATTAATATTTGTTTATTTGTATGATGATTTACTCATTTTTAGTGTTATCATATCTTTTACCAACCATTTTTTTTGGTTAATGACTGATAATAAGAGAAATGGAATGATATCTTGTTTTATATCATCTAATACATTATAATTTAATCATAATTATTTAAGAATTATATTTTTACACACATAATTTAGAGTAAAAAATTATATTAAGGTCAAAAATGATTGACAAATAAAACTATATAATGAAATGAATTTTATGGATTTATAGAAAATATAGTAAGTATAATACATTATGTTGATAGTATATATGGTAATGTAATTCCCCAACTATAGTAAAATGATCTTGGAACAAAAATATATATATCATATTTCATTCATTTCTAATAAAGGTATTGTCTTTTTTACACCACATTGACTTATGGTTTTGTGGTCATCAACTTTCTTATGATCATTCACGTTAATTTGATCAATGTTCATTGTCACTCTCCATTAATATTTTAAAATTACTTTTCTTATTCATGACTATATTTTCTCTTTCTACTAATTTTCTACTATATGGAAACATATTTTTGGGTTATTCCTATTGAGCTTCAAATTTCTCTTCCCCTCTTTTCAGGGGGATGTTTTATTAAAACGTTTTGCGATGTGTATTTTTAACCAAGGAATTATAAATTCTCAAAGACTTTGATACTAAAAGAATGTTAAAATTATGAGGATATAATTTATTAAATTTGGGTGATAATTTAATAACATAAGATTTAAAAATAACATTATGTTTTTTAGTATATATAACGCCCAACACCTAGCATAAATTGACCACAAAATATTCGTATTTAAATTTGACTAACCTATCCTCAAAATTGAATTTTTGGATATTAGTAAAAATAACAGTGTTATGAAATATATATATATATATATATATATATGGGAGATATTAAATATTAAATTATATTTTAATTATTAGGAACTATGAACTCATTTTACATTAAGGTTATTTTTGGCTTCAAAAATACATTTTATTCAAATATTATTTATTATTTTTATTTGGGAGAAAATATTATATTTAATATCTACCAATTTTGAAAATATTATTTTATAAAAATAGTATCATTTTTTAAATTAAAATAACAAAATTATAATAGGGTGATGTTTTTAATTTTTTTCTAAATATATTTATTTTTCTTTGAATATTAAAAAATATCATTTTTTTGTAAAACAAAAATTCTTTTCATTAAAAACTCCCATTGTGATAATAATTTGATCTAAAACTAAAATAAATCACCGTTAATAAGAAATAATAAAATTAATTACATTATCATCATCATTATAACTTAATTCAGTGTGAGTTCCTTTCTAGGCTTAAAAATAAATTTTTCTAAAAAACATTTCTTTTAATTTTTCAATTTTCTATTAAATTAATTTCATAAATTTAGAGAGATTTATTCATAAAAAATTGATATAATATTTTTAATTGTTATTTCCAAATTTTTTAAATAGTTCCCTTTTATTTTGGGGCATTTTGAATAGTAGTTGTAAAAAATGTGTGTCACCTTCGTAAGGGTAAATCAGGTAATTATGCTATAAAATAAAACGATACAGACAAAAAAACACAAAAACATTCATTTATGATATTTTAAGTTTTTAGTTTGACCATAATCATATAGAATGATAATTAATTGAAAATTTTACATTTATCATTGGAAATTACTTCTACATTATTTTAATTAAATAAATACAAAATATCACTCTCTTGCTAAAAATTTTCATTTACATGTTTATATACAGAATATAAAAGGTTCAAAAAAATATTAAATTTTATTTTGATCATAATTAAATAATTTATATCATATAATTTGTTTTTATTTTTTATTGATGAATTTATTACCATAAATACGTACACAACACTAGCATAGTGCCTATGCGAGTAGTAGAAAAGTCGTGTAAATTATTTTATAAACACTAAATGCAATATTGTTTGGGTGATTGGTAGGGGACCCAAGAATTTTGTAGTTATATATCAAATATTTTATATGTGATAAAATTATATATTTTAATTCCATTTTAATTATTATGACATTAATGTCGAATAAAATTAATATTTCCAAAAATGATATTATTGATATTTTATAATTATAAATATTATATTATATGATATCAATTTCATAAAAATAATATATTCATAAAATTTAATTTTATATGGTTATATATAAATATAATTTTCAATTTATTAGTTTCTTTTCCATTTATAGTAACTTTTGTGACAACTAAATTGTAAAAAACATTAATATTGTGATAAACCTCAAAAGAGTTAATGGGGGTTAAAATAAAGAGATAAGGGTGAAAACATCACCTAAACATATCCAAATTTTAATCAATAAGAGTATTTACCTTCATAATCATACTATATTCTAAATATATCAACTTCCTTTCATTTTTTAATAATAATTAATTTATATTAATATAATACACTATGTCAATCCAAGAGTTCCCCTCCACTCACTTATAAAAGGACACCTACTCTCCCATATTCCTCTCACCTTTATGGCACTCCAAATCAGCCAATACCTACAAAAAGTTCTTCCAACAGTCACTCCCAATTTCTTATACGTATTATTATTATAGAAATACCAATATTAGAGTTCTTAAGTTATTAAAAATAGGTTTTCCAAAGATGTGATATAGATTATAGCCAGAATTTTAACTTTTATTTATTATTCTTCCCCACACAAATATTTTCAAAATATTTTGATATAAAAAAAACTATCACCAAAATATATATATTTTATCATGGTATATTTTAACATTAATACACTTCCTAATTCTAAAAAATTGGAATGGAACCCATCATCTATGTGTACAGTGGACTACTACATCACGAACTGATGTAATTCATTATCAATCACCACCAAACATGGATTTTTATAATGATGGATGTAATGTATATATATTATATTCATGAAATTATTATCATTATATAAAATAAAATATATCATAAATTTTTGAAACCTTCCATTTATTATAAAATGAAAATTTCATTCATGCATACTTGTAAATTACCACCTTTATGAAATGGTGTGATTTGTTTTTCATAAACGCATCACTTGGATACTATATATAAATTTATTTAATTAAATTATTTGATATTTATGATTTAATGATAATTTTTTAATGTAAAATAATAGTTTCATTCATTCTATCATGTTTTTGGAAAAAATGTAATGTTACTCATGCATATAAATGACCTAGAGCCACATTTATTATAACATAGTACATTTAATATAACCATAAATAATGGTTTTTAAAGTATAATTAATGTAAAAAAATTATAATAATTACATTATTATTATCCGGTAGATAATTTAATAATTACCAATTTTAATATAGTCAACTTACCGAAGTTATTTATGATATCTGGGTCAAAAATCATCAAAACATCTGAAATGAGCACAATTGATTAATAAATTGAATATAATAAAAAAAGTAACAATAAAAATTTAATAGGTTACTATTCATGTAAATAATATATTTAATTTTATTATTTTCGATGATAAATATTTTACTTTATGAGATTAACATGAGGTAAGGGTCTCTTTACCTTCAAACCCTCCTTTTAAATGTTTTAACGATTTATTTTAAAAAAAATCTTCAATTTATATATTATTCAAATTATTTTTTTAGAATTATATAAAAATAAATTTATTATAAAGGATGTTTTATTTTACTTTTCACTTTCCTTATAAATATTTTAAAAGGAATCATTTTATATATTTTATATGGAATTTTTTGCCATTATTTACTAATGGAAGAATATAATGTTCTATATTAATGTATATATTGTCAATGGACGTTCTGACTACCAAAAATATTATTTGATATATGGATTACATTATAATATTATATTTTTTTCTCCTATTAAACTCCTTATTTAAATTTTTATTTATAATTTTAGTTTTCAAAATTTGGTTTTAATGAAAGAGATATATTAATATCCAAAAGTGTTTTTCTAGTGGGTTCAGGTGTGTATTTTTATGAGTTTGATGACATTAATGAAAAAACTTATTTGTTACATACAGTTTATGGTACTTGGAAATATTATATTAATGATGATTTACCCTTATATATCTCTAATGAGAGGTGATGTTGATATAACTTTACAATTATTTGGGTAATGATTATGTTCTCTGAAGAATTATGTGGGAATTTTACCATATTGCTTATTACACATGCAACAATTCTTATAAGGGTCCTATGAAGATGATTTACCAAGGTACATACCTGAATTTTTTAGGATTTATAATGATTTTTCATGAAAATCATTGGATTTCAAAAGTTAACCTAATGATCTTTTTTAAAAGAAAGATTATTTCACTTTAATTTAAAAATATATGTTTTTAATAAAATATTTTTTGTGGTTTCTCGTTTTTTATAAGAAAGCCTCATGATAATGGTTTTATTTCTATCTTTCATTATTATGTGTTTTATGAAATAATTTAGTTAGTAGAGATGATTTTAGGTGTAAGTAAATGATTATTTGAGCTCAATGTTTTTTATGTCAAATTAAAAATCTCTTTTATGATCATATAGTTCTAAAATTGGATAATGGGTTTATTTATTTTTTTATATACCTTACTAAGTTTTTTATGATCATCCTCCATTTTCAAATACTTTTCAAATTTTATAAGAATGAGTATGAATAAATAAGAAATGTTTTTTTAAATCTTAAATAACTACCATGAAAATAAAATGTTTTTAAATTTAAACATATTTTATACGGGAAAATATATACTAAGAGGATGTTTCAAAAATGTAACGTAGGGGTTTTTTATGTAAGGGTAATTACCTAATAAAATAAATATCTAATCCTGGAAAGAACATTTGGAATGAATGAAAATGAATTATTATTTTAATATGAAATTATGGGTTGAATAAGGATTGGGTCCCTATAAAAAGAATCAATTTTGTACGGGTCTTATTATAGAATTTTTATATTCAAGAAGATTCTTTGGAATGTTGGAGGTAAATATATGAACACTGTATCAAGATCCTGTAAAAAAATATCAATTATCTGTCTTTCTATCAATGGAAACAATAGTGGTGGGGAGAATGTAACAACCCTCGTTTTATGTAATTTTCCCTTTTACTATGTCTTTTTAATGTTAGATAATTCTTGTGTTGAGTTTTGGAAGTTTCATTATATTTTGGAGTATTTTTCATTGGTTTTTAAGGATTAAAATTTTGATAATGGATTCTAGGAATAGTTTGGGATCTCTAGAAAATCGTTCAAAGATATGTTAGAAGTTTCAAGGAGAGAACACGATTGCCATTTTTTTTGGAAAACTATGTTTTTTCCCAAGTGAATGTATCCCCATATTTTATTTACAATAGAATTAAAATTTGGAAAGTGGTTTTAAAAACCATACATCAGAACTATATAACTGTCTAGGTGTTTTCCAGCAACACATGCATGGTTAGTGTATAGTTTTAAAATTATTGTCTCATACCTTTGTGACATTAATTTAATACTAAAAATGGTCTTTAACAAAAATTAAGGCCCCAAGACTTTCTTTTTTATCCTCCAATATTAGGATCTCAAAAGACTCTTCCCGTTATTATCCATTTATGATTCTCTTTAATTTGGAGGCTACTTTTGAGAAATCAATGTGTGTTCAATCTTCAGAATAAATGGTTAGTCCAAATTCTTTATCATTACCCTATATCTAGTCATATTCAATTTCTTGGGGATAAAAATATAATATTTCATTGATTTATTATTGTGAAATTAATTTTACCTTGATGAGATGATATTGGATATTTTATAGGGAGAATTTTTAAGGTAGAATCAAGATGTTATTTGGTGCAATTGCCCATTTTTGTCATCTATTGAGAGGTATGTGTCTTCTATCTTATCTCCAAATAATCTATAATTTGAATAAATATAATTATTTAATTGTTCTCCCAGAAAAAATTTGTTTTTTATTTATAAAAAAACAAATTTATAATGATGAATTAGGAACACTGGAATTTTTATTTATTTTGGAAAAACTCATTGTTTATAATTTTTAATAATGGTTTTAAAACTACTATTTTTTTAGAGTAAATTTTTTGGATGAAATTTCTTAAGGGTAGAAACGTTTTAAATGGATTGATTTTATGTGAAATATATTCTTAAAATATATTGTGGTGATTTTTGTATTGAATTTTACACTTCCTTTTTGAAATAATCTTTGTTCTTTGTGACAAATTTGAAATAGAACATTGGATTAATAAACCTATAATGACTTGGTGGGGGATGATAAATTTTTTTGGCATGTGGAAATGTCATTCATAATACATAAGAGTTTGTGGGTGATATATATTGATTGGTGTTCCAAGAGGGAGAGAATAAATACTGAATTCATTTAGTTTAATTATTTATGCTTGGATTATTTTCCATGAGAGAACCTAATTTTTTATTTTCATCCTTTGTTTAACTATTTCACTTTTTGTTATAAATGATATTTATTAAAATGTAAAAAAATGTTCGTTTTCTATGGACATTTGTTGTGATGTATTTGGGGATTAACTATTGTTTTTTATACTCACCACCTTTTGGGGAACATTAGGGTATTTTCAGATTTTTTTGTTTTGAGATATAATTAATGGTGGGGTATCAAACATATCTATTAATGAATCGTGATTAATTGGGAATATGATTTAGAGTTTGAGCATAGATATTTTTGAGAGTTATTCTTAGGTTGATTCCACATCGGTGTATTTATGTTCTTTTTCATTTATAGTGTCAGTTTTGTATATTTTTATTCTATCTTATATGTTTATATTATTTTGTTTTTTTGCTTTTATTGTATTTTATTTCATAAATAATATAATTTTTATTACCTTCATTTCATCTTACATAGGTTGTTCTCATTTTACAATAAAGTTTCTCCCAGTGATCTTTTATTACCTTATTACTTGTTATTACACTTTGGTGTCTCATGGATGTCTCGTAATTTCAGTAGCACCTATGCCTCTTCCTAGTCCAATAGAAGAGGCATGGGATGCTACATTTTTTATAAAATTCTTTATATGATACCTCTAGTATAAATAAACTACGATATATTTTAACATCTAAAAAAAGATGATTGATTGGTTTGTACGAATTGGATTAACAAAATTGTGAAATTTTTATATAAATATCTCTATAATTCAAACATATTTATTTTCACTTGAGTGATTGTTGTAAACTTTTTTATAAAATCATCTTTGGATCAAAAAACCTATTTTCCAATATAAATTTATTTTTATAGGTGTTCTGACTTTTTTATATAAGAAAAAATATTGAGCACCATTTAAAAACTATTTCAATGAAATATATTGGTAATTTATATGAATAAATGAATAATAATTCAAACATTACTTATATAATGGTATGAAATGAAGATAACCTCATTTAAAGGTAAAAAGTATTATTTTTCGTAAAACTATTTTTCATTTTCCCAATATGTTTCTATGAAAATAAATAAATGAATCATTATTGGCCAATTAGGTTAATTAAATATCTATACTTTTTATTCCATAAATTACTTTAATATTCAAGGAATAATTTTTACAATGGAATTAATGGATGTGAATATTGTTTTATGCTTATAAATCAATTTTTATAAAATAGTTTCATTATGTTTTTTTATTTTTTTAAAGATAATTTCAGCCACATAATGAAATTAAATTTTCTAAAAAATATTCCGTTTTTGTAATAGTACTATACAAAAAATGAATTATTCAAATTTAATATTTTCCAGAATTAATAATAAAAATGTTAAAAGAAAATTACCATGGTTAGGGATATAATGACTTTACCCAGGGTCAAACTAAGAGATAAAGGTAAAAATTAAAACTCGCCTTTCCAAAATCCGATTAGTGTAAAATATATCAATACTGTATTATATTAACATAAAATTTTTATAAATTTTCATCCACTTTCACAATAAAATTCCTCTATATTATTTTGATATTTTAAGAAATTACATGTGTGTCTTATCCATCAACTATAAATGGGAAGATACCACATCCCTTATTCATACTCATTGAGAACTATAGATCATCCTATAACTACCAAAAAACATTCTAAATACCTTCAATTCATAATTTTTCATATTCTATTTCCAAAATACCATTGTATGTAGATTTAAGGATTATCCTAGAGGAGGTTTATTAAGGAAGAGGTAATTGCCCGACTTGACACTTTCCAAATTTAGTTCTTATTATACTTCCTATAAATATATTGTAACCATCCTAAAATAAATTTTTTATAATCATAAATATATGAATATATTTTCATGACTATGGTACAACCCTTTTACACATCCTTTCCATCAAATGGGAAATGAATGTATGGTTCGTGGGTACGTGTGGACTACAACCTCCACATTGCAATATGATTCATTTCTCATCATTACTTGTCATTTATTGATAAAATAATGGACTTAATAATGACATATATAATATTTATTATATAATTATTATTCATTAATTAAAAAATATTATTTATCTTTCTTTATTACTTTTTATTAGAAAAAGAAAAGAGTGTTTATGCATACGTGCAAAGTATAATCTCCCTGAATGTGTAATTCATTTTTATATCTCTACCTTTCTTAGATATCTATAAATATGTATATTATAAATATATAAGATATTAATATAATTATTATCATTATATATATTATTTAACTGTGGTAAAAAATAAAGTACCATAATAGCTGAATGAAAACACGCATGAAAAATAAAATAGTTATTACCCAGGACATGGATTTTAAAAAATAATTGTTAATAAAATAGTGATAATATTTTATAATAAATACTTATATGGTATTATTATTATGAATATTATTGTGGAATAAAATTATAAGAAATTTAAATTTATTACATAGGAGGAAAGAGTTCTTATAAATAATATAAAACATAAGGTAATAGTTTTATGTTACAACCTTATAGTTTACCGAGATTCATTATGGTTAAAATTATGATGAATAAATTATATGATATATCTACAATAAATATCATGTATTTTATTTTACAATAGATAATTCTAGTGATTAGAAGTTTTTAATTCATTTTTTTCTCTATAAGTAAACATAATTATAAGATAATGTTTTAAAGAAAAACTATATTTTTTCTATCCATTAAGGAATCGTTTTCTAAATTTATATTTTATATTTAAAATATGTTCAAAAATATTTTTACTATTGTCCATATATTAATTGAATAAATCTTTACCCATGTTTTACTTTTTATATAATTATTTAAAGGGAATATTCGTGTCATTTTCTAAATGTGTTACTTTTTATCAATGGTGTAAACAAAATCCTTTTCTTAACATATACCTCATGAATGGATTTTACAACCATCTTAAATGAATATTTATTTCAGATTCATTTAAATGTTTTCGTATTAATTTTAATTGAAAATTATTTTACTAATATTCAAAAAAAATTGAGATTTTAAATATGTTATTTGAAAGTGAAAAGTGTATTTTCCTCAAGGAATATTGAGTAATCTTTTATTATCATTTCCATGTGTCAGAACATCAATTGATATTACTTATGTTTATCTTAGGATAAGATCCAATTATACTATATTTATTATTTCATTAGATGGTTAATTATTATGATGATAAAATATTAATGTATCTGGTTTTCCTTTTCATAGAATATTCTAAAAATGAAATGAGAAATGTATTCATGAAATTGTATCATACATATGAGTAGATTATCATTATATGGTAGGTGGGTCTATTAAAGTTCTATATTACATTGGGTAATGATTAATGGTTATGAGATAAAAAGGTACATTTCAGGTTATCACAAGGCCAATGTGTGGTACAAGGGATGCTATCAAAATCATAAATAAGGTACATAGGTGGTTATATAAATCCAAACATGTGATTAATTTATTAATGGGTGTACTTGACATAATATTTCTATGATTATGAATTTTTACCACCTTATGATGCTCTCATATGACATGAAATTATTTCTTATGATATGATAAGATGGCTCGTAATCTTCAATTGTTCTATAATTCATGTCTTATGGAATGTTGAATTTTTATTCCATGATTATGATATATTGCTTGTTTAGTATGATTTTCCAATTTTGAGATCATATTATTATAACATTATTCTACTGTTATGCTTTTATATGATCATTAGATGATATCTCTCATTTTTACCCTTACTTAGAATTTGTTCTAACCCATAATTATGTTTTCATTCCCCATATTATGATGAAATTTTTTATATAGGGTATAACTAAGAAGTGTGTTATGTCAGAAGAATATGATGGGAGATATTAATGATCATTCACGAAATAATATTATTATGTATCTAATTTTCCAGTACCTAAATCCTTTATTATTATAGGGATTGTATAATTATGAAATATATTTATTTTTCATAAAAATTATGTAATATTTATATATGTAATGTTTGGGTCTCCTCAGTTGGTATTAGGGAACGATATATTTTTTTATAAATTAGGATTGGAGATCATTATTGAAATCTCTAGGGATAATTATTTGTAAGGTAATACATTATAAATCATTGGTAAAAAATATTGTGTGGTTTTCCTAGAAAATTAATCCATATCTAGACACAAGAACATCAGATATAGTTTTCACACACATTCAACTAGGGGTAGCAATTATAAATTGGATGGATTGAGTATCAACTCAATCATCACTGTTGCCCTATGATTGGCCCTAAGTCGACACACCTAGCTAGACACTCCCTAGGGATATTCTTGTGATAATTAAAATATTATTTATGAACCATTATGAATGGTTTAAATATATTATTACAAAGAAGAACATATGTTAGACATAAGGTATCATAGATTAAAAAGATTTTGTAATAATATATAAATCTTATGGATGGTATTTCATGGTTTTATTATTTCTCACTATGATTATTATTTCTCACACTATTCATTTTTTATTCTATGTATGGATATTGGAGGAATCATGTTAAAAATAAATTTTATGGTAATGCAATGATTTTCATCCTAAGAGACCATGTGTTATGGGAGAGGGAAGGAAAAATATTATTTTTTTGAATATTCATATTTCTCAAAATATAATAAATTTGGAGGTTTAAAATGATAAAAGGAGGGAACAACATACTACTAATTTCTTCATATAGAAACATACATCTTATTTTAGTTGCTTTTTTGATCTAATAATGGTCAATAAATGGATCATTTACATTAGAAGGATATTTATTTCTCTCCAGGGATCAGATCATGAAAATAGTATTATTTTTTATAGTATTAAAGTTGATTTTATTAAATGGTGGAGTCTTATTATAGCACCCATAGATTTTTTTAAATAATTTGTCTCAAATTAATTTAATCTTTTCGATATTTTATGTGACATGAAACATTTATTTTGGATTTTGTTATACGTATCACTAATATTATATTGTATTACACTTGACACTATGTTTGGATTGTGTTACAAACAATACCAATTTTTTCTTTATTTATAAACATCCCTGAGTTTAAACAAAATGTGTTATAGAATTATAATATTATTATTTATTATGATAGTAATCACTTAGCTGTTGAAATAGAGGGTATGAATTGGATTAACTAAAATTTTAAAATATTGTTTACACATGTATATTTAAGGAATTATTTTGAGTCCAATAAATTATAAATAAATAAAATATTTGAAAATTAATGAAATCATTTTCAAATCAAATTCTTTATGAAAAAAATGTGTTCTTCCTTGTTTCAATATAAAAAACAAATTTGGTGAATGATTTTAATGAAATTTTTATAATATATATATATATATATATATTGAAAAAAATATTTTAAAATTATATTATTTTTTTCTACACAAGATACACCAATAAATCCAATTTTACACTTAAAATGTATTTTTCAAAAAAATCATTTTTTAGCTTTTTTATGGTCAAATTTTTTTAAAACTATTATTTTAATATTTTAATTGTTTTTTAAAAATAATCTTATCTTTTGAAATCAAAATATCAAAATTATCTATGTTTGAATTTTTAGGATTTTTCTGAAAAGATTCATATTGTTGACGAATAGTGAAGAATAATGGATTTTAATTTAAAAATACATTTTTTTTAATTTATTTATAAAGTGAAATTATAATTTAAATTTATTTTAAAATAATTTTACTTAAATTATACATATATTAATCCAATTTAGATCACTTTAATGAATTTTATATTTAATTATGATATAAATTTTTGTAAACTTTTGAACATTTTCTCTTTAAAAACTCACTTTTTAATCACATCTGTAGGATTAATTATAAAATTAAATTTTCTCAATTTTTTAATTTAATTTTGAAAATTAAATTAAATAATTTTAATAACTATTATTTATAATTTATATTATTTTATAATTATTTTTTTTACAAAAATGAATAGTGAGTTCAAAAAAATGATTTCCATTGTTAAGATAAAAATGGGTTTACCATAGGGTTAAACTAAAAAAGAAAATGGTTATGATGGCCAATAAACTTGTATAAAACCTAATTTATATCCATATGTTGACCATTTCACCTCTAATGTAAGATAATGTAAAAATTCGTACCCTTTTTACATTTTGAAATTGTAGGATCACATATTTCTTTTCAAAAATACTAATTGTGTCCTCTCCCCAACATCAAAAATTCCACCCTCTAAACAACCATATTAAAAGTTATTTGATGTAGGAAATACCTACCAAAATCACTTTCCAAATTCCCTCCCCTAATTCTATAAGCCTTATTCATATCTTGTATCCATCCTAGGATGTCTTTAGTGAAACCCTAATTAGAATTCCTGAAGATAATGTAATGTATTTCAACGTGGGTCTATATTTTATTTCTCCCTCAACATTCTTAAATTATTATCATAACATTATTAATTAATAAATTCAGTATATTACATATAATGAAATTTTTTATGTTAAATTATTAACCTACAACTTTATCCACTTCCATAATTTTTTTTACGAAATCATTGTTCGTGTGTAAGGAGGACTACTATCTTGCGAACCGATGTCTTTCTTTTTCCCAATTACGACATATCAAGGCCAATAATAATAATGTATTTATTATTTTTAAATTATATATATGATATATATTATTTTATTATGATTTTATAATTTTTATATCACACGTATCTTCAAACTGACCATTTTGTGGGAATATGATAGCAATGCTCATGTGTATGGTAGTCTACTGCCTCGCGAAGCGATGTGATTCATTTAATCATTACACAAAAGGTATTAAAAATGGATTAAATGAATATTTATGATATATATATGACATAAAAATGATTCAGAAATGATAATATATATCATTTACTTTTTTTATTTTAATATGACAAAACAAATGGAAACAATGTTTATGTTTACGTACGGCCTACCGTCTCCATGAACGGTAAATTTCATTTACTATATCAAAATTTTACTTATTATTATAAATACATATATATTGAAAATATATAATATTTATATCATTATCACCTTATGTGTATGATTAATCCATGATCAATGTAAAAGGACTACAAAATAACAAAATCAAAACATATACAAAAAACAAAGCAATTACTGCCTGAAACGTGACTTTAAAAGAGAATTGTTAATTAATGGGTAAAACGCACATAATAAAACCATATATGGTATGATATATACGAATATTATTGTTTAATATATTTAAAATAAACTTATATTTATTATAAATTATTTTTTTAATGGGAATGATAGAAATAAAGACTTATGGTATGCGATTTTTGTTACATTTTTTACTTTTGTGAGACAGATGTTATATTCACCACCTCTTTCTTCTATATGTGTTATATAAATCACATGAATATATTTTTTGATTATTATACTACAAATTATGTGTATTACCATTTCCATTTTATGATATCTCTTTCGTGGGTTTTATATTTCAAAGGCTATCAAAGTGGTAAGGTATTTTTTCTCATTTTTCCTTCTTTGAGACATACGTTATGTTATGCACCTATATTATTTCCCAATGTTTATATAAAGACCCATTTAAATGTAATATCATGAGTTTATTTTTCCCTGTGATATTTTATATTTTATTTTATTTTATTTTCTTATGGTTCTTACTAATCATTTCTACTAAAGTTGTAATATTTTATGTTATAGTCTAATCATTTATTAGGATTGTTTGTGATTATGTTCCTATTGATAAAAATTTATGAACCATTTCTCAAGAAACAAATGAATATTCTTATACCCTCATTATTTCTGATATATTAAACAAAAAAATTCTTTTTCTACTCCTTTCTACAAAAAATAGTCTAGAAAATATGTATAATAAGATCTGATTTTATTTCTCTCTTCAGTAGGAAATAAATTTTTTTTTAAACAATATTTTATAAAAATGTTTAAAAAATATTTTTTTCATATTGACTTATGATTTTTAAAAGAAAATATTACCCATGTTTGACTTTCTTTTATGAAATTTTTAGAAATGAATCTTCATTTGGATTTCAAAATCAATGCCCATTTCGATTTTACCAAAAATGTGAAACTAATATTTTTTTAATATGTTTGGAAACAATGATGCTTCCCATAATCGTGACCATTATTTCATTGAAGATCCCATTATATGTTTTCAAATTTATTTTCAAAGAAAAATATTAACAATATTTGTTATGTTCATAATTTTTTTTAATAGAGAAAATATATTTTCTTTATGAAGTGTATTAAAGTACTTTTTAAAATATTCTTTAAAATATTTTAATATTATTTTAAAGTAAATGGATTTTTAAAAGGATTAATGTTTTCAGATTATTTTCAACTAAAATTAATTTTATTTATGAAATGTTTTAAATGATCGACCAAATAATTTTATATCTAATATTATGTCTATTGATTTTAACTATGACATATTGGCCATATGATCTAAAGACACCATTCTTATTCTTTTTCTGAATGATATATATTTATGATCTCATGTTGTTTATGAAACTCATTTCTCATCCATGGGTTATTCCATGAATAGATTTTGAAAACCTCGAATTTTCACAAGGTAAATTCACTTATTATAATTATGTAATATAGTATATATCACATAATTTCACATAGAGACCATAATAAAATTGTTATAAATGATGAATTAATGAAATAAGAGGTATTTCTAGAAATTAAAGAACATATACTGATGGAAAAATAGCACGACCATTGGAATAGTAATATAATTATTAAGAAAATTAACTCAACCAATATAATTGTAACCTTAACAAAGAAAGGATAAATAAAATTTATTTATATTCTAAATGAAAATAGGATATATTTAGATCTTGGTATATGTAAAAAAATGTTTTGAAAATGATAAATTAAGAGTTTTTAATTTTATAAAATGTAAATGATTATTTAAAATTATATACTCAATATAATTATTTAAAAGAAAATGTAATTTTATAAAATATATCAATAAGTTAATATTTTGTATAATAATTATTATAAGACAAATTTGTTTGACCTTAATTAATTTTTTATGTTTTATGATATAAAATTTTTAATTTTTAAATAAATATTTATTTTAATTAATAATTAAATTAATTGTTCTTTAAAATTATTTTCATAAAATGTAGTCCATTTTGGAACTCTACATATCAAAAAATGGTAGGGGTTAATTTTTGGTATTTTCTAAAATATTTGAATTTTAGTGAATAGTGAAATACGATAATTTACAGTATTTTACATTTTAATCCAATTACATGAATTTTTGAGTCATGGATGCTAAAAGAACCTATTTTTTATTACTCACATGCACTAGTTATTGTAAATATTTATAATAATAAATATCTTTTATAGTACTGAGCCATAATAATAAACTAATAAATAAAAATAATCAAAAAGACCTCTCTCCTCCCACTATTAATATCACAAATCCTCACCTCTTATCCTCACACATTATAAGAGTTGGAACTTGGTAATATTATACCAAAATACTCTCATAAGTATATTAACCATATTATGGTCTTTCAGGTCTCAGTAAAATATCAAACCCAAGTTCTTTAAGGAGGTTCTCAAGGAGATGACATATTTGTGGTAAAATCCTCCACCTTTCCTTTTAAATTCATTCATTCTTCTAGCTCATCATTTACTCCACAATCCAAATTGATCTTATAACTCTATAATCATAAATATAATAGAATTATATTATTTCAATGGAATATAAATCATAAAATTTATTCTCTTCTTCTTCTTTTTTATCTTACAGGTGCAAACATCATCTACGATGTGTTGATTCACCACCTTTATGGATGACAATTTTTTGTTTTCTATAAAATCCTTCATGAATAAATATAAACACATTATACTATTTAAAAAAACATAAATGTACATTAAACTTGTTTAATTATAAAACCTAATAAATATACACATTATTAATTAGTAAAAGAGAACTAGTTTGTGATGATCAAAAGATCACTAAAATAAACTAATGTTCAGCATTAGAATTCTAACTAATAAATCATTATAATATCTAAAAAAATTACATATGGGACCATTTAAAATTATTTAGGTTCATAATTATTATATAATTCAACTTATATATTTTTTCTTCTATTTTACAAGAACTCCCATAATTAAACTAAAAGGGAACAATTCATGAAATGAATGCTCCTAGAACGACAAAATTGAATCATATAACTCATAAAAATGGTTAAAAATAAAGCTAATAAAATTATAATAATTTTAATACATGATCTAGAGGTTATAAATTATATAATTAATGTATTTATTTTTATTATTCATTACATTAAGTGAAAGTGTAGAATACATTTAGATATAGGTTAAAGTATTCTATTCGAACATCCATTTTCCTTTAAGTTTTACTTTATATATCTTTAACCCAATGTAATTTATAATTATTATTAAGTAATCCTCTTATATTCTATTTTTATTTTCCAAAAATATGTTCTTTTCTCAATTATTTTTTTATGGGAAATACATTCTTTATAAGGTTCTCATTTCAATTTCTACTGATAAGCAAGCTTAATGAAAGAGAACTTCCTAATTTATTACCCATTTACATGTACACTCCTTAATCTATTTTAAAACACCGTTATTTTTATAAAATAACTCATCTTATCATTAAAATATAAATTTTTTACATTTCTTTTATAATTCAAAGAATTATTCCTCTGTCCTCTTTCAAAAAGTTGTAATATTTTTCAATAAACCGCACTAAAGTGGCCCATTTTTAGAGTTTCTTAGTATCTATTTTTAAATGATTTCATATCATTTGGAAATAATTTCACATGATATATGAATATTTTTCTTTATTAATTACCATGTATGATTTAATTCTATTCTATCGTGTACACCATTATGATACATTCACTGTTTAGGCCTTATGTAATGATTCTGATACCCATTTCCTTCCATGGGTAACCCTTATGTTTATTTCTTATGTCTAATTCTTCATGTGGCACACATACACATTAGAAATTTTTGATGTGTGTGCCTAGATAGAACTCAAATTGATTGGGTAATGTTTAGTCTCTTTATATTTCATGTTGGGACATGGAGTATACTTAATTCCATTATGGGACTTTTTCACCATGTTATGTAGTCTTGGAAATTTTCCTTGACTCATGTTTATGTCATGTTATATATTGCATCCACATTCCTATGATTCCACTATTACATGAACCCTTATTAATCATTTTAGGAATCTTTATTTTTATTCATGTTACATTCCATTTTATTTCATCACGTTATGTCATCTAACCCATGTTTTGTGCTTTATTCCTATTTTCATTACCTTACATGGATTTTTAGCTCATCCATTTGTTTATGTATTCCCCAGGTTATCCATTATAGATGTAAGATCTCAAAAAAAAATTAGGATAACATTATAAAGATTAAATTAAATTTGTTTTTATGATTTTTAATTATCTAACTAATATTTTAAATACAGTAGACTTCACGGTCCTTTGTTTTAATTTGACGGTTAATTGTTCATAAATCATGTTATAATACGGATAAAGGGTTGGGGTTCCTAGAGTTTGTCTCATATAATGGTCTAGTTAATTTTAGAGATTAGGACTGAAAAACATTAGTAATAACCCTCGGTATAATTCTATAAATATGGATAACCTAAATTGAAACTGAGGTAATCAAATGTTACGATATAATTTACATTTGAAAGTTTATCCTTATATCTTGAAAGAATAATTTTTATAATATTATTATCTAAGTATTTAATCACCTAATTATACATTATTTTTCTTAGTTAATGGTTATAAATATAAGAACCTATTCCAACAATAAATTGGATTTGAACTTTAATGATTTCCCTAATGGAATTCCAAATATGATGGAAAAAATAACTCAAAACATGATGATATAGTACTATTAGAACTAGATAATGTTATAAATAATAACTTGAATCACATGGAACAACATCCATATCCTATTAAAGTGTAAGGTTTAATCAAATCCTTTATGGGAAAAAATCCTCCAAACATTAATGGATCTTCTGATCATCTCATCACACAAAAATTGATTAACTCCATTGAAAATATATTCATTTTCCACCATTTATAAAATGAAGATAAAGTCATGATAGAATTCTATCATTTTGATGGGGAATCTGATAAATGGTGGAAAATGATCAAAAACACATATTCCAAGTAGGAAATTTATTCTAGGGATTGGGATTCATGTATGAAAATAGTTTTTAATAAATATTTTCCATGAACTCTCTATCTTAAGATGGAATGGGAGTTTCTTGGGATGAAGAAAAGTGACAACGAGTCTATTGGGGTGTATGAGGAAAAATTTAAAAGGATTTAATGATACACATAGGTATTTTTAATGAAAACCGAATGAAAATGGATTGATTCTTTATTGTACTAAAGCTGAGTCTATGAAAAGCCTCGGCTTTTCAAGACCGGGATACCTATGAATATAATATGAGTTGTGACCTTATGGTTGAAATGGATATTAGAGACTCTAAATTTTCTAATGGGCCTAGATATAAAATGTAGAAAATGGATTTTAATATGGGTGTATGAAGAGATAAATCACATGATGGAAATAAATCCCAACATACCACATGTAAAAACTATTGGAAGAGGCATCCTAGAAACTACTTAAAGATAATTAGTAGATGCTTCAAATGTTGAAGATAAGGTATCTAGATTATAATTATCAATGAAATCTGAATTATCCCACAAATTTGGAGGAATAATGGAAGTTTTAAATCAACACTCATCCAACAGTGAATTGTTTCAACTCTATGGAACATGGGAATTAAGTAAGACATTTCCCTAATATAGGGGTTGTCTGAGGCAATCAACAACAACAACCTCCAAGGAAACAAGGAAGGGAATATTCTATCACTACTGCTGAGGTGGATCCCAACCATGATGTGATGACTAGTATACTTGTTATTCATTCATGGAAAGTGATTGTAATATTTTATTCTCATTATACCCATTCATTCATATCTGGTATATTTAGTAGGACGATTCAAACACCACCTTCAAATATGGAGGTTGAGTTATCTATGAGAATGTAAAATGGGAAAATTATTTCATCCAAGGTGTATAACTCTTCACAAGTTAATATTTTTCTATTGAACCTCCTACAAAATCATTTCTTACTTTCTTTAGTGTAGTTTGATTCTATTTTTGGAATAGTTTTTATATCATTATATAAATACAACATCAACTATTGGAAAAGGGAGATCACTCTTAACATCCCAAAGAATCTTCCAATTATGTACAAGTGTAAGGATGAGGGTGAATATCTTTCAGGATAATCATCATAATTATGGATATTATTACCTTATGATCAAGCATATATATCTGAAATGATTGTGAAAAAGGAGGGGATCATTCCCCAAGACATGCCCATTTTGAAGGACTATATTGATGTGTTCCACAAATAATCGCTTGGTCTTCCCCTTGACTAAGAGATAGAGTTATTAATTAAACATATTCCTAGATATCTACCTATATCAAAGAAATCATATAGAATGGAAAATATCCACTTGGAAGAACTGAAGAAGCAGTTACAAGATATTATGTAAAAGGGTTTCATATGCCCATGTGCCTATCCATGGGAAGCGTTATTCATATTTCTCAATAAAAAAGGATGGATCAATGTACCTCTGCATTGATTATAATGAGATCAAAAAAAATATTGATAAGGAAAACATATCCCTTCCATGTATAGATGAATTTTTCAATAAACTATATGGGGCCAATTATTTTTCTAAGGTGTACATTCAGTCGGGATATCATCAATTAAAGGAAAATAAGGAATATATTCCCAAGAATGCCTTTTAGAAATGGTATGGAAAATATGAGTTCATAGTGATACCCTTTTGGCTCCCCAATTTTCCATAAATATTGATGTACTTAATGAATATAGTATTTATAGATTACCTTGACAAATATGTTGTAGTTGTAATCGATGATATTAAGATATACTCTAAAAGAAATGGGGTTATGAAGAAAATTTCAATACAATTATAAATACACTGTGAGGGAATGAAATTTATTCATATAATAGAAAATTTGAGTTTTTGATGGAGGAAGTATCATTCTTGGGACATGTTATCACCAATAAAACAATACTTGTCGAACCTTCCAAGAAAAAGGTAATTGAAGAATGTCCTAGACCAACATATGTAGTGGATATTTTTAGTTTCTGAGGTCTATCTAGGTGTTAACAATGATTTTTGAAGAAATTTTCCTAATTACAAAAACCATTAACAAACCATAATCAGAAGGGATTAATGTTTTTCTAGACTAGTAAATGTGAAAACTTCTTCAATGGGTTGAAAAATAGTTTTATCACTGCACCAATAGTCACACATTCTATAAGTGTGGAACTCATTGTTGAATATAATGAGGCTAAAATGAAAGTATTTGGATTTTTAATGATAAAAATGATAATTTTATAGCCTAAACATCAAATAATAGGAAAATTCATGAGAAAAACTACCCCACACATGATATGGAGTTGGTGGCTACGATCTTTGTGTTAAAAATCCTGCGGCATTATCTCTATGGGGAGAAGTGTGAGATATATATACTGGACATAACAAGCTAAAATATACATCCACATGGAAGGGGAAGTTATGTTCCACTAAAGATGGTTAAAGGTCATCATGGATTATGACTGCTCAATCCACTATAATTATGATAATGTAAATAAAGTGGGAAATTCTGTATGTAGAAAGGATCCTTCAATATTATCAATGATGAGAATTGATAAGGATACAATCTTATTAGATTTGTAAATAATGTATATGGGAATCATTAAGGAAGGTACATCATCAATCCTTTATCAAATGATTTACAAACCATACTTCATGCATAAAATAAATGATTCTCAAAAAAATATGGAAATACAGAAAAGGGTATAAGCTATCAGAAATGAGAAATCCTTAGATTTCAAAATTAACAAGGAAGTATTCCAATGATTTGGATCAAGATTATATATACCATAAAATCCAAAGATAATGAAATATCTTCTGAATGACGCACATACCTCAACACTATCTATTCACCCCAATAGAACAATGATTTATTGAGATCTATGAGATAATAATTGGTGGGGATATAAAAATACAATGATCACTGAATATACATCATGGTACTTGGTATGTCAGCATGTGAAGGATGAAAGGAAAAATTATAAGGGTATGATACAACCATTACCCATACTATCATGGAAATGTTAAAATATCACCATGGACATTATCATTGGACATCCAAATACATTTAAAGGAAACAATTATATATTGGTTTTTTGGATCATTATACAAATATAGCTCACTTTATCACAATTTTAGTGGACTTCCCACTCGACCAAATTGCACTAATATACTTCAATGAAGTGATGATGCTACATGGAGTACCACTTTATATTGTTTCTGATTGAGATTTTATATTTATGTCCACCTTTTGTAAAAGTCTTCAATATTCTCTAAACATTGAGTTAAACATTATTTTGACTTATCTTCCTCAAAATTATGGCCAATTTAAATAGAAAATTTAAACAATGTAATTCATGTTGACAACATATCCTACGGACATTAATGTAGTATGGGACCAACATATACCTCTGGCCGAATACTAATACAATAATAGTTTTAACTAAAGAATCTAAATGTCTCCAAATGATGAACTTTATGGGAATATATAAAAAACACTTATATGATGGAATGAAGTTGATAAATATAAGCTATTAGGACATATGATGTTCAAAGTAATTATAGAAATAGTGAAAACCATTAAGCATCACATCAAGTAATCCTAACGTTTATAGAAGAACAATACAGAAAATTGTTGATGGGATATAAGGTTTGAGGTTAGAGACATGGTAATCCTCCACATATCTACATGGAATAGGGTCATTATATTTGAGATGAAAGGAAAGTTGAGTCATAGGTACATCAACCCGTTCGAGATTCTTGATCTTGTTGGAGATGTTTCCTATCTACCTGCACTTCCACCTACCATGTCTCAAGTAAATGATGTTTTCAATGTATCCATCTTGAGGAAGTACATACGAGATCCCCCACATGTACTGAATCTGAGGTGGTAAAAATAGAAAATAACCTCTCATATGAAAAGAAGCATGTGAAGATAATGGAGCATAGAGATAATGTTCTATGCAATAAGACTACTCATCAGTCAATGTACTGTGGAAAAACCATAGGTAAAAAGAGGCAACATGGGAACTAGGGGAATCAATTAAGGATAATAACCCTCACCTATTTTCACCTTATATTTTAAAATAAAATTTTGAGGGAAAATTTCATATGGAGGAAAGAATGTAAAGACCTTGAATTTTATCAGTAGAAATTCACTTATTATAATTATTTCATATACTATAAATCACATAAAATAACATGTGGAACACAATACAGAAGTTATAAATAATGAAAGAATGAAATAATAGGTATTTATAGAAATTAATGAAACTATATCGATGAAATAGTGAATTGACCATCGGAACAGTAATATGACCATTAAAAATAGTAACCTGTCTAATAGAATTGTAATCGCATCAAAAAAAGTATAAATACACATTATGTGTATTATAAATGAAAAAATGATATATTTATATCATTTTGTAGGTAAGTAAACATTTTAAAAAAGATTAATTATGTGAAGAATTTTATGTAAAATATAAATGTTTATTTATAATTTTATAGTCAATATAATTATTTAAAGGAAAATTTAATTTCATAAAAATATTAATAAATTAATTTTTTTCCAATGATTATAATATAATTTTATTAGTCATTAATATTTTTTCCAATGTGTCGTAAAATCAGTTATAATATTAAAATTGATATTTCATTAATAAATATTCATTTTAATTAAAAATAAATTTCCAATATTTGGAAACTTATTCTCATAAAATAGAGTCTATTTTTGAAATATAAATATAGTTATGGTGAATTATTTTTATTTTTCTAAAATAAATTTATTTTTTTGTCAATAGTGAAATACGGTAATTTATGGCATTTAGCATTTTAAGCCAAATGAATGAAATTTTGAGTCACGTAAGATGTAAGAACACATTAGTTCAAATTGACATGAACTTGTTACTATATTTAGTCACAATAATCAATAATATTTATAGTAATGAACCAAAATAATAAACTATTTAATAAAATTATCAAAAAAACCTTTCTCCTCCCACTATAAATATCACCCCTCACCATCTCTTCTACTGACACATTATAATTTTTAGAGATTGACAATATTATTCAAAATTAATCTCCCAAGACACATTACCATGTTTTTATCTTATAATTCTCACCAAAATACCAAACACAATTTCCTTAAGGAGTTTCTCAAGTAGATGACATACAAGAGGTAAAATCCTACAAAATTACCTTTTAAATTTGTTCTTTACTCTACCTCATCCTCTACTCCACTATCCAAAGAGACTTGATAACTACATAATCACACATATACTGTAATATTATTTTATTTTATAATGGGATATCCATTATCAAATCTCTTCTCATCAAATTGTTTTTGTTAAAAATGAAAACATCGTCTATGATGTGTCAATTCACCACCTTTATCGACGATGATTTTTTGTTTTCTATTACCAACTTCATGGCTGGATTTAAAACCATTATAATTGTTAATCAAGATTAAAAAATTTATATTACAACTTTTTTATGTTCTTTAAATAATAAATGTATTTATATATTATATAATAAAACAAATCTAGTTTGCGATAATAGAAAATTCACCAAAATAAACTATTGTTTATCATTAAAATTTTATCTAATGAATCAATCTCACATATAAAAAAAGAAATGATACATGGTACCATTTAAAATTATGGAGGTTCATAATTATCATATAATTCCCCTTCTATAATTTTTATTCCATTTTATGATAACTCGCATAATTAAACACAAGGGAACCGATCATAATATCATTAAATGAACATACCGAAAACGACAAAATTGAATATTATAACACATTATAAAGGCCATAAATAAACATAATAAAATTATAATAAATAAAATAAATGTATAATAGGATATTAATTAATTAAATGATCTTATTTTATTATTTAAGACATTAAGTGTATGTTCAAAACAAAATCAGACATGGGGTAGTGGATTCTCTTCGAACCTCCATTTTTCTTTGGACTTATTATTTTTCTTTCTTTAACCAAATGTAATTTGTAATTTTTCTTTTTTTTTCTCTTATATTAGGTGAATTTATTCAAATAATATGTACCATGAAAGAAATTTCTTTCTTTTTTAGGGAAATAATTTTTTTATAAGATTCCCTTTTCAATTCCTCCCGCTAAGCAAGCCCGGTTAAAGGGAACATCACAATTTCTTACCGATTTTCAAATACACTCCATAATTGTTTTTAATCCGCCATTATTTTTATAAAATCACCCATTTTATCTTGAAAACAATCTTTTCTCATTTCTGGGTTTATAGAAATAATAATTCCATTGTTCGTCTTAAAAGCACTATAATATTTTCCCTTAAACCATACTAAAGTAGCTCATTTATGAAGTTTCATAAATACTATTTTTACTTGTTTACACTTTATTTGGACATAATTAATCATTATATAGTCTTATTTTCCATTATAAATGTACAATTATGATTCAAATCCATTCTTTCTGGTACACCATTATGATATGTTCTTTCTTAATACCTTATTACATGATTATGATGCCCATTTCATTCTATGAGTAACCATTTTCTTTATTCCTTATGGTTAATTCTTCATGTGGAAAACATATGAATGAACATGTTATGATGGGTGTTTATACATAGTTATTCAATGAATTGGGTAATTTTTATACTCATGTGACATCAGGTTGGGACAGAGAGCAAACTTAATTCCTTTATGGGATATTGTCCACCATATGATATTTCTATGGATATTATCCTTGACTTCTATTTATACCATGTTGAATGTTCATAACACATTTCTATGATTCAATGATTACATGATCCCATGTTCTACCTGTTATAATTTTAAATGTTTATTCATGTTCCATTCATTTTTATGCCATCGTGTTATGCCTTCTAACCCAAGTGTATTTATTTATTCCTATGTTTATTTTATTATATGATTTTTAACTCATACCTTTGTTTATATATTCCTCAAATTATTCCTTTTATATGTAAGAGGTAAAATTATGTTAGGATTTCATTATGGAGATTAAATAAAATATGTTTTTATAATTTTTAATTATTTACCTAAACATCCATTGGCACTAGACTTCACAATCCTTAGTTCGTATTTGATGGTTAATCCGGATAAAAATCATGTAATAATATGTGTAAATGGATATGGTCCCTATAATATTATTATGAAACCCACTTCAATTTTTAGGGGTTCTAAAATGATGATTATGAAACATGTTTATTTTCTATTGTTTATGATATTGAGAAATATTTATGAAATGAATTTATTTTCATGGGTTATGATATGATGAATGAATTGTGATATTAGCGCAAACACGTGTATTATTTTAATTATGTTATGTGTATGACCTATATCTCCCTCCAATTCATTGGGTAAGTATTTATATCTCATGAGATAAAAATGGAAAATAAGCTGACGAGATTGATCAACAATGAGATGCAGGTGTGTCCTTATCCACTGTGGAACACAAGTGTGTCATCACCCACTATGTGAAATAGGTGTCCCCTAATACAATATGGGAAATAGGTAGATCTTTACCAACTATTGGAAATATTTGTCCCCTATAGAGAATCCATTTTTCCTAATCTATTATGAGAAATAGGTGTATCCTGATAGACAATGGGAAATAGGAGTGTCATGGTCTGCAATATTGATGGTATTGGTAGTCAACCTGGACATATGAAATAGTTTTCATTGTTTACGATGGTGAAAAAATTTTATGACATGATATTATAGTTCATTAGTGATTTATAATTATTCAGAACCATTATGGTTCATGTTATTGGAAATTAAAATATTTTATACTCTGAATCATTTTTATGATCTCTGACTAGTTCAGTATGAACTTCAAAAGTTATGTTTATAATCACATACTGTTATTATTGTCATATTATTTCATATAATCATATATTTTTATCTCTTATTATTACCATAACTGAGAATTTTTTCACATTCTTTCTTTTGTTACATTTTTCCAGGTAGTGAAGAAAGGTTTTATATAGGGTATGCCTATAAAGAGTTCTAAATGAGATGATCTTTATCGGAAACATTGACAGTCTTTCGCTAGATTAGAAGCATGTGTTCCAATGATAGAAAGGAAATAAAATATTATATTCCTCATTTGTTTATTTTTTTAAATATAATGAATATTGATCTAAAAAATGTATTATCCATGTATATGAATCCTGGGTCACTATAGTTGGTATAAAAGGAATGGTTTTGTAAACCATTGAAAACTAAGATTAGAAAACATTTCTGAGATCCCTATGTATATTTATAAGGATATTTTTAGGGATATATCTAATTATAATTATGAGGATGAGTTAAGGTAAAGGAAAAATGTCCTGGAATTTGGTAAATGATAGAGTTCTTCGATTCCAAGAAATTACATCCTTGTGTGGATATTATAAGTGGGTATGGATTTAGAACAGATGTAATAAGGGTTAATAACCTAGAAAATATTATATATATCTTGACTCAATCATTAACTGGTGCAAAACAATTGTATTTTTTTACAACTGGTATGACACTTCCGAGGGGAATTATTTCAAAATTCAAAATCTATTTTCAACCCATCAATGATGAATTTTAATATGTGATGAATATGAATGACCCAGGATAATCTTATGGATTCATATATTAAAAAAATGTGTATTGATTTTTATATCCAAAATTATTTTTTAGAATATTTTATTTTACATTATGATTATCATTGTTCACTATATTCTATATAGTCTTTGTGATTGGAGAGAACCTGAATGAACTAGACTAACATTAAATTTGATCAAACATTATTGTATGAAATGAGAAATGGGATTATAAATGACTTAAGGGATGTTGTGATTATGATTAAACCATTTTCATGATAAATTATTAACAGTTTTTACCTTAACTAACTCTCAAAATCCCCAAATAATATAAGTAAAAAGTTTTCTAAGAGTTAAAGTGATGGTAACAATGGAAGAAAGAATATTCAGTATCCTATATGTAGAGAATGTGGAAAGAATAACCCAAGTGAATCTTTCTGAGGAACATAATGATGTTTTGAGTATATAAAAGGACACAAAGCAAGTGAAAAATATGATAAAATGAAAATATTTGTTAATCTAATGGATGGGAATATTGTTCTATATAATATATCTTCGATTTATGAATGCATTAAATATAGAAATTATGGGTTTTATGAAAATCAATTTCCTATGGGGGAAAGTTTGTGAATGGAATCAACAAGAGGGTATGAGTAATGGTTACACTACTAATGAATAAGAGACTATGAACGAAATAAAAAGGAAATAGTTATTAGGGAAGAAGTTGAGGAAGCATAGTTACTGGCTAAAGTATTAGGTGGAATAATTTAAGTGTTCATATATTGGAATTAATGGATTATTTTATATGAATATAGATAAAAAAAAAATTTAGATCTATTCATTAATGATTTTCAAGAATTTTATAATTGGTATTGATGGAACAGAAAAGTGATTTAATGGAATGTTAGTATTTTTATTAAGGGAATATAACCCTCAATATGTTCTTGATGTTGAGATAATGTTGTTGGGATAAATAGATGTTGGAAGAGAATAACTAAATTGGAAAGTAATGATTAACTTGGAACTTAGCAATGATTTTCTGAAAAAATAGTTTATGATATCATTTATAGTGTTTAAAATAACTTTGTATTTAAGTAATAAATCCAATAATCTGTGTTTAATTTAAATAAGAAGCCATAATGGATGATTTCAATAAGGTTTTAGGGTAATTTGGGTTGTTACCAGCTATCAAAAGAATACATGATGAAGGTATTCAAACATTTCGTATGTGACAATCAAGATACAATTTATGGTTTATTATAATTAATGATAACTTCATTAAGGAAATTCTATGAATTTTTTTCTAAATTTCTGTATTTCAAAAATTGTAAGGGTCATAGAGTTTACCATTTATGGAATTTAAAAAGATGAAATTAGGATGTTGATATAGATATTAATGTATTAATTTACCATATAACTATTTATCCATGTTGGATAACCTATTCTAACATTTTTTTATTATAACTAAAGATAGAATGAATGAATTATCATTCTACTTATGAATCTAATGATCCATTAGTGATTTAGGAAAAATAAATTAACCATTCTTTCATGGGGTAATAGATGAATTTGAAATTATTCATGGAACAAATTATGAATGATATTGGTCTTATGAAATTGAATGAAATAAATTAATTATACATTCTTATAAAAATTATACAATTTTATGAAAAGTTTCATGAACTAATTATTTTCCTATTATCATCATTTTTATGATATTACTGAACTTTTTCATGCCTCCTTGGATAATGGTTTTTTGTTAAATAATATTCCTTTAATCACCAATTTTCTTATGATTAGATATATCTATCACTCTCAATAATTATATTTGATTTACTTACATGTCCAAATATTCACTGCCCACTAATGTTCTCATATATTGAAACCTAGTAATGAGTTACTTCATGTATCCTCTATGTTTCCAACATTCCCTATTAATTGATGTTTTATTATTAGTTTTTACAATGTGGGTTTCTGTGATGTAAATTTCAAATATTAAACCATTGATGACTGAGACAAATTTTTAGGGTGAAATTCATTTTATGGTCTATAGAATGTAACGCCTTGAGATTTTTTGAAATTATATTTTTCATATAAATTTGATCCTCTCCAATTTTTTTTTGACATGAGAAACTATTTTTTTATTTAATTATAAGTAACACAGATTTTATATTTCATTAAAAATAAAACTATATTTTCCTTGTTTTACAAACAATGCCATGTTTTTCTTTCATTAGAAGCAACACTGATTTTAATGAAACATGTCATACAATTAAAATATTATTATTTATTACGGTAGTTACCACATTTCCATTCACATGGTTGTTATGAATAGGATTAACTAAATTATGAAAATATAGCTTACATATGTATATATAATGAATTATTTATAGGCTAATTTAATAGAAATTAAAATAAAAAATATTTTAAAATAAATGTAACCTTTTTTAAATAAAACTATTTTTTTTCTAAAAACAAATTTCTTCTACCTCAATAAATAAAAAAAACTTTTGGTGATTTATTTTAAGGAAATTTATATTATATATATTTAATAATGTTTTTAAAATTAATATTATGTGTTTTCTAGATATGATATTTGAATAAATCCAATTTTTATGTTTTAAACTATATTTTTCAAACACAAACATTGTTTTTGTGTTTTTATAGTACCCTTATTTTAAAAATAATTTTGGACTCTTTTATAAATTTTACAGGAAATAATAAACTAATTTTGTGAAATAACCATATAAAATTTATCTTTGGGAGAAGTTTTTTAATTTTTCTGAAAAGATTAATTTTTGACGAACTGTTAAAAATATTCAATTTTAATTGAAAACATCCATTTTTAAAAAATTATTTATAATTTAGAATAATATTTTAAATTATTTATAAATTTAATTTAGTTAAATTATATATCCATTAATCCAATATAGAACATTAAAATCAATTTCATACTCATTTTTTATACAAATATTATAAACTTTCAAACAATTTCTCTTTAAAAGCCGACTTTCTTATCATGTATGTGGGATTAATTTGAAATTAAAAATTTTACCTTATGTTGATGGAATTTGGAAAAATGGATTATATAATTGGAATCAGAATAATTTATAATGTATAGTAAAGTTAACTTAATTTTTTTTACCAAAATTAATAGTGAATGTAATAAAAATTAATTAGCCGTGTTAAGGTAAAAAATTGGTCTACCAGCTGTTAAACTAAAAATACAAGGGAAAATGGCTTATAAAATTCTATAGAAACTATTGGAATTCCAAATTTCAACCATTAAAACACTATGGTTCTATAATGGCATAATTTTTACACTTTCTACATAGGAAAAACATGGGAGCACTTGTAATGACCCGACACTTTATCTAAGGTACAAATCATTATTTTTTCTTTTTGAGTGTCTTTAATGGTCCTAATGATGTATTTTCATCAAGATAAAGTGGTCATAGTAGCATCCGAGGAAATTTTGGAGCCAATATAAGATAAAAAGGGGGAAACATATTAGGTCGTACTATTTGTCTACACCCATGAGACCCGATGGCACGGTTGTGCAGCCAGTTGAAGACGGTTTCAGTGCCCATCTACACAGTCTGTGCACAGTCAGTAAAACTATGCACTGAGGGTATGTGGTGTTCCTAGTGAGGTAGTGACTTATTCGAGGTGTGTGTATGGTTAGGGAAACAATGCGTAGTGTCTATAAGAGCTTACAATTTAGGGGAAGAACCTTGTGCATGGTTTAGAAAACAGTGCGAAGAAACTATGTGATCCAGTTTTATGGAAAAATGACCATTTCCCCCTACCTTCACTGATGTTATTATTCCCTATTTTATCCTCCATTATGCGGAAAGAACCATTCTCGTCCCCCTTAATATATTAACCTTCTTTCATTCTTCAATCTCTTGTTAATCCTCTATCTAGTTTCCAATCTATATTCTATTTGTGGTGCTGGATATGCCAAGGTAAGGCTAAACCTACGTGTGCGTCATTCCTCGCTAAATGTTTCCATCTGTTTTACTATTTAGACGCAGGATCATTGGATATATTTTCAAGGCATTGGATGGAATCTCAGATCTACTCCAACCTACTCTTAATATTTGGTAAAAAAAATTAGTGATGCATAGTCTACAACCCTAATATAGGTGGTAATGTGGTTTTTTATTTGATTTTTGGTCGTTTCGTATTTAGTCTCATTATTCCAGGAGCCAGCCATTAACGATATCCTATGTTGAGTTTATTTCATCATGTCTAATTTAGACAATGTGATGACAAAGATTAATTGAATCTTGTTTAGGGGTTTCATTATCATCCTTTCTCTATATAGACTCCCAAGGGGTGTTCCACCTTAATTGTCCATTTTAGGCCAAATTCCCAAAATTGGAAATTATGGTTATTGATTCCAAGAATAGTTTTTAATAGAATTTTCCGTTGTTCCATATGTATTTTCATTAATCTAAGGCACCCCATGGTTGTTTTTACCTATTTGTCTTGGAATTTCTAGTTTGACCCATTGAATATATTTTATGGTTTTTCCCTTATCTTGATCATATATAGATGAACTTTCCCTATTAAGAAAATGGATTGGTTAGCTTGAATAGGTTGGATAGGTTGAGGTAGCATGAACGATTAATATGAAATGCCTTAAATGTAATTGATTTTAGGGGTGGATTGACCATGCTCATGTTTCATGTTTCTTTATAAATGAATTTCACATTTGGATTGTTTTCTTTACTTGAATTAGTGTAAGATGGTTTTCCTTACATTATATAACATGTAATTTCTTATATAATTTATATTCTTGTTGGATTTTATATATGTGTGCAGGAGGTATTTTTACTCCATTCCTTTCATTATATGTGGGTGGGAGGCATTCCTACCCCATTCCATTCTTTATATGTGGCAAGAGGCATTCTTACCCAGTGTTGTTATTTACATGTGTGTGGGAGGCATCATCACCTTATGACATTATTTTCTTATAGGTGGGAATCATTCTTCCCCATGCCACTATCATCTATATGAGGGACTAATTATTACCCCACTCCAACTATGTATATATATATATAAATAGTAACATTATCATACATGCCAACATTGAGCTGAAGCAGGTAGACCCGCCTGATTTCCTTTCAAAACCTGAGCAGGGGGTAACTATTTACTCTATTTTTCTTTACTTTAATTATATTAGTTGCAAACTATTTACATACGAGCACCACTCATTTTATATTTAGACATTGTTGGTGGTGGCCTACTGAGATTTATCTCACCCCCTATTCGGGCTTCCTTTGGCACCTGAGTAGAATATTTTATTATAGGTATGGATATATTCAAACACCACTCGTCTTCCAGTTGAATATTTTACTTAGATAGAGCTCAGGAGCAGATGACTTGGATTGGGCTCGAGATTCTATTAACAATATTTTGGATTATATTTACCATTTTACCATGTATATGTATTCCTACTTCATGCTTTCCTATTCTCATTTTCTATTAATAGGAAAAGCATGAATATATGTATTAGACACTGCCTATGATGCTTTTTATTATATTATTATGTCTTCCGATATTTAAATTTTCTATCTATTTTCATATTATTTCATTATGGTGTGTTTTTTATAAATACATTTTGTTACTCTGACATGGGGGTATATTCTCCCTACTGACATACCATTACACCCTTGTTGCTAGTCAGTAGCCCCTTGCTTATGGGGAGACGTGCTAGGGGTCATGTGACCAACCGGGCTCGGGGCACAGGTTATGTGGAAGTTGGGTCCGGGATGTCACAAAACTGTATCAAAGGAGGTTTCCTTTATTGTTTCACTATTTGGCTATAATGGGTTAGAAATTTGGAAAACACATGGGATGTGGTCGCAAGTCGTGCTCGGGCTTCGTGAACCCATGTACGAGGAATGGACCAAAATTCTTGAATTATTATTGTTATTGAATCTACAATTACTATTTATATCATTTCATCATTTCGGTTGGGACATGATAGGAATAATTTGAATAGGCCATGAATTTTCTCATGTCATAGTTAAATTTATATAAAGCATTGCCTGATGCATATTTTTGTGCCTTGTTTTACATATATACAAGTGTGATGACACCTTTTTGTATTATTTGGATCATTATATGGTGGGATTTTAGTGGGTTCCACTCTTTAGTTCATAAGGAATGTGTTCCCTTATAGATTGGAAAATGGAATTCCAACTATCTCAACCAATTGAGGAATGGTATAATAAAATAAATAAGAATAATCTAAATGAAAATGACGTCCAAGTGAGTATCTTCTTTTGAATCATAAGTTGTATGTTACCTTATGGGATGGAAAATGACATACCATTGAATTCAATTGTTTTAAATAAAGTTTGACTTGAGAACAACCATTTTATGCATGCATAACTTAGAAACTTTACCCAAACCCAACCTTTGTAGTGGGTAGTGTGTTTTTCACCAATTTTATGGCCTATTATGGTATGTTTTAACGTCCAGTCCTAGCTACCGAAGCAGGAAGATAGTAATTTTCGTTCTAATAGGAAGGATTTAGTACATGTACTAGCTTCTTAAATGAAATCCCATTAAAAATCATTTATTCTAAGATGTTCATTTGTAACTGTAGCATTATGTCTCCATGACTTCCTCAAGTCGCACTCCTTGAAGGTGATGACGATAATGTTCTTGTAGTTGCAGCCCATGAGACACCAGTTGGACTTGTATTCAAACCACTTATGGTTCCATATCCTATACCAAAATTGGGAGTTGATTCCTATATTAGATAAGGCTTCTTGTGTATGATGTAGAATATTCAAGGCGGAGTGCAACTTGCCCTGAGTATGGCAGAGTTGACTCAGGAGTTTCAGCAGCAACATCCTCTTATATTCCTGGGGGATGGTGGACCACTTTTTTCAGAGTCTTGGATCGAAGATATCTTTTCTATCATTGCACACCTAGATATGCCTCGAGGGAAGAGGGTCAAACTAGATTCTTACATGCTACACGATTCTGCCAAGAGTTGGTGGGATGTCATCACCCCGGAAGGCTAGAATAGAAATATGGTTTGGGAAAAATACCAGAAAATATTTTACAACTACTTATTTCCCCAGACTCTAAGGGATGATTGAGCCAGAGAGTTCATGAATCTATAGTAGGAGACCAAGTAAGTTATTGATTACTTGTCATGTTTCACTGAGTTAGAACATTTTTCTCCTTCTCTAGCCACATATGACCTTATGGTCACTAGGAGATTTGATGATGGGTTGTGTTATGCCATCTGGTCATAAGAAAATGTTTTCAGGATGATGACTATTTCAGAAATCATAAACCAGTACCTAATTAAAAATTCAGATATGATATATGTTGAGGGTGTATTTTGGGGCAGTTTAGCCTCAAAATTTTATAGTGAATCGTTTTTAGGGAAAAGCAACGTTTTAGAGAATTTTTTGGAAGTGGGGGTGGTTAGGATCCATCCACTAGTGGTGATCCTATATTTCCCCAGTGTAGAGTGCCAGGGCATTGAAATAATCAATGTACATAAAATTTAGTTGTGTGTAGAGGTTTTGGTATAATGAGTCATCTGAACCATTTCTACAAATCTCTCCCTACAGTTCCTAGTGAGTAGGGATATACACATACTCCTCGGTCGGGGGGAGGGTCAGCATGATCATTAAAAGTAAGAAGCTGGAATATAACTGGTCAATCATGACGTGGTGTTGGTCAAGTCAGAGGCAATCATATATATGATTCTCAGTGCCAGTAGAGTAGGCCTACTCCGGGAAGCCATGAAGTGACATAGGGATGTGGTACAAGATAGTTACATGTAGTCCAGACTATGTCGTAGGAGTAGAGTGTCGAACCATCTATTGTATGAGGTATTATTTTGGTAGCCTCCACTTTAGTATCTTCTTTTTTTTATAAATACACTTCTCACTCATTCATATCCGAGGAAATCACTAGGTTCATGGGCCTTGATGTTAAGTACTATCATGGAATTGTGATTCTAGATACACCCTAAGGTATCTGTTCATAGAGAATTATCCATAGTAAAAAATGTCCCCTTGAGATAGGAAATTACCTCGTTTAATGGAACCTATATGTCTTTGACATGACATATTTTAATGTAATCATCGGGATGGACTCATTAGTTCCCCACTAAGCCCATATTTACTTCTATCATCATAAGGTGATGTTTACTTCACCAGAGGGAATTTTTCATGTCCATAAGGGGGAATGATATGTTCGTGTAACACATACAAGACTCGTGTAGAAAAGGTTGGGTAGTGTTACGACACAAGTTTCCAGTCTTTACCTTGATGACTTGGGGTGAAACCTTCTATCATCCCTCTGATAGTGGAGTTTTTCAGGGGCATTTTTCTAAAAACTTCTCTAGTATACCTCTAGTATGAGAGGTAGTGTTTACTATTAAAATTCTGCCAAGAGTATCACCTATGACCATTCCTCCATATAGGATGGAAGCTACATGGATTTTGCAGATCAAAACATAGTTCAAGGATCTAGAGGTGGAAGGTGTTATACGCCCCAACACATATCTTTAGGGTTCACCTGTCTTCTTTTCCTAGAAGGTGGATAGTACCCTCTAACTTTTCATGGATTTCCATCGGTTGAATTAGTTTACTATCAATAATATGTATCCATTTCCTAGAATAGAATATTTCTTTGATCAGATCCTAGGAGAGAAGGTGTTTTAAAATATAGACCTAAAGTTGGTCTATCATTAGGTGCATGTCAGGAATTTTGATATATCATGCACATCATTTAGGAAAATTTATGGTCTCTACAAGTACCTAGTTATGTTTTCTAGACTCACAAACACACATGTTGTCTTCATGGATCTTATGAATCAGGTTTTCCACCCATACATGGATTCATTTGTGGTTGTCTTCATTGAAAATATCTTAGTGTATTCTCAATCAAGACAAGATCATGAAAACTATCTTGAGATCATGCTAAATATGCTGAGAGAGCATTATATCTATTCTAAGATAAGTAAATTCAACTTCTTTATTGATAAAGTTCACTTCAAGGGTCATATCATCTCAAATTAAAGAGTTTCTATTGACCGAGAATAATGAGGGTTGTGATATCTTATGAGAATATGAAGAACTTATTTCATATCCCAAGATTCTTGGTGCTTTCTAGTTACCACATATTCATTATTTAGGATATCTCATGACCTGTAGTGCCACATATGAGTTTTAAGAAGAAGGGTGTTAAATTAAAATAGATATAATCTTGTGAAGTAGCCTTTCAAGAGTTAAAGGGAAGACTTACTTCGTCATTGATACTGATTCTCCTAGATCTAGGAAGGGATTATACATTCTATTGTGACACATCATGTATTGGGCTTAGATCTATCCTAATTTAGGGTGGGTGATTCAGTGCATATGGTTCTCATCAGTTGAGACCCCATGAGTAGAATTACCCGATGCATGACCTCGATATCACTATTGTTTTTCATGAATTAGTTGCTGGAGACACTATTTATTGGGAGTTCATTTATGTTTCTTACATACCACATGTGCTTAAAATATATCTTCCCCTAAAAAGATATAAATATTAGGTAGTGTAGGTGGGTTGAGTACCTATAATAATTTGATTTCAAAATTGCCTACATTCATGGAAAAGGAAATTCATTAGTTGCTGCCCTGATTCAAAAGTCTCAGAAATAGGAGGTTCAAGAGTCTAGTGACTACTGGAATCTTATTTACATATTTTCAGAGATACAGGTTTAAGCTTAAGAGGACCATGGTTAGACTATCCTCTCATCCTTAGTGGTGACATCAACTCTCCTAGAATGGTTAAGGTTGGGACAAATATCAAATCCTAAGGGCCTTCACCTACCAAAGAGTGTCTTGGATGACCACACATCTTCTGGATGGACAATTGATAGGGATGATACTCTTCTATTTCATGGGAATGTATCGGTCCTAGTATACATTAAAGAGTTGATAATGAAGGATTTCTGGGCCTCATCATTGTTATCTAACCTTGGTGTCACCAAAATGTATCATAATTTACGACATCAATATTGGTGGCCCAAAATTAAATAAGAGATAGTTAGTGTAATTATGCAATTCTCCACCTATCAATAGTTAAAGGGAGAACATCATCATTTGGCATGGATTCTTTAGTGGTTTTCCAATCTTGAGTGTAAATGGGATGATGTTTTGATAGATTTAGTGACTATTTTACCAGATCACCTTGTGGAAAAGACATCATGTGGGGTTTTGTTGATCATATAATGAAGTTCTCAAACATATTACCTATGTGAGAGACCTATTATATAGATGATCTGGGAAGAATGTATGTCAAGTAGGTCATATATCTTCATTGATCACCTCTTAATATTGTTTCAGATACAGATGATCATTTCACATCACTATTTTTGGAATGGGTTGCATAAGGCCTTGGGTATTTATGTACTATTGATCCTGACCTATCACTCTCATATAAATGGATAGATGGATCTTGAAATTTTGGTGCTAGAGGACATGCTTCATGCATTCATTCTCAATATTGGGTTTTTTCTGGGAGAAACACATTCCCTCATTAAGTTTACCTATAACAAGAGATTTTTGGGCAACATTGAGGTGGATTCCTATAAAGCATTATATGATAGACCTGTCGATCACCTCTATGTGGGTTAGAGGTTGGGGAAGCCGCTGGGGTTGGTCCTCATCTCATGTTGGAGACCTCCGAGTAGGTCTAGATAATCAAAAGGTTATGCTAATAACTGAATCTAGATATCAATATTATGCTAACATATACCGGAGACCGATTTAGTTTGGGGGTGGAGACTGTGTTTTCATTAAAGGAACTCCTAGGTTAGGGAAAAGACGTATTCAGAAGAAGGGTAAGCTGTCATTGAGGTTCATTGGGCCCTTCAAGGTTATGAAGTGGATTAGGGTAGTGGATTATTATTTTCGAACATCCTTAGAGATAATAGAATATTCATGATGACTTTCATGTATCCCATATTCGCTGATATTATCCATACCCATCTCACATCTTCTAGCCTAATGAGGTTGAACTGGATGTGGATGCTTCCTTTAAGGAGTATCCAATTCATATTGACGATCGGAGCTTGAAGACATTCTAAGGAAGTTCTGTACCTATTGTACAGGTGCTATGGTATCATGTCCAGGTATAGGATGAGACCTAGGAGTGGGAAGCTAATGTACGATCTCAATGGACCGAACTCTTAAATAATAGTACCTCTTTACCATCAAAAGGCAACACAAGGATGAGTTGCTAAAAAGAGGGGAGGTTGTAATGACCTGACTATTTGGCCATGGTAAAGATCATTAGATTTTATTTTTGAATGTCTTGAGAGGTCCAAATGAAATATTCTAATCAAGATAAAAATGTCAAGGGGAATCTAGGGAACTTTCAGAGCCTGGAGCACCGAAAAAGAGAAAATAGACTGGGTTGCACAGTTTTTCTATAACTGTGTGACCTAGTCGCATAGTCGTGCGGCCAGTCACAGATGGTTATAGAGCCCATATACACGGTTTATGCACTATTATTGAAATCATTCACTGAGGACATGTGGTTTTCCTAGGGAGGTAGTGAGTTACGTACAATGTTCACATGGTTTGGGAAACCGTGCGTAGAGATCGTGTGTACTTGGAGGTGAAAGAAAAAACCATCCAGATGGTTTGCCGAACCATGCATAGAAACTGTGCGATCTAGTTTTAAGGGAAAATTACCATTTCCCCTTCCCTTCACTTAATTAATATTCACTCATTTCTCATCCTTTTTGCAGAAAGAACCCTTATACTCTTTCTTAATATCTCAAGCTTCGTCCTTCTTCAGTATCATGCTACTACTCTATTTAGTGTCTCATCATTAGTTTGTCGGTGGCATTGGATAGGACAAGGTAAGAATAACCCCATTTTCTCCTCCTTACTTTCTATATCTTTCCATCTGTTTCACTATAGATATGTTTGTTCATTCACCCTATTTTCTGGGAATTGGGTGGAAACTCATATCTAATCCAACCTACTCTAAATATGAGGTTGATACTCACCAAGGCATCATCTATGGACCAAAGGTTGGTGGGCATGTATTTTTTAATTCGAGTTTTGTCTGTTTTGTATTTAATATTATTGTTTCATGAGTCTTCCTTTGTCAAACTCCTCTATTGAGTTTATTTCATCATGTATAATTGACCCATGTGTGATTACATAGCTTAATTATCTCTTTTTTTAGGTTTTCGTTATCACCCTTGATCTATATGGAATCCCAAGAGGTGTTCCACCTCAATTGTCCATTTTAGACCAATTTCCAAAAATTGGTATGTTATGGGTATTGTGTCCAGGAATGGTTTTTAATTGAATTTTCCATTTATTCATGTGTATTTTCATTAATTCAAGATAACCTGTGGGTATTTGATTCTTTTAAGATTGTAATTTCATGTTTGACCCTATGAAATTTTTTTTTTGGATTTTCCCTTGGCTAATACCCCTATAGATGAACTTTGACTATTAGGTAAATGGGTTTGTTAGCTTGAATGGGTTGGTTCTATTAAGGTAGCTTGAACCTTTAAAATTAAATGCCTTAAATGGAATGGTTTTGAGGGGTGGCATGGACATTATGATGTTTCTGGTTTCATTATAAATGCATTGCAAATTTGTCTTTTTTTATTACATATGATAGTGTAATATGGTTTGCCTTACATTATATAACATGTCAATTCCTATATCATTTCTATTATTTTTTTGTATTTTATACAACTAGGTGGGAGGCATACCTACCTCGTGCCATTCTTTACATCTGGGCGGGAGGCATTCCTACACATTCCATTCATTACATCTAGGTGAGAAGCATTCTTACCCCATGGCATTATTTACATATGGGAGGGAGGCATCTTTACCCCGTTCCATTCTTTCTTATGGGTGGGAATAATTTGTACCCCATGCCACTATCTTATATGGGTGGGAGGTATTCTTACCTAATGTTAACTATACATATATATACATATATACATAGTAACATATTCAAACATGCCAGTATTGAGCTAAATCAGGTAGAACCTCCTGGTATCCTTTCAGAACCCGAGCGGGAGGGTAACTATTTATCTATTTTTATTTACTTTCATGCTATTAGGTCCACATTGTTTACTTACAAGTTCCACTCAGTTTACACTTAGACACCATTGGTGGTGGCCTACTGAGATTTATCTAGCACCGTATTCAGGCCTCCTTTGGTAGCCAAGAAGACTGTTTACCTACAGGTTTGAATAGAGGTAAACACCACTCATCCAGGTGTTGACAATTTTTCATGGATGGGGCATAGGAGTCGAAGACCGGTCATAGGCTCGAGATGCTATGAAGTAGATTTTTGATTTTTTTTTCCTTTGTACCATGTATATGTATGCCTACTTCCTGCTTTCCTATTCCCATTTTTTATTGGTATGTTCTGTATGTATATTTATATCAGACACTTCCTATGAGGCTTTTGTTATGTTATTCTATCTTCTAGAATTTACTTTATCTATCAATTTGTATATGCTTCCTTTATTGAACGTTATTTCTACATCTGATGTGTTACTCTGAGAGGGGATATAGTATCTCTGCTGATATACCATTACACCCCCTCTACTAGTCGGCAGCCCATAGCATATTAAGAGATGTTCTAGGGGTCATGGGGCTAACCGAGCTTAGGGAACATATTAAGTTTCTTCTGGGTCCGGGATGTCACATAACACAATTCTTTTAAAAAATACCAATTATGTCATCTTCCACACTTACAAAAGGACAACCGCTTTCCTCCATTATTCACACATTCAATCTTATTTGGTTCAGCCAATACCAGTCCAAATAGCCTCCCAAATTCCCTCTCATAATCCTATAAGCCTTATTCTAGACATGAAGTCATCCTAGGTAGGCTTTTAGGAAAACCTATTGAGAATTCCTGAAGAATAGGTAATGTTATTCAATCGGGATCATTATTGTCTTTATGTATCCACCTTATTCAATTATTTTTATACCATGAATACATTATAACCTCATTACCTTATATATAGTGATATATTGTTCTCTTATGTTCATAACCTACAACCACCTCTACATCTAAAAAATTGGTTATGAAATCATTATTCTTGTGTATCACGGACTATGACTAAACGAATTGATGTCATTATTTTATCTAGTAACACCTATCATGTTTGAAAATAATGATGTATTTATTTTTTATATGTTATATTTATTATATTTCTTATGTTATTATGATTCTTTAATTATTATATCACTCAAATATTCTTACTCTCCATTATGTGGGAATATTATAATGTCACCCGTGTGTACGGTAGACTACTGCCTCACGAACCGATATGATTCATTCACACTTTATTTGGAAGGTATTAAGTACGGGTTTAATGAACCTATTATGTATATATGATATAAAAATTATGATTGAATAATAATATTCAAAATGTACATTTCTTCATTTTAATATCAAAAAAATGAAAATGGTGTTCATGCGTAAGTATGGATTACTATCTCTCTGAACGATGTATTTAATTTCTGATCACTAAATTTTATGGATTATTATAAATTCATACATAATAAATATATATAATATTTATATCGTGGTTTAATTTTTTTAGATGATGAAACCATTATCAAAATAAACAGACCAAAAAATTACAAATCAAAACATATACAAAAAACAAAGCGGTTATTTCCAAAAGCATCACTTTAACATGAAATTGTTAAAAAATAGGTATTAAAAGTGCATAATAAAAACATATATGGTATGATATATATATATATATATATGAATATGGTTCTTTAATATATTTATAAAATATGCATATTTATTATATAGTGTTTTTAACATGTACGACCGAATTTAGGATGTAAGGTAAGGGATTATCGTCTCACTATTTAATTATTAGAGACACATGATATATTCACCACCTATTTCTTCTATGTGGTGTATATACTACCCATTATTATATTTGATGAGGATTATAAAAAAATCAGTATTTTAATTTCCATTTTATGATCTCTCTTTTATGGGGTTTATAGTTCAAAGGTTTCCAAAGCATTAAGGGATTTTTGTTTCAATTTACCTTCTTTGAGAATTACATTATGTTATGCATCTATATTATTTCATGAGGCATATATAAATACCCTTTTAAATTTAATAGCATGAACTTATTTATCCTATTGATATTATAATTTTTATTTTATGTTATACCCTCAATGGTCTTATAAACCAAGGTTACCAAATGGTAATATTTTCCGTTATAATCTCATCATTTATAGATATTTTTTATTATTTTTTTGATAAAACAATATTATAATACCACACTCAATATACTCATTAATTTTATTCTAATATGGTTATTCAGTATATTTTCAGATAAAATTAAAGTTTTCCACTCCTCAATAAGTAAAATAATTGAGAAAATATTTTTTTGAAAATATGACTTTATTTATATCTCAATTTTATTATAAAATCATGTTTTCTAAAAATGTTTTTCTACAAGTCAAGGATTTTAAAAAAAATCATCCAGTTATAAAGGTTTGGTAAAGGAAACATCCTTCCATTTTCACAAACAATGCTCATTTGGGTTTTACTAAAAATTTGAAAGGAATATTTGTTTTAACATCTACAACATGAAAGAAACTTCTCATAATCATGACCATTGTTTTCCTTGAAGATTATATTATATGTATTCATGGTTACTTTAATGTAAATTAATTTTCAACATGTTTTATGTTTTAAAAGAGTTATTTTCAAATAAGAAAGGGTATTTTTCTCAGAAATGTTTTAAATTATTTTTTAAAAGAATATTTTATAATATTTCTTGGTAATTTTTATAGAAGTGGATTTTAGAAAAGGTTTTATGTTTTAAATTTTATATTCAAGGATATTTTATTTCCCACATGAAATGTTTTAAATGATTAATCAAAAACATTTTCTATCTAATATTAAATCTATTTATGTTACATATTCCTTACTTAGTATATGATCCAAGGATTCCATTTTTATTCTTTTAATGAATGGTTTGTTTATGATGTAATGATTTTTATGTAACCCAATTCTCATCCATGGGTTATACCATGAAAAGATTCTTTTGAAGCCCAATTCTTTTTCCATGGGTTATGCAATGATTATTTTCAAACCAGATTAATTTCCACAAGTTCTGATATAATGAAATTTTTTTGAAACAATTTTATTTTAATGGGTAATGATATGATGAATGTTTTATGATATTATTGCACACATATGTATTATTTTCATTATGTTATGGGTGTGACCTTTATCTACCTCTAATGCAATGGTAAAATATTTGTATCTCATGAGATAGAAATGAGAAATGAGTTGATGGTAATAATCCATTATGGGAAATAGGTGTGTCCTAATATAATATTCAAAACAAGTGTATCCTAATTCCCTATGGGAAATAGCTATTTATTGATCCACTATGGGGAACATGTGTGTCCTAATCCACTATAGAAAATAGATGTGTCTAGATCCACTATAGGAAGTAGGTTTTTCATGATCCACTATGGAAAATAAGTGTGTAGTTATCCACTATTTGGATGGTCATGGTAGTTAATATGGGAATATAAAATGGTTTTCAGTATTTGTGATTGATATTAACTTTTATGACATGATTTTATGATTTATGACTTATTTATTATGATTTATTACCCTTACGGGGCATTTTTTAAGAAATTATAATGTTTTATTCCATGAATAATTTTTTTATGTATGTTAGGTTGTGTATGAACTTTTTATGTTATGTTCATGGGGACATAACATTATGAGTATATTATTCTTTCATATTATCATATATTGATATATATTATATTTACCCTTACTAAGAATTTGAGCTCACCCTTTATTATGTTTCCTTTTCCAAGGGTATGATAAAAGCTTTTATATAGATTATGTCTAAGAAAAGGACTGAATGAGAATATCATTAAGGAAAAGAATAATGATATCTCACCAAATTAGATAATTGTGTTCCAAGTTTCCAATTACACTATACTATTATGGTCCCTAGGTGTGTGTTGGTGTACTATAATTAATATTCATGAAAAATAATTTAATATCCATGTATGATAATCCTAGATCTTTATATATATCAAAAACATGATGAAATAAGATGAAATATAATATATATGGTGGGATGAGCTTAAGAGGTTATTTTTTATCAATTATATTCCTTTTATTCATTATCTAAAAATAGGGAAGGAACTCTGTAAGGTAAAAAAGATGGATGATGAATCTATTAGTACCTATGAGGGAAATTTTACAAGTCTTTTGAGGTACATATATGGTACTATCCTTAAACATAAAACCAATCTTGATCAATTTTTCTATGGCTTGAAACCAGGTCCTTGATGGGAATTATCCATAAATAAACCCATTATCTATGAATAAATAATTTTATTTTCTCTTAATTTAGTAATAGAGACTGCAATAATACCTCAATATCATATTTTTTATATGATAATAAATATATAATTCCAAAATAATTTTAATTATAAAAACCATGGAGGGAAATGTTTAATTATTATTTTATTCAAGAAGTGTAAAAATAAACATTGAAAAAATTGTGTAAAGTGTACTAGTAAATTATTTATATATGGAAACAATGTTCATAGGGTGATCAAATTCAAAATTGATTGGCCGATATTAAATAATAATGTAAACGGATAAAAACCTATATATAATAAACCACCCACACTCTGGTTTTTAAAATGAAAGGATTATAGGAATTATGATTACTAGTACTCGAATATGAGTGTTAATGATGATAATCAATGTTATCCACATTTTAATCCTAAATAAAATGGGAAATATCATGTGATCATTTTTTCTATTGTTGGTTCTAAGAATGAAATAGTGAAAGGTACATTTACCATCAACTATAGAACTATTAATATCCTATTTGGATCTGGTTAGACCCACTATTTAATATCTAAATACTTTTCTAAGAGTAACACTTTATCAAATAAACTATTGGATATTGAATTAGCAGGGAAAACTCTTAATGGTATAATGATCACATCAAAATTCAATAATTCTTGTATGATTAATGTTTGGGGGAATATTCTTCCTGTAAATGTTTTTATTCTCCCTCTAGTTAGATTTGATATGTTTTTTTGGGAATTGATTGGTTCTGTTTATATAGAACCTATATCAATTGAAAACCAAGGGATGTAACATCTCAAATTACAAATAAACCTACAAACATTTATTCTTGTGATTATGAATATGTGATTCCAATGTAAATTATTTCCATTTTATACATCATTATTTCTATTCATAATTTGTATTTATCACATATGGTTATAGAGAAACTCAACATTAAATATATTCCTATTGTATAGGAATTTGATAATATTATTTTGGAAGAGTTTCCTAGAATTACTATGAATCATGATGTTCAGTTTTCAATAGATCTCATACCTCATGTAATATCTATTTCAAATACATCATATATAATGGCACTAATTACGTTACAATTTTTGAATAAGACACTAAAATAGAATCTTGACAAGGGATTCATTTGTCCAGGTGTTTCACCATGGGTTACATCAAATATTGTTTAAGAGTAAATATAGATCAATATGAATTTACATTGATTATTTGGAACATAACATGATACCCATAAAGAATAAGTATCCTCTATATTATATTTTTTAATCAATAGTAATTATCTAAATCCTTCTCAAAGATTTTCATTTAATCTAGATAACATCTATTCAGGGTCAAAATTGAAAACATACCTAACAGATCCTTCTAAATGAGGTATGGACACTATGAACTTATAATGGTTTCATTTGGGCTTACTAATACCCAAACAATGTTCATGGATTTAATTAATATAATTTTATGAGACTTACTTAATCAATTTGTGGAGTCAATTATTGATGATATTATTATATAATCCAAGGATAAGGAAAGGTATTCAGATTACATGAGATTTATGTTGAAGTTGATGGGGAAGGAGAAAATAAATTCTAAATTCAATAAGTGTGAATTTCAATTACAGAAATTAAAATTATTAGGACACATGATGACAAGAAAGGGTATATCAGTATATTCTTTTAAGATGAATTCATTGAACATTAGGCTAGACCAACCACTATTACTAATATCCATAGGTTTCCAGGATTTACTAGCTATTATCAATGTTTTTTTCAGAATTTTTCACCACTATCTAATCCACATAGAATGTTGACTTGATATATAGTCATTTTCTATTGGAGTGAAAAATGTAGAAGATATTTAAAAGAACTAAAGGCAATTTTGGTCAGTGCACCTATTCTAACATAACTCTTCATTGAAGAATGGTTTGTGATTTGTAGTGACACATCAAACAAGGGGTTGGGATATGTTTTATTTCATTATAATACAGTGATATATTATGCCTCACTCCAATTGATGTTTCAAGAGAAAAATTACCCTACCCCTGACCTGAAGATAGTAGCGATTGTTATTTACTAAAGATATAGACACATTATCGTTATATGAAAATGTTTGATATATATACTAATCAAAAAATATTATATTATATGTTAACTTTGACATATTTTAATATTAACCAATTAAAATGGTTTTATTTGACAAATGATTATGATTACTCAATAAATGCACACCCTAGTAAGAAGAATATAGTGTATGATGCTTGGATTCAAAAGGATTATTCAAGAACATCGACGATATGGTTAAAAATAACCTAATAGTTATTTACATGTAAAGTATTGACCATGAAATATTAATGGATGTGGGTAAATATTATCTTACTCAAATGAGTGTTCAACCATCTATGAATGTGATGATTAAAGAGGCACAAAATAAAGATTTAGATCTATAAAATAAGTTGAGAAATTTTCCTAATTTCTACCTTGATTATGATGTAATGATAAGGTTTCGCAATAATAATTTTGTCCCTGTTATACTAGACATAGATAAGTAACTATTGGATAAATCCCATAGCTCATCATTCATTAATCATCCTAAAATTATAAATATTTATATAAACAATAATGATTATAGATAGTTGGATAACATGGAGATAGATATTGTGTATTATGTATCTTGGTGTATGGTATGACATCAAGATATGAATGAGAGGTACATGTCTAATGGTGTGTTACAACTATTACCCATACCTATATGAAAATAGAGAAACATCAGAACAAATTTCCTCAAAGGGATCCCCTATATATCTAAAGGGAATAAATAAATTGGGATTGTAATCAATATCTTTATAAAGACAACACATTTCATTTATATAGGAGAACTTTTCTCTCTCGATAAAATTACCCAAATATACATTAATTAAGTGGTAAGGTTTCATAGAGTTCCACATTTCATTTTACATAATAGAGATCAGAGGATTACCTTGAAGTTATGGTAAATTTTTATCATGCTTTAGATATAATGTTTTATTTCAGTACTATCTATCAAGCATATAGAGATGGCCTATCTAGGAGAACAATTTAGAACCTAGAGGATATTATAGGATCATGTTATCTATATTTTAAAGGTGGTTGGGTTCAACACCTTCCTATTATTGACTTTTATTACAATAAAAACATTCAATCCATTATTTAGATGGATCATTAGGATCCCCTCTATATTAGTAAGTTAAGAATGCCAACATGTCAGGATGAATTTAGAAAAATGTATCTATTGGGACCTGAGAAAGATCAGAAAATAGAAAATATTTTTAGGTCCATTCAGTATCACATAAAGGCATATCAGATTCAACAGAAGTGTTATGATAATAGTCTTTCATGAAATATAGAAGTCAATTTTATTGAGATGGTATTCCAAAAAGTCTCTCTATGGAAGAATTTTATGATATTATTAATGAATTAATAGTCTTGCATTGTGTATATAGGCGATATAGAGATTCTTGATCGATTAGGGATGGCAGCTTATCACTTGGTACTTCCACCAAACCTCTATCAATTTTAAGATGAGTTCCATGTATAATTATTGAAGAAGTACATACCTAGTACTTTACATGTACTAAATTAAGAGCTTTTATAATGATAGAATGGATTCTATGAATAAAAAACAGTACTAATATTTAATCAAATAGATAAAATTCTATGGATCCAAACTACTCACCCTTTACATGTTCTACGGAGGAATCATTTTTTTTAAGGAAGCTACATAAGAACCCAAGGAAATAATGGAGGAGAAGTATACCCAATTATTTACATCATAGTGATCAAATATTGATGGATAAATTCATTTTTAGGGTCGCTGAATGCAACACCCAAATAGTTTATATTTATTACATTTAAATATAACTAAATTATTTGATAACATTATTTAATGGTAACCTCAGGTCTAAGTGAACTACGATATATTAAAAAATTTAAAAAATACCCATTATATTTTTATTTATGAAAATGATTAATTTTTTTATATTTATATATAAATGTATTTAATTAATTAAAATTTATTTATTAATTCATAATAAATAATCATGATATTTTTAATAAAATTATTTTATGATTAACATAACTGTTTTTCTAATGAAATGGGTTTTCTAGTTTCTAGGAATTTCTATATTAGAAAAATTATTGATCACTATTAAAAAATATTTCAATTAAATATATTTATAATTTATATGAATAAATGATTAATAATTCAGAAACTTGTTATCTAATGGTAATGAATGAAGATAAAATCATTTAATGGTAAAATGAGTTATTTTTAATAATCATGTTTTTTCCATTAAAGTTTGTTTCTATAAAAATAAATAAATTATATCTTTGTTGATTAATTAATTTATTTAAATTTATGGCATATAAATTTTATAAAATATTTTTTACTCTCATATTATTGTTTCTAAAAATAGAAATAATTCAATTGAATTCATCTTTAGGGTTACAATTTGCTTTTTAAAATGGTTTCATTAGGTTATATGAACAAATATTAAAGATAATTTTGTATCCTTATATTAATTGAATTTTATGAAATGGACTCCATATTTTAATGCACCATTCAAAAAATTTATAATAGGCCATATTCATTTTTCGTGCAAATGAATAGTAAAAATAATAAAAAATTGTTGCCACGGTTAGTATTATAATGGGTTGAATCTTGGTTAAACTAATAGATATGCATAAAAACGAAACTTAATCTTGTAAAAATAGTATAAATTAAATATATATTGACCTTATATTATCAAACCTTTGAATCCATGGGAATTTGGATATACTTTCACTAGAAGGTGATATTACATTATTTAAATCTTTTACGTAATTCTATGTGTGTCTTATCCATGAATTTTAAAATAGCACTTTTTTCATCCTAATTCACAATATTTTATCACCATATATCATCCAAAAACTACAAAAAAAACCTTCCTATATTCCTTGAAATAATTATTTACAATCATTCAATATCCTAATACTATACTAAGAAGGCTTCATGTGTAATCCATAGTAGGTCTCTCAAACAAGATATAATCATATTACCAAACTCTTTAAAAGTTTATTCCTTCTTCTATAACCATTTATGGTATTTTTCTTATCTTCAATGGACCTAAGGATTCCATATCAATAGACCATTATCTTTTTAATTTAATACTTATTCATTTTATCTTCCATTAATTACATGTTTTCAATTTCCTATACCCTTTTTGATTTACCATCTAGATGAGCATCATTGAAACTAATTGAAAATATTTACATTTTAAAAAATGCAAGGATTTATTCTATGATAACATTTTCAAATATGTAATTCTCACAAACATCTTATTGCATCTCTTTATCTATAAGAGAAATTATTTCACTACTAAGTGTGAAATATTTTTTATTTTCTTTCACATGTTTTAGGAGGGTGTTTCATCTACTCACCTTTATAGAAAATAAATATCTCATTTTATCATCCTCCTGATAAAACTATGACTTATCACAATACAATTTCATAATAAATTAATATATATAAGTGATAATATCAATAGGTAAATTCGGAAAATAATATTTAATTTCAAAGTAAAATAACTAAGTTATTAATAGACTCAACATAATCATGGATTCTACTTGATTAATTAGATGAATAATTCTTAAAATATTTAGATAATAAAATATTATAGTGGTAAAATTCATATATTATATTTTCTCATTTTATTTTTTGTGCTTCCTAAACATCTTTTTATCTCTATTTTTCCTATTAATCAATGTATTGGATAGATTCTCCATTTTAATAGAAACATGAATAGATATATAAATAAATATCTAATGGTATTTTACCAATATTTCAAAAATTCATGTTCATTATTCGTCATAGAAACTAAATAAAATTAACAATCATCCGATCAGAGGAAATATTTTATTTTATAGCAATTGGAAATCCCTCACAAAAATTAATGCACAGACACATTAGTGGGAGTAAATAAACTATTTGAAAACATTTAACCATATTCAAATTTATATTTTAAATATATCACCCCATTTTATCTTTGATCCTATTTTTTTTAGAAAAAAATAGACATTTTATTTCATAACCAACCACATAATCCAATATAGTAATGAATGTAAAGAGTACCAAAAGTTTTTTATAAGGTTTATCCCAGATGTGGGAAACATAACAATTATTATGCTTGTATATTATCACATGCCATTGATTTAACACTCATAATATTATGATTATTCATTTTCATTTATGTAGGTGTTATCAATTACCCAATTTTTTTCCAAACACATCAGATAGGGTCTCATATCATCAAATACATAAGTTTACACAATATTACACTATTTTTTAATCATACTATATCTCAATAGTTCTTATATACTATAACCTATTGAAGTAGGTCTTATTTCATCCCATGATGTAATTTTATCCATAAAATCATACCCTCTTTGTCTCATCATAGATTCATCAGATCCCTTTGAATCATTAATAACATAAACATGCAAATCGGTCTCTATTGAATGACCATAATCCCAATTCTTTTTTTAAATTTATTACTGGATTCTCTTAGATAAACATAAATATACTAAATAACTAAGGAATATTATAGGGAAATAATTACATATAATCCACTTTTTCTTATCTTCCTCACTATTTCTAGCTTCTGTGATATTAGATTTAATATGAACTAGTTTACAAATGGTTTCGTCTTCTTATCTTTTATTCTTATTTCAATGGATTTGAAATGATGAAATACGTTGTTAGGTTCTTCTTTTTTAGTTCAGTATCAGTTACTTCAGCCTCTATTTTTATCTCTTAGATCTTCATTGGTATTCTATAGATGTTATCAACATTATAATTCTGCAATTATCTCTTATAGTATATCTATTTTCTATGATATAACTCTATATTTCTAGACCATCTCAAATAAATTTTCCATATGAACTCCCCAACAATAGGTTTTGGGGACTTTTATTAATTTCGAGAAATTGAAATATTTTAGTAGTTTTTATGAAAGAAAAAAAACATTCTTTTACTATATTAACAAATAAATTTTCCTAATCCCTTTTCAATATGGGTGTATCTCAATGATCTCTAGTGGACTCCTTTCTCAACTGCATGTCTCTAGATTAATAAATAAATACACTTATTTTATTTACTATTTCATTTTTTATAGAATACAATATATTCACAATATTTCTTATAGTAGGACTGACAGTATTCTTCTCAAGATATACTATATATAATTCATAAATAAAAAACTCCATATCTATATAAAATAATAAAATTGCAGTTTTGGAGTGGATTCCTCCATCCTTGGGTGAAAACATCATTTTTTAGGAAAACTTCACTACCTTAACATCATGTTCACTTTTTTAAGACAATATATATCATCCACATATTGAATCAAAACTCATTTGGAATATTTATAACCATGAGGAATGACACAATCATTTTTACTTAAATTTTATAGATTCAAATAGTTTATAGTTTCTATAGTTTCTAGGTTTTAATTTCATAAAAACTCATTTGATATTTGGTAACGTATATCTCAACCTTGAAGATCAGTTTCCTTATTTACATATATAAACCATAAGTCATTTTTTGATATTTTAAAATTTTAATACCATCACAGAAATCATGTAATTTATTCTCCTATTGGTCATAAATATTTATTTTCAAATATTATAATTTTAATTTGCAGTAAAATGAAATACTAACTCTTTAAATTATTAAAATTTCATCTTCATCAAATTTAACATGAAACTTGTACTCACAAAATTTTATGATATTATAAAATTTAATTCATGACACAAGCATCATCACATATTATGTTTCCTCCTCTAAATAGATATTCTACATTTTATTTTATTTTGGACCTCATTTAATCACCCAAAAATTTAATTTAGCCTATATAAACCATCTTATGAGTGTTTCTGACTTTTTATATAAATGTAGAATTTGTCGTTCATCATATGAAATCATCTCTAACTAAAAATATTTAATTCTAAAAATCCTAAAGTTTTTACCCTATATGATATATTACGAAATCTGAGTATCTTAAGAGATCCCAATATTTTAGTCATTTTTCTCTTACAAACTAAAGATAACTTATGAGACAAACATCTTACATATGTCTAATTCTTAGATAGGGTTTTCTCTTATGGATATGTATCTTATGAAATATATATTAAGTGATAATCATGTGACATACATGTTTCATTCATCTTCCATGAACAAGACTTCTTATGAAACAATGATATCATATAAATTCCTAATATCTTATGAAGTGTCTTACCTTATTATGAACTCATCGTTTCTTATTATTTATACCCATCATACAAAAACCATCAATATATAATGATTTCAATTTTCAAAAAATGTCATACTGTCTTATAAAAACCTAATTTATTACAAAATCTCCACATCAAATAAAGTATCACAAATATTAAAAAATGTATCTTAGGACATAACATCATATTATGTGGTCCAACTACATGTATCACAAATGAATTTTACAAGTATGATATATTCCATTTCTATTTTTTAACTTTAACTCCAGAAATCAAATGTCTATAAATTTAGAACAACTCCAAAATTTCTTAGATCCCTCTAAAACACTTCAAATAATGTTAAAAAAAGATTCAAAAGTTTCTGTGAATTATCAAAATAATTAAAAATTATGGTATCTTTCTTCCATGGAATAGAATTATATTTAATAAAAAAGATTGATTATTTCACATAGATCACTACATTATCATTAAAAAATTAACATAAACCTTCAATAACATTTATCGAAGATCATTCTGGTCACTTATTTTTGTATCCATCGTGGAAAATTTCCCAAGGATAGTTCCATTATAATTCATATTTCTAATAATTTATCCATAATTCCATAGATGGGTAATCAATGTTCCAATAGGATTTCACCCTTTAAATAATTTTTCTTGACGTTATTTCTATAGTCAAATATTCCTCATATTCAATGGGCCTTTAAAATTTTTGTATGAAAGGATTTAAATATATGTAATTGTATTGATTCTGCAAATATTATCTCAAAAATCATCTAGTTTATTATCAATTGTCATAAATCTATCTGACTAAGTGTATAGACAATGTCTATTCTCTCTTATTTACCCAAAAACATGGGAATCATATTGATGTTCTTTGGGTGGAATCCCACTATATCACACATCCTCACCAAGTCATTCATATTGAAATATTAATTTTAATAAAATATAACCACTAAAAAATTGGGTTACTTCCGTCAAGGTGATTGATTACGTAGTGGGTTATTGGGAATATTCTTGTATGAGATAATAGAGTATTGGATGTCGTTTTGAGAAGTTTTATGCTTCAAATTATTCATAAATATTTTGTTTATGTGTACAATAAGATTAGTTTAGTGGGTTAATGGTTGAAAATGGTTAAAAAATTTATTCATCAATGGGTGAGTTGTAATGTCATAAATTAGGATCCACTAAACCTGTGCCTTGATCAGGTGGGTCACATGGCCTCATGTGTGCCTCATTTTATGCTAGAGGCTACCAACTTCTAGCAAGGGTGTAATTGTGGTACATTTTGGACATTAAACCCACATATCATATTTTCATAGTGGATACAATCATAAAAATACAATAGAAGAAGAATATGAATAAAGAGAAAAACACTACTGGAATTTTAACCTTTACCAGTAGTTCAGAACCATTTGTAAAGGCTGGAAAAACAATTGGTATATTATATACCAACGGTTTCCTAAACTATGTCCAAGTAATCTGTGGGTATATCCTTATACCAACGGTTCTTTTAAACCATTTGTATATGTGTTAAAGTAAGAGATATACCAACGGTTTCAAAAACCATTGGTATATGTTACCCTTATACCCACAGTTTAGAACTGTTGTTATATAGTGTACAATATACATCCAAAGGATATACCAATGGTTTTGAAAACCATTGGTAGAAGTTTATAACAACGGTTAAAACAAAACCATTGTTATAATAAATATAAAAAGGATATACCAACGGTTTTGAAAACCGTTGGTATACATATGTTGTCGCTCCACAGCAGCAAGTAGCCACCTCCATCCTACAACACACTATGACATGCAAGAACACATACAACCAGAATCCAAAAGCCTACATGGGATGTTTAAAATTCATTAAAAATTCATAATTTTAGAAATTTAAAATTCATTCCTCATTCAAACCACAACACAAGTGAAAAATCTAGAATCCAATGCATCCACAATCCAATACATCAAGAATTGAAATTCAATAACACCCATAACAACAATAAAAAATTAAAATCCAATACATCCAAAATCTAGTACACATAACAGTATTCAAAATTTAGAATTCAATACTAATACAGCCAAAATCCAATACATCCAGAATTCAAAATTTTAGAATTGAAATACAATAACACCCATAGGAGTATTGAAAATTTATAATTCACTCCTCATACAAACAACAACACCAATACACACAAGAGAAAAACCCTACATGTTATAGGAAGCACAAGAGATGTTTACTCATGGTCTTGGGTTGACTATCTTAAAACCAACTGAAAAACATGGTTAGAGTGGACAAGGATGATGATACCTATAGGATAGATAATTGTATTGGTCATGTTCATAGACCTAGGATGAGTTTTAGGAAGCATATGGGATGTTTATATTCCTCTAATGACTATGTAACCATGTATAAATGGTTCCTGATGTGTTAGTGTGAAGCATTGGAGAATCTCGACATATGAGATGGGTTACCAGAATAGACTACATGTTTTTCAAAGACTTTTCTATTGGAATAAGGGGGTATGTGGATAATTTTAATTTGGTCTCCTTGGTGTGATGTGAGATGAATCCCCATTTTTAAGTAGTGGGTATGAATATTCAATTATGTCTTTGGTATTGGGTTCCTAAAGGGACTTTGGATTGGTCCTATACCCACTGTTTGAGGATGGGATTGGCATATTAAATGTCATGTGTTTTAGAATAGGGGTAGGATTTCCTCACATAAAAAGTGGATTGTGTGAGGTAGGACCATGGATCCTTGTGATAAAGTATCAACACAATCCGAATACATTTGGTTGGTTTTCCGTATGCATGTTGTTGTTTTCACTTAAAATCATATCCATTTCAAATAAAAGTGAGACAATTTGAGTGGTACTGGCCACACCATGCCTCAAGTTGAGGTGGAGTTTACTCGTACACATCAAAAATGACCCATGGATTGTTTTCATAAAGTATCAATAGAATATGAATGCATTTGGTCGGTTTTTCATATGTCAGTTGTTGTTTTCACTTAAAATGTTGTCCATTTCAAATAAAAGTGAGACACTTTGAGTGGTACTGGCCACAAAATGCCTCGGACTGAGGCGAGGTTGACTCATACACATCCCAAATGACCCATGGATCCTTGTTATAATGTATCAACAAAAATAGAATATGTTTGGATGGTTTTTCGAATGTCGGTTGTTTTTATATAAAACATTGTCCATTTTAAACAAAATAGAGACACTTTGAGTGATACCGTCCACACCGTTCCTCGGATTGAGGTGGGGTTCACTCGTACATGTCATAAATGACCCATGGATTGTTTTCCTAAAGTATTAATACTATAAGAAAGCATTTGGTCAGTTTATCGTAATCAAGTTGTTGTTTTCACTTAAAATCATGTCCATTTCAAATAAAAGTGAGATGGTTTGAGTGGTACCGGCCACACCGTGCCTCGTATTGTGGAAGATTTGACACGTACAGATCAAAAATGACACATGTATCATTTCCCTAAAGTATCAATAGAATATGAATCCATTTGGTCGGTTTTCCATATGGAAGTTTTTGTTTTCACTTAAAATATTGTCCATTTAAAATAAAAGTGAGACATTTTGAGTGGTACCGGACACACTGTGCCTCGGATTGAGGCAGAGTCGATTCGTACCCATCATAAATGGTCCATGGATCATTTCCCAAAAGTATCAACAGAATCCAAATGTGTTTGGTCAGTTTTCTGTATTCCAGCTGTTCTTTTCAATTAAAATGTTGACCAATTAAAATAAAAGTGAGACACTTTGAGTGGTACCGGCCACACCGTGCCTCGGATTGAATCGGGGTTGACTCATACACATCAAAAATTCACCTTGGATCCTTGTGCTAATGTATCAACACAATCTGAATATTATTGGTCAGTTTTGCCTATGCGAGTTGTTTTTATGTAAAATTTTGTCCATTTTAAACAAAAGAAAGACACTTCGAGTGATACCATCCACACTGTGCCTCAGATTGAGTCGGGTTTGACTCGTACAGTTGTTGATTTCAATTAAAATGTTCTCCCTTTCAAATAAAGGTGAAGCATTTTGATTGGTACCAGCCACACTCTACCTCGGATTGATGCAGGGTTGACTCGTACATGTCAAAAATGACCAATGGGTCCTTATGCTAAAGTATCAACACAATCAAAATATGTTTTCTTGGTTTTCTATATGTCTATTGTTTTTACTTAAAACATTCTCCATTTTAAACAAAAGAGTGACACTTTGAGGGATACCGGCCACACTGTGCATCAGATTGAGGCGGGGTTGACTCTTACATGTCAAAAATGACCAATGGATCGTTTTCCTGAAGTATCAACACAATCAGAAAGCGTTTGGTCAGTTTTCTATATACAAGTTGTTGTTTTCACTTAAAATTGTGTCCATTTCAAATAAAAGTGAGTCAATTTTAGTGGTACCAGCCACACTGTTCCTCAGATTGAGGTAGGGTTGACTTTTTCACATCAAAAATGACCCATGGATTTTTGTCTGAAAGTATCAATAGAATCGGAATGTGTTGGTCAGTTTTCCATATGCCAGTTGTTTTTACTAAAAAGGGTGTCCATTTTAAACAAAAGAAAGACACTTCGAGTGATACCGGCCACACCGTGCCTCGGATTGAGGCGAGGTTGACTCTTACACATCACATATGACCCATGGATCCTTGTTCTAAAGTATCTACAGAATCCTACTTCATTTGGTTAGTTTTCCTTATGCCAGTTGTTGTTTTCACTTAAAATGTTGTCCATTTAAAATAAAATTGAGACACTTTGAGGGGTACTGGCCACACCGTGCCTCGGATTATGGAAGGTTTGACTCATTCACATTAAAAATGACCCATGGATCCTTGTTCTAAAGTATCAATACAGTCCCAAAACATTTGGTCAGTTTTCTATATGCCAATTGTTTTTACTTAAAAGGGTTTCCATTTGTGATACCGGCCACACCATGCCTATGATTGAAGAGGGGATGACTCGTACACGTCACATATGACCCATGGATCCTTTTTATAAATTATCAACATAATATGAATGTGTTTGGTTGTTTTTTCGTGTGCCAGTTATTGTTTGAACTTAAAATGTTGTCCATTTCAAATAAAAGTGAAGAAATTAGAGTGGTACCGGCCACAATGTGTCTTGGATTAAGATAGGGTTGACTCGTACATGTTACAAATGACTCATGGATCCCAATGATAAAGTATCAACACAATCCAAATATGTTTGGTCAGTTATTAATATTCCAGTTGTTTTTACTTAAAAGGGTGTCCATTTTAAAGAGAGTTTAGATTGGGAACCAAGACTCTAAATTACGAGTGAGATTGTCTCCAGAATCAAGGTAGGTGGTCCTTAGCCTATCGTGAATTTTCATAATTTTTTATATATGCCGAATCTCCTCTCGCCCAATGTTGGGATGCCATGTCGGGGGGTTGTCCGAGGTCCAAGGAGGAGGGTGGGTGCTCTCTAGGGGCAGTCTGGGGTCCAGGGAGGAGGGTGGGGGCTGTCTGGGGGGAATGTCTGGGGGATTTCTAGGGTTCAGGGAGGAGGGTGGGGGGCTATCTGGGGGTTGTCTGGGGTCTCAGGAGAAGGGTGGGGATTGTACAAGGTCTAGGGAGGAGGGGGGAGGGGGTTGTCAAGGGGGTTGTTCGGGGGTTGTCTGGGGGGTTTCCTGGGGGCTGTCTGGGGTTCAGGGAGGAGGGTGGGGGTTGTCCAGGGTCGGGGGAGGAGTGGGGGTTGTCTCGGGTCCAGGTAGGAGGGTGGGGGTTGTTTGGGGGTTTTCTGAGGTCCAGGGAGGAGGGTGGGGGCTGTCGGGGAGGGGGGGGGGCTGTCTAGCGGGCTGTCCGGGGGGCTTTCCGGGGGCTTTCCAGGGTCCAGGGAGGAGGGTGAGGGGGCTTTCTGGGGGGGATGTCTGGGGTTTAGGGAGGAGGTTGGGGGGGCTATTCGGGGGGATGTCCAGGGGTCTATCTCGGACACATGGGATGCTATTTACATATTTTCTAAGAAAATTCTTTCAAGTTTAAAAAAATAATTTCAATATATCAACTTCTAATCAGACCATCAATATTATAAATTCCACTAAAAAATTCAATTTCTTTAAATTAGATAAGAAATAAAGAAAATGTTACCTACCTAATCACACATATATTTAGGCACAACATATCAATAAATATCAGAGGTCACTAATATCAGTCAAAAATGTAATGGATCAATTTGTCCAGCATCACCATCACTATCATCACCATCATTGTTACCCTCACCCTCATCCTCATCTTTGTCCCCATCATCATCCCTACCCTCCTCCTCACTCTCATACTCAGCCTCGGCCTCCTCATCACCTCCTCCTCTTCCTCAGACTCTTCTTGGCCCTCCTCATTCGCCTCGACCTCCTCCTCACCCTCCTCCTCCTCTACCTCGGCCTCCTCCTCATAATCATCTCGACGACCACTAGAACTGCCACCTAGTTTACCATATATAGAACGCATCGATAACATATATTCATCACAAGCAGTGGTAGCCTCTAATTGTTGTTTTGGATGTAAAACTTCCATCATTTTAATAAATGCAGTGTTTTCCCTAGTATACTATTATGCCGTCTCTATGGACCTTTTTTAGCATGTTCTGCCTATACCTTAACCTGCTACAACTCAGTGGAACTACAAATCATACCTGGGGAGAGTCAATACCTCATCATAACTATACTCTTCCCAGGTCAAAAACGTACTCTACCAGGGTTCTCATCTCCCAACACCTGATGTAAGTGATCATTTGGCCCAAAATTATTAGGAACCTGGGCATCAAGGGCCTATAAAGCAGTCTGTTACAAATATAAATAGATTATTAAGATTAAAAATAGAGATTAAAATTTTAAATCTACAAAGTAAAACTTACAATCTGCTGCTGAGTTGGTTCATTAACCGCACTTCCATCTTTCTTCTTTATACTCGAGCAAAACTATTTTGCTTGAGGCAGACGTCCTTATATTTTCAATTTATGCCTCTACAATGACATTGAATGTAGAAAACCATAATTAAAAATAGGATACCAAAAAAACATAGCAATTTCATTACTAAAATTATATAACAACTATATAAATCGAATAAATTATGGAGGCAGCAATAGAAAGTGTAAGTCATAAATAAATATTATAAATTGTCATACAAGATGTCTCTCATGATCTCACATCATAGTACGTCCAATTGTTCGGATGTATTTATTATCATAAACATTTTCTTATTTCTTCTAGATGCATCCTAAATAGTATTAAATAATAAGTATTAATGAAAAACAAGAAAATTTGCATTTAAATATCTCCAATTTGATTAATACCATAAATTGGCTAGTCTTCTAGTGAGTAATCATCTGTCGGTATTGTTCTAATAGAAAATCATCCATGACAAGGACCGCCTCTAACTCTATGCCCACTCTAGCATTCCATACAATGTAAAACTCATGCTTATAAGCTCACCAAATCTCTCCTAAATCCTTTAGACATGCTGGTCGTGCACCCTCACCATCGGGGAAATTAAACCGCAACTGACACCAAAATATTAATTCATATAAATACAAAAATTAATATATTGCATTAAATACAACATATTTTTTTACCCATATCTCTGCCCAGAATTTATCATTAACTTAATTTGGTGGTTGTCTTCATGAGAGCGGGCTGACAGGAATGATGTCGAATTATTTGGAAGGCATTTTCAAAAAAACTCTGACATTTCTACCTTGATTTTTCAATCATTTGACAATCTTCATTTTAGTCGACCATCAACTATGTGCGGCGTTTCCACACTGAACACATGCATGTACTCCCCAACCCCCACCTACTATCAGTAGATGTATAATTTATGAAAGAAAAACAAAAATTTTATCAATACATGTTATAATGAAAATAAATTATGGTGTAACAATTTTTAGGGTTGTATAAGTATACCTATAGTAATCTAATCAATGGGCACCGCTGGATCCACAGAAACTGAAGAAACACCGTGTAAAGATGGAATGGGTCTCAATGTATGCTCCACAAGAACATACTCTGGTAGAGCAGTAGTCAAATAATATGGAATATAAATGCCCGGAGAGAAGGAAGCAGAAGTAAAATAAGATGATAGGGATGACTGGCCAAATGCTGGATGGGGAGTGGGAATCATCATCGGATATGGTACAGATGGGTGAGGAGGCTCATATGTAAAGGGTGGTGAAAACACGGGAGGGCTAAATATCTCGTGTGTCCCTAATGGCACACTGAGATAAGAATGTGGGATGGATGGTATGTTAGTGGGAGGGGAAGGGTCTAATCGAGTATGCCAAACAGATCATCTAGCTCTCATACAACCCCCCCCCCCCCCTCGTACGAACTCCTAGAGTACTGGGACCATGACTAGGCTGCTCATCAAATAATTGTTGCCTAATAGATGGATCCTGAAAAAATTATTTAAAAAAATTAATCACATGACATTATATATTATTTAAATAAATATATTTGAAATAAAATACTCACTGCAGGCACTAGTAGTGGAATGCCCTGATCTGCCATGCGAAAACAGTTCTCCATAATCGGTTATCGTCTCCTCTCTTCAATTTGTTTCATTTTCATGCATTTGAAAACAAATATGGAAGTAAATAGAAAAGGATAACTAATGTGTAACCCAAAAAACAAAACAAATGAGAGGGAATAGGGGGATTCATGGATAATTTAAATAGTCATTGTTTTAGGCGAGCTTGAACAAATATATAATGAAGTCAATAAATCATACAAGATGTAATAATGAAATTTAATTTTTAGTAGGATGACTATTTACTATGTGTCACCAGTCTATTGAAATCATGGAACATTGATTCTACCATATTCATAAGTGGTGAAGCAGTTGTCAAAATTAATGAAAATTTTAATTTCTTTATCTCGAGTAGATGATGCAAGTTTCAATACATGTTTTGAAAAAAATAAAAATCATCATGTTCTTTACCTGGTAAAATATTAAAGAGTGATCTTAGAGTCATAAAAATTTAATAAAAATCACAGTTGAAACATTGAAATGTTCACCAAGTTATAAATGTTGGTTTCGTAGGTTTAAATATAGTTCAATTCCAAATTAAATAATGAAATTCATATAAAAATTCCAACCAATAAACATTGAAAATGAACATAATGGTCAAATCAGATACAAAATATTTGTAATAAATACTAACTAAATTTTAATTGTATCATCCTTAACAACCCAACTCTAGGTAAACCAAAATAATTGAGAACATGGATGGATGATTCGATATATTTTCCACCACAAATTTTAGTTCACAATCAACTCTAAAAATTGAGCTGTTAGAGTCATCAAAAGAAATCAATGGATTGGTTTTAATGGCAGTAGGGAGAGTGTTAATTGCATCATCACCATCATAAAAAATATATCTTGGAATTACTTCAACTATGACACCAAATTCAGGTTGAATTTGGTCTTTGACAAAAAAAACTTCTTTATCCATTGATTCCAATACATATGGTTCTTCGGAAGTAAGAGTGTGAGTCATATTAATTACTCTAAATCCATATTCATCAATAAATGTTCCATGTCTCATCATTGAATCAAACCAATGGAATTTCATCATCGTGACTCATCCATGAGAGTAATAATCCAATATTATTATTTTTTTCAACAACTCCATAATAACCCACCTTTTCAAATCTCGGTCTACTATCTGATGCACTGGCATAACAATTTGTTATGGAATTAACCATAACACCATCATTTAGTGTTCTCTTGTTCTTTTCTCATTTAGTGACAATAAATTTGTACCCATTGATAACAATTGATTTACAATCATGAACCATGGTATTAGAACCAAAATCCAAAGCTCTTATTTCTTTAGAGACAGAGTCCGCAGGAAAACTCAATACCTACAATATAAATGAATATTAATCATAATTAAATATTGATTTAATTATTTTAAATAGTAATATAATTACATTCAATTTTAACCAAGCAGAAAACACTTTTCTATGAAAATTCTCCCTCCTCAATGACAATGAACGATGCTTTCTATTTACCATTGTTTTATGTTCTATTTAGATAAAAAATATGAATATATCAATAGATATATATGTAAGTTATACATATTCAATTTTTTTACCAGATGTAGTCCTTGAACAAATAATATTTGAACAAAACTTTGCGATGTGACATCTCCCTCTCTTCAAGCCTTAATGTCTTCAATGTATATGATCCAGGAATTCCTCCTATTTGAGGAATTTATTGAAAACTAGGTTCAATTTGCTCATACTATTCTTCTTCATTTCTCATTGGTCTGTTCATTCTTGTAGTAAGATTAGACAAATACATTTAGCATAAATCCATACATTCTTGTGCCAGGTAACCATTCAGGATAGAACCTTCAGGATGATTCCTATTTCGAACATAAAAATTTAATGTGTACATATTTATTTCAATTGGATACATCCAATGAAATGAAACAGGTCCTCTTAGAAGTAGTTCAGTGTGAATAAGGACAATTATATATAGCATGCATGTGAAAAATGATGGAGGAAATATTTTCCCCAACTTACACAAAATTAATAGGGCATCTGTCAACATTTTTTGCAAGAAAAACATGGAAAAATTCTTATCACAAAAATCACTAAACAAATGGCACAACCCAATAACATTTACCCTTACATTATTCGACAAAATATGATGGATTGCTATTTGAATCAACTCATGCAAAAGAATGTGTTAATCGTGAGTCTTCAAAGATTTTAACTTCAACACTTTTATGTTGACCCATATAGATATGTTTCTTAATATTCTCAAATATATCTAGAAATTGTTTTTTTCATTAGTGTCATCACATAAGAATCACATGGAACTTGCCATTAATTTTCACCAATACGCATTGGATGCAATTCTGGTCTGATGCCCCAATCCACCAAGTCACGCCGAGACCGTAAATAATATTTTGTCTTTCCCTTATCATTTATATGTATCAAATGGAACATTTCACATATATTATTTTCAATGTTCATTGCGTCTAAGAAATGACATAACAAATTGGTTGACTAATAAGGAAAATCACAAAAGATACTCTTCTTCCTCCAATTGTAATAGGTTTCAGTGGAAAAATTATTTCACTTTCAATATTTCATTTGACTCTTCCCTAATGAGAAACTGAAATCTTTCAATTCATTAAGTACATCAGTTCGAGACATACACTTAGGTGGATCATCGGTCTCAATGGTATTATCAAATCTTCAACGATTAATTTAATATGGATGGTCCATTGGCATGAATTGTCAATGTCCCATAAAACTGAAACTACAACATTGTTTCAGTCTTTTGGATCATGTATTTTTCATAAAAATAGGACATGACAGTTTTCCCTTCGTGCTCTATCCAGACATCATTGCATAAGCCCGAAAATCATTAATCATCAACATAAGCACAACACACATCTTAAATATTTCTTTTGAAAATTCATTGTGGGTGCGTACACCCACATCCCAAAGAAGTTTCATCTCTTTTATTAATGGTTTCATGTATACGCCAATATCAATGTCGAGATCAGAGGGGACAGATATGAGTATACTCATGAAAGTGATGGTTTTTTCATACACAACCATGGAGGAAGATTATAAATGTGTATAAAAACTGGTCATAGGCTGTGCAAAGTAATCATCCGCCCAAACAGATTAAAACTGTCACATGAAAGACCCAACCTCACATTACGCACGTCAAATGGAAAATCATGATATCGAGCCTAAAATGTCTTCTATGAAAATCCATCATCAGGGTGAACCAACTCATCATTAGTCTTCTTTCTCTCGGTAACATGCCATCTCATTTTTATAGATATTTCATCAGATATAAAAATATTCAGGATTCTGGGGATGAATGAAAAGTTCCACATTACTTTCCGTGGCATGCGGGATGGTGTTCAATTAGATTTTGACTTCCAGCGATATGTGACACATTTTATACAATCATTTCATTCAGTAGTTTCCTCCCAGAATAAACTACAATCTTTTGGGCAAGCATGAATTTTATTTCTTCAAAATCCATGTTCCTCAACTAACTTCCATGCCATATAGTGGTTTGAGTGAATATCTTAATAATATAGAAGTAAATCATTTAAGAAGGTAAGAATGTAATCGATTGTTGTATTAGAAATCCCATACATAGTTTTCCCATGATACAATCAGATTAAAAATTCCAACTTTTTCATTTTATCGCATTGTCAATATACTGGAGTTGTGGCAGCATCATACAATTATTTCACCCTAAAAATATCATCATTTTCATTAGATGCATCATCTGTCCTCAAATAGAAGTATTCTTCAGTAGAAATCATTTATTTTTCATGATAAAGAATAAATGGAAATCATTCATCTAACAAATTCTCCAGTCCAGTCCTTTCATTTCGATCATCAGCAGTATGAGATTTCATTTTCTTCCCATTCGGATACCACTCATAGTAGTTTTCTTGAAAACCATATTTGGATATGTGGTAGCTGACTTATTCATGAATTAACCAAGGTCTACCAACAAAACTGGAACATGGGAAATGTATGTGATCACTATCTCAAGCATTGTGAAATGAAAAATCTAAAAAGCTCTCCAAATTGTTTTGAAAATCACTTGAGATCTAATCGGTTTCAAACATCCTACTTTTATAAATTCTTTAAAAAGAATTTTTCTAAGTCATTTCTTCATAAGAAATTCAATAATATTGAAGTTTAATTGAAAATATATTTAAGTAATAATGATAGTGATATTTTTAGATAGTGAAATAAATGGATAAAGGTTGAGAATAGAAGGATATCTTTATAACCAGCTCAAAGAGTGGGGGTTGTCCAAGGGGGTGAGGTGGTGTCCAGGAGAACTATCCAATTGGGTGGGAGGGCTGTCCCGGTGGTGGGGTGGGGTCTAGGGGGGTTGTCCAAGGGGGTGGTAGTGTCATGGGGGTGGGGGTTTCCAGGGGGTGGGTGGTGTCTAGGGGGGTTTTCCAAGGGGGTGTGGCTATCCGTGGGGGTGTCCCGTGGGGCTATCTAGGGGGTGGGAGGGTTGTCTAGGGGGGTGGGGCAGTGGCCATGGGGGTTTTCTAGGGGTGGGGGTGTTCAGGGGGTGGGGTGGTTTCTAGGGGGGCTGTCCAAGGGGTGGGGGTGTCCAGGGGGTGGGGGTGTCCAGGGGGTGGGGTGATGTCCAGGGGGTTGTTTAAGGGGGATGGGGGTGGATAACTCCCCTCCCTCCCTGGACATCCCACACCCCCCTCCTATGTGAAATTTGTATATGCAAATCATCATCAATTTTCTTATCACATCTGACCATACCATACCACCTAAGGAATACCCTATAACTCAAAAATATCCTAATGTTATACACAATCCCATAGGACATAATCGATATATGGCCAATATCATTATCCACCCTCATACACATCCCTGTATAACACCCCTCTAGGTTTTAACCATACCCCATAGGGAACAAAGAACTCACATAACCATTTCCAACTTACCCAACTCACTCAATAATATAACCCCAAAGAATCACTCAGATCATTATTCCTTTCAAACAAATTCCATGTAATACATGAATAAAAAACTAAGGATGTCAACAAATATCTTCTGATGAGGAGGTGTCACTAAAAAAAGTCTACGAAAACAAAACCACACTAAGACAAAATCTTACATTTATCAATAGTGACAGCAAGATAAATAATACAAATCAACGAAATAGGTTATCAAATTATACATGAAATCGATGAATCATATTTCTAAAACACTATACATGAAATCCCCTATAAAACTAGATTCATTATAAAACCAATAACTCTCATAATTGAGAAAAAATAACCCACAAAAAATAGAACCACAATTATTCAACACCTCAAATGGGCATTCACTATCCACAAGACACACAAGGATGCCTTACGGTTTAAGTGGACAGTATTCCCGCACCACCACAAAATCAGTTTTTTTTCTGCGCCAACCTTTATCAGTGCTAACGAAAAAGCGTTGATAAATGGGGGTACCTTTATTAGTGCTAAAAATGCGCCCCTTTGTCAGCGCTTTTTTTAGCACTGATAAAGGGACCCCCTTTTTCAGTGCTTTTTTTAGCGATGATTAAGGGACCCCCTTTATCAGCACTTTTTTTAGTAGAGCTGATAAAGGGTCAATTCAAAAGAAAATTAATTAAAAATAATATATAAAAATATAAATATATAAATATAGTTATATCGATATAAATATAATAAATATATAATAAATATATTTTAGATATGTATAAATATACATTTACACTTAATATACTTAATATATAATATATTTAGTGATAATGGATTATAAAAAATTAAAAAAAATTAATTAATAATTTTCTAATTATTACAGAGTAATAGTCATTTCATAATAATTTGAGGACTAAAAAAATAAAAAAAAATTAAAAAGATCCAAAATATGTTGAAAATGCAACTCGAACTTCAAACGACCATAACTTTTGATTCGGGTGTCTGTTTGTCCTCTACTACAGATCAAATTGAAGCCTGCGACGAGCTCTATGCACTACTAATAGAGGAAAAGCCTCTATCACATTTTCAAGGGAAAAAAAGGCCCATAAGGCCTCCAAAACTGAGTTTTTAGTCGGGATACCCTGATTTTTTAACATTTTGTGGATTTTCTGCCTCATTTAATGGGGTATTATTGGATTTTTTAGTGGGGACTGAATTTATTCCAAGGTATTACATTCATATTGATATTATGTCTTTGGAATTTTATCGTTTTTTATAATGAACTGCTATTTATAATCAAATATATAACAATATATACATATTTTTTATATATTCACACATAAAAAATTAATTATAAATATAAATAATAAAATATATTAGATTTATCTAAATAATAACTAATATCCATTTTATTTAAAATACAAATATATGAATATTTATATACCTATATATTAATCTAACTATATATATATTAATATAACTACATATATATATTAATATAACTATAAATATATATATTAATATCACTATAAATATATATATTTTTATAACTATATATATCTATTAATATAACTATATATATTAATATAACTATATATATAAATTAATATAAATATATATTACTATACAAATAAATTTAACTAAATATATATATAAATAAAAAGATATATCATTAATAGGACAAAAAATCAATATAGGGGAGTGGCAAAGGCTTCAGGCGTGCATGGGGGAGGTCTCGAGATCAAATCCAGGTGGAAGCAGGGACGCCTGTGCATGGGTGAATCTGGGGGCTAGCGCTAATAAAGGGTGAGGGATAGCGCTAATAAAGGGTGGAGGGGTGTGTGCGGGTGCTAGTGGGGGGCGGAAAAGTGCTGTAAAAGTGGGGCTCAAGTGCAATAAAAGCCCCCCATTGGAAGGATTTTTTTAATTTTTTAAATTTTTTTAACCTTTATCAACTCTAAAAATAGTGCTGATAAAAGCGGTCCTTTATCAGTGCTAAAAAGCAAGCACTGATAAAGGACCCTTTTATCAGTGCTTTGTTTTAGCGCTGATAAAGGACCCCTTTTATAAGTGCTTGTTTTTAGCGCTGATAAAAGGGGTCTTTATGAGCGCTTTTCAGAGCGCTGATAAAGGGGACCCCCTTTTATCTTATGTGGCATTAACAAAACTTTTCTAGCGCTGTTAAAGGCCATTTTTAGCACTTATAAAAGGGGTATTTGTAGTAGTTCCACTAGAAGGAACTTCTACCCAAGGCCCCGTCACATTAAATAATATAAAACCTCAATCTCATGATCATCTCTTATATAAGGGTCTTGTGGAAAGGGAACATGATAAGAGAAATATAAATACAGGAAGAAGTAGACCACGCAAATCTCGTTTAGGAGAAATCAAAATAGATAACAAACAAAAATAGATGCACTGCATTCCACTTACATATTAGAATTGTAGAAGTAAAGAATTAGCTGATTGATTGCAGAGAGATATTCAAGAGATACCTTGGGGTGAAGAGAGAGCGTTGGAAGCTATTAGGTTTATGGATTCAATTGCATCGAGGGATTCAGGATGTGCTACTATTTGTGGGAAACTTTTCCAATAGTTTGTTAAAACCATTGGGAAAGAGTGTATTTACCAACTGCTTTTAAAAACTATTGGTATATATATAGATTTTTCCAACGGTTTGAGTAAACCATTGGGGAAAGCTTGTTCTCATCCCATTATCCCAGCGGTTTGAATAAACCGTTGGGAAAAATTATGTATACCAATGGTTTATTCAAACCATTGGTATACAAGTGTTGGTAAAAAACAATTTTCTAGTAGTGAAAGGGGATAAGTAGTGGAAAAATAGATAACCAAACAAATGAAAAATAATCAAAATCCACTATGAAGTTTCATATACACTGATTCATGTCATACTGATATACAAAAAGGGGATCATAAAGATACAAAAATTCTATAAAAATGGTCAAAATAACAAAAAAAATACTCCACTAGCATCTCATATTTATGCCGAGACCTCTACTCTTAATCTCCAGCTATATGTAAGAATACCAAAAGCCTATAGTATGACACTTTTCCCATATCAGTACATAATGGATGATAATATTCTCGGGTACTAAAGGCCTTCCATGTATAGTGTGATAAAATCACAGTAATCCACCACCAGTTATGTCTATAATTAATCAAAGTTGTTCTCATATCTAAATATTTTTTATGTAAAAAAATAAACAACAAGTGATGAAATGAATAACTTTCCTTCAGTCTGATTCCTAGAGGACACATAGAGGTTCTACCTGCTTTGGATCATGGAAGGAATGAAATGTATGATCAGTCGTAATATATATAGGAGTGTTAATAATATATATATATATATATATATATATATTATAGTTATATATTCCATCCACCTATATGTACTATGTATGTGCAGATGTGACTGGCCATATACTTAGAATTCTACGTGCTAGATAGACTGGGGTGTAGCTCATTCACCCATGACCTATCTAAACAATCATATAATCTCATGAATTAGGGTACATGACCTTAATCTCATAATTATTAGGAGACACCATTCTTGTCACTAGAGATGGTGAGTGTGCCATCATTTCAACACTCGAAGCAATAAACCTAGAAAGTCAAGCCCACCATCCAACTTGTGTCAATGGTATGATATGTGATGCTCAACACCTGATGTAAAGCAACATTCTACCATCAGGCTTCATAGAACCCTTACCATCGTATCTAAGCCTCTATCAATGGGTAACCATATTTATAATATAATACATGAGGCATACCCAATCATGAATTTCATATGTTAGTCTCTATAAAAACAAGCCATTATAATTCAAATAAAACAGTTGATTAAACATGATGTGATATTAGTGGCCATTCCACCCTTTAGAAGCCAATTAAAAAAACCATTTAAATTATTTAGCGAAGGAAACCCACTTTATGAGTTCAATTCTATTTAACATAATATATTTGAAAACCAAAACAAGAAAATTGCATTTATATGTCTCATATAAACATTTAAAATGTGCCCTTGCCTAATTGGGAATTTACCTCCATGGGATATTCCAATTATAAGAGGGGGAAAACACTTAGTAGGTTCCCTGGATTCATAAATAAAAAATATAACACAAGAAAAAACATTTATAATCTAAGAAAAATTCTTATAATGCATTCTAGGAAATAAAGAAAATAACCATTGAGGGGGAATTCGTGGTTGAACACCCAAGGGGTGTCCATAACTGGGGTTTATATTCTATACACTACTAAAAAAGTATCAAATGGTGTGTATCAAGGTGCGATGAACAATTTGATATGAAGAACTGAATTAAAACGAAATTCTTGGAAAATTTCAATGTGTGCCACAATAACATATCTACAAAACACCAAAACTAATGGGTAAATGACTAGACCAAAAAATTTAGGTTTTTTGATGAATCCTCATCTGATGGAAGCCTCATATTAGAAGTATGTTGGAAAAAATCCATGAAATGGTCCAAAGCCCTGAAAATATGGTAAAAGATCTTGTAACTAAAATGAGAAATGGATTTAGAGATAAACCTAGATCAAAGGTAAGAGTAAGGTAGATCATACGACTAGTTGTCCAATTTTTCCTTCAGGTCTTGATTTGGACTTTAGGTTAGGAAGTTATCAGATGAACTATATCGTGGGAGATGGGACCTCACGGGAGGAGGAACCATGGTCAGCCGAAGGAAAATAGAGGAGATGATGAGGAATTAGTTTTAAAGATTAAATTAGGGGGGAAATTAATTTCACCCTTGAAATAGTGTGTTCTTGGTTAAGGATCATGGTTTACTAAACCGCACAAAATCGGCTGAAGTCACCACTTAATGTTTCCCCCCGCATGATTGAGGCGCATGGTTTAACTTGTCATGTGATAACATGTGTAATCCCACTATCTAAAGTCTCAAATTTCCCACATGGTTGTGTTCCTAGAGTCCCATAGTTTTCGGAAAACTATGTGGCTGATTTTCCACCCTTGTTTCGCCCAGAGCAGTTAGAATAGACCATGCGATATGGCCACTATAGTTTCTACTATCCATCCATCCCAGTCATTTTTCCCATTTTTTTGTATCGTCCAGTTGCAAACAAGCCCTAGACACTTTTGGGAACTTCCATAGGCCATATAACATATCTATCAAGACAAAACAAATGATTTAAATTAAAAAATATATCCTTACCTTCATGATAATAGGAGTCATTACAACCTTCCCTTCTTAAAGTAAATTATCCTTATGATGGACTTCGAATTGTAAAGAGTAGTCATTAGTGGAGAGTTCCATCCACTGATCTTGTATTTCAAATTATGGTCCCCAGGTCTTTTCATGTACTTATCTATGCAACCATAACACCCATACTAAAGGATCATCCCTGCCCTTGAGTCCCCTCATTCTCTGATAAAACAATAAAAATTGGATGCTCCTTGAAAGAAGAATCTACATCCAATTGTACCTCAATAGGCTATCAGATATTTGAAAGGTCTAAATGATATTAGAATAGGTGATATACATGAAACATATAATGCATTGACCTGTATCTCTATTGAAGTGAAAACTGGTAATCCACTATTTCAATTCATTTCACAACATTAAATGGTCAAACAATCCTCGGTGAGAGAATACCCTGCCTCTAAATATTTTTATAGACAATCATTGGTGATACTAGAAATAAAACCTAGTCTCCAACCTAAAACTCAAGAGGTAATAGTAATATTTTATCATATGAATACTATCTATACTAAGCTATCATCATGTTATTTCTGATCAGCTAGACATGCTCTATCGTCTCCTGTACAAGATGTTGTCCAAGAATAGCTGCCTCCCCTTCCTCTATCTAGCATAGAGGTGAGTGGAAAGGCTTACCATATAAGGATTCTTAAGGTACCATCCTGATGGTATCATGAAATATGTTATTATATGATAACTAGAAATAGGAATTTGCTTCTCCCATGAACCTCAAAAGTCAAGGACACATAAATGGATCATGTCCTCTAGCACCTGAAAAATACGCTTTGTTTTCCCATCTATCAGAGGGTGCTAGGTTGTGTTCATAAAAAGCTATGTACCCAAGGCCTTATGCAAACCCTTCCAAGACTACGATGTAAAGAAAGTTTCAAACTAAAAAATAATAGACCGTTCAGATCCACGATGATGTATAACGTCCCTGATATAGAGCATTTTTATATTGTCTATTGAAGAGGTCTATCACACAGTTAAGAAGTGCGTGACCTTCATCAAGTGATAAATGACAACCCATACTGTATATTTTCCATGAGGTTTTCTAGGTAATATTGTCTTGAAATCCATCTAAACATCATTCCATTTCAACTCAAGAATGGAAAATAGCTTCAAAACACCTTATAGATGTTGATTCTATGCCTTCACCTACTGATAGGTGAAACATTGAGTGATGAAGCTGGAAGTATCATTTTTCTTACCTAACCACCAATACTGGTAGTGTAAATATTGATGCTTTTTAGTGACATCAGGGTGAATATCACATTCTGAGGTGTGGAATTCTAGTGTCATATCCACTATGATGTCCTCTAAGACTCATACATGCCACATGAATAGTAAAGTATCATCCCAATCCATGGTCCAACCTGTAAATGTGTCATCATCCAAGACACTTTCCCTTTTGTAAAAGGACCTCAAAATTAGATAGTTTCCTCATTATTACTCATTATAGATGGGTATAAGTCACTACTATGGTATTGAGGATAGGTTGAACATGGTACTATTGATCCTAAATGTGTATCTCTGAGAGTAGGGCCATGAGTTTCCACTCTCCACTACATTCTTGAATCACCATAGTCTAATTATTCTGGCTTGGAGCATCGGTCAATGCATTTCCCTTACTTGTAATGCTCAAAATCAAATGACTATATGTATTCAACCCACAGTCATTGTCTGATATTTAGATATCACTGTGTAATGATATACTTGAGGATCTTGTTATCAGTGTATACAGAAAAACATTGTCTAAGTAAACAGTGTCTCCAATAGAATAGAGGATAAATATCAAAGCTTTCTCAAGTTTATGTGTCTAGTAATGATGCTTGTGAGGACTCAATTTAAGAGACCCATACATGAAAACTCACTTATCTTGTATTAGAATATCTCCAAGTCTAATACCCAATGCATCATAGTGAACAGTACATGCCCTTCCTAGCTTCAAAATAATCAGTATCGGTACTGATGTCAAAGGTCCCTTCAACTCCTAAAAGGCTTCTTCCTAAGATTCTGACCATATGAATTTCTAACCACTCTTTTTAAAGCCCATAAGAAGCATTAAAAGACCTGAAATTCTTGGGATAAATAATCTATAATATCTAGATATCCCCATGAAACTATGAATCTCAAAGACATTCTGGGGATAAACCAAAAATATATAGCTACCACTTTCTCTGTTCTACTGAAACTCACGATTCAAAGATAATGTTACCCAATAAGTGAAATTTTTCAATCCAAAACTGGAATTTACTTGTCTTATCATATATCAAATGCTCTCTCAATATTTATAATGATCTTAAGATGAGTTTCATGGTTATGTATAGAAAATTAATACAATAATATATCTTCTATAAATACTCTCATGAATGAATCCATATACAGGTTAGAAATGATATTCATAAGATTTATGAAGACTATATGTGCATTCGTGAGAAAAAATAGTAGGACTAGGTATTTTTATATATTAAACATGCACCTAAAATCTATACTGGGAATTTCATAAGTCCTTACTCTCACATGATGATTTCCCAACCTCATATCTATGTTTAAAATCACTTTTTATTCTCAAAACTGATCAATGTTGTCTTTTATTAGAGTAATTGGATACAAATTATTTAATGTGAGTTAGTTTAGTCGACACTAATCCATGAAAATCCTAAGGGTACCAACCAAATTCTTGGTGAAAAGGATATGTGAACCCCATGGAGGAGTTTTTGGGCATATAAATAATTTAGCCTCCTGATCCCCAAATACTTATAGAGTTCTAGAAGTTCCATAGGTGCCATTATATGGAGAGGAATGGTCACTAGTGATACTCTAAGAATAGGGTCAATGTTAAACACTACCTTTCACACTGTTGGTAGACTATAGAAATCCTCAATTAATATGTCCCTGAAATGTTTCACTACAAGAGGAAAATAGTGGGTTATAACCCCTTGTGATCCAAAAAAAGACCGGAAATATGAGGTGTCACACTACCAAAACATTGATACTTGGGTCTAGCTCGCATAACATGAACATCTCATTCTCCCTTATGGATGTTACTAACTTACTCTGGTAATGTAAATTTCACCCTTAGAAGATAGAACTCATTATGGGAACTATATATAACTATTCAGTCCATCCATATGGTTATGTCAATTCTCTTCAGGTCAAGGATGAACGAATTCCATATGAAGAGGCATATGCCATTCTTCATGGGAAAATACTTAAATTTGTGAAGTCCCTATGATTGGATACCTAACACAGTTTCTAGCATCATAACTCCATCGTAGTTCTCAATCTCAAGTCCAATACTTCCCATAATAGTTCCACATATAAATAAATGATACTTGTTTTTGTCAAATAAATAAGACTCTAAAGTGGAGGCTTCTAGAATAGTACCTTGAATAGAAGAAGGTATGAAACTCCACTCATCTATTATAGTCTAGACTACATGTATCTGGAATGTAATAGGGCCTTGAGTTACTACATGACTTCCCTAAGAGAGACCCCACTGTTGGCACTCAGAATCAAGAGTCTGACTACCTCTGCCTCGACCGCCAAAATTACCTAATTGGCCTGTGGTATTCCATCTTTCTTCCTATTATGATCTGACTGGACCCACTGTTAAACATTTAGTATGATTAGAAACCCACTTTATAAGAACTAGAGGAAACTTCCCGTTGATGTTGTGGATATGTTCCATCCTTTCATGGACTTTACATTCCACTAGATCGGGAATGAATTATGGTTTCATATTCCCTAGATTCCCACAATGGTGACATATCATAAAGTTGTTATCTTAAGGATACAGACTGATACTACCTCCATGAGTTGACCAAAAACGTATTTTTCCCCAACGAAAGAACCATGTATACATCTAGTAAATGATATGCACTAACTTGCACCATCAACATCCCTCACATTTTTCTCTATAATAAGGGCTTGGTTGATGATTTCATAAATAATTATCAAACTAAACACATTGAAATGATACTGTATAGTGTAAACTATTCCATCCTATAATCTCATGGAGTTCATAAAATCATCACTTTCAAGAGTAAGAGTGAACCACTACAGCTCTGTGAAACCAGTAGAGTAGTCCATAACAGACATAATTCCATACTCCAGGTTCATGAATTCTCTAGCTCTGTCATCCCTCAGAGTCTATGGAAATAAACATTCATAGAATATATTCTAGAAATCTTCCTAAATCATGTTATGATTTTGATATTCCAAGGAAATAAAATCCCACCATATCAGAGAAGAATCATGTATTAGTTAATCTACATTACTTACCCCTTGATATGAAGGAGACTAAAGATTCTCAAACAGAGAAAGGATATATTTGAGCCACAACTCAATTGTGTATAGTTCTTCATTACATGAGAAGGTGGTAATGTGTTTGTACTTTAATTCCTAAGTCAAATCTTTCATACTCGGGGTAGGTCGATCAACACCTTTCATATTCTACATCATATACATGAATCTCTCTCGAAACTAGGTGTTAGTTCCCATATTAGAAATAGGGAGAGGTGCCATAGGTGGAACTACAGGAGGAGTAAATGGAGGATCAAGGCCTACAACCTCAATTTCATGGTTTTCATGGATTTTAGGAAGTTAAATAGAAGGATTTAGTGGTATCATGATACTACAATTTCAAACACATGCATTATAAGTTATTTTCGTAGATGAAAATATTGTAGATAAAAAACTAGGTTATGTGAATAGATTTCCTATAGAAAGGATCATACTTTTATTACTACTTAAAAATTCAAGTGTATGTCTTATAAATTACCCTAATTGTTCATTTGAACATAAGATACACCTATCTTCCCACTATTAAGGTTGGTTTCAGGTGTGAGTCTCAGTTTTACAAGTATAAGATAACTGATTTTACATTAAAGGTCATATACAATATAGATTTGTACTTTTTAAAATATTTAAATCACCTTGAATGGTTGAATTATATTGATTTAAATTTCATATCCAATAGGACCCATACTTCTTATGAACCAAAATATGGCATCCAATTAACCCAGAATATAACACGTTCAATCCCATGGGACTAATGGTCCACGGATCAATGTGTGACAATTAACATATTAAGGTGTCTTCTTTATCCATTGTTGGAAAAAACTATTAGTGTAGAATCAAAACACTCTAACATATTTTTATTTTATAATAAATTTAATTTTTTTGATAAATTATAAATATTTCACTTCTTAGTTACCTTGCAAAGAAAGCAACAACCGATTTAAACAAAACTATATTTAGTCACTTTTTGAACAGTAGTTTAAATTATAACTCTTTTATAGAGTTTATATATTAAATTTAGATAACATATATTCAATAAAATATTTTTTTATTCAATTTATATACTTTATAGGAATAATATTAGAACAAACCCAATTTTACGTAGAAAATACTACATTTTATAAACGATGTTTGGTCACCTTTTAATGGTGATCCTATTTTACATATAAATTTGGACACTTTTATAAATTTAATAAGTGAAAATAAAATTAATTCTTGAAATTTAAATATCAAAATTATTTTTGGGTGATTTTTTTGGTATTTTTTGGAGAAGTTTCATTTTTTGATGAATAGTGAAAATACTAAATTTTAATTCAAAACTGATTTTTCATATGATTTATTAATAAGGGTAAATTTTGTTTTATTACAGTATTTGAATTATAATTTTATCAATTATAAATCAATTAATCCAATTTATATAATTTTAATCAATTTCACTTGAAAATTGAATATAAAAACATAATAAACTTTTGAACATTTTTACTTTTAAAACAGACATTATCATCCTCTCTATGGGATTAATTTAAAATTATTTTCTATCACATATGTGATTGGAATTTGTAAAAATGAATTTTATATTTTTAATAACAATATTTTATAATTTATAATATGGTTAATAGATCTTTGGACCATAAATTTTAGTGAACATGATCAAAAATAATTATAGCAAAAGAGAAAAAATAGCTTATCAAAGGACTTATCCTTAAACATAAGGTCGTAGAAGACCTAAAAACTTATAAAAAATCCATTTTTATGGAAATATTTCTACCATATATTCACTTTTATATAATTTATATCATTTTTAGAGGCACATGATTTAAGTGAGACCTCTCAATTTTGTTTTTTTATATTTACAAGAATCTCACTCCTCCTACACTGTAAAAAGGCAGTCACACCTCCCACATCCTCACACATCTAAAGACACATTATACCAAACTTAATCTTACCAAATAGATCCCAATAATTTCTCACTTCATGATATAATCCTCAATTTTTTATTAAATCTATCCAATAAATCCTTTTGGTGAAAACCAAAAGAAGTTACCCAAAGAAGAGGTAACATCTTTCCTCAAGCTCTTTTGTATTATTTTCATTATCCACCCCCCAAATGTTATTATTACATTCATAAATATTAAAATCCATATCCTAAATATAATGTTTTTTATTCTAGTGTTTTTATTTTCACTTACACACACTTCCATATAATTTTTAATTAGCATACCGTTCATGTACGGTGAACTACCACCTCACAAAATGGTGATTGTTCGTTTTTTATTTTACCACCTATCATGTTTGGTCAATATGATGATCACCCTATTTATAAATAATATGCATGATATTTATAATATAATTATGCTTCTCCAATTCCTATATAACTCATAACTTCATGATTTCTATTTTGTGTAGATATGATAACATCGTTTGTGGAAGTGTGGACTATCGCATCCTCAAAGAGATGTGATTCATTCACACTATACATAGAACATTAAAAAGAATTTTTAATAAAAAATGGAGACATAAATAAAATATATATGATAATAGAATTATAATATACATATATATCATTTAAATTTTAGTCTTTTAAAAATGATAAAAGAAATGGAAGTAGTGTTTGTGCATATGTACTACCTACCATCTTCATGAACATCGAATTTCATTTCATATATCAAAATATTATGGATTATTATAAATAAATTTATAATATATTTATATGATAATTAAATAATATTTTATGTTATAGATATGATAAAATCGTGATTGGAATAATAATAATTGTAAGTAACAAGTCAAAACATACTTGAAAACTAGGCAGATAACACCCAAAATAGTGAAAATAATGAAAGATTATTAAAAAATGGAAATAAGAAATTATAAGAAGTTAATATATGATATTATGAATATTATTATGGTTCTAGTATAATTTATTACAATATTTTAAAACACTATACATGATGTTAAATACCACTTAACAAAAAGGAAGGATTAGTTATGTCATTTCATCTCAATTTACATTCCATTAAGACTTATTTATTATTATACACTAATTCACATTAATGTGGTGTATATAAACCTACTATTTAATTAAATATTATTATTATATCATAATTAATGGTATTTTAAGTTTAAATTTTAACTGTATAATTCAAGGGGTTTGGAATTGGAAATTTCACTGTGGTAAAAGTTATCTTTTCAATATCACCTTCCTTTGTGATTTATAATTTTATCATCAAACAATAACTTCCTTATGATAATATTTATTATCTGTTAAATTTATCTTAAATATAAATTTTATCATAAAATGGATATTATTATTTCCTAAAACATATATCATTTAACATATGGTGTACACTTTGACATTTTTTTGTTTAATTGGGGAAATTTTTATAAATATTTATCATTAATTCAATATGGATATATGATAAGGAATGTTTTACATAAATTAAATAGATTTTTAGATATATGATAAATTATTTTAATATTAAATACATGATTTTTGGAATATTTGATATAATCCCTATGGGTTGGGGAGTGGTTAATGAAATCCCTCAATGCACCAGTAGTATCAGGGAGTGAATTCAGCTGGCGAAAAACCCTTTCTGTTTGATTCCAAGTAAAATAGGCTGGACTGATATGGGTTGGGGATTTTTTAATGAAACCCTCTTGATGAATTGGTAGTCTCATGAGATTAATTATTTTCAAAATTAGAATAGTTTATATTTTCTTGAGAATAAATCTTGGTGGTAAAGGTATCTTGTTCTTAGGAAACATGACATCCAATAATTAAGAATTGGCTTTATTGAAAATTCAATTATTATAATTATCCATGAGATTTTTTATTTTAAATATCGATGTATTTGTTTCATCCTCATATTATTTATTAAATTTCATGTGTTTTAGTTATTTACCATACCATATTTATTATACATTATCAAGTTATTTGAGTGGCATGTGTTCTTAGTTATCTACCATTTCATAATTGTTTAGCTTATTGATTCATTATTTCATCAATTTTATATAGTTATACTGAGAATTTTATCTCACTATTGTTTTGTTTCCTTTACTAAGTATGTGAAGAAGAATCCATTGAATGAGATTTCAAGGATTAAATTCATTTAATTTTATTATATATCATGATTTATTTTTATTTCCTAATGTATTATGGGTGTGATGTATGTAATCTAACTTTACAAAATTTCTAAAAAATTTATCCTTTATGATTTGATTCGTTGTAATAATACTAATGGAATAAAATAATACACCATCTCTGAGATTTTGGGGCCAGGGCGCTATAGTAGGTATCAAATTTTGTTTAGCATAAACATTAGAAACATGACTTAAGAACATTAAATTGAGGAACATTACCCTGTGATATAATTTGAGGATTTTATAGAAGAAAATCCTATAATTTTGGCAAGGTATATATTATGTTAGTTTTCCTCAAAATACATCCATGTATGGATACTACAAGTGGTTATGGTTCTGGAATAGATATACCTTGGTGCAATAGGTCCAATAAGGTGCATTAGGCCTGACTCGAGCATAACCCGGTACACAGAAAACGATCCTTACTATTGACCTAGTTTGACACTCCCCAAGGATATACTTAGGATAATTCACATATTCTTTAAAAACCTTTAGTAATGATTTAAATTAAATTATGTCTCCATAGAAACAAAATTTGATGATTCTAAGAATTATGATGCATAAATTTATTTTATGTTATTTACAATATTTTGAATTATACATATAACAGCCCCAGTACTTTTTTTTATAATTTTAAATTAATTAAGTTATGAAAAATAAAAATATGAAATTATGTGTTTTAATTAATAATACTTATATTTTAAATCTATAGCTTTCAAATTAATTTTAATTTAATGTTGAAAATACAAAAAATATTTTTTAGTATTATTTTGTATAAAAGAATATTTTCATATGTATATATATACTTTACTATTTTTATTATAATATTTTTATAAATATATTATTTAATTAAATATTTTATGAATAATATATCTATTTATTATTATAAATATTTTGATAAATACTAATTTATGTTATTAATATATTCATTATTAATAGGAAACCTGAAGATTTTATGGTATGTTTCTTCATAAATAATTTAAATTCATTAGATAGCTTATAAGTACACAACACAGAGACTCTGAAAAATAAAACTTTTTTATAGATATAACCAAGCTGTAAAAATTAATTTTTCCACTTCTGGGTTTTTTATTTTAAAAAACAGACACACACATTTTCATTCAATAATATATTTAGAGTATGATAGAATCAACTAAATTTTTGGTGAATAGTAACATGACCCTTATGAATAGTAATGTACCATAATGAATAGTAACTTCACCCTTATGAATAGTAATGTGCCCTTATAAATTTTAACCGCACCCATGTAGGTATAAGTAAAATTTAGACACCATATAAATGAGAGTGAATATTTTAAAAATTAAATATTATGTGTTTGTATTTTTGTGAGTAATAAATATGTAATTACAATTTTATATTTAACAAATTAATTTAAAAGATAATTAATTTTCATAAAATATATTAATAAATCAATATTTTGTTTTCCTCTGATTTACGGATAATTTAATTGGACCATAGTTAATTTTTCAGGGTATTATAAAATCAGTTATAATTTTAAAAATAATATTTTCTTGAGTAAATGGTTATTTTAATTTAAAATTAAATTTATAATATTTTGGAAATTATTTTCATAAAATACAGTTTATTTTTTTATTCTATGCATTGGAAAATTATTAGGTTTAATTTTTTGTATTTTTATGAAATACTTGAATTTTTGTGAATAGAGAAATTCGACAATTTTGGAAATATGCTAAATAAATGCATTTGTACATAATTCATGAGTCATAGATGATGTAAATGGAAATTGGATGGAACTCACATGTAACAATTATTATTTTTAGACTCATAAATCAATAATATTTATAGTGTTGATCCAAAATAATAAAATAATGATTAAAATAATAGAAACCCCGTCTCTCCTCTACTATAAAACCACCTCTCACTCCCTCTTCGATTCATTACACTAAACCTTGAAGATTCAAAAAGTGATTAAAAAATACTATTCCCTAGTCTATCCTCACTTCCAAGAAGTCTTGGTCTTTCAAAAAGAACAAAACCCTTCCCTTATGGAGGTTCTCAATTAGGATATTTCCAGAGGTAATATCTTTTTCCTTTTTCCATTTAATTTGTTTAAGTTCATTCTTTTATTGTTCTCCCCTAACCTACATTATCCAATTTATCATGATAATTATAGTATAATCTATATACTGTAATTATATCATCTTAATTTAATAACCATTCTCAATATCCTTAGTCTCTCTCTTTTATTTTATAAACGAAATCATTGTCTTGGGGTGGAAATTTACAACCTTCGTGGACGACAATGTTTCATTCTTCAATTACTTCTTCAAGGATGGTAATGAAACCATTTTTACGGTTTAATAAGATTATAAAATATTTATTATATCTTATTTATTGATTCCAGTACCATCATTCAAACATGATATTAAATAATAGAACAAAACTTGTTCATTGTGATCGAAAAAAAATCGTAAAAATCTACCCGATTATCACTAAATTTATTATCTGTTGATTCATCATAATACTATGTAACCAAATTATATATATATCCATTTATTATTATGTATATTAAATAATAATATATAATATAAATTCCTATGAATTATATCCATTCCACATGAACTCCATCACATATAATCAAGCGAAACGATCATAAAATCAAGGAAATGAACACTCTAGAACAACAGAATTCAATATTAAAACTTATCAATGAGGACGTAAATGATTTTAATAGAAAAATAATTAATATAATATATTTATATGAGGTTATTAATTAAGGAATTAATTGATTTAATTTTATTATCTTAGAAATTAAGGTTAATTGTAGAATACATTTAGATATGATGTAAGGGGTTTATCAACTAACTTTCATTTCTGTGAGATATGCCTTACTTAACCCTAATTCTTCTGTGTGGTGTATGTATACAACCCATTGATGTATCATATAATTTATTTGTTTATTTTCATTGTATTCAATGTATCATTTTATGATTACTAATTTTTTTGTAATATGATCCAATTGATTACAAAGTGGTAAGGGATTCCACACAAACATTCATTTTTCATTCCGGTTATTCCTTAACTATCCTTAACCAAATGTAATAATTATTTATTTTTATTTTAGTCATATATATTCTTTTTCTATGTACCAAAATAATATTTTCATATCATTTCATCTTTGTTATTAGGGGATTATATTTTTTAGAATATTTTCCTTCTTAATTCTTCCCAATAAATAGGCCTGATTTAATAGAACTTCTTGAATTCTTACCCATTTCCAAATGCACTATATAATATTTTTTTAAACCATAATTATTTTTCAAAAATAAAATATTTTATCATGAATAACAATCTTGGTTCATTTCAAGTTTTATGAATGAAAATATCCCTTTCAACTTTAAAATCCTATTAATATTTTCCTTATACCACCCTAAAATGTTTTATTTCTAAAGATTCATTAAAAAATAGTTTTACTTGATTTAACTTTAGTGGAACATTATTTATTCCTAAAATATAATTTCTATGTCCTTATGTTTTGTTTTATTGGATCTACATGTTTTCAAACTGATTTTATGAAAAATATAAATGAGCCAAGTAACTCCTCTTTCAAAAGTAAAAAGTTTTTTCCCTCTCACTTTTACTTCTATGTGATTTATGCATTATTAACCACTTATTCCTTGAATGTGGAGTATGTAATTCCCTTTATTATATCATATCCAGAGTCTAATTATTCTCATGATACTATAAGGTATTATTTTTTGAATGTTTCTAGGTTATATGGGACACTTCAGAATGTTTAATAATTATTTATTCGAAAACAATTCAAGGGTCTCACTTAAAAGTATCTTAATATATGTTAAAATCCTTTAGTAAATCATGTATTTCAATATATTTTATCTCTTATGATATCATCTAAAATATTTTTTTGTAGGTTTTCTGATTAGTTTGACTGTGGATGTGTTATATTGATATCATTCACCATATTACTCTGAATGGTTAGTGATTGTGTTTAATGGTTGGGGAAAGTTATTTTCAATTAATACGTTAGTTTCAATATGAATGTATATGTTTATTATGTTTACCCCATTAATATGAGGAATTAATTAGACTTATTATGTGTTAGGTGGGACCTCTATAGCCCCTTGGTGCATCGGTAAGTTTCATGAGAGAACTAGTATGGGTTTTTACCTGTTTATGTATGGTCTTGGAACAAGGCCTTACCAGTATTGTTATGATGTACCACATTATGCATTCCCTAATTATGAATATTATAATTGATAGAAAATGTTATTTTTCAACTAGTATAATATCTATGGGAATGTTTTATTGTGTAATTATTCATATAAATTTTATTCCTTCCATATTATGCTCAAGATTATGCTTTAATGGAATGTGTACTTTTTTTATTAACAATTTCCTATTATTTATGCTTCCAATGTATTACTTACCCTTACATATCGTATGAGATCACCCCTTTCTTATTTATCATTTCCCTAGGATATGTAGATAAAAACATTGTATAATCATTCAAGGATGCAGTTTATTTCATTTTATATAGTATCATGTTTTATTTTCTTTTCCCAAAGTATTATGGGTGTCATGTATTCAATATTGTTCTCCAATATTTCTAAATTAATAATTCCTTCATGATTTGATTCCTTGTAATCATGCCAATATTATAAAATAATGCAGCGACTCCAAGCATCTTGGGTTAGGGCATTAAAGTTGGTATCAAATGAATTTTATCAGCAAACATAAAAAATAGATTTAGAAAACATAGATTAGAGAAGGTAGTCCTAAAATAGACATTGAGGATAAGTATACAAGAACATATTAGAATTTTGGAAAGGTACAGATTATGTGGATATTCTTAGAAAATACATCCCTGTCTGGATACTACAAGTGGATTTGGTTCGGGCATAGATGTACCAAGGAGTAACAACTCTGGAAATGTGTTCCGGGCCTAACTCGGGGTAACCTGGTACATGATAATGGGCCTTACTACACACCTGGTTTGACACTCCTAGGGTATATTCATAGAATAATTTTCATATTATTTACAAAAAAAATATGTAGGATTTAAAATTTAAACATGTCCTCAAATAAACCATGTTTATGATTATGAGATTACCTATGCATAAAATTTTCAATTTATGTTATGTATTTCACTAGTACTAGGATTATAAATTATGTTTCATAATGATATTATCTAATATGTTGAATTGAATTGTTTATAAATGGTTCCTATTGTAAGTATTAGGAACTTCATCACTGAACGTAATCAAAAGAGTTAGAATGGCCATTCCTTTGATGGGTTTAAGCCAGCCTTTCAAAAGGAAGTAGTCTCACAAACATTATGATCATATGAGGAGATCGTAGAATGTCATAATAAGATGAAGAAAGTTTTTTCTAAGTATTATGAATTCAGAAATAATAATATGAAGAAGAGGAAAATTGGGAAATAGATATATAAAGGGAAGCAGGGAAGGTAGTATTTTCCCACATGTGATAATTGCAGAAGGAGACACCGCGGTATACTCTTATGAGGAAAAAGATTTTGCTTCATGTGTGTAGAAAAAGGCCACCATTCTCATAATTTCAATAGAAGGAAATGAAATTTCCAATATTCAATGATTAAACTATAAGAATATGGGGAACCACACAAATGAATGTCCCAAGCATCAAGGAAATATAGCTCCAAAAAATTAAAGGGATCATGGTCAAGATTATGATGTTACTACGGTCAAAGTAGAATAATTAATTTATTTATGGATTATAGAACTATATTATGATATTCTTGTTATATGAATTATAAAATATATATGGATTGTACTGCAGTACTATTTCAATAAGGATTTGAGTTTGTATGTTGAATGGTACCAAGGAAAAGTGACCCTGTAACAAGTTAAACTGTTTGGAAAATACATGGTTGAGGGGAAGGAAATCTATAATATGTTCCTAATACTATGACATCAATTTTAGAATAATTATATGATCGATTTGAATAATATAAATAGTGTAGGACTTACTATTATGGATCTAAATAATGGACTTCCAGAAAAGTGGAAGAGTCTACAACATTTTAGACTTGAAGAATATATATAAATTCCATTATTTTACGTAAGTAATAAGGAAACATGAACATATTCAATATTTTTTTGTGGTAATTAAGGTTATTACAATGCTTCAAGAGAATAAAAGGATAATTTACTCACAAGTCGGTAATTGATGATTAAGATACAGTTCATGTTGATTAATAAGTTCATTATAAAAATTCACTGACCTTCTTTCTAAATAATTGGATCATAATTTTTTGTAAAAGTTAAACATTTATGGAATGGTGTACTTTTATCTTTGGACAAGGTTTCAGAAATTATTTTACAGTAGATACAACTTGTTCCATGATACCACTTACAAATAATTAAAGGCACAACTGAAGGATAATATTGTGTATCAAGTACTTATATTTCTTTAAATTATTGTGTGAAATAATTTATCAACATTAGGGAAAGGATCTTGAAAAACAATTTATCTTGGTACCTTCTTTTATGATGAATTAAATGGTCCCTTATATCATCACAGATTTATGGATTTATGATTGTAAAATTCTTATGGGCCATGTCCTCTATAACTTTACATGAGAAAAAGGTGGTTAGATTATTCTTCCATCTCTATATTTTCACCTCTCATTATTGTTATCCTATTCGAATACATAGTTTAGTGGTAACCTATTAAGTTCACTTTCCAACTTATTATGAGAATATTTTATTAACCTTGTTTCCGATGTGGGTTTCCCACAAGGAAATTTTCATGTATCGACCATTAACTTTTGAAGTACAATTTCGAATTGTGAGGATGAAATTATATTGAGGGGGATAATGTAACTTCCTAGTAATTTGTTTTATAATTTTAAATATAATAAGTTATGAAAAATAATTATTTAAACTTATGTGTTTTAATTAATAATACATATATTTCAAATTTCCTGCTTTCAAATTAATTTTAAATTAATATTATTTAAATAAATACTATTTTATAGTATTATTTTATATAAAAGAATATTTTAATATGAATATATGTATTTGATCATTTCTATTAAAAAATTCATTTTTATAAATATATTATTTAATTAAATATTTTAAGAATAATATACATATTTATTTAATATTATAATTATTTTGATAAAAACTAAATTATGTTATGAATATGTTCACTATAATATTTCACCCCATGATTTTATGGTATATTACCTCATAAATATTTTCAATTCATTAGATAGCTTATATGCACACAATAGTGAGTATCACTGAAACAATACTTTGTTATAGTTATAACCTAGCTGTTAAACATAATTTTTCCACTTTTGTGTATTGAATTTTGAAAAATTGACATACACATTTGCATTTAGTAAGATATTTAGAATATGAAGGAATCAACATAATAATAATGTGAATAGTAACATGTCCCTTATGAATAGAAATGTTCTCTTATGAATAGTAACTTCACCCTTATGAATAGTATTATACCCTAATGAATAGTAAACTCACCCATGTAGGTATATATAAAATTTATGCACATTATAAATGAGAGTAATTATTTTAAAAATTCAAGATTAAGTTTTTTTATTTTCGTGAGAAATAAATATTTAATTACAATTTTATATTTAATAAATTAATTTAAAAGATAATTAATTTTCATAAAATTTATTAATAAATTAAAAAAAATTTGTCCTATTATTTTTTGATAATTTATTTATTCCTTAGTTAATTTTAAAGGGTATTATAAAATCAGCTATAATTTTAAAAATTGTATTTTTTGAATAAATAGTGATTTTAATTACAATTTAAATTTCTCATATAAAGGAAATTATTTTTCATAAAATAGACTTCATTATTGGATTCTTCAAATTAAAAAAATTATTAGGGTTAATTTTTTAGAATTTTTTAAATACTTGAATTTGTGTGAATAGTGAAATTCAATATTTTATCAAATATGATAAAGAAGTGAATGTTTCTATCATGATTAAGTCAAGGTTTGTGTAAATGGACATTTTTTTAAATCAAATTCACCTATTAATATTTTTAGTCCTAATAATCAAGGCTATTGATAGTCTTGATCCAAAATAATAAAGTAATGATTAAAATAATGGAAAAAACTCTCATCTCCTCCACTATAAAAACCACCCCTCACTACTACTTCTCTTCACTCTTATAAGACTTGAAGCTTCAGAATGTTCTATCCAAATAATCATACTTAGTCTATCCCCACATCCAAGAGCTCTTGTTATTTCCAAAATACCAAAATCAATTCCCTTAAGTAGGTTCACAAGGAAGATATTTCAAGAGGTAAAAGCCTCTTCCTTTTTCCATTTAATTTATTTTTATGTTATTTCTTTTATTATTTTCTCCCAACCTCCCCTATCCAATTGATCTTGAAAACTCTAATATCATATATATTATGGAATGGTATAATGTTAGTGTAATATCCATTATCAATCTCCTCACTTTCTCACTTTTATTTTATAAACAAAATCATTATCTGAGAGGTGCCAATTTACAACCTTCGTGGATGATGAAGTTTTATTCTTCAATTTATTATTCAAGGCTGGTCATGGAAAAAAATTTATTGTTGAAAAAGATTCTAAAATATGTATTATATCTTATTTAATGATTTCATAACCAACATTTATACATTATATTACATAATAGAACATAACTAGTTTATTGTGATTGCAAACCGATCGTAAAAATATAAACAATTATCAATAAATGTATTATCTATTGATTATTACTTATACCATGTAAAAAAATGATATATATAATGATTTAAACATATTTATGATAATTAATAATATATAAGATCAATTTGGGAGAATTGTATCCATTCCACATGAACTCCATTACTTATAATCAAGCGAACCAATCATGAAATCAAGGAAATAGAGACTCCAAAAAAATTCAATATTATAACAAGTCAATAAGGAGATAAATGAACTTAATAGAAATATAATGAATCAAATATATGTATATAAGGATCTGAATTAATTAAATAATTAATGGATTTAATTTTATTATCTAGGGAATTAAGGCCAACTGATGAATACATTTGGACATAAGGTATTGGGTTTCTCAACAAATGTTAATTTCCATGAGATATGCCTTACTAACCAATAATTATTTTTTGTAGTGTATGTATACTATACCTTTATGTATCTTATAATTAATATATTTATTTTAATGGTATTAAATTTATCATTTTATTATTATTAATTTTTTGGTCATATGATTTGATTGATTACAATGTGGTAAGGTATTCTACCAAAACCTTCATTTTTTATTTGGGTTATTCCATCAATATCCTTACCCAAATGTGGTTCTTATTTCTTATTTTATATATATTATATATTCTATTTTCATGATTGTAAAGTATCATAATTTCCATGTAGTTTTTTAAAATATATGGGAATTTTACGAGTCCACAAAAATTGACGGCGCATGATTCTGAGGCCCAGTGTGCCCAAAACGAATTTTTGAACTTTTTTTCAGGTGTGTTCAGTAAACGTACAAGAGGGTTTTTCAAACTTTTGAAACGATGCTCAGAATTGAAATCTGATGGCACCGATGAACTCATAGCGTCGATATTTTTTTAAGGAGACTTTCACCTCGACCGTAGTGAGTCGAGAGTGAAAGATAATTTTTGTTCTTTTCGTGAAATAATTAAATAAAAATAAAAGTGTCTAACATTTTTATTTTAGAAACCACCCAAATGGGTTATGGTTGTGGGGACCACTCGAGACTGAAACCCCCTTGAACTCCCTTCTTAATAGGGAAAACCTTTTGAACTTCTTCATTTTTGAGGAATTAACACATGGACTTCCTCCACATTAATTATTCTCCCATTTAATTATGCCTCATCAATTGATAAATGTTGCGAACTTGTTTTGTGCCAATAACATAAAATTGGACCAAAACTTTCTATTTTTTGTTGGATATTTTCTTTTTAGAGAATTCATTAGGAAAAGGATTGGAAAATCTTTTTGGAGAACTTGGATGAACATATCCTCCAACGAAGAACGCTCTTCCAAAGAAGATTGTCGACTTTGACTTCTTCCTCGGGGCATCCTCCAACGTGGGATGTCTTAAATCGACGACCGTCCTACCCTCATGACCTTTGTCAAAAAAAACTCTGAGGTAGGGGTTTAATTTGTGTTTGATTATATTCCCATGATCTTCCCTTCTAAAACAAGGAAAGCAGATCAACTCTCTAACTAGTTGATCCGCAAATGATTTCTTTTGCGGGTTTGGGAATAATCCTTGAGGGAGGGTTTAACGTTCTACGTTTATTTTTTTTTTTGAAATGTTGGCTACCGATCTAATGTAGAGGGTGCGGGCCAATCAAACATGGCCCGGACCCTCCGTCGTTCTTCATGAATGGCTATTGTGGTCTTCGCAATGGTGAAGGTGATCGGTGCCGGAAGTTGGCATTGGTGGAACTCGAGAACCGTGATGAAGGCGATGAACGGAGGGTATCCGGTGAAGCCAGCCACCGACAAAGGCCTGGCGCCCCACTGCTCCATGGTCGTACCGCCCGTGACCTCCACTGTTCACGGCCATGTTCGCCCCATAGCCTCCGCAACCCTGCAACCTCCGCACCCTATGGCGCTCGGCCTCCCACGGCCTCCGCCGCCCACGGCCCTTGCCGCCCAACCACATCATCGCCTGTGACCTCTGCGCCTCGCGGTTCTGCCACCCAATGATCCTCTACGGCGCCCCACGACCCTCCACACCACCCATGACCTTTCCACCCCGCGGCCCTCCACGCCGCCCCACGGCCTCCGCGCCGCTGCCCAGGCTGGGCCCCCAGGCCAGGCTACCCAGCGGGCCGAGCCAGACCCCACGCAGACTAGGCCTAAGCTAGTGTGGGCTGGGCTGGACCCAGTGGGTCAGGTCGATCCAGGCTAGGTCAGTCCGACCGAGTTGGACCGGACCAAGACCAGTTTCATCCCCCACTCTCTTTTGGCCATAACATTGGCACCAGGAGTTCGTTTGATGAACCATCAACGGTGTCGTAAACCTTGGAGAGATACGGTACCTTTGGTATACCCCACTAGAGATTTGGATTAAGATAGGGTATGGTTGGGTTGGATCGATCACAAATCCAATCGGGCCCCTGAAACAAAAAGGCTAATAACTTATAGACTGGGTTTCCGATTGATGCACCATCTGTTGCGTTGAGATCCCTATGATGTGGTGGTCCGTTGGAATACTTATTTGTGGGACCTCGTGGAAGTTGGAGTATCGACCGGTGGCTTTTGGAGTAGACCCTACTAGAAACTAGTGAGCCTAGTGCGGGAACCCAGTAGCTGGCTATGACGTGAAGAATGAATATCAATCCTGTGTGGGTTAGCACTAGTCGATCATGTGTGGGTTAGCACCTAGAGATCCTGTGTGGGTCAGAACTGAGTGATCTTTTGTGGGTCAGCACCGAGTGATCCTTTGTGGGTCAGCACCGAGCGATCCTGTGTGGGTCAGCACTGATAAATCCTCTGTGGGTTAGCTCCAAGAGGTCTTGTGTGGGTCTGATGATAATTTAGGATCCTCCATGGGCCCTCCTCTTAACAGAGTAAGATGATTCAGTAGTTATATCTAATCATCTTTACTACCGTAGCTGAGTTATACCTGGTGTGAGATGAGTATGTTCCTATGTGGTACATTCCTTTGTGGTAATACCTTGGTGGTATTCTTATGTGTGGCTTACCTGTGTTGTACTTTCCATCGTGGTAATTTTTCCTTTGTGGAACAGTTGAGCTTGGGGATTTGGAGTTGGACTATGTGTTTTCTTCATGATTGAGATGGTTATTCTTGATAACTTTGGTATATGTAAGGGCATATACCTAAGTAAGGTTGACAGTTGTTTACATGTTGTGTGGTTTATCCTTTGTTGATTTTGTGAGACCTTGAGGGTCTCGGGGTCCCTATTGAGTATCGTTATACTCACACTTGCACAGGATATGACCACACCTCATTGTGTTTGGTGCAGACGACGGAATCGCTGACTGAGGATGAGAGTACCAGTACTGGAGGTGGCTCTGAGGTGGACTTTAGACGAGGCGAACTGCAGAGACGACCGTTTGTGAACTGTACCTACCCTTCAGGTAGGATATGTGGTGGAAAATCCAAGAGTTTCTTTTCACATATTAGTTATCTTGTACATTCTAGTTATCCTTGTACATTCCAGTTAGGCTTGTATTTTGGTCCCCTTTACTTACTTCACTAACTTTTTTTACTGTTCAGTTTACTTGAGTTCATGTCTTGTTGTGCACTTGGTTGCGTGTGCTTACAAGTTATAAATTCAATGCCTTCCCAGTTTTAGGGGAAACACCTTCGGTACTAGTCGCCAGCCCCTAGCCTATGGAAGGCGGGCTTGGGGTACTCACGGCACGGGCCCCGGGGATGGGTCATGACAATGTTCCAAAGTCATATATTAATAACATTTTTCTTTCGTTTATGGGAATTATATGTTTTACAATAGTTTCCTTCTTAATTTTTCCCAATAAACAAACCTGATTCAATGGAACTTCTCAAATTATTACCCATTTTAAATTGCACCATAGAATATATTTTAAACCATAATTATTTTCTAAAATCAAAAATTTTCTCATGAAAAACTATCTTGGTTAATTTCTAGTTTTATGAAAACAAACATGCCTTTCCACTCTAAAATATATTTAATATTTTCCTTAAACCGCACTTAAATGAATTATTTATAAAGGATCATAAGAAGCACTTTTTACATGATTTCACATTTGTAAGACATTATTTATGTTTAAAATATAATCTCTATTATCTTAACTATTTTTTCTTGGATATAAATGTTTACAAACTGATTTTATGACAAATATAAATTATTTTCCAAAATAACTCCTCTTTCCAAAGTAAAAAAGATTTTTTCTGCTCACTTTTACTTCTATGAGATATATGAATTTTTAACTACTTATTCCTTGAATGTGTTTTATGTTATACCATTTGGTATCTTATATCAAGACGCTCATTATTATCATGATATTCTAAGGGATTATGATATTAATTTTTCTACATGATATCGGACACTTTGGAATGTTTAAAGATTATTTCCTCAATAATTATTCAATGGTATCAATTAAAAGTATCGTAATCTTTGTAAAAATTTATTGTTGAATATTATACTTAATTTATGTTTATCTCTTATTATATCATCTACAATATTTTTTTGAAGGGTTTTTAATTTGATTGAATATGGATGTGATATTTTTATACTATTCACCATATTATTCTGAATGGTTAGTGTTTATGTTTAATTATTTGGGAATGTTATTTACATTTCATATGTTAGTTTCAATATGAATTTATATGTTTATTATGTTCACCCTATTCATATGAATAATGCATTGGACTTATTAAGTATCGGGTGGGGCCCTCACTCTCCCCTTGGGCATCGGTGGGTCTCATGGGACAAACTACTTTGGGTTTTTACCAGTTCATGTATGTTCTTGGAATGAGGCCTTATTAGTATGGTAATGATGTCCCACATTATGCATTTCCCTCACTTTGAATATAGTAATTGATAGTCCTTGTGATTATTTTACTAGTAGAATATCCATGGTTACTTCTTATTATGGAAGTATTCTTTCAACTTTTATTCCTTCCATATTATGTATAAGATTATGTTTTAATGGAATGTGTAATTTTTTTAATTCACCATGCCTTATTACTTATGCTTCTACTATATTAAATACTCATACTGAGCATATGATCTCACCCCTTTCTTATGTTCATTTCACCTGTTTATGAAGACTAAAACATTGTATAATTTTCAAGGATGCAGTGTATTTACATTTTTGTTGTATCATGTTTTATTTTTTCCAATGTATTATGGGTATCATGTATGAATTATTGATCTCTAAGACTGATAAACTGAACATTCCTTTGGGATTTGATTCCTTCTAATCATGAAAATGTAAAAAAATAATTCATCGGCTCTCGTCTTCTGGGGCCGGGTTGTTATAATACATTATGATTTTATAATTTAATTTGGTACATTCCATTGTTTCGAAACAAGACATGGAAGGATGAATGGTATCATTACTCAAGGAAAATATCTATTTTTCTAGGTTTAAGAGACCTATATAGCATGTATTAGAACATATTTTATTTTGGAAATATTAGGGAAACCTAGTTAGGTTATAAAAAATCACCTTTCCCAAATAGAGAAACATATTCCATGGACAGAATATCCTTCTTTGGATTTCTTTATATGATAGAATCCTCCATAATTTATTGGGACTACTAATCCTATATTACCTAAGAAATGGAATAAGTCTATGGAAAGTATATTTATGACCATGGGATGATGTGAAATGGAAAAGGTGACACTCTCAGCCTATTATCTCTATGTTGATGTTCATAAATCGTGGTCCTTAATCCATAATACTATAGAGGAAAAAGATATATAACTCATGGAATGGAAAAATTTTGTGGATAAAACTTTTGATAAATACTTCCCGCATGATCAAAAAATTGAGATGAAGAGAATCCTCCTTTTCTTAAAGGGTAAGGAATAAGAGAGTGTTATAGATTATGAATCTACCTTTAAAAGGCTATCAATGTATTATATATATTACATATGCAACACAAAGTTCAATATTGACCACTTCTTTGAATTTCCTATGACAAATATCTGATGTGAATTTGTTTCTTATTCTTTCTCATCATATGAAGAGATAGTTTTATATTTCATCAAAATAGATAATGAATTATCAAGATCATATGTATTCAAAGAAAATGAAGTGAATAATAGGACTTATGAAAACCATGAAAAATGTAATGCTTTAAAGAAGAATATGGGAAAGGAGAAATTTCCATCTTTTGAGAACTGTGGGAAAGATCACACTAGGATGTTCTTTAAGGGAATGGGATATTTTTATAAGTGTGGAGAAAAGGGTCATCATATTAATGAAATAAATGGGAATAAGTAAATCACTTATATCCAATTTTTATGTTGTAGATAAATGGAGAACTATGAAAGATAATTCCCTAATAATAAATAGAATCTACCAAAAAAGAGTCTAAGGGGAGATGGAAAAGCTCATATAATCGCTAAAATGGATGTAGAAGAAGCAAATAATGTTTTGGAAGGTACGCTAATCCTATATTAAAATTTATGAAATTTATATTTGATTATGGATCATCACACTATTTTATATTTTCTTAGTTATCTAAGAAAATTATACATTTCACTTTTCATTTAATAAGAGATTTTTCAGTCAAATCACCAAAGGGAAGTCTCATTAAAAAAACATGTGTCGGGTATCCCTTGTTTTGACACATAAAAATTCTTTACTTTCTGACCACATTATAATACATATGGATAAATTTTATATAATCATTGGTATGGATTTTCTCTCATAATACGATGAAAATAAATTATTTCAAGAGGAAGGAATTATGATTGGTGAGGTAGATTTAGAATCCATCATGTTTAGGGAATAAGCTTTATCACCTAATTATTATCTAGATCAAACTTTAGTATATCTACTGAATGAAATTCTTGGGGAAGAAGAGAACACAGTATTAAGTGGTGAATAAGGAAGTATTAAAATTGAAGATATATCTATTTTACATAAATGCATTAATTTATTCCTTGAAGAATTACCTAGACATCTCCCAAATCGTGAAGTTGAATTTTCCATTGATTTAATCCTTTATGCATGGAAATTATCAAAGACTCCCTATAGAATGGAAACCACAGAATTAGTGGAGTTGAATAAATAACTAAGGGATTTGGGTAATAATGGATTTATTCACCATATTGTTTCACCATAAGTATCCCCTTTTCTCTTTATTAATAAGAAATATAGATCCATGTGGTTTTACATTGATTATAAGGATTTAATTTATATTAAAATAAAGAACAAGTATCCTCTACCTTGAATTGATGACTTCTTTGATCAGATCTATAGATACAAATATTTTTCAAAGATTGATCTTCATTCTGGTTATCACCAATTGTAAGTGAAGAAGGAAGAAATTGCAAAGATATATTTTTTGGAAGAGGTATGGACATTAAAAGTTAATAGTAATTCTATTTTAATTGAATAAGGCACTATCTTTTTTGATGGACCAAATGAAAATAGTATTTCAGAATATCTTGATCATTTTTTTGGTATTCATTGATGATATTCTTATCTACTCTAAAATCTATAAGAAAAATGAGAATAACTTGCAGATCATTATTAATAATCATATAAGTGGAGTGTTATATGGAAAATATGTTAAGATTTCTTCATGGATATAGGAATATTTTTTCATGACCAAATTGTCTCCAAGGATGGAATATTAGTTGATCTAGTAAATAAAATGTTTGTAAGAGAATGTCCTAAACCAACGAACATAACTCAGGTACGTAGTTTAATTTTCTTGACAAGTTACTATCAGCAATTTGTTAATATTTTTTCATGATTGGATTACCCATTAATAAAGTTCAAACATAAATGGGTTAATTTTTTTGGATAGAGGAATGAGAATAATGCTTTTATTAACTAAATCTGAGAGTATTTAATGTTCTAATTTTGATTCTAAAATATAAAATCTCTCTGTTTTTCATATATAGTTATGCATCAAAGAAGGCAGAAAGTTGTATAATAGTGTAAAATGATAATATTATTTCATATGAATCAAGGCAGTTATAAGATCGTGAATAGAACTATCCAACCCATTATCTTGAGTTCACAACTGTAATTTTTTCATTTAAAATATTGGGAAATTATCTCTATGGAGAAAGATTTGAGATATAAACAAATCGTAAGAGCTTGAAATATATCTACTCTTAGAAATTTCTCAAAATTTCACACACTTTATGGCTATATCTACTCAAGTATTATGATTTCTCATTTCACTACCACCAAGGGAAATAAAAAAGGTAGCAGATGCATTGAATAGGAAGGATCATGGGGTTCTAAACAAAATTTGGACTGACAACTATCCTATGTTCATGGAACTAGTAATAATGAATATGGTAATTTCAAATGAATAGGGGACAAAAAAGTTTCAAATGATTTTGAACCCATCATTTTAAAGAGGATAAAGAATTCTCTATCTGATTATGAGAAAATTCCAAAGAAAATTAAATATGTGAAAAAATAAAAATTAGCAGACTTTTTTGTGAAATCGTGTTCTAATGTTTGGAAATATGATATGTATTCCATCCATACCAAAGATAAAAATAGAATTGTTTTATGATAAACATAGCTCAAACTTATCCATAAAAACTATTAGCACAATGATTTATAAGGACATGAGGGAACAATTTTGTAGGGATAACATGAAGAGTTAAATTGATGATTATGTGTCCATATATTAGGTTGTTCAAAATGTGAAAGCTATGAGGAAGAAACCAAAAGTATTCCCATAACCCCTTATTATTCCTATGTGTAAATGGGATGAAAATACCATTGACTTTCTCATGGGACTATCAAAGACTCCTTAAAAGAATGATGTGATATGGGTTTTTACTAATCACATAACCAAATATACACTTTTGTTTTATAAGAGAAGGCCTACCTATTTAGATCCTTGAAATGATCTATGTTAAATAATTTTTAAGACTTCTCATAGAACTCTATCATTTTTTTCTGATCAAGATCCCCCTATAACATAAAAATTCTGGAAAACCCCTCTTATGTATCATGACACTAAGCTTCATATGATCATTTCATACCATACTCAAATTGATGTACATTCTAAAATAATAATTCAAACAATGGAATTCATGTTTAGGTCATGCTTATTTGAGTTTAAAGGTATGTAGGATTAGAACAAACCCTTTTTATAGTTTTCTTATAACAATAGTTTTCATGTTAGTATTAAAATGGTGTCGTATGAAGCATTATATGAAAAGAGATGTGGTACTAAAACTTGTTAGGATGAAGTTGGTGAAAGGAAACTCATAGTCCTAGAAATTTATTAAGAGATTATGGAAAAGGTAAATTCTATTCAAGATCATATTAAAGTATCTCCAAGTAGAAAAAAGAGTTGTGTCGATAATTGAAGGAAATATTTAGAGTTCCAGGTGGGAGATCATGTGTTCAAGAATGTATCTCCATAGAAGGGTGTTAAAAGGATCAATAGGAAAGGGAAATAGAGTACCAAGCACATTGTACCCTATGATATTATTTAAAGTTTAGTAGTTTTTGTTTATCATTTGTAAATTACACCATATATCTCAAAGGTACATGAGGTTTTTCATATATCTATACTATGGAAGTATAAGAATGACCCAACACATGTTCTCACCTATAATGAAAAGGTTTGTAAACCTATAATTCCATAAAATAAGAACCCTATAGATTATAAAAACTAGAGAGAACGTATTCAGGAATTGGATGACTTCTCTGGTTAAGCTACTATGGACAAATCACAAAATTAAAGAAAAAGCATGGGAACATGAGGATTATATAAAAGAGAACATCCCGCATATTTCTGAAGGTAATACCCCTAAAAAATTGAGTAAATATTTTTTTTAATATGAATTAATTTATAACCACAAGAAACTACCATTTCTTAAGAATAAAAAAAGATTAGATTTCTTTCAAAACACTCAATAATGAGTTACCATGCAATGCACACATCTCCTAATATAAACGAAACACTATTTAGTTAGATTTTGGATAGTTATTTAATAATAGCATGTTTAGATATTTATATAGTAAATTTTTATATTATATATCCAATATAAAAATTAAATCCGTTTAATATACATTATATGCATAAGATAAAAACTAACCCAATTTTATAGATAAAATACTACAATTTATAAAGGTAGTTTTGATGCCTTTTAATGGGGAACCTATTTTAAGTTTGAATTCAGAAAAGTTTACATATTAAATATTCAAAAATAAATTTCATTTTTAAAAATAAACATCAAATTTATGTTAGGGTGAATATTTTTTATTTTTTTGGAGAAGTTTCATTTTTTGATGAATAGTGAAAAATTAATATTTTTAATTCAAAACATCTTATTAATCTAATTCATTCATAAGAAAAGATTTTTTTTATAATTTGTTTTAAGGTACAATAATATTAATTATACTTCTAATAAAAAAATTTAATTCATTGGGATCAATTTCACAGTGAAATTGAATATAAAAACATAGCAAACTTTTGAACATTTTTACATTAAAAACCCACATCGTCATCCCATCTATGGGGTTAATTTTAAATTAATTTATTCCACTTATGTGATTTGAATATGGAAAAATGAAATCCATGTTTTTAGTTAGAATAATTTATAATTTATAATAATGTAAAAAAAATTAACAAAAAATATTATTGAATGTGATTAAAGTTAGGTACAATGATTAAGAGGTAAATTAGCTTAATAATGACTAAACCTTATTATTAATGCTCAAAATGAACTAGAAACATGTAAAAAATATTTTTCATGGAAATATTTCTACCATATACACCATTTTATATAATTTATATCATTATTGGAGGCCAATGATATATGGGATACCACTCAATAGTGTCTACCTTTTTATATTTACAAGAATGTCACTCTACCTCCACTATAAAAAGAAAATCAACACTCCCACTTCCTCACACCTATCAAGAAAATTTTTATACACAAAAATCCATCCAAATATCTCCCTAACATTCATACCATCAATATGGAATCATAAATTTGGGAATAATTCCATCCATTGAATTTCATTGGTGAAAACCAAAATGAGTTACACAAATAAGAGGTAACTTGCTTCCTCAAGCTGTTTTGTTTTATTTTAATTATACATCCCTTAAATATTATTATTACATGATTAAAAAATAAACTCAGTATCCTAAATATATAGATATTTTCTTTATATGGTTTATACCTACACTTATACATGATTCCATCTAATGTGTAATTAACTTATTGTTTGTGGACAATGAACTACCGCCTCACGAAATGATGATTGTTCATTTTTTTTCCTTTACCACCACTCATGGTTGGAAGTTAATATGGTATCACTATTTATATATGATATATATTATATTTATAATTTATTTATTCTTATTTTATTCTTATATAACTCAAAACTTCATGCTTTCCAATTTTAGTAAATATGATAACATCATTTGTGGAATTTTGGATTACCGTCTCCTCAAAGACATGTGATTCGTTCACACAATACATGGAATGTGTAAAGGATGATTTTAAAGAAAATATATGACATATTTAACATATATATGATAATATAAATATAATATACCAATATATAATTTATATTTAATTCTTTTAAATACAAAAAAATGAAATGGAATTAGCGTTAATGTGTACGTACAACCTCTCATCTCCACTAACGGTGCATTTCATTTCATATCATAAAATTTTATGGATTATTATAAATACATATATGTAGGATATATATGATAACTAACTCATGTTTTACATTATTCATTGGATTAAATCCTGATATGCGTAATGATAACAATAAGTAACAATTCAAAACATACTTGAAAATCTAGGGAATTAACACCCGAAATAGTGAAAGTAATGATATATTGTTAACAAATGGGTAATAAGATATTATAATAAGTTATTATATTATATTATGAAATTATTAGGTTTCTTTTATATGTTATTAAAATATTTGAGACCACTATATAGGTGGTTAAATACCACACCAAAAAAAGGATAAGGTAAGGTATTTCGTCTCAATTTACATTCCATTGAGACTTATTTGTTATTATAGTCCAATTCACCTTAATGTATTATATATACATCCCCATTATCATTTTATTTCATTATTAAATTATAAATTAAGTTATTCTATGTATCACTTTGAACAATATCATTCAAGGGGTTTTTACATGAAAATTACCAAGTGGAAAAAGTTGTCTTTGCAATATCATGTTCCTTCGTGATTGTTAAATTAATGTTCAAAAAATCAAATAATTATGAAACTTTTTATTGTAAATTGCATTTACCATAAATATATATATTCAAAAGAAATGGATATTATTATTTCCTAAACCATATATCATTTTACATATGTTGTTCAGTTTGAATGTTATTTCATTAACTCGAGAATTATTGATAAATCAATATATTTTATTCAATAAAAATATGTAATAAGGAATGTTTTCCATTAATTAAATAAATTATTCATTTTATGAGGAATGATTTGGTATTGAAAGACCTGGTTTGGGACTATTTACTATAATACCTATGGTTTTGGGACCAGTTAATGGAAGCCCCTCGATGCATCGGTAGTCCCATGGAATGAAATTAATTAGTGAAAAATCCTTAGTGCTTGATTTGGAGTAGAATATACTGGTCTGATATTTGTTTGGGACTATTTAATGTAATCCCCCAAATGCATCAGTATTATCATGAGTTGAACTAGTTGTCCAAATTGTAATAGGTCAAACTCCCTTGAGAATTAATCTGGATAGTAAAGGTACCATGTCCCTGAAAAAAATGACATCCAATAATTAAGCATTTCTATTTTTGAGAGTTTAGTTATTATTATTATACATGAGATTTTCTTAATTGATATATCTATGGATTCATTTCCATCTATGTTTATTGATTAATTATCATGTGTTTTAGTTATTTTAGTGGCATGTTTTCTTAGTTATCAACCATTCCATGATTATTATTCTTATTAAATCATTATTTTCTTCATTGTAATTACCCTTAAAAACCATTTGAGCTCACCCTTTTTTGTTTCTCATCCCAATTATATAAATAATAAGTAATTGAATGAGATTTTAAGGATGTCATTAATTTCATTTTATTCCATATCTTGCTTTATAGTGTTTTTTCAATGTATGATGGGTATCAGCTTTGTAATATAGCTTTATAAAACTTCTAGAATATCTGGTCCTTGTGGATTTAATTCCCTGTAATCATGCCAATGTAATAAAATAATTTACCAGCTCTCGGATTCTGAGTTCAGGGCACTGTAGTTAGTTTAAGGTGGTAAATTTAAGGGTAATTATCTTTTATAATCCCTATAAAAATGTCAGTAAACCTAAATACATAGTCGAATAACTATTAATATATCATAAAAAAATCATGCTGTAAATAGACATGAGATGGAAAATTCATAGAATATTATTCATATAGAATCTATAATGGTGAATATAATTAATTCCCCTCATTTCATTATAAAATGTTGAAATAAATAATCATTTCAATAATACCAACATCAATAAAACCATAAAACATGTGTGTTACCCAACAATGAAGTCATTTCAACTATAAATGGAAGAATCAATAATAAAAATTTCACATCCCATGTAATTTGGGTTTCCTATATACATGGGTTAGCTATGTCTAGGAACAGGATCAATTCTATATCCTATTAATTCCTGGTCTCATGTCTAATACCAAAAAAGTAAGACAATTGAGAAGCATGGCTCTCATACCACTTTGTAACATCCTGTCTCCTGATCCACTAAAATTGGACCCCAAGCCGATGGGTCACATGGCCTCAAGGGAACCTCTTCATACGCTCGAGGATACCAACTACTAGGGAGGTTGTGAAGGTTTTATGGTGGGGATATTATACCCTAATATCTGAGTGGAATAGAAGACACAATCATAATCATACAAAATCATCAGAAAACAAATAAACAGATGGAATAAATAATAAATTGAATAATATAAAATTGAATAATTGGATAATAATCAAAATCAACTAGGCAATGTCATATGAATGGATTCATGTCATGATGATATAAAAAAGTGGAACAGGAAGATAAAAAAATGATATAAAAAAGTACAAAAAGAATAAAAACTAGACCACTATGATCTCAATCATATGATATGACCTCTTTTCCTAATCGCCAACTATATTTAATAATATCAAATACCAGTAGTATAGAGTTTTACCTTATCAGTACCACCATGAAGATAATATTATCATGTATTAAAGGAATAGAGGGTTGGTTTTAAGATAAAATCTCAGTAGGCCACTACCAATGATATCTAGATATTATCCAAGAAGTTATGATAACTAAATAGTTTTTATATAAAACAGAATAAGAAACAAGTGTTGAAATAAATAACCTTCATTCCAAAGAATCTAAGGGACCCCTAGAGGCTATACCTACTTCATCTCATGGTCAGAATTAACTTTATGATCAATCACTATTTATATATATATATTAATGATATTTATTATAGTTATATGTTGAATTCACCTATATTTAACAGGTACTGGTAGACTTAAGCGACCATATACCTGTAATACTAGGTGTTAGTTGGACCGGGGTGTAACTCAGTCATCCATGACCAGTCTAAATAAACCTATAATCCCATGAAATAGGGTACATGCCTTTCATTACATTGTTAATGGGATACATCATGCTCATCACATTAGATGGTGATTGTGACATCATTTCAACACTTGAAGCAAGGGATGTGGCATGTAAAGCCCACCATCTAACTAGTTTCATTGGTGTGAGATGTCATGCTCAACACCCAATGTAAGGGAGAGTGATACTTTCATGCGCAACACAACCCTTAAATTCATATCAAAACCTCTATCAAGTCATCATCATGTATATAAAAGAAGAAATGAGGCATAACCTCTCATGTATTTCATTCATTCGTCTCAATATAAACAAAGAATTATAATGCAATTAAAACATATGGTTATACATGATGTAATAGACATGTCCATACCAACCTTCATAAACCAGCTCAAAAAAACCATTTAAATCATTTAAGGAAGGTGACACATCATGGGAGTTCCATTCCATGTTACACAATCCATTTTATTTACCAAAACATGAAAATTTCATTTATAATTCTCTAAGGGTAGTTTAAAATGTTCCGTTACCTGATATGAATTTATCTCTCCATGTAATTCCAATTAAAATTGGGTCCAAACACATATAAGGTTCCTTGGTTTCATAAAAAGAATTATGTAACATCGAAAAAACAAATTTTAATATAATAAAAACTCTTAAAAGGGATTCCAATAAATTAAATGATTAGCGATTAAGGGAAAATTCAAGGGGGATCACCCAAGGGCTTTCCATAAACCTGGGTCGACATCCTTAAACTAATAAAAAAGGATAAAAAGGTGTGTATCGAGTTTTTTTGATCAATTTGATAGGAATAGCTCAATTAAAAGATAACACATGAAATAATATGGTGTAGATCATAATGAAAAAGATATAAAACACCAAAACTCATGAATAAAATGATGATCACACCCACCATAGGTTCGTTGATGGCTCCTCATCTAATAGATGCCTCATATTTGAATTAGGTCATAAGAAATAGATGAAACAATCCAAATCCCTAAAAATATGGAAAAATATATTCCACATAAATAATGAAATGGATCTGAAAATAATCTTAGATCGAAGGTAAGAGGAAAGGATAGCATATCACTATTTATCGAACTATTCATTTGGATCTTTATTTGTACTTTAGATACAGAAGTTATTGGAGAAACTAGGCTGAGATACATGGGATATCACGGGAGGAAGAACCACGGTCAGCTACTAGAAAATAGAGAGAAAGAGTAATTAGGTTTAAATATTTAATTATGGGAAAAGTAATTTCACTCTCAAAATATGTGGTGCATGGTTATGTGCCAGATTTATTAAACTGTGCATAAACCATGCTCAAGTCATAGATTAAGGATTCCCTAGGCATGGTTGAGGAGCATAGTTTCATTTACATTGAAAAACCTTGTGAAATACCACTATCCAAATTCTGTAGTTTCTCGCATAGGCATGGTCCTCGGGGCACATGATTTTAGAAAAACCTTTCGACTTATATTGCACCCCAATTTCTCCAATCATGGTTAGAACAAAAAATGTGGGTTGGGTGACATTGTTTCTACTAACCGTATGACCTTTTCATTTTTTCAATTTTTTCTAACATCATCCTTCAAACAAGCCCCAAGAGGTCTGGGGACCTTCCTTAGGTCATTGCACACTTCTAAAAATAACAAACCTTGGTTTTAAATTCAAAAAAAACAATCCATACATTCATGAAAATAAATCTTGTTACATGTGTCAAATAGAAATATTTATGATTCTTATCCTCCATTTTGAGTGGAATAGAGAATTATTAAATTCATAGGCCTTGAGGTAAATCATAGTTTTATATGGTGATAATGGTTGAATACCCTAAATTTGGGTAGTATTAGAAGTAGTATTTGATATGGTTTTCTCAATGTTATTAGTGAATGGTTTATCTTTGTCTATGTTTTTGGTGGTTTTATATCCCCTATTGAAGTGTTTGGAAAATTTTAGTGGAATATATGAGTGTTTTATCATTATCTACATACCATATAAGAAAATTATTTTGAGTTATGTGATCACTACATAGGTGATGGTAATAATTATAATGATGGTAAAGGATTAGTGACTAGTCTTAGGGAACAGAGTAAGGTTATTTCCATTGTGTGAGATGAGAATAAAGATTGGTTAGGACTTTTTACTTGTGATTTATTTATTAATATAGTGGATATAAACTTTTCATATTAATGAATAATGTGTAGTGTTTCAGTCAAATGAGGTTGTTCCATGGATGATTATGGTCATGGTTTATGAATCATGATATTGTATATTTTGGATGTGTTTATTATAGAAAAGAATAAACATTGTTTTATATTCTATTTACATATTTAATTTTCTTCTTAGCTATCATATGATTTAATATTCTTGTCTGTTTATTCTTATTTTACAATAGTTTTTTAATTGGCATGATATAAAAGTGTGTTATGATTCACTACATGAAGTCTCTTCTAGGGGAATTGGGTCCTGCTATTACATCATCCATTATCTCAGTGTGTGGTTATCTCTCATGAGATTATGTATGTTATTCCCTTTATATTATTTGAATATACATCCTCTTAAGAGGTTTTCAACTCTATTCCCTCACCATTATATTGATGTATAGTTCTCCTAAAAATGGGTAGTTTAATATTTTTACATTATTTAGATAGTATGTTCTATCCCGAGGGATTTTCTACATTATACCCTTCCCATTATTTCGATTCAATGTTCTCTCCAAAAACAATTTCCATGTCAGTCCTAACCATATTTTGGATTCTGTATATAATGATCCCTAAATTTTATTCTCATTTATTTCTATGTAAATTTTATTTTTTTGTACTATAGTATATTCTGATTTGATAATTGGGACTTTGATCAGGTTTCTGATTTTTAAAAATTCTCAAAGAGAGTGTTTTGGACATGGATCAAGGATAGAGAGATGTTCTTAGTTCTTATGTGAACATCAAGGTAGGTTTTGGATAACCCTAGAATTGAATCTTCCTACAGAAAAAAAACTATGTCTCAACCTATGGGTGTTTCAATATGGAATGTTTTATGGGAGTTTATTTTTGAAAAGGGTAGAGGACCTTTTCATAGATTAAGAGTTTGAACCATGAGTGGATTCCTAATAAGAGACTAGACCATAAAAGGTATTTTGTCCCATATAGAAAACTTAGGAGGATTTTGGGTTCGATGCTAATGTAGGGAGGGTTGTTCCATGAAATATAGCATTTCTCCATGGGGAATGGTGTAATGTTGTGAAGGTGATAATGAGGGAAATACCATTATGTAGCCTTGGGGACTCGATGTGGTGCATGTTTTTGAGGAAGGGGTGTCAAGGATGGACCATCTGTCCCCTTTTTTTTATTTTTTTCTATAACTTATGGGACATTAAATATCATGGACCTGAACGGACACACCCATGGAAAATCCCAAAGAGATCACACCACAATAGATTATGTGGGGAACAACCTCGCTATTTTAAGGGGATAATTATTCTACATCTTTGAGTTCCATGAAATATCATGTTTGGGAAGAAGTGACTGCACTATAGTCTATGGGTTATGTCATGGAGTGTACTCAGGAAACAATTCCATCATGCTACCCCCCTCTCGCCCCTCCTCTTATGTGGGTTGTATCATGGGGTTATACTCCTCATCACTAGTAGAGGCCTGGAAGATGTCAGGATTTATAGAACATATATCCACATCATAAGTTTTCCACAACTATGTTTTGTTATTGCAGGGTAGATCCATAATTTTAGTGACTTTCCTACCTTTTTCATAGGTTGAGAGTCATGAATGGGAGGTCAACCTGGATTCCCCCATTGATTGAAGAGTAAATTATTAATATAAACCAAAATATAAACAATTCATCATAATCTAAAGTTATGTATTCCAATATTATCCCCATAATCCACCAAATTATAATCACAAATAAAGGAACCTAAAGAACAAAAAAATAAAAAAGGAGTTCCTTTATAAGCAAAAAATTTCTTCCGCTTTATTTCCCTCAATCCATGTGGTTTGGATCCCGGAATTTTAATTAAGGAGGTTTTTTCATTATTTGATGAGGTATATAATATACTTTGGTGTCTCGTTGGATCCTTTTAGAAATTTAACATTCAATGTTGAATCATATTCCACCACTAATATGTGAATAATTCTATATATATATATATATAAATACAACTAAGAGATTTATTTCCTTCCACTTGAAATTGGTTACCCTTGTAACAACTAGACCCAATATTCACTTAACTCGTTCCTTGATCTGGTTGGTCCCATGGCATAAATGTGTGACCACCCCCCATTCCAGAGGATACTGCCTAGTAGATAGGGTTTAAAGGTGGTACAGTTGGGAAGTTATACCCTCATATCAGAGTGTCACAAAAAATACATTTAGATAGCATAAAATAGTGGAAGAAAAAAATAAATAGATAAAATAGATAAATAGATATAGAATTGTAAATAGATAATTGTATATGTATGAAGTGGAAGATAATAAGCTAAATAACTGATATTATAATCAAAACCCTCTATGGTTGTGTCTGATACATGGATGCATCGTATGTTCTAATACAAAAAGAAAACAGGAATACATAAGCATGATTCGCTATAGTACAAAAAGAAAAAAAGGAATAAAAGTATCTCTATAAGTATCTTGAGCCTATTCCCAGTCCTCTAATCCTAATCACTATATGTAAACAAACTATATCAACATCCTATAGAATGGAACATTACTTTATCCATACCTGTATCAATATATTCTTCTCGGGTACTAAAGGCATCTCAAGTAGGGTGTGAGATAAAATATTAGTCGTCCACCACTAATGGGGTCTATGTGTAATCCAAGTAGTGATCCTAACTAAATAGTGTGAAGGTAATAATAGAATAGGAATCTAATTTTGAAATAACTAACCAACCTACTCATGTTCTGAAGGGGCACCTAGCGACAATACTTATTTGGGCTCATTGCTGGAAATAATGTCCGAATAGTCACTATATATATATATAAGAGAAATATATATATATATATATATATAGTGTAATACTATATATTTCATCGACCAATATAAACCATGTGAGTGTAGAAATAAGTATCCATATACTTAGAATAAGAGTGTTTTCTAAGCCATGGCGTAACTCAAACATCCATGACCAATCCAACGAGCCTTTAAGCTCATGTTATAGGGTGAATGCCCAACATCCCACTAAAGTGAGATATACCATGAAACAACACATGGTATTGTGATTGATCCATCATGTAATCATTATAATCATGAAATATGGTGCATAAATCCCAACACCTATATATTATCACTGGTGCGAGATTCAATACTCCGCACCTCATGTAAAGGAGCGTGATTATGTTCCATGCTCAGAAGTCCCTTACCATCATTTCACAACATCTATAAAGGAATCTTATAATTATAACTGGCATGGGGCATTACCTTCCCATAAATAACATTAATCCAACCCATATTTATAGATGATTTTTAATATTTTTTATAATATAAGACATGAGGTGTAACCTCTCATGTATCTAAAAATAAAATCTCAACTACACCAAGTATTTTCAATTCACAAAGATCATTTCATTTAAACATTCTCACAGTCATGGTCATATTCATAAATTAATACATTATGATAATTCCTCTCATGCAATTCATTATTCATGACAAATAACATTAAGGCATCACATTTAATGACAAGATTTTAATAAATAATTGATATAAGGTATGTACACATCTTATTTTGAGGTCATTCATTTGATACATTTAAAGAGGTAAATTCATCATGAGTATTCCCCTAGTTTAATTCAATCCATTCAATTTACTAAAGCATGGAAATTTAAGTCATAAGTCTTAAAGAGTCCATTGGAAAGGTTATATGGTCTGAGAAGGAAATTTCATACTTCAAAAATTCCAACCATATGTGGTTGAAACAACTAAGAGGTACATTGGGTTCCATTTAATAATCATATCTCAAGGGAAATTTATTTTAAAAGATAATCCAGAAGTTTATAAGGTGCTCTGGGTAATTAAATCCATTGGCCATAATGGCTGATTCTTATTGGCACACCCAAGGGGTGACCATAAGTGTGGAAACCAACCTCTATACCACTAAACAAGATTCAATAAACATGTATCTTGGTCCGAGGGTAAATTAGACATTAAAGAATCAATATAAATGAGATTATTTGAAAAAACCAGTGTGTTACATAATGATTTAATTATGAAACATCATAACTCGAAGGGAAAATGATGTGATCGCCTACCTCAAGGTAAAAAATGACCCCTTTCTCAAAATCATCCATAGATTCATTGTAAGTGGGAATAGATATGATAAATTTTCCAATTCCCTAAAAATAATGATAATGAGTATGCACCTAATTGTGTGATGGATTCAAAGTAAAACTGAGATAGAACGTAAGAGTGAGATTATCCTTACCTTTAAGAGTCCAAATCTTCCATCAGATCATGATTAGGATGTTAGATGAGGGAGATCTAGTAGATCATAGGTTTAAGGAGAAAATAACCCATGGGAGGAGAAAACTATGTGAACTGTTTGAGGAATAATTAGATAAAATGAAAAGGTGTTATAACATTATGTGTGGAGAAAGTGGTCAATTCACCACAAAATATCAAGGCACGTGGTTTTTCCACATAGTTTAGATAAAACTTGCACAAAATGTGCTTAGTTACTTGATACATATGGAACACTATTGGTTTGGGCACACCACTTGACTAACAATGAACAAACAGTAAAATTAAATATATCCCATATTTACAAACATCCACATAATTATGCCCCATGGGTCTCATAGTTGTAGAAAAACCATGAAACCCAGTCCCTTCTTCCCATTTCATAGCTTTGGGCTCTAAAAAAGCCTTGGAATCACTTATTCCCTCTTTTCCTTCATTATACATTGTTACTATAGACATTTAAGGGGAAAAACTGAAAAACTAACAATTTGTAACTTCATTGAAAAGAAGGGTCATTAAAACCTCCCCTCCTTAAAGAAACTCATCCCCATATTAGACTTTTTGAGCATGAAGATGTCTCGTTAATGAATAGTTTAGGCCACTGGGATCATATATTAGCTTCAAGTTCTTTAGTCTCATCATGTACATGGTTATCCCTCCATAAAACTTGTACCAAAGTAACTGACATGCCTCAGAGTGTCTTCATGCTCTAATTCACAATACACACTGGATACTCTACAAAGGAATAATCCATATCCATTTCAAACTAATCAGGATAAAGTGAATGTGTTAGGTCTAGATAGTACTGGTGAAGCTAAGATACATGAAATACATCATTCATAGAATGGTTTCTTTGATAAAGTTCCAACTGTTAAGCCACTGGTCTAATCTGTTTCAAAATATTGAAGGGTCCAACAAACCTCGGTGAGATCTTAACCTACTTATGAATATATCTATGGCCCTACCTGGGAGATAATCACTAGAAATCCAGATCTCCGACCTTGAACTCAAGAGGTCGAGCTCAAAAATACTTATTTACCCAAGGCCTTATGAAACCATTTCCTAAACCGTGAAGTGAAACGAGTGTCACTATTAGAAATAATAGAACTAAGAGCTCCATGAAGAAATACATCCTATCTGACATACAAAATTCATATCTTGTCTACCATGAAAGTCTCTCAGATAGGTAAGAAGTTTGAAACCTTCATCAAATGATCAATGACAACCCATAATGCATCGTTTCCAAAAGGTGATCTGGGTAGACTAGTCATGAAATTCATAAAAACATTTTCACATTTCCACTCATGAATGGAAAATGACTATAAATCCCATTTCAGTCATTGATGTTCCGTATTCACCTACTGAAAGGTAGAATACCTAGTTATGATGTAAAAAATATCACATTTCTTATGAGGCCACCAACACTTTTTTTCCAAGATTTTGATATATTTTGGTCACATCAGGGTTAACCACCCATACTGAGGTGTGCAATTCCTTCACCAGCTCCTCTCAAATGTCTGTTGCGACCCATACACACTCATGGAAAGATAATGTATCATCCCCGTACATGGTTTAACCTACATATCTATCATCATTTGAAACACTTTTCCTTAGTCCAAAAATTTTAGGATCTAATAACTTCCAAATTCATACATGTTCTATAAAAGTAAAAGTAACTATAAAGGCTAACAAGACCGCCTTACCATTTTCCTCCTAAACCTCATTATTCAACTTTGAGAATAAGTCCATAAGCAACCATTCACTAATGGCTTCCTAAACTACATTTTTCTATATCTATTGGATAATACAATTAGATATTGAATTCCACTTTCCATATATATCGGCAAGCTCTAAATCCATCTACTATAGGTACTTAACCCACCTGTGATGCCTGAGATTAAGATCCCTCTCTCTGAAGATATACTTGAGGATTTTGTGACTAGTGAATATGAAAAAAAATATCTCCTTGTAGATAGTGTCTTGAATAGGATAATGCATGAACCATAGTAGTGAGGTCTTGGTCATATGTTGGGTATTTCTATTCATGAGGCCTCAGATGATGACACTTCTATGTAAGGACTCTCTATTCCTACACCAGAATATCTCCAAGATTGATAGTTTATGCATCATAGTATACTGTATAACTCTTTCCTGGCTCTAGTAGAATCAGTATTGGTGCTAAAGTTAAGTGAACCTTCTACTCATGAAATCCTTCTTTATTGTATTCCTACCATATGAATTTCACAACCTTATTTTTCATGACATTAAGTGGTGTTTCAAGGTTTGATATGTAAGAACCTGAATCTTTATTTTAGGTATGGATCTTTGTTTCAGGTTTTTTTAGGAAAAATGAAGAAATATGGGTTTTCTAAGTACACACCGTGTGATTATGAGTACACACCATGTACTGATGAGTACACATCATGTACCCAAGTACCACACAAAACCACATACTAGCTGTGTAATGGCTTAGTACGTAGTCATATAGTGACCCGGAAGACTGCCTGAGGAGTGGACTGGATAAAGCTACTACAAGGCATGTAACTTTAATGAACACGTCGTATAGTTTTCATTTTATTTGAAAAATAGGAGAGAGGTTACGTATCATTATTAGAAACACATTATTCTCTCTTTGGTTCATTGGGGATAGTGACAAAATAGACGTAGAACATCAAACCCATCCCAATTATTTTTTTGACCTCCGATTGAGATGTTGTCGGGTGTGTTGGAATCCCATCGATGAGTTCTCGATACCCCTAAAGATTTTCTTCCTGATTCCTCATCTCTCGTGAGTTATTCAACATTGAAAAATTCTCACCTTTTGGTAGATCTAAACTGATCTAGGCCGATTCAAGGGACGATGTTTATGAGTATTTATCATACGACATCAAGGTAGGTGGTTTGTTACTTTTAGTGAGTATATTTGGATAATATATGATTAATTATCCGCATAACCATGTTTGGTATTTCTTGATTTTAAATTTAACCTTATTTAATACCTACTATGGTATGTTTGATTGAAAGAGATTTTTTTCTTATGCATAAGGTTAGATATCTTGTTTTACAATCCATGGTTGATTAAGATAGAGTTTATTTTATTATATTTAATTCATGTGGTATGACGTGTGATTGTTTATCCATGTAGCAGTAACTGATTACATGTGATTCTTAATATGATATACACTTTGTTTTTCCAATGGTCCATGAGAGCCTTGGACCAGGAAAACTGTGGGTGGTTTCCATTTTTATTTACCCAAAACCGTGAGATCCTTGGTGTAGATATTTACCCAATTGGTATTGACCATGAGAGAAACCTAGGAGGTCTTTTATATTTGTTAATGTTATGCTAACCTAGGGGTTAGACTGTGAGAGCTACATATGAGGTCGTTTATAATTTATTTATTATTAATTGGGACTAAGGTGTTAGACCGTGAGCGATTTTCTAGTGGGTCACTATTTAATGATTTGGTGTTCTATTAATCCAAAGGGGTTAGACCGTGAGAGCTTTCTCCGAGGGTTTTTTTATAAAGGATTGAATGATTGTGACAAGTTTTCCAAGCCAAAACACAATCATTGAATTAGTATTACTAGATAGTTTTGATGGTCTTCTGATATATATTTTTTGCTACATACATAGGGGATACAGAGCATAGGCTAGATCCCATGGTTTACATGATTCAACAAATTGAATAATAATTGTAAATGAATGTAATTTAAAACTGTAGGATTGTTACTTTTGACTAATTCTAAGTTTATTCTTTCATTTTTTTCATATTACCTACTATTTATATATATTCATTGATAGTTAGGCACAGATCTTTTGGTGGTTTCCTACTAGGACTCATCTCAAACCCAGTTTGGGTCATGGTTTTGGACCCAAACAGATTATATGTTTGCAAGTATAGGTAAGGGAATGTACCCTTGTTCATTAGGTACTTGATTGTTGTTTGAGGTGGAGAGCATGAAACCAAACTGAGGCCGATGATGATACTGGAGTTTACTTTCTTTTCTATAAATTCGTTTCAGTATTTTATTTCTAGCATTGTTGCTTGTTTTTATGCTTTCTTAGACACACGTGACATTAATTATATATATATATATATATACTTTGTTGGATTTACTTTTTGTGTTTTAATGTTTACTATTGTTGTATGTTATTACTATTTCCACTATTGTTTATTTTTTTGTCTTCCATTGTGTATCCTTTTCTAATGAGGGCATAGTTTCCCCAATATGATACCTTGGCCTTCACTACTTATTAGTAGACTCTGAAATTTAGGGAAACACGCTTGAGATCATGTGACCAACCAGGTTTCGGGCATCTTTGGGCAGCACTCGGAACTGGGACGTTACAAAGTGGTATCAGATGAGTTCTATTCTACTTTTCCATACTATTTTGAGCCTACAAACTAGGATAAGAAGGAATAGATAGTTGGTAATAATTTTTGCTCAAGAGTTTCTTAACCGTGCATAGTTAAAATCCAAGTTACCTCAAATATTTCAATCTCTCTAGTTTTTCAATTATTACAGTTGATTGGATTTCACCATTGGGTGATACCCATGTATTTTTTTGTTATCGTTGATATTATTGAGATCATGTTTCTGTTTCAAACCTATGCGGTGAGGGTATTCTATATCATGTATGATATAGTCATTTTCTAGAGGTCACATGTCATTCATTCTTGTCATGCCATTTAGGGTGCAGTTTTTATTGCATGTTGTTGTGATAGATGACATGATATAAATACCTGCTATTTTGATAGGTCATTGGTAAATTTATGGTTTTATTTGGATGGATTCCAGGTTTTGGTCCCTAAGGTGTTATGGGCCCTCTTGGATCAGAATTTAGTGGATCATGTTTGAACTCTAATTGAATTTTGGCATGTTATGATATGGATTATGATACCAAACATTGATTCGCGAGGAGTATGGGCTCTCATGGGTCGTAATTTTTCATGCCTTGGATAAAAAGTTTATGTTTGTAAGGGTTTCAAAGAAGTTTTGGAGGCTTAATGTCAGAAGACCCAGACAACATGGTGTGTGATGTTATGAACACATGCCATGTATTCTTCTGGTTTGGAAGAAACAAATTTTCTTAAGTATATATCGTGAACCATATGTACACATCATGTAGTGGTCCACCATTGACTTAGGGTGTGAGGAGAGACATGGGGTTGGTATACTTTTGGTATAACACACCATGAAGAGGGAGTACACGTCGTGCTATAAGAGACCGTGTATCCGACTGTGTGACTAATAACACGAGTGGATGGAATATAAGTGGTAAATGTCGTGTCTTGGGTGAACACACTGTGTACTCTTACCCCATGAGAGAACTGTGTAGACCTATACATGTATAATAATTTTGGTAGGAGCTAATATTCAAGTACACATCATATCTTAGGAGGAACACGATGTGTGTATAGGGTGTTACATGACTAGGTTGGTACGGTTACACGCACATGTTAAAAGCCTAATGGAACACATTGTTTGGTGGGTCTATAAGACATATAAACCTATTTTTTAAAACATGAATGCTTTCTTTTCCTATTCCTTTCTTCCACTTTTAGGTTTCTACCCTTTATATTCATGAACTGAGGTGTGCATTTGACCATGTAGAGTTAGGCCACCGAGAATCCCTTCGGTTGTACGCCCCGTGCTAGGCAACGATCAGACACTGAAAATGGTAGATCCGAGACTACCCACCAATCCTACCATTGTTCCCGTTTTGGAACTAGCTGTTATAAAAGTCACAAGTACTGATGCATAGTTTCATGAAATATTTATAAGGATGATTCAGACCTTTTAGGGAGAACAACACCCTACACCAACTATGGAAGAGTTGACGCAGGTGTTACAGCAGCAGCATCCTCCCACTTCTTTAGGTGATGAGGGAACATATACTACAGAGTCATGGTTGGAGGTGATGATTTCTATCTTTGAGTATCTGTTGGTTCCTCCTAAGAGGAGGTTGAATCTCATGATGTACATACTACATGATTCCTCCAAGAGATTGTGAGATGTTATCTCACAAGTGGGACGTCATTGGGATATAGTTTTGGAAGAGTTCTAGAGGACCTTCTGTGATTAATTCTACACTAAGATGTTGAGGGTTAATCAACCCTCATAGTTCATGAATTTGGATCAGGACTGTCTTTCAGTGATGGATTATTCTTCTCATTTCATAGAGCTTCAACACATTGTACCTATTTAAGGAGGTGATGAGTTATCTTTGGCTAGGTGATTTGAGGATGGTTTCAGGTATGACATCCGATCAAAGATGAAAATTTTCTAGCTGACTTCAATGACTTCTATAGTGAACTAAGAATTGATTACTGAGCATAATCTAATGGATTTGGTGATGCGATCTAGGGCAGTTCAACATCCAGGTCTGGTACTCCTTCGTCTGATAGATGGAAGCACCACAAGGAGCCTTTTCATAGTGATTCCAATAGCTGGGATGTTTATTCAGGTGTCCAGGTGAGTTGCTTTCAGTGTGGGAAGAGTGGGCACAGGACACCTCGGTGCCTGAGAGTCCCAGTTGAGTGTCGATCTTGTAGAAAGATGGGTAAAATTCAACATTTTTTCCATTTTTTCTCACCAATAGCTAGTGAGAGGGGATCTGTTACGACTCCACATTTATGAGATGGACTACCTATTTCTCATCAGTTAGGGAACTGGTGTTCATCAGGTTGTGGAGGGTCATGAATATGGTATCTAGACAATAGGTTTTTTGCTATAGTAGGGTGGACCAGCTCAGTGTAGTTAGGAAGTGTCACAGTGCCACGGTAAAGTTCAGATTTTTATAATAGAATAGACCCATAATGTGCATGATCTCAGACCCTCTACTGGTATATTTACAATTCTAGTTTCCTTAATTTTAGATTATTCTCTTTTTGATGTCGGGGATTCCCATAGTTTCTTATCTTTTTATGTTTTGGATAGCCTTGGGTTCTTCATCTTTACATCTGATGATGTTATGATGTTGGACACTCTGTTGGGGATTGGAAGGACTAGTGTACGTCGGTGTGAGTAGTTACCTCTTAAATTTGGTGGGTGTCACTTCTTGAGGGTCCTTGTTGTCTTATAGATGACAGGCATCAATTTCATTATCAAAATGGATAGGTTGGTCTCCTTTCAGGACATTGTTGACTACTATCACCACAGGGTGAGTTTCATGTCACAAGAGGGTGGGTCTTTTCTCCACAAGGGTGAATTGGATGACCAGGCGAGCATAGTGGGACCCGAGCATCATGGATTTAGAGGAATTACAACTGATATTTCCAGTTTGTATCTAGATGGCCTTGGGACTTCGTAGATGTAATTTCCTCCAGTGGTGGATCATTTCAGAGATGCCTTTCCAAATGAATTTTATGGATTAACTCTAGAGAGAGAGGTAAATTTCTCTATTGATCTTGTGCCAGAAGTGACACCGATGTTCATTCCTCATTATTGGATGGCTACACTAGAGTTACAGGAGATCAATAAGTAGTTAGAGGAGTTACAAGAAAAGATATTCGTTCGACATAGTACTTCTTGGGGTTCGCCGGTATTTCTTTTGAAGAAGGCGAATGGTGGCCTCAGACTTTATGTGGATTATCGGCATCTTAACTAGTTGATGGTCAAGAACCGATATCCCTTACCAAGGATTTATGATCTATTTGATTGGCTTTGAGGATCTCGGGTGTTCTCAAAGATTGGATTTAGATCTGATTATCATTAGTTGTGTGTTAGACCTTATAATATACCTCTTAAAGCATTTCAGAGATGGTGTGGTCTATATGAGTATTTGTTTATGTCGTTCGGTCACATGAACATACCGATAGAGTTCCTAAAACTAATGAACTGAGTGTTCCACCCTTACATGGATTATTTTGTGGTTGTCTTCATGGAAGATATCATGGTGTACTCTCATACTCAACATGACTATGACACCCCCTCTTGATATCATATTGAGTACACTGGGAGATCATCAATTATATACTAAGCTCCCAAAATTCTACTTTTGGATAAAAAATATTCACTTCTTGGGTCATATTATCTCAGAGACAAGAGTATCAGTAGACCCAAATAAAGACAGAGCAGTGGATTCCTGGAAGTAGTAAAAGAATTTCATTGAGGTGAAGATCTTTCTTGTGGTGGTTGGTTACTACAGATGCTTTATAAAATACTTTTTATGCTTAGTAGCACCACTGATGGGCCTGACTAAGAAGGGTGAGAAGTACTTATGGATATATTCCTGCGATTCATCTTTCTATGAGCTGAAAGAGATATTAAGTACATCACTGATACTAGTTTTTTTGGAGACGATCAAGAGTTACACAGTTTACTATGATGCATTAGGTTTCAGGCTAGGAGTAGTGATTATTTAGGGGGTAAGAGTCATTGCATACAAGTCTCGGTATTTGAGGACACATGAGAGGAATTACCCGATGCAAGATCTCGATTTAGCTGAAGTTGTGCATGATTTTCATTTTTTGAGACATTATCTTTTTGGAGAGAACTTTGTGGTGTAATCTGACCCCAAAATCCTCAAGAATATCTTTACTCAATGTGATATGAATTTGAGACAACAAAGGTGGGTTGAGTACCTTCAATATTTTGACATTGAGCTTGACTACATGCCCAAGAAAGGCAATGTAGTGGCTGATGCATTGAGTAGGAGGACACTGATACAGGTAGTTTAGGAGGCCAGTAGTGAGTGGCAGCTTATGGCTCTGTTCTGGGAAATGCATTTTGAGGTGCATGAAAGACAGTGTCATACATTTCTTTCTTCTATTGATGTTACCTCTACTCTTCTAGATTGAGTAATAATGAGGTAGATATCATATTCTGAAGGCCTAGTCCTACGCGAGAGTGTGTTAGGTGAGGACCCAACTCTTGGGTGGACAGTAGGCAAGGATGTGGTTTTTCATTTTCATGGATGCATATGGGTATCACCAGACATATGTAAGGAGTTCTTGAAATATTTTCATGAATCATTATGGGAAGTTCATCCTGGTTCCTCCAAGAAGTATCAAGCTATACCCCGTCAATATTGGTTGCTAGGTATCAAGAGAGATGTAGCTGGTTTTATTATGAGATGTTCCACCTGCCAGTAGGTGAAGGTGGAGCATCAGTGACTGGAAGGGATTTTATAGAATTTAACCATTATTGAGTGGATGTTAAATGATGTCAAAATAGATTTTTTTATGTGTTTACCAAGTTCTCCCATAGGAAATGATGTTTTATGGGTTGTTTTTTACAGACTCAAGATTGTTTCACATTTCCCACCTATCAAAGAAACCTTTAGTGTTGATGATCTTGGAAGGTTGTAAATCTGAGAGATTGTACATTTTCATATATTTCCACACTCTATCATTTTTGATAGGGAAACACGGTTTACTTCTTGTGCCTGGTAGGGACTATAGAGGGATTTTCGTACACATGTACTTTTGAGTCTAGCATACCGTCCCCAGAAAAATGGCCAGTCCGAGCGCATGATTCAGGTTTTAGAGTACATGATTCTAGAATGCTTCATTGATTTCAGGGGATCTTGGGAGAGACACATACACCTAGGGTAGTTTCCCTAAAATAACATTTTTCATGCAATGATTTAGATGGATCCTTATAAGGATTTATATGGTAGTCCATGCCGATCACCCCTAAGCTGGCTAGATGTAGGAGTGACATATATACTAGGACCTCACCTTGTGTAAGAGACCACTGAGTAAGTGGAGTAGATTATAAAGAGGATGGCTAATTCACAATATTTCCATAAGTCTTATGATGATCGATGGATACCTCTAGAGTTTGAGGTCGGAGATTTGGTTTTCCTTCGTGTCACACCAAGGTTGGGACATAGGAGGCTATGGAGACAAGGGGAGCTTTCAACAAGATACATCAGGTCATTTGAGGTTTTTAAGGGAGTCAGGCCAGTTTCCTATCAGTTAAAGTTACCTCAGAGGTACTGGGCTATGCAAAAAGTCTTTCATGTTTCTCATCTACGACATTACTTTTAAAACTCGTGTCATGTTTTTCTACCCAAGAAGGTTGCGATGGAGGTGGGTGCATCCTTCTAGGAGCACCCTATTCAAATTGTGGATCACAACATAAAGGTTATCTATGGATGGTATGTTCCTCTAGTATGGGTGCTATGACAGTACGGGCGAGTACAAGACAATTATTGGGAGAGGGAGGTCGACGTACGATTTCAATGGCCCGAGTTGTTTGATGTTTCTCCTTCACCACCCTTGTAAAGGAAATTCGGGGATGAATTGCATTAAGGAGGGAAGTTTGTAAGGATCCAGATCTTTAATTTATGTATGGATCTTGATTTCGGTTTTTTTTAGGAAAAAGGAAGAAAATGGGTTTTTCTATGTACACGTCGTGTACTAATGAGTACACGCCGTGAACCCAGGTGCCACACACAACTGTGTACTAGTTGTGTAATGGCTAAGTACATGGCCATGTGGTGACCTGAAATACCGCTTAATGCATGGATCGATTAAGGCTACTACATAAGGTGTAACTTAAAATTAAAACACAGTGTACTTTTACTTTTATTTGATAAATCATAGAGGGGTCACCTCTCTTCCTCGGAAACACCTTCTTCTCCCCTAGGTTCATACAGGAGAGTGGCAGAACAACCATTGAACTTTTCTCCATTCGACCTCTGATTGAGACGTAGTCAGGTGTGTTGGAATACAACTGGTAAGTTCTAAAAATATATAGAGCTTTTCCTCCTGATTCCTCATATATCATGAGTTATTATAGGTTGAAATGTTTTCACCTTTTTTAGATCTATGCTGATCTAGGCACATTCAAGGGCTAAAGTTCAATATTATTTATCATATGACATTAAGGTAGGTGGTCTGTTCCATTTATTGAGTATATTTAGATAATTTATGCATAAAGTGATGCATTCCCATGTTTGGGGTATTTCTTGATTTAGAATTTAACTTTTCTCAATACCTACTATGGTTTGTTTGACTGAAAGGGAGTGGTTGCTTATGTGTATGGTTAGAAACCATGTTTTCCATGACTTGTTTGATTAGGATGGAGTTTATTTGATTATATGTAATTCATGTGGTATGCCTTATGATTGTTTAGCAATGTAATATTTATATATTACATGTTATTCTTGATTTTATATGCATGCTATTTTTCCAATGGACCATGAAAGCCTTGGACCAGGTAAACTGTGGGGGTTTCCATGTATATTTACACAAGACTATGAGAGACATATTGTAGATATTTAACCAAGGGGTATTGATTATGAGAGTTACCTAGGATGTCCTTTATATTTATGGATGCTATGTTGACCTAGGGGATAGACCATGAGATCTACTCAGATGGTCATTTATAATTTATGTACAACTATGTGGGACCAAAGGAGTTAGACCATGAAAAGTTTTTTAGAGGTTTGTTCTTTAATTATTTTGTGCTATGAAAAACCAAATGGGTTAGACCATGAGAGCTTTCCCAGACAGTTGTTAATAAAGGATGGAATGATTGTGACAAGTATGCAAAGCCTAAACACATGCTTGGGATCTGTCTTACTGGATTGTTTATATGGTCTTCTTAGACATCTATTTTTCTATTTACATAGGGGATACAGGGCTTAAGATGGATCCCAAGGTTTAATTGATTCAAAGGATTTAATGATAAATGTAAATGAATGAAATTAAATATAGTAAGATTTTTAATTTTGAGTACTTCCTAGTTTATTTATTCATTTCATCATATTACCTTCTATATATATTCACTAATAGTTAGGCATAGATCTTTTGGTGGTTGCCTATTAGGATTCGTCTCACACCCTTTTTGGGTCATTCATTTGGACCCGGATAGATTATATGGCTCAAGGAATAGATAAGGTAAAGTGAATTATTTATTAGGTACTTGACTATTGTTAGATCTGGAGAGCATGGGACCAAGATAAGGATTGTGATGTTGTTGGAGTTTACTTTCTTTTCTATAATTTGGTTTCAGTATTGTATTTCCGAAAATGTGACTTAATTGTATGATTTTCTAGACACATGTTACATTGTAGAGACCCAAGATTGATGTACATGGACATTACATTTATTTTGCAGAAAACGTAATACATGACCCAAACAGATGCCCAAAGACCATGTTAGTTTAGTGTTAATGGAAACTCAGAACACAATCTTCTAACTTGCTGATATATCTTCAACATCTCCCATAATGATCTTCCCCTTTTGTTTTCCTACCTAAAACCTATCTTTCTATCCTAGGGAAAAAGAAAACATAAAAAGGGTGAGCTCAAATTCTCATTAATGGTAAACAAGGAGATCATAAAACAACCCATAAACATTTGAATATAAAAACATGAACATAATGTTTAAACATATAAATCTTAAGTCATGAAATAAATCATGGTATTACGTAACGTATAGATCATAATAGAACATTAAACATGATAGAATATCATTGGAATAAAATATTTTATTGTGGAAAACTAATAATAACATATTATAATTTCCATAGTAGCCAAGACATTGCTTCCAAGACCATCATAGTGGAAGAAGTCTTTTACTAAACCGGGTTTACTTGTGGTTTCATTCCTGTATTAATAAACCAGATTTACTTGTCATTCCATCCCTGTCTATCTCTTGAGATATAAATCATTACACAATGAAATATTGAGAGATATAGGTCTCACCCATCTCATAGTGAAATCATTCTTAAATTTTTCCATAAAACATAAAAACATTCACCATCTCATAACCCATGAAGTAAAATGGGTTTTTTTAACATCATTTCATCATAACATAATCTATATAAGATAAATGGATTTCATAAAAATAATTCAATTATAAAAAAATAAAATAAAAGAAATAATAGGGATTGAAATATAACCCCATGTCATCTTATATGTAAAATAATTTTGATAAAACACTTGAGCTTAATTCCTCAAAAAAATATCATTTCTTCTTTGAAAATATTTTCATTTCTCAAAATGTTATATAATTAAAAAAATTAATTGATAATAAACATGAAATATTTTATATTAAGATTCATGAAAATAAGGCTTCATGAAAATGTAAAAAATCATTCATGTCGTTTAAGTTAAAAAAACATTCTCCTCGTAATTTTGCTGGAAAAGTCAAAAAGTACCTCATATGGTAAACAAAAGAAAGATACCTTCTATACCATGTAGTAGAAGTAAAAAAAGGGTAAAAAAGGCATTAAAAATACATGGAATAATATTAAAAAATTTTATGGAAACATTTTTAGAAAACATGGACATAGATGATAAATATAAGCCCAATAAATAATTACAAATATACAATCTCAGATAAAAATGATATTGGAAAAGTCATCCCTTACCTTTGGTCCAATTTCTTCTATATGTGTTCGAAACTCTTGTATAGGGGGTTTAAAGATATTATTAACTTGTAATAAAACCATAATAATATTTATGATATCACGTATTATTCACTTATGGATTTATATTACCTGTTTATTTGTCAATTCCATGTTAAAGCAACATTTTGAATAATAATCATTTCATTTATCATACGTGTTTGGACTTGTTATTATTTATATGATTACATATATAAAGATTTAATTACTTTAATAATGTAAAAAATTATTTATATATCATATATATTCAGTATATAAATATATATAATAGATTGATAAATTAAATGGAATACACCGTTAATGAAGACGATAGGTCGTACGTACGCATGAACACTATTTCGGTTTCCTTAAAAATATTAATGGAATTAAGAAAGTGAAATATATATATATATATACAGAAATACAGTAGAATTATGTAATATATGTATGTATTATATACTTTAAAATCATTCTCAATTGGTTAACATGGATAATGAATCTCGTCATGTCGTGGAGACGACAATCTGTACATACGCACGAACAACAATATCATTCCCTTAATTTTTGAATGGTATTGAGGTATATGGTGTATAGTATCTTGGAATTATAATTATGTTATATAACCATATAAAGTTATTATTTCTACCATTATACCCATCCATGTATGGTGGTGGTGAAAAAAATATTACACCATGGCGTGGAGACGGTAATTCGTATATATGGATGCGCGGTAATTTTATTTTTCATAGGATGAATAGAAAGTGAAATTGGGATGTTTCATATTTATAATAACATATCATTATATTATGAATACTTATGTCATTACTTTATAATTAATCAACTAAAGAATAGTAAGTAGAAGAAGTAATAAATTTGAAATAATCAATAGAAGAAATTACCTCTTCCTCGATGTGCCTCCTTTAATTTTTTTTAGGGCACTAGAGTTGGTTTTTTGAGAAGACAAGAACCTATAAGATATTACTATGAATTTTTATAAGATAAATTGTTATGGATTGGTCGAAATATAAGTCTCATGTAGGTGTGAGAAAATGTGGTAGGAGATTCCTTTTTATAAGACAGGAGGGGGCACTTTAAGAAACTTTCAAAATATTATATTATAATAAGACTATTTTAGATCTAAATAATTAAAAATGTCCCATATATGAACTTTATAATACATGTTCGACCATATATTATACCCTTGTGATTATTTAACACTTTTTTAATATAATTTAATAATATATTAATTCAATAACATATTATTAATTCTAAATTTAATACTATTCAACTAATATGACTTAAAATACAATAATAAAAAGTCGTAATTTGAATATAATTATTTAACGCATCTATAATAAATCTTATAGATCTTGGAAATTTGTTATACACATTAACAAATCCAAATTTTAACAAAATAATTATTATTGAAATCATTTATTTTATTTTTATGTTACTTGAATAAATATTGTTTAAGAATTTAAGAGACTTGTAAGGTAATTATATAACTTCTAAAAATTAAAAATAAATTCATATAATGAAAATGGTTTCATTTTTATCAAAATAGATATTTATATTCATTCATATATTTATTTTGGCCCTTTGTTGACATATAAATGATATTAAAATACATGATAGTGATATTTTGTAACTATCTTTGATTTAAATAATATATAATTTATTTTCAAGTATAAGTGTCCATTGAATAACTCAAAATCGGTCATATTGTGATAATTATTTAATCATATTCATACAATAATTTTTTTGACATGTTTGGGTTTTATTTTAAACAGTATAATTTTTGATTTACCCTTAAATAATTCCTTTAACTCTTACAATGGAAACATATCTTTTTATTTACTAAGAGTTAATTTAGTCACTCTAAAATGTCAAACGATCTATAAATGACCATTGGTGACATATTTAACTTTATGCCAAATAGTTGGATGAATTTTAAAATTTAATGAATATTATATAATTTAATAAAATAATATTTATTTTAAAATATCAATAGTGTCAATTTTAACACTATTCATTAGTTGACTTTTTAGAAATATCATTACATAGATATATGTTCGAAAAATTATTTAAACCAAAAATAACATGTCAGAATCATTCATAGAATTAGTGGATGACATTAATTCACTCATATTATATCTATATAATCGCCACACATAGGTAGTATGCAATATAATGTGATTGATGGCCCATCGTGCATAATATAAGTTGTAACCCTTCCTAGGATCAAGTAAGATCAAAATCAGTGTGGATTTCAACTACCACTTCAACTCCATGAAAAATTTATCATAAGTGACATACTATTCAAACAACACTCCTTTATTATTCATGCTTATTAATGGTGCTGAAAAATGTGATAATTATTGGGTGAATTTGTGATAGTAACCATATTGTCCAAGGAAGATATGAATCTCTGTGATTTTCTTGGGTATTTCCCAAGAAATAATGGTGTAAACCTTCACTAAGTCCATTGATACCTCTACCACTAATATGACATGGCCCATGAAGTGAACTCAATCTAGATAAAAATAACACTCCAATAGTTTTTCATAAAAATTATGTTCTCGATGTTTTTTATAACTGTAATAAAATGTTGAGCATGTTCATCCCTCAATCAAGAGCACACCTAAAATGCCATTGATTGAAACGATGGAAAATGAGTCCATGTAAGGAGGAACACCATTTTCATTAGAGATATAAACACCACGGGATAGTTTTTAACCTTAACAGTATAACAGGTTACTCATAAATACATTACCTACTCTAAATTGATACAAAAATACTTTTCAATAATCTCACTTTGAGAATGTGGTACCCCAATTGCAAATCAATCTAGGATAAAACTCATGCACCATTGATTTATTCAAATAAATTATCAATGTGAGTGTGTGGATATTAGATCATGATCAATACCTTACTAATATTTTGATATTACACACATAATATCAATGATTTTTTCTCTTTCTTAATGAATTAAACAAGAAAACTCCAAGGTGATGTGATTAAATCGGAAAACCATTTGGCCTCCAAATCCCTTATATGGGTTTTTAATTCCTATTACCCTATTGGTGAAATTATATATGGATGGATATATATATGTTCCATACCTCAAAATATATTCATCATAAAATCAATTCCATTATTCATAGGTAACCTTATAAGTTCCTCTGGAAACACATGCTAATCTTAATCCGTAGTATGAGGAAAAACATCATGCTATAATCATTTATCACCAAAACTCATACTGACTACCTTGGTTTTCACCTTTCTAAGATGAAATAAATATAGACCTAATCAACAATCCTGGATAACCCATTCCCTGGTATGTACATGATGATATCTATCACAAGATATCGATAACAGAATCCTATGGTAGAAATCAGTATGTGATCATTTGGAAACCAACAAGTCCATACCGAGAATAAATTCAATGCTAGTCATTTTTAAGACAAATATATCCCATAAAAACATATAACCCCGAATTTATAGATCATATACCCAACAATGGAATGGTGTGCATGTGTTTATTAAACAATTTTGATAATTTTTGTTTAATTTTGATGCTCAAAACACCCACATTTATGTTACTAATAATGTTGATTTTACATGAGTTTTATGATGATGAATTTCATTAGAATATTTATTCTAGAAGCATTCACAAGTAATTAATGTATGGGAAAATATTTTTAGAGTATTATAGATATTTTTTAATGTATTTTGGAAGTACTATTCATAAACTATATTTTTAATCACAACATATGGTTTGGGAACCATGTGATTGGAAGAAAATATATGGATAATATGCCCTACATTGTTAGAAATATATGTATCAGAACCCCTTTGTTTGGAAGAAACCTTATGTTTGAGGAATAAGTGTATAGTTCATCAACGCTAAACTTTTAAAAACCCATATGTTTTCAACCCTACTTTTTGAATTTTTCATTACACGAATGAACCATATGTTTTACATGTCAATGACGGAGTTTTAAATTTAAGATATTATCAGGGTATTCTACAACAATCTCTACCATAGTAAATATCTATTTAAATCTAATTATGATGGATTTAAAGGATCCTACTCAACAAATTAAAGAATTCCTATTTATAAGGTAGGTTATCACTCATTTTGAATAATTTATAATTTTGAATTAAAATATTTTAGATTTATTATATGGTATTTTTAGTGCTAGTTTGACCAGGAGCTATTTGATCATCAGTATAAATACTGATATATTTATTTCTTGATAAAATTTAATTAATAAAAGAAATAATAATATATGTATAGAAAATAGAAAGTTTTGTGCTTGTAAAATAATTGAGTTTCATTACCTTCATAGCTACACTTTGGATACATTCAAGATTTTATCTATCTGATCAACTTGTCGTGGTTGTTATCATTGCTATTATATCTTTGTCTACAAGTTCAAAAAATCATTTTTCAGAGTTACACATTGTATAAATTCAAGTTTATTAATACTTTATCTTTTTTCCCTATCAATATTTGATGAAATCCTATGAAAATATAGGTAATTATATTTTTTTCTTCTATGATTTATTGATGATCAACACATAAGTTAGTTGCATTCTGTAACTGTGAACAAAATATTTTTTCCCAATAAATCATTATCTATTGGTTTTGGGAGTATTTTATACTCAAAATAATTTATGGTGGTGTATTATCTTCTTCATGGACTAAGAAGTGTATTTAAATTTCTTTATAAACTAATAATAAGGAATTTTAAAAGACTTATTTTAAAGGTATCAATTGTCTTAGCATAGCTTTGGAATTCCATGATAAAAAAAATTACATGTAAAAATCACTTGGCGCATGGAGTGAGATTTAGTGGAGTGAACTAGGGGATCTTTATGCACTGAACAACTAAATATCTTCATGTTATTTTCTTTATTTATTTTTTTTCTCACTCATCTATTAGAGAAAATGAAAGATATGTTGTATATAAAGAGGATCATTTTTAATCTTATGAAAGGTTTTTAAGGATCACAATTCACCCACTCCCCATTGTGTCTTCTTCATAATCAATCCTCCTTAACAAGTTGTATTATATTAAGGGATCTATTGGAATATACCACTTATTGAAAATACTTGAATGTTATTTTTTTCTATTTTGATAAAAACAAGCGGTATAAAAGTAAGTTCTCTATTGATATATTTCTCTTTTTTTAATCCTAGAAAATTATTTTTTTCTAGAAGATATTAATAAGTAATATCAGATATTGTGATATTTTTCTAAAAACCTGTATTATTATATTTTATAGTATCAATTGAAAAAAATAGACTCTTGTTAAATATCAAATGTATAATTTGGATCTAACAATCCTGAGTTAAAGTTTCAGAGAGAGTTGAATCTTAAAATGGATAATATCAATGAAGGTATGTTGATGATCCAAAATCCTTACATTAATGGTGATGACTATGGATGTTGGAAAACTCCCATGATTATTTACTTGAGAAATATTAGAATGAAATTTTCTTTAAAGGGTTCAAAGTCTTATGGAATTACTAAGGATGATCTGGAGAAATAGTATTATGATCAAGAAAAAGAACATGATCTTAATTCAAATAAAATGAATTATATTGTCTATGGATTTGGGATTGATGAGTTTAATTGACTTTATCATTGTGAAAAAACATATGAGATGTGGATGGCTATTTATGTTACCTATTATGTAACTAAAAATATCATAAAATTGAGATATAACACTGAAAAGTTAAATTTTGATACTTTAATAATGCATGAAAATGAAAATATAACTCAAACGAATGAGAGGCTGATAAAAAATTCAAATAATTTTTTTTCTTTTTTATATCCAATTAAGAAATCAGATCATGAAATAGAATTACTTAAATTCTAACCCTCTCAATGGAATGGAACATCTGATTCTATACTTTAATCCACGACATTTAAAGAATTAATTATTAATGAATTGATTGGATCATTGATGATGTACGAAGATGTGATACAGGATAAATCTGAAAATCATATCAAATATGAATAACTTTCTCTCAAAACCACTATATATGAATCATCGAATTAAATTCATACATGTTAAGATAGTAATTTACAAAATCTTATCAGAAGGTTGGGAAAACATTACAACAAATTGAATAAAGCGATTTAAGAGACTAGATACTGTGAATGAAATGAAAAACGTCAAAAAAATTATAAAATTCATTTACTTAATGTCCCAAGGAAATTATATTATAAAAAGAAAAGGAAATAGAATTATAAAGGCTATGTATATTGATTCTTCATGTTCAAATGATGAATCGTCTATAATCTATAAGGCTAAACAGAAAAATTGATTGGTATGTTTTAAGACTAATACATATGAAGTACAATATACTTACTCCCAAAACTCTAATTCTAAAAATAGGTCTTATGATGATTAAAATTAGTATTCCTTTATGCTTCATGAAAAATTTAAAACATTATAGAATGATCATAGAAAACTCAAAAAAATATATGATGATATTTAATTTGATAAAGAGAGTATTTCAAAATAAATTGACATTTTAAAATATAATTCTTCTAAATTTTATTGTGACTTTCATGAAACTAAAATAGAGAAATTATTGGTTGAAGTTGATTCTTTAAAACAACATTCTAGTATTATTAACAAATGAGAATATTTTATTAAATTAAATTCTTTGTAAAAATAAAATTCAAAATAGAAAACTTGGTATAGGTAGTAATGTTGAAAGAACAAAATTGTATTCGAATTATTTTGTTCCTAGTTTTTATAGAAAAAACATGTGAACTATTAAATGTGTTTATTGTGGTATTGATTGACACTGTCCAAATGATTGTTTCTTTATAAAACCTCTAATTTTTAGTGTTAAAATTTTTTATTTTTCCAATGATTTATTTAACTTGAATAGTAAAATATCATCAAAAAATTGATTTGGTTACCCAAACCATTATTTTCGAATACTACCGGTCCCAGATTCACATAGGTACCAAAAGGAACATTTATTAGACTTTTTTTAGGAATACACCAACTGAAAAATATTGTTAAATCATTATGTCGTCATTTGATTAGTATATGTAAATCTAAATCTTAAAAAAGGAGTGATCAACTCTGAAGTAGTTCATTATCAGAAAATAATTATAACTTGAATCAATAATCTAGAAAGAATTTCATTACTATTCACACAAATATATATTTATTGGATTAATTTTTTTATATAGGGGATCTTTATATGATTATGTGTTAAATCTATCCTCACTATATTAATTAAACCATTAATACATTGTATATATAATTTCATAATTGAATAACGAAAAAATAAAAAATCTATAAATATCATTTTACTATATTTCTTTTGAAAACTCGATCTTTAGAATATATAGTAGCCATTTAATTTCAAAAAAGGGTTTATAAAAATCTATATTCTTTATTTAATCATTTATAACCTATTTTTTTCATTAAATTATTTTTTCTTCATAGAATTTTTATTTATTTAACTTTTCTTATAGATCTGTTTTCTTATATAAAATGTATTTTCAAAATTTAAACTATGAAATGATTATTCTTTATATTCCAGTCGATGATTTTCAGTGCTGTCTACAAATTTTCAGAAAAAAACATATCACCTAACTCTTTAGAACCCTAAAGTCTTCTTCTCAAAACCTCTTAAACTATATAATCTTTTTCATTCAAATATATTGTTTAAACATTTCTAAAATTATTTTGAGAAAAATGAAGCATTAAAGAACTTCAATTTCAAAAAAAGTATTTCTCCAAAGAAAACGCAAGTTAATCGTTTTTTTGATATGTTAACCGAAAAGTTAGTTTCATATGCTAAGTATTCATTTGAATAGCCTTCTAAAAATGATATAGATTCTTAGGGTTATGAAGGACTGGAAGTTTTTTCATATAATATAATTAAAGGTAAAAATACTTTTAAAGAATTTTTTTTAAGTTTAATACTTTGATTGAAGAAATAGTGAAGCTTCATGCAGATTTGTATGAATCTAGAATTTCATATTGAGAGTTACAAAAACTTTCGGCTTCAAAAATAGTCTTTGATACATTATAAAGGGAGTTTCTAAATGTTAAATAATGTTCAATTTTAGAAGAATACATTTAATAATTTAAAATAGAAATGATAAGACATATGGAGTTACTCTTATGTGATGTTGTTACTAAGCTATATCTTGATGATCTAAAGGGGTTTCTGGTCAAACTATTTTTATCCACATTTTTTATCAATGATCCATGAATGTTCAAAATATAGCATAAAAACTATTAAAAATTTTAACATATTTATTGAAAATGTCTAAATTTTGGAAATTTCGGATGATTCGCCTAATCCTTTCTAGCCCCCTGAATTTTCATTATCCCTATAAATTACATAAACTAAATATATTTATGTTTAAATAATATTATTAGTAAAAATGTGTTTTAAATTGTTTCATAATTTATTATTATTTTTTATAATATTTAATGTAAATAGTTATCTTATGAGTAAATATATTATTAATGTTTCGCTATTTTAAATTCATTACAAGTTGTAAATTAGACAATTACTGTATATAAAAAATAATTATATTAATAGTTTACAGCTTTTATCTCACTAACGACTTCTGAAAAAAACATGAAAATATTAAATTTTTTTAATATCTCTTACAATTATCCTATGTCTTAGGGGAGTTATTTTTAAAAATAAATTATGGCATGAATTAAATGATTTAATACATTCATTACAAACCCTGATTATTTATTTGATAATATTTTACATGTTTTCATGGATATAGGATTGTATCCTTTCATATTTTAAGGATTTATGAACTGAGGTGGAGTTTTTATTACTGTATATATTCTGAATATTTTTTTCCAAAACCTTATATTTATTATGTCATAAAAGGGGTATATATATTTTTTGTAAAATATATATTAGAAGTTTATATTATAAATTTATATGATAAATTTTAATGAAATTGTTGAATGTGGATAACTGTGCTAAGAGTTTATTTTTTATAAATGAAAATATCTAAAAAACTAATTTTAATATTTATTTTATGGGTTTTTCTATCATCAAAAGGGGGGATATTTTATCATGTGCTTATTCTTCAGTGCCATTAATTTCTTTGTTATATTTATTATCAAAAAAATCATTTATTTTACTAATAATTTTTTATTGAATTGAATTTCAGAATGTGGATATTCATTGGAATATTTATTATTGAAGTGTTCACAAGTAATTAATCCATAGGGAAATATTTATTTATGTATTATTGATGCATTTGAAAGTATTATGGACACACTGTTTGTACCCTATATTTGTAAACATAACATGTCATTAGGTAACACTACGTTTTGAAGAAAACATATGGATCATATACCCTATGCCATTGGAAATTTATGGATCAACAACCCATTTTTTGGAAGAAAGCCTAAAATTTAGAAATAATCATATGGTTCATCAACCTTAATTTTTTAAAAAATCATATGTTTTGAACCCAACTTTTGGAATTCTTCATTATATGAAGGAACCCAACATAGTCAATGACATAGTTTTAAATTTAAGATATTATCTATGTTTTCTAAAATAGTCTCACCATGAGTAAATATCTCTCTAATGTTGTTTTTGTCTGATTCTGAAGATCAAACTCAATGGATTAAATCATTTCTATTTCTAAGGGAGGTAAATAATCTTATGGAAAAATTTTAATGATTTGAATTGAAATATTTATGACTTATTATGCTATATTTATAGAGCTAGTTTAAACTGGAGTTGATCTACATTCAATATAAATACTGAGATATCCATTTCTTGAAAAAAGGTACTAAATAAAATAAATAATAATATATTCATATAAAATAAAAATTTTTGTTCTAGAAAAATAATAGCATCTTGTTTCCTTTAGAGCTACACTGTTGAGACATATAAGTTTTGATCTCTCAGATTGAAGTTTTATTTTTTTATCACCGATGCAATATCTTATTATTATATCCTCTTCTAAAAGTTCGATAAATAATTTTTTAGAGTTACACTTTAGAGACAAACAAGTTAATTCATCTATTTGGTTTTTTCTCTTTCTCTATTTGATCAAATCCTATGAAAATATTGAAGATTATTTTTTTGGTTTTTTTGATTTATTAATGATCAAAAAATATGTCTGTTTCATGTTGTAATTGTGAGTGAAACATGTTTTCTTAGTAAAATAAATATCTATGGATTTATTGTATTATTTTCTGCTCAAACATAGTACTATAGGTGAATGAGTATCTGCTTCTCACACTAAGTTATGGATTTATAGTTCCCAATAAAAAAACCAAAAGGCCTTTAAAAATAATTATTGTAAAGGTATCAACTGCCTGTTCTCAGTTGTGGAAGTCCCTATAAAAATACTTTCTTATGAAAATCACCACGCTCTTAGAGAGAGCATTGGTGGAGTGGACTAATGAATTTTTTTTACCTAAACCACTATATATTTATGTGTTAGTTCCTTTATTTATTTCCACTTCTCACTCATATGTCTGATAGAAATAATGATATGATTCATATCAAGAGGATTATATTGAATATGTTGAGTGGTTTTTAAGAATAAAAATTAACCCCCTCCCCCCTCTTGTGTCTTCATCATTATCAAACTAACCTAACATGATGAAAACCCTATAATCACAATCCCAAAAGGGTGTTCAAACATCTAAGTCTATACCGGTACATAATGTCTACGATAAGACCATCCTTAAATTGTGCTGATATAATGGAACATGAAGCTGCAATGGAAAACAAATCACAATCTAGAGTATAAGCTACCAAGATCTTATGTTAAATAGTTGACGACCAGAAATCCAGATCAATAGTGATAAGCTTAACCATTTATAAATGGCATAAAATATGACTCTATTCTCTAGCTTGACTCCGCTTCCTAACACTTAATTTTATGTTCTTTTACTCCTAATATTCCACTCCATGACCTATTCCCCTCCATAATCATCTATTAGCTCTCCAATTGAATGATGGTCACGGTGTAATCAAGCCATCCCCAGAACCCTACACTAGTTCATACCCTCTACCACTTGGGGCCTGTTTCACCATCCTTAAAAACTAATGGTGGTAACCTATATTTTTACATTATCTATATTACATTGGTTCTCTATTACACTAAGGCTGAGTATTACCACAACTATCACATTAGTGAAACTGTGATGAACTTCCAACTTGACCACTTTATTCATTACTGACCTAGATAATCTTATCATAATGGTGTTTTTTGAATCCAGTTAACCCACTAACAGTCCACACTGAAGCCTTCAAACCTGATACATTTTCCTTAATCAGGTTCCATTTAGAAATAAGCACTATTTTTACCACTATAAAAGAGGTTATATGTTGGAATACATTTACCTGAATATGGATCAAATACCTTAACATATCATCTAATGACTCACTCAAGCCTCCCCATCCACTATTACCAAGAGTTGAAGTAATTCAATTTTATAAATAAGTGATCATACTCCATGACTAAGTTAATCCCTAATAAACGCACATAAACATCATAGCCTTGTTGGCCCTCATAGTCTCTTGATAGAAATGATCAAAGAATAATGTCTCAAAATCCATCAAGTACATTACCATAGAATTATCAGCTAAAAATATGATTCCCCCTCATTACCTTGTTGATACCCATAATATATAAAATTCTAACTTTACCCTCCTATCCTGAGGTGACTTAGATTGATTGAAGGATGTATAAAAGGAATAAATCCAAAACACAACTATCGGGTGGTGTCACGACCCGTCCTCGGGGGTCGTTTCATGACTACCCCAATCCCACCTTCCAAAGGCCAGGGGCTGGCGACTAGCACCAAAGGTGTAAATCCCGATAACTGGGAAGGCATTTCCTTTATAAAAGTAAACAAATCACCACAGAGTACAAGCGAAAGTAAACACTAAGTAAAACTGAATACAAGAAATGCTGAAAGTAAAGGGGGCCGGAAATACAAGCCCAACTGTAAAGTACAAGGAAAAAGATAAAATAGCCGGAAGGTGACAAGAAACTCTTGGATCGTCCACCAAGAATCATACCTGAAGGGTTGGTACAGATAGCGTAGCTACTGGATCATCCACCACGGATCCTACCTGAAGGGTAGGTACAGATAGCCTCCACAACGCTCTCGCCCGTCAACCTCCTCCGAGTATCGTCTCTTCATGAAGTCCACCTTTGGATACTGACTCATCGTGAGGTCCACCTCCGGGTACCATCCAGGCCTCGAACACTCGGCCTCTATCAGCGTTGTCCGTCATCTGCAACCAACACAATGAGGTGCTGGCATAGCCCGTGCAGGGGTGAGTATAACGATACTCAGTAGGGACCCCGAGACCCTCAAGGTATCACTAAATCCAACAAATATGACCACAAAGAAGGATCTCTCAAGATAACCCTTACTTAGGTATAAGCCCATACTTATACCTAAGTTATCAAGTAACCCATCTCAAACATGAGGAAACAGAAATGTTATGAAATCAACGGAAAACCACCACCTAGGTATATGCCCTTACATATACATAAGTTATCAACTGACCCATTTCAATCATGAGGTAAACACAAAGGTCATAGACTCAGCTCAAACCAGTATTTTCATTATCGAAACCGTAACTGCTGAAGAGCCCCGTCTCTGTCGAGTACAGTGATCCTATCACAACTCCGAGGTACTGCTCACTAACCTAAGACTGCTGAGGTACTCCTCCTATCGAGTATCGCGGGTCAGCCACCCAAACACAGTAGTGCTTCCCGCCAGGGTCTGCCACCCAAACACAGTAGTGCATCCCCCCTAATAGCCTGTAGAGGTACTCTCCGGTTGAGTACCGCGGGTCTGCACCCAAACACAGTAGTTCTCCATCCGCCATGGGTCTGCACCCAAACAAAGTAGTGCTCCGTCCACTAGGCTAGTTGACTCACTCCAAGTCGAGTCAGTCCAGAAGTCGTCAGGTCTCAGCCGGCTACACGGTCTCTGTACTCTGTACGCTCGTCTCGGGGAGGGTCCGCTCCACGAGCTACTAGTTGATACTCCAAGTATCACAAAGTTCCACGAAAAAGTATCTCAAAGGACCGCCTCGTCATAGGGGACTCAACGCAACAGACGGCGTGTCAATCGGGCGCCCGGTCTGTGAGTTATTATCCTTTTTGTCCCAGGGGCCCGGTTGGTTTCGTGTGAGAACCAACCTGGCCGTATCTCAGCTGTACCCCGAAATCTCATAGGGTTTACTCCTAGGGACCGTATCACAACGTGATCACCAACGCCACTGACAGTTCGTCAAACGGACGTCCGGTCTGAAAGATATCAGCTTTTCCGGTCCAGGGACACGGTTGGATTTCGGGTACAATCCAACCCGAACACTATCCAACTATATCCAAACTTTAGGTGAAGTATGCCAAAAGTTCTATCTCATCAAGAGGAATCCAACAAAGTCGACGTCACGTCAAACGGATATCCGGAGCTCAAGTTATAAGTGTTTCTGCTCCGAGGGCCCGGTTGGTTTCGTGTTCGAACCAACTTGGTCATACCCAAAGTTCTCTGAAAACTTGAGTATAATATACCGAAACGACCGCTTCGATCCAAGGATCACATCTCAACTTACAGTGCATCGATCGGAGGCTTGTAGCCCAAGATATGATATTTTGAACAAAACTATTCGAAAATAGGGGGTTCGGGCCCGGTCCGACCCGGCCCGATACCCCCCCCCCCCCCCCCCCCCGGGTCGGCCCGAACCGGGTCGACCCGAACCGCGTCCGGGTCCGGACCATTAGGGCACGGCGCGGCCTGACCTGGGCGGCCCGGCCTGGCGCTGGCGCTGGCGCGACACCCGCGTGGCCAGCGGGTGCGGGGGGGTTACAACCTCCCGCGGTCGATGAAACCGGTGCGGCTTTAAGCCACGCTGCTCAGACTCCGGAACGGCTAAGCCATTTTGGTTTGACCCGTCTTCGCGGCTCAGCCGCAGCGGTTCCATTCCGGCGGCGCACCGCCGCCGCCTTTGGCGGACCACTGGGTGCGCTCCAGTGGTCTGTTTTGCTTGCCGCCTTCGCCAACGGTCCTCCCGGGACACGACCTTCACTGCGGAGGCTTAAAAATGACTTTGCGGCCTCGTTTTTCATTTCCTGTCAATCCACGCACAACAATAAACAAGTGGAGTCTTCGAGTCTCCTCCGCGGCCCCGACTCCGGCAGCAGTTTCGTTCGGCCTCAACAGCGCGGCGTGACGACACCGCGCTTCTTCTTCGCATATTTCCTTGTTTCTACGTGGTGTGACGGCACCGCGTCGCTTCTATTTCAAGCCAATAAGATAACCATCAAAAATAAAAAGTAGAGGAGGTTCGGACGTGAATATCGAAGAACGTCCAATTAAAATCTGAACGTAAAGACAAAACCCCTACAGTTTTCCCGCCATCAAGAATTTTCAACCCGCAGACATATTCTTTCGCGAATCAACTTAATATTTAGTTAATCCGTGTTATTTTTTTTAGAAGGAAATAAACATGGGTTCATTAACATACACAAATTTAATTCCCTACCTTGATTCACGATGGTTGATCGCTTGATGAAGAAAGGAAAATCTTCGTTGTTCCGTAGACGTTGCCGCGGGATGACGACGTCACTTCATCAAGCGTCGAGAAAAAGGAAGCCGAGGTTGGCACCGTCATTCTTCGCGTTCTTCAACGATGAGGATGGAGTTCTTCGTGGAAGGATGAAACTCTTCAAAAACTTGAACTCTCCCAAAAACTCAACACAACAAGATAAAACCCAAATAAAATAAGACACCTCTTATTTTATTAATCAAGCCATGCATTTCAAAAATCCAAAATTCAAAACCTAACATACTTAATTAATTGATCTTAAGATGTCAAATTAATTAGTGTTTAGGTGGCATGAATTAATTTGGGAGGTGAGGAGGGGAGGAGTCACTTAATTAAAAGGGGTTTAGAGGATTTAGGGAATTTGAAAAGGTGGGGGCTCGTGTGGGCCCCACATCACCCTTAATCCTCTCATGGGAAGTTAACAACCGGTGGATCCCACTCCAACTCCCACACCTAGGATCTAACACTTAGAAAAGATAAATTAAGTTGAGACACAACTTTATTTCACTTATATCGCTTAGTGAAGAAATAAAAATAAAACAATTATATTTTTATTCCCCACTTTTTTTTACATCAACACCCGAGCAACCGCACCTTCGGAAAAGGTGTTCCCAAGCAATTACCGGTGCTGCGGTTTCATCGGTTCCCTTAGATTTCAATTCCGAGCACCAGTTCAGAAGTTAGAAAAACCCGCTCGTTCGTCCACTGAATGTACCTGAGCTAAACTTCGGAAAATGATTCAGGGCACACCGGGCTTCAGAATCAGGTGTTGTTAGAAGTTGCAGTCTCGAAAAATTCCAAACAAATTAAGAAAAAAATTTCCATGAAATCTCCGGGTCTTTATAGGTGGCCACCCTACCATGTAAATGTTGGTGGATTCTAGAGCTAAAACACCCTATTTAAGTCTTAAAAATAATGTACAATGTGAGGGGAATCCCTCTCATTCACCTACACTACATGAAGAATACTCACATGAAGCTAAACATCTAAAACTACACTTGATTCCATAGAAGGATCTGGATAGACACCCTTTATGGAATTATCATCCACACCCTCATTCCGCAAAACTAGGGGATAATGTGGAAGCATTCCACTAAAATACCATATAAATATCTCATTTCACTATACATAACAGTTTTTTATATAACAATTTAAGGAAAGTAGTATGAGTCATAACACCCTATTATTTTACACCTCAGAACATAAATATTTACAATCTAGGATCTTGACTATGCACCACCTACCCATATTAGGTCCAAATTACACAAGTTATGATTCATATAAATTATCATTCTAAACTACTTTCATTTTGAGTTTACTTTACTCATTTTAAATGTTTCATAGTTAGGGAGTAGTTATGTGGATTATTGATGTCATGTTATAAATAAAGGCATATTATAAGTTGTTATAGGCACATAATTTACATAGCACTAGTTATTTCTAAAAATGAAACCCTATGTAAAATTTTACCCTTATATTAATCAGCTAAATAATATTTCACCATGAATTTAGATAAAAAACCATAAAAATTGATGTTTCCACTTTAAATAATTGATCCAAACACTATTTCATGGTAAAATGTGTCATGGGGATTGTTAATGACATGGATTCCAAAATAAAATAATGATGTATTAGTACATGCCTCATTCCATATCTGACCAAGAGTGAAAATCCCATAAATAATTAATTATAAAGACCAATTTCACCACTTGAAGTAGAAATTAGTCAACTATAAAAGTGAAAATAAAAAAATATCATACTTAGGAACTTAGATTTTACCACTTACATGGGTTATATATTCCCAGTAATGATCTTATTTCTATGCCCTGGCACATCCTAGCTCCCAATCTACCAACCTAAGAAAAAAAATGTATCTCTGATAAGAAATTTTTAGGCCTTGCACTGTAAGCCAATAAATTAGTTCCTGAGATGGTTCATCACATTACCTCATGTGTGACTCTATATATGTAAGTGGTTTTTGAATAGTGGTGAGGGCCAAAAATGCTGCAATGGGGAGAGTATTCCCTCATTATCATAAAATGAAACAAATATACAAATAACAGATAAATTATCTAGAAATAAATAAATATATAATACGTGTCATAAATAATTTTATGGGTAAATAGATAACCCATGTTATAACAAAATTAATTGTACTCCCATCAATGATTCATATATATTAGAATCATATATACATGTACCAAAATAACCAAAATAAAAAAAGTGGAAAAACTATTGAATGCCCCCAAAAGGTCTTAATACTATCCCCGACCCTATCTTCGACCTCTATCCTAGCCATATTAGTATTATATTATAGGTCACTTTCCCTTGTACAAACCTATGACCATAAATTTTATTGGGTACCAATTGGTGGCCCGATCAAGGTTTGAGTATGACTTAGTAATTCACAATCAATGATGTCAAAAATAATATCTAGTTTTCTCTAATATAGTTGGTGATAATGTATGTCATAAATGAGAATTAAAGTAAATAAATAATTGAAATAAAATACAATAGATCCTAGGGATATTCAATAACAATGAGGTCATACCCACCTTCTTTGTCTAGTGTTGGATGTCTTTAAGAACATCATAATGGTCATGTAAACCTTAGACACAATATGAAATCTTGGTTCTCATCCGAGAATTCCAAATCAACATATATCACATGGAATCTAGGTATTATTCATGACATACCAAACTATCTAGTATCATGTGTAACCTATGAGTTTATCTTGAAATTCCAAACTTATATACCATACATAGTATAAGGTTCTAATATTCGTATTCTCATTTATCAAGCATCAAATTTCTTATGGAATCTATGAATCTTATCGCAATATTCCATTCATTTATCATCTTCATATATAACACATAATACAAGGATATCATCCCAACATTCAATTAATTTATAATCATTACATATCACATGAAATATATAGAAATCATCCTAGTAATCCCATTTAATTATTCAATGAAAAAAAACAAAATTTTCCATTTTAGTACCTTTCTACCTAAATATCAATTCAATAAAATTTCCATTAATTCCTTCAATAACATTCCATTCCTCTACTATTTAATAACGAGGTATTAAACACATCACATAAGAACTCAACTTATAAAGTCATGCCAATTTACTCATTTATTACATTTACAAGGGTATTATATGTTTCATTAAACACAAGGGAGTTCCTAGTTAAAAAACTGGGACTCCTCACTCTACAGTCATGGTTCATTCTCAAGTATAAGACACCCCTCGGTGCCTCATTAATATAAATACACCATTACATAATTCATGTCCACCGTAGAGGGGTGGCCAAGGTCCCAATTTAAAAATACTAATAGCCATTTCATAGTTTTTATGGGGTTCTAGATTTCTTTTTGGGAAATAACTATTAAATTTTAGGTTCTAGGTCAAATGCATAGCATACCGAAATGATGAAATACATGTCACATACTATAAAAAATGAAACTATATGGGATAGATCAAATATCAACTACCTTCGGTTTGAATAGTTCCACCTTCCAGGTATCAACATTCGGTTTGAGAAAAAATAAGAGAAATAGAGAAACCTAACAAAATTTCAGAAAATAGTGCATAATAGATTTAAAATAGTAAACATGTATGAAATTTTACTAAAATAAGAAATAAAGAAAGAGACCGCTTAGACATACCTTGGGGATTCAATCACCTCAAACAAAACTCAAAATGAAGTATGAAAAATGGTGGTATTTAAAAACTGATGGTTAAGAAGAAGGGATCTCAATCTATGGTTATTATGAAAGTGAATAGTATAGAATTTGAGTGAGTTTTAAGGGATGAAAATAGGGGAAATGAGAAAAATACCCCTCTTAAAAACATCCTAGAACCCACCATTTTTAATGTGGGTCTCACAAATGAGCTGATGGGAATTTAGTTACTCTACCAACCTATAAGAGGACCATGGGATAGTTGTTGGCATCCATCTATCTAGATAGTAACCTCTAGCCATCTAGTTATTTTCATTATAGTATTAAGGTTTCTAGACCTAACCTCCTTCCAAATCACCTAGATTCATTTCATTCCCCCCCAAACCCCCTTATAAAATTCATTGAAGAAAAAATTAGGGGTTTAATAAAAATTAAAGAGTTATATTCTTCAAAAAAAGGTGGATCTTACACCTATATTGATTTAAGAAATCTATTTTATATCCCCCATTATGTTCTCATGTTTTTCATGAATTAAATCATACATTCTAAAACATATATGTTACTTATGAAATTGTAAAATATTTCTAATTTCATGTTAGAACCAACTCTATCTGCTCCATTAATTAAAACTTTTCAATAATGATAACAATGTAAAGAAGAATAGAAAAACATTAACACATGATATTAAACCACCATACTAAACATATAAATTAGCATGATATCATAAATTATTCCTTAAAATTTAATTATTAGTACAATAAAACTTGTATATAAAATTAGCATGATATCAAATATCATCCCATTATGATATTCCATATCATACCATACATCACATGGAAGTATGAATTTGGGTATATATACTTAATGGATGACTTGGGTGATTCTTTATAAATATTTACTCTACTTTATCTCCATTCATTTAACTTAACTTCCATTTTCTTTGACATATCATCGGATGTTTAAATTTTATTTTTTTAATTTAAAGGACATTCTTCTGACTCACTTGTTAGTTCTTCAACCATTTCTTCTATACTATACTGGAATGTAAGATGGTTTCAGTGTGTTAAGATCTTCAATATTTATCTTGTCCCATTATTTTAGACATAAAAGGACATAACCCTTTATCCATTCATCTAATATTGTGACCTTCATTATTTTTCCATTAATATTCTATTTTAATTTTATTTAGAAATCACTTAGCTATTTTTTTAGATAAAAAATGGGTTTCTTATGATTATTAAAATTTTTATATTCTAGAGGATGAGAATTATAGGTTCGATAGGATAATCCATAATAACAGTGTTATAATATATTCTTGAAAGGCTTATGACCATGGTTATAATTCATGTGCAATAAATTTATGGAATTGATCCTGTAAAACGTAAATCTCTATTGTTACATGCTCAGTGATGTGATTCCTTGTTGATTTTGTTTAATTCAATAGATTAGTTAAAAAATTGTTTATAATATCATATACCAATATCGTAATATCCTTACTAGTAGATAATATTACATACCATGGTGTGGTTTATATCCCTGTGGTGTATAATAGTTATAATTTACATTTATTAACAACCTAATCGAACAACAACCATGGAAATTCCTTGCACCATGGTATTGAAATTCCATATTCATCATGTCACTATTATTTAACTCCAAAATCATCTGAAACTCATTCAATTCAATAAAAATTATCTTTAAATATATATTGTTGTATAATAGTATATGATTTATAATCAAAGACAACAATTGGTGACTTCCCCTATTGAAAAATATGTAACCACATCGTTATCCCTTTTACTTATAAGTATTCCAACATTATTCCCATTAATTATTTGAAAGTTACAATAAACCAAAAATTATATAGTGGAAACATTATACTTAGATGCACCCTCTTTGAATTTCATAATTGTATATGTGGACTCTCCCTAACCATTTTTAATTTTTATCTTTGACTAAATTTTTCCCATTGTTTTTTATATCATCACCATGGCATTAACTCAAAGCCCACTCATGTCCTTCATATCCAAAATCAATATATTAAAAAGATCAACTAAAACTTTATTGAAATAATTCATATTGAAATTCATAATGAATTAACAAAATCAATATATCAATGATATAATGATGAAATCCAAAGCATGGTCCAGCCAGAGTGGTGACCAAGATACCCCTATGTCATTTACATACCCAACCATATTAGCACATGAGTATAGAAAAATTTATTCTTCATCATCTTTCATTGAAATAGAACTTCAACAACTCATTTCTATCATATATATAATGTTTCTAATAAATCGTTTGTTAGGTTTTCAATAATCCAAAAAATGCATATTTTCTTATGTTTATTATTTTTTTGTGATCCATGGAAAATATTATAAATGTGGAGATTAAAATAGATTCCTTATTGTTCTTACTATAATAAACCTTCTATACCTTACTAGCTTCTCCTATCGGGTGTGAAGAAGTAGTTTCTCTGAGGCATGTAAATTTTATTGTTATCTATGAATGATTCGTAAATTTCAATACCAATCAAGGAAATTTATAACATTATCAATGTTTGATATAAAATATAAATTTTTTTTGAACTGATTTCCATTTTATCTATAACAGAATCATTTAGCATATGGGTGAATTGTTTTATAGAAATTAAATAAGGAATTTTATTCTGTAAATGTAACGACCCAAAGTTTCATTAATGGAAGTCCCTCTTTATCTAGTTAAATGTCTCTTTATGTAAAATTTTTATATAAAATATCAACTTATTATGTTTTATGTTATGATTTGTGACCGTTACTTTTATAGCTGTTGAACAGTGATCACATGATTAGTATAAATATAGGGCTTTTACAAATCCAATTCACTCAGACAAAAGAAGTGATTGCCTCATCCAGTAGAATTGCTCCATTCGAAGACCATTTTTAGGATCTCGGAAAAGAGGTGGCTTCCTTGGGATTTGCTCTTGACCAAGCCCAAGCTAAGCTTCATCATGTCAAGCTTGAATGGGACAGTCTACGAGAAAAGTTGAAGTTGATAGAAATTACCACTCAGGCGATGTTATCTGAGCCACCCCAAGATTCTGTCACCATCGCACACCTTACCCTTAGGTCTTATGTGGCTGTTTTAAGGGGTTATGTAACAAATAAATAGTACTATGTTCATGTACATTTTTTGTTTTTATATAATAATGAATATACTTTCTTGTCATTATTGATACATAGTAAATAGTTTTTAATGTACAAATAATGTTTTTAGTTATTAATTAATTAAGAATTATATTTTATTAAATTAATGGATTTTTGAATTAAATAATATTTTAATAAAAGATTATTATTACTATTAAATTAATTTTTATTAAATATAAATTATCTTAAAATTTTATGAATGCAATTGTAATTTTTATTAAGGTTTGAAAGCCATTTCTGTCAAAACCCGTGATTTTTTTATAAATGTCGGTTTTTATTTTAAAAGTTAAAATTAACATATTTAGAAAAATATTTTGATAAAATAAATTTTATTTCTGGAATCAGGATGTCGAAATTATCCAACGGTGTATTTTTCATAATTTTCTAAGACAGTCAAATTTTTGGGTAAAAATTAAATACCGTTTAAATATATAATGTGTTTTATGACATCATAAAGACCCCATAGTGATGTAATAAAATACTATAAGCTTTATGTTTGGCCAATATATGTTTTACCATTAAAATAATGTGATTTTGGGTTTTCTGACATACTTTTCAAAGCATTAATGGACCCCTCAAGACTTATTAAACTTCTTGTCTTTTTAAATTATTTTCCATGGGAGTGTGACTCACCTTCACATAAGCAACCCCATTATTTTAAAAAGTTCGGAATTTGGACTTGTAAAATATTTTTTTCCTCTCCCCTTTTCCAACAACCATGGGAAAAACCATGTAATGGTTTGTGGTTTGGATTAATTTAATGTAAGGGGACCCAAACCTAAATAATAAAGAATTCCCTCACCTTTCCTAAATAAACCCACCCAAGATCCCACTTACTACTCACTCAAAGCCTTTTGAGTTCATCCAACCTCTTTCCTACTTTCTCTATAATTCTTCCAAGGTGCTCTAGGCTCCCAAGAAGCCTCTCACAAGCCTATCTCTAGCCTTTGGAAGCACACTTCCAAGTAAGGGTTTTTTCTTCCTTTCTCATTTTTGTCCAATTTTCTTTAAGTTGTTTTTCCCTTTTAATTTCAATTATGAATGTTGGGGTATGGTTTTTCACATCCCTCATACTGCCCTCTTTATGTTTGAATGATGGAAGACTCATTTCTCTCTCATTAAATTCCTCCCATGTACACCCGTTACTATGCCGAAATTCCGAAAGGAACTTCTCTCTCCTCATTTACATTCAAGCAATACTTTTGTATCATGTATCTAAATTCCATTACAATTTTTGGGACATGTATCTATATGAACTACTTACTGTCCATTACATGTAAATATTATGAGGAACCACTTTCTCTCTCATCAACCGGTTTTATGAATTCTTATGTCACGTCGTTACGCTGCCGAAATTGCACGAATTTTCTAAGTCAATGTCATTGTGTAGTGAATACCATGCCCATTTATCCATCAAGGGTATTCACCTTTATGCACATTTAATTATTGATTATAAGGTTTCATTTATGAATTCCACATTCCTTTATCATGTAATAAATTATTATGTTTTATGAATCCATGTTTTATGATCCATGTGGCACACTTATGCATGAAATGAAATGTTTAAGAATGGTGCGCCCTTATAGCACTCCAATACATTGGGTAAAGTATAGTATCTTGATACTTTAGGTGAAATGAGTGTTGACTCATTCTAATTCAAGTGCAATTATGTTTTACTCATGCTTCATGTGCAATGAGGATTTACTCATACTTCATGTGCAACGGGCCTTGGCTCATGCTAATTCCATGTTAAGTGTTGTTGCCACATTTCCATGTTATGATTATCATTCTATATCATTCCTTTATGTTCATGTTTCTCTTGTGCTCTATTAATATGCCTATTTTCTATCATGTATTGTACTCCTCATGTATTCCATGTTTATTCCCTTACTGGGCTTTATAGCTCACCCTTTTCTTATGCATGTCCTCAGGTTATCCCATTCAATGCTAAGTACGAGGGAATGTAGTGGTCATGTAAAGGAAGTATTCAATAAAGATGTTGTATTTCATGTTTCAAGTTGTTATTTAATGATACTAAGACCCAAAGACACTAGATCTATCGATCTTCTATGTCGTATCAAGTATATTGTTTATGTAATAAATCATGTTTAAGTTTGTAATAAAATCAGGGTTTTCATAGTTGGTATCAAAGGATAGGTTTAGTTATTTTTGGAATTAGGATTAGAAAACCCTAGTAAAGCCTTAGAGACAAGACTAAGTATAATAAGAACGTAACTATGTTTTGGTAAGTACTGAGTTAGTGGTTTATTAAACAAATACATCTTTGTCTGGATACGAGGAGGTAGAGGCGGCTCTGGCACAGATGTATCCTAGGGGTAAAACCCGAAAACACCGCTTTGAGCTAGACTGGAACGAGAACTGGTGCACGACAATGGGCCTTTCTGCACTCTTAGTTAAGACACTCCCGGGGGGATATGTTTTGATAAATTCACAAGCTTAGTATGAACCCTTATTAAGGGAATTAAAAAAATGCCCCTAAGAATTTATGTTAGAAAGTATATCATTAAAATCCTAGATTTATGCCTATAGACTCATGAGTTAAGGAAATAAAAGTTTATTTATAAGTCATCAACTTTTGTATTTGGATTACCGTTTATGTGATACCCCTAACTTTCCTTTTATTCCAGCCAATGGCCGGTAATAGGTGGACTCGGGCTAACAAATGTTGTGAAGATCAGTGTGATGACTGTACTAATGAGATGCCCAACCCAATGGGAGCGGGAATTGCGAACTTTGTCACGCTTCTCTCTCATCTAACTAAAGTTTTGAATAGAAACACGGTTCAAGAGGAATTTTCAACCCCCTAATAAAGAACAAGTCGCTATTGAGAGATTCAGGAGATAAAGGCCTCCTACTTTTAGTGGATCATCCGATCCCACGATCGCTGAACAATGGATCAACTCCATTGAAAAGATCTTCTCCATCCTTCAATGTTCTGAACAAGAGAAGGTTCTCCTGGTTGCTTATCGTATGGAGGGTGAATCTGATAAATGGTGCACATTGATCAAAAATACAAAGCCTGAGGAGGAGATCGAGGCGTTGGAATAGAAGGATTTATGGAAGATTTTTTTCGATAAATATTTTCTGCGCACCCTTCGGCTTAAGATGGAAAGGGACTTTCTTTCTCTCAAGAAAAAAGATGATGAATCTGTTGGAGTGTATAAGGAAAACTTCACAAGGTTTTCGCGATATGCTTCCAGCTTTGTCGTTACACCAGAATGAAAAGTTGACCGCTTCTTTGGTGGGCTGAAGCCTAGCCTGTGGAAATCATTGGCGATCCGTGACTTCGATAGCTGTGATGAAATTGTCCGATGTGCCCTCAAGATCGAAATGTAGATCGGAGAATCATAGGGGTATCATGGGGATAAGAAGCGTAAGGTGGACTTCAATACTGGGGGTCCGATGGATAAATCCAATGGTGCTAAGAAGATCCAGCACCCCACTTGGAAAAAGTGCGGAAAGAAGAACCCTGTAAATTGCCTTAAGGGGATGAGGAAATGCTTCAGGTGTGGAAGAGAAGGGAACCTAGCTGTTAACTGTTGGAAAAAAGGCCCGCGGGTGCGACAGAGGAGATGAACGCTTCGTTCATAACTCAACGCATTGTTCAATGCTACAAATGCAATGAACCAGGTCATTTTGCAAATCAGTGCCCTAATACAAGGGTTTTCGGAGGCAACCAACAACCTCCAAGGCTGCAAGGAAGAGCTTTTTCCATCACTTCTGCCGAAGTGAACCCTGAAAACGAAGTGGCGACAGGTACTCTAGTAATTCATTCAAGAATAGAGAACGTATTTTTTGATTCAGGTTCTACACATTTTGGTATATCTTGAAATTTTAGTAGAACAATCCCAGCACCACCACAAATCATGGAAGTAAAGATGTTGGTGAGTACGGAAAATGGGGAAATCATTTCATCCCATGAATATAAGTCCTCCCTTGTTATAATCTGTGGATTGAATTTCTTGGTGAACCTCATAATACTCCCTCTGGTGGAATTTGATGCAATTCTTGGCATGGATTGGATTTCCTTATATAGAGCCAACATAAATCGTTGGGAGTGGGAAATCACACTCCATATGGAGAATAGACCCCCGATTCTTTATAAGTGTAAGGATGAAGATGAATCTCCTTTAGCTCCATCAACTCAAGCATGGATATTGCTGGCTTATGAGAATGCGTATCTGGCTCAGATGATTGAGTCCAAGGAAGAAACCATCCTTGAAGAAATTCCTATTGTGAGGGAATTCGCTGAAGTGTTTCCCGAGGAACTGCCTGGTCTTCCTCCTAGAAGAGATGTTGAATTATCAATTGAACTTATGCCTGGGGCTTTACCAATATCCAAGAATCCATATAGAATGGTTGTTTTAGATCTTGAGTAGCTGAAGAAACAATTATAGGAGAATCTGGATAATGGGTTTATACGCCCAAGTGCTTCACAATGGGGTGCAACAGTCCTCTTCGTCAAGAAGAAGGATGGGTCAATGTGGATTTGCATTGTTTATCGTGAACTTAACAAAATCACGATAAAGAAAAAGTATCCTCTACCACAGATTGATGAATTTCTCGATCAGCTGCGCGGAGCACAATAATTCTCCAAGGTGGACTTGCAGTCGAGATATTATCAAGTAAGGGTGAAGAAGGAAGATTTCCCCAAGACAGCTTTTCACACAAGATACAGGCACTATGAATTCATAGTAATGCCTTTCAGACTCACTAATTCTCCAGAAATCTTCATGGACTTGATGAATAGAGTCTTTAGAGATTACCTTGACAAATTTTTGGTAGTCTTTATATATGATATTATAATATACTCCAAAACCAAGGAGGATCATGAGGAGCATTTAAGAACTGTACTAGAGACTTTGCACAAGGAGATGCTCTATGAAAAGTACAGAAAGTGTGAGTTCTTGTTGAAGGAGGTATCATTATTGGGCCATATAATCACAAGCAATGGGATATATGTGGATCCCTCCAAAATAGATGCAATTGAGGGATGGTCGAGGCCAACATCGGTAACGGATATCCGTAGCTTCTTGGGGTTAGCTGGATATTGTCGACGATTTGTGACAAATTTATCACGATTGTCCAACCCTCTTACCAAGCTAACTAGAAAGGGATTAATGTTTTCTTGGAGTGATGAATGCGACAAAAACTTCAAGGAGTTGAAAAGAAGGCTTATCACTGCACCCGTTCTCACTTTACTCACAAGTGGGGAAATTTTTTGGTATTTAGTGATGCTTCGAAGAAGGGCTTAGGCTGTGTGCTGATGCAAAATGATAAAGTGATATCCTATGCCTCAAGACAGTTGAAAATACTTTAGTGAAACTATCCAACGCATGATCTGGAGTTGGAGGCGGTGATCTTTTCCTTGAAAATATGGCATCATTATCTCTATGGGGAGAAATGTGAGATATATACTGACCACAAGAGTCTTAAATATATATTCACACAGAAAGAGATTAATATGTTCCAGAGAAGATGGATATAGCTCATCAAGGATTATGACCGTTCAATACATTACTACCCTAGGAAAGCGAACAAGGTGGCAGATGCCCAAAGTAGAAAGGATCCAGCGATTCTATCAATGATGAGAATTGAGAAGGATCAAATCTTCTTAGACTTGATGAAGATGGACATGGGAATCATAAATAAGGGAACATCATCAATCCTTTCACAAATGATTGCTCAACCGTCTCTTTTAGAAAGGTTAAAGGATGCTCAAAAGGATGATGTGGGAATTCAAGAAAATGTGGAAGCTATTGAAAAAGGGAAATCCTCTGAGTTTAATGTTAATGGATAAGGAATTGTGCGATTTGGGAAAAGACTATGTGCTCCATCGAGTCTGGAGCTGAAGAAGGAACTTTTGGATGATAAACATAGTTCAAATTTCACTATTCACTCAGGGGTCACAAAGATGAATCGAGATCTCTGAGAAAACTTTTGGTGGGATAATATGAAGAAGGAGATCGCTGAATATACATCAAAGTGCCTGGTGTGTCAGCAGGTGAAGGCAGAGAGGCAGAAGTATAAGGGGATGATGCAACCATTTCCCATACCATAATGGAAATGGGAGAACATCACCAAGGACTTTGTCACCGGACTTCCAAGGACATCCAAAGGAAACAATGCAATCTGGGTTGTTGTGGATCATCTTATAAAGACTGCACACTTCATTGGTATTTGGGAGGATTTCTCTTTGGATCAACTGGCACAGATATATATCAGGGAAGTGGTAAGGTTTCTTAGAGTACCACTATCTATTGTGTCTGACCGAGATCCAAGATTCACCTATAAGTTTTGGAAGAGTATTCAACATGATCTGAATACTGAACTCAACTTTAGTACGGCCTATCATCCTCAAACTGATGGCGAATCCGATCGGACTATCCAAACACTTGAGGACATGTTGAGAGCATTCTCAATAGACTTTAAAGGAGGATGTGATCAACATATTCCTCTGGTTGAGTTCTCTTATAATAACAGTTTCCACTCGAGCATCCAAATAGAACCATATGATGCCTTGTATGGGAAATGGTGCAAAAAACTGGCATGTTTGGATGAGGTCGGTGAACATAAGCTGCTTGGACCAGAAATGGTCGAGGAAATTGTGGAGAAGGTGAAAACCATTATACAACATATCAAGGCAGCCCAGAGTCGACAGAAGAGTTATGAAGATAATCGTCGAAGAGACCTTGAGTTTAAAGTTGGATACATGGTTTTTCTAGGCATATCTCCGTGGAAGAAGGTCATGAGGTTTGGAAAGAAAGGTAAGTTAAGCCCAAGGTACATCGGCCCCTTCGATATTATTGATCGTGTTGGGGTTGTGGCCTATCGACTAGCATTTCCACCTACCGTGGCCAAAGTACATGATGACTTCCATGTATCCATCTTAAGGAATTACATACCGGACCCTTCACATGTACTCTCTTCTGAGGTGGTACAGTTGGAGGATGATCTTTCTTATAAAGAGAAACCATTGAAGATCTTACATCGTAGAGAAAAAGTTCTATGAAATAAGACAATGCCCCTCGTCAAGGTGTTGTGGCGAAACCACAAGTTTGAAGAAGTGACATGGGAATCGGAGGAAATGATGAAGCTGAGTTACCCACATCTGTTTTAGTGTGGGAAAAGGAAAATTCTGAGGGCGAAATTTCTTAAGGGAAAATATTGTAATGACCCAAAGTTTCATTAATGGAAATCCCTCTTGATCTAGTTAAATGTCTCTTTATGTAAAAAGTTTATATAAAATTTCAACTTCTTTAGTTTTATATTACGAGTTGTGACCATTACTTTTATAGTTGTTGAACAGTGATCACTTGATTAGTATAAACATAGGGCTTTAACAAATCCAATTTACTCAGACAAAAGAAGAGATTGCCTCATCCAGTAGAATTGCTCCATACGAAGCCCATTTGTTAGAGCTCGGAAAAGAGGTGGCATACTTGGGATTAGATCTTGACCAAGCCCAAGCTGAGCTTCATCATGTCAAACTCGAATGGGACCGTCTATAGGAAAAGTGGAATTTGATAGAAATTACCACTCGAGCGATGTTATCCGAGCCACCCGAAGAGTCAGTCACCATCGCACACCTTAACCTTAGGTATTATGCAGCTGTTTTAAGGGGTTATGTAACAAATAAATATTACTATGTTCATGTACATTATTTTTTTGTATATAATAATGAATATACTTTCTTGTCATTATTGATACATTGTAAATAGTTTTTAAAGTACAAATAATGTCTTTAGTTATTATTTAATTAAGAATTATATTTTATTAAATTAAGGGATTTTTGAATTAAATACTATTTTAATAAAATATTATTATTATTATTAAATTAATTTTTATTAAATATAAATGTTCTCATAATTTTATGAATGCAATTGTAATTTTTATTAAGGTTTGAAAGCTATTTCTGTCAAAACCCGTGAATTTTTTTATAAATGTCGGTTTTTATTTTAAAAGTGAAAATTAACATATTTAGAAAATTATTTAGATAAAATAAATGTTATTTCTAGAATCAGGACATCGAAATTATCCAATGGTGAATTTTTCATAATTTTCTGAGATAGTCAAACATTTGGTTAAAAATTAAATACCGTTTAAATATATAATGTGTTTTATGACATTATAATGACCAAATAGTGGTGTAATAAGATACTATAATCTTTATTTTTGTCCAATATATGTTTTACCGTTAAAATAATGTGATTTTGGGTTTTTTTGACCTACTTTTCAAAGCATTAATGGACCCCTCAAGACTTATTAAACATCTTGTCTTTTTAAAGTATTTTCCATGGGGGTGTGACTCACCACCACATAAGCAACCCCATTATTTTAAGAAGTTCGGACTTTGGAATTATAAAATATTTATTTTCTCTTCCTTTTTCCAAAAACCATGGGCAAAACCATGGGATGGTTTTTGGTTTAGATTAATTTTATGTAAGGGGACCCATACCTAAATAATAAAGAATTCCCTCACCTTTCCTATATAAACCCACCCAAGCTCCCACTTCATCCTTATTATAATGATTTGGAGTTCATCCAAACTCTGCCCTACTCTCTCTATAATCCTCCCAAGGTGCCTCAAGCTCCCAAGAAGCCACTCACAAGCCTCTCTCTAGCCTTTGGAATCACACTTCCAAGTAAGGGTTTTTTCATCCTTTCTCATTTTTGTCCAATTTTCTTTATATTTTTTCCCTTTTAATTTAAATTATGAATGTTGGGGTATGGTTTTTCACCTCCCTCATACTGCCCTATTTATGTTTGAATGATGGGAGACCCCTTTATCTCTCATTAAATTCCTCCCATGTACACCTGTTACTATGCCGAAATTCTGAAAGGAACTTCTCTCTCCTCATTTACATTCAAGCAATAATTTTGTATCAGGAATCTAAATTCCATTACAATTGTTGGTAAATGTATCTATATAAACTCCTTACTGTCCAATACATGTAAATATGATGAGTAACCCCTTTCTCTCTCATCAACCATTTTTATGAATTCTTATGTCACGTCGTTATGCTGTCGAAATTGCACTAATTTTCTAAGACAATGTCATTGTGTAGTGAATACCATGCCCATTTATCCATCAAGGGTATTCAACTTTATTCACATTTACATATTGATTATATGGTTTCGTGTATGAATTCCACATTCCTTTATCATGGAATAAATGATTATGTTTTATGAATCCGTGTTTTATGATCCATGTGGCACACTTTTGCATGAAATGAATGTTTAAGGAGGGTGTGCCCTTAAAGCGTTCCAATGCATTGTGTAAAGTATAGTATCATGATACTTCATGTGCAATGAGTGTTGAATCATTATAATTAAAATGCAATGAGGTTTTACTCATGCTTCATGTGTAATGAAGATTTACTCATGCTTTATGGGAAACGGGCCTTGGCACATGCTAATTCCATGTTAAGTGTTGTTGCCACATTTCCATGTTATGATTATCATGCTATATCATTCCTTTATGTTCATGTTTCTCTTGTGCTCTATTGATATTACTATTGTCTAACATGTATTTTACTCCTCATGTATTCCATGTTTATTCCCTTGCTAGTCTTTATAGCACACCCTTTTCTTATGCATGTCCTCAGGTTATCTCATGCAATGCTAAGTACGAGGGAATGTAGTGGTCATGTAAAGGAAGTTTTCAATAAAGATGTTGTATTTCATGTTTCAAGTTGTTTTGTAATGATCCTAAGCCCCAAAGACACTAGAACTCTCGATCTTCCATGTTGTATCAAGTGAATTGTTTATGTAATAAATCATGTTTAAGTTTGTAATAAAAGCAGGGTTGTCATAGTAAACCCTCACTTAAATAATGACAAGTTATTTTTAATATATTTATTAGTAAGAAATGATCCATATTTATGTAAAATTTTAGTTATCTATGAAATTATTTTCACTGTTTATCTATTCATGTTGACTAGGATATCAAATGTATCCTACATATATACATATAAATCTGGAACAATTGAGTTGATAAAAAAATTATATACTTTATCTTATGGATTATAATAACATCATTTCTCTAAAATAAGTAATTTTATTAGGCTAACATAGTCATGTATAGACCAAATTATAAATTAATTATAGGAAATTAACCCTATTATATTAATCTATTTTTTTTATTTTTTACTCAAAATTATTCATGAGAATGTGACTTCAGCGTGACCCACCTATACTAAATAATTGACATCTTAATAAGTTTTAATTTTATAGGAAATTTTATAGTTCCTATTTTGAAATGATTTTATTAAACTAACCATATTAATTCTATATAAATCACATACACACACACACACACACACACACACACACATATATATATATATTATCACATGTTTTGAGAAAACCTTAACTCACACTCCCAATCCTGGAGCTAAAAAAACATTATTTTAATACTCAATTTGACACTAAATTATATGAACCTATATAGAATTATAGAAAATATAGATATTTTAAATGTTACATCTCAGAATAGTCAGACAATTATAAAAAACCTGATATGATTATTTTCTTTAGGGATCGGCTATATATAATTCTTATTCATCAATACTTGTAAACATTACTTAAAAATCACCACATACTAGACATTATTCTAAATTTCCCATAAGATGAGACTATCCTAATAACCTATAGCAGGAAACATAAGAAATGGGTGAGCACAAATAATCAGTAAGGTAATCTTTTCAATGAATCATAACGGTTAGATCATAAGTAGGTGAGACAGTATGGATAAGGAGATAAATAGCTGATAACATTATCATGGGATCATAATACCATGGTAAGTCCATATAAGATGCATAAAAATAATATCTTTTATTTTCTTCATATAACAACAATCATGAATGATGGAAATTGGAAATAATTTGGATGATCCTTAAAAGACAACATAAAATATAGCATATGAAAATAAACTGACATAATGGAGTAGAAAACACAACATGATTCTCATATCAGGGTAGGATTATACTGCAACTTGTATACCTCTTTAGGCTTGGGAAATGACTTGAATACCACTTTAAGAATGGAAAACAACTTATGCACCTCATTAGTATTCAGATATAGCCTCTGTACATATTTAGTCATAAAAAATTTCTTGATGACCATGGTAATCTTGGGATACAACTCAAAGACCTATTTATGAATATTCTACAAATTATATAACTCGTTAGGCATAGGATACAACCCATGCACTTTATTATTCTTGGGTAAAAACCTATGTACCTTCCTCAAATCCTAAGATATTAAAAATTATAAAATTAATTGGAGAGTGATATAAGATCCCACATATAATTTTTTATACATAAAAGTTTCCTTAAAATAAATCATTCATCATATCATAAAGAACTTGTGGAATAAAAATGGGTTTTATATCATTGTCTAATAGAATCATATAAAATAAATACAAAAATAAAATAAAATGATACCAAAACTTGTTCACCCAAATGAAATACATTAAAAGAGAAAATAGAATTTTAATCATGAAACAAAACCACATTAGAGGTAAATATTTTAGAGAGAAAGAATAAATCAGAATAAAATCCTTAAAAAAAGTATTTTTTAAGGCCCCTGTAAGTTTTTTATAAAATGAAGTATAAAATATTTTATAAATTTTTATTAAAAAATCTCTGAATAAATTTTAAAACATTATATATGGAAAAAATATTCAAATAATAATTTCCTTTTATAATAAAATATTTCATAGAAGATAGAATATAAGTTCTTGAAATTAAAATACTTTAATATAAAAGCTAATTATTTTTTGTGTTAAAATAAACATCATTTTATGGGTTGATAAACCATTATTTAAAAAGTATTACAGATAAATATTTTATTCATAAAATATTAAAACTAATAGTTTTACAAAATAAGATGATAAAATTTCGCAATAAGGGAATATATGGACATGGAATGTAAAGGTTCATTAGAAAATATGAAAATTATTCTTTTTAATCTCACACTTTATAAATGAAATTTTCAAGGAAGAATATATGCATATAAAACTAAATTATCTTTAAAATAAAGACATATTGTTTCATAATCTCTTCATAAGTATGATTAAAACTAAATTCTAACAATAATTTTCAATAAAGAGATGTATAAATCTTTTAAAGTAAATTGAGTTATCAAAACCCTTACAGTTTAAGAAACTTTCTAATAAAAATCCCTTAAAAGAGAAGGATCTTGAATTTGGGTTTTATAATTCCATGAATAAAAAAGATTTACGATATTATATATCAAATAATTAGTATATACACCATTTAAATTAAATTATATGTATGAAAGAAAATATGTCTCAAAGAATGAACCTTTGATGAGAAACCCCTACCTTATACCAAATTCATTCTAAACATGCATTAAACTTTGTTGAAAGACTGGGTTTTCTTTTAAAAACACAATAAAATTAGATTACATAATAAAACTAAATATGAAAAGAATATTATGGTTGTGGGAGAGGGTTTAGAATGAAAAAATGTGGAAGAGTTTTAGGCCTAAATTTTAATGGTATGTGACTCTTGAAGTGGTGGGGATGTTACCGTTTTATATGTGAAGATAAGGGTAGTTTTAAAAGTAACCATTACATTTTCAATATTACAATGCTAATATTAAAATTTCAATAGAAAAAATATAAAAAATATGAGGGGAAGGTAATTTTGGATCTAAAATCACCTCAACTACTCATTTATGAGACAACATTGAGCGTTTTAGGGTTTTTTTTCTTTCAACCTTTTGAATTTTACACTAATTTAATTTTACCTTGATGTTAAATTTTTAACCTTAATATCTAATTTTATTGTTAAAAATTAAGAACGAACCTTTTTTTAATTTCATCCATCCAATTTAAAATTTAAAAACCAATTTATCAAATAAAATTCATCAATATATGAAATCATAATTTTAAAATAAAAACACCTAATTTCATATATTGTTTTTAATAAAACAATGTTTTAAAAATTGTAATTAATGTGTTATAAATAGTTATTAAAATAGACCATTATTATTGTTTGAAAACTTTTGGAGAACCCATAAAATCACCTGAATTAACCCACTATAAGGCCTAAAGATCATTCCCAGATGCCACATGCTAGAAAAAAGCACTAATGTATCACAAAATAGATGTTGTGAATGATTTCACCCTCATAAAACATATGATATAAAATAAAATAATAGAGAAAATAGTGGATAAAAAATATATTATATTAAAAACAACCAAAAATGTCACATCCAAATATGGATATAAGATCTCAAAGATAAATAAGAAGACTATTAACAATATGGAATATGAATCAACCAAAAGGTTCATCTCTACTTGACCATAAATCTCCTCTATTCCAACCCATTGTTAGGAAACACAGGAAATGTTAGTCATCCAATACATGACACTATTCCCTTTAACATTATACTTCCAAACCAAAGATAAAAACACTTATATGTAAATGTTGGATTTGAATACAAATTCCTACTTAGATACCACCAATGAATCGATATAGTTTCTAACAACATGAATCCATTACATCATAATTAAAAATTATTACTAAAAAACATTATAAGAAATAATTTTCCAATTATAAATCATCATAATTTTCTTTTCAAAAATCACTCCATAATCAATGAAATAATTAAATATTAAATATTACATTTTCAATCGCATAAACAAATAAATAAACATTTTTCATATATAAATATATATAACACATAAAATTTGGAAAATAAGAATATAATGTAATATATAAGAAACCAAGTGGGATATACATGACCCAAGGGTGTGTATAACCAAACCTCTAAGACACTCAAAGGAATAATATCTAGAATAAATGAATCATATTTCATGAGAACCTTAGTCGTTCGGAATAGAAACCCCCTAATCACCATGACATTAAGGTCACGTTCCTCAATGATAGCTAATTCCACTAGGGATAGAATTTGCCTAGTTTTTTCTCATACACCAATGTATCCCATGTTTTTTATTACATCATCATTACAATCAAGGAAACTAGAATAATGTTTTAGAAACATTTAACATGGAATAATATATAGCAAGGTTTAATAAACATTTTCCATAAGATAATCCATTTCAAAATTATTCCCACAAATTAATAAAATATTTACAAAGAAATATACTCCACTTTGAATATTTGAAAACCCATTATCCTTTTTATAACATCTTAAAGGAAATTTACCAAACACATGACATGTATCAAATGGTTTCCATCAAAAATTTTTTTGAAAACATAAACAATGCTTTCAAATATAAATTTCCTTATTAACAATAATTTTTAAAATAAAAAAACAATCAAAAGGATTTAATATGATAAGAAATTACAAGGGTTATACCACAAGATAGGGAGACCCACAAAAAAAAGATGAAATTGATTTCCCTCCATAAGACTGGTGATGAGAGGAAAAGGGATAATATCATAGATCACCAGGAAATAGTGAAAAAAGTCAAGTCCTCTAACCAAATTCCAAATAATGGAGATCTAATCCTTTAATACATGCAAAGAATCACTAAAAGAGATGTGAGATAGAAAAAAAAAAGTCACCAAGGAGCCACAAAATTTATAATAAAATGAGTTAGGGTCAAAAACTGAATTAAGGGGGGTTAATAAAACATTTAGGGCCAAAATTACTATTAGACCCTTACTATTATAAATCCAAAGAAACACCACACACTATCTAGTGGCTATAGGTAGAGAGTTTGTAGATACATGCCTCCACTATCTAGCTATTGGACCCTACAGGCTATCCCGAATTATACATAGATTCATTGGGTAGCCAATTCCCTTCACCAGTTAGCTGATGGACTGCTACTGCCACTAATTTCCTCAAACTTAACCTCGACTTATAAGTTAACCAAAAATTGAAAATGAAAAAATATAATGGGATCCATATCTTGTTCTATGTACCTAGGTATAGAAATTACCATAAAATAATTTTTTTCCTATAAAACAATTAAAAGGTTTCAGTATTTCATGGAAATCAAAAGATGAATATCAACTTGAAAAAACATGAATCAAAGAACAGAACAAAAATATTTTTTTATACTAACATATTAATTATATACTAAAATGTCAAAAATAAGATTTATAAGCTCAAATTAAATATAAAAATTCATAATGTTTTTCCTTAAATACATATTTGATTAATTAATAGGTTTTTTAATCTTTTAGTTTATTCTTATAAAAAAGAAAAAACCATGAAATTATAATTTTTTCAAATACCATATTTTTTAATTGAGAACCAATATTTTTAGAAAAAAATCATAAAATAATACAAATTAAAATTTTATGTAAGGAATTAAAAAATGAATTTTATTTTATCAAATTTGAATTATAGACTTTAAAAAAAGTAATTAAAAATAAAATATATAATATAAAGAAAATAACCATTATTAAAAAATAATCATGTTTTAAAATATTAATTGTTTATAGTATTATATTATAAAAATTTATAATTTAAAGTATGTTAATATTTTTTTCATTAATAATAATATTTTAAAAGTTTGCAATTTAATCTATCATCATAAAATCTTCAACACTTAACTAAATAGTTCCTCAAAATACAACTTTTATTCTAAATATGCATTAAAATACAAATAAAAATATTTATTTATATTCTAAAATTTATTTTTACTAATCCATTGATATTAAAATAATTTCATGAATTTCATATATACATTATATCATACTATAATTTTGATATTAATGTGTGTCTGTGTGTGTGTGTGTATATATATATATGTAATTCATATATATATATATATATATATATATATATTATTTTGATATCATATTATTGTTTCACTCTGAGGTATATTAATTTTTAATTTACCAATTAAAAATACATGACTTTAGTATACCCATTAAATATATGACCATGATCATATATACAATGGACATATTACAATGACCATATTTTCAATGATCACATTGTAAATGACTACATTTTTAACATCCAGATTCCATTATTATTTATATAGACATACTATATCAGTTTCAATTCCACTCTAACTTCTTAAGAATAATTCATATTTCATGTTATAGATTTTTCATAATTCTTTCTCCTTTCTTGGTGATCGTCCTCGTTAAAGGTTTTTTGGATATTAGTGATCTTAAAGGATAAATGTGATCAAGGATATTTAATGGTCATTAATATTTTATTTTTTTTATCAATTATCCCTTATTGATTTATTCACTTTTAATGGATTAATTTTATATATGGTTAGTACTAATATATGGTATAGAAAACATAGTTTTATGTGATTTTATTTAAATGTTCTACTTATGAATTAATAATGTGTTTTTACTTTAATTCAGATCTTAAACGAAGTATTTCCTAATCAATTTTAATTCATTTAAATAAATGGATAAAAATATTTTAGAAATATAAGAATATGGTTTATAAAAATAATATGCATCCTAAAAAACTAGGGTGTTATATTCCCTAGAAATAAATAAATTACAACCCTGAAATTTTATTTATACCATTATAAATTTGATAGGGAATCTAAATTATAGAGATGACTCATAAAATAATTTATAGGGAGATATCAACCTTAAAAACTTCACAAAAATACCACTTTCTTTCGAATTTGATAATCCATGATATTGATTTTTTTCTCCAACTAGTTTGTCCAACATTATAACGTTATTAAATATCATGAACCACCTTATATAATTTTATTCTAGAGTTTTCTTATTACCATCATCTCATTGATAACATATCATAGGATAATATGAATTTTTTTCCTTACTCCAAATAATATTTCATCTAATTGGTGGGAGCCAATCCATTACTAAAATCACATTAAATTTATCTAATGGATAATTAAATTTCCATAAAGCACACATTTATAAAAATTAACTTGGAATAAAATAATCATACCAATATAATATTTCTTCTATAATCAAATCACCGGGTAGTGATTTAATAATATTAGAAAACTTCTTAGATATTCTAGACTTATTAGAATAAAATTATAACATGGCATTTATAACTCCATATAGAAGGCTATGTGTACCTAAAATATCAATATACACTTAAAGAGTAGTGCTTTCGTAGGAATTACATTTTCTTATTGTCCTTGAAGGTTTTTGTTTCTCATGATATTCATTATTCCTTAGATTAGGACATTGAGTTGAATAATTCCCAAGTTTCAAACACATAATGATTTGAAATATTTGTAGTTCATAGGATAAAATATATTTCATTCAAATATGTTCATTGTAATCTTAATTATCTTGTGGATTGCTTCTCAATAATACCCTCTTATTCATGTAATTAATCTCCCATTACCCTTGGGGAAAACCACTTTGGTTCTTCTTTCCACATTTTTGACATATAAGAAATTGAATATTTATTCCAATATCATCTCCATCACCTGATATTTTATGAACTCCATACTTCACTTATTTTGTGTTATTAGGTCTGACTATATTCACATTATTAATAATAGTTGGTGATAGATAGTTTGGAATTATCACAAGGTTTATCTCTATATATCCCATTCTAGTGTGTTTTTAATGAGTTAATCTCTGAATTATCTCTCACACCCATTATTAACCTATTTTATTTTCATTACATCCATTATTAAAACCAAAATACAGTAAACATTAGTAATAAAAAATTAAAATGAAAGGATTTAAACATTGAAATGTATTATTATTTGAAACTGTTATATATGTCTATAATAATTTTTTTCAACCTGTATAATTATATTTTAATCTTTAGGTTGTATTTATTCATAATTTTTCACCAAATCCCTCAAAGTTACCTAGAAATAAATCTCTAAAAATAGTTCTCGAAGACATTGAGTTCAAATAAAGCATATACCTTGGCATTTTATTTTTAATTGTATAGTTAGGCTTTTTATCATGCCCCATGTCATGGTTTAGTTAATACGGAATACACCCACTTCAAGGTTATTACAATTAGGTATAAATATTACTAATCCTACATCCACATTACAATATCCATATAGGGATATATTTTCTAGGTCAACCATACAAACTATACTTTACCAAAACAAATGATGTTACACTTAGTCATGTCCCTTATAGTTATCCTTAGGGTTTTCACTAATGTTATATAAAATAATCCACTAAAATAGCTAATTTAATATTCAAAAATATCTAACCCTTTCCCTAATACAAATTGAGATACCTCAGGCCCACACTCATAATCCAAAATATAATAAAACATTTATTCCATATTTTTTTTGACACTAAGGTTTATGAACCAAGATAAATATATATATAATATAAAAAATTTAAATGTTTCTTATCACAATAGTGAAATAATTCCAAAAAAATATTATAGGTTTTGTGTCTTTATAGGTCAATTACATACACATATTACTCCTAAATACTTGTAAACATTACTTCATAATCACACCATACTAGACCTTCTTTAAAAAAATTCATAAGATAAGTTCATCCACATAACCTAGGGAATGGAAACATAAGAAAGGGGTGAGATCAAATGATTAGCTGGGGAAAAGCGTAGATAAAACATAAGGGTTGGATCTATGAATGTGTGAAAGCATGGATAAAGGGAGAAATATCTAGTAAAAAGATCATAAGAGCATAAAACCATGTTATTTTCAACAGAGATTCGTAATAATCATATCATAGCTTGGAATCATATAAAAATAATATTGAATCATGGAGACATAAAAAGTGTTTGAAATATCATGGATTATGATAAAAACATAATAATATGAAAAGAAATCACTTATTATAATATATATCACAAACTGAGTCCCATATAAATGTGGGATTGGAATACAACCTATGTAGCAATTTAGGCTTGGGAAACAAATTTTTTACCTGTTTAGGCAAGAGAAACAAATTATGCACTACTCTAAGATTAGACAATAACCTGGGTACCATTTTAGTATTTCAAAACAACTCGTGTACCACTTTAGGAATAGTATACATCCTTTTTACCTGTTTTGGATTGGGAAAAAATCAAGTACCACATTAGGCTTGAGACACAACCCACGTACCTATTTATTCTTATGTCCCAACTTTATTACCTATTTAGGCTTGTGGTAAGAACCTGGGTTTTCATAACATGTAAGTATCCTGACCTTTTTTGAAATTTAGACATGTTTCTGAGAAAACTGGAGAAACTTGGAAGTTTCTAGAAAATTCTAGATTACACGTCATGTACTCTTGACTGTGTGGGGGCCATACATGGCGTGTTGTCCTGTTGGTGTGGTAGAATTTTTTTACCATGTACACACTGTGTACTATTTGTACATGTTGTGTAGAGGGGCTATGTGTGGGGATATACATGGCCTGCTGGGGATGTCGGCCAGGTAGAGTAGTACACACCGTGTACACCTATGTACACTGTAACACCCCGAGATTTTATGAAAAATATTCTTTATGAATTCATTAATGTCTTGTGTTGTACGCTACACCAAAAGGAGCTTGCACAACACGCATCCTTGACTTGTCTTGCAATACACGCAATCGCGACCTTCCTCGATAGCGTGTGTAGTACGCAATACCGAGTTTCACTAAACAACGATATGCTATTAAAATATTATTAAAACTAGCCGTTATGAATAGTAATAACCAATTTTTGAAATTTTGTAAATTTTATTTTTCAAAATGGACTTAATTTTTGGATTCGGAATATCGAAATTAGCTTAGGCTGAAATTTTGGTGATTTTCGGATAACTTTCATATTTTGATGAATAGTGAAAATTACTAAATTTTAATTAAAAACAACTTTTTCAATAGAAATAATTAATAGTGATAAATTATTAATTTGAGTGGTTTTAAAGTATATTTATAATATATTTTTACAATTTAATACAATATTGGTCATTGGATGTAATTTCACATTTAAACCAGACATAAACAAGTGTCAATCTTTTGATAGTTATTATCTCTTAAGAACACGCTATTTGTTTTGACGACGGGAATTAATTTTAAAATTAATTAATGCAACTGATATGTTTTTAATTTGGTAAAATAGAAACAATTTTTGAGTTCATAATATCAAATATAGCTTAGGCCTAATTTTTTGTATTTTTCCGAAAACTTTCAATTTTTGATGAATAGTGAAACCACTAAGTGGTAGTAAAAAAAACTGAATTTTTCATAAATATTAATTTTACCACTTCTGTGAGTGGAATTTCAAAAATCCGAGAGACACTCTTGATTTCAGTAAGTAAAATGTGGCTCAATGAGATGAAAATAATTTTTGGTGAATAGTAACCTTTTACTTTTATATACCACGGTTAAAAGTAAATAGGGTAATTAAGGGTAAAAATGATATTATTATTACCCTAACACATGTCCAAATTCTATTTTACAAGTGTAATTCGACCAAAAACAAACTTAGGAATAAAATATGACCATTTAGGCCCACTTGAATTAGATTAGGACATTTATTATTATTTAATTCAAAGAAGAGTTAAAAGAGTTAAAATCAAAGTTTATTTAATAAAACATTTTTAATATAGGGTAATACATAAGATAAATTCGACTAAAAATATTCATTATAAAGCTAAAAAGATTTATTACATAATGGTATTTTATTTGTAATTTTTAGACATTAAATAATTTAATTTACATATGACACAACGATGATTCATTAATTATCTTATTAATGAAATATTGACATAATTGATGTTATAAATACCCAAATAAATATAATTTGAGACTTTTTATAAATTCCACTAATTTTCTAAGTTAATATGACATGTTATTAGTGATTTAATTAACTTTTTTCGAACTTATCATTCTTTTATGATTTTCACAAAAATCAATTACTAAATACTGTCAAAATTGACATAAAATAGTTTTTAAAACAAATATTATATTATTAATTGTTATTATATTATTAAAAATCTAAGGCTAGGCCAAATGACTTATATAAGGTTCTATATATTAATAATAAACAATTTGGTGTTCTTTTGGCTTCTTATAGTAAGTTTATTAACCTTATAGTGTAAGAACACAAGAAGACACGGTAAAAGTAAAATTATTTAACTTAATGTTAAATCTAAATGATAAGGTTAAAATAGGAACCTAAACTTGTTTAAATTATATTGGATGAGAGGATTTCGACCCATCCCCACCTTAACCTCTAAATAAATCAGTTTGGAGCTATTTAAAACCGAACATGACTTTATAATAAAATAATATTTTTAGTTATTCCAAAGGTGCCCCTCTCCTCCCTTATAAAAGGGCACCTCCTCCCTCTCTTCCTCACACAACTTTTAGCCTTAATGATCGGCCAAACCCTGCCAAATTCTCTTCTCAACTTCCCTAGAAACATCCTAGAGGTTCTGGTCTTCCTCAAGGACCAATTTTAGTGCCCTAAGAGGAGGTCTCAAAGAGGCGCTTCAAAGAAGAGGTAATTTCTGTTACCGATTCTTTCACCTTTATTTCTTCTTCCACTTATTCTTCTTAGGTTGTTTCATTATGAAGTAATAACATCAGTATCACTCATATACTGATATGTTATTATAAGTATGAAACAATTCTATTTCACCATCTATCCATCCTACGGAAAACGAAATCAGCGCGCGTGCGTCCGTACGGAATATCGTCTCCACGCCGTGGTGAAATCTATTTTCCACCACCACCTTACTTGGATGGGTATAATGGTGTAAATAATAACTATATATTATTATTTTAAAGTGATATTGATTCTGAAATAGTATACATACACTCCAATACAGTCCCACGATCATGAGAACGATATCATCGCTCATGCGTACGTACGGACTACCGTCTCCACGACGTGATGAGATTCATTCTCCACTTTAACCATTCGTGAATGATTATAAAGTATATATAATAAGTAATAATGAAATATATGACATAATAATGATACTGGATTTATGTGTATATATATGTATGTCATCCACTTAATTCCGCTCAACTCAATAAGGAAACGAATACAGCGTTCATGCGTACGTACGGCCTACCGTCTCCATGAACGGTGTATTTCTTTCCATTTACTGATTTATTATATATGTATATTCTGAATATATATATATATAAATCATGTTTTATATTCTGGAATTAATTAATAATGATCTAAGTAATCATATGAATAATTACAAGTCAAAACACGGACAACAAATGAAACAATTTTACCCAAAACGCTCTTTAACATAGAATTTACAAAAGAACGGGTAATGTAAAGTCATAAGTGAACCATATATGATATCATAACAATGAATATGATTCTTTAATAAGTAAATGACATTATTTAAATCATTATACAGGAGGTTCGGACACTTACGAAGCAAATCGGACCTAAGGTAATGGAAATATCACAATCTCATTTTTATCCGAGATTGTTTATACTTTAGCATTTACTGGGGTGTATTTTATCATACACATCCATGTTTCCTCAATATGTAATATTATTTCCATTCACCTACAATTTTTTAAATCCTATTTTACCCTTCGGTGAGTTTTTAGTAAAAGATATGAAAGGAATATTTTGTCATTTTTCGTACGAGGTACTTTTTTGACTTTTCCGACAAAAGTACGAGAAGAATGTTTTTTTTAACATATACGGAATGAATGGATTTTTAAAACATTATTTCCAAGAAGCTTACTTTACAAGTTTTCAATTTTATTTTTAATCAACTTATTTTAGTTTATAATTGTATGACATGTTAAGAAAGGAAAAGTTTTTTTGAAGTATAAAGGATATTTTCCTCAAGAATGGAGTTCAAGCGTTTTATCAAAATTATTTTCCATCTAAGATAATAAAGGGTTATGTTGCTATCCCTATTATTACAATGATTTGATTATGTTGTGATGGAATTATTTTTATGAATTCCTTTATCTTATATGAATTGTTTTATGATGTCACGATGTTTAAGAATCCCATTTTTATTACATGGGTTATGATATGATGTATGGTTTATGATTTTGTGGAACACATAAGAATGGTATCATTATGAGATGAGTGGGACCTATATCTCCCTCCAATTAATTGGGTAAAGATTTTATATCTCATGAGATAGACATGGCTGGAATGGTAGGTTATACCGGTTCAGTGAAACATGACTGAAACGAGGGTGACTCGGTTCAGAAAGGGACTTTGTCCACTAAGATAGTCTTGGCAATGAGTCTTGACTAATAAGATATGATTCTCTATGATTATGTGTGTATGCCACAATGTTTCATGTTTTATGTTATGATTATTGGGATTTCATTTCACTACTATGATTTATCCCATGTTATGAAATTATGCTCTCTTTTGCAGGTTAAGATTTCCAAAATGTTATGTTCTTATGAATATGATGTGATTGATATTTATTTTGTTTACCCTTACTGAGCATTTGAGCTCACCCTTTTATATTTTCTTTTCCCCAGGATATAAAGAAAGGTTTTAGGTAAAAAAAGGAAGATCTTTATGGGAGATTTGGAAGATCTTTCACCACGATTAGAAGATTATATTCCGAGTTTCCAAAGACACTAAACTATTACGGTCCTTATGTGTGTATTTTTGTTATGTACTAAGTATTCTGCAAAAGTAATGTAATGTCCATGTACGTCAGTCTTCAGGTCTCTACATTTGGTATTAGAGGAAAGGTTTAGTCAACCTTTGGAAACTAGGATGCGAAAATGTTAGTGAGATCCCTAGAGATATTTCTAAGGTATGTCTAGGGATGTCCTTAAGGTTAAGTATACGTATAGGTTATAGTACTAGAATTACGCTAACAATTATAGAATTAAACCTAAGATGTTAGATATTGAAGGTACTCCCCCTTTATTATATTGTTTTCCCTAGCATGATTTTTGCCTCTCACACTATTCTTTTTGGGTTTTAGAAAATGGATGGAAACAAGATGATTCATGATAATGGAAGATATGATGGAAAATGGAATGATATTCTTCATGAGCAACTGAATGAAATGGGATTTGGAAGTCCAAACATCATTATTATTCCGAATCAGCAATCTCATAATATGATCAATAAAGTAAAATTTTGTAAGTTTCCTGACTCGGCTAATAAGAGAAAGATGGAGTTTCATGATGATCATAGAGGAAAGAAAGTTTAATTTCCCCTATGTAAATCATGTGGGAAGAGGCATCAAGGAGAATGTTTCAAAGGAACTGGAAGATGCATTGGGTGTGGAAAAGGACACAAATCGAGTAAGTGAAAAGGAAAAGGTTCAGTTAACACCATGGATGAGGATAATGGTATTTCTATGACATCTACAATGATTAAATGTTTTAAATGTGGAATGTACTGGCATTATGAAAACCAATTCCCTAAGGGAAAGTCTCATGAAGAGAATCAGTATGGTCGTATGGGTAGTATTTATGTTGATGATGATGAAGAGACTACAAATGATATGTGAGATGAAAGAATTGTTGAAGCTCGGTCAATGGTTTAAGAATGTAGTGGAATGATTACATGTTTATCATGTGTAATGTTGTATAAGTAATCTCATGGTACTACGGAATAAAGAGACATCTAAGGATTGTTACACTATTGTCTTTCCTTGAGTTTTGAAAGTGTATGATTAATGGTACCAGTAACCATAAAAGGTTATTCAGATATTTTTGGAAAATAGATGATATGCGCATAATGAAGGGATAAGGAGAAAATTAAATGTTTGATAGTATTCATGAGCTCATGACTGATATAAGAAGAAGGTTATATCATGGTTTGAGTATATAGAATTTTTGGATTTTGGTATGTGGTAAGAGTTAACTTTTGAAAGCATTCATGTTTTCACTATGGTTTAATAAGTATTCATTTTTCAAGAGAATACATGATTAAGGTATTCACATGATTGAAATGTGACCAACAAGATATATGGGGGGAAAATGATGGTATTCACATGCTTGGTTGATGACATTTCAAGTAATCGTTTTCTTTATACTATGAGCTTGGACCGAAGTATTTTAGATAAGCCTAAAGATTGGAATGGATTATGTTTGACATAAGTTAGTATTGTTTAAGGATAGAACTTTTTTTGATATTATTGATGGGATGTTATAGTAATATAGCTTTAGAAAAAAGGACAACTTGCAGGACGGGAGACAGCCCATCGCTTCGGACAAGGCTGTGGAAATCGAACTCACAACCAAAGTGCGACTAGCCTTTATCGCCTAACATTGGCCTACAGGAAGTCCCTGTTTAGTATAAACTAGTTTTATTTTATTAAGAGGTATTATATATGTAGTAGAAGTTCATTTCTGGAACCATATACGATTAATCTAATCATAAGATGGACTTATAAGTTTTGCTAACGTTTTGTTTGAAGGATATGGAATGACCCATCATTCTATCACATGATCTGCTAACACATCACGAATAACAAATTCAACTTCATTTCTTTAAGGGATGAAGTGGAAATTGTTCAATTCACGAACAACAGTGATATTGTACCAAAATCATGCGAGTATTTATTTTAATTCATCAACTTTAGGGAAATGATCTTGAAAACCAAAAATGTTGTCCTAGTGCCCTTATATCCAATGAATCAGATGGTACCCTAGATCGTCACAAATTTATGGCTTTGTGATTGCTGGCTTTTCCATAGCCATGTTCTCTACCACTCTCCATCAGAACATGATTGTTAGATTTCTCTTCCATATCCATATTTTCAACTATGTGGAAACCCAGTGATTAGTTTATTTGGGTAACCGTTACGTTTCATACTTTAGTTTTTAAAGCCATGTTTTGGTATTCCTTTTTACGATGTGGGTTTCTATTAAAGAAACATTCAAGTAGTAAACCATTTATAACCTCGACGAATTTCGAGGGCGAAATTCATTTTATGGGGGGTTGAATGTAACACCCCGAGATTTTATGAAAAATATTCTTTTTGATTTCATTAATGTCTTGTGTTGTACGCTACACCAAAAGGAGATTGCATAACACGCATCCTTGACTTGTCTTGAAATACACACAATCGCGACCTTCCTCGATAGCGTGTGTAGTACGCAATACCGAGTTTCACTAAACAACGATATGCTATTAAAATATTATTAAAACTAGCTGTTATGAATAGTAATAACCACTTTTTGAAATTTTTGAAATTTTATTTTTCAAAATGGACTTCATTTTTGGATTCGGAATATCGAAATTAGCTTAGGCTGAAATTTTGGTGATTTTCGGATAACTTTCATATTTTGATGAATAGTGAAAATTACTAAATTTTAAATAAAAACAACTTTTTCAATCGAAATAATTAATAGCGATAAATTATTAATTTGAGTGGTTTTAAAGTATATTTAGAATATATTTTTACAATTTAATACAATGTTGGTCATTGGATGTAATTTCACATTTAAACCAGACATAAACAAGTGTCAATTTTTTGATAGTTATTATCTCTTAAGAACACGCTATTTGTTTTGACGACGGGAATTAATATTTAAATTAATTAATGCAACTGATATGTTTTGAATTTGGTAAAATAGAAATCATTTTTGAGCTCATAATATCAAATATATCTTAGGCCTAATTTTTGGTATTTTTCCGAAAACTTTCAATTTTTGATGAATAGTGAAACCACTAAGTGGTAGTTAAAAAAACTGAATTTTTCATAAAACTTAATTTTACCACTTCCGTGAGTGGAATTTCAAAAATCCGAGAGACACGGTTGATGTCAGTAAGTAAAATTTGCTTCAATGAGATGAAAATAATTTTTGGTGAATAGTAACTTTTTACTTTTATTACCACGGTTAAAAGTAAATAGGGTAATTAAGGGTAAAAATGATATTATTATTACCCTAACACATGTCCAAATTCTATTGGACAAGTGTAATTCGACCAAAAACAAACTTAGGAATAAAATATGACCATTTAGGCCCACTTGAATTAGATTAGGACATTTATTATTATTTAATTCAAAGAAGAGTTAAAAGAGTTAAAATCAAAGTTTATTTAATAAAACATTTTTAATATAGGGTTATACATAAGATAAATTCGACTACAAATATTAATTATATATCTAAAAAGATTTATTACATAATGGTATTTTATTTCTAATTTTTAGACATTAAATAATTTAATTTATTTATGACACAACGATGATGCAGTAATTATCTTATTAATGAAATATTGACATAATTGATGTTATAAATACCCAAATAAATATAATTTGAGACTTTTTATGAATTCCACTAATTTTCTAAGTTAATATGACATGTTATTATTGATTTAATTAACTTTGTTCGAACTTATCATTCTGTTATGATTTTCACAAAAATCAATTACTAAATAGTGTCAAAATTGACATAAAATAGTTTTTAAAACAAATATTATATTATTAATTGTTATTTTATTCCTAAAAATCTAAGGCTCGGCCAAATGACTTAGATAAGGTTATATATATTAATAATAAACAATTTTGGGTTCTTTTGGCTTCTTATGGTAAGTTTATTAACCTTATAGTGTAAGAACACAAGAAGACACGGTAAAAGTAAAATTATTTAACTTAATGTTAAATCTAAATGATAAGGTTAAAATAGGAACCTAAACTTGTCTAAATTATATTGGATGAGAGGATTTCGACCCATCCCCACCTTAGCCTCTAAATAAATCAGTTTGGATCTATTTAAAACCGAACTTGACATTATAATAAAATAATATTTTTAGTTATTCCAAAGGTGCCCCTCTCCTCCCTTATAAAAGGGCACCTCCTCCCTCTCTTCCTCACACAACTTTGATCCTTCAAGATCGGACAACCCCTGCCAAATTCTCTTCTCCACTTCCCTAGAAACATCCTAGAGGTTCTGGGCTTACTCAAAGACCAATTTTAGTTCCCTAAGAGGAGGTCTCAAAGAGGCGCTTCAAAGAAGAGGTAATTTCCGTTACCGATTCTTTCACCTTTATTTCTTCTTCCACTTCTTCTTCTTAGGTTGTTTCATTATGAAGTAATAACATCAGTATCACTAATATACTGATATGTTATTATAAGTATGAAACAATCATATTTCACCATCTATCCATCCTACGGAAAACGAAATCACCGCGCGTGCGTACGTACGGAATACCGTCTCCACGCCGTGGTGAAATCTATTTTCCACCACCACCTTACTTGGATGGGTATAATGGTGTAAATAATAACTATATATTATTATTTTAAAGCGATATTTATTATTAAATAGTACACATACACTCCAATACAGTCCCACGATCATGAGAACGATATCATTGCTCGTGCGTACGGACGGACTACCGTCTCCACGACGCGATGAGATTCATTCTCCACTTTAACCATTCATGAATGATTATAAAGTATATATAATAAGTAATCATGAAATATATGAAATAATAATGATACTGGATTTATGTGTATATATATGTATGTCATCCACTTAATTCCGCTCAACTCAATAAGGAAACGAAAAAAACGTTCATGCGTACATACGGCCTACCGTCTCCATGAACGGTGTATTTCTTTCCATTTACTGATTTATTATATATGTATATTCTGAATATATATATATATAAATCATGTTTTATATTCTGGAATTAAGTAATCACGATCTAAGTAATCATATGAATAATTACAAGTCAAAACATGGACGACAAATGAAACAATTTTACCCAAAACGCTCTTTAACATGGAATTTACAAAAGAACGGGTACTATAAAGTCATAAGTGAACCATATATGATATCATAACAATGAATAGGATTCAGTAATAAGTCAATGACATTATTTAAATCTTTATACAGGAGGTTCGAACACTTACGAAGCAAATCAGACCTAAGGTAGGGGAAATATCACAATCTCATTTTTATCCGAGATTGTTTATACTTTAACATTTACTGGGGTGTATTTTATCATCCACATCCATGTTTCCTCAATATGTAATATTATTTCCTTTCACCTATAATTGTTTAAATACTATTTTACCCTTCGGTGAGTTTTTAGTAAAAGATATGAAAGGAATATTTTGTCGTTTTTCGTACGAGGTACTTTTTTGATTTTTCCGACAAAAGTACGAGAAGAATGTTTTTTTTAACTTATACGGAATGAATGGATTTTTAAAATATTATTTCCAAGAAGTTTCCTTTACAAGTTTTCAAGTTTATTTTTAATCAACTTCTTTTAGTTTATAATTTTATGAAATGTTAAAAAAGGAAAAGTTTTTTTGAAGTAGAAAGGATATTTTCCTCAAGAATGGAGTTCAAGCGTTTTATCAAAATTATTTTCCATATAAGATAATAAAGGGTTCTGTTTCTATCCCTATTATTACAATGATTTGATTATGTTGTGATGAAATTATTTTTATCAATTCCTTTATCTTATATGAATTGTTTTATGATGTCACGATGTGTAAGAATCCCATTTTTATTACATGGGTTATGATATGATGTATGGTTTATGATTTTGTGGCACACATAAGAATGGTATCATTATGAGATGGGTGGGACCTATATCTCCCTCCAATGCATTGGGTAAAGATTTTATATCTCATGAGATAGACATGGCTGGAATGGTAGGTTATACCGGTTTAGTGAAACAGGACTGAAACGAGGGTGACTCGGTTCAGAAAGGGACTTTGTCCACTAAGATAGTCTTGGCAATGAGTCTTGAATAATAAGATATGATTCTCTATGATTATGTGTGTATGACACAATGTTTCATGTTTTATGTTATGATTATTGGGATTTCATTTCACTACTATGATTTATCCCATGTTATGAAATTATGCTCTCTTTTGCAGGTTAAGATTTCCAAAATGTTATGTTCTTATGAATATGATGTGATTGATATTTCTTTTGTTTACCCTTACTGAGCATTTGAGATAACACTTTTATGTTTTCTTTTCCCCAGGATATAAAGAAAGGTTTTAGGTAAAAAAAGGAAGATCTTTATGGGAGATTTTGAAGATCTTTCACCACGATTAGAAGATTATATTCTGAGTTTCCAAAGACACTAAACTATTACGGTCCTTGTGTGTGTATTTTTGTTATGTACTAAGTATTCCGAAAAAGTAATGTAATGTCCATGTACGTCAGGCTTCGGGTCTCTACATACACGCCCTGTAGTAAGTCGACAAGTCCTCAGCGAAATATTAGCTGTTATACGAACAGTAAAATGTTGCACTCCATGTAGTCTACGTATAGGCCGTGTATTTTGTTTTTTTCTCTCTAAAATGGGTAGTATCCTCATTTTGAGGCAGAAAACCAAACCCTCAACAGATTTCACCTAGGAGAACCAGTCAGAGATCATTTTTCTCCCGATCGTCCTTCCAAACTCTATTTTGATCGTCGTCAGATGCGTTAGAACCATCTTTGTAAGGCCTTGATTCATATTGATATGTTCTTCTTGATTTATGTTCTAAGACGATTTATACAGATTTGATCGGTTTTGATTATTTTGTAGATCTACCGTGTTTTAGACCCAATTGGAGGATGTTATTAGAGGATTATCATCGTACTAGTACGAGGTAGGTTCTGCATACCTCTTTTTTTGTGCTTTCATGGTAAATTGGGTGATGTGGCCTTCAGTGATTTTTTTGGGTATTTTGAGTGAGGCCATGTTCTATCTACTATTGCATATTCAATTTCTTATTAGACCTATGGGATTCCTATGGGTATTCCATTCTTCCTGTTTTTCTTGAGCGAGGCTGGGCGAGGGGTTGTTGCTCATTGGGTCATTTTTGTTGGGGGATGGCAAAATGGTTATAATTGAATGGTCTTGTTTGAAACTATTGAGTTTATTTTATCAAACCTTGATATGAATTTTTAGAAGCTTTAAATACCTCTGTGCTAGTATAGGAAAACACTTGGTTATTTCATTTCAACTGTTTAGTTTTTTTCCTGATTAAATGTGATTTTTTTTATTATATATGTAATTAATGAATTGCATATGATGGAACCCATGTGGTTGTTTTGGTATTGGCCGTGATATTCTTGAGTGATGCTAATAATAGGTTGGACTTTAGATAGGTTACATTGTGTGGCTCTGAACACAGGATTAGGCATCTTGGATGTTGACTTGAGGTTGTGTGACTGCCAGGTTGGGCTTGCCCTAGGTTACTTGGATGGAAAGGCCATCAGACTTGAGCATCATGGTTGCAGGGGCATGAGGTTTTAGAGACGTTGTGGCTTGGGTACTATTTTGGTGATTACCGCTCACCCAGAACATTGAGTAGTGTGCACACAGAGAGACTTCATGATGAGGTGGTTTTGACCACTCATGTGGGTAGAGGCCCATGTTAGTTGCGGTTTAGGTACTGTTGGTTTGGGGGTGATTTCTGTAGGAAGCCACATGGAAGGTCAGGATCCTTTGGGGGATTTCATTAAGGCTATCGGTTTAGGGGAATAGGACCACCATTATTTGAGGGAAGATATAGTTGTCCCTCCAGTTATGTTATTTGAGGGAAGACTTATTTGTCTCTCTGGTTACTTTATTTGAGGGCATACATCTATGTCCCCCCAATCACTTAATTTTAGGGAAGACAACATTTTCCCTCTAGTTACTTATTTGAGGACAAGAATCATTGTTCATCTAAGTTACTATATATTGGGCGTGCCTTCGGGATGTCGGTACTTGAGACAAGTGTTTCCAGGGGGCACATGGTGATGGGTTACATGACAGAGATGTCGAAATTGTCCAAAGTAGGTGACACTTCACAGTAGATGCTGAGCACCAGTGGAGTTTATGTTTATTTGTGCATTGTACAGTTTTCTGTTTTCCTTGTAACATCATGCCTTCTTGAACACTTATATTAGGTACAAACTGTTGGGTGGTATCCTACCGAGATTCTTCTCACACCCTACACAGCCCCTTTGGGATGCGTGTAGACTTTATGGATTTATGTGTAGGAAAGAGGTCATATTCAGGAGTCTGACTATTTTATCTATTGCAGGGAGATGGTATGGACCTTGATGTATTTCTTAGCTGGATTTTACTTTTTTTATTTATTTCCAGTATTAGTATGCTTACCTTGTTATTATTGCAAAAGTTTGTTAGTCATTAGCTCCTTTTATATATTGAATTGCAATAGATGCCTTCTTGGTTGTTTATTAGTTGCTACAATTGGTTCAACATGCCTTTTTGTTTAATTTCTACTGCACTTGTTTATATATTAGTTCTATATTTATTTATATTAGATATGCTTCTGCTTTGCGGGTCTGGTTCGAGTCTACTGAGTCATTTACTTCTATTTCATGTCATTTATAATTTCTTGGACTAGTACCATTATTATCCTCTGAGAGGGTATAGCCTCCCACCTATACCCATCAATCCCTTGTTCTTAGTCAGCAGCCTTTGGCTTTCAGGTAGGTGCACCTAAAGAAGTAACACCCGACTCGTTTATCACTATTCGGGTGGTTGTTCGGGTCCGGGTTGTTACAAAGTGGTATCTGAGGGGTTCTTGATAGGGATTTAATAGTAGCTCTTTTCTAGATGCTGATGATATAGACACTTCACTTTTTATTTATGATGGTTTACTATTCGAGATATGGTAGACTGGTGATAGGTTGTAATTGGAACTAGGCTTCTAGCTTTTTCTTGGGTGCATACCGCCCCATGTACAAGGGATGGACCAAGTTTCCATGGGTGGGAATTGCTATTTTTCTTTTTCTCATATGACAGTTTATATGATTTCTACCTTGGTGGATCACTTGGTGTGCGATGTTATTGATTGTGATATGTGACCCTTGAACTGGTGCGGCAAGGGATAATTGGACCTTGGATTGGTATGGTAAGGCGTGATTGTTTGGATTTTGATAGGCACATTTTTATGGTATTTCAATTTCATAATTGCATGTATGCTTTGTGAAGTGATAATTCCATGTGAATAATACCAATGACCATGAATTAGATGATTTTGAAATGTGAATTGGTGATATTCCTGATAGAATTCATTGTTTATTGCAATTTTTTATGATATACTGCATATTTTTGTAGAATTTCATGTGGTAGGATATTTGGGTCTGAATCTTGTATGAGAAGGAAGGTGTTATGGTTGAGGTGATTTGATCATCAAGAGTGGGAGACATATTCTATAGTTTGAGGAAACATTGGTTTTCAGGATGGGCATGGCCTGATGTACTTTCGATACTTGGCTCTATTGAGGGCGGGTAAGGAGGCCATGAGGCCGGGATGCTGTGGGAATGGGTTGCAGTAGGGGAGAGTAAGGGTAGTAGTTATGTGATTTTTTTACTGCTTTTCCTATCTACATAAATATATTGTTATATATATATGTGTGTGTGTGTGTGTGTGGTATGTCTAGCCATTTATGGTATTCAGCGGGTTCCTTTTTGATGACTCAGATGGAGCGTCAGGTGGGAGATGATACAATGTTGTAGGATCAGGATCAGATTCAAGATCTAGTTTAGGCAGTGCATGAGCCACAGGTATAGTCTCACGGACATGATCAGGTTCAGGATCTAGTGTAAGTAGGACAGAAGTGGGGTTTGGTAGTGTTCGGACCATGGCTCGATGAGTAGCTTCGAGCTATCTTGGTATGTGTCATGCGGGTGATCGATAGGGGTGCACAGGGTACAGAGCCATCTATGGAATATCTGATGCGGGACTTCCATTCGTAGCACCCGCATCTTTTTAAGGGTGAGGGTGTTCTGAAAGCAGTTGAGAACTGGATAGAGAGCATGCAGACGATCTTCGAGTAGCTCGAGACTCTTCTAGGATGGAGGGTCAAGCTGGCAACGTACATGCTGCAAGGACTGGCAAAGAGTTGGTGGGATATATAGGTTCAAGATTACAGTCCCGAAGGACTGGCATGGAAGGACTTCAAGGATAGGTAATCAATCACTTTTACCCAGAGACACTAAGGGTAGAGAGAGCTTGTGATTTCTTGAGCCTTCAGTAGGGAGACATGTCTGTCATGGACTATGAAGCTACTTTCACTGAGCTGAATCGCTTTGCACCTGGTATGGTAAGCGATGACTCAATAAGGGTGAGGGGCTTCTAGTATGGATTATGACATGCCATTTGAATCCATGTGAATATCTTCATACCATGTTCATTCTCAGAGGTGGTGAATCAGGCACTCATAGTAGAGGTTAACCAGAGGGATATGGCCCAGATTGGATGGGTGACAGCTTTAGGTGATGGTTCGGACAACAGGAAGTGAGGATAGGATGAGTTCCAGCAGGGCAGTTAGGCCAAGGAATCAACTACACCACCTTGTAGTATTTATTTAGTGTTTTTTTAGTGTGGATATCTAGGACATGTTCTGACTCAATGCAGTAGGCCTCCAAATGAGTATCGGGCATGTGGTTAGGCTGGACATCTTGAGAGGTTCTCCAAGAATATTTCTTACACAGTAGGCAAACATGGACTGAGATAGATTGTGCCATATAGAGTTGGTTCAAGTGTGTTACCTAGAGAGGGTATCCAAGTTTCATCTGTATGCATAGGATATGAAAGAGAAAGCAGGACCCAGCTAAGGGGTCAGTAGCTGGTGAATGGAGCGACAACGTAGGGAGGTCAGGCATCAGGCAGTCATACTTTAGGCCAGGTGCATGCCATGGAGGTTCTAGTGGCTGAGAAAGATGGTGATCTGACAACGGTTAGAGGTAAATTGTGGTTGTGGCCATTATCTATTTCATTTTTACTTATTTTGGCATGGCTTTTTGGGACATGTTCGCTTTCAGTGCATGAGATGCACAAGATTTATGTGGACTGACTAGATGATGGTCAATGGGATTGGTACTATATCTAGTGCGTGAAATATTTATATATATGTATGAGATGTGTGGCATTGGGGAATTGAGGATTCGAGTTACTAGAGGTACCTTAGGAATCGGGGCATCAAGGATGAGAGTTACTTGAGGTTCCATGTGCATCGGGGAATCAAGAATGTGGGTTACATGAGGTGCATGGCATCATGTTTTATTTTGAGCATCCATGGGATGCAGGACCTCATGGAGGCGGACGTTGATGCAGTGCGAGATGTGTTTGGGGTTTCAGGAGTGACATGGGAGCACCAATGAGGCACACGGGTGACGATGCATCACAAGAGGACCATAAGTTCAGAAACAGGTTATTAAACCTTAGCTTCACTTGAGTTTTTTCAGGTTTAGACCGAGTTAGGAAAATCCCAAGGTGGGGAGCCCTTTAGTTATTTATCCAAAATGTTTTTAGACCGGGTTGTCTAGGTTATGTTGATCAGTTTGGTATGTTTGGTGTCGTCTTTGTGTTTCGTTTCATATGTTAGAGATGAGCTATGTTAATTTTTGGAGATTGTAAGAACTGGGTTTTCATAACAAGTCAGAATCCAGACCCTGTTTGAATTTTTGACTTGTTTCTTAGAAAATTGGAGAAATTGGAAACTTTTTAATAAGTTCAGATTACACACTGTGTACCTTCAGTACACACCCTGTACCCTTGACCGTGTGGAGGCCATACATGGAATTTAGGCCTGTTGGTGGGGTATATTGTTATTAGCAAGTACATGTTGTGTACTATTTGTACACGCTGTGTAGAGGGGCCGTGTATGGGGATATACATGGCATGTTGGGGATGTCATTCAAGTAGAATAGTACATGCCATGTAAACCTAGGTACACATTGTGTAGTCAGTCGGAAAGTCCTTGGTGAAATATCAGTCATTATACGAACAGTAAAACGATATACGACATGTAGTCTCAGTACATGCCATGTATTTTCTTTTTTTCGCTAAAATGGGAAGTAGCCTCTTTTTGAGGTAGAAACCCAAACCCTCAATAGTTTTGAGCGGGGAGAGCTGGAAGGAGCTAGTTTTTTCACCTGATCATCCATATGTACTCCGTTTAGATCACCACCAGATGCAACTAGAACCCCCTCGATAGGGCCTTGATTGCTCTTGATCTGTTCTTCTTGATTTCTGTTCTAAGATGACTTATAGGGGTTTGAGTGGTTTTTATTCTTTTGTAGATCTACCGCATTTTATACCCAATTGGAGGATTTTATTGGAGGAGTTTCATCTTACTAGTACGAGGTAGGTGGTGTATACCCTTTGTTATGTTTTCGTGCTCAATGGGGTGGCACGACCTTTGGTGCCTTTTTGGGTATTTTAAGCAATACCATTTTTTATCTGCTAGTGGATATTCAATTTCTCATTAGACCTATGGAATTCCTTTGGGTATGCCCGTCTTCCTATTTTTCTTGAGCGAGGCTAGGCGGGGGGTCATTTCTCATCATGGCATTTTGGTTGGGGGATGAAAAGACAGTTATAATTGAATTTTATTATTTTAAAATGTTGAGTTTTGTTTATCAAACCATGATATGAATTGTTAGAAGATTTAAAGACCTATGTGATGGTATGGGACAAAACTTGGTTAGATAATTTCAACTGTTTAGTTTCTTCTGTCTGTTTAAAGGAGATTATTTTGATTATATATGTAATTTTTGAATTGCATATGATGGAACACTTGCAGTTGTGTTGGGAGTGGCCCAGATATTCTTGAGTGATGCTGATGATAGGTTGGGCTTGGCCTAGGTTACATTGGGTGGTTCTGACCACAGGATTGGGAATCATGGACGTCAAAATGAGGCAGTGTGATTGTAAGGTTGGGCATGGCTCGGGTTACATGGATGGAAAGGCCATCAGATTAGAGCAACATGGTCCTAGGGGCACAATGTGTCAGATACATTGTGTCTTGGGTACTATTTTGGTGATTACCGCTCACATGTAAGTTTGAGTAGTGTGCACATAGAGAGACTCCATGTTGATATGGTTTTGACCACTCGTGTTCCTAGAGGCCCCCGTTAGTTTTAGTTTAGGTAATATTGGAATGTGGATGCTTGTCGTATGAATCCATGTGGAATGTGAGGAGCCTTCAAGTGATAGAATTGAGGATATCAGGTTAGGGGTAGAGGATCTCCATTATTTTATGGAAGATATTGTTGTCCCTCTGGTTACGTTATTTGAGGGAAGACATCACTGTCCCACCAGTTACTTTATTTGAGGGCATACATCACTGTCCCTCCGGTAACTTTATTTGAGGGAAGTCATCATTGTCCCTCTGATTACTTATTTGAGGACAAGAATCATTGTTCCTCCAAGTTACTATTTATTGGGAGTGCCTTTAGGATGTCATTACTTGAGACATGTGGTGTTAATGGGAACATGGTGTCGTGTTACATGAAAGAGATATCAGTGTTGGCCGAAGCAGGTGACACTTCACGGTGGCTGCTGAGCACCAGTGGAGTTTATGTTTATTTGTGCATCATATTATTTATTTTTTTCCTTACAACAGCGTGCCTGCTTGAACACTTATATTAGGTATGTACCATTGGGTGGTATCCTACTAAGATTCATCACACACCCTGTATGGCCCCTTCGGGACGCGTGTAGACTTTATGGATTTATATGCAGGAAAGAGGTCACCATCAGGAGATGGACTGCATTAGTTGTTGCATGGAGATGGTATGGACCTTGGGGTCTGGCTGAGCTGGAGTATACATTGTTTTTATTTCTTTCCTATATTAGTATTCTTACCTTGTTGTTGTAGCTATAGTTGGTTAGCAATTGGCACCTTTTATATATGGACTTGCTATAGATACATGCTTGGTTGTTTAGTAGTTGATACAAGTGGTACAACATGTTGTTGTGTTTATATTCCATTGCACTTGTTTATATATTGCTTCCGTAATTTATTGATATTGGATATGCTTCCGCTCTATGGGTCTGGTTTGTGTCTTCTGAGTCCTTTACTTCTGTTGCATGTCATTTATCATTGCTCAGACCAGTACCATTATTATCCTCCGAGAGGGTATAGACTCCCTGTTATACCCATCAGACCCTCGCTGCTAGTTGGCATCCTTTGGCCTTCAGGAAGGTGATCCTAAGGTAGTAACAGCTGACCCATTTAGCACTGTTCGGGTGGCTGTTTTGGTCTGGGTCGTTACACTTAGGCTATAACTCATGTACCTATTTCGGCACAGAAAACAACTTCCATGCCATCTTGATATAATGATATATTAAACATTAAATAGTGCATTTGAGGGATATATAGGACCCCACTAATCATCATCTATACATGAGTTCAACTTCAAATCGAGAAATCATTATATAATAATGAACATGTGGAAAGAAAATGGGTTTTGTAAATCAAATGGTATCCCATAAAATAGCTTCAAAAATCAAGTAAAATTATACCAAACCACATTCACCCAAATGAAATATGTTATAAGAGAACATAGAAGGTGAATAATTACACAAAACACCATTGATGAAAAAATATTTTTGAGATAGGGAATATATAACAAGAAAAACATTTAAATAAGTATTTCCTTAAATCCCTTGTATGTTTTTTGAAAAAAAAAGTTTAAAATGATATATAAAATTTTTCTCATATAGTAGAAAATATAATTTTAAAAAATTATTTTTGGAAGTGAATAATATGGAAAAAAATAATTTTATTGCATAGTACAATTTTGGTTAAAACATAAAATATAATAGTTTGAAATTATAATAAATTTTTATTAAATATTTGTAATTTTTATACCCATGTTTATTAAAGAGTTCATAATAATTTATTTTAAAGTGGTAAAGATAAGTATGAGGCTTACAAGAGATAAAACATAATATAATTTCAAAATAATAATTAAAACATTATAGTGAAGGGAAAATATAGACATTGAAAATTAATGTTCTTTAGAAAATACATGAATTATTCATTTCAGTCTCACAATTTTATAAATGAAATCATTATGGAAGAAGACATAACATAATTCCATATAAAATAAAGAGATATTATATCATAATCTCATCAGAAGGATTATTATAAACTTATTTTAATAATAAGATTCAATAAGCATGGTTACACCTCAATGAAATGTAATTAAGTTATCAAAACCCTTATATATTAAGAAATATTATAAAAAAGACATCTTTAAAGATATAGATCTTGATATTGGGGAATAAAATGCCATTAATAAATAGAATTAATTATATTATATATCCACTATATAGTATATACACTATTTATATGAGATTATTTTCATAAAATAAAATGTTTCTCAAAGAAGTGACCTATAAAATGAAATGGTTACCAAATTCCAAATCTATTCTTCTCACACGATTAAATTCATTGGATGATTTAGTATTATTTTTTAAAACTCATTGAAATTTTGGTATTAAAAAAATAAAGGTGGAAAAAATCCGAAGGATGTAAGGTAGAGTTATAGGAGGAAAAAAGTTATAGATTTTGAAGGATAAAATTGAAGGTAAGGTGAGTCTTGGAGTGGTGGGGTAGTACCCTTTTATGAGTGAATATAAGGGTAGTTTTGGATGTATCCATTACATTTTCATTAATGTAATGTTATTATTCATATTTTAATGGCTATAAATGGGGAATAATATAAGGTTAAAGTGCATTTAGGTCTCATGTCACCTCAACCACTCATTTTATGAGACAAATTTGTGTGCTTTATGTGATTTTATTTTAACCTTTTCACTTTTACCCTAATTTACTATTTCCTTGGTAATTAATTATAAACTTTAGTAACTAAATATAACCTAAAAAATTAAGCGTGAATCTATTACCTAATTTGATCCCTCTGGTTTAAAATTATTAAATCGTTTTATGAAAGAAAATTCCTATTGATTTGAAACTTTAGTGTTAAAATAAACACACTTAATTACATAAAATTAGTTTATAAGAAAAATTTGTTTTCATGATCAAAATTCATGAGTAATCCGTACTAATTAAAATTATATATTACCATGAATTAAATTGGTTTAATAGAAAAAAATAATGAGGATTTAATGTAAATACAAAACCAAATCCAAGAATGAAATTACTTTATTCAAAGAAAATATTGAACAAATGTTTTATTAAACTAACATTTTAATTTAGTTCTAAAAACATCAAACATGGGATTTATAAGCTCAAATTATAAATTTAAATGCATACTTTTTTTCTATAAATAAATATTTTGTTATTAATTATGATTTATAATCAGATAGGATATGTTTACCTAATTAAAAAATCATAAAAAATTTAATTGTCACATATACCATATTATTTGAAAAAAATTAAATCTTTTCAAAAAAAATATTTAAAAGATTTTGATGTGAGGATTTCAAATATTAATTTCATTTTAGAGAATTTAAATTACATAATTTTTCAATTTAATTTTTAAAAGAGTATACATAATATAGTAAAAACAGGATTTAGTGAAAAAATAAAATTTTTAAATGTTAAGTTTTTTAATTTTATATCATATCATTTTTTAATTTAATTTTTTTATTATATTGGTTCATATAAAATAATATTTTAAAAGTGTTAAATTTAATATATTAGGATAAAATTTACAATACATAAAAAATGGTTCCCCGTAATTATTACATTTATACTAAATACATTTTAAAAAAGACCATTATAATTATTTATTTATATTATAAAATTTAATTTTACTAATTAAATTATATTAAAATATTTATTTTAATTTAATATATCCATTAAATCATATTATCATAGTAATATTTATATTAATATTTAATGCACATATATATATATATGTGTGTGTAAAATGTTAATATCATATTTTATGTAATCCAGAGTTATATTTTTAAGAATTTATCACTTAAAAATACATTAATCTAGTATACCCGTTCGATATATGACCAAAAAACATATTTAAAATGTACCTAGTTAAAAAAAACCAAAATTTTAAAGACAATATTTACAACAACCATATTTACAATGGTTATATTTGGTTTATATATACATTTACTTACTAAATCATTTGTTCATTCCATTCTCACTTTGAAAGGCACAATTCTTATTCCATATTATAAATTTTTCATAATTATTTATCAGTTCTAGGTGATATTCCTCATTATATTTTTTCTATTATTGATCCTTCTAGTTTAATATGATCCAAGATATTTCCTAGTAGTGAAGATTTATTCTTTTTTAACTATTGTCTTCTATTGATTTATACTCTTTGAATGGATGTATTTTATCCAAGGCGAGTTATAATCCATGGTGTGGAAAACATATTTTTTATATTTTTTTTGTACGGTACCACTTATGAATGACTAATGTGTGGTTAGTTTAATTCATATATTGTATAAATTATTTCCTAATCAATTTTCTTTCCACTGCATGGATAGAAAAAAAAATTATTTTTGAATTATAATCAAATGGCTTATAAAAAGAATATTTTTCCTGAAATCTTGGGGTTTTCTATTTTTTCTTATATATATGAATGATTCTGTTGGATTTAATTTGTTGATCTCAAATTTTTTAACCAAATAAACATTTTTAATCACATTAATGTATAACACTATATATAATCAATGTTATTATTAATATTCTATAATAAAATTTTAATTATCACATTATTAACATATCTATATGCATCACATGAAAATATTATTTGAAACTGATATAGTTAAATGATAAAAATCCTAAGAAACTCAAATCTTAATCAAGATCATTAATTGTGTAACTGACATTTAACCCAACCTTTTAAGATAGAACTACAATCATCAGTCCAAAAGAACTATGACCCAATGTTCTAGAATCCATATGTCAATACTTACGTGTGATATGTAGTTGAAAAATTATTTTAACATAAATTTTTTAATAATACATATAATAGAATTTTTTCATTGGAATATAAACATAAAATTAATATAATTGGTTGAAATAAATTAATTATTATGGAATACTATACTATGAACCACCTTAAATGATTTGTATGATAATTTATAAAAGCATTTTAAATAATTTCTCGATATTATACATACACATATAAAATAAAAATTTTATATTTATAAAAAAGTTAAATAAATAATTTAAAAAATAATTAATTTATATATTTAGTCATGAGAAATAAGGAACATTTAATTATATTTAATTATAAAAAAATAATTATAAATAATATGGATTTTTCATAAAATATAAATATTAACACATTAAATTTTTACCACAAAATGATATCTTTATATTTCTCATTTACATTAAAATAATGTAAACTCCATTATTTAATGATTAATGAATTTTAAATTTTTCAAATTTTAAATTAATATAAACACCTCATATAAAAATGTAAATAATTTTCATTATTTAAATATGATATATTTTATACATATTTAAACATTTTATTGTATCAACCAAAACCAATTTAGTATATTTTAAATCAATTTCACATGGTAAGAAATTTAATATAAACAATTCAAAATATAATTTAATAACATTTCATAAAAAAATTACAATCCTTTTGTATTTAATATTATTTTTTAATTTAAAAACACATTATACTTTTTTTCTAATTATAATGAATAGAAATTGTTTCTTATTTATCTTTATTTTATATTTTAAAAAAATATATATATAATTTAAAAAAAAAATTATTGATTAAAAAAGATCATTAAAAATATAAACATGATATAATGTAAATTCAAGTTATTAAATTCCAATAATTAATAAAAATATATTTAATAAAAAAATTATAAATATTTGATAAATAATCATGAATATATTATAATTTATTTTTGAACTGTTTTATGGAACAAATAAATGTACTAAATTTATTTATTCAAATTTTAAAAAATTATAAATTTTGAAATCTTTTCAAAATTGAATAATAATTTTTTAAAACACTTCATATCATATATGGTGTTACATAGTTAACATTGTTTGAAATATAGGAAACTATCATAATGTGGGTATTGATATCATTATATCATTGGTGATCCATGGGTTGCAATATCTATATGTAGTTTTCCTTAACACTTCCCGAATTATTGGTCATAGCTTGTGATGTCATTATATTAATAATTACATTTCCTGGAAAACTCCTTTTAGAATTATAATGTGGATGATGGTATCTATATATCATGGTTGTGTCACAATCCTCTATTTCATGTTAATAGTGGCCTATCACTTGAAAGATGATATTATACATTATTACTTTCATTAATGTGATGATTTATTTTTATTAATCTTTGTATTACATTCATATGACACATACATCAATATCAACAAATCAATATCATTTTTATTCATTTTATTCATATAATTATGAATTTTTATTTAATAATCAAAACATCGGGTTAATAGACTTGATAATAGTATTTGTTTTGTAAGACAAAGCCAAAACATTGTCATAATAATATTCAAAACCCATGATACTTGATCTATCTTGATATATTTAGAATAATAACATAAAATATTGAATAAAATGCACATTTTTATGGATTCAAACCTCTTTTTATGAAGTTGAGGAGGATCCCTTAGTGGAAAGTTACAACTTCTCAACTCCATATGTATGAACAATAAGTATAAATCACTAATAAATATTCATATTAGGATTTCTTATTTTCTTTTTTCCATGGTAGAATTTTAAATTAATGGAGTATGAGAATTAATAGAGATCCTAGAATATAGATTTCCTAAATAAAATAGTGTTTTGTGTAAAAATTATCAATTTATCCTCTACTATATAAGAAACCCTTTGATTCTATAAGGGTTAAATGAATACATCATACATTTTTTAAATGATCATGTCAATACATTTTTGTAATTCATGATATTAATTCACCAAATAAATTATAAATTTTTAATACCATAAATATTCATTTTCATTCAATAAATATCATCATACTATATTAAATTGATGTTTAATAACCTGAATATGGAGTCATTGATATATAGTATGTGATATCAATATCATATGCTTAATACTGATAACTAAATATAATTATCCCTTCCCTTGAAAGTAATTTTAGTTAAATTTTACTCTATACAATATTCTTGCATCCCCCATGATATAATATTATCATATACGCAAGTTTTATTTTATGTAATGCTAGGATCGTAATGAGAGTTTTGTTGGGTGTAATGACTCTTATCCATTTTGGGTAAGTTTTTTCTTTAATGTTTAGTTTTTTTTATCCTTTTTGGTGTGTATTTTGAGTTAGAGGTAAAGGTGTCAGAGTATAAAGGATGAGGGAATCAAAATATAAGGCCCTCAAGTATCTAGGGACCATTGAGTACTTGTTGGTACAAGATCAGATACCTAGTGGGGGTCTTAGTGGTGTATTGATTCTGCTGAGTCCACATAGTACCTGGTGAAACTTTAATGGGTAACAGATAGACTCCTAGATAAAACACCATAAAGAATTATATTTTATACTACTCACCCCCTAAATTAGAATCCCTATCCTCAAAAATTGGATTCCCATTTTATTTTCACTTTTTTTCTCACATTGAGATATCCTCCCTCATCTCCATTGCCTCTTCTTCAACCTTGTTGTAGACACTCATCTAAATTCATTATCAACTGGCTATAAAGGTTCAATTTCGGTTAATCTATTTCAAAATTCGAATGTTATTTGGTTTTACTACTACATTAATACTCAATTCATGTTCACATCAAAATTTCCCCCTATCAAGGGTTCATATCAAAAACATATTTGGATCACACTTCTTCTAAGTGGTTGTTATAGTCATTAATTAGTGATTTTGGAGTAAGGTTTCATCTTTAATTAAAGGTGGTGTTTTTATAATTAGGTTTGAAACCTAAATCATCTTTGATTATTTGAAAATTTATAAATCCATTTATGGTGGAATTTTTTCCTTTTTTTGTAGGGATTCAAATTTTCACAGGATTAAGTTGGTGACCCTTTCCGTTTTCTCTCATACTATCAAAGTGTGGCGACTGTAAGGGAATGGGGTAAAATGAGGGATACCCGAATAATGGTTTTCTTAAAAAAAATTAATATAAAAATTTATTCATTTAAAAAATTTAAAATGGATATCCCTCATTAACTATTAAATAGTTAAGCCTTATTTTATATTCTTTGATTGTGCCTTGCGTAATTGTGATGGTTAAACCTCATTAAGACTTTTTCTTATATATATTTTTAATGGTTTAAAATATTTAAAGGCTACCCAGATCTGTGTTCCATGGTTTATCTTTTTCAATTTATTAATCAAGAAATCTAATAATATCCTACCAATTTAGTGAAAACCAAAAAAAATAACTTTTTTGTAGCTCGTTGATGTTTTGAAAAAAATTATTTAAGAAACATGAGCATTAAGAATAACCTCATCATTGATTATAGTGAGATTATTGACATAATAACAATATAACAGGATTATTTTATGTGATCATGACTTTATAATTGTTCTTATAGGTTTATCTTAATGATATATTATATCTAAGGCCTCATGTTTCCCTATATTGGATATATAGGTATTGTGTATTATTTTGCAGGTCCCAATCTATTGCATGGGGATTTCTCTCTCATGGAGACATTTATATACATATGGTATTTTCTTATCAGAGAGGAGGTATGCCTATATAGATGAGGGATTATGTATATGTATATAATTATGGGTATTTAATTATATATATGTGTGTGTGTGTGTTCTTCTATAAGAGAATATTAGTGACCTCCTAGGTTAGGGTATCAAATGTGTGTCTATATTTCCCCCAAAAAAGGATAGAGTAAACCTTAGGGAAGATGATTATTGATACATAAATATGTTGGTATATAATTATATATGTATTTTTCTTCTTATATTGGATGATTTCTGATATAAATACTCATCGTTCAGACCCATTTCGTGCATAGGTATCCTACCTCAATTGTAACATTGAATTAAACTTATTTTGGCTATTTTAGCAAAAAATTATTAATTTATCATTAAATCATTCACAATTTAAATTGATTAATTGAATATAATTTCTATATATTTAGCTTGAAAACATTTTTTCTATATAATTAATTGATTACTTGTTATATCTACTTGTTATATACCTACTTTATTTACATGTAAAACCCACTTAGCTTTTTAATAGACTTCTTGAGGCCAGGTGGTGACTTCCACAAGGAATGATGCACTCACACCCTACACATGTTCCATCAAGGAAGTGTGTAGACCCTTTTTTATGACAAATTCAAATTAAATGTGCATCTATTTGAAATTTTATCATTATATAACATGAGTAGAAACTTAGCATTGATATGGATTTGGGCTATATTTATTTAAAATTATTTGTAGACAAGTTAGGTGGCTATATATAGGCCTTATACAGTAATTACCTTGTGAGAATCCTCACTCTATACATTAATTTTGAATCCTTTGGATCCTTTTAGGATTGAATTAATATGCAAACTAGTTTTGGGTTAATCTAACGCTTTATAGTGTATTTTATCATTTATGAGATGTGGTATGATGTTTATTTATGTTATGTAGATACAACATCATGTTTTTACTATGTATATTTGGAATAGGTTCACACTAGAATATATTGGACTATGTTTTCTTTAGTATCTTTAACCCATTGTTCATGTCATAATCATGACTTGATTACATGCTTTTATTTTATTTTTTGGTTAAAAACCCTAGAGGATAAATCATCTCATTTTTTATTTGTATAATCCCTTTGAATTTTTTTGATACTAGTGTTTCCCATTATTTTATTTCTAGTAATATAGATTCAAATTTGGTTTTTTAATTGATATTCTCTCAATTTATTATGATTTTTGATTCCCCATTGGGTAAATGGTTGGAAAGAAGTAAGATTTTTATTTCATTTACACTTATGGAAGGATCATTCTAAAACCTCTAAGACCACTCTACCTTTGAAATAAAAAAACTAACATCATATTTGGAATGAATAGATTATCTCAATTGAAATATCTTTTAAATTTATATAAGAGGTGAGTATCTTTTCCTTCCCTAAATAGAACCCCATACACTCTTATGGGGGAATGGGATTATGAGGTGAGTAGAGAAGGATTGTATCATGATCAAGTTGTAGATAATACCTCTCAAATGATATGTTTTGTCCTCATATCGGGTAAAATGAATACATCGAATTAATACCTCCTATGGAAGTTATCCTTCAAAATGTTTGTTTCCTCCTAAATGTGAGGTAGAGTTATTTATCAGTATAGTGTTAGTAACTTACAATATTTAAATTTCAGCATATCATATAGCACCAGTTGTGTTAATATAATCAAAAGTTCATCTGGAAACTCTATAGTGAATGGGTTTCATATATCTTATTACTTATCCCTGGGGTTCACAAATTTGATTTTATAAGAAATGTGATGAGTTTATATGTCTTTTCATAGATATCAAAATATGAATGAATTAAAAATAAAAATATCATACATTCCCCTAAATTGAAGTTTTTTTGTAATTGAAAAGGAATAAATGGCTATCAAAGATTTATTTGACATTTATATATAATCAAATCCTTGTAAGGCTTAAGAATATTCTGAATATGGATTTTTAGAGTAATTGTGTGAATTTTAAAAATCTATATATTCCTTTTGGATTTACTAATACACATATATTTATAATGTCCCTTATAAAATAAATCTTATATTTATACAAATACTCATTTTTTTGTATTTATAGATATATAATTACTCTATTCTATGGCCCAGGAAGATTATGGAATATATCATCATGTGAATTTTGGAATGTTAAGGGAGTATAATACTAGATAAAATCCTTAAAAATGTTCAATCTGGATTCAAGAAGATTAATTATTGGTCCTTGTGGTTTCATAATCTAGAATTGAGATTGATCCTAAAAAATTTGATATGGTAATATATTAGAAAGTGCCTAAGAAATTCTTTGAGGATAAAAGTTTCCAAGGTCTTGTGGGGTGTGACTATAATATTATTTGGAACTTTTCTAGTTTATATTCTACTTTTGATACTCTAATAAATAAGATGGCTTATTTTATCTGGTCATAACAATGTGGTATGAAATTTCATGAATTAAATAATAGGATTAAAATAAAACATACCACTACTGGAAAATAGGTCTATACCCAAGGTTTTGTAAAAAACCGTGGGTATAGGAGAAGTATGTTAACCTATACCCCACGGTTTTCCAAAACTATGGGTATAGGCCACCTATACCCACAGTTGTGCCAAAAACCATGGGTATAGTTTTCTTTTAAGACCTATACCCACGGTTTTGGAGATAACCATGGGTATAGGGTATTTTCTGAAGATCTATACCGACGGTTCTTCATAACCATGGGTATTGGTGGTTTTGTTTTCAAGACCTATACCCACAGTTCTCCAGAACTGTGGGTATATATTTCCCGCATTATGGCGGGGAAATAAAATTAGGCGGGACACGAAAAAAACATGGCGGGAGACATTTTTTCACGGTGTATATAAATATATTTACCTTAATATAAACAAATAATTTCAAAAAATTTGTAGCTCGGTTTGTAATCCTTTGTATGCGGGATTTGTAGGTCGTGGGTTCAATATCCCCTGTTATCATTTTTCAAAACATTGATAATATTAATATATATTTATAAATATATATATGTATATAAAATGAAATGTATTGCTCGGTTGGTCTTTTGCTGAGGCGCTGGAATGTATCCCTTACGAGACCCAGTTTCGAATCACCTTGCAGGCACCATTTTGGAATTTAATTAACGGATGTGGATATTATTAATATATATTTAAAGATACCTGCATATATGACATGTAAAAAATGTGGCTCGGTTGGTCACTGGGTTGGGCTCACCTTTGAGGCTTAACGAGAGGTGGGGGTTCGAATCCTCCCTCGTGCACTTTATTTTGGAAAAAAAATACCCCACAGTTTGAAAACTGTGGGGTCTGTTGTGTGCCACGCTGGAACAGCGGTGTGGCACACTTTGACTCCCCTATACCAACGGTTCTACAAATCCATGGTTATAGGTTGAGACCCCTATACCGACGCCATTCCAACCCATGGTTCCCAAAACTGTGGGTATAGGCTATACCCACGGTTTTGGGGGCTATACCCACGGTTTTGAACCGTTGGTATAGGTAGTTTTTCCAGCAGTGTACCTCAATATCACTAGACTAAAAAAATGGTTCCGTGGTTTAATATTATGCCTCTTATGTGTGTATTTATTTCATGTTAATACAAGATCATCATGTGATGGGCTATGAATTTAGGCAACTATTACCACACAAGAAGAATTACCCATCCCATAATCTTAAGCTCATTATTGTTGTACACACATAGAAATACAAAAATAAATATATATTCAATGGTGGTATATTATGTATTCCAACCATAAGAGATGATAGTATTTCATTTCTCAATGGGATTATAATTTTTTGTACCTTTAATTGGTGAAATACTTATAGTCCTTTAATTTTGAGCTCCTAAATGCTCTGGGTAAGGGAAGTTGTATGGTTCAAGACCTAAGTAGGAAGTCACATCCTTAAAATGTGTGTGATGATATGGGTGAATGGTGGATTATGATTTTTCTAGATAACCTTCATCTAGATGTCTCAAAAGATCGATATGAGCTATATATATATATACCACATAAAGTTCAAATCAATTTTTCTAGAATCGGTGAATGATTATCGTATCTCAGAGGAGAACTATAACATCCTTCCAGAGATACTCAATAGTGGAAATCCTATGAGAATAGTCTTATGGTTTTGTTTATTTAATTTATATATATTGAAGATTTATGGTGACAACTAAATTTTTTTAATATATTTTGATGGAGTATCGTTACCATAGTTGGGAAATACACCCAGTGATTTCTATGTTAAACTGTGATTATTTATGCAGATCTGATGAACAAGAATTAAAGGGAAGAGAGTGGGATTCATTTTTCAATGTCTCATGTGTCAAAAATTTAAGGTAGTATATCAAAAACCAATTATTTAATTATATAAACTTCTTATACATTAGGGTAAATAGAATGAAATTTCCATGTATTTTTTAATGGGTTTACCCCATTCCGAGAAGGGAAAAGTCAAGGTGTGTGTCATTTTCAATCAAATAACTAATAATAATAATTATATATATATATATATATATATATGAACCATATTAAAATGATACTATGTTTAATATATATATCTTTGAGATTGTGAACCTCCTTGGGGTTTTTGTTTTCATTGTATATGAACAAGACCTTATATTTAACTCCTGTTTTTGGGAAAGGTTTTAGAAATCTATCAGGTCATTGGTGAATTTGAAATTTATTTATCATCTCTAGTTTGATTCTTAATAATATAGGGATATTTATATTATGTAGTATACATTATGAGCTTGGATCCACAATTTTAGTGGCTCTTGGGGTATTCATTTACCACTTATAGAGTTTACCTACAATAACAACTACCCAGAATCCCTTCAAATGGTCCAATTTGAGGCACTCTATGGTAGGTTGTGTCATTATCCACTATATTTAATGGTGGTTTGAGAGTCAACATTGATGGGTGATAACATAGTACTGGAGTTAAAAATGTATGTGAATTTATATATATGTTTTTATTTATGGAACATATTCAATATAAATTTTATTTTAATCTTCAATATTAACCTTTTGAATTATAGGTCAGTGACCAAGTATTCATATGTGTATCACCTCATATAAGTCATAGAAAAATATGAAAGAAAGGGAAACTTCATCCTCACATCCATAGTTATTTAAATATTTAGTTTTGAATCAATGAATTGGCATATATATTGGATTTTCCACCTCGATTCTATGTAACACATAATGTTTTATACATCTCAAAACATAGAAAGTATATGACCAACCCAAATCATGTGGTTCAATATGGTGACATGGATTTATATTTAAATGGTTCCTTAATAGAGAACCATTTTTTATTATTTCCTAAATTGATAAATTATTATGGTGTAAAATAATTCCCTTGGTATGAATAATATGGAAAATGGGTAGAATTTAGATAAAAAATGATTTTTAATTTTAAAGGAGAGACCTGTGGTTATTATTATACTGTTTTGAGGTGATCTGAAGATTATTTAGGATGATAATTTGATGTTGGGGAGTTTTTGAAGAATTGTATCTATTTTAGGTCAGTTTTTTCATTAAATTTCTATCTTTATATTCAATTTCTGGTGTATTTTTATTTATAGATAATGGAAATGTAGTTTATAGAATGTGGGAAGGAGAGGATAAGGTCTTAAGGCCTTTGGAGCCACAAGGTATGTAGTGGTCCTTGACCAGGTACCCTAAGGGTGTCCTATGGTGTGGTGATATATTTCAGTCTATTGGGTACGTGGTAGACTTGTAATGGGTACTAGGTATACATTAATAAAATATATCTTAAAAGATATTATTTCTTACATTTCGCCCCTAAATCAAATCTCATGACCCAAAACCTATGATTACCATTTAATTTAAAATATTTTCTCTTTTTCAGAGATCTTCATGAATCTCCCTTTCCTCTCCTTCATCCTAAGGGTGTATCCTCATTTATAATAATTTTAGAGTGGTCACAGAGGTTTTTTAATGATCAATCCAAGGCAAGATTCACCTTTTGTTTAGTTTTCAAACTATATTAGAAGTGAGTTTATATTCCCCTAAATATCTATTTTAATCCATGGTTTGAACCCATCCTTAAAATTTTATTGGAATAATGATGGTTGGTACCTAGAGTTTGTAATCAGCAATTTTAGGGTAGTTTTCACCCTTTATTAGAGGATGTGTTCTTCCGATTAGGGTTTTGTATTAAATCATATTTTATTGTTTTTAAGTTTTCAAATATATTATTTGTGTTGTAAGGTATCTTAAGATAGTTTAATAAGTAAAATATGAATAAATTCATAAATAAATCAATAAACTAGGACAACCATGCTTCATAGAATAAGGCATAAAAACTATATAATGAAGAAATTGGTGTATTTACCTTACACTATTGAGTTATTGATATGCTATTTATAGCCATGTTCTTTTTTAAGATCACATGAGGGGAATCCAAATGATATCCCACCTCATGAGATATTTAAGGAAAATTTATAATCAACTGGGACATGAATGGTATCCTCTCATCAACCATGATATTCTAGTGCCTCATAAAGGAAAAGGATGAAGATAAAGACTGCTATGATATTGAGGGAGCTTTTTTTAGGAATTCATGATAAATCATATAAACATTATATGATTATAGTATTTCTAATATAGGATTATGTATTCTATTGATAACCCCAATAATTTACTCATGAGTTACAAATTCCTTGAATAATTACTCAACAAGTTATTTATTAATTACTTGAATGAAATCCTAATGTGTTTCATCTTATGAAACAACAAACTTAATGAAAGTCAGTGGGAGTTATTAGAATGTTTTACTGTAAATATATTTACTTCCCATGTATAAAATATTAAACCAATTTATTGATTATTATATCACACTTTTCATAGTAAATTATATTTTATTCATGTCATACTATAAAATTTTTACTAATTGAATAATATGATATAATAAAAAAAATACACATATAAGTTAATAGATTTAGGGTATGCCCTCTTTAATATTAAACTTTCACTAAATACTCATAGAATTTGTATCATTACACCTTATATTGTATCATATATAATAACTGGTGAAACCAGCTGATTTTTTGTGTCATTAGAGTTTCGAGGACATATATTCCATGGAGTATGTTCCAAACCATAGTCTTCTTATGTATAGAGATAACTTCATAAAGTAAAGATATTATATTGTGGAGGGATTAATTTTTATAGAGTTAAAACAATGGAGTCAACTTGAGTTTATAGGATACTACACCTCAATGAGAAAGGCCATATCATAGCTAATTTGGTGAGTCGGCGTAGTGTGAACATATCATTCTGATATTTTTGGGAATTAAAATATAATCGTATTTTATTAGTCTATTCAAATATAGGAGTCCATGCTATATTTAGGGGTACTAAACCAAATTTTAGATGTTTAAACATAGATTAAACTATTGGAAAATCATCCATGTCATAGTGAATCCATATAGGAAGATGACAATTTCATAAAATAAGAGACAACCTCATGGTCAGAAACTTTTATTAGACCCAAGTACACCCATGGAGGGGTATTGAATCAAGGTGATGGAAAAATAAATATTTTATACCTAATATTTTTAACTTTAATTAGGATCTTATTCACATATTTGCTTGAATTATGCTGAACCTTTCATGCAATCAAACTTTCTCACAACCTCACCAAACAATGATCAGATAAATAAGAAAGAAAATAATTCATAAAAGACAATAAAATTACTTCGTTCACCATAATGGTGTTGTCTAAGTACAATACAATGAAAATGATTTAGTAGTACCAAAATCTTCTATTTTTCACTGGTTCAGTGAATTACAATTTTTTTCAATCATGGTCATTTCATGCTAGGCTCACTTCCTTTATAATATTTCTAATTTCAGTCACTCATCTACTAAGTTGAATTGCCTCTTCTTCACTCATAGACACTACATTGGTGAAGGTTTTTCCATGGTTAATAAATGTTTTTTCTCTTCAATAGATAATGGTAATGATGTTATCTCCCATTATCGGACATGATAATCTACTTCCATCATGGATATTGATTTGAGGCTATGTTTTTCTTCTTTTTGTTGTTCTCTCCTTCTTCAATGTCTGCTGAGATGAACTCCATAATGTGAGAATTTATTATATTTATTACAAAATGTTATAGCGGAAACACAACTTATCTGTATGAGGATTATTACACACAAAAAATTTTGTGTTCCCTTATATCCTCTTCCATGGTTAGATATGAAAACTTATACTCTATATTCTTGCTATGATCCTTCATTTATTGAACCAAACCAGACAAGTCAATGGAATCCTTTGTAGCTCTCATCTTCTTATTTAAAATCACTTACTAACAGAAAATGTACTCTATGATTTATAGAATTCGCACAAGGGTTCTCTATTGGACACTAACTACCTGGGTCATCCTTACATGATGAAATCTCATGGTACACTATTAACCATACCATCATCATGTTGACTACATACTAAACTAAGGGGATTTCATACTCCACTATACATAGCTCCCATGCATGTTAATTTCACACACATATATCTAGAAAAGAATCCATGGGTAAATTCCAACCTTGAAAATGAACTTTGTAGATGCCTCTATAATATACCTAACTTCATGAGACTCCCCTCATAGAATCTTCCTCAAAAAATCCTCAATGAATTATTCTCCTCTATGTACTTTCATCGTAGAACTAACTTCATGAAACTAGTCCCCACATACTCTCTACTATACAAACAATTTTACCTTTATTAATATATGGATCTTCACATTTCTTGAATTATTTTATAATGAATGGGCTATCTATGTATTTATAGAAGAATACATCCTTTAAATTCATTGATAGATGAATTTTCATTTTAATCCTTCATAAAATACCCTCTCCATACTCCCATATGGACGACATACTCACCTTTATTCTGACATCATGTACTGACCCCCTCTCCAATGCCACATTTTCACCTCTTCTTTGAAACCACATCCTCCCCATTTCATAGAATGGAATACACTTCCCAATATCCTACATGAATTTTCTATCATTCAAAAAACAATGTTCTTTCACCACATACTCGAACCTCATAGTGGTCTAAAAAGCACCTTATGAACATGTGGTCCATCATTGAATATTTAATTTAATTATATAGGTTTCATTCTTAACCACGTGAGCCACATAATTGATTTCATGATCTTTCTTCTCCTCCTGATGTGATATCCTATTTCAAGATGCCTACTTTCCCATGCAAGCTATAGGATTTACTGTGTGACTTGTATTCATGACTATGTGGAAATACTTCCTTTTCATTGAACACTTAATAAAGATTTAGAAAAAACCTCTTGTTTTTAAAACCTACGAATTTTTAACGACTGGGAAATAATTCTATCTTCAAACAACTTCCAAAATATCTAAACCTTTGATTTATCATGAAAATATCCTATGTTTCATCTTGTTATTTCAAAGTTATTCATTTATATTCACACTTTGAGTGAAAACATCATCTAGACCTCAGATATTTAGACATCACTACTTCCAAATGTTCATCAATCTCTATCTCTTGAAAACCTAATGGATTTCAAAAGATTCAGAATCATAAATAATTCAAGAATGAAATACCCTCATACTGTAATAGACATGATCCTAGATATACATATTTATATATATATATAATGATGTCAATGTAAATCTTTGCGTTTTCTCCACTAGCATTGATTTTAAACCTCTTCGTCATATCTTCAATGAGAATCCTCGCTTCACTGAGTATTTTATGTTAACAAATACTACTTCTAAATTATCAAAAAATCCAACACATAACCTCTTCGTTATAACAGTCATTCCTGATTTATTATTTTAAAATACTTTCATAAATCATACATCACATTTATATATAAAAAATTCCAAAAACAGGAGAACATTTTATAGAATTTTGGTTCATTAATCTCACTCCCCCAATGATAATAAAATGACTGAAAATTATATTTTTATTTAATTTTGTGAACCACTTTTTGGGTGAGCGGGAACCATACATGGGATTAGCAGACCACAAAATTCCTGCAACCGCGTAGATAAAAATCACATTTGATTCAAAATTCAAAAAAGGCCAGCGCACCACCTCGGGACACGGATCATAATCAAGCCACGCCCCCAACACCATCATCACTATTGTACCATCAGCGCCATCAGCGGATCATCGAAAACATCAACACCTTGGAAAATATTGTCTTCACTGCCCATCGTCGGAGCCGGTGACCAGAACAAACAAACCATAGAAGAAAAAATAAAACTCAGTGAGCTTCCTTCATTGTCGTAACCCTTCAACCAGACTTAGACCGTCACCATCATCGTACACTAATCTTAGACCGCATAGAGTATCAAAATAACAGCAAAAGTGAATCTCACATAAGGTTTCACTGGAGCCAATAAGAGATAAACGATCCCCCACTTGACCCAACCTCCGACGAATCACCGCCAAAGAACTCGACTTCATGAAACAACACCCCGGCGCAACACAAATCTGAAAACTCCAGAGCAGATTCATCTGAAGCATCACAACACAAAAATGCATCTAATGAAAGATGGAGCAAGAATAAATTCCATAAATGAAAAGAAGAAAATAGAATGAGAAAGAGAACCCAATGCCATGCCAGGATGCCATAGCTCAACCACCCAAATCTCGTCGCCACCAAAAGTCTGGCCGAAGAAGACCACCACGAACCTTCAAAGCCTTCAATCCGCCACATATCGTCACCACAACCCTCAAGCTCCGACAGACCAGGACGATGTCGCTCCTCTAGAAACCGCGATCCCACGAATGCTTCAAATTGTGTGTCGGCGAATGAAGCGACCTCGTCACAAACCGGTCTTACACTCGAGGATCGTGGACCAAAGTGCTACAGAGCTTGTAGCCTAAATATTTCCACATATATGTTGTGTATTGATTTTCAATAAACCACTCAACATTAAATCATGCACTTCAAATTTATAAAATTCTTAACAATACTCACAACTTAATCTTTTTATCTCACCTTTAACCACAAAAAACATTAGGTTATACTAAAAAATTGATTTTTACTTTCAATTCTACAATCCATTTTCACAATTTAGATACATTCTTCTTCAGAAATGGATTTTCAAGGAGTGGATTTAGCCCAAATATTTTGATTCATCCATATATAATCAAATCCTATAGAGTCAAAACACTGTATAAAAAATAGGATTCAATGTTAACAATATCAATGTTATCAATGTCACTATTGTAATTCTGTAGATGCTAGTAACTTAGAATTTTTTTATTCTCCATCACACCTTTTGACCTCAAACACACTAACACCCTCCATTATTTAATTATAAATAAAGCACAAGTATGTGGAATAACACATATAGGTTCAGTTAATACCATTCGTTTTTTATGAACACATGATACCACATGATTATTATATAAACACTTTTTAGGGAATTTTTTTTAGATAAGATTGGATATCCCTTGGGAGTTGAACACAATTTCCCTATAGAAGTTCATTAGATCTAGACTCTATATATTAAGATAATTTTCATTATGCATATCCATTTGGTGGAAATTCCATTTTATATTTTCTTCAATTTTATTTTAGGTTTCCTAAAAATATAAACATAAACCATAATTGATGATAAATCATCACAAAATTTTCAACTCTATATTATAGTGGTATAGATCCATTTTCTAAATGGAATTACCGTAATTTTTTAGTAAAAATTTAGCATGATATCACTAGTCAATCTTTGAAGAGTCAATAACACATATTCCACCTCATAGATGGCTCTGCATTATTTAAAATTATTCCATTCAACAAACAACTTTTAGGTTTTTCATTTAATGAAAAAATGGTTTTTCAACATCACTTGTTGAGTCAGATTCAAGATTCACACCACTTTATTAGGAATCACACGAATTCATTATTTTATAGAAGGATTGATAAAAATGAATAATTTTATTTTTTTAATATTCGATTTGAATCAGTTTAATTTCAACTCAAACACTTATGATTTAACAAAGACATACATGGATTTAAATCCATATAACTGTTATCTCAACTCCTATAAACCACATGGATCTTATCTAAACCATAACTTGGTACCACTTCCAATAGATATTAAAATTATTTAACCCAATGATATGGGGTTAAAATAGAAACTTCAAGTACGTGACTGTAGTCAACCATGGTTGACCAAACATTGAAATAAATTTTTTTATAAGACTTTATTCATGTGATAATTTTTAATCCACCACTTGTTTCATTTTGTATTTATCCCTTGAAATCCACGGTTATAGTCTTAGGGTTAATTAGAATTTTGAGTAATGAACTCTTTTTAATTTATAACTGTTCAATATTCCTTGGCAATTCTAACTGATCCGTCTAAATGATTAAGTATTCTTTTCATGCATGTTCAATCTTCTTTTTTTGTCCCCTGTAGGCTTGGTATTTTTATTTTTCCTCTACCAAAGGTCTCTCTCTCTTGACATAACTTCGCACATTGTATATTAATATGTGTAAAATCAAGACCTTACTTATGATTCTGTATTTTAATAACTTTAATATCCACCTTTTCCTTTAGTTGTTATTGTGATTTAGCCTTCAAGTGTATATCATTCTTACTCAAACACACATAAATTTATATTTTTTTCTTCCATATTTTTTTAAATTTCTTCATAGAGGGAATTTATGAGTGAAACATAATTAGTTCTTATTACATCCTTAATTGTGATCCATTTTTTCCTATACATCAATAAAAATATTTCCAAGATTAACATGACTCTTTTTAGGACATTCTATTTCCTTAAAGGCCATAGGATTTCAGGATATCCCCATGTAATTTTTTGCCTTTATTTCTTTCTTATAGTAACACTAAATTTCCATGTGACTAGGTTAATGAAAGTAAATCATCCCCCAAAAAAATTGTACTTTTTATAATAATGAATGGATGAATGGTAGTTTTAGTAAACTTCATTTCACATTTGTGGCTCTAAGCATCAATAATCATGCTCATTATGTGAAAAATCATCCAAAATAACAACATTTTGTGGATACCTACTTTTTATTTAGTAATTTATAATTTTGAACATAGGGTAATATTTTTATTGAGTCTTTCATGGAAGGAATAATTAGATTCCCATTTCCATTTTTATTGGATATTTGATTCCAAATCCTTGATCTTCTCATCTATTATTTTCAACTCCACAACCATTACTTTCTACCATGAAATCACTTAATTTCCAAAAAATATCATTTGTTCTTTCTATGTCTTGAGTTTGAGGATTCTTTATTTTAATTCCTTCTCTATGGTCATATTGTTTCCAAACTCTTGTGAATATTTTTCATGTAGATAACTTTTTTCTTTAATTTTTCCACCCATATTCTTTATATCAATGTTTTAAGGCCACATACACTTTCTTAATAAATTTACTCTCATTAGATAGATATTTTATGAAATCATATTCTATATTATTCATGATGTCATGTTGATCCACCAATTAATATTGGGATTTTATCTTTTCTTAATAATTTTGATGAGAAATAACAAAATTGGATACGACATATAATTTCCATTTATTTTTTGGATTCTTCACTTATTTCATTCCTTCAACATAAATCTGAATTCTTGGATAAGAATGAATTATCAAAGAAAACTCTCAGCAATATATTTATCATAGATATTGATTCCACTTTCCTTAGTGTGTCTATTATTATTGGGTGTCATCTTATTATTATTCGTCTCCTTATTCTTTTCAGTATCCATAAGGAATTCGTTAGTAACCTTGTTTTCTGGTTTCATATCTTTATTGGTTTTGAGATATTCTCTTAAAGTAAATAAAACAGCCTTTTTTCTACTATACTCTTTCTATAAATATCTTCATATGTCTTTGATATATCAAAGGATGAATCACACTATAAATTAATCTTATAAACATCATAAAATACTGATATTTTGAAGATATTTTCTATTATTTTAGTTATAATTTTTTCATTTTCCTTAGTCTAATCTATATATTGAAGAATATACGCCATAAACTCCTTTTTATTATCTTATAGGAACATAATAATTTATATCTTCCATCCAAAAATAAGTTCTTTTAAAACATAGAGGAACTATTATATAATTCGAAATGAAAAATACGAAAACAACTTCCTATATTAAACACCATGATAAAACTTCTAATATCTTATAACACTTTTTGGGATATGGGACACCTTAGAGGGGGTTAATTATTATGATGGGGAAATTAAATTATTCTCCTTAATATATTTAATTTTATTTAGGATATTATCCCCATGTTGGTAGGAATTGTGTTCATATTTTCTCTCAATGACTCATTCTAATGACCCCATTAAACAATGATTAGATTAACCCTAAATTAAATCATATAAAAAATAATTAATTTACAAGGTTCACCATAAAGGGATAGTCTAAGGAGTATAAACCGATGATGTGTTTGTTATACTATAATCCAATTTGATTCACTAGTTTAGTGGATTATAAAAATTTCAGACACGACTACTTCATTCAATTTTCATTATATTTAAAAAATTTCTATGTCCAGTCACTCCTCACCAAAGTTACACTGCCTCTTCTTCACTCCCATTCACCACTTTGATGATGGGTCTTCCCTGATTTATAGACTTCATGGTATCTTCAACATATAATGGAAGTGATTTTATATCTCTTTTGTGTAAGAGACTCGTATTTTAACATGCATATTAATTTGATCATTTGTTGTCCTGGTTACTATGTTTCTTAGTGTTTTTAATTCTAGATGAGTTCAAATCCATAATGTGAGAGTTGAGACTATGTACACCCTAGTTTTATACTGATAGAATAACTTCACCATAAGAGGATAATTCTATACTAGAATTATCTTGTTTCCCAATACCTCTTACATGGATAGATATAAAAAGGATACTCTATATTATTCAATTGATCCATCCCTACATAAACAAAAATATTTAATTCAATGTAATCCTTTATGGGTCTCCACAAATTTTTAAGATTAATGATTAAACCAACATATACTCTTGGATTTATAGAATTGACGATTTAGATCATTGTGTGAAACTATCTCCTTGAATATGCGTTATGTGAAAAACCTATGTGGTAAACTGTTCAACACAAACTCACTATAAAGACAATGTAATACACCTCATGGACCACATAAATCACTATATAGAGCTCCCTCGGCTACTAATGTCATACAACTCTATCTCACAAACTAAATTTAGAGAAATTCCTACTTCGGGAATTGAATCCATAGATACATCTACTACATACCGGAATTTGTGTGAATATCCTCGCATAATTGACCTTGCGGAAGAGATCTCATTATTTTCTCCTTATAATACTTGACCTCATGGAATTTACTTCACAAAACTAGTCAACATATACTCCCAACATCATGATAATTTTTCTTTATTCAATATGTGAATTTTATCTTTTCTCTGATTTATTCTTACCAAATGGGTTGTATTGGTATTTATAGAAAAATCACTTTGTAAAAGTCATTGATCACTGGATTTACATTTTTTACCCTTTTTAAAATATCCTCTACAAACAACCATAAGTACCATGTACTCACCTATACTCTAAATTCATGTGCTCACATCCACTCCGACACTACATACTCCCTATTATACTTCGGACACCACTTCCCAAATATTTACTTTACACCACAATTAACCCAAAACCAATTCTCTATTTATTTATACTCTAACCTATTGGTGGAAAAAATAGTTCCACCTTATGATCATTTTTTCCATTGTTTAGCTATGAAATCTCTTATACTGGTCACTCTCTTAACCACTGGATCTATATACTCGTATGTAATATCTTCCATCATCCACATCCATGAGATCCCTTTTCAACCTGAAAACATGACCATGTGCTTCACATTATTGTCTTCATAGTCTATGTGATTTACTAAAAAAAATTACTCCATTTACTTGAATACTTCTTTTATATTTACTAAAATTCTATAGTTTCTCATGTCTCAAATTTTAGAAAAAACTAGGAAGAATATTTATTCAAAAATGAATTTCAAAATTTATAAACATAAAATTCATCATAAAAATCTCCAAGGTTCCATAACATTCCTTCAAATTTATTCATTTATAATTGGTATTTTATTAAAAACCATCATCTAGACCTCAACTACTAAAATAATACAACACAAAAATTTTCATCTAGATCAATCTCTTGTATGCCTAACATATTTAAAAAATATCCAGAAATATAAATAGTTATACTGAAAAATTTTATCATACTGTCAAAAACTATGAACTTGATATATAAAATGATATCAAGCTATCTATTTTAATTTTACCCATTGAAGTTGTCTATGAACATCTTCATTATATATTTTATGAACATATTCACAACACCAGGTCTTCACTATTCATATCTACTTCAACAACATTGTAAAAAAATCAAAAAAACCTCTTGGTTAAAATATGTTTCCATAAAATTCAATTGGAAATTGAAATGGTGGTTATAAATTTTAATTTAAGAGGTGTTATGAGAATTTAAGTCTCTTAGGGACCACATTTAAATTATCAATAACACTTGGAATTTTTTCATAAAAAGAGAATAAGAACATTTGATCTCAAACCATGGATAAAGGCAGTTGGATGAATTTTTAATTAAACATCACAAGTTATTTTTCAGGAGGAAATAACCAAGGGATTTTGGAAATTTATCAAGAGGTATCATATCAAATATAAGGGAAGAATATTTGATTCTTTATGTCTTATTACTGAAAGGAGTGATATCCAAGCAAAGGTATTAAAAGGTTGAGGATGAATAAAAAGTTTTTCTAGTATATTTTCTTACAGTAAACTCATCTATTAGTTTATAAGTGGTACACCATCTCATGTGTAAGGTATGATTATATATTATTAGTGAATAAGAAAATAATAGAAGTAGTGATAACCTACCTGTAGAGAAGAGTGTTGAGTTTTTCAAGTTTTTTGTGAATGTTGAATCTAGAATATCAATGAAACTGTTATATCCTATAATTACATATCAAGATGTGTAGTTAGTGTCTTGGGTTAATTTTCATGTTTCCATATATTCTCATTTGAATATCCCATTTGGGTGAACTGAGTAAAATTTCTTTTGTTCCTCTACTTCTTTATCAATAAAAAGTTACATTGAGATAGAGAAGAGTATTCCTCAAAATAGTGAACAAGATTATCACAAATATTATAATTTTAAAACAAAAATAGTTTGATTCACCCCTGGGTATATTTATTGATTAATCACCAAGAAGTTATATCAAAGTAATGGTTTTGGGTGAATCATTTTATATCATATAATTTTGGAGAAATTGATGGGTTTCAATAAAAAATCCATACTTATTTTTGAAGGTAATAATTTTAAGTTATGTTAAAATAGAAAGCAACATCATGTTTAATTGTTAGTGATTGATGTGTTCATGGTAGCTATTTACCGAATCCCATAAATCATGGATAGTATAGACTTATTATAGAAGTATAATAAAGTGATGGAGGTAGATTCCCAAGTAATCAATTTTATTGGGGGAGCATTGGATAACCCCATTTATAACAAGTTCATGTCATACCAAACATCTCATGTATTGTGGGAGAAGATTTTGAACATTGATAAAGTAAACTATATAGCATGAGAAGTTATTTTCTATATGTTTTAGAATAAATATAAATATTTGAGAAAGGTCCCAAATGAAATGGTTTTTTCATTTTTTGATTAAATCATCATCTTGGTGGAATATATGAATTTTCTTAAAGAAAAAATTAATGATGTTAAAATAATTAAAATAAATATCATAATATTACCTCGTAATTTTAACATGAAGTCCTCATAACACAATGATAAGTATATAAAGTAAGTACCTTTAAATAATTTACACAACACCCTTATTTTATAAGAAATAATAAATGAAGACAATGAAACCAGGATGATGGATAACTTACTTGAATTATCCTTTATAGTGATATAGTAACTATCAATAAAGGAGTTTCCTAAATATTAAGAAGCAAAAGATGTGATTTCTTCTATTTCATGAAATCTCAAAACATGAAAAGTAAAATTCAAAGGGAATATTTCTTTAACATTCTTTAGAAGAAAAAAAGTTGGGTATCTTGAATCTAGGATTACCAAGAAGTTTTAGGCTGATGAAGAAGATGAGATTATTATAAATAATTTAATAAAGGAAGTTAAAGGTAAAATGAAATAGAAAATATTTAAAATAATAAACATACATTCATAGGAAGATTAAAGATTATAGGAAAATATATGAATATTGGTCAAGGACTATAGATATCTCATGGAAATGTATGTGGTGGTTGTTGTATACAAACTATAAATGAAATATAGTGTTGTTGAATGTTCCAAAATCGATTTTAGAGTTGGTCTTGATATATAAATTTAGGTTAACCTTAATGAAATTGAAAAATGGAAGGCTAAAAAAGAATTCTAATGGTTTTTTTCATGAATAAAATATCTATATAGAATAGTATAAAGTGGACAAGTTTGAGTTGAAGGTACATATTAGAAAAAAAATAATCAAAAAATTCTAGTAGCTTGAAAAAAAGAGGGTGAGATTATACTCAATATTTACCAGAAGATACAAATAATTGATTTCCTTACTATATATTTAAATGAAAGAGTAAACATAATTGAAGAGATCTATGGAAAATTCAAGATATGGGGGTGAAAGTGTGAAAATCAAAAAGACATATCATAGCCATCATGGCATTGGGATGTTTGAAGATACCTACCACATACATTTCCCAGAATAAATAACCATTAATATTAATCAAAAAACACTTCATAGTATTTTAGGGATAATAAAACACACAAAAAATGCGATATCAGATACTAAGTTAGTGTAAGTGTATAGTAGAATATATCATGTATAAATAACCATAAAAATTATTCCAAGGTAAATAACTAAAACACATTCCATTTAATTAATAAACTCAACATAATATGGTATAAATAACTAACGATAAAATAAATCAATAAAAATAATAAAATGGTCTTGAAACATATACCTTGATATTATAACTAATGGAATAATCATATGAAAATCAATAATCAGACTCATAATGAGGTAATGCATAATTCCAAATATCTAAAATAGACCACCAATACCTTTCAAAGGGAGTTTTAATTTATAGGTAGAAACCCATCTAATTTTACAAACTGATTTGTTTCATGAGACCTGTAAATGCATCGAGGGGATATTTATTACCAAACCCCATCATTCACTTACTAATTCCAATTAATTATTTGTATGAAAGGAGTGAATCATAATAAACATAAACATTCATATTGAAAAACCAACATATAAAATGTTTGTACATACCCCAATCAAATACAAATAATTATAAATCATCCATAGTAAAATGGTGAATGCTAATAAAACCATAAATCCAAATTCAAAAAAATCATAACCCATTCTGAAAAATAATAATTATGTTATCAATAAAACATATCCCCAATGAATCATATGTATAATATGGGTTTACATGGTTTATTAATAGAATTTCCATGAAAATATCCTTTAAAACATTCTTGAGGAAACAACCTTTGGACATTGAAAATCACTTTTTCAAAATAATAGTTCACACAACATTTTGAAATTACTTTTATTTAAAAATATTTTTTTTAATTATAAATTATACATTAAAAAATTGAGTTATCATGATGGTGGGAAATTATCTTCATTCCATAAATGTTAAAACAAAGATTCCTTTCACGTTTTTAGGAAAATCCAAATGGTCCCTGTTTTTAAAATGACATGAACAATCATTTTAAAACGTTTTTTAAAATAAAAAAATGGGTAAAATAAATCTAATAAATCATTTTTTAAAGTTTAATTTTTTTTAAATCCGTTTTAGAAAACATGTATTTTTATAAAGACGGATTTCCAACTAAAGAGGGAAATAATGTCTAATTTTTATAAAAACATTTTATCAATAATTTTAAGAACTAAAAAGTGTGAAAATGTTTCAATTACATGAAAATTATAATTAAAACCATATTATAAAAAAATTAATTGATTTTATGACATAAATATCAAATAATTTCTCTAGTGAGACTTAAACAAAAATAATCCTGAATAATGATGAGATTGTGAAATAAAACCTTAAAAATTTGGTACACTTTTAAATCATAATCCCCATTATGGAAATAAAATAAAATAAAACTTTATATACAATTATGATAAATTAAGTAAAGATATAAAATATAAAAAGGTGGATTATATACACCATATAGTGGAATAACTAGTGAATATAGTGTATGTCTCACTAAAGTCAAAGTGATATGAGAAACCCCTACCTCAGGTTTGACTTCCTTTGCATGTGTTTAACTCTTATATAATAAGATTATTATACATATATTAAATAACCATAATTATAAATCTCATAAATTATATAATTTTCTTATAGTCTTTTATCACCCATTTATTAACAATTCTTTGTTAAAATCACTCTTTCGAGTGATAATTGCTTTGTTTTTCATGTACATTTAATTTAATAACTTTGGTACTTTTAATTTGATCATGTTTATATCATATAAATAATTTTAAACATGATATAAATATAATTTATATTTATTATATATGTATATATAGTAATCTATGAATGTTAGAGATAGAAAATAGATCACACCGTTTATAGAGATAGTAGTTTGTACATACGCAATAATGATATACCCACTTTCCTCAATAGATGGATTGAAAGGAAAATAAATAGTAATTCATCTTTAAAAAATCATTATTATTTCTTATATAATTTTTTTATTAATAAGACAAATTCTTATTACCAACCATGTGAAAATGAAATGAAAAACCATTCACATAACTATGTAGAGGAGGTAGTCCACACACACATAAGCTACATTATTTTTTCAATGAAATTTGAAGGTAAGAAGTTATATGATGTTTTATATCGAAAGAAGTATTTTATATCATAAATATAAAATATATTAATTAAATTTACTCCTAATACCTTCCATGTAATACATATGTAAAAAACATATCATATTACTTCACGAGACGGTTGCCCTCCGTACACATAAGCAATGTTATAGTATCCCCCACAAAACAGAATGTAAGAAGGTATATTTAATAAAATAGTTATTTAATTATAATAATGTCATAAATATAATATAAATATGTTAAATCTATCATTATATCCAACCTTAAATATTTGTGATGAAAATTAGTTGCATCAGTTCGTGAGGTGGTAGTCCTCTACACACACGATCGACAGTTTCGTTTTCCCCTTTGATGGAAGTTGATATGGATATGGGTTATGAAATTAACATAATAACATATTATTATATATTGGATAATTTTTATTATATTATTAAATTTCAGAAAAAATTGAAGGATGTGGATGAATAATTTTAAAAAATATACACTTTTAAGAATTTTACCTCTTCTTCATACAACCTCTTTAAGATTATACCTAATTCCTTCCTATGAGAAATTCCAAATCACAATAAGTCCTATATAATGTGGGTAAGTAATTAAGTAATTTATTTTGTTATTTATTTACCTATACAAATATTTTTTTTATTATGAAGAGGGGAGGAGTTTGGGAGGATTTTTATAAGTGGGGAGATGAAACAAATTGAATTTTTTAAAATATAAATGGATACCCGTGTTTTTCTCACGTTAAAAAAGCCTAAAAAGTGTAATTATAAAAACATAGAGGTTATAAGGTTGATTTATTTCCATAAAATGGGTTTCAGAAAAGTTTGAGGTCATTTTTAACCCTTTTCTATTTAGTTTAATCTCTTGGAAAACCCATTTTTACCTTAACCATAATAATTGAATTTTATTTATTTTAGTATTAATTATAGTAAAAATTATTTGGATCATGTTAAATAATATATATTATTATTATTCCAAATATTGAATCAATTTTTAAAAATACAATTCTTATATGTGGAAGAATTCAATGTAAAATTAAACTGCATATGTGACAAAAGAGCGGTTATCCAAAGAGAAAATTCTCATAAGTATATAATATTTTAATATCAAAATTCAATATAAAATATATTCCAACAAAATAAATTTGTTAAATTTTAATATAATTAATCTATTATTACATTAAATAAATTTAAAATATAATTTAAATTTGTAAATATTTTAAATTTAAAGTGTGTTTTCAACAAAAATCTGTATTTTTTACTATTCATTATAAAATTAATATTTTCAATAAATTATAAAAACTTCACCCAAAAATAATTTTTAAATTTATATTTAAAAAACGACTTTATTTTTTCAAAGAAATTTTATTCAAGTGGTAAAATTTTAATTTCAATTGTGTTTGAGAAGCATGATCACACCTCTTATTTGAAAAATATTGTTTTTCAGAAAACATTTCTATTTCATTCAAATGGTTCTTATTTTATTTGAAATCAACAGATAAAAATTGACTTTATTTTATATGTCTGTAAAATATCAAATTTTTATAATTTATTTATTATTATTCATACCCATCAACTTAACGGCTCGGTTATAATGTCATGTTTAAATAATAACATTTTGATGGAGTATTGTGTTTCGTTTAAACCTGGTGTTGTGTGCATTGAAATATTACTAAGATATTGAAATTATTTAAAAATAAATATACTTTAAAGTCTTTAGGTGGTATATTCTCCTATAGTCTTGGAGTTTCTTTTCATAAATTCTATCAAACATGATATTTCTTTTTAAAATCTCGTTGTTTTATATTCTACCTCCTCAAATAAATTTCATCCTTAAAATTTAATAATCACTTAGGAAATTAAGTGTATGAAATTTTAAAATACTTTTCTTGAAACCCCCATCATAAAATGTTATAATAAAACAACCACATGATAAGATATAAATTTAATTACAAAGGTCATCTAGAATAATACATGAATATGTTTTTTGAGTAGGAGAAAATTATTGGAAAGTAAAGATATGTACATGGAAGAAAATCATAAATAATTAAAGAGAGTTATAGAGACCATTGATCACAAGAAAGTGAATGATCAAGAGAAATTAAAAACTACAAAACCATAAGTCATTCATGAGTCTAAAGACCATTAATTCATTGATTATGAAGTAAATATGATATAATTTTAATTTAAATATTTTTTTCCACGATTCGAGGTATTACTTTACCATCTACACTAATTAAATAATTAAATATACTTACTTGATATATTTATATTTCATTGAAAAAATTTAATCCTTTTTTGGGATTCTATTAATTCCCACTTCATTTCTTACTCTAAGAAATGAATATCAAAAAATGGATTTTTATTCATGAAGCTCATTTAACATATAATTAGAATAACAAGTCATTCCTTTTATATCTAGATATTTTTCAATTCCAAAATAGATAACATAAGTTTTATAATAACACCAAAAGTTCAACATAGTTTATTCCATATAAAGTTAACCATAAGACTCATCCATAATATTTCATACCAAATTCAAATTCCAAAAAATCAAGAAGGGATGTAACTAAATCAACATTATATTCCATAAAGATGATAAATTAGGTTTTAATGTCACATTATAAATATTTTACTACCTTGATCACCTCAAAAACATAATAAAAACATGCAAGCTTCCAAAAATAAAATCTTAGGTTTTTTAATATATTCTATAAATCCAAACATGTAGTAAACTCCAAAAAATAAAACATAAATCATATAATCACTAACCAATTAAATAGTCCCCAATCAAATCCTATAAAAATATATTTATCATTATTATCTCAACATAGAACAAATATAAATTGTTATCTTCCCTAAATCATGTGTTTTCTAATATGTTAATCTTTTCACTGAATCACTTTTCATGGTCATTAGTACCACTCAACATATGATATTAAATCCTTATAGAAAAAATAATGAATTTAAATATTTATATGATTCATAATTATTATAACCATAATAACATTTATAATAATACTACTCTAAAATAATTATTTAATAAAATCACAAGAACATTAATAATTTAACTTTTTCTGTAGTATTAGCATAATATTGACTTGATCCCCTAACTTCTTTTGAGGCATATTCCCTTGATTATTGGGGAATTTTTTTCCTCATGTCCCATATCCATAGAGTAGAATCATTGAACATTATAATTTCTTTCATTCCCTTAAAATCATTAGCATAGTGTCATTTCTCTGCAAACTTTTAGAAAAGTCCCATTTGCTTTAATAAAGTATCAGCGTGTTTTTCTCACAATTACCACATGTGGGAAAACCCTTATTTCCTTTCTTTTACATATCCATTTTTTTCTCTTCCATCAACTTCTTCTCTTCCATTTTATGGAATTATAAATGGATAATTCTTTCTCTCTCTTTATTACACGTGATACTATGTCCGAATATGAAGATAATTTTTGGGAGATTAGTTGCCTTAAAAATATTGGATCGATCCCATCAAGGAAACAATCATTATTACTCTTTATATTATGTATATTGATACAATTATCTTTACTTATTATATGATCAATTTATAAAAAATGGTATACAATATATTATATCATAAAATTATTTATCTTAAGGCATAATCACAAAACTACTAAAACACTTATAAAAATTTAAAAAATTTATTCATGAATAATCTCATAATCATAAACATGGTGTCTTAGGGAATGTTTTAAAATCATAAAAATATTATCAAATCCTCCATACTTGTTTTTAAAGAAAATGTAGATTATCTTTAGAATATCCCATTAGATTGTCAAAATTTTTCTATAGTAACAGTCGTTTTCATGTACTTAGTAATGCTTGAGTTAATACTAACACGCCTTTTTGGACTTATTATCCCAATGTACATCTATTGTAGAACCACATCCACATATAGGATCCATAAAGGGAATTATTTTTAAGAAGAAACCTATAATATCTACCTTAATAAAACATTAGTATATTCTTATTTACATATCCTCAATGTCTATCAAGGGTTATGTTTCCAAATATTTTATTTCATAAATTTATTTCCCAATATTTCTATTAAACATCATTTGATGCCAACTATAGAGACCCCAACCCAAGTATCCCAGACTCAGTGGTTACTTTATTATATTAGCACTAGATATAATCTATCACATCCCAAATTACTGGATAGTGTTTTACTCTTGGAAAACTGGATACAAACTTTAATTTCACATACATTTGAAAACATTAAATACACAATGTGTTTTATTTGAGAATGCCATAATTTTTCATAGCATATGCCTTCATATCAATCACAAAAAAACTTCTTGGTATCCTAAGGAAAATAAAACATAATGGGTGACATCATATTCTTAGTAAGGGTAAGAGTACATCTGAATCTATCATGAATAAATAACCATAATCAATATAGAAAGGTAAATACTTGAGAAACATGATATTTAATTAAAAAACTTATCATAATATGGTATAAATAAATGTTGATAAAATAAATCCATATAAATAATCACATGATCCTGAAACATATCCATGGAAATTATAATTAACAAAATAATCACATGGAAATTAGTAACCAGTCTCATAATGAGGGAATATATAATGTTGGAAATACAATACATATTGTCACGACCTTTCACAAGACTGTTTAAATTTGTGGGTAGCAACCTGTCTAATTTGGCCGGCTAATTTGTCTCATTAGACCTATCGATGCATCGTGGGGCTATCTTCAACTAGGACCCACCTATCAAATACTATGTTTAACAAATTCCTCATATAAAAGGGGATAAATATAATAAACATAGACATTATTATTGAAAAACTAACATGTGAAGTTTGTACACTTACCCCAATAAAATAAACATAATCATTAAATATCCAGAGTAAAATGGTGAATGGTAATAAAATTGTGCATCCCATTCCAAACTGGTTATAAATCATCTTGATAAATAATTAGGATGCTATCATTAAAATATATCCCCATTGGTTTATAATTAGAATAAGTTTTTTTTTGATGATTAGAATTTCAATGAAAATTTACTTTAAAACATTCTTGAGGAAAATATCCTTTTCAATTTGAAAATCAAATTATAAAACTAAAAGATCACAAAAAATTTTGAAAAAATAATTCATTGAAAATAATCTTAAAAAATATAAAATAATATTTAAAAATTTATTGTTCATGATGGTTGGAAATTTAGTACAAGTTCCATCCAACAACCCGAAGTCTTTCAAATATTTTTATTATTGATAAGCCATCCTTTTAAGGCAATAAGAAGGAAAACCAAGGACAACATGGACATAGGAAAATCACACATGAAGTACAAAAAGAAATACAACCAGAATGAAAACCAATGCAGCCTCTTCAGTACAAGTTAAAATAAAGATTCATTTCACATTTTTACTAAAATCCAAATAGGCCTTATTTTGAAACAAACATGATGATTCCTTTTAAAATATTCCAAAAGGTAAAAATTGGTAAAAATTTCTATAATAAATCATTTTTAAAAGATTAAAAAAATTAGATAATTTTTATAAAACATTTATTTTGATGAAAAAGTATTTCCAATCAAAGATAGAAATAAAGTCAAATTTTCTTGAAAACATTTTATCAAAAATTTAAATTACCAAAGAGTGGAAAATTGTACTATTACATGAAAAAACATCCTAAATTAACAAATAAGAATAAAATATATTTATTTTAAGATATAAATATCCATAATTCCTCAAAGTTACCCTTAAAAAAATGATCCTGAATAATAACGAGATGGTGAAATAAACCCTTACCACTTTGGTAAATTTTGAATCCTAAGCGCCATGAAATAAATAAAAAAAATTAAAAAATAAATACCATGAATATAAATATATTTATGATATAACCTATAAAAATTGGTATTATATTCACCACACAAAGTAATAAGTCGTGAATATGGAGTATATCTTACAAAAGTAAGAGTGAGATGAGAAACCAAGACCTTAGGTCATACTTCCATCATATGTATCCTAACCTATTTTATAATATATATAAGTTTATTAAAATTATATTATAAAATCATAATAAAAATATATTATACCATATATGATTTACTTATAGTATTTGATCACCTTTTTATTAATAATTATTTGTTAAAATATTTGTTTCGGGTGATAATTTCTTAAATTTTTCAGGAATATTTTATTTTGGTAATTTTTAAAATATTAATTTTATCCTGGTTAAATAATATATTAAATGTTAAAAATTATATAAATATCATATATATTAATTATATATGTATTTATAGTAACCTATTAATGTTATAGATTAAAAATGGATTACACTATTCATGGAGACAGTAGGTCCTTTGTACGCATGAATTTTATTTTAATTTTTCTCGATGGATGGAATAAAAGAGAAATAAATATTATATCATACTTCAATAATTATTATTATTTAATATATATATATATATATTATTCATAATTATTACCATCAATGTAAAAGTAAAATGAAAAACATTTAACATAACTATGTGAAGGTGATAGTCCGCACATGTAACCGAGTGATGTTATTATTTTCCAAATGTATTATATTGTTAGAATTTATATAGCGAGCCTTTATTTTCATACATTAACATTGCATAACTTTTGAATAATACTAACAAAATTATACAAAGAGACTCCCAAATATTATACTAGTCTAGTTCCTTTTGAAACATGAAAACATAAACACTAGTACGTAAGTGAGATACGGTATCTCCCACTAGGTTCTTCTTGAATAGAACCCTTCTTAGACACATAAAACATAATATATATCTTCATTACCTGGGGAAGGAAACATAAAAAGGGGTGATCTCAAATTCTCAATAAGGGTAAACAAGGAAGATATGTAAGCATAATGGTATGAGAACGTGATCATGAAAATAAAAGATCATACCCTACATATCAAAGATCATGTACATGAATAATTTCATAAAGAGTTGAAGTTTTTAAGGCCTGAATATTAAGAAAATAGAGAACATGAGCCATGGAATCATAACATAGGAATAAAACATGGAATTTTGGTTGAAACATAATAATGTATAATTATTCAATAGTAGTTAAGTAATTGATTTCGAGGCCATCTTAGTGGAAATATTATTTTACTGAACTGAGTTCACACCCTGTTCTGTCCCTCCATTACTGAATTGAGTTCACCCCTCATTCCATCCTTGTATTACTGGACTGAGTGAATTTCTCATTCCATCCATGCAATATTTAACAAAGTTCATTTATCGTTCCAACCATTTTTGTCTCATGAGATATAAATATTTACCCAATGCATTAGAGGGAGATATAGGTCTCACCCGTCTCATAATGAAATCATACATACATATTCTACATGATCATAAACAATCGTATCATAACCCATGAACTTAAATGGGTATCATAAAAAAGTAATAATATCATACCCTATGAAAAAATATAAAATTTTTATAATCATTTCATCAAAATAATAACCCGTGAAAATAAGTAGGTCTCAAAAGCATATAACATGTTAAAGAGAAATGGGTTTCATAAAAATCATGGCATAAAAACATAATACATTAAAAAAAGAATATGAATTAAAAAATAGAATAATCTCCACATAAAGTCACAAATAACACCAATGTATGTTATCTAACATGGGAAATAATGTTTAAATATCTTTTAAAAACATTTATTGAGGAAAATATACTTTATGCCTAAGAAAACACTTTTTAAAACATAACACTTTTTGAAAGAATTTTTCTATAAAAATAGATTTGAAAACTCATAAAGGAAGGTTTGAAAATAATAAAACATTTTTAAAATAATTTTTCCTTGAAAATTATCTTTAAGGATCATTTGAAAACATTTTTGAAAACATTTTTGAAAACCTGGTTTTTGAAATAAAACACGATTTCGAAAGAAGAGTGAAATAGGGTCATATTTTTCTTAAAAAAATTATTAATTATATTAAGTACCATATAGTGTAAAAATTGTACTAATACATGGATATATCTTCAATAACTAGAGAATAAGGAAAATCATGAGTGTTCTTGAGATATATATCATAATTTTGATCAAATAAGCATAATCATTAAAGAGGGATTTCAACTAGTCTCCTATAATAAGACAAAGTATCTGGTGGTCACTATAGAGAAGGTTGAGCATTTGGCTGTAGGTTACACTACATCTTACATTGGTCAAAATTTTGATGGCCACATCGAGATGCATGATTCAATCCAGAGATCTCATGATTAGGAGGCTTTGGCTCTGGTTGAAGTAGGGGTGGTCGAGGGGATGATGACGTCAGTGAAAAGAGTTTCCTCTCCATATAAAGAAAGACAAGAGGGTTTCTCTAATTCTAAAATTATTTATTCTGAGACACTTTATTAGTGACTAAAAAATATTCCTCAAAGTAGGGGGAGATCGAGGGGTCGGGGGCGTGGTCTTGGAAGAGCCGAATGGAATGCAATTCGAGAAGAAGAATGGGGGATCACTGAGCAACTGTTGAAAAAGATTAACAAATATTTCTTCTTTGGGGTTTTTACTTGTATTATCATACTCTTATCTAATACTATCTTTGTTTTCTATAATTAAAAGATGCCCAGCCTCTATCTTTCTCAAAAAAAAATCATGAAAAATAATGAGATTATTTCAATAGGCTCTTATAACTTGGTAACTTTGGATCACACTCTCTATGTAAGAAATGGAAATTAAATTAAGAATAAAATATAATTAAATAAAGTAAACTCATGATATAACATGTAAAATTGATATATATACACCTCAAAAGTGAATTTAGGTGCATAACAAAACATGAGTCCCAAAAAAGGGAAATTATGACAAAACTATTCAACTAATTTGGTAACATTTGAAACATAAGCCCCATGAAAGAAAGATCATATAATGGATATGTGAATACCAATAAATTTATTTATAATATAAATATAATACGATCATGGGAAGTATATACACCAAAAAAAATTAAAGAGGGGTGAACATAGCATGTATCTCACAGAAATAAAAAAAGTAACATGAAATCCCATTACCTTGTATCTTGACTATCATTGTACTCATTAAAACCACCTGTATAATAAATATAAATTTACTAAAAATAATTTATAGCACCATGTTCTTATATATAATACCATAAATTGTTTTATTATGACCTTATATTACTCGCTTGTTAACCATCCAATGTTAATCTTTCACTTCGGGTAATATTCGCTTTATTCTTTGCATGTGTCTTAATTTGTTATATATTTGGTATTTATACTTTATATAATGATTTACAGAATGTCAAAAAATTATTAAAATATCATTTATATATAGTATATTTTTATTATAATAATATATAAAATATATAATTATGAAATGGAATACACTATTCAAAGATATGGTAGGCCGTACATATGCATGGACAGTATTTTTGTTTAATTATCGCGTTGAAAAAAGAAATTAAAAGACATATTTGTATATATATATGTGTGTGTATATATATATATATATCATTATCATAGTAGATTTATTATATCATATATATCTTATATATTCACTAAAACTATCCTTAATACAATCTATGTAGTGTATGAACAAATCATATCGCTTTGAGGAGGTGGTAGTCCACACTTCCTCAAACAAAATTGTCATATTAACAGCAAATGGAAAGTAAGAAGATATGTTTTTTAAAATTAATAAATAAGAAAAAAGAAATAATAAATATAATATAATATATATATATATAAGTATATTTTCCATCATAATCTCTACAAAGAGAGGCGGTAAGTAAAATTGAGCATTCATCATTTAGTGAGGTGGTAGTTTGTCGTACACATAAATTATTTGTTTGTTTCCCATTAGATTGAGGCGTGTGTAAGTGCAAGTAAAACCCTTAGAACAAAAATTCCTATTATTTCTATGATATTTTTATTTTTATACAAGAAGAGAATAAATATAGTGGAGGTTTGGAGATTGAAAATAAAAGTAAGGATCTTGACAGAAGACGTTACCTCTTAATCGGGTATCTCCATTCGGTTTATGCCAAAAGGCTTCCTTCAATTACCTTATGCCTAAGGGGGTATTCTAGGAGGAATTTAAGATTTCAATAAAGTGTATTGATCCAATATTGGCCAAAATAAAGTGTTTTTAGAGGTGTGAAGAAGTGGGAGAGGTGGTGGCCTTTTATAGGGAAGGAAGAGGACTAACTTGGAACTTTTTTAATGCAAGTTTGGTGTAGAGAAATTATTACCTAAAAAAAGTCATTAAAAACCTAACTCAACAATTGGGGGTTTAGGTCCAGATATGGTTATCAAATTGGTTTTGGAAAAATTGATAGGTCATTTTGGCCCCAAAGATGAGGGTTTAATCAATAATTAAGCTTAATTTGACATTAGTTTTTGTGATTAATTTTAATCACTTTCACAAATCATTTTGGTCAAAATTAAACATGATATAATTAGGATATATATATTATACTGATTACAATGTTTTATGTTATATTTTAAAAATTCAATTCACAAAAGAATCAAAATAATGATTAATGCCAATCCCGTAGATGGAACGAAATTATGGGTTTTTAAAGTATAAAGAAGTTGAAAAGTTTATTAAGTTTTCATATTCAATTTCAAAGTGAAATTTATTCAAATTACCTTTATTGTATTAATAGATGTATAATTGATCTAATTTTTCCATAAACAATTTTAAAATAGAATTTAAAATTAATAATTATTTAAACTAGAATAAAGTTATAAACTAAAAAGATGTGTTTTTCACTATTTATCAAAAAATAAAGTTTCTCAGAAAAATCCCAAGAAATCACCCTAATCGAATTTTGGCATCAAAAATTAGAAAATTGAGTTTATTTTATAAAATTAAATATCTAAAGGTGTATATTACATTAAAATAAACCAAATCTAGGGATTTTCATGTTTTATGGGCATAGTGAGGTGAAATGCTCCATATATTCCCCATCCTCAGATTCAGATATCAGAAGAGGCTTCCAAAATTAGTTACCAAAGTTTCATGGTGAATTTATGGAAATAATGATTTATATTTTCACTTTACTTTTTTAAACTTGGGTCTTGGGTCTTGGAGATAGTAGGTCGATATGTTTTACGATAGGGTATATGTATGGCCTAAATGGGCCCCTCGTATCATGGATATGGGAGGTGTTTGTCCTTTATCTAATTATGATATTCCCATAAATTTTGGAATAATTAAGGAATTCCATCCTTATCTATCTCATCATGGATTTGATTTTCATAAGTGGATATGGGAAAAAAATGTTTTAGAGGTTGTTTCTAGCTAACTCTCTCTATATATCAATATCGGTCTCTTCTTGATCAGATTTATATGCCTTCACCTGGTTAGACCAAATAGGTTGTTTCTCTAGGTTTCTTTCTAACCATTGTGAAGTTCTTATGATATTTTACGGGGCAGTATATTTTTCTTACCTTGTTGTTTTAAGCACCTCTCTATAAAGACTTGATTGAATTTTGAGCACCACTCTATATAGAGGTTTCTCGAAAAGGGTGTGATTTCCTTGTCCGAGAGAGATATCACCATGGAGAGGTTGAAAATGGTATATATTAAGAGTAAAAACCCAAAAATCCATATTTGTACTACCACGAGGAGGACTAATGAGGTAATGAACACATTTTTCTTCTGTTGAAGTGTCGACAAACACTTGAGTTATTGCAGATATGCATCGAACGGCCTCAAGGACATAGGCATTGAGAAGATTAAGGATATGAGCCTTATTTGACATCATGGATTGAATATTCTGAAATACCTTTTGGGTATGAGTAGGGATATTATCTTGCTACAAGAAATTTTCTAGAATATTTTTTTAACCATATGGTGTTTTGAGGATATGATCATGCATCTGAGAAGCTTTGGGAGTATGCTAGTGAACATCTGTATTTTCAGTTGGAATATGAGCCTTTCATGTGGGAATTTTATGGAATATGTCAGTCAATCCTAGATTAATTTAGGGTATGATCCAAATTCAAATATACTTTCCATGTTGGAATATACTTATGGAACTCTAGAACGGGAGAGAGAGATATTATCCTCCTCTTATATAGCCTTTGAAAGTTGTAGGTGCAGTCATTCATTGGCTGATTTAGGGACATGAGTATGCCTTCCTTGAGCTATTTTAATATTATGAGTTGCTTCATTGGTAGTTATATGATCGTTTTATGAGGTTATTTACATATTTTTCCTGATAAACCTCAGTTTTAATAGATATATGATCCTAGTACTGTGCCTTTGGAGTATGACACTAGTCATTTTTTGTAGGAATATATGCCAATCATGAGTCATGTTCCAAACCAACTTGGTGAGACTCAGTTAGAATAGAGATATGAGCCTAGTCATATGCCATTGGAGTATGTATTTAATCTTTTTTGATAGGAATGTGCACATGTCCCAAGGAATGTACCAAACTAACTTGATGAGCCCTGGTTGAAATGAGGATATGAGCCTGTTTATATGCCTTGGAAGTATTTCATCAGTATTTTTTCATAGGAATGTATGCTTGTCCCAAGACATGTGTAAAACTGAGTTGGTGAGACCCTGTTGTAATGGTGATATGAGACTGATCCTACAACTCATCATATACTAGAATATTCTGATAATCCACCTAGACTTGAGTAAGAATGTGCCTTTTCTCTAGAGTATCCATATTTTTTGTACTTATCAAGGTGATATGTTACTATGGCTATTGGTTTTTGAAGATGTTCATGTCCCTTTATCTATACTAATTCATGAATATTCTTACAGAGCTCTTAAAATATTTCTAGAATGTAGTGACACTTTAGAAAAGTGTGGTTATGAATGTAGGCCTTCACATTTTCTGTCACCAATATATATTGGATGATGTCTTTGATTGAAGCAAGGATATAATCCCACATCTTTACTCCATGTTACATCAGAATATGTCGATTGGATTTATTCTTGGTTGAAATGATATGTTCCTCCTCCATGATTTCTAAAGGAATATTGATATAGAATTGATTTGAGTGAGTTGGCATTTGAGCCTTCCTTCTAGCGAAACCATGAATATTTCAATGGGTTTCATCAGAAAATGTGTGGATATGATCTCACTCCCATTTATCCATAGCTTTCCATGACCAAATAGACCTCCTTGGTACATATTCATTAGTTTCCAAGTAGGATATTTGTTAGGTGGTTCCCTCAGCTGGTGACTAAGGGGAACTAATGGGATGACACTAATGATGTTGTTTTATAGGATCCCTCATCAATGGATCTTGTAATAGGATGGATTCATAGTAGAATACTTGGTTCAGCTTCATAATATATGGGATCTTCTGATTGTGTCATTCTAGGGATAATATTCGTAAGTGATTGGTAGGGGTGATAGGTGCCCTTGGTTCACTACATTATTCCCTGAACAAGATAGTCTTTTTCTATTTTAGAGTATGAAATCCTTTACATGATGCCTCAAGGGTTAAGATCATACCTTGTCAATGTTATTCCCAAACCATCATGATCTCTTCCCAAAGCTAAAGGTTTCAGGTGGGTTAGATTATTTTGTTACCTTCATTGGTTACTATGGTAATAGAGGTTCTATAATTTTTTCTTTTTGAAGACATGATCTCAGGTCAATATGTTTGTGAGAGCAGTTTCCTCAATCACCAATACTATAAGTAATAAGGTCACTGATCAGTGTATCATTTTATGTATAAAAAAATCTTATTAATCTATTAACAGGAAACACAATTTTCTTTTATTATTCCAGATTTGTCCTTTTTTCTCAAATGGAATTTTCACAGTAAGAATGGAATTATTTCATTAAAAAACTAGTTACAAAGGATTTCATGAAGGGCGTAAAATTTTCATGTGTGTAAGAGAAATAAATAGGCCAATTGGTGTTCAACTAATCATTTTTATTATTTGAAGTATTCACATTGAGTTCGAATTTTTTGGTTCCCTTATAAGATAATAGATATATGCTATGGTTCATCATTATCATCGTTCTTTGTTTAAAAAGGAGGGGAAAAGGACCACAATGAAAGAAAAGAAGTGGGGGGCCTGAAATAATGAAGACCAAGGGCGTCCCCTCTAACCAGATTAACTCCCTTGGGTGTCAACTAGTTTGGGTTGTAGAATCATGTCGTATCTGATCCATGAGACGCAAGCTTCGCCATATGATAATTCACCTTGTTACCCTCGCGCCAAGTGTTTCTCAATCAAAAATTGTTAGGGATGATAGATCTACACTTCTTGATGGAGTATGAAATTGACCAGGGGTAATTACCAGTGTCAAGCAGTGATTTGAGAAGGACAAGAGATTCTATTTCCACTTCTGTGATGCAAATTCCCCCATGCCTACAAAGTTAAAGGCCTGAATGACAAGCGAGACCTGATGCCAAATTACTATAATGATTTAGCTACTCTATTAATATATTCTTTCATGCTAGGTTCACCATATGTGTTTCTTGTTTCAGGATTGATTATCTGGGGTTCAAGTATGTTTTCACAGTCATCCACATCATCTTACCATTTTCATCTTTTATAGAAACTTTTTATAGTTCCCACATCCATAACTAGGTATAGACATACTTTCCTAATATAGGTTTACATTTTATGTTTTAAAACCAACGTTGATTTGGAAGTCACATATATCGAGTGTATGGGAGGTTGGGATCATTGCACACTTTTTGGGGAATTATTGTATATTTCAGGACTCTCTTACATATTTAAGATATTTTCCTGAATCTCTTAAAAATTTCAGTAGGTGAATGATTACCCTAACAAAATTATCACATGTTTAATCCTTCTATGTGTAGAGGGGGTCCTATTAATGAGATCATCAATATGTATCTGAGTTCCTCCATATTTTTCCTATTATTTCTTATAAATGGTTATTTTTTTATATTTGAAGATGTATAAATAGGAACACTATATTTTACTTTCATCCAGGGAAGTGATTGATGTTTTCAAGATGGGATTAAACCTTCATGATGTGTCTTACATAACTTGTTTATAACAGGAATCAAAACCCATATAGTTTTTTTTAGTCTAATTTGTACAATTTAACATCATACAGAAAGTACATGTATTTGTTAACTTAGGTACCAAGTAGGGTGTTTGATCCATATAAAGGAATTATATGTATCCTTATTATACTAGGAATCAGAGTCATAATAGTTTGATCTTTTCTCAACCCAATACTGGGTGGTAAAAATAATTAATGCCTGTGAGGGTTATTTCCTTGTTATTTAAGAATATCTAAATGCTTTTGGGACATTCCCTGGTGTAGATTCCATTATATATGGGAAATCACATCACGTCACTAAATGGGTCTTACTCACTGAGGATTCCATGGATGTGGTAAATTTATGATTTCAGTGATAAGATCTTTGGAAATCCCTAAGCCCCCATGAGTCATGTTCATTGTGAGAAACAAGGGATGAAAACTGATCAGACTCCTCTCATTTTGATTTGGGAAATATGTGATAGGGAATCCCTACAAGATTATTTGATACGGATCTCAGGATTTAATAATGAATCCTATATAACCTCTTTGGATATGATTCATAGTTTTCATTATTCAATTATCTTCTCATTCCAATGATGTATGAGAAATAATAATGAAACTATAAGAGAGGTTGGGTCACATGGCTTAGAGTTTCTAAGACATGGAGTAATATACACAAAGGTGGATTCCCAATTGGAGCTCGGGCCATAAGAAATCACCCTACATATACTATTTCGGATGGAATCACAGTTCTCTTAGTTTAATTCATCCCTAACCCATTGATGGTTTTGAGGTATTTGAGAGAATTTATAGGCTTTAAATATAAAGGGATACCCATTTATGGCCCCACTTATCATCTATTGATGGAATAGGGTGGATGGTAGACTTATGGGAGAATTTAGTCTAATAAGTTAAGAATGTTTCAGATATGGAGGGAATTACACTAGGGTGGATTCCCATTTTTTTATCGATACTTAAGAAGGAATCCCATATATCATGTTTGGATGGAAATTAGTTTACTCATTTTTTTGTTTGTTTAGGTCTAATTGTGTCTATTAGACAATGTTATCATGTCTTGGGGTGTTTTCCTTACATGTTTAACAGGTTGAAGGGTTTTTGATTGACATGTCTTGAGTGTCTTTATGAAATTTCCTAAGTTTCTTCATGAAATTTCTTGGTTTTCAATATGAAATATCCTATGTTTCTATCTTACAAGGCTAACATGTCCTATGGTGCTTCACTTAGTTGAAGGAAACATATTGGAGGTCTGCTATATGATCTGATTGAAATGTCTGAAGGACATCCGCATGACTCATTTTACATGTATTAGGGTCTTTGGGTGATCAATATATATACATCCAAAAGTAAAATGTGATCAATGCTGACATGTCGTAAGGATATCGTATAATCTGGCTAGAAAGTCTAGAGAACCTTGCATGAATTTTCTGACCTATCTGGAGGACTTCCCATGACATGAATAACATGTTCAGAGGAATTAGTGTGACTTGGATGACATATATATAGGTTTTCTTTTGAATCATATGACATGTTCAGGTGTATTCACTTGATTCGGCTAGCATGTATGGGTATCCTTCACATGATCTAGCCAACATGTCTAGGTAGATTTTTCAAGATCTAACCGATAGGTCTAGGTGTCATCACATGATCCAGATTGGTCATACATAGCATATTATTCCTTCGCATTAAAATAAATATATTCTTCTTTGTGTAAGGTTTTCATATTTTTCAGTCATTATTGAATATATCCCTCAATGATTATTAATCATTATCTTTTCGAGATTTCATTTGATGAATTCGACATGTGTAAATTACTTCACATAATCTCATCGGTTCATCAAAATTCATTCACAATATCAATAGGATGACCCCATTAAGTGAATATATGTGTTGAGTAATCCCTTAGGTCATTCACTAGGATTACTTAGTTTAATATCTTTGCAATTGTGTGGATTTCCAATTCGAAAATACTCTCTCTATTATTTTCTCCCATGGGTTTTCATTACATGGATTTGTGTGCCATGAGGGAGGAATTTATTGCTCTCTCCACCCTGGGTATATGTCGCCTTGAACGGCACATATTTCATAGATATGGGATCAAGCCGATGTAGGGGAATTTCATTATGTTCATCACATAATCTTATTGTGGGTCATCCAAAGAAACATCTTTGTGTCCCATGATAAATATTGATCATGATAACACTATGTAATTTTTATATTTATTGGACCCTCAGCATGTCAAAGTGATTTTTCATGGTCAGGTCTATAGGTCAAATAGCCTTCGCAAGATCAGGCTAATATTTCTACCAGTCTTCATGAGACTAGGAGGCCTGTGATAGAAGATTTTTCATGATCAAGGGAGACTTGTCTAGGTCTCTTCACAAGATCATATTTCCTTATTAGAGGATATTCGTGAAATCAGGCTATCATGTTAAAGGGTCTTTGTGAGATGAGGACCCTTTCAAAAATTCTTTCACATGATCAAAGTATAAAGGTTCTCATTATAGGTGTTTCTATAACTACATGTAATAGGGAATCTAAATATGATTCATGCACCCTTATTATATCAAATATATATCATATGACACTTCATGTTGTATACTTCAGGGGATATATGGTTCACCAATCCCATTTTTTTCCTCATGAACATACTATGTATCCTAATTAATGAATCGTACTCATGAAAAATATAACATTTCAATAAAACCTATAATACTCTATTAGACCTCAGTTGTAGATAACTCAAAGTTTTTATTTGATATGTATATTTTTATTACACTTCAAAATTATATGTATTAGTATATACATATAGGAAACCAATGTGAAAGAAGGAAAAAGTGGATATTTCTATTTTCATAATAAGATAAATATTAAATTCTTAAAATCCCATAATAATACGTAACCTTAACCATGAATAGGTCCATGTATAAAATATCATATATGATAGAATTCCAAATAAATCCTACATTTTCTACACTGTCAAGGGTTTTTAACTCATTATATACATGGAATTCATTCCACATATCTATATGACTACTTGAGAAAACCCACCCACTAAAATCTTTAGTGAGTAATAACTATGAAGTAATCTAGTTTTAAAAATGGAGAGACTTAAGAATACAATTCCTAATGTTCAACTACATAAACATATTCAAACTCCATAACTCCAAAACATCAATTTTTACAATTTTAACTTATTTTGTTTACTTATAACCCTTTTTTGTATGTCATCATCATTCTTGGAACTCATTCCATTGAAAAATTTCACTAAAATAATTTTATAACTAAGTTAACTATTTAAATTATCACTTACCAACACATTATAAACTCTTTTAGGAAAAAGTGGCATTCCCTTTTTAATAGTAATAAAGTGTAACTTTTTAAATTTCTCTTTACCCCTACCCAAAAACTCGTTTAGGATATTATGTTAAATTCACTTCGAAATATTACTGGCATAAAATTATATTTGTTAACATTGAACTTCTCTAAGTTCAAACAAACCACCACTATCCTCTAAGACTCTATATTCTATTCATAATATATTAATTAGATACAAAAATTCTATTTTTATTAAATAACTCATATTTTCTATAGTTTAAATTTCTAATAAAACCCATTTGTTCAATATCATATAATATATTCTATGTTTTTTGGTAATTATTCTTTCAAATAATATCATTCTTTAAAATATGACACTAATTGGTGGTGGGGTAATATCTCTCATGTGGTAAAAAAATATCTATATAAATTACACTATATAGACTAAAACTTTTTGATCATTATGTTCCTCTTAAATCACATTATAAAACTTGATGATTCATAAACCATGACTATATAATCCATTATATAAACTTTTTTACAATAACACATTATTAGTAAAAAATTATCTTATCATATATGATAAATGGGATGAAGATATAAATCCTTTAAATAGATACATCTAATATTGATTGTTTTTAATTCTCTCTTTGATGTAGCAACTCTTTTCATCATCACTTAAATAAAAATTACAAGATCTGTCAATTATTCCATGTATTTTTATCCCTTATATATATTTAAAAAACTAAAAAATAAATTTTGTATCACATACCATTCAAAATGAAATAATTTTTTTCTATAACATTAATACTTGATATGGAAATTCTATGGGATTATACAAACCCCTTCTGGTATCTAAAAAATTCCTTATTTTGGAATCATTACTCCTTACTTCCAAATTTACCAATGTATTTTAGATACCTTGATTGAATCCCTTGAAGAAACATTAATGGAAATTTCAACAATCATTTTATCTTCTGGTTTGATCTTTTACCTACTTATACAATCAACATAGCACCAGAACCAAGACATCACAAGCCAAGTACATTTATTCTCAAATAGTTTATAATTCGAGGTAAAATTTTCTATAACTCTCACATTTGTGAAATATTTATGTCAATGTAAATGGGATGAATTCCCTAAATAGAATAAGAATTATTTAAAATTTTCATTCTATCCAAGTCATTAGAATACTCAACCAAATTGAGTATATAAGTGGAGACTAATTTTTTTTATTCACTATACATAAAATTCCTTTAAAAACTAAAGTGAATTGTTTTATTCTTCCCATAAGCATCTAGATCCTATGTTTTGGAAAACATCAATAGTTTGTTACTCAAGAAATGGTTTATCTAACTCATATAATTTTTACTTAATTGAGATATTTTCTTTAGTCAGTAATCTTAGTAGTTTCTTACATTAATTTACTTATTTCACAAGGATTTATCTCAAATTTATATTCAATGATGCTAATGGTGTCATTTATCTACAATATAATCTTTTATCAAATTAGTATCTTGTTTTAAATTATTACAATATATATTTATATTAAATGTGAATGGATCTATCGGGATCTATGTGATTATTAAGAGGGGGTGAATTAGTGATCAATTATTTTTATATATTTCTTCTTTAATAACAAACTTCACCTCATGATATTGAGAATTGACTATACTTTAAAACAAAAAACAATAACTACCATATGAAAAAAATAATTTACATAGTTAACTACTCAATAAGAGTTTCTAGTACTTGGAATGATCTAAAAATAATCTAATACCACACATTCAATAGATGAAAACACTTTAGTGGTTATAGAAATCAGAAAATATCAATTTCGTAGAAATAACTATAGTAATTAGACAGTTCTTGTGTTCCTCTCGTAGATAATATGATTGAACAATTATTGTAATAACAAAAGAGCCTACAATGATATTATTTTATATATTTTCACTATTCTATATGAAATTTATTAACACTTTACATTCATAAAGTTCTTCTTCCTATTAACTTTCTTGTATAGTAGTGAAAAATAACTTCTTTATAAACATCTCTACCTGAACTTGTCCATCTGGTACTCTCATTCTGATTCTCTTATTCTTATACCCTATTCATCCAATGACCCCTTTTTGTTTTGTTTCTTCCCCACACAATTTGTCTCATAAAAAATATAGGAAGAATATTCCAGGTATTCTCATTCAAATATAACTATGTCTGATGCTTCAATAAATAGAACCTCGAATGTTAATCGCTTTTCCCAATAAAAACTCATAGAACTCTAACTCAAAAACAAGATGAATCATCCCCAATTTATATATAATTTTATCCTATAAGAATTAATTTTGAATTATAAACTTCAAATTCAAATTTCTTTCTCTAAATATGATAACCCTATCCCAAAAAAATCATCACTTGAACTAATTAAAAATTCCTAAAAAATTTTAAGTTTCCTTAAAACTTGGTGTCAATTAACCTTCATCAAAATTCCTAAAACCATAGTTTGAATCACAATATTACTTCATGATTATCAAAAAAATTAATTTTTGTCTCAGTATCATCACATTTAGTGTATTTACAACCACATTGTAAAATAAATTATAAACCTTCATCTATTAAAACTTAATAAGATATCCTCTCTCTGTTGACCTTAAAAAATATTTATCTGGTAAGATTTTATTGTTCTTTTTATTTAGATCTATTTCAGTGGATCAATCTGATAAATTATTTAGTCTCCATTTCCTCCTAAATTTTCTTTCCAACTTCTCAATATGATTACTTTGTTGAAGGACATTTGATGGAATTTCATCCTTTTCTCTATTAAGTTATCTCATTAACTTTTCATGTTGGTGGACTCTATCTAATGGTATCAGTTGAAGTCAATTTTTTTATAATTTTTCAAACATAATCAAATTAATAACCTCTATCTGATGAACTTAATTACCTTTCTGTATCTGGTACAATTTTTTAGGAATATTCTATCATGAAAGATATGCTTCATCATGTATCACTCACTTATTCCCTCAAACAAATTTAGATAAAATCATTAATATATTCATATAAACATGATTTATTGAAAATTTAATATTAGAAAATTATTTCATCACTTTACTTTAGAAAAATCATCTATATGATAAAACATTTGTAAAATTAAATAAAAATTTATTTCATACCCCACAGTCTGGTCTACTATATCTGATTAGCTTGATTCATCAGACTCTATCCATTATAATTTCTATAGTATACTCCATCCTTTCAACCTAGATTTCTCTATCTATTATAACTTGTTCAAAAACATCATAAGATAAACTTAGTATCGTAAATATTTTTATGTATGACCACAGAATAAAATAATTTAGAAATACTCATTTCTTATATAATAACTTTTTTTTCAATATCTCAAAACTTCTTGGCCCTAACAACCCCCCTTTAAATTTTGTACTCAACCAAGGAACATAAATCACTAATATATTGAAACTCAAGAAATGATTTTTTATTCAAAAATTATAATATAATGGTATGGAAATTAATGTTGTAAAATATTATCATTTAATAAAAACACCATGTTATCCATAAATAAATGATTATAAAACATTTTCAAACTCATAATAATTAATTCACAACATTTTTCATGAACTAATAACAACCTTAATAATATATAATTCAATTAATTCCTGAATCGACTTCAAAAAAATATTAAAAACAAATCACGAATACAAAAAATTTAACATCAAAATGTAACCCTTTTAACAACTCCTCCAAACTATATTATCTCCCTTTAAATGTAAAGAACATACTAATGGATAGATTTATGTTGCATGTTTTTTACCCATGTTAAAACATTATCGTAATACTTAACGAGAGAGTGTATGGATATCACATACCTTATACTTGAATATATTGAATTTTATCAACCATAACCAACCTCTACTTCTGGAATATTTCCTTTGGTAACGGTTTAGTGAAAATATCATCAACTTATTCCATTATAGGAACATAATTCAGATTTAGTTCATTGTTTTCCACATGTTTTTTTAACAATGATTTATTTAATATCAATGTTCTTAGATATAGAATGTTTCATCGGATTATTATTTAGATTTATAACACTTCTATTATCACAACCCAATTGAGGGGGCATCTTCACATCAACCAAAAAATATTGCAGTCATGTCTTTATCCATACTAACTATGTTGTATCTTTATTGGTATCTACATAACCAAATTTTCTAGTATTTAGAGTCAATAAATTCTATTTTTTTTATGACATCTCACATATCTGTATCCAAAAAATAAAACACCAAAAAATATAGATCTTTTTTCACTGACACAACCTACCCAATCTACAGATGTGTAAAAAAAATAAACCATTCCAAAGTTATCATATTTCAACCTAAAATAAATTCTTCCTTTAATATTTATCAGATTCTGTTTACCATCCACAAAATATGACTCCTTTTCCTCACTCTAATATCTATAACAAATAATATTAAGATAAACTATATCTATCCTTGAGGATAATAAATACAATATGATTCTAATAAACATTATAAATTCATTTGAATCTATATCATTTCATTTCCCATCTTATTCCAAAAAATTTCCATATAAATGGGTGTGGAAACATTCTTTTAATATTCCATGCCAAATCTTTTCTAGAGTTCCAAATAACACTTCTCTTGTGAATGAAAAAATGTAACTTTTCTTCTAAGACATTTTTAAGCATAGAAATTATTTCATTTCTCCTATAATGGACATTTAAGATAACTCATTTAACTCCCTAGAAAAAATTTCTCATATTTCATCATCATTAGATTTAAATATGATATCATCAATATAAATAATTGAAATGATGAAACCCTCATGATTATCTTTCTTGCATAGGATTTCATAAAATGTTCCTTTTCTGAACCTCAGAATCTTCAAGAAAGTATCCAATATATAATACCAAAAACCCAGGACAAATTTTAAACCCATACAATGACTTCATCAACTAAAAGATATAAATTTTATTATGACCAAGTAGGAAGACGCTATATTTCACTATATAAACATCTTAATCTAGTTCACCCTTAAGAAAAGAAGGCTTTTAATCCATCTGGAATATCTTATTTATTCATTATGGAGTAATAGAAATAAACCTTTTGATAGTTTCAATTATTTCTATTAAGTAAAATGATTCATAAAAATTAATTTATTCTACCTCTGATTATCCTTTAAAAACCAATGTTTCTTTGTTTTTTATTACATCACCTATTTCACTAAAGTTATTTCATAAACCCATTTTTATCAAATAAATTTTTTATAAGTAGGCTTGGTTACAAGTTCCCATGTATAATTCTTCTCAATTTGATTAGATTATTAATTTATAGAAACAATCCTCTCTTGATTCTCAAAAACGTTTTCAACATCTCTAGGCTCAACATGTGAGAACAAAAAAATATGTGAAACTAACTTTAAAGTTCTTTAATATGAACTTGTTATCCTTGATATCCAAAGTTATTTAGATCTCCAATTTCTTCCACACCATTAGATGAGATTAATAAAAAATTTCCATCATCACATGAAATATTTGAGTCCTAATATTCAACTTTTACAATTTCTTCCTTATTATATTTTTTAGACACTTCCTCAAGTATTTTAGATTTAACAACTTCACCTTTGCATCCTCTTATATATGAAAATGATTGTGAAACCATTATATCAGAATATTCAATCACTTTCGTATTTATTATGGCATCCCTCCTTTCTATCACATAAACTTTCATTACATTTTACAAAACCGAGGATCTTTAAGGTTTAGTGTCTTAGAAACCAGGAACTTAAAACATGAAAACATAAAACATTCTTCTTAAACACTTGAAAGGCTTCTCCTAATGTTCATCCTAGGTTCATTACTACATCTCATAACCTGGGGACATACATCAAAAGAAAGGGTGAGCATAAGGCCCAGTAAGGGAAACAAGAGAAACATTTAACATGTGAACTTGAGATACATCAACTATGTCATGAAAAAGAATATTAAGGCGTGAGAAAGAATCATGTGTAATATCATAATAAAAATAAAATTTTTTATAACTTGAAGATGTGGCTAAAACATTTAATATTGACAATCATTTCGTTTCACCAAGGTCCATCCCCAAGTTTTCATTAAAAATTACCAAGGTCGTTCACCAAGGTATCAGTCTAAAAGGTCATCTCTAGAGATTAAGTCTTTACCCAATGCATTGGAGCGCTATCTGGGCGCACCCTTGACATGCATTTATTATCATGTGAGCCACATATATCATCATCAATCATTTCTAAAAAATCTATATAGAATAAAATAAATAGGTTTCATTTAATAATCATAACGTTTTAAAAATTTCTTTAAAGACATGATCTTCATGTTACTTTAAACCCACGGAAAAAGGGAAAAAGGGTTTCATGTATGTAAATCACAGAATTTAAAATATAAAATTTTGATATATATGTGAATACCCTTATATAAATAAGATATTTGAGTATTAACTTAATAACATAAAATAATTTTGAGATAAAGAGGGAGGCATTTTGAGACGAAAACTATACAGCAAAACGTCTATAATACATGGTTTTAGAAAACATTGAAAAGGGAGGGTACATGGGTAACCCACTCAAAAATGATACATAAAACAGTAGGGGAACAGAATATATAGTATTTAAGAACATGGTAATGAAATTTTAATGATATACCATATCAAACGAAGAACTTGAAAGGAAGACAAAAATAAGATTTCTCTTATGAGAATTCGGCAGCCTAACGGTGTCACTTAAAACTTCCCAAAAATGGATTGACGAGATCAAATGGGGTATCTAATAATATGAAAATAAATGATCAGTATTATATATATAGATATCATACCCCAAAATAATAAAAATGAACTTGAGAGACTTGACATGAAAGTAGATCTCGAAAACGAGAAGGGTGAAAGAACCCCATAGAAATTCGGCAGCCTAACGACGCCACTTAAACTTCAACAAAAATGAATTGATGAGATCAAATAGGGTCTCTCATCATATGATCATAAAAGATAAGTATGATAGATTTAGAGATCATACCCAAAAATAATAAAAATAAACTTGAGAGACTTGACATGAAAGTAGATCTTGAAAATGAGAAGGGTGAAAGAACACCTTAGAAATTCGGCAGCCTAACGGCGCCACTTAAACTTCAACAAAAATGAATTGATGAGATCAAATAGGGTCTCTCATCATATGATCATAAAATATCAGTTTGATATATTTAGAGATCATACCCTAACATAATAAAAATGAACTTTCAAGACTTGACATGGAATTAGAACTTTGAAAAAGGAGAAAGGTGAAAGAACCACTTAAAAATTCGGCAGCCTAACGACGCCACATAAAACTTCAAAATACTGAATTGAAGATATGAAATGGGGTCTCTCAACATATGATCATAAAAGATCATTATGATAAATTTAGAGATCATACCACAACATAATAAAAAGGAACTTGAAATACTTTACATGAAAATAGATCTTGAAAAATGAGAAGGGAGAAAGAATATGTTAGAAAAATTTCAGCAGCCTAATGGTGCCACCTAAAACTTCATAAAACAGAATAATGAGAGTAAGATGGGATCTCTCATTATATGAACATGAAAAGTGAAGTAAGAGGAGTATAAAAGAACATCGTTTAACATAAGAACATGGAGAATAAAAGAAATTACATAAAAGAGATTTCTTGAAAAGAAAGAGAGAGGTCAGATCTCTTACCTTAAAACGTAACTCTTAAAACTCAAAGGTTGGGACCTTGAGGGCTGGGGGAACCTTGGGAGGACTCCTTGGGAGGTAATGAGACCATAACTGCGTTGGGGGAGAGTGGGGAGTCGAATGGATGAGAGGATGGCTTGGTATTTATAGGGAAAGTGAGGGGACAAGGCATTAATGGCCAAGGGACACCTCATTAGTGGTTTTGGCAAAACCATGGGCTTTCCCGTGGTATTTTCCCATGGTATTGGCCACTTGGGACACCTCATACCTTATATTACTATTCATAAGCCGACCATATTGATTACATATGTAATACATCATTTAATGATGTCATTAAACACCCGTAACTTAAAAACTGTATTTTCACTATTCATCGAAAATTCAACTTTCTCAGAATAATCCCAAAATTTCACCATAACCAAATATCAATGCTCTGATTTCAAAAATGAAATCCATTTTATAAAAATATTTTTCTAAATATTTTTAATTAAACTTTTAATTAAAAAACACTATTCATCGAAAATTCATTTTTTTTCAGAAAAATCTCAAAAAATTACCTTAACATAATATTGATGCTCTGAGTTAAAAAATGAGGTCCATTTTATAAAAATATTTTTATAAATATTTTTAATTAAATTTTTAATTAAAAAAACACTATTCATCCGAAAAAACTAATACTTGAATAATAATTTATGAAACTGTTATTTAACCATTTTATTGAATCACATTACTTAATCAAAGTGCCTAGCTTATTTTAATACTTTCTTTAAGTGAGATTACTAATCCATTTGGTCACATTACTAATCCAAAGCATAAAATCACTATTCATAATTTACTATTCATTAAAAATTATGTTGATCTTATTAGACTCTAAATTTTGTACTGAACATAATTGTAGAAGATCATTTTTTGAAAATCATTACACATTTATAACTATTTAAGGTTTACCTAAACATTTTTAAAATATACTTTTTCTAAAATTCATCAAAATTATGCATACTATGTTTATCCAGACATTTGAAAATTCATAAACTTCATCATAAGAAGAAATAAATTTTTTTATTTAAAACAAAGGATTACACAAGGCAGTTACAGTCTTCTTACAGAGCCCCTTATCACACCAGTATAGGACCTAAGTGTGAGGTGTGCTAAGGTGAGAGAATCTGAGGGAGGCTCGGCCAACATCGCACGAGTAGTAATTTCTATCAGTTTGAACTTCTCGCGAAGGCGATCCCGTTCTAGCTTCATACGATGAAGTTCAGCTTGGGTTTGGTCCAGAGCAAAGCCCAGTGGTGCTACCTCCTTCCCAAGTTCTGTTAGATGGGCTTCGATCGGTCCAAGACTACTGGGTGAGGCCATCGAATATTCTTTCTATATTAATTAACCAAGATTACTTGTATTTAGAGAAAATAATCAAAATGTTTAGTTTACAGCGGTCATATATAACAGTCAAAACCCAACGGTCTCATTTTAATTATACTCATGTTATCAAATGAAACATTTTTGTTGAGTATAAAAATAAAATAAAACAACACAAAAAAATTAGGAAACAAGATTTATTCAAAATTTCGAGTCATTACAATCTTCCCCCCTTAAGAAATTGCGTCCTCGCAATTTTTAAAATTGGGTTTTGGAATTTTATTGAAAGCCCCACATCGTAAAAGGAGTCAGTAAAACTATTACTTTAAAAGAAAGAAAGGGAAGTACAAAGGTTACCCGAGTTAACCCATACTAGGATCCCATGTAGGAAAACATGGACATGGAGGAAATACCAAGGGTCACGTTATAAGGGAGAGTGATAGAAAACCTGATTAGGAGAAAGTTAACCATAAGAAAATCCCAAACGTATGATGCGTGTAAACGGTCTTTGATTACCTAGTAGGAAACGTAACCCAACAACGTTTTTGTTTTACGTTCCTTTTCATAATTTTGAGGAATTCATTTACTACATAGAACAAAAACATAATAAAATATACCTTCCTTCGAGTAGAGTTTCATCCTTTAAAAAGTCCCTACCAACACTAATCTTTTCCCCAAATGATGAGAATTCAAAAACACTTGGTCTCATAAAAAGCACAAGAATCATCTTCTATAGAATCACATAATCCACAAAAGATTAACTATCTATTTCTTCTATATTTAAACATTATCCCAAAAAAATAAAGGTTAAGGTAAAACAACTCTTCAAAAAGAAAGAATCCCATAAGAATGGAAACTACTTTTAATTCATCAAAGTTCCATGGTACTACCCAAAGTTCATCATAGACCATTCCATGAATAACGGTCCTTAAAATTCCTCAAAATAAACCAAACTAAGATTGAAACCCAAATACAAGAAGGATTTGATAACATAGTCTTCCAAATTAAACTTCATTGTTCATCTCCAAACAACATCAACCACTCCTAACATATTATAACAAAAGTATCTAACCTAAAAATATTTTACTCAACATAGGTTAATCATTCCCATAAGTAACCTAAATTACTATAAGTCCACCTTAAATTCATCGATTATTCAAAATATAAGTCAACCTTACTCCTCAATGAAAATACCGTAGTAATATATTTTCCTCGATCATATAGGGTTCACAAAATAGTGGACGTCTTCCAAAATAATAATCATATTTTAATCCCCTAATCATCCATGTCATATTAATACAGCAATCATCGCATTTCCTATCACATTGGTTGTTGGGACATGTTCTTCCATTTCCCACCATTAACTAAGAATAGAAATCATAATTAGGGGATTAAGTACTTAGCTAATAATCATGAAAAGGAACTGAAAGCATATAAGGATAACTTGTATAAGAAAAGTATACCCTAACTTGTGATCCCCTAGGTTCCCATCTATGTTATCCATGATCATATATTCTTATGTGAATATTTATTTTATTTTATCTTTGTTCCTTTAACAATGGTTCATACTAAGCTTATTAATTTACCAAAACATATCCCTCAGGAGTGTCGTAACCAAGAGTGTAGCAAGGCCCGTTGCCGTGTACCAGTTCTCGTTCGAGTCTAGCTCAAAGCGGTGTTTTCGGGTTTTACCCATATGTACATTTGTGCCAGAGCCACCTCTACTTGCTCGTATCCAGACAGGGATGTATTTGCTTAGAAACCCCTTACTCAATACTCACCAAAATACCAGAAAGATTTCCTATATTTAAACTTTTCTATAGGGTTCTTCCTAGAGTTTTAATATCCTAATTTTCACAAATAACTAAACCATCCTTTGATACCAACTATGGCATCCCGCATTTTTATCACATAAACTTTCATTACATTTTACAAAACCGAGGATCTTTAAGGTTTAGTGTCTTGGAAACCAGGAACTTAAAACATGAAAACATAAAACATTCTTCTTAAACACTTGAAAGGCTTCTCCTCATGTTCATCCTAGGTTCATTACTGCATCTCATAACCTGGGGACATACATCAAAAGAAAGGGTGAGCATAAGGCCCAGTAAGGGAAATAAGAGAAACATTTAACATGTGAACTTGAGATACATAAACTATGTCATGAAAAAGAACCTTAAGGCATGAGAAAGAATCATGTGGAATATCATAATAAAAATAAAATTTTTTATAACTTGAAGATGTGGCTACAGAATTTAATATTGACAATCATTTCGTTTCACCAAGGTCCATCCCCAAGGTGTCATTAAAAATTACCAAGGTTATTCACCAAGGTACTAGTCTAAAAGGTCATCTCTAGAGATTAAGTCTTTACCCAATGCATTGGAGCGCTATCTGGGCGCACCCTTGAAATGCCTTTATTATCATGTGAGAAACATATATCATCATCAATCATTTCATAAACAACCCATATAGCATAAAAGAAATGGTTTTCATTTCATAATCATAACGTTTTAAAATTTGCTTTAAAGACATGATCTTCATGTTACTTTAAACCCACAGAAAAAGGGAAAGAGGGTTTCATGTATGTAAATCCCAGAATTTAAAATAGAACCTTTTGATATATATGTGAATACCCCTGTATAAATAAGAGCTTTGAGTATTCACTTAATAACATAAAATAATTTTGAGATAAAGAGGGAGGCATTTTGAGACTAAAACTATGCAGCAAAACGTCTACGATACATGGTTTTAGAAAACATTGAAAAGAGAGGGGACATGGGTCACCCACTCAAAAATGATACATAAAACAGTAGGGGAACATAATATATATTATTTAAGAACATGGTAATGAAATTTGAATGATATACCATATGAAACGAAGAACTTGAAAGGAAGACAAAAATAAGATTTCTCTTATGAGAATTCGGCAGCCTAACGATGTCACTTAAAACTTCCCAAAAATGGATTGACGAGATCAAATGGGGTTTCTCATAATATGAACATAAATGATCAGTATGATAGATATAGATATCATACCCCAAAATAATAAAAATGAACTTGAGAGACTTGACATGAAAGTAGATCTCGAAAACGAGAAGGGTGAAAGAACCCCATAGAAATTCGGCAGCCTAACGGCACCACTTAAACTTCGACAAAAATGAATTGATGAGATCAAATAGGGTCTCTCATCATATGATAATAAAAGATCAGTATGATATATTTAGATATCATACCCCAAAATAATAAAAATAAACTTGAGAGACTTGACATGAAAGTAGATCTTGAAAATGAGAAGGGTGAAAGAACACCTTAGAAATTCGGCAGCCTAACGGCGCCACTTAAACTTCAACAAAAATGAATTGATGAGATAAAATAGGTTCTCTCATCATATGATCATAAAAGATCGGTATGGTAGATTTATAGATCATACCCCAACATAATAAAAATGAACTTGCAAGACTTGACATGGAATTAGAACTTTGAAAAAGGAGAAAGGTGAAAGAACCACTTAAAAATTCGGCAGCCTAACGACGCCACTTAAAACTTAAAAATACTGAATTGAAGAGATAAAATGGGGTCTCTCATCATATGATCATAAAAGATCATTATGATAAATTTAGAGATCATACCCCAACATAATAAAAAGGAACTTGAAATACTTTACATGAAAATAGATCTTGAAAAATGAGAAGGGAGAAAGAATATGTTAGAAAAATTTCGGCAGCCTAATGGTGCCACCTAAAACATCATAAAATGGAATAATGAGAGGAAGAGGGGATCTCTCATTATATTAAAATGAAAAGGGAAGTAAGAGGATTATAAAAGAACATCCTTTAACATAAGAACATGGAGCATAAAAGAAATTACATAAAAGAGATTTCTTGAAAAGGAAGAGAGAGGTCGGATCCCTCACCTTAAAACGTAACTCTTAAAACTCAAAAGTTGGGACCTTGAGGGCTGGGGGCACCTTGGGAGGACTCCTTGGGAGGTAATGAGACCAGAACTTCGTTGAGGGGGAGTGGGGAGTCGAATGGATGAGAGGATGGCTTGGTATTTATAGGGAAAGTGAGGGGACAAGGCATTAATGGCCAAGGGACACCTCATTAGTGGTTTTGGAAAAACCATGGGCTTGCCCATGGTATTTTCCCATGGTATTGGCCACTTGGGACACCTCATACCTTATCTTACTATTCATAAGTCGACCATATTGATTACATACTTAATACATCATTTAATGATGTCATTAAACACCCGTAACTTAAAAACTGTATTTTCACTATTCATCGAAAATTCAACTTTCTCAGAATAATCCCAAAATTTCACCATAACCAAATATCAATGCTCTGATTTCAAAAATGAAATCCATTTTATAAAAATAATTTTCTAAATATTTTTAATTAAATTTTTAATTAAAAAACACTATTCATCGAAAATTCATTTTTTTCAAAAAAATCCCCAAAAATTACCTTAACATAATATCGATGCTCTGAGTTCAAAAATGAAGTCCATTTTATAAAAATAATTTTCTAAATATTTTTAATTAAATTTTTAATTAAAAAACACTATTCATCCGAAAAAACTAATACTTGAATAATAATTTATGAAACCGTTATTTAACCATTTTATTGAATCACATTACTTAATCAAAGTGCCTAGCTTATTTTAATACTTTCTTTAAATGATATTACTAATCCATTTGGTCACATTACTAATCCTAAGCACAAAATCACTATTCATAATTTACTATTCATCAAAAATTAATTTGATCTTATTAGACTCTAAATTTTGTACTGAACATAATTGTAGAAGATCATTTTTTGAAAATCATTACACATTTATAATTATTTAAGGTTTACCTAAACATTTTTAAAATATCCTTTTTCTAAAATTCATCAAAATTATGCATACTATGTTTATCCAAACATTTGAAAATTAATAAACTTCATCATAAGAAGAAATCAAATTTTTTGTTTAAAACAAAGGATTACACAAGGCAGTTACGGTCTTCTTACATAGCCCCTTATCACACCAGCATAGGACCTAAGTGTGAGGTGTGCTAAGGTGATAGAATCCGAGGGAGGCTCAGCCAACATCACACGAGTAGTAATTTATATCAGTTTGAACTTATCGCGAAGTCGATCCCATTCTAGCTTCATACGATGAAGTTCAGCTTGGGTTTGGTCCAGAGCAAACTCGAGTGGTGCTACCTTCTTCCCAAGTTCTGTTAGATGGGCTTCGATCGGTCCAAGACTACTGGGTGAGGCCATCGATTCATCTTTCTATATTAATTAACCAATATTACTTGTATTTAGAGAAAATAATTGAAACTTTTAGTTTACAACGGTCATATATAACAGTCAAAACCCAACGGTCTCATTTTAATTGTACTCATGTTATCAAATGAAACATTTTTGTTGAGTATAAAAATAAAATAAAATAATGCAAAAAAATTAGGAAACAAGATTTATTCAAAATTTCGGGTCATTACATTTATGGAATCATAAATACTTAATTTTTCATTTTTATAGAACCTGTATCCACTACTATTAGTATGGTATCGAAGAAAGCTTCTATTCACACTGCTTTGATAGAATTTCTCATGATTTTTACCTCTGAATTTGATTATGTATGGGATTCCAAACAACCTCAAGAACTTAAATAATAGGGTATCATTGTAATACATATTGTAAGGAGTCATATCACAGTTTAGAATATAGAAATATTGATTTATAGTATGAACTAATATTATTATTCATTGTCTCTGAAAGAATCAATAATAATCATGTTTTATTTGCATGTTTCAAGCCATCTCAAGTGAACTTATATTTCTTATTTTAGAAAATCTATTCTATTGTGGTGTGTATTGTGCACTGAATTCATGCTGAATTGCATGATTTAAAAGATATTATCACAAATTAATAATTTTATAATCATCCCAATTATCATTTCGAATCTTTTTTATGGAATATCCTCATTTTATTAATTCTTCTAAAATAGATAAACATTTTTTCGAGCCTCTAATTAATTTTTCAAAAACATCATACATGTAATACGAGTAAAATCAAGGAAATAAAATAAATATCTCCATTTTTTGATTAATTTCTCATATTCACACATATTTCAATATGGATAAGATCCATGGGGTGATTTGGAAGTATCTGAGGCCATTTATTTACTATGTTTTTAATCTTCCCTTTATAGATTATCGAACAACACCAATCACTTTTTCTTATCTTGTCAATAATATCACTGATTAGTTATCTATTTTTATATTTCTCATATTAATATAGAATATGTGTCCAAGAATTTTATAAAATAAATTATTTTATTCTATCATGTTAATATAGAATGATATTTCGGTCTAACCAAATTAAAAAAGATTTCAATGGGTTTGTTCCCCTATTGTTACAACTTTCCAAACATAATTTTTTTTTTAAAAAAATCATCTCGTGTAAAAACATATATTTCTATCATCACAAATATGTGAAATACATAATAAGTGATTTTTTAGTCCATCAACCAAGAAATAACTTATGGATTTCAATTTTTCCCAATTATATAAAATCCAACGGCACTAATTTTGAGAGACTCCTCATTTCCAAATGTTAGTACCCCATCTTTGTAGTCTTTAACATTTTTTAATTGCTTCAAAAATATGGTTATATGTGAATAAAATCTACTAACCTCCTCCAATGGCTCTAAGGCCTTCAATTTTTTATTGATTTTGATAATCCCCCTTTCAAGGGGTGAGGTGGAACCCTTATAAGTCCTATAGGCATAAGTAATACATGGACCATCAGCCTTAGAGGAATTCATTGCCCATAGGCTTCAAACGTTACATACATCCAAGACTAACTACTTGGAACTACTCCTCCCAAGCATATATCCACTAACCAATATCTATTTTCACAATGATTTTATAGTTTTGATAAAAATCTAAACTACTAAGACATTTTTCCTCTTTCTTCTTCATATAAGTCTTATAAGATGTTTTATACAAGCTTTGTTAATCTAGAAGCATTACAAGACATAATTTAGCTAGATTTATAGGTTGATCACATATTTCAAAAATATTTCTAGAGGATGAAATAATTTATTGATTTTAAAACTATATTCTTCAATTTATCTACTTTGAGTGCTCCAAATCTCCCTCAAAACCTACTTCTAATAGCTATGGGATTTATTATATTGTTTACGATTGAACCAACACATTTTCACTATATTCCAAAAGCCTCTATAGTATCAGTAATATCAATATAGATAATATTTTCCTCAATAACCCGCATTATTTCTATAATTGTGTGTTCATTTTCTATCATCTATTTTACCATCATATTTCTTCATCTCAAACATATTATTATCCTTAACAGAGCTTCTATTTTTAGTAGTATTTTCTTCTGGAATTGATTCTTATGTGGTTTCATCATTTTTTGATCTGGTAATTTTAGCTATATACACAGTCTTCTTAAAAAAATTCTTGTTAACATTTTCAAACCTTGTTATTAAATTATGAGGATAACATTTATTGATACTCATAATGTTTAAAATTAAAAAAAAAAATTAACAACTTCTGTAACTAATTTATTGAAATTTATGACTCCCTAACCAAATTCAACAAGTTTATTTGGAATAAGATCAATTTACTCCTCCTTCACCCATATCTTTTCTTCGAGCTATATATTGATATTTTCTACTACAACAAGTAACATATTTAGATCATAAATATGTTTTACCAATTTTTTTCATGTATTGATTCTTGATAGATTTTATAATAGATATTCATTGTTCAAATTATTATTTCCATTTTCAATTTTAACAATATTTCAGAGACATTATCTAAATTATCTTTTAAGAAAAAACTCTATCTAAGTCCCATCCTCTTCTTCATAGGTAATGCTTCAATCACCAGTAAATTTCTTATCATTCACTTTTGAAATAATTAACTTTTCATCATCAGCATCACTGGATTTTTCATATTCCACTTTACTATCATTGTATTCCTCTCATTATGAAATCAATTTTCACTTTCTATATTTAGAGGGATTATTATCCTTTCCATTAAAAAAGTGATGTTATTCTCTATCTTCTTCTTCAGATATCTCCTAAAACTTTTATCCTTCTCATCACTATCTTCATCTTCCATTAGCAAAGGATAGCTTACTATCATTTTTTCAATAGATCCCCAACTAAATCCCTTTAAATGAAAATTTCCTTTACACTTCTTATACCTCATTTAACATTTATAGAATAGAAATACATGAACTCATAAACCATTTAAATCACATCATATTCAGTGTCATAGTCACTAACGTTTTCCTAGGGATAATTCTTAGAATTTAATTTATTTTCATCTTTGAATGAAATTTCCCAATAAACATTTTCTTTATTCTTAACAACATTTTATCTTCTATTTTCATATGTGATGAAAATTTTAGGTCAATCATCCAGAGATATATATTTACGATCTCTAACTTTTTAATATAAAAACTTGGCATTTAATTTATCAGGAATAATTCTCATAAAGTTTTTAATAATGGTTGAGTATTCCAACTTTTGATTAAAACATTGATTGGTACCAAGGATGTCATTAACTTTAGTGATGAACTCATCGAAAAATTCCTCATCTCCCATATTAGTATCTTTATACTTCAATTTTTATATTTGTAACTTTTCTTTGTTCAGTTATGTATTACCTTTACAAATGTTCTTAAACATGTCCCAAATTCCATTATTTATTCCAATATATTTAACCCTCATAAATTCAATTTCGTATGAGTTGGAATTTATATCATTTCTGGCTCTTCAATCATTATCCAAAATATTATTATCATTGGAAATTAAAGGATAACCCTTTGTAGGAGGAGGTAATCCATTTTTAGTATCCTAAATAACTTCATAGATAATGGTTAAAAGATAGGGTGGCATTTGGTTCTTATATATATGACAGTTCTTCCCATTGAACATAAAAATAACCATAATAATAATTGACTTTTTAACATCTATGGAAACATTCCTTATCTTTAATGCTAACATAGAAAAGAATCAATGAAGGAACCTAGATATGATACCAATTGAGGGGACCAATAATTATATGTGTGATCACTAATAGGGTGGGTGAATCAATTATTTTTAGATGTTTCTTTTTTATGAACATTGTTCTTCAGTTACAGATAATTGAATCTTATAAAAAACAAAAAACAATCATTCCCATGGGAATATAATAATTTACAATGTTCAATCATGAATAAAGGTAGATATTCCTTGGTATGATTTAAAAATAATCCAATACCACACATCCACTAGAAAATAATATTCCTATGGTAACATCAAGTAGGTAATATCTATCATCTGAAAGGAACTTAATTCATTAGATAGTTCATGTTCTCCTCACATAGATAATATGATAGAATAATCTTTTCAAAAATGGAATAAACATCACCAACTAGCTTTGATATGTTGTCACAATGCTACTTGAAATTTCTTTAGACTTTCCTTTCTGCAAGTTCTTCTTCATCTTTACTTTCTTTCACATCATTAAGAAAAAAGTTATTTATAAACTTCTCTATATGAATATTCCATATGGTATCCTCATTTTTATTTCCTTATTCCAATACCTTATTTATTCAAAATCCTATTTTTGTTCAATCAATTCCTCATATTATTTATCTAATACCAAAATATAGGAAGACACTTTTGGTATCCTATATCTTATATACTCGGTTAGGTGATAATGTATCGAATTTTTCAACAAATAGCACCTCAAGGCTTCAACACTTCACCCAGCAGCAACTCCCCAAACACTCACTCTCTAACATATGATGCATAAACTATCCTTTATATGGGAATTGATCTGACAATAATTAAGGGTGAAGTATGAACATCACATTAAAAAGTATCACTCAATTTTGGAGAAACCTACTTGAAATAATCATAACCTATCAACCTTAAAACTAATAAAAAGTTCAAGAATTTACATAAAACTCAAGAACATATAACCTTCTTAAAACTTCTTTAAATCACATCTTGAATCATGATCATCCTTTATGATCATCAAAATTATGAATTTCTAGTTCAACATTACCACATTTAATATTTTACAAAAAATATCAAAACACATTCAAAACCTCTATCTATTAAAACATCATGTAATCTCTTCTATTTGGTGATCTTCATAAATATCCATCTTATAATCAATGAATTTTATTTCTTTTTGGAGATCCTCAAGTTAATTTTTATTATGACTTATTTAAACTACATTTCCTCTAATCCTTCCAAAATAACATCTAAGACTGTATATTAGACTCTCAACCTTTTCTCTATTTAGTGAACTCCCAAACATTATTTATCTAGTGTAATATATCATATTAAACTTCTTGAAGTGAACAATTTAATACTTATTAAAAATTCCTATTATTAGAAAATTGTTTCCAATAATATTTATTAACTTTTCTCTATGTAGTTTACTTGTTCAGGAAATTTTTTCCATGACTGTTAATCTATACCAATTCCACCAACATACTCCATCATAGACATTTAACAAGAATCATGATTATATTTTTTTATAACCATTATGTTTATAAATTTTAGGATCCATAAATAATCACATGATTTTACTTGACCAAAATATTTTGTCTTATGGAACAATAGTAAAATTGAAAAAATATTTTTTCCATCCACCTTAGTCTGATTGAATTTTGTAATCATCTTGACCCATTAGACTCTATCAATTGGGAATTTTATGTTCTACTCCATCTATGTAACCCAGAATTCTTTATCCAATACACTTTTTCTAGAAAATTCATAAGGAGATGCTCTTGTTAAAAATTAATGTATGTATAAAAACAAAATATGATAATTGTTCAATCCTCATTTCTCAACAAGAAATGTCTTCCCAAAATCATCAAGATGCTTGTTCCCAAAAAAATATGCTCCCATTAAAATGATGATCCATTTATAACTCATCATACATGTTAGTGAGTGAAGAACCATTTTTTCCCATGACGTACATTGGTTTAAAAATGTAAATAAGACAAGACTATATCTGGTAGAAAACCATTTCTAATCATATTGTATATGATTATTGGATAGAAAAGTGGATATATTTTTGTCCAATCAATCATGTGGATTCAGTCAACTCAATTATTTTTGTATCCTAACATTTAGGTTTTCCATTTAAGTCTAACCCAAATAAAATTACATGAATACGTCAAGTAATTTTGTAGGTCACCTCATAATTTTTTTCCTTATACAAGATTATCTAAGTGCACCAAGATTTGGCACGACGTACCAAGTTGGATAATTGAGGTCTTGACCAGTGATGCATTATAATGAATCTGACACTTAATATTTAGAATGGAATTTAATCATAGCATCCTAACTTGTATTATTCCATTTTTTTTGTATCATTCTAGATTATTTTCTTTGGAAACATAATCCTTACATTAAATCTATATGTTACGAACATATTTTATATGTTACTCTTCATAACTCATATCTTGTTTTACTAACCCAAATCAAAATCCAATCATATTCACACACATACAAATGTATCCTATAAATAAGTAAAATGAAATTTTTTTCATATAAAGGATTATAATTATATGAAATTAATAATCCCCATATGAGTAAGACTGGAGAAATATATAGTCAACCACCACTTTTCTAAAACAAGCCATAATCCTCATTATTTGTGGGAAGTCTAACCCAAATTTTCACTACCGTATGATAGTTTACTCAAGATATATATGATTTCGGCCATGAATATAACACCTAATATGTACAAATAATAATTAACCACTTAATTCTAGATCATAACTCAATACAATCCAAAATCTGGGTAGAATAAAACTAAATTTATTTATCATGACTGGAATGTTACTGATTAAGTACATTTATGATAACTTTGAATAAGTATAAAAAATTTAAAATAAATTATAAAACCATTAATCAAATAAAAATTATAATCATGAATAATAAAACATAGGAAAAAATTAAAAAATGAACAATTCATTATATAAACATGAGAAAAACTTTTAATAAACAATTCTTGTAGAAATATAAAATAAACATAATAATTTTTCTAACCTTATAGAAAACCCTTCATCAATAATTAAAATCTTTATATCCATTTCTTAATATAAAATCTTTTATATTATTCATTTTATGGACTTTAATTTAAATATATGATATTAAATGACATATTAACATTTTGTATTCAAATTACAATTATGTAAACTATTTGAATACTCTAAGCATTTGAAACATAACATTACATAAAACTTGATCGAATCAATCATCTTAATTCACTTTGATGTGGTTAAAATAATTTTAAAATAACACCTTTAACTTGAAAAATTCAAATTAATTATGAACAATCCATGACATGATTATAAACTCTCTCTTTTTTTAAAATTTATAAATTATTTAAAAAACAATCTCATTATTTATAAACAAAAACATTATTACTAAAATATAATTCATTCCATATAATTTAAATATTATTTTAATATTATCATTTTATGTTATGAAATATTTATTAATAAATTTTAAATAAACTTTTAATTAATTAATTTTAAGAACTTTGTAATTAATTAATTTATAAACACTTTTATAAATTAATAAATATCCCAAAATAATTTTTTTTATAATTTATAAAAGAATCAATTAAGAAATTCAATTCGTAATTGAAATTTAAGAAAAAATTATTTCAAAATCATATCTAATGATATAGGTCAAATCATAAAATATTTTTGGAAAGGATACAGTGTTTAAAACTTTTAAGCATTATCAATCATTTTTTAAAACTGATAACTCTATACCAACTTGAGATAAGTGGTTGGCATAAGGTTTTCACTTCTACGAAGAAGGGAAGAAAATTACTTATTTTTTACTCTAATGGTTTAATGCTTTCACATATAGATGCTTACGTATTGAGGTTATATATTGTATGCAAAGTCAAAAAACTCTTATGCAGCGATCAAAGTGACACTTACATATCTAAGAGTAACTTTTTCATATCACATATAGTGACCCTTACATATAAGAATTTACGAATTTTATGGTTTAGTGGTAGAGGAATGCGTAAAGGTTACCCACTATATAAAGCCTTGCATAAAGGTTACCGGTAATCTAACACTTACATGTTAGTTCCTGGCCCTTACATATACAGTGATCTTATTTGATGATATATACTATATTTTCATTGTTAAATGATTCTCTATTTTTTTCACAACCTAGATTTCAATCATAACACATGATACCACTTATATAATTTCTTACATCATAGAAAAATGTATTAGGTTTTAAATGATCCTAATCTATGATACAAACCATTCATACCCAAAAACAAAGAAAAAATAATTTCATTATCTTATAACATGATTTAAAACAAATAAAATTTTAATTATGAAATCTTATATCCTAATTTCAGGATCTCCGAAGGGATTGCATTATTACGTAATGTAATATTGATCACCATTCTTAATTAAAAAAGAAGATATTACAAATAATAGGAATTTTAATGAAATAATACCACTGTAATATTTTTTCAAATAGATAATTTATTAAACTACATGTCTAATGAATAAATAAATCATTATACTAGGAACACCATTCTCCATAATGAATTCATTAAAAATATAAAATGAAGAAACTGTTATATGTGTACTATAGACTATAGCATAACTACTACCATATTGATCTTTGTGTGTTTGATAAAGATCACATGAGAGGACATCGAATGAAATACCTCCCAAATAGGTATCCATGTGTTTTACTAAATAACTCATCACTCAAGTAAGACACTCTCAACACCCATGGGATTCTAGTTATTCATTGGAGAAAATGGTGTAGAATAAGAGAGTCATGGGATTAAGGTGTTTTTGGAAAATAATGCATGAGTAAGAATATAACCATCACATGGATGTAGGATCTCTTATATAGACTTCAGGACTATTTTTATAACTCCACACATTTAGTCATGTATTACAAAATTCATGATACTGGTAATTCATTCATCATATGAATGCCACCCATGTGTATTTTATCTTATGAAGAAGATTACTTAATGATATACAGTGGGTGTTATTTGAATATTTATATATTAAATATTTCACTATCAAAATATAAAATAATATACCAAGTCAGTGATTATGATATCACATATATCTTCCTAAACGATATGTGATTCATGCACAACTATACAACTTGTAGAAATAAAATTGTATGATATGTCCATAATACTAATTATATTTTCTATAGGATTTTTTGTAATATCTCATCAAGGTTGTATATATACCCTTTTGGGTGAATAGATTCACATATTAATAGGTTTAGGTTGGTGATCCATTACTTTTTTTCTCATACTATTAGAGATTTTTCATATTATAATGGCATGGGGTAGAGTCAGAGAAACCTGACTAATAGTTTTCTTCAATGATAAATGCAATAAAAAATATCAATGTTATTCAAGGTAGAAAAAGATATACCTTATTAAATATTGAATAATTATACCTTTTTATAGATTCTTTGATTATTCATTGCATATTAGTGATGGTTAAACTATGATATAAATTTTAATATATATGTTATAATAGTTTAAACATGTTTATAGATTCCCCCATATGTTTCGTATGGTTTAAAATGTAGAAATTATTAATATATAAATACATAAATGGTATAATAATTTGGTTTAATACAATATATATTTAACTATGTTATATCTTATCAAAGATAAAAAAACATGTTTGTTTAGACACCTCAAAGATGAGCATGACCTATATATATATTCTGGTTATATAATTGAGATAAAAACCTTATGTCATGCTAATTTTATTATATTGTGAAAATATCATTATTATTAAATTATTTTCTTGATGATATTATATTTTTATGGCCTTGTGTTGCCCTATATTGTATATAAAGGTATTTAGATTTGTTTTTAGGCACTATTCTAATAAATGGGGATTGATCTCTTAAGGGTACTTGTGTATAAATATGATATTTAATAATCAATAAGGACAGATACCTCGTATAGATGAGCTAATGTGTATATTAATATAATTAGGGGTATATATATATAAATACTAACACACTAAAATAATTTCTTTCTTTAGGGAAGATGAGTAACCTCTTAAGTGAGGGTGTTATATGTGTGTGTTTGTTTATTTGTATGTGTCTATATGTGTTCATAAATGTGTGTGTGTGTGTGTGTTTGTGTGAGATTTTTTACTATAAGGAGAGGGTGTCCCTTGGGGTGTATGATTACTATTAAAAACATATACTAATATATTTGTATAAATTTACACTGCCTCCTATAGAATATAATTTTCAATGGAAATCTTGGATGGTCAGATCCATATGGTGGATTGGTACCCTAGTCAAATTTTGAGCATGGATCGAAGTAGTTTTGGTCAATATCGATAAATATTATTATTTTATTTTTAAAGTATACAAATTATTTTTTTTTAATTAAATTTTATTCCTATCAATTTAATTGAACAACTTTTGTTCTAGATAATTGGTTGATTACATTGTATAACATCTTCTTAACTTTATAAATTTTTTTCTATATTGGACACCTGGATTTATGAAGGAATGGATGAGATCGAGTGGTGAGTTGCTTAGGGTATCATGTGTTCACACCCTAATCATGTTCTATAGAGGATTCATGTAGACCACATTTTACAAAAACCTAGTAAAGGAAAAGCTTATACATATGAGGTTTGAGCATCTTAGAACAAGATTAGACATTGGGAATGGGATCTAGAGTCAAGATATATTATTTTGGAGTTTTAGGTGGGCATATGGTGTGTCCATATAAGGGTTATCCATAGTGTCTTACAAGTGACCATCCTCACTATATATTTTTTCTTTGACTTATTTATGTCCCATTTGGATTAGATTTATATATAAAGTTGTTTTTTGTTTAATATAATGCTGTAAAATTTATTTTTTGGATTATTGAGATATGGTATTATGTGCATATATGTTATATAAATATTTAATCAATTGTTTACTTGGTAAAAATTTAATGGAAATAAATTGGCGAATACCAGACCATGTGTTGTTTCGGCCCATCAATCCCTTGATTCAAATCGAAATAATTGTTGGAACCTAAAATAGTTATTCATTATTTGGTTAAACACCAAAGAGGGTAAATAAATTCCCATTTTTATAGTATCATTCCTCTATGTGTATGGCACTCTCTAGAGATCAAGAGGAGGGATTGGGGTATTTTTGGTAATCCATCTTGGGCCCATATAAGATTCTAAGTGGAGTCATTACATTTTTCTTCTTTATTACATGTAATATATTTTTGAAACAATAATTAAAAAGCATTATACATTGGAATGATAATAATTAAATAATTTATCATGGGTGAACTAAATTAAATTTTATCAAACTAGTGTAGAACCCCGTAAATAAATAACATAAAATTTATAAAATTAATATAATCAATTTAAATTAGATATAAAAATATTAATAATATAACCATGACATATTATTAAATTTTTTACAAACAATAAATTGATTTAATGAAAAAAAAATCATAAATTTAAGCATGAGACATCTATGAAGACAAATATATCATCTTCTCAAAAAAATTTGATATGGTACTAAGTCCCACTGATTGGATATAATCTCCATAAACCCACATCTTCAATGGTTTTTAAAATATGACAATAATATGAATAATTATTAATTTAAATATAAAAAAAATTATACTGTTAGTATTTAGTAATTTATAAATTATTATTTACTTTTTAGATGAATAAAAAACATAATATTATATTACATATATGATATAACATATATCATATAGTCTGATGAATGTATATATTATATTAATAAATAGTTATTATTGTAGAATCAAATATTATAACTCAATTATCCATCATAATGATACCATATATTTCCATTTTTTACTCAATTTATAAAAAAAATCACTCTATATTCATATGAATTATAGGTTTTAGTTTGATATTATTCATTATGATATTTATATATTGCTCCATGTGATTTTCCAAAAATAAAATAAATGAATTGTATCATATCATGTGATATAATCTTATTAAATAAAGGGAAAAAATTTTCTATTTTATGAAACCCATTATAAGTTATATCACACTTTGTGGTGTGATTAAGTATACCATATGACTGCTTGATCCAACATGTAGGATATTGTCATTCCATATCACATTTTGTGATTTATCTACATCATTTTTTTCAACACCATATTGTATAATATGATATCTTATATCTCCCAGATATATATCTTGTATATCCCTATGAAATATCTTTATTCTTTAATTATATACACAATTTTTAAAATAACATAAATTTTAAAATAATCACTAAACATGATCTAATAAAAATGATGAATTTTTCTACCTTATAATATTTTTATAGGAGGTAAAAAAGAAAACCCTTTATTAAAAATTACTTATAATAATATTAATAAAAATACACTTAAAAAATAAATAAATAACCTAAATTATTGTTATTATCTTCTTATGTAATTATTTTGATGCAAATCTCTTAGAAATAGACAAAGGATTCCTATTTCCATATGCAATCAATTTATTTGAATCTTAATAAAATATTAAAAAACCTCTATTGATTTATATATATGTGTGTGCACCTTCAAATAAGTGAAGGTGAAAGAGTAATATTTAACTATAGATTTATACACTAATAGGAATGTTACATTGTGGTATGTCCATACTTATATAACATTACTCTGTTAAATAAATGAAAAAACAAGTGTTCATATATATTTCCAAACCCACACTTCTAGATATAGTTCTAAAAATAATTTCTTTTCACAAATGATCAAATACCAACTGAGTCAGACAATAGATTTTATATCATTTTAAATGATTATGATAATAGCTCAAGTTTTAAACACACACATTTTACCCAAAGGTTTAGTATCGTTGAATATTATCTATATATTTTATCTTGATGCAGAGAATATTATACATTTCATCCATAGAATTTTTAAAAAATGATTCACTTTTCGATATATATAATAAATTGTATTCTTAATTATCAAATAAGAAAATTAGGAAATATAAAAAAAGGGTGAGGTCAAAAACACTACAAGGATATCATTTCTAACAATCTATATAAATCATTATCACGGTATAAATAATATGGTAAGAATAAATATTTAAGAAAAAGATATATTAAATAAATATGAGGGAATAAAATAAGAAATGTCGAGGCATAAATAACATAATGTATGAATATCATAATGATGGTAATTCATAATGTTGGAAATTAAAACATACCACTAAGGCCTTATACAATGAAATCATATATAATATGGTATGGAGGTTCCCATTGTAATCTTTTAGGTATCTCATTAGACATACTGAAGCACTAAGGGGTATAAACATGTGCCTCATCCATCACATAACTCTTCCAAAGCATTTTTATGGGGACGTATAATGCTAGAAAACACAAACATACCTTAGAGTATTTGCATGAAGGTGTCATATATAAATCATTTAAAGAAACTTCCATTATATATATATATATGGTGTTTTGGGTACAATTACATTAAACACACACGCACCACACACATAGGCCAGAAAGGCCGTCCATAGCCCCCCTCCTCCAAAGGTATTTCCCACCCATCAAGACTTATTTATTAAATATATGGCCTAAAGGCCCAGTATTCATGAATCCCATTACATATCATAATTTTCAATAATGAACCATATATCCATGCATGGCTTAATAATCGATGATTTTTTTATAGGTTTTGTATTTTTAGAGTAAATTTTTATATGTTCATATTAATAGTTTTCCCCAATTAATCAAAATATATGGATATCTAGCTGAATAGACTTCAATAGTGACAATGAATTACTGATTATTCAAAAGTATTATAACATGGCAGGTATTAAATAAAAAAATAGAAATGGTTGATGATGAGGAAATACAAAGTTTTTTATGGATCAATCCTATCCTAGAGATTTAATTTTCATCACACTACTTATACATTATAATTTGGATGATAGATCTAGGGATTATTTTGGAATGATAAAAAAATTATTAAAATGGTATAACAGGAAGGGATAGAATATAAGGAATATTCAAAGAGTAAAATATAAAAGTGTATTAATATAGATGAAAAAAATCTTCAGAGGAATCTAATAAATCATATAATATTTAAGAAAGTTATTACTTAGTTTATATATAATGTTAACTAATCACAAAAAAGGAAAATTCTATTTTCTAGATATCATATAAAAATAATTATATTTTAATAAGAAAATGTTGTTTTGTTGATGGATAACGATTATATAATAAAATAATAAATTTATTAAAAATAAATATATTTTATGGAATATAGTAATTTATAAAAATAGTATAAGAAAAAATATTAGGATTGTTATTGTATATGAAATATCTATAGAGTAAAATTAAAAGAATGTAAATAAATAAGAAAATAAAATATAATGAAATATATTACAAATACATGTAAAATAATATAAGATAAATCAAATGGATATGGAATATAAATGTTAATTTTAAAGGGGGATCAAGAAAATTTCTCTGTATAAACATCAAACTAGGTGAAGTATTAATCAATCATGGTAGAATTGTAAAAAATATTTTAAGTTTAAAAATTACAAGAAGTTTAGGAATATTATAATTAAAATTAAAGTTATAAATAATTTATCCAAATTAACAATAGACGTAGAGAATCTCACAGAAAAAGTGATATCTTGGAGAAACCCTTTAAAGCATCATAATTTGTATGGTTTCAAGGATCCAACAAAGAAAGAATATGAGGAGAACATATAAATCCTCAAAATTAAAGAAAAAATAGAATAATGTACTCTTGTATTAAATTATATACATAATAGAAAATAATATATATCATGTGGATATAAGGGAATATAAATATATGATATTGAGATAATAAACCCCTTACCTTAGCTTCTGATACACCTGAACATGAATTAACTCCTTCAATGATAAAAATGGACTTTTTAATAATAAATTTTAGAACCCGGTTTTTATTTTTTTTATTTCTTAATATAAATAAATTATATTCATTTATTACATATTTATTAGGTTGATAATGTTTATCATGATCATGTGATGTTAGTTGTTCCAATTATTCTATGTGTGTTTTGATATGTAAGCCTCAATAAATGTTCGTCATTCATTATTTTATCTTTTAAATAATTCTAAAATTGATATATTCATAATTTCATAATAATTGTTAAAGTTATACATTTATTTCATAGATGTAACGGGTGAGGTTCGCTGGGAAGAATTCTATTACTTGCTAATTTAATGTAACTTTACCAACCATGTAGAGTTACTTAATATTAAGGATCCATTTATTCATTAACATTATAGAATAATAAAATAAAATAAATTCATATTCAATACCATACATATTTATTATTCATGTCTTTTTAACCCTCCATGGTTATAATTATGAAAATTGTGTTGTATCATTCATATAGGTGTTTGAATTGAACCAAACATGAATATATTGAAAATAATTATTATAATCCCATTATTGTTAGATTATTATACCACTATTATATTACTGTATTGATTTAAATTTTATGTTATTAAATTTATTATTTAAAAATAATATTATTTGTAAGAATAAGAAAAAATAAAAGGTAATGGATAACATGTTTCCTACTTTGATGAGATTGTTTCCATACTAAGCATTCTTTTTTTTTTGAATTCCTTGGGACTTTATTATGATAAGGGGCTCAAAAATATGAGGTTGGATTCTATGGGAAAGAATTTAAGTATTTGAATTCTATAATACTTAATTTTTTAAACTTATAGGAGGAAGTATCCCATTAACAGGTGAAAATAAGGGACATTTATTTGAAAAAATGATGTATATGAAGGGTGAATTTAGGATCACATGGGTGAAGGGGTGTTACTACTAGAAACATTTACTAAAGAATAAAATATTAATTGGTAGTATAAAACATATATTATTTTAGTGTATAGTAGAAAATATATTATGAGATAATGTGTCTTTATCCTACTCAAATCTATTTTATTTGGTTTAGAAATCATGTGATGACAGTTTTAAGAGTTTGAATAAGAAAATAAATTATTTAATAATTGATAAATTAGTAAATATAATTATTTAAGAGTTAAAAATAATTTTAACTAATTATTAAATTTTTAAACATTCCATTTAGTATGTCGAATGTTTTAGAAACATTTTGTATCCTTGAAAATTTTTATAAAAAACTCATCATTTGGGAATGGAATAAATGAATTCATTAAAATATAATTATATCACTATGAGACTCATTAATACTAAATATCTCACTCTATATATCTCTTTATATTTAAAAAAATATTCATTATCACTATAGTGAAGAGAGGATTTTTTCCAACTATTCATATATTAATTTATCCCATAGATACCCTAAGAGGAATGAATCAATTGACTAATTCTCAGTGTTCCTCATAAATATTATATTAAGGGGATTTGATAAATTATATCACTGAAGAAAATTGTATCAATTCTTTATTTATATTATTTATTCTAAATTAATGGAAAGATCTTATGGCATTAATTAAATTTGGATGATTATTTCCACTATGTTTGGATAAGAATTATCCCCTCCAAAATCTTACAATTATAAAATCATGTTGTTGTTCATGAAAAATGGCTTTGTAAAACTTACATGAAAATATTGCACCATAAATATGATAATTATATTTTGTGATTTTCCGAAAATACACGCCTGTTCATTATAAAAATGTGATTTTTATAAGATATCCATGTTGTGGATTTAAATTTATGGCTTCTAAAGGATCGATGTGAAATGTATTGACCTAGTGAATAAATGTTTGGTTTTCCCATGAAAATTATTTTCATGGTGTATAAATCACATGATGGCCTATATCAAAATAACCATTTTTTAAGAAAACAATTTTTTTAAAAATTATCAAATACAACCATCTGCACGGGCCTAGAGGGGGCTTGAAACGATACCAAAAAAATTATTTTATGTTATCTTTTATTAAGTAAGATTAAAATGGTTTAAAAATTTATAAATTATTTATAAATTATATAATAAGAAAAAAATATAAAATATTTTATATTATTTTATAATACTGAAATATTTAAATTCCTTATTTGGAAATTTATCTAAATCATGATAGAAAGAGTTTTGATTGATTTGATAAAGGTTTAATTAAAATGAAATATATTATATTTAATTCATGTAATGTATTTATATTAAATATGAAATGTTTATATGTTTATAAAATATTTCATATCATATCACATATTTTGGAATATAGAGGAGTTCATTTTAAATTTCATGTAAATTATCAAATATGAAATTTTAATATTTATTATATATATAAAAGTGTTTATATTTTTATTTTATAGAATATCCTTGAAGAATGTTAAATCTTAAATTTTTTATAATTGTTTATTTTTGAATTTTTTATAAATGTTATTATTTTCTCTAAATATTTAAATCATTCATTTATTTAGTTTATTCCCTTCTTTATTATTCGTGAATATAATGTGAATCTATTATAAATGGATGTTTGATATAGTTTAATGTTTTTAAATTGATTCTTATAAGTTTCATACCACTCCTATAATTGGTTATAATTCATGTGCAACGTGATATTTAGTTACATTAAACCATGAATGTGATTTTTTATGGGTTATAAAGAAGAAAGTGAAGGTAGATTATGATTTATACATATTAGGAGTTAATATTGAATGTGAAGTTAGCTATCTATTGAATATTGATTCATGTATAGAGGAAATTTTTCTCAAAAAACTCACTATCTTTGCAGATTAGGATCTACCAAGAAAATTGTGGGTTGGCTACCTGTCACACTATACTTACTCGTGTGGGGATTTTTATTTTATATGATTCTTATTAGTTTAATGAATGTTTTTTCTACCATATTCATAGTTTTAATTTGGTTATGTGTTAATATAAATGGATTGTCACATAAATGGATTATTTTAAAGGTATTTTTCTTTTAATTTCCATTCTTGGTTTGTTGCAGGATTTTCCCATGAATTTTTTAAGAAATCGTTGGTTTTAATGATTTGGGCCAAAGAATGATCACATTTACAGATTTAAAAATAAATTTTGTTTCTTTTATAAATCCTCTATTTTTTATACTTTTTCACCCATTACACTTCCAACACGGCCTCCCATGACCTATTAAAACTACTATATCCATTTGGACCCCAAATAAATTCATTATCATGGTTTATTTGGGAGATTTATCCAGGCTTTGGGCTAACCTGTGAACCCATTTCCTGTTTTAAAAAATTAATTTATTTCTTTCATATCTCATATATTTTTTAATTGTTTTCCGTGATTCCACCTCTAAATAGAGACCATTGACCCTAGGAGTACCTCAATGTTCGTTTCTCCCCCTTTGGAGCTCATATTCCTTGTGGGTTAGAACAAAATGTATCAAGATTTCTTAAATCGTCCAGTTTTGAAAAGATTCATTGTTTCTTCCATAACTCTTTCATTTTTTACTCTTTTCCCACCATTTTTGTTCCCAATTTACCTCATAAGCCTTATTAAAACCTCCATATCATTTTTTCTATTTTGGGATTCATGTATTAGTGTATTTGGGTAGATTTATTCAAAATATCTCATGTAGGTGGGTTTCATTCCTTCTTCCTCTTATTTTATTAGGTTTTTTTCATTTTTCTTGAAGTTCCTAATGTATAGAATGAAGGGATTAGAACCTAGGGTTATATATTGGGTTTTTAGATCTAATATTGTTGTTTTACATTTGATTTAACACCCTTGTGATGTGGCGGTGGTGCGGTTGAACTTTCGAACAAGGATTTGGTGTTTTTGACACATGTGGTAGGTGATTCCATGTGCACAAACTACTAGACGAGTTACCCTTGCATGATTTATATTTTTATCCTACTACTAAATCATTTTTTTTGCAGTGAAAGTTATTTTTTGTAGCATTTGTTACGAAATTGATTTTAAGTTCAGTCTTTTGTGTGAAAATGGGTGCGTTGAATGTGCATTCCATGTTATACCATTTGGGATGTTTTATAATTCCTGGGAGGGTATTATTAAAATGTTTTCTTGCTTAAAATTCTAGATTGGGGTGATATTGGTGAGAATTTGGTTTTCAAAAAAAGATTTTAGATGGATTATAAGTGCAAATATTGGTTATACTCCTTGAAAATGTTTAATGGAAATTCTAAATTGCTTATTGAGTTATATAAATGGTGAAAAGCATGTGTAGCTACAATTTTGGATGTTTATGACAAGAAATGGTGTTTTTATATGATAATTTCATTTGGTAAAATGTGTAAATTGTTTGATCATAAATGGGAAAACCTGGGTATCTAGGTGGGTGGATGTGTACTAGTATGCTAGTTATCCGGAGAGGTTTGGTCCATGTTTAACTTTGAAAGTTGGACACTGAAAACACTAAAAAAACTACAATGATGATGATTAGGGACCACTAGGTTATGGGTATGTTCCATACCAGTGGATTGTTCATTGTAACGGATATTGTTGTGGTTACTTTACACTGAGATACGAGTTACATGGGGCCCGGAACTAACTAGTGCCTAGTGATGTTCCCAATATTAGTGATCATTTAATATTTCATATTTATAAATTGATTGTGGTGCATTTGGATGGAAAATTAAATAGCTTACATGTTTTATTGAAATGTTTTCATCCTTTCAAATCATCCATTGAATACTATTTACTTTTAAAAGTTTCATTCTTTATAAAATTTTGCCACCATTTCTTGTTTATTAAAACTTTTATGCTTTTTATCTTGTAATGATTACCATTTGGTGTATTTTGAGTGGTATTCTATTGGGATTAGGATCACACCCTACTTATACCCTTTGGGTGTAAGTATACTTGATCATGTTTGACATAGGTAAATTCAAGGCCTTCAGTGGTGGCGGCTTGGGTTGTTAGTTTCCTTCTATTGTGCGGTGTTGTAGAGAAGGCTTGTGGGCGATGACCCCTTGTCATGTGGAGTTCCTTGGGCTATTTTGATGATAATTTTATTTATCATTGGACCTCTTGGGTCATGTTTAGACACAAGTATTCAGTTCTGAATTTTATTTAAGGATTTTTTGGTATGAATTTTTAGATTCAGTTTATTGATTGTTTTTTGTTGTTTTATGTATCCATACTCGGGTAAATCATTACCAACCCAATATTTATTATAACCGGGAACTTTTTCTAGCCTGTGGAGATTGGTAATTCCCTATGGGCGTATCTATGGGCCGTGTTTGGTGCCAGTTTTGATGGTGACCAGATTTAGTTCGTGATAAAATGGTTTTAAAGGAGGTTAATGTTTTTGGGTTATATTATTATTTTGGGATAAGCGGGCTAGACAAGAGCTAGGATTTTAGAGGCTCGGAGTTTTTTTTCATGAGTAGGTTTTATGTCCTACACCTCTCGTGACGGACCTCATGTCTCCATGGTACATTGGAATTGTTTGTTTGGATTAACTTCCATGTGATACGTGTGGGCGGTAGACTACATGTGGACATCGGGTGGGGGTGAAGTAATTTCTTATTTTATTATTGAAATATGTTTGGATTATTTATATTTCATGTTATTGATGAAATTTTTCAGAACTTTTGTACTAATGTTTTCTCTTGTGATTGTTTCTTTTTGTTGCAACATGCCTCTTAGAGAGATCGCATGCACCCACAAGATGAATTCAAAGAGAGTTCCCCTTATTGGTTGATCAGAGGTTGGTGGATGATGTAGTCCAGGATGTTCATGATCTAGGAAAAGGATAGAATCATATGCCTACCCCTTCTCCAGTTAGAGAAGAGGAATCTGGTCCAAAAAAAAGTATCCCAGGACTTCCTAAAGAACAAGCCTCATACTTTCCGAGGTAGCACAAGACCCCAAGAAGCAGAGGAGTGGATCAAGAAAATCGAGCACATGTTTGAGTTTCTTGACACACGTTAGGAGTTTAGGGTGAAGTGTAACTCTCTTCAATTAGAGGGTCCCTGCCATAGGTGGTGAGAATCAGTGCTTCAAGCTGGGAAGTACGAACAGATGATTTGGAAGGGCTTCAAGGTTTCCTTCAACGACCAGTACTGCCCGGAAGTCTTGACTTATTCTAAATCTCATGTTTTTATAGAACTTATTTAGGGAGATCATTCAGTGATATAGTAAACCATATATTTTATTTAACTATTCTGGTATGCACCTGAAATGGTCTTCAATTATCAGATGAAGGCCGAAAAGTTCGAAAGGGGCTTGCAGGCATAGATTTATTCTCAAGTGTTCCTCTTTAAGCTGGAGACCTATGCTAATGTGGTTGACGAAGTGTGTATGGGGTATATTGACAACAAGGGGAGGTCTGGTTTCTCTGGGACAGTATCAGTGATGGGTAGTAGTACTTCATCTGAAAAGAAAAGGAAGCGGGAGGAGCAGGGGAAGAAAAGAGGTGACAGTTCAGACCACTCTTTAAGGCATCTTTTATCTGTGGATTCTGATGTGAGGTCCATCATTTTTCACCATTGTGGGAGGATAGGGCACATTAGACGAGCATGAACATATCCTCCTAAGACCTATTATAAATGTGGAGGTATAGGACACCTACATCATTTTTGCAGGATGACACATCCACTCTAGATTGGGGTAGGTTCAGTGGCTTCCATGGTAGTGCCAACCTAGTCAGAGCTGTTGAGGATGGGGGGAACTAGGTATAGTGGCCATGGCAGAAGGGTTGTATCGTCATCTGGGCAGATCCATTTTTGGGCAGAGCCATAGGCGAGTGGCCATTCTCATGCAGATAGTAGGTATCATCATGCGGTAGAGCAGGCACCAGGGGGATCATATGCAGGACCTTCGACAGTTCGAGGTATTGTATTGATTTCATTTTCTATATCAGCTTATATTTTTGATACCAGTGCTTCTATTTCATTCATCTATTCCTGTATTGTGAAAATGCTTAATTTTCCAACTTATATTTTTTATTTTGTGATGGATTTGGTGAATCCATAGGGAAAGAAGAAGCAGGGTCTCACGTACCCATCGTGTGTGCTTTCTGTGTTAGGGGTTGAGATTGAGTGGGACATAATGGCCTTAGATATGGATCTATTATATGTGATACATGGAATTTATTGTATGATACACTTTCAAGCTCCCAATGATTTTTATAGGCGGCGGGTCAGTTTCACGATACCTGATGGGAGTCGTCTGATTTTCCTTAAGGATTGGGATCCTCGGTCGGGTCACGCAGGACCTCGACTCCTAGATTTGGAAAATATTGTCTTCTAGTTATCATCAATTGTGATAGAGGATGAAGTTTTTGCTCTTGAAGTTTGAATACCTCATGTAGTGGAAGCATTTCCAAAGGTATTCCCAGATGATTTCTCAGGATTGCCTCTGGAGTGGGACGTGGAGTTTTCAATCAATTTGGAACCTGGAACACAACTAATATCTCTTCCCTCATATCATATAAACTCCACTGAGATAAGGGAAATAAATATACAACTAGAAAATTTAGAATCCAATGGATTCATTTGAGTGAGAATCTCTTCGTGGCCCGCTTCTGTTCTATTTATGAATAAGGCTAATGGATCCCTCCATTTGTGTATTGATTATCAAAAGCTGAACAAAGTAACCATCAAGAACAAATATCCTTTTCCCCAAATAGATGAATTGTTTTTTTAGTTTTAGGGGTAAAATTGGTTTTCTAAAATAGTCTTGCATTCGAGTTGCAATCAACTCAGGGTGAAATAAGCATATATTCCAAAGACAACATTCTGAAGTAGGTATGACCACTTTTTGTACCTAGTCATGCCCTTCGGATTGACCGATTAAATAGAAGTATTTATGGAACTCATGAACTAGATTTTCCACCATTATCTCTACTTCTTTTTCATGGTATTCATGGATGACATCCTAGTTTACTCTGGATATGAGGAGGAACATGATCATCATTTTCAGATCATGTTGGGTACCTTGTGAGGGCATTGTCTTTATGAAATGTTATCCAAGAGAACTTTTTTGATCATGGAGGTGAGGTTTATGGAGCATGTGATCTCGAATCAGGGGGTTTAGGTGGACCCTGAGAAGATTAGTGTGGTTATGTCATGGGAGAAGCTAAACAATGTGTTCGAGATCAAGAGTTTCCTCATCCAGACTAGTTACTATAGGTGGTTTGTTTGAGATTTATCTTGTCTTGATTCTCCTATGACCGTGCTCACCAAGAAGGGGTTGATGTTTTCTTGGGTATTATAATGTCAAGAATCCTTTGAAGAGTTAAAGCAGTTGTTGACTACTTCCCATGTGTTGATCTTTCCAGAATCTATAAAGGGTTATTTGGTGTATTGTGATGCTTCAGGTAAGGGCCTTAGGTTTGTGCTTATATAGGATGATCACGTGGTGGTGTATGTCTCCCGCCAACTCTGATTACATGAAAATAATTACCTGACCCGTGACTTGGAGATATTAGTTGTGATGCATGCATTGAAGACTTGGTGTCACTACCTATTTGGGGAGAATTTTTTGGTCTACTCTAATCACAAAATCTTGGCCTACATCTTCTCGCAGAAGGATCTCAATCTAAGACAACTCCGCTGGATTGAGTACTTGCAGGGGTTCGAATTTGACATTCTCTATACCTTGGGAAAGGGAAATGTTGTGGAAGATTCTTTTATTAGAAAAGTACCAGTGAAATCCTTGATTAAGTCCAGTGATTATTGGACTCTAATGGGGTCTTTTTTCAGATACACGTGGAGATCAAGGAGCACAGTGGAGGTGTGTTTATTGAAAGAATTTAGTTGAATCATTCTATCTTAGAGTTTATTCATTGAGAAAAACCCAATGATGATATTTTTCAGTGGTCGAGGCAGTTTCATCATGGTGGGGAGACATATTTTGATTGGTCGTCGTCTCCCGAGGGCATATTTTGCTTCAAGGTCCGATCAGTAGTATTGTCGTCTCTATGGATGGCAGGGATGTAGGATAGCCACCAGTCATAGAAGGTTGTCCATCCTAGTGCCCCCAAGATGTATTATGATGTGTGTCGGCAGTTCTGGTGTCCAGTTATGATAAAATACATAGCTGACATCATCTCAAGATGTTATATATGTTATCAAATGAAAGAGGATAACCAAAGGCCATCCAGTTTTTTAGATCCATTACCAATTTTTACTTGGAAGTGGGAAGAGGCCTCCATGGACTTCATTATTGGCTTACCTGCTACACCTTGGGGAATGAATTCCATATATGTAGTAATTGATTGTCTGCCCAAATCAGACCACTTCATTTCAATCAAGGATACAACTAAAGTGGGTGAGTTGGGCCGAGTGTATCTTCAGGAGGAGTTAAGGCTTCATGGTGTGCCATCTGTAGTTTTCACAGATAGAGACCCCTATTTCACTTCTCAGTTTTTGAAAGGCCTTCATAAGGCCTTGGGGTCTCAGATTAAAATGAGCACGACACACCATCCTCAAACGGATGGTCAGACTGAGTAGGAGAATTAGATTTTGCAGGACATGATAAATTCATGTGTTTTGGACTTTGGAGGTTCTTGGGATAGCCGTTTGTGATTGGTTGAGTTCTCTTATAATAATAGTTACTAATACTCAATCTTAATGGCTCCCTTTGAAGTGCCATATGGCCGGCCTTATCGTTCCCCCATGTGTTGGGTTGAGGTAGGTGAGACCTAACTATTGGGGCCGAGTCTTGTGTAGGCGACTTCTGAGAGGGTCACATTGATCAGGAAGCATTTATTGACAGCTCATAGTCACTAAAAATCATATACTGATCAAATTTGTCGAGACCTATAGTTTTCGGGGGGTGGTCGATGTTTTTGAAAGTGGTCACTCATCTGGGCCATCGTCGTTTGGGAAAGTAAGGAAAGATCATGTCGTGGTATGTTATACATTTTGAAACCACCAAGCATATTGGAAGGATGAAATACATGTTGGATTTTCCTTCTCATTTGACATAAATTCATGACATCTTCCACGTCCCCCAGTTGAAAAAGTACAACCCGGATCTGTCCCATGTGCTGAATTGGGAGGAGTAGGATATGGAGCCTAGTTTGTCTGTTTTTGAGTGGCTAATACGAATACTTTATTCCCAATAGAAGTTTCTTTGTGGAATTTATATTCCACTAGTTCAATTATTTTTTCATCATGGGAATGATGTCCACAAAACATGTGAATGGAAGTTTCAGGTTGAGAAAGAGAGCCCATTCTTGTTTTCTGATCAAGATTTAGGTTGACTTTATAGGAAGGAAAGTCATTCATGGTGGGGAGAATTGTCACAAAAATGAATTATTTTAAATTTATGATTCTTTTAATTTACATTATTGGTTTTTTGTTGGGTTTTCCCATGAATTTTTGGAGAAAAGGATGGGTTTTCACGATATGGGCCAAACTGTGAGCACATTTACAGATTTAAAAATAAATTTTGATTCTGTTATAACTCCTCTATTTTTTCAACATTTTTCTTACATTACACTTCCCAGTTAGCCTAACCTAACCTATTAAAACTATCATATCCTTTTGGACCCCTTATCATTTCATTATCATGGTGTATTTGGGAGATATATTTAGGATTTGGGCCAACCCGTGAGCCCATTTCCTATTTTTAAAAAATAATTCATTTCTTTCATAACTTGTTTATTTTTTAATTTGTTTTATTGATTCCACCTCTCACTCAAGACCACTGGCCCTAGATGCACCCCAAGGTTCTTTTATCCCTTTTTTGATCTCATCTTCATCACGTATTAGGTCAAAATTTCTCAGGCTTTCTCAAATAATCCATATTTTAAAAGGTAATTTATTTCTTCCATAACTCCTTCATTTTTTACTCTTCTCCCCCATTTTAGTTCCTACTTGACCTCCTCCACCTTATTAAAACATCCATATCAGTTTTTTCTACTTTGAGATTCAACTATTTGCGTATTTGGGGTGATTTATTCAAGATCTCTCAAGTAAGTGGGTTTTATTCCTTCCTCCTCCCATTTGCTTAGGGTTTCTTCCATTTTTCTTGAATTTACTAATTTCCAGAAAGTAGGGCTTCAAAACAAGGGTTTGATATTGAGTTTATGGGTATAATGTTGTGGTTTTAGGTTTGATTTAACACCCTTGTGGTGCGGTGGTGGTGCGGTTAAAGTTTCACACAATGATTTGGTGTTTTTGGCACTTGTTGTAGCTGATTTCTTGTGTAATCACTACTAGATGAGTTATCCTTACATGAATTATATTTTTAAACTACTCCTCCATCATTTTCCTTGCTGAAAAAATTATTTTTGGTGGAATTCGTAAAGAAATTGGTTTGTATTTCCATTTTTGGTGTGAAAATGGATGTTTTAAATGTGAATTACATGTTTTACCATTTAGGGATGTATTATAACTCCGGGGAGGGTCTTATTAAAATGTTTTTTTTCTTACAATTATGGTTTGGAGTGATATTGGTGTGCATTTTGTTTTCAAAGAGGTATTTTAGATGGATTTTAAGTGCAAAGTTTGGATATATTCCTTGAAAATGTTTTATGGAAATTCTATCTGGTTTATTGAGTTATATAAATAGTGAAAAGAATGTCTAGACACTGTGTTGAGTGTGTATGATAATAAATGGTGTTTTTATATGAAAATTTAATTTGGTAACATGTGGGAATTTTTTTATGACAAAGGGAGAAACCCGGGTATCTAGGTGGGTGGACGTGTACTAGTATGTTAGTGATCCGGAGTAGTTTTGTCCATGTTTTACATAGAAATTTGGACATTGAAAACACTAATAAAAACAATAATGATGATTATTGGGGACCACTAGGTTATTTTTATGTTCCCTACTAGTGTATCTTTCATGAGAACAAATATTTTTTTTGGTTACTTTGCACTGAGATACGAGATACATGGGACACAAAACTAACTAGTGCATAGAGATGCTCCCAAGATTAGTGCTTGTTAAATCTTTCATATTTATCATTGACTATGGTCTGTTTGGATGGAAAATTCAGTATCTTACATGTTTTATTGAAATGTGTACATCCTTTTAAATCATCCTTTGTAAACTATTTATTTTTAAAAGTTTCATTCTTTAGAAATTACTGCCACCATTTCTTATTTATTAAAACATACATTCTTTTTATCTTGTAATGCTTACCATATGAATTATTTTGGGTGGTATCCTATTGGTCATAGGTTCCTGCCCTAGATACACCCCTTGGGTGTAGGTAGACTTGATCATGTTTGTCACAGGTAAAGGCAATGCCTTGGGTGGTGGCGGCTCAAGTTGTTAGTTTCCTTCCATGGTGCGGTGTTGTGGAGATGGCTCGTTGGTGATGACCCCGTGTCATGTCGAGTTCTTTGGGATATTTTTCTTCTAATTTTACGTATCTTTGGACCAATTTAATCATTTTTAGTCCTGTTTATTCAGTTTTTAAATTTATTTAAGGCTTTTTTGGCATGAATTTTCAGATTCATTTTATTGATTGTTTTTTGTTATTTTATGTATCCATACTCAGTTAAATCATTCCCAAACCAATATTTATGATACTTGGGAACTTTTTCTGTCCCATGGGTATAGGGAAAGCCCTCCAGGACTTTCCAGGGGCTGGTTTTGGTTCCAATTTTGACAGTGACCAGATTCGTTTCGTGACATATACTTTACATTATATAAGAAACAAAAATCATGAGTTGAATAATGTTTTATACATTGATATTTAAACACATAAATTTTATAGAAAGCTATAGGATAAAATAACAAAATCATTATATGTTTTAATTATTAATCAAAATACAAGAGTTCAAGATGTTGAGATTTTAAATCCTTCTAAAAATTTTATGTTTTTTATTCCTTTCAAAGCTAACACATGTTAAGAACTTGATCGTTCAAATGGTTAGGTTTTCACCGAATCATAGAATCCAAGGATTATATTACTTAATTAATAGTGTAAATTAGTAAAAATAAGAGTTAGGTAACCAAATTGGTTTTTGAAATTTAATTTACACCTGAATATTAAACATTAATTGTTATGACACTATAGGAATATATTTGAGTTTATCTATATGATGAATTGTTCAAATAATTTCCTGGTCAATTGTCCAAGAGTCATATATGATATAATTATCATGATAAACTTCCTAAATATCTATGTAAAGAAATAAACACAAAAAATAACTCATTATATAGTGAAATATAGATGATTTACCTCTAATTAATATGAATTAAATTAAAAATTGATAACATTTTATTAAGACAACATTAGATAAGGGTCCTTATTAAATTATTGTAAAACTACATAATTTTTCTAATAGAAGGTTTTATTATATAAAAAATATTATAATCATCATATAAATTGACATTGAGATAAATTTTGGAGAAGAATAAATTAATTGAAAGTAGCTTCTTATACAAGTATAGGAACTTAAGAATAACCCTTAAGAAAGAGAAAGCATTTTTTTGGAGAAACCCATTATTAAGAAACTAACTAGTAAAGATAATCAATAAATGTATTTAGATGTTTGTTATAAGAATTTTAAGAATTATTTATATATCTCTAATATAATTATTATTTACATAAAACCTATTTTTTAAAATAAACATGAGAACATGGACTCATTCAAGATGATAGATAACATAAAAAAAACTATATCAATAAAAGGTTAGACACAATAGGTATGATATTTCAAAAGAATTATTTAGATATAATACGACTAAAATAAATTCATTATGCACTCATGTATTCATAATAATATTATATGTAAATGTCTTGGAGAGTATGGGTTCTTCTTTAAATAATGATCTTGTTGTGGACTTAATTCTGGATTCACTATTGAAAAGGTTCAAATGGATTATTATAAACTATAATATAAAACATTTTAGTAAAATTTTAACTAATATCATCAATATGTTAAAGATTTTTTATCAAAACATGGGAGGTGGGGGATCTAATGATATGATGAAAATAAAAAATGAACATGTTCTAATCTAGAAAAATGGATATTAGATGATCTAATATTCATCATTTGTCATTGAATCCTATGTGATATTTTTGAAATGATGGGTATGCTTCTATTTTAAAAAACACTATCACTAGAAGAGTGATTACTTAAAATACATTAAAGGTCCCAAAATTACCATATAGAGTGAACATCTTATATTAATTTCATAGAAAACAGTTATTATATTTTTGAAGGGTATATGATACAAATTTTATATCATAAAAACAATATAAATATGTTGAAGAGTTTAAAATTAAATAAGTATTGATGGTTAAACCATTAATTATTCATTAAATTAATAGATAAAGGGGTTATTACATCAAGAAGTTAGATAAATTGGATAATTATAAATCCCAAGTAGAGTAGAATAAATATTGTGTATTTTATCTTAATTTTATCTTATGTAATAAGATAATTTATTGATAAAATAAATGGTAGTTATGAGTAATATGAAATGATAATTTGGAAATACATGATTATGATTTTTCTAATTATATAATACATTTTTCAAATATGATAATTGTAAAAAAATTATCCAAGATAACAGAGTTTGCATATTCCAATAAAGGCGAATACCCTAAAAGGAGAGGTGAATCAGGGAATGTTAATTTCTATTATTTTACACTCATGAATGACTTTGTTATGATATTTTTAGGTATACCTCTCTCCATAACTATATTTATGAGGTGATAAATCATTTAAATAGGGGAGAATCAACTTTTAATTAGTACAACTACACAATGATAATGAAAAGAACATACAATAGTGATGTGTTATTATACTGGAATCACTAAACACCTACATGTTTATAATATTTGGAATAGACTAACTATCCCTCATAGTTCACTACCAATTATGTAGATAACTCACTTATCTAATATAATTTTATAACTAACTTATCTATCATCCAAATATTACTTTCTATTACATCAAAATATTCCTTTAATGTTATCAGTCAACTTTGGTTACTCCACAACAAGTGTGTCTTGAAGCTCTTATTTCATTGAAGTTATGCATTCCAATTTACCATGGATTTTTTGGTTAATTCCAATTAGTTTCATGAAAATAATCTTATACACACAAATTTTTCACATAAAACATGTCCACCTAAAATGATTTTCATAATTCATATCCCTTTCTGTATGAAATTGATAGTTTTGTAAGATATCTTCACACAATAAATATGTTTTTGTAACTCTTCTATGAAAAAATATCACATGGCCATTCATATAATCATTATCACTACTTAATGATAGATTAGTGGAAAATTTTAAAGGAGGTACCAATCATTGATTCAACTAAACAAGTGTTTTATGTTTGCATGACTCCACCTATGAGAAGGCCTTCTTAACTTGGGCAAGAATCATTCCTTTTCTTCAAAGACTTACTTGTGTCTCATGATACTCAATCTGACATTCACAAAAATCATTAAATTTCATAAAAATATTGTGAAATATTATTGAAAATACTCCAAACTCCTCCAAATTAATTTCATTATGAATTCCCATGGTTTCTTCACTATGGATATTTTTCAACATTCTTTTTAAATAAACACAACCCAAAAACTCTAAAAATCATCATGTATAATTTCTTCCACTAATCTCCATCTTTGGGTTTATTTAAAATTATTTCAATTCCATATAATCCTCATAGAAAATATTTCAAACATTATACTTCAAACCCTATAAACACTCGAGAAATATAAATAAAAATTAAATAATTACTCAACATATACTCTAATACCACATGAGTAAAGCATGTTGTAAGAATAAAGTGTAAAATGAAAATCCTAACAATGAACCCATTAATTCATATATCAACCTTTACATGATCCTTTAATCCATATTGAATCATGATATTTCTTCATGATATCAAATTCCTAACACAATGACTGTAAAATAATCATGTTTTAGCTTTCAAGACTTTCTCCCACATACTATTTCTTATCCTAATTTTCCATTGAAGATATTTCTCTCATTCATCAGTTGTACTCATCCCCTTATCATGTTTGAGAAACCTATACCCCTATCATGAATAATAATTTTTCTACCCCTTTTTCAATGATCCTATATATCTCTCTTTTATGGGATACTAAAAGAAATTAATATTCATCAGCAGATGATGAAATCCACAACATACTATAGGAATTTTGGGTTTTACTGCCACACTATCTAAGTATGGGTTTGACTAGATGTCAATTTACAATTGATTCCTCTCAATCACTTACTTGGGTAAGGCCTTTTTCATGATATCCATGACCTTAATATCAATAGGAATATAATCTAGTTTAACCAAACCATTATAAATTTTCTCCTTAATGAAGCATTAATTTATTTCAATGTGCTCCATCTTTAAGTGATAGATGGTATTTTTTAAAAGATTAATAGCACATGAATTATTTTAATTGATTATGATATGTGACATCACTATAACTCCCATATCATCATGTTGTTACTTTATCCACAATAATTATATGCAGCCTAGAGTGGACACATTGTACTCAACTCCTATGGTGCTCAATAAAATGAAATCAAGTTTCTTTCACATCCATGAAATACATAATACATGAAGAAAGAATAAAATTCATGATTTTTATATTTAATCATCAACTAAATAAGGAAAATAAACATATTTATATCCAAAACAACTCATGTTATAATGATTTATTATAAAAAACTGGTATCAGTTTTTCCACTGATATACCATAGTATTTTTTTCACCATAAGTGAGTGGATTTATTTAAGACTTCCCTAGTACCTCATATCTTGAAAAGTGGATAAAACTATATTGGTTCATGTTATTATCAATTATAATATGATCTTAAAGATCTATATTTATTATGTGAAATTTATAGCTTTTCCATCATCATCCCTTGACAACTTCATCTGAGTGAAAACTGGTGTTTTCATTTCCATGGAATCCCCCATTCCAAAAATTCTTATAACCTACTAAATGTATTTATATGGAGAGATAAATTTACCATTCACTCCTTGTATCACCTACTAGCCAAGGAAAAAAATTTAATTCTCCAATTATTAATATTTTTAACTCATGCCACATGAATTCTGAAAAAATATTGCACTATGATTTGTTTGATCCACTAAATATTATTTCATAAACATACACTTGAATAATAATCCTTTAATCATTCTTCTTATTGATGTAAACATTATTTTCACCTCTACAACACTAAAACCCAATCAAATTTAAATTATAATAAATTATAGAATACCATGTTCTTGGGGATTGTTTTAATCCATTCACTTACTTATTCACCCAAGAAACTTCGTTGTCTTATTATTTAACCATAAAACCATTCAACTTCTCTATATACACCTCTTCTTAAAGTTATACATTTAGAAATTATACTATTATATTCATCTATAAAATATTGAATTCCCTTCACACAATTATGTCCGTGAATTGTTGAATATTTTCCATCATGAAAATGCATTATCAGCATTGATGCCTTCCATATGGGCGTATTCCATTCACATTATCCATGCCTTACTTCAAATAATTTTATCATATTCATTCATTTTTTATGGAACACCCATTTATTATTAATAATTTTATTATCTATCTTCCTCAAAGAAACCTCTCATGTATGATTATTTTCAATTTTATCAATATATTCATGCATTTATTGAATCTAATTGTCATATATTGTAGCTTCTTCCAAACACATAGGATATAATTGAGATAATAGTGTTATTTATTATTTAAAATTAATTCCCATTATTTTCACTACTGTTGAATAGTAATAAAATATATTCCACTCACAAATTTTAGTACTATTTCTACATATCTATTAATTTAACTTTATTTTTCTCATCATCATTATATTTCTAAGAATCATCATTAACTCTTTGTGCTCCCCCTTATTTGATCACCTTTTCATCACTTTTATCTAGACTCTGCTTATCATATTTCTAATGTTTATAATTATTCTATACTAAAACATTGTCATTTATTTTGAAAATATTATCAAACCACTTATTAAATCACTTATATACCATTATATTTCTTGAGAATCTAAGGAAAATCCCTTCATATCCACAAGACTCAAACACTCTATTGTTATACTAGTTTATAATGAAGCACTTACTTCTAAAAAAATAAATTTTTTCAACGTTGGTTTCTTCCTCCAACACCGATCCTAGGTATTATTCCCTTACATTAGACACAATAAGGCTCTTTTCAAGATATTAACGAATTTCATGACTACTTTCTTCCAAAATATCTCTAGTAGGTCTTTCAAAATGTGCATCATTATAGCTATGTAGTGTGTGATCTAGTTTCTCCTCTAAACCACATATTTTTTTGTGGAGTCCTCATTTCTAAATCTTGGTGCATTATCCCATGATTATTGATATAATACTTCACATGGCTATTAGTAAGATCTATTCCATTATTAGTTTATAATTTTACAATATTTTACTCAATCATATTTTCATCCTACCTCTAATACTAAGTAATGAAAATTAATTCCTCAGACTTGTGGGTAATAACCATAAACCATACCCTCGTATTGTAATCAATAATATACAGTATATATTAAATCTTTCCATAAATGTACATTGGTAATTTCAGTTCACACACATAAAATTTATCACACCTTGGAATTTTGAGCTTTATTTTTTATTTTTTTAGTATATTGTGTTTCCCTATCTTCCATAGTGGTTTATATTTGAAATTTTGAGTTTTTTTAATGTAAAGAGCATGTATCATGATTGTTCTTAACCATATAAAAACCATGTGGAAGACACTGTAGTTTTTACATATCTAAATCACATGATTGGTGCTTGGTTAGTCCATCTATGTAGTCTTCTTTCTTGAACCATTCTGATATCCCAGTAGGGGGTGCATAGTTGATGCATGGATTTTAAATCATGTCTAGTACCAAGGTTCAATAAAACTACTAATTTATCATTTTACCTTGCTCAAAATTAACAAAAAATAACAATCCCTCACCTAATTTGTCTCGGGTGAATCATATAAGATTTTCCCCTTGGTTCCTTCTCTTCATATGATGGTTTCTCAAGAATCATTTATCTTTTTTATGTTATTTTTACAATTTAATCGTATCTCATTATTTCCTCCTCCATATATTATATATTTACCCTATTTTTATGTAACCCTATCATGATCTGGTGACCTAGAGATCCTTATGTATTAATTTTAATTGAGGGATTTTTATGTTTTAAGGGATTCATGTGGTTAATTAAGATATTTTGGGGATTCATAAGTGGATTTGGCACCACTATTTGAAAAAATGAAAGGTTTTGTGGTAGGTAGTCCTAAACATGGAACCTTGAGTTTTGAACTATTATTTCTTATTATTTTAAATTCATATTTCAATGTTTTATAAATTCTATGAATTATACCTAATGTATTTCATGTAAAAGGATTTTTCTCTTTCTTTTTCATCAAATTTGAAAGGTTTTTCACTCAGTTTTAAAATATCATAGTTTATTTTAGAAATCCATTCACATCTTGTGATCATAAGAATTATTGGTTGTCTCTTTAAAATTGTTGATTAGTTGATGAAAGGTTCTTTGTTTTCATAAAAATAAACATCTTGTTTTTATGGAAGATACTCAAGTGGTATGAATGGAACATTCTAAATTTTATTTTTAAATGAAAAAACCATCTTAAAATCTACCCCTTGTGTATTGGGAAATGCGAATCTCTATGATTTTTATGAGGTGATTCCATCTTAAGTGGATAATACATTACTTGTATTGTTTTAATGGAAATTGAGGTTGTTTCATGTGAGTGTGTCAGAGGTGGGGATGTGTATTTATTGTGAAATGTATCATATATATATATATATATTCAATGTAATATTTATTAGAATCACCTCTGCTTTCAATTCAGGGGTGGCCTCAAGTGTCTAGGTGGAAGGTCTAGGTAATCATGTTTCACTAGATTATAATCACAATATGTATAGTAGTCCTAAGATGTGTTTTGGTCTGCTTTGGGATATTTCCCTCTGTTAGACTAGTGAGGTTGATGGTGGGTGTCAGGGACAATTGATTGTTATCATATGTTGGTATTTTTTAGTGGGTTTCATTGCATTAAACTAGATTTTTTCCCATAACTCTTGGTTCCCATGAGGTAATTTTTTGAAAATTATTTATGTTTAAAGGTTTTTAAAATTAAAAATTTATTTGGTGAAAATTTTAACTATGAGTTTTTAAATTTTATTTGAGAAATTTAAATGATTTATTTTTTCATTCCAATGGAATTATCTATGGATGTATACATATATTTATATATAAATCTAGATAATGGATGGTGGCTCAAAGGGGTTTCAAGGATAAACCTTAAACCTGGATCTACTGATAATTCCTCAGAGCAAATCCGGGGAGATGATGTGCTTGACCCTATGGGTGTTGGTGAAAATGGTGATTATGTTGGCCAGAAATAATTGTTCGCACTTTCTAGGAAGGATAGGAATGTCCCTTCTCACTCTGGCCTAGAAGGTGAGAGTAAAAAATTTGCGGATGTTGTAAAGAATGCATCTGGAACACCATTTCGATACCTTGGATCTCCACCACCTAGATGTGTGATTAAGAAAGGAAGGGTTGCTCAATTATTGGCCAACCAGGAAACTGTTGAAGAATTGGTCAATCTGTGTTGGCACTCGATTATTTCTCGGGTTCTCACCCCCAAGGGGGCGCGAATTTGGAAATTTAATGAATTAATGAAAAAGATCACAGATTTTTGGGGATTTGATGATTGGAGGATAATTGTAATGGGGAAGGGATATTACCATGTTGTCTTCCCTATTGATGAGAGAAAGAGGAGGGCGTGGAGAAAAGGTACTTTATCTTTGAACCCTGGCTTCTTAAGTATCCACGAATGGGATCAGAATTTTGATCCCATGACTATTCGATGCACACACACCCAACTGTGGATTAGGATTTATAATCTTAATTGGCTTTACTATCATCCGCATATTCTATGGGAAATTGCCTCGGTTGTTGGTAATCCAATCCGAATGTATAGGCAAATATAAAATCCTAGATATGGGCATTTTTTCCATGTCTTGGTTGAAGGTGACTTGTCTAGCACTTTGGTGGAAGAAGTTATCCTCACAACGAGGTATGATAGCATGAAATTGGAAATACTATATGAAAGGAGGCCCAAATTTTTCATGAAATGTCTAATATTTGTTCATTTGACCTCTAAGTGCAGGAGGGATAAGATATTTTTGCTTTGTAAAGAAAAATGGAATGATGATACCACCTGCAATAGAAGAAAGGGAAAGGGAATAGTGGCCTTATCTTCCCAGAAAGATGGTGGTTCTGATCAGGTGAAATTACATGATGTAAGGAACAAGGGGGAGCCTCAAGTTGATGCACAAGGTCTTCTAGAATAACAGGTGGATCCTCAGGCAATCCCCATTGTAATTGATAATGGAAATGAAACCACCTCTAGAAATCTGGTTGCCTCACTTGTTGCTATGCGGACTAGACTGGAACGGTCTGAGATTCCTGCCATTGTACATAATGGATGTGAACAAGGATTAGGTACCGAACAGAGGATCTCATGGGATGATTGTGCTTCAGAGCAGGGGGTTTTACCGGGGAAATCATCTAATGAGAGAGATTTGTAGAATGCGAATGCACATGCCCCTTTGACGATGTCTAAGCAGGTGGTTGATCAAAACCCCCCACTAATGCAGTTGGGAGTGGGGAGAGTAGTGGGGCACATGATTCTACCTACATGATCTCTACCTGTGAGGATAATATCACAAGAGGTACCTAGAGGCCTGAACATGTTGAAATTCTTTTCAATATCAATAATGCATGCGGTCCAGGCACTGCCCATGCAACTACATCTTACCCAGCTGGATTTTTTGTACAGGTTCCTCCTTCCAAATTGGATAAGAATAAAAAGTATATAAACACTGAACCTTCTCATATGAAAGGAAATAACATGTTCACTCCCTTGAGTGGAAAGTTCAGGTCTATTGAAATGGAGGAGGATAATGCTGAAAGGATGATTGGCCCTGAGGTTGCTTCTGGTGGAGATGATGTTGCCCTGAAAGGGAAGGCTGGTGTGAGTGATGCTAGCAGATATAAAGAGACAAGTGAGGCTGAACAACCTTGAAAGGACTCCAAATATGCCTCTAAGGTAGGGAATAAAGGTAAATGTAAGAAAGGTAAAGTACAAAGTGCTACTAAGAAAACAGAGGGCCCATAGACAAGGGGTAGGGCCCAGGTTTAATGAGGATATTATATTGGAATTTCCAAGGGCTAGTAAATCGTTGTATGGTCAGGGACCTTTGACATTATGTCATGACCTATAAACTGATTATTTTTAGTATTGCAGAGCCAAAGCTTCTCTTTGGCCACTAGAAAGGCTTCAAATTGAGTTATCTTGGCTTTAATTTGATATTCAGAAATCAGAATAGCTCGATCATGGATCACTTGTGGATCCTGAGACATGATAGCATTCAAATTAACTCATTTTTAGTGGACCCCAGTGTTTTCTGATTAGTTATAACAATGTTGGACAGAATTTCTATGTCTCATTTGTCTATGCCTCCACTTCTTATTTGAGGAGGAGGGAGCTATGGGAGGAACTTAAAGCAATATCACTAAGGATGGATCAGAGGTGGATGATTGTTGGTGACGTCAACACTGTCTTGACACCTGAGGAAAAAAATTGGGACTAATTTTAATGGGACAAATGCTTATAAATTCTCTTAGTGCATTGATTCCTGTAATCTAATTCAGATCCCTCTTGCTGGAACTGACTTTACATGGTGTAGATACACATGGTAAAGAAAGAAGGCCAACAAACTTGATAGATGCCTTGAGAAAATTGATGACCTGAATGATATCCATGGGGTCTCTAGATTTACTCTTTCTAAGCATCACTCTAATCATAATCCAATTGTTTTGGATGTCAATTTTCAAAGGATGAGGTTAGTCCCCACACCCTTTCGGTTTAATAATGCTTCACTTGTGATCCCGGGATGTAGGGAAATTATCATGGAGGTATGGAGGCTTGATCCCATTAGGATCCCACTAGAATTGATGTCAAACTAAAGCATCTTAAAGGTTTGAAAAATTAATTGAGCATGAAATCGATCTCTAAAATTGATGAGGACATTAAAAATGAGGAGGAGGATCTTGGAAGGATTCAAATTGATCATGAGCATCAGCCCATCATATCCAGGGAAGAAATCATGGAGTAGAATAAGTTTGATGATCTTCTTATGGTGAAGGATAGGCTGGTTCGGAATTAGTTGAATGTGAAATGGATTAAAGATGGTGACAGGAACTCTATTCTCTTCAATAGATTTCATAAGGAGAGGAGAGCGTGTGCTGGAAACAATATGATCAAAATTGGTAACGACATTTATTTTGATGAAAATGAGATTGCATCAGCTATTGTTGACTATTTCAAAGGAATATACTCTGACAACTGGTTGCCCTTCTCCTATAAATTAGTGGACAACATCATCCCCTGTATTGATGAGCATATGAATTAGTTTCTCATAGCCCCCCTTCCAAGGGGGAAATCAGATCTTCTCTCCTCTCTCTTAATCTTGAGAGTGCCCCGAGCCCAGAAGGCTTCAATGAAAAAAAAAAATTATGTTCTACTGGGATATTGTGAAGGTTGATATCGAGCATTCCATAAGAGAATTCTTCTTTCATTTATATATGCCCTGTGGGATGAGTTTATGCTTCATTTCCCTCATTCGAAAGAAGATAATGCTCTTGAAATTAAAGACTTCAGACCTGTTTCCCTTGGGAATACAATACCTAAACTCATCAGCAAGATAATTATGTGCATGATGGGTGGACTTGTTGGTGGCATGATCACAGTGAATCAATTTGGTATTGTCCCTGGAAGGAACACACCGCAATGCCTTTTCATGGCCTCTAAGAGTGTTAACCTCATGATAAGGAAGTCCAAGGAAGGGAACTTTTCTCTTAAGATTTACATCTCTAATGATTTTGATACCCTTAAATGAACTTTTCTCATTGAGATACTTCATAGTCATGGGTTCTCGAATAGATTTCTGAACCTGATTAACATTATTCTTGGATCCTCATGGATGTCAATTCCTATGAACGGTGCGCCGAGAGGGTTATTCTATTTCGCAAGGGGTGTATAACAAGGTGACCCCTTATCAGGTATACTGTTTTCTATTGTAGAGGATTATATAAGTCGATGCATCAATGATCCAGCTCATATGGGTATTTATAAGAGGATTAGAGTTGGTATTAATGATCATGCCCCATCCCATCTTCTCTATGCTGATGAAATTTTATTGTCGTGGAAAGCTTCAAAGAGAACTGTATCCCATGTTAAGGCTCTTTTCACTCATTATGAGGATCTTGCTGGATAGGCCATAAGCTGGGACAAATCTTCAATTATTTTTGGTAATGGAATTCCGGTTGCAAAAAAGAACAGGATCATTCGATACCTTAGGGTGAAGAGGGGATCCTTTCACTTTCAATATCTTGGGGTTCCTCTTTTTTGGGGAAGGGTGAAACAACGATATCTGGAAGGAATTTATGCTATCATTACTCATTAGCTTTCCAGTTGGAAAGAGAAATCTATGTCCATGGCTGGAAGGGTTTTCCTCGTGAACTCGGTAATAAAATCCAATTTTGTTTACTCATTCTCTCTCTACAAATGGAAGCAAGGGCTTATTAAAGAACTTCAAAGCCTTGTGAGAAACTTTATATGTCTATGATCAATCTTTTAATGGAATTTGGTCATAGTGAAGTGTAAATAATTCATAAAACTTGTGGAAATGGGAGGATTAGGGGTCAAGGATCTTCGTACCTTTAATGATGGTATGATTGGAAAATTCACTTGGAGGATGATCTCAAATGATGTTGATGATGAGTTTCTGTTGAGCAGGTTCACAAAAATGGCTATTTAATAGATATAAATACTACCTTGAATCTTCGATATGAGCTTCCCTTAAGTAGGCATATGAAATGATAATGCATGATACTAATTGGTTGGTCAATAGAGACTCCACTCTTAGCTGTTGGAACACCTTGTGGTTGGATCAGCCCTTGCATTCTATGAATGTCCCATCTAAATTTGCTTCACTGTCCATCTCAGGTTTTCTATTATATCAGATTTCACATGATTTGAATATTTCTGACTATGTCTTGTCTCAAATTAATAATTATGCATTTATGGATTCTGACAAACTGATCTAGCTTCATAGTAGGACTGGTATTTTTGACCCCAAAGAGTTTTATAGGATTGCATGTGGCGGTACTCACCACGCCCCAACCTGGTTTATGAAGTTCAGGGATCTATTAATTTGGCCAGCCCAATTTCTCCTACTTTGGAAAATCTGGAAAAACAGACTTTCTACCTCTGAACACTTGAAGTGAGCTGGATTTCAGATGGCCTCCAAGTGAGCCTTATGCAGGTATAGAGAATACACCACACAACATGTGTTTATGGAGTGCGGTCAGGCCTGACCACTCTAGAGTTATCTGGCAATGCTGTTTGGGCTAGTGATGGACTCTGACATTCTGCTTACTGATCTGCTACCTAGTCTACTACATATACGCTGCAGTGAGAAGCTGTGAAACATCCTCACTACTACTATAGCGGAAGTCATTGCGTCCTTGTGGGAATCGAGGAACATGGATCTGTTTGATGGAACACATGATGTTGTCCGGAAGGGAATGCTCTCCATCCACAGGGACGTGTACGCTGCGTCAGTGGTCTAGGATGGTGTGATGTCTAACACCATTTCTGACCTACAAACTCTTAGGTTTCATGGAGTTTCGGTCCGACCACACAAACCTCGTATGCTTAAACCTATCATATGGATACCACCAATTACATTGTGACTCAAAGTGAAATTTTATGGAGCTGCGTTAGGTGCGCCTGGTCCAGCTGGATGCGGAGGAGTTTTCCGCACATTTCCTGGGTTCGTTAAGGGATGATTTTATCACTAAATTGGTCTTGGAACCGCTTTTGAAGCTAAGCTATGGGCTATTATCCATGTGATAAGTTATGCTATTAAATTTAACTAGAAATGTATTTGGATTGAATCTGACTCAATGATTGCAGTACATGCACTGAGTACTAGAATGTGTAATGTGCCTTGGCGTGTGCTGCCTCGGTGGGTTTAATGACTTAGCCAAACCAATCAAATACATATGGTTGTTTCTCATGTGTATCAGGAGGCCAATCATGTTACTGATACCCTGGAAAAAGGCTATACTTGATCTTGATATGATGTGGTCTTTCACGACCCCTGATTATTGTGCTCCAATGGTGGATGCAGATAGATGTGGTGTGTTTCACACTCACTAATGTAATAACCCCTTGTATGCCCGACTCCTTCCTTTTTTATATATTAATTTTGAGAACCAGATCATGCCAGATCCTGATCATCTTGATATATATAAATCTAGTTTATGAATTATAAACGCATATTCATGTACAAGATAATATCTATACATGTGAATTTATGTGTATATATTTCTAGAGACAATTCATAGGGGGACTCTTTAAAAATATTGGTTTTTGGAAAATTATAGTGTACTATTTTGTTCTTTATAAAAAGTTAAAACCCAATTTATTTCATACCTATTTTCATACTAGATTGAAATAATTCTTTCTTAGTGGTGTATTCATGAACTAGAAAGTGGTTACCTAATAAAATATTTTTACCATGCCTATTATCATTACTATTTTATCAAGTTTATTTGAATATTATGGATGTGATGCATTTATATTGGAATCATGGTTTGGGTGTGGATGGTTCCTAGTGAATAATCTTCACTTAACAGATAAAGATAGTGTTTGGGGTTTCCCCCTTTTTTTCTCATTTTTGGTATCTCTATTATATAATCCCTCTAAAATTCTCATTACTATTCTTCGTACCTAGTATTGTTCATTATTCCCATTTTTTATCAGTTTTTATTCTGGTCAAATAGGTTTTTAATTATTTTTCTTGTAATTTTTTTATTTTATACTCTGTTTACCATAATTTTATTTTTTATATACTTAGTTTAGAATGTTTTCATCCAATGTAAGGTCTACTTATCTTGGGTTTCAGTGTTGAAACCCCATGTTTAATGTTTTAAAATTGGGTGAAACCATTCCATATAGTTTTCATTTACTAGTTTTTCACTTATTTCCTCCCCGTGTTGATTGGTAACATTCCTTGGGATGTCTTGGGCTAGCTCAAGTTCATGTTCTAGCGGTGTTATAGGTTAGTTCATGATAAAATGGTATCCGAGTTCTAAGTTCTCTTGGTGGCCTAGGTTCTTGAGTCAGCCATTATATTTTGATATGTTTATTAGTATAGTGGTAGGATCATCAAATTTAAAGTGGTTCTTCAAGTTAGGGTTCTTGATAACCACCCATTTTCAGTGATTCTTATGTTAATGGGGTAGTTCAGGATGATTATATATCAGATTCGAGCTTATTTTTCATATATTTTAAGATTATTTATCTTTATTTGTGTGTTTATTTATGGTATTTATAATTCATGATTTATTTTTGAGAATCTCTATGAATTAGAGGTGTATTTGGAGGAAATTTAGGTAGTTCATTATTCATATAAATGGTTTTTAAATATGTGAATAGATTTTGTAGAACCCTCTTGTTGGCTTCCAGTGAGCCTTTTACGATTGGTTCATGGTCTTCCAAACCACGTGTAACTCTTTCCTATTTTAATTTTTTGATATTTTTATTCTTTATGTGTTGGAGTTTTTTATTCACACTTTTTATTGGTTTAAGATTATTTATGGTTATTTATTTTGCAACTCTAATGATATTTTTTTATCAATTTTAATTATTAAAATAGAAACCTTGAATTGTTTTAAAATTATTTGGAATTAGTAAAGTAATTCAATGGTTTAGTTAATTGTTTGAGGATTATAAAAAAATAAAGAATAAATCTGATAATTAAAATTTGGATTAAATTTTTTGATATATTTTAAGAGTTTTTTTAAATAATATAATAAAATCCATCCCTATGATTTTGATAAAGAGGGTTTGAGTGAAATTTTATGTTTTGAATTGGAAATTATTTCTAAAAAAATGATTAATGTTTTTTATAGGAAAACCAAAAAACTTGGGTGTTTTAAAATAATTATTAAGGATGGTTATTAGTTAGATTTTTCTTTTTACAAATTGATATTTACTTCCATGTTCTATTTGGTTTTATGTTTAATGGTATTTAAGAGTTTTATTAATGGGTGTTTTGAGCTTGAATTATGGCTTTTTGTTTCATTTATTGAGTTTGAATTTAGAATGTTTTATATTATGTCTTATATTTCATTTTTTTAGTAAACCCCCAATATGACCAAAGGAACCAAAAGAGGGAGTTTTAGGTAGATTCCCACAAGAAAACCCTTAAGTTGATCAAGACCCATAAAACATAGTTGTCTCACTAGCTCTAGTCCTGGAATATAGTGGTCTTCCCTTTCAATATAATCCTTAGGATTTCATTACAGAGTTCCTAAGATTAAATCACCTTAATTTTCATATGTATCAATATTCTTAATATTTTAAATATTTTTTTGGACAATTGAGGAGATATTAGTCCAGCTTGAGCTCCCCAAGCTTCTTATGATAAGTTTTTCTACCTTCATTCTAGAAATACCAAGTTGGTAGTGGTGGAAGTCCATTATCCATACGAATTCACAAAGGGATATTTCATGGGAAAAATTTAAGGTAATGTATATTTAATAGTTTTTTCCTAACGAGGTAATAGTACCAATGGTGATGGAATTGTATGTATTCCAGCACAGTGATATATCATTTCTTGACTATTCATTTTGATTCACAAATTTTGTGTCAAACCTTCTTGACATAGCCATGCATGGATCCATAAATCCTTATTAATTAAAATTGGGGCTTTGAATAAATTTTTTTAGTAGTTTATTCTCCTAGACATGACACTAATGAATATGTAGTGAAATGGTCCATATGGTTTGAAGTTGTCTTGGAAGTAATTCCAGAAGTTGTTGATGTTTCAGCAGTCCCTAGGATTGGTAGGGGAATATCCAATAAAGGAAAGGGGTAGCAAGTCAATTTAGAGCAGGTGGGTCATGAAATAAAGATTTTTTGTGATTTTTCACACTGTACACTTTTGTAAGAAAGTTTTAAGTGTATACCAGTGTAGAAATACATGAACCAAATTTTTTTTATCAGAATGCACCTAATACTTATCATACATATGGTTGTATGTTTCACCTAAAAAGGTTCTATCATGGAATTTATCTTATAAATGAAAAATATATATCTTACCCACCGTGAGGTCCACTTTTTTGACATTATAATCATAATATTAATCATTTAGTAATTTGAGATTCTATTCTTGTGTTCTTCCTTTCCATACTTCCTTTTTCACTTTTGTGTGCTCACTCGGACTACCACTGCAATCTTTTTTGTTCTAATCATTTAATTTTTTATGTTTACTTTTTTTTTATATTTATGGAAATATATTATTAATGGAATGGTTTTTTTATTGTTTTAAATTATAGTGGAATTATATAAGATTACGTTAAATAATTCCATTTTTATTTATTTGTTTTTGTTATAGGGTTTTGTTTAGATTGTTGGAATCTTCACATTATGATGTTTTTCATGATTTTTTTAGATTAATTTTCTCATTTTATTGAAATTTTTTATCCATTAAGGTTTAATGATTCATTTATGGTTTAGAGGGATGGGGTTTAATGAGTGTTCTAATATGGTGGGGAGACCACCAATGAACAATCCCTTGTTAAACCTGGTGAGTATTTCTCTTTATCTTCTCTTTGAGATATGGTTTTTATTTATGTGGTAAGTTCATTGATCCCCACCTATCTTGACCCTAATTTTAGAAATTTTTCTAGATTTGGATCATATATTATGTTATGGATGATCCCAAAAATAGGGAGTGATCCATAACAAAATTTGTTTAGTTTGGTTCTTCTCAGATCTTGATGATCCATGTTTTTAAGTATCTTATGATAGTGTTAGTCTTTATTTCTCATGAGTTGTTTCATTTTTAGTGGTGAATCTTTGATGTCTTGCTCCTCAATTATATGAGGGGACTTAAAAATCAAAATTAGGTATGCTTGGGAAGCTCAATTATCTCTCGGTGATTATCTTGGTTCTTCTTGGATGGTTTCCTTGGCAATATGGTTTTTATTTCTTGATTTGTCACTTCATTAGGGAAGTTGAAACTCTTATCCTAATCGTGATCAACCTGTCCTTCTAATTATTTTTCGGAGGAAGAAGGCCTTATGGTGGTGATAATTTTCACACCATGACCATTGATAGTTATATAATTTTATTCATTTTTTATTATCCCTGGTTTATCAATCTTCCCAAGTTATTTATCTTAGAAATTAAGAGCCTTTAAGGGGTACATAGAATTTCGCATGTTTAAGGAACACAATTAGTTTTAACAGTGTGGAAACCATGAAAGGAGAACATTAGTTTTGAGAGGCCCAAATAAAATGATTGGAAAACTATCATTCTAACCATATGGAGTGTCAGTTTGAAGTTGTATAGGCTCTGAGTAAAGGGAACATGATTTACAAATAGTGCACAGGGCCCAAGTTCATTAAAAATAGAAAATTTCCTTTTTTAACTTTCTTGGATTTAACCCTAAATAAAACCTATCCCCCACCTGATTTTATAAGGAGGCTCTAGAAGACACCCCTTGGTTATCTTACTCTCATTATGGTTTCTCATGGATTCTTCAAGTTTTTGGTGTGATTTTTCAAGTTAAGTATTACTAAGTCTCTTATCATCTATCTCTTCTTAATTTCCCCAAATTCTATATAATGTTAGCATGGTTAGGAAACCTAGGGTTCCTTATGAATTAATTTTAGTTAAGGAATTTTCATTTTTGGGATCTCATTTGTTCTTAATACATCTTAGGTCTTCTTGAGGAGATTTAGTATCACCATTTATACAATTGAATTTCTTTGAGTTAATTAGTCCTATTCATGGTACATAGAATTTAGACCTATTATTTAATTATTTTTTTTGTGTGTTTTAGAAATTATATGAGGTATATCTAATTGATTTCAATGAATGGGAATCATTTCCTTTGGTTTTCATCAAATGAAAAGGATTTTCACTTAGTTTTCAAAACTCAATGTTTTTTTCGAAATCAATGCTCTCTTTGTGATCTTAATAATTCTGTGTTTGATCTTTAAAATTATTAAACAATTTAGGAAAGGTTTTTTAGTGTTATAATGACTTTTAATGGCTTAGTTTTATAGAAAAAACTCTATTTTCCCAAATTCTACTTTATAAATTTTAATTATAAACTAAAAACCCCTCTCAGAACATGCCCCTTTTTTGGAAAATGAATGTCTCGATGCTTTGTATGAGATGATGTTCGGTGAATGGTATTATGAATTACTTATATAAATTCAATGAATATTGGGTTTTTTTAATATAAGGGTGTTAGAGGTGAGGATTTCACTTGTATGTGAAATGTATCGTGTATATATATATATATGCTATGTGAGGTTTATTTTACTCACTAATGATTTTTATTCATAGGTAGCCTTGGGTGTCTAGGTGGAAGGTTTAGGTACACATGTTGCACTATATTATGATCATGCTCTGTGTAGTGTCCTTGGGATGGATTTTCATCTAGTTATAGAATTTTCCACTCAGTTATACTAGTGAGGGTGATATTGACTATTAGGGTGGGTTGATTATTATCCATATTCTATCATATTTAGTGGGTTATATATATTTTTCCAAGATTGATTCACATTTCCCATAGGTTCCCATTGTGTTATTTTTTTGGAAATTATTTATATTCAATGGTTCCTAGTATTAAAATTGTATTTGGTTCATGTTGTAACTATGGGTTTCTCCCTTTTTATTGGATAATTGAAAATTAGTTATTTATGTTATACTAGGGGAATTCTATGAGAATGTCTATATTGACATAAATATACATCTAGTTTCCTAGTTATGTATACATATTCATGTGTATGATAACATCAATAAACATTCCCATCTATGTGTGTGTGTGTGTTTGGAGATAATTCATAGGTTACCTCCTTGAAAATCATGATTTTGGGATAAGTATAGTGTCCAATATTTTTCATTACATAAATTAAAAAACCCATTTTATTCAAACTTATTTTCAAAATCACTCAATATGGTTCTTCATTTAAGGAATATGCATTGACTAGTGGATGGAGAACTACACTGAAATTATTCCCATGCCTATTATCATTAATTATTTCATTGGTTTATCATGTTTTTTATGGACATGATGTATTTTTATTGGAATCGTAATTTGGGTGGGGATAGTTCCTTATGAATACACCTCACATGACTCATGAAGATAATGGTTGGGGTTCCCCATTTTTCAATTTTTTATTTCAGTATGTTTGTTATATCATCCATTTTATCTTATTATTGTTATGCTCGATATTTTGTATCATTCTATGTTTTCAATTTTTTCTATTTATTATAGACCATAGGGTTTATTATTTTGGTCTTTGAATTATTTATTTTATGTTATGTTTAACCCTATTTCATTATCTATATACTTAGTTGATTATTTGGCCATCCATTATATCGTCTGGTCACCTTTCATTACCAGGAAAAAAAACCCTTGTTTAATGATGGTTCATTGAGAAAAATTATTCCAATCATTTTTCATTTGATTCTGTGGAAACTTTCACCACCCTAAGGCGATCAGGAACACGCCTTGGGGTGTCATGGTCTAGCTCAGGTGTAACATCCCTAGGAGGTTTGGTCTAGTTAAAAAATAACAGAAATCAATTTAAGAACCCTTATTTACTTATGATTTTTTTGATTTGTATTTCATTTTAATAATATTCCATTTCTAATAAACATTTCACATCAATATATGATTATTTAATAGTTTATAGATATCAATATTTCAATAATTTTTACCATATATTATAAAGACTATTGATATGAGTATCCAAGACATTTATACCACAATATATTTTTATCCTCCTTGGATTGAAATAACATATCTTATTCTACATTGATGAGGTATATATTGTAATTTATACAATTCTATTTCATCGCAACTATAAAATTTTTAATTTTATAATACATTTATTCTTAGTTATGTTCACTACATATCTTGAGTCATATAATTTACTTACACTTTGAATTTTGTGACCAAGAAATTCCATCACAAATACATTCTCTCATCTTATGCCTTTTCACCAAAATTTTTATTTCCATTATCAAATGATTTTCAGCACTTCATCATTTAAGAATAAAATGAAACATTTTTAATAATAAATGTTTAATATGATTATATTCTTATTTCCCATCATATGGGATGTATATCCACTATCAAGAATCTATACACCAATATGATCTGATACTCTTGAAGAAATATCTACAACCAGTTTCTTCTCAACTATTTTATTTTAGATCCATGGTTTTTTCTTCACATTCAGTGTTAATTTGAATATTTTATCATATTATAAATATTATAGACCGAATTATACTTTAAAATTCTATAATATATTTTGTGATTTTATATTTCTTCATGATCTGTTGAGTAATTGTGCATAAACACTTTGACTCTTCAAGAGAGCATACCTTTTCATCATCGATGTGAAATACCCAAGCATATGTACATATCCTCTACAAGAAAAATAGCTCCCATCGAAAGATTAACTATAATGTTGAACTCTTCTTGTATTCCTTCATTTCTCATTTACTATTTTCTAAATTTTCTATATATAACACACCTTATGATAATGTTCCACCTTTTTAAAAAAATAACACCTGATTTGTGGTTTATTATTTCTTGGCTATATAATTTTTGTTTTGATAGGTTCTTTAGAAGTTATGATTCTTCTCAATAATCAAACAAACCTTCAATATTCAAGTTAGTTCTTCTGTTAGGTTATCAACCAGCATTGTATTCTATTTGTGATAAATACCCAAACGAGCTTTACTGCTCTGATATGTATTTTTATTCTCTAAAAACTCTTCTTAACATATTACTATAACCTTATATTCCTTTACCTTTTTATACCACATATTCAACCTGGTTTCATAATTTCATATGAATAGTCAAGAGGCTCTCATGGTTTTTTTTTCACTGCAGACCGATGAAATTTTCTTAAAGCTCTTCAATATGTTTAACTCAATATTTCATTGTTTTAGTGAAACCATCACTAATGTGAGAATAATCCTTAATACTAAGTTGGTACTCAACCACAGTTTATAAGATTTATAGATATTCAGAATTTATATTTTTAATTGTATCCCTAAATTCTGACTTCCCCTCTTCATTAATCTTTATATATATTTTTTCATCATTAAGCACTCCATCTTATTTCTTTACTTTTTACTATAAATATCTATATCATAAAGAGAATATTATAATTATTCTTCATTATATACACTCTATTTTAATTCCACTTAATCATTTTCATTTTCTAATCTTGTTTGGGAACTACTTAAAGTAACCATGAGAGATTATTCATTTATATCTTTAAATTCATCTATTTCTTTTAATTTTTTCTTTTCTAAGCTATTATCCTATTTTGAAAATATGTTCTTGTTTTCTAATAAGTTATTCTTAATTTTCATTCAATATTTTAAATTAGACAAAAAATTTCTTATGGAAATTTCATTATCTTTTTTATAATCTTGAAACACCTTGGGACACATTTCTACAAGGTTCCCAATATTTCCACATTGAAAGAATGAAATTGGAAGTTTTACTTTGGAATTTCATTTCCCCTTATTTAGATTTAATGAATGGAATTTGTTAAAATAATTATCCACTTATTATTATTTATTATCATACATGGTTACCTTCTTTAATGACTTGAATACCCCCTCACTATACTTCCCCTTTTCCACAACCTCATTATCATTATTCTTTATCTTGTATACAACAAGAGTAGTATGAAGAATATCAAACATCCACTCATTTGTATAATTATCCTCATGTCTATATAGTTTTAGATTAAAAAGGGTTTTCATTAATCTCAAGATGTTATTTATAACTTTTACTTCATTTATGGTTTATTTGAGACTATTAATGTTCCTCACAATCATGTTAAACTGATAAAATAATGAATCAACAGATTCATTTTGGGGCATCCTAGAGTACTTTTAATTGCTCCTTAGAACCTATATTTTTTATTTTAATACCTTTTTATTTCCATAACCTATATAAACAAAAAAAAATCCCAAATCAAGTAAAAGGATTCATATAAAATCACCTTTATGAATATTGTTTTGAATACCCCCCCCCAAATAATTTACTCCTCTAAAGATCGTATCCAATTACTTATGGTCACACTATGATAAGTCTCTATTATCCATACTAATTCAATTTCCTTGTATATAATTTGTGTACATATCCTTTATAAAGGATTGAAAATATTGTTTTTTCTTATTCTTCTAATGCGAAATTTTTTTCCATGACCAGTCAAAATTTATTTTTGATATACCATTTCAATTTATTTTGTATAAAAGAGAGTTTCACTGAATTAAACTATTCGATCTTAAACCTCTTATTATCCGTAGTCAAGGTAAATACCTTGATATGGGGTGAATTATTATATTTTTATTTATTTTATTCTACTACTCCAAATTATTTTTTTCACTATATATAGGAAACCATCTCTCCCTTATAGAATATATGAAGGGATAAAGAAAGTAGAGGGACATAATAAATTTTTTACTTTTTTCAACCACACTGGACTAATCCAAGGACCATACAACTTCAATATGAAGATTTACCAAATTCATTAAGAACCATCTTAATTACACTATTTATATTGGGTATACATTCCCTTCATGTTCAATACCAATCACATTAAGAACTCACTGCTCATTTATAATATGATATGTCACTACTCTCCTAACTAAAGTGTACTAATTGTTTCATAAAAATATTTCTTTCATGTTCTTAATAAAATTTGGTTACACCATAACTAACATTTCAAAAATATTTTCTTTCATCTAAGTGAGGAATTATAATTTAAAATAAAAAAAGAAAAATTTCACTAATTTTTTGACAACTATACTTATTCCTAAAAATGTTTACACAAAACAAATTCACACAATAATAGTTATTATAACATTAGTCCCTTTTCTCATGAAACTACCGGTCATATAATATGTCTTCATCCAAGAGATAAATTCACATTAGTGTTATACAAAATCAGAGCATTTAATCCTTCCTTTACTATTCCTTTCTACTTAATAATGGATTAGTGGCCAATTTATAGACAATATCAATCCATCATTCATCTCTTCCATTACTAAAAAAACATATCCTCAACTCTCACTAGAAGTATTCAAATCCACTTGAATGGTGTGTTTAATCATATCCACTTGTATAAATGTCTAAATAACTTGCCTTAAAATCCTTCCTTTTCATAAAAGACTAACCTGATTTGCATGATAATTTACCATATTTTCAGGATAATCCTTTATTTGATTAAAAATGGTATGTAATATTCTAAAAAATACTCTACACTTCTCCAGATCCATTCATTCTTGAATACTCAGTGGTATTCTTCACTCTAGACCTTTGTCAGCATAATTTTTCAAAAAACTCAACCTAATGGCTCTGAAACATCATTTTAAAGGATTTTTTAAAATATATTTTAGCTAATATATTTGTTACAACATGAGAGAAATAGTTTTCCCCACCCTTTATTTTCATGTTTTAAAGAATAAAATATATTTTTCAGAGTGTTTCCCTAAACACAGAAAATGTTATATAATATAATATTGTTAAAAGTTTTTTACTAACTATTACCATAAATAAAATAACTTTAATTTCATAACATAAAGGAATTTGTGACTAGGAAATATATTTTAGAGAATATAAAGATTCTATGAGTGTATTGGGACTGTATTTGGACTTAGATAAGTTAATGATATAATCAATAAATAATTATACATGTTAATTCAAAGTCAAAATAACTAAATATACTATAGTATTTCAGGGTATTTTGGTAATTATTAACAGTAATTTTAATATTTACCTTTAAATTTCTTAACGAAAAGTTTTTGATAAAATTTGTTTGGGTAAAAGTTCCAAGATGATGATGATAAACTTAGAAAGGGTTATAAGTAGACAACATAGTTTGTTAATATCATAACATTGGTTGTTGTGAAGTAAAAGAGTCTGAATATTTTTTTTAATAAGTTGAAATTGTGGATTTTAAGCCCTTGTCTCATTATTATTCAAACAATGTGACTTCTTAGATGTTACTTATTTATAGAGTTTAATCAGGGTATTTATCAAATGGTTACATAGAAATTTAGTAGGACTTACAAAGATACACAGATATTAATGAAAACCCACAAAATAAAGTAAGCATAATACCTATCTATTCTTATATCAAATAGGATATGATTAAATGAGAACTTATGTATGGTTTTTTTAGTTTTATAAAATTATTGTTAAGAAATAAATATATCATGTTATACAAAAAGACAATATGCACTTTATCATTATTTTATGTTATTTCCAAGTATTTTATAGTTTTTAATTATAATTTGACACTCAAAGTATAACATATATTTTTTCCTAATCGATGGCCATCATGGAGTTTTATATGTGTTGATAATATATTAATATAAATATTTTGTGGGTTTGTTATAGAGATACGAGATTCTATCATGAGGAACAAAATGAATATTTTGTGTTGGATAACCACCACTAAAAAACTAGGTTTATCCAATATCAGGGATTTAATAGTGCAAGCTAAAATATGTTTTAAAGACCCCCTTTTCAGTGCTAGAAAAATTGATGTTAATGGGGGCCTTAAATATGGATAAAAACCCATTGTTAAATGGGTCACTTTATCAACACTAGTAAAAAAGCATGGATAAAGCCCTCTGTCATGGAAATTTAAAAAGAACTAAAAAATGGGGAGCCTTTATCAGTGCTAGTAAAAAATCATTGATAATTGGAGACTTTTATCATCACATTTAAAAAATCACTGATAAAGGGGGGTCTTTATCAATACTTTTTTATAAGTGCTGATAAATACCCCCATCAATGTTGTTTTACTAGAACTGATAAAGAGTATATTTCAAAGAAAAAGTTTATTTCATTAAAGATAATATATTTATATATTTATATATTTATATTGATATAAATATAATATATATTTTTAAAATATGTTTTAGGTAAGACAAAATAGGAATTTACACATAATATATAAGATATTTCTTGAAAATGGATTTTAAAATAATTTCAAAAAAATATTACTAATTTAAACATTTATAATTATTATAGATTAATATTCATTAAATAATAATTGAAAGATAAAAAATAAAAAATAATAATAATAAAATATCTAAAATAAGTTTAAAATGTAACTCGAACTTCAAATAGCCATAACATTTCATCCGAGTGTCCGTTTCGGCTCTACCACATATCAAATTGAATATGATAATGATATTTATTCCCTAGTGACCTAGAGAAATCCCAATCACCTTTTTGAGTCCAAAAAAGGCCTAGAAGGCCTCCAAAACTATTTTTTTAGTCGGGGTAACCCAATTTTTTTAACATTTAATGGATTTTCATCCTCGTTTAAGGGGATATTATTTTCTTTTATTAGTGGAAACTGGATTTATTCCCAAGTCTTAGATTTATATTGATATTATGGTTTTGATGTTTTATCATTTTTTATTTGTATTATCATTCATAATAAAATATATAAAAATATATTCATATTTTTTATATATTCAAACATTAAAATTTAATTTTATTAATTAATATTTAAACATGTTTATATATAAAATATATTTTTGAATATATAAGCCTTATCTAAATAAAATCTAATATCTATTTTATTTTAAATACAAATTTATGAAAATTTATATACTTATTCAATTAATCTATATATGTGTGTGTGTGTATTGAAAAAGAGATATATGTTTATCTATATATCCTAATATATGTATATAAATATTAATATATAATCTAGGTAAATAAATATAAAAATTTATAATTATATTTTTAGATTCATATATATATATATATATGTATGTATTTATTTATAAACATACACAGACACATAAAAAAAATATTTTTTATATTTTAATATATATATATAATTATATGTAAACAGATATATAAAAATATGGAAACAAAATTACCAATATATAAATAAATATATAGATATATCATAAAATGGAAAAAATAATATAGGGGAGTGGAAAAGGCATTAGAATATGAGCTAGAGGTCTAAGGTTTAAAACATTCTAGAGGTAGGGGTGCGTACTGGAGGGTGGAATTATATAAAGCTCTGGTAATGGGGGAGTCCTAATATGAGTGGGTAATAAGAGTTAATAAAAAGGGGGTGAGGATCAATGATAAAAAGTGGTTTAAATATAAAATATTATCCCCCTTTGTAAGTAGGTATTTGATTACATCTTTTATTAGCACTCATAATGGTGGCCTTTAACATCATTAAAAAAGCATAGATAAAGAAACCCATTATCAATGCTAAAAAAATTGATAAAGGCCCCCCTTTATCATTTATTCTTTTTCATTAAAGGGGGCCTTTATTAGTGTTTTCTATGAGCATAGTTAAAGCCATCCCTTTAACATTGCTTGAAATATCAGAACTTTTGAAGTACTGGAAAAACCCTTTTACTAGCACTATTAAATCCATGATTTGTAGTAGTGATCCCACTATATATACCACATGGAGTGATATACATTATATAATCGGTATTCCATGGGTGCATGATTTATATGAAATCCTTATACCTAAGGTTAATAAGACACCTAACATGAAAACCTTCCAACTTTTATGTAATTCTTTCACTAGGTATAAGGCTAAGAAAATCAGTTGTGGTTAGGTATGTTATTGATCATTTCACCAACTGATATTTCATTAAGTTTTGATTTTTCCTCTCATATAATGAGTATAAAATTTCTTACCTCGATTGAGATAAACTGAGGAAGTTTATGATCATTCCTAAATAATGTACATGTGATGTACTTGTCTTTTGGGGAAAGGGGCATATGATGTGTTCATTCATCTAGGACAATGATATAAGATGAGTTCATCCATTTGGTTAATCAATACTCAAGGAATTTAAAATATATGATTAGGATATATGGGATTGAAATACTTTATTTCTCAAGGTAACTCGATGTCTTATAGAAATGGATTATATGAGAATGTGTACATACATACAATACAGCTGATGAAAATAGGTAGAGATATACATGTTGTAAGAACCTGGTTCTTGTTACAGGGGTACGGGCTTCTTCTTTTCCTTTTCCTTAAGTGTTTTGAGAAAATATGGAAAATGGGGAAAAAATCCTGAATTTTGGAACTACACGCCGTGTACTTTATCCACACGTCGTGTACTTTTGGCCGTGTTGGGATGAGTACATTGGGCGTGTAGCCATGCCGGCGACGAAGGGTGTAGGAACCGACTACACGCCGTGTAGTGGTACCTTACACGTTGTGTAGTCAGTCGGTAGGTTTAAATTATAAGGCGGTGGTGTCGCCGCCAGCTGGGCAACAGTACATGTCGTGTACTCGAGAGTACATGCCATGTACTCATGTCGATGGATGAACAGTGTGGCAGTGCCACCAAATGAACAGTTAAATGAAGGGAGTACACGCCGTGTACTTAGAAGTACACGCCGTGTACTTTGTTTTTTTGGCTTAAAACAGGCAGTAGCCTCCTCATTTGGTAGAGGAGGCACTTGAGCCATTTTGGAGCCAAAGGAGGAGGCCAGATCTTTGAAGATCCACTGGTCATTCATCCGGAATCTGATTCGGCTTCGGATGATCTCATTGGAACCGCACGGGTAATCCCTCTCCTCTCCTGGTACCGTTCTTACCAATTCTTCTCCTAACGTAAGTTATTTACATTTGAATGAGTTTTCTTCTTCGTCAGATCTACACCGTTCTTGGGCGTTTTTTTAGTCAGCGTTTGGGTATAGCATTCGTTGGCATATAAGGTAGGTGGCTTTGTGTTCAATTTCCAATTGTCGTGCGTTTTTGTGCGTTTTTGTGCCACGAACCCATGTTGGGGTGTCGTGTGGATGAGTCCATTTCTATATTTAATACCTAGAATTGAATAGGTGATTAAATCGTGATAATAAAACGCTGGTTGGGATCATTGCTTGGATCCAGAACCACCCCCGGGGTGTGTTTCACTATTTAGCTGTTTGGCCAGGATACCCGAGGGTATGCCTTTAAAGTAGTAATTGTAGAATCTCCTTGAGAGGAATTGCTTGTTACTGCTTGTTTACCTATTGGACATGGCCCGGTTACCTGTTTAGCCTGAGAGCGCTGTTGTATTTGGCTTGAGGGCGTTGTTGTTATTAGCCTGAGGGCACTACACTATTTAGCCCGAGGGCCGTAGTTATTTCGCCTGAGGGAAACCTTTCGTGCTTGAGGGCTTGACTTCTGTGCCTAAGGGCGACACTTCCTACGCCTGAGGGCAATTTCTGTTACGCCTGAGGGCTATACATGCGGGTTGGATTCTACTTACCTGAGGGTAAGGTTTTTTTGTCTGAGGACGTGGATTGTTTACCTAGAAATGCACTGTGGTGGTTTCTAATGTTTAAATGGATTAAGTGGATAATGAAATGGAAATATAACTGGTAATTAGTTACTTTTGAGTACTGCTTACTCTATTTCATTTTACTACTGCACACTGTTGTTGCATGCTTACACGCAGTTGGGCACAGGCCTATGGTGGGTGCCTACTGAGATATATTTATCACACCCTGTTTGGGTCACGCTTTTCAGCCCAAACAGATTACATTTCTGCAGGTGTAGATAGGGGCAAGAGTCCCTATATAGGTACTTGATTGTTGCTGAGGAGTAGGAAGGCATGGGACCGAGCCTAGGCTCGGGATGCCGCTTCCAGCAGTTTTTCTTGTTTTGTTGTACTCTGCTTTTGGTTGTATCGTATTGATGTATAACATGCTATGGCTGTTTTCTTAGAACTTGAGTCATGTAGCATCATCATTTATATATATTGTTGGTTATATCCACTACTGTTGTGTAATTCAGTTGTTTATGGTTTACTGCTTCCGCTGTTTGTTGTATGTTTTATTTAAATTCCGCTGCACTACACTTTGACAAAATGAGGGCATAGTTTCCCCACTATCAGACCTGGGCCCTCGCTGCTAGTCAGCAGCCTCTGGCATTTGGGGAAATGTGCTTGAGGTCACGTGGCGAACCAGCCTCGGGGCACCCGTTGCGTGGCACCCGGGTCCGGGACGTTACAAAGTGGTATCAGAGGTGTTTCTTTCTTTGACTTACTATTTGGAGTCGTATTTAGGATAGGACAGAACGAAAATTGGTAATAAGCTATGCCCGGGCATAGCTAACCTGTGTACAGGGAAAATCCAGTCTACCTCGTATTTTTCATTATTTTTATTTTGAAATTTTACGGTTGATATGTTTTCACCGTTGGGTGACGCACTTGGATTGTGCTATATATATTTTATATGTGGGTTCTATTTAGTTGAAACCCGATGAGATGAGGGTATGCCGTCTCATGCATCATATAGGCACATGCTAGATATCACATGCCATGCATAGTTTCCATGCCATGTAGGTGCACTAGAATTTTCATGTTGTTGTGATAGTTGATGTGATAAGAAATCATGCTATTGTGATAGCTGCTTGATAAATACTTGCCTTGTGATATGGTATGTTTGGTTGAGCTTGTTTATAGAATAGATTCCAAACTTTGGTTTTTGGGGAGTATGGGCCCCCATTGACTGGAATTTGGTGGATCATTGACTGTTTATCGGTTATAACACAGATAATATGTAAAACTTTGATTCTTGGGGATTATGGGCCCTCATGGATCCGAATTTGACACTTAGGTGTTGCTTTTTAGTATTTTCTGGGTTCTGGGGAAGTTTCTGAGGGATACTGTCCATAAAACCCAGAATACACACCGTGTAGGACCTCATAAATGTCGTGTGTGTTCTTCTGTTCAGGAAGAAAAATGAACTTTTTGAGTACACACCGTGTACCCCGAGTACACGCCGTATAGTCTCTTCCGGTGTCACAAACTGTGTGGGTGGTGACACGGGGTTGGGAAGGGCTTGGGTAAAACACGCTGTGTAGTTTTTATGCACGTCGTGTAGTGTAACCCGGAGTCCGGCAGTGTAACTAACAACACGGGTCGGTGAACTCCTTGACAGAACACGCCGTGTCAGTAATAGACACGCCGTGTAGTGTAACCTGGGGACTCGGTCGTGTAACTAACAACACAGGCCGGTGTCACCTCTCCCTGAACACATAGTATACCTGTGGGACACGCCGTGTAGTCTTGTATGAGGAAAGACCGTGTGGAGTTAGCCGTGTGGCTGGGAAACGAGATGGTGTACATGCCGTGTGCGGGTGTAACACGCTGTGTAGTGTTAAGCCGAGTAGTCGGCCGTGTCACAGACGACACAGGCAGTTGGAAAATAACATCGTACATGTCGTGTAGATATTATACACACCGTGTAGTTTTGTTGAATGGAAGTCGTGTGGCTTAGCCATGTAGAAGGACCCGGATAGGGGAAAGGAAGTCAAGTACACGTCGTGTAGTCATTTTACACGCCGTGTAGTCTTGTTTTGAAAATTTTGAAAAGCCTTCTTCCCCTTGTTCCTTAGTGGTTCCTTTGTTTCAGTCTTAATAATCTTGAATCTGAGGCGTTCTTTTGACCTTGTAGAGTCATGCCACCTAGACGACCGCGAGTTGTTCTCCAGGAGAGTGGCGACGATTATACTCTGGAGATGGTGGGCCATGGGATACCAGTAGATCCACCAGCAGAGCCAGATGCGGCACCAGCTGTTATATCGGACATAGGCGCCGAGGTGCAGTTTTGTGAAGGTTTCATACGGTTTATGCAGACCTTTCAGGGAGCACCGCAGGCCGCTACATCTATGGCTAAGCTGACTCGTATCTTCCAGCAGCAACATCCGCCTACATTTTCATGGGATGGCGGACCACAGGCTATAGAGTCTTGGCTAGGATCGATGCAGACTATTTTCGAGCATCTTGAGATGACTCCAGGGCGGAGGGTCAAACTCGCGACCTACATGCTGCGTGATTCCGCCAAGAGATGGTGGAGTGTTACCACCCAGTCAGAGCATCACAGGGACATGGCGTGGGAAGATTTTCAGGCAGTCTTCTATGACTTCTTCTTTCCCGTGATGTTGAGGGTAGATAGAGCTCGAGAGTTCATGAATCTGCAGTAGGGCGCTATGTCGGTGATGGACTAATTTGCTCATTTTACAGAGCTTCAGCGTTTTGCACCCGTGTTGGTGGGTGATAAGAGATTGAGAGCCAGACGTTTTGAGGATGGTCTTTGGTATGACATACAAGAACTAGTGAATGTTTTCATGTTTCCTACTGTACACGCGATTGTGAATTAGGCGCTGATTTTAGAGAGGAACCTGCGGGAATCAAGTGGTGTGGGCCAGGGCGGTTCAGCACCAGTTACTGGTATTATTTCTGCTGGCAAGAGGAAGAGACAGAGGGACTTCCCTCAGGGAGGCAGTACCAGCCAGGCAGCTTCTTTAGGTGGACCGGTCAGGTGCTACCAGTGTGGCAGAGAGGGGCACAAGAGGTCGCAGTGTCCACGAGACCCAGTGGAGTGCCGAACTTGCGGCAAGATGGGTCATCTGCAGTGCTTTTGCATGGAGTTTCTACCAGTGGCTAGTGAGAGGGGTTCTGTGTAGACTCCACGTGCGGGAGTAGGACCAGTGGCTTATTACCAGTCAGGGAACTAGAATACGTCAGGGCGTGCAGGCAGAGATGATGGTTGTGGTTGTGGTAGCCAGACACCAGGATCGCAGAGGCAGTAGGGCGGGATAGCTCAGGGTAGCCAGGCTGTGTCGCAGGGCCGCGACACTGGGCAAACATATAAAGTGCAACGGACCCAGCAGAAGCAGGATCTCGGACCTTCGACAGTCATAGGTACTATTCTAGTGGCTTCTGTCTTGTCTTCAGTACTTTTTTATACGGGTTCTACACATAGTTTCATATCTGTACCCGTTGTGGAGAGACTTGGGCTCGGTGTTTCTACTTCTTCTGATATCTTGACTCTAGACACTCTGTTGGGGACTAGGACGGTTGGTGTGTGTCAGTGCAAGGAGTGCCCCTTGAGGTTGGTGGGTGTCACTTCCTTTGGGACCTCTATATCCTGGAGATGATGATCTATGACGTAATTCTTGGGATGGACTTGTTGGTTCCCTTTCGAGCCTTTGTAGACTGCTATCGTCGCAGGGTGAGTTTCACGTCACCAGAGGGTGGGGAGTTTCTATACAAGGGTGAGTGGGATGTTTGGGCGAGTCGAGCTGGACCAGAGCATCAGGGGCGAGGTGGAGTCACAACCCAGATGGCGAGCTTATATCTGGATGACCAAGGGACTTTTCAGATGGATTTCCCTCCAGTTGTTGATCGTTTCAGGGATGTCTTCCCAGATGACTTTTCAAGTCTACCTCCAGTGCGCGAGGTGGATTTCTCTATTGATCTAGTGCCAGGATCAGCACCGGTGTTTATTCCTCCTTATAGGATGGCCACGCCTGAGTTGCAGGTGCTCAAGAGGCAGTTAGAGGAGTTGCAGGAAAAGGGTTTTATCCGACCCAGTACATCTCCTTGGGGTTCTACGGTCCTTTTTGAGAAGAAGGCAGATGGTACCCTTAGACTTTGTGTGGATTATCGGAAGCTTAACCAGTTAATGGTTAATAACCGATATCCCTTGCCGAGGATAGATGATCTATTTGATCATCTTCGTGAAGCATGAGTGTTCTGGAAGATTGACTTGAGATCCGGATATCATCAGCTGCACGTTAGACCATCAGATATACCGCTTACAGCTTTCCAGAGTAGGTATGGTCTATATGAGTATACGGTTATGCCGTTCGGACTCACGAACGCGCCAGCAGTTTTCATGGATCTGATGAATCGTGTGTTTCATTCGTATCTTGATTCATTTGTGGTAGTATTCATGGACGACATCTTGGTGTACTCTCACACTCGAAACGACCATGCCACCCATTTTGAGATCGTATTGAGTTCACTGAGAGAGCATTGGATATATGCTAAGATCTCAAAGTGCCACTTTTGGATGGACCAAATTCACTTCCTGGGTCACATTATCTCAGAGGCAGGAGTTGCAGTAGACCCAGAGAAGGTGAGAGCAGTAGTTTCCTGGGAGCAGCCTAAGAACATGTTTGAGATACAGAGTTTCTTAGGGATGGCTGGTTACTACAGATGCTTCATACAAGACTTCTCCCTCTTGGCCGCACCATTGATAGGTCTGACTAAGAAGGGTGTGAAGTTTGTTTGGTCGGAAGCTTGCGAGGCATCTTTTCAAGACCTGAAGGGAAGGTTGACATCAGCACTGATCCTGATACTCCCAGAGTAGGGGAAGAGCTATACATTTTACTGTGATGCATCAGGGATTGGGCTGGGAGCCGTTTTGATGCAGGGTGACCGAGTTGTCACGTACGGGTCTCGGCAGTTGAGGCCACATGAGAGGAATTACCCTACGCATGATCTCGAGTTGGCTGCTGTTGTGCATGCGTTGCGCTATTGGAGACACTATCTATTGCGAGAGCATTTTGTGGTTTTCACTGACCACAAAAGCTTCAGGTATATCTTTACTCAACGTGACCTGAATCTGAGGCAGAGAAGGTGGGTCGAGTACCTACAGTCCTTCGGTTTTGAGCTTGCCTATACACCTGGTAAAGGTAATGCAGTAGCCGATGCACTAAGCAGGAAGACTCTATTACAGGCAGTGCAGGAGGCCAGTGGTGAGTGGCAGCTTATGGCTTTGTTCTATGAGATGCATCTGGAGGTGCATGATAGTCAGGGGCAGACTTATCTTTCCTCGTTAGCTGTGACTTCTACCCTCCTGGACAGAGTGAGGATGAGGCAGCTATCGGATTCAGAAGTCCTAGTTCTACGGGAGTCGATGGCAAGTGAGGACCCTCCTCCCGGTTGGACGATAGGCGATGATGAGGTTTTGTGTTTCCATGGACATGTATGGGTTCCAGGGGATATACGTGAGGAGCTGATGCGGTATTTTCATGCTTCGGCTTGGGCAGTTCATCCTGGGGTTACCAAGATGTACCGTGACTTGAGACGTCAGTACTGGTGGCCGGGTATGAAGAGAGAGATAGTTGTTTTTGTTACAAGGTGTTCCACCTATCAGTAGGTGAAGGCAGAGCATCAGAGACCAGCTGGGCTGTTACAGCAGTTTCCCATTCCAGAGTGGAAATGGGATGATGTCGTGATGGATTTTGTGACGGGTTTTCCGAGGTCACCTCGTGGCAATGACGCAGTGTGGGTTGTTGTGGAAAGACTCACGAAGGTAGCTCACTTTTTTCCAATCAAGGAGACCTTCAATGTGGACGAACTCAAAAGGCTGTATCTCCGAGAGATCATACGTCTTCATGGGGTTCCTCGTTCTATCGTTTCAGATAGGGACTCCCGCTTTACGTCTCGTTTCTGGTAGAGTTTTCAGAGGGCGCTGGGTACACAAGTGCTTCTGAGCACAGCATACCACCATCAGACAGATGTCCAGTCAGAGCGGACGATACAGGTGCTAGAGGACATGTTGCGCACATGCGTCCTGGACTTTGGGGGCTCTTGGGAGAAGCATATACCCTTAGTCGAGTTTGCCTATAACAATATTTTCCAGGAAACTATTGAGATGGCACCATACGAGGCTTTATATGGTAGGCCATGCTGATCACCTTTGTTCTGGTTAGAGGCAGCTTTACCGGGGCCACAGTTCGTGCAGGAGACATCTGAGCAGGTCCAGTTGATTCGGAAGCGGATGGCTACCGCACAGTCTCATCATAAATCTTATGCTGATCGCCGCAGATGACCCTTAGAGTTTGTGGTCGGGGATCAGGTTTTTCTACGTGTTTCGCCGAGGCTGGGACACAAGTGGATCAGGAGACAGGGTAAGATTTCACCGAGGTATGTGGGGCCATTCGAGATCCTAGAGAGAGTCAGGCTGGTTTCCAATCAGATGTCGTTACCGCAGCGGTACCGAGCCATGCACAACATCTTCCACGTGTCTCAGTTACGTCGCTACCATTCAGACCCGTCTCACACCTTTCAGCCAGAGGACGTTGAGCTTCTGCATGATGCGTCCTTTGAGGAGCATCTGATTCGTATTGTTGACAGGAGCACAAAGGTTCTCCGAGGCCGGTTAGTTCCTCTCGTACGGGTGCTATGGCAGCATGGTCGTGTGCAGGACGAGACCTGGGAGCGAGAGGCTGATGTACGTTCTCAGTGGCCAGAGCTGTTCTGAGCTTTCTCTTCGCCACCCTTGGAAGGGAAATTCGGGGCCGAATTTCTATAAGGGGGGAAGTTTGTAAGAACCCGGTTCTTGTTATAGAGGTACGGGCTTCTTCATTTCCTTTTCCTTAAGTGTTTTGAGAAAATATGGAAAATGGGGAAAAAATCCTGAATTTTGGAACTACACGTCGTGTACTTTATCCACACGCTATGTACTTTTGGCCATGTTGGGATGAGTACACGGGGCGTGTAGCCATGCCGGTGACAAACTGTGTAGGAACCGACTACGCGCCATGTAGTGGTACCTTACACGCCATGTAGTCAGTCGGCAGGTTTAAACAGTAAGGCGGTGGCATCGCCGCCAGCTGGGCGATAGTACACACCGTGTACTCGAGAGTACATTCCGTGTACTCATGTCGACGGATGAACAGTGTGGTGGTGCCGCTAAATGAACAGTTAAATGAAGGGAGTACATGCCGTGTACTTTGTTTTTTCGGCTTAAAACAGGCAGTAGCCTCCTCATTTGGCAGAGGAGGCACTTGAGACATTTTGGAGCCAAAGGAGGAGGCCTGATCTTTGAAGATCCACCAGGCGTTCGTCTGGAATCCGATTTGGCTGCGGATGATCTCGTTGGAACCGCACGGGTAAGCCCTCTCCTCTCCTGGTACCGTTCTTTCCCATTATTCTCCTAACATAAGTTATTTACGTTTGACTGAGTTTTTTTCTTCGTCAGATCTACGAAGTTCTTGGGTGTTTCTGGAGTCGGTGTTCGGGTATGGCATTCATTGGCATATAAGGTAGGTGGCTTTGTGTTCATTTTCCAACTGTCGTGCGTTTTTGTGCGTTTTTGTGCCACGAAACCATGTTATGGTGTCGTGTGGCTAAGGTCGTTGATATATTTAATACCTAAAATTCCATTGCTGATTAAATCGTGATAATAAAATGCTGGTTGGGATCGTTGCTTGGATCCGGAACCACCCCCAGGGTGTGTTTCACTGTTTAGCCGTTTGGCCAGGATACCCGAGGGTATGCCTTTAAAGTAGTAATTGTAGAATTTCTTTGAGAGGAATTGCTTGTTACTACTTGTTTGCCTATTGGGCAAGGCCTGGTTACCTGTTTAGCCTGAGGAAATTGTTGTATTTGGCATGAGGGCGTTGTTGTGATTAGCCTGAGGGCACTGCACTATTTAGCCTGAGGGCTATAGTTATTTCGCCTGAGGGAAACCTTTCGTGCCTAAGGGCTTGACTTCTGTGCCTGAGGCCGACACTTCCTACGCCTGAGGGCAATTTCTGTTACGCCTGAGGGCTATACCTGCGGGTTGGATTTTCCTTACCTGAGGGTAAGGTTTTGTTGTCTGAGGACGCGGACTGTTTACCTAGAAATGCACTGTGGTGGTTTCTAATGTTTAAATGGATTAAGTGGATAATGAAATGGAAATATAACTGGTAATTAGTTACTTTTGAGTACTTCTTACTTTATTGCATTTTACTACTGCACACTATTGTTGCATGCTTACACGTAGTTTGGCACAGGCCTATGGTGGGTGCCTACTGAGATATATTTCTCACACCCTATTTGGGTCGCGCTTTTCGGCCCAAACAGATTACGTTTCTGCAGGTGTAGATAGGGGCAAGAGTCCCTATGCAGGTACTTGACTATTGCTGAGGAGTAGGAAGGCATGGGACCGATCCTAGGCTCGTGAAGCCGCTGCCAGCAGTTTTTCTTGTTTTGTTGTACTCTGCTTTTGGTTATCGTATTGATGTATAACATGTTCTGGCTGTTTTCTTAGAAATTGAGACATGTAGCATCATCATTTATATATATTGTTGGTTATATCCACTACTTTTGTGTATTTTCGTTGTGTATGGTTTACTACTTCCGCTGTTTGTTGTATGTTTTATTCAAATTCCGCTACGCTACACTTTGACAAAATGAGGGCATAGTTTCCCCACTATCAGACCTGGGCCCTCGCTGCTAGCCGGCATCCTCTGGCGTTTGGGGAAATGCGCTTGAGGTCACATGGCGAACTAGGCTCGGGGCACACGTTGCGTGGCACCCGGGTCCGGGATGTTACACATGTGTTTCATAGAGATCAAGAAAAATCACATTGTTTCATGAGTATCATTAAATCATTGATAGAGGATATTTTTTTAAGATTTTGGGTTATAGAATTACTAAATACTTTTAATTATTTAAATTATGTTGGAGTAAAACATAGTGGTTTTGTAAATAAATATTATATTTTGTTACAAAGATTTTTTACAAACTATAAGAGCTACCCAAAGAGTAATTTGGAGCATATCCCAGAGTCATTTTTCATGAATTTTTTAAAAAAATTCATATAACATAACATGTGCTGAAAATTAATGATATAAATTCAAAAATTATTTTTTAGAAATTATCTAAAAGTAATTTCAGATATGAGTTTAGATTTTATTACATATTATGTAATATAATGTTTAACTGTGTTATGTCGGGGAGGATTTAATTCAAGTGGGATATTATTAAAAATGTTCAATAAAGACTAAATGATTTCTTAGTGGTTTAAACCATTTCATGGATTTAGTTGGTATATGTTATGTCACCGTGATAATCACGGTGTAGTTTTAAAGTGTAATGAAGTAAATATATTATGGGTTTACGTAACTTTTTATCTACTATAAGCTATCATATCCAAGTAAATTTTCTATTGATAATGATTTGGGGGTTCTAAACAAATAAATCAATTGTTTAATAGTTTAAATACTGATCACTATAATTATTTGAGAGTTATGAATCATTGTGTCTTATGATATGTTTATTATTTGTTCAATTTAATATGATGTTTATTTGAAAATGTTTGGGATCATTAAATACCTATATAAACTAGATCATGGTTTTCGAATGTGATTTTTCAAATAGATAGACTATAATTTGATTGTTGTGGGCCTCAATAAAAAAATATCTTACTCTATTTATCTCTCTCTCTCTCTTTCAACTAAGGTTTTAGTAAACTATAAGAAATATATGACCCTTCCCATTGGTTGGGAGATTTATTCATCCCATGGATACCATAGGATGAAGGATTTCATTGACTACTTCTCTATGATCCCCATAAATTTCTTTTTGAGAAGTTATGATTGGCTGATCTATCAAATAAATAGGTATGGATTATTAATTTATTTTATTTTTTTCTAAATTAATGGAGATATCATATGGCATAAATATGTCTTGGATGATTTTTTCCATCAAATTTTTACTAGAATTTTCCAATACAAAAACCCTATAGTCTGGTGATAAAATATTTTTATAATAGTATAATTTACTTCCATACCCCAAAAATATTTTTATTAATTAATAAAAATATTGATTTATTTATTTTAAATTATTATCATGGAATATTTAAATTTCTTTACATTATCTTACCATGTTTAAATATTTTTCATAATAATTATTTAAATAATATATACACCCCAGTTTCTAATTAAAATATAAAAATTCAAAATAATGAATCCATTTTACCAAATAAAACTCTAAATATGATAAATTTCACTTTTAAATAAAAACACATACTATATATAAAAAATATATTTTTTTTTCCTTTAGATAAGTGGTTATATTTTTATTTACTTAAATTTCTTAATTGTTTCATGGTTTTTGGTTATATATTTAAAAATATTAAATGTATTATTTCTAACACATTGGTAACTTCTAAATAAGGATTACATGTTAGTTATAAAAACATTAATATACTCATTGGTTATATGTATACCCAATGACTATATATACCCCACAACCATATAAGGATCACATTATAATTTTCCATTCTTATATAAAACCTTACATATTTATCTAAAGTAAATTAATTATATTCTTTGATCAAAATATATATCAAATTTTAATTTTTTTTAGTTACTTATATATCTATACTGAATGATAATATGTATATGGGAAAACATGGGAAGAAATATTTGAATATTATATTTTCTTATTTACATGTATTTATTCTCCTCTAATAGTTTTCATAATTATTTGTCATATATATTTCTGATAATATACTTAAGTATATTTCATTTTACATTATAATATTCAACCTTAAGGGAATAAATCTACATTAATTTTATATTTACACTTCATGTGAGTCAATATTTTAGATATAAAAGAAAATTCATAATAAATATGAGGTGTCACTTCCCCACCCCTATAAAAAAAATTTATCCTTGAAAATTATGATCTTCATATGAGAATAGGTTAGGTGCTTACATCTTAAATATCCAATGTATCTTCTTCATAATTATGATTTCACCATTGATATTTGACCTAGTGAGTGCCCTTGTTTCATAGAACAAGTTTTTATGATGTAAGGTCATCACTAGTAATTCCTTAGAAGAATTATTCTTAGCAAGTTATATATCTTCTGAACCTCATACATGTGATGGATCTAGTGTGAACTTCCTTGAAAGTGATACATGAAACATGTTTTCACTTATTAAAGGTTTAGTTAATGAAATCGTCAATAATTTAAATTTCCTATGTAATTAAAAATCATGAATGGGCCAATGTATCTAGCTCTTAAATTTCCGTTTCCCCCAAATTTCATAACCCAATTTTATGTTTTCACATAAAAATTTCTCTCATACATATTTATGTATTTTGTTCTTCCTAATGTAATAAAGAAAGATGTAATAAATTCATTATTATATATATATATTACAATTATTTTATTTATAGGAAATATATTTAGAATATAAATTTTATAACTTCATATTTTTCATGGTTGAAATGTAGAATATTTCCCATCCTCTTCTATATCTTAATATCACACATTTATAGCTCCTTGAACGTCACTTGGATAAATTATTGAGAAATCATTTAGTTAAGGTATGACTTTTAGTCTTCCATTATTATTTCCATTTCAATCCTTTATCCATGAGGATTTCATTTCTATTAAACCTACTCATGGATAAAAAATATTCGATATATGTTGAGATATCCAATCCATGCCCAATATTACTTTTATTGTTATTAAATAAAGAATAATAAAATTTTAGGAAATATATTCCCATTTATATCAATTTAAAATAACTATATTCTTAGGATGCAATCATCGATCCACTAGGTGTTTTCATCGATAAATCAACATCCAATATATGATGTCTAAATTCAATTTACAATATTAATTCACTTTACATTCTAAACTATGGATGAGAAAGATGAATTTTTCATACTTGAAGCATGAAAATATATCTTCTATATTTAGATGATCCATTTTTAAGCACTTAATGAATCATACTATCTACTAAAGGACAATTTTCATTATCATAGTATGGTCTCAATTATTTGTTGTTCCTTCTTTGGTTAATTTGGGAGTTTGAAATAGTTCAATTTATTATTCATAACACAAGATAGTAATACAATCACAAGAATGATATTTTCCAAAATAACTACCATTTTTTGGTTTCTCATTGGGATAATCATTATATTTTCCATTATATTTATTACACACTTAGTTCCTATTCTTTCTATACATTTATTAAATCCAAAATGGTTATTAAGAATAATAATATTATCAAATAAAATCTGATTAAGAAATCATAAATTGAAAAAAAAATACTAATCTAATCTTACTTGTGAAACCTTAATTTCAACCAATGTTGATTGAGGTTTTATACTCTTATTCCTATTAAAATAATCCAACATATCTATTAAATTATAATGGGATAATAATTATAGAGCCTAAACCCAAACTTCTAGATTTAGTGTTAGAGATATATACTTTTCATCAATTCTATGATACCAACTAAGATAGCCCATGTATTTTAAATAATTTTACATTATTGTAAATAATATATCATGATTAAAACACACACCACTAACCCAAAGGCTTAGTGTCCTAAAAGATTATATATATATTATCTTGTCAAATAAATAATATATAATTCTTCCACAAAATTATACACACTTGATTACCTACTAAAAAATATCATATAAATTATTATTCTTCACTACATAGGGAAATGATGAAATATATAAGAAAAGTTATCTTGGATGCTCAGTAGTGGATAACATGTCAAAGAACCAACAAAGATCATGATTATGGCATGAATAATAATGAATGGGTAAATAATCAACAAAAATAAATATGAATAAAATATATTGGAATAAAATAAGAGATACATAATCATGGAAAACAAAATAAATCAATATCATAATTATTAAAATACATAATATTATAAATTTTAATATACCTTCTGGGCCTTATTCCACAACATCTTATATAAAAGTGTAAGGATACACCAGATTTTCTATGTTAGTTCTATCATGAGACCTAACAAGGCACTAATGGTTTATATCTTGGTCTCGGTATTCACATAACTCATTTAATGAATTATGATGGGAGTGAATAATATTATACCTCATAGACATACCATGAATTCCTTATACCAAGGCATCATATATAAAAAGTTAAGTATTATCTCATTTCCCTTTTTTAGTTGTCTCATGCGACCTACCAGTGTACTGCGGAGAAATATATTTATAGGCCTAACCCAATGGATTCCAATGTATGAGAAAAATGGATAAGAAATACTTAATATATTGTTTAATAATAAAAAATATGTCAATTATTGGTTTACGAAAAAATAATTCTCTTACAAGGTTTACTTATGTAGAATAAAAGTAGATATGATTAAATCAAAGTTTTCATTATTAATCAAATGGTATCACTATATATGTGAATAACCATTAATAAAAATAATAAAATATTGGATATTAATAATATGTAATATATAGAAATATATTATTTCAAAATATTCCGTTATAAATGATTTATTATAAGGAAATAAAAAGGAATTTATGGACTAATCATCTCATAAGGATTCCAAATACACAACACCATTGATACATAGAAATTTAGATAATGGATTAAAGAATTATTTTAGAATAGTGATGACTTATGAAAAGGGAATAATTTTTGGTAATATAATATACATAATTTTCAAATAGTAAAATTTAAAATACTATTAACATATATTAAAATTACTTAAAGAAATATAAAAAATATATAATATTTAATATTGTGATTCCTTAGTTTTTCAATAATGTTGAAATAATCAAAAATAAGAAACACATCATTTTAAAGAGGAAAAAAAGAAAATAAAGATATTTTAATAAGAATATGATGTTTCAAATATGAATAACAATTAAAATATATTTTACAAATAAATATATTTCCTAATTAGTATGATTGTGAAATATATGAAAGTTTAAATCGAATCTATTTATAATTTTCATGTTTTATAAAATAACTATGTAATAAAAGTAAAGAAATAAAAATAATGTAAAAAAATAAAATTTAATTAAAAAAAATTACATAATGATAATAAAAATACATATACATGAATATAAGATAATTTTCAAGTATTTGGAAGATTCAAACCATGTTTAGAGAGAGATATCTAAAAAAATCACTTTACAAACATCATACCAGGTGACATGTGAATCAAACATCGGAGAATGGTAAAAAAAATTAAATTCCAAAAGTGTAAATAAATTAAGTAATATTAGTATTTAAATGTAAAATATATAAAATTTATCTAATGGAATATTAGACATATATAATCTCAAAGAATATGGGAAATTAAGGTTAACCCATTAAGAGCATTATAATTTATAAGGTATTATGGATAAATAAAAGAAAGAATATGACGAGGGAAAGGTAAATACTAAAAATACAAGGTAAATTATAATTTCAAACTCTCAAAGGATGGTGTATACATAATAGATAAGAATATAAGTCAATAAGAGGAAAAATTCAATAAAAGTGAGATTATGAAAAAAAATTATCTTACATTAACATTCGAGTCACTTGAACATATTTTAGCTACATATATAATCAATTTAATATTATTAATCATAAAATTTAAATCTCTATTTATATTATTTTCATTTAATATTAATAAATTATATTATTTTATCACTAATTTGTTAATTAGACATAGTTTTACATTATTAAAAATTGTTAGTAGTTCCAATTATTCCATACTTGTTTTCGTATGGTGGTCTTGATCATCATTCCTCATTCGAGAGTTTTATCATGTCTAAAATAGTAAAGTCACTAAAATAATAACTTCAAAAAGAGTTATATAGTTCCATTTTAATTAAATAGTTTTGAGTATGGTTCATAGGTAAAAAATCTATAACTCACTCATTTTAGGTGTCCTTTCCGATCTTAGTGAGTTATTTAACCATAATGATTTATTTTTGAATTAAAATTATAGAATCATAAAATAATTTAAATTAATATTCAAAACCTTAGATATTTATTATTATACTTTTTTAACTCAATATAATTATAATTAAGAAAATATAATGGCAGCATGCATACACATGGTTAAACTAATCCAAACACGAACATGTCACTAAGAATAATTATAATATCATAAATGTTTATTATTATACCCATATTAAAAAATAATATAAATGGTAGTTTTATGTTTTTTTCTTGAAACCTAAATGTTTCAAAAATGAATCCACAAATCCTCAAGAATAATTTAAGGAGGGAATAAACAACGATTATTGATCACACTTTCTTATGACCATGTGTTCCCAACCATAGATTGCCATGTCAAGAATCCCCTATCAAAACCCTACATGTACATTCCCTTGATCACATGTTCATGTTTATCCTTTAGTACCCACTATGTGATTAATGTTTTACCTATGTTCTCATCAGTTTATAAACATTTACTTCAAATACTCAAACACCAAGCCCTAAAGAGTTAGATAGAGATCCATTTGAGTGAAAGCCTACATACCCATGCTTCCAATATACACCCTTAAGTGAATTTTTAAATCAAAACCTTGTATAAGTAATAGAAACCAATGGTATTTGGGTTATATTGTGGTTTTTATTCCTATAGCCTCCATGAAAGACCAATTTTCCCAATCCTCTAACAAAGATAGGTGAAAGGGCCCCTCATAAAGAAGGCCTCCAACAAAGAATGGTGAAACCAAGTGTCACCTAGGCTTACCATAATTCAAGAGACACTAATTCCATAAGGGACTGACTAGGGTTCCCATTTTCCTTTTATTTTGATCAATATGTCACTCATCATTTAAATTTAATCAAGAATAGTTCTAATCTTACCCATTCATAGGATCCATGCCCAACCAACAAGTGTCCCACCTAGGTGCCTCACTTTCCAACATCACATACATATATAGAGTGGCATCCATTTTCCCTCTTGGATTATGGGACCTCCTTAGAACCTTCCAACCTAGGACCATCATCTAAAAATCTTAACTTACCCAATATTTTACCTTATCCACCCGATATACATTACTTGGTAACTCTCCATATTTTTATGGACCTTATAATAATTTATTCCTTTGAAAATTAAAGTCTATCATCCAATGGTAGATATACCATGGGTGATTATACCTAAATAGTTAGGTCCTTAGAATATAGTAAATAATATATTCCCTTAATAATGAGGTTCCCTCCCTCTAAAGAACCAATGGGAATTATCATGGATCAATATACCTAGCTTACCCAACTTGTCTATTCAGAACTAGTATCATGTACTCAAAGAACATGATCAAAATATTTATATTTAACCAATGATACAAAAGTAAAATTAGGCCTCCAAAATAGTGTAATATCCTTCATTCCTTTATATGACCACTATGTCATGTTAAATAAAAGAGGTCACTCCAATATAAGTCTTACACCAAACCATTGTTATTCACTTACACATAGTTTTATGCACTATATTATTTTAAAATACTCTATTTTTTTCTTATTCATATGAATTTAAATCGTAATACACTATATTACTATATGCATAGACATAAAAGGTATGATGTACCTCTATAAATGAAACCAAACTACATGGTATTTGGTTCCCTTCATAGGGATACATAGGAATTCCTTCTCACTGGATGAATACCAACTCCAAAATACCTTTTTCCTTATTTTATATAAATAAATTATAGTGTTCTAAATTGTACAGCTTTAAACTACTACATAATTAATCAATGAGGGATTATGTAAAATCTGTCATAAAATGTGTTTCTCATATGTATAGTCTCAATCAATCTATTACAAAATAAGGATAACTTGTATTTTTATTGTGAAGGATTTCATAAAAACATTAAAAACTATAAGTGATTCATATAATATAAAATAATCACACCCATGAGATGATTCAACCTCCCACCCTCTAATTTTCAACTCATATACCCAGATAAATCAAGTAAAATAATATGTAAAAAATAATTTCTAAAATAAAAATGGTGAACCCAATGTGAAATCTTTTACTTGTGAAATAGATCAATTGTCTATATACTCATATTTTTTATATTCTGCTAAAGGGTTTCTTATTTTTATTTTATCCTTAATAAATAAATGGAATCCTAAATCAATGTACCATAATTCCTTTGTCTCCCCATCCAATCTGGGGGATTTTATGGGGTAACCTAGGTTACTATAATCTATCTACCAATGGTACCACATACAACACTAATATCTCCAAGATTTCATTGGTTCCAAATATCTAATGAATTTAATAACCTAATAAATGCCTCTACTGCTATTTGTATAATTCCATAGTACGAAAATGATTATTTAATGGCATTATCCCTACCCTAGAAACATATCATGTCAACATGGAGGATTTTAATCTATGATGATAATCCCATTGATGACAAGTTTGCTAAGGGAAAATTTCCCCCATTGCAAATTCAAACCACTTCAAGTGTCTCTCCCTAGATTAAGACAATATACAAATTTTATATTTAGAAGAGTAAAAAGATGATGTTTTTTACATTCAAATGTAAACTAGGAGATTCATAGGAGGGATCCCACCAATCATGGTCACTATTGTCATCATACATCCCTAATCACCTCAAATGTGGGCATTGATGCTCTGACCCTATTTATTCAGACCAGGGCACATAGAAAGAGACCCCTTCTGGGGAATTCAATTACTAATGTTCTAGGAAAGGTCTATCTTCCTACTAATTACAGCATCCATGATACATATCAAAATACTTCAATAGTACCTAAGGGATAATTATGGATCACCATCTGCAAGAATACTCATATATTTTCAAGGAAAACAATAGTGACTACCTCAACCAACCTCTCGCCAATGGGTGACAAAAAAATCCACTATAAATATCCTCTCAACAATGACATATTAAATATATTTTTAGGTCCTTCCTGAAGCACCCATAATGGAGTTATTCCATATGAATACATGAAATTTAACAATTAAGTTCCATTCCAAGGTAACCAAAAATAATCCAATGGAAATAAAGGTCCTCCCAATGGTCACACAAAAATCGATAACTCTATAGTTTTTTTCTAGTGACCTTGATATGGAAGTCATATCCATTATAATATAAAGAATATCTGGTTGGTTCTCCCTTTGGTGAATCTAAATATGATAATCATAGATTTCTTCCCTATATTGTTAGTTTTATAGGTCTTCCCTAAGGTGTTTTCATAATGGTTCTCCCCAAGATAAAAAAATTAGCTTATGTGAATGCCCTCCCCATGAAATTAATCACTAAATCAAAAACAATGGTGGTTATCCCCATGGTGATCAAGTATCCATCTATAGGTCCCACCATGATAAAAATAACAAGAATTCAAACCTATACATCCTCCACATGGTATTCATCATAATGGTCCTCCCTATTTTACAACAGTCTTGATACTAAATTCTTATGAAATTATTCTCAAAAAACCCAAGACAGTTACAGAAAGCACTCCACCATTAACTGGATGTTTTTCATACCAACTAGTGGGTGATCTAAGGTAGTAGAAATATTTTGTTCCTATATTTTATTTATCTATCATAGATGAATTTTAAGAGATATAAAATGATCAAATTCCATTAGAAAAAACAATATAAAAGTGACCTTAATAATCATATCAAATTTAAGAATCATTCAATGAAGACGGTGAATTATTCAACATCATGTTGTGTGAGTTTGATGAAGAAAAAATACTAGTTATATTCTAACCTATATATACTTCGTAGAATTCCATTACTGATATATCTAAATGGTAATACCTACCTCAACTTCATTTCAATATATGGATGACACTTGATCATCTCAAATGAATAAACTTATCATAAAAAGAGTGCATCAATAACCTCAAGTGTTTAGATGATTAGTGTTTCGCAGTTGATCTAGAAACTCTTTCAATGTCATAGAATCCTTTGTTTTTCAAAAATAAATATAAGTTCATCAAATAGACCTATTTAAATATCCTCAAGATGCTTCACCAAATAATCAAAGTGACCTCTATTTATATGTGAATTAGAGGTTCAGTGAATATGTGAATTTTATTTATTGTCACACATTTGTCAATATGGTTTTCTCTAAAAAGAGGTTTGCAATTTTTTCACCTTAATTTATGCTCTATATATAATATTTTGGGTATCCTAGTAGATAAATACAATAAAAAATAATTATCCCTAACTAGTAGAAAATATGACCTCAACTGGAAAGGGAAATTGATGGGATCTAGCACCAATCGTCCAGGAAGGTGAAGCAATAATCAAACCTATAATGGTCTAATCCCATTGATCAGAAGATTATTTTTGGGATAAATATTTCTCAAGATAAATCATTAGATAATACACTTCATCCATATAATTCTATAGTAAAGGATAAAAAGGAAAAAAGGTAGATATCTGTGGTTAATGAAATATTAATAAAATCTTAGACCATAAGGTTGGGGTATGTTTTTTTCCACCACAACCTTCAATATCATAAATCATGAAAACAAATAACTATGTTGATGAATAAAATCCACCAAGAATATTAGTCTAATAAATGAAGGGGTAGAGTGAATAAAAAATTTAGGGTTACTATTAATTATATCTCATAAATCAACTCATTCATTGGGATCATGTTTAGAAAAAAAATGATGATAGATTCACTCTAAATCAACTTTAATGAGTAGAATTCAATATCATCATAATGAAAACATTTTAAGGAGAAATAAAACCTCTAGATAGTTCATAAAAATAATATATCCTTTTGAAAAAATATAAGTATGGGAGGAATATTATTCCACTTTTTAAACCTATATAAAACCTAACAAGGTGCATACTTATATGATATAGATGAGTATTTGGTTACTTATCTTGGATTCGTGTTGGTGAATGTTATCAACATTAACCCCAAACAATACTACATAGAATGTGTCTGATGATAAGGAACATGAAAAAGAGAAATAATTTATTCATAGTTTTATTTGTATGTAAGTGAGGGAAGGAGTGCATACTCAACATCATAAGAAATATATAGTTTTGAGGCCCCATAGGATATCCCACTACATAAATCCCAATTTTCCAGTTCTAAGTAGAATAGAATAAGTGGAATTATATCTATAGCATACACATTACTCTAAGATTTTGAGACACTCTCTAATGAAGATTCATTATCTTAGTATGAGTCTAAGATAAAGAAAATAGAGCAAATTAATATTGATATACTTAGGGGAAACATACCCTTGGGTGATATTTTTAAGGTGAAGCAACCATGACTCCTTCAATCGACCCCCTTCAACTAAAGAATATTTATTTACACATAAAAGAAAAAATTATGTGGGTCTATTAATTTGATGTCATAAATTCCTATTTATTTAATTATATACCAATGAATTACCAAAAATTTCCTACATTAGGGAAAATTCATATATTAATTAAGGATATTCAACAACCAATTTTTTATAACAGATCTTAATATCATCTTTGGATAAATATCCCATGTCAAACTAAAACATATGTAGTATAATAAAAATTATAAATACATGAAACTCTCACCACTTTATGGAATCCATAAAATGTTAACATTGATCTATACTAATAGAGAGAAAACTATATCCTGATTCATTAGATTGAACTCATCCTCTACCTATATTAGATAACCCAAAATTCTCAATGATAAATGATTTGGGAGACCATGAATAGAATCTCATGGACTTTGAATCCTGATATGGCCTTATACTTTAGGAACTAGAGAAATAGTATGTAAAGAAGCTCAAGTATTTTATGAAAACTCTAAAAGGCCATGTATTTATATAATATAGTAATATAGAATTCAGATCCATGATTAGTTAGTAAAACCTATGATGGTTGTTACTCTACCCACTCAACTCAATGTTGAGGAAAAACAAGTATTTTTTTCCAATATAATTATAAACAACCTAAAAATGATAGAGATACATATTTTATTTCTATATGGAAGGAAATATACAATTCTATATACATATAACTTATATGGGATGATGTTTTTGGAAATTTTCATGGAGAATCCCCATGATGAGCGAGAAAAAATTTCTATTTTGTAAAAATACCATATTTGGTTCTAATAATTTGCTACACTAGTAAAAAATATAGTAGTTTTCATCTGGTGGACCAATATAAAATCCCATTAAGTACTGTCTCACTATAAAAAAAATAAAAAAGGTTATAAATCATGACTATCAATATTAATTCATGATCGGTGTAGTCTCCGGCCCCTAAACATAATAGGTAAAACATTATGCATCCTTCTAGGTAAAATTAATAATTCTTAATCCCTAATGTAAACATGTAGGATGTGGTAAGGAAGAAAATTCATATAAACATTGAAAATGGGAAAAATATGATTTATTCCTTTCATAATGAACTTATACTAGGGTATTCCACCTTTACTCAAGAAAATAACATGTTTACATTCCCATATATCATAATTTATTATGAGGTATGTTTGAATGATTATCCAAATTATTTTCCATATTGTATAATGTTAGGGAACACATTTTTGATTTCATTTACCTCGAAGATATACTCTAAAGGATTGTTACTAAAAATAAGGTTACTCTAGATATAACTAGGATGAATGCGATAAGTGTGTCCACTACTAACCCAGAAGAATAAAAATAATAAGAAGAAAAGGAATTGTAAGAAATAAGAAATAAAAATGTGAAAAATTTATATGGCTAGATGACTTGAGATTCAATTAAATGTGTGGATGAAATCATGAGGGAATGACTAAATCAACCTGTCACAACCCCAATATACCCTAAAAACATATAGAAACATATTATTCTCCATATAATTTAATCGACCAGTCTAATAACTATTAAAAAATAAAATTACAATAAGAGGAACCACATGGGTAACTAAATAAATACAAACCCTTATATACTTTATTCCAACCTCATTAGGAGGATGGTCACTACCCCATAAAATGGGATTCTCCTTTAATAAAGAATCAAAAAAATTATAAATTTCATCCATTTAATATACCTTTTCACTAATATTGAGTACACATATGAAATGGATTTTCCCATAAACCATTAGGGAGGATGTTTCAGAGGCATAGGAAGATAGTCTTGAGTTAGACCTTAGAGTCCAAGTACTGTTGAAAACAATAATGTTTTTTGATATTTTATATTTTGAAAGATTATTCGGTGTTTTGATATTGTATTTCATTAATAATTGATGGAATACATTATTATTGATGATATTTATCATGTTTTAGTTCATGATGGAAATTAGAGAAGAATAGATAAATATAAAAGGCGTTTTTGGAAGGAAGACCTCACCATAGGTGCTTTATAATCCCATGTTCCATATTATAGCTAAAAGGGGGGAGTGGGGTGATTTTATGGGTTTTAGACATTTTTTGTCTTAACAATGCTTTTATGGGAATAGTATGAAAACTATGAAATGGATAGTTGTGATCATGGATTGGTTTGGTTTTGTTTGTAAAAAAACCTAAACAAACCCTCAATTTCTGTTTTAGTTTTTAGACATAAAAAATAATCCATTTAATAGTGGTTTGGTGTGGATTACAAAAAATCTATGAAAATAATTTGTGGTTTTGATGGATTTAGATTTTGGAAAAAAAATATTTTTTATACCAACATCATAGATATAAATCCATTATATTTTATAATTATTTGTAGAAAATTTTAAAAAAATTAAACATAATCATCATCATGGCAGCATGATATCATCATTGACCTACTATAAAAATAAAACTTTTTCTATATTGAAATTTATACAATAATTATATAAAATTATTACAATTAAGATATTTAAATTTAATCAAAAAAAGCTAAAAAAATGTGGATCCATATAATAGGTGTGGTTTGGTATGAAACCTAAACTAAACCATAAACTGTACGGATCTTTTCAATCTGTGCCACAAACCAAACCGTTAAATTTTATTCTATTTTTTGTTTAGTTAAATGGGGGGTCCAACTCCATTATAATGGATAATTTGTTTCATCTATGAGATATATTTTTAATTAGGTCTTAAATATAGTGGACCAAGTTTCTGGATAAGTGAAATAAAAATAATTTATTTTTTTATATATTTAAGGAAATTTTGAAATATATAGTGAAATTATGAAATCCTATCGGATATAAAATGGTTTATTGGTTATTATAATGAATATAAATAAAAACATACTAGAAAGAGACTTTTCCAAAATTTATATCTTATTATGAAACAAACATACCCTATGTAGTTTTTTACTAAAGAAATTTTTGTAAGAAATAAGGAGAGCTATAACAAGTGTTTTGAATGTTGTTTTACTTTGTATGAAGGATTCCCTAAATGTGGAGCTATATAGAGCCCAAGTAATAAATTAGGTAGTTTCATTCATTGATCCATACAGTATTGATTGGAAATGGGTTTTTGGTTATGGTTGAAGTCATTTTGGATAATATTTTACATAGAGGGGAATTATGTTTTGGTGTTGAGAATACTACTTTATGGTTAATTGTGATAAGGTTTGTTTTAAAGTTAAAAATATAAGAATATATCAAGATAATGTAGATGTTTATTACATTAATATTTGAAAACATGCCTATTACAGACACCCAAGATAGGAATTTTGGGAATCATCACAATGTCATTGACCAATTTTTATGGAATCTTACCGATTAAGATATATTTAATTATGAACATAAAATGGATTTAAATTTGGACTTTAATTGATTATAAATTAATTATTTTAAATGTAATATCATTTTTTTACCTTTTTAAATCTATGTTCTTGGTATTTCTAGGTTTAAATGAGATATATTTGAAATAAAAAATCGATATTTTTTAAGGGATGAAATTGTTTCACCAGGAAAAATTGAGAATGGTGGAATCTGAAGAACTCTACTGAAGATTAAGAATTTTGAATAAGAAATTAATGATCAATGATAACACCCCCACTAGTTTAGTTTTAAGTTTATATTTTTTATTTTATTATAAATTACCATTGATTCATCATCTTGTTCTTCTTATCTCAAAATAGTTCATGGAGATATAAGTTCAAGGAGTTATCCTTGTATCAATAGTGTGTCCTAATGAAACATTATAATAATATATATTAAGTAGTGATATCCCTTGGTATATCAACACACCATCAAAATATTCTCCTTGGAGTATCCATTAGTTGTGAACAAAGTAAAATCCCTATGTTGTTGTATTTCTTTTCAGTATTTTGGATATTTGGTGTGCTTTAGATTGATAGTTTCCAAGTGTTATTTAAAACACAAGAACAAGATCAAATTAAATATGAGATAATATTCACACCCAATATCAAATCCACCTCCCTATTATAGAGTATTTAGGACTATTTTTGAAATAAGTTAAATCATAGTGATAATGTTCTAGCTTATTTAACCTATCAACATTAGATTATAATCATGCCGGATGTGGTCAATGAAATGGTAATTCCTTAACTTTATAGATAACACTACAAAATATTTAAGAACATAATGATATCACACCTATGGTAAATAAAAAAAATTATACTTAACCACAATTCATGGGATTGAGGTATGTGATATTATGGAGTTTTTTATGACTGAAGCTAGTAAAAATTAGCTAAACACCAATTATAATGTGAAATTTTATTTATATAGATGATTGTTGAATATAATTTAAATGAATATAATGAGTGATATGTAAAGTAATATCTTTTAGATAATATTTATAAATTTTATAAAGGATTCATCAAGTTCATGGATGTAATGTTATAGATTTTTTACAATGAATTTTATCATCTAAATATAAGGCAAAATAAAAACCATAATGGTTTCTTGAATTATATCATTAATGTTTTTGGATTTATCCACTAAAAAGTTAATTAAATTGAGTATGTTTAGATTCATAATAATATTATTAGTATGTTTTCATCTTTGCATAATCCAAATTCTTTTACACTTTGAGAAGAAAACCTATAAAAATTTTCTCTTGAAGATCTTCACAGTAAATTTGTTTCATAAAAAATGTGAAGGAATTTGGAGATCAAATGAATCCATTATTCAAAATAAATAGTAATGAAACCTATAGAAATGCATGATACTTATGATTATAAAGAAGTTTAAGAAGATGTTAGTGATCAATTTTCATCACTTATGGAAATAATGTTCTATATAGGTAAATAAAGTATCAAAAAGAATTATTGTTAGCATGTTTCAACTATGGGAAAAATATAAACAGTGTTTTGTGCTATTCTGGTAAGGATGATAAATGAATGAATGTGTAATACTCACAAAAATAATGATGAAACATTAAATTAAAATCAAAATTTAAATCTAAAAAAATTCCATTAAATATGTTTCAACAAAAAATCTTGGTTAGTAAATAATAAGATGAAGATGAGACATGTTTTAAAAAGGATTAAATAGGATTTATTTCAGATATAAGGAATGAAATATTAGAGATGGTGTAGAAAGTAAAATTTAAAATTGTGGAAAAAATAAAATGTATTTTTTTTTAACAAGAGGTTTAAATTAAAGGATATATTAAGAAATTTTATTCTCAAGACAAGAAAAACAAGAATATTAGTGAAATGTTGAATGGGTCATCAGATTATGTTGGTAAAATAAAATCCAAAATCCCATGGTTAGATAATATTATCAAATATAAAGGTTTATTAGAAAAAATTACAATAGGTTCTTAATATTAAATAGATAATTGAGGGATAATATGAAGGATATATGCCCTAAATCCATTATTTTTTGAAAGGTTCCTCGAACAAAAATGGATGAGGTATTTATTGCATAAAGAATATTTAAAAAATTAAAAAGAATAAAGTTTTTATAATCTCTTTCATGATTTGGAACTAAATATTATGGTATATCATCCAACCAAGTGATATAAATACCTACTATCTTATTTGTGAGATCATATTCCATAAGATTCACCTTTAAATATAAATGTGTAACAATGAAATTAATACTTTTAAGGAATTATGTAAAATACATCCATTGAGTAGTCAGTCTGCATGAAACAAGTAATGTACCATTCCTAATGGATTTAATAATAATAGTGGAATCACATTCCAAACATAAATTACTCCAACCATTTAATCTTGTGAAGGTAACTGTATTACTGAATCCTAGAATCTTTGCCTCAAGAGATGATTTAATTCCACATGATCCATAGAAGCATCATAGAATCATTCCATTGTGACTACAAAAAACCATAACACACCTCAAGGTACTTGGTTTACCTTTTTAATATTAATCTAAATTGATTTTACTCTAATTATATAGTGAAATATTCCAAAAAAAACTTCTATGGTTCTAGATGGAAGTTACAATTACTAGAAATTCCCAATCTTCTTAGAGCCATGAAATCATGCACACTTTTGTCGTAATACCCATTCAGTAAAAAATTTGACTCTTTAACGGACACTACAATTCTTTCCAAGGGTGATCTAAATATAATTTTTTCCCCTATGATTAACATATATTAGTCCAAACCAAATATTCTCTAGAAATTCGTCCACTACCACTTTAAATAGATTATAAAGTTGAGGAGAGAGCATGAACCCAGTGTAATTCTAAAATAATAATCATAGGGAGACCAGACATGGTCTATATAAATAAAATTTTCCAAATATCTCATTCCACAGTTTTAAAGATATCATGTGGGTGAGAAAAATATTACCCATGTCCTCTCTATGCTGGTTTCATATATTACACCTAGAACAAATATGTACACAAAATGATCGTGAGCATTTTTTTCAGTATGTAATCTATTGTACGCCAATCTCTAGATAAGACTAAAGTATGATGGTCTGATCCATGATTTAATAATTCTTTTTCTCTAATCCATTTTATAATTTTAGTCTCAGGAAATGTGTTGGTAAAAAATCCATCTAGTCAGAATTCTGTTCCTTGTGGGTTCCTAAACACAGACATCGAAACATGAAGAAAAAGTGTATCCACTAAATATTATTTTAATTTCATTATATAAGTGGGATTGAGAGGTATCATGACAATATTTTATAGATTTATATGAATTAGAAGAAGAATCATGAGGTTGAAAACCATCACTGAGAGGATTTACAATCTAATTGTCATGATGGAATTTGAGAGAAAAGTTCTTGTTTTCAGTCCATCTTAAGAAATCAATAATGTTTTAGTAAGAGTCTTTAACTGTTGTCGATTTAGGAAATTCCTTGTAAGAATATTTTTTTTAAACCTTTCTATAAATATTTCTCTAATAAACTCCAAAGCATTTGAACTACAATTAATGATTTTACAAGTGAACCGAGCATGTAGGGATTCATTAAATAAACTGATGTTTTTGATTCTCATACCTCCATTGGATAATGGTTTTCATTATTTTCTATAATGTTCTATGAATATATTTATTTCTATAATATTTTCAATCTAAATAAAAATTTCAATATAAAATGTTAGATTCTTGATCAATTCCATGGTCCATTTATATATCATGAAGGTGTAGACCAGTTTGTAGACAATTGTTAATTTAACCCAACAAATTATTATAGCTATTGAGATATTATTTAAATTACTAGTAGAAACTAGATTATTAATATGATTAAGAATAATAGTGAAATAAAAATCCTTATTTATCCCTAGAATAAATTAAATCTATGATAAGTAAAGGGCATGGACCCCTCTCTAATTCCCATTTACAACAAGTCCTTTCTTTTTCTAAAAAGTGAGAATATTTTCCAAAAATAAATGAAAGACTTGTAATAGATGATATCATTACCTAAAATACATTAATAATTATGTATAATGTTCTTAATAATTTGACTATATATTTTAATACCCTTCAAAAAAATTCATTAACATAAAAAAAAGATGAGTTGGAATAATAAGGGACCAAGAGGCTTTTATCAGTTTGATCTTTCCTTATTCAACCATGTGAGAAAGAATAATTATAATATAATATTCAGAAATAATGAAGAGAATATCAAAAAATGTTTCACCCTTTCTTACCCCTCCCAATAAATTGAAATATATTTTGTAACAACCATTAATGAGCATCGATATATGTGTTGATCCATATAGGGACATCACACAACTAATGAAAGTGATATTAAATCCAAAACTATATAAAACTATATATATGAAATTACAATCTATGGGGTCACAACCATTCTTAATATCAATATTCAAAGAAATTATATAATATATTTTTCATTTTTTTAGTTGGTTGACACACTCTAAAGTAGTACCAATTCTATTTTGAATGCATCTACCATTGAAAAAACTAAACAAGTTGTAAGAGATAATTTTATTAGAAATGATAGTAAGCCTATTTTTAATGATTTTATTAATCACTTTGTAAATAGTGTTTACAATAGAAACTGGGCTAAAAAGATGAATCTCATAATAATTTTCATTATTTGGAATCAAAGATATAAATTGAACATTAATAACTTGAGGAAATATTCTATTTGTGAAAAAGGATGAGATGATCTTCCAAAATACCAACATGTATAACATCCCAAAATTTCTAGAAAAAGAAATTGGTGAAACCATCTATCCAGGTGCACTGTATATCTTAAGGAAAAATATCGTATGTTTTCTTTCAAATTCAAGATGAATACTGGTGAGAGAGTTATTATACTTAATGGAATCAAGTTTTAAAATTATACCCTTTATTAAATAACCCTCTAATATAGTACCATTTAAGACCTTTGAGTTTTATGAGACAATATAGTCTAGAATTATCTCATTATTATGAATTAATTTCTCCCCCACTATTAAGAGTGAGAGAGGCATACTATATTTTCGAACTCTCTGAAGAGAGTTATAAAATCTGAATTTCTATCCCCCATATTGATCTATTTTATTTTGAATGTTTTATTTAAAACATCTTATTTCATTAAGAGAAGATTGTTCAACCTTGAGGAAATTATAATCTCCTTTGAGAGATCCAAATTGAAGTCCACCTTGGTTGATTCCTCATGAACGTGTTACCGAGTTTCCTCATGAGAGGATATTTCACTGTAAATCCCATTATTGGTATATTTTATCTTTCTCTTAAGTTTAAATTTTAAGAGTTTAAACTTTAAAATGAAATCTATAATCTCATTTCCACAAAAATTCGAACCCCAATAATCCCAGATCAGATTTTTTACATTTAGGTAGGAATGCCCATGAAGTGTTGAATCTAAAGGGGAAGAGGCGTTTCATTTCTCTATTCAGGAAACTAAAAATTATAGGATGATTCTAATATTTTATTTTACTAAGGGTGATACTAGATAATGAGTCCCATTTATCCCAAGACACCTCATTAGTAAAGGCTTACTCAAACTTACTAGCCTCCATTTTATTGAGATAACTTTTGTACCATGTGTATTTTCTACCAATCATATTGATCTCCATTAAATCATTCCCATAAATATAAGCCTTGAACTCTCTGAGAGAAATGGATGAATGTAAAACACCAATTTTCACACTAGGATAGAGTATGCAGCTATATTATCTAAAGATAATCCATGGATCAAAAACAAAAACTTTGAACATTTCAATTCTTTTCCATAACTTCCTTCTATCTAGTTATCTATTTCTATCATAAATAATTGATAATAACATTTGAATATTATTGTATTGAATAATTTATGTTACCATATTCTCCTCCTTGATGTGGATGTAAATGATGCCCATTGAAAAGTGAGAAAAGTACCATAGAGTTTTGACCCGATATGAACAACTATTAGCACCCCAAAACTGGTAACCCCTTTTAGGAAGACTAGCACAACCAAAGTAGATTGATATTTTGGTTAATAATTTCAAAAAAATTGTTTTATGAATTTCAATAATTCTAAGCATGGATTTGGTTGTTTCATTTTTTTTCCTATCCTTTATATTTCCAAAAATTATCATTTGTTTTGAACCTAAATTTGAATTAAATTTTTTATTCTTTGTTATTCCTATTGAATTATTTTTTTCATGAGGTCTTCTTAGAAAAAACCTCCATCCAAGATAATCTTTTATTTTTGTATTTTCCTTGTAGAACTAGGGATATACTTGACACCCTCAGTAAATGGTTTGAATATACAAGTGTCATTTCCATCAACGGTGTTATCTAAAGAACCAATAGAATTTGTTGTGTCATTCTGGGAATTAGGGGAGGAGATAAGAAGGGCATATATTTCCACTCCTTCTTCAACTATTCGACTCCAGAACTTATTTGTAATATAAATAGAAACATTGTTTGAGGAGGGATATGAAACTCTAATCTATCTTATATCATTTTGGTTGGCTTCATCAATGAGAGAATGAGAGACCCACTTATCTTCAAGGGAGGGTTGATAATCAATTTCATTGATAACAACAATCAGTGAACCTACCATAGTACAATCAGTATGTGGATATGGATGAGATGACTCTATATTTTTTATAAAAACATTTTAATATTCCAGGGGGGAGATCATTAGATTTTTTATCAATAGAACACGCTATCTCATTTGGGGACCCTACAAGTGGTTGAGGAGTCTAGATCTCAGCAAGTACAGGGGATTTCTTAGTTTTTATTGTGTCACCTGCAAATGCTTTGGGAACAAAAAAGTGTCTCCATTACTGATAATAACTAGAGAAACCTCTTCGTTATTCATTTTCTTTAACATCACCTCACCTGTAATAGAGGTATTAGTCTAAACCTTCAATAATTTTTTAGTGGAGTCCTTACCCAAGTGCTCTCCCATTTCAAGCAGAACTGGTCTACCTTTATTAGAATTCCTTACCTCCTTACAGGCTCTATATTTGTCCAAATTAGGATTTCAAACTTCCTTTTTATGACCCTAAAGTTGGATATAGAGAAGAAAAAAATAATGGATACTTTAAAAAAGAGTTTTTGGTATTCATACTCTACCTTTATTTTGAAATTTCTATCATTTGTAACTAGATTTATCACCTTATTCAACTTGGATTCCTTTATGAATTTAACCAAAATACAAGCATATAATCTAAGATTACCATCAAGAGGTTTATAATAAAATTTCAATGGTGTTCACATGTTAGAGGATAAATAAATGAGGATGTTGGTATTCTATAAAATCCATCTAAATCTTTTAGTTTTATATAAATATGAGAAAAGTTTTCTTCTCATTAAATGGATTAAAATTCATATACCATTATGAGATTTTTAAAACACATTGTTTTAGGAAAATGTTCCCAATTTTACAAGAATTGAATCAAACATCTTTATTAATGAAGACAATGTGAAAATAATATCTCCCATTTGGGATAAGTTTCTATATATTTTAATCCCATCACAGATAGATTATCGTATTTAGGTCAATGTTACTCTATGGTTTTTCAACTTTAAAAAATGTGATATGGCTAAGAGCATAAAATTTACAGAGATCTAATTTTTGTTGAAGGGATTCTTAATAATCCACTACTAAAAATACACAATAATCTAATCTATTTGGAGTTATTAAAGGTGAAAAATCTCATTTCACATCCCAGGAAGTACCACATGGTGTATCTTCAAATGACACCCCTTTGGCTCAAGGAGTGGAATTGCACTTCATATCCAGGGATGAGTTTTCCTTGACCTCTTTTATTGTCACCACTGAAGGCTCCCATTTTGTATCTAATTATTTCATAAGAAAACACTGTGTCAATGACAACACCATATACAGGGTTATGGACGATCACCATGTTCAGAAAGATCATTCCCTAAAAACCTTAATGCCCTAATTCCATTATGCATGTGTTGAATTTTGACATATCACAAGTGAAAATATGTGTATATCATAAATAATGTTATTATAAATCCTTAAAATGCCTTATGGAATCATATAATATGGTTAATAAACATCATATAGTATTATTAGTATAATCATATGGTAGGATATACACTAAAATACTATTATTTCCTATCAACCGAATGATAAATATTATCATTTAGGAATCCTCAATGATTGGTTATCAGTAATGGAAATTTTTTATAAGGTAAATTTTGGGGGGAAATAATGGATTAGGGTTATCAATTTTGCAACTAGAATCTATTTAATTGTTTATTTTAATTCATGAGTAAATTTATCGAGATCAAGTAACATCTCCTAGGGCTTATGTAAAGGTGGAAGGCCATGGAAACATGGTGTGAAATCTTGTATATGTTTCATGTAGATTCTCATGATCTCTTTATCCCTCACCATTTATTTGAGTGAGATACTATCATATTGTGGTTTTGATGATAGTCCAACCTAATCATCAAATTATTAATGTTGGTCCATGGATACACTAGGGAGAAGGAATTCCTTCAAAAAACTATAAGGGATCTTTAACAAACATATTGTTTGAAGATTGCAGAAAAAGATAATTACTGTAAGGTTTAAAATTATGTTATTTATTTTATTTATAGTACTATTTTAGGATTCATTCATGATAGATATTTGGAATGAGGTTTCTCATTGGTGTTTTTTCATTGATTGAGTGCTAAATGATCCTTAGAAACCTTTTATTGGTATTGGAACAATGTTATGATCTTTGATTATTAATATAATGTTAAATATAATTAATATTTAATATCATATTTCTTTTATTTTCTCTCCCAACAAATAGGTTTGGAATTTTGTTCTCGAAATGGTTATATGATATTTGATACCATAAGTCACAATTGGATCGTATCAGATGATATTCTATATCTCAACATGTGATTTAGTTGTTTCTATTTGGTTTCTACAATTTGTAGAAAATGATGTGGGATATCTTATCATATGATGTCATTGAACCATGGAAAAAACATATCCCTATATTGTCGATTTAATATAATGGAATGTCATTAAATTTTTTCTCTAGTATGAGTTTACCTTATGTGAGAATTTTTCATATCCAATAATTACTTAGCGAATGCTAAGTTTATCCTACAAAAACCCTAGAGAATATCATAGGTTATGGTCATTAGTCATAAAATATGACTTATATTTAAATATCATTAAATAAAATTTTTAATAAAATTTTCATTTTTCTATATTTCAATTTAAATTTGAATTAAATGGTTTATAAATTTTTTATAAATCATCTAAAAAGGAATTTAGGATATTTATATAATTTCGACTTTTTTATAAAATAAATAATCATAAATTGTTTATAATTAATTAATTTAATTTTTATGAAAATTCTATTAAATAAATATTATATAATATTAATTATTAATATTAAAATACATTTTACAATTTATATGGAATGGATTATAATTTAAATATAAAATTATTATATAGAAATTATGAGTGTAATTTATAAAATTATTATAAATTAAAAAATAATTTAAAAATAAAAAAAGTGCATATTTGGAATTATGAATTGTTCTTGACAATTATTTTAAATTGGTAAAATTAGAATACCTAATTTTATAAATTTATTTACACCTAATCAAAAGTATTTTTTCTAATTGATTTTCTCAATGGTTAAATTGCATTAAATATGTTATATTTATATTATGTTTATTATTTACATAATGAGATTAGAAAATGAATTTTCTATATTTAATTATTATCATATATTTAAATTAAAATTCCATACTGGTTTTAATATGAAATAATTCATATTCAAATTAAATTTTAAGTGTTTATATTTATTTCATTATGGATTATCCATACTTTATGGAAAAATTATAAAATGTTTATAATTGATATATTTATGAGTTGTTCTTAAATGTATTCACAATTTTAAATTCATGAATTGTTTATTTAGTTATTTTTTTACATTATTATTCATAAATATAATTATTATATTATTAATTATTCTATTCTAAAATTTAATGTTTTAAACAAATTTTATAAATTTTCTTACATGCATCAAAGAATTTACATGTTGTGTATGACAATCAAATTAGATTTTTTTATTCCTTAACGATGACTAATTCATGATTCATTTGAATAGTTACACATCAATATGATTTGATCATGTCGATATGGTGGATGTAGTAGGGATTAAAATCTAAATAATTTGAACAATAAAAACATGTAAATAGAATACATGAGAGAAAATAGTAAGATTAAATCACCTTGAAAATAATATTAAGTATTATATTCTATCAAAGAAAAAACATGTAAAGTAATTGATTATTAATAAAGGTGAGTTTTTTAAAATAAATGTTACCATATATTATGTTACATAAGGAATCATGTAAATGGCCAACACTAAGAGTTTGTTAGCTAAAATTGGTAAAGAGTTTTGGGTTACACTTCACATGGAAACATTAGTGACCCAAAGTTTTTCCCACTTGAATAAATACTCTATTGAATTGATTTATCCAAATACAACATTGAAACCAAACAAATATTGAAAACATTAGAGAAATAATATTGTTTTTTTGTATAAATAGTATTAAGTTAATTAGAAATATATATATATATATATATAAACAAAATAAAGATAACATTAAATATCACTTCAACAAGAGCATCTAAGAAACTAATGAAATACATTTTCTAAAATTTACTTCATTTGAAGAGAAATATATTTTTATATTAACAAAGTATTAACACTACCTTAATTAGTAATTTATATGAAATAGGATGAATAATAGATAATATTTAAAAAAAATATTTCCTATAAAAAATAATACATTTATATTTTAAATTTTAAATATTATAAATTTTATGATGTTAATTGGAAAAAATTTAAATAATTTTTTGATTTATAATGATGATATAAAATTAAGATTAATTTAATGGATTTTTTGGAAGTAATTAATTTTTAGGGGAATAGTGAAAATACTGATTTTATTAATTTCCTCACTTTTATAAAATTATTTTATTATATAAATACATTTAATGTTTTTGAACATTTTTTCATATAAAATTTTATATTGTAAATTATAATAAATAATTTTAAAATTATATTTTTAACTTATAAATTCATGGTTAATATTTTGAAAATTTATGTAGGGTTTTAAAGAAAATTGTTTTAACCTATTTTGTTTAATTAATTATAACATGATTAAATGAAGTTTTTGATTTATTTTATTGTCAAAAAATATAATTTTAATGGTGATAATTATTTTAAATTAATTAAAATCAATGGTATTGATAATTTTACCCTCATCATAAATCATATTTCTTGTAAATACACTTTTTTAAGTGGTCTTTTTTGTGTAGTGCATGGTCTTGTGTTAAAATTAATTTTCCATGTAAAATTTATTTTTATTTTATAAATTTAATTTAAAATATAGAATCAGTGGGTCCAGATTATATAATAATTCTAATTTTATTTATTTATTCTGAAAGGATAAATTGGCAAAGTAGAAACTAGTTACCATAATGAAAGCTAAAATGGTAAAATTGAGTAACCGTAGAGGAAAATGACCTAACATGTTTAAAACATGATTATATTTTAATGGTAGACTATTGTATTGAAATTATATTCCCTCAATTCCATTATTTATCAAAATTTGAGCCACTTTTCTTAAGAGTGACATTCCATTATTGAAATGTTGTGGGTATTTACAAAAAAAATAACTCTTCTTCACTTATAAAAAGGTCACTCTTATCCCCATTTTCCCTCACAGAAAAACATATTAATTTTAGAAAACACTCCACCCAATACTATTATAAACACTCCTAGACAACATAAATAGGTTTTTTATTCTTAAAATGTCATCCCTCAAAGGTCTAATCCCCCTTTCAAAGGAGAAAATTCTATAAGTGAGGTACAAGTTTCTTACCTCACCCTCTATTTTCTATTTATTAATATGCATTTATTAATTCTAAAATTTCATTTACCCATATTGAAATGCTAAAATAATTATTATTACTATAATTTTATGTAATTATAATAATTTTAAAATCATTAACCACCATCTCCTTTTCCATTAAGAAAAATTACCACATGAATCTTGCAATGTGTGGATTATCGCGTCTAAAAATAAACATGTTTCATTTCCATCCTCTTCCAAAAATATATGGTTTTAGTTTATATTTTATAATTATGTATGATATATATATATATAAGTAATATATATCATTAATATATTTCTTTTTTGGGAACAAACAATAGTAACAATTGTTATGAGGTAATCCATTGATATTGGTAAACAACCCAAAACTAGTTCCACATCATTTTCATTTTCCTGAAACACAACTAAAAATCCCATGTAATGGATTTATAACATTATAATACTTTATAAACATAAATTAAATATGATTTAATGGTTCTGAAATGATTATATTTTGGATCAAAAGGATAATCAACACAGCTTTTATAAACCTAGTGAAAACTTTTAAGATTATTAACACACAATGCTGGAAAGATGTTACAAAAATATTTTACATATTTATAATTATAATTAATGAATATTAAAAATATAAATACATAATAATAATATTTTGAAATACATAAATAAATTTTTTATCATTATGATACAAGAGGGTGAATCATTTCTATGTAAATCAAGGGGAATGTTAAGGGGCTTGGAAAATCAAAATCATTCCTTTGAGTTATATAATTTTGTATTGAACTTAATTTTTCAAATACATTAAATTTTGAGTGATTTTATATAATTATTTATTAGTGAAATATTTTTTCAACAATACTAATTTTCACAAAATTTATTATTTTCATTTTTCTAAAATAATGAGTCTTTGAAAAGGGACTCATGACTATTAATTTTACTACAATGAATATAAATAAAATTAAAACAATTATCATGATTATGTTTTAATTAAATTAAAATGATTTATACCTCATTAATTTATGTTTTTATTATCTTCTATTTGTCCTTATGTCATGAATCCTTCTGGAAAATTATATTATGATATACTATGATTTCTTTTGTTCATGTTTCATTATAATTTTAAGAAACTCATTCTTTTTAAGGGGTTATTTAAGATATGATGATAATTGATTTTAAGTGGAACACATATTTATAGATGATGATAAGTGGGGTAGTATATTTTTCTTTAATTAATTGGTTGAATTAAATATCTCAAAATATAGTTAGGAATTAACATAATTATTTTGTTCACACACGAATGGGCATGATGTGTTTTCTCAAATTTTTAGGTGTGAACTTAATGAGTTTTCTCACATAGGAATTGGAATAATGTGTTTTCTCATAGGGTTTTACAATGATAATAGTTGTTCCATATTCAAAAAAAATTACCCAGTTATAAAAATATTTCAATATGTGTTTCTATCTTTTGAAATACTTTGTTATCAATATAATGCCTTATTTTTAAGTTATTCTACACTTTTATTTCATGATCACATGTTATATGACCGTTAAGATGTGTTATGAGCTAGTTCATATCTTTTATGCTTTCATAGATATCCTTTTCTTTTATTATATTACTATAACATGTTTTTTTATTATCATTTAAGGTTTTTTGATCATTTATTATGATATTTATGTCTTCCTCATGTTTCCATTCATGTTTTGATATGTTTTCCCATTACTGAAAAAATGATATCACCCATTTTTTATGTTTCCAATCATTAGGTGTTGAAGATGATTATATATTATGATATATCTAGAAGATTTTCTAGATGAGAATGATTATAGATAAAGGTTTTCATGTGTAATAAAATAAGATGTTTATCTAGCTAATATCCAATACAGTAAACCTTTAAATCATTAGGTTGGAAACTATTTTTGAGATATTTTATTTAAATCATGAGATATACTTATAATTAAATTAATGTTTATCTTAGGTCATAGAATTCAATATTTGAGTAGGTTTAATATTTTTTTAAATATTGGTTTGTATGACATTAGTGAAAAACCTAAGTATAAGTTAAATATAAGATCCTTATTTTTTTAATGTATTGATTATGTGTTTCCTTAGAAATATATCATTTCCAAGATATTTCATGTGGACATAGTTTTGGAACTGATTAACCTAGGTGTAATAACCCTGAAAAGAGTTGGTCAAGTATATCTCAGCCATCATTCTGGTGCACATAGAATAATCACTTATTGTACACTTAATTTGAAACACCAAAAGGATACACTTTAGTTAATCAAATTACCTTTTACATAAATTATGAAGGATTTGAATATATATAACTAGTTCGGTTAGAAATCCAATCATGGATAACCTAGATTGAAAACTATATATTCATAGGTTAACCTATAAATGTTATTTATGAAATATTTAATCTATGTTTATTGTTTCCATTTATATAAAATAATTAATTTATGTATAATCATTCCTAGTTTTATATTATTCACGGTAAGGGCTGTAACCCAAACGAACCAAGTTAAAAATGGGAGCAATAGAAAATTTAGAGATTGTCCCAATAAGAATCCTAATGAGATTGTGACTAAAATAAAAAAAATCATAGAAATTGTCACCCAAATATATCATGATATGGGAAATAACATAATTAATGTTGAGATCCAAAATGCACCAAGGAGGGGGAACTCACTATCAATTTGTTTTGGAGGAAACTTCAACCCTCTTTTAGAAGGTATTTTAATCCCTTAGTTGCTATGTAGTGGGTTAATAAAATATAAAAGGTCTTATTTTTTCTCTAGTTCTCAAACAATGAGAAGGTTTTTTTAAAAGTATATCATCTATAAGGTGATTCTTACTAGTGGTGGAGTATCTTTAATAATATTGTGGGAAATGAGGACATAGACTCTATGGAGTTATAATAAATCAAGATGATGTTTTTCAATAAGTATTTTCCACAAAATCTTCGCATAAAAATAAAGAAAGAATTATTGTAATTAAATATAAAAGTGGGTGGATCTATTGGATCATGAGAATAAAGTTTCCAATAATTTAAAGGTATTACTCTAGTTTTATCTCTAATACCTAGAGTAAAATTGATCGCTTCTTCACTATATTAAAGAACATACATTGAATGTAATTATCCATAAGAGCCTTCAAAAGCTATGAATATATTTTGGAATGTGCTATTATGGTTTACATGGAAACTGGAACCTCTCAATATTCCATGTAAAATAAAAGGAATGTGAAGTATTATGTAGGAACCAATGATAAGACACATGGTGGGAACAAATCTAAATTTACGGCATGCGATAAATTTGGGAGAAACATCCTAGTTAATTATATCAAGGGTATATGGAAGTTTATTAAGTGTGGTAAAATTTGATAAAAATACCTTAATTGTAAAAATAAGGCTAAGAGATTTATTTATTAAATGGAACATAAGAAGGTCCCCACTAATGATCCAATCACACTATAATTATTCAAGTGTAAAAAGTTTAGAAATTATTTGAATTAATTCCCCAATCCTTATGGACAATAAAGAAAATAAGCCCCAGTAATCTCCAAAACCAAGGGAAAAAGGAAGGGAATTAATGATTTCTACTACTAAGGAAGGTCATGAAAATGAAGTGATGAAAGGTACACTTGATATTATTTCTAGATCTGTTAATACCTTATTTGATTATGGTTTGTTACATTTATGTATATCACACAATATTTCTAAGAAATTGGAATCACCGCATTAATAAATGAATATCTAACAATAATTGAATACCTGTGGTTGGAAAATGATCAAGTCTAAGATTTACAAACCTTATCTTATTGAAATTTGTGGGAGGATACATTATGTGGATAAAATTATTCTTCCATTGGTTGAATTTGATATAAAATTGGATATAGATCGGATTTCCCTACATAAATCACATATAAAATATTAGAATAAAGAAGTATCATTTCATATAACAAATAATCCTATTATAATGTATCAATGTAAGGATGGTTATAAACTCCCTTTGGAATAAAATTATATAATGTGTGTTTGGATACCCAACAATGAGGGACTCTTCAATCAAATAATAAGGGTGATAGTAAATATTGATAACATTCATGTTGTATGGTAACATACTGATGTATTTTCAGATGAGTTGCATGGTCCTCCCCTAGATATTGAGGTGGATTTTTGAATAAAAATCATTCCTAGAACCATACATGTATCAAATAGTCAATATAGAATGAATCTCAATGAATTAGTTGAATTATTAAAGAAATTAAAATAAATTTTGGACAAGGGATCTATATTCCCTAGTGATTCACCATGGCATGAAACAACCCTTTTGTCAAAAAGAAGGATGGATTGATGCATATTTACATTGATTATAGTAATATTAATTAAATATAAATAAAAAAGTATCAAATATTGTGTATTGATGATCTATTTGATCAACTCTGAGGATTTCAATACTTCTCAAAGATCGACCTTTATTTTGGATACCGTCAATTAAGTGTCAAAAGGGACAACATTTAAAATACAACATACCATATAAGGTATTCACACTATAAGTTTATAGTGAATCCATTCAGACTTCTAGATTCTTATGTTATATTTATGAATCTAATGAATAGAATATTTAGAGACTACATTGATTTATTTTTGTATGTCTTTATAGATGATATTTATATATATTCAATGAGAAAGGAAGAGCATGAATATCATTTCAAAATTGTTTTATAGACCTTTATAAAGGATAAGTTGTGTAAAAAAATTAGTAAATGTGAATTATAAATAAAAAATGTGCCAATATTGGTTCATGTGATTACAAGATCATATTAGTATATCCATGAAAGATGGAAGTTATTAAGAAATGGTCCATACCGACTTACGTAACTGAGATTTTTAGTTTTCTTGGGTTAATAATATATTACTAATTATTTGTGACAAATTTATCTTGGATATAAAATCCATTAACCAAGTTTACATGGAAAGGAGAAATGTTCCTTTGTATATGGTAATTATAATAATGTTTCAAGGAATTAAAGAAAAGGTTGGTCATTACTCTTGCACTTACATTACCCTGAAGTGGGGAAAGGTTTATAATAAATGGTGATTATTTAAAAAAGGGTTTATGTTTTGTACTATTTAATAATTATAATTTAATTAAGGATTATTCATTCTAATTAAAGGATCATGGGGAAAATTACCCAATACATTATTCAGAACTAGAAGTAGTGATCTTTACATTGAATATTTAGTGACATGATCTGTATAAATAAAAGTGTCATATATATATATTGATAATAATAGAATTAAATATATATTCACATATAAGGAACTAAATATGAATCCAAGTATATGGATTGATTTGATAAAATATTGTAAATTCTAATTAAAATACTATAAGTGGAATGAAAATAAGGAGGTTTATGCTCTGGGTAGGAAAGTTCGCACTACTCTATCCATTATAGGGATTAAAAAAGATAAAATTCTTAAGTATTTTTAGAGGATGAAACTAAAATTCATAAGGGGGGGAGATAAATCTTTTCATTCCCAAATATCTTCTAATTTTTAAATTCATTTAAAGATAATATAATCCCATGATAATTATGTAAATATATATAATAAGGTAAATATATTTTGGAGTTCAACTTTGAAAAAGATAGAATTATAAGGTTTTAAACTCGTGTTTTTGTCCTACAAAAGTTTTAATTGAAGAAGGAACATTTGGAGGAAGAGCAAAGCGTGTTCTTCTCAATACATCTATGAATTATGAATATGTATATTAATATAAAATAAAAATTATTATGGGATATTATAAATAGAGAGATTGCAGAATATGTATCTCAATGCATGGTATGCCAGAAATTTAAGGCTGAAAAACAAAATTATAATGGTATATTAGAACCATTTCTTATACCGATTTGAAAATGATGAAAATAACCATGGACTACATTTTAAATCTCCAAAAAATTTATAAATTCAATAATTCTATTTGTTTTGTAGTGAATTTCTTTATATATTCAATTCATTTTATTTTCATCAAAGAATATTCCTCCCTTGATCAACTCACCAAGATATACATAAGGGAAGTGATGAGGTTTCATGGAGTATCTCTATCCATTATATCTTATTTGGATTCTAGTATTTCTTTGAGGTTATATATAAGTATTCAAAAATAATTGGATCTAAGATTTATCATTACATATCATCCTCAAATATATGGTCATCCTGATAGGAAAATTAAAAAACTATCACATCTGTTGAGATCATGTTATTTAGATGTATGAGTATACTAGTATCAAAACATCCCATATTATTGATCTCATATAACAACAGTTTCCATTTTAACATTAATATGGCACCATGCGAGTCTTTTATGGGAAACGATGCATGACTACAACATACTGTGATGAAGTTTGAGAGAGGAAGTTGGTAGTTCATGACCCTATCCAAGAAATGATGGATAAAGGTCAAACCATTCAGTTTCATATGAAAGTAGTAAACAATTGAGGGAAGTGTTATACAGATAATTATGAATGAGATCTAGAGTCTACAATTGGTGACAAGGTGTTCCTTCGAAAATCTCTATGGATGTGCGATATGAGGTTTGGGAAGAAAGGGATGTTTAGGACTAGAAAAATCAGACCCTTAAAGATCTTGTGTCGTGTTAGGGTAGTCTCCTATCTCTTACCACTCAATAAAAACCACTACCAATTATAATATGTGTTTCATATATCAATTTTTTGAAAGTACATACCATACCCTTCACATTTGTTATTCTCATATGCTTTGAAACTAGAATGTGTTCTCTTATATGTGGAAAGACTAATTGAAATTATATGTCGAAGGGATAACGTGTTGTGGAACATGAAAACTCATCAGGTCAAAGTTCAATGGTGATATAAAATGTTTTAAGAAGCTATGTGGGAACCCGAGAATGTGATGAGAGAAAAGTACCCTCACTCTTTTTCTTCTATATAATTCAATTTTGATGAAGAAATTATTTTTAAGCGGGGAGAACATAATGACCCATCTTTTTATCCTTAAATAAAAACTATGTTTGATGTCTTAATACACACACAACACTGAAACCAAAAAAAATATGTAACTTTGTAAAAAAATATAAATAATTACAAGGTATAAATAGTATCAATATAATTATTTAAATGAATTAAAATATATTTATTTATAAACAAAATAAATTTCACTTTAAATATCAAATCAATTAGAGCAGCTATGAAACTAATGAAATATATTTTTTAGAATTTACATATTTTAAAGATTTATATTTTTTTATATGAATAGATTAATAATACTAGATTAATTATTAATTTATAGAAATCCAGAAAAACAATAGATAATTTATGAAAAGTTTATTTCCTATAAAAATTAGTTTTTTGATATATTTTATATTTTAAATTAATTTTTTTTATAAACTATAGGATGTGAATTTGAAAAAAAAATAACATCATTTTTTGATTTATCAATATCATAATAACTTTATATTATTTTTTATTTTTAATAAGTAATTAATTTTTAGGAGAATAGTGAAAATAATGATTTTATTAATTCAACAAATTTTATGATATTATTTTATTATAAAAAATAAATTGAAATTTTTTAAGCATTTTTACTATAAAATTTTATATTATAAATTATATTAAATAATTTTAAAATACAATGTTGAATTAATAAACACATGCACAACATTTTGAAAAAATTATATAGTGTTTTAATGAAAAATGTTCTTCGACTATTTTGTTTAATTAATTATAACATAATAAAATTAAGTTTTTAAATTATTTTATTTTAAAATCAATATCATTTTCTTTATAATAATTATTTTAAATTCATTTTAATCAATTTCATTGATTATTCTATCCAAATCATAAATCTTTTTACATAAAAATGCACTTTTTCAAAAAAAAAAGTTTATTTTTTCACCTTACATGCACTTGTGTTAAAATTAATTTCACATACATGTATAATTTTTATTTGATAAATTTTATTTCATATTAATAATAAATGGATCTAAATTATGTAAAAATTATTATTTTATTATTAGGATTAAAAGATAAATTATCTTGTGAAAAACTAGTTACTATGGTGAAAACTAAAATGGAAAAGTGATTAACCATAAGGGTAAAAGGCCTAAAATGCATAGAAAATAATTAAATTTTAATTTTGGATGTTTTTATTGAAATTATAATCCATATACTACATTATTTATCAATTTTTGATCAACTTTTCTAGAGATTCACTTCCCATTACTGAAAGGTTTTCAGTATTTTCAAAAAATCCACTCCTTTTCACTTATAAAAGAGATAATCATATCCTTACTATCCATTACAGAAAAATTTCTTATGTTCAAACCAAAAATATTATTCACACTATTTTAAATTTTATTTAATTTTTTTTAATCTCAAAATTCCATCCCTAAAATTTTTAATCATCTTTACAAAGGTGAAAATCTAAGAAGTGAGGTTTAAATTTCTAACCTCTCCTTCTCTTTTCTATTTATTTATATGAATTTATTCTTTCCCAATTTTCATTTCCCCATATTAAAATGATAAAATAAGTATAATTATTATATTTTATGTTATTATAATTATGTTAAAAATAATTAACCACCCTTCTTTTTCCATTAAGAAAAATGGAAAGGTGAATCATGTGTTGTACGAATACCACCTCCACGGATAAAAGTGTTCATTTTTCCTGCACTTCCAAACATGGATGGTTTTATTCTATATTTTATACATATAAATGTAATATATAATTAATATATATAATTAATATGTTTCTTTTTTATAACAAAAAAATTTAATGATCATTATGAGGTAATCCATTAATATCGTTAAATAACCTGAAACTAGTTCTTCATCATTTTCATTTTTATGATATGGGACTAAAACTCATTTGTAATGTAGTTATAATAGTATAAGCAGTTATGAAACAGAAATTCTAGATCCATTAATTGTTTTTAAATTATTACATTTTAGAGGAAAATAAAGATTAATACCACTTTTATGAACCTAGTTCAAAATGTTTAAAATTATTAACACCCGACATTGAAAAGAGATTACAACAATATTGTACATGAAGAGAATTTTAATTTTTGAAGAGTATAAATAGATATATTTAATAATCTGGTACTAAAATAGTTAATTATGATGTTTATATTTATGATATATAAGTTTTCATTATTTTCTTTGAAAATAAGGGTAAAGGTAAGGGACTTGGAAACTCAAAATCCTTTATTTGAGTTATACAATTTCTTATTGAATTTAGTTTTTTAAGGACATTCCATTTTGAATGATGTTATATCCTTATTTATAGGAAAAATATTTTATAAAAAAAATTAATTTTCATTAATGGTATTATTTTAAAATTTCTTAAAAAATAATACATTTTGAAAAAAGACTCATAAATATGACTTTTACTACGATGAATACAAAATGTCTCCAAAAAACATATTCATGATTTGGATTTCAATAACATAATATAATTTATCTCTCATGAAGTGATGTTTAAACAACATATATATTTTATTATTTTATAAATCCATTTCAAAAAATCGATTTATATATCCAATGATTTCATAATTTCATGATATGTGATAAGTTTAATAAACACATTCCTTTTCCATGTGTTGTTTAAGGTATGATGATAATTGAATTTAAGTGTCACACATATGTATGTTTGATGATATGTGGGGTCCTATATCACCCTATAATATATTAGTTTAAGATTATATCTCATGATGTATTCAGGCATTGATATAATGTGTTTGTTCACATTGGTGTGGGAATGATGGGTTTGCACACATTTTCATGTGTAGAAAGAATGAATTTTTAAAATTGGAATGTTTTATTACATAGTTTTTTATAATATTATGGTTTTTCCCCATTTACATGTTCTTTATCAAGTTTTTCTAAAATTTAAATATTCATTTCATTTATGTTAAATTCCATGTTTTTAGGTTTATGCATTATTTTTAATGTATTATGAACTTTTATGTCATGTTCACATGTTATATGACCATTGATATATGTTTTTATCTAGGTAATTTAATTTATGCTTCTTTAATGATCTTTTTAAGATCTTATGTTACTCTAATATGTTTTATGATTATCATATAAGGTATTTAGATCATTTATTTTGATATTTATGTATTCCAAATGTTTTCCTAAATGTTATGATATGTTTCCCCTTACTGATAATTTGATCTCACCATTTTATAATGTTTCCAATCCATGGTTTCTAAAAAGGATTATATCATGGGATATATCTAGAAAAGGCTCTGTAGGAGAATTATTATGTAGAAATTTTCTAAAGTATAATAAAATAATAAGTTTATGTAGCTCATTTTCAAGGCCCTAAACCTTTTAATCCTTTGATTATGTGAATGTTTTGAGATGTGTTATTTAAATCATGAGAATTTTATTCCATTTATGTTCATTTTATCTTGGTTAACTTGAAAAACCCTTAGTAAGGATACCAAAGAAATGGAATTGATTATCCCTATGTGATGGATTAGAAAAAGTGTTATTAGCTTAACCATAAAAGATTCATATATGATATGATTGGTATGATTCCCAAAATAGATTTATAATTGGTGTGAGGAACACCAAACCAAACACATTTTTTTTGAAATATGGATCTTATCCTACAAATGGATGTGATAAGTCTAAAAGGGGTCATCATTTTAGTGGGATAATATTTAATGAAAATACATATTTAATGATTGTAAAACATAATATTCATATGATAAAAGATTATTTTGTAGAAAAATATAACCATTATCATACAACATGGCATTTAGGTCTATAATTAAAAATAAGAGACTAATATCATGTAACTTTTTAGAATGGTATAAACTAAAAAAATCATTATAAGAAAATTATTTATGTTAGAGAAACGCTATGGGATTAACCAATTATTGAACAATGGAATGATTAAATTAAGGTTTCAGAGTCATTAGATGAAAAATTACCTAAGTATGTATATACTTTTCTCATATATTTAATATGATTCAGTATGTTGTTAACTTGGCGAGACTAGAATTTTTATACAAATATTTGTCAGGATATTTTTTTCATTTTTGGAAATGATCCAACAATATGAATTATTTAAAATAATGTTTACTCAATTTTTCTAAATGTGTTATGGATAGATGAACCAAGTATGATATTTTTAGGTTTTGGTTCTGTATTTCCAATAAAAGTGGCTAAAAGTTCAAACTGAATAAAAAAAATTAGAGATTCCAATAATTTTTCTTCATAATATTCAATAAAGGTTATAAAACTATAAAGGGGGTATTAGGAAGGAGGAGAAATTGTTCTATATGATGGATGTTTTTGGAATACCTAATGAAATTTTCGAAACATCCTTAAATTTCTATGTCAAGTATCAATATTATAAAAAATCTATTTTTTATTTTTAAGTGTAGATGAAACCAAGTATATGTTTTACAAATGATATAAATGTACATGAATTTAAAATCATGGTAATAATTGATAGATCATATAGTTTTAGTTCAAATGATAATTCATAGGGTTTTAGAATCAGGGTTTTATTTATAAAGGAATATATATATGTATATACAAATAAAGAACCGATTAACCAGTATAAAATTTTAATATACATATATAAAATTTAATATATTTATCATAAAAAGGACACATTTAGATATTTGGTGGGACCCATCACAAAAAATCCTCAGGTATGAAATCAACAAGATAAGAAATAATTCTTCCCAAATTATAAATGAAGAAATAACTATTCAACTATCCATATCATCAAAAAATAAGTAGCCTAAATGATTAAAATGTATTCTTAAAAAATCATAAGTTTTTTCAGTCTAATTCATATACTCTAAAAACATTTAATCAAATTTTTTTATTTATAAATCTATTAAATATTTCAAATATAACCATAATATCCCCAAACCACCAAAAACAAATCCCAACCCACCACTATAATGAATTGAAATTAATAGAACAACATACCAATATAAACCCTTATCCAAAACACTAAAATACAAAACTTTACCCAAACAATATGTAAATAGAAAATAATGAACACAACATATTTCCAACCATGATCAAATGATAACCTAATTGAGATACATGATAAAAATTTAGGTAAATGGAATATTCATTTTCTTTCAAGGATTTTCCCCATGATGTCAAGGTCAAAATGGAATGAAATTTTTTAATCTATAGTTGTTATTAAGAAAATATAAGCTAGTTCAAAGTCATCAGTAGAGAATGGTGTAAGGATAAAGTCTAGAAAAATCACATTGAGTTTGATAAATCTATTGGTAAGGACCTCCTTTGAGACCCTAATAATTACTAACCTATTGAAATTTAACTTTTCCTTATGGTAGTAGATATAAATAAATGTTCCAAAATTCAGAAAATTCCTCCAGATAAGCCTTACAAAATTTATTATAGAATAATTTCACATTTCTATAGAAATTAAAATGTTAATAAAAATTCATATTGAATTTTTCTGCTTGGTCCATACAATAATCCTCGTAATGGTACTCTAGGTAGGAATCATCTTTTCACAACATATATTTTCACGTTTTTCATGGTCTTTTATAGTCTCCAAATTTTCCTTAGGACCCTTAATATGATTTGGGATTCCATGATTATCCTTAGGGTCAGGTTAAATTTTTTTATTGATAACCACTTTAAATACCATCTATTTCCTCCCTAATCTAGTCACCAAATGTTTTGGTAAAAAGTAAATGTTTTTTTACCCTATGGTTTTTTTCTATCTAATTATTGAATAGTATCCTATGTCAATGTTACACTTATTTCCTTTTTTCATTATTGATTGATAAATTTTTTTATCCTGGAATTACTCTTAATCCAAAAATGATAATGGTGGAATCATCTATTCTATCCTCAAAATATTGGGTTTACTCCCATCACCTAAAGCTCTCCCCTGTCTAGGCGTATAGCTAAACCTATGGCTGGTACATTCTTAATTTTCTTCCTATAATTCATATACCACTATTATCCATTCTATAGTTCTAAATGATTCTCCTTTAAATCCTTAAAGTTATAGTATACTTAACAGATCTAAATCAGTTATTGATTAAATTTACAACTAAGTCTCTAAATATTTATGAAACTACAAACCATCCCTAATAATGAAAAATAATTAACATAATTTCACACTTAATTTAAAATACCATAGGCATTTGAGTTATAAATAGTAGGATAAACTAGATCAGTAGGTTGTGTATTTACTTGACCTCCAAAGAAGGAAAATCTGAAGTGTTCTTCTTGTAGTTATATATTCTCTTTACCCAGGTTTGAATTATCTTATTTATAACATTCATGGGGGTGAATTTCTTCATTATCTCTAATCGATGATCCAATATCCATACATTGCACAATATACACATGACTGTCCAAACTAAGACCTGTTTGAGCCTTATTCATTCCATGGATTCCAATTTATTTCTCCATACCTACAAAAAATGAATATTGTTCTTCAAAATTAATCCCATGTATTGACATATTATCTTTAAACTCATTCAACATTTATGAGTCTATTTTTACCTGCTTAGAACAAAATCCCTCTTCATTTAGGATAGAACCAACTTCTTCCCCTAGGAAATTGATTTCACAATATGGAATATGAATGGTGTTAACTAAACATTTTCCCTCCATATATCCTTCACAAAATCAGTGATTTCAATATCCAATGGGAGATTTGAAGGAAATATATTGTTTATATTGGTATTACCCTTTGACTTTAATAAATATAAACTACTATGATGATTTATTATATCAATATCAAGATAGATTCTATTAATAATAATATGTTTTAGACAGTGATTTAGATCATCCTTACAAAGAAAATGGTCAACATAGTTTCTTAAAAGTTTAAAATTTGAATGATTTTGAAAATGAAGTAAAAGATCAAAAATTCTTACCCATATTACCAATGAGTGTGAATCCTTATGAATATAAATGTAAAATAACTATATAAAAACTAAAACCTAAAGGACATTCATATCCAAGAAAACCAATAATATGACAACCATGCTCTTTGTTTCACATTAATACGTGATTTTTTACATAAAATTACACTTAATACAACCCAAAAAATTAATAATTATAGTTTATTTTTTGAATTAGGTATATAGTATAACATCATGAACATGGGGTATAATAATATTATTTAGAACATCCTTAATATGATTTTAAAATTCCATGGATTTTAAAACTTCATGGCATAACCTGGGGACATACATAATAAAGGGGTGATCTATAAATCCCATTAAGGGAATAAAAATGGAATAAGGTGGTGAATTTTAAAAAATATTCATATTAATGGGGAATAAAAGTAACATGAATAATTAGACATGATATAGCATGATAATCATAACATGGGAAATGTGGCAACAACTCAAAACACTGCATCATAAATATAGGTCAAGGATAACTATCAAGGTATCATGATAGAAAAATCCCATAATGGAATCAAGTTATCTGCCTATCCCAACATGACGTATCAAGATACAAAACATTACCAAATGTAGTGTAGCGCTATATAAATTTGGGCACACTGGTCACATTCATTTCATTCTCATGATTAATTGTGCCACATAGATCATACAACATCGATTCATTCATCATCATATTTTATTACACAGTCAATAATTTTGGAAAACATATATTTAATACCCAAGTAAAATAAGTATAAGTTTATTAATGTGAACAACCTTGATAGTAAATGGGCATGTTATTCACTACACAATTTTTTGGGTAATGAAAATCGTGTTAAAATTTCATCAGCATAGCGGCGTCACATAAAATTTATAAAATTGATTGATATGAGAGAAAGAGGTATATAATCATTTAGAAATAAATTATGTAGTAATATGTATATGGGAAGTAATGTTCCATCATAATTAATTATATATAGTTGGTGTAACATAATAAAAAAAACATGAATAAAGAAGAGAAGGTGATGACCCCTTACAAAATTTTGGCATGGTAACAAGTGTACATAAAGGATCATAGGATGGATTTAATAAGAGAGAAAGGTTTCTATCATCCATTATACATAAAATATATAGTAATTAGGATATTTTATAACATATCCCAATATGAAAGAATTTTAATTAAAAGTTATAACATAAAATAGGTTCTTGAATAAAAAAAGAGAGGGAGATCCTATACTTAAGTGTGTGACACCAAATACTTACCAATAGCTTCTTGAGAGATTAGAGGGTACCTTGGGATGACTCTTGAGAAGGGATGGAAGATTAAGGATGTGATCTATGTATTTTTACTAAATATAAATGGGATATTTGGTGGGTTTATATAGGAAATGTTTGTGGAATTCTTTATTATTTCTTAAACTTAGGTTTTGGACTCTATTTAATAAAATTACCATAACCAAAACCCTTACCATGGTTTTTTCCCATGTTTTCTTCCACATATGAGTGGATTTGATTATTTTATAAGTAAAAGGGAAAAAATAATAAAATAATATTCTTTCTTAGGTGGAGGTGAGTCATACTCTGAAAGAAATGATTTTAAAACATTAAAATATATTAATTGTTTTCAAGGATTTACAAGGTATTTTTAAAATCAATAAAATAAAAATAAAATTGCATTATTTTAAATTAAAAACATAAATTTCGTCTTGTATACCCTTTATAGTATGAATAAGATCACTTTTGGGTCATTATTATGTCATAATACACACGGTATATTTATACATTATTTAATTTATACCCGAAAAATAAAGTGTCTCAAAAAATTATGAAAATTTCACCATTGGATATTTTATACATAATGATTATAAAAATAATATTCATTTTATAAAAATAATTTAAAAAAATATGTGAATTTTTTCTTTTAGAATAAGAAAAGATATTTATTGAGAAATGATTTTTTTTTTGACAATAATAGTTTTTAAACCCTTATAAAAATAACATTTGACTTCATAAAAATTATATGATAACTTATATTTAATAAAATTTATTCAATAATAATGTTTTAATAAAATATTATTTTTTAAAAAATATTTTAATGCATCAAAATATATTTTTTAATTGAATTTCAATATTACCCAAAAATAAAATTTGTGTTTTATTATTCCAAAAATAAAATCCTTTATAAAGTAATAATAATAGGATGTTGGTTGATTGTAGGAAAGATGGGACGGATATGATAGGTGGAGGTCTCTGGTGGAATGGTGTTTGCTCGGCGGTATTTTGGGCTACAATACGACGGTGGGACCATGGCTCAGGGGGAGCGGATTGGGGACGACAGTAAGTGAACGGCTACTGCGACTTTTGTCGTGGATATTCTCAGTGGTGTTACTTGTATTTTAGATCTATTTGGTAGGTTATGGGAATCTTATTTTAGTGTTTTATTCTTACTATGTGGTCTAGATCCTTTTGATCTGGTCAATTTCGGTTTGTTCCTTATGGCGTTGCGGCTTTAGGTTCCAGAGGGTGCACGTCGATCGGGCTCTGGGTGTGATTTGCGGGGACCTAGCTATAGTGACGATATGATGCTATTTGTGGTGTGTTCAGATCTAGTTGGAGGAATAAATCTATCTATGGTTTGTTAGATTCAATATATGGGTGGTGGTGGGTTTTATATTCGGCGTCTAGTGATGGTGGGTGGCCTAGATCTACTTGCGGTCGGGTTCCGTGGATTGTGCGGTTACAGGCGAAAGTTATGTCATTTACTAGACCTCAGACCTCTATTAATCCTTGTTCTTAGTTCCATAGGACTTTGGAAATATGCTACGTAATTCCTTTTGTTCCATTGGGACATCAGGATATTGTTTCTTAAGGCCTATGAGCCTATGGGTTTTTGGATCTCTGTTGGGTTTTCCCCTTTTCCCATAAAAAAGTTTTGTGTGTTTTTTCTCTTTTTAATAAAGGAGTCCCCCCCCAAACTTCCTAGTAAGTTGTTTTATGGTGAGACTTTCATGGTGAAGTTTAGTGAACATGGTTTCAACTATGGTCTTGATGATATTGAACTTCTCTCATAAATAGTTTCTCTCCTACTTAAGTTGTTGGATATAAAATTGGGCTTCATCAAGGGCAGAGCACAGTGATGATATCTCCATCAGAAGTTTCGATAAATGGGATTCATTGAGTACAATCCTACTGGTTGAGGATGTCATCTCCTTTTTTGTTACAATTATATTTTTAACACCCTAAATTTATACTAATCATGTGATCACTATTCAATAACTATATTATCAAAGGAAAATATTCATAAACGTCTTTCAAATTTGATAGAATATAATGAAACCAAATAAGTGAATGAGTTTTCTATAACCATATTAAATAATAATTAATTCAATTAAATGAAAATGATAATTTTATTTATAACAGTTTGGGTCATGATAATCTTCTCTTCTAAGAAAATTCACCCTTGAAATTTCCATTTCCCACACTAAAATAGATGAGTGTAACTTTGTTTCATCAATTCCTCTAGTTCCCATGTTACTTATTCAAAATTTTGGTTTCTCCATAGCACTTTGATCAGGTAAACTGACTTATTTCATAGAACTTTGTCTCTACGATATAAGATTTTCACTGATTACTCTTCATAGGAAAGGCCACTCTCCAATTGTACCACCTATAGATTGAGTACATGTGAGGGGTATGGTATATACTTTATCAACTGGGATACATGGAATACATCATGTAATTGAGTTAGATTAGGTGGGAGATCAATGTAGTAGTCCAACGCTCTAATACGATCAAGGATCTCAAAGGGTCTAATATATATTGAACTAAGATTTCTCTTCTTACCAAATCTCATCACATTATTTAATGAAGATATTTGAAGGAATATCAGGTCTCTGACATCAAAATCTAGGCCTCATTAATGATTTTAATCAAAGCTCTTCTATTGACTATAAGTATCCTTAATGTTTTGTTGAATGGTTTTGGCATTTTCCACCATTTATTCAACAATTTAAGGACCTCACAGTTTTCATTCTCCAACTTCATCCCAACATGCGGTTGTTCTTCACCTCTTCTCAGATTTATTTGGAGATATTTGGATGCTTGAGTGGAAACTTTTTTTTAAGAGAACTTGACCAGAGAAATATGTTGGACTCATCCTCCTTTGAAGTCAATTGAGCATGCTCTCAACATGTCCTCAAATTTCGGGATAGTCTACTTAGATTGGCCATCAATTTGATGGTGATAGGTTGTGCTGAATTTCAAATTAGTGTTTATAGAATGTTGGATAATTTTATAAAACATGGAGGTGAATCTTATATCTCAATTAGATACAATCGATAGTGTTACTCCATGCATCCTTAAAACGTCTCTGATGTATATTCAACCATGTTAATCCATTGATAAATCCTCTCAAATTATGATAAAGTGAGTTGTTTTTGTAATATGATCAATAAAAACCCACATGGAATTATTTCTTATGGATTTGTTCTGACATTTGGTGATATTGTTCATTGTTATTTTTTCCTATTTTCATTTTGGTATGGTTAATGGTTTTATCATCCCCTTGGACTTTTTTCTTTCAAACTTCACTTGTTTCCATACCAGAAACCTTAATGTATATTCTTCTCTATATTTCTTCAAATTTTCCCACCAATAGTACTCTTAGAGATCTCAATGAATCTTTTTACTTCTTGGGTGGTTTGATAAATTCAAACTATTTGAATCATCCAATAAGACCTTCTTTTTTTCGGGGTTTGATAGTACACATATTTGTGACCCAAATCTTGAAAATACTTATTCATTAACAATGAAATCTAAGGATTTTCTCTTCCTTGTTTTCACATTCTTCTAGACTCTCACATAATATCTTTGAGAATAATTTAACCTCTCTATAAGGAATGCTTGAGAAATAATTTTTAAAAGGATTGATGATGTTCCTTCATTTATGATTCGAATGTCTATCCTTTTCATATATAAGAAGATCAGATCCCTCTCAATTCTCATCAATGATTGAATTACTAGATCCTTTCTTCTTATAATGTCTTACACTTTATTATATTTACTAGGATGGTAGTGTATTGATAATTCATAATCCTTGATCATATCTAACCATATTCTTTGGTTCATATCTCTCTCTTTCTATGTGAATATATACTTGAGGATTTTGTGATCAATATATATTTCACACTTCATCCCAAAGAGAGAATTCCTTAATATATTCAAAGTGATGCTCACTGTAGAAAAATCTAGATCATATATTGGTTTTTTCTGTTTGTGAACATTAAACTATGATGAAGTATAGGTTATCCCATTATCATTCTACATTAACACATAACTCGATCCCTTCTTTGAAGCATCACTGAATAGCATAAAAATATCTCTACTAGTGGGTAGTCTGATCATTTTAGGAGTGATAAGGCTCATTTTAAACTCCTTTAAGATCTCTTAACATTCATAATTCCAAGAAAACCTGACTCCCTTCCGAGTTATCTTGGTTAGAGTGTCTGAAAATCATGATAAATTTCTCAAAAATCGATGATAATACCCAGTCAATCCAAGAAAACTACAGATATCTATCATAGATATTGGCCTTGTTCATCCTTCAATTGCTTATGTCTTTGAAGGTTCCACAGATATCCTATTTCTTGTGATGATATTCCCCAGAAATGATACTTTATTCAACTAGATCTCACATTTGTTGTACTTGGTATAAATCTTCTCCTTTCGTAAGGTCTTTAGCACAGTGCGTAGATTCTCTTCATGATCCTCCTTGGTTTTGGAGTATATTTGAATATCATATATACCAAAAAATTTGTCGAGTTAATCCCTAAATTCTCTATTCATCATCTACATGAAGATTTATGGAGCATTAGTGAGTTTTAACGACATCACTATGAACTCATAGTTCCCATACCTAGTATGAAAAGAGGCCTTGGGGATGTCTTCCTTTATTACCCTTAATTGATAATATCCCTAACGAAGATCCACCATGGATAAGTATTGTGCTCCACATAGATAATCAAGAAATTCATCAATCCATGGTAGAAATACTTATTCTTTATCTTGATTTTGTTGAGCTCATGATAATCAATGCAAAGGCACATTGATCGATCCTTCTTCTAAATGAAGAGGATTGGTGCACCACATGGTGAAGCAATTTTTCCTATGAACCCTTTATCCATATTATCTGGTAGTTGTTTCTTCATATCCTTAAGTTCCACCACATCCATTCTATATGGAGCCTTGGATAATGGTAACTCCCCAATTATAATAATTATTGAAAATTCAACCTCTCAACTAGGAGGAAGACCAATAATTTCTTCTGGAAACACTTCAGCGTATTCCCTTACAATAGGAATGTCTTCGAGGATGGTTCATTCCTTAGAATCAATAATTTGAGCTAGATATTCTTGATCATAGGAAAATAATATCCATGATTGAGATGATGGTTCTTAAGAAGATTCAGCCTCCTCCTTGCACTTGTATATAATTAGGGGTTGATTCATGATATGGAAACTGATTTCCTTCTTATGGAAATTTATATTGGATCTATATAGTAAAATCCAATACATGCCTAGAATTTCATAAAATTCCACCAAAGGGCATATAAAAAGGTTCTCCATTATGTTATTCCAACAAATTATGATAGAAGAGGAGTTATATAATCGAGTTGTAAAAACTACCCCATTTTCCATTTTCACCAACAACTCTACATCCATAATTTTCGGTGGTTTTTGAATAGTTCTACTACGCCTTCATGATATGAAGGAATTCATAGAACTTGAATAAAAAAGTATGATATATATTCTTGAATGAATAACTTGCGTATATATCATTGCTTTGTTGTTGGGGTACACCTTAGTGGTTGTGTTGGAAAAAGATCCCCCTTGCTGCCTTGGAGGTTCTTGGTTTTCTCCAAAAACCCTTGTCATGGTGCATTGGTGTGAAAAGAGTCATAATTCCTTGAATTTGAAGTAGTGTACAATGTGTTAAGGGTTTTTTGGAGTATTCCTTTACTCCATTTCATTATAGGGTTTCTCTTGTCGGTAATCACTATCTAGGTTCCCTTACTTCCCAAACCTAAATCATTTCCACATCCCCCTTAGACAATTTTTGGGGTGCTTCTTTTAGCACCATTATCAAGTAGGATGTTCAAATGTCTTGCAACATTTGATTTTTCTATTAGACTAATATAATTGAACTCCACTTTTCGCATCTTATTTTTGTGATACCCTTGAGATTCTTTGATCTCCATTTTGAATTTGAGGGAGAATCATAAAGTTTACTCACGGCTATCGAAGTCTCGAATCTCCAAGGAATTTCATAGAAAAGGATTTATCCCACCAAAGAAGTAATCAACCTTGAATTTTAGTGTAATGATAAGGCTAAAGGCATATTTTTCAAGTCTTGTGAAGTTTTCCTCATACGCCTCAATAGATTCGTCTTCTTTTTTTGATAGAATGTAAATCCATTTATATTTTAAGATAGAGAGTGTGAGGAAAATATTTATCAAAAAATATATTCTATAATTCCTTCCACTCCATCATTTGGATCTCTTCCTTAGGCTTCATATTCTTGATCAATTCCCACCACTGATTAGATTCTCCCTTAATACGATAAACTTCTTGAAGAACCTTCTCTTGTTCAGAACATTGAACGATGGTAAGATCATCTCAATGGAGTTGATTCATTGTTCCACGATTAAGAGACCATATGAACCATTGAAAGATGGAGTCCTTTTTTGTATAAAGATCTCAACTGCATCTTATTATTTCTTAGGGGGATTTTAGTGTTCCTATTCATCCAAGTTTCTTTTCAGAACTTGAGTCAGATGAGAGAGTATCTTCACAATGTTTTTTATTCCCACTCCCATGAGGTTGGTCATCTTGTTGGGTAAGTCATCACATTTCATTCCACATTGATTTTTCAGTTGATTCCTCCTATTTCTAGCCATTTTCTAAAATAAATGGAAAATTAGGGATTAATATTATTAAACTATTAAAAACATAAATTGAAATTTAATGAAATTAAATGGATAACTTATAACATACATTTTATTCCTTAACTTAGGAATTTCTAGGATTCAATTTATGTTATCCATGATCTATGTTCTAACAAATATTATTATAGATATTTTTTTCCTTAATAATGGTTTTTAATGATCTTATAAATTCACCAAATAGATCCCCTGAGAGTTTCAAACTAGGAGCACAGTAAGGCCTATTTTTATGTACCAATTTATGTTGATTCGGTCCCGACACACCTGGTCGGAGTTGTTAACCTTAGGTATATCTATTCCAGAACCACATTCACTTGCAGTATCCAGATAGTTATTTATTTTCTTGATAACCCAATTACTCTATACTTACCAAAATTTAGTTATGTTTTCTTATAATTAGTCTTATACATAATCCTTTTGCTGTAGTTTTCTAATCCTAATCCCAAAAATAAAATAAAAAACTTTTCCTTTGATACCAACTATGATAGTCTTGCTCTTTATTTCACAATAATACATGATTTATTACATAAAATTATAATTAATACAAAACATAAGATCGAAAAGTCTACTTTATTTGGGAATTAGGTACATAGAATAACATATTGAACATAATATACAATAACATTGTTGAAAACATCCTTAACATGATTCTAAAATTCCATAGATTTTAAAACTACACAGCATAACCTTGGGACATACATAAGAAATGGGTGATCTATAAAGCCCAATAAGGTAATAAACATGTAATAAGGTGACACATGTTATAAAATAGAAATTTAAATGTAGAATAAAGGTAACCTGAATAATAATGCATGACATAGCATGATAATCATAACATGAGAAATGTGGCTACAACTTAAAACACATCATCATAAATATAGATCAAGGATAACTTCAAATAAATCAGGATGGAAAAATTCCCATAAAATAATCAAGTTCACTCCCTATCCCAACATTATGTCTCATGAGACTAAAAATTACCCAATACATTTGAGCGCTAGATAATTCTTCTCAAACCCATCACTTTGATTTCATTATCATACTTAAATGTGAAACATAGATCATAAAAAATGGATTCATTCATCATTATATTTAATTACATAATCAATTATTGTGGAATAAATATATGTACTTCCAAATTAAAATACTTATACGTTTATAAATTTGAACACCCTTAATAGTAAATGGATATGGGATTCACTACAAAATTGTTTTGTCATGGAAAATCACGGTGAATTTCGGCAGCATAATGACGTCGCTTAAAATTCATAAAATGGGTCGATGAGAGATAAATTTGTCTCTAATAATTTGTAATTAAAATTGGAAGTAATAGGTAAATGATAATACATATCCAAACATAAGTAAATGGAAATATAATGCATAATATAATAAGGAAACTTGAATAAATAATTGAAGGTGATGATCCCTTACTAGTTTTTGGCATGGTTACAAATGTGTATAATGGTTCATGGGAATGATTTGATGAATTATAAAGGGGTATATAATCCTTTATAAATTCAATGTATAGTAAGTATGATATGTAATAACATATCCCGACAAGAAAAATTTGTAATTAAAAGGCATAAAATAAAAATGGTTCTTGAATAAAAAGGGGAGAGGGAGATCCCTCACTTGAGTGTGTCACTCCTAATGATTGGGTGGAGCATCTTGAGAGCTTATTGAGACCTTGGGAGGACTCTAGAGAGAAGAGGTAACAGTAATGAAGTGTTCCAGGTATTTTTAATGAAGACAAATGGGCTCTTTTGTGGGTTTATATAGGAACTATGTGGGGATTTATTTATTATTTCTCAAACTTGGGTTTTGGAATCTATATAATAAAATAACTAAAACCACAACCTTCCCATGGTTTTTTCCCATGGTTTCTACAAAATGGGATTTTATTTAAATATTTTATAATTCTAAACAATGGAAATAAAAAAGTACCCTTTATTTTGTGGAGGTGAGTCATGCTCTTAAATAAATGATTTTAAAACCTTAAAATATATTAATGGTTTTGGAGGATTCACAAGGGATTTATAAAATTAATCAAATAAATATAAAAAAAATTATTTTAAATTTAAAACATATATTTGATCATTGATACCATTTATAGTATTTATTATATCACTTTTGGGTCATCATGATATCATAATAAACATTGTATGTTTATACGGTATTTAATGTAAACCTGAAAATTCGTTTGTCTTAGAAAATTATGAAAAATTCACCATTATATAATTTTGACATTCTAATTCCAAAAATAATATTAATTTTATAAAAATAATTTTAAAAATTTGGGCATTTTTTATATAATAATTTACTTTTATTGAGAAGTGTTTGTTTTTTTTTATAGTAAAAGCTTTTAAACCCTTATAAAAATTACATTTGACTTCATAAAAATTATATGATAATATATATTTAATAAAAATTATTTAATAATAATATTTTATTAAAATATTTTTTATATAAAAAATACATTTATTAATCAACATAAATTCCTTAATTGATTTTTAATATTACACTAAAATAATATTTGTGTTTTATTATATCAAAATAAAAATCTTTTATAAATAAAAATAATAGGATGAAAATATTTTAATTATTCTATAAAAAATAATGTATATACCCATATTTTTAGGGTCTTGATATATATCCTTTTAATACACTAGTATATTCCCTAAGAGTAAGATGTGAAATGGTGGGAATTTCATGGTTTGGTTTGGAAAACATGGTTTGGGTCGTGATCTTAATGTGATTAAAATTTTCCCATAAATGGTTTCGCTCATGCTTAAGTTATGGGATATAATCTTGGGATTGATCAACGAAAAATTCTAGTGATTATATATCACTTGGAATCTTTTATAAATGGTATTAATAGGGTATTATCCTACTAGTTCAGGCTATCAACTCCTTTTACATCAATTAGATACATTAAAAGACTATATTTAACCTAATCATGTGATTGTTGTTTAACAAATTTATTATCAATGAAAAATATGATTAACATTATTTTAAATCTAGTGGAATATAATTAAACCAAATATGTACATGTGTTTTATATAACCATATTACATAATAAGGAATTTAATTAAATCAAAATTGGAATTTTATTTATAATATTTAGAGTCATTACAAAGACCATGCCTTTAAGAATGCATTTTTATCATCCAATTAGTGAAGTATATTCATAAAAATAATGGGAAAATGATTTTAGGAATACATAGGTCTCATTATACATTAACATATTATTGAAAAACATGATATAATGTTATGTTAAAATGAAATTTTCCAACTAGGAAGATATAGAGTGGTGTTAAAACATCATCAAACTTATGGGTTTAAATATCTCTCTTTGGATTACCTTCATGAAACTTACTAAAATTTTCACTGACTGGAATTTCTAGGAAATAGTTAGTTTATTCCAACTCTTTATTTTAAGGAACCATGATTTTATTCCCTCCCATAATATAAGTAGATGGGTCATATCTAGATTCCTATCGTTGTTTAGAATCTTCATCTTATCCATCCACCTATCAGAATCATCACATCCATGTTTGTATATATATCTTTCCAATTATATGGTAAGAGAATTTTTTTGTAACAAGTATTTTTTAAAAAATATGAAATGATGGACTTGATACAAATGTTTTATGATTCATATAATTCTATAACATTTTTGAAAATGAGACAAGAATACGATTAGTTGTATCTAAGATAACTGAGTTAATCCATCTATTTATTAATAGTTTTTTAAATATTCTCACTTACAAGAAATAAATAGTATTTTATAACACAAATGAGTTTCTTCATCTTAGAAAGATATTATGAAGAGAATATAGTATCTATGAAATTAGTATAAGTATTTTTAAACTATGAAATATTCAATGTTTAATAAATAAAAGCTCATGATAGTGAAATTAAATTTTTCTTAATATCCTAAAAGTTTTATAGAATTTTAGGAAAATTTCTGAAAATAGAAAAAAAGAGATACTAAAAAGTTTAAGGAAAATATGATGGAACATATTACAAGGTTAATGATGATGATAAACATAGGAAACTATGTGGGAAACAAAAAAAATTAACATTATAGAATTTTATTTTGTAATGTATAGAAGTTTGAATACTAAATTGAAAGAGTTTAATAATAGAAATACAATTAATAAGTCTCATCATTATTAAACTATTATTTCTTAAAATACTTTACTCAATAAATATTTTAATGGGAGGTTTATCAAATGTTCACATAGATAAATGGTGGGAATTACATAGAGATTTTATAAGTAAAAAACCCCTAAAATTGAAGAAAACATAGGGCTGATTTAGTGATTTTGATAATAAATATAATGTTTGTAACATGATAGAGTTGGATTTAATTTAGATCCATCATGGATTTTGGATTTTTTTTCTTAGATATTCATTGGTCATTGTGTGATTTTAGGAATCATCAAGATGACTGCTTTCTCTCTCTTCTGTTGTTCTATAAATTATGGATTCTATATTCTTATTCAATAATTATGATTCTAGTATCTCTTATTAATTGATTCTATCCACTTGAATATCTATTGATTGATACCTTATTGGGTTTTTATAAATACCATGTCTGAGGTTGGGGGCTTCATAAGGAAATTCCAATTAAATGAAACCATTATGCCTATTTATTTGGAATTGGATTTATAAATTATTTAAAAAATTAATCTTATATATTTGGTAAATGTTTTCTAAATGTAAATATGTATGTAGAATATATTTTATTATTAATTTTAAAATAATATGTTGATTCCTGTAAATGTTCTTTAAATTAAATACCAGTTATATGAAATACTTTGATGATGATTCTTGAGAAATGATGGAATGAAATTTTTTAAAGATTTGAAGTGAAATGAATTGTTTTTAAAGGAATTAATATTGATGAAACCCATTTGATGTTGGTTTTTAAAATGAAATGGAATATTTAAAACTGAATTTGGGGATGATTGAATGATTATTGATGAAACTAAATTTGAGATGAATGATTTCAACCTTTTTTTATTTACTTTAATATTGTATGAGCCTAGGTAGTTTGGTAAGTAGTCCATGAAAATGCATCTAAACATGTACTAGCTCTACTTATCCTTGGATTGATGAGGAAAACAATACAATACTTGATAAGGGTAGTGATTCCAATCATTGTGTTTTACTCATATTCTCCCTTGGCTTGATAGTTAGGTTCATCTTCACACATAAAGGTATATTTCACTTATATGTAAAATTATTCTTTATGCTTGATCTAACTAGTCTTAGGGATTGTAAATATGGCGTTATGATCAAAATTCATTTATACATGCAAGTGTTAATGAAATGATTTACTCATGCCTATTTAATGAAAATATTTGTTCATTCCTACTTATTATGCCTATTTTATTATATCCATTGAAATGATTTGGAAATCGTATTTTATTTATTGTTTTGTAATAGGTTTTCCTGCCATTTTAATTTAACTTGAGCATATTTGGTTTATTTTATGTGGTTTTCTTATAAAATATTTGGGTGAAATCCTATTATGATAGTGTTTCTCACACCCTACATATTGTTTTGGGAATATATAGACTTTCTCTTTCAAGGGCCGAGAAAAGGGAAAGCACCACTTGAACATAGCAGGTGTTCATTATTAGTGGAACTTGGGTGTTGGCGATGATCATTGGAGTTTGTGATCCACTTGTTACAAGGAGGTCTTGTGATAATGTGATTTATTGTCATGTGATGACTTGCATCGATGTACCAAGTTGGGATTTATATCCATTTATCTTATGGTATTATTCTTGGTGTTTTTATTGTAAGAAAACCTATTTATGATTTCTTTATATAATTTTTTTGTTTCTTGGGGTTAAATATTTCCCTCTTGTTTTTTCTTAATGCCTAGATGATAGTCACCAGCCTATAAAGGTTGGGAAACCCCATAAATCCATGTAAAAATTAGTTCATATTCGATATTAGTGGGTTTTTTGGTTGTTTCATGACACTTCTTCTTTATAAAACCCTCAATAACACTTTTGAACCCATAATAAAAACACTTACAATTTTCACAAAATCATACTGAGAAAGATCCTTTTTCTTTGAAAACCCTTTAAAATAAAAAATTAACAAAATAAATGGTAAGGGATATTATTTTAAAAGACCTATTAAATTTTATAGGAATCCTGATAAAGATTAATGGTTGTGATGGTGTAAAAATATGTTCAGGTGTTATATGTTAAAAAATATATTCTTTTGTGCTTTTGTAAAAAAAATCAAAATGACTTGAATAGTAAATGCTAAAAACATTCATTTTTAATATATTTTAAATAAATTTGAGATTTTTTAAAGTTTATTTTTAAAAATAATAAATTTATAAATAATAACATTCCTTGAACATTTTTAAGAACCTGGATATAGAGGAAAAAGTGTTTAAAGGAATATTCTAAAATAATGTTTTAATGAAAAATATCTTACCTCAAGTCTCAGCTTGTTTAAATTTTATATATCCCTCCTGATTAATAATATTATATTATTTTTATACATTATTAAGAAATTTTTCATTTTCATTACATTATTTTTATTTAATGTATTCCAATTTTAACCATTTTTTATTTACTTACTAAAATGATTAAGTTAATGTTGGACGTTTTGATGACGTTCAGTTTATAACCTAAAAAACCATCATTATGTTAACTATGGTCAGAGGGGTTATGGTTCCATTACCTCCACAATCATAAACATGCTATAATTATCATATTTATATAATAAATACACTTATAAAACCAACCATGTATGGAGTTCATGAAAAAATAATCTCGTTATTTCATAAAGGCGGTTGTCTGTACATACACATGAATGACTTTTCATTTTTTATAATGGGTGGAAAATAAAAAAATTAGGTAATAGTTTACTTTTATTAAATAAAAAATATGTTATATATGTCATATTTATTCATTAGTTAAATATTTATAATATCCTTGTATTGAGGATAACAAAAAAATAATCACATTGCTTCATGGGGGTGGTATTCCACATGTATACACGAGTAACGTTATCAATTTCCAACAGATAAAAATAGAATGAAGGTAAGTAATATATTATCTTTTTGTATTAATATTTATGTAATAAATATCATATATTTTCATTTTTTCATCAATTTAACTATAAATATAACTAGGTGATGAAAAATGAAACACATCACTTCTTGGAGGTGGTAGTTGTGACGACATGTACCCAGATGCCACTTAACGAGTTCCCAGAGCCCAGTGGGCCACATGGCCTCAAGCGCATCTTCCCGAATTCCAGAGGCTACTGACTAGTAGTGAGTGATTAGGGTGTGTTTGTGAGAAGACAATTCCCTAATTATCAAATTATAGCACAACGGAAGGAATATAAAGTAACAGTAAACAACATAAGGAATATAAATAAACAGAGAAAGAAAACGGATTCCATAGATAAATGAGAATAACAATAACTGTATGAATTGGAACAATTATGGTGTAATTTCATTTCACTAGAAAACTAGAAATCATGGATACAATACAGTAGGCATAACATGTCCACATGGTAAAAGAAAACAAAGACCACTCCAAGCATCTTGAGATCCCACTCGGTCATCTGCTATCAAGCTCCATCCTCTCTGCACACAATCAATAGTTGGAAGATGAATGCTTCCCTTTATCAATACCTTCAACCATATAATCTACTTTGGGTACCAAACAACACCAAGAAAGGGTGTGAGATAAATCTCAGTGGGCCACCACCGACGGTGTCTGTAACATCCGACCTGTGAAATGGAATATAGGAGTGTGGAGGCATGCATATATAAAGTAAAGAAAATAATACATATAAATAAATACACAAGTTCATACTTTAGACCTTGGCTGGTGTCTGAACATGTAACATGTTCATTCATTAAGTAATTACCATTTAATGTTAATAGTTCATGTGATGCATAACCAACACTGACATCACCTCATGATAATATAAGTAGTGAAGGTCTCCAGACGTAATAAGGAAACCTAAAAATGATATGAAGTGAGGGAGTTATAGGGTAATAACCATGGTAATGTGAACACATAGAAATCTAACTCAGTAGTATCTAAGTCAAGCTAAGGGGTAATAGTGTAATCCAAGGATCATAATCTAAGTAATTACACAATAAGGTTCCTACTGAGCCCAAGAAGTGCATCCAAGCTAAAACAGGGATATGGTTGGACTGGGTATAAGGAGTGCATATAAGGCACCTACTTGTCAATAATAGATCTAAGCAGTGTATCCAAGGTATCTTGTAATAATGAAAAGGGGCCCTACGGTAGTATACTGGGCATCTAACAAATAGAAAAGAACTGAAATCTAGGTGGGTATAAACCTAACCAAACTGTATCCTTGAATTGGAATAGGGTTCCCAAGACCCAAGGTATGCTACTCTCAGAATCCAAGGAGAGCTCGAGTCATTCCATTCTTATTTGATATTGTAATCATGAGATAATTTATTTGGTTCCAGTCTTCCTTCCATTAGTGTGTATAGGTTAAGTAGATTTGAAATCATTTATTTATTGTTCCATTACTTGTTTTCCATTAGTGTGGATAGGCGAAGTAGCATTGAAACCATTTATTTATTGGTCCAATCCTTGTCTTAAATTAGTTTGGATAGAACAAGTAGTGTTGTAACCATTTAATTACATCTTAGTTAACCATTAAGGCATATTAAATTATTAAGGTTCACTCTGCTACCTTCCATCAACATGGAAGGGGTGTTACGGACATATAACCTTTGTTCAATCTCTTTTAATAAGACTAAGTTATAGACTAAGTATACTTTCCATTCCACATTTCACATTTAATAATCATTTTAAGCACTTACCTTAGGCGGGTAAAGTGGTGAGAATACATGGTACATTCAATTATGAAATTCTCAATTAATAACAAACCATTTATTAGAGGAAAGCTCACCTTTAGGAAGGTCAAGAAAGGGAACACCCGAATGGTGGCACAAACGTGTCAAAACACTAAAAACCCAATTATGGTATAACCTTCTACATGGGGATGATTGAGTTGTGGGTGTAACCACTAACAACTAATCACATATTTGGAAAGAGTATAACCATACGATTCTAACAAGCATAAGCATGGTATGTAAATTTAAGAGATGGTCCCAGATGGGATCGGTGGGCCCCACACAAACATTAAAAAATAAACAAAACTTAGGGATGAGTTATAGACCACCCACCTTATGGTTGTACGATCCTCCTCCTTTATTATTTTCCTTTGATTTTCCTCAGATCAGATTAGATTTAAAAAAAGGTGAAAATTCTCACATGGTGATACTTAGGTCGAGAGAGAAAGAGAATAAGAATGGCTAAAGAGAACTCGAGTACTTACAGTTGTGCATCCAATGTGATGATCGAAAGCTTGATCAGATTAAAAATGAAGGATATCTCTTAATCCCTAGCCTTGGCCTTCAAAAAGCTCCAAATGGGTGAAAATGGAGAAAAATCTTGTTGGTTCACGGATTAGAGAGAAAGGGGTGAATTAATTACATCATTAAGGGAAAACTATGAATTTACCCATAAAATAACCAATGAGCAATTTTTCCGCATGGTTTTTCAAACCTTTCCCAAACCGTGTGGAACAGTTCAACCCAAAATAAAAACCTATGTACGGTTTGATCAAACTGTGTTCCATCCATGCACGATTACCTAGGAAAAGGGGAACTCGAACAGTTAGACCACATGGTCACGAATTTACCATGTGAGGTGGCTCTATTTGAAAAAACACCATTCGCACGGTTTGGAAAACCTTGGGGTAATCCCGCACAGTTTGGAAAACTGTGCGAAAATCCCACACGGTTTACTCTAAACCATGTGTAGGGTCTGTTTTCTCCAAAAATATGGGTTCTGAGATCCGAAAAATCCCAGACACCCATGGAACCTTTACTAACTCATTAAGCATCTAAATTAGGTCCAAAGTAAGGATTTATACTAAAAAAATAAAAAAAAAACCCATACCCGAGTGAGAAAATGGTTTCTTATAGTCTTCCCCAAGTTCTTCTTCCAAGGTTAAATAAACATTATCTGAGAAAAAATCTATCCATTGATAACATGCATTAGATTCCCTCTCCCAAGTCTCATCCTATACTAACTCATGCTACCGTAGCACCTATACAAGAGGGGCGGACTTGCCTCCGATAACCATCATTCTTAGGTCAACGATGCGTACTAGATACTCCTCAATGGTAGCATCGGCATCTAACGTAAATTCCTCGAGATAAAAGGTATGATATGGTTCATCATGGTATTGTAAAAGCTATGATACTTGAAGGATGTCGTGAATGGTGTGGTACCTCTGAGGTAGTAGCAACCAGTAGGCTACCTACCCGACTCTCTCTAGAATTTCAAATGGTCTGACATAACAAAACGAAAACTTTCCCTAGTTCTTTAACCATTTATACCCTAGTTTGGGCGATACCTGAAAGAAAACACTATCCCAAACCTCGAACTCAAAAGGTAATCAATGATGATTAGTATAAGATTTAGGTCTAGACTGATCATTAGTCATATGCTTCCTAATCATCTTGACCTATTCTGAAGTCTCGTAAATGAGACAAGGACCTACTAGAGCTGTTTCACCTCCCTCTAGCCAACACAAGGGTGAACGGCATGGCCTACCATATAAGTCCTAAAAATTATCCATCTAGATCATCACCTAAATATGGGTATTATAAGATAACTCAACAAGATGACTATACTTCTCCCATGAATCACTGAAATCTAGGACACATGCTCGGAGCATATCCTCTAGAACACGTATCGTCTGTTTTGATTTTCCATCGGTCTAGGGGTGAAAAGCTATGCTTAAAAGAACCAGATTCCCCATAGATTTCTACAAACCTTTCCCGAATTGTGAAGTAGAACAGGTATCCCTATATGAAATTATAGTACATGGAATGAAGTGGGACGATTTTGGTAGTCGGTCAATAACTACCCAGATAGAATCACTACTCCTCGGTGACCTAGTTATGCCAACTATGAAATACATAGAAACATCTTACCATTTCCATTATGGGACTAGAAGCGGTTGTAACAAGCCTGTAGGTCTCTAGTGCTCTGCCTTCACCTGCTGATAGGTGTAACACCTAGTGATGAAGCCTATTATCTGATGTTTCATTCCAGGCCACCAATACTAGCATCACATATCTCAATAAATCTTTGATATTCCTAGATGAACTAGCCACTAGGAATCATGGGACTCCTTCATCAACTCCTATCTAACATCTATAGGAACCCAGATACGTCCACATAGATGCGGGACATCGTCTCTATCCGTAGATCAATCCAGAGGTGGGTTATCTTCTATTATACTCTCACAGGGAACCAAACCTTTAGGATTTGAAAACTACCTACTCTTCACCTTTTAAAGGAGGGAAAAGGAAACTGTTAAGGCTGAGACGTAATACTTCTCATGACTTTCATGAAACTCCAGTTGAATTTCTGAAAAGAGGACCATTATCTTCCATTTATCACTGGCTTTCTACATGGCTTGTGTTTGTGTTTTCTGACTTAGTTAATTAGAGACCACATTTACCTTTCTAGGTGTATAGGAAATCTAAAAAACAAAGGATTGTAGATATTCGACCCATATCCATTGTATGAGGTTCAATTCATGCTGAGAAAAGATATACTTGAGGATTTTGTGATCGGTATACACCACAAAGTTCTCACCCAATAGATAATGTCTTCAGTAACATAAGGCATGGACAACGGCTACTAGCTCAAGGTCATGCGTCGGGTAGTTTCTCTCATGATCCCTCAACTGCCAAGATCCATACACAACAACTTTCTCTTCCTATATCAACACTACTCCTAGGACAATGGCTGATGCATCACAGAAGATGATATAACCTTTATTAGGTACTCGAAAAATCAGAATTGGTGTCGAGACAAGCCTTCCTTTAAGCTCCTGGAAGGCTTTCTCACATTCTTCTGACCACAGGAACTTAACACTATTCTTTGTATGTCCAGTAAAAGGTGAAGCAAGACATGATAAGTCTTTTATGAAATGCCTATAATATCGAGCCAGTCCTAATAAACTCCCGATATCAAACACATTCTTCAGCTGCTCCCAGGAAACTACAACAATATCCTTCTCAGGGTCAATGGATACTCCTGATTCTGAAATAATATGACCTAATAAGTCTACATTTTCGATCCAAAAGTCACATTTAGAAATCTTGGAATAAAGACAATGCTCTATCATTATACTCAGAATGATATCAAGATGTTTGGCATGATCCTTACGAGGGTGAGAATACACCAAGATGTTGTCCACAAATACCACAACAAAAGATTACAAATATGGGTGGAAAACCCTATTCATCAAAGCCATGAAAATGACAGGAGAATTCGTAAGACCGAACGGTATAACAAGGTACTCATACAGACCATACCTGTTACAGACAATTGCACAAGGTATGTCTGAGGGTCTGACTCACACCTAATGATAACCAGATCTCAGGTCGATCTTAGAGAACACCTTTTCTCCTCAAGTTTGGTTGAAGAGATAATCTATTTGAGGAAGTGGATACCAGTTCTTGACTGTAAGCTGGTTCAACCTTCTGTAATACATGAATAGATGAATAGTTTCATCCATCTTCTTAGAAAAAATCATAGGTGAACTCTAAGAGGATGTACTAGTCCATATATATCATTTGGACTCTTGTTCCTCTATCTTACACTTGTGATCTTGAATCTTAGTAGATGTCATCTTGTATAGTGTAATATAAATTGAATCTACTCTTCGAAAAATGTCTATTGTAAACTCTACCTCTCTCTTAGAAGGTAAGCCATAAAAGTCATCAGGAAAGACTTCCCTGAAATGATCAACTACTGGAGGGAAATCAGTTTGAAGCAAACACTGATCCTCTGTGAAAATATTTTCAATCTAATAGGTCACTTCACATATCCCATGATTCTTCAGTCCATCTCTCCCAACCTAGACATCCCACTCACCTTTGCAAACATAATTGTTGCCTTCTGGAGATGTAAAAGAAATCCTACGGTGATAACAGTCTATAGAGGAATGATAGTGGACTTTCTAGTCCATCCTGTGAATGATATTTAATCCCTTAATCTCTAAAATAAAGTGATTCCACAAGAATGGGTAACTGCCTACCTCAAGGGGACAATCCCTGCACTACCGTAAGCCCTCCTTCCATGTTCCCAAAAGTGTATTGAGGGTCATTACATCATAGTGATATTGTATCTCTAGTTCGATAATTTCCATGATAGATACAGAAATGAAAGAGTTTGAATAACCTGTATCAAACAATGAAGAGAAAATAATAGAGGCTACTAGAATATTACCTTGTACTATAGATTGTCCCATAGCCTGATCCTCAGGTATCAGTTATAAGGTATGAAACTGATCTCATCCATAGTCTTGTGCAATATATGGATTACCCATATCATGGCTACTCTACTGGCACTGCTGGTGATCAGGTATCGGACTACCACGTCCATGAAATCCTCATTATCTATACCGTCCGATGTTATTCCAACTCCCTGCCTGATGTGGTGTAAAAGAACTCTTTTCTGAAGTTGGAGCTGGCACAAACCCTTTTCCACTCAAAGTTGGTGGAAACGTCCTACAGAAACATTGAAGATGTCCCATACGGCAGTAAGATCAGAAATCTAAAGGGTCTTTATCACATTGGGGATTCTTATGTCTGGTTTTTGCACACCGATGACACACCACAGAGCTACCAACAAGATACTATGGCTGCCACTTCCCTGACAAAAAGCCTCGAGGGAACGTTTCTTGGCACTGGAAAAAACTATTGGCCTGACGCTGCACGGATCCTTTAAATCTGGTACTTGTGCCATCCCTCAGGTTATGTTCAGTGATAAGGGCCTGATCAAATATTCTAGAAAATGTAGTAAGGTGAAATACATTCACCTAAGTTCATATGGCATACGGGAGCCCATCCTCAAAACGTCTAGCACGCAAAATCTCATCCCTAGCTAGAAGTGGTGAAAAGCACTGTAAATCAGTAAAAAGTGCTGAATATTCCATAACATACATAGAACCCTACTTGATATTCATGAAGTACCTAGCTCTATAAGCTCTTAGTTCCTGAGGAAATAATTGATCATAGAAGGATGTCTAAAAATCAACCCATAACATGCCATGATAACAACCAGCCTGGGTAACCATATCCCATCGACACTTGGCCAAATCCTGAAGAATGTATGTAGAAATATTGACTCTCTACTCTAGAATAATTTCCAGATGCTCAAAGATAGACAACATGGACTCAATCCAAGAATCAGCAGCCGGAGAACCATTATCCCCTGAAAAAGTAGGAGGATGCTGCTGTTGGAACTCGCGAGTCAGATCAGCCATCATAGGTGAAACCCATGGAGCACCTTTCATGGACTGCATCAAATTTAAGAAACTATCATGGACATGGTTATCAGCTCCCATATCAGGTACAATAGGTGGTTCCTTAAGTGGAACTCTTGGAAGTAATACTAACAGCTCTGGGACCACCATATCTAGATCATAGTCATCCCCACCCTCCTGTCGAATGACACGAGGATGACGTGGTGACATTATTCTAAAAAATCCAAGAACACATCTTATAACAATATTTGGAGAATAAGATATCATCACTAGCAGAAATTGAATGTATGTAAAACTCACTACCCAATGCATAATTCTCAAACTACCTGCTTAGACGGTCAGGCATCGGTAAGTGCTCAAGTATAAGTTTCATGTCATTTTGTAGTTAATTTCCAGGTTCACTCCTTTACCATTCATAATCATGAAAAGGTGGGATAAGAATGTTAAACCAATTTATTTTATATTTTAGGATTCACTTTATAATGGATATCCATTTTTGATGAATCGGTTCTCATACACCTATAACCAGAAATGACACCCATTTCTTTATAGTATAATGGATCGACTCGGTAAATTACTTATCCCAACCCATGAGGGCCCATACACCTCAATAATTGATGCAGGAAGTCACTCAATCACATCCAATGTATTATAACTACAATAATCTATCATATCATCACTCAGTAATTACAGGCATATCAAGAAATGCAAAGCAGTGAAATACACCTATATGGAATGGAAATATTTCGGACATGTGAATTCTAGGAGCCTATAATGTTGCATGTTACAATGATCCTTGCCATCATATAATTGGGATAAGGATGAAATAAATTATCAACAGGGTAACAATCAATAACACTACACAACATGTGTGTCACCAAATGGTGAAATAATATCAATTGTAATAGGAAAAATAGAACAAAAATTGTATCATGGGTAACTTGGATTTTACCCCGAACATGGGTGCGTGATGCCCAAGAATTGATTATGACCAAGTCTCAAGCATTCTTATTCTTCAATATTTTGTCTCCAAATATTAAAGCAAGAAAATAAAACCCTCTGATACCACTTTGTGATGACCCAGACCCGGATTCCACTTAACGGGTGCCCAAATCATAGTGGGCCACATGACCTTAAGCGCATCTTCTTGAATGCCCGAGGATGCTGAATAGCAGCGAGGGCCTAGGGTGTGTCTGTGCGAAGACTATGCCCTCATTATTATAGTGTATCACAACAACTATAATATAAAAAAATAGTAAACAGTTGATTTAATATAAATAAATAGAGGAAGAAAACTGATGGAATACATAAACGAGAATAGCAATAACTGTATCAATTGGATCAATGATGATGAAATTTCTTGTCACTAGAAAACTAGAAATCATGGATACGAGATTAAAAGCATAACATGTTCCACAAGGTAAAAGAAAAAAAGACTACTCCAAGTATCCCAAGATCCTACTTGGTCATCTATTATTAGGCTTCATCCTATTAGCACACAATCAAGAGTTGGAAGCTATATGCTTCCCTTTGTCAATACCTGCAACCATGTAATATACTCTGGGTACCAAACGGAACCAGGAGAGATTGTGAGATAAATATCAATGGGATACCACCAAAAGTTTCTATAAAATTCAGCTCGTGTAATGGAATATAGCAGTGTGAAGGCATGCATATATAAAGTAAGGAAAACAGTACATATAACTAAATACCCAAGTACCTACTTCAGCCCTTGGATGGTGTCTGAACATGTAACCAGTTTATTAGTTAAGTAATTACCATTTAATGCTAATAGGTCACATGAGGCATGGTCAACACTGAAATCACCTCATGATAATATAAGTAGTGAAGGTCTCAATAAGTAACAAGGAAACCTAAAAATGATATCCAGTGAGGGAGTTCCAGAGAAATAACCAAGGTAATGAAGACTCACAGAAAGCTAACTCAGTAGTATCTGAGTCTAGCTAAGGGGTAAGAGTGTAATCCAAGGATCGTAATCCATTTAATTCGTCAATAAGGCACCTATTGAGTCCAAGGAGTGCATCCAAGGTAAAACATGGATAAGAAAGGACTGGGTCCAAGGAGTGTGTCCAAGGCACCTACTTGTCAATTCTATATCCAAGGAGTGTATTTGAGGTATCCTAGAATAATGAAAGGGGACCCTATGATAGTATACTAGTTATCCATGAAAATTCAAGAACTGAAATCTAGGTGGGTATCAACCTAAAAAAACTCTATCCTTGAATTGGAATGGGGTTCTCAAGACACAAGGTATTCTTCTCTCAAAATCCAATGCGAGCTCGAGTTAGTCCATTCCAATTTTATATTTTAATCATGAGATAATTCATTTGGTTCATGTCTTGACTTCCATTAGTGTAGATAGGTCAAGTAGAGTTGAAACCATTTATCTGTTGGTCTAAGCCTTGTCTTCCATTAGTGTGGATAGACCAAGTATCGTTGCAACCATTTATTTAATGGTCCATGTCTTGTCTTCCATTAGTGTTGATAGGACATGTAGCATTGAAACTATTTAATTAAGTCTTAGTTAACCATTAAGGCATATTCAATTATTGAGGTTCACTATTCTACCTTCCATAAACATGGAAGGGGTTCTACGGACATGTAACCTTCATTCAATCTCTTTTAATAAGGCCAACTTATATACTTATATACTTTCCATTCCACATTGCAAATTTAATAATCATTTGAAGCACTTACCTTAGGCGGGTCAAGTGGTGAGCATACTTGGTACACGCCATTATGAAATTATCATTTAACCACAAACCATTTATTAGAGGAAGGCTCACATTTAGGAATTTTAAGCAAGGACACACCCGAACGGTGACTTGAACATTTCAAAACACTAAAAACCAAATTATGGAATAACCTTCTATATAAGGAAGATTGAGTTTTGGGCATAACCACTAACAACTAATCACATATTTGGAAAGACCATAACAATACGATTCTAAAAAGTATAAGCATGGTATGTAATTTTAAGATATGGTCCATGATGGGATCAGTGGGCCCCACACGAACATTACAAATATCAATGTACTTTAGGGATGAGTTATAGACCACCCACCTTATGGTTTTATGATCCTCCTCCTCCAGTATCGGCCCTTGATTTGCCTCAGATCAGAGTAGATCTAAGAAAAGATAAAAAACACTCATATGGTGATACCTAGGTCGAGAGAGAAAGAGAATAAGAATAGATAAATAGGACTAAATTAATTATGGTTTCTTATCCAACATGATGAACAGAATCTCGATCGGATTCCGGATAAAGGAGATCTCTGAAATCCCAAGGCTTGGCCTTCAAAAACCTCAAAATGGGTGAAAATGGAGGAAAATTCCATTGGTTCTCAGATTAAAGTGGAAGGGGTGAAATAATTAGATCATTAAGGGAAAAATGGGAATTTACCCATAAAATAACCCATGTACAGTTTTTCCGCACTGTTTTTCAAGCCATGTGCAAACTGTGCGGAACTGTTCTGCCCGAAATCACATCCTCCACACGGTTTGATCAAACCATGAACCATCAATGAATAGTTACCTAGGAAAAAGGGGCCCTCGCAAAGTTAGACCACATGGTTGTGCACTAATCATGGAAGATGGATCTATCAAGAAAAACACAATGCGCATAGTTTTCCAAACCGTGCGGAAATCCCACACGGTTTACTCGAAACCATACGCAGGGTATATTTTCTCTAAAAAGATGGGTTCCGAGCTCCGAATAGTCCTCAGACTCCCATGAACCTTTACTAACTCATTATGAATTAAAATTAGGTCCATATTAAGGATTTAGACTGAAAAAAATCAAGGAACCATACTTGATTTAAAAACTGGGTTCTTACAGCAGTCCACACATACGCACAAGCACTGTTTTTATTCCCATGTGATGGAAAAGGAGAATAAAATGGGTTGTACAATAATAATAATAATAATTAAGTATATTTAATATAATAATTTCATTATTTCATCATGGTTAAAGAATATTATAAGGAGTTAGAAAATAAATAAACATCAAACACTTGGTTAATACTTATATATCTTCTTTGGGAAACCTCATTTGGCTTACACCATAAACCTTAGAGATTTGGTCTTTTAGTGATACTAGGACCACTGTATTTTGGTTATGTATGTTTGGGAAATATTTTTTCAGGTTTTTCTGGAATTAAAGTACTCAAAATGTGGGTGTAAGTGATTAGAGGATGTATCCTTTTTTATGTTAGGGGATTGGCACACCTATAATTTTTCATAGGTTGAAAATAATATTAAGACACTCTCACGGTCAAGTGAAACTTAAATAAATAAAATTATAAGATAAGTTGATAAGGCTAGTAATATTATCAAATAATAAAAATTTGGATAATATTTTATGGCCTTATCAATTTTTTTTGCATTAATTAACTAGATTTACCATTTTACCACAATGACACATTTTTACCATTATTACAATTCATAATAACCAAAAAAAATTAAAATCATTTATAAAATTGATCATCCTAATTTAAAATATGTAATTATTTTCTCATGAAACAACTTATAGAACTAGTATAAAATATATTTAATATAAGTGTGAAAAACTCAATGAAAAATAGTTCTTAGAAATTTACATTTTTAAGCATAAAAATAAGCATATACCAAAGTTAAATATAATGTTTATTGTCATGTAATTATTTAGATTATGTTTAATAAAATATATATTCTATTAATTTAAAAAATAATAATGGGAATTTTAACTTACATTATTTAAATAAAAATATTACAAGTTTACAAAAAATCGTCATTTTTAAAAGTCATTCAAGAAATCAATATTTTCAAAAACAAATCCAAAAAATAACCATAAGATATATTCAATATATTGATGTAAAAAATTAATTATTTTTTATCAATTTAAATTTATAAAATCAAAGATATATATATATATATGGTTAAAATTACACAATGTAATTCATGGAAAAACAGTTAAATAAAAGTATTCCTTTTTTGACTGAAAAATTGTATAAAATAATTTATAAAAAATGATAATTATAAATACGTAAAATCAATACATATAAATCATAATATTTCTTATTAATAGGATTACGTATATTTTCACATTCTCCCCCCTTAAAATTTTCATCCTCATAATTTTATACAATATTTAAACAAGTGAGTGTATTTTTCCCTCATAGTATGTTTTAATTCCCATTTTTTCTTCTTCTATAATGTGATTCTTTTATAAAACTTCTACCTAGAAAATCAAATTATTTTTTAGTTTCGGATCTTTATGAAAAAAATATATAAATCATATTTTCTTCATAAGATCAATTCTCCACTAACTATACTACCTTAGTTCTCAAAACATGAGATGCATCAAGTACTTATTTTCTTAGAAATGAAATATGAAACACACCATATTCCAAAGATAAACATGGATGTATGCTAGTGTTTATTCAACCTACCCCATATTATCTATAATTTCATAGTTTCTAATGAACCGTGGATTTAACTTCCCATTTTTATAAAAGTAATAACACTTTTAAAAGGATGTAATTTAAGACAAACATAGTCATTAACCGAAATTGAAATCTCTTTCCTCCTGTGATCAATAAAACTCATGTTCTTTATTTGAGTTGTTACCATGTGGTATTGAATAATCTTTACCTTTTCATCAATCTCATATTCCGATTCTAGTATAAGAAACTACCTTTCACTAAATTCATTCCAACATTATGTAGTTCAACACTTCATTCTATATAGTTCACCAAAAGGTTCCATCTATATACATGAATGAAAAACGGTGTTATAAGAAAAATGAACTAATGAAACATATTGATCCCAACTTCCCTGAAAATCTAATGAGTATGTTCAAATCATATATTGTAAAGTCTAAATTTTTTTTTTGACTATCCATAAAATTGAGGATAAAGGGTTGTGGAAAATTTGAGTTCAATACCAAAATAATTTTCATTTCATTTCCAAAAAATTCAAGTGCATATCAGATCATGATCAAATAAAATAGAGGGGGGTACTATATGTAGTTTAACTCTCTCTTTAAGATAAATTATTACACATTTATCTAAATACATTGTATCTTGATTGGGAAATAAATGCATATATTTAGTCAATTGATCAATAATAAACCAAATTACATTATTACCTCATGATTTAGTTGGTAATACAACCATAAAATTCATGGATATATTCTCACATTTCCATTCAAGCACTGGAAAAGGATGAATCATCCTCTTTGGTAGTTTTTATTATATTTAACCCATTAAAAATTCAACATTTCATGTTAAAGTTTTCAATATATTTATTTATACCTTCCCTCTAATAATATTACAAAAGTTCTCTATACATCTTAGTTCTACCATGATGAATAGATAATATATTACTTTTAGCTAAACTTAAAAATTCTTTATTCATCTAGAAATCACTTGAAACACATAACCTCTTTCCAAATCAGATAACACATTCTTTATAAACAATAAACTCAAACAACTTAACCTTCTTGATCAATTCTAATATTTTTTTACAAATTATGATCTTTTATCGAGCCTCCTAATTCTTTCTAACAGTAATGACTACGCTAATACCTAATCCAAAATAGAAGAAGTTTTTTCATACACAATTTCAAGGATAACATTAACTAAATCATTAACTAAAGGATCATTTTCCAAACATAAAATTATTAATAACACATTATCATTATAACTTAAGGAATCGAATAGATTGTTAACTTTACATGTGTGATAGTGAATCATGAAATTATAATTCTTTATAATTTCCAACCATATTATTTCACCCATGTTCAACTCTTTTTTAGTAAATATATACATCAAAATTTTATGGTCAGATATATTTCACATTTTTTGTCATATAAAATATTCTTCTAAAATTTTATACCATAATCCATCATTGAAAGCTCAAGATCATGTGTAGGGTAATTATTCTCATAAATTTTTAACTGATGTAAAGCATATGAAATTACATAGTCATATTTCCCTAATATAAGACCTAGTCATTTAAAAGAATCAACACTGTAAAATGAAAATTCACCATATATTATTTTATAAGATAACACTCAAATATTAACCAATATTATTTTCCATTCCTAAAAGTATTCATCACATTCCTCTATCCAGGTGAATTTAACTTTTTTGAGATAAATAAGTTAGTAATTTTGATAATTAAGAAAAGTTCTCAAACAATTGTCAATAAAAAACTACTAATCTAGGAAAAAATAAAATATCAATTAAATTTATGGGTGTTAGCCACTATTTCACTACTTTGGTTTTATCAGGATCAACAGTTCTACTATATTTAGAAACAATATTCCCAATAAATGAAATATCTTACATCTAAAAGTAAAATTTATTGAATTTTCCATAAAACATTATTTCATTTAATGTATTCAAAATAATCCTTAGGTTTTTATCATGTTCTTAATAAATTTTATAATAATCTTGAATGTCATCAATGAAAACCACCATAAAATTTCCCAAATACTCATCGAAAAATCTATTCATAAGATTAATAAATACAATGGTTTAATTTGCTAACTTGGATGTCATGACAACAAACTCATAATTTCCATTCCTTGTATAAAACACTATTCACATAATTTCTTCCTCCTTACCTATAATTTGGTGATACTATGACCTAAGATCAACCATTTAAATATACTAAGCTCTTAACAAATGATCAGATAAATTAACTATATGAGGCAATGGATACTTGTTCTTAGTAGTTATGTTATTGAGTTCTCTATAATTAATGTAATGTGTCATGGAACCATCCTTAATTTTAATATTAAAAAAAGGAGCACCCAATGGTGAAGTGTTATTGCGGAACAAACCCTCATCACAGAACTCCTATAACAACTTTTTCATTTGTAATAACTCAACTGAAGATATTTGATAATGTAGTTTTTAAATTTTCTAAGTATTTGAAACTATGCAAAGTAAACTCAACCTTATGATTAGGAATAAAACTAGGAAAATAATCTTGATATACATATATATATTCATTCATTATAGAAGAATAAATAATTTTAATATTTTATTTATTTCCAAAAATATATTCAAGATAAAATTAACTCTTGGACTCTTGATATGTTATTAAATGTATCATATCATTCTAATGTAAAAATTAAAACTAACTCCAAAAATTGACTATGACTTCTTTAGCTCTGAAAACTATTTTAGCATGATATACTAAAATCTAATCCATATCTAGTATAACATAAAACAATAAAATAGGAAATAAAACAATGTTTTTTTAGGAAAAAATCAACATATGGATGATCATAAGAATATTTATATAAATTCTTATGGAATTTATACTACCCCAATAGATTTTAACAATAGTTCTAACTTAATTTTGTGAGATGGTATTTCCATTTTACTATATAATTTATAAGATATAAAATAATTTTTAGATCTCAAATCAAATAATACATTGTAATAATCTAAATAAACAAGTAATGTACCAGGAACCACTTCATTTAAGGGTGTAGCATCTGTCGTACTAGTAGAAAAATAATTTTCCACACCCTTATTCTTTTGGTCTTGATGATTCCCACCTTGAGAAACACACTTTAGAAATTTAATTGACTAAGGAAACAACTCATTGTAACTAAAACATATCACTTCATGATGACTATCTGTATTCCCTTTACTTGTCTAATTTGAACTCATTTCCTTGTATTCCTTATCCAAATTACTAATCTTATCACACTATTAACACTTTATTGATCCTACTGAATATTTTTTTAAATGTATTTTATCACATTTAGAACATTTTTGAATCTTACCTTTTTATTTATTGGTTGAATTCTTCTCAATTTATTTCCACCTTAATAGATTCTTAATTTTTTTATCATGAAGTACATAAGTTTCAGAAGACTCCATCACAACTTTCTCAACACAATGAATAAAATTATCAAACAATTTAAATTCATGAGAGTATAATTCACTTTATAAACATGGTTTTAAACCTATGAAAAATATATCAATTTTACTCTCATGGTCCATGAAAAAATTCAGTGCAAACCTGGATAGTCTGGTAAAATTTTCCTCATAAACATCCACTAAGTATTATTTCTTTTACTTCAAATCATAAATCAAACATTCCATTATAATATAAATAATTTTTATAAAATAATTATAAGTAAAAGTATATTTAATTTCATTACACTCCAAGGAATTAATCTCATATTTAACCTCTATATTTTTAACTAGATACCACCATCGATCATCTTCTCCTTAAAAATGATAAATAGAAAGAGCTGCCTTCTAATTTTCCATACATCCAAATACATTAAAAATATTATCCTTTTTATTTATCTATCCACCATATTTAATTATTTTTGAAGATACACTAAAAGTATGAGGGTTCTATTTAATAAAATTCCCCATTATAGACTTGTTCCTCTACACAAAATCTAATCACCCTTTTGCATGGGTTCCACCATTAATAGAATGTGTCAATTGAGTCAAAACTATCAAAAACTACTTTGTTCCAACCATTCTTGGTTTTTGATTCGGAATGTTATAGTCCTATAGATGCCTTCATATTTCATCTTCCATGTTTTATCTGTTAAAAACCATTCTAAATAGACATGGATTAAATGGACTAACATAAAAATATTCAAAATCAATATTGTGATAATATACCAAAAAATTATAATCTTTTTAGGTTACTTTTAAAATTATCATAATCTATAAAGGTATCTTATCCTTTTCTAGGATACAACAATATTGCCTCTTAACTTAAAAACCCCATAATTACATGATTTATAAAAAGGGTGAAATTATCTTACATTTCCAAGAAATTTTTGGTATAGAGTTTTAGATAATTAGTTAAAAAAATGTATAATAATGTGGACACTTTTACATAGTATATATTTTTTCCAAAAAAATAGATATTTATGTTTACATAAAAAACCCTTAAATCTTTGAAGAGTAATATTAGGCTCACCCGTCATCATCTTTTGAGGTTACTTTTAATATTCTTATAAACAATAAAGGTATCTTAACATTTTCTCTAATACCAACTATAATGCCCCTTAAATTAAACAACACATAATTACATGATTTATAACAAGGATTAAACTATCTTACATTTTCAGGATCTTTTAGGTTTATAGTTTTGGATAATTAGTTGAAAAAATTTATATAAGGTGGATACTTTCACATAGTATATATTTTTTCCACAAAAATAGAGATTTAAGTTTACATAACTATCTCATCTAAAAAAACTTTTTATTCCTTTAATAAAATTATGAAAACATAAATAAAACATTTCCAAAATTAAAAAAATAAATATTTTCTCAAAAAACCATTGAAACCTATTATAAAGCATATTAAAAACAATATATTCATCTTGAGGTATGTTCTAACTCCTGAAAAAATTCATTTTAAAAAACAAATCATTATTATTTAAACTTTACTTACCTCATGAAATCAAACAATTTCCATAAAACCCAATTTTATAAGTATAATATATGTAAATCAGAGAATTATATTAATAACCTATGTTTGATTTTCTCTAACATGTGTTACAATAGTTGAATCACGGTTAATTCTATATGATTAACTTACCTAGTTGTCTCTCTCATTTTCACATTTGAATACTAAAACATTACCCAATGCATTGGAGAGATATATTAGTTTCACCCATCATTTTGAGTAACATAAAGCTCACCCATCATCATATATAATTCTCAAGTACCATATCATTAACAAAAAAAATTAATTTTTCATTTTTTCATTATAAAACATTTTCAAAACTTATTTAAACCTATAATAAAAATGCTTTCCATTTTTTATAATCAGAATGATAAATATCTTTTTTCATTTAAAACTATTTCAAATAAAAAAAATAAATAAAAGAGAAGGAATGGGATATTCATTTAAAAAACATAATAAATTGTATAGGAATCTTGATAATGTATAATTTATATAGAATCAAGAATATGTGGTCAAGTCGTATATGTTAAAAAACATTTTTCTTCACTTTGGAACAAAAGTCAAAATGACTCATACGATAATTGTTCAAAAGATTCGATTTAATCATTTTTAAAGAATTTAAAAATTAGTTGAAAATTACCATTAAAAAAATTTATATATAAATAATAAAATACTTGTAACATTTTAAATATCATGGATATGGAGAGAAAATATTTTAAATAAATACTTTAAAAATGGTTTTAAGGAAAAATCTATTGCCTCAAGTCTCAACTTGTTTCATTCATATGCCTTGCCTCCTAAGTAATAAAATTATATTATTTTTCTAGTTAATTAAGAGACATTTTAATTCTAATTGAATTATCATTATTAATTTTATTCCATTTATCATTGTGTTTTATTTAGTTACTAAAATGGTTAAGTTCACATTGGACATTTTGAGGATGTCCTGTTTATAACCTCAAAACAACATCACTACATTGACCATGGTCAAAGGGTTTATGGGTTAATTTATTAAAAAATAGTAAAAAAATTATTTAATATATTTATAAAATATATAATCTTTAAAAAAAATATTTATGTTAGATGTTAGAAATGAATCACGTCATTTCACAATGATTATAATCTATATGTACGCCTAAATGGCATAATAATTTTTTATAATTGGTGAAAAAATTTAGAAAATATTTTAATTTAATATATTCATAAATATGTTATATAATTCATATTTATTAATTATTTTAATCCTTACTTCTATATTTTTAATGTTGAGATGAAAAATGAATTGAATCCCTTTGAAGAGGTGGTATTCTAGACTAATAAACAAGGGACGTTATCAATGTATAAAAAATGGAAAGGGAAAGAAGGAACATAATATATTATATATAAATAATAATAATTATTTCATAAATATAATATTTATTTATTTTTTATATAAATTTAGTCATATATATAATCTCATGATGAAAAATTAGACGCATCACTTCGTGCAGGTGGTAGTCTACACATAAACACAAGTAACACTTTTATTTCCCATAGGATGGAAAATGAGTTAAAATAGGGTTATACCATAATAATAATAACATTTAAGTATTTTAAGATATTTTATGTTTTTATTTTATCATGGTTAAATAATATTTTAAGGTGGTATAAGAAGAAATAAGCATGAAACCCTCAATTAAGAGTTATGCCTCTTCTTTGGGAAACTTCTTTTAGTTTACACCTTAAACCTTCTAGGTTTGGTATTTTGGTCTCAAAAAGTGAAATATGATGTTTTTTAGTGTTTTTTGTAGAGATTTGGAAAGGTATTTTCTTAACTATAGTGTTAAAAATGTTTGATTAATGGGGAATATAAAATTTCCTTTTATAAGTGAGGGTAGTGGTACACTTGTAATTATTCAATGTTTTAAAAAACATATTAAGTCACAATATTGGTCAAGTGGAACATAAAAAATAATATTAGAAAATAAGTTTATAATGGTAAAAATAATATCATACAATAAGAATTTATATAATATGTTATGGACTTATCACTTAGTTTTTACCTTAATTAATCTAATTTAACCTTTTACCAAGGTGACACATTTTTACCCTCTTTACTATTCATAATGGACCAAAACATTAAATTAAAATAATTTCTAAATTTGAACCCCCTAATTCAAAATATTGAATAAATTTTTCAGTATTTTATTTTTTTAAGTGGTAAAAATTACTTTTAATATATGTGCACTAAAAGTAATGATAAACGGTTTTTATAAATTTGCATCTTCATACATAAAATGAAATTATACAAAAATAAAATATAATTTTGATTACTATGGAATTAATTATATTATGTTTAATAAAATATATAATATTTTAATCTAAAACTAAATCCAAAACATAATGTATCTTTTAAAATTCTTTTTTAAAGAAAAAAATGACAATTTTGTAAAAAACTGCATTTTTCAAAATTCCTTCAAAATTCAATAAATTTAGAAAAATACCAAAAATTCACCCGAAGATATATTTGATATGTTGAATCCAAAAATGAATTCATCTTTATCAAATTAAAATTTTAAAATCAATCAATTTATCTTTTAAATTAAACCATGTCATTCATTGAAATTAATTTAGTTAAATAAAACTATTCCTCTTTTGATTGGAAACTTTTATAAAATTATTTATAAAACTATGATGAATATAAATCCTTAAATTGAATAACTATAATTAATAATATTGATTTATAACTAGTATTAACTAGTTTTTAACATTTATACCTTTCTTAAGAAAGCCTAGTGGATTATCTAACATGGATGTGGTTGGGGATATTATTTATCATGTGATCAGTTGGAGTTTAACAAAGATAGAATTTATCCTCTCATATTATGAGTATGGATTATGAGTGCTAATTTAGATAGTATAACTAATATTATAGTCATGAATAGACTATATATATGATTTTATTATCCATCATGTGAGGGGTATGTAATTTCCACATCAATAATGGTGAATGACATGTGATGTATTCATCAACCTGGTCAGTCTATATTCAATGAATTTAGAACATATGAGTTAGATATACGAGACTAGAATTACCATTTCCCATGATAACTTTATTTCATGGACAAGGGTGTCACATTAAAATTCGTCCTTGCATATGAATCCACTTGTAGACATGGATATATAAATACTTGTGTTTAATAGAGATCATGTTATATCACTTTATAGCTTGAGTAGAACTGATGTTATACTAGAAAATACTATTTTCATAAATATATAAATTTAGAAATTCTTATTTATTTTTAATGCTAAAAATATCATTAGGGTCCCAAAAATGTGGTTAATTAAATGGGTATTGATATTGTCTAGGAGAGCTACACTAAATTTTTTTCTGATTTTATCAAAATGGGGTTTTAAATTGATATTCACATGGTGTTACATGTATTGTGGTACATGGTGAAGTTGATGATATCTTTCCAAAAACGTTTTTGGAAAATATCTAAATGGGGTTTTGGATATAATTTCACAAGTTATTTTAAATGATATAGTAAATGGTGAAATGGAACAACGTCTATGAGGATTTTGTGATAGTGGGATATTGAATGATATATTCCCTAAATCCATTATGCATGTGATTAATTTTTCCATTATTTCCCAAAATAATAAAAGTATGGATGATTTAAGTTAGGATAAATTGAAGCATTAAATACAACTTAAAATTTTTATCACACTTTATAACATGAAGTGTTTTGAATCTATAAAATATAAAGAATAAAACTATTAAAATGTAAATTACCTAGGAGAAGTAAAACCCTTATAAGTTATAAAACTAAACTAAGATAATACAATATAATTAGAATATAAAAATAATAAAATAATAAAAATAACAATATTTGAAATAAAAATACAAAAACTCTTTAAATAATATTATTACTAATAGTTCCAATTCATAGGAACTATTTTCTTTTATCCAAAAGGAGTGGGAGGTTAAGTGACCCAAAAAAAGGTATATAATCTCCACACGAGGAATTTCATTTAAAAATCTATAAAAAGTTACATGTTTTTTTACCATATACATATTTTATAAACTCATCATAATAAGGTATCTATTTCCCTGAGATCCTTTTTTTATCATCATGATAAGTAGAAAGTCCAACTCCATAGTCTTCAATGAATTTAGTAGTTAAAAATAAATTAGGTTCCTTCCCTTGGAACCAAATTGATCATAGATATCCTAAAAATTTATTACACATAGAATCCTTAGATATTTTTTAATGAAATCCTCATGATAGAAGTTCTAAGTATATCACATTGGAAAAAAATACAACTAAATCTCCTAAAAGAAATAAGATAATGCACAAGCACTCAATTGATGGAATTAAAATATATTCTAGCATATTACATTTCTAAAATCCATAATAAAATTTATTGAAAATATTTTAAAAAAAATCAACATTATTATTATAGATGTTTGGATTCAATTGTAATATAAATATAATAAGCTCTATCTTTTATGAAAAAATTGATATTACTTTTCTATGTTTTGTAAATTACATTGAATGAATTCAACTCAAAAAAACATATAAAATAAAAATTAATAGTCTACATAAATATTTAATTTACAAAACTCACAAGTTAGATTTAAATAAATATTAAGTGTATTTTTATTTTCAAAATAAGGATAAAAAAGAGGACATTTAAATCAATAGTCATATCATAAGAGATTCTAAGCATGTATCATGAGGCATATTATTATAAATCATTCCAATTACACATCAAATCATATTTTATGACATTAAAATATCATATAGAGTTTTTATATCATAATATCATCAAAAAATATACACTAACATCATATGATTTCATGGTAGTCGAATAATAAATGTTATCATTTGAGAATATTCCAGGTCTAGTTATCATATAAGATAAAATATTTGGAGTAAAAATAGCTTAGGATTATAGAGGTTGTAATTGAAATCTATTTACTCATTCGTTTTATTATAATACTAAATTCATTGGGATCATGTAATATCCATAATAAATTATATAAATATATAATTCTATGTAAACTAGGTGTTTGATCTATGTGTGAGCTTCTTAATGATTCTTTATATCTCTCTTTCTCTATTCCTTTTCCTATAGTGATATTCTAGAATATCATGGGTGTGAAGATAGTCTAACCTAAATTTCAAGTGATTCATGTTTTCCCATGGATATATCATTTAATATTGAGTCCTTCATCTACCTCTATTGGATTGTTATAAAAACCCATTATTTGAATATTTAAGTGGTATCTCACCAAGGTACACAAAATAGTTCTTCAATTTATTTATAATATGGTTTTAGGTTTCATCCATGGTAGATCTTGTGAAAGGGTTTCTTTTTTTATATAATTTCTTTGATTCTGTGTGAATATATCTTTATAACCCCTTCACAATCCAATTCAATTAATAATCTTAATACTGGGGTTGATGAGTGGAAGAAAAGGGTTGAATCATTTTAATAGGAAGTTTTTACCTTAACGAACAATTCTGAAGCTAAAAACTAGTGATGATAAAAGAAATTTTCATTTAAAAATATTCACTAAGGAATAACTATAATAAAGGTATTATAGAGGCATAAAATTTTTTAAGAAAATTATGAAGGAATAAAGAACCAATAAATCAAGTAAAGTTGGTATGAGTTTGAAAGCTGAGATATCAAAAACAAGAGGATTTTTTGTAAAATATAATGAAAATAAAATGGAAAATTATAGTTCTTAAACATCAAGAGCATGTCAAAAACTAATTAATTCCTCTTAAACTACAAAATTGTGGAGTAAAAGTGATGATATAATAATTCCTATTATAAAATTTCAATTTTTTGGATATCCTAGTCACATGATGGATTATTGTGAAGATTAAAAGAAATACTTAGAATGATAATCACCCATGAGCTAACAATAAAATATCAAAACATATATTTTACCTAAAAAGGCAACACTTTTTATGGATACATTTTTTATTATTTTAACATTGGTCACTAAGTTGTAAATTTTAATAAAATTTGGATTCAAAATTAAAATTATGGAAATAAAACAATTATGGATTAAAGGAACAATATTTTTGATTATTAGAAAATGTTTTGAGTGTTATCTGGATTTATACATGTTTTTTATAACCTTATTTCCTTATTCTAAGTTGACACTTGTTTCCAAGGTGAAATAAGTATGTATTCAAAAGATAATAGTAATTTTATTGTTTTCATTTATAAAATGAGTTATATATATTTTTAGTGGTATCCTATTGGGCTTTATCCCACACCTTGTATACACACTTTGGTGTGAACATCACCTTTGTATTTTCTGGAATTTGTCTTGCTGGTGAAATTTTATATCTTGTTTTTAGGAGTGTAATGATAGCTCCATAGTGGATATGTGGTAGAGTTTTAATATGGGATTGACCATGTAATACATATATTTTTTCATGAATACTTTTCATTAATATTTTTATTTTCCATGTAGAACGTGTTTTCATGTGTATTATCGTAATGTAAATGGTATATATTTATATTAGTATTTATTAATTGATTTTAACTTTGTTTCATTTATTATTTATTATATTATAATGTTTAAATCATTTGAATCTTGTGTGTGATACCCTTTGGTTTTTCTTCCAACTCATAGTGATTAGGAATGTGCCTTAGGTATATGAATTGTTGGTCTAGGTGTAATGGAATTGTATATGGGATAGTATACAAAAGAATAAAACCTATTAGGTATAATTGAAATTTATGTTTATGGTTAAATAAAAATTCATAAAATTCACTGTAATAAATAATATTTTTTAATTGATTAATACAGTAGTATTAGTTTTTTCATGTTTTTATAAGATAAAATGTAAGCAATTGAGTGTATCAGGTGATTCCATAGGAGTGATAAAAATGAAACTATAAGAATAATAAAAAAATCAATAAAATTATGTCATGGAGTACACCTTAATTGAGGTAAAAACTTAATTAGAGAAACAAGGAGTCAAGAATGAAGTCTTATCAATGATGACTTTATAATAAAAAAAGTATTCTGGAAAGACAAAATTGGATGGTAAACAACATAAAAAAACCTTTCTCTTTGAATTTTCAATTTCAATGAACAATTAGAAAGAATTATTTCATGTAGTATTATACAAGAAATATTGATCATTATTAGGCCTATAGAAATAAGACAACTGTAAAAAATGTGTTTTTAGAGGAATCTAATACATAAACACTTTAATTTATTTATAAGTAAGTGTTATATCAGGAACAAATTGTGAAACCAAGGAATGTATGGAGATGTAGTGGATGAATGAATATTATTAGGTTACTCATTCAAGAGTAATGACTATAGATGTTTCAAAAAAAATGATGACAAAACTTTTTGGAGATAAGTGGTGTAAAAATGGTTAAAGAGAAGGATAAAAATAAATCATAAATTCTATATTTGAGTAAATATTATGATGAAAAAAATGGTGTTGATACAAATTCTAGCAGTTTTCATAATCTAACATATAAATAAGACTTTGAAGTTGGATTATAATATGAATAATCAATTATATAAAATAAAATAGTGACTCAAATAAGGAAAATAAAAATGAATACAAATAAATTAAACATTATTGGAGATACGTTTTCTTTAATAATTCCTAGATAATGTTAACTATTATACATGTTACTCTACTATCTCAAGTGGTTATATCAGTATTTGATGAAATAGTGAAATATGAGTCATGGGTTAATTACATGAATGGTAAATTGGATTATAAATTTTAAAATATAATGTGTGATATTTTGAAGTGGTTGAAAAATCATAACATCATCATAACCAAGAGGGTGTTTAGGAACAAGATTGTTTAATAGGGAAATCTGGTTTGAAATAAGGAAAGTTTAATGTGTAAATGATATGCACAAGTTAAAGGGTTTTATATAGAAGAAGTCTTTGCATCATTAGAAAGAATTAAATCAATAAGACTCTTTCTCGCTATATAAATTCAAAAATGTTACAAAATCTATTAAATAGATGATAATATCGTGTTTTTAATGGATTTCTTGTGTAGAAAGTGTGTATTAAGAAACTGATTGGATTCCTATTTGTAGATAGTGATTTAAAGGTGTATATATTGAATAAATATTTTTTTTGAATTGAAATAAGAACCTATATCTTGGTTTACATGGATGGAAAATCATTTTATGATATTGAAATTTAGGAGAGGTGTTGTTGATCAAAATCATTACATGAAGACAACAAAGGAGGATGAGTTCATGGAACTGAATTATATTGATCATGCCATATTTAGATTAATTAAGATGAAATCAGAAGAGGTTTTAATTATTTATGAGATTATAATTTGAAATGTTGATGATCAAGGAGATTATATACATTCTATGTCTATATGTGAATCAAAATAAGGGATATTAATATTTCTAAAAAAACTATGAAAGAGAGTTGCTAAAGAAACTCAAAATACATGATAAAAAAAGTTTATCTAAACCTTAATTTCCATTATAACCAAGATTGGGAAGCATAAACATGGAAAATAAACCAATCCCGTGGTTTATTGGAAGATAATTTAAAACTTGTTGTACCTCACAGTGATAAGGCCAAATATTGTTTATGTTACATGCTTTGTAGCATGATTTTAGATTAATCTAATGGAATAACATGTCACTACTATAAAAATAATTATGAGAAAAATTTAAGATGCACTTAATTATGGTTAAATGTATTGTGTAGGTAATTATTAACGATTATGTATATATTTGGAAGAAAATTCATCTAGAGATATTCAAGATTGAAAGTCCATAAGATGATAAGATTTATTTAGAATAATCTAGTGAGTTTTATTTCTTGTAAATAAACAAGATATCATGTCACTTATCATGGTTTATGTAGATTATATATCATCTACAAAGGTGTGTAGTCAACTATTTTGGCTGGAACATTAATTAGAGGATCTTTGTGATGATTTAAATATACCTATAGTGATTCATTGTGAAAAAAAATTGAAATTGAGTGGATAAAGATTCTAATATAGTATTCACAAAAAATCATAATAAAATTAGTTATCATTTTATCAAGTAGAATGTATAATTAAAACTAATTATGTTGGAACATGTGGGAACAAGTCAACATGTGGTGGAAATTTTAACAAAACTATTGTCCAGACTAATATTTGTAAAGCATCAATTGAATCTTGGTTTAAAAAAACTCCCTCGGATTAAGGAGGCTATGAAATGGTCCCCTCCCCCCATATGAAATAAATTATTAATATGGTACCACATGTTTGACAGCTCTTTCATCCATGGGTATATTTTCAAGGGGGGAATTTGGAATAATTTTTAAAATTTTAGTGGATAATTTGATTTATGGAACATGGTAGGGGAGATATGATCCATTGGGATATATGATGATGAATGAAAATTACATGAAGATAATGAACGAGTGAATACAGTGGGAGTTGGATATAGTTTCAAAGTTTAACAAAAAAATTCAATTTGAATTGATAAGGTATGCATGTTTTATCATGGTTTAGCATGGATTTTATCTTACCCTATTATTATCTATAGAGATCATTACTCACATAGATGTAGAGTGGATAAAGGTTAATTCCATTTATATTTATATTTTTTGAATATTAGAGTACTTGAATTTCATAAAATCCTATCTAAGTTTTCCAACGAACCCAGTGGGGAGAATGATGGATCCAAGGATGTTGTTTTTCAGTTTATTAAATATATGAAATATTTTTTGGTGTTTTGATTGTGTTTATTGAAAATATAGGATATAATAAAATATTATTTTTAATATTTTCCTTTTTTGGATTGAAGGAAATTATAGGAGAATTGATTTAGCTAAAATGAATTTGGAGAATAAATACCTCACTACTGGAATTTTAGGGTGTCATATGTTATGGTGTAGCTGGAAAAGGGAGAGTTCAATGATTATGTATGTTTTTTGGAGATTGTGTTGTATTAGTGATGTTATATTCAAAAATAGTATTACCACTATTCAATGTTGGAATGTGTTTCAAATATGATATATACTTTTATGTAGGAACTATCCATAGTAGATTGAGGGGATGGTTAAGTGAAACATCCATAATAAATCTTACTTCCTATATTTTAAGGTGTCTTAAAATTGATGGATAAATTTTGAAGTCCTAGAGGATATGAAAGGAATTTTTGGAAATTTTAAAAATCATAGAGAATTCCTTGGTGGAAGGAGGTTTAACTGAAATCGGGAACTTATCCCAAAATAGTCATACCATGCATAGTTTTTCATTGAATAAAATTCAATAAGAAATAGGGATCCCTATAATAGTATTTTTGGAAGTTATTTTATTCTATATAAAGGATTAAAAAAAGTGGGAATATAGATATATACTATTCTATGTGTTAGTTAATTTTGGCCAAAAATATTTAGATAATTGAATTAAAATAGGGACTAGTGTAATGGTACTGAGTGGGAAACACTATGGTTAGTTATAATAAATTTGGTTTAATGTTTTGAAACATAAGAGAGTCTCATTAGAATAGATATGGTTATTCCATGGGTCTTGAAGAATGGGGATGATTTGGACACTCAAAACAATCATTTTGGGAATCACCATGTTATGGTTGAATAATTTTTATAGAATCTTACAGAATCATCTTGATTTGATTATGGATTTAAAATATTTTTAAATGTGGATTACAATTCATTCCAAATGAATTATTTTTAAGGGAATATCATAGATAGATGTGTGGTAGGTGATCTTAGAGGTATTTTGAAGTCCAAATAATATGTTTTTAAAATAAAAAAAGGGTAGTTTTTTTATGAACAAATTCCTAAACCATGAAACACATAGAAAAGTAAAATCTAAAGAACTCTTTTTAAGATTTTGACTTTGGTATATGAAATTATGGATAAAATATAATATCCTTATTGGTTTTTTTAATTATATTTTTTGATTCAATTATAAGTTACCTTTGATTCATTATAATTTATTCCTTGTATCAATGTAGTGTGTAGAGAGATAAGTAGTGGGGCGACCCTTGAATTTATAATGTCTCCTTACAAATCATTATTATCATCTATAATGAGTGGTGATATACCTTAGTAAATTGATACACAATTGGTGTATTATCCTTGGAGTATACCTTAGTGGTGAACAAGGTGAAATCTTTATGTCGCTAGTATTTTAAATATTATGTATGCTTAATAATGATAGGTTCCATGTATTCTTACTAATGTAAGGAAAATATCTGGTGGAATATAAGAAAAAATTTACACCCTAATTCATCCCCCCCCTCACTCTCTTAGGGTGTATTTGTGATTGTGGATGAAATAGGTATCACCCCTTCTAAAATCATATATGGAATAGAAACTAGGTGAAAGGAAATTCAATGAGACTAACTAGAGAAATGTTCTAATATTGAATCCTCTTGAACTCATTCGACTCATAATTTGGAGGTAGATTAACTTCCTAGTGAAAATTCACCAAATTAACCATATAATTTGGGCAATTTAGTCCAAAAAAATCCATCAAATGATAAAACACCCCTAAATTATGAATTAATGGTAGGAGACTCATAATCATGAGATTAAGAATAAGAATATGGACCCATCATCTGGATAAAAGGTATGATTTATTAAAATATATATTTAGAGTCCCAATAAGACTCTTAATCTTGGGTACCCTCTACTTCTCCAAATAGTTCAATGAATCCCTTATTGATTCTATAACAAATAATCAATAATTTAATATTTTAGTGGTGGCCTCAAATAAATAATATGATGAAATAAGATCTATATAACATCATAAAATAATTTTCTTCATGAAAAGGATTAATAGTTAACCACATAAGGTCACATCAGACCCTTTTATGTACCTAGAAAGCCTGAAAACACCAACATTATTTGATCCCATTATGATATTTTCTTGGGAATTAATCTCATTTTGGTAGGAGTCCTCTCTCTCTGGTGATATAAAGATGTTGATCTATCCCCTTATAGTATGAATATTCATGTCTATGAAAAAATGAATATAATTCATAGGGTAATATCATCCTAAAAAATAATTCAGCAACCATGTGTCTAATTCCATGATCATGGTGGTATTCCATAAAACATCCTTCGACAACTTTTTTGGAAGATTTTGTCTTCATATAAATGAATAAATGGAATTTTTCTATAATCAATGATTTAATTATAATTTTAATGAAGAGTTTGGGGTAATTTATATTGATAATTCCCCTTTGGACTATTAAGAGGCCTAATATATTAATCTAGAGTATTATAAAAGGGAGATAAAACAACCATTAGTGATTGGTCTGACACAAGTTGTTTCTTTTTATGAGATAGAAACAAATCCAATTCACCCATGGAATATTATAGAGGGAAGTTTCATAAATCCTATTTATCCCATTGAGATAAAGATTCTAGATTTGGGTAATCATGTAATTTTACCAACTAATGGAAAGGATATATACTACCTTCTTATTTTGTGACAGATAGGAAAATATATCTATAAAGTCACCTCCATCAATAGAAAGAAGGATTTTTACGTAACCTATTCACATTAAACTTAAATCTATGTAAATTTACTTGAGTTTAGGTTTGACTAATATTTTCCCAATATATCCATTACTTTCCAATTGAATGGAAATACACCATTAGAAGGAACACATTAATTAAGTACTTTTATCCCTATCCATATAGTGTTAGCTAATCCTGAATATCTTTCTCAAAATTCATATAAGTGTGGTCCAAACATTTATAATTATGATTATATAAAATCCACTTTGAATCAAGAGGAGAATCCACCCTCTATTCCTGATGACAATAATTGATAAAATCAAGATGATGCCCCATCATCTTTTGAGAAGGGAATTTAAAACACTTTCAATGAGTTAAATATGGTCAATTTGGGTACTAAAGAATACATGAAACCTAAAATGATAAGTGTAGCTATGAATCCTACTGAGAATGAGTAGTATATATATTTTCTGAAACAATACTAAGATTTATAACTATATATCTATATATTGATACTATGTTTTGACCTACAAGTTATAATACATCAGGTGGGCCTATAAAATTACCACCATGGTTACAAGTAGGAAGTAAGGAGAATGAATCAGACTCATGGGATAATGTGTAAGATAAAATTGAAAAAAAATCAAGTTGGGTTTCATCTAGTAATTCTAATACCCCAGGTGTCTAGCCAACATTTTCTCTATTAAAAATAAAAATGGGAATTCATAGTCTTTATTGACTTTAGTAATTTGAACAATCATTTTCCAAAATATAAAATCTCTATTCCAGTTACAAATTTGTTTATTAATGCAATAGATGGTTTCAATGCCCTTTTATTTATGGATAGATACTCTATATACAATCAGTTATATATAGAACCAAAAGATAAGGATGTTATAGCCTTTCAATAACCCAAAAGATTTTATTTTTATATGGTGATACCCTTTAGCTAGAAGAAAATTAGGGTCACCTATTAATTTTTGATACACTAAATATTTATGTCCCTTATTGGGAAGATAGCTAGTGGTGTCTACAAGAAGAATTGGGTGACTGTAAGTCTCACCAGCAGGCTGATAGGATTCCACTATTTAATGACCTAAAATTTTATAAATGAAAATTCCTTATTTTTGAATGGATAAACGCATTATCAATTAATAATGTTATCAAAAACACATGCACTATATTTGTTTTTTTTTCAAATGTTATGTCCTATCATATTTAAAATAACATTTAGCATCATAAAAAAGGATAATATAGTCTATAAGAAACTAAAATTTTCAAGAGATGTCTCAAGATCTTTAGCAGGTACTATTTTTCCTTTTCTGATTGTATTTTGATTGGGTTTCTTATTGGGTGTGATTGGGTGAAAACTGAATGTTTTTGGAAGGATAGGGGGTTGTGCACAGTTGGCGCACATTTTTTCCGAACTGTGCACCCAACCCAACTAACTGTGTGAACCTAAAAAGATGGGATTTACAGGGCTAGTTCATGGTTTGTCAAACCTTGGTCCTCATTAGTATTAACTATTCACCCCACCCCCCCCCCCCCATAGAAGAGGTGCATTGTTTGTAAAATTGTGTTCCCCTGCGAAGGAAACTGTGCACGCGATTTTTAATATTCTAAAAATTGGTTTTAAAATCTCCCTATTTCAACCCAACTCAACCTTAAACAATTTCTCTCATTTTTTGAGGCTCCCATATCAATTCTAATGCCTTCTGAACTCCGTTCTTGATGAATCAAAACCTAGATTTAAAATCATCACCTCTCCTAGTAAGAGATTCTCATCTTATGTGGTTTCTATTCTCTCTTTTATCTCTTTCTGGATAAAAAGGGGTTATTTTTTCTCTATTGGAAGTGGATCTAGATCTAGGTTTTTATAGATATAATATTTTTGATCTTGGATCTAGGTTTTGATCTAGATCTTGTTCTCCATCCTGATTGTGGTTGTTCCTCTACAATTGGGTTTTTTCCATTGGTGATTATTTTTCACCAATTTTGAGGTAAGTGAATTAAATTGAAAATCATGTATTCTTAATATAACTCCATGTATGTAATTATGAAATTATATATTTCCCTTATTAGTAAATTGAATTGTTGATTTATTTTATTTGATTTAATTTCCAGGTGATAATGATTCGGGTTAATTTGGGGCAATTGAAATTAGTGGAATTTAGATTAATTAATTATTTAGTTAATTAATGGAATATTATGATTATGGAATTGATGGGAAATTGGGATTTTGTATTTGGTTAATTAATGTGATTTGAATTAATTGAGAATGGGGTGTATGAGATTTTTTATATGACCTTAATGGGTTAATGTGTAATATGAATTGAGTTTTGAGAAATGGTTTAATAGTGAATTGAACATATTAATACATGTGATTAAAGTATTGAATCGTGATTTTTTGTGAGAAAGTATAATGGTATACCATGATGTGAAATATTGATGAATGGATTAATGATTATTGACTAAGATAAATGTGATATATGAGATATTGTGTTATTTATTGATAAGCATGGGTAGGACATAGACTGCTGATTCAAAATACGATAGTGATAATGAGTGTGGGACATGTACTGCTGTATAAAAAATCCACTTGTGTGATTGATTTACAAACATGTCTAGGACATGGATTTCTTCTTCAAAGTTCCATTTGATTAAATGATTGATAAACGTGTGTTGTACATGGACTACTACTTCAAATTCCCATGGTGATAATGAGTGTGGATCACAGAATGATGTTTCAAATCCCACTTTGTTTATACATGTGATAATGAGTGTGGGATATAGACTACTACTTCAAAATCTCATGGGGTCCTAGCCATGACATTCTAGTCCCAAATTGTTATCATTTTACTATGGTCTAGTCATTTGTGTTATCAATTTAAATTGAATAGATAATGAATGACCGTGATTATAATGAATTTTTAATTGAATATGTGAAATTTTTTAGACTCTGACAGAGGTCGAAGAAGGTATATTATTTGTTTAGGTGTCCTCATAAACCAAGGATTTTACATTGTTAAATAAAGAATAACTATTTACTTTGTGAATTTTATTTTATTATTTATATATTTAAATAAGCTGTTATTGAATAGAAATTATTTTATATGCTGTTGGTGGTGGCCTACTGAGATGAACTCACACTCTACTCAGGCTACCTGATCGATACCTTGATAGACTTCATGTTTGTAGGACAGGATAAGGAAAATGTCCCAATGTTAGATGGTTGAGACGGGGTGGAGCATGGATGATGAAACCAAACATGGTGTCAGGACCCTCTTGGGAGTGTTTAGTGTGTATTTATTTTGGATTTTCTTTTGACACATAGCACATACTTATAATGACATATCTACTTTATGGTTTGGATTATTATATTGCAGTTTTGTCGTCATTGGATACTAGTTTCTCTGGTTATTGGTTATATCATTTGTCTAATTTTTATTTACTTCTGCTATTGTTCTAATTTGATAAATTTTGTATACTCTCCCCATGATCGATATTATACCCTTGCTAATTTTTGGTATCCTCTAGCATACGGGAAGGTGTGCCTGAGGTCATGTGACCGATTGGATCAGGGCACCAGTATGTGCCACCTGGGTCAGGATATTACAGAGTGGTATAAAAGGTGTTTTATTTTCTTTAATTTTGTATTAATATTTTGGAAAGGTAGATAGGAGAATAGGATAAGGAAATCCTTGTTTAAGAGTTCATGCATGGGAGTAGCTAACGTATGTATGGGGGTAAAGGTCAAGTACACATAGTGGGATTGTTGTTATTGATGTGTGTTGTTACTGTTGGATTTTATTTAACCTTGAGTGGTGCACTTTTTATGTGATGTGATTATAGTTTTTGAGATTATCTGAGATTTGACACATGGTCTGGTATGGCATGAGAGTTGAGTATGCATGCATCATTCTATGAACTTAGTAATTATTGTGACATGCATCATTTTTAGGCATGCACTGGAAAATGGATTTTGGGTAAGTTATTGAAATTAAAATGTTTTCCCTTACCTATTTAATTGAAATTAAATAAAGTTCCAAATATGAATTTAAATTTTAAAATAATTCAAAAAAATGTGAATAATTTGGGTATATGATGAGAATGTGTTTAACCATGTTAACCATGAACCAGATTTTGGATGGTTAAGGGTAGTGATAGCACCTTGGTTTTGACAATGTGGTGGGGAAGAAGGGGGATTATGGACTTACATAAATCCCTATCATTAAATGTGTTAATGTTGTGGTATGTTTTCTAAGATGTGTGTTCGGAATTGTAGAGATATGACTCCACGGTGATGCTTGTTGAGATGATGATAGGAGTATATAGTTGGAAATGATCCTCCAGTAGTGGAAACTGTAGCACAAATAGTGCTGGGTGAGGAAGTATGAGATTAGTTCTATGAGAACCTTTCTTGTTTCATGATGTTTATGGATAGAGATCCAGGGCGGGTTGTGAAAATCATGTCTGATCTGACCAGGAGTTCCTATTTCATAACCCTCTAACTTTCACTAGAGAGGGTGGGCCTAAGACAGTTCAGTTCTATATTGAGTCTATTTAGATGGTAATTGACCACTTAGTGACTCTTACTGAGAAAAGATTCAAGTTGGTAGCTTATATGTTACGTGGTCAGGCGAAGTGTTGGTGAGACATCCATACTTGAGATGTATAGCTAAACAATATGGTTTGGAAGGAATTTTAGGAGAAGTTAAAGGAGAAATTTTATCATGAGATGCTTAGGAAAGAGATAGAATCTAAGTTTATTAAGTTGAATCAAAGTAGTATGTCCATTATGGACTATGTTGGTGGATTTATAGATTTACAGTGCTTTGTTCCAGTGTTGGCAGGAGATGAGGTGACTACAGCAAAGTGGTTTTAGAATGGGATTAAATGTTAAATTAAGTACCAAGTGAATATCTTCAGGATAAAGAAGTTTTTACTAGTGGTGAATCAGGATATCAATTTTGAGGGGAACCTGATGGATTCCTCTAGTAGAGGATGAGTGTTTTATAATATATGGCCATGAGATATGAATTCTGATAACTGGAAGCTTCATTATAAGAATGTTGACCAGAGTAGTGGAAAGTAGGGTGGTCAGGCAGGAGGATTAGATACACAGGACCTTACCCAGGTGACATGTCACCACTGCGGTAGGTCAGTTCACTTCTATAGATATTTCCCCTAACCATTAGTATAGTGATGATCTTATGGAAGGATGCGACATCTATAGAGGTTCTACAGGAATAAACAACAAATGGGTAATAATGGAGCATCTTGGTAGAATCAGAGTGTGGGAAGGGGATATTCTACACCATATGAGTTTGAAAGATGAAGTTCTACTACCTATGTTGGTCAAGGTAGTAGATGTGGTGCTTCTGGGAAAGAGAGCCCTTATCAGTAGAGTGGTGTATCTCAGGTGACACAGACTACATCATAGGTAAGAGGGAATGAAATTTGATTTTATTTCATCCAACACTTGTGGATGGTAAGGTTGGAACATAAATAGTCAGAGGTACTATTCTTGTATCTTTTTCTCTTTTTAATTCCTTATTTTATTCTAGAGCCTCTAATTATTTTGTATCCAAAAAACTTGCGACCAGTTTGAGTCTGGAAGTGTCATTTTTGAGTGGGGTATTTATGATCGATACACCATTGGGAGTATGATCGAGAGACGTCTATTTGTGAAAGGGGTGTTCTCTTGAGGTTGGGGAGTATCATTTCCTTTTGGATCTCGATATTCTGGATATTTCAGGATTTGACCTAATAATGGGAATGGACTGGTTAGTGGCATACTGAGCCCATATATATTGTTACTGCATTAGAGTGACTTTTATGTCTTTTAAGGGTAACCATTATATTCACCATGGAGAGTGGAAAACCCAGGAAGGGCATGCAGGTCTAGTTCATTGGTAACTAGGGGAGCTGAACACCCACGTTTCTAGTCTATTGATGATTGATGGGGGTGAAAATCATGATATATTCCCACCTGTACTGGATAGGTTCTATTACACATTTCTTGAGGACTTATCAGGGCTTCCACTTGCGAGAGATGTGAAATTTATGATAGATCTCATGTCATGGGATGAAATATTTTCTATTCCACCATACATAATGGAACTGACCAAGCTTCAAGAGCTCAATAATCATCTGGAAGAGTTTATGGATAAGGGGTTTATCTTTTAAAGTACGTCTCCCTGGGGTTTACCATTATTTTTTGTAAATAAGGATGACGGTACCTTGGGATTATGTGTTGATTACTGAAAGTTAAACATGATGATAGTGAATAACTAGTATCCTATTTCACATATCAATGATCTATTTTACCAGTTTAGGGGATTATGTTTCTTCTCAAAGATTGACTTGATATTGAGGTATCATCAATTGAGAGTTTAAACCTATAATATTCTGAGGACTACATTCTGAATTAGGTATAGCCTTTATGAGTTCTTTATGATGTCATTTGGGTTAATGAACGCACCGGTAGTATTTATGGCCTTGATGAACAAAATATTCTACTCATACCTGGATCAGTTTTTGGTAGTGTTTGCGGATGATATCTCAGTGTACTTCAAGACTCATGAAGATCATGTCCAATATCTTGGAATCATCCTAAGTACACTAAGAGATCATCAAATATATTCCAACTTATCTAAGTGTCAGTTTTGGCTTAATAAGGTACACTTCTTGGGTCACATCATCTCTGAGGAAGGTGCTTCAGTGATCCCATAGATGGTGTAGGCATTTATTTCTTGGGAATATCTCAAAAATGTTTTTCATATCCGTAGTTTGCTAGGGCTAGAATTTTATTATAAAAAGTTCATACATTACTTTTACCACTTGGCATTACTTCTTTTAGGAATTACTAAAAAGGGGTTAAAGTTTGAATGTTCTAGAGAATGTGAGAATTCCTTCTAGGAGTTGAAGAAGAGCTTGAAAACATAACCAATATTGATCCTACCTAATCTAGTTGAGGAGTATATGGTGTTTTGTGATGCTTATGGGATCGGTCATAGAGTAGTGTTGATGTAGGGAGATTGACTTGTAGCATATGGGTCTCGATAGTTGATTCCAAATGAATGTAACTTCCCTATGAATAACCTAAAATTAGCTTCAGTGGAGTATGATTTAAAGTGTGGGAGGCATTATCTATTGCGTGAAAAGTTTACTATGAATACAGATCAAAATAGATTAATGTATATCTTTTTGAAATTCTATTTTAATCTCTATCATTGGATAAGGTTTGAGTGTATGCAGTTATTCAATTTTGATCTATCACATACTCTATAAAATGGAAACCATGTTGTTGAAGATTTAAGTATGAAAACTAATAATCAGGTAGTTTATGAGTCTAATGATGAGTGGGAAATGGTGACTTTACTAGCTGATATACATGTTGTGGCTTAGGAGGGTCATGAGAAGATGATTCTAGTATCAGTTTTATTGGAGTCTACACTTTTGATCCAGATTAGAGATAAGAAGTATGAGTATTTAGAGTGTTTTCCCTTGAGGGAAATCCTTGAAGGTTGGGAGTCACCTCCAGATTGAATCATATATTAGGATGTGATCATCTATGTCAAGAATCATGATGTTGTGCCTATGAGTATGATATAGGAGATGATGTGTAAATTTCATTCCTTGAAGTTTGTGGTGCATCCTTGTGTGACCAAAATGTATCATGACCAATGATGATAGTTTCGGTGTCTATGCACAAAAAATGAGATAATAGGGTTCATGAAACGATGTTACACCTGTAAATAGGTTAAGCATGGGCATCAACAACCTGGTGGTTTAATAAATTTATTTACCATTCCATAGTAGATGTGAAATAAAATTAATTTGGACTTTTTGGTGGGACTATTGAGGGTATCATGCAATAATGATGCAACTTGGATGATTATGGACCACTTGAAAAAGTTAGCGCATTTATTATAAGTACAAGAGACATTCTCAATGGATCTATTGGGGGATACGTACATTCAAGAGATAGTCCATCTATACTGAGTTCCATGGATTATTGTTTTAGACCATGACTCATGCTCTACTTTATGATTATGGGAGGGATACAAAAGGCTCTTGGAATAAAGGTTTTACTGAGTATATAATTCTACCCATAGACAAATGGGTAGTGGGAACATACTATTCAATTTCATCCAGATATGTTACGATCGTGTGTTCTAGGATTAGGTGTATCTTGGTAGAATAACTTGGTTCTAAATGATTTTTCCTATAATAATAGTTATCATGTGATTATTCAGATGGCACCATATGAGGTTCTTTATGGTAGTATGTGTAGATAACCACTATGTTGGATTGAGGTAGGTGAGTCAGAGTTGTTTGGACTGAGTCTTATTCTAGAGACATTAGATTCGTTTTATTGAATTTTAAGGAGTATGGATATGGATCATAGTAGTCATAATTCTTATGCCAATCGACATTTAAAACCCTTATAGTTTATAGTGGGTGATCGTGTATTCCTTTGGGTGTCATCTAGATTGGGTCACCATTGGATTTAGAGAAAGGGGAAGTTAGAACCCTGGTTCATTGGACCATTTGAGGTTTTAGAGAGAATCGGTTTGGTTTCTTACTGATTGGATCTTCCAGAGAGGTACAGTTCTATGCATGATGTTTTTATGTGTTATGACTTCAGAGGTATCACCCTGACCCTTCTTATGTGATTGATTTGGATGATATTGATCTTGATACAGATGTATCCTTTGAGAAGCATCCAATATGTGTGTTGGATATTAGTGAGAAAATGTTGCAACGATGGATTGTGCTAATAGTATATGTATTGTGGAAACAAGGCCATTTTTAAGCGGGGAAATTGGGAAAGAGAAGGAGATATGTGGGATCAATGGCCAGATCTTTCTAACTCGGAATCTTAGGGATGATAGGGAGTACAACTTGAGGATGAGATGTTATATAGTAGGGAGATTATAAGAACCCTAACTTTTCTAAAGATGCATCAATCTCCTTCACATGTAATATTTTTCCATGTTCTGTGTATATTTTGATTGGGTTTTTTCTTAGGTGCATTTGGGTGAAAATTATAAGTTTTTGGAAAGAAGAGGGGAAGTGCACGGTTGGCACACAGTTATCCCAAAATATGTGCCCTTCCCAGCAAAATGTAAATACCCAAATAGAGGCGATTCTCATTAATGGTGCATGGTTTTTCAAATTGTGTTCCCTCTTAGGAGTAACTGGGAAACCACCTAGAATAGGTGCATTGTTTTATAAACCATGCACCCCTTCCCTGGAAACTATGTGCTCAGTTTTTAATATTCCAAAAATTGGTTTTAACCCCCCCCCCCCCTCGTACATCACCCTATTTCAACCCAACTCAACCCTAAATGATTTCTATAATTTTTTGAGGCTCCCTGATGGATTCCAAGGCCTTATCAACTTTGTTCTTGAAAAATTGAAGCTTGGATTGAATATATGCACCTCTCCTAGTAAGATATTCTCATCCCATGTGGCTTCCTTCTCTTATATATCTATCTCTAGTTAAAAATGGCATGGTTTTACTCCATTTATAATGGATTTAGATCTAGATTTTTATAGATCTAATCAGTTTGATCTTGGATCTGGGTTTGGATTTATTTCTCATTCTTTATCGTGATCATTGTGGTTCCTCTTCAATTGGAGTTTTCTGTTAGAGAATGTTTGTCACCAATTTTGAGGTAGGTGGTTAAAATTGAAAATATTATAGACTTGATTTAATTACATTTATGTAATTCTGAAATTCTATATTTCCATTATTAGAAAATTTCATCGATGATTTGTTTCATTAAATTTAATTTCCATGTGACACTGATTTGGGTTAATTTGGTGGAATTTGTATTAATTAATTGGTTAATTAATTAATGGAATGTTATGATTATGGAATTTATTGGAAATTATTATTTTGTATTTTTTCAATTAATGTGATATTAATTAATTGAAAATGAGGTTTATGAGATGGTTCACTTGACCTTAATGGGTTAATGGGTTATATGAGTTGAATATTTCAAAATGGTTTAATAGTGAATTGAACATATTATTTCATGTGATTAAGGAATTGAATCAAGATTTTTTAAGAAAAACTATAATGGTATACCATGATGTGAAATGTTAATGAATGGGTTAATGATGATTAATTGGGATAAATGTGATATATGTGATATTGTGTGATTGATTGATAAATCTGTGTGGGCTATGTACTGGTGCTTCAAAAGTGCATAGTGATAATTATTTTAGGACACAAACTGTTGATTCAAAAGACCAATTGTGTGATTGAATGATTAATATGTGTGGGACATGGACTAATATATAAAAATCCCACATGTGTTATTGATTGATAAATTTGTGTGGGACATGGGATACTACTTCAAAATACCACAGTGATAATGGGTGTGGGACATGGACTACTTCTTAAAAATTACACTTGTGTGATACTTTTGATAATGAGTGTGGGACATGGACTACTGCTTTAAAATCCCACAGGGTCCGATCCATGACATTCTAAGCCCAAATTGATGGTACTGAACTATGCTTCCAATCAGAAGTGTTTTGAATTGAAATTAAATATATAATTAAATACCTTTATTATAACTAATTATGAATTTGATGTGTGAAATGTTTCAGACTCCAGAACAATCCAAAGAAGGTATATGATTAGTACAGGTGTCCCCAAGAACCCAGTTGTTTATGTGGTTAAATAAAGAAAACCTATTTAATTTTTTCATTGTATTTTATTCTTTATAAATCTGCATACACTGTTATTAACTAGAAGTTATTTTAGACATCATTGGTGGTGGCCTATAGAGTTTTACTCACACCTTACATGGGGTTTCTGATCGGTAATGGAATAGATAGCATGTTTATAGGATAGGAAAAGGTCAAGAGTCCTATGTTATATGACTAAGTCAGGATTGAGAATGGATGGGGGAATTAGACATGGTGTCGGTCCAATTTGGGAGTGTCAGTGTGTCTTTCTTTTGGATTTTATTTTGACACTTGGTACGTACATTGCATGACATATCTACTATTTTGTTTTGGATAATTGTATTTCTATTTTTTCATCATGTGATACCATTTTTTTGGTTATTAATTATATTATTCGGCTCTTATTTACGTACTTATTCTATTATAATACTTTGATAAAAAGGTCATAGTCTCCCCATGATTGATATTAGACTCTCGCTTCTAGTTGGCGGCCTCTGGCGTACGGGGAGGTGTGCCTAAGGTCGTGTGACTGACTAGCTCAGGGTATCGGTATGTGGTGCCTGGGTTGGGATAATACATAGTCATTGAATAGACATCATATTAGTAGTATATATAAATGGTTATGATAAAATTCAATTTACATGGATGGAAGAAGTAATGGACTAGACCGGTAGAATCATACCCTATAAAGCCCATTTATTAGAGATTCTAAGAGAGATATCATCACTAGACTCTACCCTTGATCAAGTAAAAGATGATATTTAACAAATAAATAATGAAATAAAATGTTTATGAAATAATTTCACTCTCATTTAGATCACTTTCCTAACCATGTACACTAAACCACCTTAAGAAAATATCACCATTGCACAACTTACCCTTAAAGAATTCATTAGTGTAATGAATGGATATATATCTACAGCCTAACAGTATGAATTTTTATATTTTATTTTAGTTAAACAATGATTTTATTTTACATATTTTAATATTACCTTTTAAATTATTAAATAATGATTTGATATAAATTAGATTTTGATATGATGAAACACAAAGTGTATTATTTGGGAAATATATAGTTTCTATCCTCAAACACTTTTTTGATGAATTTAATAATATTTTAAATAAACAAAATTTTAATAAAATTTTATTTTTAATAATATTTATTAAATTTAAATAATAATATAATTTTATGAAGTCAAATTTAATTTTTATAAGGGTCATAAAACTATTATTTTCCAAAAAAATAGTATTTTTCAATAAATGGGTATATTGATTTAAAAGTGTAAATTATAATATTTAAATAATTATTTTGGTAGAATTAATTTTATTTTTTAAATCAGCATGTCAAAATCATTCAATAGTGATTTTTTTATAATTTTATTAGATGATCAAATTTTTGGATAAAAATTAAATACGATATAAGTATTCAGTATGTATTATGACATCATAATGCCCCAAAAGTGATGTAATATATTCCATAAAATGAATAAATGACTAAATACATGTTTACACTTTATAATAATTTATTTTTTAAAGTTATTTAATTAGTTTTTAAAATCCATAATGAATCCTCCAAAACATATATTATATTCCAGGCATTTAAAATGAATTCTTTGTAAACATGTCTCACGTCCACATCCCCAAGGGTATTATTTTATTGATATCAGTTCTTAAACATGTAAAATATTGAAAACCAATTCACTTTGTTAGAAATAATAAGAAAAAATCATGATATGATCTATGGTTTTGATTATTGTATCATATAGAGTCCAAAACCTAAGTTTAGAAATTAATAAAGGATTATTATGTCTTTTTCTATATAAACCCACCAAAACTCCATTAATATTCACTAAAAACACTTGTATCATGAAATTATGCTTCCTTTACCACTATATAGTCCTCCCAATGTTCCCCCAATCTCTTAAGAATCCCCTCTCAAGCTTTTCGAAGTTCCCTCTCAAGGTAAGGGATCTTATCATTCTCCTCTTTATTCCATAACCTTCTTTAAATTGTGCCTTTTTTCAATTATTCAAGTTGGGATATATTTTTAATAATACAACTTATTGTCCTTATGTTTTCAAAGTGATTATATACCCCTTTATCTCTCATTTAATTCTTCCATTATTCATTATGTACACATGTTATGCTAGAGAAATCATCATGTGATTTTCCATTAAAAATATTTTTTTAGTGAATACCCATTCCCAATTCCACTCAAAGTTATTCACTTAGATTTACTTATCCTTAAATAATTATGTACTTCAATATAATTATATCATGATCTTTAATATTGGGATTAGTGATGAAAGACACCCTTATGTTTTATTATCTATTTGGCATACTTATGCATGTAAATGATATGAAAGTGGGGGTAGGATCAAAATTATATATCCCTTAATGAAATGGGTAATGTTTTAATCTAATGAGATTCCATGTATGGTGTAAAGGAGGTAATCCTAAGTACACTATTCCTTTTTTCTTCATAGTTATCCTTGATATATCTTTATGATGTCATGTTTAAATTTGTTTCTATATTCTTATGTTGCCTTTATGTTATCATGTTATAGAATTCCTCATTGTTCAATATTATGATTCTTATAACTCTTATTTTACCTTGATATTCCTATTGGATCACATATACAAATTTAACTTATTTTGTGTTTTTTATTTATGTATTGGGTTTTTGTATCTCATCCATTTCTTATGTATGTCCTCAGGTTATCTCATTCAGTTTTAACAAAATAAAGATGAAATTTTAGTAGAATGTTAAGAATTTTTTCAATAATTTCATCATATTCCAATTGAAATATTTTATTCTATGTACCAAATTTCCCAAAGAAACATGGATTCATGATCTTTTGGGATTTAATTATGTGAACATTTATGTAATAATTCATGAATTAATGTGTAATAAAATATGGGTTTTCATTTATGGTATAAGAAAAATTATAGTTATTTTGGGATTATGATTTGAAAATTCTAGTAAAATCCTTAGGGAAATGACTAAACATAGAAAAACATCCTTAAATTTTTCTAAATTAGAGAGTAAGTTTTTTCTAATAAAATAAATCTTTGTCAATATACTTAAAATGTATATAGATATAGAATATATATATAGGGTTAATAACCCTAAAAAGGGTGAATTGAGTTGGACTCGATCATTACTCGGTACCCGATAATGGGCATTGTTGCACACTTGGTTTGACATTTCCATGGGATATGATTTGGTAAATTGAAAATCTCCTTATGAACATTATTAACTAGAAAAAAAATATTCCTATAGTATTTTATGTTAGAAAATAGATCATGGATAAGTTATAATGAAACCTATAAATTCAATGGATAAATAATACATGTATATTTACCCATACTTTTCATACATATATATTTCATATTAATATATGAATATTCATTACATTAAATTTCAATACATGATAGAATCATTTAGGCCTAGTATCTTAGGGAACTTAGCAACATTAAAAAATGGTTCATAAAATATCTAAATCATCTTGCTCTTATTTATTCATAACTAACACCTTTCTTAGATATATCATACTTAATACCTTCCTTCATAACCTGGGGAAAAGAAACATAATAAAAGGGTGAGATCAGATACTCATTAAGAGTAAACAATGGAGATATAGATGATCATATAATCATAACATGATCATAACGTTATAAGAAAATGATCTTTACATTTTACAACCACACCCTATATATCAATGAACATAATCTTAAGCATGTTATAAATCTTAGTTGTCTATATGACATGAATCATAAGGGAATCGAATAACATGATCCATGAAATCTTAACATATATATAAGAAATTGATTTGTGGAATAAAAATAAGTATATAAAATCATTTCCTTAGTCTTAAATTCCCATTTCCAAGGATATCATAGTGTAATGGGTTTACACCCTAAACCAACATAGTAGTCGAGGTTTTCTCCAAGGACTATCATAATGGACAAAGTACCTTACAAAATTGGGTTCACTCCTCATACTAGTCTTGTTTATCTCATGATATATCAACATTTACCCAATGAATTTGAATTAAATATAGGAATCATACATAAAATAATTTAAATAATAGATATGCATTCCACAATATGATATACAATTCATCATATCAAAACCCATTAAAATAAATGGGTTTCATCAACATTTCATAATAGCATAAACCATTGAAAATAATTTGTTTTCATAAAAATTATTCCATAATAAACATAAATCATCCATATAAAGAATAAGGATGGTATCCTTGGACCATATTCATAGTAAATCGTAAGAAACATTGAAGTTTGTTTCCATTGATGAATAGAAATACCATTAAAAGATCATTAAAACATTCTTGGGGAAAATAATATTTCCATTTTTAAATCAATAATTAAAAAAACTATATAAATATAAAGTAAAAAAATTATTTCAAAATAACCATGTAAACTTTTAAACAAAGCTTCAAATAAAAAATTATTCATGATGGAATTAAAATCTGTTCATGTTATATAAGTTAAAAAACATTCCTACCATTTTTTTTTTGGAAAAGTCCCAAAGTACTTCATTTAGAAAATAAAAAAAAATCCATTCAAAAAAAATTAAAAATTAAATTGTGGTTAAAAATAAATTAAAAAAATAATATAATAGTAAAAAAACTTCTTTAAAACATTTTTATAAAACATATATGTGGAATAAAAAATGTTTTTTGACAGAAGAGAGAAATGAAGTCGAATTTCATTAATAAAATATCTTGAGGATTTTAAGCACATAATATGAGGAAATTTAAAATAAAAAAATATATTTCAAATAACTAACCAATGTATAAAAATATTAATGAGTCTTTTGAAGATATATCATAATATTTAATATTTTTAAACTTAATCATAAATAGTCCGGATAAACAATGAGATTGTAACATAAAACTCTTACCTCAAGTTATCCTTATTTAGAAAGTACTCTAACCTCCTGTATAATAAATTTAAATTTATTATAATTATATATAAAATTATTTTTCATACATATAATATAATATATGATACCTTAATATCATTACAACACCCCCTTTTGTAAATAATTCCTTATTAAAATTATCATTTCTGGGTGTTAACTATTTCGTTCATCAAGAGTATTTAATATTAGTTGTTCCAATCCTATTAAATTTATATTGGTTCCATAATATACATAATATTAATCATGATATAAATATAATATATATTCATTATATATATATTTATTTATTTATTTATTTATTTATATTCATCCATTAAATTTAGGGATAGAAAAATTAATTACAGTGTTCATGGAGACTATAATCTATACATATGCATAAAAGTTGTTTTGATTTTTCAATGGATAGAAAAAAAAACAAAGATAAATATTAATTACCCATTATAAAATAATTATTATGTCATATATATATTATATATTTGAAAAATTAATCCTCATTATCGTCCATGTAAAATATAAATGAATAATTAATCATATTGATTCTTGGTGGTGGTAGTCCAAACGTATGCAAGAAGGACATTATCATTTCACAAAGGATTGGACGGTAAGTAGGTAGATGTGATATTATAATTATTGAAATATAATTTTTTCATAAAATTAATATATAAAAATTAACCCATCATAATACCCATCCATAAATATGGTTATTAAAAATGAATTTTTTTCGCTACATGTAGATGTTAAGTCTTACATACGCAAGAGAGATACTTTCACATCTAATTTTATGAGAAAGATGTCTTATAATGGTTTATTAATAATAATAATAATAATAATAATTAATCATATTAATTATTATTATTATTATTTATGATAAATACCATAGATTTATAGGAGTTAAAGAAGAGTAAAAAATAAAATGACTGGGTAAGGAAATTACCTCTTCTTTGAAATAACTCTTTTATATCCCCTCTAAAGGGATATACGGTTGGTCTTATGGGAATAAAAAAAATGCATAATTTTTCTATATAAGTTTATAATATAAATGTATAGATTTTATTTTTATCTATATGGTTTAAATTGGGTTAAAGAAGTGATATATGAGGTGCCCTTTTTTAATTGAGGTGAGAGGCACATTTGGAATTTCCCAAAAGATTAAATTATAATAAATTAATTCTCATGATAAATCCATAAAAATGGAAAGTTATTCGAATATGAGGTTTCATAGGGTTTTAATACCATACAGAAATATAATTTATATAGGTTATAGTGTCATTTTAAACCTTATCATTTTGATTATCCCTCTATTAACCGCTTTTAATTTTAACTATGGTAAAAACTTTTTCAATAATTAAGGTTGTAATTTTTACTTATATGGTAAAAATTTCTCTATAAAAGGTTAAATAATTATATTATCCACCATATCATATCCAAATTATCTTATTTTAATATTTTATTTTTAAAAAATAATCTAATTAAATATTATTTTCTTAAAATATCATTATTACCAATTTTGACACTATTCATTTAATTTGACATAAAAGACATAAAAAATGTTTAAATTAAAATATAATATTTTAAAACAACACTAATATTTCACATTAACCCATAGAATTTTGGGATCACTATAAATTACACAAATAATATCAATTTTAATATTTTTAAAATCATTTATTTTATTTTTTTCATTAATTGAATAAATATTTTTTTGGTGTTGTGTGAGAATTTAAGGTAATTCTATAATATATAAAAATTATAAATAAATTAAAATCATGAATATAATTTTATTATTCAAAAAAATAAAATTATTATTCAGTCATAAACAAAATTCCCCTTATGTGAACACATAAAAGATATTTAAAACTAAGAGAGGGACATTTTGTAACTTTTTTTATTTAAATAATATATAAATCATTTTCAGGGATGAGTGTCTGTTAAACTAATAAATTTATAGCCTTAGGTGATAAGGTTAAAATTACCTTAATCTAATAATAATTATGTTGAAAAAATATGACTTTTGAATAATTTTTAATCTACATTAACCAAATTTACCATTTATCGAGGTGATAAATTTTACAACGGTTACTATTCATACTGACCAAAGTAAAAGGGGCATGTTTACCCAATTTAAACCTTATGATTCTAAATATTTTATTAATTTTATATAATTCAATACCTATAAATTTAAGAAATTAATTTTAATTAAAGTGAATAAAAATTTGACAAAAACTACTTTTTAGAAAAAATACATTTTTTAAGAATTAAACTGGATTAAATTCTATCATATGCCTTGAAAAAAAATTGTTGACTGTTTAAAACACTTTATTAAGAAAAAAATATATAAATTTCATTAAATTCATTCACCAGAAGTTCTTAATTTAATTTATTAATATAAAAACACATTGTGTCTAAAAAATAATTTTCCAGAAAAACATCACTTTTATTTTCAAATAATTTTTTCTTTTGTTTTTTAATTTTAATCAATTTATAACTAATGAATTAATTTTTTAAAAGTGTAAAACATATATTTTTATTAATTTATTTATAATTATCTATAACCCCCAATCCAATAGCGTGGTGATAAAAACCCATAATATTTTAACAATGTTACGTGGTTTGTTTAAACTCGGTATTGCATGTAACACAAGATATCGAATAAATAAAATTATTTAGAGAAAAATATCTCATAAAAATCTGAGGGTGCTCCATTATACCCCCCATAAAATTAATTTCAACCTTAAAATTTTTCACTCTGATATAAAATAATGAGGATACTTCTACCTCATCACAACCTCAAGTTCCCATGTAGCTTCCTCAAATTGGTGGTTTCGCCATAAAATATTGACCAGGTGAGTGGCCTTGTTTCATAGAACTTCCTATATATGATATAAAATGTCTATTTTTTTCTTCATAATAAATATCTTAATCAAAAGGAACATCCTTTTAGTTCAATACATGTGAAGGGTTGGGTATGTACTTTCTGAGAAGAGAAACATGGATTACATAATGAACTTTAGAGTGATTCGATGGAAGTTCCAATCGATAAGATTTTATCCTAATATGATCAATAATTTCAAAAGTATTGATATACCTGTGTATTAGATTTCCCTTTTTTCTAAATCTCATCACCCTCTTCTAATGAGATATTCATAAAAATACCTTTTCACCAACTTCAAACTATATATATTTCTATTGATTGTCAGCATAACATTTTTTGACCATGTTCTTCTCTTATGTGATGTTGAATGACCCTAAAATTATATTTCATTTACTAAACTAGATTAGGCCCAAATAAGTTTATTTCTCCACCTTCATTACAACACCTGGATATTCTACACATCCTACCATAAGTGGATTCATAAGAATCCATCTAAATGTTGGAGTGAATGCAATTGTTGTAAGAAAATTACACTAATGGAAGGTGTTAATCTTGAACACCATTGAAATTAGGAAATAAATATCTCATCATATCTTTTGGATTTTGAATGGTACTCTCAAAGATACTATCTCTCTAAATATAATAAACTGTTTCAAAACATAACTATGTATCCATATCATGGTGAAGACTTCTCCAAAACATTAAGGTAAAACTTAGATCCTGATCAAGGACAATTGATAGTGGTACACCATGAAATCTTACCACTTCCTTAATATATAAAGAGTGTGTTGATCAAGATATAACTATTCTCTAATTTCAATAAAGTGCACTGACTTCATATGGAGGTCAACTACAATCCATATATGATTATTCCCTTTCAAAATTTTGGGGAGTCAAATAAAAAAATCCATGGTGATGTTTTCCCATTTCCATTCTAGTATAGGTAATGGTCGTAACATGACCTTATAATTTTTTATCTTAACCTTAATTAACTGAAAAACCAAAAATCAAGATATATACTCAAAAATATCTCTCTTTATGTTTTCCCACCATAAATACTATTTTTGATCTCTATAATTTTTTTGAAGAAGGTTGATGGTCAATCCCCCTTTGCTGAACATAAAAAGGGAAAACCCTTTTGAAACTAGGAATAAGGGGACCCATTACATGAACAAATTGAATAACAATATTAAAATAAACATGAATTAAAGGCCCTGACATGTCTCCAAAATCCCAATAGGAAAAATACATCATGAAAATTACCAGTCAAAAGTATCATTACCCCCCCCCCTCCAGTCAGAGAATGTATCAGTGATTCATGTCAAAGATAATGTGTTTCCCCCTTCCAAATTTCATCATACTAGTCAACACAGTATGGAAGATCACTCCTCCAACCAAAAAAACATGGGAGGAGGAACGGATGATGGATTACATCACACCCATCTCTCTTTTGAGCCATCCACCAAATTGTGTATGTGAGGCACTCACTGAATTGTCAACCTGGTGCATCAGAAGATCAGGCTGAAATAACCGTACAAAAATCAATGAACGGGTTCCCATCCGACCACCAAAAAAATGACATATGGAAGAATGATGAATTTCATCACACCCATCCCTCTTGTGAGGTCTCCCACCTGAAGATACTTTTAAGGAGTAGAATCATCATCCAAATGGAACAAGGAAAAAAAACAGAACTCACAAAGACATCTATAGGCCATAAAATAGCTAGTCCCAAGAAAAAAATTCACAAAATTCTACTAGAAAAATAGAACGATTATCTAGACACTAAAGTAGAACACAAACTAGATACATCAACCTGAATACGATATAAATATACACTTACACTAAGTAAAACACCAACAACATCCATCCCTGACTACCACCATCATAACGGATTCCTAGAAACTGACCTAAAGACACCTGATCAGCCTTGCACCCAGACATCCACATGAACCCCCTACTTTCATCCTTTAAGATTTCCAAATCTCATCGAATCAAATCCAACACCAAACCTAGGAAAAAATGGTCCTAATATGGTACAAAGCACCTGACATATTCCACCTCAAATCATATACTGATTAAGGTAGTGAAGAAATCATTCAGATATGGAAATATCTGAAGACCATCAATGAAGACCGTTGAACACAGAAAAAAATTTACAAAAAGGCCATCATCAAATAACCAAAGAGGAAATTGGTATGGTCTACATAGAATAAGAGAGTGTAAATCTTAATGAAAATGATGAAATACACATTTCAGAGATGGGAACAGGGGAAATCATCACTAAAGAATCATCATTGTAGTAATCACCAGATCCGTCAATGAAGACTGAAGAAAGAAGTAACCACCAATCTCTTTCCTCCAAATCCAAATTAAATTGGTTGAAGCAATGAATGGATAATGATAAAAGAACAATCACCACGGTGATATTCATAGAACCCTATCAAAGGGCAATCAATGCACTTAGATAGTGAGGTTCCATTCAATAAACCTATTTGTTTATATATATATACATATTTTTACATCAAGGATAAATACAGAATTGAGAACTTTGAGCTCCATCCATCAATTCCTACTTCAAATCTGGTATCAAAGGGATATATACATGGTTATTGACTTCTGTTATCCCATCGCATTCAAGGTTGAACTAAAGAAAATTTATCACCTTCTTTTTCATCTCTACTTTATAATTTTATGCCTCATTAATCTTTACTTGGATAGATAGATGAACACTCATTTGATAAAGATAATATTTATCCCCTTCCCTCAATATTTCATGATCCATACATTTCAAGCCCGAAAATATTGGATCTTTTTAGATCATCATCATAGATAATCTAGCATGATCTTTTTGTCTCAAAGAATCTACCACTGTATTCTCATTCCTAGCATGATCTTCTTTGGTGTATATTCAAATATTTATGTGTGAAAATATAATTTAAACTTTTATGATCAGTATTTATATCAAAAATTTCTCCATAATAATAATTCCTCCATATATCTAATGAAATAATTACCATAGATAACTCTAAATAATGAGTTGGGTAATTTCTTCATGGATATTAAATTAGAATGAGGTATAAGTTTTCACCATATAATTTTCCATGAGGATGAATCTCAGTCCCTTATTTGATGAACCACTATAGATTTCAAACCCTTATCTACTACAGAGTAGTGTAAGTATAGGTGCACTGAATATACGTATCTTCATCTCCTTAAAACATTCCTAAAATTCATCCATCTAAAGGAACTTAGATTCCTTCTGAGTTAACTTGGTGAGTGGATTCGGTATTCGTGAAAACTTCTCCAAAAAGTGTCGATAATATCCATCCAAACTAGGAAAACTACAGATCTCAGTCACATTGGTCAGTCTGGTTTGATGATCAGTAAATATTTTCATTAAAGGTTTTACTAATATACCCTCACATGAGATTATAAACCAAAGAAGAAACTTTCTTAATGAAAAATTTACACTTGGTAAATTTTTCATAAAGATTCTTCTTTCCCATGGTCTTCATCACAATACTTAAGTGATATTTATTTTATTACTTTTTCATTGAATATGTAATAATTTCATCAATAAATACTACCAAAAATGGTCAAGGTAGTCTGTAAAGAATCTATTAATTAAATCCATGAAGATAGATAAGGAATTAGTAAGGCCAAGTTGAATCACTATAAATTTATAGTGATCATATCTTGTATGGAATGTTTTCTTGGGTATATCCTCTTTATTGAACCTCTATTGATGATATCTAGAATGAATTTCAATCTTGAATGAGTATTGACCTCCAAATATTTGATTAAACAAGTAATCAATATGGGGTAGAGGATACTTATTCTTGATAGTGATCTTGTTAATTTATCGATAATCAATAAAAAGTCATATTGATCCATCTTTCTTCTTAAAAAATATAATAGTTTCACCCAAATGTGATGAACTTGGTTGAATAAATTCCTTTTCAATATTCTCTTGGATTTTCTTCTTCAATTCTTGTAACTCAATTAGGTTCATTCTATATAGAGCCTCGGAAATATGTGTAGCGACTAGTATAATCCTTATTAAAAACTCAAATTCATGGTTTGGTGGAAGACTAAGAAACTATTATAAAAATACATTAATAAACTCCATCAAAATAGGCATATATTCTACATTGAGTTTATTCCCAACCATATGATATAAATTCTCTGTTTGGATAGGAATCATGACCCATACGATGGATGTAATTTACATTGGAAGTTCATTTTATGATCACACTAATAGGAGATCATAGGTTGGTTCAAAATATAAAACATAACTTCCCTTCCTTGAGGGGGTTATATAAATAATGTCAATACATGACCAAATAACATTTAATTCAACTAGAGGAAGAATGAAATGATTTTTAGGGAAAAAAATGCCACAAATTTCAACCAGAGATGAATCGTAGACTTTGTATTCAATCATCATACCATTAGGGTTTTTTAATAAAAACTGGACATCTATTTTTTGAGGTGGAACTGTGATACCCTTATAAAAGTATTTATACATAAAAGAGTGGGTAAATCCAGAGTCAAATAATACATTAGAAGTTACAGAGTAAATGGTAAGTGTATTTTTCACCACAGCATTATCATACCCATCATAAGAAATAGTGTTCATATGTTATTTCCTTTTATCTCTAGAATTAAGTGATCATTGTCATTGATCACCATCATTAACCATCAAATTTGGGAACTAGTTAGTATAATTACATTAATCATAAAACATAAAACACTACAGTGTGGGTGGTTTATTCTATAGAGATTTCTCTCTATTCAAATCATTATCTAACTTCTTCCTATCACTTGAGTATTTGATTTCCTAATAACATTACTTACCATACTTAAAAAATTTACTAGTTTCCTTAATATAATTTACCCCATGTTTCCTTCTATACTTCATATATAAAGGAATAATCATATTCTAATATCTATGGTTTTTAGAATTGGGATTGATTTACATTTTTCTTTTCTTCTAAAAACCATGATATTGATGGGTAACTCCTATCTCTATCTCCACCTTGATATCACATCGAAGGACTTATTCATAGATACTAAAGTACCTTATAGATAACTCCCTTCAAAGATTTTGTTTTAAACCACTAAAGAATAAGTAAACCATACATTCAGGTCATAAGATAATAAAATAAGAATACCTCACAAGTAATTTGAAATTTTCCTCATGAGTACCAACAGATTCATTATCCTTATACATAAACTCAATGAATTATTTTTTCTATTATCATATGAAAAATAGGAGGAACACACTTACTGAAAAATAATATTTTAAATCCATACCACTTGAAAATTATTTCATTTTCCGTCATATGAAAAATCATGTTTCTATGATCACAAAACATTATCATTTTCAATAAAAATTATTGCATTTTCCATCGCATTTTACATTAGAATGATTCATTCAGGTTCCATCCATTTACTCAAACCAAAAATCATAATCTGAACTAAAATAATCATGGGGGAAACCACATGATCATGAAAAAACATTTATATGATGTGTAAATCATGACACCTTATTCTATGACAACTTAGGTTTATCCTAGGTTATTCGTGAAAATTACAAAAAAAATAGTATTTTATCCTACACTTAGACTTATACCCAGGATTCTTGCTAAAGTTTTCTCATCCTAATTTCTAAAGGTCAACTAAACCTTTCTATAATACCAAATATAGTGACCCATACTTATTATACATAGATATTACATCTTAATAGTTGAATATTCATTACATAAAATTTCAATCCATGTCATAATAGTTTAGGTATAGTGTCTTTGAAAACTTGGAAATATAAAAAAATGGTTTATAAAACATCTACATTATCTTCTAATAATTTCTTTAGAACTAGAAATTTCTTATACTTGTCATACGTAAAACCTTACTTCATAACATGGGAAAAGAAACATTAGAAAATAGTGATCTTATACGCTCAGTAATGGTAAAAAAGAAGATATCAATTATCAAATAAGTATAATATGATAATAAGTGTACAAAAACATGATATTAAGATTTTAAAAACATACCTTATATATAAAATATCATAATATTAAGTCATGGAATAAATATGGGTTGTTCATAAGACATGAGTCATAAGGGAATCAAATAACATGAACCATGAAAGACTAACATAGGCATAATACATTGATTTTTGGAATACACATAATCATATAAAATCATTTCTTTATAATTAAAGGATTATTCCCAAGGCTATCAAATTTTAATGGGTTCACTCCCCAAACCATCAAAGTAGTCTAGGTTTACTCCCAATATTATTATAGTGTACAAAGCCCATTAATAAATTGGGTTCACTTACCATTCCAATCTTGTTTATCTCATATGATATCAACCATTTCCTAATTAATTTAAGGGATATATAGGTCCCACCTATCACGTAATGAAAATCAAACATATGTGTTTCATAAGATCATAAACCATTCATCATACCAGAACACAAGAAAAGAAATGGTCTTAATAAAAATTTCATCATATCATAACCCATGGAAAAGGAATGGGTTACATGACATCATAAAAATAAACCATCCAGATAAAGAATAATGATGGTATCCTTTAATAATATTCCCAATAAATAATAATAAATGTTGAAGTTTTTTTATGAATATTAATTCTATTAAATTTCATTAAAACATTCTTGAGGAAAATAACCTTTTCATTTTTAAATAACTTATTAAAAAAGTATGAAAATAAAAAGGAAAAAATTTCTTCAAAAATAACCATGTAAACATGAAAAGTAATATTAAAAGAAAAAATTAGTTATCATAGAGGAAAAACCCATTCATGTAGTATAAGTAAAAAAATATTCATCTATACATTTTTCGGAAAAGTCACAAAGTAACTCATTTGGAAAACAATAAGAAAAATATTTTCAAGAAATTTTTAAAAAATTCATAAATGGATAATAATTAATTTACACAATCATAATATATTATTACAATAATTATTTGAAATATTTTTTAAAAATATGGATATGGGAGAAAAAATATTTTTTGATTGAAAATATAAATGAATTCAATTTACCATAAAACATATTTTTTATCTCTTGAGTACATAAGATGTGTAAAAGAAAGATTAATAATTTATTTTAAATAAATAGACATGGTGGAATAAAAAATTATTTTATTAATATATAGATCATAATATTTCATTATTTTTAACTTTCTAATAAATAATACCAACAAACAATGATATTGTAAAATAAAACGATTACTTTGAGTTCACCTTATTTTGAAGGAACTATAACCTCATAAATAAAAAATTTAAATTTATTATAATTATATGACATGGTAATTTTCATAATTATAATATCATATATGATCCCTTTATAACATTTTAACAAACTATTTTATCAATAATTCCTTATTAAAATTGTTATTTCTAGGTGTTAACTATTTCATTCGTCATAAGTATTTCAACTTAATAGTTCTAACAATTGTAAATTTATCTTGGTTCCATAAAATATAAAATATTAATCATGATATAAATATAAAATATATTCATTATTTATATATTTATATTCATTCATAAAATTCATGGATAGATAAATTAATTACACCATTCAAGGAGACAGTATGGCATATGTACACATGAACATTGTTTTCATTTTTCAATGGATGGAAAAAAATAAATGTAAATAATATTTAACCTTTAAAAGATAATTAATATGTAATATATATCAAATATATTCAAAAAATTAATCCTCATTACCATTTGTGAAAAATATAAATGAAAAATGAATCACATCACTTTGTGGAGGTGGTTGTCCACACGTACGCACGAACAACATTATCATTTCCCAAAAGATTTGATGGTAAGTAGGTAGATGTGATATTATAATTATATAAGTATAATTTTTTCATATATATCATATATCAACATTAAATCAATCATAATTGTCATCTATAAAATATTTTTATTGAAAATAAATTGTGTCTCAATTTCGAGACGGTAAGTCATACGTATGCACGAGTGATACTTTCAATTCTCATTTGATGGGAAAGAGGTTTTATAATGGTGTTTCATAAAAATAATAATATTTAATAATATTTTTCATACATAAGTAATTATTTTATTATAAATACAATATATTTGGGGGAGTTAATTAAGATTAAAAAATAAACCGATCAAGTAAGGTGAATACCTCTTCTTTGAAATGACTCTTTTAGATCTCCTCTAAAGGACTATAGGGTTTGTCGTTTTGGAAGACTAGAACCTATAAAATGTTTCTAAGTAACTTTAGAAGACAATTTTAAATATTTTTGTTGAGAGATAATGCTAAAGGTGGTGTAAATAAGTGATAGATGAGGTTCCCTTTTATAATTGAGGTGAGGGGCACTTTTTAAATTTCTCAAAAGATTAAATTATAATAAATTCATTACGAATAAAAATGTCTCAAAATGGATAGTTATTTTAAGATAAGTTATTATATGGTTTTAATACCTTTAAACCATAGAATTTAGATATTTTGTTTGTGTCATTTAAAACATTATCATTTTTATTAAACCTTTGTTAATGAATTTTAATATTTACTTTGGTAATAACTTTTTAAATATTAAAGATTGCAATTTTTACTTATAAGGTAAAAATTGGCCTTTGAATGGACAATTTATGATATTTTTGAAAATATACTATCCAAATTGTATTATTTCAGGATATTTTTTGTTTCTAAATAATTTAATAAAATATTATTTTGATAACTGTAATTATTTTCCATTTTGACACTATTCATTCAATTTGAATTAAAATACATAAAGACAAAGTTGAAATTAGAATAAAATATTATAAAACAACACTAATATTTTATATTCACCAAATAAATTTATGGAACACTATAAATTACTCCAATTATATCTCTTTTAATATTTTCAAAATCATTTATTTTAATTTTTTCATTAATTTAATAAATATTATTTTGGGGTTGTGTAAACATTTAAGGTAATTATATAGTACCTAAAAATTAAGAATAAATTTACATAAGGAAAATAATTTCATTATGCACAAAATTACTCTTAATATTATCTCAAAAAAATTTCCCTATGTGAACAGATAAATGATATTTGAAACTAAGAGAGTAACATTTTATAACATTCATTCATTTAAATAATGCTTAAATAATTTTCATGGAAATGATTACATTAATCTAATAAATTTTGAGAATAATATTATATTAGTATAATTAACTTCATCTGAAAATAATTTGGATGAAATGTAATAGCCTTTTCACTTGTTTTTAATCAAGATTAATCTGATTTACCCTTACCAAGGTGATAAATTTTACCATGATTACTATTCATATTGACCAAAAAAATGGGCCTATTTAAAAAATTTGAACATCATAATTCTAAATATTTAATTTATTTTATCTAGTTTAATACCTATAAATGGATGAAATTAATTTTAAATTAAGTATGAAAAATGTGAAAAAATTATTTTTAGAAGAAAAAAAAATTAAGAATAAAAGTGGATTTATTCTTATCCTATGCCAAGAATAATATTTTTTCAATGTTAAAATAATTTTATCAATTAAATAATATATAAAATAATTTAAAATAATTCACCAATAGTTTCTAATTTAATTTATTAATATAAAAATACATTACACGCGTAAAATATTTTTCCATAAAAGAATCACATTTATTTTCAAATATTTTTTTAAAATTTTAATAATTTGATAACTAATTATTTCATTTTATTAATATATAGAAAGTATAATTTTTATAATTTAGTTATTATTATTCCTAACCTCCAATCCAATGACTAGGCGACAATAGACACATAATATTTTAATAATATTACATGGTTCTTTTAAACTCGATGTTTCGTGCAACAAAAGATATCAAATAAATAAATTTATTTAAAGAGAAATATTTCATAAAAATATTTGGGTACAACGTGTAATATTTTATTTATCCCTTTAATGTTCATAATTTCATATTTATGTTTTTAATAGTTTATAAATACTCATACTTAATTTTCCATTTATTTTTAATCAATGGTTGGGGATAAGAGGAACTAAGTCGAAAAAATGTGATGAAAAATTTAATGATTTCCAAAATGAAATTACTAACCCAATGGTAGGATAAATCATTAATTTCATGAAAATTCATTCTCATTTGAATCAAGTTTTCAAAATAAACTTGAATCATGAGGAATTCATGAATCCCCATTTGAAAGAGAAATTTATAATTATGAGCTTTATGTGATAATTCCCTTTGACGTCTAATGGATCTTTTGATAGCTTAATCATGGACCAATGGATGAAATCTATTGAAAATATCTTCTCTATCCTTTAATGATATGATAAATATATGGTCGTGTTTTCTATTTATTGTATGGAGGGAGATTCTGATCAATAGTAAATAATAGTCAGAAATAAAAAGCCTAAGGAGGAGATCAAAGTGATGGAGTGGAAGGAATTCCAAAAAAGGTTTTTCAATAAATATTTTCCATGAAATCTTTGATTGAAAATGGAGCAGGAATTCCTTATCCTCAAGTAAATGAATGATGAATCCATTATGGAATAAGAGTAAAACTTCACAATGCTTGCATGATATGCCTCTAGCTTTGTCATTCCTTCTGAAAGTAAATTTAACTGCTTATTTAGGGGTATAAATATGAATTTAAAAAAGGACTTAGCCATTAAATACATAGACATATTTAGGGAAATTTTCCAATGTGACACAAAAATTGAAATAGAAATCAGTGAATCTTTATGGTCTCCTAGGACTGGAGATAATAAGTGAAGAATGGGTTTTAATTCTGGAAATGTGATAGAAAAATATTATGGGGGTTAGAAATTTAATCATCCCACTTATAAAAAGTATAGGAAGAAGCATCCTAAAAATTTCATGAAAGGGATGAGGAAACAATTTAGCTGAGGGAATAAAGGGCACTACCCTAAATATTGTTAAAGGGATAAACCCACCAATGTGATGGAAGAAAGCAATACTCTGATCAACCCTCTACCTATTGTAAAATATTTCATCTATAATGAATAAAGAAACTATTCAAATCAATTCCCTAATCCAAGGGTTTTCAATGATAATCTCCAAAAACATCCTACAATCCCTAGATAGTAATGTCAATCTTATACAATCACAACTATTGAGTTTGACCATGAAAAAAAGTGGTGATAGGTACACTTTATATTAATTAAATAATTGAGAATGTACTTTTTGATTTTAGTTCTATTCATTCTTTTATATCACACAATTGTTGTAAAACTATTCAAATACCACCTCAAGATGTGGAAGTTAAGTTATTAGTGAATATGGTAAATGGGTTAATTGTTACATCACAACAATATAACTCAACCCCTGTCCATATTTGTGACCTAAATTTCCTATAAAACCTTATGATACTTATTTTAGTGGAATTTGATTCAATTATAGGCATGGATTGGATTTCCTTATATAGAAACAACATAAATTTTTGAGATAATTAAACTAACCTCTGTATCACAAATCTTACACTAATTCTATACAACTGCAAAGAGGAGGATGAATATTATTTAGTACCAACATCTCATTAATAGGAATTATTTCCTTTTAAGAAAGAGTTTCTATCTAAAATGAAAGAGAATAAATAAAATATCATCCTTTATGACGTTATCATTGTAAGGTAATTTGTATATGTATTTCCTGAAGAATGGAATAGTCTTCCCCCTAGCTGTGATGTTGATATCTCAATCAATATCATTCTAATATCTTTTCAAATATCCAATAATCCATACATAATAGATGTTTTTGAATATGAGGAGCTAAAGAAACAATTACAGGAGAATCTGGATATAGGGTTTATATGCCCAATTATATCACCATGGGGTAAATTGGTCCTCTTCATCATGAAGAAGGATGGGTCAATGCACCTATACATTCATTATCATGTGCTCAAAAATATTAGGATAAAGAACAAGTATCCCCTACCATGTATTGATGAATTGTTCAATTAGCTACATGGAGTCTAGTACTTCTCTAATATGGATATTTGATTGACATATTATCAAGTATAGGTAAAGAACAAGTATATACCCATTATGGTTTCTCATAAAATGTAAAGGCACTGTGAATTCAAAGCGATTCCATTTGGACTCACTAATGATTCATTTGTATTCATAGACTTGATTAATAGTGTCTTTATTAGGTTACCTTAAAAAATTTTGGTATAATTTTTAGATGATATTCTTATCTTCTCCAAAAGTAAGGATGGAAATGAAGATAATTAAAATATTGTATCAAAGAACTTGATAAAGGAAAGGGTATATGAAAATTACAGTAAATTTGATTTTTTTATTATATTATGTACTTTTATTAGGTCATGTTTTCACCAACAAGGGTACATATGTGTATCCTCCAAAAATATAGGTAATCAAAGGATGGCCCAGACCAACATCTATGATGGAAATATATACTTTTGATGGATTGGATTGGTACTATCATCAATTTCTGAAAAATTTATCATGATTTTCAAGTCCATTAAAACATAATACTTGAAATGGATCCATGTTTTTTGGGAATGTTGAATGTGAGAAAATCTTCAAAGATCTGAAGAAGAGGTCAATCAAATCATTTTTAATCACATTACCCACTAGTGGGGGAGGATTTGTGATCTACAAAAATGAATCCAAAAATGGTTTGGGTTATTTACTCATGTAAGATGAAAAATTTATAGGCTCTTCCTTCTATTAATTAATGTTCCATGAGTAGAACTACACAACTCATGATTTATAATTGGATACATTGATCTTCTTATTAAATATATGGTTACTTTACCTCAATAAAGAAAAGTGTGAAAAATATATGGATCCTAAAATCCACAATTATATATTAACATAAAAGGAGGTTAATATTAACCTAAAAATTTTGTAAGATCTGATCAGGGATTATTTTTTTCAATCCATTATCATTTGGGGAAATGAAATAAAGTGGCACATGCTCTGTGTAGAATAGATCTTACAACGCTATCCATGATGAGGATTGCAAGAGATCCAATCTTCATATACATTAAAAGGATGTATAATCGAATAATAAAAGGATATTTATATTAAATTTCTTAAATAACTACTCAAACAACTATTATTGAGAGTATCAGGAAGAACTAGAATTATTATGAGTTTATAAATAAGAAGGTGGTGAATATTTTAGAGTTTAAATTTGCTGAAGATGGAGTTAAAAGGTTTGAAACCCATATATGTGTCCCATAAAAATAAGAACTAAAGTGGTTATTTTTGGATTGTTTTCATACCTTACCCTTCACTGTCCATCCATGTTGCACTAAGATGTATATATATTTGAATCAAAACATCTGTTGGGATAACATATAGAGGGATATTGTAGAGTTTTTATCTCAATGTTTAGTATGAAAACAAGTCATTGTGGAATTATATAAGTGTAAGGGTATGTTTAAACCATTTCTTATTCCCGTTTGTAAATGGGAAAACTTAACCATGGATTTTATCATAGCACTGCTAAGGATACCAAAAGGAAATAATACCATTTGAGTGGTATTCGATCACTATAGAAAGTTGGCACAATTAATTTCTATTAAGGAATATTTCTCTCTTGAACAACTTTACAAGATATACATAATTTAAGTGAAAATATTTTATAGAGTTACACTCTTTGTTATATCTAATTTAGATCCCATGGTTTACTTAGAGGTTTTGGATAAGCCTTCAGTAAGCATTGGATATAGAACTGAGCTTTAGGACTGCTTATCACTCTCATAAAGATGGTTAGTCTAAAATAACCATTCAAACTCTAGAGGATATATTAACATCATGTTCAATAGATTCCCAAGGATGTTGTGATGAACATCTACTCCTAGTGGACTTCTTATAAAATAATATTTTCCATTATAGAAGTCAATTGTAAAATTAAGAGGCTATGTATAGGAAGAGGTTTCAAACTTCAACATTTTGGGATGAAGTTAAAGAGAATAATCTAATGGGAATTGATCTTTTACAAGAGGTAATAAACAAAATTTTAAAGAATTAATCATCATATGAAATCCATAGAAATCGATATAAAATATATGAATACAATAGTCAATGAGACCTGGAGTTTGAGGTTGGAGAAAATTTGTTCATTTATATATCATTGTGGAAGAAATTCATGAGTTTTTTGAAGAATTTAAAGTTCATTCCTAAATACATCAACCCCTTTGAGATCTTTGATCACATCGAAGAGGTGTCATATCGATTAGAACTGTCATTTACTAATCTCAAGTACAAGATGTGTTCCATGTATCCTTTATGAGGATGTATATACTAGAACCCTCACATTTTTTGAATAAAGAGGTTGTACCATTTAAGAATGATATTTTATATGAGGTGTATCCATTTAAGATCTTAGATCATAGAGACAAGGTTTTACAAAACAAGACAACTCACCTGGTCAAAGTGTTATAATGGAACAAGAAGTTTAAGGAAATTACATGGGAAGTAGAAGAGGTAATGAAATATAAGTACCCTCATATATTTTAGTGTATTAAATGAAAATTTTAAGGGATAAATTTCTGAATTTGGGAAATATTTATTGACTCAAACTTTTATAAATTAAATTATCTATTTTTGAATGAATAAATGCATTTTCAATTAATGGAGTAAGAGAAAACACGTGTACTAATTTGGTTATTATGGAAAATTATATCATATAAAATTTAAAATACCATTTATAATCATAACCATTGATAATATAGTCATTGAATATTGTTCATATTAGTGGAAAAGGTACTTTACTGAACCAGGTTCACACCCCATTCCAGCCCTATATTATTGAACTGAGTTCACTCTTCATTTCATCCCTATAATATGAAAACTAGTTCATTTCTCATTTCATCCCTATAATACTAAACCTATTTCATTTCTCTTTCCAAAAATGTCTTATCTAATGAGATATAAATCTTTAACCAATACATTGGAGGGAGATATATATCCCACTCATCTCATAATGGAACCATACATACATGTGCCACAAAGTCATAAACAATCACATAATAATCCATAAAATGAAATAGGTGTTATAAACATGTAATAATTTCTTAATATATGAAAAAATATAGGTTTCATAATCATTTTATAAAAATAATAACCCCTGAAAAGAATATGGTTTCAAAATAATATAACCCGTAGAATAGAAACAGGTGTTATAAGAATCATTCCATCAAAACATAAACCATTCAAGAAGGAATATGAATGGAAAGTTTGGATCATTTCATAAAAGGGAATAATTAAAACCAACATATGTCATTTTAGATGTAAAATAAATTGGAAAGATTTTTTGAAAACATTTCTTATAGAAAATATCCTTACTTCTTTGAAAATGGATCTTTCAAACATAAGAACATTTTTAAAACCATTTTCTTGAAAATAAACTTGAATGATTATAAAGAAATATTTGAAAGCCTTTTTGGAAACCTTTTTCTTTGAAAAAATATAAAGTGATATTGAAATTTTTTTGAAAACAATTTTCCTTAGAATCTTATAAAATAATCTTGAAAACAATTTTCCTTGAAACTTATAAAAAAAGAGTGAAAACATTTTGAAAACCATTTCCTTTAAAATTTATAAAAGGGGATTGAAAAAATTTTTGAAAATTAATTTAATTGAGAATTATAATAGAATCTTTAAAACCTTTTGAGTAAAATTTATTTTAAAATATATTTTAAAAACATTTTTGTAAAAATTTTCCCTTTATACATGAAAATAAAGCTTCAAGGTATTGATGGTGGGTAGGTCTGTACATTTTGTACGAGATAAAAAGAACGTTCCTTTTTCATGGTAAAAAAGTTAGAAGAATTACTTGTTTGGAAAGAGACATAAATATTCATTTGATAGCATTTGTAAAATAAAAAAAGGGTAAAAATTTATTTTAATTATCATTGGATATTAGTAGAATATTCTTGGAAACCCTTTTTTGAAAACATGGTTTTGAAGGAAGAGATATTTCCAACCTAAGAGGGGGTAAAGTTGGACTTCCTTAAAAAAATATTGACTATATTATTTACCAATTAGTGAAAAAATATAACCAATATATGAATATATAATGAATATACCGAGCATAATAAAATTCAGGAGTTATTAATAGATGGATCATAAAATTTTATCAAAGGAATCATAAACATAAACAATATTGAAAAGAAATTAGATTGTTTCAATAAACTCTTATCACTTTGTAAATTTGAACCATACACCCCATTTAATGAAATGGAATTACATGAATCTTAAAATTTCATTAAATTAATGAGATTAGTGATATAACATTTCAAATTTAGTGTATACACATCATGAAAAAAATAGGTGCATAACATGGCATGTGTATCAAAGAAAGAAAATTGAGACAAACTTACTTTACCAATTTGGTAACTTTTTAAACATAAATCCCATGATATAAATATTATAAATTTATATGTAAACACACATAATAATAATATATTAAATCAATCAGAATTATACACACCGCACAAATGGAATGGGTGGTGAATAAAGCATGAATCCTATGGAAATAAAAAGTGTGATGAAATTATCTTACCCTTTGTCTTGACATTCATCATACTCATTAAAAAGTCTAGTATAATAAATATAAATTGATTATAAATATATAATAGAAACATATTATTACTTATAATACCATATATGGTTTGATTATAGCTTTATATTACCCACTTTTTAACAATTCTATGTTAATGTTTCACTTCAGGTAATATTCTCTTTGTTTTTTGCATGTGTCTTAATTTGTTATATCATGATTTCCATAAGGTAAAAAATGATTTAAACATAATTTATATTTATTATATGTGTATTATAATAATACATAGTGTATATAAGTATGAAATGGAATACACCATTCATGAAAATGGTAAGTTGTGCGTATGTATGAACGTTATACACATTTTTATTGTCCTATTAAAAGAAATGAATAAAATGAAATATGTATATATATATATATATATATATATTATAATTACATTAGAATTATTATTTAATATATATCATATACTTTTACTAAACACATCCCTAATACATTCCATTTATTGTGTGAATGAATCACTTCACTTTGAGGGGGTGGTGGTCCAGACTTCCTCAAATGAAGTTATCGTATAAACAAAAAATGAAAAGTATAAAGATATGTGTTGTAAAATAATTAAAAAAGTTTAAAGTCATAAAAAATATAATATATAGAATATATAAATATTATTTCCATCATAATTTCTACCATGGTTTATGGTAAAGAAAAAATGAACAATCATCGTTTAGTGAGGCGGTTGTTCACCGTACACATAAACAGTATGTTCATTACCAATTAAATGGAGGTGTGTGTAAGTGTAGGTATAAACCTTAACATAAATATAATAGTATATTAATTATAATTTTCTTGTTATAAAAATATGTATTATTTATATTAGAGTTCTCGAGAAGGAAAATAAAAATAAAGGATCTTGAGGGAAGAGGTTACCTCTTAATCGGGTAACTCCTTTTAGTTTGTGCCAAAAGGATTCCTTGGATTTGTTTCTTCCAAAAGGGAGGATTAAAGGAGTAATTTAAGGGATTTTGGGAAGTTTATTGGGAATATATTTTCATAACCAAACTATTTTTAGAGGTTTTAATGAGTGGGATAGGTGGTGGCCTTTCATATGGAAGGAAAAGAACACACCTGGCATTTTTTAAAACAAGTTAGGTGCACCCACATTTTTACTTTAAAAAGTCATTAAATTCCAAAAAACTCAATAATGGAATTTTAAAGCCCAAAATAGCCATAAAATGGTTGTTGGACAAGTTTCTAGGTTGTTTTGGGTCTTAAATTTAAGGTTTAGTGGTTTATTAACCTAATTTTTCTATTAACTGTTCTAATTATTCCAAATCATTTTCAATAATATTTTTTCCAAAAAAAAGTTGACCTTTTTAGAAATTATAAATTATTCTAATTAATAATATTGAATCCATTTTCCAAATCCCAACAACATAATTTTTATAAATTAATTTAAAATTAATTTAAAATTAATCCTACAATCGGGTCGATAATGCGGGTTTTTAATGTAAAAACATTCAAAAGTTTGCTAAGATTTTATACCCAATTTAAAAGTGAAATTAATCTCAATGACCTAAATTAAATTAATTGATTAAAATATTATATAATTAAAATTTGAAACCATTTTATAATATAATTTAACCTCATAAATAAATTATATGAAAAAGTAGTCTTGAACAAAAAAAATTATTTGTAACTATTCATTAAAAAAGAAACCTTACAGAAAAATACCAAAAAAAATTTCCTAACCTAATTTTAATATTTATAATTAAAATATGAAGTTTATTTTTACATATTAGGTCTATAAAAGTTCAAAAAATTAGATTTAAAATGGGTTCTCCATCAAAAGGCAGCAAAACTAAATTTATAAAAATAAGTGTTTTTAAACATAAAATTGGGTTTTTCCTTATCTTATATATATTGAATCTATTGGATAAATGTAAAAGATATTTTATTGAATATTTATAATATATATTACATTAATATCACTCACTAATTTTATTTAATTTAATTTATTAGGGTAAAATAGCATTGTGACCATAAAAAAATAATATTTCTTTTTATATTAAATCTATTTTCATATTCATTTATAATTAATTGGAAACCTATGAATTCATATTATCATGTGTAAACCATATATCTTCATAATTTATTTAATAATATTCATAAATACTAATTTAACATTGAGTTTGTATCCTATTATATTACATAATCATATTTTAATAATATATTATTGTTTGGTAAACCTCGATCTTGCGTGTTATACAAGACATCAAGGAAATTCATTGTTGTGTGTAACACAAGATAACCTCGGTGATCCATGTAGAGAAAACTAAATTTTTGTTTCATGTAGTGCATGATTAACTTGGTGTGTAATGAACCAAACTTTTTAATAATATTCATTTTCAAAATTTGTGTGTTATTTTATTTTTTACTCAACAAAACTATATCCTTTAATAAATGAAGTACGTATAATTAAAATGATATTGTTGGGTTTTGAATGTCAATATGACCATTGGAAACTGTACTCAGAATGTTATAATTATTGTTTATAAATTCAAATGACCTTGGTTAATTAATACAAAAAGAAGATTGGATGGCCTCATCCTGTAGTCTCGGGTCGTACAAAGCCCATCTTTTGGAGCTTGGGAAGGAGGTTTCATCTCTGGGATTTGCTCTGGACCAAGCCCAAGATGAACTCCAACATGTGAAGCTTCAATAAAATTGCCTAAGGGAGAAGTTCAAACTGATAGAAATCACCACTCAGGCAATATTGTCCGAGCTTCCCCAAGATTCTATCACCATAGCACACCTTACAATTAGGTCATATGCTGGTGTTATAAGGGGCTATGTAACATGGCCTAAGTTACTTTTTGTAAAACCTTGGTATAAATAAATTTTTTATTTCCTATAATGGTAAAATTTCTGATTTTCAAATGTTCGGATAAATATAGGATGAATATTATTGATGAATTTTGGAAAAAAGGGTATTTTAAAATATTTTTGTAAACATTAAATAATTAATAATGTGAAATGATTTTCAAAAAATGGTCTTCTACATTTGTGATCCGTAAGAAATTTAAAGTCCAATAATATCAACTTGATTTTTAGTGAATAGTAAAGTATGAATAGTAACATACCCTTATGAATAGTAATGAATAGTAAATTGGCCAAAAAAATATAAACTTTTCCCATGAATGTATAAATATAATGTAGACATCTTAAAAGTGAAAAAATGATCATAGTATTAGTTATGGTATTTTTGTATGTCATAAATATTTTATATAAAATTTCATAATTAATTTAATAATTTAAAATGGAAATTTATTTTCAAAAAATGTAATCATAAATTGTTAATTTAATTTCTTATGGTTATATGATAATTTTATGGGACCTTGATTACTATTTTAATGTGTTAGAAAACGAGTTATAGATTTAAAGTTGTTTATTTGGAATAAATAATGATTTTATTTAAAAATTTAATTAAAAATATTTAGAAATTTAATTTCATAAAATGGAGTTCATTTTTTAATTCAGATCATTGATATTAGGTTATGGTGAAAATTTGGGTTTTTTCTGAAGCAGTTGAATTTTCAGTGAATAGTAAAAATAAAGTTTTAAGTTTCAGGTGTTTAATGACATAACTGATGATGTAATCATGATGTAATAAATTTAGACGTCTTTTGAATAGTAATATATTTTATGAGGTATCCCAATTGGTAAATGCCTTGGGAAAATACCATGGGCAAGCCCATGGTTTTTCAAATACCACCGATGAGGTGTCCCTTGGAAATTAATTAAATATTCCTTCACTTTTGCTATAAATACCAAGAAATTCATTCATTCATTTCATTCAAAATTCCTCATCAACGAAGCTCTGGTCTTTCTACCTCCCAATGATTCCTCCCAAGTTTCCCTCAATCCCCCAAGGTCCCAACCTTTGAGCATTCAAATCCACTCTTCAAGGTAAGGGGTTTTGTCACCCTTCTCTTTTAACTCATGACTTCCTTTATGTTATGTCTTACAGTTTCCTTTTTATTATGTGGGGGCTTGTTATTATATATCTTTACTACTTTAAATTTCATTTCCAAATAATTATAGACCCTTTCCACTCTCATCAATTTATTTTTATGAATTTTTAAGTGATGTTGTTAGGAAGCCGAATTTTTCATAAAAGAAATTACATCTTCTCTTTTATTTCTTGTTTCCTTTTCAAGTGGTATGTCATTAAAATATTCATTAAATGATCTTATTATGTACCCATACTATATTATGAATTATTTATGAGTGCTTTACCCTTTTCCCCTCTCTTTTCAATGTTTTCTAAAACCATGTTAATAGTCGTTATGCTGGAGAAATTTTGTGTCAAAATTTCTCTCTCTTTCTCTCAAGAAATTCTATTGTTTTATTTATGTGAATACCCAGACCTATTTCGTCTCTATGGGTGTTCATAAATACAAAAAAAAATTATATATCTGATTCTATAATTGACATACATATAACCCTCACTCCCTTTCCATGGGTTATAAATGACATATTGATCTTATTTTTAACCACTTGTAAAACGTCATGATTTTGAAATGAAACCCATTTCTTTTATTCTCTATGGGTTATTTATGAAATGTTTGATTATGATCTATGTGGATCACATGAAAATAAATAAATATTAAGGTTTTTCCCTGATATTTCTCCAATTCATTGGGTAAAGAATTTAATCTCTAGAGATGACCAGTGTTACGATACCTTGGTGAATAACCTTGGTAATTTTTATGACACCTTGGGGATATACCTTGGTAATATATCCATGAATGTATAAATTAAATGTTGTAGCCACATTTTCAAGATATGGTTCAAGTTATTATTTCTATTATATGCCTCTTTATCATTTCTTTATGATATCCTTTATGTTCTTATTGATATCGCTCAAGATCACGTGTAAATTGTTTCACTTGTTTTCCTTATTGGGCCTTCTACTCACCCTTTCCTTTGATGTATGTCTCTAGATTGTGAGATGTTGTAATTTTACATAGGATTAACTTCTCAAGAATCCTTTAAAGGGTATTTAAAAATGTGTTTTATGTTTTCCTTTTTTTTCCTAATTTCAAAGACACTAAACTTTAATGATCCTCTATTTGTAAAATGTAATGAAAAGTTATGTAATAATAAGGTGGGATTCCATAGTTGGTATCAAAGGATATTTTAGTTTTTTATAGAAATTAGACTATGAAAATTTTAGGAAGAAACCTATATAAAAGTTTAAATATAGGAAAACTTCTTGGTATTTTGGTGAGTATTGAGTAAGTGGTTTATCAAGAAAATATATCCCAGCCTAGATACGAGCAGGTAGAGGCGGCTCTGGCGCAAATGTACCGAGGAGTGAAAACTCTAACAAGGAGTTTTGATCTTGACCCAAGGTATCATGGTACACGACAATGAGTCTTTCTTCACTCTTAGTTATGACACTCCTGAGGGATATGTTTGGTTAATCATAAGCTTTTTATGAATCATTATGAAGGATTTATAGAGAAATGTAATTGTTTAAGCATGAAGTTTTAAGACATAAAATCCTTTATAGTTAAAAGATTCATAAATGAAATAAGTTTCTCACTAAAGTTTTATTCTTTTAGAAAATTTCGGGCAATAGGAGGAACCATGAAAATGGTGACCTCAATGGACCATGCGCTGATGGCCTCCTGATGGAAGCAGTAATGGAAACTTTCATGTGAATGATGAACCAACTAACTCAAGTTATGGGAAATAACTTCAATAAAGATGAGAGACTGATCTCACTGTGAAGGGAAAAACATTCTGTTGAATCCTTTATGCATCAATGACCACCAACATTCAGTGGATCGACCGTCCCATTGATTGTTGAATAGTGGATCACCTCTATAGAGAAGATATTTTCTGGGCTCCTCTATTCAGAGAAAGAAAAGGTTACCCTGGTTGTCTATCGCTTAGAGAGAGAAGTTGATCAGTGGTGGGAATTGATTAAAAACATGAGGCCAAGAGTGGAGGTTGAAGCTATAGAGTGGGAAGAGTTCAGAGGGATCTTCTCTAGTAAGTATTTCCCTTATTTCATGAGAAAAATAATAGATAAGGAGTTTCTCGAGATGAAGCAGAAGGAGAATGAATCTGTGGGAAGCTACAAGATGAACTTCACTATAATTTCCCATTATACCTCAAGATTTTTCATGGACCCCAGTGGGAAGTTTGATATATTCTTTGGTGAACTAAGACCTCATCTGCAAAATAATCTATCCAACCGAGACTATGATAGCTATGAGGATATTTTGTGAAGTTCTATGAAAGTTGAACTGGAGTTTGGATAGACGTAATGGTCACATAAATCCAATGAAAAGAAGAGGTAGATGGATCCAATATTAGGGAGGATCTTAGATCAGGGAAGAGTAGGAAAGCAAGTGCAATGTCCCACATGTAATAAATGTGGGAAGAAGAATTTAGGAAACTGCCTTCTCAAGAGCGGGAAGTGCTACAATTGTGGAAGAGATGTCCATATCACACGTTGTCATAGTGAGGTGAAACTAAAACTTCCCAAAACTAACAATAAGGGGAAGATGGTGCAGGCCCTACCTGATGTCCAATGATATAATTGTGGACAACTTGGGCAGTTTTCCAATCACTGTCCAAATTTGAGGGCGGTGGAGGGGAATCACCATCAGCCTCAGCAATGGCCAAGGGAACTAGGTATTACTTTTGAAATCACTACGGCTGAAGTTGAAATGCCAAATGATGTGGTAGCAGGTACTCTTATTGTTATCTCAAAGCTAGTAAGTACTTTGTTTGATTCTGGTTCTACACAATCCTTTATTTCCTCCAAGTTTTCAATGAATTTAGAATCAACCCCCAATTTTCTAAAAGTAGAGTTTTCAGTCAAGACTCTTGGTGGGATTATCCAAGAATAATCAGTGTTTAGAAACTCTAGTATTTACTTTAGTGAGCACAATCTTATCACAAATCTAGTAGTCATTCACATGCTAGAATTTGACATTATACTAGATATGGACTGGCTCTCAAAATATAATTCTAAGATCAAATACAGAAGTAAGAAAATATCAGTAGTCTTGAATGGAAAACCTACAGTTATCTTCCAAGGAGAGATATATAAACCTGATCTTTGTCTAGAAGAACCTCCTATATCCATCTTTATGGAGTTGATCTGTGAATAAGAAGAAGAAAATGAGAGTTTAATGATATAAAATGTCCCCATCATCTAGGAATATGTTTATGTCTTTCCTGATGAGTTACCTAGACATCCCCTAGAAAGAGAGGAAGATTTTTCCATTAAACTTGTACATGGATCTCATTCGATATCAAAGACCTCATATAGAATGGAAAATGTGGAGTTATAGGAATTAAAGAAACAACTCCAAGATCTTTTGGAGAAGGGGTTTATCTAATCGAGTGTGTCTCATTAGGGAGCACCAGTTCTATTTTTGAAGAAGAAGGATGGATCAATGCGGCAATGCATTGATTATAGATAATTGAATGGGATCACAGTGAAGAACAAATACCCTCTTCCAAGAATTGATGACTTATTTGACCAACTTCTTTGGGATCAATTCTTATCTAAGATTGATCTTCGATCTTGTTATCATCAATTGAGGGTGAAGAAAGAATATATTCTAAAAACTTCCTTCTAATCAAGATATGGGAATTATGATTTTGTTGTTATGCCCTTCAGACTGACTAATGCACCTGCTATTTTTATGGATTTGATTAATATAATATTTAAATACTACCTTGATAACTTTGTGGTAGTTTTATTGATGATATTATGATATATTCCAAAAGTAGCGAGGAGCATGAGGATCATCTAAGGGTTATTTTGAAAACACTATAGAAGGAGAGGATTTTTGGAAAGTTTATCAAATGTGAATTCTGGTTACAATAAGTTTTTTTCTTGGGGCACATTGTTACAAATGAAGGAATCACAGTTGACCCTGCAAAGAAAAAGGCTGTAGAGGAGTGGCCTCAACATACAACAATAAATGAGATTTGTAGATTCTTTGGATTAACAATATATTATCGGAGGTTTGTGAAAATATTTTCATGACTTTCTAATCTATTAACCAAGTTAACTCGAAAATGGGTCAAGTTCATCTGGAAAAAGGAGTGTGAGGAAAGATTCCAAGAGCTGAAGAATAGATTGGTTACTACACCCGTGTTAACTCTGCCATCATGTAGAGAAGGATTCATTATTTTTAGTGATGAATCTTTAAAAGGGATTGGGTGCATACTCATGAAAAATGACAAGGTATTTTCTTATGCATCACGACAGTTGAAGAATCATGAGCATAATTATCCTACACATGATCTGGAGCTGGTTGCGGTTGTTTTTGCTTTGAAGATATGGAGGCACTATCTTTATGGAGAGAAATGTGATATATACATAGACCATCAAAGTTTGAAGTATATTTTGAAACAAAAGGAATTGAATATGAGACATAGGAGATGGTTGGAACTTCTCCAAGACTATAACTGTTTAATTCATTATCATCCTAGAAGAGAAAACAAAGTCACTGATGCATAAAGCAGGAAAGACCCAGTAGTTCTTTAAATGATGAGGATTCAAAGAGATCCTTTGATCAGTGACCTAGTAAATCTAGACATGGGAATTATAAGGGAAGTGACATCATCAACCCTAACCCAAATTATTTCTTAACCGACATTACTAGAGAAGATAAACAAATCCCAGAAAGAGGATCCTTTTTTACAGAAGAAGTATAAGTCTATGAAGGATGGGATGTTTCCTGAGTTCAATATTGATCAAGAAGGTGTACTGAAATTTTGTACAAGACTATGTGTTCATCTATTACAGAAATAAAGAAGGAGTTGATAGATGAATCTCATAGATATACTTTCACTATACATCCTGTAAGCACAAAAATTTATAGGGACCTTCGTGATCTTTATTGGTGAAATAATATGAAAAGGGAGATTGTTGACTAAACTTCAAGGTACCTGGTATGTCAGAAAGTGAAGGCAGAGTGAAAAATTCTAAAAGGGGTATTGCAACCACTACCCATACCAGCATGGAAGTGGGAAAATATCACTATGGACTTCATCACTGGTCTCCTGAGAACTTCCAAAGGAAACAATGTGATATGGGTTATTGTGGACTTTCTCACCAAGATTGTCCATTTTATCTCCATTCGAGAAGATGTCTCTCTTGATAAACTTTCCAAGATTTACGTGAAGGAAGTGTTAAGGCTACATGGAGTTCCACTTTCTATTGTATCTGATCATGATCCAAGGTTCACATCAAAATTTTGGAGAGGTCTTCAACATGCTCTAAGAACTGAATTGAATTTCAGTACGGCCTATCACCCCCAAACTAATGTCCAATATGAAAATACTATTCAAACACTCAAGTACATGATGATAACATGCTCAATGGAATTTAAAGGTGGATGGTATCAACATCTCCCTTTAGTTTAGTTCTCTTACAACAATAGCTTCCATTTTAGCATTCAAAAGGCACCCTATGAAGCTCTATATGGTAAGCGATGTAGAACTCTTACTTTTTAGCATGAAGCTAGTGAGAGAAATCTTCTTAGACCTGATCTTGTGCAAGAGATGACAGAAAAGTTCCATTCCATCCAGCAACACATTAAGGCTGCGCAGAGTTGGAAAAAGAGCTATGCCAATAACAATCGAAGGGACTTGGAGTTTGATGTTGGTGAAAAATTCTTTCTTTGAATTTCACCTTGGAAGAGATTCATGGGGATTGGGAAGAAATGGAAGCTCAACCCTAGGTACATTGGCCCCTATGAAATCCTTGATCGCATAGGAGCAGTGGCCAATCATCTTGCACTTCATCCAAATCTAGCACAAGTTCATGATATTTTCCATGTATCCCTCTTGAGGAAGTATATACCTGACCCTTCACATATACTAAATCCAGAGGTGGTACAACTAGAACATGACCACTCTTATGAGGAGTAGCCTTTGGAGATCTTGGATCATAGAGACAAGGTTCTATGCAACAAGACTACCCACCTTGTTAAGGTGTTGTGGAGGAACCACAAATGTGAAGAATCCACGTGGGAACTAGAGGATTCTATGAGGCAGAAGTACCCACACCTTTTCTCTTTTATCGTGTGAGTTAAAATTTCAGGGATGAAATTTTTTAAGGGGGAAGAATGTAACAACCAGAACTTTTTAATAATATTTATTTCCTAAATTTGTGTGTTATTTTATTTTATACTCAACAAAACTATATCCTTTAATTAATGAAGTGAGCATAATTAAAATGAGACTGTTGGGTTTTGACTGTTAATATGACCGTTAGAAACTGTACTCTTAATGTTATAATTATTGTTTATAAATACAAATGACCTTGGATAATTAATATAGAAAGAATATTGGATGGACTCATCTAGTAGACTAGGGCCATACGAAGCCCATATTTCGGAGCTTGGGAAGGAGGTTTCATCTATGGGTTTTGCTCTGGACCAAGCCCAATCCAAACTCCAACGTATGAAGCTTGAACGAAATTGCCAAAGGGAGAATTTTAAGCTGATAGAAATCACCACTCAGGAAATTTTGTCCAAGACGCCCCAAGATTCTATCATCATAGAACACCTTACACTTAGGTCTTATACTGGTGTTATAAAGGGCTATGTAATAAGGCCTTAGTTACTTTTTGTAATCCCTTGGTATAAATAAAATTTTTATTTCTTATTATGGTAAAATTTTCAATTTTAAAATGTCTGGATAAATATATGATGAATATTATTGATAAAAGTTAGAAAAAAAGGTATTTTAAAATATTTATATAAACTTTAAGTAATTAATAATGTGAAATGATTTTCAAAAAATGGTCTTCTATAGTTGTGATCCGCAAAAAATTTCGAGTCTAATAAGATCAACTTCATTTTTAGTGAATAGTAAAGTATGAATAGTAACATACCCTTATGTATAGTGATTAATAGTGATGAATAGTAAATCGGCCAAAAAAATAGAAACTTCACCCATGAATTGATAAATACAATGTAGACATCTTAAAAGTGAAAAATGATCATAGTATATGTTTTGATATTTTTGTATGTCATAAATATTTTATTATCAATTTTATAATTAATTTTATAATTTAAAACGGAATTTTATTTTCATAAAATTTAATTATAAATTGTTACTTTAATGTCTTATGGTTATATGATAATTTTATGGGACATTGATTACTTTTTAAATGTGTTACAAAACGAGTTATAAATTCAATGTTGTTTATTTGGAATAAATAATGTTTTTAATTAAAATTTAAATTAAAATTATTTATAAAATTATTTTCATAAAATGGAGTTCATTTTTGAATTCAGAGCATTTATATTAGGTTAGGGTGAATATTCAGGTTTTTTCTGAAATAGTTGAATTTTCAGTGAATAGTAAAAATATAGTTTTAAGTTTCGAGTGTTTAATGACATCATTGATGATGTAATCATGATGTAATAAATATGGTCTACTTTTAAATAGTAATATATTCTATGAGGTGCCCTAAGTGTCCAATACCTTGGGAAAATACCATGGGCAAGCCCATAGATTTGCAAATACCACCGATGAGGTGTCCCTTGGAAATTAATTAAATATTCCTTCACTTTTTCTATAAATACCAAGCCACTCCCTCATTAATTTCATTAAAAATTCCTCATAAACGAAGCTCTGGTTTTTTTACCTCCAAAAGAGTCATCCAAAGGTTCCCTAAAGCCACCAAGGTCCCAACCTTCAAGCTTTTGAAGCCACTCTTCAAGGTAAGGGATTCTTTCACCCTCCTCTTTTAAGTCATGACTTCCTTTATGTTATGTCTTATAGTTTTCTTTTTATTATGTGGGGAATTGTTATTATATATCTTTACTACTTTCCATTTCATTTCCAAATGATGAGAGAACATTTCCTCTCTCATAAATTGATTTTTATGAATGTTTATGTGACGTCGTTAGGCTGCCGAAGTTTTCTTAAAAGAAATCACATCTTCTCTTTTCTTTCGTGTTTCCTTTTCATGTGGTATGTCATTAAAATATCCATGCCATGATCTTATTCTATACCCATACTGTATTATGAATTATTTATGAGTTTTTGAGCCTTGTACCCTCTCTTTTCAATATTTTTTAAAACCATGTTATATAGCCATTATGCTGTAAAAATTTCGTCACAAAATTTCTCTCTTTCTCTCAAGATATTTATTATTTTATTTATGTGAATACCCAGACCTATTTAGTTTCTATGGGTGTTCATAAATACAAAAAAAATGATATATTTGATTCTATAATTAACATACATAAAACCCTCACTCCCTTTCCATGGGTTATAAATGACATAACGATATTATTTTTAAGCACTTGTAAAACATCACAATTTTGAAATGAAACCCATTTGTTTTATTATCTATGGGTTATTTATGAAATTTTATATTATGATCTATGTGGATCACATCAAAATAATGACATATTAAGGTTTCACCCTAATAGTGTTCCAATGCATTGGGTAAAGAATTTAATCTCAAGAGATGACATGTTTTAAGATACCTTGGTGAATAAAGTTGGTATTTTTTATAACACCTTGGGGATATACCTTGATGATATGTTCATGAATGTATAAATTAAATGTTGTAGTCACATTTTCAAGAAATAATTCAAGTTATTATTTCTGTTATATTCCTCTTTATCATTTCTTTATGATATCCCTCATGTTATTATTGATATCATTCAAGATCACATGTAAACTATTTCACTTATATTCCTTACTGGGCCTTCGGCCCACCAATTACTTTGATGTATGTATCCAGGTTATGAGATGCAGTAATTATACATAGGATAAACTTTTTAGGAATCTTTTCATGGGGATTTAAAAGTGTGTTTTAAGTTTTCATTTTTTTTTTGTTCTTGGTTTCCAAGACACTACACTTTAAAGATCCTCTGTTTGTAAAATGTAATGAAAAGTTGTGTAATAATAAGGCTAAATTCTATATGGTGTTTCATATAATTAAATCCAAACATATTTCTTTAAAATAAAAATAAACTATATTCAGTGTTTCATGAAATAAAAACCATCAAATGGTAAAATTAATCTGAAAAAAAAATCACAAAATATTAGGGTGTTAAAGAAATAATAAAGAAAACATATTATTACCTTGAGAAATAATCATCATAAACCCATTATAAAATAATTATAATTTTAATAACCATATTTCTAACTTCTAGTATAATTATTTAAAGAACATAATCATTACCCAATACATTGGAGAGCTATAATGGGGCTCTCCCATCATATAAGCTCTATCGGGATCACCCAATTTTCATGAGCTATAATGGGGATCAGCCCTTCTTATAAGATATATCGGTCTCACCCTTGAGATATAATGTGTATAAACCCTTAATAAATAATTTCCAAGAAACATAAAATAAATAAATTGTTTATAACTTACATCTCATCGTAAAACTCATAGAAAAATCCATTATTCCTTTCCCAACTTGATAAAATCAGGGAAAAGGAATGGGTCCCATGAAAATATCTTCAAAATAATCATAATACATATAGAGAAAGAATGATGATGGAATTATTAAAATTTATTCCCAGTTGATTAGAAGTACAATCAATGGTTTTTAACATTTATTAATGGAGATAACATTAAAATATCATTTAAAACATTCTTCAGAAAAATAAACTTTTCACTTTGAAAATCAATTTTAAAAATAAAAATATTCACAAAATGTTTTGAAAATTGTTTTCTTTGAAAATAACCTTGGAAACATATAAATTAATCTTTACAGAAATTAATGTTCATGGTGGTAGGAAAATCCATTTCTTATGTAAATATTAAAAATAAGCATTCTTTTCAAACATTTTACAAAGGGAGTCAAGGTGGCCCATTTATAAAATGATAATAAATTTCCTTTTAGAAAATTTTAATATAAGGTAAAATATCATGAAAAGTATATTTAGGAAGAAATTTATTTTTAGAAATGAAATTTTTTGAATATTTTTAGAAAAAAATGATATAAAATAGAAAGAAACCTGATCTAAAAGAATATACAAGAATGGTATCACTTACAAAAGACATTTTTGATGTTTTTTAATCGATAAGGGAGGAAATTGAAATAAAATATGCTGAAAACATTCATAAAAAATGGAGAATAAATATATGTGGTTCCAAAAAATAAGTTCATATTATTTTCTCCAAAGCTACCTTGAACATAAACAATCCTGAAAGAAATGAGATTGTAAAATAAACCATTTTCCACTTTGGTTACTTTTAAATCATAATTCCCATGAAAGAATAACTTAAAATGAAACTTTAAATATCATTAAAATAATTATTTTGATGATATAAAATATTAAGGGTTCATTATATACACCTTATAAAAGGATATAGGTGTATAACAGAACATATTTCCTAAATAATACAATTTGAGATGGGAAACCCTTAAAATGATCATAACATTAAAATGAGAATTAATCAATGAATTAATTATGTATATAAAATATAAATATTCATAAAAAAGTTTAAATATGACCTAATATAATCAAAAAAAATTAAAAAAATACTCTTATTATATCAAATACGTACCACTTGGTAAATTTCACGTAAAATATCCTTGGATGAAATAATTATAAATGAAACTTAAAATACCATGATATATAATGTATTAATGATATTAAATGTAAATTTTTTTGTATATATACTATATAAAATGAATTAGGTTCATAACATTAAAATATTCCTCAATGAAGGAAAATTGAGATGAAGTCTCTTACCTTGAGTCTATAATTCCATGTATATTCTTTAACTAATGTATAATAAGATTATATAAATTATTTTAATTATCAAAAAACTTCTATATATATAATAAAATCTAATTAAATTAAATATTTTATTTTTTTAATGTCATATTTTAATTCTTAATCAGTTAATTCCACGTTGTGCGTTTTTAGGATGTTCAGTTCATTGTTTCAAATGGATTTGGTGTGTCATTCAATGTCAAAGAGTTTATTATTCCAACATATAAATAATATTAATCATGAAATATTTATCATATATAAACACTAATTAAAATTTTAAAAACAATAATTAAATATGTGTATGAAAAATTAACTACGCTATAATCATGGAGATAGTTGGTCGCACGTACACATGAATAACATTTCCATTTTTCAATGATCACTATAGAAAGAATGTAAGTATTAATTTATCTTTAAAAACTACCATAATTTTATAAATACCATATAATTTTTTAAAATATACATATAAATATAATCCATGTGATGTGGCGATGAAAAAATAGTCACATCGCTTCATAGAGGCGGTAGTCCACACTTAATCATGAACGACATTATCATTTTCTAGTGAGTTGAAAGATAAGAATGAAAATTATATATTATAAATTAATAATGATAAATATATCTGAAATATCATAATTATATGATATATATATCCCATATATTCATTAAATATATCTTTATTACATTCTATGTTAAGCGTTGGTAAAAATGAATCACAACGCTTCATGAGGCAGTAGTTTATTGTGCACGCTAGTGACAGTATTGTATCCCCCATGGAATGGAAAGTAAGAATTTATATGTTACATAATAATTAATTTAATATAATTATGTTTAAAATATAATATATACACTTTAATTCCATCAATACAGCCATCCTCAAGAAAAGGTGCTGGAAAGCGAATTAAATCGGTTCGCGAGACAGTAATTTGTCATACACATAAAATATGGTTTCATTATGAATTTGATGGAAGAAGAGTTTTATTTCGATTATTTCATTAAAATAATAAAATATAATTCTATTTTATATATAATTTTTATTATATCATCATAATTTTATAATATTTGAAGGATGTGGAAGAATAAATAAAATAAAAACACTCGGTTAATAATGATACCTCTTCTTCAAACAACCTCCTTATGTTAGAACCAAAATCCTTATTATGGTGTATTTATGATAAAACCAGGGTATATAGATCATGGTTAGGAAATAAAATTTTTTTCGTAGGTATCAGATGATAAAAATGGCTTTGAAAATGTGAAGAGGAGATGAGAGGAAGTGTCCTTTTATAATTGAGGTGAGTGACACACTTGTAATTTTTAAAAACAAAAAGTGATACCCATGTTTTTATCATGAAAAAAGGATACAAAATGGACCATTATAGATAATTAGAGTAAATAATGTCAAAATATGTCCAGAAAATATATTTTATACGATTTTTCAGGCCATTTTAACCATTATATTTTTAGTTTAATCCCCAAAAAACCCGTTTTTACCTCCATCGTAGTATAAGATTTTTACTATTTTTAAAATTCATTATGACCAAAAATTATGTAAAAACTATTAGATAGTATAAAATAAAATAATCAAAAAAAATTAATCCATTTTTAAAAAATATATGCGGATAATTGGAAGAATTTAATTTAAAATATAACCTACAGATGCAATGAAAAAAATGATTTTCAAGAGATATATTTTTCAACCATAAGATGATTTTATATTAACTATATGACAAGTAATAAACATTATAATAATTTAAATTAATATTTATATATATAATGCATAAATTTCATTTAAATAATTTCCTATTATGGGTTTTTAGGATTAATTAAAATGGAGAAACATTATTCACTATAAACATTTTTTAGAAAAAAACCCATTTTTAATCACAAAAATAAAATTATACTAAATTATGTTATAAATATAATTAAATTGTGAAAAATAATACTTATTTTACCATGATTAAATTAAAATAAAAAAATTATTTTAAAATACTTAATTTATTAAAAAGAAATGCAGTTTTACAAAAATCATTATTATTTACTATTCACTAAAAAATTCATATTTTCTGAAAAATCCAAAAATTTCACCATAAGTTTATTTTTATATGATGAATTCAAAAATACAGTTCATTTTATAAAATAAATTTTATATAATATCTAAAAATTAATTATAATATTTTCTCACAAAAATCAATAAAAAATTTGAAGAAAACATATTTCTGATAACTAAAATGAATTTGCAAAAAAAATTAATTTTTTACTAATAATTTATTATTAAATTCATATTGAGTTGTAAATTTATTTATATATATTATAAACTAGTTATTACAATTCATACCCACCATTTTAACTGCTATGTTATAAAATTCATATTTAAAATAATATTATTTCATTGTTCATTTTATCTCGACGTTGGGTGTCATTTACACTATCAAGCATAGCTTCATTTTTAAAATATTAGGGTGTTATATTCACTCCCCTTTAATAAATTACTTCCTTTAGATTTTAAATTTATCTTGGTAATAAAATTTTGGGCATTTTAAACCACCTTTTTTGGAAACCCATTATATAAAAATGGTTAACAAAACATCCTCTTGATAAGAGTGAAAGGAAAGTGAAAAGGTTATCTATAGTAGTGCACAATGATGTTTCCAGGTAGAATAACATAGGTGGGAAGTAAATAAATGGACATAAAATAAAATCAATAATAATTATGGATGGTGATATAGATCATTGATCACATGGAACTGAATGATCAAGACAAAGTAAAGAACCACAAAACCATATAATTATGATGAATTAAAATACCATTGATTCATAAAATATGAAACTTATAGGATAAATTTTTTTTAATACCATTTTCTAAGTTTAATGGATTACCTACCTTATATACTAAGAAAATAAGAAAATATACTTTCTTGATAAGTTGAATTTCATTTTTTAATCAATTTTTACCACAATCTCATCCTTTTCTTCAAACGATGAGTATTACAAATGCATTTTCATTCCTTAGGCACAAAAATAGGCTTCTAAAGGACTACATAACCATAAAAGGTATAATCAAACTGTTCCACCTATTTTTATACATCAACTAAAACAAATTTGGTTATAATATGGTATAATGTTTCCAAAAAAATATTCATATAATGAATTAATACATTAATTTCCAAAATTCAATAATAAAACCCAATGTTCAAACTAAATCATTCCATAAATTAATATCCTAATATCCCAAATAACCTCAATGTTAATGAAATTTTTAACCTCAAAGGTTATCTCATTACTTTCAACTTTCAATCACAAAAATATAGAATTAATTTTTGAAAAAACATTAATCACTTAGTCATCAAATTACTTTTCAATACCATGGTTATCTATATAATAAAACATATTTTCCCATAATTACCTCAATATCTAAGATCATGTAAACTCTAAAAGTAATAAATACCTTAAAAATTACTTCCATAAAATTTAGGTAATATTTTCCATTAAACCAAAGCTTTACATATACTTTAACTTGGTAAAATGTCTCCTAAAGTGTCACTAATAACTTTAAGATCGCATCTCTTAAAACCTTAAAATGGGAGTCTAATACTTTAACTTATGATCAAAATTAATCACATAAACTCATGATCATATCTATAACCCTTAATAAAACCTCTCATTAAAACATCTTAATATCCAAAATTTTCTAAACCCTACTATGATACCAACTATAAGAGCCATGAACCTGCACTCCTAGATCTGGCGCTAAAATCATAAAATTTACATTTATGGATTGATACTGATAAATGTGACTGAAATTATGACATTCAATCCTTACAAAATCAACCAAAATATTGGATCACTTAGATACCCAAGGACCATTTAGGTTTATCATTTTAGATAATTAGTAAAAACTCTTACATAAATAATACCCATGACTTAAAGAGGGTATTCTTCCCACTATACGCATCTTTTCATATTCAATATTAAGTCTTCAACATCTCCCACAAAATTATTCACATGATATTCCTTTCTAGTCATAAATCATTTAATATCATTCTTCATAACCTGAGTAATAGTAAATATAATAAGTGTTGGCTCAAATGCTTAGTAAGGGTAAACACAATCATTAATAATTTAATTTAATTATTGAGAATAATATAATCATAATGGTATGATGAATTAATAAAAGTGCCTAAGAATAAAAAAAGGGAACTCATACCCATAAAAATTGGATAAATAAAAATTAGGCATGGTATAAATCTTTATCAAAGTCGTGATTCATGAGAGTAAATAATGTTGATCTGTGTGATGTTAATCTTGATCAAATAAAACATAAATAACCCCTAGAAATAATAAGAAAACATATTGGTACCTTGGGAAATAATAATCATAAAACTATAAAAAAACACTTACAATTGGAATAACCATACAGATGAATTCCAAAATAATTCTCCAGAGAACATAATCATTACCCAATTCATTATAGAGATATAATGAGGATCACCTATCATTTAACCTATATCAGGCTCACCAATTTTTAATGAGATATAATGGGGATCAAACCTTTGTATATGATATATCAGGCTCACCCTTGAAATATTATGGGAATCTTCTCAAACAATATCTAAGAACCATATCATAAATAAATTACTTATATCTTTCATCTCATCATAAAACTCATAGAATCATCCATTATTCCGTTAACAACTTTTTTAACCCATGAAAAAGAAATGGTTTCCATAGAAATCTCCTTGAAACAATTATAATCCAACCAGAGAAAGAATTATCATGGTATCATTACAAATTATCCCTAGTGGATAATAAGTAACATCAAGGGTTGTTCATGTTGATTAATGGAAAAACCCTTAAATTTTCATTAAAACATTCTTGAGGAAAATAATCTTTTCACTTTAAAAATCACTTTTAAAAACTAAAAATCCCAAAAAAATATTATGAAACTACTTTTATTTTAAAATAAATTTTGGAAACATATAAAGTATGATTGGAATAAAATAATGGTCATGAAATCTATAAAATCCATTCATGATATAAATGTTAAAAATAATGATTCTTTTCAAACATTTTGTAAATGAGTCAAAGTGACCCATTTACAAAACTTTTTTAAATTTTTTTAAACCTATTATTAGATGTTATAATATCATGAAAGATATCTTTAGGAAATAATTTATTTTTAAAAAAAAAATTGAAAACATTTTAGAAAACATGGATATGGAAGAGAAAGATACATGATCTAAAATAAAATAACAGATAGGTATCACTTATAAATGGCTTTATTGATGTTTATTTAATAGATAAGGGAGGAAATAGAAATAAAACATGTTATCCACATTAATAACTACTGGAAAAGAAATAAATTTGGTTCAATAAAAAATGGAATATTAATTTCCTCCAAATGAACCTTGAACATAAATAATCCTAAAATAAAGGAGATTCTAACATAATTTATTTGAAAATTTGATACCTTTTCAATCGTAAGCCCCATGAAATAATAAATTCAAATGAAACTATCAATATCATTAACATAAGTATATTCATGATATATCATATAAAAGTGGAATTACATACACCTTATAAAATAATATATTTGTATAATATAATATTTGTCTCAACGAAGACAATTTGAGATGAGAAACCCTTACAATGATTTTAACATCGAAAAGAGAATTATTCAATGAATTGATTATATGTATCAATTTTAAATCCATATAAAAAAGATTAAAAACAAAATAAAATAATAAAAATTCATCACACATGTAATCTTAGAATATCAAAGACAATGATGAACAAATATAACCCAATGAAAAGAAATTGAGTTATAAAATTTTTTACCACTAGATAACTTTCAAGTCAAATCCCATTGGATGAAATAATTAAAATTTAAACATAAAATTCAGTGATGTGTGAATTATTCATGATATTTCATGTAAAAGAGATATTATATATATCATATAACATGAATTGGGTTTATAACATTAAAATACGTCTCAATGAATGAAAATTGATATTAAGTCCCTTACCTCGAGTTGGAACTTTCCATGTGTGTCCTTTAACTCTTGTATAATAAGATTATATCCATTATTTGAATTATTAATATCATTTTAAATTTTTAATAACTTATACTTAAATATTTTATTTTATTTATTTTAATGACATGTTTAAATACATAATCACTTAATTCCATGTTGTGTGTATTGAGGAGTTTCGATTAATTTTTTCAAAAATAATTTAGTGTGTTATCCAAGGTCAAAAAGTCTATTGTTCAATCATCTATATTATAATAGTAATGATATATTTTTCATATTTATACATGAATTACTATTTTAAAACCAATATTTAAACATGGTTATTAAATATGAACTATGTTATAATCATGGAAATGGTATGTTGTACATACGTATGAGTAGTGTTTCCATTTTTCAATGATCATTATGAAAAGAATGTAAGTATTATTTTATATTTACATAATAACATTAATTTTAGAATTACCATTTAATTTAATTAAATATACTTATATAAATCATCCATGTGATGTAGTGATGAAAAAATAATCACATCCCTTCTTGAAGGTGGTAGTCCACACATACGCATGAACGACGTTATCATTTTTTAGTGAGTGGAAATATAAGAAATAAAATGATACATTATCCTTTAAAAATGATAAATATGTAATTAATATTATAATTATGTAATATATATCACATATATTAAATAAATCTAACCTTACTACCTTCCAAGTAAATTGTTAGTGAAAAATGAATCACATAACATCATGAGGTGATAGTTTTTCGTACACATGAGAAACATTATTGTATCTCCCACTGAATGGAAAGTAATAAGGTATATGTGATATTATAATTAAGAAATTATGATTATGTTAAAAATATCATATATATACTTTAATTCAATCATTATAATCTTTTTTAAGAAAATGTGATGGAAAATGAATTACATCGGTTCATGAGACGGTAGTTCGTGATACACATAAATGACGGTTTTGTTTCCCATTTGATAGAAGAGGACATGGATTTAGGTTATACCATTAACATAATAATATATAATTAAATTTTATATACTTTTTTTATTATATCATCATAATTTAATATTATTTTTAGGATGTGGAAGAAGAAATAAAATAAAATTGTTTTTCTAAGAAGGATACCTCTTCTTTAGTGAACCTCCTTAGGTCAGCATCAAAATCTTTCATATGATGGATTTTTTATCAAACCATAGGATCTAGATAATTTTTACGGAATTAAGGAAGGTTTTTATCATGTATTGGGAGATAAAAAGGTAATTTAATGTGTGAAATGGATAAGAGAGGGTGTGACCTTTTATAATTGAGGTGAACAACACACTTGTAATTTTTGAAAAGAAAAATTGATACCCACATTATTATCACTCAAAAATGACCCAAAAATAAAAAAAATATCAATACTTATATTATATATGGTCTAAATATGGCAGTAAAATAAATTTTATAAAATAAATCATGTCATTATAAGTATTATGTTTTTAGTTTAACCCCTTGATAAACCCCTTTTTACCTTAAATGTGGTAAAAGATTTTCATTTTTTCACTATTAATTATAAAAAAAATTAATTAAACATTATTATATAGTATAAATTATTATTATTCCTAATATAGAATCAATTTTCTGAAATTGAATTCATAGAAGTGGACGAATTTAATTTAAAATAAAACCTTCAAACGCAACAAAAAAAATTCAAGAGATGTATATTTTAAGAAGAAGGTGATTTTATATAAACTCTATGACTATTAATCATAATTATATTAATTTTAATTTATATTTATAGATATAAAATATAAATATTTAATTTAAATAATTCCTCATTGTTTTTTTTAATTAATTAAAATATAGAAACATTATGCCCTTTAAAATAGTTTTAAAAACATATTCTTAAAATCATAAATAAACTTATAGTAAAATAAAATATAAAGAATATTTAAATGTAATAAAGAATAATTATTTTACATGATGTAAAATTCAAATAAAAATGGTACTTTTAAACTACTTAATTTATTAAAATGACATGACGGTTTTACAAAAATTAGTAGTTTTCACTATTCACTAAAAAATTAAAATTTTTCAAAAAATCCCAAAATTTCACCCCAAGTTAATTTTGATATGATAATTTCAAAAATTGAGTGAATTTTATTACATAAATTTATTAAATTTTATAAAAAATAATTATAATATTTTCTCATGAAAATTAATAAAAATCATTTTTTAAGAAATATATTTTGATGAAAAAACAATTTACTAAAAATTGATTGATTATTTACTAAGAATTTTTAAATAAATTTATATTGATTAGTAAATTTATATATATATATATATATATATCATAAAGTAGTTAATTCTATTCATAAATTCTAATTTAATAGCTAGGTTATAATAATCATATTTTAAATGATATTATTTCATGGTTCGTTTAAGGTTGGTGTTGCATGTATTGTATGTTATCGAGTGTAGCTTCATTTTTTAAAATATTAGGGTCTTAAATTACCTATAATCGGTGCATAGGATATCTCAAAGTCAAATTATTGTAGGTTATCTACCTACTGCCTATGCCTCAAGTTGAGTTCTCCCTATATAAAGATATAACAGAGGATCTTGTGGTCCATGTAGACAATAAATTTCTCACCAAAAAGATAGTGACTTAAATAATTCAAAGTATAGAACACAGATTCCAGCTCTAAGTTATGGGTAAGATATTTATACTCATGGTTTAATAGCATATATGACACAAAATATACTACCCAATCTTATCGTATCAAAACATCCCTCAAACCAACTCTTGATGCATCGCAGTATACTACATTCCCAATACCAGGCTCAGGAAGAATAAAAAATGGAGTTGTATTCAAACTCCTATTAATCTTATAAAATTTCTCTTCACACTAGTTTAACCACTAAAATTTCACCCTTTATTCTTTATTGTAGTCATGGGTACTAATAAATGAGATAATTTCTAGATAAAATTTATAGTATCTCTCTAGACTAAAAAATATGCGGATCTAGAACACATTCTGGGGATATATCCAAGACATCAACGCATCTAATTTCTCCAGTTACACTAATATTCTATTCTTTGAAACCACATTCCCCATTAATTGAAACTCATGAATCCAAAGTTCGAACTTTAACATCTTGGTGTAAGGTTGATGTGCTCGAATTTTACTTATGACTATCTCAAAATGTTTTATATGTTAGTCTAGGTTCAGTGAGTAAATGAGGATACCATCGATGAAAACCATGATCAATAAGTCAAGATATGGGTGGAAGATCGTGTTCATGAGAGAAAATAAATTATTTAGTCTAAAATCCTAATCCAGGTACTCATATAGACCATTCCTTCTCTTAAATTTTGTATTTTGTATTTCCACATCTCTAACCAGCAACTGGAGATATCTTAATCAGAGATCGTCCTAGGAGAACCACTAGGCTCCACACGACTAATTAAAAAGATATATGTTCCTTGGAAAAGTTTCATGTTATTCATGGTCGCCTAATTCAGCATCTGATAGTCTATATTAATTCAAAAACCATAATCTACCTTCTTGAAAAATATAATAAGTGCACCCCATAGTGACACACTCAGCCTGAGAAAACCCTTCTATTCTAAGTCCTTGAGTTACACCTTGAGATCCTTTAGCTTAGTTGGCTCATATGATAAGGGGGATCAAAATGTGTTGTGAATCTTACACGAGTTCTATCTCAAACATAACTCCTCTATCAATTTGAATTCATATGATGTTTTCTGAAAATACATTCTGATATAGATCCACAATTGGGGGAAAATTCAAGGGGACTACTACCAATCCTACTAAAAGAGGAAATCCTATAATCTATTCCATAATCATCCCAATATGTCTCATATTTGGACTCACTCTACCTATTCCTAACTCTCATTCACTAGTGATCATGAACTTTTGTCCCTTGGGAGATTTATGAATTTTCATTTTCGATAGAAATCAATGTGGGATTAGAAGATGGTCAATCAGTCTATGCTAAGAATCACATCAAAGCACATCATCTCTAAAATCATAATGTCCTATAGATATCCATAATCAGTAAAAACTATAGGATACTGTGTGAATCATTAAAGAAAATCCACTTTTTCCCCAATGGTGTATCAAGGGAAAGAAACTCAAAAAAACAACTTGACCAATAAGTTCAGTCCAGAAATAACTTGTGTATATATAATGGAACGGGAAGCATTAGTATCGACAAAGGTACTAGACTACATAAAAGTGATCAAGACCGTACCTAATATAGTATAAGGTGAATCACCATAATATTATAGAGTTTTTTCAACTACATATACTCAAACTACCTCTTCTTCGTGACTTTATCCCTAAGTTATGTGACTCGTCTGAGTCATCATCATATGATCCTACTATTGAGGACCCCATTCAGATTCCTAGATTATAGATCATTCCCATCCTACACCCCTATGAAAACATAGGATTAAAGCCCTAGAGAATAACTGATTAATATGCCTCATCTTTCCACACTATCAATACTTTCTTGTAGGTATTTTATAGAACTTATGATAATGTACAGCCTTCCAATAATTAAAGCATTATAGAACTCCTCCAGAGGCTATGAAGAATCCATACTCTACTCCAAAATCATACCACTACTCTCTATATTTACCCTATATTTCACTTCCCTCTACTAGAAAAGTAACTTATCATAGCTATAGGTGATCCACCTACTTGAGAACTAAAGATTAGAAGAAGACCAACTACATATGCCTCTTTTAGGGCCTTCTCAATAGTCAAGGCCCTACACAGAACCTCCTTTATATTATTCCTTTTTTCACTTGTTCATGTTGATATATTTTTTCACACATTCCTATTACTAAACTTATTATGTACATGTGATGAGATACCCATTTCAATCTCATTAATTCTCTCATTAATATTTTAATACCCTCATTATGTTGATGTAATTATCCTAAGATTTTCTATACCAAAAATTTTGGGTAGTGAATACCAGTTTCCATTTCCACTCAAGGTTATTCACCTAGTCGTACAAATCCATCAATTATTAGTGATTTAAATTTATATAATTTATTCTCCTTAATCATGAGTTTAGAATTATAAAATACATCGTTATGTTGTATGATCTATGTTTCACACTTATTCATGTATACGATATGAATAAGATGGGTGGAACTAGAATTATATGTCCCTCTGATGCACTAGGTAATGTTTTTATCTCATGGTATTCCATGTATAGTTCATATGAGGTTATCCTAAGCACATTATTCTATTTTGTCTTGTAATTTTGCCTCTAATTATTTTTGTGATGTTATGTTTTATATTTCTTTCCACATTCCCATGTTTCCTTTATACTATCATGTTATATCATGCCTCATTGTTCGAGATTGTGATTCTCACCACTCTTAGGTTACCTTGATATGCCTCTTATATCACATGTGCTTCTTTAACTTATTCTATTATTTGTTTTTTCCTTACTCATATTTATACATCACCCATTTATTATGTACATCCACAATTTATCTTGTGCAAATTTACAAGAACGATGGAATTTTATGAGCATGTTAATAAATTTTTAAATAATATTGTTGTGCTTCTATTCTAAGTTATTTTTATATAAACATAATTTCCAGAAGACACTAGGCCTCATGATCTTCTCGATTATACTATGTGTTATTTTATATAATAAATCATGAAATAAACTATATTAAAGATATGTATTTTCATAGATGGTATTAGAAGAAAGTTTAGTTCTTTTATGGATTAGGATTAGATAAATCTTGTGAAATACATATGGATAAGTATAAACCTAGGAAAACATCCCTAAATTTTGGTAAATTATAGAGTAAGTGGTTTCCAAGAAAATACATCACTTTTTGGATACTATAAGTGGTTATGACTCTAGAATATATTTATATAGGATTAATAACCCTGAAAAGGGAATATTTATCTAGAATATATCATCACTTGGTGTATGATAATGGGCCTTCCTACATAGCTATTTTGACACTCACGGGGGATATACTTCGATAAATTCATGTGCTCTTATGAACCATTATTATGGAAAAAATTCCTATAAGATTTTATGTTAAGAAATATATCATAGATAACTTAGATTAAGACCTAAAAATTCATAGGTTAAGAAATATATGTCATTTATGATTTTTCCCTTCAATTCTCATAGTTTCCCTTTATGTATTTAGTAGTTTGAAAATTATAATCCTCAAGTCTATTTAAGATGAATTATGTTACTATAAATAGAATAAAATATTGAATGGTTTACTTATCTCCCATTTATAAACATGAAATTTCCTATGTGATTATGGTTCTACACATTATTCCATATCACATATGTTTAGTAGAAAAATTCAAATACCACCTCAAAACATGGAAGTTAAGTTATATATGAAGATGTGAAGTGGGTTAATTATTTCATACTAAGAATATAACTCACCCTTATCCAAATTTGTGAGATGTATTTCCCAGTAAACCTTGTGATACATCCCTTGGAATAATTTTATGCTATTCTAGGCATGAATTTTTTTTACTTGTATAAATCCAACATAAATTTTGGAGAGAATAAAATCAACCTATATATCACAAATCTCCCTCTAATTTAATACAAATTCAAGGAGGAGGATGAATCATCTTTTTTTTCTTAAATCTCTACCATGGATATTATTTCCTTTCAAGAAATAATATCTTGATTAAATGATTGAGACTAAAGAAAAGATCATACTTGATAACATTCACATTGTAAGGGGATTCACTGATGTGTTTCTGGAATAATTATATGATCATCCTCCTAGTTGTGAGGTTGATTTATCAATCAATCTTATAACAAAATATTTTCCAATATCCAATAATCTATATAGAATATATATTATTGAACTTGAGGATATGAAAAAACCATTATAGAAAAATCTAGATAAAGGGTTTACATTCCCAAGTGCTTCACTATGGGGTTCATTAGTACTCTGAATCAAGAATATAGATAGGCCAATGTTCCTCTGCATTAATTATCTGAGCTAAAAATTATGAGGACAAAGAACAAGTATCTTGTTCCCTAGATTTATGACTAGTTCTATCAACTACATGGAGGCCAATACTTCTCAAAGGTGGATATTCTTTCATGATATTATCAAGTAAAGGATGAGGAAGAGGATACCCCAAGACTAATTTTTGTATAAGGTTCATGAACTATGTGTTCATAGTGATTCCATTTGAAATCACTGATTCTCTTAAAATATTCATGGACTTAAATAAATAAAGACTTTTGGTATTACCTTGATGAATTTTTGATAGTCTTTATAGATGATATTCTTATCTACTCCAAAAGTAAGGAGAAACATAAGGATCATTTAAATAATGTATTGAAGACCATTTAAAAAGAAAATTTATATTAAAATTTTAGTAAATGTAATTTTTAGTTTGATAAAGTAACTTTAATGGGTCATGTTATCGTTAACAAAGGGATATCTGTTGATCCAATAAAAATATATACAATTAAAGGATGACCAAGACCAAAATCTATGATATAAATACATAATTTCCTGGGATTAGAAGGGTATAATCATTGAATTGTTAAAAAAATGTCGCAATTTTAAATCCCACTATCCTATATAACTTGGAAGAGAGTTAAGTTTGTATTCATTGATGAATGTGAAGAAATTTTTAAAGATTTGAATAAGAGGAAAATCACTACACTTTTTCTCACATTACAACCAGAGGGGTAAGATTTGTGATCTGTAGTGATGCATCCAAAAAGGTCTTGGTTTGTGTACTCATGAAAGATAGCAGATTGATATCCTATTCATCCATCTAATTAAAGATCCAATAATAGAAATAATCAACTCATTATCTAGAATTAGATGTAGTGATCTTCATGTTAAAAAATTGTATTATTATCTCTACTATGAAAAGTGTGATATATATATATATGTATATATATATATGAATCATAAAAGGCTCAAGTATATATTTACAAAAAATGAGCTCAATATTCCCTAATGAAGATGGATTAAACTAATCAAGGAATATGACTGTACAATCCATTACCATAATGGGAAGTAAAAAAAAGTTGAAATTATCTATGTAGAAAATATCCAATAACCCTATCCATGATGAGGATTGAAAGGGATAAAATATTCTTGGACATGAAAATAATGTACATGGAAATAATAAATGTATCTTTATCCTTCCTTTCTCAAATAACATCTCAACCATCTATACTTGAGAGGATCAAGGAGGACCAGAAAGATGATGAGTTTCTACATAAGAATGAAGAAAATATTTTGGAGTCCAATATTGTTCAAGATGGAAGGTATATGTTTTGGAACCTAGATATGTGTCCCATAAAAACCAAAACCAAAAAGGGGACTTCTGGATAGTGTTCATAGGTCATCCTTCTCTATTAATCTTGTAATCACAAAGATGCATATGTATTTGAAGAAAATTACTGGTGGGATAACATGAATAGAGATATTGTGGAGTATATATCTTGATACGTAGTGTGGAAAAATTAAAGGAAGACTAATATAAGTCAAAGTTTATGATGAAACCATTACCCATACTTATATGTAAATGTGAAAACATAACCATGGATTTTTTCATAGGACTCCCCATGACCCTAAAAGTAAATAATTCCATCTTGGTCATAGTTGATCACCTTACCAAGTTAACACATTTCATTTTTATCAAGTAATATTTCTATATTGACAAAATATTTATGATATACATAAAGGAAATGGTAAGATTGCATAAAATTATAATCTTTATTATATCTGATGGAGATCTAATTTTTACCTCAATGTTTTAGAGAATACTTTAGAAAACATTGAATATATAACTAATCTTTTTCACTACTTATCACCCTCATAATTATGGTCAGTCTAAAAGTACCATTCAAACACTAGAGGGCATGTTTATATCGTGTTCAATGTATTTATATGGATGTTGGGATCAGCAACTTCCCCTAGTGGAGTACTCATATAAAAGTAGTTTCCACTCTATCATTCAAATGGAACCTTGTGAGGATTTTTATGGGAAGAGGTGTCATACTACAACATGTTGATATGAAGTTAGAGAGAAAAATCTTTTGGGACCTAATCTTATCCAAGAAATGATAGAAAAAATTCAAACCATTTAGCATCATATTAAATCTACTAAAAATCGACATAAAATCTATGCATACAATCATCGATGGTACCCAGAGTTTTGAGGTTAGACATAAATTATTCCTTTATATATCATTGTGGAAGAAATTTTTGAGGTTCGGGAAGAAGGGAAATATTATCCCTAGATACATTGGCATATTTGAGATCCCTGGTCGCATAGGATTGGTATCCTATCGACTGGTACTCCCACCAAACCGATCTCAAGTACATGATGTGTTCCATGTATCCCTCTTGATGAAGTACATACTATACCTCTAAAATGTATTGAATCCATAGATGGTTCCATTAGAAAATTATCTTTCATACGAGGAGCACTCGATGAAGATCTTAGATTGTAGAGACAAGGTTCTACATAACAACACAACTCAACTGGTTAAATTGTTATGGAAGAACCATATGTTTGATTAGAGACATGGGAACTAGAAGTGGTGATGAAACAAAAATACCCTAATCTATATTAGTGTATAAAATAAAAATTTCAAGGGAGACATTTTGAAAAGGGGAATAATTTAATGACCTGAACTTTAATAAATTTAATTCCCTATTAAATGAGTGAATTTAATATTACAAAATAGAATTTTAAAAAACATATGCACTAATTTGGTTATTTTTTATCGTTATATGGTTTTTTAAGTTTAAAATATTGTTAAGAATCATAACCACTAATAATATAGTGATTATAGAATGACCATTAATAATATTATATTAAGGGTTATGATAAAGTCCATTTGACATAGACAAAGGAATCATTAAACTAGACTAGTAAGATCATTCCCTATAAATCCCATTTATTAGAACTTTCGAGGGAGATAGTATCATTGGGATTTTCTATTGACTAAACCCAAGATGAGATTAAAAAACCAAATCATGATTAAAACCATTTATGGGATAAATTCAAGCTCATTAATATTACAACCCAACTCATGTTTGTCGAACCACCCCATAAAAATCTCATGATCCCACACGTTACCCTTAGGGTATTTGCTGGTGTAATAAAGGGGTATGTATCTATGCCCTAATAGTATGAATTTTTATATATTATTTTTAATCAAATAATGATTATATTTTTTCTTTACTATTATTACTAATTTTTAAATGACTAGATAATGAGTTTAATAAAAATTTGATTTTGATATGATGAAACACAAATTCAATTTTTGGGAAATGTATAGTTTCAATCAAGACGCACTATTTTTTTGAAATAAATTATATTTTAATAAAATATTATTATTAAATAATTTTTATTAAATATAAATGATAATATAATTTTATGAAGTCAAAAATAATTTTTAAAAGGATCAGAAAACCATCATTGTCAAAAAAACTCAGTATTTTTCCATAAAAGTGGACTTTTTTATTTAAAAGTATATTTTATCATAATTAGTGAATTATTTGTACAAAATAAATATAATTTTTTAAATCATCACATCAAAATTAGAAAATGGTTATTTTTTCATAATTTTCAGAGATAGTAAAATTTTTAGATCAAAATTATATACGGTATAAATATACAGTTTGTATTATGGCTACATAATGATAAAAAGGTTATATGATATATTTCATAAAAGTTATAAAAAATATATATCTATATATATTTCCATTTTAAAATAATTTTTTTAGGTTATTTGATTAATTTTATAAACCCTTATTGAATCCTCCAAAGCCTACATTATATTTTTAAGGTTTTAAAATCAATTATTTATAAACATGAATCACTTTTATATCACCAATGGTATTATTTTAATGATAAGGGTTCTTAAAATTGAAAAATAATGAAAACCAATCCATTTTGTTAGAAACCATGGGCAAAAACCATGGTATGGTGTGTGGTTTGGATTAATTCTTCCTATAGAGTCTAAAACCTAAGTTTAGAAATTAATAAAGAAAACTTCTATATTTTACTATATAAACCCACAAAAAATCCCATTAATCTTCACTAAAAACTCTTATATCATGAAATTACTCCACCTTTATCTCTCTATATCCCTCCCAATGTTCCCTTAATCTATTACGAAGTTCTTCTCAATCTTTTAGAAGTTCCCTCTCAAAGTAAGGGATTCTCTCCTTCTCCTCTCTATTCAAGAACCTCCTTTATATTATGTGTTTTTTTTTCACGTTTTCATGTTGGGATATGTTTTTAAACATCCTACATACTTCCCTTATGATTTAAATGTAATTAAATACCCCTTTAAGTCTCATAAATCCATCCCATGAATCTTCAGCTACCATGTTATGCTGCTGAAATTATCCTACGATTTTCTATTACAAACATTGGTGTAGTGAATACCTATATCAATTTCCCCTCATGGGTATTCAAAATGTTGTACTTATCACTCATTTATTATGGATTTAAATTTATTTAACCCAAAATCATTAATCATTGGGTTAAATTTATGAAATACATCATTATGTTGTAAGATCTATGTGGCACACTTATGCATTTATATGATATGAAAGTGATGTGTGGGATTGGAATTATATATCCCTCTAATTCATTGGGTAATGTTTTTACCAAATGATATTCCATGTATGGTATATAGGAGGTTATCTTAATCACACAATGTTATGTTTTCTTGGTGTTTATCATTGAATTATGTTTAAGATGTTATGTTTTATGCTATTTCCACATTACCATATTACCTTCATGCTATCACGTTATATCATGCCTCATTAATCAAGATTGTGATTATTGACCCTATTATGTTACCTTGATATAAATCTTGGATCACATGTACTACATTACCTTATTCTATGATTTTTTTATTCTCTTACTAGGTTTTATAGCTCAAGCCTTTCTTATGTACGTCCAAAAGTTATCCCATGCAGTTTTAAAAGAATTATGGAATTTGAAGATCATTTTAAGTAAATTATAAATAATTTTGTGGAACTTATATTGAAAGTTATTATTATATTTAAGTAATTTCACAAATTACACTAATCATAACGGTATTTTTGGTTTACCTAAGTGTACATTTATGTAATAAATCAGGAAATAAAGTGTATTAAAGATATGGGCTTTCATAATAACCATAACATGATTTTACACATATTCAAGTACACTAGAAAATACTTCAAAAGGAATGGTAATAGATTATGACATGGTAGATCTTACAGGGTAACAATATTATGGAATCATGAGAATTAGTTTCAATATACAATTATATGTGATCAAAATAAAAAATGAATAAAAAGATATATAAGCATAGTAATGGAATCAAGAAACATAAACAGGTCTCACAAGCTACACACACCCACATGTGATATTTTCTATGAATATTCAAACAAGCTCTGCCAATATAAGAATCATACCAAGGTAAAAATTTTATACAAGATCCCCAAAAGGTAATGAAAATCCTAAAAAAACATTTTTGAGGTCAATGTCAAGGTTTTCCAAGGAATCATCAATCAAATCATGTCCACATATTAATCATTTCAATTTTCTTTCTAATAATTCCTATACTAGATTCCAATTATTTAATTCCCAAAATAAAAATAAACACCACATGAAAAAAAAATAGAGCCTCTTTCTGGGATAAATTCAAAATTTTAAACCATTTCTTCATTAAAGAAAATTAAAATTCTACAAGTAATAATAATATTATCTCTCTAGAATAATCCAATATAAACCTAAGATAATTAGTCTATCATTTTTCAATAATTATGGGTTATTATCAATTAATAATTTAATATCATTTTCTCAATAAATCTTAGTCCTTAAAAAATAATCAATCACACATGAAAAAAAAAAGAATATAAAAATACATATTTTTACTCGTAATTTTCCATTTAAAAAGATTAACCCAATAATATAGTAGATAGGGTGAGGGTTATTACACATATATTACCTAGAAGTATAGCTCGAAGAAGACATTACAGATCCTAGAAAAAGAATTTCTAGGATTCCTATAATCAAGAGGAGATAAAAATAAAAGGGTAAGATATGTTTGGATATCTTAAGAAGAGCATCCTGAAATTATGGTTCACAACATTGAAAACCCCAAATTAAATTCATCATTTAATTTGTATTTTTATTGAATAATTAATGTGAAGGGTTTAAAAATTACAAAATAGGTGTTTATAATTTAAAAACGCTAAAGGAATTTATTTCCCATAATTTTAGGCTTTTAAAATCAGGAAACTACATAACAGGTTTGAACTGGAAAGAAGGGAAAGAAAAACTAGTTTTTAAAACACCATTACACCAAAAATGGTATTGTGTAAGGGTAAAATAGATTTACCCATATGCATCTCATAGCTATCATTTTAGGTTACTAGGTTTCCCTTATGTAAAATTTAAAAATAATGATTTTTTATTATTCAACTAATTACTACCCTTAAACATCCTTTAAAAACTAAGAGTCTCCCTTACTTATAGGCTAGGATACCCTTACACAGTGAGGGTTTTCCGTTACACACCCTTTATAAAACCCAACATACCTTTACGTAGTGCCAAAGTTACCCTTATGTAACCTTTATAAAATCTAACTTATCTTTACACAATGCAAGATTTACCCTTATACATCATATAGAAACACCATCTTACCTTTACACAAATAGAAGAAGAAAGAATTTACCATTATAGAGACTTTAAAAATAGGGATTTAACCTTGTGAAACTCTTATAAACTATACTATATATAGGTAGAAAGTTTTTACCTTTACATAGGCCCTATTCTATACATAAGTATAAAAATTAATGGGATATTAATTACATTTTCACAAAAAAAATTATAGATTATAACAAAAAAGGGTTTTTAAAACATTTGAAAACTGAAAATGTTACAATATCCCCCTCCAGTAGCTCTCTTTAATGAAATTTTTATAGAATAAGAGTTGATGAAACCTAAAAATGGGAATGGTATCCCTATAATATAAGAATAACCTATTGTATAGGAATATAGTAATATGTTTCCCAAAGAACTATGTATACATCCAACTGAGTGTGGAGTTGTGATTTATATTGATCTCATCCTTGATAAAAAAATCCTATATCTGAGACTCTCTATAATATAGACCTAGTGGAATTAATTGAACTAAAGAAACAACTATAAGAGTTGTATGATAAGGGACTTATACACCCTAGTATTTCACAATGGATATCCCCTATTCTTTTTTTAAGAAGAAACCTGGTTCTATGAGGTTATGCATTGATTATAGGGAAATCAATTCCATTACCATAAATAACATGTATTGTACACCCTAAATTAATGACTTGTTTGATAAAATATAGGTAACTCAATATTTTTTAAAGATTGATCTTTATTATGTACATCATCAATTATGAGTAAAGGAGGATATTACAAAGATATAATTTCGAATGTGGTCTATATATTATGAATTTTTAGTAATTATTTTTGGATTGACTAATTCACCCCCTATTTTTATAGATCTGATAAATATAGTATTCAATAATTATATTAATAATTTTACTGTGATGTTTATTGATGATATAATGATATAATCGAAAATCTATGATAAGTATAAGAGTCATTTTCAATTCATTCTTAAGAATCATAGAGAAATGTACTATATGGAAAATTTATCAAATGTGAATTATGGCTTTTGGAAGTTCCTTTTATTGGAAATATTGTCTCTAAGGATAGAATATTAGTTGATCCTCTAAAGAAAAAGGTAGTGATATAACAACCAACACTAATGAATATAACTAAGGTGTATAGTTTCCTTTTATTAACATAATACTATTGATGATTTGAACAAAAACTTTCTCAACTACCCCACATGTTAACCAAGTTAACATGTGAAGGTGTTAAAGAGGTTATTGGTCAATGAACTAGAACTAATATTACCATTGGGAAGGGATGGATTTTTTATATATAGAAATACACCAAAAATGGGACTTTGATGTTTCCTTATACAGAATAATTGAGTTATTCCCTATACATCAATGTAGTTAAATATTTATTAATAAAATTATCCAACCCAAGATCTAGAGTTGGAATTCCGAACCATTTCAATAAAGATATGGAGGAATTACCTCTATTATAAAAGATGTAAAAAAAATATAATTATCACAAAAGTCTTAAATACATCATATCACAGAAATATATCCACATGAGGTAAATTTGGTGACTATAATTACTCAAGGATTATAATTTATTAGCATACTACCACCCTGGGAAGGTAAATAGGGTGGTTGATGCATTGAGAAGGAAATATCATGGATTTTTTACTGAAATGAGGATTGATATGGATTATATATTTTGGGAATTATTAAATATGGATGGGAGAATTATTAGGGAATGGGAAACATCACTCCTTTTCCAAATGATTTTCAAACCATCCTTATTAGGGAATTAAAAAATTTCTAGCTATATTATAAGAATCTTCAAAATAAAATTGAAGTCATGAATGATGGAAATTTGGTAAGATTTATCTATGAATATGGTATTTCAAAAATTTTAAAGTGTTTATGTATTCCATAAATGATTGAGTTGAAGGGAAAATTATTAGATGATTCTTATAGCTCAAATTTTCTCTATACACCATGGTAGAACCAAAATGTATCAGTATTTGAAGTAACATTTTTTGTGTAATAATATGAAATAGGAAATTGTATATTATTTATCAAGATTATTGGTTTTTTAGTAGGTAAAGGCTAAGATATGACATCATAAAGGATTCATGTAACCTCTAACCATTCCTATTTTTAAATTGGATGATATTAATTTGGACTTTTTTACTAGATTTCCAAAAATATTGAGAAATAATGAATCAATATGGGTTATTATTGATCACATTATAAAGTCCACACATTTACTCACTATAAGGGAAGATCTTCCTCTTAAACACCTTATATGGATCTATATTAATGAAGTTTTAAGACTTAATTGTGAAACTATTTCAATTATATATTATCATAACCCATAGTTTAAATTGAAATTATATAAAAGTTTTTAGAAGGATCTTGAAACTAAGCTAGATTTGAGACTTTTTTATCATCCTCAGATAGACGAACAGTCTAGAAGAAAGATTCAGACATTAGAAGAAATGTTTAGTTCATTCTCACTTAACTTTCATGGTATATGGGATTAGTATTTTCCTTTGGTGTAATTTTTATATAATAATACCTTCTATTCAAGAATTCAAATTAAACTCTATAAAGATTTATATGGGAAAATATGTCATACACCAACTTTTTGGGATAAAGTTGGTGAAAGGAATGTTTTTGTCCTAGAACTTTTTGAGGAGGAAAAGGTAATGGTAAGAACTATTCACATTTATACCAAGGTAATTAAAATTATACAAAGAAGTTATGTTGATAACCAAAATAAATATTTATAATTTTAAGTGGGAGATAATGTTTTCTTGAAGGTATCTCCATGGAAAGGTGTTAAAAGATTCAGAAAGAAAGAAAAACTAATTCTAAGGTCCATCAGGACTTTTGAAACATTTTTATAAGTGGAAGATCATGTTTTTCATGTTCTCACCTCTGAGGAAACAAAATTGGAGCCTAATTTATCTTATTGTTAAGTGCCTATATAGATTATTAACACTAGATAACAAGTTTTGCAGAATCAGATGAATTGACAGATAATGGTACTTTGAAGAAATCATAACATAGAAGAGGCTAAGTGGGAACTAGATGAAGTTTTGATGAATAAATACACAAATATATTCATGAGGTGACATTTTATAAATTTCAAGGATGAAATTTTTTGAAATAGGGGAGAATGTAACACATGTGATTCAATTATAGTAAGTAAGCCTTTCTTTTTAAGGAAACAATAACATAATGCACATAACTTTATTCAATAATGTGATTGAAAATTAAATTAACAAATTTTAAAATATTATTTAAATAAAATAATTTTATTTTTAAATTTAATATATCAAAATTATCTTAGGGTGAATGTTAAATATTTTTTAGAAATAATATATTTTTAGTTGGAAAGTGAAACATACCGATTTTACAAAACTACCACTTTTATAAAATTATAATGATATAAGAATAACTTTATGTTTTAGGAATAGTTTTTTATGGAAAAAGTTTATATTAAATAATTAATTTAATTCATATAAAAATTTAATGTTTAACTTAAAAATATATGCTTAACATTTTGTAAATCTAAGTAATGTTTTTGTTCAAATAAAAACTTTTTTTTGTTCTTTTATTTTAATCATGTATTTCAAGGTATATTTAGGTTTAGTTCTATTTGAAATAAAACTATGTCGCCTTTTATTTAATATAATTCAATTCCTCCCATTGGAATCAACATAATATTTTATTTTTCTATAAAATTATTCTTATTCTTAAAATAAGAATTTTTGTAAAAAACAATTTTCATTGGGTATTGAAAACTTATATTAAAATTAATTTATACCACTTCAAGTATTTGAATCATGTAAAATGGGTTCCATATTTCAAATCATCATAATTAATATTATTCAATAAGTATAACTTAATTTTTTTTTCAAAATTAATTGTAACCATGACATATATTTATAACCTTGGTTAAGGGTAAAATGGATTTAAAGAGTTAAAAATAAAGGAATAAGGCTTCAAGATAACAAAAAATAGTTTATTAAAACTTAATGGTTGGTTGTACTTCTACCATACCCCTATCATATTTTTATATTGGAAAATTTTTATCCACTTTAAAAATAAAATGAATTTATATTATTAAATTATTTTAAGTGATTATGTGTGTGTCCCTCCCCTCACTTATAAAAGGTAGCCTCTTATCCCCATTTATTCACAAACATTGACCACTATAAACATCCAATGAATTATAAAACCTTCTTATATTACTTATCTTCATTATGGAACTTTTGGTTTTCTATTAAAAGCATCCTATTAAATCTTAAGGTGTAAGTCAACGGAAGTCTCTCAAAGAATGGGTAATCATCTTTAACAACACTTTTAGAGTTTCTTTCTTCTTCAACTTCCTCTAAATATATAGTACCCATCCAAAAAAATGAATCAAATATAATTAATATATTGATATTTTATTTTTATTATAGTAAAATTATTCATTCCTCCTTTCCATCCTAAGTAAAATGAAAACAATACTCATGTGTACATACGACCTACCATCTCCACATAGAGGTGTAATTAATTTTTCATCGCGCCATTACTTGGATGGTTATAAAGATATAAATAATGAATATATATATGATATTTTTAAAACAATATTTTTATTTAAATATAATAAATCATTTATTATCATAACCTTTATCCTAAAAAAATAATATTGTCGTTCGTGCGTACGTGTGGACTACCACCTCCACGAAGTGATTTTATTGATTTTTTATCTCCACATTTCGTAGATGATTTTAAGTATGTATATAATTAATATATGTGATATTAATATAGTTAATTAAATTATTTGTATAATTTAACGATGATAAATATTCAAGTACCATACCTACCCAATCAAAACTTATAAGAAAAATGAAATATTTAACACTCAGAAATAATGATTTTTATAAGGAATTATTAATAAAAAAGTGTTAGAATTTTATAAGTGGATCATATATTATATAATAAGTATGTATATGGTTTTTTATAGAATTATAATAAATAAAAAGTTATTATGCATCATGTTAAAATCACTTATGAGGTAAGACAAACTTGAGGTAAGGGATTTCTTTTATAATCTTATTTTATTTTAGGATTTTTTATGTTCATATTTCCTTTGGGAAAATTATATGATCCTAATATCCTAAATCCCATATATTTTATTCTCCTATTATTATTATTGGTTTTTACATATTTATCACTACTAAAAAACCCATGTTTAGCAGCGCTGGTATTTATCAGTACTAGAAGAAAACGCTGATCAATAGAATATTTATCAGTGCTAAGGAAAGCGCTAATAAATTTAACCTTTTATCAGAAATTTGTTTAGTGCTAACAAATGGGATTCTTTATCAGTACTTTATTTTTAGTGATGATAAAGGGTAACATTTATCAGTGCTTTATTTTTAGCGTTCATAAATATTTATTTCATCAGTCCTTTATTAGCACTGATAAATGTCTGAATAAATAAAATTAAATAATTAAATAAATTAAAAATAAAAATTGAGCTTATTAAAAATTATTTAAAAAATTATTCATTAAATAATTATTTATAAAGATGAATAAATTTATTATATATTATTAAATATTAAACATTTTATTAATTATATAATTATGATAATTAATGTTATTAAATTGTATATATTAAATATATAGATATATATTAATGTATATAAATATGATTTATATATTACAAAATATCTATGATCCTTACATTAAATAGTCATATATTTATTGAATAATGGTTTATAATTAAAAATTAATATGAATTGAAAATATTTACTAATTGCATAGTACTCGACATATAATTGAATTTCCTTTGATTTTTCAATTTAACATAGATAAAATCGGTGTTATATTAATTTCACATATACATAATTAATGAATTTTTATACACAATACACACACATAAAACTTTTCGATTTTTTCAATATTGTTAAATTGTACTTATTCTTAATTTATTAAATTTCACTCATTTTTAACATATATGTATGCACTTAAAATTAGATATTAATTAATAATATTAAAAATCTAATTGTAAAATAATATTTATAAATATATATTTACTATATATATACCATTATATATTTAGAATTATAAAAAAAAATATTTTTTAAATTATTTATATAATTATAAATAAATAATTATATTTTTTTAATTATTTACTAAATTTATAATAAATTTACTTAAATAATGAATATAATTACTATATTTATAAATATTTTTTAAATATATATATATGTATTATCATATAAATAAATATAATGATATAAATATTATTTTAAAATAAATATTTCTATAATTATAAATAATTAATTATAAAATTATAATAAATATATTTAAAAAAGAATATCTTTACTATATTTATATGTATATATATTTATTAAGTATATATAAATATTTAAAAAAAAATTATTTATAATTATAATTATAAATCTTTTATCTGCACTTAAGTAATAATCATTGATAAAAGTATATATCAGTGCTTTTTCACGCTGATAAAGATGAGGCTTTATCAGCACTAAACAAAGCGTTGATATAATTAATATTTATTAGTGTTATAACTTTAGTGCTGATAAAAAATTATTTTATCAGTGGTTTTTTAGCGATGATAAAGACCTATCTTTATCAGCACTAAAAAAGCACTCACAAAGAGTCCTTTTATCATCACTTATTACATAAGAGTTGATAAAAGTGTCCCAATCTATTTAAATAAACTAATCATTTGTGGAACCATTGGAATACCAGAAGCTTTCTATGGAAGCCACCCTCTGTCATTGCTCCTCCTCAGTGAATCGAAGCTTTAATCACACCACTTGAAAGCCTTCAATTGCTCAAACATCTCATCCAACATTTGGGGTTCGATTATAGTTAGGGTTTCCAAAGAGGGTTTCAAATGTTCTTCAACCTTGCAAGGTAGGCCTTATTATTTTCTTTTTGTATTTTTGGTTTCATTTTTGATTTCTTCTTTAAATATGTATTTATTTTTAGTTTGGTGATTGTATACTATTTTGATTTTAGATTGTGAACAGAATAATTTTTTATGATCCATTGTTTGATTGATTACTAATGTATGAACCCTCTTGATATATAGATTTTTTGGTTATATATGACATTGAACCTTTAATTTATTCATTGTTGTTTTAATAATATGTTTTATATCTTCTTAATAAAAAATTTCTTCATATATTTATATAAAATGTGTAGAAATTTTCATATATATTCTTGTTTATTGACTACTAATTTGAGGCACATTGGTGGTTCCCTAATGATTATATATATACATACACACCTTTCTTGGACACCTCAGTGGGCATGCTCCTTCAGATGCTATTTTTCAGGAACCAAGTTAGTGGAGTGATGTGTGTTCCTCTATTATTTATATATATCATAGTATCTAGTTCCTCTTAGAATTCACTATGGCCCTTAGTTATCTTATGGATCATATTCGAAGGGGCCATCCCTAGTTAATAACATGAAATTTTACCACATCAAGCCTTCACTTTTTGAATAATTATGGTGCCTTTAGTTATTGTTATGTTTGAATATCAGGTTTTTATTTTTTTGATATTTTTATAGACTATAAGTGAGTTTTTATATTGGTGTGACATGTATGTGTGTCTGTATAGCTATTGAATAATTTATTTCCATAATTTTTTGTCTAAGAATATGCCTATATTGGGTAATGATGATTTTGGTTCCACAGGTCCATTGACTCCAAGGGTCATGCTAGAAGTTTTTTTGAACTCTAGTACTGATTATTTCTATTTGGGGGCACCTCCCATTTATGGTTTTTTACGCCCAATTTTTAAACCACCCTTTAGTGACTTTGAGGTGTGTTAGAGATCATACGATGATATGAACTAGTGTTTTTTAGGTAATTTAGGCTATGGTCATTACACTATCCATCTTCCAATGTTCACCTATAAATTTTAGTGATAATATCATTTATTATCTTCCTTTATCTCCCTTTCATTGTCATATTATTAAAGACAATTAATTTTAGTGTATCAATCCATGTCCTTATCCTATATCCACATATCATAGACAAAACTAATAACATGGTTCATCAGAAATATGATGCATCCCCTATGTTTTTTCTACAGGCATCCTTCTCACCCTCACTCTCTCTACATGGTTGATAATCAAATTATAATGGATTCCAACAAATTTAACTTTTATTCTTGGTATAATATAATACATTGGTGTTTGTACTGCTTCAAGAAGTTTTCACTAGATATTAGATTCTCTTTGTACAATTTCGATCATAAGAAAATTTATGTAGACAAGTAACTTTCCATTATTTAAAAAAATGAAATAATATTTATTACATTTTAATGATTACTAATTTTGATGTTATTAGTGATTATATTATATCTCCCACTATTTTTTTGAATCCCAATATCCCTTATTGTTGGATTTGGAATATCTAGCCTCTCATATATTCTAGTAGAAATGATCCATATTTCCCTTCATAGAAGTATTAATCCCCTCAAACCAAAATTTATTCTTTTCTTTCCAAATTCACCATAATGATACAAAAAATGATAGTTCTATCCCTTTTATCATTAGTGTTATTCCTCGATCCATGAAACCACTGATCTAGTTAATTGAATGAGAGTTTATTATTATTAGTTATCATATTTTAGTTTCTTATTACTTCTTAATTTCCTATATTATATTTTCATTTGTTTAGTGGATTTAAGAAAGATTTGATGTGGAGTGGTTCTTTTCTTAAATTCAACCCATTTTCTTCAACATACTGAAATTCTTTGAAATAATAAAATGTTGAGTTTCCCTAATTAGAATTGTCTATAACATTCACTTTTTATAATGAATATCTTATGTGTTTTTGTTTATATTTTTTATAAAATTAATCTTTTATAAACCCGATATGATTGATATGAACTAAAAATGGATGCACGCTAATCGTTTGACAAATGAATATGAAGATGGAGTTAAATAGATCATCAAGTTTTCAAGAGAACATGTAGAAAACCCTTTTAAAATATTTTATTCATGTTTACATTGTTGTTATTCATGAAAAATTAGTCCGAAAGATTTGGAAGAGTATTGATGCTTATTTGGATCTATTGATCAATGGAGCCAAAACAAGGATTGGTTATGCATCACCCACAAAGATAATAACAAAACTAAGGATTTCATATTCACTTCACTAATATTGGTTAACTACCACTTACCATAGCATCTAAACTAAACTTTCTACTCTGCATCCCCATGAAGCTCTCATCCCACACATAGAGAGAAACAAACTAATTAGATTCTTGAACATATAGAGAAAATTTTATAGAATAAGCTAATTCATTGGGTAAAGGTTTTGTCAAAAATTCATATGATTGAAGAAGAAACATGAGAATAAGAAAATGATATAAAGGGAAAATATTCCCACTTGTTTAAATAATGAATAAAATTGCAAGTAAGAGAAGAAAAATTGAATATTGAATGGTTATATTATAGAGATGGTGGAAAGCATGTGTGGGATGAGAGCATCATGGGGACACCAGGTAGAAAGTTCAGGTAAAATGATATGTTAAGCAGTAGTTAACCAATAGTAGTGAAGTGCAAAGAGAATCCTTAGTTTTTTATTAACTTTTTGACTGATGTACAACCAATACTAGTTTTGGATCCATTGATCAATGGAGATAAATAGACATCAATATCATTAATTTTCTAGAGGTTTCCTGATATCTATATAGTCTTCTAAACTGTAATGAAGTGCACAGAGAATCCTTAGTTTTGTAATTATCTTCTATCTGGACAAAATAAACCCTTGGGAAAGATTTAAATTTAATGTTATGATATAATTTCTCTATTTTACCAAAAAATATATATATAATGAAACGTTGATTTAATTTTCATTATTCCTTTTATAGTTCTTTTATTTTAGAAGATTTATGTCCATGTTTCATTCCTTCTTAGAAAGAGAAAAGATGTTGTCTCTACTCAATCACAGAGGTAATCTTGATGTTTTAATAATAAAATAATTGTCTATAGAATTAATATATCATTTCATATTTATGTTTAATTTATTTCTTTTTAGTATTACTCGTATAATAATTCTTTTCTTATATAAGTGGATTCTTTTGTTTAAGTTAAGGTGTTATGTCCATCTTTCATGCCTTTCTTTACCAAAACTTTCACATACTTCTTCTCCCTCAAAACCTTTTCACCCCTGTAGTGTTTCATTTATCACTTTCTTTCATGTTATCTTCAATACCTTTGCAGGAAGAGAAATGATGTTTCCTCTACTCAATTACAAAGGTAATATTGATTTTTTCATAGTAAAATCATTGTTCATAGAATTAATCTATTATTTCATATTTATGTTTAATTTATTTCTTTTTATTATTACTCACATAATATTTTTTTTCTTATACAGGTGGATTCTTTTATTCGAGTTGGGGCCTCTATACAAATTTCATGTCTCTTCTCCCTTAAAACCTTTTCACCCATGTAGTGTTGAATTTATCACTTTTATTCAAGTTCACTCCTTTTCCTTTGAAGGAAGAGAAACACAGCTATATCTACTCAACTATAGAGGTAATCTTGATGTTTTCATAGTAGAAACATTGTCCATATAATTAATGTTTTGTTTCATATTTATGTTAAATTTATTCCTTTTTAGTATTATACACATAATAATTGTTTTCTTATATATTTGGATTCTTTTGTTCAAGTGGCGGTGCTCTGTCTATATTTTATCCCTTTCTGGACCAAATCTTCCACAATCTTCTTCTCCCTCAAAACCTTTCACCCCTATAGTGTTGACGTTTATCAATTTCCTTTAAGTTCCCTCCACTTCTCAATCATAATGGTAATCTTGATATTTTCACAATTAAATCATTATTCAAAAAATTAATGTATTATTTTATATTTATTTTTTATTTATTTATCATTAGTATTACTCATAATAATTTTTTTTTATACATGTGGATTCTTTTTTTCAAGTTGATGTGGTTTTAGCAAAGCTGCTCATGCATTGTTGGTAGTTTGCCAAAAAAAGTCAATAAAAATCAGGGTAACATTTATAGTTAGGATTGATTTGAGACTTTGGGATGTATAGGAATCAGCTGCACCTCAATCTGATACACGATGTGACCGGTATGACTATAATTACTTCTTTATATTTTAAATTGACATTAATTTTAATAAAAAAGATAATTGAATCAATGTTTCTATTATCAGTTTAAAATAGACATTTGAATTTAAAAAGTTTCACTCACTGAAAACTGAGAAAACTCACTTTAGTTTTCTTGATAATCTAGGGCATTGATTCATAAATAATTTGTGATGTGTAGGAATTAGTATCACATCAAACCAATACAAAATTTGATTTATATGAGTCAAAGTTCATGTTTCAAGTTTAAAATGTCATTTTAGTAAAATACAAGTGACATACTCAAAACCATGAAAACACGTTTATATTGTTTTGATACTTTATTACAACAATAAATAAGTGATTTGGAACATGTATAATTCAGGAACACCTCAATCCGATGAATGGTGTGACAGATATGAATCTAAGTGCATATTTATTTAAAATTGACATCAATTTTATTAAAAAAAACAAACCAACATACTCAAAACAAAAAAAACACCTTCATATTTTTTTGATACTTTTGGAAAATTATCCATAAGTGATTTGATATGTGCATGAATCAGCTGAACATTAATCTGACTCACAATGTGACCGATATGACTCTAAGTGTGTGTCTTTATTTAAAATTTACATAAATTTTAGTAAAAAGGAAAATTGACCTACTAAAATTTTACAAACCCACTTCAAATTGTTTAAATACTTTAAGAAAATTATCCATAACTAATTTTTTATGTGTAGGAATCTGCTACACCTCAATATGATACACAATGTGATCAGTATGAGTCAAGGTGCATGTTTAAATTTTAAAATCACATTTTACTAAAAAAAGAAAAGTGATATACTCAAAACTAAGAAAACACATTCATATTGTTCTGATAATTTAAGAAATTGATCCATATGTCATTTAGGATTTGTAGGAATCATTTTCTTCTCAATCTGACACACGGTGTGATGGGTATGACTCAAAGTGCGCCATTTTATTTAAAATTGTAATCAATTTTAGTAAAATGGACAACTATCCTACCTAAAACCGATAAAAACATTATGATTTTCTTGATAATTTACCCAAAAAATCCATAAGTCATTTTTGAAATGTAGGAATCAGTCTCACCTCAATCTGATACACGATGTGCCCGGTATGACTCAAAGTGTCTATTATCAGTTTAAAAACAACATTTTAATTCAAAAAGTGTCACTCACTGAAAACCAATCAAGCATTCTCATATTTTCTTAATAATTTATAAAAATTATTCATAATTTAGTTGTGACATTTAGGAATCTATTTCATGTCAAACTGATACAAGATGTGATTGGAATGATTCAAAAGTTTGTGTTTCTATTTTAAAATGAAGTTTTAGTAAAAAAATAAAACTAGCATACTCAAAACCAAGAAAATGAATTCATAATGTTTGGATAATTTAGGAAAACAATAAATATGTGATTTAGAATGTGTAGAAATTAGTCGCACTCTAATCTGATTCATGGTGTGACCGGTATGACTCTAACTGCATCTTTATTTAAAATTGACATCAATTTTAGTATAAAAACAAACTAATCTACTCAAAAATGAACAAACACATTCAGATTGTTTTGATACTATAGAAAAATTATCCATAAGTGATTTGACATGTTAATGACTCATCTACACCTCAATATAATTCACAAAGTGTTTGTTATCAGTTTAAAATTGATACTTAAGTACAAAAAGTTTTACTCAATAAAAACCAGTCAAACATGCTCATATTTTCTTGATAATTTTGGAGAACTATTCATAAGTCATTTGTGATGTATAGGAATGTATTTTCCATAAAAAGGATACATGATGTGATCATAATGAGTCCAAAGTATGTGTTTATAGTTTAAAATTACATTTTAGTAAAAAGACAATTGATGTACTCAAAACTGAGAAAACACATTCATATTGTTTTGATACTTTAGGAAAATGATCCACAATTCATTTAAGATGTGTTGGAATCATCCAAACCTCAATCTGATGCATGGTGTGACCAGTATGACTCCAAGTGCATCTTTTTATTTAAAATTGACATCAATTTTGGTAAAATTAACACTTTGTGTTAATTTATTTCTTTATATTATTACAAACATAATATTTTTTTCTTTTACAGGTGATTTATTTTACTCCAGCAAGGGTGGTTTGTTTTACAATAGCATGAGTCGGTTAGGATTAAAAGATAATATAAAATTTATGTTTTTTAATGTATTTAATTGTTTTTATTTATGTAATAGTATGAACCAATATTTTAAATGTCTATAATATAGTGTTTTTTTATGTTTGTGTTGATGATTTCATCTCATTTAAATCCTCTATTGGGAATTTTTTTCTTTTTGATATCTGGTGTGTTTGAGAAGTTTCAGTGTGTTGTAATATCACACTATAGTGGTGTTGTAGTGTGTTGTTGCATTACATAGTAGTGTGGCCCTTTATGAGTGCTTATAAAAGTACTGATAAAGGTCTATTTTATCATCACTCAAAAAACACTGATAAATGCTTCCTTTGGTGATGCTAAATTAAAGTGATAATAAATTGTTCTTTTATCTGCTCTTTTTAATGCACTGATAAAGTGACCATTTATCAATGATTTTTTAGCACTGATAAAGGACCCTTTTATCAATTCAATTTTCAGCACTGATAAAATACTAAGGATTTTAAACTCTCTCATGTAGTCAATGTTGTTCTAGCGCTCATAAAGGACATTTCTAGTGTTATTAAAGCCTAGTTTTGTAGTAGTGTATATTCCATTTCTTCTCTTATTTGATTAAGAATCATCTACTAAGTTACATTCAATGGGAATTCTTTTAAAAATATTATTTTGAAGTTTTTATTCCAACTCTTATTCATCCATGTCCATATTTTCTTCAAAATGTCTTAAATAATGTTTTCATATTCTAATAAGATTTATTAGATTCATTTTTACCCATTTTTTACTTTCTATAAAATGTTTAAAATGGAATATTCTTGTCATTTTCAAAATGAACTACTTTTTCCCCATGGTGTGAATGGATTTTTTGTTTGAACCTAGACCACATAAATGGATTTTCTTACCCTCATGACTACTCTTTTATTTTAAGCTTCCATTAGAATATTCTATGTTCATTTTCAAATTAAATAATTTTATTAATATTTTTGTGATTTTTTATTTAAAATGATATCAAAAGAAAATGATATTATTTTCTTAAATGAGTGAAATGAATTTTGAAAAGTTATTTGTAAATCTATTCCTACAAGAAGTTAAAAGATAGTTATTTTTAAGGTATTTATTCTATTTTCAGTTCTAAAGGCTTGTTTTTACCACAAAACCATTAATTATATTGAATTTATGGTCTTGAATCATCCTTTACTGATAATGGATTATACCTAATTTTGAGATCATTCACCTTTTGTGATCATGTTCTCTATCACTCTGTATTATTAATTGGACCTTATATTTCTCCATTATTTTCACATTTTTAATATCATTCTGGGGAAATATTGATTTTATTTATCATTTATTCAATATAGATAATTTTTTACTTATAATTTATTTTTTTAATGAATTGTATTGATAATTAAATATATGAGGAAGGAATATAGTGTGAAAGTGTCTGGTGGGTCCCAAGTATAGATAGGCCCTTGATGCATTAATAGGTATCATGAGACAAAACAATATTCATTCCATATTATATAGGAAATTTGTAATACCTCAAAATTTTATTATATATTTCTCTTTAAATAAATTTAATTCCTTTGATATCTTACCATACATGAATCTACAAATATAAATGAACCATAATATATTATATCATTGCAACCTAGTTGTTAAACTGAAGGAGTGCATATAAATAACCCCTTTAAAAAATATATATATGAATTTTTATATAAAGAAAATATACTGATAAATAAGCACTCAATTTTTAGTGATGTCATTATATGCATTAAAACTGTATTTTTTCCTCAAAAATGGTTGTTATGTATTTTTGTGAGAAACAAATAAGATTAATTTCTTCCACTTTTAGAAAAAATATTTTAAAAAATGAACTTTATTTTTTAATTCATCATGTCAAATTTATCTTAGAGTTGATTTCTAATAATTTTTTTAAAAAAAAATTTATGGGTAGTGAAAAATACTGATTTTTATTTAAATATTATTTTTCATTTAAAGCATTTAAAAAGTTTAATTTTATATTAAAATGGCTAAAAAGTAATATTAGTTCATTTATATTTCATATAATCTAATTATGGTTATTATAATTTAATTTTAGGATGGAATTTTGTATAAAAACTTTTATAATTCATAAAACAATTCAGGAAAACTGGTTTTTGTCGCATTTAGCGGGCTCAATTTTAAATTAAATTCAACCACATATATGAATTAAATCTATAAAAAATGGATTTCATATTTGGAATCAATAGGATTATATTTTTAATATATAATCCTTTAATTATTTTCATTTTGAATAGATACCTTGGTAAAAATTTGTCACTTTGGTATCGGTAAAATGGGTAAAATAGGGTTAAGACTTTAGGATAAGGATTTAAAATTTCTCTAACACTTGAATTTATCCATTTGGATGAGTTTATTTCAACCATTTCCATTAATTTTTCTAAAACATGGCCACTTGGTTCCATTTTTATTTGATTATGCCATTTATATTAATTTAATAAAATAATAATTGCAAAATGTCACTCTCTTGACTTTAATATCACTAATTTTTTTATAAGGATGAGAAAGGGTTATGTTCATTTATAAATATTAATTTTAAATACGAATTAAAAAAAATTATCATAAATTTTTTTTAAAATTTTTAGTAATTAAATAATTACCTTAAATTCTTACGCAATGTTGACAAAGTATTTTATTTAATTGATAGAAAAATAATATAAATGATTTCAAAAATATTAAATTAAATAAAATTTGGAATAATTATTATTTTAAATGAATTTTTTATATAAATTTTACATATTATGGATGTTTTAAATGTTTATATTTCATTTCCATTTCTATCTTGATGACTTTAAAGTCAGAGTAAATGAATAGTTCCAAAAAGGACATTAATGATATTTTATAATAAACAATATTTTATTAAATGATTTAAAATTCATAAAAACCCTATATTTGACTAAGTTAATGATAAATTGTTTACAATATAAACCATTTTCCATTTACGAGTCACTTTTCCTTTTATTTTTTCATTATTGACCCTTAAATAGTAGAAGACCTTGAGCTTGTGGCAATTGTTAAAAAAATTTGTGATGGGTTAAAGCAAAGAGATATTGGTGAAAACATCACCTAAAATTATCTAAATTTTGTTTTATTATACTATTTATACTTATTATCATCATATATTAAAAATATATCAATTTTTAGTCACATTATTATGAAAATTAATTCATATCAATTTAATACTTTAAGTAATTCCATGAGTGCCCCTCCCCTCATTTATAAAATGGGACCTCTTCTTCTATATTCCTCACAAATTTTGAGGGTTATAAATCAAAATATAATCCTTTGTCTCATCTTGTATCATCTGGTATTTCTATAATACTATCCCTTTGAGGCTTAAGGTGTAAGCTAAAAGAGATTTCTCAATGAGGAGGTATAAGAATTTTCAAAATTATTTATTCTTATACCTCCTAGAAATACATGAATTTAATTATTACTTCTCTAAGAAATGAATTAAACATACATTCTATAAACCCAGGACACTACAACATGATGTTGTTTTCAAAAGGATAAATATAACTTTACAAGAAATTTCTAGAACTATATTATGTGAATATAACTTGCCCGCTCATTTTTGGGCTGAAACTATTAACATAGCATATTATATCATTAGTAGAATACTAATAAGACCTATTTTAAATAAAAAACCATATGATTTGTTGAGTAATATAAAACCAAAGGTATAATACTTCAAAGTATTTCGATACAAGGTTTATATCTTGAACATCTAAGATAATCTTGGAAAGTTTTATCCAAATGCTAATGAAGGTATCTTTCTAGGTTACACTACAACTTCCAAATATTATAGAGTTTTCAATAAAAGTTCAAGGATTGTTGAAGAATCATCTCATATGAAATTTTATGAAAGTTATCCTTTCAGTTACAAAATGATTCAAATTGATGACCAAAAATATTCAATCAAAAATATGAGACATAAACCTTTCTTTTATGACAATAAGGATAGTGATTTTGAACTTGATTAATTTAAACCAAATCCAATATGGTAAGACACTAAAGAAGAAGAAAATTGTGTTTCCTAAAACACCCAAAAACCTTGAATACCATAATTTATAAACCATCATAATAAATCTAGATGAAGGAGTAAGAACTAGAAGGTGTGTAGGGAACTTAGTAGAATTTCATGTCTTTTTATCCCACTAAGAACCTAAATCTGTAGAATAATCTTTATTAGATAAAATTTGATTTTTATAAATTTAATAATAACTAAATCATTTTAAAATAAATAAATTATGGGAATTAGTTTAAAGAACCTCAAGTCATCCTAGAACTAAATGGGTTTTTAGAAATATGCAATATGGCCACAATGTAATCACTAGTAATAAAGCTAGATTGGTTTCCAAAGGATATAATCAATAAGAGGGAATATATTATGAGGATACATTTTTCCTCATATGTAGATTATAATCCATTATAATTCTTCAAGAATATGAATCCTATATGAATTTTAAATTATATTAGATGGATGTAAAATCTTCTTTTTTAATGTTTTTTTAATGGAGGAATTTTATGTAGAATAGCTTCCTAGTTTTGAATATCCTCTTTTCCAAAATTATATTTTTAAACCTAAAAAATCTATATATGGACTTAAACAAGCTCCAAGGGTGTGGTATTAAAAATTAATCTCTTTTCTAATATCAAATGGTTTTACAGTAGCAATAGAAGATCCTACTATATTTAAGAAAACTTGTTTTTTTTTGATATTTTACTTGTACAGATATATGTAAATGATGTTATTTTTTGTTCAACTGATCAAAATATTGGCAATTAGTTTTCTAAACTTATTTAAAAAAAATAAAATGAGAATGATGGGAAAACTAAACAATTTTCAAGGATTTCAGGTTTATCAAAAAGAATTCTAAAATATTTTAAATTAATAAAAATATATACTTGACTTACTTAATAAGTTTGGACTTAAAATAGTAATACTTATTCAACTCCCATGAGCTACAATATCAAACTTGATTAAGATGAAACTAGAAAACTAGTTGATAGTAATTTGTATAGAGAAATCATTGGAAGTTTATTATACCTTACTGTAAGTAAACCATACATTATTTTTTCATTATGTCTTTATGAAAGATTTTGATATAATTCAAAATAATCACATTTAAATTATGCAAAATTAGTTTTAATATATTTATCAGTAACCATGACATTTTATCTTCTTTTTCCAAAAACCTCTAATTTAAATTTAATTTCTTAATCGGATGCTAACATCACATGATATATATTAGATAGAAAAAGCACCTTAGGAACCTGTCATTTTCTTATCAAAACCCTCATGTCTTTTTTAATTAAAAATAAACATTTTGTAGCATTATCAACTGCTAAATAAGAATATATTGCTTATGTAAGTCATTGTAAAAAAAATTAGATGAAACATACCTTAATAGCTTATGGATTTAATTTTAAACATGTTCTAATCAAATGTGATAACATTAGTTCTATTAAAATCTCAAGAAATTTGATAAACCATTCGAGAAAAAATCACATTGAATTGATACATCATTTATTAAGATATCATGAACCAAAAGTTGATATCTCTTTAGAATTTTATTGTAATTAAAAATAATTAGTATATATATTTACTAAACTGTTACATGATGACAAATTTGAGTTTATTAAATTTGAATTAAGTATGTTTAATTTTACAAAGTAATATTTTATTTTATAGTAAGAATGTTATTTAATTTATTTAAATATATCTATGTTCCACCATTTCAAGTAATAGTCATATCTTATAGGCCACATCACCAATTTTTAGTAATAATTACTCTACCATTACTGTGTGGCCCCTCATTTATCTTGAAAATCAAAAAAAGGATTGAGCATCAACTCTACATGCAAAATGACTCTCAAACCCTTTGATCCCTCCATTCTCTTTTCTAGAACCCTTTCTACCCTAGACCTCTCAACCTTAAAATCCTTAAAACTTCTTCAAATGGACAAAAACAAAGGTGATGATGGCGTTTCATCAAGTAGGATGAAATGACAGAAGTTATCAAGAAAAGTGTTGAGCAGTAGAGAAATAAATTTCAAGTGGTTAGACAGAAATGATATACTGTTGAAAAATTTTATAAACTTTCACCATTGTGAATATGTGTTTGATGCATCATGAACCCCTAAATTTTTCAATAAATAAGATCATGAGTTCTATGAGTCTTTTACCTTTCTATTCAATAAAGATAAATACACAATCACTAAAAATGTCAATGAAAAAGAGTTTTCCCTAACTTTAGTTAAGCTCGCTAAAATGTTGAAAGTATCTCATGAAGGTTATTAGTTATTTTACACCAATATATCTTCCATGAATGGTGTTACACCTATGTAAATAATGAAGTCTCTCTTTGGAATTACTATTGTGGAGAAGAAGCAAGTAAAGACCCTTGAACCGGAAAGAAAGCTGATAGTGAAGTTCATTCAGTCTAGCATCTCCCAACATAATGGTGAGTTTAAAAAAATTATTTTTTAAGATGTTTCTTTGATATATCTATTTATACATGAAAAACATGTCAACCTAGCATGATATATCTTGAGATACATGCACCAAGTTCAGAATAAATCCCTAAACTTTTATCCTTATGGACGAATCCTAACCCTAATCTTCTAAAATGTTGGTGTCACCTTGGATGATAATAATGCAACTCAATATCATAGTTTAATGAATATCAATACCATTTTTTTAGAGAATAGTGGTTTAAATTGTTATTTCTCTATGAAAAATTTGATTCCTTATAGTTAGATTCCTGAAATGTACCCTGCTCAGATTCAGGGGGAGTGTTCAAATTTTGACAAGACTCTAATAGTCATAGAAGGATCGTCTTAATGGTCTAAGTCCAGAAAAATCCTTGATAAATAATAATAACCTCTTAGTTTGAGAAAGATATTTATAATTTGTATTTCTTCAAGTTATCATGTTATTTATCGGGAATGAACACTTCTTGTTTGTGATTATCCACCAATTCAAACTATAAATGATAGGATAGCATATACTATCACTCAAATGTTCTCTATTGGTCAAGACAAGACTATATTTGTATGGACAATGTTATATCTACATTTAGTTCCATGTCACTCTCAATATATGGAAAAAATGTCTGAAGAGAGAGCCAAAAATTCAATCTCACAAGAATCACACCATGAGGTTATTGTACAAAATGTTGTGGAAAATCAATAATAAAAGAGTATATAAGTTCATCATGAAATGGATTCCATTATTCCCTAAGCCTCTTAGAATGAATAAGTACAAAGTTTTGAAAGAAAATTTTTGAATTTATCCTCTGATGTTGAATTTATAAAATATGAAGTTTCTAAAGTACATCAATAAGAAAGAACCCTTTTTGATCAAATAGCCACTAATGATGATGTTCAAGAAATTAGACTGTTGATGTAGTTTGTTTTGGGAAAATGTTCATATCAACATGTTGTTAGTATCACTCTTAGTGCAGATGTTCAGTCATGACTCTTGGAATTGTCACAAACTATTGATTTTTTCAGTGCATTTTTCAATTCACTTTGATGTGAAGTTGTGACAACGGAATTTTTTCAAGATTTTATAAAATTAGTTGTTGATGAAGTTTCAAGTCATCCAATCACATTGAAATAATATATTGGAACCATTTTTAAATCATCCCATGAGTTAATATATGTGATTATTACAAGGATTACAGATTCTTATAAATACTCTTTGCAAGTGAATAATGAAATAATTTTTGTTGTTACTCTTCTATAAAAAATAAGTGGATCTTTTACGAATAACTGTGCTGAAATTAAAAAGATGGTTAATGATCTTCATGGAGTAGTTACAAATAACCTCAATAAAATCTTTACATATGATGATGATTTTGAGATTGAGGCTTTTTTATAATCCTTAAATAGTGATGAACCCTCGAAGGAAAAGGAAATTATTCATGTGTTGAGGATATGAGATAATTAGGTGGAAGTTTTGAAGAACCTAATCTCAAGTTGTGGGAAGAAAGTTGACCTCTAAAAAATTATTAGAAATTTATCTTAGAGAATATGGAGTTGTTTTACAAGAATTATGGTCTATTTTAAGAATGAATTAGTGAGAATAATTGATTCCTATGTGGACATACTCTTTCATATTCATGATAGAAGGATGCCTAAACCACAAATATTTAATCGTTATGACTATACCTCTAAATGTCTAAAGGAAATAATTGATCCTTCAGTGGATCAATCAAGGGAACATCAAAGTTTTAACATAGATTAATCTTCTTCCTTCCATAACCATTCTTTAAACTAAACTTTACACATGCAGATAACATTGATATGGAAAGATCATAGCTAGATTCCCACTACATTCAATCAACACCAGTCAGGGTTGCTCGATATGATCGCACTGGTCTTGGAGCATGATCACTGAAGTTAGAAGATATTTTTTGGTACCACAGATGAATCTCCCCTTCCTTTTTCATCGTTAGCTCACAACCAAAACTTGTTATTCAAGAATCCAGCTACTAAAAGTTGTTTCTAGTATGCCAATTGATGCTTGTTACTCGAGAATCTCAGGAAGTTTCATTTCCCAATGGTTGGGCCTTTATAAAACATTTAAATCATGCCTATGTTTATATGGTATTTTTAACATTTTCATCAATTTTAATCATCTTCATCAGTTAACTCTAACTTTTTGTTTGAATTTTTATGATTTTTTTTCCTTCACTTTATTAAATCCATTTTATGATGGTTACTATTGATTAATTGTTTATTTTTATTTTTAGAAAGTCTATATTGTTTAGATCTTTTTTGATTTTTTTTTAAAATTTCCTTATGAACTACTATTTATGCCAAATCTATGATTATTAACTGCTATCTGTGTGAAATAGAAAATTTTTTCCTTCTTATACATCTTTTTTATATCACAAAAAGATGGATAAGAAAAAGGAAAATACAAAATTTTACATGTATTACAAATTTATTTTTAAAATATTTGTTTTTCAATCACATGGGTTTTTTAATCATAAAACAAGGGGGGAGATTTTTGTAAAATGTATCATTCCAATACATCTCTACTTTATGCGTTTTGATGATTCACAAAATCCCTACTCTTAATATGACAATTTTGTTAAGTGTTTTGGATTATATTCATCTTATGTTGTGTGATCGAGTATTTATCTTATGCAATAATATTATCTTACGAAGTTCAAGGAACATAATTAGTTTCTTAGAAATAGAAATGGTAATGTATGATTTTATCTTATGGTCTTCGACTAAGTCACTTAAGAAATAATTCTAGTCAAAAATGAAAATATAAAAGAATATTATTCTTTTAATTTATATTCACTCTCATAAGAAGTTAGAAAAAAGTGAATTTTATGTCAGTAACATTTTATCTTACATCATAAAATTATCTAATGATATATCAAAATCAGATTATCTTTTGAAGAAGGGTTTTTTATCTTATGGAAAAAATATTCGTTGGTGAATGGTATGATCATCCAATATCCTTAAAAGATATAATAGTATAGATTTTCATGATTATACTTGATAATATCATGATAATTCATTTACTACATTTGAGTGCATCAAAACAAGATTATCTATTTAAGGAAATATAATCTGCTCAAGTCTTAATATGGATAAGAAATTTTAGAGATCAAGAAATACCTCTATGATTGCGGTCATAGAAGTAATTCCATTTTTGGAAGGAGATAATGCATACTCTCTTTATATTATCATATCAGGATCACCGTATAGATCATTTGACCATTAGAATTATCATTTCTTAATTTCAAATCAACATATATAAGGAACAGTTAACAAAAACAGAAAAATATGCATGCCTGTGGAATTAGAGAATGTGGAAGTGAATGAAATAATTTTTCCACTATAAAACACCGAGATCTATACATATTGAAAATCTATACATCAAGTGATAATCTTAACTTCCTCATCCTTTTCACTAAAGATCATCCCAATATATTCTTTAATCTTATCTTTTTTAAGGATGAGTCTTCATCTATTTTCAGTTCTTTCATACAACTGTGTGATACAAACGATCTTCAAAACCCATATCTTTTCTATTGTGTTTTCACTCTGTGTATGAGTGTGGTTAAAACAGAGGATAGGTCTTTTAAAGGGATATCCTAATTGAAATCTCTTAGACCTATGTATTAAGTAAAAACTATTTGTAATTATATAGAAGCCCCCAGTAAAAGGGATGTTTAGTGAAAATAACAAAGATCATGGAGTAGAGAATTGGTGGTGTAAACTAGGGGATATCTATTCCCCAAACCACTATAAACCTTTGTTTTCAATTTCCTTTCTACAAGTTTTAAATTTACACCGCATAAACTCTTAATAAATAAAATTAGGTGTGCATACTTCTAAGAGGGTGGTTGGTTTTTTAAAGAATATTTTAAGAACTCAATTCACCCCCCCCCCCTCTTGAGTTATTTAGTCATTCTCTATCCAGGACAACACATTCCACCTCCAACAACACCTATAAGAATAATAAAACTAGCAACTTGATCCACCATATCCACCACAATACATCTTTTCTTTACCTAGGTCAAGCATAATAAGGTCTACAAACACCCAAGGGTGTATGTAGGGTGTGATCTAATGCCCATTAGTATGATACCCAAAAACTATTCCATGTTATAACATTATAATATAAATCACCATGATAGTTTTATAAAAAGGGTTTGAAATACTTTTAGAAAAATATTTTAAGGAAATCCTTTTTAAGAAAATTATGCTTTGAAATTAAAATAAAAATCAAGGTCCACCATAAGTCGATGGTAAGAACCGCATCATAAAATCACCATGGGTATTCCCTAAAGTCACTAGAATAAGTGGGACCCTAGTAAACTTAGATCTTAGTGATAATGGTATAGAAACCATATCCCATAGCATCATAATGCAAGAGCCACTATAGAGTAATATTTCCAAATTTCTAGTGGTCTCCAATCATCATCATAGTTTAGTTAGTTTTGTAGTATAAATCCCACTAGAAGAAATCAAGCCTTGGCCCCACCAATATGATTAATTTACTAATCTTATTCCACCCACCTAGATACCTAGGATTCCCTTTATTCTCAATTTCATTTCTCATATCACATAAACCACTTCTTTCACATTCACATGCATCCAAAAATCAAAACGCGCAAGGAAACTACCTATTTTCATAACCAAATCCTTTTTCAAATCCACACACACACACACCAAAGCCATTTTGATACACACTTTTCACCACTTACACAATTTATAGAACACATTATAGAAGTACAATAAGGAATCACACATGAAACACAACCAATTTCTTCTATAAAATCATCTCTCAACCCATACACACCTCAAAACCTTATGAAAATACATTTCACACCACAAAAATAACCAATATAACACATTAAAGAAGAAAATAAATTATACCAAAAATTATCTAATAATGAAAAACATGAAATCACCTACCTCAAGATTTAAAATTCTAGAATCCTGTGGAAAACCACAATAGCACCATAAGAGGGCCCTATAAAGGAAATATCAAAACATAAACACCAAGATTAAACCCAAATAACCATGGTTCAATACATTTTAGGGAAACCAACTATATAGAGAGATAATAACCTAAGAAATAGGAATTAATAACTATATAATAAGGAATAAATCAAGAATTTAGGGACTTACTTGATGATTTCTTGAAGATCCACACCAAAACCACCCTAAATTTGGAGGTCCAAGGGGACACGGAATAGTGGGGGAGACACCTAGAGCTAGAAATCCTAAGTGGGAGGAGAAATGGATGGAATTGGGGTTAAATTGGGGAATTGAAAAAATATGAATTCCACATTTTAAATGACCAGGACAGGATGCACAATTAGCCTACATGGTTTTTCAAATCGTGCAGCAACCATACGGTATCCTCTTTTAAAGAGGAAACTTGATTCATGGTTTTCCTAGGGAGGGAGCAGGCCCATGTAGAAGGTCGTGTGGCATAGATAGTTCCATTATCAAGTTTTTATAGCCTCTTCTAGGATGGTTCATGGTTTCCCCTAACCGTGCGCTAACTTTGTTCCACCTACTGTAGGGTCTAAAAACTCTATTTTCTACCAAAAATGCTCAGGGAGAACAAGGGATAAATACAAGACCAAAAATAAAAAAAAATTAATACCTAAAAATTAAATCATGTATGTGAAAAATATGGTATTTATTATATGATGATAATTCTATAAAGATAAAATAATTCTTCATTATTTTCATAATGATCATTGGAAAGTGTAAACGTTACTCATGTGAATGTATAGTCTACTGTCACCATAGTTCTAATATAGTTCGTTTTTCATAACCATATTTAATTATTATTATTAAAAGGTTAAATTATGAATAAAAATGATAATTATGTCATGTTTATTATTTTTTATATGTTTAAATGATAATTTCTTTGTCCATAGTCAACCAACTAAATTCATTTTTGACACATAAGATGAATACCATCAAAAATTATGAAGTAAACTTAAATAATTAACTAATTATGTATAGAATAGTAAGACATAAAATAAAAGTAATATTAAACTTGAAAAAGGTTTTTAATCAAATAATTCATTAAAATAAGTTTATTATTTAGGAAGATAAAAAAATGAACTTGACGAGTCAGACTCAAGGTAAGGGGTAATCTTAGTTTCCTTTTGTTGGGGCATATTTTAACATTATAAACATATATTCTTTTATAAGGTATATATGAAGCCTAATTGACATGTTAAATCATGAATTCATTTATTATCATGATATTTAAAAGTTTTATTTAATTATATTCTTTATTTGGGATTACTATTAAAATATTGTTAAATTGTTAAGGGACTTAAAAAATGCGCATTAACTTTTTCCTTTAAACCCTTTCTCTTCCATGTACATTTTTTTAAAATTATTTTATTAATGTTTTTATATATACATAAAATATTTATAAATGAAATTTTATATATCTTTTGACTTTATTTCAATGATTTACAAAAGTAATCTTCTTACATGTTTTATACAGAATATTTTGATAAAAAATACAAAAGGAATGTTATATTTTAAAATATATGGTGACAACCAATGTTTCCTATATCATAATCATTATATAAATTTTATCCTTTTTTATAATATTTCATGTTTTATTCAAATAAAACCCCTATTTCCATTTTTCTGGGTATTTTTGTATTAAAATGAGTTTTTTTAAGGAAAGGGAATTTTAATACCCAAAAAAGTTTTTCCATATAGTTTAAAAAGTTCTTTTCATTGGGTTTTATGATTAAAAGGTGAAAGAATCAAAAATTTTATTCATGATATAGTACTTGATAATTATATAAAAAAATGGGTGAGACTGATATAGCTTATAAAAAGGGTTGAGCTCCAATATAGCTCATGAAAATGGGTGATCCTGATATATCTTATACAAAGGGTAAGCCCCATTATAGATTTTCAATACATTGAGTAATGAATATGTTCTTATAATTATATTACAAGTCAGTTGTATGGTTATTCCATTTTAAAGTGTTTTGAAAGGGTTTTATGAATATGATTCTCTATGTTTCCAAAAAAGATTTTTATTTTCTTGCTATGGGTTTTAAAGGTTTCATTTGAGAAATAAGTGTGTGTGTGTTTCATGTGGAAATGTTTTAACTCATATACTCAAATAAAATTCAAGATAAAGGTAGATATTATATGGGTTTTCATGTTTTTCACTGGACTAACATTTCTCTTCTTTTTATCTCCCTTACTAAGATTTTTATGCTCATACCATGTTTTAAAATGTTTTTCACGGGTTTTAAGGTTAGTTAAGAACAATGAAGAAGTCTAGTTTAAAGTCATGAATATCTATAATGAAAATAAATCATGTTTTATTTTAAAAAAATAATGTTGTGTAAAATATGGATATTTATTAGATGTTTCCACTTTATATATATATATATAGGTTTTCTATGTAAATGTTATAACCTAAATCTATAAAACTATTAACCTAAAAGATATTTGGGAATGTAAAAAATTTAATTATAGTTTAAATTCAATAGAATATGTAATTTTTAAGTTTGAGTTCTTATATTAGGTATTGGAGAAAAGGTTTAGATAAATTTAGAGGATAGGTTGTTATTTAAGCTTAAGTTAAAAATACTTTATAACCACAAAGGTTAGTATACTAAGTATAATTATGGTTATTTTTTATAAATATAAATATTGAATATAGGATGGCATAGTTAAGTATATCTTTGTATTTATCCTCTATATAATATAGTTAATTATGGTTTATTTGATATACTCACACTAGTTTTTTTTAGTAATTGGATGGATCCATCAAGAACCAAATTAATGATGGATGTGAAGGAAAATGTGGTTTTCTATATAAGAAAACAAATTTAATGGGATCTCTAGTGAAACTATTATAGTTATTCTTAACTATATATCAAAAGTTATGATTGAAAACTTAGACCTGGGTGAATTTCAAAACACAGAAAATAAGAGAAAAATAAACTTCCATAGAATTTCAGGTGATAAAGATCATAAAGGTAAAAATATTCAATGAAATAAGTGTCAAGAATGTGGTAAGAAGAACCTAGAAAGATTTATTAAGATAACTATAAGATGTTTTGATGTGGTAAATGGGGGAATAAAGTAATAATATGCCAAGGAAAAAAGTAAGAGTTCATTTAAATCCATGAGGGGGAATAAAATTCTTCCTAATATAGCAATTGAATTTTTTAAATTTTATTTTGGGAATTATACAAATAAGTATACTAGGTGGAAAGATCAATAATGGTATAAACAATATTATAGATATAAATAACTATAAATCCCAAATTCCATTATAGTTGAAGATGAGGAAAATGTAGATGTCATATGAATGGTGTTGATTATATCCTGGATTTTGTTTTGAAATTTTTGAATCATAGGCCATTATTCATATTTTTTAATAGGAAGGAAATATTAAGGAATAATATCTAAAATCATAGTTAATGAATTATGAATAATGTTGAGTGATTAAGGTGTTTACATCAAGGTATTCAAGATTTATTATGTAGTGGTAGTTTTGAGTATAATTATAAGTTTAAATGAATTAATACTCTTTGGATGTTTCATGTGATGGGAGTGCTTTTAGAGAAATTTATTGGGTTTTGATATATTTTTAAGGTACATGTAACCCTAATTTTAACATTTGAAAATGTTATTTGAGGGAGAATTCACATCTTGTTTGGTGGACATATGTATAAAAGTATTAAAACCTTTTAGGTCTTATATGATTTTTGTTGATTAATATTATTTTTGAAGATGTTCACCATATTTTTGGGAATTCATAAGAATAATATTATTACAATTTTTTAAAAAGGACAACCTAAAACATTAAGCAAGGTCACGAGGCTTGAACCCGCGACTAAAGGGTGATAAGGGTGTAGTGACAACCACTAGCCTATGTGATGTCCTATTTTTTCACTCAAATGGTTTGATAGATAATTAATAAGTTGATTTTGGGAAAAAATGTTTTATCACATAAATAACCAAGGTATTACAAAATTATTTGGAGTTTAGGTAATTAATGTTATTTTGGAAGAATTTTACTGTTTTGGGAACTCTATATGATTAAGTTGCACCAAACATTATGGGATTTTATTTAAGTAATAAATGATGAATTATATTTTTAATATGGGTTTTTTAGTAATTCTAGTTATTTATTTAAGTGATTAGTATAACTTAAATATTAAGTGATTAATTCATATGCTTTTTTGGTATGAGGATTTAAAAGGGATTGGTGTTATTTGGAGATAAATACTAAATAAATCTCAGAAGAATATGTGGTCAAAGCCTTCTAATTTTTGGGTTCAATATTTTTCAGAAATATTTTGGGTAATTTTAATGATATTTATTTATCCAATGATCTAAGATAAAAATTAAGTGTTGTTATTTATTCCATGGATATTATTATTGTATTTCAACGTATGAAGGTATATTCATTTTGAGAATTGTCTTACCTTGTACTAAGAATTTTGATTTTGGTTAATGTATAAAGATAGGAGGACTATATTTTTATCATTTTATGGTTATTCAATCCTTTAAAAGTTTATTTTAGTTCTCCATGCATGAAAAATTCATTTTGGATACTCATTATTTGGAGTAAAAGATGAGATTGTGGTGGAAATTGATTAAAGGATGAAATTAAACTTATAAAGTAAGTATGAATCCTTATGTTCTTAGTCTAGATGGTAAGGAACTACTTAAACCTAGGAAAAGGATCTTGAAAATTAAAATATTATCCTATTACATTCATTTCCAATGAAATGATGGTCTTTTTCACACCACTTTGGTTTATGCTATTGTAGATGTTGATGTTCTCATGATCATTAACCTTCTTGTGATCAATGATCTTTATCACTCTCTACCATTATTTGGGAATTAAAATTTTATTCCATGTTCATATCTTCACTTCCCACCAATTTTTCCCTACTGAGAAACTAGTTATGCATTATTCCATATGACCTTCTGACTTCCCTTTCTCTCTTATCAAGAGGTTGTTTTATTAACCCTTTTTATGGTGTGGGTTTCTAATAAAGTAATTTTTAAATGTCCTACCATTGATTACTAAGATAAATATAAAATTGATAAGACACAATTTATTAAAGGTGGAGAATGTAACACTCTAATATTTAAAAAAAGTTAAGATTGATATCGTACAAGACATGCAACACCGAGCTTAAATGAATAGTGAAATAATATTATTTTAAATATAACCATTATAACCTAGCCATTAGATTAGAATGTATGAATAGTATTAATTAATTTATGTAATATATATATATATATATATATATTTCCAATACCCATAAAGTCAGTCAGAGGCTAACCTCTGACCATTTATTAAAATAAAAGAAAATTTTAGCACACAAGAACACAAGCCCAAAAACATCAACTAGAAACCATCAAAACCATACCCGTCACCACACCCATGATAGAAATCTTCCTCCGCAGTGGTTGATTCTTATTCTGAGATTTCATAATGCTTCAGGATTTTGGCATACTTCCTCCTCAAATTCAACTGCTCCAAATAAATAAATGCATTAGAAGATTGCATACCTTTATTTAGACATTCCCCACCTCCCTTTGTTATAGATGACCTAGTGGACATCGACTTTGGAAAAATGGAGTAATCTTTCCTCGGTCTCCTTTGTGGTGAGGAAATCCTCGCCCCCTGGTTCTCAAATACCTTCACCTTCCCCCCTGGACAATGTTATTATACAAGGGCCTCAGCAATCCACCATTATCTTCTTTATCACTCTTAGAAATCTCCCCCCATTTCCCAGGGATAACCACATTATGATAAGGTGCTGACTAATAACCACATTATTTTCTTTATCACTCTTAGAAATCTCCCCCCATTATGATAACGTTCTTTATCAATTAATGCTAAGCATTGCGGCTGTTTTACTATTTCGTGATCTTCATACAGCACCATCCTCATTTCATCATTTGCAGCAGTAGCCTCCTGAGATCCAGTCTCTGCATTGGCACCAGTATCTCTTGGGTTAGTCACCTATGCATCCTATTGTTCCAAACCCTAAAAATAGTTTCTTGTATGAACTGTAATGAGTACCCCTCCATCATCTTTATTCTGGCCACTTTTATTAGCACATCCTTCTGAATCCCCCACAACAGGGCCATCATGCACTGCAGGACCTATTTTCTCCACTGTCACAGGTTTCACCCCCTCAACCCTGCTACTAATATCCAACTCACCTCCAACACTAGAGCCACATTTATCATCATTCTGCATCCCACCATCCCTAACATGTAGATCAATGAACCATGATTGATTATTAGTGTCCTCCCAGACCAAGCATGGAGGATGCTCTCCAATAGAATGGTCATTACTTCCAGCCTTCTGATCCCCCACTTCCTTACTCAGATCCAAATAGGCCTCCTCCTCTTGATGAATTTCAGCAAAATCCTGGACCAGACCAGCATTAACCCCAGCACTCACTGCCAATGTATTTCGGTTTGACAAGCCATTATTCCTCTCAACTTGTATAGCACCACCATTCTATGTAACCCCTGCAACCTTAGTAGCTCCTGGAGGGCCCGCCAAGTCTTGTCTCAACCTATTGAAGATTTTAGTGAAACTTGGTTCAGGAGGCAACACCCATGCTTGCTTTTTCTTAACCGCTACATCTATAGGACGATCAGTCGTAGCACTTTCAACTCCCCTAATCTCATCCTTGCAATTAACCTTTAGTAACTTGCTACTCCCAAAAACGGGACCAACTGAGGCCTGAGGCTCCTAAACATTCCCAACGCCAAAGTTTCTTAAACCCCTACACCTGCAAACTTCTAAATTGTTCCCCAGTTTCTTGCATGAAGAATAGAACTGATACCATGACTCAAACACCACGCACTGCTTGTGAAGAAACTCCTCACCCACGGCAATCCAAAAGAATTCAATAGGAACTTTAGACACATCAAATTCTATACAAACCCTTGGCAAGATCGGATGGCACACTAACCTAGTCCTACTATCCAAATAAAGATATCGTCCTACCATGTTCCCTAGCATATGAATAATCGAAGGGTTTTGAAAGGAGATAGGAAGCTCCGGAAAACTTACCCAAACCGCCATTTTTGATGAATCTCATTGCATATGAAAATCATATGACCATTTAATGAGAAGAAATCGTGAACCATCACAGGTCTGAGGAGCGCTCAACCAGGAAAGAATCATGTCAACTTCACCAAAAATATGTTTTCTTCAAAAATGATATTTTATTTCATTTTTTTTGAAAAGTATTATGATTAGTTTTTATAAATTTTAGAAAATTTATTTGACAAAATTAAATAAAATAAATAAACATATCAAAATTAACTTAGGGTTAAATTTTTTGATTTTCTGGAAAATATAGATTTTTCAATGAATAGTGAAAAATACTTTTTTTTTGGAAAACTATCATTTATTTCCACTGAATTGAGTAATTTAAAAGTCTCATTATTATTTTAATTTTATTTAAATTTATTTATTTATATTTATTTATATTTAATAAATTTAATTATATTTAATTCACCTTTATAATATATTTTAGTATAACTTTATTTTTAGGTTTAAAATTGGGTTTTTTTGAAAACGGTTTTAAAGTGCATAATACATCCTTATTTTAATTAAATAAAAAATGATTATGAAGGATTTAAATGAAATTTATATATTATATGTCTATAAATTTTATTTTTAATTTATAAAATTATTATTACTAGTCGTAGAGTAGATATAAAATCATTTTATGCTTGAAAAATAAACTTCTTGAAAAACCGCTTCTTCATTGCGCCTGTGGATTTAATTTTAAATTAAATTATACCACTTGTTTTAATTGAATATAGATAAATTATTTCCATGGTTGTAATCATAATAATTTATATTATTTAATAAGGTCAAATAAATTTTTTCCATAATTAATATTGACAATAGTAAAAAACTTTTACTATGTTTAAGATAAAAAATAGATTTATCGGGGGGTTAAAATAAAATGATAAGTTTTAAAAGGACCTAAATATTTTTCTGAAATCTATTTTATAGAAATATTTAGACTTTATCTTGTTTAATTCTCAATAATAGTCTATTTTGTTTCCTTTTATCATTTAAAATATGTGGGTACACCTTTTTATTTTCAAAAATTACAAGTGTAGCGCTCTCCTCACTTATAAAAGCCACACCCTCTCATCTCCTCTTCACACCTTAAAATAACTTTGGATCATAAAATACTTATCCAAGTTTCTTAATTAATTCAATATACATTACCTAGATCCCATTTTTTGTTATAAATCCATCCTAATAAGGCTTTTGGTGATGACTTAAGGTGGTTATCCTAAGAAGAGGTATTGTGCTTAAACAATCATTTTTATTTTATTTATTCTTCCACCACATTCAAATGTTATTAAATTATGATGATATAATAACACAATTATATCCCATATATTTAGATTTTATTATTTTAATTTAATAATCTAAATTCATCTTCTACTCTATAAAATGAGAAATGAAATCATCATTCATGTGTACGGCATATTACCTCCTCACAAATCAATGTGATTCATTTTTCATCATCGACACTCATGGATTGTTATAATTATGGATTTAAAGTATATGTGGGTGTGTGTGTTATATTTGTAAAATAATTGTAAGTTTATAATTATTATATCATATATATCTTCTTACTTTCCATTTCACGAGGGATACGATAATGATGCTCATGTGTACGGAGGACTATCGTCTCGCGAAGTGATGTGATTAATTTTTCATTAAATCTTTTCATGTAAGGAAATAATGAAAATTTCAATGGATATATGTGAAATATATAGAATAATTATGATATTAATGAAAAATTTATCATTCTTAAAATATAATATATATTATTTACTTTTACTTTTCTATTCACTGAGAAATGATAACATCATTCATGTATACGTGTGGACTACTGCCTCTATGGAGCGATTTGATTCTTTTCTCATCACAAAAACACATGGATGATATATTTATATATATATATTAATAAATAATATTTTATTTATGATATGATAATAATTATTGAAAGATAAGATAATATTTATCTTTTTTTCATAATGAACATTGAAAAATGGAAATGTTACTTATGCATACATACGCCCTACCATCTCTATGATTGTAACACAGTTCATTTTTCATAACTATATTTCATGATTGTTTTTAAAGGTATAAATTATATATAAAAATTATAATTATTTCATGATTATGATTCTATAGATGTTTAAATAATTATTTTTTTACCATAGTCAACCTATCAAAGTCATTTTTAACACATAATATGAATACCATCAAAACTTATGAAGTGAAATTAAATGATTAAATAATTGTTTATAGTATGGTAATAGATAAAAAAGGAATAATAAACATTAAAAAGTTTATTAATCAAGTAAATCATTAACATAAGTTTATTATTTAGTAATATAAAGAACATACATGATGAGTCGGACTCAAGGTAAGGGACTTCATCATAAGTTCCTTTCATTGAAGCATATTTTGATGTCATTCACCCATATTGTTTTATTATGTGTATATACATCCCCATTAACATGTTATATCATGAATTACTTTATTATAATGATATTTAAAAGTTTTTTTAAAGATACTCTTTCTTGGGGCTTATGATTTAAATGTTGTTAAAGTGGTAAGGGACTTTCTTTTAAAAAAACCATCTTTTAATGTTTTCCTTTAAACCATTTCTATTCCATATGGATGCCTTTAAAATAATTTTATGAATGCTTTTATATGGAAATAAAATATTTATAAAGTAAAATTTTTTTCGATTTTGTCCTTATTTCAATATTTTTCAAAATAAATATTTGCATATGTTTTATAGAGAAAATTTTGACAAAAAATAAAAAGTAATGTTATATTTTAATATATATGACAACAATGAATTTTCCTACTTTTATAACTATTATTTAAAGTTTGGATTCCTTTATAATATTTCTTGTTTTATTCAATTAAAACCTATCTTTCCCTTTTTTGGGGTATTTTGTTATTGAGAATTATTTTTTTAAGGAAAGGGAATTTCAATATCCAAAAATGTTTTAAGTATAGGTTCAAAAGTTTTTTTCAAATTTTTTTATGAGGATGATCCCGATACATCTTATATTATGGTTTGATCCCCATTATAGATCATGGGTGAGCCCAATATAGCTTACATAAAGGGTTGAGTCCCATTTTATCTTATAAAAATTAGGTGATCCTGATATATCTTATATGAAGGGTGACCCCAATTATAACTCTTCAATTCATTGGGTAATGATTATGTTCTTTAGATAATTATATTATAAGTTATCCATATGGTTATTCCAGATGAAATTTTTTTTAAAGTGTTTTATGAGTATGATTCTCTAACTTTATAGAAAGGGTTTTTGTTTTATTTCTATGCATTTTAAATGTTTCCTTTTATCAAAAAGTTTTTGTGTTTTTCTTGTGGATATTTGTTATTTCATACTCTCAAATAACTTTGAAGATAAAGGTAAACATTACATGGGTTTTTACATTTTTCACTAGACTAATGGTTTTCTTATTTTTATATCCCATACTAAGATTTCTATTCTAATCCCATGTTTTAAAAAAATCATAGGGTTTATGAATGGGTAAGAACATGGAATAAGTCAAGTTCAAGGTCTTGAAGATTTTCATGAAAATAAATCATTTTTAATTTTAATAGTTTTATATTATGGGAGAATATATACTAATTAGAAGTGTCAGATTTGTATATATATATATGGGTTTTTATGTAAAATTTATGATCTAAATATATAAAAATATAAACCTAAAAGATATTTAAGAATTTAATAAAGTCAATTTTAGTTTAAATTCACTAGAATATGTAATTTTTAATGTTGATTCCTTATAGTCTCTAAGTAATACATAAGACTTAAACATAAGTCTTCAAATTATATGAATTTTACTATATGTTTATGTATTGTGATTGTAAGTATTCATCATTGAATGTAATTATTTTGTTAAGAATATGAATTCTATAAGATACTTCAATACATATAAAATTTTGGATTTTCAACTGAGTATAAGATAAAGTTTCTAGAATTTAAATATTATGGGGAAATAAAAACTGATGATTCCTAAATTTAGTCCCAAAGAGTAAAACATCCAATCAAATATGTTATTCAAACTATTTCATATTATATTTCAAAAATTATGGTAATTTCTCATATCCTTTCAAATTATCGAGTGTTATTTAACAAAAAAATGATTAGTATATCGAAGTTGAGGTAAATTTTGAAGAACCTCTAGGTATAAATTCTAGAATTTCAATGTGACTATGCTTAACTAATTTGGATTTCAAATAGTCACATGTATCTGATTATATAGTGATTCAAGCTAAATTTTTCATGTTTATACATTCAATTTGATGAGTTTTTAAGTTCTATGTTGTGGATATGTTCTTCATGCCATGGTCTGAAAAAAAGATAATGTCAAATTTGAGGTATGATATGAAGATGATGGTTATTATTTTAATTCATAAAATCATTAATTTTTTAATGTTTCTCTTAATAGTTATTGAGTAAGAAGGATATAATTGGAATTACACTATATATAGATAGTTAATTAAAGATAGAATATTCTGAGATCATGGTGCACAAACCTTAATCATAACTGAATGAGATAATCAAGACGAATCTTGTTGTATGATTCTATTGAATTAAGTTTTAGAAGTACTAAGTTGAAATTGGTATAAATTATTTTAATTGTTGGAGTTTTTATATTACAAAATATGTGGAGCTATCAATGAGATGGAATTAAGAATATGAATATTTACAAAAAAAAGAGAGATCTTTGAGAAACTGAGAGAAGTAGAACATGTTTTGAAGCCTGATGTTCATAGAGAAATGATAATCATCTATTGAGATCAATCATTCAGAAGAACTGAATCTAAGTATAAGTTCAAATATTAGTTCATTATCTGAATCTAAATTGATTTAGAATATTATTTTATCTATAATTTAAGTATTAAGTGTAATATCATCAACATTTTTTAGTAATCATATTCTCAAGTCATTTTTCTCATATTTTTCTAATCTTTTCTTTAACCAGTGATATGTTATATAAATTATTATGGAATGCTGATGAACAAGGCTATGAGATAATACATGTCCTATCCACTTGTATTCGATTGAAAAGTTTAGTGGAGAATCCATGGATTTGAGGGAGTTAAACATAGAAAGGAATAGGAACCCGTGCTTGGTCTAAACATTATAAAAAATGATTGTGCCTTGTCATGTTTAGTTATTCATTTCATATATGTAAGGTTGAGTTAACATATCAAGTGGATAATGTCTTAACCTATGGTAGGGGTTTATTTCTTATTATAATAAATTATAAAAGACAGCCACCAATAATTCAACACCCCCTAGTGGTGCATTAATTTTGGGGTGTATTTCAAGAAGTATCAGAGTATATAGGTTCCCTATTTCAAATCCCTAAAAATTTCATGATGGATAATGTTAATATGTTTAATTGTAGATGTGCTCCTACTTTTAATAGAATTAATTACCATGCATAGAAAATTAAGATTATTCAGTTTATTTTATCTCTTAGACTTGAATTTTTTTATGTAAATATGGATATTTTCCAACTGATTAAAAGAATTTCTCAAATTATTTTTACTGATAAAAGAAACATGGAGACTGATGGGAAGGAAATAAATGTAATTCTAATGTCTTTATTTGATAAATTGAACACTAAGGTGATGGTTACAAATTAAAAATGAAATATGGTATAATCTTGATAGTATATTTCAAAGAAATGTTAAATTCAAATAAGATAGGAAATATATCTGGAGAAGTTAGGTTTAAGACATATAGATGCTAGAAGATAAAAACATTAAAGAAATTTTACAAGGGTAAATGAAATTTTTAGTAATATAGAAGGTTTCTATGAGAATTTAACTAACTCCACTATTGTCAATAAGTTAATGATAAAATTTATAGATAATTTTGATCCTAGGATTTCAGATCTAGAAGATAAAGATTATATTTCCCTTGATAATATACATAACATTCTCATTGTATATGAAATGTTAAAAACTTTAACATATAAAAATAAAGCCAAAGATGAATTGGAATTTTAATCCATGAGGAATCTAAAGATCAAATATAAAGTAGTTAAAGAATAAAGTGTCCCTAGAATCAAAGATGATAATGAGGATAAACATAACAGAGTCATTTCACTTATCATAAAAAACCACATGAAAGGAAAGGGAAGGTATAAATGTAAGATACCACTCAAATAATTTAGTTGTGGTGATAAAGGGGAATTTTTTTCATTAACTTTTTATAGAATAAAAGTTGAGATTATGATTTTAATGGTGATAATACTCAAAATAAGAGATGGAGAAAGTACACAAAAGAATGTGAAAAATTAGAGGATAGTGACAAGAATATTAAAAATAAAAAAATAAACCTATAAAGTAAATAATAATATTAAGATCTCTCTTATTACTTCCCATTGGATGAATAAGTTGATAACAAGTTTGAAAATTTCATTGTTCATATAGTGAAACATGAGTTATCTTCTAGTATTGAAAGTGAAGAAGAAGAAATATCCTATATAGAACATATGGTAGAATTTAAACTAGATGAATTCCTAGAGTATAATATGATATCAAGAATGAAATTAAACTCTTAATGAGAGAGTATGGAAAGAAGTTTAAGGATCATGATGAATTTACTAAACAGGAAGCTTCCTATATGAATAAATTTAAAACTTTAACCTAAAAGTTTTATAAGTTGAAAAATTTATAAAATATCTTAAGGATAAACTTAATTTAAATGAATAATTTCTAAACAAGAATCAATATAAATATATGAAAGCTGGTAGGGAGATGAAGAATATAAAATATGATTATAATAAAATTGGGTAGATCAAGTCCAATTTTTTAAATTTTGTAAAAAAATGTGAACTCAAAGTAACAGGTCAATACATTGTCTGATATGTATAATTGTAAAAAAAATTCCTAACAATACCAGTGAAAATTCAAAATATGGTCATATATGGGACAATAAAATTAATGATAAACCCTCTCCTTCATCTAAGAAAGATAATAAAATCTCAAGAGACATAGTATTCCCAAGGAAGAATAAAGTTTCATCTATGTTAGTCCATTCATTCAAATTTTTTGATAGAACTCATTTTTCTACAAAATACCCAGATTCAGTTGATACTGCTTATGTTTTGGTATTTCTGGTCCTAAGGATTATTTATTCTAGAAAAATATGTTGTTTCCAAGCAAATTATATGAAGCAAGGGGAGTAATTCTGAGAATATGAGAAGAAACTTACTCATAATGGAAACTGATAGTAGTAGCACATTTTATCCACCCACACAAAATATATTTTCATGATTAAATGAAATATATGAGAGATGTAAAAAATAGGGCTATATTGTTGAAGGTTGCATGACTAGTTTTCCTGGCCAACTTCCATATAATAAATAGGGTAAAGGAAAATCAAGGCTGGATAAAGGAGAGGAATCTTTTATTATTAAGGTTACTTGGATGGATATAAAGAGAGGAAATCCATTAATCTAGAATATTGGTTGTTCTTTATATACATCAGGTGATACGAAGATCCAAAAATATGTTAAATAACATGATGGAGGTTCATTTTCTTTTATCAATGACATTTATTTGAAAATTAAGGGTATTAGTTTTGTTATGGTTGAAGAAAGATTAATTTAAAGGATGTTCTTTATGCAGAAGGACATAAGCATAATATATTGAGTGTAATACAACTATGTGATAAAGGAAATGAAATTATTTTCAATAAAAACTCATGTTTCATAAAAAAATTGAAAGATTTAAGGATCGTTACAAGAGGAGAACAAACATATGGTAACCTATTCTAAATTAGTTATCCCACTATATCATGAAACTTGATTGATAAAAAATAAAATTAGTTATGGAATAAGAGACTTAAACACCTTTTCCAAAGGTGTTTGAGTAAAGTCAGATGAAATGGCATGTTAAGAGACCTTCCCCAACTTAAATGTTTAATATAATTAATTTTTGAAACATGAAAAAATGAGGAAGATAGTCCAAATCAAACACACAAAAGTGAAGATTTAGTCATCAAGAGAACTTGATATTATATATTCATATCTATACAGTCTTTTGAAAAAATATTCTACCATATGTGATTTGTATTTTATTACATTCATTGATGATTTAAATCGCATAAATATAGTCATGTTCATTCATAACATGTTTGAAGTAGTTTATCTATATAAAATCATCATAAGGAAAGTTGAGAAAGAGATATGATTTTACATTTTGAAGTTGAGAACATATAATGGTAGGTAATTTTCATTTCATGAATTTGAAAATCATATTTCTAGGATGAAATTAAACATAAATTAATTTCAACCAATACTCTATAATATAATGGAATAGTTGAGAGAGAAATTAAAGAAAAGTCAAAATAGGAAGAATGGTGTTAGTTGAGCACAAACTTTCTAAGTTTTTATAGAGATAATCGGTATGATATATTGTAAATATTTTGAATATATTCTTGATAATACCCCAGAAAAAATATCCTTATAAGATGCAGTTCGACAAAAATACTATTTTAGAATGCTTCAAATTATTTAAAATCCCATAATTTATAAGGATAAAAGATAGAAATATGAGTAAATTTGAAGAAAATTAATATGTAGTAATTTTTATAAGTTAAATTTCTAATGGAAGTATGTATGTGTCATGAACCAAGATTGAGTTTCATTCAACCTGACACCCAACTTGACCAATGGAATAGCCCAAAGTGCATTCCCGATCCCCACATGTTGGCAACTAGTGCATGGGTATCAATAAAATACATTGGGAATTATTTCACCTGATTTCATAACCAAGAATAACCCACAATAATAAACATGAAATAATTGAATAACAAAAACCAAACATGGTACAATAATTTTCAGATTAAAGGTTTTACTATTTTAACCAAAAACCAAAATACTTAAAAGGAAAGGAAATCAAAAAACATCCCAAAAACCTTCATGCAACATGAGGGGAATCACCCTCAAGCCACCAACACCAATACCTACAACATGCAGAACACTAGAAACTTGAACCACTAACACCTCCATGACTCATCTTGGTTTTACCTAGGTTATTCATAACAAAGTGGACATACACCCAATGGAGTATATAGGGTGTGACCCAAATCCCAGTACGATTCCACCCCAAATAAATGACTCCATGATAAAATAATGCAATATAAGTTAATGTGATCATTTATGTAAAAGCCTTTGAAACCTTCTTTAAAAACATTTTAAGGAAAACTATTTTTAGCAAAACTCTTTTAAAGATAACAATACAAAAGGAAACTTTTACTAAGATAAAACTATTTTAAAATCAAATACACTCAAGGTCCACTATATATTGATGTATGGAACCACCTCACATAAGTCTCATTGCATAAGAGAGAACCATGGGTAAATCCCTATGGGTAATCTAGCTTGAGTTAGACACTGGAACCTCATACCTCAGTGAAATGTAGTATAGAAACCACAACCATAAACTTTCTTGTGCATGATCCACTGGGAGGGGACACCCAATGGGCCTAGTGGTATCTGATCATAATACATATTTAGTTAGTATTGTAATCATCAATCCAGCTAAGTGAAACTAGGAATTTCAATTTCTATATCACTAGTATACTAGATCTAGTCATCCCACCTAAATACCCAGGATTCCCTTTGTGCTCAAATTCTCATTTTACATGTCACACAAAACACCTTTTCATATATACATTCCAAGCATTATAAAGACATTTTAAAATCAACACTTTAACAAATCATCACATGGAAACCACCATTTTCCAAAAATAAACAACTTTATAGTTTATAAACACCAAAACTATTTGGAAACACCTTTTTCATCACTTTAAAAACCAAATAAACCAATTTGGAAAAACAAAATAAAAGAATACAATTAATTCAAACCATTTCCATGGGCCAATCCCTTTTCAATTTCACACATAAACTAAGTTCACTTTAAAACATGCTTCACATCATTTAAATAGTTCAAAGTTCACATTTAAATTTGTATAACAAATAAAACAACGTTTAACAATTATCATTTAATTTAGGAAACACATTTTCACCGTTAAATCCATTTGAAATCCCATTTATCACTTTCCACAAAAAGCATAAAACCCCTTTTTAAGACAGATCACAATGGAACATACACAAACATAACCTTCCATTTTAAAAAATCCACTTTCATAATAAAATCATTCCAAAACACATACAAAATAAATTTCACACCACACAATTGAACTATATAACATGTTTAAATACAAAAAAAACATATTAAAATTATATAACAATGTTAGGGCATGGAACCACCTACCTCAAGCTTGGAAGCATCTAGAAATTAGTGTGAAACCACAACCACACAACCAAAATAACCTAGAAAGATTATATTTAACCAAAAATTTCAATATTAAACCCTAAATAATAATATTCAACCCTAAATAGACTACCCAACCCGCTAGAGATATTAAAACCCATGAGAGAAGAGGAGAAACACTATATAAGTGGAGAAAACAAGAAGAAATGGCACTTACTTGAATAATTTTGGAGGAACCGCACAGAATACACTAAAGGAAGGGAGCCCAATAGAGCCGAGAGTGATAAAGGGAGGTTTCTAGGGATGAGAAGCTCAAATGGGGTGAGTAAGGTGGGATTTGGAGATAAATCCTGAGAGGGCGCAAAAGGAATTTCTAACTTTTTAATGACTTGGACATCTCTCATGGTTTTCCCACAAGGTTTTCAAAACCATGCAGAAATTGTCTGACCCTCACTATATAAGAGGAACCTATCACATAGTTAGCATGCATAACTTGACTTACCATGCACAAGTTGTGTGGTAGCTATTTCCCAAAATCACCACCTACCACGTGGTAAACTAGGCAGGGGTTCACAGTTTCCCTTAACTATGTGTCAACTGTGTGAAACATCCTATAGGGCCCGAATTTTCCATTTTTCTCCAAAAACACAAGGAAAACAAAAGGGTAAAAATCTAGAAAATAAATAACTAAATAATTTTCTCAAAAATTCAGACCTGTCACACTCGGTTCCCGGGAGAAAAACCGAGACCCATAAATGAACTGGACCCAAAAACAAAAATAAAAAAACCCAAGTGTGACAATTCTCCCCACAATAATTCTTTTTTCCCCCGGAAAGCCACAACAAGGCTTGATCCAAAAACAAAAAACTGATACTCCTTCACATCTCAATGATATTCCCAACAAACATTAAATGAGAAGAAAACAAGAACACCATGAACATAAAAAAGGGGTTCACAAGTTTGAACTCGTGAGGCCAGAACGGAATCCCCACTATATGCCTTCTTCTCCCAGAAAAGTACAACACCTCCTGTTTGTTGATCAAAAGAAAAGAAATCCTCAAAACTATATAATTTAATCTCTCAATCTAAGATAACTACAGACATTACCAACCAAAACTCATACCTATTACCTGAAATAAACAAAAAAAACCCAAACCACTCCTCAAGAAATACCTTCACACCCTTATATAAAAAAAATTGGTAGGAAAACTCCCACCCCAATGATTTTTCAAGGGAAGGAATAAAGATTAGTTAGCTCTAATGAGACTACCCACTACCAATCTAACACCCAAAACTAAATAGGATTGTCATCATGGGGAGGCCCGAACAAACTCCCCACCATTTAAAATGAACTACCACCGACTTAATCTAGAAGAAATCTCAATGAGACCTGTGGTGGGTCTCCCCGCCATATGAACCAACCAACTTAACCAACTAGTACATACCAACAAACACAAGCTAACAAACCCCTCCACTGGGGATATAAGACTTGAGGAGGGAAATACTCACCATTGATATGGGTCATAACTGAAATCAATTCACAAAGGTCGACTACACAGGGATAACCTAACAGGGATCGACATCCAAAAATTTAAATCCCTATAATTTCAATGTTGTGATACCACCATGCCTATTTATAATCAAAGAGTAGCTTTCAACCCACATGGGTCGTAATGAGAAAACAAGGCATCAATATCTCTTCTCATAAAATGGGTTTATTCAAGATGAAACATCTACACAAAAAGATTAATCTGTCTCTATTTCCCACACTAAATAAAAAATATAGACTATGGTTCCTCACACCCCTGGGGTTCCAGACTATGCGTGAGCTTTACTCCAAGACCTATGGCTAGAGCCCTGATTTTTTAAGCATCTCCTACCTCATAGTTAGAAGCTGACAATTCCTGATCAAAACACTTTTCTTTGGTTTCATGAGTGACCACATAGAATTCAAGGTGAAACCAAAATAACACCACATACCATGGAACAAACTTTACCTTAGCATGGCACTTAATCAAGACAAGGACTTAGAATATGCACATGCACCATCCATTTTCACCTAGAATGAGAAATAATGGAAAAAAGGGCACATGAAAGACACCTCCATATAAAATAGAGAAATTTGGAATTCTCGTAAGAAAAAAATGCTTCTGTTAAAATAGAAGTTCTCAAAATATTCCACAACATCCACTTTTGGATTTGAAAGAAAAAAAGAGACACCGCAAAATTCCACCAAACATAACCATTACCAATAAAGAATCATTACAAATAAATTGACTTTAAACAGATCCCCAAAAGTCATGCTATTTCTATAAAAGGACATGATAGCTTCTTATAACCTAACTTTCCACACCAATAGCATTGCATGATCCCTCACTTAAAGATACTGGTGGAGGTCTAAACCCCTTTTAGAACTGCATCCAACACCAATAGCCTTAGGTCTCTTTCCTCTCTCCTCACTAGAATTACCTTCACCATTTTCAGGCCAGACCTTCAAACATAGAGGTGGACAAAATTACCTTTATCGACTCAAACAACTCAAGGAAACTGAAGTTTCTATAAATTTCCCACATACACTCTTCCACTTCGAGAGTATTTTCATGATCATAAAATATTGGAGGATTCAACTTTCAAAACTCAAGAAGGAGTTCCACAAGTTGATCAACTAGAGGGTCTGCTAACAGTAAACCACTTTTAGAAGCATCACAATATCCATCGGAACTTTGTGGGGGCATGCACATAGAAAAAAAGAGACAAATAACTCAATAAATAATGATTCATTGACTATAATTCACCAAAACCATACACCAAAAACAATGAGGAACCAACCCAAGTTCTTCCCAAAACATTTTTCTAAAGAACCCACTAACCACTATCTCAAAACTAACTAATTAACAAGAACTCAAACGTAAAAAATAATTCAATAAGAGGGTTCTCAAACTCAAAACACCTCATAAGAAACATTCCAAAATCAAAAGGAGAACCACATAACTACGAGTTATCAAAGCATCACATTTTATCTTAAAATAACTTTTGAAAATAAAACAGGCTTGCTGGGTTGCACACTCACCAAAGGTATCTCATAGAGCCTCACACATTCATTTTATCAACCCAAAATGAGCACACATCCACTCATACCAATACAGACACTCATTCATTTGTTCCATCAACCATACACATGTATCCATTCATGTGGTAACTCATGTAAATACCATAGGTCAAAACAAAACTTTTCCACATTCCAAAATAAAACATTCCACCCACACTCTCAACTTCTCAATTTAATTACCATTTCATAAATTCATAAAACTCTTCAAAAGTTCACTAATAACCCAAATAAAAAACCATTTTCAAGATCTAGACATCAATCCCTTTCATTTCTTTCAAATATAAAAATTCCATAATAACCATTCAAAACTCAGCTTATCTCATTCCAAAAAATTTCACCAATTCTAAAAATCCCATTACATAAAAAATACATTGGTTAAAAACAAATTCCAAACCCTATTTAAAACAAATTGTTTCATTCTAAACAATTGATTTCATTAAGATCTAGATGTTGATTATAAAAATCTAACCTCACTAAGCTATTCCCATTTTACCCCAAAGTTAATTTCATAAAAATTCATTTCAATTATGTCTTTCCCAAATTTAATTCTAAAAATCCATTTTCCCATTTCAAAAAATCAAATCATTAACTCTTTAAATCTAGTTTTCACAATTCCAAAATAGGGTTTTTCAAAACAGTTTTCAAAAACCAAGAATTTTCAAAACAATTAACAAGATAAAACTAGTGTTGGTGGGTGACATGGTCATATGGTTGGTTGCCATATTCCAATCACACCACTATCTTGGATAGTATTCTAGGACCATGACCATGTCTCCATATGGATTTTTAGTCCCTAAGATCTCACTGAGACATATATCCTAACTCTCTTTTTATTTATAAACAAAAAAACAATATGCAAGAACCAAAGAAAACAAAAGAAACCTAACTTCCCAAGGTAAATCGAGCCATGTCAAGAGGTTTACTGGCCAGCCACCCTACTCGCAACCATAACATTGAGTCTTGAAAGTTCTATCTCCATTATATCCATACTATTCCCCAAATAACATCACCCAAAAAGGGCGTGATCTATTCTGATACTATTTTTTCATGAACCAAGTCATTGTGTCATCCAACACGATACTCGACCTAGCCCCTGGCATAGCCTAATGGGTGTTCCTAAACCCCACGGGCTAAAAAATAGTGGTCAGGAATCAACAAAATACATTGGGAATGTCTTCATTTGATTTCATAACCAAGAATAACCCACCACAATAAACGTGACATAATTGAATGACCAAAACCAAACATGGTACAATAATTTTCAGATTAAATGTTTTACAATTTTAACTAAAACCCAAAATACTAAAAAGGAAATGAAAACAAAAAATGTCCCAAAAACCTCCATGTAACATGAAGGGAATCACCCTCAATCCACCACTACCAATACCTACAACATGTGGAACACTAGAAACCTAAACCACCAACATCTCCATGACGCATCCTTCCTTTTCCTGGGGAATACATAATAAATTCTACATACACCCAAAGGTGTATGTAGGTGTGATCCAAAGCCCAGTAGGATTCCACCCAAAATAAAAGACACCATGTCACAATAATATAAGATAATTTAACAAGCTCATTTATGTAAAATCCTTTGAAACCTTATGAAGAAATTATTTTAAGGAAACCCATTTTTATCACAACACTTTTAAAGGTAAAATTTCAAAAGGAAACTTTTACTAATATAAACTTACTTTAAAATGAAATACACTCAAGTTCCAGTGCATACCAACAGATAGAACCACATCACATAAGCCTCATGTAATAAGAGAGCACCATGGGTAAATGTCCAAGGTTAATCTAGCTAGAGTGAGACACTATAACCTCATACCTCGGTGAAATGTGGTATAGAAACCACAACCATCATCTTTCTCATACAGGATCCACTATAAGGGGACGCCCCATGGGCCTAGTGGTCTCTGATCATAATACATGTTTAGTTAGTGTTGTAATCATCAATAAAACTAAGTGAAACTAGGACTTTTTACTTCCATATCCACTAGTGTCAATCCAATAGAAGAAACCAAGACTTGAAACTTCCTTATCACTAGCATACTAGATCTATTCCACCCACAAAAATGCTCATGACTCTCATTATTCTGAAATTCTCATTTCACATGTCACAAAAATCACCCCTTTGACATGCATATGAAAAGCATTATAAACATACTAGGAAATCACAACTTTTATAAATAATCACATGAAAATAACCATTTTCCATAAACAGTCCACTTTCCAATTTACACACACTAAAACCATTTGGAAATGCCTTTTTCAACACATTCATAACCAAAAAACCCATTTGGAAAAAAACAAGAAAATCACACAATTGATTCCAACAATTTCCATGGGCCAATCCCTTTTCAATTTCACACATAAACCAAGTTCAATTTAAAATGTTCTTCACATCATTTACATAATTCAAAATTCACATGTAAAGGTGTGCAATAAAGAAACCAATGTGGAAAAATACTAATTTCATTGAGTAAAATCATTCTCACCTTTAAATCCATTTGAAATCCCATTTAGCACTTTCTACACCAATAATAGAACCCCATTTTAAGACATATCACAATAGAACATACACAAACATAACCTTACCCTTTATAAAATCCACTTTTATCATAAAAAAATTCTAAAACATGTCCAAAATATATTTTACACCACACAATTGAAAAAAAACATGTTTAAATACACAAACAAGCATATTAATTTTATTTAATAATGTTAGGGCATGGAACCACCTACCAAGAGATTAGAAGACTCTGTAAATTGGTGTGAAACCATAACCGCACCACTACAAGTCCCTAGAAAGGAAATATTTAACCAAAATATCAATATTTAACCCTAAATAACAATATTTAACCCTAAAGAGACCACCCAAACTACTATAGATATGAAACCCCATGAGAGACTAAGAGAAACCCTAGATAAGAGGATAAAACAATAATAAAGAGAACTTACTTGTATAATCTTAGAGTAACCACACCAAATATACCTAATTAAGGGATCCCAAGGAAGCCAAGAGGATGAGAGGGAGGTTCCTAGGGCTGATAAGATTGAATGGGGTGAGAAAGGAGGGGATTTGGGGATAAATATTAAGGCTATACATAGGGTATTTATAAATTTTTAATGACCTTGATATCGCGTATGATTTTCCAACATGATTTTCCAAAGTGTGTGGCAACTATGTGCCCTCACTGTCTAAGAGACACCTAACACACAATTATCCCACACGTCTTGACTTACTGTGTGCAAGTTGTGTAGTAGATACTACCTGAAAACCACCACCTCGCATATGGTTACCTGGGAAGGGGTGAAAAGTTTATTTTAATTGTTCACCAACCATCTGACACAGTTGTAGGGCTTAATTTTTTCATTTTCTCCAAAAACACAAGGAAAACCCAAGTGGAAAAATATAGAAAAAAATAGAAAATTGTCTCAAAAATTTAGATCTATCAATCTTTTCCCAAGAGAAAAAATAAGACCCATAAATAAAACAGACACAAAAATGAAAAAAAAATTGGGTGTGATAGTAGGGGTGTAGGAATAAAAGGCTATAGAAGCTCATTTATTGTTTTGATGTTAAAATTTTTTAGAATCATTCCAAGATTGGAGGTTTAGTTCATGTACTATATGGTTTTTTAGAAGCTAATGGTGATAAGAATTAAGAAATAAAACCCATTCAAAAAGAATAAAATGTGAATAATGTTGAAGTTATTGATTCATATTAGACTTCAGATGAATATTAGGTTACTGATAATCAGATAATGAAATATTTAATGCCGAATAAACATATTGATATAGAAAATATAACTGGTAATCAGTGATCACCAGTCCAAACCCAATGAAAGAGGAAAATTGAGAATAAAATTGATCTCATTTCATAAATTTATCCAAAATAAGTTTCATAAGTGGTTGAAAATTAAGAGTATGTTTGTTCAAGTAATGAATAACCAGATCAAATTGAAAATAACTCAACTTGGGAGTATGTACCAATGTAACACCCAAATATTTTAAAATGTGAAAATCATATTCGGTTGCATGTTTAACACGCAACACCAAGTATTGAAGGGAATATAATGTCCCAAGACTTTACAATATATTTACTATTTTAAATAAATTCAATATATTCTATATCTTTCAATTCATAAAACACTGAGTTTTGCTTTCATTACACGCAAGACCGAGTTTTACTGAACAACAAGATACTATTAATATTATTATTTAATATGATAGTTATTGTCTAGACATTGGAATGGAGGGAATTAATATGATTAACTAACTTATTAAAATATATATTTTACACATATTTATTAGTTATCTATTTATTATAAATATAATAATAATCATTTAAAATAAAATGATATGTTTTCTAGAAAACTATATTTTTCTAAAAGACAGCTTAGCCGCCCTGTGAGAACACAATTTAAAATTAATTTTAACAATCTTATAAAATTTATTTGAAAAAATAAACTCTATTTTTGAAGTCATAATTTCAAAATTATCATAGGGTGATTTTTTTAGATTTTTCTAAAAAGTATCATTTTTTGATGGATAGCGAAAAATACTGAATTTTAATTAAAAAATGTCTTTTAATTTAAATAATTTATAATGTTAAATTATATATTTATTTATATTTAAAGTAAAATTATTTCAAATATATATATATATATTAATAAAAATTATCTCATTGGAATCATTTTCGTATGAAATTTAGATATAAAAACTTTGTAAACTTTTGAACATTTTCACTATAAAAATTTGATTTCTAGTCACGTCCGCGGGATTAATTTTTAATTAATATTTGTAAATTATTTGAATTTAATTTTTAAAAATTGATTCCATATTTGAAATCATCATATTTTATAATTTTTAATAATTTTATCTTATTTTTTTACAAAAACTAATAGTGATTACAGTAAAAATTAATTACAGTAGTTAAGGTAAAAAATGGTTTATCAGGGGTTAAACTAAAAAGATAAGGGTATAAATTACCTATAAACATGTAAAAAACTATTTTATGGAAATATTTAGACAATTAAATCAATAAGATTATATAATAGTCCATTTTTTCCATTTTGGAACATGAAAAACATGGGAGCACTCAATTATTTTAAAAAATACAAAGTGTGTCCCCTCTCCTACTTATAAAAGGTCACCCCCTTTCATATCTTCTTCACACATTAAAACCACTTTGGTTTAGAAAATACCTAACCAAATAACTTCTAAAATTACTTACCTTAATCCTAGAATCCTTATTTTGGGAATAAATCCAACCTTTGAAGGCTTTAGTGAAAACCTAAGGAGGATACCCAAAGAAGAGGTAATGTTCTTCAACGAGCGTCTTTATTTTACTTCTTTCTCCACCTCATTAAATTTTTATTATAATGTGATGATATAATAAACTAATTATATTCAATATAATTGGATTTTTATAATAATTTCGTGACCTAAAACCATCTCTACTTCCATAAAATGGGTTACAAAATCATCATTCGTGTGTAATGTAGACAACCACCTCGTGAACTAATGTCGTTCATTTTTTCATTTACAACTCCCAAGGTTGGGTATGATGATAGATATAATGTATATATATGATATTTATAAAATTATTATACCTATTTATTAATTATATCATATATATATATATATTATCTTCCATTTTATTGGAGACACGATAACATCACTCTTGTGTATGGACGACTACCACCTCATGAAGCGATGTGATTCTTCTTTCAGTAACAATTTACTTGGAAGGTGATAAGGAATAATGTTAATTATTATATGTGATATACATAAAATAATTATTATATTCATGAAATATTTATCATTATGTAAAGATAATATATATCATTTCATTTCTTTCCTTTTCACTCGTGTAAATATGATAACATCATTCGTGTACGTGTGGACTACGGCCTTCACAAAGCGATGTGACTATATTTTCATCACTAAACCACATGGATGATATATATAAGTTTTAAATATGATATATATTATATTATTATAATTATGGAAAGTTAAAATATTACATACCTTTTTTCAATAATGATCATTGAAAAATGGAAACATTACTCATGCGTACGTACGGCCTACCATCTTCATGATCCTGACATACTTCATTTTTCATAACCATCAATCATGATTGATTTTAAAATTAAAATTTATGTAAATATATGATAATTTTTTATTATTATTATTATTTATATGACATAAATATATAATATACACATTATCTGGATCATTCGCGATGAAACACACATGAGAAAACAAGACAATTAACCCACGAAATAGTGAAAATAATGAAATATTATTAACAAACAAGTGATAAGATGTTATAAAATGATAATATATGATATTATAAATATTAATATTGTTTTTTAATAAGTTAATAAAAATTTTAAAACAAATATACATGATTTTAAATCATTTTCAACCAAAAGGGAGCCTAAAGTAAGGGATTTCGTCTCAATTTCATTTTATTGAGGCATATTGTAATGTTACGCACCTAGTTTCTTTTATATGGTGTATATATTATCCCTTTTACATGTAATATCACGAATAATTAATTTTTAATGGTATTTTAATTTTAAATTTGAATGATTTTATCTTATGGTATTTGACTTATGAGTTTCCATGTGGTAAGGAATTTCTTAACTCAATTTCCACCCATTAGGTTAAACTTTTACTTTATTGATTATGTCATGATATGATTATATGTGTAATGACTTTTTATTATCATATTTTTTATTTACACTTATTTTATGTTTATTTACATTGGATAAACATAATTGATCCGTTGATTAATTTCCACTTCATCGTTAGGATCATTTTAATGGTTTATTTCACAATCTCATTCTAATCAAGATTGTTTATTATTGAATATCAGTTAAAGGAAATAACATGACCATTTTTTAATAAACTAAGTTTATTTTCTTCTACTATGTTATTAAAGATATTTTCCAAGTAATAGTACCATTTTTTTACTCTTTTGTACTTAAAATTATTTAGAAAATGTTTTTTAAAAAGTCTGACTTCATTTCTCTCTTCGGTCGGAAATATTTTTTCTTACAAAACCATTTTTTCTAAAAATGTTTTAAATTTTTTTTAAACTTTTAAAAATGATTTATCAAAATAATTTTCTCAAATTTTTTCTCTTTATAATTTTTTTTTAAAATAATATTATTTTTTTTTCAAAACAATGCTCGTTTGGATTTTACTGAAAATGTAAATGGAATATTCTTATCATTTTCTAAACAAGGCACTTTCCTAACCTTTTTATATTGAAAAAGGAATATTCCTTTTAGCTTTTAAGGCATGTAAATAATTACCTAATTTCAAGATCATCATTTATTTGAATCTTCCTTTTCATGTTTATGAGGTTCTTTTTAATGAAACTTTTTTAAAAAGTTCTTTTCAAAGAAAAGGATTTTCAAAATGTTTTTCAAAATGAAGAGTTTAATTTCCTCAAGAACATTTTTTAAATATATTTTTATGGTATTTATATTAATAAATGACAGAAACCCTTTATTATTAATCTAATGGTTATATTTTATATTGATAACATCCTTATTATTCCTTTAGATAGTTTGTGATTGTTTTGACCATGGATAGTATTGACATTCACTTTCTTATTTTATTTTTTTAACCATTAACTTCCCCTTGTATTATTCACCTTTATATGATCATTGGTAATTGTATTTCCTCTCAATATCCATATTATTTATCATGGATATATCTATTACAGAAATTTTATACCATTTCTATATATGGTGTTCTACATTGAATTTCATTTGTATATCTGGGGAAATAACAATAAATATGTATTCATTACTCAATATGGATATTTGATAAGGAACAATGTTTATGAATTAAATTGATTTTTCAAAATATGGGGAATTATTTGGATAGGTATTACACTAGGGGCTACTTATAGATATCCTCTCGATACATCGGTGGTCTCATGGGATAAATTAGTTATATAGCCTTAGTTAATTGGGTTTTCACCCAATATGTTTTAAATAGACTTATGAATGGTCTTGACGGTAAAGGTATCATGTACTTGGGAAGCATGACATCCAATAATTAATCATTTCCTTTATTCGGTATTCATTTATTACTATCTAATAGATTCTCACTATGACATTATCTCTAAATTCATTTTATTATCAGTTATTGATTAAATAACATTGTTTTAAATTATTTACCTTGCCATATTAATTATGACTTATCTATTCTTGAAGTGAAGATATCTAAATAGCATGTGTGTTCAGTTATTTACCTTTCCATATTCATTATTCGTATTTATTCATGATTTCTTTTATTATACATAACCCTTACCGGGAATTTGAGATAGTTCTTATTTCATTTCCTTTACCTAGGATTCCATGAAGTTTAATAAGACTGATTTGTAGGGATATGATAGATGGAATAAATTTATTTACAAAAATATATATATATATATATTTTAATTTTTTTATTCAAATGTAATGTAAGTCTCAAGTATGTAACATTTTACCAAGACTAATAAAATATTCGATCCTTAGGAATGTGATTCCTTATATCTTATGGTAATGTAATATAGTACAACACTAGCTCTGGGCTACTGGTTTTAGGGTCGCTATAGTTGGAATCAGATGAAATTTAGTAGAAACCTTGGGAACTGTATATAGAAAAACATAGATAATGGAACATAACCCTATGATAGAATTTGTGGATAATTATAGAAGAAAATCCTATAGTTTTGGTAAGATATTGATTTTGTGGTTTTTTTTGCAATACATACATGTTTGTATACTACAAGTGGATGTGTTTCTAGAACAAATTTACATAGGGGTAATAACTCTAAAAAGGTAATTTTAGGTTTTACTCAAGTGTTACCCAATACATAACAATAGGCCTTACAGTGCACCTGGTTTGAAACTCTTGGAGGATATGCTTTATATAATTCACATTTTATTTACAAACCATTTTAAAGTATTTAAATAGATAAGTACAATGAATGGACTATATTAAACCCTATACTAAGGAAGGACCTATGTATAAATAAAATAGAATAAGTATTTATGTATTAAGATTCAAAAAATTAAATTTTAGATGTATTTTTACCAATGGTATTTTGGTTTTAAGAAACATGAAATGTCTTTGGATTGTGTTAGAATCATATATGTCTTAATTAACTTTAGAGTTATGGATACCATCATGGGTTAATTATTTTAATATTGATCATAAGTCTTAAACGCCTATTTTTAGGTTTTATGTGATGGGATTATACCAATATAAGTGATATTTTGGAAGAAATTTATCCCAATACAACCCATTGGATTAGTACATGTTTTAGTGAAAAATCTATTTGATGAATAGTGAATTTACATTTTATAGACATAAGTTTAAAGGTATTGATAACATTTAGGGTAAATATGATCATTAATAACAATTTAATAATATCCATATAAGATTATTTGACTTTATATAAAAACAAGTTGTATTGAAAACCTTAGTGAAAAGGATAATTAATGATTAATTTTATTTCAAGGATGTCCATCATATTTTTTTGGAATGTTACAAGAATTATATTAAAATAGTTTAGAAAAAGGAAAATCAATATTCTGGTTGACAACCCATCATGTCTAGAAAGGTTGTGGGGCTTGAACTCATGTCCAAATGATGATAAGGGTTTAGTGCCTACCACGGGCCATTTTGATGTCCTGGTTAATATGTCCTTAGTTAAATTATTTGAAAAATACACATTTATGATAAATGAGTAGTGTTAATTTTTAGGTTTAGAGATTAATTTATTGAATAACTTGTACTAACCATATTGGTTTTGGAAAATATTTATTGATAGACAGAAATACTTTTCACTATATTATAGATATTATGATCCATTATAAGTAAATTTTAGTGATTTGGGAATACAAAATTCATTTTTGGATATTCTTTTCATGGAGTAAAGTTATAAATTTTAAATTGATTGAATCACAACCAAAGAATGAAATTGTTTTTAACTATAAACATATCAAGTAATTATACTTCCTTATATTCTTATACAATAAAATAATTCCTCAACGTTAGGAAAATTATCTTGAAACAAAAATGTTACCCTATTATATTCATATCTGATGAATCTAATGGTCTTTTAAATCATCACATATTTTTTGTTTTGATCCTCTTAAATTCCAACTGATCATTCACACTATTATGATAAATAAACACTATCACTCTCTATAAATATTTATGCTTTTCCTCAGTATCCATATCATCACTTGTCACCAATGTTCTCTTACTTGGAAACCTATTTATGTGTTATTATATATGTCCTTCATACTTCTTTTTATATCTTATTAAGAGGATATTTTATTAAATCTTTCAAGATGTGGGTTTTCAAAAAAAAATATCAAACCTTGATTTCTGAGATCAAGTTTAAATTTCAAGGACATAATTTATTTAAAGTGGAGAGAATGTAACACTCTTAATTTTAAAATATGAATTTCATATTTGATAGTGTGTGTGAAACACAGCATTAAGCATAGAATGGATTATAACATCTTGAGACTTTATGATATATTTACTATTTTAAATAAATTCAATATATTCTATATCTTAAAATGCATACAACACTGATTTTATCTTATGTTATATGCAAGACTGAGTTTTACCAAACAACAATATACTATTAATAATATTATTTAACATGGAAGTTATCACATAGTTGTTGGAATGGAGGGAATAAATAGTATTAACTAACTTATGAAAATATATATTTTACACATTTTTTATTAGTTATATATTGATTATAAATATAATAATAATATTTTAAAATAAAAATACATTTTTCTAAAAAACTATGTTTTTCTAAAAGATGGTTTAGTCGCCCTTTACACATTTAATTTAAAATTAATTTTCAGAAAAAAAAATATTTTATTTTAGAAAATAAAATCCATTTTTTTAATTTTAATATCAAAATTATATTAGGTTTAATTTTTGGGATTTTTCTAAAATGTTTCATTTTTGATGAATAGTTAAAAATAATAAATTTTAATTGAAAACTGTTATTTCATTTAAATAATTTATCTGGTTAAATTATATTTTGAATCAGTTTTAAATTAAAATTAGTTCAAATATAAATCTATGAATCCAATGTACCTCATTGGAATAATTTTTATTTTTAATTTATATATAAAACTTTGTAAATTTTTGAACATTTTCACTTTGAAAACCCCCTTTCTCATCACATATGTGGGATTAATTTTAAATTATTTTTTGATAATTATGTGAATTTAATTTGGAAAAAAGGATTAAAAAATTTTAATCATCATAATTTATAATTTTTAATGAGGATAACTTAGTTTTATACCAAAATTAATAGTGAATGCAGTAGAAATGAATTATTGTGGTTAAGATAAAAATTGATTTACTGGGGTTAAACTAAAAAGATAAGGGAATAAATAACCTATAAACTTGTCAAAAAACTATTCTATAGATATATTTAGACCATTTTACCTCTAATGTTTAACAATTATCCATTTTTTGAACCTTTTCCCCATTAAAAACGTGGGATCACTCAATTATTTTTTAAAATACCAAGTGTGTCATCTCCCTTGCTTATAAAAGGCCACCACCTCTCCTCTATTTTTTACACCATAAAACCACTTTTTTAGATAATAACTTCCAAAATCACTTCCCAAATTCCATACCCTTATAATAGAATCATTATTTTTTTTATAAATCCAATATTCAAAGGCTTTAGTACAAACCGAATGAGGACACCCAAAGAATAAGTAATGTTCTTCAATAAGCATCTTTATATTACTTCTTTCTCCACCACCTTAAAATTGATTATACCATGATGATATAATAACCTCAGTGTATTAAATATACTATTAGGTTTTTTTAATAAGTTCATGACCTAAAATCATCTTAACTTCCATCAAATGGGTTATGAAATAATTGTTTGTGTGTACGGCGGACTGTCACCTCATGAACCAATGTTGTTTGTTTTTCCATTTCCAACTATCAAGGTTGGGTATGATGATGGATATAAATTATTTATATATATATATGATATTTATAAAACTATTATATATCTATATTAATTATAATATATATATATATATTATTTTCTTTCATTCTATAGGAGACACGATAATGTTGCTCATATGAACGGCAAATTGACACCTCACAACGTGATGTGATTTGTCTTTCACTAACACTTTACATGGAAGGTGATAAGTAATAATGTTAATGATTGTATGCAATATAAATTAAATAATTATGATATTAATTACATTTTCATCATTATTTAAAAATAATATATAACATTTTATTTATTTTCTTTCCACTAAAATAAAGATGATAACATTGTTCATGTACCTATAGACTACCACCTTCACAAAGCGATGCGACTCTTTTTTCATAATTTCACCACATTAATGATCTATATAAGTATATAATATAGTATATATGATATTATGATAATTTTTTAAATGAAAAATATTGCATACCTCCTTTCTATAATGATCACTGAAAAATGGAAACATTACTCATGTGTATGTGCATCTTACTATCTCCATGGTTGTAGCGTACTTAGATTTTCATAAACATCACTGATGATTGGTTTTAAAAGTAAAATTTATTTAAAAATATGATAATCACTTCATGATTATTTTTATAAATATTATATAAATATATAATATAAACATGATCCTGATCATTCATGTCGAAACATGCATGGGAATACAAAACAATTAACACCCAAAAAAAATTAAAATAATGAAATATTATTAATAAATGAGTGATAAGATGTTATAAAAGGATAATATATGACATTATAAATATTAATATGATGTTTTAGTAAGTTAATAACTTTTTTAAAACCAATAAACATGAGGCTAAATAATTTTTAACCAAAAGGGAGAGTAAGGTATGGGATTGCATCTTAATTTCATTTCATTGAGGCATATTGTAATTTTATGCACCTAGTTTATTTTATGTGGTGTATATAATATACCTTTTAAATGTAATGTCATGAATACTTAATTATTCATGGTATTTTATGTTTAAATTATAATTATTTAATCTAAATGTATTTGACTTATGAGTTACCAAGTGGTAAGGTATTTTTTTACTCAATTTCCACTCATTGGGTTAAACTTCTACTTCTATGATTATGTCACGATAAGATTATATGTGTAATGAATTTTGATTATACTATGTTTTATTTACAATTGTTTTATGTGGATTTATATTGGATACAAATAATTTATCCATTGTTTAATTTTTACTTCAACTTTATGATAATTTTAAGGGTTTATTTCACAATCTCATTCTAATCGAGATTGTTTATTATTAAATATCAGTTGAATGAAATTACTTGACCATTTTCTAATAAACCTATTTAATTTTCTTATCCTCTAGTTATTCATGATATTTTATAAGTAATAGTACCATTTTTTCTCTTTGGTACTTAAAATGTTTTAGAACTTTTTTTAAAAAGTCCGACTGCATTTCTCTTTTCGGTCATAAATATTTTTTCTTCCAAACCCATGTTCTCAAAAAAATTACCCTTTTAAAAAAAAATTATCAAATTAATTTTCAAACATTTTTACCCTTAACAAAAAAATTCAAAATAATCTTATTCCATTGTCAAAAAAATTCCCGTTACAATTTTACTAAAAATGTGAATGGAATCTTCTTATCATTTTCTAAACAAGGAACATTCTTAACCTTTTTAATGTGAAAAAGGAATGTTATTTTTATATTTTATAGAATGTATGGAATTACCTTCCATCATGATCACCATTTATTTGAATCTTACTTTGTATGTTTATGATTTTCTTTTTAAATAAAATGTTTTTAAAAAGTAAATTTCAAATTAAATGTTTTTTAAAAAAAAAATCACAATAAAAAGGATATTTTCCTCAAGAAAATTTTAAAGGTATTTTTATGGTATTTGTATTATTCAATGAAAATAACCCTTTATCATTATTCTAATGGGAATATATTATAATGATACCATCCTTATTCTTCCTCTATATGGTTTATGATCATTTTTACCAAGGATAGTATTGACATTCACTTCTTTGTTTCATTTTTGTAACTATTAACTTTAATTTGGTTTATTCACCTTCCTATGATCATTGGTAATTAAATTTCACCTGAATATACTTATTATTTATTAGGGATATTTTTATTTCATAAACTGATTATCATTTCTACATATGGTGTTCTAAATTAAATGTCATTTTTCATATGAGGAAACAGTGACAAATCTGTATTCTTTACTCAATACGAATATTTGATAAGTCACATTATTTATAAATTAAATCATTTATTCAATATATGAGGAATTTTTTGGATAGGTATGACATGGGTGTGTCATGTTTATAGATATCCCCTTAGTGCAATGATATTCTCATGGGACAAATCATTCAGCTAGCCTTAGTTAAGTGGGATTTCACCTAGTATGTTTTAAACCATCTTATGAAAGGTCTTGATGGTAAAGGTATCATGTACCTAGGAAACATGGCATCCAGTAATTAAGAATTTCCTTTACTTAGTATTCAATTATTACTATCTATGATATTCTCACTATTAAATTATCTCTATATGAATTTTATTATAATTTATTGATTAAATAGAATGTGTTTTCAGTTATTTACCATGACATATTGATTATTACATATATATTAATTTAGTAAAGTTGTTTAAATGGTATGTGTGTTTAGTTATTTACCTTTCCATATAGATTATGCTTATTGATTCATGACTGCTTTCATTTTACTTAACCCTTACTGGGCATTTTAGCACACCCTTATTTTATTTCCTTTCCATAGGATCCTACAAAGTTTACTATGATTAATATGAAGGGATATACTAGATGGAATAAAGTTATTCTTGAAATAAAAAAATTATGTTTTAATTTTTCTATTCAAATTTAATGTAAGACTCAAGTATGTATCTAGTTTACTAAAAATAATAAAATATTCGGTCCTTTAGGGTGTAATTTTATGAATCTTATGTCAATTTAATATAGTGTGTCACTAGCTCTACGCTACTAGGGTCAGGGTTGCTAAAACCAAGGTTTGAAAATAAAAATGTTATAAGCACCCGGTAAGATTTTAGAAACAAACTCAATGAGAAAGGAGAGGTGTTAAAGAACAAAGCTAGACTAATTTACAAGGGATACTCTCAAATGAAAGATATATATTTTAAAGAAACCTTTTCACCAATTTCAAGGATGGAGTCTATCAGGATGCTATTAGATGTAAAAGATCATAATAAATATAAATTTTGGAAAATGGATGAGAAGTTTTATTTCCTTAATAGAGATATCGAAGAGGAATTTTTTATAGAATACCCTAAGGTTTTATTATTTATAATGATTTTATTATACTTTTAAAGTTAAATAAAACATTGTATGGATTTAAATAGGCACCAAAGTTTTGGTACTCCAAACTGGATAGATGATTAATGAATCTAAAATTTGAAAAATAAAAGATCAACAACAACTTTTATGTGAAAGAAAACACCACAAATACTCTCTTTGATATAATCTATATTGATGAAATAATATATTAAAGTGATCAAGAGTATATTTATGAATAATTTTCAAAGAAAATGAAGTAGAAGTTTGATAAGTATATGTTTGGATAAATGAGTTACTTCTTGGGATTATAAATTTTACAAGGTTTTGATTATATATTTCTCTCTCAATAAAAATATTCTAAATTTTTTAAAAAATGGATTTAAATATTTGAAGGAGGTTTCCATTCCCACTATTGTGGGAACCAAATTAACCAAAGATGAGAACCAAAAGGGAGTCAATCAAAATGAATTCAGAAAAATTATTGGTAGCTTACTCTACCTCATGGAATCAAGACCAGATATTGTATCTACATTAACTCTATATTCTAGATTCCAAAAGTGATCTAAAATAGTATCATAGGGTGGAATCCAAGAGGATTATAAAATATATAAAGGGAAAACTTATTAGTGGCCTACTTTATAAAAGTATATTAGAGTTACAACTATTGGGATTCACTAATATAGGTTAGGAAAGAAATTTAACTGATAAAAAGCCCAAATTTGGTGGATAATTATTTCTTGGTGATATTTTTGCAAGTTGGAAGAGAAATAAGTAGCGGCTATTTTCTATTAGTATATATGAGGCTAATTATATCACAGTTATACATCCATACACACAAATGAAGTGGATACAAGTGTAGCTGGCCAATTTAAAAGTCGTTATTAAGAAACCATTATAGATTTATTATAAAAATATGAGTTACATGGATCTCTCAAAGAATACTATGTGATACTCTAGATCCAAACATATTGATTTCGGGTACCATTTTATTAAGTAAATTTTAGAAATTGGTGACATAAATCCGGATTATATTTTCACTAAGAATTAGATTGGTGACATTTTTATAAAATAAATACTGAGGGAGAGAGAGATATTTGGAGATAAAAGGCTGAAACTGCATGTTTATCCTTATCCTATTACTTTGGGAACTATCAAACGTTCCCCCACTATGCTTTGGATTATATTAACAATGGGGGATAAATAGTGATTTAGGGTGTATGAATTGGGGGTTCATCTAAGTCACTTGGCCATAATTTCCTATTGCTGAGGGATAGAATTCTCTCAAAAACATAACCTAATATGGTTGTGTAGTGAAAGAATATTCTCATATGAGATAGGATATTTTCTTATGTTTCCAATGGTTTTTAATGGGTTCTAAGACTAATATAATCATCTTTCTGATAGTGTAATGGAGTTTCCAATCAATCCAAAATGGGGGGTTGAATTACCTTGGTATTTTTTTTTGATGTTATTACTGGTTTTCATTTGTTTTAAACCCTATTTTATAATTACTGAAAGTGTTTGTGATGTTTTTGAGGTGTCTAGAATGTGTTTGAGAGTGGGTGGATTCTATTTGAAGAATTTATGATGTTGTGAAAATTGAGAAATTTAAAAATTCCTTGGTGTAAGACTCTAGAATTGTTTATTATAATACTTCATCGAGCATAAGTCTTTGTAACACTGAGTATAATTTTTTACCATAGATTGTAATTATTTAATACATTAAACGTAAGTCAACATGTTTTAGTGTAAGTATATTAGTATTACATAATACATAAACATAAGTCTTTAGAACATATGGATTTGAGAGTATGTCTCTACATCACAATCTTAAGTCTTTATAGTTGAACATAATAATTTGGTTAAGAATATAATTTATGCATAAGAATTCATGACTTCAAAAATTTATAAGGTTCTGCGAAGTAGAAATCAAGTGTCCATAATTTAAATATTCTAAATAAATAAAAAACTAATGATTCCTAAAATGATATTTGAAGATTAAAACATCACATAAAACATGTGACTCAATCTATTTCATATGATATTTCTAAAATGGTTATCAAAATTTCCATTTTTTAAAATCTTGCAGGTTTATTCAACTAAAAATTGAGAAGTGTTTCAAAGTTGATGTTTTTTTAAAATAACCTCCAGATCTGAAATCTGGAATGTAAATGTGATGATTCTTAGCTATTTTAGATTTCAAATAGTCATGTGTATCTATTTCATTAGTGATTCAATGTGAATTTTTGAAGTCTAGATGTTCAAGTTGATTAGTTCTTAAGTTTTTCATTGTGGGGAAATTCTTCATGATACAATCTTAAAAAAGAAGAGTTAAAACTACAAGTCAAAGAATAAGATAATGGTTATTCCTACAATATAAAAAATAATTTATTTTTTAATGTTTCTTGGAATATTTATTAAGGAAAAATAAGGGTATAAGTGGAATTATTTTGTTGATATGAAGTTAATTAAAAAGATATTATTTCAAGATTGTGGGGTATGAACCTTGAGAATAACCGAATGAAAAAATCATGGAGTATTGTTTTTTATGATTCTATTGAATGAAGTTTCGAAAATACTAAACTAGAATTGGTTTTTCCAAAATTTATTTTAATTTATGTATTTTTTATATTTAAAAATATGATTACTTATAAATGATATGATTATAAATATGAATATTTGCAGAAAAATGGGAGTTTCAAGAAACTGAGAGAATAAGAAGAGAGTCTGAAGCCCAAAATTCAAAGAGAAATAATAATAATTTGTTGATATAAATAATTCAATAGAATCAAATTTGATTCTTAGTTTCAAATATTAGATCATGATTATAATATGTTCTAAGTGAGTATATTATTATATCTATGAATAAAGTATCAAGGGGAATACGATCAATAGTTTCTGAGAAATTAGATTATCAAGATATATTTCTCATATTATTCTAATATAATTTTTAAAAAATGGAAAACTATATATATTAAAATGGGATACTAATGAACAAGGATGTAGGATGGTACCTATAATATTCACATGTATTATATTGAAAATTTTAGTAGAGATTTCATGTCTCAGTGGGAGTCGAACATGGAAAGAAGTAGCAACCCACCATGGATCCACACCTTGAAATAAATTTTAAAATAAAACCACCATAGTTCAACCCCCCTTCTCAAAAGTACATCCATTATTGGGGAATTCTATCTTTCTTTACTATGTTTGTTTTTCCTCAGCGGTGAGGTTCCAATTTTCATGCATCACCAATGGTTGTGTGGTTTTTAGAAGTTGTCCTATTTAAAGTGAGTTAAAATCATATATAAATCCTATCCTAGAGAGTGTTGGAAATACACTTGTCCTACTTGATAGGTACTTCCCCATTAATATTATGATTTGGTATTTTTTAGGTTTGTATTAGATTCTTTAAGAAAATAATCATTTGAGAGGCATTTAATGTGAATTTTAGAGTTCCCATGTACTTTACTTGGGTTGGTTTCTCCTATTTCGGGTTTTATTTTTATTCTTGAAGATAAGAAACATTTGGTAGGAATCTAATATAAGTAACCGTGATTATATAGACCCTTAGTTTGTTATTTTATTAGTATTCTTTGTGTTTGGGGTGTTAGTTGTTGTTTATAGGAATAAGGGTAGAGTTTTAACTAATACTCCGTGTAGGAGTTTTTATCACACCATTAAAATTTTATTGTGGCATGGGGAATGTCTTATAGAATTGGGTTAGGTTTGTAAAATTTAAGAGTTTCTATATTTAATGTGGATATATTATTTGGTGTTTTATGTTCTATAGTGTGGCATATTTCATGTTTTTATCACACCGCGAATATTGGATTGTGTCATGAGATTTTTCTTGTAGTGTATGGTTAATTCCATCAGAGTAAGGAGTTTCTCTATTTAGTGGAGTTTTTTTGTTTTTTGTGTGTTGTGTTGTGTTGTGAAGTAAAATATTTTGGGAGCTCATGGGTTACTCTTATATAATAATATTTTTATGAGTTAATCTTATATGAATTCCTTCAAGTTAATCCTACATGGGATCCAGTGCAGTGTAAAAATTATTATCATGGAATGAAGTTCTGATTGGTTTTGGTTTAATCTTATATATAGGGTTTGGTTTAATCACACATGGGTATCAATTTCTCTATTCTTATAGATATTCTATCTTGAATCTTTATTTATCAAAATAATTAGTTCTATATACTTGAATATTATTGTGTTAGGGTGCATAGGTTGTGTTTTGGTCTTGTTCAAGGTTGATTAGGTATAAGGTGGAGATGCAGGAGGTTTATTTCATAATTCTCGGGAATTTAGATATTAAGAAATAATAATAGTAATTTCACCATAACCTTCCTCAATCATATTGAATTTAATATAGTTTATTGAGTTTTAAAGGGGGATAACCTGGGAGGATTGTGTTGTGATCCTTGGAAATGCATTTAAAACTGATCCATTATGCCCTGACACTTTGCATCATAATGTGATTCACTGCATCAAATTTTTATTATAAATTTAGTGTTTCCCCTAAATTTGGTTTGATATTATTTGTTTCTCTCAAAACCTAGGCAACCTATGTGATTCCTTTAGTGATATTTGGATGCTCTTTTGATAGTTATTTAATCCCTGGTATTAAATTTTGTTTCTCATTCGATTTGACATGCCTTTCTCATTGTTTTTATTTCATTATTTTTTATTAATATTCTAAGAAATGTTTTAAAAACAATTATATTTGGTGTTTGTGGATTTTTTTTTGTATTGACATGAAGAAGATTGGTGGGATCTTCTCATGGATTCATTGGTTCTCGAATTCAATTATATCTTCATGGAATTTCTTAGATCCATTGAGTTAGGGGATTTCTCAAATTTTATTCTATATTATAAAATAATTTATTTTCTTGTAATATTTTTTAATATTATAATATTTCCTTGTTGATATATAATACTTTTAATTATTAACCCCTTCCAATCTAACCATTTGAATCTACTGATGTTCTTCTATAAACCACCTCTTTTCTATCATTACTTTGATGGGAATACTTCTACTAAATTCTATAAGTTGTGACTCTTTTGTTTTACCACCCTAACCTATGATAACCTACCTATTTTTCTAACTTATGAGATGCCTATATAACATGTTAATTATATACTCTTCCCTGGGTATTAGTGTTGTTGTTTTTGTACAGTGGATAGATTTATCATATGTTTTATTTATTTTTATTTCTCATCAATACTAGGAAATAACCACATAGTAGCGGTTTTCTTTAATATGGAAGCGGTTTAAACCGCCACCATATGATTCTGCAATGGTTTCATAAAATTGCCATTAAATTGGGTGTCAGAATCCAATAAGTGGTGGTTTCTTAAATTTAGCGGTGTTTTCTATAAAGTTTCATAGAAAACATATTTAGCGGCGGTTTTGGTGGTTTTAGCAGTGGTTTCATGTGAAAAAAAATAATGTATTTAGCAGCAGTTTTAACCGCCGATAAAATTTTTCCATTTTTTTACATTAAAAGCACTGCTAAAACCACTAAAACTACCACTAAATAATAACACTTGTTTATTTAGCGGTGGTTTTAACTTCCACCGATAATAAAATATCAACCTATAGTGATGGTTTACCCTGCCACTAAACGTGGTCCATTTCATTAGTGGCAGTTTAAACAGCCACTAAATGTAGATTTACAAATAAAAAAATGCTGTAGATTCTACATCCCTAGTACCAATACCCTAAAAAAACCATGTGCATAGAACATATAATAGAATAATACAAACTATCTAACAATGTTCAGTAGTCAAGAATCTAATAATGTTTCATAAAAAACCATGTAAAGATAACATATAATATAATAATCTAAATTACAGTATCTCAACCATCTAACAATGTTTCATCGATCTAAATCTAAACCTTTAAACTGTATAGAACCAGCGTCTGAGTTGTAAGCCTTCAAACTATAAATCATGAACTTAATATCTTTAAGACTTTAAACTACATATCCTAACATTGACTATGTTGGACCGATATGTAATGAGCATGATATTCTAGCCCTTTCCATATAGTACTTTCTATTCTAATGATGGCCATCTACCACACTAATTTTTAAAACTACATATGGATGGATTCTAAGTTTCATGGGATACAAAGAGATGTCAAAATCTCATATCTTAGTCCCATCCCAAACAATGACCAACCTCTAGGCCTTCCCCTTGATAATGGGGTTGAATCTCTCTTATATATAGGCTCACTCAATGTGCTCAAGCACATAGTGGAATAACTCCCAAAGCATTCAAATATACTCAAAAATCACCTAATGTTTACCCCCCACACTTTAGGTCTCCCTCAACTTGGATCTCCATCATCCTCCAAGTATTATTCTCCCCTATAGTGATGGTGTGTGGCCAAAATAGGATCACCTACCATCTAGGGCACACACCTCAAAGGATCTCTCGTGAGAAGTGATCATTCCCATGATTTGAATGTGGTCAATAGTCGGCCCAACATTTTTGGGCCCCATTATTGAATGACATGGATGTAGATATTGTGTCTCCAACATGAATAAAATGAATCAAATAAAAAACATAATAGTTTTTCCAAAATACTAATATACACATCCTAACATAACTCAAAATGAAAATATTAAATATCTTCATCTTTCATATGGAACATAGATTACTTCATACTACACTAACTTCATACTCCAAAAATTCTAGACTCACTAACTTACTAAATCATCAAGCCATATCAAATTCTAATGCCTTTATCAAACGTGGGAAATCATGAAAATGTTAGGTGACTACTTTGTGTCACACGTGATACATGAACAAACCCTCAATTTCCATATTCTTTCAACATATCAACAAGACCACTAATCACTATCTGATGATGAACACTACTTGTCACACTCTACACCTCCATCTCTACTTCCGGCTACTAGAACCTATAAGACAATTATATTAAAAATTAAATAATGTTGTATATTTATATTTAAACTTAAAACCAATAAATTTTTTCAAACTGAATGGTTTTTAAGTTTTGTTATTTACCTGCTCACCACCCATCATTGATGTAATATCACCAGGGACAGATCTTGTTGTCTTCTGATATAAATCAACCAACACTTTGTTCAAAGTAGATATCTAAGCCCCTTGTTTCTAAATTGTGTTTTTCATATCAACAAAATCTATCTGAGCATATCAACTACAACCAGGATTAGATACAGCTTCAATCCCTGATGGACTGCTAAAGACCTCATATGGTAAGGGTGTCAAACACATCCCATGAACTCAACCAGGATGTTCCTTCCCAAGAACATTACCAAATGGTTCCTCCTAGGAGACTGAGTAGGACAATGTGGGATTGGAATCCCATAGTTCTTTAGTTTTTACCTATAAATCAAAAAATTAGTCATATTAGAAGATGAAGGACCCTAGACCACCCTGAGATAGAGGTGAATTAGGGTGTCACCTTTTTCTCTTAAATGGATAGATCTTGTTCCCACGTTGGTAGGAACTTGTTGAACCTTTTATGATGGATATGCTAAATAATTAAAACATTCGCATGCAGAAGGACAACACAACACTTTTACTTAATTCACCACTAAGGGCTATGTCCAAGGAGCATATGCCGCCAGGTTGATGGTCGTACCAAATTCCACTAATCTTCACTTTTTTTATTAAAAAGGTTTAGACACAGTCACTCTATCCCAGGAACACTGCCTTTACAAAGTTTTAGGGATATCTCGATATCTCCCTCAAATCACTTATGTTGACTCCCATTGGTTCACTGCCTTGGGAGAGGTCTCACTCAGTTTATCAACTTGAAGGTCTCTTCAATAGATTGGCATGGAAGTCTTTGTCTTTGTTCATCCCAAGACACTACCTACATCGAATTCCCAAATTGATGCTCTTTTATAATCAGTTCTCTCCTTTAGTGAAATTACTAAATGCACAAAAAAATTATTCTTATTTTCGGCCAGAATCACAAGTTCCTTTGTGATTGTTCAAGCAATGAAGATCATCTCATTGGTCATAATCATAATTAGCTTCTTCTTCTTTCTTCTCTATAGGTATGCATGAGATCATGCATGTAGCATTTAAATGAACTCATTCCTTTCTTTTACTTCTTCTTCTTCTCCACATATGTCCACCCACGGTTGTGGATTTTTATTTATATGTCTTCACGTATTCATGAAATCATGAAAATGCTCTCCATATTTTAATTATTCTTCCTTCAGAAATGCACACACATGCTACCATGAATTTATTCAACTGATAAGTGCATGAATATACATACTTTCTATTGTATTCTTCTCTCCTCTTCTTTGCATGAACATACACTCGGTTGTCTCAACTCGTGCATATGGATGCATGTACATCATGCATATGTTCTACTCTACTTGTGCACACCCTAAAAGATGAGATCCCTTAGTACATGCACTATCTTATTTTATGTTTATTTTATTTCTTTGGATTCATTTGGTTTGGATGATTTTAATTTTAAAATGTGTTCTTCTTTGAACCCGAGTGGGTGTAGTTCTTTTTACACTCGATATCCTTCACAAAAGCTTCCAGAATGGTTCGTGTATCCTCCTCACTAAAGGTATGTTTGGTTCTCCTACATATAGAGAGTGAAGACCTCCATCACATACCAAGTGTTACATGGTTCTTCTAAGGGGTGGACGATTATCCTTTGTGGAATTGGAAGGTACGTGGTTCACCTTCGCGAACCAAGCAGTACATGGTTCTCCACTTCACCAAACTAGAGCTCGTTCAAGGGACTTTGCTTTGCAGAACTAGAACGGTATGTGGTACCACTTCGTCAGGAACACAAAACGGTTTGCGGGACCTTTCTTCGTGAATAGAAATGGTTCATGGCACTTCTCTTCATGAAGTAAGAGTGGTTTGTGGTTCTGTGCTGGCTCTTGGTGATCTAAAGCAAAGAGAGTCTCTATTTTCTGAAATGGGAGTTCTCAAAAGCTTGTAAGCAGTAGTGACTTCTTGGATTTGTGATTCTCTTTTTATAAGTAGAGATCAAATATTTTATGTATTCAAATTACTTGAGATATAATGTGAACATCGCGGTTTTAAAATATTCAAAGCAAGGGTATGATATACGCTGAGATTCTCAGTTATTTACTTTTTATGTGTGCGACCTTCTCCTTTCATGTGAAAACATCTCATGCATGCACTAATAATTGCATGAAAATATTAATCATGAACACTCGAGCTCCCATTATGTGGCCTCATAGATTCTCTTTCTTCGACCATGTTCAAACATGATTATTTCATTGCATGCATGCAAATTAAATTTCATGCATGATATTTTGGAATCTCTACGAACATAATATATTGGTTTCAATCATCAACTATGGCTAGATGGTCAATCAAGTAGGTACGGCTACGTCTTCGGTATAATATGGCTCCAATATCCCTTCGAGGGTTTAGAGGTTGAAAATGATGGTGCGGGCTCTCCTTAGTCATTAGATCAACTCAAATCAGGAATGGACGGTGGCTATTAGATCACGGGCTGCGAGATGAGGCGTGAGACCAAGATTGTGCATGGGATCTAATGGATGAATGAGATTATTTTGGTCATTAAAAATTGTGTCCCGCATCTAAACGCAAATGCATAAATTCGACGGTTTAAGTATAAACTTGCTCCATCCTCAGCTCAAAATTCACTTCCTCTCTCCATGGTACCACCCCATACCTTGTTCTGCAGGTGCGCTTTGCACCCATCCTTTCCTCCGTGTTGCCCCTCATGGTGGCACACTCTCTTTGGGCACTCTCTGTGCCCATTCTCTATCATGCACCCCTTAACCTTGGCCTATCCATGCTGGCTGGATGGCTGGGGTCAGGCTCAGCCACCCACACTGTGGTGCAAGCCGCTTCCCTGGATGGCTGGCTAGTTGGTTGGATTTAGGTCCATTTTTTTGTTAAGGCCAATAAAATATACTTAGTAGAAAAAACTAAGTATTTACTAAATTTCATGGCCACCTTTAGAACAAACACCCTTGTAGGTCCAACTTTTTTCTATGTTGTTGTGTACAATGTATCAACTGTGATACACATTCTTTGAAAATTAATATTGGTGCATCAATCGTCTGATTTTCCATTCTCCATTAACTTTGGACTTAGGATAGATCTTTCTTCATATTGATCATCATTGACATCTTTGAAAAAAAATACAACTAAATACACTAAAGTGGTCCCAACAATCTCCCCCGTTGTATTTTTTTCAATACCTCAAAAAATTAATTTTCTTTCAAATGAATGTGTCAATATAAAAATGAGATTCTTCTCTCTCCTCATACTTTTCTTTCTATCTCTCTTTCATTTCAATTTCTCTCCCCTTTATTAACAAGAAATAAAAATTTCATGGTAGAGAGGGTATCATTCCATAGTTAAATATTGTTCCCTAAATCATTTAACTCTAAGTCTACTTGAGCAATGGTCGGTGTAGAAAAAAAGAGGATTTTATTTAGACAACAAATTTATCCATTATCCACTGATCATGATACCTCATGAGATAAGAATTCATTTAATTGTCTCCCCCTCAAGGGATAACTTCCCACCAATGATTCTTAGGTTCTTCCCTTGATATCTTGCTTCACCTTCAATTCCCTATATGATAAGAACAAATATTTAAGGGAATAAGGTGGATCCTCCTTGCTTATTCAATGTGAGAAGGAAGGCTGAGATGATTTTCTCAACCAAGATGCTTCATTTTCTCCACTCCTCAAACTTTCACATTTGATCTTCAATTCTGATTGTGGTTGTGTGGATCTTAATATTTCTTCCATATCTTTGTGTGTGAGTCTTCTTTCTTCAAGATCTTTCAAAGAATAAGAATCTCCTTGTGGAACTTTCATCTTCTTGAGGAATTCTTCTTGAGCTAGAATAAATGAAATGCACTTTCTAATAGTGAAACTAGCCATGTTGCACCTCCCACATATGAATTCTCTATCTTCATGTGGAATATTTTTATTTCTTATTACACTAGCCTTAGCCTATGGATATTATTTCATTCTCATTCTTTCTAAATCTTCAGGCCAGATAACCAATGTGTATTTAGGAACTATGGTAGTAAGTTTGGATTTTTCACATGGTTTCTTCAGAGTTTCATCCTTATTAGAAGTTCTTTTGTATGTTACACTCTTCAACTTCTTGGATTTTGAATCCAAGGACTTCTCACCTTTCCTTCTTGGAGTCTTCTTGAGAGAATTTTCTTTTTCAATATTCTTCTGATTTCTTCCCAAGGTAGATTCTTCTTTCTTAGCTTTCTTATGTGGTCTTCTATTCTTATCACCTCTAGATATATGTTGAGATAAGCATGCACTATTCTTATGACCACTCCCATTACATACATCACAGATGTTATCTAGCATTCCAAATCTATTTTTCGTATATAGATGGTTATGGATCTGTTGATATTGTTTATTCTTCTCAAGATTTCTCCCCTTTTATATAGCTTTTCTCTATGATTTTTCATTAAATAGATTGTACCAACAATCCAGTGCACAATGCCCAAATCTTTTGTGGCACCAAAATTGAACCACAAATATTATTTTCTTGATATCTTCTATATAAGTTTGTTGGTCCTTATTCTTAATGTGCTATGCTCTATCTGGGGAACCATCTTCCAGCTTCTTCTACTTATCCACCCTAGACATGGTGGTAGATTTTTTCTCATCCCCTTTCCTCATCCATACCTGTTTAAAAAATTTCTTCCAACCTGTACTTTTTGTAGAGAAATATTTAGAAACAATAGTACAATTTGGTATGGATGGTACCTTTACTTTATTAGCTACTTGTGATAGATTAATGAGTGAAGTCGTGATCTTTTTTTCTCATGTTGGAGGTCTTTTGGAAATAGAATCCTCTATTGAGCATTGAATACTGGCAATAACTATTTCCTTTTTTTTTAAGGCTCAACATGTGTCTTCTCAAGATTTGTTAACTAGGATTCCAATTTTAGACATTTCGTATTGAGGATGATCTTATGATCCTCAATCATGATCATCTTCTCTTCATAAGACTTTATTAATCTTTCAACCCCATCTTCATGCATCTTAATTTTACTTTGTAACAAAGAGTCAAGCTCTTTGTTCTTCTTGGAATTTTCTTCCAAATTTAAAACCTTGGATTCAATACCCTTTTTCATATCATATTTAAATGAATGGATATTTTCTTCTAGAGTCTTATTGACTCCCTCTTTCTATTAAAATACTTCAATTCATCTGGAGAGATTTAAACATTCAAGAATTTTTTCTTCCAATCCCTTTTCCAAAATTATCTACTTCTCTCTCCAGTCGGGTGATCTCAACCATCATACATTGAAATATTCTACAAATAGAAACAACTCTTTCTTTAGGAATATCATGTAGATAGGTTCTTAATTTCTCCTGAAAACTTGAGAATGATATATAAGTGTCTTCCTTTCCTCTGTTAGAAACCTAAGCCACCTGCTCTTTACTTTTCAAGAATGATATTTCTTCATTATTGGAAGGGAATGGAGAACCAGATACTACCTCTTGTTTAGATAATAGGGACTTATTAAATTGTCTCTTCTCATTCTTTTTCCTATTCATCATGGTCTTGTTGGGTATAGACTTCTGCTCAGAGATAACTAAACTTTCATCAAGACTACACTTCAATGTTGACTCAGGAAAGAAAAATCAAATCCTCTTCTGAATATAATTAATGAGGAGTATCCAACATATGTAAACCTTTTCCATCTGATACCAATTGAAGGACCCCATACTACCCTGAGAGGTGGGGTGAATCAGGGTGTCACATTTTTCTATTAAACTGATGGATCTTTCTCCCACATTGGTAGGAACTTATTTAACCATATATGATGGATATGTGCAATAATTAAAACATTCACATGCAGAAGGACAACACAACACTTTTACTTGGTTCAACACTAAGGGATATGTCCAAGTATTATACACCGATATGTTTCTGGTCATGAAAAATTACACTAATCTTCACCTACTATGGATTACAAAGGTTCAGGAATAGTCACTCTGTCCTAGGCACACTGCCTTTATAAAGGTTCAGGGATAGCTCACTGCTTCCCTCAGATCACTTACGTTTACTCCCCCTTACTCATGACTTGGGAGAGATCTCACTTATTTTATCAACTTGAAGGTATCTTCAATAGATTGGCATGGAAGTCTTTGTCTCTCTTTAGCATAAGACACTTCCTGCATCGAAGTCCCGAATTGATGCTCTTTTATATTCAGTTCTCTCCTTTAGTGAAATTAATAAATTCACTAAAAAAATATTCTTCTTTTTCATCAAGAATCACAAGTTCCTTTTTTATTGTTCAAGAAATGAAGATCAGTTCACTGGGCATCATCAAAATTAGCTTCTTCTTCTTTCTTCTATAGAGGTATGCATGATATCATGCATGTAGGATTTAAAACAACTACTCCCTTTATTTTAATTATTTATCTTCTTCACACATTTTCACCCACGGTTGTGTATTTTTCTTTAAATATATTCACGGATTCATGAAATCATGAAAATTATCTCCATATTTTAATTCTTCTTCCTTCACAAATGCACACACATGCTACCATGAATTTATTCAACTGATAAGTTCATGCATGTACATACTTTCTGTTGTATTATTCTCTCATATTCTTTGCATGCACATACACTCAGTTGTCTCAACTCATTCATATGGATGTATGTGAATCATTCATATATTATCCTATATTTTTTCACACACTAAAAGATGAGATACCTTAGTACACAAACTGTCTTATTTTATGTTTCTTTTCTTTCTTTGGATTCACTTGGTTTTTATATTTTAGGTTTCAATTATGTTCTTCTTTGAACCCGAGTGGGTGTAGTTCTTTTTCCACTATATATCCTTCAAAAAATATTCCAGAATGGTTTGTGGATCCTCCTCATACAAGGGATGTGGGGTTCTCCTATGCAAAGAGAGTGAGGACCTCCATCACATACCAAGTGGTATGTAGTTCTCATGAGTGGTTTATGATTATCCTTTGTGGAATCGGAATGTATGCAGTTCACCTTCGTGAACCAAGTGGTACGCAATCCTCCACTTCACCAAACTGGAGCTGGTTTAACAGGACTTAGCTTCACAGAACTAGAATGGTACGCGTTACCGCTTACTCACAAACACAGAATAGTTCACGGGACCTTTCTTCAAAAACCTAAATGGTTTGTATCTCTTCTCTTGATGAACCAAGAGTGGTTCATAGTTTTGTTCTTTCCCTTTGTGATCTGAAGCATGAAGAGTCACTGTTTTCCAAAACATGAGTTCTCGAAATCTTGGGAGCAGTAGTGACTTCTCGAATTGGTGATTCTATTTTTATAAGCAGAGATAAAATCTTTTCTGTGTTCAAATTCATTGATATATGTCGTGAATATCGTGGTTCTAAAATCTTCAAACCACAGGTATGAGATATGATGAGATTCTCAGTTGTTTACATTTTATGCGCACGACCTTCTCTTTTCACCTAAAAACATCTCGTGCATGCACTGATAATCGCATAAAAGTCTTAACCACAAACACTTGAGCTCCCATGATGTGGCCTTGCAGCTTTTTTTGCTTCGGCCATGTTAAAAATTGATTATTTTATTTCATTCATGCAAATGAAATTGCATTCATGATATCGTGTCTTCCCTAAGCCCATAATATACTGGTTTCAATCATCAATTGTGGCCGGATGGTTGATCAAGGAGGTACGGCTGCATCTTCAATGGACTGTGGCATCAAGATCCCTTTGAGGGTTCAGATGTTGAAGATGATGGTGTGGGATCTCCTCGATCATTGGATCAACTCAGATCAGGCATGGACATCAATGATTAGGTCACAGGCTATGAGATGAGGCAAGCGTCCAAGATTGCATGTAGGATCTGATGGATGGATGTGATTACTTTCTTCATTAAGAACTACATCCTACATTGAAATGAAGATGCAGAAAATCCTCATTTTAAGTATCAACTCACTCTATCCTCGGCTCATAATTCTCCTCCCCTCTCCACAGTATCGCCCCATACCATGTTCTTCAGGTGCGCTCTACACCCATCATTTCTTTCATGCCACCCTGCATGGCGGTGCACTCTCTGCGTGTGCTCTCTATGTCCATGCTCTTTCATTCACCCCTCAACCTTGGCATCCATACTGACTAGCTAGCTGGGGTCAAGCTAAGCCGCACACACAGTGGTGTGATCCGCTTCCCTGGCTGGCTGGCTAGTTGGCTGGATTTAGGTCCCTATTTTTTGTTAAGGCTAATAAAATATACTTAGTAAAAAACTAAGTATGTTCTAAAGTGAATGGCCACCTTTAAGCACAAACCAATCCTTTTAGGGCTACATTTCTTCTTTGTTGTTGTAGAAAATGTATCAACTATGATACACATTCTTTGAACTTTAAGATTTTTGCATCAATCATCTAATTGTCCATTCTCCATTAACTTTGGACTTAGGATATATGTTTCTTCATATTGATCATCATTGAAATATTTGACAACAAATACAACTCAATACACTAAATTCATCCCAAAAAAATAAATATATATTAACATAGTGAAAACTGATAATGAGTTATTATAATGAAAAATGAATTCATATCCCAACTTCGTTGGCGTGCTCATTAATAAAACTCCCATTATATTTTTTATGAACATATAACCACACTTCTGTTCAAGATTCTTGGTTCCCTAAACTATTTTAATGCATTAAAAAATATAAATCATCAATTTAATATATTAAACATATAATATTGTCTTAAAAATATTTAAACTAATGAAACAATTACCAAATACAATTGGCTTCTAAAAAAATATTTGACCCTGTGGTGTGAGGGATGATTTTCTTAGCACGTCTTGATGAATTCTTCCTTGAAAGATCCTAAAATAAATAAAATTTCTTTTAATAGTAATGTATTAAATGTCATATCCTTTTCATATACATGTATAAATGTAAAATGAGATTAATATAAGAATTTATATTTAAATACCATGTTCTTCTCATCATGATGTCTGTCAAAAAAAACCTTCCATTTCTCTCTAGGTACCCCATTGGGTACCTTTTCATACATCTATTGGGCACTCAACAACGTTTCATTGACATCTATCCATAATCTTCATTTAAAGTCTTTCCATTTCTTGCCCAGATTTTTTAATGTCCACTTTTGTGCTAGCACATCAACAACCATAAAGTGGAAAAACATCTTTACAGAGAAATTTATTTTGAAAATATTATAATTTAATAAAATAATTACATTCAATTAAGCCATAATGTATTAAAATTAACTTTATTTTTGAATAAAAAACTTCATTTTTCCAAGATGAAGGCATATGCCTCCAATCATCATACGTAATCAAAAGGGAAATGGGGTTTGTGTCCAATTGGCCTAGAATCTGGCCAAGTAATCCTACAATGTTATCCATAGGGACATCATAGGAATCAAATGGTACAACTATATTTAGTCCGGTCAGATTTTATACATCTGAACATTTCATATTTTTCTCCATAGTTTCATTGTTTTCATCTTTTATAAACAAACAGTTAGTATAAAAGAGTGAAATAAATTTATTCATATTAAAATTTATACCTATAATAGTAACCCTCCAATATCCCCATGAAAAACTTATAGTGGCACCCTACTTCCTCATTTTTTGAGGCTGTTGAATGGGAAGGCGTCGACTGAGATGTTGTTGCGATGCTCATGGAGGCTGTGAGAGATGGTGCAGGGGGAAAACAGATGGTGTCTCATATTCTTTAGGGAAAGAGACAGATGGATTTTTATCTGTCGGTGTGGTCGATGGAACAGTATAACACTTCCTTCTTAGAATTCCTATCATTTAATAAAATAAAATAAAATAAAATTCAGATCATATATTTCAAAAAAAATTATGGAGAAAAAAATTATAAATGATAACAGATTCACACTACTAACAAACAAAATATACAGAACAATGATAGAAAATAAAGTGTTTTAAATAAGGTTTTATATTACCTTCTTACTAAACCCGGTTTTATAGACTTCTCTTGAGGATGTCATCCAAATATTTTTTGTATTTATAAAATATCCACAAATGACATAAAATTTTTTCTAGGTCTAAAATGAAGCATCCAAGAATGTTGTGTTCAAAATGTTGGTATATATTTGAAAAAGAATAAGAAAAGACATGACAACCATGGTAAATGATGAAATGGTTGATAGGTGGAGTATCAAATAAAAATGGTCAAATCCAAAAGGATTATGCCTATAGTGTGAGGAACTTTTAAGGTGTAACAGTCTACTAGGCTATATAGTGTATACATAGTTAGAGGTGGTGTTATAGGTAACATAGAAACAGAATTAGGTTTCACCATGATATAATAATGAATACAAGATTTCATACTCCATATTTTTATGTGGTTGGAGTAAGATGTGAAATAAATAAATGAATTTCATATATAAGTGGATGTTTTGAAACCATATTTTTTCATTTCATGATGGATGTATAACTATATAGGATAGTCCTATGATCTTTATTGGAAATATAAATTTAGGTATCTCTATGTCATAATGAAAGTGTTGTGTTTTAAGAGGATGAATTGAGATTCATTGGTTTCAGAAAACTATACATGTCGATGCCCAAGTAATAGAGTAATATTTTTATGAGTGAATGTTTATTAGTCATACAGGGAATCATGCCCAAGTAATAGAGTAAGATTTTTTATGATTAAATGTTTCCACCTTTTTAGTCCAAAATCATTAGCACATTAATTTATAGATTCATAAATTCCTAATTTAAATTTATTTATGACATAACCCTATATTCTTTTGATTGGTTTAGGTACTCCTAGGAAGACTATTTATGTTGGATTTAAACCCTCTAGTGTCATAAAAACTACTCTTTGGGGGATCAACTTAGGTCCATGAATTATGACCATAAAATATTTGCAGCACCATAGTCCATGGTCTGTGACATTACACTAGGATTTATATTTCAAGCATTATGACCTTCGACTATATACAACCTCGTGATCTAAGTATTTTGACCCTAAACTATTTTCAACTTCTTAGTTCGACTAGTATGACTATAAAATACAAAATTAGTGAGGAATAAATTTATGTGAGGTTGAAAATCCATAATGGAAAACAAAGCAAGAGTCAAATCCCCCTATCAGGTCACTCCCATTACATAGGAAAGAATAAAGTGGTATAAGAAAGAGGTACAAATCCAATAGGGTCCCACTATAGACCCCTATAAAATCCTAGCTATTTTATTACATAATTTTTATAATACATAGATAATGAATAAATCATAAATGAATAAATGAAAAATAATAAAAACCATTCCCCGTGTATAGTGTAAATGGAAAAGATACTATGATCATATAGACACACATCCAAAAATGATATATAAGTAATATATGAGAATATTTATATGTATACATTGTTAAATATCTCACATTAAGTTAATCATATATATAAATAGGTTCCTAAAAACACAAAATAAAAAGATACCAAATCCATCAAAATAGTACTCAGTGTCAACTCTGATTATTCTCTTCACACTCTTCTTCTAAAATTTCTTCGACATCCATTATTCATCATTTAGACATTTCATTTATATAAATCATGATATATAAAGTTTACACAAATAGATAAAGTTCACATGTTGGGTGTGGGTATAAAATACTCAAATTATTTCCACTTATCTTTCCTAAACATCTTTAGTGGTACAATAATATATGCATTTGTAAGTGTTCTATAGTGTTTTATACCCTTCCTAATATGTAATGATAGAAAAACACAATAATTTCATACATGGTGATGAAAAAAATATGTTTAAAACCACTATAATGCATCAATGTTATTACTGGGCACTATATAACTCATACTTACATGCATCATGTCACTCTTAGGTTAACTGTATAGACCAAATAGAATTTTATAAGGTAACCTTTTATCAAAGTCCACCAAGGAGGGAAAATAACAAAACTAGTAAATTAAAGAAACATACTTTCATATTCAGGAAATAAGAGTAATGTAAATCTCATATAATACTAGGGTACCCTCCTTCCATAACAGTGCAATAAGGGTAAAGTACCTTATATTCTAAACAAGTGTAACCTTCTTTCAAAATCATTGCATAATGGTAAATTATTAACATGGAATTTTATAGTTCAAATAGAGTTAAACATAGAATCATAAAACACAGAATCATATCAGGCCATATAAACACAGAATCATATAAATGTAACATTTCTCTTTCATATCATTCCATAAAACATAGAATCATGTTGTAAATGAAAGAATACTAATAATGGGCACTAACGTGCGGTGAGGTCAGGGACGACAAGGTGAGGCGTGACGAGAGATGGAAAGGAGAGGTGTGGTGAGGGCCGACAAGGAAATGAGAGGTGAGGTGTGGTGTGGTGATGCATGGAACGACAAGGGCCTGAAATTGGAAGCGATGGGTGGTGACGGGTGGCGATGGGCGGCAACGAACGACGATGAGGCTAGGGATTCGGGGAGTCGGTAGGGTGGGGGGTTGGCGGGGTGGGGTTCGGAGGTGTTGGGGGGGTTGGGGTGTTAGGTAGGGGGAAATATTTTTTTCTTTAAATTTTTTTAACTATTTAGTGGAAGTTTATAAAAAACTTCCATGAAATTATTTTAAAAAAATTTAGTTGCGGTGTAGCGCCCCGACCCCAGCTACCCAGAGCCGGTGCATTACTTCGTAACATTGGCATGATCACAAAAGATCAAGTCTCGAAAGACCGATTAGTTTAGTAGCCTTGGAAACACTAGATACATTCATAAATGTTACATTACATCACAAAGTGAAAAACTATAATAACATAGTCTCCATAGTCCACACTTATATCCTCTTCGGACTATCCCTGCAGGTCATTCATAAAATACTTATTCACATCCTGGAAAATATTAAAACATTGAAAGGGGTGAGCTCAGATGCTCAGTAAGGTTAACAATATAGAGGAAGCTTTCATAAATAAACATTAACATTTAAGGAAATGTATAACTAAAATAAAAGCCTTTTAAACTTGAACTTCAACATAATATGGAAAAAGTAAAATGAGATAATGCCATTCACTTCTTCACATGGATATTCTACTGGTCGAATAATCACATGCAATATCAATAACCGCTTTCATAATGAGGGAATGTATAATGCCGGACATTCTGAAACATTTTGTCAAGGCCTCGGCCAAGACGTCTAAAATGATTAAGGCCTCAGCCAAAACCATAAATCAAATTGGGAAAGGGCCTCGGCCAATTCCACGTCTAGTTGTCTCATGAGACCTACCGATGCATCTAGGAGCTATAGCGGGCTCCACCCGTCACTTATTAAGTCCAATACATTCCTCATATGAATAGGTTTAAACATATCATAAACCATAACATAATCATATCACATAAAACATGCATAAAGGAAACATAACATTTCCACATTTCAATCACAAGATATCAATAAAACACATTGATATAATAAAAACGCTTTCAAAACCATTTTCAATACCAAAATAAAAGAAAAGTATAACATGGTATTTATTTTTCATTAAAAAAAGGGTATGGCTTGTAGAGGAAGCCGAAACTCAAATAGTGGTCACGGCGGTGGAGAAGTCGTTGTCGCCGCATACGTACGACAAAAACATTCCCTTTTGTCGTTTAGTAAACGCTTCGTATAAAAAAAATATTCCTTTTGAATAAACGTAAAAGTCAAAGTGGTTTATACACTGTATAAAAGAAATTTGTGTATAAAACCAAATATGCCTCAATGAAAGGAGATTGAGACGAAGTCCATACAAAGATCATTTTTTTTAAATAAAATACATCTATAATGTGTATTCACTATAAGTACAGATAAATAATGTACAAATACAAGATATGACATAATAATATCATGACATAATTTGAAAGTAGGAGATTAACCCGAAGAATAGAAATTGGGTTAAGAAGTTCACTTACCTTGCGTCTTGTCCTGACTCGACCGTTCTTTAACCTCCTGAATAATAAACTAGAGTTAATTTATATTTACATAAGAACCTTTTTCATGTTCATTATTCCATTTATATCACTTATTACCATGTTATGAACATTATTTAATTATTTAAGTTAATAACGTTCGTTTTGTCGATCTTTGGTACTTGAGTCAAAAATAAACTTCTTATAGTTACAAGTTGTTCATGTGGTGAAATATCCATTATAACCAGAATTATATTCATGATGTAGATATCATATATATCATATATATACATTATATACATTCATTCATAATTTCACGTAACATTTAGAGGTAAGAAATGAAATGCACCGTTCATGGAGACGGTAAGCCGTACGTACGCATGAACGCTACTTTCATTTCTATTTCGTATTTAATGGAATGAAATCATAATGATATAAATTTATAATATAATTCCAGTATAATATAGTGTATAATACCATTTACTCCATCCTTTATACATCCCACATATGGCATTAACTATTCAAATCACTTTGAGGGGGCGGTAGTCTGCACTTCCTAAAATGAAATTATCGCGTTTACCCATAATGGAAATCAAAAAGTATGCCATAAATGAGAAATACAGAAGCATAAGTAAAACATAAACATATTATATATCATATATAAATATAGTTACATCTTAATGGCCACCTTTTAAGGTGTTATATGAGTGTTGAACAATCATCGTTTCGTGAGGCAGAAATTCGCCATCCACAGAAACCGTATGTTCTTTAACCATTAGATGTAGGTGTGTGTAAGTGTAGCTAGAATCCTTCTTATAACAACATCCTAGTATATTTCGGATACTTTTGTTGTTATAAAAGAAATAAATAAAAAGATTTTAGGGGGTTGGAGAAGAAAAATAAAACAAAACAACATTAGAGAAGACATTACCTCAAAATCGGGTAACTCTTTTTGATTTGAGTCAAAGGCTTCCTTGGGAAGTATTCTGCCCAAAGTGAGGATTTTATGAGTAAGGGAGGGAAGTTGGGAGAGTATTTGGGCAGATTTTGGCCGAGCCAAATGGCTTGAAAGTGTGAATGAGGTGGGAGAGGTGGGGGCCTTTTATAAGAGGAGAGGAGGGGCTCTTTTGGAAAGATTGAAATGTTACATTATTATACAATGCTTTTCGGATTATAAAGGTCCCACACTTATATAATTCGTGGATAAGGTGATAAGGGTTCGAAATCGCCTCATACAATAGGCTTTGGACAAGTGTAAGCCTTGTATTTTACATTATCTTTCCATTTTATTTAAATTGTTAAATAATGAGGTCATCGTTGCATCATCATGATGTCATAAATAATTTAATTTATTTAATGTCTAAAAATTATAAAAAAAAATACTATGATGTAGGAAATCTTTTTAGCCTTATAATGAATATTTATAGTCAAAATTTTGACTTGTGTAACCCCACTTAAAAATTGTTTTAGTAAAACAACTCATGTTTGTATCAATTTAATTTTAACATTAAATAAATATATATTAATGTCATTTTCCAACCAAAGTGGCTCCATGGGGTCCCCAAGTTGACCCATGGGTTGTCTTGGTCGGCCATGACTCATCCAATAGGAGTAGGACAAGTGTCAAGCTCATATCATATTATTAAAACATTATTTTTACCTTAAACTACACTAATTACCTCTAATTGTGATTAAGAACTTAAAAGTTACTATTCACCAAAAAATTATTTTAATCTCATTGAACCACATTTTACTTCTTAATGACAACCATGTATGTCGGATTTTTGAAAATCAAATCATAGAAGTGGTAATATTTCATTTAAACAAAAAATCAGTTATTTAACTACCACTTAGTGGTTTCACTATTCATCAAAAATTGAAGTTTTTCATAACAATGCCAAAAATTCACCCTAAGCTATAATTGATATTCTGAATTCAAAAATGATGTCTATTTTACAAAATTCCAAACATATAAGTTGCATTAATTAATTTTATAATTAATTCCCACTGTCACAACAAATAGCGTGTTTTTAAGAAACAATTTATATCAAAAGATTGGCAATTGTTTATGTCCAATTTCAATGTTAAATTAATTATAATGACCACCATTGGATAAAATGGTAAAAATATATTATAATTATACTTTAAAACCACTAAATAGTATACTTTATCACTATAAATTATTTTGATTAAAAAAGTTGTTTTTAAGTATCTTTCACTATTCATAAAAAAATTGGAAGTTCTCAGAAAGTTACAAAAAATTAAACTTAGGATAATTTTGATATTACGAATACAAAAATGAAGTCCATTTTGAAATATAAAATTTCTATGATTTTAAAAAGTGGTTATTACTATTCATAACGACTACTTTGATTAGTCGCAGTGTTTTAGAACTCGAAGTTGCGTACAATGCAAGCTATTACATTATTGAATGAGAAGCGTATCGTGGAAGCTCGGGGTGTTACATTCTCCCCTCCTTCAATAAATTGCGTCCTCGCAATTTGAAATTTTTCTTTGAAAGTAAAAGGTTGAAAAGAGAAAATACCTTTGAGGAAAACCCACATCGGAAATAAGATTAATAAAATTTAGTCTTAATAAGAGGGAAAGGGAAATGAAAAAGTCACCACCCAATTATGATCTCGATTAGGAGAACATTGGTGGCAATTAAAGACATATAATTGGAGGAAAACGTAAATATTTGTAGGGAGTGATTGAGGTCATCAATCACAATCAACTGTCAAATTGAGGGCCTCAAAGCCTTCAATCTATGTTGATTTAAAATATCATCAGTTCAACAAGACATAAGGTATTAGGATAACACATTTTTTTTGTTTTAATATCCCTTTACTAAAGTTTAAGAATTAATTTATTCATTGAATAAGAGATAGGTATATATATATTTATGCTTGACAATTAGAGTTTCAACCTTCAACTCATCTTTCACTCAAAAGATAATAGAACTCAAAAATATTATACTTATCCTAATTGTATAAGGTTCCAAATGTTAACACATACCATTTAGATTAGTAAAATTATTTTGTAATAACCGGGGACTTCTTGTAGGCTAGTGGTAGGAAATAAAGGCATGTCGCACTATGGTTGTGGGTTCGATTCCTGCAGCTTTGTCCGATGCGACGGGTTATTCCCCACCCTACAGGTTGTCCTTTTCCTAAAACTATAGTATTATAATATTCCAAAAATAATCTTCAGAAATGCTTTAACCTTAAACAATACTATCCATGGTTCAACTTAATCCATTCCAACCTTAATAGTTATCCAAAATACCTCCGTCCAGACTTTCTCTAAAAGGTCTCTAAATTCCAAAATCAATTGTAACATCAGATTCCCCAAATAAAGAAAAGTTTCTCTTATTGTCACATACTAAAAATATGATTACCTTAATCATATTAAAACCTTACTGAAATCAAAAAGTACTGCAGTACAATCTTTATATATATCACATTATTCTTATAACCAGAATATAATCCTTGAGTCCAAAAGCACCAATACATTAGTTATTCTGCTTCAACTGTAGTAACAGCATAAGATTGTCCTTGATCCCTTGGACTTTTCTGAGGTAAGTTTCCCTGACGCTTAGGAAATTCATTTGCATAATTCCCCATTTCCCTACAATTGTAGCATTCAACTTTGACAGCCTCTTTTTTTCCCTTGCAATCATGAGCCTGGTGACCCTTTTCTCCACATTTATAACAAACTCCCATTCCTTTTAGGCACGTACCAGGGTGATTCTTCCCACAATTATCACATAATGGAAAATCCTTCTTTCCCTTTTTCCCTTTATCTGTCTCTTGTTCCCCCGTTCTCTTATTCTCTTGCTTTACTTTGTTGTCATAAGACTTAGAGAATTCCTTTTCTGTCTTGATAGCACACGAGACAATATCTTCGTATGATGAGAAGGATTGTGATACTAAATCTTGACGGAGAAATGGTTTTAACCCATCAAAGAAACGATCAATCTTACTCCTTGGGTTACGTATATAATCAGCATCATGCCTCGCTAACCTTGTAAAGTTAGCCTCATACTTTGTGACATTCTCATCCTCCTTCTGCCTCAGACTCAGAAATTGCCTTTCCATATCTGCTCGATGGTCACGAGGAAATTATTTTTCTAAGAAAAGATCTTTGAACTCCCTCCATTCCATATTCGATACGTCATCATCTTCCTTTGTGTTTTGAATCAGCGACCACCACTGATCGGCATCTCCAGTGAGGCGGTAAACTACCATGATAACCTTCTCCCTTTCGCTACACCCCAAGGCATGGAATATTTTCTCTAAGGTGTTTATCCATTGCTCAGCTACTAATGGATTTGTACCCCCATTAAATGTTGGTGGTTGTTGCCTCATGAAGCGGTCTAACATTGATCCTCCACGTTGCGGATCAGGGTGCTCCATACGAGTAAGGTTATTATTCATAACCTGAGTGAGTTGTCCCAGTATGGTAATAAGTTGATCAGCACCAGTTGTATCTCCAGATCCACAATAATTATCTTGAGCAGGAGGGAAATCCCTACACGGAGTGCGTGCATTGATATGGTTTCCATTCCTTCCACTAGGCGTCATTTCTAAACAATGGCATAAACTAGATTAGTTTATGAGTTAAAATACATAATTCCTTATTTGTAAAACACTTTACATAAATTGAACTATTTATGGATATAATCCAAAATCATAAAAAGGTTTTCTTTGAGCAAGTATATACTCATAACCGTTCATAGTGGTTTGTAAAGAAAATGAGAATTATCCTAAGCATATCCCCCGGGAGTGTCGTAACCAAGAGTGCAGCAAGGCCCGTTGTCGTGCACCAGTTCCCGTTCGAGTCTAGCTCAAAGCGGTGTTTTCGGGTTTTACCCCTAGGTACATCTGTGCCAGAGCCGCCTCTACCTGCTCGTATCCAGACAGGGATGTATTACTCGGAAAACTCAAAAAATCTCTACAATACCAAAATTTTAGGAAGTTCTTCTATACTAATCCTCAAAGTTCATCTTAGGTCTACGTGCTCTAATCTGAGTTTGTCTAAATCTAGCTTCCAAGGTTTGTACTAAACTGCCTTTGATACCAACTGTAGTGCCCCGACCCCAGCTACCCAGATCCGGTGCATTACTTCGTAACATTGGCATGATCACAAAAGATCAAGTCTCGAAAGACCGATTAGTTTAGTATCCTTGGAAACACTAGATACATTCATAAATGTTACATTACATCACAAAGTGAAAAACTATAATAACATAGTCTCCATAGTCCACACTTCTATCCTCTTCGGACTATCCCTGCAGGTCATTCATAAAATACTTCTTCACATCATGGAAAATATTAAAACATTGAAAGGGGTGAGCTCAGATGCTCAGTAAGGTTAACAATATAGCGGAAGCTTTCATAAATAAACATTAACATTTAAGGCAATGTATAACTAAAATAAAAGCCTTTTAAACTTGAACTTCAACATAATATGGCAAAAGTAAAATGAGATAATGTCATTCACTTCTTCACATGGATATTCTACTGGTCGAATAATCACATGCAATATCAATAACCACTTTCATAATGAGGGAATGTATAATGCCGGACATTCTGAAACATTTTGTCAAGGCCTCGGCCAAGACGTCTAAAATGATTAAGGCCTCGGCCAAAACCATAAATCAAATTGGGAAAGGGCCTCGGCCAATTCCACGTCTAGTTGTCTCATGAGACCTACCGATGCATCTAGGAGCTATAGCGGGCTCCACCCGTCACTTATTAAGTCCAATAAATTCATCATATGAATAGGTTTAAACATATCATAAACCATAACATAATCATATCACATAAAACATGCATAAGGGAAACATAACATTTCCACATTTCAATCACAATATATCAATACAACACATTGATATAATAAAAACGCTTTCAAAACCATTTTCAATACCAAAATAAAAGAAAAGTATAACATGGTATTTATTTTTCATTAAAAAAAGGGTATGGCTTGTAGAGGAAGCCGAAACTCAAATAGTGGTCACGGCGGTGGAGAAGTCTTTGTCGCCGCATACGTACAACAAAAACATTCCCTTTTTTCGTTTAGTAAACTCTTCGTATAAAAAAAGATTCCTTTTGAATAAACATAAAAGTCAAAGTGGTTTATACACCGTATAAAAGAAATTTGTGTATAAAACCAAATATGCCTCAATGAAAGGAGATTGAGACGAAGTCCATACAAAGATCATTTTTTTAAATAAAATACATCTATAATGTGTATTCACTATAAGTACACATAAATAATGTACAAATACAAGATATGACATAATAATATCATGACATAATTTGAAAGTAGGAGATTAACCCGAAGAATAGAAATTGGGTTAAGAAGTTCCCTTACCTTGCGTCTTGTCCTGACTCGACCGTTATTTAACCTCCTGAATAATAAACTAGAGTTAATTTATATTTACTTAAGAACCTTTTTCATGTTCATTATTCCATTTATATCACTTATTACCATGTTATGAACATTATTTAATTATTTAAGTTAATAACGGTCGTTTTGTCGATCTTTGGTACTTGAGTCAAAAATAAACTTCTTATAATTACAAGTTGTTCATGTGGTGAAATATCCATTATAACCAGAATTATATTCATGATGTAGATATCATATATATCATATATATACAGTATATACATTCATTCATAATGTCACGTAACATTTAGAGGTAAGAAATGAAATGCACCGTTCATGGAGACGGTAAGCCGTACGTACGCATGAACGCTACTTTCATTTCTATTTCGTATTTAATGGAATGAAATCATAATGATATAAATGTATAATATAATTCCAGTATAATATAGTGTATAATACCATTTACTCCATCCTTTATACATCCCACATATGGCATTAACGATTCAAATCACTTTGAGGGGGCGGTAGTCCGCACTTCCTAAAATGAAATTATCGCGTTTACCCATAATGGAAATCATAAAGTATGCCATAAATGAGAAATACAGAAGCATAAGTAAAACATAAACATATTATATATCATATATAAATATAGTGACATCTTAATGGCCACCTTTTAAGGTGTTATATGAGTGTTGAACAATCATCGTTTCGTGAGGCAGAAATTCGCCATCCACAGAAACCGTATGTTCTTTAACCATTAGATGTAGGTGTGTGTAATTGTAGCTAGAATACTTCTTATAAAAACATCCTAGTATATTGAGGATACTTGTGTTGTTATAAAAGAAATGAATAAAAAGAGTTTAGGGGGTTGGAGAAGAAAAATAAAACAAAACAACATTAGAGAAGACATTACCTCAAAATTGGGTAACTCTTTTTGATTTGAGTCAAAGGCTTCCTTGGGAAGTATTCTGCCCAAAGTGAGGCTTCTAGGAGTAAGGGAGGGGAGTTGGAAGAGTATTTGGGCAGAGTTTGGCCGAGCCAAATGGCTTGAAAGTGTGAATGAGGTGGGAGAGGTGGGGGCCTTTTATAAGAGGAGAGGAGGGGCTCTTTTGGAAAGATTGAAATGTTACATTATTATACAATGCTTTTCGGATTCTAAAGGTCCCACACTTATATAATTCGCGGATAAGGTGATAAGGGTTCGAAATCGCCTCATACAATAGGCTTTGGACAAGTGTAAGCCTTGGATTTTACATTATCTTTCCATTTTATTTAAATTGTTAAATAATGAGGTCATTGTTGCATCATCATTATGTCATAAATAATTTAATTTATTTAATGTCTAAAAATTATAAAAAAAATACTATAATGTAGGAAATCTTTTTATCCTTCTAATTAATATTTATAGTAAAAATTTGGACTTGTGTAACCCCACTTAAAAATTGTTTTAGTAAAACAACTCATGTTTGTATCAATTTAATTTTAACATTAAATAAATATATATTAATGTCATTTTCCAACCAAAGTGGCTCCATGGGGTCCCCAAGTTGACCCATGGGTTGTCTTGGTCGTACATGACTCGTCCAATAGGATTAGGACAAGTGTCAAGCTCATATCATATTATTAAAACATTATTTTTACCTTAAACTACACTAATTACCTCTAATCGTGATTAAGAACTTAAAAGTTACTATTCCCCAAAAAATTATTTTAATCTCATTGAACCACATTTTACTTCTTAATGACAACCATGTATGTCGGATTTTTGAAAATCAAATCACAGAAGTGGTAATATTTCATTTAAACGAAAAATCAGTTATTTAACTACCACTTAGTGGTTTCACTATTCATCAAAATTTGAAGTTTTTCATAACAATGCCAAAATTTCACCCTAAGCTATAATTGATATTCCGAATTCAAAAATGATGTCTATTTTACAAAATTCCAAACATATAAGTTGCATTAATTAATTTTATAATTAATTCCCACTGTCACAACAAATAGCGTGTTTTTAAGAAACAATTTATATCAAAAGATTGGCAATTGTTTATGTCCAATTTCAATGTTAAATTAATTCTAATGACCACCATTGGATAAAATGGTAAAAATATATTATAATTATACTTTAAAACCACTAAATAGTATACTTTATCACTATAAATTATTTTGATTAAAAAAGTTGTTTTTAAGTATCTTTCACTATTCATAAAAAAATTGGAAGTTCTCAGAAAGTTACAAAAAATTCAACTTAGGATAATTTCGATATTACGAATACAAAAATGAAGTCCATTTTGAAATATAAAATTTCTATAATTTTAAAAAGTGGTTATTACTATTCATAACGACTACTTTGATTAGTCGCAGTGTTTTAGAACTCGAAGTTGCGTACAATGCAAGCTATTGCATTATTGAATGAGAAGTGTATCGTGGAAGCTCGGGGTGTTACATGCGGTTTACTAAACCACCGCTAAACGCTCAGTTTGGTGTAGTGCATGATCTTGGAGTTGTAAGTTTTTTCTGGGGAGAGGGGATATTTTATTTTATGTTCCTTATTTAATTTATATTTCATATTATTCTAGATTTTTCTTGCCTTGTTTTTTATGGTATTTCCTATTTCTTTATTAAATTTCTACTTTTGGATAATATTATTATGTTATAATTTTTTTGAGAATTTAAAAGATGTTATGAATGTGATCATGAACTAAATATGTAAAGGTTATTATTTTGGTTGGTTTCTCCATAAAATAATATTATAATTAATTGGTTTTGATTATGTTTGATGATTTTATAACATATTAATTTTGGGATATGATTTAAAGGCATTAAACCAAACAAAAACGAATAGATTGGGATTTACTTAGTTCTTTATTATGTCATGTTATTATGAAATTAAGTGAAAAAAAATTTTATTTATGATATTGATATCATATTGAAATCATATGTGTAAATAGGAAGTGATTTAAGAATATTAATATGATAATATTAAAATTTAACCTAAGAAATAAAGATTAATGAACATGAAAATTATTTTAAGTAGTGTAACATAGTTTCTTGTGGATTCAAAAGTGTTTATTTAGTTGAGTGGGTTTATTGTCTTGATATGGTTTTTCATATTGAGATAGATTTAGGGGATAAATTATTATTAAATTTATATTTTTTTCTTTCAATTTTAGAAGGTAAGTTTATCTAGGGATAGATATGATATTTAGGTGAGCTGGAGTGTGTTTTTATTAGTCTCTGGGGTATATTTTCATCCTTTCAATTCATTCTCCTACCCTAAAATGATTTATTTTGGTTTTAGGTTAGATGGTGAGAATTTAGTTGTATGAAGAGGGGTAAGGTGTTCCTTCCATGGGTGAGGCCATTAGTTACATTTTATGTTAAGGTGTGTATGGTTTTTGAATGTTTATATATGTATTTTATTGATAGATTTGTGTAGGTCCTAGTGGTGAGAGTGATGGGAGGTTGTAGTTATGTTTTATAAGTTGGGATTGTGGCGTTAGGTAGTTATTTTTATTTAACTAGTGTTTTATTGTGAAATTGGTGTGTGGAGTTATAAGGTTATCTCACGGTTTCATCATAGATATTCATAATTATGTGGTTATATTAAATTAACTAAATAATTAATGGTAATGTTATAATATTATGGCATGGTGTAATGATTATATAATTCATAATGAACATTTTAATGAATTAAATAACTAAACTAATAAGAGGTTTAGTTAAATATAAAGACTATCCTATGTATGGGAGGTAAATATAAAATGTTTGAATTGATGTGGAAGGGATAAATAATTAAAATATAAAAATAAAAATGATGTCGAGATTATTGTAGTTTCAAACTATGTTTTCCTAAGAAATTAATTATTGGATCAGGAGTTAACATGGTTATTTTATTAGATATTCTATTGATGTTGCTTCTTTATGACACCTTATGATGTTACATTTGTTAATAATATTATTTTTTTATGTTTTTTGGTTTCTTTTTTGACATTAGTTTTTTGGTTTTCTATGATTTTATGATACTATACATGCAAGCTATAATATATTTTATTTATGTGTATACTTCCATAGGATATAATGTTTAAATAATAATTTATATAAACATGGGATGTAGTGACTTAAGGTTATCACATGTATATACTCTATAGGATGTAAAGGATTATGGTTGTGATATGAATTTATAAATATAGATGAGAAATATTTAATTAATCTATGGTGTGTATATATAAATATTTGTGGGTTATAATTCCTTAAGGTTACAACACATGCATTTTTTTATTGACTATAATGGATAAAGGTTATAACATGTACACATATATCTAAGAATATAAGGCTTAATTTTAGGTCATGTATTTGGGCTATGATTTCCCTTGATTATAGCATGAGTTGACGAGATGATTATGTGGTGATGTGGTGGTGGTTATGATGTGTCTATGATGTGGTGATGTGAAGGCGGTAGTGATGGGGGTGTGGTTGTGGTGATGTGGCGGTGGTTATATTATGGTTTTGGTTGTATTTATGTAGTGTTATTTGTGATGTAGTTGTGTATAGGGTGATCTGATTATAGTTGTTATGTATATAAATTTGTGGTGATGTGTTTATGGTTGTGATGTGGTATGGTTGTAATCATTTGATGGTAATGATCTTATTGTGCTTGGTTAATGATATAGTGGATCGATTCTGATGTTTTAAAGAGTGGCAATATGTTTATTGACCTTTCCCTTTATTTTTATATGATTCTATAAATTTGATATCACCCTCATTTATTTATCCTAGTGTATTTATGGTTTATTGTAGTGGTTGTACGTAATGTAGTTAAAAGTGGGGATTTTGTTTACTTTTATCTATGAATGATTTCTTAGACCAACTCTTGATACCATCTTTATCCATTTCTTAGTTCATCTCCCTCATATCTATCCTGACACTTTTATTTCACATGGATGTTGAAATTTTTATATGTATGATCCTACAATGTGATCTCAAGGTCTCACCCCTCTATGGTTTTATTGAGTTGTTTTATAGGAAATTTTGATGGAGATTGGTAATATTGTTGTTTAGGAAGCTGGAGTGCAGTTTTAGGGAGTCATACTTGCATTTTCCATGGTTTTATTGTATACATTTCCATAAAGATATGGTTTAGGTATGGTAATTTATATCTTTTTAGTATATATGTAGATTTTATTGGTGGTTTTTTCTAGATAATTTTGAGGTTAAATTTTCCCATGCGTTTGATAGATTCCCTTAGTGTTAGTCATCAGAACTGTGTATTATTAGAGATGAACTTCAAGGGTTATAATTTTCTTCACTTCTAGACTTGGTGGGGTTTCATTAGGATTAATTTGGGATAGGGAATCCCTCATATTCACTATAATACACCCACATCCTTAAACTTGACTGTGTAGCCTCATTTAAAAAAAACCATGCTAAAGTTTTATCTTACATAGAATTTTATCATTTTCTTACTGAATGGATCATATTCTATGTGGGGATATTTATTTTTTCTCAAATTTATTTAATATAACACCCTAAATCCTAAATAACAATTTTAAAAGAGATAAAAAATTATGGTCCAGTGCCTTACCATGAGACCACATGCACCCTACCTTATCACTCATTACCGAGTATACCCTATCAAATCCACACAAACATAACCTTGATCAATCATGCTCATTAACCCTTAAACACCCATCACATTCCCAGAGTTTCACTTGGGATCCTAAGAAATCATGATTAGTTACTTCAAAAACCAGGGCACCCAAGGCTCTATTGCCTATAAAATCGTCCCCTAGAATCATATGTCATTACATATGGACACTAAGATCTAGAGATCTTGATTGGGATCTATCGGAGTGAAATAATATATGCCTAATCTTATATCTCCCTCATGTGACTTTTTATTTTAAAACATATGATAGGTAATAGAAACTTAGGGTAAATGGATTATACAGAGGTTTTGATATCCAAATCCTCCTTAAAATACCACTTCTCCCAAGCCACTACCTAAGATAGGGTGAAGGAACCTTATTGAATAAATACTTTAAGAAATAAGGGGAAAATAGATTTTTTTTATTAGTATTAACATAGTTAAAATCATGATCAACCCTCAAGGGACTCACTAGAGTTCCCATTCACCCAATATTCCCATCTAGAGTTGTTCCCATACTTCAAAGGAAATAAAGCATGGAACCTGGTTTTCCCCATTTGAAGTCATCACACCAATCCTACAAGTGATCCACTTGGGTTCCACACTCACCCAAGTCACATACCAATGTTAATTGGAACATTTCCACCCTCTTAACTTCTTAGAACTCATTATCACCCTTTCACCTAGCTCATTCCCCCAAAATGATTACTTTTCCAAATCCTATACCTTAGATAACTGATATACATAACTGGGTCACTCTTTGTAATTATGTGGCTATTATGATCATGTATTCATTTGATAATTAAATTATCTCATATTATGAGGTATATCCCCTAGGTTATTCTCCTGACTATTAGTGTCCTTGGAAAACAATCATCCATGTACTCCCTTGATAACAAAGATCCCTCCTCTCAAAGAACCAATGGGACTTTTCCTGGATCAACCTACCCAGCTTATGAATCTTGGTTAGTTTAAACCATTCGCATGTCTAAAAAGAACCCAATTATATTCCATAGATATAAAAAATGAGGCAAACGTACAAATTGTTATCAGAACTTATGCAAGCCCCTCGATTCCTTCACTTAACAATCTGTTAAGTTATACCATAAAGGGTTTCTCAAGTGTATGTCTTACACACAACCATTTATAGAAAGATACTATTAAAATTATGGTCTACATAACTCTAAACTCTCCATATTTAGTATTAATTGTATGACCTTAAACTATAATACATTATGGTCCTAGGTACATGACCTTAAAAGGAACACAATGGTCTTGGATACATAACCATAAAAGGAAAAAAATCTCCATGTACCATGACCTTAAAAGGTATAACATGCCTCATTTAATGTCATTGAACTACATGGGGTTTGATCCCATTTATAGGGATATATAGGAATCCCTTATCACGGTCCCAAACCTAACTCAACAACACCTTTTTACTCTCTATATAGAAATAAATTTCAAAGAACTCAGTTAAACTATAGAATTATTAATCAATGAGGGATGATGGAGAATCTCTTAGAAAGTTTTCTCACATATTTATAGTATCAATTGATCAATTTAATAATAAGTGTAATTTTTATTATTATTGGTAAGGATTTCATGAATACTCTTAAATCTATAAGAGTGTCTCATATTAGATAATAAGATCCCCCATGAGATGAGTCAACCTTTTATCCTCTAGACTTTGAAATCTTTACCCTGAGAAATCAAATAAATGGGAATATGAATGAGAACATCATAAAAATTTATAGTTATTAATCATAATTAATAATAAGTAGAGGAATAAGACAAACAAATTGGAAATAAATAAGGTTTTACCTACTTTTAAGAGATTGATTCCTAGCTTAGTGAACTTATTTGTTTTAAAATACTTGTGATTTATTCTTGTGGGAAAGGACTAAAAATGTGATAAAGGATTATAAAGGAATAAATTTTGGTAAAGTTATGTAAAAAAACTGAATGTTTTGTAATGGGAGGAGGAATATCATTTTATAGATGAAAATGGGGGATATTTGTTTGAAAACATGAGGTTAGTAAAGGGCAGACTTGGAATCACATGGGGTTTAGGTGCGTTGGATGAGGAAATATTTTTGGAATAGTAAAATGTATTTACACACCCAATAAAGGTATTATATAATATATAAATATTAATTTATTTATTTGAAATTCATTTCATGTCATATTTACCTTTTTTAGCATATTTTACATTATTTAATTATTTACTAAAGTAATTATTTTTTACCAAAAATCAATATATTTCATATTACCTATTTTTAATATCCTGGTACAAAATTTGGAATCCACTTTATCAAATAATAACTCTAAATTTTAGAAATTTAATTTTTAAATAAAATTCATGATATATGATAAAAAAATGTTAAAAATAAATATTTCTTCTTTTTCATTGAATGCTTATATTTTATTTCTTAGTATTATTTAATTATTCCATGGTTTCAATTATATATTTATACATGTCAAATATGTTATTTTTAATACATGAGTAACTTATATATAAGGATTTCTTGTCCGTTATAACAACTTTAATATTCACAATGTTTATATTTATACCTAACAACTATATATATACCCAAAAATCATATAATAGTCACATTACACTTTTATATTCCTAACCTTACACACTTCTTTAAAAGCCATTCATCCTATTATTTATTAAAAATTTCAACTATATTTTTAATATTTTCATTTTTTCTATAATTATAATCAGTTATAAGATTTCCATAGTTGAACATGAGGAAGAATATTTCAAGATTACTTATATTTATTATCCTCTTTTAATTTTCATGATTATGTACTATATATGTTTCTTGTAATATACTAATATTTATGTTATTTTATGTTGAAATGTTCCACCTTGATGAAATAAATCTTTGTCTGTTTTAGATTCATGCTTCATGGGTGATAGATTCAATACATATGAAAATTCATACTAAAATATGGGGTGTTACAATTCACATGGTTTGTACATGCATGATGGATGCTCAACCACTTATGTTGTATATTATAATATATTATAAATTACTTCCTTAAATAAATAAATCCTTTATTAGCTAATGAAAATTTAAATGATTAATATAACACCTTTTAAACTCTTATTACACATCATCATATGGCGTAGAAACCAATTAACCTAAAATTTGATATATATATATATATATATATATATGTGTGTGTGTGTGTGTGTGTGTGTGTGTGCTTTAGGGAATATACCTTTTAGTGTGAATATTTTAATAATTTCATTCATAAGTACATAATGATTTGTGAGAGTAAAATATTTAAAAAAATTAAGCTTTTAATTTTATATAAATTTTTTTTAAAACCTATATTTTCACGTGATGACTTTATAGTTCATGAATTTTTCTATGTCAAAGTCTTCTATACTTATGTTTACTTAAATGAAATCAAAAATTGATATAATATGAAAAACTTTCAACCTACATAGACAAACCTATGGGCCATTTACAGGTCTCATGAGACCCATAATTTATAATGACACGACCGTAAAAATTACATGTTCTAGTGTGTTTGAACTAGAATTCTCCTTCAGGGGTCTTTTCGGTTTATATTTTTAGATAATTAGTTCATAATTTATACATAACATTTTACATTCATAAAAAGTGAATACTACTAAAATAGTATCCAATTTTTCAAAATAAAACTTTTTAAAAAAAACATGGTTTCTTTTTCATGAAAAATATTTATAACTTCCAACTTGACTTCCTTCTTAATATTACCCATCCTTATACCCTATGAAAACATTTTAAATCTTGTGATGAGCACAAAAAAATCAGTAAGGGACATAAAATGAAAGAATGCAATTAGTCCAGTGACAAATATGAAAACAAATTTAATTTTATTTGAGTGAAAAAAACATTTTCTAATGAAAAATACCTATAATTTTTTTCAAATAAAACTATTAAATCTCATAGCATGCAATTAAAACTCATTTAGGTGACTTATAACATCATATTCATAAAACCCTTTCAAAACACTTTCAATTGGAATAACCATAAGTATGACTTCAAATATTATTATTACGTAATGAATTTTAGATCTATAATTAAGATCACCCTTTGTATAAGCTATATCGGGCTCACCTGTGAACTATAATAGGACACATCCCTTCGTATAATTTATATCGGGCTCACATGTGAGCTATAATGAGGCTCAAAACTTCGCATAAGTTATATCAAGCTCACATGTGTTCTATAATGGGGATAAAACCTTTGTATAAGATATATTGGGATCACCTGTTTTCTATAATTCTCAAGCACCATATCATTAATAAAACACTTTTATCATAAAAACCCTTTGAAAAACTCTTTTAATCCCATATTAAAAACACTTTCGTATAGAAATACCATTTTCTTTTAAAAAACCTTTTTCAATACGAAAAATAAAAAAAATAAGGGAAGAGGGTTTTTAATTTAATAAAATATTTAATATTACAAATTAATATATAAATTAAATAATATCCACGTCGGTAAAAAAGTCATTATCATCATATATGTTAAGAATAGGATATTTTTTATCTTTTATCAAAACAATTTATATAAAAACACATAAAATGATTCATTTTAGAAAACCATTGAATGAAATCCAAAATAGAAATATAATGTCCTTATACTAATTTTATATCCATATAAATAAATATGTAATATAATATCAAGAATATTGACATGGAGAAAAATATTTGACAATTAAATCATTAAACATTCAAGGTATCACACACAACTATGAACATTTAAATCATAATACCCATTAAATAATACATGTACCCAAAAAATTAAATAACATGATTATATATAAAATATGGATATTAAATTTCATGGTATCTAAATATACGCTTTATAAAATAATAAATGTGCATATAATTAAGAAATGCCTCAATGAAAGGATATTGAGATGAAATCCTTTACCTTGAGTCTAACTCATCACAAACAATCTTTACCATCTAGAATAATAAACTTAGGTTTATTATTTACTTTATTTAGAACATTTTTAAATTTTATTATTCATTTTATATAACTTATTATCATTTTATAACAATTACTTAATTATTAAAGTCTATGTCGTATGTTTTGACAATATTTGGTACTTGAGTCTGAAATGAATTTGGTGTGATGTCAAAAGTCAAAGTGTTAATTATTCCATAATCTATCCAATAATATTATTTATATAATAATCACTTTTATAAATAAATTATACTATTAAATCCATTCATTAAATATTGATATTAAAAATGAACTACGTTATAATCTTAGAGATGATAAGTCATAGGTATACATGATTAATGTTTTCATTTTTAAATGATCATTATGGAAATAATGTAAGTATTATTTACCTTTAAAGGATGATAATAATATCATTAATATTATATTAATAATTTAAATATACTTATATATATCATTCAAGTGATGTGGTGATGAAAAATGAATCACATCGCTTCGTGGATGTGATGGTTCACACGTATGCACGAACGACGTTATCATTTTTATGTGCATGGAAAGGTAAGAATGTAAATGATATATTATCATTTGATAATTATAAATATTTCATTAATATAAAATATAAACATTAATTTCATCATTATAACCAATCTTGAGAGATGGTGATGGAAAATGAATTATATCGATTCGTGAGGTGGTAGTCATCTTTACACACAAACGAATAATTCATTTCCCATTTGATGAAATTGGAGATGGATTTAGGTGATGATATTAACATAATAATGTCTCAGTAAATTTAGGATACTATAGTTATTATTTCATAATTGTTGAATAATATTTTAAGGAATTATAAGAAGAATAAACAAAACAAAAACACTTAATTAAAAATGATACCTCTTCCTCACATGATCTCCTTTGATTAACACCTTAACACCTCTAAGGAGGGTGTTATGACTAAAATAAGGCCTCTATAATGTGTTAAGTAATTTTATTAAGGTATTTGGTCATATATTTTCTAAACCAAATAGGTTTTTAAGTGTATTTAAATGAAAATAATGGGTGCCCTTTTATAAGAGATAGGAGGGTCACTCTTGGAATTCTTCAAAATATTAATTTATTATAAATTCATTTTCTATTAAAAATTGTTCCAAAGTAATATAGGATTATTTTTTGTTGAATAACCATCATACAATAAAAATTAGATAATTTTTTACTATTTTTTAATCCTTATTCTTTTGTCTAAACCATTATTTAACCTTTTTAATTCTTACCATGATATCATATAATATACATTTTGATGGTTAAGATAATTAATATAAAAAAAGAACATTAAATGATTCATTGATGAGATTTTTATACTTATCCTAATTAATCTACATAATTTTAGGTTTTTATGAATTTTATATTATTTAATAAAATATTATTTATTTTAAAATTTCAATAATCTCATTTTTGACCTTATTTATTGCATGAATTTTTAAAAATATCATAACACCAAGAAAAATTACAACCAATACTTATAAAACATCACTAACATGTCAAAGGAATCTAAAAGAAATTATGTTATTAATCATTAGATATTTTTTTTATTTTAGTATTTTTAATATCATTTATTTGATATTTCCTTCAATTAAACAATTATTGCATCATCGTTCTACAAGACTTTAATTAAATTATTTATTCACTAAAAAATAAAAATAAATTATAATAATAAATATAAAAAATTTAAATTCCTAAATACTATTTATAATCAAATATATCCCCTAAATAACCCCATATAAAAAATATTTCACTTGTTAAAAACAAAAGTGTGACAAAATGGGCTTTTCTTTTAATACGATATTATAAATGTCATACTATTATCCAATTGGCTTCAAAAGGTCATAATTTCAGACCAAATATTATTTTGTTTGAAACACACTCATAAAATAAAATTAGGACTGGTTTTAGTGTAATTCTAATATTATTTTTACCCTTAATTAATAGATTTACCATTAACCGTGTTAATAAAAAAATTATTAAAGTTACTATTCATATTGTCCAAAAATAAAATGTAACTATTTACATAATTTGAAAATTATGATTAAAAATATGGAATATATTTTTATAAATTAAAAACACATAATTGGTGGAAATTAATTAAATATTAATCTCGTCGACGGAATGAGAAAATGGGTTTTTAAAGTAAAAATGTTCAAAAGTTCACAAAGTTTTTATATACAATTTCAATTTGAAATTTATTAAAATGACCTAAATTGGATTAACTAATAAAAAATTTATATAATTATACATTAAAATCATTAAAAAATATAATTTAACACTATAAATAAATTTGATGAAAAATTATTTTTCAATTAAAATGCGGTATTTTTTCACTATTCATTAAAAAATGAAACTTATCATAAAAATAAAAAAAAATTAACCAAATTAAATTCTGTTACTTCTATTTCAAAAAATAAGTTTATTTTATCAAATATAACTTATAAAGGTGTCAAAAATATATTTAAAAACAGGTACATCATCAAAAGGTGGAAAAAATACTTTTTTAGAAAAATACTTCTTTTATGTGTAAAATTGAATTTGTTATTATATCATGTCTAGAAGACACATAATATGGATTTTAAACATTATATTATATATATTATATATATATATATATTAAATTAATATAATCCGACAAGAGTTATTTGATTATTTATTGGTGTAAAACACACTTGTAAACTTTTAAATAGTTTTTCTAAAAAACATTTCATTTTATTTATAATTAATTGGTCACAAAATAATTACTTATATATACATGTTTAAACCATATTTTTATAGTTCAGTTAATAATATTCATTCCTGTAATTTGAATAGCTATGTTATAATGGTAACATTTAAATAATAATATTTAGTTGTTCGTTTAAGCTTGATGTGGCGTATCATGTATACTATCAAACATAGTGTTTCCTTTTAAAAATATTGGGATGTTACATTACCCCACACCCCAATAAATTTTATCCTTGAAATTAGAAATGGTCATGGTAACCAGGGTTCGACTATTCAAAATACCTTTTTTGAAAATTAATATTGGAACAAGGATTAATGAAACATCCACTTTAAAAGTAAGAAAGGGAAGTACAAAGGTCACCTGAGATAACACATACTAGTTTTACATGTAGGAAAACATGGACATGGATGATAAAAATAACTCTCAAAGACTAATAGAGAGTGATAGAGTAAAACATAATTAGAAAACTAACCATCACAAAATCATAAATATGTGATGGGTCAAAAGGCCATTAATAAAAGTGAACGGATAACATTTTTATTTCAAGATCCTTTTCATGAAGTTGAGTAATTATTTTACTCTCTAAAAAAATAAAATAATTAAATATACTTACTTGACAAGTATAGTTTCATTCTTTAATAAATTTCCACCACAAACTCATCTTTTACTCCAAATGATGAGTATGAAAGATGAATTTTTCACGCCTAAAGAACTAGAGAATAAAAAATCCATAAAATATTAACTTTATATTTCTCTTATCTTGAAACATTAACCAAAACCAAAATATTTTTCATAAAATAAGATAATTCCCAAAAAATAATAAACCATTGTATAATGAATAACTACTTTGATATCTAAAATTCAATAGTAATACCCAAAGTTCAATATAGACCTTTCAACAAATAACTATCCTTAAAATTACTCAAAATATTCCAAACTAATATTCAAACCCAAAATTTTGAAGGATTTGATAACATAGTCTTCCAAGATTAATATTAAAATTTATCTTAAAATAGAATCAATCACTTTTAATGTCTCATATCAAAAATGTAATTTTCCTAAATAACATAATCTCTAAGTAGGATATTTATTTCCATAAATAACCCAAATCACAATAAAAACATATATTCTTCCAAAATATAGCTCAAAATTTATTCATCAAATAAAATCCCATATTATTCTATTTACCTCAATCATAAAGGGTTTCCATAATAGTGAATGTCTTTTGAAATAAAATTAATCACTTTGTCACCAAATTATTTCCCAAATAACTTTTTTGGTATCATAAACTTAAGGGTTATATATACCTCAATCATTTATCAAAACTCAATAAATGTCACCCAAAAATTATCACTTTTTTACCACTTTTCAAGGGTATCGATTCCATCTAATATTTCTTTCCATATTATTTTTAAAACAAAAATTACTATAGAAAAATCCTTAGGTGTTTCAAGATTCCCATAATATTTATAAAACATCACTATAATATAACCTCCAAAACTCAATATATAAACAACTACTTAATAAAACTTTTTTATTAAACCATTAATTATGCTTCATCATCTTATTCCTTAATAATTTATTAATACAATCAAAGATATGGATTATATCCTTATGATTCATCAATATCAACCCAATAATGTTTCATACTTATAACACAAGAAAATAATTTATACGTTAAATCCAAACATCAGTATTTCATTGATATCCCATTTTATCTTCTCACATGATTCACAACTTATAGAATATAAATGGACATGTCCTTTGTGGAATTTCACTTTTTGAGAGAGTTGTTAAAGTTTATATTTTTAAATAAAATGAAAAAGATACCGTGTCCATAAAATATTTAGAGAAAATAATAGGTGTTAGATAATTTAAACAATTTATGGAAAGTTATTTGAATACTTAGAAAGCTGTCAAAATCATTTGAACAAGATTTTGTAATAATAGTGATAATCAAATCATTCAGAAGGGATAAGAAGGTTGTGAAAGATAAATTTACTTCCATATTGATAAATGATCCTTAGTATGTAGAAAATAAAATCATTAAAATAAGAAATGAATTATAACATGTTAAAATGAAAATTTTCATTTAAAGATAACATCCATAGAAACTATAAAATAATTTAACCTTCTAATTATTCATAACTATGTCAATTACCCTTATATATCTAATCTTAAAATATATCATTAATCAAATCAAAATTGCATAACTTAAAGCCTCAAAAAGAGTTTCTAAGACACTGAACTTATTATAATCTTGAAAATTATAAACCCATGATGATATCCATAAATCCTAATTAAACATCCTAGTCTCCAAAGTTGTCTAAACCTCCCTTTGAAACCAACCATAAGGACCCAGCCTTAAACATTTCATATTAAAGTATTTTTAAACTAGAATTAACATTTGATGATATTTTTAGTTTATATTTTTAGATAATTATGCTATAATTTGTATATAATATTCCACATTATTACAAATTGAATAATACTAAAATAGTATCCACTTTTCCAAAATAAAACTTTTTAAAATAAAACATGGATTATTTTTCATGAAAAAATTTCATAACTTTCAACTTGACTTCATTCCTTCTCTTACTGATCCTTATACCTTGTGAAAACATTTTAAAACTTCGGATGAGTAGAAAAAGCTCATTAAGGGACATAAAATGAAAGAATGTAATTTTTCCAGTGAAAAATATGAAAACCTATTCAATGTTATTCGAGTGAACAAAACAGTTTCACATGAAAAGCATACATATTATTTTCTCAAATAAACCCATTAAATCCCATAGCATGTAATGAAAACTAAATTAAGTGACTTAGAGCATCATATTCATAAAAATATTTCTAAAACCTTTAAATTGGAATAACCATATGGAAAATTTCAAATATTATTATTAATCAATGAATTGGAGATCTATAATGGGGATCACCCTTTGTATAAGCTATATTAGGCTCACTCATGAGCTATAATGGGGATTATCCCTTTGTATAAGTGATCTCAAACTCACTGGTGAGATATAATGGGGCTGAACCCTTTGTATAAGTTATATCGGGCTCACCTGTTCCCTATAATTCTCAAGTACCATATCATTAATAAAACATTTTAATCATAAAAACCCTTTGAAAAACTCTTTTAATCACATATGAAAAACACTTTTGTACAAAAATACAATTTTATTTAAAAAAACATTTTCAATGAAAAAAACCCCAAAAATAAGGGAAGAGGGTTTTTCATTTAATAAAATATATAATATTATAATTTAATATATAAATTAAATAATAGTCACTCTGGAAAAAAAACCATCGTCACTATATACATTAAGAATAGAACATTCATTTTGTTGTTTGTAAAAACATTTCGTGCAAAAACTTGTAAAAAGATTAATTTTTTAAAACCTTTTAATTAAATTCAAAATAGATTTAAAACTTCCTTTATAATACTTTTATATCCATATAAATATATTATATTAATAATATTTACATAGAGAAAAATATTTGACACTTAAATCTTTAAAAATTCAAGGTGTCTCATACCACTTTGAACATTTACATCATAATCTCCATGAAAGAATTAATTTACCCAAAACATTAAATAATATAAGTATAGATAACATATGGATATTAAATTTCATATTAGTTTTATATAAACCTTATAAAATAATAAAGGTGCATATCAATAAGAAATGACTCAATGAAAGAAGATTTTGACAAAATCTCTTACCTTGAGTCTGACTCATCACATACAATATTTATCTTCCTAAATAATAAAAATAGGTTAATTATTTAATTGATTTAGAACCTTTTTAAAATTTAGTATTCCTTTTATATCACTTATTATCATGTTATAATAATTACTTAATTATTTAAGTTCATGTCGTAAATTTTGGTGATATTCGATACTTGAGTCCAAAATGACTTTGGTGTGATGTCAAAAGTCAATGTGATCATTATTCCATAATCTCCAAAATAATATTAAATAAATAATAATAAATTTTATACATTAATTATACTTTTAAATCTATTCATTAAATATGGATATGAAAAATGAACTATGTTACAATCCTGGAGATGGTAAGATGTATGTATGCATGAGTAACATTTTCATTTTTCAATGATCATTATGGAAAAAAAGGTAAGTATTATTTATCTTTCCAGAATTATAATAATATAATTAATATTTTATTAATATTTTAATTATACTTATATATATTATTCAAGTGATGTGGTGATGAAAAACGAATCACATCTCTTCGTGGAGGTGATAGTTCACACGTACGCACGAACAGTGTTATCATTTTTATGTGCATGGAAATGAAATAACTTAACTGATATATTATCCTTTAATAATGATAAATATTTCATTAATATCATATATAAACATTAATTCCATAATTATAACTAGTCTTAAGATATGGTGATAGAAAATGAATTATATCAGTTCACGAGGTGGTAGTTTGTCGTACAAACAAACGAATAATTCATTTCCTATTTGAAGAAATTAGAGATTGATTTAGGTGATGATATTAACATAATAAATATTAGTATATTTATGATAATTTATTAAATATTTCCATTTGTTTTAATAATATTTTAAGGAAGTTTAATAATCAAAAAAACAAAAACACTTAATTAAAAATGATATTTCTTCCTCAAATGATCTCCTTTGATTAACACCTTAACACCTATAAGGAGGGTGTTCTACCTAAAATGAGACCTACAGAATGTGGGAATGGATTGGATGAAGGGATTTGGGAATATATTGGACAAAAAATAGTTTTTTAAGTGTATCTAAAATAAAATAATAGGTGACTATTTATAGGAGAGGGGAGGGGAACTCTTCAAATTCTTAAAAAAATTTATTTAATATAAATTAATTTTATATTAAAAATGGGTAAAAAGTGATTTATTTTTAATATAGGACGATTTTGGGTCTAATTAACTTTATACAATAAAAATTAGATAAGTTGTAACTATTTTTTAATCCATATATTTCTATTTTAATCCTTATTTAACCATTTTAATTCTTACCATGATATCATGCAATTTACACTTTTAGGGTTAATATAATTACTATAAAATTTTAAAAGACCAATAAATGAGTCATTTATGAAATTTTTAGACTTATCCCAATTATTTGGATGAATTTTATATTTTTCTGAATTTTATATCATTTAATAAAATATTATTTATTTTAAAATATCAAAAATGTAAATTTTTACACTATTTATTACATGAATTTTTAAAAATATCATAACAATAAAAAAAAATTAGAACCAATACTACTAAAACATCACTAACATGTTAGAGTAATCTAAAAAATTCATGTATGACATTAAACATCTTAAAATATATTTATTTTAGTAAATTTAATACCATTTATTTGATATTTTCTTTAATTAAACAATTACTTCATCATCATTGTGCAAGACTTTAATTAAATTATTTATTTTATAAAAATTAAAAATAAATTATAATGAAAAATATAAACATTTTATCTTCCAAAATACTATTTATAATCAAACATATCTTGTAACTACCCCGGTACTTATAAAATAATTTGTTTTCATTCTGGAATTAAATAGTTAAATTCATTATAAATGTGTAATGAAATAAGTGGAATTTATATATTTTAAAGAATTTATACTAATTGAATAGTAACATGACCATTAAAAATAGTAATTTGACCTTAGGAATAGTAATTTTGTCTAATAGAATAGTAACCACACCTATGAGAGTATAAATAAAAAAATTTTATTTTATAAGTGTAGTCATGATATATTTACATCATGGAATAAGTTAATAAATATTCTAAAAATGAGAAATTAATTGTTGGTATTTTTGTGAAACATAAATGTTTATTTATAATTTTATAATTAATTAATTTATTCTACATAAATTATATTTTCATAAAATAGATTCATAAATTAATATTTTAATGTCTTATGGTCATAAGATAATTTTATGAGACCTTGATTTAATTTTTCAAGGTGTTATAAATTCAGTTATATTTTTAAAATTGTTATTTTTTGAATAAATTGTGATTTTATTTAAAAATTAAATTTATCATATTTAGAAAATTATTTTGAAAAAAATGGATTTATTTTTTTAATTCTACACGTCAAAAATGGTTGGTGTGAATTTTTGGGATTTTTAAGAAAAAACTTCAATTTTTGGTGAATAGTGAAATACGGTAATTTATGGTATATATACATTATAAGTTAAATAACCTATTCCTAACATCATTAATGATGTAATAACCAAAATCTCTAAATTCCCTTGATAATTTTAATATATATTATGATAATGCTCAAACTATTCATAGTCTTGATCCAAATTAATAAACTAATGAATAAAATAATCAAAAAATCCTCCTCTCCCCCACTATAAATACCACCCCTCACACCCTCTTCTCCTAACATCTATCAAGATTTTATATGTAAAGACCCAAAAATTTCAAAGAAAATTTTTTTTAATTTTTTTTGGAATTTTACGAGTCCGCGATTTCTGATGGCGCCTGATTCCAAGGCCCGATGTGCCCAGAATCAATTTTTTTGAAGTTTTGTTCGGTTACGTTCAGTAAACGTACGTGCGAGTTTTTATATCTTTTAAACCAGTACTCGGAATTGAAATCTGAGGGCACCAATGAACTCACAGCACCAGTATTTGCCTAAGGGGACCTTTACCGCAGTTTTGTTTTGTCGTTTGTGGTAGTTAAAATTTGGGGATTCATTAAGAATTAAATAAAATTGTTGTGTTACAATTTTATTTTAAGTGGAAGTTATTTCCTCCAAAAGAAAGTTGGAGGTGGGGCCCACAACCCACCTAACTTCCCATGGGAGGATATAACTAAGGGTAGTGGGGCCCACACGAGCCCCTAACTTATCACCTCCCCTCAACTCCCTTGAAACCCCCCATTTAACTCCCCTTATATTTATTTTGAGAACTCCCCCTCATTTAATTGGGTGGAGCCTCTCCACATTCCACCCTCTTCATTAATGTGCCAACCTTATCAATTTAATTAAGTGAGCACCCTAAATTAATTTATTCTTTTGAATTAATTTGAAATGTCATGGCATATCTATTAAAATTTGGGGGAAGCCTTAATATAATTTTGTATTGGAAAATATTGTGGTGGGGAATCTTTGGAGAATTAAAAGAGAGCTTTAACCTTCCACGAAGAACGACATCTTCTTCGACGAAGAACACTGATTCCACCGAATAACGATGACGTGACTTCCTTCCTCTTTCTCCGCGACAAGAGAGGAGATGCCACATCCTCTTCGGATGCACCCCGACGTCCACGGAATCGACGTCCATTCTCCGCGACGCCAACTTCTGCGATGCCTGACTACCGCGACGCTCGTCTTCCGCGGCTCATCAATGAACGAACCTCAATTACGAGGTAGGGTGTTTTTATAATTTAATTCGAATAAATTATACCTTCGTTCTTGTTGAATGAGAATGATTGTCTATGGTCGATTATTACCACCTAATGCGGAGGGCGCAGACTGAACAAACACGGCCCGACGACCCTCTGTTGTTTCTTGAGTTTTAATTAGCAAAGGGAGGTGGTGGCGAATGGAGGCGGCGGTGAGTAAAGGCGGCGGCTGCGCGCCGGCCGCGTGTGGAAGAACCATGGCCCGTAACCGCGGGCCACATGGCCGATGAAGAACCGGCCGGTCGTAGCCGGCCGGGCTGGTGGAACCGCGGCGCCCCAAGGCGCTGCACTGCGGAGAACCGCGGCCTGCACAGGGCGGGCTACTCCGGCGGAAGAACCGGCCGGCTCGTCATCCGGCCGAGCGGAAGGAGCCACGGCACCCGAAATTGCTGCGTGGGAGACTGTGGCCCGCCCATGAGGGTCTCTCGCACTGGGAAGACCGGCCGACATCGGCTGGATGGATAGGAGGGCGGTGCCGCTTGGAACCGCCGGTTTGAGAAGTCGGGGGGCTGCCCCCCCCCCCCCCCTTCGCACCGGCTCGGCCAGCTGGCCGAGCCGTGGTTAGCCGGTCCGGGCCGAGCCCTACAGGCTCGGGCCGTGCTTCTTCGGGTCGGGCCGACCCCTTAGACAGGTCAGACCCACCAAGCCAGGATGGGCCGACCCACCAGCCCACCAGGCTTGACGGGTCGGGCCCGTTTCACTTAAATGTGAATAACTTAAAGACTACGCGTCCGATCGACGCGCCGTCTGCAGCACTAGGAACCTTACGACGAGGCAGTCCTTTTGCGATACTCTAAGTAAATTTTGGAAAACTTTGGAAAATGGTTGGGTTTGGAACGAGCGTATTTCCAACCGGGCCCCTGGAACGGAAAATCCAATAACTCTCAGACCAGGCGTCCGATTAACGCGTCATCTATCGTGTTGGGTTCCTTTTGACGAGACGGAACTTCGGGATACATCAACTCAAGACTTCGTGATAGTTGATGTATCGACCCCTTGGCTTGAGGAGCAGACCCTCCCAGAATCGAGCGTGTTGTGTGTGGGAACCCTAGAGTTGGCTGCGACTGCGACGACTACCATACTAGAATCCTCTGTGGGTTCGACGACGATGAAAACCGTACTGGAATCCTCCGTGGGTTCGACAGCAATGAGAGAGGACTGAATCCTCTGTGGGTTCGACAGCAACGAGACTGGACTAAATCCTCCATGGGTTCGACAGCAACGAGACTGGACTGAATCCTCTGTGGGTTCGACAGCAATGAGACTGGACTGAATCCTCCCTGGGTTCGACAGCAACGAGACCAGACTGAAACCTCTGTGGGTTCGACAGTAATGAGATACTGCTGTTTTAGGTTTCTTCGGATATATGTCGTTTGATAGTGATATGTGATTCAGTGGCTATAACTAATCATCTCTTACTCTATTTAAGTTGTGTATGACTGTGTGAGATGAGTCTTGAATTTCAATCATTATCATCGATGTGATTGACTTGTTTTCCTGTGTGGACTGGGTTGTGCTTGGGATCAAGAGTTGGAACCGAACTGTGATTAATAACTTAGGTATATGTATGGGCATATACCTAAGTAGATTTGATTGATACTTCATGATTGTATCTTTCTTTGTGGATTCTGGGAGACCTTAGGGGGTCTTGAGGTCCCTACTGAGTATCGTATACTCATCCCTATATAGGCTATGCCCACACTACGTTGTGTTGGATGCAGATGACGGATAGAACTGATCGAGGTGGAGACTTGTAGAGCTGGACGGTACCCGGAGGTTGACCACTTGACGAGACGTACACGAAGCAGACGGACGGACCCGGGGTGCTGAGGAGACCATCAGTACCCACCCTTCAGGTGGGATTTCCAGAGGAAGACTCAGTTGTTGCTGCTTTACATTAATCCAGTTGTTCTAGATTTTCTGTTGTACTGTACTTACTGTTGGGCGTGTATTTCCGGCCCCTTTTCCTTTCAGCACTTACTTTTTTATACAGTGTTTACTTAGTGTTTACTTCTGTTTCATACTATGTTGTGTTTGTTTACTTTTATAAAGTCAATTAATCCCTTTTTTTTATTGGGATTTATGCCTTTGGTGGTAGTCGTCAGCCCCTGGCCTATGGATGGCGGGCTTGGGGTTGTCACGACACGGGCCCTGAGGATGGGTTGTGACAAATTAGTATCAGAGGAGTCTGTTCTACCGCATAACTCAGGAATTTGATCATTCTTTTCTGTGAAGAAATAGTGTTAAGAGTATTGAGTGTGTTTTTCAGTCCAGGGAGTCCAGTGTTGGTGCAGCGGCCGACGTATCCATACACCAGGACCCTGACCTCTAATTTCTGACTCAGTGCACGAAAATTCTAATTGCATGTGTGTTTCAAAAGTTTTCTTTGTGATTACTTTGAGTCAGCTCACCAGGTATACTGTTTTGACCGTGGCACACCTGATTCTTTTTAGGATGGCCCCACGAAGGCAGCCAGCTAGGGTTCCGAGTTACGTACGATAGGGCAGCTCACCGAGAGATGAGGTCTCGGTGCAGGGCCCCATCATAGCGGAGGTACCAACGGCACCTCTACCCGCTAGACCACTGATACCACCAGCTCTAGTAGCAGATAGTGCACACCACCTTAGTGCGTTGCACGAGTTCCAGTGACAGAGGCCTCCGAAGTTTCGAGGCGAGATAGATTTTCAGACAGTCGGGTGCTGGCTGGAGGTTGTAGCATGAGTTTTCAACACAGTTGGGACACTCGCCGACTTGATGGTGTACCTAGCTGTTAGTCTCTTTCAGGGAGAAGCTGAGAGGTGGTGGAGTATGATGCTCCAATTTTACGATGAGGCGACTCTCACCTGGGGAGACTTCAAGGGTCTTTTCAGGGCAGAGTTTGTACCAGCGACTCTACGCTCTATGCGGGCTCAAGAGATACTGCTCTATCCACAGGGCTTTCTGACCGTAGCAGAGTCTTCTGCAGCTGGCAGTAGATAGATGATACAGAAGTCCAAGCGGACTAGGCCAACAGGTGGGAAACCCCAGGATACAGTTATGGTTTTGTGGGGCACACGAATTAGAACCAGCCATACGAGGAGCAGGCAGTTCTATGCATGCGGCGAGTAGGGTCACTTGACTCGAGACTGCCCGACCCATCCTGGAGATGAGCAGTAGGAAGTAGATGGACCTTCCAGGCAGAGGCATAGGTTTGACCATGGAGGTCCGCCGGGAGTAAGCGGACGTGGCAGAGGAGTTGGTCGAGCAGCAAGTGGACAGGAGCGTGGCTATCTCTAGACTTGGAGGCCTTTGTTTATGATGCTTCTAGCTTCGTTGATTTCATTGTTTGTGGATGCTTTGTGTCTTTGTACTTTGATCTACAGTAATAAAAGACACTTGTTCATGTGATGTTTACTTCCCTGTTTTTTTTATGTGGTTGATACTGAGAGGTTCTAGTTAAAACCGTTGACTTGAGCCTCACTTTTGAGATTCCTACAAGAGGATACCCAGTGACCACACACTACTACCGACAGTGTGACTCGACCCTTGGAGGTGAGAGTAATGGTTGGATCTCTTGGTAGTAGCGTCAAGGCCTTACGACATCGTCCATGGCATGGAATAGTACCGTTCATGTTAGGATTGACTGTATTAGGCAAATAATGTGGTTCATCCAGGGGATGAGATCAGATTTCTCTTTTCGGCAAAGGAGAAATCTTAGAAGCTCTTGTAGGACATAAGTGAAAAAGGGTGTAGTCAAGTTCTTTACAAATGGCTAGTCACACTCATAGTTCGTTGAGCGAACGATTTACAGTTTACTCTAATCTCAAAAGTCTCAGGTGTGTCTTCTCATAGAAGGACCTGGACCTGAGACGGTGACATTGGCTTGAGTTCCTCCAGGACTATGACTTCGAGATAATATATACTTCTAGGAAGGGGAACGTTGTAGCAGATGCTCTCAGCAGAAGAATGGGAATTCAGCTCCTAGAAGAGGCGACAGAGAAGCTGGTCGTGTTGCAGATATCCTTTGTGGATAGAGATGGAGAATCCTTTCTTCATTCTCTCACAGTCACTCCTTCACTTCATCAGCGAGTCTGGGAGGCACAGTGTGGAGACATTGACTGTGAGACATGACGTGCATAGATATCCCCAGGGCAAGCACCTGATGGATTTTCTGAAAGTGGGGTTCACGTCATACTCTTCAGGGGACGTACCATGGTACTAGTTTCACTACAGGAGGAAGTGCTGGGGGGATTCCACACTTCCCCTCTAGTGGTATATCCAGGAGTAGCGAAGATGTACCAGGACCTCAAACGATAGCATTGGTGGCCGGGTATGAAGAAGGTTGTAGTAGAGTTTGTTTCAGTATGCCTCACTTATCAGCAAGTGAAGGATAAGAAACACGTACCAGTAGGATTGGTATAGCCTTTAGAGGACCCAAAGTGGAAGTGGGATGGGATATCTATCGATTTCGTGATGGGACTTCCACATACATCCAGAGGGCACGGCTTTATCTGGGTGATCATAGACCGACTCACCAAGTCGGCCCACTTCCTACCGATTAGAGAGTAGGGCTCAGTAGGGAGCTTAGGACGCCTCTACATTCAGGAGATCGTACGGCTTCACAGTGTGCCATAGACTATTGTTTCCGATTGAGATGCTCGATTTAATTCCCGACTATGGAAGGGGTTACAGGAGGCTTTTGGGATGCAGCTACGTCTGAGCACCGCCTTCCATCCTTAGACAGACGGTCAGATTGAGATAACCATTCAGACTCTCAATTACATGCTCCGTGCATGTGTCCTCGACTTTGGTCGTAAGTGGGAGGATCACCTACCCTTGGTGGAGTTTGCGTACAACAACAGCTACCACTCCTCCATCGGGATGACACCATACGAGGCACTGTACGTCTGACCTTACAGATCACCTCTATGCTAAACTGGCCCAGGGAAGTCTGCACTTGTAGAACCAGAGATGGTTCAGGCTACGACGGAGAAGGTGCAGATCATCCAGGAGTGGATAAAGACAACACAGAGCAGACAGAAGTCCTATGCTGATAGAAGATGGAGACTACTGGAGTTCAAGGATGGTGACCACGTCTTCTTACGAGTCTCAACTTGACGGGGTCTATGGAGATTTGGCTGGGGCGGAAAGTTATCTCCACGATTCATCGGACCTTTCCAAGCCCTTAGTATAGTAGGTGAGGTGGCTTATCGTCTGGCCCTTCCACCTCAATTGCACCGGGTGCATGACATCTACCATGTATCTCATCTGAGGAGATACGTGCACAACCCAACCCACATCATCAACCATGGGAAGCTGGACATCGATTACGGGGTGACATTCACGGAGGTTTCGGTGGATATTGAGGATCGATAGGAGTGGGTCCTACATGGATGGTCGATTCCTCTAGTGTGCATTTTCTGGCATCACGGGAACCTCCAAGAGAGCACATGGGAGCGGAAGGCTCAGATGCGTTCTCAATATCCTGATTTGTTTTCCTAGTGTGTGTTGAAGCTTTATGGGGACGTAAATCCCTGAGGTGGGGGTATTGTAAAGACCCGTAAATTTCAAGGAAATTTTCTTTTCTTAAATTCTTTGGAATTTTACAAGTCCGCAGTTTCTAACGGTGCCTGATTTCGAGGCCCGGTGTGCCCGGAATCAATTTTTTGAAGTTTTGTTCGGGTACGTTCAGTAAACGTACGTGCGGATTTTTCTACCCTTTGAAACGGTGCTCGAAATCGAAATCTGAGGGCACCGATGAACTCGCAGCGCCGGTATTATCCTAAGGGGACCTTTACCGCAATTGCTTTTTTTCTTTTTTGGTAGTTAAAATGTGGGGATTCATTAAGAATTAAATAAAATTGTTGTGTTACAATTTTATTTTAAGTGGAAGTTATTTCCTCCAAAAGGAAGTTGGAGGTGGGGCCCACACCCCACCTAACTTCCCATGGGAGGATATAACTAAGGGTGGTGGGGCCCACATGAGCCCCTAACTTATCACCTCCCCTCAACTCCCTTGAAACCCCCCATTTAACTCCCCTTATATTTATTTTGACAACTCCCCCTCATTTAATTGGGTGGAGCCTCTCCACATTTCACCCTCTTCATTAATGTTCCAACCTTATCAATTTAATTAAGAAAGCACCCTTAATTAATTTATTCTTTTGAATTAATTTGAAATGGCATGGCATATCTATTAAAATTTGGGGGAATCCTTAATATAATTTTGGCTTGGAAAATATTGTGGTGGGGAATCTTTGGAGAATTAAAAGAGAGCTTTAACCTTCCACTAAGAACGATGTCTTCTTCAACGAAGAATGCCGATTCCACCGAAGAACGACGACATGACTTCCTTCTTCTTTCTATGCGACAAGAGAGGAGATTCCACTTCCTCTTCAGATGCACCTCGACGTCCACGGAATCGACGTCCGTTCTCCACGACGCCAAATTCCGTGACTCCCAACTACCGCGACGCTCATCTTCCGTAGCTCGTCGACGAACGAACCTCAATTACGAGGTAGGGTGTTTGTATAATTTAATTCGAATAAATTATAACTTTGTTCTTATTGAATGTGAATGATTGTCTATGGTCGATTGTTACCGCCTAACACAGAGGGTGCGGTCCGAACAAACATGGTCCGACGACCCTCCGTTGTTTCTTGATTTTTAATTCTCAAAGGGAGGTAGTGGTGAAAGGAGGCGGTGGAGAGCGAATAAAGAGGCTGCGCGCCGGCCGTGTGCGGAAGAATCGTGGCCCGCAACCATGGGTCGCACGACTGATGAAGAACCGACCGACCGTAGTCGGCTGAGCTGGTGGAACTGCGGCGCCCCATGACGTTGCGCTGCGAAGAACCGCGGCCCGCACAGGGTGGGCCGCTTTGGAGGAAGAACCGGCTGGCTCATCGGATGGCCGGGCGGAAGGAGCTGGGGCACCCGCAGGTGCCGCGCGGGAGGATCGTGGCCCGCCCATGCGGGTCGCTCGCACTGGGAAGACCGGCCAGCTTCGGCCGGCCGGATAGGAGGGTGGTGCCGCTCGACGCGCCGTCTGCAGCACTGGGACCCTTACGATGAGGCGGTCCTTTTGCGATACTCTAAGTGAGTTTTGGAAAAATTTGGAAAATTTCTAGGTTTGGAACGAATGTATTTACAACCGGGCCCCTAGAAAGGAAAAACCAATATCTCTCGGACAAGGCGTCTAATTGACGCGTCCTCTATCGCGTTGGGTTCCTTTTGACGAGACAGAACTTTGGGATACATCAACTCAAGACTTCGTGATAGTTGATGTATTGAACCCTTGTCTCGAGGAGTGGACCCTCCCAGAATCGAGCGTGTTGTGTGTGGGAACCCTAGAGCTGGCTACGACTGTGACGACTACCATACTGAAATCCTCTGTGGGTTAGATGACGAAGACAACCATACTAGAATCCTCCATGGGTTTGACGATGACAACAACTGTACTAGAATCCTATATGGCTTCGACAGCAACAAGACAGGACTGAATCCCCTGTGGGTTCGACAGCAATGAGACTGGACTGAATCCTCCATGGGTTCAACAGCAACGAGACTAGACTAAATCCCTTGTGGGTTCGACATAAACGAGACTGGACTGAATCCTCTGTGGGTTCGATAGCAACGAGACTGGAATGAAACCTCCATGGTTTCGACAGCAATGAGATATTGTTGTTTTAGGTTTCTCTGGGTATCTTCCATTTGAATGTGATAGATGATTCAGTGGCTACAACTAATCATCTCTTACTCTCTTTAAGTTGTGTATACCTGTGTGAGATGAGTCTTGACTTTCAATCATTATCATCTATGTGATTGACTTTTTTTCTGTATGGACTGGGTTGTGCTTGGGCTCGAGAGTTGGAGCCGAACTGTGATTGATAACTTAGTTATATGTATGGGCATATACCTAAGTAGAGTTGGTTGATACTTTATGATTGTATCTTTCTTTGTGGATTCTGGGAGACCTTCAGGGGTCTCGGGGTCCTTACTGAGTATCGTATACTCACCCCTGCAAGGGCTATGCCTGCACTACATTTTGTTGGATGTAGACGACGGACATCACTGATCGAGGTGGATACTTGTAGATCTGGATGATACCCGGAGGTGGACCACTTGACGAGACGTACACAGAGCAGACAGACGGACCCGAGGTTTTGAGGAGACCATCTGTACCCACCCTTCAGGTGGGATTCCCAGAGGACAACTCAGTGGTTGCTGCTTTACTTTACTGCAGTTCTAGATTTTTAGTTGTACTGTACTTACTGTTGGGCTTGTATTTCCGGCCCCTTTTCCTTTCAGCACTTACTTTTGTATACAGTTTTTACTTAGTGTTTACTTCTGTTGCGTAATCTGTTGTGTTTGTTTACTTTCATAAATGCAATGCCTTCCCTTTTTATCGGTATTTACGCCTTTGGTGTTAGTTGTCAGCCCCTGGCCTATGGAAGGTGGGTTTGGGGTAGTCACGGAATGGGCCCCAAGGATGGTTCATGACATTATAATTGACCAAATTATGTACAATACTCTTCCCAAGTCTCGTCCCCACATCTAAGACTTTCTGGTTTCACCAAAAGGCCAAAACCACAGGCCTTAAGTAGGATCTCAAGGAGAAGAGATCAAGAGGGGAAAATCCTCTTTCATTTTCTTTTATTTTATTTTCAATTATTTTTATTTTATTATACTCTATTCACCTAAAATCATATAAGAGGAAATAAAACTCTATTATCTTATATATACTGTAATTTTATCATGTTTATGGAAAAAATCATCATCATACTTTTTATCCTCTCCCTTTTGTTCTAAAAATAAAAACATTGTCTATGATGTGTCGAATTACCGACATCGTGGATGTTGTGTTTTCAATTTCTAATAACACCTTAATGGATGGTCACAAAACCATGTTAATGGTTGAAATATATTGTAAAGTGTATGACATAACCCCTTTTATGTTCTGTAATTAACATATATACATAATATTAAATTATATAATGAACCTAGTTTGTGATTATTGAAGAATCTCCAAAATGATCTAAATGAATATCATTAATATTTTATCTAATTATTCATTATCATATCTTAAAACAAAATGATTTATGGTATCATTTAATATTCTGGAAATATATTAATACCATTTTATTCCACTTCTATATTTTCACTTCTATTTGACAAGAAATTCCATTACGAACCGACCATGGAAACCATGTAAATAACGCACCCAAAAAAATGGAAGTAACAAAATATTATTAATAAATGGGTGTAATTATGTTATAAAATGTTCATATAAGGTTTTATAAACATAAATATGTTTCTTTAAAATATTAATAACACTCATTTAACCATTATATATGAGTTATAAACACATTTTAAGTAAGATGATCCTGAGCTAATGGAATTATTAACCCAATTTCTATTCTTTAGGTTAACCTTGTACTTCATTAATTATGTGGATTTATAGCATATACACATATTCCTTTTTTTCTATTAATTCTCACTTCAATTATATGATATTTCTAAGGGGATTTTATTTTTAAATCCTCTTTTAAAATTCTATTTTTATAAAATTCAAAAGGGATGTTTTTATGCATGTATTCCTCTTTTATGTTTATGTTATGGATCTTGGGAATTTTTTATGATGAAGGGTGGGATCTATATCTCCCTCCAATGCATTGAGAATGTTTATGTTGGAGTTCATATGTATGGTTACTCCATGTATAACTTTTATGGTTACACCATAAGGTTGTTGTGAGGGTTACATTGTAAGGTAGCCGTGAAGGTTACAAATTATAAGGTAGCCATGAGGGTCACGATATTAAGTAAGTAATTCCTAGAGTTACCTACATGGATTTATTTATTTATTCTATGTTTTATGGAAATATATTGTTTTACAAAGTAAGTACATGATACTTTATGGGTGATAAGTATGTTTTTGTGAAAATGATTTCATATGTTTATAAGTATTCATGGACTAATGGTTCCTCTCCTTCTGTTTATATCCCTTACTGGTCTTTTTATGCTCATACCAAGTTTTAAAATGTTTTTTCATATGGTTTAAGTATGGATAAGATAAAATTAGATGCTATGATGAATTTTGTGATGCCTTTTTATAAAAATATTTCATGTTTTAATTATAAACTTTTTTATTGTAAAAAATGGATATTGTTTTAAATTTTACCCACTTTGTATTATTATGGATTTATATGTATGAATTATGTCCTAAATTTTAAAAATCTAAACTGAAAGGATCTTTGGGAATGTAAATAAGTGAATTCTAAAGTAATTTACTAGATTATGTAATGTTTAAGGTTGGGTCCTTACAGTTGGTATTAGAGCATGATTTAGAAAACTTTAGGGTTTAGGATGATGTTAATAGAATAAAATAAATGATTTTTACCTTAGTTTTTTGTTTAAATGATATATAATTTGAAGATTACCATGATGATTCATCTAATATATGTCTATTTAGAATGGTTTTCTGCATAATAAATAGGATAGATTAAGTTATAAGGAACTGAGAGGCTGATATCTTTCCGAATCAAAAAATTGGAATGGTAGGGATTTGAACTAAGTAGTTTGTGACAGTGATGGATTAGTTAAAACATGATATAAATAGTGGTAGGATCCATTCAAGAGAATAACCAGAGCTACAAAAAAGGAACATGATGATAGTGGAACATTTTATGAGGCAACACCCTCTTGATTTCATGCGATATTATAACCCAGTGGTGGATGAAGGTGGATTAAATCCCTTGAAAAGATATTCGATGTCATGGGGTGTTTAGATAATCAAAAATTTAGTCTTTCCATTTATATTTTTGAAGGTTAATATGACCAGTGGTGGTCAATGGTCAATAATATAAGAGATAGAGACGAGATTGATGCTTTATAATAGGATGAATTTAAAAATATTTTCATTGAAAAATATTATCCTAAGGTGGTTCGACTTATGATGCAAAAGAAATTACTTGAATTAAAACAAAAATAGGAGGATCCAATGGATGTGTATGAAGAAAACTTCATCAGATTGGCAAGGTATGCTCAAAATATTATTTAGGATATTGAGAGAAAAATAAATCATTTTTACTCAGGATCGAAGCCAAGATATTGAAGGGGATTATCTTCCCATGAATTCAAAAGCTATGAAAAACATCTCTAATGTTCTAAGAGGGTAGAAATGGATTTTTTTTCAGAAGATCATGTGTACTTTGAAAACAAGTAGAAGAAGAGGTCTAGGTGGAAAGCGATGGGTAAGAATCAATAAAATAAATTTGAAGGTAAGAAAATCCAGTTTCCAATTTTTGAAAATTATGGTAAAAAGAACCCTAGGGAATGCCTTAAAAAATTGGGAAATGTTTTCAATGTTGTAAGTTTGTAAATATGGTCTGAGATTGTAATGAAAATGAACATAAGATAAATTTAAATAATAAAACTGTAAAGTGTTTCAAATGTGGTGATATTGGTCATTATGAAAATACCTACCCAAAGAAAGATTTGAATGATGGAAAATAGCTAGATTATGAGCAGAAAGTTGTAGTGAGATCTTTTGTGACTAAATCAGCAGATGTCAGGCCATCCAATGAATTTGTATTAGGTACTTTGTTTGTTTACTCAGATTTTTATAATTTCTTGTTTGATATGGGGTCTATATATTCCTTTATTTCTGAAAAAGTTTCTGGTAATTTGGAAATTTCACCTCCAGAAATGATACTGGTACTTATGGTTAAAACATAGGGGAAAATATTACAACAAAAATGAATTATAAGAATCTTTATATTATTTTCTATAGAAATAAATTACCTAGAATACTTGTTTTTCCCCTTAGTATAGTTTTATGTCATTTTGGGTATGGATTGGGTTTCTATTTATCATGGTAAGATTTATTGTAGAGATAAAGAATTTGTTTTTTAGAAATAGTTTCAGTTTGTATACAATAATGAACCAAAACAATCGATAACATATCAAGAAGTTGATAAACTATTAAAATATGGAAATGAAATTTATCTTGATCATATTGTTGAAAACAAGGAAACTATTCAGATTAATGATGTTCCAGTGGTAATTAAAAACCTATATTTTTTCCTTGATGAGTTTCACGGTGTAATACCTAATCAGGAAGTTGAATTTACCATTGAATTAGTTCCTAATTCTAAGCCAATTTCAAAATACCCTTATCGAATGGATCAAGTGTAAATTCTTGAATTGAAAAATTAATTGTAGGAGTTTCCTGATAAAGGATTTTTTTCCATCCTAGCACATCACCATGGGGTGATTCTATTTTGTTTTTTAAAAAGAAATATGGTTCCATGAGACTTTTTATTGATTATAGAGGTTTGAATAATATTATTGTTAAGAATCTGTATCCATTGCCTCATATTGATGACTTGTTTGATCATCTCTAGGTAGCTTAGTATTTTTCCAAGATTTACTTGAGATATGGGTACCATTGGCTAAAGGTGAATGAGGAAGACATCTTGAAAACATCTTTTCATACTAGATATGGGCATTATGAGTTTGTTGTTATGCCCTTTGGTTTAACAGATGACCCATCTGTATTCATAGATCTTATGAATAGAATATTCTGTTAATATTTGGATTTTTTTATTGATTATATTTTTGTCTTTTCAAAAATTTATGAGGATCATGAAAAATATTTAAGGATTGTATTGTGAAATCTTGAAGAAAAGAAGTTATACAGAAAATATAGAAAATGTGTTTTTTGGTTGCAATAGATTTATTTTCTTGGGAACGTTGTAAATAAGGATAGAATAATAGTTGATTATACCAAAACAAAAGTGGTTGATGAATGGCCAAGACCTACAAATTTTATAGATCTTCATAGTTTTCTTAGATTAACAAGTTATTACTGGCGGTTTTTTAAAAACTTTGCATGGTTATCTAGCCCTCTAACTAAATTAACATGAAAAGAGGTTAAATGTATTTGGATAGAAGAATGTGATGTTCGTTTTCAGGAACTGAAGAAGAGATTAGTAAATTATCTAGTTTTGGACATGACTTCTAGAAATGGTTAGTTTTTCATCTATATTGATGCTTCATTGAAGGGACTTGGTTGTGTTCTGATGTAGAATGAACAATTAATTTCTTATGATTTAAGAAAAATAATACCTCATGAGTTAAACTATCCCACACATGATCTAGAATTAACAGTAGTGGCTTTTTATTTGAAAATTTGGAGTCATCATTTATAAGAATCCATATGTGAAATATATAATGACCATAAAAGTCTGATGTATATATTCACTTAGAATGAATTAAACATGAGGCAGAGAAGATGGATTGAATTGATAAATTATTATAATTACATGATCAATTACCATCCTAGAAAATAAAACAATGTGGTTGATGCCTTGAGTAGAAAACATCATGCATCATTAACCATGTTACATTTAGGACATGATCCCTTGATTGATGATTTGATGAATTTTTTCTTGGAAGTTATTGGTACCAGAAATTACTCTATTTTGTTTTAGGTGTTAGTATAGTCATGTCTATCAAAAATAATCAAGCAAGCATAGAAGGAAGATGGAGATTTATAGAAAAATGTATAATTGGTAAAAAAAGAGTAAGTCACTATAATTTAAGGTTGATAAATATTGAGTTTTAAGATTTGGAAAGAGATTATGTGTGCCTTGTGATTTCTAGTTGAAGAAAGAATTATTGTGTGAAGCTTATAGTTTTCTATTTTTAATTCATCCTGTAATTACTAAGATGTTCAATGAAATTTGGGAGTATTATTGGTGAGATGGAATAATAAGAGATATTACTGATTTTATGATGAAATGTTTGACATGTCAATAGGTTAAATCAAAGAGACAACTACCAAAGGGGATGTTGCATCCTTTACCTATTCCAGAGTGGAAATAGAAAAATATATCCATAGACTTCATGGTGGGACTACCAAAGACTTCTCTAGGTAACAATTTGATTTGGGTTATTATTGACTGACTGACTAAATCTACACATTTCCTCCCTATTAGAGATACTGTTTATTTGGATCAGCATTATAGAATATAATTCAAATAGATTTTAAAGTTACATGGAGTTCCTGTTTCTATTGTTTCTGACTGTGATTCCAGATTCACTTCTAACTTTTGGAAAGGCCTTCAGAATTCATTGGGTATACAATTAAATTTAATAATGGCCTTTCATCCTCAATATGATGGATAGACTGAGCAAATAATTCAGACATTGGAGGATATTATTCAAGCTTGTTCAATTTAATAGTAGGGAATTTGGGATCAACATCTTTCTTTAGTTGAGTTTTCTTATAATAACAGTTTTCATTTCAGTATACATATGGCACCTTTTGAGGAATTATATGGAAATCATTTTCAAACTACAACTATTTGGGATGAAGTCAGGGAAAGGAAGTTTATGGGACCATAATTAGTAGTGGAAGTGGCTGTGAAAGTGAAGATGATCCGGTAACACATGAGGGCAGCTCAGATCAAGCAGAAAAGTTATGCAAATAAAAAGAGGAAATACTTTTATTTTGAGGTAGGTGATCATGTTTTTCTTAGAATCTCACTATGGAAAATTGTTATTCATTTTGGTAAGAAATGAGATCTAAGTCTATGGTTATTTGGTCCTTATGAAATCCTAGAGAAAGTTGGACCATTTTCCTACCAAGTACCTTTACATCTGATTTTGTCTCAGGTACACAGTTTTTTTCATGTTCCAATATTGACAAAGTATGTGCTAGATTCATCTCATGTTTTGAGCCTAGAAGTAGTTCAGCTAGGAGAGAACCTTTCTTATAAAGAGAAATATGTTCATATTCTTGATCATATCGAGAAAGTATTAAGGAATAGGTAATCCACCGGGTTAAGTTTTTTTAGAGAAACCATATGGTTGAAGAAGCAAAATGGGAATCTGAAAATTCTATGATGGAAAGGTACCCTCACTTCTTTAAAAAGTAAATAAAAATAATGAGGACACAATTTCTAGAAGTTGGGGAGAATGTAACAACTTGTGTACTTATAAAATAATTTTTTTTTCTTTTTGTAATTTTATAGTTAAATTCATTATAAATTTGTAATAAAATAAGAGGCATTTATAGAAATTAAAGAATTTATACTGATGGAATAATAACATGACCATTAAGAGTAGTAACTTGACCTTAGGAATAGTATTTTTGGCCAATAGAATATTAAATTCACCTATGAGAGTATAAATAAAATTTTCTATCATATAAGTGTAATCATGATATATTTATATCATGAAATAAGTTAATAAATATTTTGAAAGTGATAAATTAATTGTTGGAATTTTTGTGAAACATAAATATTTTTTTATAATTTTATGATTAATTTAATGGTTTGAAATAAATTTTATTTTCATAAAATATATTCATAAATTAATATTTTAATATATTATAGTTATAAGATAATTTTATGCGACCTTGATTTAATTTTTCAAGGTGTTATAAAATCAGTTATATTTTTAAAATTATTATTTTTCAAATAAATTGTGATTTTATTTAAAAATTAAAATCCTCAAAATTATTTTGAATAAATTGAGTTCATTTTTAAATTCTAAACATCAAAAAATGGTTTGGGTGAATTTTTGATATTTTTTTGAAAAACTTGAATTTTGTGAACAGTGAAATACGGTAATTTACAATATATATACATTATAAATTAAATACACTATTAAAAACATCATGAATTATGTAAGAACCATAATATCGAACTTACATTGATTATTTTAATATATTTTATGATAATTCTCAAACTATTCATAGTCTTGATCCAAATTAATAAAGTAATGAATAAAATAATCAAAAAACCCTCCTCTCCTCAACTATAAGTACCACCCCTCACCCCCTATTCTCCTCACACCTCTCAAGATTTAATAATTACCCAAATTTTGTGAAATAATCTTCCCAAGACTCTTCCCCACATCTAATAATTTCTGTTCTGACCAAAAGGCCAAAACCAAGGGCCTTAAGGAGGATCTCAAGGAGAAGAGATCGAGACGTAGAAATCCTCTTTCATTTTCTTTTATTTTCTTTTCAATTATTTTTATTTTATTATACTATCTTAACCTACCATTATACATGAGTAATTAAAACTAAATTATCTTATATATACTATAATTTTATCATGTTTATGGAAAAATTCATCATCATGCCTTTTCTCCTCTCCCTTTTATTCTAAAAATAAAAACATCACCCGTGATGTTTCGAATTACCGACATCGTGGATGATGTCTTTTCAATTTCCAATACCTCCTTCATGGATGGTCACAAAACCATTTAAATGGTTGAAATATATTTTAAATTTTATGATATAACCTCTTTTATATTCTATAATTAACATATATACATAATATTAAATTATATAATGAAACTAGTTTGTGATTATCAAAGAACTACCAAAATGATCTAAATGAATATAATTAATGTTTTATCTAATAATTCATCATAATATATGAAAAAAATGATTTAGGGTATTATTTAATATTCTAAAAACAAATTAATACCATTTTCTTCCACTTCTGGAGTTTCTCTTCCATTCAAAAAGAAAATCCATTACGAACCGATCATGGAAACCCTGTAAAGAACGCAACTGAACCAGTGGAAGTAACAAAATATTATTAATAAATGGGTGGAATGATGTTATAAAATGATCATATAAGGTATTATAAACATAAATATGTTTCTTTAAAATATTAATAACACTCTTTTACCCATTATATATGAGGTTTAAACACATATTTAGTAAGACGAGCCCAAGGCAAGGGAATTCTTAACCCAATTTCCATTATTTTATTTAACCTTATACTTCATTAATTATGTGTATTTATAGTATATAAACATATTTTTTTGTTCTATTAGTTATCACTTCAATTATATAATGTTTTTAAGAGGATTTTCTTTTCAAGTCCTCTTTTAAACTTCCATTTTTATAAAATTCAAAAGGGATGTTTTAATAAAAGAATTACTCTTTTATGTTTATGATATGGTTCTTAGGAATTGTTTATGATGAATGGTGGGACTTATATATCCCTTTAATTCATTGGTTATGTTTAATTTTGAGGTCATCCATATGGTTAATCCAAGTGTAACTATGATGGTCACACCAAAAGGTAGTCATGGGGGTTACATTGTAAGGTATCCATGAGGGTTACAAATCATAAGGTAGTCATGAGGGTTACAATATTAAGTAAGTAATTCCCCAAGTTACCTTCATGGATTTATTTATGTTTTCTATGTTTTATGGAAATCTCTTGTTTCACAAATTAAGTACATGATACTTTATAGGTGAGAAGTATGTTTTTGTGAAAATGATTTCATATGTTTATAAGTATTCATGGACTAATGGTTCCCATCCTTCTTTTAATATCCCTTAATAAGATTTTTGTACTCATCCAAAGTTTTAAAATGTTTTTTTCATAGGGTTTAAGGATGGTTAAGAGGAAATGAGATTCCATGGTGAATGTTGTGATGGATTTTTATGAAAATATTTCATGTTTTCATTATAAACTTTTGTATTATGAAAAAATGGATACTATTTTAAATTGTACCCACTTTATATTATTGTTGATTGATATTTATGAATTATGTCCTAAATTTCTAAAATTATAAATCAAAAATATATTTGGTAATTTAAATAAGTGGATTCTAAAGTAATTTACTAGATTATGTAATGTTTAAGGTGGGGTACTTATAGTTGGTACCAGATCATAGTTTAGATAAACTTATGGGTTAGGATGATGTTAATAGAATACCATAAATTATTTTTACCTTGTGTTTATTTTGAAATGATATATAATTTGAAGATTACCATGTTTCTTCATCTAAGATATGTCTATTCAGAATGGTTTTCAAAAGAAGAAATAGGGAAGTTAAAGTTAGAATGAACTGAGAGGCTGATATCTCTCTGAATTCTCAACCTGGAATGGTAGGGATTAGAATCGATCAGTTTGTGATAGTAATGGATTAGTTGAAAGAGGATATAAAAGGTGGTGTAATCCATGTAAGAAAACAAAAAGAGCTACCACAAAGGAACATGATAATAGTGGAACATTTTATGAGGCAACACCCTCCTGGTTTTAGTGAATCTTCTAACCCAGTGGTGGATGAAGGGTGGATTAAATACCTTTAAAATATATTTGATGTCATGGTGTGTTCAGATAATAAAAAGGTTAGTCTTTCCATTTATCATTTTGAAGGTTAATCTAACCAATCGTGTTCAATGGTTAATAATATCATAGATAGCGATAAGATTGATTCCTTGTAACGGGATGAATTTAAAAATATTTTCATTGAAAAATATTTTCTTAAGGTGGTTAGACTTAGGATGGAAAATAAATTCCTTGAATTGGAAAAAAATGAGGATGATTCAATGGTCATGTATGAAGAAAAATTCACTAGATTGGAAAGGTACACTCCAAATCTTATTCAGTATATTGATAGTAAAATCAATCATTTTTACTCAGGATTGAAGCCATGATATTGAAGGGAAATGGATTCTTGTGAATCCAAAAGTTATGATAAACTTATTTGATGTGATTAGAGGGTAGAAATAGGGATTTCAAATGATCATGTGTACTTTGAAAACAATCCTAAGAAGAGTTCCAGATGGAAATTGATGGGTAAGAATCAATCAAAGAAATATGAAGGTATGAAATTCCAATTTCTAGTTTGTGAAAAGTGTGTTAATAGTACCCTAGGGAATTCCTTAACAAAATTGGGAAATGTTTTCAATGTTGTAAGTTTGGACATATGTCCTGATATTATAATGGAAATGAAAATAAGATCAATTATAATAAGAAAACTTAAGTGTTTCAAATGTGGTGAGATGGGTCATTATGAAAATATCTACCAAAAGAAAGATCTAGATGTTGGAAAATAGCCAGATTATAAGCAAAAATGTGTAGTGAGATCCTTTGTGACTACGTCAGCATATGTCGGGTCATCCAATTAAGATTTATTAGGTAATTTGTTTATTTAATCATATTTGTCTAATTTCTTGTTTGATACAGGGTCAACACATTCCTTTATTTATGAAAAAAATTCTGCTAATTTGAAAATTTTACCTCAAGAAACGAGACCAGAACTTATGGTTAAAACATCAGGAGGAAATATTACATAAAAATCATTATAAGAATCTTCATGTTGTTGTCTATGGAAATAAATAACATGAAAACCTTGTTTTTTTACCTTAGTATAGTTTGATGTCATTCTAGGTATGGATTAGATTTCTGTTTATCATGATATGATTGATTATAGAGCTAAAGAAGTTGTTTTTTTTTGAAATATTTTCAATTTGTATACAATAATGAACCCATATAATTGATAAAATATTATGAATCTGAGAAACTATTAAAATATGAGAATGAAATTTATCTTGCTCATATTATTGAAAAAAATGAACTCTTCAGATTAATGATGTGTCAGTGGTAAATGAATACTTGGATATTTTTTCTGATGAGTTTTCCAGTGTTAAACCTAATTGAGAAGTTGAATTTACCATTGAATTAGTTCTTGATGATAAGCCAATTCCAAAACCCCCTTATTGAATGGCTCAAGTGAAACTTCTTGAATTGAAAAATTAGTTGCAGGTGCAGCTTGATAATGGATTTTTTTATCCTAGCATATCACCATGGGTTGCTCCTTTTTTTGTTAAAAATAAATATGGTTCGATGAGAATTTTCATTGATTATAGATCTTTTAATAAAATTACTGTTAAGAACAAGTATTTATTGCCTCATATATATGACTTGTCTGATCAGATCTAGGGAGCTCAGTATTTTTCAAAGATTGACTTGAGATATGGGTACCATCAACTAAAGGTGAAGGAGGATGACATCCTAAAAACATCTTTTCATACTAGATATGGAAATTATGATTTTTTTATGCCCATTGGTTTAAAAAATTCCCTTGTTTTATTCATAGATCTTATGAATTGAATATTTCATGAATAGTTGGATAAGTTTGTTGTTATTTTTTTTTGGATGATATATTGGTCTTTTCAAAAAGTTATGAGGATCATGAAAAACATTTAATTATTGTCTTGAAAAATCTCAAAGAAAATAAGTTATATGAAAAATTTAGAAAAATTAATTTTTGGTTGCATCAAATTTATTTTCTTGGGAATATTATAAATATGGATAGAATAATAATTGATCCTGCCAAAAAAATTGTTGATGAATGTCCAAGACCTACAAATGTTAGAGATGTTCATAGTTTTCTTATATTATCAAGTTATTACTGATGGTTTTTAAACGATTTTCACAGTTATCTAGCCCACTAACTAAGTTAACGCAAAAAGGGGTTAAATTTATTTGGATAGAAGAATGTGATTTTTGTTTTTAGGAACCAAATAAGATATTTGTGAATGATCTAGTTTAGGGATTTCCATCAAAAAATGGTGACTTTTTCATCTACAGTTATGATTCATTGAAGGGAGTTGGTTGTGTTCTGATGCAGAATGATCAGGTAATTGTTTATGCTTCAAGACAACTAAAATCTCATGAGTTAAAATATCCCACACATGATCTGGAATTATCATATATGGTTTTTGATTTTAAAATTTGGACGCATCATTTATTTGGGGATAAATGTGAAATATATGCTGATTATAAAAGTCTGAAGTATATATTCACTTAGAAGGAATGAAATATGAGGCAGAGAATATGGCTTGAATTGATAAAGAATTATGATTACACGATCAATTACCATCCTGGAAAAGAAAAAAAGTGTCTGATTCCATGAGTTGAAAATATCATGAATTGTTAACCATGTTACGTTTGGAACATGACTCCTTTATTGATGATTTGATGAATTTTGTCATAGAAGTTGTTGGGGCCGAAAATTACTCTTTTGTGATTCAGGTGTCAGTATAGTTATATCTATTAGAAAAAATCAAGTAAGCACTTAAGGAAGATGATGAGTTACAAGAAAATATAGAATTGGTAAAAAATGGTAAGTTTCTAGAATTTAATATTAATAAAGATTGTGTTTTAAGATTTGGAAATAGACTATATGTGCCTTGTGATTTATAGCTAAATAAATAATTATTATATGAAGCTTATAGTTCTAAATTTTCAATTCATCGTGGAAATACTAATATGTACTAGGACCTTCAGGGGTATTATTGGTGGGAAGGAATGAAAAGAATTATTGATGATTTTATAAGGAAATTTTTGACATGTCAATAGGTTAAAGTAGAGAGAAAACTACCAAAGGGGATGTTACAGCCTTTGCATATTCTAGAGTGGAAATGGGAAGATATATCCATGGAATTTGTTGTAGGACTACCAAATACTTCTTGAGGTAATAATGTGATTTGGGTTATTGTTGAACGATTGAATAAATCTACAGATTTTCTTCTTATTCGAGATATTGTGTCTTTGGATCAGCTTTCTCAACTGTACCTCAAAAATATTGTTAGGTTACATGGATTTCATATTTCCATTGTTTCTAACTGGGATACTATATTTACTTATAACTTTTGTAAAGGTCTTCATAAGTCATTAGGCATATAATTAAATTTCAGCACATTCTTTCATCCTCAATTTGATGAACAAAAAAAGAAAATAATTCAGATATTGGAATATATGCTTCGATCTTGTTCAATGGACTATTAGGGAAGTTGGGATCAATATATTTCTTTAGTAAAGTTTTCTTATAATAATAGTTTTTATTCTATTATATATATGGAACCTTTTGAGGCATTATATGGAAAGCATTTTCAAACTCTATCCTTTTGGGATGAAGTTATGGAAAGGAAGTTATGGGACCAAAATTAGTAGAGGAAGTGGTTAAGGAAGTGAAGATTCTCCAACAACACATGAGGTCAGCTCAGAGAAGGCAGAAAATTTATAAAGATAAAAGAAGGAAAGAATTTTCTTTCGAGGTAGGTGAACATGTGTTTCTTAGAATATCACCATGTAAAAGTGTTATGTGTTTTTTTAAGAAAGGAAAGCTAAGTTCATGGTTCATTAGACCTTATAAAATCCTAAATAAAGTTAAAACAGTTACCTACTGAGTAGTTTTGCCTCCGATTTTATCTCAGGTATACAATGTTTCTCATGTTTCAATATTGAGAAAGTATGTGCCAGATTCATCTCATGTTTTGAGCCTAGAAGTAGTTCATCTGGAAGAGAACCTTTCTTATGAAGAGAAATATTTTCTGATTCATGATCGTAGAGATCAAGTATTGTGGAATACGGTAATCCACCAGGTTAAGGTATTATGGAGAAACCACATGGTTGAAAAAGCAACATGGGAATATGAAACTTCTATGAGGGAAAGGTACCCTCACTTATTCAATAAGTAAATAAAAATTGCAAGGATGCAATTTCCAGAAGGTGAGGAGAATGTAACAATCTAGGTACTTATAAAATAATTTTTTTTTCATTCTGGAATTCAATAGTTAATTTCATTATAAATGTGTAATAAAATAAGTAGCATTTATATAAATCAATGAATTTATACCGATGGAATAGTAACATGACAAATAGGAATAGTAACTTGACCTTAGGAATAGTAATTTTGGATAATAGAATAGTAACCTCACCTATGAGAGTATAAGTAAAATTTTTTTATCTTATAAGTTTAATCATGATATATTTATATCATGGAAAATGTTAATAAATATTTTGAAAATGATAAATTAATTGTTGGTATTTTTGTGAAACATAATTTTTTATTTATAATTTTATAATTAATGTAATGATAAGAAAGAAATTTTATTTTCATAAAATAGATTCATAAATTAATATTTTATTATCTTATGGTTATAATATAATTTTATGAGACCTTGATTTAATTTTTCAAGGTGTTATAAAATTGGTTATAGTTTTAAAATTGTTATTTTTCGAATAAATTATGATTTTATTTAAAAATTAAATTTCTCATATATAGAAAATTAATTTGATAAAATGGAGTTCATTTTTTGAATTCTACACATCAAAAAAAATTGGGGTGAATTTTTGGGATTTTTTTAAAAAACTTGAATTTTTATGAATAGTGAAATCCGATAATTTACGGTATATATATATTATATAAGTTAAATAAACTATTCCTAACATCATGAATGATGTAAAAACCATAATATCAAACTTACCTTGATTATTTTAATATATTTGATGATAATTCTCAAACTATTCATAGTCTTGATCCAAATTAATAAACTAATGAATAAAATAATCAAAAAACCCTCATCTCCTCCACTATAAATACCACCCTTCATTCTCTCATCTCCTCGCACCTCTCAAGATTTTATCATTGTCCAAATTATGTTCAATACTCTTCCAAATAATCTTCCCCATGTCCAATACCTTCTTGTCTCATGAAAAGGCCAAAACCAAGGGCCTTAAGGAGGGTCTCAAGGAGAAGATATCAAGAGGTAAAAATCCTCTTTCATTTATTTTATTATCCTTTTAATTATTTTTCTTTTCTTATACACTTTTCACCTCCCCTTATCCAATAGGAATGAAAACTATAATATCTTATATATATATATATTAATTTTATCTTATTTATGGAAAATCCATCATCATACTTTTTCTCCTCTCCCTTTTATAATAAAAATAAAAACATTGTCTGTGTTGTGTTGAATTACCAACATCATGGAAGATGGGTTTTCAATTTACAATACTGCCTTTATGGATGGTCACAAAACCATTTTAATGGTTGAAAAATATTGTAAATGTTATGATATAAACTCTTTTATTTTCTGGAATTAACATATATACTTAAAATAAATTATATAACGAAACTAGTTTGTGATTATCAAAGAACCGCCAAAATGATCTGAACGAGTATAATTAATGTTTTATCTAATGATTCATCATCATATCTGAAAAAAATGATTTATTGTATCATTTAATATTTTGGAAACATATTAATACCATTTCATTCCACTTCTAGAATTTTCATTCCATTTGATAAGAAAATCCATTACGAACCGATCATGGAAACCTTGTAAAGAACACACATAAAACAATGGTAGTAACAAAATATTATTAATAAATGGGTGGAATGATGTTATAAAATGATCATATAAGGTTTTATAAATATAAATATGTTTCTTTAAAATATTAATAACACTATTTTAACCATTATATAGCTATTTTAAAAACATTTAAAGTTAGAAGATACTGAGGTAAGGGAATTCTTAACCTAATTTTCATTATTTGGGTTAACAATATACTTAATTAATTATGTGTATTTACATCATATACACATATTCCTTTTGTTATATTAATTCTCAATTCAATTATATTATATTTTTAAGGGTATTTTCTTTTAAAATTAATGTTTAAACTTCTATTTTTATCAAATTCAGAAGGGATGTTTTTATGAAAGTATTCCTCTATTATGTTTATGTTATAGTTCTTAGAAATTTTTTATGATGAATGGTGGGACAAATATCTCACTCCAATGCATTGGTTATGTTTAAGTTGGATTTTTTCCGTATGGTTACTTCACTTGTAACTACGCTGGTTACACCATAAGTTTGTCATGAGGGTTACATTGTAAGGTAGTTATGAGGGTTACAAATCATAAGGTAGCTGCGAGGGTTACAATATTAAGTAAGTAATTCCCCAAGTTACCTACATTGATTTATTTATGTTTTCTATATTTTATGGAAATATTTTGTTTCACAAAGTAAATACATGATATTATATGGGTGATAATTATGTTTTTGTGAAAATGATTTCATATGTTTATAAGTATTCAGGGACTAATGGTTCATCTCCTTATTTTTATATACCTTACAGAGCTTTTTTTGCTCATCCCAAGTTTTAAAATGTTTTTTTCACAAGGTTTAAGGTTGGGTAAGAGAAAATAATATTCCATGATGAATTTTGTGATGACTTTTTATGAAAATATTTCATTTTTTCATTATTTACTTTTGTATTATGAAAAAAATGGATATTGTTTTAAATTGTACCCACTTTGTATTATTGTGGGTTGATATGTATGAATTATATCCTAACATTCTAAAACTCTAAACCAAAAAATATATTTCGTAATGTAAAGAATTGAATTATAAAGTAATTTAATATATTATGTAATGTTTATGGTTGGGTCCTTATATATCCCCTATATAACATCATATTAAAAATATTTCACTTGTTAAAAACAAAAATGTGACAAAATTAACTTTTCTTTGAATAGAATATTATAAATTCCATACTCTCATCCAAGTAGCTTCAAAATGTCATAATTTTAGACCAATTATAATTTTTTTAAACACACTTATCTAATGAAATGAGGACAGATTTTAGGGTAATTTTATTTTTATTTTTACCCTTAATTACCTGATTTACCTTTAACCATAGTAATAAAACAAATTACTAAAGTTACTATTCATCTTGTCCAAAAATAAAAGGGACCAATTTAAATAATTTAGAACTTATGATTCCAAATATGGAATTTATTTCTCCAAATTCAAAATGCATAATTAACATAAATTAATTAAAAATTAATCTCATTGACGGAATGAGAAAATGGGTTTTTGAAGTAAAAAATGCTCAAAACTTTACAAAGTTTTTATATCCAATTTCAATGTGAAATTTATTCTAATGAACTAAATTGGATTAAATGATAAAAAATTTATCTAATTATACATTAAAACCATTCAAAAATATAATTCAACACTATAAATAAATTTGATGAAAAAGTAGTTTTCAATTAAAATGCTTTATTTTTTTCACTATTCATTAAAAAATAAAACTCACCGAAGAATACCAAAAATTTAAAAAAAGTAAATTTTTATACTCTAATTTCAAATAATAAGTTTATTTTTTAAAATATAACTTATAAAAGTGTCAAAATTTATATTTAAAACAAGTTCACTACCAAAAGGTAACAAAACTGCCTTTTTAGAAAAATACTTCTTTTATTCATAAAATTGAATTATTTCTTATAAAATGTCTAGAAAACAAATAAGATAAATTTAAAACATTATATTGAATATATTCTATATATATATATATTACATTAGTATAATCCAATATGATTTATTTGATTATTTCTTGGTGTGAAACAGACTTGAGCACATTTAAATTGTTTTTCTCAAGAAAATGACATTTTCTTTTATTTATAATTAATTGGTCACAAAAGAATTAATTATATATAAATGTGTAAACCATATTTTTATTTTTCAGATAAAACTGTTCAATCCCACAATTTGAATGGCTAGGTTATAGTGGTAACTTTAAAATAATAATATTTAGTTGTTCGTTTAAACTCAATGTTGTGTATCATGTACATAATCAAATATAGTGTTTCCTTTTAAAATAATAGGATGTTACATAATTCTTATACATTGACTGGTTGAATGATCCACATCTAAATAAGGGAAGATAACTCATCAAAAGTAGTTTTTTTTTAAAACAACTATGAAAAGATCCCTTTCTCGACACTAATAAAGAGTTACCTAATTTAACCCTAATAGGCCCCATTCATCTTCCCTTAATATTCTATCACTCATGTAGGTGATCTAAAACACTCCATATTATTCGGTAACTTTCATTTTATTCATTAAATCAACATAAAATCCATTGTATATGATTTATATTTGTTAATTATGTTACTGATTTGATTCTTAATCCAAATAATGGGGTGTTATTTGTTTGTCTTCATTAGTTATGATTTTCTTCGATGATATTTATTCTATTAAATCATGCATACATATATAAATGCATAAATATAAATATTTATATTCGTATATATGTATGTATATATATGTGTGTGTTTATTTGTATGTTCTTTTTTATTTATGTTATATTTTTTTATAATGTGTGTGTGTGTGTGTTTATACTATATATATAATTATTGATATATTTATATATATATATATGTTTTGTAATTTTTATGTATAAAAATTATCTATATAATATTTTCATTTATGTTATATATATATATATATAATTTTATGTTGTGTTTATAATATATGTATAGCCAACTGGGGGCCGCTCAAGTGGTATTGTGTAAGGTTTTCACTCACTAGAAATGGAACTGGATCATGTTTTTGTCCTTACACACTCGAATTTAATTGGGGAATGATGGAGTGCGGTGCTGGGTTGAGCCTAGGATATGTGTGGTGTGGTGCCCGACATAATCATGTTACTCAATATCCTTTTTCATATGGGGTGGTGGTTGGGTGGTAAACTAACCCCATCATGAATCCAAGTGACTAGGGTTTTAAACTCAATCGCATCAGTTTCAACCCCCAATTAAATTGGGGGTAGTATTGTGGGTTGGCGTCATAAATGAAACCATAATGGTGTTCCTTACAATAGACATACAGGGGGTGCGACCACCATTGGCTATTGGTGGAGACGACGGGGTGGCGGTGACGCACGCAAGAAGGGACAGAAACATCGGTGCAGGTGCAGGGATGGGTGAGGCCAGCCGGCAATGAAAATATTGGGAGGTGCAAGGGTAGATACTAACAGAGAGGTGCGGTGTGAAGATGAAAATGGGTGATGGGGACGGTAATGCCCATTGTGGGGGATTTCAGTTCAGTAAGGGAAACATACTAGGGGCACAACCATAAATGTCTATTGGTTGTGCAATGCTACAGAGTTACGATGAGAGCAACATAAAGGTGGAGACCTTCAGGTAATAGGAAGTGATGGACTTAGTCCTCATACAGACCCAATGGAGATTAGTGTAGGGGTGGATCAATGGCATTGACGGCAGTATGGCAACGACGCAACCTCAAACAACTTCCCTTCATCGGGATTTGAGAGGTTTCTTTGCAGATATCATCCATCGGTAGTATCATTTGAGGGGTAAGCTTGTGTGATGGATTTTCACCTCAGTTATGATGAGGGAATGTTTCTCTGATGGTGTATGTCAATCATGATGAGGGCAGTAAGATAAATATTTTATTGTAATGGTCATTTAGGCTTAGAGATGATAATTGTGGGTTATTAGGCCTTTAATGAAAGGATTGTAGGGCCTTTTAATAATAATAAAAAGGGTCTGAAGGGGCCATATAATAAAGGCTGGATAGGGTGGGTTACACCTTTGGGGGGGCTATGACATGCTTGTTTCTTCCTATGGGTGTGATGTGTGTGTGTGTGTGTAATTATACCCCTAAAGTATCTAATATATATAATATATGTATATGTGTGCAATTTATATTTATGTTTATAGATAATATGTGTGTGTGTGTGTGTGAAATTTATATGTGCCATCATATTTATTTTTTACATATATATATATATATATATATTATGTATATATATCATTTAAAGAGAGGGATTATGAAGATGAATGAACCCTCCTCGAAAAAGGCCCCTCTTAGTCGTGTTTCACCTAATGGCATGCTTGATTTGGATCTTTCTCAGCCAAGTTTTTGAATTTCATTTTCTAATTTACTCAAGTATAAACTAAGAAAGGTGGATTAAGTGGATTCTCAGTAATGATTTTCTAGAGATTTTTCATTCAGAGCTACGAAATAGTTTCCTTATGGCCCTCCTTTTCACTTCAAAGGAGATCTAGCTATATAATTCATTGATGTGGAGGTTAAGCTCCTCATTAATGAATTTTTTTTACTCTTATTGATTCCTTTCAATATCCTAGATCATCCTTGGATGACATTTTTAAATAAGTGGAGTTGATTATATTTTTTCAGTTTTTTGTTAGAATTTTGGACGATCTTAGAATTATTTTAAAATTTGAGGATGTTGAGGAATTTTATAGAATTTGGAACCTAGAATCTGGTAAATTTTTTGGAAGTAGAATGATAGTATCAAACTTTCCTCCATTTATATTAGAGGTTTTTGAGTCTCTAGTGCTTCTGATATGGGTAGGGTTTTGGGTCTCCCTATTCATTTGTTCAAACCAAATTCATTATCAGTTATTATGAAAACCATCATAAATACTACTAGGATTGAATCTTCCAATCTAAAACTCTCTAGTCCCTCGACAACTTGAATCTGCATTGATATTGGAATTTATTCTAATTTCCCTTTTGTAATTTGGATTGTGAATGTGTCTAAAAGGTTTTATCAACATGTTTGTTATAACATCCTTCCACCCTACTACTTAAAATTTCAACACTGGGGCCACCTAGCTTCTGCCTATGGCCAATCTTCTGTCACCCAAGTTCTTAAAAATAATTCTGATGTGGTTAAAGGGGAAATAAAGGATTCTCTTCCTTGTATCAATTTAGCTAATTTTGATCTTGTAAAGGTGAAGGAACAATCTAGTCATGTATGGGTGGAGAAGTATTTTACTGATAATGATATTCAGGTTACTGTTGGGTTTGCTTCAAAATTACTTAGAGACTTTAATTAGGGGAGTACTCCTCAATTTATTATGGATTTTTTTTGTTGAATTGGAGGATTCGGTAGGAGCTAATGTTTTATTATAATAATTAGAGGGATACTATATTTATCAAGTTTATCATATGGATCCTTTAAAAAAGACTTTTTTATATTCTTATTCTCTCTTAATTGTAATGGATTTTCAAAAAACTTCTCCGAGTGTGGACTATATTGGTTCTCAGTAAGATATTAAGAACATTTCCCCCTTTACAAGGTTTATGGAGGTTTTGCAGGGAACCTTAGATCTTGACTAGGATTTTCTTCCAATTATGGTTGTTGTTGTAGGTGTAGGGAGTCTGGAGTTAGTTATAGGGAAAGATCAATATAATATTTTTATGGAGATGGTGATGAGTGGTTGTCTACCGATTTGGATGCTCCTCCCTCCTCCATCAGAGACAAAGTGAATCATTTCTACTGATCAAGTAACCATATAGGGAAAAATCCTCTTGTTGATGTTGATGGATTAACAGAGTATCGTTTGAAGAATTCAAGATATCATAAATATTACTCTAGGATTTATCACTCTATGATTACTATGTCTTCTTGTAAAGAAATCCATGTATTTTCCTTGATTAAAAAAATTGTTAACTCTATCTTTCTCATCCCTCATTCTAAAATTTTGGTGTAATCTAGAACTATCTCAAATTAATCTGAATATGAATTATCCAAGAATATTTTGTGTAAAGAGGATCAGGTGGCTTGGATTACATTGTTCTCATTAGCTTAGATAAAGAAGTTAATCATTTAATCTCTTTTCTCATATCAAAAAATGATATGAAAAAATTATAATAATCAAGAAGTTATTTAGGGAAGATTTCTAATATTATACCATCCTATTTTCTCAAGTAATATTGAATACTAATTAAAGGGGTCAAATTAAAGTGGATTTATACTAAATATTTTCTATGGGGTTGGGAATAATTGCTCCATTTTTTTGAAATTTTTTTCTGATTTCTCCCAAGTATAACTAAGCAGTTATCTTCTAGGATACTTATTTATCTTAAGATTGATGAATTGTCTCTTCAAGTTAAACTCAAATAACTTTTTTCTTGTTTTTTTACTTTTCTCAAGGATAATATCACTCACTCTTTTATCACAATCGTTATTTATTGATCTTATTCTCTCTATCACTGATACTTGTTGAATCAATATTTTCCTCTATCAAAATTGATAGTTCTATATTATCCTTTCTGTTTTTTTTTTAAAATATATTATTTATATAAATTTTTATATATATTTTATATGAATACATAGATAAATTCATGTGTGTGTTTGTGTGTGTGTTATATGTAAATATATTTTCATGTTTTAATTTGTGTGTGTGACATTATGTGTAATTTTATATACAAATATTTTTTATTTTTATATAAATGTGTTATGATTTGTTAACTGAAGTTGGATAAATATGAATAAAAAATGGATGGATGTTAATCGTGACTACAGAACATGATTATGTTGTCAAGGAGTTCATCAAATTTATAGTAGACCATGTGAATTATTCTTCTCAAATCATGTGTATATGTATATGTTGTTTTTATTCAAAGAAAATTAAACCAACAAAATTGGAAGAACATTTCACCTGTTATGAATATAAATGTTGGGTCAAACATGGATAAGAAGTAAATATATCTAGCAAGTGGAATGAAAATACATATTAAAATTCATCAAATGTTGGTGTAAGTGTATGTGATTATATAGATCATATTGAGAAAATTATAACAGTAGTTGAATATGAACATAGAGATTGTCTTAAAATATTTGAGAAATTGAATAAATGTGTTGAGATACCATTGTTTGATGGTTTTCTGAAATATATAATTTTATTATAAGTAATGAAACTATATAAAATTAAAGTGGTTAATGTATAGAGTGATTCTAGTTCCATATTGTCATTTTCTCTATTAAAGGTAATGCTTCTAAATAGTATTGTGTTTCTTTATTGAACATAAGAAGCTAAATGAATGTTATGTTTCATGGTTTTGAGCTATTAAAAAATACATGCTCACTCTAATGATAGAATATTATTTCAAAAAGAGTGAGAATATCTATAGAAATGTCCTAAGTGTGATGCATCTTGAAATAAGAAAAATAAATCAAGTTTTTTAAAATTTGTGTGGTACCTCTAGTCATTCCTAGATTTCAATGGTTGTATAGAAGTTTAGAGATTTTAATTCAATTTAAGTATCACATGGATATAATAATTTTGGATGATAAACTATGATACCCAGAAAATTCTTCTCAATGTAAGTAAATTGATCGTGAGTATCTTGAATTTTGGAATGATTCATGAAATTTTTTCCATGCATTATTTATAAATCAAATTAATCCCCATGGTGTACAAAGTGGAACTCACAATACATGTATGGTTATGTTGGTAAATTATAATAAACCATAGTGGTTATGCATGAAGCATAAGCAAATTATGTTTCCATTTCTTATTTTAGGACTGAAATAGACTAGTGATGATATGGTAATTTTTTATCCACTTATTAAATATTTGAAATTTTTGTAAGATATAGGTTTACGATGTGTGATTCTCACAAGAAAGAATACTTCTTATTGGTCATCATGTTTTCAGCATGATAAATGACTTTCATGATTATGGTGATTTTTTAGGGTATGGTATAAAAGGAAAGTTAGGGTGTCTTATGTGTGAATAAGGTGCGTTCTCACTTTTCAAGAAACCATTAGGCCATAATGCTCCATTCTCAATGCACAAAATGGGTTTTTTCATAACTTAAAAGGTGTTGAGAAGGTTGGTATTGAGAAAGGATACCTTTTTAGTAATGAGAATGGGAGCCTTTATCAGTTATTTTTTATCACTATAAAGGTCCCCCTAATTGTTGTAGTGTTGCACCTAAAAGCAAGAAAATGTAAATATACAGTACAATTAGTAGTATAATCAACATGATGAATACTAATATTGAAAAATTATGATTAAATAATAAATATCATTATTTAGAAATATGTTTTTACATTTATTTATCATTGCAAAATATATATATATAACATTTACATAATAAGAACATGTTCAGAAGAGTGTGTCGATTAATCAATATTAATTTGACTTTTTAAAAACCAAAGAAAAGTTCATGTAATTGAAATGAGTAATATATAAGTAATAATAAACAATATTCTCTTAATATATGTATTTCATTCATTTATTTTAGGGCGTTTTAATACATTGATTTGTGTAATATAATTGATATTATTACTAATATTTTCACCGCTTAACTTGTTTTGTGATTTTTCTCTAAATAAAACCAATGTTTGGAAAAGGAACAGAAAGAGGATATTTTTTCATGATAAATGCACTTCACGACGCTATACGAAGCATCACGGTGTAACACCAGAATATTGAAGTTGGAGGACAAAATCACATGGAGTTGGAGTAGACTACAGAACCTAGAGAAAGAAGTTTTGACATCATGAACTCCATTAACTTCTTAAGTTTATTTCATGGGGTCGAGGTAGAGAAACACCATAGTTCGTGTATCTCTAAAATGTTGATTAAAATTTCATCTAACACAACATGTAACCCATTCATGTCATGAGGTTTTTGAGACAAAGATAAGGAGGCTACATATTACATGACATAAACCCATATCACGCTATGAAACCATTATAAAGTCTAAATTTTTATACTCTAGGTGGAGAGAATTTTGAAAGAGGAATATATATTTTTACCTATAGACACACCTTAGAGACATCTGGTGAATCTTTGAGTGAGATGGACAATGACTTACAGATAACAGGTGAGTGACTAGAGAGCCTTTTGGCTACTATTATTTGTCACCATTATTCTTCGGGTATCCATGATGCTCATATTCATCATATCTAGCATGAGTGAGTAACTTATTTCTATGTCGGTTGAGGTTATTTTAGGAGGAAGTGTTGTTATAGATTAGTTCTATTTTCTATTAATGTTTTGGATTTTTGAAACTCTTTTTATCAATTTCAATTCTTATTTTTTTTATTTCATGGCCATTTTTTGCAATCTTAGGAGTTTCATTTTGTTGCATCAATTAATTTCTCTAGTTTTTGTATGAATGTTATGAAATCGAGGACGATTATGTTTAAATTGGGGTTTGGGTCACCTAATCTGGTAATCAAACCTATTAGTCCACTATTCCAATTGTGTGATTACATGATTAGTGAAGGGTACCCATAAAAAGGATCCCTAAAGACCCAATTCCGACACCAAATTATTAATGAACCCGAAATTAATTGAATCCCTATCACACGAATATAAAAATCCCTAAAGATGACATGCTCCATCAATCGACTTCAAACCCAAACCTATTTTCATTATTTCTTTCTCTTTCTATCCAAATAATCAATCAATTGCATTTTCAATTCCTATAATTAATTTAGAGTATATGGATTGTCCTTTATAGATCGACACTCAGACTTCCCAAGTACCACACGTTTATAGTTAGGTTTTCTGAGTTTTATAAATTATTAAATTTGTAGAGCCTCATAGGAGTTTAATGATGCCCTACAGGCTGTCAAATTTTTTGTGTTATTTCTGGGGATGATTGTCATTATGCTGAAGTTAATTAGGATTTTTGATAATTTTTTTATTTCAATTCATTATTTTAACTTGGTTGTGTCGTGCTTTTGTCTCAGGTAAAAATTCATTGTAAAACTACTCTACTCATGGGAAGAAAAAAGTGGGTGATCTTGAAAATGATCTAGATTTGAAGAGACCCTTATACAAACCGATAAAAGAGCAAGAAGAGGAAGAATATGAATGATAGGAATGGATGGAGAAGTGAAAATACCACTACTGGAGATGCGCATGATTATTAGTTATGATAGACCCTTGGGGATGGGTATTCAACCTAGTATTTGGGTGTCACTAGTTATCACATATTAGTGTGAGATTAAACTATCTATCATTCAGATGATATCAAATTCAATTTAATTTGTTGGACTACTGCATGAGGATCATAAGACACATATAGGGTGTTTTCTTGAACTCGGTGATACTTTTAAATTTAATAATGTTTCCATTGATGTAGTTAAGTTATGATTATTTATATATTCATTAAAATAAAATCTAGAGAATGGATTCAAAGTCTTCGTTCTCATTACATCGCTACATGGGATGATTTGGTGAGAAATTTTCTTACTCGATTCTTCCCACTATCTAAATCAATGAACATATGGGTAAAATTTTTAAATTTTTATCAGTTTGATAATTATTCTTTGTATAGTTCTTGGTAAATATTTAAATACTTAATTATAAAATAACCTCATCATGGTATAGAAATATGGATGCTGATTAAAATGTTTTATAAAGGTTTTTCATAGACAAATAAGTCCATTATAGATACTACATCTGGACGATCGATGATGAGGAAATCACCAGAGAAAAGCTATAATCTTCCAGATGAGATGGATAGTAATAGCTTCTAATGGAAGAAAAAAACCACCCAAATGTGAGGTTTGAACATATTGGAAAATAGATGGATGGATTCTAAAATGGATTCTATGAATAGGAATATGGGAATGATGATGGATCTGCATAATCCCCAAGGTACGTATACTGAAGATGAGAATTATCTTAATTATAATTGAAAAAATAAATTTTAGGGGGATAGGAAGCAACAAACGAAAGTTCAATGGTATCAATAAGGTCTATAAGGATTTCAGAAACAAGCACTACATGGTCCCTCACTATCCATACCTTAGAGGAAATATCGGCTATATTCATAACCATGACTAGAGTTGTAATAAGAAAATAAAAGGAATAATTAATGAATCAAAGATTTTCATTATGGAATCTGGGGGTTCAAGTTGGTCAAATCTCTGAGCAGTATAGGGAGAGGTCGAGGGAAGTTTTACCAGAAACCCTAAAGTTTCACCTATGGGAAGATGTGAAAATAATAACTCTAAGAAGTGGAAAATTATCTAAGGAAATCCCCTAACTAAGTAAGAGATAGCTAAAACAGCATGATAAGATGGAAGTTGAAGAGTTGGAAAAGAATAAAAAGTATAAATCTGAAGAAGAATAACCAGTGGAAGAACCACCACCATTCTAACCACATATACCATTTCTATAGAGGATAAAGCATAAAAAGTTATATGTAAAAAGAGGTAAATTTATTGAACAATTTAAAAAATTGAAAATTAATATTTATTTTGTAGAATCCCTTGAAAATATTCCAAAATACTCAATGTTTATGAAAGAGATGGTAATACAAAAAGGCAATCTGGAAGAGATCAAAATAATATCACTCTCGAGAGAATGCTCTGATGTGGTATTAATGGACATTCCTAAGAATCAATAAGATCCGAGTAGCTTTTTAATCCCTATATTTATTGATTCTAATAAATTTAGATCATATTTATGTAATTTATGTGTGAGAATTAATATCATGGTATACACCACTTACAAGGTCTTGGGATTGGAGGGACTGAATCCCATAATAGTTTCACTTCAAGTGTTATATTCAACATTGAAATTTCCAAGAGGACTTATTGAATATATTCTTGTCAAATTTGATAATTTTATATTCTTCATGGAATTATTATTGCTTGATATAAAATAGGATAGGACACTTCTTATTCTTTGGAGACCATTTTTAGAAACTGGAAGAGCATTGATAGCTGTGCAAAGTAGTGAGATATGTTTGAGAGTCGACAGAGAAAAAATAAGTTTTAATATCCATCGAATGATGAAGAACTGCGATGTTAGAGAGGATAATAAGTTTGGAGAAGAAAAAATACCCAAATTTAATAAATCATTCAAGTTTAATAAGTACATGAGGTAGATGATGTTGTGTGAGAGGAGACTCATAATAAATGTACTAACAAGAAGAAAGAGAAGCTGAGAGGTTTGACTAAAGATACTAGAAAAGAAATTGACTCCACTCAATTTGAAAAATTCAATAGGTATGGATGGTACAAAAACTTCCATTAATTTCTTTTGGGTTAAGTAATAAATTATGAATTAGTCTGATAGAAATCAATCAAGAGCTTCCATTAGGTAAAGTTAAGCTATTTGGAGAGGAAATACAGTGACTGGTAAGTGTATTTCATGCATATATTAAGAGTGTTTTATGCATTGATTATTATACCCAATTGAATAATCTTTCCAATTTTGGAATGGATTTACTTGTTTTATTATTTATGGAAGGAAACAATAGATATTTGAAAAAGGAATGAAAATAGTATAAAATATGAGCTTAAAGACACTTCGCGCTGCTTTGCTTCGCTCGCGGTGCAACAACTGATTTTTGAAGGCAAAGAGGAGCTAGAAAGTAGAACAAAATGATGACACATTGTGTACTACCTTTACACATATTGACGTGTTCAAAAATAAATTGAGTTGTTGAGAAAAGTTGTGACATAAAGACATGCTGTGAAATCCGATTACACAATGTGAGTCCCCAATACACGTCGTGACATGAGTCAAAGATTCAATGTCACGTATGAAATTCATGCATATAAAAAAGTCATGGAACCAACTTAGGATCAATATTAAACGATGTGTAACCTCATTAAACATTCTGTAATGTGTCGAGTAGACCCAATTGAAGCCTATAAATAGAGTCATTAGCTACTAATGAAAAGGTATTCATATTTTGGTTGGAGACCAAATCTCAGAGTGAAGCTATTTCACCTCTCTAATTTCTTTTTTATTTATTTATGTTTTATTTTATCCTTCCCTCTAAACCTCTAATCACTAGGATGAGGAGGTAATCCCGCCTTATTTTAGGGTAATGTAACCAAAGGGGGAACGTGCATTGGATTTAATTCTTTTTATTATTCATGTATTTGGTTTGTGTAATTTCATCAATAAATTTCCAATCCTTTTCTTTTTCTTTTATTGTGACCATAAATATTTAAATCTAAAAGGAACATAAAATTTTTGCAACCGATAACACTAAAGAAGGAATGAACATTGTCAACTTTAGGAGATATCAGTTTTAAAAATGGTATTAAGACAAACTCGATTTGGAAACACCTTGAATTATCAGACCAAGGGAAATAGTGTATTACTGTGTTGAGGAGGAGATACCATGACCATTGGATCTACATTTTCTCAACTCTGACACCAATAATGAATCAATCAATCTATATTCTATGATCCAATTACACTTGAACCCTGATATTACATTACCCTAGTATGCTTTCAAAATATATTTCAAAACCAATCAATCTTTTGTACTTTGCTTTCTTCTTTCATTTCTCAAAATCAATCAAATTAATCTCTTCTTAACTTTTAATTTAAATTAATAAAATAAAATCAATTGAAAACCTAATTAAAATAATTTCACCATCTCTGTGGGTTTGACCCCAAACTTTCCTTATACTAAATTTTAATTAATTTAGTATCATAGTTTGGGTTTTATATATTTGTTTTTTCATAGTACTGTAGTGAACTAACGACGCCCTGTGGGGATATCAGTGATTGACTTACATGTATAGGACACAACCATGACCATTCATGTACCTAAAATAGGTAAAAAAAATGTTTCAATAAACCATCACATAATATGAAATTATAATATTTAAGGGAAATCCAACAATGTTAAACAAAAGCGATTCTAGGAGTCAACCCATTCTTTTATGATTTTTCTTTATTTATTTTCTGTTTTTAGGCGCATATACTCTCCCTAAAATCTATCAAAATTCCATTGATTATGGAATGTACTTTAACTTATGTGTTTTTGTTTTTATAGTACCATTAAGACCTTAGAAGGAATCAAGAAACATGAAGAATAAGTTGCAGTACCACTTCACGCCATGAACTCTATTCATATCATGAATCCATGGAAATACAAGTCATGAAACCCATTCCCATCATGAATCTGGTGCATGAAAATCTTGTGTATCCATGCTCAAAATGTCATTGAAAGGGTATTAGTCATTTCAATTCTGAATTTTTTTACTTTATTCCCCACATTTAATTATTTTAGAGCTTTTAACTATCAATTTCATGCCCACATTTAATTCTTGATTTAATCAACCGAACTATGAAACATAAACTACACAATATAACTACCATACCCTGATTTTAAATTTATTAATCAATAAATTTGAATGAGAAAAATGTGGAAAATAATTATTATAGATAAGAATGTGGTTTTTTATTTAGAAAATCATGATTTAGGGGAACATGTTGATTTTTTTAAATGAAATTTTTCATAAATTTTTCCTTCATTGAATTTCTAATATTTGCATTAATCGATTTAATTATTCGTATTCGTTTCTATGAGTAGTTGTCTCAAACCTTCATTATCATCCCAATACATCCTCTAAACCTAATATTTCTCATTTATTCTCTATAATATATTTTTAATGATACTCATACATGTTCTCTTCTAGAACTTGTTTGACATATTATCAAAACCATGATTGAATAGAATCACTTTTAATACGATTGAGGGGTATTTTTTTATACCTTTATCCTTGGAACCACCTTAAATTAATCATTTGTAAGCCTATAGAATCCATGAATATCTTTTTTAGGAAATTATCCGAGTTACAAGCCTATTTTATCCATTTATACCTTCTTCTAAATTTTTTTCATGATATTTAAAATAATAAGTGTGGGGAGAGACTTTCTATGGTAGATGGGGATATACTTCATTGATTAGACTATACTGGGGGGTTTTCTTAAGAATTTTGGAATGTTCATGAAATAATTAATTGTACATTTTCATTATTCACCTTTCTTTCTAAAAATATAAAAAAAATAAAAAAATAATAATGAAAAAATGGGTTGTGTCTTTGGAGGATCAAAAATCACCATTGTTAGACTTATGATCTTTTGATCATATATGGTAAGGTGGTGGATGTGAGATTTCTCTTAAAAAAACTTTAGAATATATATATATATATATAAAGAAATTTATTTTGATTCATTCATTATGCTTACTATTATCATGAGCTCACTTTTAGATTTCTGGGGGGGAAGAGAGATGATATAGGTAAATTAATATTTTTATTGAGCTTATATTTTGATATCACGCATCATGATTTAGAGTCAAATAATGTTTTTGAGCTTCACTTGTTTTATATCATTTACCCACCAACATTAAATGCTCAGAGTTTTTTGATCCTAAATGGTTAATCCCTCATAATTGACTATGATTTATATCTTTATGCAGTGGAGATGAAATATGTCTTACAAGATTATGGTAAGTGATATGTTTTCGAGGTATGTACATCACTCTATTTTTAATTATACCTTCATAATGAATGGAATAATTAAATTGAGGAAAATTGAAAATGGCATGCTTATTAATAATAAACTGAAAAATAAAAATGTAAGAATGAAAATCTTGGATATTTCAAAAGAAGAAAATTAAAATACTTGGTTGATTTTATTTCTTTGAAAAATGAGGCGTTAATGAATTTTCCGTTGTGATGCTTGAATATTTAATTTCCCATTTTATCAATTTCTTTTATTAACTTTGAATTTAAATCATGGTAATTTGAACATCATTTTTAGTATGTTGAGACTTTATTCTTGAGGTAATTCCTAGATACAAGTGTGGGGTATTTGATATGTGTATTTCATGCATTTATTTTAGGGTGCTTTAATACATTGATTTGTGTAATATAATTGATATTATTCACAATATTTAGGCTCTTTAACTTGTTTTGTGATTTTTGGAAATATAAAACCAATATTTGGAAAAGAAACATAAATAGAATATTTTCACATGATAAAGACACTTTGCATCGTGACACGAAGCAGCCCAACGCAACACCAAAATATTGAAGTTGGAGGCCAAAATCACATAGACCTAGAGTAGAATGTAGTACCTAAAGAAATATGTTCTAATCTCATTAACTCCATTCACATCATGAGTTTCATTCATGGGGTCAAGGAAGAGATATTTCGAAGTTCATGGTGTTATCTCATGCTGATTAAAATCACATATTACATGACGTGTAACCCATTCACGTCATGAGTTTTTCAGGATAAGAGAAGGAGACTACATATTAAATGAAGTGAACCCATCTTGCATCATGAATCCATTGGAAATCATGAATTTATACACCATAATAGGAGGATATTTTGAAGAAGGCATATATATTTTGACCTATAGTAACACCTTGGAGAAATATAGAAGATCTTAGAATGACACGGACGATGAATGTCAGATGATGGGTGAACGACTGTAGAGCCTTGAAGCTATTGTTCTTCACTATCATTCTTCTCTAGGTATTCATGATTCTCATATTCATCATGCCTATCATGAGAAAGTAGTTTAATTTTGTGTTGGGTGATGTGATTTTAGGAGGAAGTGATATTGAGGATTATTTCTATTTTATATTCATGTTTTGGATTGTTGCAACCCTTTTTATCAATTCCAATTATTCTTTTTTTATTGCATGACAATTGTTTGTGATCTGATGAGTTTAATTTTATTTCATCATTTAATTTCCCTAGTCTATGTATGACCATTGTGTAATCTAGGTCGATTGTGTTTAAATAGGTTTTGTGTCACCTAATTCGATAATCAAACTTAGTAGTTGACCATTCCAGCGGTGTAATTACAGGATTAGTGAAGGGTACCCAAACCAAGGATCCCAAAAACCCCCAATTATGACACCAAATTATGAATGAACCCAAAATTAATAGAATCTCTAGAACACAAACCTAAAAATCACTGAACCTGACATGCTCTATCAATCAACTTCAAACCCAACACATTTTTCATTATTTATTTATTTCTCTCTCTCTCTCTATCCAAACAATCAATAAATTGCATATTCAATTACTTTAATTAATTTAGATCATACATATCGTCCTTATGGGATTGACACTCGGAATTTCTAAATACTATACTTTTATACTTAGGTTGTCTGTTTTTTATAAATTATTAAATGTGTATCCCCATAGGAATTTAACGATGCTCTGTGGGATTTCAGTGGTCCATTAATAATACATAATAATTTTAAAATTAATTATAAATATAAAAATAAACATTAGTAAATTTTGGACACACTACACATTATAATGGTATGTAGTTAATTCCAACCTGTCAAAAATGAGTCAAAGATGATTGGTGTCGAGTTACATTATAATTCGATCATGTTTGCTTTATTTTGTGTATCTGATTCATGTTTTTAACTTTTTAAACAATTAAAATGTAGAAAATAAATTTATATCATTCCAAATATTCCACATTTCATAATTATGTTCGGTTTATTACTAGATATCACAATTGAATCAATGATCATTTTCTTTCTTCTTCATGTAAATTCAGTCTTATTTTATCAGTTTTGAGTATGTGACACATGTTTTGAACTACAATATGAATTTTAAATTTTAAATATTCACTTTCAATCTTAACAACCAAAACCCACATTATAATTATGTACAATTCATTCCTACATACCAAAAATAAATAAAAAATCATTGTCTTAGATTTTCATTATAATTAGAAATTATTTTCTTAGTTTTGAACAAAAATATCACCTTTAAATTAAAAATACACATTGTAGTTATTCCAACCACACCACTCATTAAAATGGCATGTGGTTCATTCCTATAAGTAATAAATAAATCATCAATCATTTTCTTAGAGTTTCATAATAATTCTAATTCATTTTCTTAGTTTTGAGCATGTGATTTTCATTTTGAACTTCTTTAACAATTTAATAGAAAAATACAATTTATATCATTTCAACCATATTGTGTGTCAAAATGAAAACAACCATAACATAAAAAACATATTGCATCATTTTACATGAATATTCATTATATATTATAGTAAATCACACCCTAGAACCAATAGATTTAGTGTCTTTGGAGATTATATACGTAACAAACTTATTTTTACATACATTATTCAACATCCCCCACAAATGATCATCCAACATAATAACATTATAGACATATAATACATAAAACTATTATTCATTTCCTATGGAATTGGAATATAACTGATTCTCAGTAAGGGGTGAACATATGATATATCAACCAAATATCATAATTGAGCATAAAATTAACATGTGGGTATGAGAACATACTCAAGGTACATAAACATAACATAAGTAAATCCTACAAAATAAAACATGGATCATAATTCATGAATAATGACATAAGGATTTCCACATAACATGTGAAATTAGGTATAGGAATGTGGAATCGTGAGACAATTATCATAATTCATGGAAATAAAACATATATATTTTTAATATCATAGAATGTGGGATAAAAATAAACATATAAAATCATTTCTTATGTCAAATATCACTACCAAAACCAGTATCACATAGTTTATAGAGTGTCATAACATATTGGATTGGGTTCGATCCTTATTCCCATAAACTTAGTGGATTGGGTTCACTCCACAATCCCATGCATGTCATCTTATGAGTTATAAAACATTAATTAATTCATTTAAGGGGTATATAATTTTTAGTACACTCATCACATAGTGAAAAATCATACACATGTGTTCCAATTGAACATGATCTCATTTATAAATCAACCATAAAATATATAACCTAGGATAAAGAAATGGGTTTCATGAAAATTTCCACAAGAAATTATCATAATTCATCCAAATAAAGAGGATGGTATCATTAGATCATACCCCTAGAGAAGAATAAGAAACAATAAAGGATTAAAACATGGATGAAAAATTCCTTATAAGAGTAATAAAAATTTTCTTTGAAAAAGCAGAAAAAATATCCTTTAACATCATGGTTCCTTGGTCCATAATGTGACCTGGTATATTTTAATCCTATATAACTCTAAAAATACCAAAAAATCATATGAATAAATAGACTAAACATTAAAATTAATAAATTATAGTTTATGAACCTAAAAGAAATATCATGGGTGTTACAATTATCCACACCATATCACTTTATGCCCCTAGAAATTCAACCTAATATTTGACTTGAAAATAGAAAATGAAATTTACCCATCATAAATGATTCATACTCCCAAGTATCATGTGAATCACTCTCATACTACTATAATAATTGGACTAATTTTATGGACTTTTCATATAGCACCTTATCCTAAGTGTCAATGATCCAGATCATTTTCACAATCATTAAGACATCTTGATTTTACTCAAGATCTTCCCATTTCAACAAATGGTAAGGATTGGGGTTGTACCTCTTTAATTAAGAGACATAAAAAATCATGAATCAACAACTGAGGTGTAAAATCCAACTAGTAAGAAACTCTCCCAATTCTCTTAGTGACCTCAAAAAATCTCACATATATCAGGGTAAGATTCTCTAGTTTCCCTAATCATCAGGGGCCTAATTATGATAATACTTTCAAAAAACATTTTCACCCTCTGATAATTACAATGACTGATAATAATTATTGGGATAATACTTATAATGGATTTGGTTTATTTCTATACAATTCGAGATGATATGGATCTTCTTAGTCATCTTCTGGATAAGACTTGGTCACCCCAAGGAGGCTTTACCAACCTCATCCCAACATAGAGGGTAACGATATGGTTGACCATATAACAATTTGAATGTATCCATCCTTATATAGGACTAATAACTATTATTATAATAAAATAATACCAGTACTAAATGGTTATCCCATGAATCGATAAAATGTAAAGAACAATACCAAATCTTATCTTCCAAAATTTGAATGGTCTGCTCCATCTACCCATCCATTTGTGGATGGTAAGTTATACTCATCTTCACCTGGGATCTCATTACCCATTATATTCCTTTACAAAATCTATAAGTAAACCAAGGATATATAAAAAAAATAATGTTAGAGGGAATGCCATGAAATTTTACAATATCCTATACATATAGTTTTCTAAGATCCTCCACCTTAATGATATCTTTGATCTAAATAAAATGGGTTGATTTAATTATTTGATAAATTAAAACCCATATATAATTATTTCCTTTATGAGTAAAAGGAAATACAATAATAAAATCCATATATATCTCATCTCATTTCCAAGTAAGGATATGAAAGGTTTTGAGTAAACTAGATGGCCTATAATGTAAAGTTTTAACCTACTAATAGGTGTAGCACCAAGATACCACTTCATCTATATTACACCTCATACTTGGAAACTAAAATATATTCCTTATGTCATAATACATTTTGGTGGAACTATGATTAATGGACCACTAAGATTGATGGAATTCCTTCAACACCGCCTTTCTCACAGATGAGGGAACCACTTACAGGTTCTTCAAATCTAAGAATTCCCTTGAGGTATAAAGACCACTCATTAGTAATCTCCCTACCATATAAAATTATTTTATTATACTGAAATTATTCATCCTCTAGTTTCTCTTAAAAATGAGTTCAATGAGAGGATTCAACTGCATATTAGAAAAGAACATGGTATCATTATCATCCTTTATTTCAAGAAGAAACTCTATAAAAAGGATCGTGGGATTCCATTCTTTATTGGATTCATTCAAATACTAAGATGGTAATTTCCAACTGAGAGTTTTAGAGACAATATTTAAATTAACCTAATTTATAAATGAGATCAAAATCAAATGTCTAAAGGCACTCCACCCACTACTTATGGTTGAGGTTTAAATCCTTTTATAAGAAAATATAGATTAATATATTTTGATTAGTATATACCTTAAACCTCCTGTTAAATAGGCAATGTAACCAACACTTTATCACATGTATAATATTCACCAGTTCTAGGTCATTGGTGGGATAGTTTCTCTCATGTGGTTGAAGTTATCATGAGACATAAGATACCACATGATCACCATGAATGATTATCAACTATGGAGAGCTGGACATCGAGGATGGGGCTACCTTTGCAATGTACTTTGTAGATATTTAGGATCGAAAGGAGAAGATCTTTAATGGGTGAGTGATTCCCTTGGCATGTGTTCGATGGCAGTACAAGAACCTCTAGGAGAGATCCTAGGAGCAGGAGAACCATATGATAACTCAATGCCCTCACCTATTTGAGTATGTTTTTACTTTTCGAGATGAAAATCCCTGAGGTGGGGAGAATTTAATGAATAACTTTTTTCCTTATAACACTATGGAATATTTTAAAGAATATTTTTGGATTCAGGAGCATAGTTAGTGTGAGATTTTGAGTCCCAGGAAGCCTTAGTGTTGATATAATAAAAATATTACATATATTATATCACACATGTGTCGCTCTTCTAGAATAATATAATATCACATAAAAAGTGGTTCATATGGGAAATATAATACCTCCATTAAATCTAAAATATGATTTTTACTCTAGGTACAACATAATCTTTGTATGTGTCATTTTTTTTAAAGTCTTCATGGGTGGAATAAAGAACAAATAAATTAATTAAATAATTTATTAGGTCATTATTTGGAAGAGACATAATCTATCTTCTAGTTAAACATGGTTATGGACAAATCCCATAGTTATCCACATAAAACTAGATATTATAGAGGACTTTGTATGAGAGCTTTTTCGGATGATAATGAGATCATGGATCAATGATCAGTTTACCAAGAAGTTTGTCATCAATGGAGTTCTTGGATCTCAACAAGGATAACGATGTAGAAATCATTCTTCATCAGCGATCAATCCAATCTCTAGGTAGGAATTTTATTTTGTTTGATTAATCCCCATTTTGATTCTCTCACATCGAACATGAATAAATTCCATAGAAAATTAATGTGTGGATCAATTGTTGATTTATAGTAGATAGTTTTTATTCCTAGAATTAGGGATTATTAAATTGTAAATTGATCCTTGTTTATTATTCTATGGTCATCATTTATATTCATCAATGGATTGAGGGAAACCCAAAAAAATGGCCAATTTTCATTTCCTAACTTTTAGTATTGTGTGATTTTCTCCCCTCATTCTTCAAATTATCATCATTGATATTTTGTTTGACCAACGGATCGACTATACCCAAAAATCAATCATTGCGCAATAAATATTTGGCACAATGGATCATTTATGCATGTTAATATTTAAGATTGAAGGCATGATCATGGTGTGATGATGATGAAGGAATATCAGGTTTTGGATCAAGGGTTTTTTTTTTGGGAAGGTTGGTGTTTCGATAGTGCTGTGTGATGGGAGACAACTTATGAATGAATGGGTGGATAGAATTTGACTACCAACAATGGTTTAGGATTGATAAATCATAGATCCAAGTTCTATGGGCATGGTTTTTAGTAGATCCAAAGGTGGTGGTATCATGGAAAATATGAATGAAATAGAATTAAATGTCTATAAAAACCCAATATACATGATGTGTAGTTTGGATGAACACATGTCGTGTGGACCCACTTTCCAAAATGGCTAGGGTTGTGGGTGTAGATAAATATCACACATCATGTGAATTTTCACATGTCATGACACCCTTAATTGATGACCTGGAATATCCCCCAATGGTACATGAGAATGGGAACATCTAGCATGCATGGAAACAACTATGGTACAAGGGCATGACTAGTGTATACAAGTAGGGCTAGAGTACACAGGCACATGCCAGAGGATATGGGCATAGTCATGGACATGGAAATTTCTAGAATAGCTAGGAAACACCGTGTATTCTACATACATGTCATGTACTCCTTCCAATTTAGGTTTAATACCTTGTTCTCTTCATTCTATATGAGTATGAGTAGGGTACATTACCTTGTTTCATCCCTATGAAGGTATGGTAAGGCATACCATCTTGAGCATAGGACGAGTGGTCCTCTATAATGGTTAGTTTTGTATAGAGTCAGGTATCCCTCCATGTGGCCTAGGGTGTGGTATTCTATCATTTTTCCTAGGTTTGGTTAGTAATCCCATTATTAACTTTCAGGGTGTGTGATCCCCATCCTAGTGGATTATTCTGGGTAGGGTTAGGTATCCCCCATAGGCCCTAGGTGCGATACCGTATCTATTTATTGAAATATTATGAGTTCCAACATGTACCTCTTCATGTTGAGGCCCAATGATAATGACCAATCAGATGATTTCAATCAGTTTTATCAATACCAGAGGAGTGATTTATCTCATTCAAGTGTTACCTTGAATCCTCAAGTGAAATCCTAGGATGGAAGTGTAGATGTGGAATTACTTTGAGACTTGGTGTCTACCTTTGAGCATATATTTATTATTATTATCCTTTCTTATGTGATTAATCTCTCTTTGATATTTTTTGTTTTTTGATTTCAAGGTGTCCTACTGGGTATATTTATACTCACCCCTATATAGGTTATGCCCACACATGTCTTGTCTTACGTAAATGAAATGCCTTTCCATGGATTCGTAGGAGGGTTAATATCTGGTGGATCTTATTTATTCTGGATTCCCCACAGTCGGTTCTAGGAGTTTTATATTGATGGAAGTCCCTATTTTTTGGGTAGGTTGGACTCCTTTTTAGTTTTGGTGGGATTATATTTGGACCTTTTTATTTTTCATACTTATGACATGATTTTATGTGGGATTATTTATATGCATTCATATTTGGTATTATTTTTTTCTTTCCTTTACACATTGTATTAGTATTTTTATATTTGGGAGAGTTTATAGGAACCTTAGGCTAAGGCCTCCCATGTGTGTGATATGCCTACTCGATGCTAGTTTCCAGCCCCTGACCTATTGGAGGTGGACTTGGGTTGTCACATGTGGATTTCCATCAGCAATGTGAGCCTTGGTGTATCTATTCATGACATCACTAGATTCATTCAATATGAGAGAGAGTTATTCCATGAATCATGGGAAAAAAATAAAGGGTTTACTTAAGTAGTTCCCCAACCACCAGTGTACCTCACAATTTCTCATGGATATATTTTGTAATATTATCACACCATACCATCAAACACTAGTTGATCAGTCCTATGGAGGGGATTTCTCTAATAAAACTACTAAGGAATTGAAAAAATATATTCAACACACTAGCATAAAACTCACAACACAAATTCTCAAGAAGAATAATTTTTTTTAAAGAAATAAACTCATCTTGTTAATCAAGATGAGGTACAATACACTATATTTTATAATGATAATACATGAAAAACTATTAGGGATAAAAGTCTCTAGTGTTTCATGTTTGGTAATTCTCAATATTGATGACCAAATTTGAATATGCATGCCCAAGCTCCTAAAAATAACGAATTCACTAGATATGGGTCCAGAATGAAAACTAAAGAGGACCCATTATCAAACACATACAATCAAGGATATAGGAACCATCTGAATCTTTTTTTGAAAGATCAAGGATTTCTTATACATGCTACTCCCCCTAGTTTTCAACAACCCGGGCAGCAATTTTAAAATCAAAAAAGGGAAGAAACTTATAATTCACTGGGTAATTCATAGGGGATATTTCATCAAATATTAAGTAGAATGGATTCATAGGATGAAAAATCCAAAGACTAATTTTACAAACAAAAAGAACAATATTATTCTAATAAGGCTGATTATGATGCTAGATCACACAATCTAGAATGTAAATTTAGACAAGAAGTCAACAGAATGAATTATAGGGAAATGGGTAGACTTCCAAGCACCATGGAAACTAATACTAGGGAGAGTAGGGTAGAAATCATGACTATGTATGATATTCAAACACACCAGGAATTTATAATAGATATAGAACCTTCTTACGGTGAAAATCTAGATGAAAATAAAACACCATATCTAGAAAAACAAGAATTTAGAAATCCAGATTGCTCCATTAAAATTCCATTGAAACCCACTATTCTATTTGAAAACCAAAAAAAAAGCCTTTAAAATGAAAATAATAAAGGGAATAAAAATCTTTAGGAAGAGATTGAGTCAATACCAACATTAATAAAAAATTATACCCCAACCATCCCATTCCCTAAAAGACTCAATAAGAAGAAACAAGAGACCGAAGTGCTTAATTTTCTTAAACTTTTTAGGAAACTCCAAATCACTATACCCTTTATTAAGGTCCTTCTTAGTGTCCATCTTACCTTAAATCACTAAAAAAAATTTCTAATAAAAAACCGTGGAAGAATTTTCCATACATTGACTCACACATGAGTGTGGTGTTGTCTTGCAGAATAGGATAACTCCAAAACTTCATGATCCAAGAATTTTTATCATACCTTGCACATTAGAGGATAATAGTGGATTATAAAACTATTTGTGTGATATTAGTTCTAGTATCAACATGATTCCATTATAATTGTTTCATCATTTTAGGTTAGAAGTACCAAATCTCACCGCAGTTTTCTTTTAGTTAGATGACTGATTTATCACCCACCTAGTTTCAAGAGTTGATAACTAGTTAATTGGAGTAGGGATTCTATTTTTACCTATTGATTCTCCAATTCTATAAATTCGGTTTTATATGGAAGTACCTATCATCCTGGGTAGGCCTTTATTATCCACTGGGGGGTATCATTGATGTGTCATATGGTAATATTCCTTTTTAATAATAGAGGAAAATATAGGAATTTAATGTCTTTAAAAATATAAAGGAACCCACTTATAGAGAGAAATGTTCAAGGGTTGATATGTTAGAATTTGAGGACTCATTTGATTGTTAAGAAGAACTAAACAAACACATATTGAATGAAGAATCCCATTTAGAGGCTAAAAATAAAAATAAGGCTCTGGATACCAATTATGTTATGACTAAGAGGAGTTGTTTTGAGGATAAATTGTCCATTTCTTAGATTAGGGGGTTTATGGGAGAATTTGAGGAAATTTTCCCCACTTCAAACGAGTATGAATATTTTTACAGGTACGAGGGAGAAAAATTAGAATATTTAGATTATCATTTTTTTGGGGATTTTGATCCTAAATCTGATTCAAGTTTTGAAAGTAGTGTGTTGTCCACATTGGACAATGTTGAGGAAAATCCAATTCTAGTTTTGATATTTAGGAACTATATAGTTTTAAAAATCCCTTTATGAAACAAATTGAATAAGTTTGGACTCCTCAACCTAAGATTAAACTTTCTAGTGAATAATCACCACATTTAAAAGCTTAAACTGCTTATATCGCACATGAAATACTCATTCTTGGGTAAGGATTATTCACTACTTGTTATCATCTCATAGATTTTATAGGAATGTCTACTTAATGTATTGAGTATGTTTAAATCTATCATTGGGTGGTCCATAGATGATATTAAGGGTATAATTCATTCATAATACATGCCTAAGATACCCATGGAAGCCAACCATAAACCATGAGTTGAGGGGTAGAGATGATTGAATCCCAATATGAAGGAAGTGGTTAGGGAGGAAGTGATTAGATTGCTTGATTCTCGGATTATCTTTCCTATTTCAAACATCCCATGGGTTATTCCTATTCAAGTGGTCCCTAAAAATAGTGGATTTACTATTGTATTAAATGATAAGAATTAAAAGGTTCATGTTAGGATAGAAAACAAATGGAGATTTTTCATTGACTACAAAAAAAATGAATGCTACCATTAGGAAATACCATTTCCTAATGCCATTTATTGACCAAATGTTAGAGTGGTTGGATGGTAATGAGTATTTATGTTTTCTTGAGGGATATTTTAGTTACAACCAGATTGTTATAGCTCATGAGGACTGAGTGAAGACAACTTTTACTTGTCTATTTGGTACATTTTTTCATCAGTTAATTCCCTTTGGCTTCTGTGGATATCTAGACACTTTTCAGAGATGCATTATGGTTATTTAATATGATATGATTGAGAGGATAATTGAGGTTTTCATGGATGAATTCTCCATTGTAACTTTGAAATTTGTTTGAAAATCTAGAAACTATTTTGGAGAGATCTCAAGAGACGAATCTAGTTTTAAATTGGGAAAAGTTACAATTCATGGTCACTGAGGAAATTTTTTTAGGTCACGTAGTTGAAAAGAAAGGAATTGAAGTTGATAATGATAAAACTGAAGTGATCCAAAATACACCACCACCTAAGAATGTGAAAGGAATTATAATTTTTCTACGCCATGCCAGTTTTTACTGGAGGTTCATCAAGGACTTTTCCAAAATCACCATACCCTTATACTCACTACTTGTTAAGGATACACCCTTTTTTTATGATAAGTGATTGTATTCATTTAACTTATGTAAGGATAAACTTATAAATTCACCCATTATCACTTCCCCTCATTAATAGTTACCTTTTGAGGTCTTGTGTGATGTTAGTGATGTTTTTCTAGGTGATGTTTTGGGTAAGAGGAAGGAAAATAGGTGGCATGTGATTTATTATACTATAAATTTATTTGATAATGATTAGGAAAATTATTCTACAACAGGGAACGAATTGGATATTTTTATATTTTCCCTCAAAAATTTTAGGTAGTATTTGACTGGGTTTAAGGTTATCATATTTACTGATCATTCTACTCTTAAATATTTTTGGGATAAAAAAGAATCAAACCCAAGGCTCAAGAGATGGACAATCTAGTTGCAGGAGTTTGATTTGAAAATCATGGATAAGAAAGAAGATAAAAATTTGGTTGTTGAAAACTTGTCCCGGTTACCTAATACCCAAGATGAAGAAGCCAAAGTGATAAATACTCCACTCCCAGATGAGAAACTATCTGCTGACTCAATTAGGAAATCTTCCAGGTTTTCTGAGGTAGATAATTTTATTTCTATAGGATTCATGCCCAAGGATATTTCATAATACCAAAGGAATAAATTCATCTTTGGGTTGAAATATTACTTTTGATATGATCCCTTTATTTTTTGGACATGTGCTAGTGGTATTCTAATAAGATGTTTTTTGATGAGGAAATGCTACCTATTATTCATAGATCTTATTCATCACCTTAAGGAGGACACCATGGGGATAAATAACAGACCATAAGGTCTTACAGGCTAGTGTTTATCAACCTACTTTGTTCAAATATGATAGGTGTCTTATCATAGGTTGTTACAAGTGTCAAAGGCTAGATAATATTTGTAGGAGGAATGAGCTGACACAAAAAATAATTATGTAGGTTGAAGTTTTTAATTTTTGGGGATTGGACTTTATGGGACCATTTTCATCTTCTTATGGGAATAAATATATAATTTCTTATTGTAGACTATATATCCAAGTGGGTTGAGGTAGTGTCTATTCTCGATAATATCTCTTATAGTGTTTTAAAGTTCATTAATAGGAATATATTTTACAATTTTGGAGTTACCAAGGAATTCATCATAGATATTGGAACTCATTTCAAGAATTGAAAATTTAAGTCTTTTATAGAGAAATATGGGTGTGCCCGAGGAACTATAAAAACATATCACCCAAATTCTAGTGGACATACTGAAATTTAAAATAGAGAAATAAAATAATTTCTAGAAAAGATAGTCTCTAGTTAAAGAAAATATTGTTCTATGAAGTTATAGGGGGTTTTTAGGCCTATAGGATGGCCTACAAGACCCCATAGGAATGTCTTCATATAGGATAATTTTTGGAAAAACATGTCATATACCTACGGAATTTCATCACAAGTGATTATTGGGCAGTGAATGATTTGAACTATGATTATAAGTCTGGTGGTGAGAAGAGGTTGCTAGAGCTGAGTGAGTTAGAGGAAATTGGAAGGGAATCCTATGAAAATGTTGAAATTTACTAAGAAAGAACAAAATCCATTCATGATTTTATCATTAAAGATAGGGATTTAAAGGTTGGTCAAAGAGTCTTGCTATTCAATTCTGTAATGTCCCGGTTCTGGAATCCACCCAGAGGCACCCCGTACTCAGTTGGTCACATGGCCTCAAGCGCATTTCCTCGAACGCCAGAGGCTGCTGACTAGCAGTGAGGGCCTTGGGCGTGACAGTGGGGAAACTATGCCCTCATTGGCAGAGTAACACAGTGGAAGAGAAAAAAATATACAATAGCGTAAGCGGTAAATATCCAACAATAGTAAACAACAGAAGACTGAGATATTAAAAAAATGAAGCACATATACATAAAAGGATGCATGGTACATATGTCTAGGAAAATAGCCAATAAGTCACAATGCTGAATACAACCAGTACTAAAGAAAAGTACAAAAGAAATAGATAAATAGCTCCTCAGCATCACAAGCCTAATCTTGGTCCCATGCTCTCCAGCTCCTCAGCAAATCAAGTACCTGAAATCGAAGAGCGCTTTCCCTTGTCTATACCTGTAGTCATATAATCTGTTTGGGCCCAAAATCATGACCCAAAAAGGGTGTGAGACTATATCCCAATAGGTAACCACCCGGAGATCTATGCCTAACAGTTAGTGAGTATATGGCAGGGTAAAAGTACAGAAAGCAGTAAACAAGAAGTACTCAACAGAAAAATACAATCCACAGTTTCAATATCAAGCAGTAGCTAAGCAAAAATCTAGCACAGCAGGTAACCCTCTGGGTAGTACTCACAGCCTAACCCCTATGGTTTAACCCAAAACGTACAAGAAACCATCTGGGAAGCACACACAGTCTCACCCCTCTGGTTCAGCTAAAGTATAGACTCTCTGGGGAAGCACTCACCGTCAATTCCCCCTATAGTCTTGTATCATACTAAAGGCACTCTGAGGAAGCACTCAACATCAATTCCCCTTGTGGACCACGTCGAGGAACTACAGACACTTTGGGGAAGCACTCAACATCAATTCCCCATGTGGTATCGCATCGTAGAATTATAAAGAAACTCTAGAGAAGCCCTCAACGTCAATTCTCCCTATGGTCTATACACCAGGTTTTCACGGACCTGTGTAAGTCAAGCAAGTGTAGAAGTGCATAACGGCCAAGGTAAAACCTCAAGAACTACTTGGATAGAATTCTACAGCATATCAACATATCAGAACAACAGTCACACCATCCTACAATACTAGGTATGGGAAAGTAAATAGCATCCTAGCAGGCAAACTAGACCCAAAGATCAAAACAGGAAAAACATGCATGGGAAATACATCCAAAGCACAAAAAAATACCCTATTCACAAAAAATAACCTCTACTCAGGCATACAAGCAAAGCAAGCAAACAATAGGACTAAAACAGTAAATTCACAATACACCGTTCATGGGTATTGGACAAATTTGCACATAAAACTCAAAGAATTTCTACAGAAATGCACAAACCACCTACCTCGGCGTTGGGAGATCAATATACTTGAACCAAGAGGCTTGAATCTCCTTATAATGTCATAGATCTAAGAAAACGTACAAAACGTTAAACCCACAATAACTTGGAAAAGAAGAGGAATCATGAAATGAGGTTCCAGCAGAAGAGAGAACTCATCGATGTGATTCCAATGCAATCAACGGTGTTCGAATCAGAGGATAGATAGAGGCTCGGGGGCTCGTCAAAGATCTGCGACTGTTCAGTGCTCTCGAACGAACGAAACCTAGAGGAGGTGTGTTCTGTCCATCAGACGCGACCCTAGTGCGTTTAATGAAGAAAAACAAAATACACGGCGTTTACTTTCTATTTTTGTACTCCGCATTAGGTGGCCTCCAGGTCATCACACATGGACATGTGCAAGGCCGCTACACGGCCATCACATGGCTACCCGCGGTAACTGAGTACACGGCTTGTACTCATAAAGTACATGGCGTGTACTTCAAAAATTTCCAAAAACTCCTCTTTTCTCAAAAACTCCAGAAAAAGGAAAAACATACCTGAAAAAAAGATCTGGGTTCTTATAAATTATAGGTTGAATTTGTTTCTTGGTAAACTCAAAACTAGGTGGCATGGACCCTTAACCATTCTGAGAGTACTTTTAAATGGAGCTGTTGAGTAGGTTGGAGAGGATAATTGACCATTTTTGGTCAATGATTAAAGAATATAACATTATTTTAAGGGGAAGCCGAAGGGATTGGATACCATCTCCTTACATGAAAGATGGTCTTGCACTAAGTCTAACTGGGAACTATAAACTCAATGTTTCATGGGAACTAACTAATTATTATTGTTCTTGTTTTCTTTCTTTTAATCTCCTTTATTCAATAAAAAATAATTATAATAATCTTTGCTATCATTCTCTTGATCTTAGAATTCATTTGAAATCATGATTTAGGTGATCACCATGGCACTGTGCATCTCTCAGCTATTAAGTCCCCAAGTGACTATGAATTCTCATAGGAGGTTCAGTGACTATGAGTAGCAACTGGGAATTCAACAAGTCCCGGTCTTGTCACATGGAAGGAAAAGGACTGACCACATGAAGAAGTGTTTTTGCAGTGAGATAAATGATCGCACGAGTAAAGGGTAGACTAACTGTGTATTTAATTTGTCATATGGTAGGTCAAGTGACCGTGACAACAAGCCCCCCCCCCCCAATAAGTTTCAAGTGTTCTTCAAGGCCAAATGAAGTTGCATCTTGGATCATCTGGACTAAGCCTCCTAAACTCAAATTTTAGTTTCAATCACTTTGAGCTTTATTCTACTACATATAAATGTTGATTTGTTTTAATTTTGTATGAGATGCAACAAGCTAACCAGAGGAACTTTTCAAAGATAGAAGGGAGGGAACATTTGACTGAATTCAAACAAATGATGCTTCAACATTCAAGGGAGTGTTGTTCTAATTTTTTTATTCTATTATTTTGGATGAAGATGTGAATTAAGTATGGGGGAGTTCCCCTAGTTGATTTAAATTCAATTTAGTGAATCTATTTTTATTGAGTTGGGTGTTCAACTACTACTTTCTAGGGAGTTGAAAAACATTTTTGAACCCAATTTCAAGCCTTTTTACACCTATTAAAATCTATTTGATTCACATGCTATTACTGTACATAATTTTCATCATGCTACACTATGAGAAAATTATTGTGTATGTTCTAAAAAAAATAAAGATCATGAAATTTTGTAATTATGTTTTTTCTTTTATTGGTTAATGTTGAAAATGAGGTTGTTGAACTTTCTTGTGACCCTTTAAACATATTGTGAACTACTGAATTGTTAAAAAATGAAAAAAAGTTCTCCTGTATTATGATTCAATATTGGGGACAATTTTTTGTTTTATGTGTGGGAGAGAAGGGTCTTTATCTAAACTAAGTTGTGCCTTAGTGATTGTAAACATCAAAACCCCTTAATTTTTTTTCAAAAATGTTCAAAAAAATTCAAAATTTCTGTGTTTTTTTTTTGCCACAAATTTCACTTAAATGAAATCATGCCTCGTGGATAATTGCATGCTTGATATTGAGGTTGTAATTGAGTCTGAACTTGTTGGATGTGAATGACTGTTGAGTGTCGTTGCCCACTATTTTTATCGAAATTCTTTTTATGAACTAGGAAAAGGTGTGTGATAGAATAAGTCTTTGTTAAATTTGAATTAGAACTTGAGGAAACCGGATCTTTGATCTTGAACCTAGGGGAATCAACCTTTTTGAAAAAAAAATCGTTGGGAGATAACTCAAAAGATAGTCATATAATTCCTTTTAAACTTGAGTAAAATGGACAATTGAGATCCCATGTTGAATCTCAAAGATTTAGGCACAAAAAAAATATCAAAAAAATGATACTTTTACATTCATTAAGTGCTTTGCACATTCATGGGTTAAAAAATCAAATTAACAAAGTGTCTAATTGTCAAAAATTAGTTCATTAAGGTGATAGGATTATTGAACCCAAATGAAGAAGGGAAAAATTGACTTATAAGATAATCATTTGAGTTGTATCAATGAAGTGAAAAATTGATCTTTGATTTTTGGAACTTATGAGAGAGTGGAAATTGAAGGTTCTTCTTGTTAAGGTTTTAATTCTGCATAAAATCTAACTTGTCATCACTCCCAAAATTAGAGCTTAAATTGGAATTTAAGTAAGGTAGTGAATGGTTATCATATAGGAGACATGACATTTTCAATGATTAATAAATTCTTTCTTTCTTCATTTCTAGTATGTTTTTTTGAACCTAGGAAGGACTTGTTCTTAAAAAAATTAAAAAATAATTTGGTCAATCTCAAATTATTGTTTCTTGTTAATCAATGTTTTAACAAGCTTCATTTTGAGCTAATCAGCCCGAATGGTCCGAAGGCCTTCATTTTTATTGGTTTTTGATAACCCCCTTTCAAGGGATGAGGGGGAACCCTTACAAGGCCCGTAGGCTCAGAAATTACAAGGCCCATAGGCTTAGGAGATTACATGACCCGAAGGTCTTAGGGAATTCAACCAAACTATCTACAAGAAACTGTCCCTCCCTAGCATCTGCGTCATGATAGTAGCTCTTCACATTTGCATGGCCGTCAGACTAGGCTTCTCGTGCAAGCACAGACTGGTCCCGATGGCAAAGTCATACCCTCTCATTCTGACAAATTCATTTGGCTCTGCTCTGGTAAGTGCACTTGCTTTGAATCCTCTTCTGGGACTGCTCCTTTTTTCTATGTACAAAGTAAAAGTATAAAATATTTGAGGACAAAAAAAAATTAAGTGTGTGGGGGGGGGGGTATGTGGTTGAGGTTTTGCACATTTTTTTCATGCCGGTTTTTTGGTGAAATAATGGAGTATTAAATGAGAAAATGTGGTTTTAACAGAGAATTAGTGATTGTTTGCTAAATTGAGGTTACAATCCGAGTTCATTGAAAATCATGTCAAAAATGTGTGTATTTGACGTTTTAATTGTTGAATTGTTCTTGAAATTATTTTCCAAATATCTTAGAGAGCAACATTTTCATTTTTTAATCAATCATTCAATTTATTAAAAATTTATTCTTGAATTAATTCTTTCATTAATTCCATATCTTTTTTATCAAACATTTTTTGTGTGGAATTAATTTTTAATTTTCATTGGAGGATTTCAATGTCAATCTAAACGTAGGTTGTTCGAGTTCGAGACACCAAAACCTAGTTCAATGGAGGAAGTCCAAAATGGGGATTTTCAATCCGACTTTCGAAGAAATGGGGGATATGATCAGACGAACCAAAGCTTGACTTGGACGGATGGAATGAGGCTGTTGACAATCACTGAAGGCCTGCAACATCAAGAAAATAGGGTTGAAGATGGCGATCCACGATTTCGAAAGCCGACTGATTAAAATCGAGGATGAACCACTGGTGAAGCCAAATCTGTACTTGAAGATGAACAGTTGTGCGATGCGCAGAAGTGGATGAGGCGCTATCACCTATGGAATCTGATTGATGAAGCTGTGAAGACGAACGAACCAGATGTGTGAAGGAACCTGAACTCACGCGACCTGGTTATGACTTGAAGTACACTGAATCGGGCGGATGAAGATGAACTAAGGTCCAGAGGACGAGTCTCGTGCGATGCTGGCCATGGAAGATCTTCAAAGCTCAAGATCTGACAGTGGAATTTTTTGGATTAGGGGAGACGATGCCAACCCATGTTCAGCCGAGCAGGATTTAAAACTGTGCGAAGATGATGGTTTGTTGATTGATGGAATATGAGTTGTGGATGATGAATGTATTGTGCTGGTTGTTGTTTAATTGCAGGATGATGAATTGAAGATGGTGGTAGGAATTCAAACCTCCCCATGGATCGGATTGCAACGATGAAGAGTGTTGCACATAAGGTGCTTGATATAATGCCACAATATAGTTCTGGTCAACTGAAGCAGGGGAATGCTGAGCGACAGCCACTGAACAGGGGAAGTAGAGTAGAACTGGTCAAAGAAATCAAAGCAGGAGGGAGAGGTACTCAACTAGAGAAGATTCTTTTCTCTCTTCTTCGTGTTTATTTGGTTTTCATGGGTTGCATTGTAATGAAATTCTTGAATATTATTGAACTGAACATGTTGATCACCTAAACATTCTGAAAGGAATGAGACTGTGTTGGTACTTTTACTTCATTCATGCTCTCAAATGATGGATGTTGATATCTCTAACATTTTCTTTGAACTCAATTTCCAAAACATCGAGAGTTGATGAAAATTGGGCTCAAATGATGGATGTTGGTACTTTTACTTCATTCATGCTCTCAAATGATGGATGTTGATATCTCTAACATTTTCTTTGAACTCAATTTCCAGAACATCGAGAGTCTATGAAAATTGGGCTCGATCGAATTTCATCAAATCTATGTTTTCAACATGGAGATCAATTGATCCGCCATTTTGTGATAAAGTGAGCTCTATAGTTGAAGAACCGTAGGATTTACTAATTCACAGGTTGACCTTCCAACAAAGTTAGTTAACCACTTTCAATTAGACTAGCAGACTTAATTGAGATGCATGAATGAAGAAAAAATTATTTAAAACTAGCCAATCGAATTCCTTTATCTCATCAACTGTTTGTTTATACTTGTTCCTTGTTATGTTTTCTCTCCTTTGATTGTTCATCTATTTAATTGCTATCATACACTCTTGTCACTTGCACTCACACTCACACAGTCGCATCACCACCACCACTTACTTCCAACACTAATGCTTCATTAATATTTTATTGAGTTTTATTTTGTATATTGGTTGCACATAAACACATATTGTGAGTCATTCCCTGTGGATCAACCTTTCCTCGCAACTAAACTAGTCTTAAGCAGGGTTATAAATAATTAATATGATCATGTCCAAGTCAACAACTTAGGTTTTCGCGGAGATCAAATACATGAATCATAAATCATGAATCATGGCCTAAATAATTTTGGTATAACATGTAAAATGAGGTATATGAATGTGGAATCATGTGACAATTATTATAATCCATGGAAACATAACATATGAATGTGGCATAACATATAAATTTGGCACAAACATAAGCTTATAAAATCATTTCTTATGTCGAGGCTCACTGACAGTGTCTCAAAACATAGTGGATTGAGTTCACTCTTCATTCCAATAAACTTAGTGGTTGAGCTCACTCCCTAATCTCATACATGTCATCTCATGAGATATAAAGCTTTACTAAATTCTTTCGAGGATTATATAATTCCGATCTCACCCATCACATAATTAAAAACCATACATATGTGTACCATATGAACATGATTACAATTATAAATCAACCATAGCATATATAACCCATGAGAAAGAAATGGATTTCATGAAAATTTACACAAGACATGATCATAATCCATCAAGAGAAGAAGGGTGAATGGTATTATAAGAGTATATATTTAATAAAGCACAAGAAACATTAAAAGATATTTACATAGATGAAAAACATTTTATATTAGCAATAGAAAATTGATTTGAAAAATTAGAAAAAAATAGCCTTTAATTTTTGATAACTTTTATTTTGAAATTAAATAATTTATTAGACAATAGTTTTAGAAAAAAATGAGAAAGTAAATAAAAATTACTTGGAAGAATTATGAAAACTTGAAAATGAAGCTTCATAAAGAAAATCGAAAAAAACAGTGGGAGAAAGCGACTCTGTGGAAAATGTCAAAAAAGATTTCTTTCAAACTTTTGTAAAAATGAATTCTAAGTCAATAGAAAATGACCTTAATCAATCATAGAATTGGGGATAAGGACATTCCTAAAATCATATGAAAAAACATGGACATGAAAGGAAAAGATTTCAGACCAAAAAGAAGAGATAAGGTTGGTTCCATTTATGAGCATCATTATGGGACAATTATAAAACGATGGAAGGGTAAATGTTAAGAATAGATGTAAATATCAAGAATAAACAAAGGAGAAGAAAATGAATGAAGTTTTAGATTGAAAGTATATATAATTTCCATAAATAGGAATTTTGACATAGATAATCTTGATTTCAATGTGAGATTGGTAAACAAACCCCTGTCTTTACTCCCAACTTCTACGATGGCTCTTTAACCTCATGTATAATAAATATAATCAACTTAACAAATTATTTATAAACCTTATTCATATTTATTCCCATTTGTACTCTTTATTTATGATCATTTATTACATATATATTAGTTAATTATTGTTTATTTTCATCATCGATTGTTAGTAATTTTGATTATTTCATAAAAGTTTTGTAATGGAGATGCTGATCCTCATTGACAAGTGAAACATTCCTAGATTAGTAAATAGAGTGGAATAATTTTTTTATTGATTTATGCAGTCCCATGTTCATTTGATGGAAGTTATGGGTATGTTTCATGAGAAAGAGTATATGACGAGCGTGTTTTGGGTAATTGGTTGATAACAATGAGTTGCATTATAATGACCATTCATTTTGTGTCACCCTTACAAAACCATATTCATAAAATAAATTACTCTTTAATATCATATATTACCAATATTAATGTTTGAATACTTATCCATGCTAAAAATGATGGTATTAGTATAGCATCATTCATGTTGGTGGTTAAACCAACCCAAACAAGAACAATTATACTAATGAATGAGTAGGAGTATAGAGTTATATAATGCTAATATAATTTTTATAGAAGCATAATGATTTTAATATAGCATCATTAGAGTGGATAATGATATTTAAAAAGATTTTAGATGAGAAGGTAATTGAAAGAATGGTGAAGAACTAGATATTTACTCACTGAAACGAGTTCATTCAGAGTTAAGAATTTAGGCCTCTTTCTTGGAACCAAATGCTACCAAACATGTGATAATTCATTAAGAGAGGGAATTTTGGAAAGTATTAAAGAGATCATCGAAGGAATACAGTGGTTTGGGAGGGGTATAAGAGGAATCTTTTTATAGGTCATTTTTAGTAGCATTTCCATAAATACTCATTCCTCAAGAAGCATGTTTATCATTTTACATGGAAATTAGATCCAAAGTAAAAAAATGATAGATATGAGTCATGAATCCCCTCATACACACAATTTATAGATAAGTTTAAAGAAGTTTGTTTGTATTTATCTCTAAGTTTAACCATGTCACGAACCGAATCTGGTCGCCTTCAAAATCGGCACCCGACCCGGTCCCTGGCAAGACCCGAAGGGCGTTACCGATCTCCACGGGTTGGCACAAGTGTCTGGGTATCATAAAATGAAAATTGGGAATGATTTACCCGAGTTTATAAACATAAAACAACAAAAGAATCCAATGAAACAAATCTGGATTTTTCAAACCAAACAATCTTTAACAAAAATTCAGAACTAAATTACATATCTTTAAACAACTCAAAATGTCTATACCAAAGGTATAAATCCAAATAAGGACAGCCCAAGAACCCTCATGGCAAGGGGCACCGCCCTCAAGCCACCTCCACAAGACTTCACCACTAAGGACCTGCTAGAAACCCGAACCACTGGAACAAAAAAACTGTACCCAACCTGCGACAACAAAAACAACCATGTCTACTTACACCCAAGGGTGTAAGTAGGGTGTGAGCCAATGCCCAGTAGGATACCACCATTAAGAGATTCCATGTGATAAACATTTAAAGATGAAAAGCATGCAAGTTTTCAAAAACATGAAAAGCTAGTTACAATTTCTAAAAGATGCAAATTTGAATAAAAACAGTTTTCAAGTGGGCTATCATTAAGAATCAACACTTTTAAAAATAATGTCAACACTACTGAATTTTCCAGCCAACTATACCGTATGCCGACAGTAAGTACACAGTAAATGATGAGCACAAGAAATAGGAAGTAACCCCTAGGTACTAGCTAGCTGTGGGTCCCAGGTACCTCGTATCTCGGTGAGAGTAACCATCACAAATATCCATTCTCGTGCACGAGCCACCAGCAGGGAACATACCCATAACCTAGTGGTCCCCAATCATCATCATCATAGTTTAGTTAGAGTTGTAAGCGTCAATCTTGCTAAGTGAAACTGAGGCCAAACCCCACGGATTCACTAGCATACTAGTACACGTCCACCCACCTAGATACCCAGGTTTTCCCCTTGTGCTCAAACAAGTTCAACAAGTCAAGAAATATACATTGAACATGAAAATATCATTTCCACATCACAAATTCACCAAACAGCCCATATGTATACCACACAAGTCACAAAAATCCATTTTTCATTCAAAATGATTTTGAAATCCGAATCACACCAAAATAGCCCACAACACGTTTCACATTTCTTCAACACTTCCACAAAACCATTAAACAATTTTATAAAACAATTATAAGATATTTAAACTCATATAACAACCCACACACATGGAATATAACACTTCTTTCATAATCAAAAATTCAATTTTTCACATCACACTCACACAAAACACTCCACATCACTTTGACATCACTTTCACTCCTCAATATCTCCTTCAAACAATTTAATAAAATATTTCCAGGATGATAAATATCACATAACAACATTTTCACAAATGAAATGGTCCTTTTAAAAATATACTCCTACCAAAACAGTTTGCTGATATAGTTTCACCTATTATACAACCCAATAAACCATTCAAAACTTTCATAAAACAAATTATAAAGAGTATACCCAAACTTTGCACATAAAATCCATTTCAAAAACCTCTTTTTAAGCCAAAATCACACCAAGACCCTACCAAAACATAATTGGCAGCCCAATAAACATGTAATAATCCACTTTCAAATGTTATATAATCACCTTGAATAATATCACAAAAGATACCCACGAGAACACACAAATCCATAAAACACTTTCAAGGAGTATAACAAGGTTATACAAATAAAACCATTCAAATACACCCCTTTTTTAGGCCCACATGGAACTATATCATTGCCCAACCATAATTGGCATCCCCTTTCAACAACTAATAAACCACGTCTACATTTTACAAAACTACCACAAGAGATAACACATGAAATACATTTGAAAAATACACACTTAAAGCAAAAATGTAACTTTAAAAACAAATGCATTACTATTGCTACCAAAAATGGTTTTCTCATAATGCACAGCACATAAGGAACATGTAAAATTATTTAATCAAGCAAACTAACTCATCATTAAATGGTTATCCACGGAATCACCTACTGAATGTGTCGAAACCCTCAAATATTGGGGCGAAACATCAACCGCATGACCGCCGCACCTCAAGGAAGTTAAAAGAAACCTAAAACCTCAATATTTCACCCAAAATACAGTATATTAGAACCTAGGCACGAACCCTAACTTCTGTAATTTTTATAATTCAAGAATTAGGGAAGAAACCCTAAGCAATTTGAAAGAGGAAAGAAATAGACTCACCTACTTGAAGTATCCTGAATTAATCACTCCAAAAAAATAGTTTATGAAATTAAAAACAGCCAAAATTCAGGGATTGTTCGAAAAATATTTAGGAGGTAATTTAGGAACTGGAATGGATGGAAAAGAGTAATAATTGAGAGAGTTAAGAAGGGATGAAGTTACCTCTTCAATTCTGGTCGATTTGAGACACCCTATGAAGATCAGCCCTAATTCGTGATTTCAAAAAGCTCCAAGGAGGGGGGAAAGGCAATGGGAGCGCGCCTGGGTTTCTTAGGGTCGAGTGGGAGGTGGAATTACCGAAAAAACGCAAATAGTGAAGGAGATATAAAAAAATTAAAAATTATTTTTAATGCAGGAAATGGACCTTCGGGCAGGCCCAATATCTTAAATAAAAACTCATATCAACCATGATTATGGATTTATAAAGGCTCCAAATTTATATTTTGGTGTTAATAGGTCAGAGGATACCATTTAGAAATTAGAATGAGGGAAACATATTAAAAAATTAAAAAGTTGTAAAGGAAACAAAATTTATTTTTAAATCTGGAATTGGGCTCACGGTTTGGCCCAATTCATTAAAACTCATCTATTTCTCCATAAAACCTTTGGAAACCATCCAAAACAAAGAATGAAAGGAAAATAAATGAAATTTAACTTCAAAATAAGTCATGTATGTGACAATTCTCCCCACTATGAAAACTTTCCGTCCCCAGAAAGCTACAGAAAGGCCAGATACGAAAGCCAAACCGAAATGATAAACCAAGATGTACTCCCTTTCCAGGTTTCGCCCCTAAAGGCCAAAACACCTCCATTGATCAATTAAGGAAGGAATAATTCACAAAAAAAATCATACACCACTTTCCTGAAACAATAAATCACATTCAGGCTTCATCCCAAAGGAAATCACCTCAAACACTATCAGAACAAGACTCAAGCAATTCACTCAAATGAACAACAACATCGAACAAGGTTACACATACCTTGCTATAACTAAACCATTGGGCACTCTCCAATCTCAATGGTTACTCAAGGAAGATTTAGGTAGCTTGATAGATCCGAATGAGACTACCTACCACCAATCCTTGACCATGGATAAATCTAAGTTATTGGTACGGGGAAAAAAAGGCTCCTCACCATAAGAACCAACAATCTTAATCGACCAGCATGAGCCGGTACAGAAAGACCCCAAAATATAAAGTGTTGGGACGACCACATGGTTAGTCTGCATGGTTTGGGAAACCATGAACTAACAGTGGAGATTCTTCTATCTACATGGTTTTTTGGGAGGCATGGTCACTACTAACCAAGTGCAAACCGTGTGGTCAACCTATCTAGCAAAACTTCATACCTTTCTCTAAAGACTCAATGGAAACCAAAGAGGGAGGGAATAACACTGTGTGATGACATGGGTACAAGACCCTCCACCTATTTCCACCGAACGGGAACAACATAAGAAATATGATGACACCATAGGTTTAAACTCTTATTATCTTTCATATTGAGGATAGGACTTTGCACAAGGGTTTAAATGACACTGGGGTTTCCCCTGACTACGCGCCAGCTTCTCTCCGGGACCTATGGCTGGAGCTCAAAATATTGAAGCATCTTCATCCTCGCAGTTAGGCTTTGGAAACCACCTGAATGAGAATTCTTCTTTCGTTGCAAACAACAACTACACCACAAAACCCCCGATAAGTTTTTCCAAGACATAACACATTCCAAACTCACTTTACCCTAACTCGATATTTCACTGAAACAAGGGATTAGAAGATGTACACACATCACACCTTGTTTGTTCGGGTGAGAAACAATATAAGTAAAGAACACTTATACTCACCTTCCTCTAAAATGGAATATTTTTTTTATGTTTTTTTTTCAAGGGATACATTCTCCCAACATAATAGAGACTCTCAGATGATTGCCCAACTTTCACCTTTACAGTCAATCGAGCACATGACATCACGAGGAATCATCGAACATGACCATTACGACTGATATAAACAATGAATAGAGAGGAAACTTGTACAACATCCCAAAACAACACACAATTCTATAAAGTGGCCATAATGTCCTCTCATGACCAGATTTCCCACACTAGTAGTTTAACATGAACTCCTTCTTCGAAGAGACTATGAAGGACCGAGAGTTCCTCTTAGACACTATCCAAATTCTCATCTATGCTAACAACCCCAGAACACTTCCACCTTCAAAAAATTAGGAAACTTAAGAGGCTAAGGTCACTTTCAACCATTGATAATCAATCTCCCACTACAAGAGGATACACAAAACCAATAAAGGAAAGGGTGTATACTCAATCTAAAAAGATCAAGAAATAGATTCCTTATATTGATCAACTGGAGGATTTTCCAATGGAGAAACAATCTGGGTTGCGCTTCAGTTATGAATTAACCTTTAATGGGGGCGTACCTTATCCAATGAGAGAATCCAAGGACCCAACCAATCTGGTCCATTGGTCAAAACAAGCCATAAACCAGCTCCAAACCCATGAAGGGAACCACTGTAAAGGCATCCCAAAACATTTTTCAAAAGATACCACTAACTGTCCCTACAACACAACTTATCAACCAAACACAAACCCAAAACACAGTTCAAACAGAAGGGGTTCTTGGAATCAAAACATTCCACAACATCAACATTTTCAAAAACCCATAATACAAACCATACCAAACTATTCATCAAGACATCATGTTTTTCTTTAAAACCAATTCTTTGAAAACAAACGGTTTAACAGTAAGCGTATCCACCAATGGTACCCCATGCACCTCACACATGCAGGTTTTTGTGCCACACCAGACACCCTCCTCATATCTGTCCTGGCACTAATCCAGTCGTGCCATCAACCATCCATCATCCCATATAACCCCATGCATGTGGTCGCTAATGGAAATACCAAAGGTTAAAACAAAAATTGTTCCCACTTTTCAAAACCAAAACGGTCAACCAACACATCCTTTTTTCTCATAACTGCTAACCATGAGATCAAAATCCCAACTCACATCTTAATTTTTTTTTCAGAAAGTCACAAACATTTAGAAAATAACTCACTTTCAAGATATTCACATCAATTTCAAAACATCTCATCCCATTAAAACACACTCTGATTGTTTAGAAAACTCTATTGGAAACACTTTTCAAAACCAACTTCAATATAGTTCCTGCTTTCAAAGAGGTGTAAGAACACCATTTTACATTTCAAAACAATTCTGAAAATTAAGTTCCTCCATTTCATAAACCAAACCATTCCCTCCTTATTTGAAAATCATTTCACAAAAACTTTACACTTCTTAAAACCAAAGTGCTAAGGTTTCAAAACCTAAGCACAAAACAATGCAAGAGGAAACTAGTTTCAGTGGGGGACTTGGAAATATGGTTGGCAGCCATATTCCAATCACTTCACTGTCACAGAGAGTGTTCTAGGGAATATCCTTGGCTCCACATGGCTTTCCAGGCCTTGCGAGCTCACTAGGACCATTAACCCAACTCTCTTTTCATTTCCCTTAATCATCATCGAACCAAGAAAACCGAAGGACTTAGATAAATCCCAAATTCTATTGGAAACATGAATCCCATTATGAGGTGTGGTGATCAGGCACACTACCCATAACTAGAATTTCATGTCCCAACAATCCTAACTCCAGACTATCCTGACTCTTCCCCAAATAACATGACCCAAAGAGTTAACCTGAACCTCCTCTGATACCATTTTGTCACGAACCAAATCTGGTCGCCTTCAAAATCGGCACCCGAACCAGTCCCTGGCAAGACCCGAAGGGCGTTCCCGATCCCCACGGGTTGGAACAAGTGCCCGGGTATCATAAAATGAAAATTGGGAATGATTTACCCAAGTTTATAAACATAAAACAACAAAAGAATCCAATGAAACAAATCTGGATTTTTCAAACCAAACAATCTTTTACAAAAATTCAGAACTAAATTACATATCTTTAAACAACTCAAAATGTCTATACAAAAGGTATAAATCCAAATAAGGACAACCCAAGAACCCTCATGGCAAGGGGCACCGCCCTCAAGCCACCTCCACAAGACTTCACCACTAAGGACCTGCTAGAAACCCGAACCACTGGAACAAAAAAACTGTACCCAACCTGCGACAACAAAAACAACCATGTCTACTTACACCCAAGGGTGTAAGTAGGGTGTGAGCCAATGCCCAGTAGGATACCACCACTAAGAGATTCCATGTGATAAACATTTAAAGACGAAAAGCATGCAAGTTTTCAAAAACATGAAAAGCTAGTTACAATTTCTAAAAGATGCAACTTTGAATAAAAACAGTTTTCAAGTGGGCTATCATTAAGAATCAACACTTTTAAAAATAATGTCAACACTACTGAATTTTCCAGCCAACTATACCGTATGCCGACGGTAAGTACAAAGTAAATGATGATCACAAGAAATAGGAAGTAACCCCTAGGCACTAGCTAGCTGTGGGTCCCAGGTACCTCGTATCTCAGTGAGAGTAACCATCACAAATATCCATTCTCGTGCACGAGACACCAGTAGGGAACATACCCATAACCTAGTGGTACCCAATCATCATCATCATAGTTTAGTTAGAGTTGTAAGCGTCAATCTTGCTAAGTGAAACTGAGGCCAAACCCCACGGATTCACTAGCATACTAGTACACGTCCACCCACCTAGATACCCAGGTTTTCCCCTTGTGCTCAAACAAGTTCAACAAGTCAAGAAATATACATTGAACATGAAAATATCATTTCCACATCACAAATTCACCAAACAGCCCATATGTATACCACACAAGTCACAAAAATTGATTTTTCATTCAAAATGATTTTGAAATCCGAATCACACCAAAATAGCCCACAACACGTTTCACATTTCTTAAAAACTTCCACAAAACCATTAAAAAATTTTATAAAAAAATTATAAGATATTTAAACTCATATAACAGCCCACACACATGGAATATAACACTTCTTTCATAATCAAAAATTCAATTTTTCACATCACACTCACACAAAACACTCCACATCACTTTGACATCACTTTCACTCCTCAATATCTCCTTCAAACAATTTAATAAAATATTTCCAGGATGATAAATATCACATAACAACATTTTCACAAATGAAATGGTCCTTTTAAAAATATACTCCTACCAAAACAGTTTGCTGATATAGTTTCACCTATTACACAACCCAATAAACCATTCAAAACTTTCATAAAAACATTATAAAGAGTATACCCAAACTTTGCACATAAAATCCATTTCAAAAACCTCTTTTTAAGCCAAAAGCACACCAAGACCCTACCAAAACATAATTGGCAGCCCAATAAACATGTAATAATCCACTTTCAAATGTTATATAATCACCTTGAATAATATCACAAAAGATACCCATGAGAACACACAAATCCATAAAACACTTTCAAGGAGTATAACAAGGTTATACAAATAAAACCATTCAAATACACCCCCTTTTTAGGCCCACATGGAACTATATCATTGCCCAACCATAATTGGAACCCCCTTTCAACAACTAATAAACCACTTCTACATTTTACAAAACTACCACAAGAGATAACACATGAAATATATTTGAAAAATACACACTTCAAGCAAAAATGTAACTTTAAAAACAAATGCATTACTATTGCTACCAAAAATGGTTTTCTCATAATTCACAGCACATAAGGAACATGTAAAATTATTTAATCAAGCAAACTAACTCATCATTAAATGGTTATCCACGGAATCACCTACTGAATGTGTCGAAACCCTCAAATATTGGGGCGAAACATCAACCGCATGACCGCCGCACCTCAAGGAAGTTAAAAGAAACCTAAAACCTCAATATTTCACCCAAAATACAGTATATTATAACCTAGGCACGAACCCTAACTTCTGTAATTTTTATAATTCAAGAATTAGGGAAGAAACCCTAAGCAATTTGAAAGAGGAAAGAAATAGACTCACCTACTTGAAGTATCCTGAATTAATCACTCCAAAAACAATAGTTTATGAAATTAAAAACAGCCAAAATTCAGGTATTGTTCGAAAAAGATTTAGGAGGTAATTTAGGAACTGGAATGGATGGAAAAGAGTAATAATTGAGAGAGTTAAGAAGGGATGAAGTTACCTCTTCAATTCTGGCCGATTTGAGACACCCTATGAAGATCAGCCCTAATTCTCGATTTCAAAAAGCTCCAAGGAGGGGGGAAAGGCAATGGGAGCGCTCCGGGGTTTCTTAGGGTCGAGTGGGAGGTAGAATCACCGAAAAAACGCAAATAGTGAAGGAGATATAAAAAAATTAAAAATTATTTTTAATGCAGGAAATGGGCCTTCGGGCAGGCCCAATATCTTAAATAAAAACTCATATCAACCATGATTATGGATTTATAAAGGCTCCAAATTTATATTTTGGTGTTAATAGGTCAGAGGATACCATTTATAAATTAGAATGAGGGAAAAATATTAAAAAATTAAAAAGTTGTAAAGGAAACAAAATTTATTTTTAAATCTGGAATTGGGCTCACGGTTTGGCCCAATTCATTAAAACTCATCTATTTCTCCATAAAACCTTTGGAAACCATCCAAAACAAAGAATGAAAGGAAAATAAATGAAATTTAACTTCAAAATAAGTCATGTATGTTACAAACCATTTGCCTCATTTTACCTTAACTATGATAACTCAATTTTTTTTTACCTCAGTGACTTTTTTGCTAAAAAATGAAACTGACCATATTACCTAATTTTTACATACTAATTATAAATTTAGAATCCATATAATTTAATTTAATCTCTAAATATGATAAATATAAATTTTAAATGAAAATATAAATATATAGAAAAAAATTATATAAAAATTATTTTTAAACATTAACTGTTATTAATCTTATTTCATATCAATTACTAATTAAATGAGTGTTAATCTATTTATTTATACATTGAAACATTACATTTTATTAGAATCGTCCTTTGAAAGTGATTAATTTAATTTACTGAGAAAAAAATACACAACACTTAGAAAAAAAAAATCCTTGAAAAATATCCACTTTTAGTATAAAATGATTTTAATTGCATCCCATTAATTTTATTTATTTATCTTATAACCATTGAATTTTATCAATCCATTTGTGACAACCTGAGAGTTTAAGAAATATATTCTATCAAATTAATTTAATTTATTTGATAGCTTATATTACACGCAATGCATATTTTATCTTGTGTTGTACGCAACATCAAGTTTATCATGTGTTGCATGTAACAATGAGTTTCTTTGATAACTTGTGTTATATGCAAGATTGGGTCTTACTGAACATCTATATACTATTAATATTATTTATTTAATATAATAGTTATCACCTATCCATTGGAATGGCGAGAATGAATATTATTAACTAGATTATGAATATATGGTTTATCCATGTTTTTATAATGAATCCTTTAGTGACCAATTAATTGTAAATGAGAATAAAAACCAATTGAATATAAAAGGCGTGTTTCTATGAAAAACTATTTTTATGACCATAAAGGTGTTTTATCTTAATAAATTAAATTAATCACTAATATTGAATGAATTAATGAAATTTTTATGTTATATATTTAATAAATTGTTTTTAAATTCATATGATAAGTTTTATAGGGTTAAAGTAAGAACAAATCCAATTTTAAGCATTAAAAGGGTGTATTTTTCTAAAAGGTTGTTTTATCACATTTTAATGGAAAACCTATTTTCAATATAATTTTTGAAACATTAATAATTTTTATATTAAAAATAATCTTCATTTTGAAATTGAAATATCAAAATTTACTTTGGGTGATTTGTTGGTATTTTTCTGAGAACTTTCATATTTTGACGAATAATGAATAATACTGAATTTCTATCCAAAACTACTTTTTTGTCTAAATAATTTATAGTGTTAAATTATATTTTTAATTGGTTTTAAAGTATAATTAGATCAATTTTATATAATTTAATCCAATTCAGATAATTGAAATCATTATCATAGTGATTTTCGATATAAAAACTTAGCAAACTTTTGAACATTTTCACGTTAAAAACCCGCTTTCTCACAATGTCTGCGAGATTATCTTTAAATTTAATTTTTTCCACTTATGTGAATTGAATTTGTAAAAAAAGAAAATACATGGTTGTAATCATTATAATATTTATATTCTAATAATATCAACTTAGTTTTTGACCAAAAAGATTAGTGAAAGTAATTAAAATTAATTATAGCGATTAGGGTAAAATTAAGCTTAACAAGGGACTAAACCTTAAACTTAAGTTTCAAAATTATCCAAAAGCCATCGTCTGCCCCAATTTCGACCATATCCCCTCTTGGTTTGAATTTTACGAGTTAGTGGGACACATGTTCATGAAGGTGACCCATATAATAAGTTAAGTAAAGAAAAAGACAAAAAAAGTATCTTCCATACTTTTAATTCCTATAAAGCTTTGAAGTATGGAAGAATATACATGGTTTCACTTATAAAAATTATTTTGAAAGGTAAATGAGTTTTTTTATCATGATAATTTAAATATAATTTTTTTAGATGAATTAGTTACATTAAATGCTTAACAAACGCTAAAACATGGATTATTTAGTTAATAATTAAATAAAATAAATGATGCTAAAAACATTAAAAGGAAATTAAATTTAATGAATTATTGTGTTCCATTATTTTTTTAGATGGATATTTCATATTAAATAACTATGAAATTAATATATTTTAATTACATCATTGCCTTGATATTTTTAAAATTTAAATTAAGTAAATAATTTCAAAATTGACATTAATGTCATTTTACAATAAATGATATTTTATTAAATGATTTCAAATTAATAAAAAAATACTACCTTATTAAAAGTGTTTTTAAGTATTAATAAATATCAAATATGGTCTATTAATGGACCAGTTGATCTTTTATAATTAACATATTGACCCATAGATAGTAAAAACATTGTTAGCATGGTTCGGGTTAAAGCAGTGTTTTCACGTGTTACATACACTTGTTTTAAAATTAATTTACAAAACGTATGAGATTTATAATTTTTAAATTAGATATAATATTTATAATTCTATGGGACTATATTTTATAACAAATCACACTTTAATTTAGTCTTAATGGTTAAATTAATTAGGATAGAAAACTAGTTACTTTAATAAAAACTAAAATGATAAAAATAATGAAACTTGAAGACTAAGAAACAAAATGATAAAAATGATTTTATTTTTGTGTGTTGTGAGTGTGTATCAACCATAATTACCATTTAATACATTATTTTTACATTTTTTAAACACATGGGGTAAGGGAGACCTCCCAATAGTGTTTACCTTTTGGTATTTACAAGAACACCACTCCTCCTCTACTATAAAAGGGCATCCACTATTTCCATTCCACATACCACTCAATCCACTTTGGTTCATCCAAAACCTACCCAAATAAGCTCCAAAAATCCCTCCCCGCAACCTAGAGTCCTCAATTTGGGCATAAATTCAACCAAGAAATCACTTTTGTGAAAACCAAAAAGAGTGACCCAAAAAAAGAGGTAACATTCTTCAATGTGCATTTATGTTTTATTTCTTTCTCCACCCATTCAATTATTATTATTCCATAAATATATAATAAAATTAGTATCCTAAATATATTGATATTTTTTTTATGTTAAGGGTTCGACCTACACCAACACACACTTCCATCAAATGGGTAATAGAATTATTGTTCATATACGACAAACTATCGCCTCACGAAACAAAGTCATTCGTTTTTCCTTTACCACATCCCATGGTTAAGAATTAGGATGGAAAACCTATTTTTATATGATATATATGATTTTTTAGGTACAACCTAAGGGAATCCCCACAAGCCCTAGGTCTAGGGAAACAATTGGCATGGGGGCAACCGACAACCCTCTTCCTCTCTACCATTTTCTCTACAACCCTAGAAGCAGCAGCCGGTTCCAGCCTTGCTTAACCGTTTACTCTATCCCATTTTCTATTCAACCCTAGAAGAATTAGTTGGTTCCATACTTGATAACTTTTTTCATATCTCCCATTTTATCTCCCTTTATGACCTCGCTTACTCCCTCATATTCCTCCTCATCTCCCTATTTCCTCACCCACCTAAATCCCCACATCATGCCCTTGTCAATGCCACTCTTCAATATGACATCTCACCTCACCTTACCATGAACCATCCTTATATTCTGCCTCTTTTATAACATATACCCCTTCCACAAATATCTAGACACCAAAATCCATATTCCTCGAACTCAGCAACATTAGATTATTCAGGTGGAGGTTGGTCTTTAGTGAACATAGATCTATAAATTTTGATAGAAGGTCCTCTAGTAAGATTAATTGATTTTATTTCATTAATATAAAAATAGTTATGTCAAATTACTAGATTTAAATTATTTGAAATTCTCCACTCTAATCTAAAAATGAAATTAGTTCATGTCTATGCTTGGTTCAAGTATCTTGTGTATCCTTTTTCTTTACTTAATTTCTTCTTCTATGTTCAATTTCTTTTATCATCGATCATATTTTTCCTAGTTAAATTCTATTACAGTCATACAGAAGTCATGTTTTTTCATATTTTATGCATATTACATGTTGAGTTATCAAAAAAATTTATTGTGCATGTTGGGAGTAGATCTTACGCATCCCTTATCAAGAAAGAGTTATTCATATACGAGGTTGTCCAGTTGAGATTTCTTCTGATACTGATACATGTTCCAATTTTAATTTTACATAATTAAAGAGGCCTATTTGAATTTAAAATCATATAAATTATCCATCATGATATAAATATGTATATCTATATGAAAAATTTAAAATAAAATAAAATTATCAAGAACAAATTATTTCAAAAAAATTATAATTTATAAAGATACTCATTATGATCGATGGCTGGTGGGGTGGTGACCGGATGGGATACTAAATAAATGAGTGGATAGATTTTATTTCATCTCATTTTTTTGTGTTATTTATTTATGTTCAGTAGAATAATTTTTTATGTATTTATTTATTTTTATATTTATAATTATTTAACACTAATTAATTTTAAATTTAATTAGTTTGAAGGTATTAAAATATGTAGCATAATTTTACATATGTTTTTTATATAATTATGTATATTACAAGGGAAATATTTTAAAGATTATTCTTGGGAAATAGTATTGACTGGGTTGGCCATGTTTATGTTTTCTTAATACTTCTGAAATTTTTATATAACACATACCTTTATGCTTTTCATTTGGTGTAAATACAATAACATAGTTTGTGGACGTGTGGACTACCACATCCTCAAAGCGATGTGATACATTCACACATCACATGGCATGTATTAAGGATGAGTTTAATTAAAAATATGTGACATAAATAAAATCTATATTATATTCATGACATAATTAACTTTTTGGAAATATCATATATCATTTTCTTTATTACTCTTTCACACATAGAAAAAGTGACAACGTCGTTCATGGATGTGTGGACTACTGCCTCCTCGACGTGATGTGATTACTTTTACATCAGAAGAATTATATATATAATTATATATGATTAAATAATTTGGAATTTTTGATATAATGATCATTCTCGAAAGATAAATGCTACTTACCTTCTTTCCATAAGGATCACTTAAAAAATGGGAATGTTACTCATGCATATGTACAATTTACCGTCTCCATGATTGTAACGTTGGTTCATTTTTCATAACCACCTTTCATGATTGGATTTAAAAAGTGTAATTTATGTATAAATATGATAATTATTTTATGATTATTATTCTGTAGATGTTTATATAATGACCTTATTGACCATAGTTGACCTAACAAAGTTAGTTTTGAGACATAATCCGAATATGGTCAAAACATCCAACTTAAACATTATTGATTAAGTAATTGTATATAACTTGCTTATAAGTGAAATAAAAGTAATAATAAAATTGTAAAATGTTATTAATAAAGTATATAATTAACATAATTTATTTATTCAGGAAGAAAGATAACAAGCATAAACATGAGGTAAGAGATTCTTGTCTCACTTTTACTTTCATGAGACATATGTCATAATCACCACTTATTTCTTTTTTTTGTAGTGTATATACTACAAATTTTGATGTATTATATCATGAATTATTTTATCATCATGTTATATAAATGTTTCATTTGTTCATTATTACCTTTGTAGTTTCCAATTCAGATGTTACTATAGTTGTAAAGGGATTTCTACTCTCACTTTTATTTCTATGAGAATTATTACATATTCACCACTTATTTTTGTTGTGTGGTGTATCTACTTACCATGAATGTATTTTCTGATTATTATCCTTAAATTTATGTGTATTTACATATCCATTTAGGTATCTCTCTTTCATGAGGTTTATAGTTTTGAAGTTACCAAAGCGGTAATGGACTTTTGTCACAATTTTCCTTCTTTGAGACATTTGTTATGTTATACACAAATCTTATTTTATGAGGTATATATAATTATACTTTGACATGATATATCATGAATCTCATTATTCTCATGATATTATAAGTTTCTTTTAATTTTATTCCTTCATCAGTCTTTTGATTCAAATGTTTCAAAGTGGTATGAGACGCTTTGGAATGTTTAAAGGCTATTTTACTCATGAATGTTTTTAATGATATTTTAAGATTATTTCTATTCATAAAAGTAAAAAATCCTTGATGTTACTTATCCTATACTAGGGATATTTTGTATTGATACCATCCTCATTCATTCTTTGGATGGATTATGTTTGTTTCAAATATATTATTACAAAACTCATTTATTTTCCATGGGTTGATTATATCTTAATATGATTATTATGAAATCCATTTATTTTCTATGGGTTAATCATGTTTCAAAGATATTTTTATTTAACCCATTTCTTTTCCATAGGTTAATCATTTTTCAAAGAGATTTTTATTTAACCCATTTCTTTTCCATGGGTTAATCATGTTTCAAAGATATTGTTATTTAACCCATTTATTTTCCATAGGTTAATCATGTTTCAAAGAGATTTTTATTTAACCCATTTCTTTTCCATGGGTTAATAATGATTCAAAGATATTGTTATTTAACAGATTTATTTTCTATGGGTTAATCACATTTCAAATAGATTTTAGTGGAATTTATTTCTTTTTCATAGGTTAATCACATTCTGAAAAGAATAAAGTTTGTTTAATTGAGTTTTGATTAATTCTCTATATATTCGATTCTTGGACATTATAAATGATGGGTGCATCCAGATAGCGCCGAATGAGCCCATTATAGCTTATACAATGAGTTCACCCAGATAGAGATCAGATGCATTGGGTAGTCTAGAGATGGAAGTCGGTCATATTGGTTATTCCATTTGTAAGGGTTTCTTAAGGGTTCAATGAGATGATTTTACAAGATATAAAAATGTTTTATCTTTTCTTTTTATGGGTTTATAATGTTTCTAATGATCAATATTGTTGTCACATGGCTCATGATTATTGATTTTTATGAATATTTACTTTTCTATATTTTCATATTTGATGGTCTAGGTATTGAATATGAATTATTTTATGACCCACTCATGCACTTTGATTATGTCAGTATATCCTTATGGACTCTTATTTTCATTGATGACATTTAATTATTAATTCTTATGTTTACCCTTACTGAGCATCTGAGCTCACCATTCTTATGTTTCCTTTTCCCCAAGTTTTAAATAATGATGTTGAATGATTTATGTCTATAAAGGATTTCAAAAGGATGATTTTGATGACATATTATGAAATAAGAAAAGCTGGGTAAAATGGGAGAAATGTTCCTTTGATGACTTATGAGTCCAAGTTGATTAGAGTTGTTTATATAATAGTTTTTCCTATTTCTATAAAACTCTAAACCTAAAATGTCTTCCAGTATATAAGTGATCCAAGTTTTCATTTTGGTGTTGTAAGGTTTTGATAGAAAAATTTAGGTCATACTTATCGGAATCATAGCCAAAAATGTAAAGTTATGGATTTTAGCACAGGATCCAGGAATGTGGGTCCTGGTCTGTTATACTATTTTTATTAGAATTTTTATTAGAATTTTATGAACACATGAAATCATTCTTTAATAATAATAATAATAATAGTATGTAATGAATAAAAATACATATTTTCATAATAAATATTTTTAAATAATTGTTATCTTTTTTATTTAATTCTAGAATAATATATTATATATGGATTATATTATTTTTAATTTTTTTATTAAAAATTACACAAAATCAATGCACTTATTAGATACAAGTATATTCAATGACCATATTTCCAATGGCCATATATCTAATGACCATATGTCTACAACAATATAACCATTGACCATATATATAACAGTCATATTACATTATTATATATATCCTTACATATATCTTTAAAATCATACATCCTATTATATAATTTTTTTATCAAGATTTTTATCATATTTACCATGTGTTGTATTATTTATATGATTATCATTGGTGGTATGATTTTTTGGTCATACTAGTGTTGATACAATATATCTCATTTTATCCTAAGTTTTGATACTCATAAACAACTACATTTTTATTTTTAATTAATTTTATTGAAGTATTCAAATCAATCTTATAATGTTCTAAATGATTTTCATTTAAAAAAAATATTATTTTGGATAAAGAAAATTTTCTATGTCTGGAAGTCATACCTTCAAGACATACGCTTTGTATGAAGTATTATAATGTATTAGTTTTGGGAAATTTTACTAAGTCTCAAAGAATTATGAAGTCTAGAAGTCGGTTTACAAATACATATGCCGGAATATAAGTATTACAATTAAGTCTTTCATTCAAAAGTATTTTTTTTGATGAATACTTACAGTTATACAAAATTTATACGATCGAAGAAAAGACTTATGATTAGAATAAAGGCTTATGCTAGAGCTTTATATAGAGAAAGAAGATTTATGAAGATTAATTCTTACAAAATTTAAAGACCTATGAAGATGAATACTTAAAAAAGTAAATATTTATAAATTTTGGTATTTTATTAATATTTATTACAATTATGAGGAGATTATTACCATTGCGGTATTTCAAGGGAAGTCTACTTCTACTTTAGTTTTATCAAATTTAGTGATGTGTGAATGAAGATAGAATGAGTTATTTAAAAATTTATATTTCCAAGAAATCATGAACTTATAAGGAAGACTGTAACTACTCCAAAATGGATACCTCTATTTTTATTTATCGATAATAATTGTAACAAGCTTATCAAGATTACGAAAAAAACCATGTTCATTGTACCAATCCAAGAAAAAACCACTATCACACACCTTTCCCTTAGAACAAACACTGGTGTAATAAGGGGTTATTTATCTAGACCCTAGTAGTATAAAATTTTATGTTTTATTTCTAGTAAAACAATGATTATATTTATCCCTTTTTTATATTACTTTATAAGTGATAATATAAATAGTTTACTAAAAATTAGAATTTAATACAAATAAATAAAAAATTGCATTTTTGGGAAGTATATAGTCTCAATTTAGACACTATTTTTATGAATTAAATATTTTTTTTAAATAAATGTTATTTTAATAAAATATTCTTATTGAATAATATTTATTTAAATAAAAATGACCATATAATTTAATGAAGTCCAATGTGTTTTTTATAAGGGTAAAAAAGATGTTAGTATCGTAAAAACCAATATTTTAAGTAATTCTTTTATGTAAAAGTGAAAATTATCAAATTTATAAAATTAATTTGATAAAATAAATATTATTTTTGAAATCATAATGTAAAAACTATCCAATAGTGATTTTTTAATAATTTTCTGAGACAATCGAATTGTTTGATAAAAATTAAATAAGGTATAAATTTAGGGTCTATATTATTACATCATCATGACCAAAAGTGATATAATAAACGACATAAAATGAATAAATGAACAAATATATATTTATAATATAATATAATATAATATTAATTTATTTAATAAATTTTATAAACCCTTAATGAATCCTCTACAACCTATATTATATTTTAATGTTTTAAAATCAATTCTTTATAAACATAACTCACTTCCATATCACCAAGGTTATTATTTTAATATGCTTGGTACTTTTATATATAAAATATTTAAAACCACTTATCTTTGAAAAAAAAGGTTAACAACCATGGGAATATTTGTGGTTTTTATTATTTTATTATAGAGTTCAAAACCTAAGTTAAAAATTAATAAAGAATTCCCCCTTTTTGGTATAAATACCCACCCATACACCCAATACTCTTTACTAAAACCCATTGATCATGAATTTACTCTCTCTATACTTATATGAATCCCTCACAAGGTGTTACCAAGCTTTTAAGAAGATTCTCCCTAACTTTTAGAAGTGCCCTCTCAAGGTAGGAGATATCACTGTCTTCTTTTCCTTTCAAGAACCTTATTTGTATTTAGCCTTTTGAATCTCAATTAATTATGTTTTTATTACTTTATAAATATAATTTTATTATCCAATTGATTTTATAATAATGATATATCATTTATCCCCTCTCTTTATAACCCTTACCTAATTCGTTACTATGTTGAAGTAAGGGATCCTCTCTTCATCATCTTTATTCAAGCCCTTCCATTGTACCATGCCTTTGGATTTTCAATTTTTCATGTTGGAATATTTTTTTAAACATCCCTATGACTATCCTTATTATTTAAAAGTGATAATATACACCCTTTCACTCTCATAAAACCCTTACATGAGTCTATATTTACACTTATTATGCTGCTGAAATTATCTTGTGATTTTCCATGCCAAACATTTTTGTAGTGAATACCCATCCCTATTTCCACTCAAGGGTATTCAAATAGATGTTAATATCCATCATTTATTGAGTGATTCCATGTTTTTAACCCACATTCCTTAATTGTGGGGTTAAATATAATGAAATATGTTCTTATCTTGTGTGATCTATGTGGCACACAAATACATGTACATGATATGAATATGACGGGTAGGCCCAAAATTTTATATCTCTCCAATGCATTGGGTAATTTTTTTATCTCATGAGATACCATGTATGGTAAATAGGAGGTTATTCTAATCATAATATGTTATGATGTATCAGATGTTAGCCTTGACTTATGTTTATGATATCATGTTTTATTTTGTTTCCACATTCCTATGTTACCTTGATGTTATTAGTTATATCATGCTTCGATGATCATGATTATGATTCTCACCTCTATATGTCATCATGTTATTCCTCTTGGATAACATTTACTACTTTAACTTATGTTATTATTTGATTATTCCATTATAAGGATTTATATATCACCCCTTTCTTATGTACATCCCTAGGTTACCCCATATAGTTTTAGAAGAGTAATATAATTCTATGGGCTTGTTGTGGAGTTTTAAAATAATGTTATTTTACCCATGTTTCATGTTATTATGATATGTAACTAATTTCATAAAGACACTAGGCATCATAATCTTATGGTATTTTATTATGTGTACCTTTATGTAATAAATCATGAATTAAGGTGTATTAAAATATGTTTTGTCATAAGATTGTCACATAAAAAGGACATAGCATTAATTTATTATTATTATATTATTTACTCTAGATAGTTCGAATAAAAGAGAGAATTTAAAACTCAAAAGATAAGATATTGATATATACAATAGCTACTATTGAAAAACATTAAGTGTTTTTCTGCTATATTTTTTATACTTTTCCTGCTATGTGAATGAAAATAAGAAACCTATTATTGTTGTGAGATTTAAAGTTTTATCTATATTAAATGAAATAACTTTATAGATACATTCAAAGTCAACTCTTTCTCAGAATAATCTCAATCATCTGTCAGTTGTTGCTTGAAACTGTGTACTGAATGGAACTCTTTTCAACATATCTTTTCTTGGATATAATTATCTCACACTCTATGCATTGATTTTAGTTAGAGTCTATGTATAAGACTTGTAAATGGGATCCTAGAAAAATCTCCTTGATATTGTACCAATTGAAAAATTATTGTACTCTGCTGGGTTTCCCCTAGAAAAAGAGTTGGTTTAGTGAAAATAATCAAGCTCACTAAGAGAGTGTTGATGTAGTGGACTATGGGAGCTTTATTACCTAAACATCTATTAATTTTAGATTTCATATTATCTTTATTTCATTAAACTTCTTATCTAATTTAGAATAGTGTGACAAATTTTAATAAGTTTTTAATAGATTGGTTTTAAGTTGTATTTTTTTAGAACTCAATTCACCCACATCTTGAATATTTTTCAAATCTTTGGGATAATAATTGGTATTAGAGCAAGTGACTTTTGAGTTCCCAACCTTTACCATTTAAATTATAAAGATAAAATTTTAAATTTTATACAATGATTGACATGAAAGAAAGAATGTTTATGGGAGGATCTATACATTTTAATGGAGATAACTATGTATGTTGAAAGGCTATAATGATTATTTATTTGAATAATATTGGTCTAAAAGTATACCTAAAAGCTGTAAAACCTTAAAAAATTTCCATAGGTGAATGATAGTTATCATTTTCTTCTCAAGAAGTTAAATACAAATTTAATTCAAGATAAATGAATGTTATCATACATGATATTGGGCCATATAAATTCAATAGAGTCTCATAATTCCCAACTGTAATGAGATGTGGGAAACTATTTGTGTAGTTTATGAGGGAACTGATAATGTCATACATCTAAGGTACAGCATTGGTAAGATTAATTTTGAAACATTCAAAATTATAGAAGGTGAAATTATATATCAAATGAATGGGAGAATTTTTGAGGTTATTAATTATGTTTATACCTTTGGAAATTATGTTATTGAATCAAATAAATCCTTGAAAGTCCTCAGAGTTTTACCTTCAAAATAGAGTGGGATATCGTTTTCCATCAGACAATCCATGTTTTTAAAGGATATGAAAATAAAGGACTTGATTGGTAATATTATGATTTTTGAGGCGGATATGAAAGAATAGGTTTATGATTAAGAAAAAAAATAATTCTTAGAAATTATTTACTTCAAAGTATTAGAGAAAACTCAAATAAAAATTATTATCTAACTCATCTGATGAGGGAGAATCAAGATACTTATATTTTTATGTTGAAATTGTATAGTTTTCATGGAAATTAAAACAGTTTTATAATAATATAATAGGATTCAAGAAATAATTCAATAAGTACAAAAATTATGATATAAATTAAAAAGATGTTATATGTTATAAATGTAAGAAAACTGGTCATATCAAGCTTGATTACCTTAAGTTGTAAGAGAAAAGGGAATATAAAAATAAGTTTAAAATAAAATAATATTATAAGAAAAAAAGTGAATAAAGAAATGAAAGTAACCTAGAGTTCTTATAAACAATCCAATAATAACACTTCTTCTGATTTAGATGATAGATAATCAAATCAAAAATATAATAAGTGTTTCATAGGTCAAATAAAATAGGTACAACCTATTTATTCTTCTTCTTTTGAATATGATTCTAAAAATTATTATTTGATGAATTAAATGAATATTTTTATTTGTTAGAATATGATTATGAATCTCTTAAGAATAATCACAATTCACTTAATAAAATCTATAATGTTGTGATGAATTAAAAGGGTGATCTTTCTAATAGATTTTAAAATCAAAATATGATTCAAATTGTACTGTCTATGACAAAAAAATAAAGGAATTAATGGATCAAGTTTAAGACCTAAAATATGTTTCTATTTTCTTGATTAAGGGGGAGAATTAACTCAAAAAATACTTGCTAACAAAAAATACAATAAAGGTAAACTATGCATAAGTAGTAATAGAGAAAAACCTAATCTATATAAGAATTATTTTTTTGTAGTACTAAAAATAGAAACATGAAAAATACAACTTTTTTCACTATGGTACAAATGGTCATTATACCAATGATTGTTGTTTAAGATATCCTCATTTTTTTATATAAATAATGATATTATTTCTAGAAAATTATCTGAAGTTAGTGTTGGAAATTATAAAAGTTTTAGAAATTTTATAAATTTTAGAAAGATTTGGTTTCCTGAATATTTAATAGCTAACACAACTAGAACCAAGTGCATTTGGGTACCAAAAAACCTTCTTAATTAATTTTTTTTGTAAGTAAACAATTTACTAGAACAGAAATAAAAAATTATTTATGGATAGTGGTTTTTCAAGACATATGGGTGGATAATTTTATAACTTTCACTCATTATAAAATATTGGTGGAGGTTATGTCGCATTTGATAACATTGAAAAATGAAATATTATTGTATTTGTATATTTTGGAGATCTATATTTAGTCTTCTTCAAAAAAAATATGTATGTTGAAGGCTTAAATCAAAACCAGATACCTATGTATTAACTTTGTGATGATGAATTTTCTATTATTTTTTCTAACAATTATTTTCTATTTTCAAAGATAAATTGATTAAATTTAGAGAACTAATAACTAAAAATATTTTCACTCAATATATTTATTATTTATGTAAAAATAATGTAAACTATTTAAATACTAAAATTAATGAATATTTGATTTTATATAAAAGTATTGTACATTTTAATGATTATACTTTAAGAAAATTATCTAAGAAAAACTTGTTTTTTGATTTTCTCCAACTTAAATTAAACAAAACGGTATTATGTGATGAATTCCAAATGGACAAGAAACATAATTCAACCTTTAAACCAATTAAGGATGTTTCAACTTCTATACCATTATAAATTATCCATATATATGTTTTGTCCCTTCTATAAGTGTAATCCTAGATGGAAAATCATTTGTTTATGTTTTAGTTGATGATTTTTTAATATTTACATGGGTTTATTTCGCAAGACTTAAAATTGAATAATATATTATTTTTATTAACTTTTTTTAAGTTAATATAAAATATAAAATTTGATAAAATTATGTCTTTGAGAAGTTACCATATGGGGGAGTTTGAGAATTATTAATTTAATCAAATTTTCTAAAAAAATAGAATTAAACATACCTTCTTTTCCCCAAGGACACGTTAATAGAATGATGTTGATAAAATAAGTAATATAACCTTATAATAAATTTCTTGAATAATTTTTGGTGAATATAGCATGCCTACCCATTATTAGGTTAAAGCTATTAATAAAATGTGTTATGTCATCAATAGAGTTATAATAAGGCATATCTTGAAGAAAACACCCTATGAGCTATAAAATAATAAGAAACTAAAGGTTGGACACTTTAAGGTATTTGGTTGCAAAGTGTATATCTTGAAAACCAAGTACAATATTGGTAAATTTAATCCAAATTTTGGTGACATAATCTTACAAGGTTATTCTACCACTTTTAATTCCAAGAGAGTTTTCAATAAGAAGTCAAGGATTGTCGATGAATCCACTCGTGTAAAATTATATGAAAGCGGTCTCTCTGATCACAAATAAATTAAAATTAATGACCTAACTAATTATTTAAATAACATGAGACTTGAACCTATATTTTATGATAAAAAAGATGATTATGTGGAACATGATCATAAACTATCCAATCCTAAAAAAAGTAAATCTAAATAACCTTAAAGTGTACTACCTAGATAACCCAAAACCCCTAAAAACCATCCATTAGAGACTATTATAGAAATATTAGATGAGGGAGTTTGGAATAAAATAAGTGTAGGAATCCTTATTTAAATTTATAATTTCTTATCCTAGTTTGAACCTAAAACTATAGAATAAGCTTTAAATTATGAGAGTTGGGTAGTTTTTATGCAAGAGTAATTAAACCATTTCAGGAGAAATAAGGTATGATATTTAATTGATATACCCTCTGATTATCCTATTATGAGAACTAAATTTTTATTTAGAAATAATAAAGATGATCATGTTGTGATAACTAGAAATAAATATAGGTTATTTTTTCCAAAGGTTATGAACAAAATGAAGGAATACACTATAAAGAAACCTTTTCCTCAGTTTCTAGACTAAAATTCATTAGAATCCTTTTAGAATATGCATCTTATATAAATTTTAAATTATTTCATATAGATGTAAAACTTTCATTTTCAAATAGATTTTTAATGGATAAAGTTTATGTTAAACAACCTATAGGTTTTAAAAACCATCATTTTCTAATTTTTTTTTTCAAAATTACCAAAGAATTATATGATATTAAACAAGCACGTAGAGTTTGATATGAAAGATTAAGTTCTTTTAATATTTCAAATGGTTTTTAGGCTTATAAGACCCATCCTTATTTAAGAAAATTTCATCAAAGTATATTTTTTAGTTTAAATTTATGTTGGTGATGTAATTTTTTTATTCATATATAAAAAATTATGAAATGAATTTTCAAAAACTCATAGAAGTAGAAATTTAAATGAGCATAATGGGTGAGTTGAACATTTTCCTAGATTTTTAAACTTTTCAAAGATATTTTTCAAGTGTTTTTAATAAAAGAAGATATATACATGATTTATTAAAATGGTTTGGAATTGAAATTAGTAAATTATATGCAAGTACCATGAGTTCCAACATTAAAATTGATTTAGATAAAGATAGGAATCTAGTTGAAAATAAGCCATATAGAGAAATTATTTTAATCATGTTATATATAACTTCTAGTAGAGTAGGAATTATTTTTTCATGTGTTTATATGCTATATATCTAGAAAACCCAAAAGGGTATCATTTAATAGTTTCAAAAAAAGTTAAGGTATTTGAAAGAAACTACTTATCTTTCCCAAAATTTTTCCAAAAAACTTCTTATTTTGATTTAATTTTATATTCTGATTTCAACTTTGGTAGATGTATGTTAGATAGGAAAGTACATATAAAACCTACCACTTTATAGGAAAATATTTAGTTTTATAGTCTTTTAAGAAGCAATACTAAGTTTCATTATCAACTTCTGAAGCTGAATACATTACAACTGGTATTTTTTATGCATAAGTGTTATGGATGAAACACACTTTGATAGCTTTTGGATTTAATTTTTATCATGTTCCAATTAATTTTGATAACACTTATTCTATCAACATTTAAAAAAATTCAATAACAAAAAATAATGATTAAAGGCATTATTTTTTGAGAGATCACACACAAAAACATGACATCACTCTAAAATTCATTTTTATTGAAAATAAACCCATATATATATTAAAAAATCCATTACCCACTAATAGATTAAATTTTATTAAAATTTAATTAGGAATGTTTGAGTTTAAATTAATTTTTATGATTATGTTAAGTAATTCTATTTATCTAATTATTAGCAATTTTTACTATTTCAATTCTAATATATTTATTCCTTGACCTCATAATGTATTTGTTTTTGTTATTTCTTTTTAAAATACTACATTCCACACCACTTGAAGTATTTTTAGGGAATCATTTCTGTAAGAATTTATAAATTGAGATGTCGTTTAGATCAAACCATTTATATTGAAAACCTTATGAACCCCCTCTATCTAGATTTATCCTCTTCAAAACCCTTACAACTCTAATACATAAATCTATAACCTTAAACCTTTTGTGGTCATGGGAAATTCTAAGAGAATCAAGGATGGTGCTACAAAAAGTTCAAAGAGAGATAAATAAAGAAATATTGAAAGTCAAGTTATTCATAGAAAATATGTTGAATTTATTTGGTTGATAGTTCCATTTTTTCTGATCTAGACATGGATTTTCAATAAGAACACTGGAACTATGTTTGATAATGAATTTTAGGAGCTATATGAAAATTCATTGTTTTAATTTTCCCTGAATGAGAATGTGCCGATCTCAAAGGTTAATGGTAAGGAGTTCTCAATTTATATTGTGAAAACAACTAAGGTTTACATTATGTTCATGAAGGAATATGTATGTATATTTATTCATTAATATATGATTATGAAATTAACCCCTCAGTTATTATTGAATATTTTTTTGGTTCTACTTCTATTAATATTAAGTCTTCTAAATACCTAGATACCAATCATATATTTCTATCAAAATTTATTAAAACTGGAATAACCTAAAGTGATTGTGAGTTCAACAAAGTGATTTGATATATCTATTTTTAAATGAAAAGAATGTGAAATTTCATAGATATACGGTGCATTATATGCATCATTTATATTAGCTGAGATAAAGGCTCCAGTTTTTTCCCTGCAAGAGGTTGCTAATATTGATTTTTAAGACAAAAGAGGTGGAGCTGAGTAAGGTTGAGGCCACCAAGTTCTAGAGACACCACACACTCTATGATATCCTTTTAAGGAACATAGAGTAATCATGGTATGCCTCTTAAAATAAACTGGTTATCAAGAAAAATATTGAAAAGGAAGTAGAAGGATATAATAAAGAAGAGAATAACCTTGCTTCTACTCAAGGGGAGCATTACAGGTAAGCAAATATTAAGGATGTGGCTCTTATTGGGGGGGATCTTGCTAGGGTGAATGTTGAATAACTTATTGATCTTCAGGGAACTGGAGTGGTTATTGCTACTACTAAATATTAGAGGGAAAAGGTTGTACAGTTCAGGACTACCATCCCTATTCATTAAGAGAATGTTTTTGTAAATGATAGAAATTAGACTCCCATGGAAGTTGTTGTGGTCATGGTTTTACGCATTTTTTCACATTAGTTTTTGGTGAAATAATGAAGTATTAAATGAGAAAATGTGATTTTAATGGAGAATTAGTGATTCTTTTCTAAACTATGGTTACAATCTATATTCATTGAAAATATTATTAAAAATGTGTGTATTTGACATTATAATTGTCGAATTATTCTTGAATTTATTTTCCAAATATATTAGAGAAATTTTTTTACAATTTTTAATTAATCATTAAATTTATTAAAAATTTGTTCTTGAATTAATTATTTCATTGATTCCATATCAATTTATCAAACATTTTATGTGTGGAATTAATTTTTAATTTTCATTCAACGATTTCAATGTTAATATTTTTTGGATTTTTTAATTTGAATTTTTTTGAATTAATTATTTTCAATACTAAATTTTGTGTCTTTTAAGAATTTCTATGAAGAATTTTCATGTGTTCACTTAACTAATTACAAGTAAGAAAATTTGGAAAATGGACATATTGGCCGCATGAACTATGTGGAGTTGTCAAAATCACTTAACTGACAACAAAACAAAATTTCAACTAACTATGCTACACTTCTTAATCACTATACTAACTGTATGGTTGAAATTTATTCTAAAGGATTCAACCTACTATGGTCTTTTAACATGATGATAAATGAGAACCCCAACCTAACTCAAGGCATACTCACAATCAATTTAGAAAAAAATAGACCTATCATGAACTTCCATTCTCAACCTACCATGTCCTCCCACTACAATGGACTGCAAGGGGAAAATTAATCTTTTGTACAAAAAATATCTTTTGGCCACATGTTTCCTTCAATAGATTATTCTAGTAATTTCAATCTATTGGTAAATAAATGAAGATAATTGTATTTAAGATACCGATTGAAGCATAGATGTGAATTTAAATATAAATATAGGTTGTTTGAGCTCGAGACACCAAAACATACTTCATTGGAGGATGTCCAAAATGGTGATCTTCAATCCAACATTCTAAGAAATGGGGGATATGATCAGACAAACAAAATATTGACTTGTATGGATGAGATGAGCCTATTGAAAATCACTAAAGGATCACAACATCAAGAGAATAAGGTTGAAGATGGTGATACATGATTTTGAATGTTGACCGATTAAAATAAAGGATTAATCGTTGGTGAAGACAAACCTATACTTGAATATGAATAGTGGTGCAAGGATGATGGGTTTTTGATTGATGGAATATGATTTGTGGGTGATGAATATATTGTGTTGGTTGTATTTTAATTACAGGATGATGAATCGAAGATGGTGGTAGGAATTCAAACCTCCCTATGGATCTGATTACAATGATGAAGAGTGTTTCGCATAAGGTTCTTGATATAATTCCACAAATAGAAAGGGTAAATGGTAGGAATACATGTAAACATCATGAATAAATATAAGGTAGAAGTAAATGATTCCAAACCAAAAATAAGAGATAAGTTCGGTTCCATTTATGAGCATCATTTTGGGAGAATTAAATGATGGAAAGGGAAATGGTAAGAATACATGTAAATATCAAGAATAAACAAATAATAAAATAGATGGATTTTTAGATTGAAAGTATATATAATTTCCATAAATAGTAATTTTTATATAGATAATCTCGATTTCAAAGTGAGACTGGTAAAGGAACCCTTATATTTTCTCCCAACTTCCATGATGGAAATTTAACCTCATGTATAATAAAGATATCAAATTAATAAATTATTTATAAACCTTATTCATATTTATTACCATTTATACTCTTTATTTATGTTTATTTATTACAGATATATCATTTAGTTATTGTTTATTTTCATCATCAATTGTTAGTAATTTTGATTGTTTTATACAAGTTTTGTAATGGTGATATCAATATTCATTAACAAGTGAATCATTTCCATATTATTAAATAGAGTGGAATAATTTTTTTTAGTGATTTATGCATTACCATGTTCAATTTATGTAATTTATGGGTATGCTTCATGATAATATAGTATATGAAGAGCGTGTTTTGGGTAATTGACTGATAATAATGAGTTACATTATATTGACTATTCATTTTTGTGTCACCCTTACAGAACCATATTCAAAAAATAAATTATTTTTAATATCTTATATTACTAATATTAATATCTAGATACTCAAAAATTCTAAAAATTATGGTGTTAGTATAGCATCATTCATGTAGGTTGTTAAACCAACCCAAATAAGAACGTGTTATTCTAATGAATGAGAAGGAGTATAGAGTTATATTATGGTAATATAATTTTTATAGAAGAATAATTATTTTAATATAGAATAATTATAGTAGATAATGGTATTTAGAAAGATTTTATATGATAATGTAATTGAAAAAATAACGAAGAACTAGATATTTACTTCTTAAAATAGGTTTCTTTAAAGTTAAGAATTTAGGCCTCTTTCTTGGAATCAAATGATACAAAACGTGTGATAATTATTTAGGAAATTATTATATATATCATCGAAAAAATAGATTGGTTTGAGAGGGGTATAAGATGAGTATTGTTATAGGTCATTTTTTAGTAACTTTTCCTCAAATACCCATTCCTCAAGATATAAGTTTATCACTTTACATGGAAATTAGATAAAAAGTGGGAAAATAATAGATATAGGTCATGAATAACCTCATTAAAAAAATTTATAGATAAGGTTATAGATATTTTTATGTATTTATCACTAAATTTAAAAATTTTCCTCATTTTACCTTAACCGTGATAACTCAATGTTTTTTACTTCGATGACTTTTTTTTGCTAAAAAATTAAATTAACTCTATTACCTAATTTTCAAATTATTATTATAAATTTATACTCCATTTAATCTAATTTATATTCTAAATATGAGAAATTTAAATTTTAAATGAAAATATAAATATATAGAAAAAACTGTTTTATATAAAAATTATTTTTTAAAACATTAACAGTTATAATTATTATTTCATATCAATTACTAATTAAATTAGTGATAATATATTTATTTATATATTAAAACATTACATTTTATTAGAATAATCATTTGAAAGTGGATAATTTAATTTACTAAGACAAAAATACACAACACTTAGAAAAAAAATTCCTTGAAAAATATCCCCTTTTAGTATTAAATGATTTTAATAGCATCCCATTAAATTTATTTATTTACCTTCTAACCATTAAATTTTTTCAATCCATTTTTATTATAATTTTTATTTTAATTTTATAAACACATTAAACCATTCATTAATAATAATAATAATAATAATAATAATATGTAACAAATAAAAATAGATATTTTTATAATATATCATTTTAAATAGTTGTTATATTTTTATTTCATTATAGAATAATATATTATATATGAATTATATTATTTTTTATTTTTTACTAAAAATTAAACAACATCAATGTACATATTAGATACAAGTATATTTAACAACCATATATCCAATGGACATATATCCAAAAACTATATAACTAATGATTATATGTATAATGATCATATTACATTATTATATATATCCTTAAATATAAATATCTAAAATCATCCATCCTATTGTATAATTTCTTTATCAATATGTTTATAATATTTCTATTGTGTTTTATTCTTTTTATAATTATCATTGGTGGTATTATTTGTTGGTCATACTAGGGTTGATCCAATATATCTCATTTATCCTAAGTTTTGATACTCATAAACACCATCACTTTAATTTTTAATGAATTTTCTTGAAGTATTAAAATAAATCTTATAATGTTCAAAATTATTTTAATAATTTTTTTATTATAGATAAAGAAATTTTTCTTAGTCTAAAAGCCATACATTCAATACATACGATCTTTATAAAGTCTTAAAATGTTTCGGTTTTAGGAAATTTTGTTAATTCTCAAAGACTTATGAAGACTAGAAGTCACTTTCCAAATACATATGCTGGAATCTAAGTATTGAAATGAATAATTTCATTCAAAAGAAAGTCTTGTGATAAAGAAATATAGCTATAAAAAAGTCATATGATTAGAGAAAAGTCTTATGATCCAAAGAAAGTCTTATACTAGAGTTTTACGTAGAGAAAGAAGACTTATGAAAATGAAGTCTTACAGAATTTAGAGACCTACGAAGAGGAATTCTTATCAAAATGAAGTATTATGATTAGGAATTCTTCATGATATTTTATTATAATTCTGAGGAGCTTATTACTATTTAAGTATTTCAAGTGAAGTGTACTTTTACTTTAATTTCATCAAAAGTAGTGATTTCTGAATGAATAAAGTATGAGTAATTTAAAATTTATATTTCCAAGAAATTATGAACTTCCAAGGAACACTATAGCTACTCAAAAATGGATACCTATTTTTTTATTTCTAGACAATAATTGTAACAACTAGGAAATTTATAAATTAAATCATATTTTTGAATGAATACACGCCTTATTGAGAAATGTAGTTATAGAAAACACATGCACTAATTTGGTTATTTTAGTTCGTTATAAGTTATATAACGTTATATTTAAAAGACCATTAAGAACCATAACCATTGATAATATATTCATTATAAAATGATCATTATAATTAGTTTATATTAAGGGTTATGATAAAATACAATTGAAATAGATGAAAGAAGCGATATCCTTAACCAGTAGGATCGTAACCTATGAAGTCCATTTATTGGAGCTTCTAAGGGAGATGACATAACTAGGATTTTCCCTCAACCAAGACCATGTTGATATTCAAAAACTAAATCCTAAGTGAAACTTTTTATAGGAGAAGTTCAATATTATTGAGATCATGACCCAAATCATGTTCATGGTACCACCCCAAGAAAAAAACACTATCATACACCTTACCCTTAGAGTATACACTGGTGTAACAAGGGATTATGTATCTAGACCATATTAGTATGGATTTTAATGTTTTATTTCTAGTAAAATAATGATTATATTTATCGCTTTTTTATATTACTTTATAAATGATAATATAATGATTTTAATAAAAATTATATTTTGATACAAAGAAATAAAAATTGTATTTTTGGGAAGTATATAGTCACAATTAAGACACTCTTTCAATGAATTCAAAAATTTTTGAATTTTTTTTTCTTTTAATAAAATATTATTATTAAATAATATTTATTTAAATATAAATGATAATATAATTTAATGAAGAGTAATTTAATTTTTATAAGGGTTAGAAAGTTATTAGTGTCGTAAAGACCAATATTTTTAAGTAAATAAGATTTTTTATTTAAAATTTAAAATTATCTTGTTTATAAAATTAATTTAATAAATAGATTTTATTTTTTAAATAAAAGTTTCAAAATTATCCAATAGTGATTTTCTCATAATTTTATGAGATAATCAAATTTTTCTATAAAAAATAAATACGGTATAAATATAGGGCCTATATTATGACATCATAATGACCCAAAAGTGATGTAATAAATTCCATAAAAGGTAACCATGAAAAAATATATATTTATAATATAAAATAATTTATTATTTAATTTATTTAATTATTTTTATAAACCCTTAATGAATCCTCAAAAACCTATATTATATTTTAAGGTTTTAAAATCAATTATTTATGAACCTGACACACTTATATGTCACCAAGGGTAATATTTTAATATACTCGATACTTGTACTTATAAAATATTGAAAATGACTCCTATTTGGAAAAAATGTAGGTAAAAATCAGTGTAAGGTTTTTGGTTTTGATTATTTTATCATATAGTGTCCAAAACCTAAGTTTAGAAATTAATAAAGAATCCCCCTTTTGCTATAATTACCCACCCATACAATCAATACTATTCACTTAAAACTAATTTATAATTAATTTACTCTCCCTATCCCTCTATAAATTCATCCCAAGGTGTTCCCAAGATCTTAAGAATCTTCTCCCAAGCTTTTAGATGCGCCCTCTCAAGGTAAGAGATATCTCTCTTCTTTTCCATTCCAACACCTTATTTGTATTTAGTCTTTTTTATCTCAATTTATTAGTTTTTAATTAATTTATAAATATACATTTACTATTAAAATTATGTTATAATAATGATATATCACTTATACCCTCTCATTATAACCCTTATCTAAGTTAATACTATGTTGAAGTATGGGATCCTATCCTCCTCATCTTTATTCAAGCACTTACCTTGTACTATGAATTTTTATATCCAATTGTTCATTTTGTAATATGTTTTTAAAAATCTATATTATTGTCATTATGTTTTAAAAGTTATGATACACCTATTTTCACTATCATTAAACTCTTTCATGAATATATATGTACACCTATTATGCTACTAAAATTATCCTATGATTTTCCATGCCAAACATTTTTGTAATGAATACCCATCCCCATTGCCACTCAAGGGAATTATCCTAGATATACATATCCATCATGTTTTGGGTACATCCATTTATGTAAATTTCATTACTTAATCATGGGGTTAAAAGTGATGAATTATGTTCTTATCTTGTATGATCTATGTGGCAAAAAAATTGATGTACAAGATATAAATATAATGAGTGGGACCAAAATTATATATCCTTCCAATGCATTAGGTAATATTTTTATCTCATGAGATACCATGTATAGTGCATGGGATGTTATCCTAAGCACACTTTTTTATAATGTCATGGTGGTTATACTTGGCTTATGTTTATGATGTTATGTTTTATGTTGTGGGAACATTCCTATGTTACCTTGATGTTATCATCTTATACCATGCTTTGATGTTCATGATTTTGATTCTCACCTCTATATGTCATCATGTTATGCCTCTTAAATCACATGTACTACTTTAACTTATGTTATTATTTGATTATTCCCTTATAGGGATTTATAGCTCACCCCTTTCTTTTGTACGTCCCCAGGTTATCCCATGTAGTTTTAGAAGAGAATTGTAATTTTAAGGGCATGTTTTGGATTTTTACCTATGTTTAAATTTATTATGATAGGTAACTATTTTCCCAAATACACTAGGCCTCATTATCTCTTTGGATTGTATTATGTGTACTTTTTTGTAATTAATAATGAATTAAGGTGTATTAAAATATGGGATATCAGAAGAACATCGCATGTAAAGGAAATAACATTAATTTATTATTATTATATTATTTACCCTTGACCATTTGAATAAAATAGATAAGTTAGAAATAAAAATATAAGATATTGATATATACAATAACTACTATTGAAAAATAACAAACATTTGTCTAATAAAATTTTTATACTTTTTATTGCTGTATGATTGCAAACAAGAAATCTATTATTTTTTGTGTTTTATCTATAGTAAATAAACTACCTTCATAGATACATTAAAATTAAACTACTTATATAAATAATCTCTATCATCTGTTAGTTTTTGCGTGCATATATATATTTAGAATGGAACTCTGTTCTACATATCTTTCCTTTTATATTGTTAGTTCACACTCCTTTCACTGAGTGTGGTTGGAGTCTATATATAATCCTTGTAAATAGGATCCTATAAAAATTTCATAGATATTATACAAAGTGAAAACTACTTATACTATGTTGGGTTTCCCCTAGTAAAAGATATGGTTTGGTGAAAATCATCAATCTCATTGAGAGAGTATTCATGTAGTGGACTATGGGATCTTTTTTCCCTAAACCCCTATAAATTTATAGTTCCCTACTTATTATCTTTATTTATTTCCACCTATTATATAATTTATATGAGTGGGATAGATTTTAATAAGTTTTCAAGAGAGTGTTTTTAGGTTGTAAATTTTTTTATAACTCAATTCACCCATATCTTGAGTATTTTTCAACTCTTTGGGATAATAATTGGTATTAGAGAAAGTTACTTTTAAGTTCTAAACCTTTACCGTTTAAAGTATAAAGAATTTTTTTAAAGTTTATATAATGGATGACATTAAAGAAGTAATGTTTATGGTAATATATATATATTTTAATGGAGATAAATATGGATAATGGAAGGCTATAATGATTATTTTTTAAGAACTTTAGTCTAAAAGTTTACCTAAAATTTGTCAAACCTTAAAAAAATTACATGTGAATGATAGTTACGGGTTTTCACTTGATAAGACGAATAAAAATTGAATTCAATAAAAATTAATGTTATTATATATTATCTTAGGATAGATGAATTCAATAGATTATAACAATTCCCAATAGAAAATGAGATATTGGAAACTATTGTTGTAGTTTATAAGGGAGATGACAACGTCATATATCTAAGGTACAACATAATTAAGATTAAGTTTGAAACCTTAAAAATTATAGGTGGTGAAAGTATATATAAAATGAATGGGAGAATCAATGATATGATTAATGATGTGGCTACCTTTGGAACCTATGTTATTAAATCAAATCAAGACTTTAAAGTCCTCAGAGTTTTACCTTCAAAATGGAGTGGGATATCTTCTTCCATAAGAAAATCCATCACTACGAAGGATTAAAAAATAAAGGACTAGATTGGTACTCTTATGATATATGAGGTGGATATACAAGAATATTTTGATGATCATAATCTTATCAAGAAAGAAAATAATTATTTGAAAGTATTTACTTCAAAGGATGAGAGTAAAATCAAAGAAAATTCATTATCTGACTTATATGATGAGGGAGAATTAAGATTCTTAGGTTTTAATGTCAAACTTTCAAACTTTTCATGTAAATTCAAAAGGTTTTATGATAATATAAGAGTATTCAAGAAATAATTCAAAAAGTGAAAAAATTATGATGGAAATTAAAAGGAGGTAAGATTCTATTAATGTTAGAAAATTGGTCATATCAAGCCTGATTTCCCTCAATTGAAAGGGAAAAGAAAATCTGAAAAGAAGTTTAAAATAAAATTATATTACAAGAAAAAAGACAAGAAACTAATGAAAGTAACCCTAAGTACCTCTAAAGAATACCATGATAAATATTATTCTAATTTAAAGGCTGAATAATTAAATCAGAAAGCTAATATGTGTTTCATAGCTTGGACAAAATAGGTGAAACTAGTTTATTATTATTCTTTTGAATACGATTATGAAAATTATTATTTGGATAAATTAAATGAATATTTTTATTTGTTAGAATATGAGTATAAATCTCTTAAGAATAAGAAAAATTCACTTAAGAAAATCTATAATATTGTAATAACTGAAAAGAGTGATCTATCTAAATATATTTTTGTATTGAAATATAATTTCTAAAAATATTCTTCAAATTGCACTGTTTCTGAAAAAAAGGAATTAATGGATCAAGTTGAAGACCTAAAATATATTAATATTTTATTTACTAAGGGGTAGAATTTTATCACCAAAATACTTGGTAATAATAAAGACAATAAAGGTAAACAAGTCATAAGAAGTAATAGAGAAAAATATAATCTATATAAGAATTATTTTTTAACTAGTACTAAAAATTAAAACATGAAAAATATCAGTTGTTTTTACTATATAAAAAATGGTCATTATACTAATGATTTTTCTTTAATATATCTTAAATTTTTCAGTATAAAGAATGATTTTATTTCTATAATCTTATCTAAATTAAGTTCTAGAGAATCTAGACATTTTAGAAAATCTAGAAAGTGTATAAAGAGTTGGGTTCTCAAATATTTAATAGCTAACATTACTGGACACAAGTGCATTTGGGTACCAAAAAACTTTCTTAGTTAATTTTTTAAGTAAACAATTATTAGGAATAAAAATGAAAAATTATTTTTGGAAAGTGAATTTTTAAGATATATGGGTGGATACTTTTCTAACTTTCACTCATTGAAAAATATTGATGGAAGTTATGTCACATTTGGTAACAATGAAAAAGGAATGATTATTGGAGTTAGATATTTTGTAGATCCACATTCAGTCTTCATAAAAAAAAATATTTATGTTTAAGGATTAAATAAAAACCTGATAAGTATCTCTTAACTTTGACCGAATGGCCCGAAGGCCTTCTTTTTTTATTGATTTTTGATAACCCCCCTTTAAAGGGATGAGGGAGAACCCTTATAATGCCCATAGTCTCAGATATTACATGACCCATAGGTCTTAAAAAATATATAGACTATACTTGGAACTCCTCCTCCCAGCTTGTTTATCATGATATCAGATCTCCACCTTCACATGGTTGTTAGACTATGCTTCCCGTTCAAGCACAGTCTGGTCCCGATGGCAATGCCATACCCTCTCTTTCTGACAAATCCTCTAAGCTTATGCTCTGGTGAATGCTCCTACTCTAAATCCCTATATGGAGGCTGCTCCTTGTAGAGTCTTTTTTGATCATTAAAGCACCATTTCAGGTGGCCCAATGGCCTTTAGGTAGCCCTAAGTCATTGAGGTGGCCCAAAAGCCTTACTGACCCGAAGGCCTTGGGTGGCCCGAAATCTTTAATGGACCCAAGGCCTAAACTGGTGCCCCAAAATCCCAAACAGATGAATAGTCCCGACTGCTATAGTACCGAACAGTGCCTGCTACAGTGCCTACTTCAGTACTACTACAATACTACTACAGTCTCGGAAATATGTCTCCACCCGGTTTTGAACTAGGGTCTCTTGGATTTACTTGCCGAGTCATCACCAACTGGGTTAAGGATCTTGTGAAAAGTATATCTTAACTTTGTGATGATTAATTTTCTATTAATTTTTCTAAAAATTCTTATTATGTTTTCAAATATAAATTTTTTAAATTTTTATAACCAAGAACTGAAAATATTTACACTCTATATATTCATTATTTATGTAAAAAAACTGTAAAATATTTTAATACTAAAATTAATGAATCTTGTATTTGATATAGAAGTCTTGGAAATCGTAATGATTATAATTTAAGAGAATCATATAAGAAAAAAATTAATTTTTGATCTTCCTCAACTTAAATTATTCAAAAATGTATTATGTGATGCATTCAAAATGAACATGAAACAAAAGTCATACTTGAAACCAATTAAAGAGGTTTCAACTTATATACCATTATAACTTATCCATATAGATTTTCCCTTCTAAAACTGTATGCCTTAATGAAAAATCAATTTTTTTAAAGGTTGGGACCGAAGCCTCATTTTTCTTGATAAAAAATAAATTATTTATGTTTTAGTTGATGATTTTTTAGGATTTACATGGGTTAAGTTCTTAAGACTTAAAATTGAATCATATTTTGTTTTTATTAAATTTTTTATGTTAATAAAAAATATAAAATATGATAAAATTGTGTCTTTGAGAAGTGACCATATGGGAGAGTTTGATAATTATGATTTCAATTCATTTTTCTAATTTTTTTTAATTAAACACAACTTATCTTTCCCAAGGACACCTCAACAGAATGGTATTGATAAAATAATGAATATGACCTTATAAGAAATTTCTTTAATAATGTTGGGTGAATTTTTCATGCCTACTCATTATTAGATTAAAGCTATTAATATAGTATGCTATGTCATCAATAGAGTTATAATAATGAAGATCTTGAAGAAAACACCCTATGAGATATAAAATGATATAAAATCAGAGGTTGGATACTTTAAGGTTTTTGCTTGCAAAGTGTATTTTTTTAACACCAAGTAAAATCTTAGAAAGTTCAATCCTAAGGATTTTGAAGGAAGATTCTTAGGTTATTGTACCACTTATAATGACAAGAGAGTTTTCAATAAGAAATCCAAGATAATTAATGAATACACTCATGTGAAATTTAATGAAAGTGATCTATTTTATCACAAATAAATTCAAATTAATAATCTACTTGGTTCTTTAAATAACATGATACTTGAACCTCAATTTTACAATAAAAATGATAATGATGTGGAACATGATCATGAAAAAAAATCTAAAGAGCCTAAAATTTTACTTCCTAGACTACCTAAGACCCCTAAAAACTATCCTTTAGTGTCTATTATAGAAATATTAGATGAGGGTGTTAGGACTAAAATAAGTGTAGAAATACTTGTTAAATTTTCTAATTTCCTATCCAAGTTTGAACCTAAAACTGTATAATATGATTTAAATGATGAGAGTTGGGTAGTTTTCATGCAAGAGTAATTAAACCAGTTCAAGTGGGATAAGGTATGAGATTTAATTTATATACCCTCTAATTATCCTATTATAATAACTAAATGGGTATTTATAAATAACAAGGATGATCATGGTGTGATCACTAGAAAAAAGGCTAGGTTAGTTTCCAAAGGTTATAACTGAGAGAAAGGAATAGACTATAAAGAAAACTTTACCTCAGTTTCTAGATTAAAAGACATTAGAATCATCTTAAAATATACATATTATATAAATTTTATATTATTTCATATGGATTAAAAATTTTCATTTCAAATGGATTTTTAATATAGTAATTTTATGTTGAAGATCCTCTAGGTTTTGAAAACCCTCTCTTCCAATTTTTTTTTCAAACTTACCAAATCATTATATGTTCTTAAACCAGCACCTAGATCTTAATATTAAATATTGATTTCTTTTCTTATTTCAAATGGTTTTTTGGTCTTGTAATACCTATCTTTATTTAATAAAATTTCATCAAAAGATATTTTTATTTTAAATTTATGTTGATGATGTAATTTTTTGGCTCCAAAAATAAAGAATTATGAAATTATTTTTTTAAAAATCGTGAAAGAGGAATTTGAAATGAGAATGATGGGTGAGTTTAAAATTTTCCTAGGGTTTAATATTTATCAAAAATATTTTTTTAAGTGTTTTAAATCAAATAAAATATATAAATGATTTATGAAAAAAAATTGGACTTGAAAGTAGTAAAGTATATGAAACTCCCATGAGTTCAACATTAAACTTGATTTGGATAAATCTGAAAATCCAGTTGATAATAATTCATATAGATAAATTATTAAAATAATGTTATATTTAACTTTTAGTATACTAGACATTATTTTTATAATTTTTTTAGGTGGTATATTTCAAGAAAAACAAAAAATATTTACATTTAATAGTTTTCGAAAAAAATTAAGGTATTTGAAAGAAACTACTTCTCTTTCTCAACCTTTTCCAAAAAAAATTTATTTTGATTTAATATTATATTTTGATATTGAATCTGGTGGGTTTAGTTTGGATAAGAATATCATATCTCAAACCTACCACTTTATTGGAAAATATTTAGTTTCATGGTCTATTAAGAGGCAATATTAAGTTACATTATCAACTGCTGAAGCTGAACACATTATAGCTAGGATTTTTTGTACATAAGTGTTATGCATGAAACACACTTTGATAGATTTTGGATTCAATATTGATCATGTTCCAATAATTTTTTATAACACTTCTTCTATCAACATTTCAAAAAATCCAATAACAAAATGCAATGATTCAAGGCTTCATTTTTTAATAGATCATGCACAAAAAGATGAAATCACTCTAAAATTCATTTTTAATGAAAATAATATCATATTTAGATTTAAAAATACTTCATCGGCTAATATATTTTATTTTATTAAAATTTAATTGGAATGTTCGAGTTTAAATTAACTTTTTATAATTCTATTAAGTAATTATATTTTTCTTCTTGTTAGATATTTTCACTGTTTTAATTCGAAAATATTTATTCCTTGATCTCATAATATATTTATTTTTATTATTTATTTTCAAAATATCACATTCCACATCACTTAAAGTATTTGTATGGCATCATTTCTGTAATAATTTATAAATTGAGATGTTTGGATCAAACCATGTCTATTGAAAACCTTCTTAACACTCTCTCTAGATTTATCCTCTTCCAAACCCTTAAAACTATAATCCTTCAATTCATAAACTAAAAAATTTTACAGTCATGGGGAAGTCTAAGAGATTCAAGGATAGTGCTTCATAAAGTTTTAAGAGAGCTAAATTGAGTAGTACTGAAAGTCAAGTTCTTCTTAGAAATGATTTTGACTTTGTTTGGTTGATAGTTCTATGTTTTCTAGTCTAGAAATGAATTTTCAATGATAATATTACTGCAATAATATTTGAGAATAAATTTTAGGAGTTATATAAAAATTAATGTTTTTTTCCCCGAATGTGGATGTGCTGAGATCGAAGGTCAATGGTAAGGAGATATCTATTTATATCATGGAAACAACTAAGATTTTTCATTAGACTCATGAAAGAATATGTATGTATAGTCATTCATTGATATATAATTATCAAATCAAACCCTCAGTTATTATTGAATCCTTTTTTAGTTCTCCATATATTAATATGAAGTATTTGAAAGACCTAGAGCACAATCAAATATTTCTATCAAAATTTATTCAAACTGGAATAGCCTTAAAGGGTTGTGAGTTTGAGAAAGTGATTTGATGTATCTATTGTTTAATGAAAATAGAGTGAACTTTACTATATATATGATACATTATATTCATCATTTCTATTAGTTGAGGTAAATTCTCCAATTCTATCCCTATGAGAGGTAGCTAATATTGATTTTTAAGACAAAGGAGGTGGACCTGAATGAGGATGAGGCCACCAAGTTCTAGAGACACCACACACTCTATGATAGCCTTATAAGGAATATGAAGTCAGCATGGGATGCCTCTTAAAACAATATTTTTATCAATAAAATGGTTAAAAAGGAAATAGAAGGAGATAATGAAGGAGAGAACAACCTTGCTAATACTCAAACAGAGCATTCCAAGTAAGAAAATCCTAAGGATGAAGATCTTGTTGAGGGGGAACTTCTTTGGGAGAATGTTGAGGAACCTGTTGATGTTTAGGGAACTGAAGTGGTTATTAGTGATACTAAAATTCAGAGGATAGAGTTTTTATAGTTCAGTACTATCATCCATATTCATCATGAGGATGTTTATATAAATTATAGAAATTAGACTCCCACAAAAGTTGTTGTAGATACTCAGGTTAAGGATACTGAGTCTCAGAAAATTATTAGATATAGTTTGGTGAATGAAGATAAATATCCTATGGAGATTTATGTTTTTTAATTATAGAATATAGATGTGTTTTTAGTGATAAAAGGATAGTGTATGAAGAAATAAGATCTACTAAATCTCATTAGGAGACTATGACTGGTCTTATTGAAAACTTGAAGACCTAGAGGACTTAGTTTCTGAGAATAATGAAGTATATCCAATGAGGAATCATAATTAGATTTTATCTAAAAACATTTTATCCCTTGTAATAAAAGAAATAAGTGAAAGGATGCCTTTAGTTTGTGATATTGAAAAGCTACAATCTCTTAGTACTAAAAATGAAGATGTTGCAAACTCAGTCAACCAAACTAAATCTCAATCTTCTTTTAGTGATCATGTATAAAAATTTATTTCTATAGTTTTTAATGAGTTTAAAATTATGAAAAGTTATTTTAATGAGATTAATTTTGATATAAAGGAATCTAGGTATGATTTGAGGAGCATATTATGAAATTGTAACTTTGTGACTGATTTCAATAAAAAAATAGAGGTGATGGATTCAAAAATTGAGCTTCTCAGCACCTTCTAACCTATGAAAATAGGTATTTATTATATATAATTGGAGTAATTTTAATATTTAAGTGGTAAGTTAAAGTAATTAAAGGAAAAAACAGTTTTTAAGATCAATATATATGATCTAAAAGAGTCGATAAAAGATCAATCTAATATGATTAATAATCTTCATCTAGTCAAATTAGGAATGGATTCTTTGGTTCTGAGGAAACCGAATCTATAAGAAGTGAACCCAAGGATAATTTTGAAATGTTGAAGAAAATGATCGAAGTGAGGTTTTATTTTATTAATATATTTCATCCCACTCATCCTACTTAACCTTTTATTTTAGTTCTTTCAAATTCATTTTTTTTCAAGAAACTACCTATATGATAGATGAATTTAAAACAATATCATCTGATGTGAGTATGTTGAATGAAAGGATTCAAACCTTGTAGAATACCTCAACCTCTATTGAAATTATTCAAGAATTTCAAAGGAGTCTATATACTAAAGTTGAATATTCCATGAATGATCTCAAAATAAGCCTTCATGGGATTTTCATATCTTTATTTAAAATTTTTTATTTTGTTAAAGGAACTTTTGGGTATTTGGATAAAAAACTTATAAACATCCATGAGCCTATTGGAACCTCCTTGAAAATATTAAAATAATGATAAGATAATATGAATTATAACATCTTTTGTATGATAATATTAATTAAGTTTTAAGGGATTTGGAATATTTATCTTCAAAATTAGGATCATCTTATGATGAGTTAGAGAGTGAACAAGCTGATGATCTAGAATTTTATGCTAAAGTCTTGTGACATGTTTTTCACAAGAATAAATTCTCCATCTCTATACCTATTTTTTACTTTTTTTCAAAATAATATTTTAGAATAATTTCTTAATGTTTTTAAGATGTTGATAGAGCATCTTTCTAAGATCAGTCAAAGGCTAAATTCATTGGATGAAACTCTACAGTTATATTATATCCAGTATAGATCTAATATTTTGAAAATGATTAGTTATAATTATGGTCTAAATAATAGATATATGGTATTGATTTATTATTCCAAGTATGAGATTATGAGGAGGTTAAATATAGTTGGGAAATCCATGTTTGAAATGCGAAGTGGTAAGACTACAGTAAATATACCACTAAAGAGATATCAATATTTCTGGAAAAGGTTGGAATATTTGTTTATTCCACCCACCTTATTACCTGATGGTAAAAGAGAATATGTTTATATTGCATGTAGATACTTAATTAAAGACTCTATATTTGCCCCTCCAAAACCTAATATTGTTTACTCTACTATTTCTAAATTTTATGAGGAGAATATCAAAATAATTATGGATGAGATTTTATCATTCAAGACTTTTAAGGGCGATGATAAAACTAGAATTGGAGCTACAAATTCTAAAAAAAATCCTATTATTCCCAATATTGGTTTCTTTAACCAAGGGTCTCTTGACTCAGGTTCCCAATCTGCTCACCCTGACCCTACTATTCCAAACCACCAACCTAAACTCTCATTCAAGACCAATTCTAATCCTAAAGAATGACATTTCTTTGTTATTTGGTTATTTTTCATTATTCTATTGGTCATTCAATTATTTTTTCAATTAAATTCAACGCCTTAATCTTATTTAAAAATTTAATCTTTTCTCATTTGATATTGATTCTTGATTTTGTTTCTTATTTTTAATTTTAACCAGCTAATACATGCTAACGACATAATTCTAATTCATTTCAGTCCCATGTTCTTATAATTATTTATTTCAGTGTGCAATATTAAATGTTTTATATCCCTTATTTTAACTTTCTTTTTGATATCACAAAATATGTCTAATAAAATAGAAACAATACAAAATTTTATTCTATATTAACACTCTAACTATTATGATTTGTAAAATTTTCAACTATTCAGATATAAAATATCCTTTTATGGAAACTTCTATAAAATTTTATGTGTAAAGTTTTATTGGTTTTTTATCACCAAAAGAGGGGATATTGTTTTTCATACCAATTTTTATCCATCATATCCCCTTTTATCCCTAATATTTTTTCTTATAAACACCCTCATTTTCATTACTAATTACTTTTATTGAAGTATACAAATCAATCATTTAAATTTATAAATAATTTTTATAAGATTTTTTATTTTTTCTAAATATTTTTTTTTATAATTTTGTATGTAACACCCCAAGATTTAATAAAAAACGAATCTATACTCAATATCTTGCAATACATGCATTATTGATTTTAAACAAACCATGAAATATTAATATTATTTTAAATATGATCATTATAAAAGATGTTAAATTGATTGGTAAGAATAATATTAAATATTTTATGATATATATATATATATATATATTTCTCACTCAATATAAATTTATTTATGAATTTTTAGTAAATAATCAATCAATTTTTAGTAAAGTAATTTTATTCATCAAAAACATGTTTTCTTCAAAAATGTTTTTTTATTTCTTTTTGTGAGAAAATGTAATAATTAATTTATAGAGATTTTATAAAATTTATTTGATAAAATGAACTTCATTTTTTAAATCATCATAACAAAATTAACTTAAGGCAAATTTTTTGGATTTTTCAGAAAACATTTATTTTTTAGTGAATAGTGAATAATTCCAGTTTTTATAAAACTATCATTTCTTTTAAATAAATTAAGTAATTTAAAATTAAAATTACGTTTTGAATATTATTTCAAGTAAAAAAAGAATTATTTAGGTATATATAATCCACTTAATTTAGTTTGAATAAAATTCATGTTGGATTTTAGTATAAGTTTGTTTTTGGGTTTAAAAACAAATTTTTTCTGAAAACTATTTTAAAGTTCATAATGTCTCTCCTTTTTAATTAATTAAAAAAACAACTAATGGGGAAAGGATGTTTTAGTTTAAATCACACAACATATATCCTTTATCATATAAATGATAAACCATCACCACTATCTATATGGAGATAAATAAAGCATAACACCTCTGGGGGGATGTCCCAAGATTTCTTCTCCACTCCCTTTATTTTAAAACTATTATGTTGTTTATTTTTTTATTATATGAGTGAATAAAGAAAAAATAAGAGATTAAATAGAGATACCACTGAAGAATAAGGATCATGTTTGATCTATCCCTCTCTTTTTTTGATTAGTGTCTATATCTTGTATGTAAAGTGATTAAACTTAATAAGGAATAATATTAGACAAGTGTGGGAGAGATGGTATAGCTTTATTTAGGTATTTCATGTTTTGTTTTGTCTTTAATTTTTGGTATGTTTTTATAGTGTATTTGATATTAATATAATGACTTAGTTAATTAGAATTATAATATAATTTTTATCAAAAATAGATTAAATTGAGCATCAAATACTTAAACTATTGATGTTGTGTATTTTATTATTTAATTCAATTTTGGAGTATAAGTAATCTCACTGAATTTTGAAATTCATTACATAAATAACTATCCATTTTAATATTTTATAGTCTTGATAGGTTGTTTTTATATCTTATTACATTTCCCTATTTCTTTAGCGAACTTTATCCATGAAATGATTATTAAAACTTGTTACCTTTTCATTTTATTTTTTTTGAAAATTAGAAGTCTATATGAAAATGAATGAGGCACCACTTTGAAACCCCCTTTTAAATATCACTTTTTTTGTTTACCCTTTCATATAATCTTTTTATATTACCCCCCTAAAATCCAATAATTTCCTTTTATGATACCACAATACAAGCCTATTATCCTCACTTACCCTACTCTTGAGTATTTTTTATGATTTCATTAAAAAAAGGCATGGATAGAAGGGTTATTTCCTAAACTTTGGGGGAGAAAAATATCATTATTTGAAATATGTTTTAGTCTTTTATCATATTTGGGGTGGAATATCTCATTAAATTAAATTTAAATCAAATTTATCTCTATTTTCTTTAAAAGAAAAACACAATTATGAAAAAATAAGGTAAAAAATGGAGAAAAAATATATTTAATTCATTATTTTAAATATTTTGTGAACCTACATTAGTAAAGAGAAATTTTTGGATGGAAATATCATTTAAATGTTAATTAGTGATCTTCATTAATTGAATTAATACACTTTCAATCATATATTTTTCTTTTAAAGAATCAAGACACATTATTATGCCTTTACTTTTCACATCTTAACCACCCACCTTCACCCAAAAAACATCCCTACCAAGAACTTGAAATTGAAATATAATTTTTAATCCTTAGTTTAGAATAAATAATATCATATAGTCTATGGTGATGAATTCATGAGTTTGAGGTTGAAAAAAAAGAAAATATATTGTGGGTGACGATGAAACATTTTCAAGAAGGTGGGTGAAAGTGATAATGGATGGAAATTAAATTTTTGGATAAATTTGATGGGAAATAAGGAATATTAGGTAAATGATATCATAAATTAATTATGATAGTTCCAAGTATGTAATAATTAAAAAGTTTATCTATTAATGAATTGAGAAGTTTAATTCGACATTGGTATATGTATTTACCTATGAGAGAAAAGTTTAAGTGTGGGGGAGTGAAAAATCACTAAAATTCATAATATTTATCCTATAATATAATTATCATATCCCCAATAATTATATAATACATGGGAATTTATAATATATATTTAGGATTTATAATCATTTTGGATTTTATTGTAAATATGAACTAATATTATAATTTAATTTCTTTAATTGATATTTTATATATAAGTGTCATGGATAACATTTTTTATAGTGTATTTTAATATGCAGGTGGAAGAAGAACATCCAAATCCTAGAATTTTAAGATTAAATGAAATATTATCCTGGTTTCATAAGTGTTATAAGAAGGTATATAAGAGATAAGTAAAAAAATATATCATCTTATGTAAGAATAAACTAGCTTTTAGGAAATCTATGTCAGATTAAATAAAACACTAAACTAGTGGTGTAAAGTTTTATAATTTTTTGATTTAATTAAAGGAGTGGGCCAACTAAATATGATTATATTAAAGTCATAAAGTGATGAATAAGATTAAACTAGTACATTCATAAGAGTAAATTTGATCAAAATCTGGTTATGTAAGTTTTTTAACTTATCCAAAATCAGGACAATCTAGGTGTAGAGAAGTTATCTAGGACGTTAATGATATTAAGTCCACATAGACTACATGAGAAACCAAGGTAACCATAAAGGATATCTTTACATACTTGATTTAACAAATTGTGTATTCTTCTTACTACAAGTCCATGTGGATGTTGATCTTGGAGAGGGTAGAGGGTGATAATGAGAAATATAATCCACACTCACCTAAATAAAAAAAACTTGAATCCTCACTATCCACACAGAAGAATCACCTAAAGAACCCATAACTATTATTTAGTGATCACATGCACCTAATATTGATACTTAAGCTATAAATAGAAGAGGAGGGTTTGGGGAATAAACATTCTAGACCTAGTCCTTCCGGACTCTCATACTTTCTATAATTTTACATTATTTATTTTTAATATAATAGTGTTTTCTATTATTTATATCAACCATGTTATTCACTCATAGTTGTTAACTAATACCTCCATTCATGATGGAGGTATAACCAAGGTTCACTTGAGGGATGATTCCATGAGTTCTCAAGAAAATGATTAATCTATTTTTTACTTTTTTCATAATGAGGATACACAAGTTTTAGGAGTGAACAATTGGTGATAGTGGTTCCCCACCCTTTTTTACTTCCTTATTTTAGTCCATATCATTACAAATTATTCCATCCTTCCCTTTATCATCTTTCTGATATATGAAAGAACCAGTATGTTGGTATTAAATGGGTGCAGTCACACACCGATAAGTGAGCAGGGGAAGCTCTTGGTCGAGGATTATTTTATTAAATTACCCATAGAAGAGGTAGGTGTATGGCATGATTAGATATATCTAGTGAATTATTCATTAAAAAATAGTAACAAGGGTATTTTTTCGTGTATTATTGGAAGTATACATTGAGTGAGAGTGAGGTAAACATTTAGGAGGAAGTATGAATATTCATTGGTATTCCAACCATGATTTGAGTCTTTTTTTTCTTAATTAATATTTCATTTAGATTAGGTTTCATATTTTTATGTTTACTTTATTTTGTTTTAAAATAATTTTCATGTTAAAATTGTTTTGATAATTATAAATCCTAAAAAATGTAAATAAATGACAACCTAAGGAACATTATATGAGTAAATAAATCCTCAAGAAACTACCCAGGGTTATCCACTGGGATATACCTTGGGATTAAATTATATTGATAAAGGATTCACAAAAAAATCCATATATCAACTTCCTTGACATAGAATTTTTTCCCTTTCCATCCTTAGATATGTTAGTATATAAATTTTTTATTTATCATTAAATATGTCAAGTATAATATATGCTATAAATGACATACTCCTTTCTTATTGGGTGTGTTAATAATATTTATTGATATTATTGTGAATTTTATAATATATTATTCAACCATTCAAACATCAATATCATATATAAGAAAAAGTATCTATACTCTTGGTTCATGAGCTACCTCAGTCCTAACTCTCACATAATTTATCATTAATCGTGTTTATGAAGGGTATCACCTTGAATATTGTACACCACACCTTTATAAATTAATTATTTCATGGGTGATGATAGATATAAGTCACAATTTAATGACCATCCCTCATTGGGACTCTACCCAATCGAAAAACAAGTTAATTATGACACCCAAATATCACCTTCAATATGATATGGGTTGGACACTAGAATCAAGGTCATATCATCACACATATATAGAAGAAATTTCCAATTATCAAAGTTAACACAACATCATCACAAATAACATAATTCATTTCACATTAACCATACATGAATAATGTATATAAATCCATGTCATGTCATATAAAGTTATCCTAAATTTGAAAAAACAAGCACAAGACTATTATCTCCACTATACCTCACGCAAGGTATAATACAGCTGCATCATCTAACAAATCTCCTATGTCCAGATCTAAGACCACTTTATACTTTTCATGGGCCCTTTGATATGTGTGAATGATTTATGATTTAATAAACATATAAAGGAAAGGGTTCATCACTATAATTCTAGTGGATATGTATGTGAAAATGGTGCACAAGATGGATGTCGTGGTTTGGAAAACGAGATGGGTAGTCCCTTCGTATCAGTCTAGATATTTATTTTGGGTTACCTTGTTCATGTACATATACGATCATACTATAAGTGATTAATTCACCCTTGAATGAGTATAATTAAATTATAGATATTTACCTCTCTTATCATATAAATGCTATGGTTGGTTGCTACTTGTTATTTATTATTTCTTATACAATTATTGTGTGATTTTTATTATTTTTATTTAGAGGGTATATCCCACCACCATCACCATTTAAACCCCAACTTCTATTTGGAATCCTTTGGTGTACAGGGAGGAATGCCTAAGGTCTAGTGGTGCTCTAATTTGGTTATTTTATAGTGATTCAGGTCAACACATTAAAAATTGACATAATATCAGGTTGAGATAAAATGATACCAAGTGAGCCTTATTTTTTTATCAGGGTTTTGGTGGATGAAGATATAGGAATGTGTCAATAATTGGTACATATGTAATATTATGTGACTAGATAGTATAATTATAGGCTGAAGTCTAAGGAAATTTATATTTTTGTTTTTTTTCATGGTTACAACTGATTTATTTGATCATGATAATTTTTTATTTTATGTTACTCATTTTTGTTTTAGACTCTTGGTATTGATAAGAAAGAGGTGATACTCGTGCATCATTTTATTCATGTAGGGATCACATGAACAGTGTTTTCTTAGTTGTAATTTCTATTAAAGTTATGTGATGGAAAGGGATTTGTCTATTTAAATTGTAAAAACAACCTATATGGTGTTTTACCATATATCTTCTTGTTGGAATTCAACTAAGATAGATCAGGTATGTGATTTTGGGTGTGATAATATATGAAAATATTGTGTCTGTATAGTGTGTGTGGTACTTGACCATGACATAGGTAGGCAGGGCTATGAGGCTGGATGGTATGAGACTTGAGCGTGGTAGGGAAGTGTAAGGTCAAGTTGGCCATGCTACCTATCACATCTTTCAATATTTGTGACATCTAGATTATTATATATATATTAGGTGTGATATTTGGTTCTTAGTGATATTCCACCCAGATGGACTTCATTGGAGCATTAAGAGGGAAAATATATAGTTCCACCAAGGTGTGAAATGGATGAGGCCCCTGAGGGCAGAGGTGAGGATGTGCTATAGACATGTATATTTCATAAGGGTCATTAGGAAGATTTCATAAGGGTTTTGTAATTTCATAAGGGTAACCAATATATTTCATAAGGTTCATTAGGTAGATTTCATAAGGGTCATCTAATTTCATAAGAGTCAGTTGGAAATTCATAATATTTATTCTCTTTGTCATATAGAGTTTTTAAGGGTCATTCATATCAGTGTAAGAGTCACATATTTAATTTTTAAGGGTCATTGTATTTTTTATTTGTGGTGTACACCCTATTTAAAGATATAAAAGAACTCATCCAGTTATAGAACATGTTTTTAACGATTATGCCACTATGGTAGAGATCATGCTAATATTAAAGGGGGTTCATACTATAATGTTTTTGTTGATTTAAAATGAAAGATTTTTTAGATTTAGTTCTTGATAGAGATTACATCATGGATTATAATTTTTTACAATGTATCTATATGTATGGATACATTATTAATCATAACAAATGATTAATAATTTTTTCATGTAAAAATAATGAAACTCATAGATTTTTTGGAGGACTGATGAATGTTATATTTGTGGGAGATAAATGAGAAACCATTGAATTGTTTTTTAATATTTAAATACTATTATTTTTATACTATTGTAGTTTGTATTTTTTAAAATAGATTATTAGCGACGGACTTCCATCACAAAAAGTCATTTGCGATAGGAGTCCGTCACTAATGATCCATCGTAGAAAATAGTGTTATAATTATGTTTATTTTTGACATTCCATCATAGATAATTATTATTTGTGATGGTGGATAGATATATCACAAGTAATTTGAGTGGTTTTTTCAAATAACTACTTGTGATGGGTCTATTGCAAATACCCACTTGTGATAGATATCTTTATCTGTTGCAAATACTGATTTTTTCAAAAAAAGAATTAAAAATTTAAAAAGATTTAAAATAATTAAAAAATAAAAGAAAAAAATAACATTAATATATGATATTAAAAATAATATGTTTATCACCCAAAAATATATAATGGACATAAAAAATTGTACAACATCAACTAGTATCAGGTGGAGGAGGATCACTCGATGGATCAAGGGGTAGGAAATTCCATACCAATGATACACCCAAGACATCACATATACTCTAACATCTTATAATCTTTATAATGTTGTTATTTATGCTCCTTATCCCTCTATTTCTCTCTACATCTATTGTATCATCTCATCCTGAGCTTTCAACCACTCCTCATATTGTGTAGCAGACGGTGATGATGCCAACTCTCTACGAGCTCCCTTAAAGCTCACTGATTACATCATAGAAGTACCATAATAAATCATAGGTGTTATTTGGGAACCAATACAAATCACCTGACCTTTCTTAAAAACATGAAAAGTTACATGTATTCAAGACCCCTCATTTAAACCTAACTCCCCAGTGGCATCTACTTTATTTTTGATTTAACTCTCTCATGAATGAGAATTTGCTGCCTCATACATTTCCTTCAAATAAAATTATAAATAAGAATATCAATAAAAGTAATATTAGTGATTTAAAAAAAAATACTAAACAAAATATGGAATTGTCGATCTCCTGCAAGTTTTATTATATGGGGATCAGTGTACATCTTCTTATAAACCTCAAAATCCATAATAGAGGGGTCAGTAGCAGCTTTTATACAATTTTTTTTTAAATTTAAAGTATATATACATTAATAAATAATATTACCTACCATATTTCATTGATGCATTCCAAATGTAAGCCTTCTAGCCCTATGTGTGACCTCCTCACTCCATTGAATCTGATGTCCAGATGATGAACTCCTACTAAAATTCTCTCCTAGCCAGAAGGTGCATAATCCATTCCATACCTGAGTTAAGATATAGTCAGGTCTATGGGAGATGCAAGACTGGTCGAAAATAGTATAAGAAGCTCACTCCATAGCTCATTTTCTAGGTTTGTATAAAAACGGATGAAACTGTTCACATATACAAATCTCTCATGCCTCCTGGATAGGATCTCTTAGTCTATATTCAATCAGAGACCATAAATTCTGAAAGATAATTTAAAAAATGGTAGTAATTAAATATTTTTTTAAAAAAATATATTATTTAATAATGTAAAATCCAGTGGTAGAACATCTACTAACGAACAATGATGGGAACTTGGTCCCATGACACCCATGACTCAAAAAATAATTTCTTAGAATCACACCAACCTTCCTAATAGCTAAATGTGAAAAACTATGCAAATAAAAACAAATAATCAGAATATTATTACTAAAATTGATACAAAAATTTAATATAAAATAAATATATTAATTAATTAAACATACCTACGTAAATGAGGATCAAAATCAAGATATGTTCATCTATTTGGAATAGGGTCTTGAATTATCAATCGAGAAATACCTCACCCCCTCCTAATAGGCACAACATCCTACAGATCAGATGAATCACACTCATCAGCAGGAAGTTTGGTATTAGTGAGAGAATGAAATAGATCATTGGGAGTATCTCCATCTATATAAAACAAATAATATTACCTATGATAAATTTTTAATACAAATATAAAATATAAAAATCAAATAAATACCATAATATAATTATTTTACCTATAAGTAATTGTTAACTGAGATATCAAATATAAAAAACTAATAAATACTATAATATTATAATTACCTATTAATAAATACTATAAAAAAATAATATAACCTATAAATATTTGTTAATACATATTTCAAATATAAAAGACTAATAAATATCATGAAGAATATAATATTCCTACCTGTGAATAATTGTTAATGCAAATATCAAATAAATAAAAAATAATTAATGACATCAGTGAAGAAACATAGTGGATCATCGGGTCCATCCATCTGAAATAATATTACCTATAAATAATTTTTAATAAAAATATAAAATATAAAAAAACAAATAAACTAAATATAATACATCATTTGTCATATTTTTCCTTATCTTCATTAAGGAAAATGTCTTCATCTTCATTTTTAGCAATGTCAATTTCTATATGAATTTCAGTTTCATTATACCTTATTAATTCATCAACATTATCAATATCATTAGACCTTAACCAAGGGGTTTCATCATTGATATTTATATCTCATCAAGTAATAGATATATTTGGGGTTGTTTCTTGAAAAATTTCAATATGTTGTACTTCAACAGAACCATTTTTATTTTCAAGAAACTGATTGTTATGATATTTAATTTTTATTACACTCCACCAATCATTCAAATCTCTCAAAACATCACAATAATTTTCATAATAAAGTTTATTTTCTTAATGTTCCAACATAAATGGTTCATTTTATGTAAGAATACTATTAAATTTAATGGCAATGACTCCATGTCGTGGATGAATTTGTAACCCTTGATCAGTATTAGACTAATGAAATTTAAACATTGCTACATAATTTGGTCTCATATAACATAACTTAATTATTTCCTCTATAATTCCAAAAAAGTTAACTTTAATTTCTTTATGATGACTTCCTTTAAAAAAATACAACTATTCGTTGATTTCTTTTATTCACATATATCTGTGTATGGAATAAAAATCCATTAACTACACACCCATTATAAGATTTTAACAATTTTAATAGAGGGTTTTTTAGAACACATAATCTAAAATCAATTTTACCTTCATGTTGTGTTTCTTGAAAATAATAAAATTATTAATATTGGATATCATTATAAAATTGATTTAATGCTCTATCAAAAACAACTTAACTTACCAATCTTTGAAACCAATATATAAAAATTCTATTTATGAAGTTATTAAAGATCAGAAAATTTAATTTTTATAAATTATTTTTTGATATGTTAATCATATAGTCTACAAAAAATAATTTATCTATTATAAAATTTTTTTTAAAAAAAAATTAGTACTTACTACACAAATCATGTCATTTCTTCATAATTTATCAGAACATATGTATGAGCTCTATGTAGTTCTTCATCTAAAATACATCATTTATGATAACCACCAAAATTAATCTTGGGGTGATTAAAAACTAACAACTATTTATTTGAGACATCATCAATATTTGTCTCATTACGACCCATGAAATTATGTTTTGAAGGATATTCCAATTAAAAATAATAAGATAAAAAATTTAAAATTTCCTCCTGCAAGCATGCTTCCATAATCAACCCTTTAACCAAATCATTATTATTTAATTTTTTATTCATATATAAAATGAATATATGCATCAGAATTTTAATGGCCCTCCACATTTAGCTTCATACAGAAAATGAAATATTAAATTTTCCATTAATTCAAAGAAGGCCGAAAAGAATATTCTCTTCAATTATATAAAATTAAAACAAAATATTTTATAGCATACTCAATTCATCACAATATGATGTTTTCAAAAAAATATCTTGGAAGAAATATGATATTTCGGTCAACATTTCCCCTATTTAAGAATTCAATAGCCCTCTAAGAACAACATGCAGTAATATTTCCATTATAACATGGAAGTCCTGACATTTTAACCAAGTAATATACTCATTTACTATGTAATGAATCGAATTAGAAGAATAACCATATAGAAAACTCAAACATCTAATCCATTGACAAAATAATAAATGAATTTATTTAAAGAGTGTGTAATCTTATTTTGGATTCATTAAATTATGTGATTCTTCATCTTTAAATAATTCAAGTTCAGAACATCTATAAATCTGGGCAAAATCTAACCGTGCCTTTACATTATATTTTCTCTTACTAGGTGTGACCAACACGGTAGAAAATATGTTATCAAAAAAATTATTCTTAATATGAATTACATCTAACATGTGACAAACCAAGAAATCTAACTAATATGGAAAGTCTAAAAAAATACTATGCTTTATCCAATTATGATCTCTCCAAAAACCATTTATTTTTTGTTCAATTATGGTTGACCCAAAACTAATAGGAGGTAATGAGAAGATGATAGATTTTACTTGAATACCTGAGGTCACTACTGGAGTTTCTTCTATTTCAATTCTACATTTTTTAAAATTATTATTTTTTCCTTCAAAAAGGGTGATCCGTAGGAATAAATTTCTGATGATAGTCAAAATAACTAGTCTTTCTCCCATTTACAACATAAATTCTTTTTTCTCAACCATGAAGTATGGACATGATTTTAGACCATGTGTACTCTATCCATATAACACACCATACACTGTAAATTCACTCATCATCCATATTAATGAAGTTTATAATGCAAAATTTTAATCTATAACTATATCAAATATATTAACACTTGAAATTAACTAATCAATTATTGGCTTCAAATAAACATTGATATTCATCTTCAAATGTCCTAGAATTAATAGTGTCAAATATATATATATATGGTTCATTCACTAACATCTAAGGAGGAAAGTTGTATGGAGTAATAAAAATAGGAAAATAAGAATATTTACTATTGTAAGCACTAAATGGACAAAAACCATCAATATAAATACCCAACCATATGTTATGAGCTTCAAAATAAAAAGAAGGATACATATGATCAATTTTTTTTCCATAAATCATTATCACATGGATGATTTAAGATTTTACTATAGAAATATTTGATTTATGTCATGTCATCAATGCAGCTGTGTTGCGACACAAAAATAAACATTGTAAATGTGGTGTAATTGGAAAATACCTCAACTATTTCACTAAAAATATGAAATTTCCTTATTTTGTCCTTTTGTAACTTGATTCTCCTCATATTGGAAAATTAACTAATGATTCATAATCACCATAATATAAGATGCAATTATTTGAAAATAAATGAATTTTCTGATAACTAAGACCCAAATTATGGACCAACCTCTTGATTTCATATAAACTTATAAGTGATATAATTCTGTCACGAAACAAAGATTTAAAAAATGATAAAACTTAATCACATAAAGTATTTTACATTCCAAATTACGATTTAATAGCCATAAATTTTGTAACAACTTCAAGTTTTCTCATCTGAAATCCCAGATATAAGGCCTCCTTAGTATATTTCAATAAATTATAAAATTGAGAAGGTTCTGATTTGGGATTTGGAATATTATTCTGAGTTTTTTTTCCTGAATATACGGTCTATCTAATTCATGTACGAAATTTTAAAATGATGGATCTGAAACCAAAAAAAATATCGCATACTGAATTTTATTCATCACATTAATACCAAAAAATATAATCTTTCTGAAAACCGAAACACAGTAGATGAAGTCCAATATTTTAAAATGTTTCAAATCTTCTAAGATAACATTTCCTACATGGGAATTTTATTGCTCCTTCATAAAAAATTCTGAATTCAATTATGAAAATGATATAAAATTTTCAACACCCTTAATGTATATAGGATTTATACCCGATCTATTGAGATTTTTTTGATTATTTTTCCAATCACGATCACATAATAGAAACTGGTGTACACTTCATGAGTCCATAGTTATCTAAAAAAATTACAGAAACAAGAATAATTATTACTTATTATGGATAATTAAAAAATTTATTATATTTTAACACCTTGGAATATTATATGGAATATGATTGGAGTGAGGCACTGGATTGGAACTGGATTCTGTGGTCCGTAGAGCCTCGACACAGATAAAATAAAAATATTAAATACATTATATCATATGTGCACTATTTTATAAAAATAATAGAATATCTCCTAAATAGTGTTTCATATAGAAAATATAAGATCACCTTTAGGTTTGAGATATGGGGTTTTCCCTAGGCATGATATAACATTTTTCTATGTTAGGTGTTTGGTTACATTGCAGATGAGGGTAATTAATTTAATATTTTTATTATAATTTTTTTTATAAAAAGTTTAAGTATCTCCCAAACTGTGTATTGTATGAAAAATTGGTGACCACCATTAGGCCTCAGATTTGGGTTTTATCCTAGATGTGATATAACATTTGTGCACTTTGGTAGTTTGGTAACATCATGCATAATGATAATTTATTTTATATTTTTATTATAATTTTTTACAAAAAACCAAGTATCTTCATAATAGTGTATTGTATCAGAAATATGAGACCACCTTTAGGTCAGGGATATTGGGTTTACCCTAGGTATGATATAACATTTGTGTGTGTCAGGTGTTAAGTAACATCATGCACGATGGTAATTCAATTAATATTTTTACTATAATTTTTTATAAAGAATTTAAGTATCTATATAAGAGTGTATCATATTAGAAATTTGAGACCACTGTTTGGTCAGGGATACTGGGTTTACCCTAGGTGAAACATAACATTTGTATACGTCGGGTGTTCGGTAACATTTCACATGAGGGTAACCTTTTTAATATTCTATTAATAATATATATATACATATTACAACATTTAGATGAATTATTAATACTAATTATTTTAATTAATACAACATTTATATGAATTATTGTGAATTTATAATAGTTTTTATTATTTTTTTATAGATTTTTACAAGGTATAATGAAAATTTTAGTAGTTATTACAAATAATTTTTAATTTTTACTAATTGATAAAATTATTTGTTAAGTAATAGTAATTATTTATTTATTATAACTGAATTTATAATAAATATTACTAATTTTTAATAATTACTAGTATGTCATATTTTTTCTTTTACAACTTATTAAAAATTATCATAATTCCCTCAAATTCTCAAATTATTAATAATAATTTGTAATTAACACTAATATTTACTATTTATTAATAATATTGACTAAATAATTATTAAATATTATAAATTATTTAATGATTATTACTAATTACTTAAATTATTATTACATTTTTAATAATTACTATATATATATCATGATTTCTTAATTAATATAAATACATAAAATATATTCTCACTCTTATTTAAACAAATATACATATCAAATATATAAACACCCACACACACAAACACAAATATATGTAATAAATCTTACATGTTTTTTAAAACATTTATATATGTATATTCACAAGGTAATATATATATATATATATATATATATATATTACAAGACTTCTTAATTAATATAAATACATCAAATATATTTTCACACATTTTTTTATAAATATATATATAAAATCTATATATACATACATAAAAACACACACACACACACACACATATAATCTTACATGTTTTTTTAAATGTTTATACATTTTTATATTCACATGTTAACATATATATATATATATACACATACATATATCTAAACTTCTATAAAGAAATACTCACATGAATTTAAAAAAAATAGAAATCAATCATAATATAATAATCAAACATCATTTAACATCTTTTCCATAATTAAAGTATTATCATAACTCATAAAAAATTATACCACCATAAAAATGCAGTTAAATTAACCAATTAAATAGATTTATATAAACTCTATCAATATCAGATTTCCTTAAATAATTTTCATATTAAACATATTTTTAATAATAACATAACATACTATATGTATAGTAACCTAAAATACCAAACAGAAAATTTTATTAAATCTAAAAATTAAACAATGAGAAAAATACCTAAAAATTAATTGAAATAACTTGTGTGAATCTGATGAGCATAGAAATAGAGAATAATAAATTTACAGCAACCCTAAATACCAAATAAACCATGAAAATAATATAAATTTATTAACTTGGGGTTTGACCAATCTAATTCATGTATGATAAAATGAAAAAATTTCAAAAAGAATGAAAGAGGAGACAAGAAGAATTCGTACAAAGATGATTCAAACCCAAATCTGCACAAAATAGACCGCAAAAGATTATTTCGGAGGGGGGAGGTCATCTATCCATCATGCACTATGGAACCGTTAGGAGAAGAAATACGAGGGAGAGGGATAAGGTAATCCATTGGTTTTAATTTAGTATTAATTGTGATTGGTTAATTGTGATAAAACTAATTCTATTGCAAAAAAAAAATTTATCAATTTTTTTTACGACAAACATTATTTCTCATCGTAAAAAGGTCCTTCACAATTAATATTAGTGATATAATTCTACATTCATTGCTATTAGTCATTGTAGTAATTTTTTTTTCTCGATGGAGGGTATTTACACCAATTGTATTTGTGTTAGAACATTTTTTTCCGTTATAAAGAATAAATTTTTGTGATGGAACATTTGTTCCATCACAAATAAATTATTTTTTCAGGACTATTTTCAATGGGATAATTTCTTATCACAATTAACCCATCACAAATAGCCTATTTTATGGTATTTTTATAGAGTCTTTGATAATATTAATTTGGAAAACTATTTCATGAAAAAGTAAAGATGACAAAAATAAGGGGAGAACCAAGTGAGAGATTTTTTTGCACTAGAATTACATTGAAGATATGAAGTTAGAGAATGAAATAAAGAAAAATAAAAACAACCACACTATATTTGGTGTTCCAATTTTACTTTTAAAGAAATACCATAAGTGAATTATATATCTTAACTTTTTTTAATCCTTGGATCAAAGTAGTTCACAAAGCATCAGGTTGAGCATGTATTCCTAGTATTACTAGTTTTCTTTTCCAAAATATTTTTAATAACTATAGTGACTAGTATTACCTCCTAGTATGTTGTAATAACATCAACATATGCTTCTTGGAATAGAAATTAGTGGTAAACCAAGTAAAAATCTAGTGTCTCTGTATTTATTTTCTTGTAATAGAATATCATGTGTGTGTGTTACGATTAATAGATCTTTGCTACTCTTGATAACAAAAGTTGAAGATCTAAAAAGTACAATGAAATTCACTACTTAATCCCCCCTATTATGGTGTGTTGGGTTGGGTTTGTACCAAGCGGTATCAGAGCCATAAGTTCCATGACACAAATCTATCATTAAAGGAAGGATGTTATAAAAACATAGTAAATGTGAAAAGAGTTCCCCTATTTTATGGATATAATTATTATACCAGGGATAATATAATGGGATCCCACTAATGGTGTCTAGTTCTATATGTATTCTTTATTTACTTAGATATAATATATGTAAGTGATGTTTTGGATCTCTTTATAACTGAATTAGATAGAAAATTATTTAATGAAAATTCCAATTCTCAAAATTATTTGTCTGGATCATTGGAAAACTATATCTATATAAAGTTTCTTAGTTTCAACAATTATAAGGATGTGTGGGATAAGTTGTAAAAAATATATAAAATCAATTGCAAGGTGAAAAAAATAAAATATCCAAGATATTCTCAACAAGTTTGATGATTTAAATATAAAACTTAATGGTAATTTTAATGGATTCTTTAAATGAATCAATGAAGTTATTAGATCTATATGTGGTCTTGGTAAAGATGTAAAGGATATTTATGTGGTGAATAATATCTTATGAAGGATCCCACCTCTTTATAACCCAAAAGTTTCAACTATAGAAGAAGGAAATCTGTAAAAAAAATTCATTGGATGATTTTCATAGTAGTTTTGTAGCCTATGAAATGTGTGTTAATCCATAAGTAACCTCAATTAGATAAAGTAATGAGATAGAATTTAAATCTATGGATAATCTTAACATCACTTGTAAGAAAAATAATAAAAGAGAGAAGGAAAACCTGATAGAAATTGTACTCAAAGCTATAAAGAAAAACAACATATGGATCCTTAAGGGTGGTTGTTCCTCAAAAATGACTAGGAATAGAAACTGGTTAAAGAATTTGGAGGGAAGGTTTGATGTAATAGTATATTTCATCAATTTTGAATCTCTGAAAATAAAATTAATAAGAAAGACTCATTTGGAAGATGAAAAAATGGAGAATATAGAAGTTCTTTACATGGATGGTTTTCAATATAATATCTTAAGTGTGGGTCATATCTATAACTCGAGACTTGAGATTGTAATTAACCAGAAGGGATTCTTGATTAAAATCATAGGTGGAGAATCATTGTATGATCTCATGTTCATATAAGTTGAATATTTTAGAGGGAATTTAATTTTTTTAACTAGTGGGTGAGGTGAATTTTTAATTGGGATTTAGAATTGAATTCTAAAGGTTGGGACCCCTCTAAAGAGGTATTTTGGATAGGGAATGAGAGATTTTTTTGTACTGAGGAGGCTCATATGAGTGTTTGAGAAAACCCATGGTGGTTAGGCAGTATCCCACAACTACTGGATAGCCAGTGTCCTAGTACCGGCTATATTATGTCCATTAAAGGGGGAAAATTTCCCTTTACCCTCAGATTTTTAAGGGGTAGCCCCTCCTCTCCCCTTTCCCTTAGTTTATATCTAGGAGGACCTCCTCCCTTTCTTTCCTCCTTTAACCTTGACCAAGTGTGGTACTTGGTAGTTTTTTCTAGAAATCCAAGATAATTCCTTGACTCTGGTGATCTCCATTATTTTCCTCCTCCTTTCGTGTAGGTTTTCATTTTCCCCAAGTAGGTATTTGATGACGATTCCACCAGAGCATGGTGTAATTTTTTTATCATCAAAGGAATTTCATGTATCCTAGGATGAGGGTGTACCAAGACACTATTTACACTTGGTAACTTATAGTTTTGGAAACATATGTCATTGTTATATATTTTTTCCTAAATTTGAATTAAATTAATTATGAAACAAATTACACATGTTATGTATTTTTCCTAAAATGAGGAAGGTTCATGATGTGGATTTTTGGAATTTGTTTTCTTATGGTTTCAATAAGATGATTCCACCAATCATCTTTTCAGTGGTTATTCCCTTTTATAATTAAATTTATAATTTAAATTTTAAATGTTATAATTAATTGGTTGAGGTTGTTTGTCTTGAGTTAGGGGGTTGGAGTGTGGTGTAATCTTGGAATATCATGATTGAACCTTGTATAAGATTAGGTAGAGCTATCAATCCATTGTTAATTAAATGGAAAATCTTTAAATTGAGGTAGGTGGTACTACACACAATACTAATGGTTTATGCATTTGATTATATGCATTGCAGCATATGGCCTCACCACCATAGGGTAACGACCTTTGAGTTAAATAAATTGTTAGATAAATTAAATCATTGTTTTAATTTGATAATTAATTAAATTATTAGTCTAATTAAATGAAATGACTAAGGGTAGATAACACAAGGTATCTAGGGCCACTATAATCAATTGACACCGGCTGGTTTCTTCAGAAACTGATGGTTAAAGGCTTAAAATTTTAAATTATGATTCCTTGATATAGTTAGACCCATTAAGATGTAGGACTAGCCTAAATATATCCCAGTGATCCTAGATATATACTCAGACTAGGTGATTGGATCCTAGGATATGGATGACGAGTTGGGGGAGCAGACCGACCTAGTGAGACCCTGACAACTGATATGGGACATGGGTCATCTTTTAGTTGTTGCCTATGTTTTGGATCCCATGTAGTCAATGAGGTCATGAAACCCTATTGATGATGTTAAGTAATGAGACATACTTTGATAAATATGTGTTGACCTAAGACATTGATCAAGACTAATGACCCATGCAAGGTTACCTCTATTATATTGTGACATAGTAGACCCCAATTGGTGCGTGGTGATTGAGTGACCTTGAGCGGGTGCATATGTCTTGGGTAGAGATAGTTGCGGGTTTCACCTTAGAACTTGAACTGAACATAAAAGCTCATGGGGATGTGGGTTGTAGTGATGGATTTATGTGTTCTACCAACTCATGGATTTTATTCCTTTCTTCTTGCATTTATTTTTGATGTTTCTTTGGTTCCCAAACATGCTTTCTAGGGCATGACCTATAATCCTAACACGATGAAGGTATGGTGGATTCCCATAGAAGCTCCCTTAAATCCATCCTTATGCCTTATGTGATAATATTATGATACATCTTGGATGTGTTGATTTTAGTGTGTATTCCTAGCATGTATCATGGGATCCAACTATTACACTATGTGAAGAATTCTAAGACGTCAGGATTCTACCTCAAATTTGTATGGAATGCCCTGAACACCATGGGTCCATAGGATTCATAGCCTTTTTAGGATCTAGCTGTTTGGTCTTAGGGACTGTGATTACTTTTATTTTATGATATTCCTAGTTCATCCTTAAGAATTTTCTGGTTAATCCCAAGGATATTGCATATTTCTATTGGGGATACCCATTGTGACTAGGATTTGGTTGCTTGGCATGGTGATATGGAGGATAACATTTTGGTTAGTGACTTCCTAGGAAGCTTAGAAATTGTATTTGAGTTGTTTTCTATATAGGAGTTTGTAGGGATACCTAAGATTCTTTGGATCTAGTTTCTAATTCATTCATGCAGAGTTATTGGTCATTTGAACTTGAGTATGAGGGATGAGTGGGTTACACCTGAGGATCCAATATTCATAAGGCTGGTATGATATCATGTTATGATTACAGACACTCCAGTAGTGTCCAAATCAGGTATGGTTGATTGGATTCATGGTTTTAATGATAGATAACAATAATACCCATGATTATATATTATTTAATAAAATTTTCATCATAATATTGTTCAACAATTCACACCTTATTATTTGTTCATAGTAGTATATTAGATATTAATACAACAAAAACACAAGGTAATTAAATTTATAATATAATCTAAAACCAGTACCATAAATCAGGCAACAATGTGCATAAATAGTGGATTATTATACTCCAATGGATCATACTTGAAAAATAATAACAAGTGTACAAGATAAACTTTTATTAAGAAGAAAACAATAAACATTGGAATTGACATGGTGTAAGAACTTAGAGAATGATATGAAGGGATTTAGATATTGGTGAATATATAAGGATTAATATAATTATTGGTAATTATGGACCATTAGTCAATATGAGTGTTGGTCTATATGACTATTTTTCATTATAACCATCAGTAAATATGACTGTTGGTAATTATGACTATTGGTGGTATGTAAATTAATAATATACTACTATGAATAACCTATATTAAGGTTAATGATGAAAGTTAATTATCACAGAAGGGAGGAAATATGCCTTTGACCAGTAGAAACATCACTTATGAAGTACATTTATCAAATCTTGGGAAGGATTTAGCATCATTGGGGTTCATCCTTGGATAATCCCAAGAAAAACTCTAATTAGTTTAGTTTGAACGGAACCATATGTGGGATAAGTTCAAGTTAGTATAGATCACAACTCGATCAATGTTGGTAGAACCACCCCATGAAAGAACCACCATTTCACAAATTACCCTTATGTAATATTCTGGTGTTATTAGAGGTTCTGTATCTAGGGGTTAAGTTGCATTATAATGTAAATTCTTTAAAAAATTAAAAGGATGTTTACAATTATACTTTATTTTTTAATGAATGTATCAACATAACATAAAAGGTAAAATGTAGGTAATTATAGAATGGATTTTATAAAATATATTTCATATTTGGAATAAGGACATCAAAATTATCTATGGGGTAAAATTTGGTATTTTTTATTAAAATAGTAAAATGCGATAAAAATGGCGGAATATGGTAAAATATGATAAATGCAGTATATATGAAATTATATTTATTTAAACATGATTAATTTAGGAAAAGGAAGTGATATTTCACTATTTTTGGCACTAAACACTATAGTAGGTCATTAAGGGTGGTAATGGAGTGCAATGCTTATAGTGGGGTACTAATAGAAAGTGGAATAATAAAATAATTTATAAATTATTCCTTGAAATACCACTCACCAAACCTATAAATATCAACCAAATACTATCATTATTACACACAAAATTAGAAGTTTCCTCTTTATTTCACTCTTAGGGAGTCTCTCCTCTATCTCTATCTTCATTCTTGAATAGTTTTTTTGTATCTAAGGCTAGGTTCCAATCTATGAAGCTCAAGAAAGGTAAGGGTTTCTATTACTCTCTCTTCATTTCCTATTTGAATTTCCTTATTTTAAATCTCTTTTAAATTGTATTTAATATGATTCGTTGATATGTATCCACATTATTATCTTCCCATTGAACAATTATCATGGATATATTTCCCAAACCCCTTACTTTATACCATTTTTTTAATTTGTTTTTGTGCTGAAATAAGGGTTTATTTTCTCTCTATTTACAACTCCTATTTATATTACCGTTATCGTATCATTTTTAATCAGAAATTTATTATTACATTATTCTATTTATTTAATTATATTCTCCATTATTAAGACATATCAACCATGTGATCATTCTATTCACTAAAATTATGCCCAATTCATAATCCATTATTATGTCTAAACCTCCCCATAGCCATAAAAATCTTATACATTGGTTAAGTATAATGTGTGCGATTTTCCAAGAAAATAAATCCCTATCTAGATAATATAAATGTGAATGGTTTTTCCATAGATGAATCTAGGGGTAATAACCTTAAAAAGAGTGGGTTGGGTATATCCTGGTCATCATCTTGGTGAATGGTGATTGCGCCCTTACTGTGCACCTAGTTTGACAATTATGAGGGATATAATTTGGATAATTATTATATTATTTATAAGCTAAATCATAGAATTTATATGATTTTTTATATTTTAAATGTTTCTTTGGTATCCTATAATTTTAAATAAAATTTCTTAAACATATTGAAGATCTTTAATCATGATAACTACCTGTTAGTTATAACATCATATAAATCACTTATTAAGGGTTATTTTTTTGAAAAATAGAAATCCCTAATTATTACTTATATGTATTGAGGGAATTTACTTATAAATTCTTATTAATTAATTGACCAGATAAATCTATTAATTACCTATATAATCTATTGTTTCATACAGGAAGATCATGTATGATAAGTTCCATTGGAAAAATCTTCCATGTATTTATAAGTTGTTAATTATTGAACATTATGCCATGTATATCCTATAATCATTTTTATGTCATTTAATTCATTGAAATTTTATGTGATAGGTGGGGGATAGAATTATATATCCCCTTAGTTAACTTATAGGTCTAATGGGATAATTATGATAGTGTAATGGGAAGAACCTTACCCTTTATGTATAATGTCTTGGCATAAGGCCTTGATGACATGTTTAGGATTTCTTTCATTATGAAATTCCATATTTTAGATTATTATGCGATCCATGTGAATATTTATTTCTATTTATTCTATGGATTATAATTATGTATTCATTTTTATGGATACAATTGTACTCATGATATTGCCTACGCCATAATTTTCCTTTATTAGATTCCATTGTATGTTTTCTATTATTGAGAATTTAATCTCACTAAATTTACTTTGTTTCTCTATTTAAAAAAGTAATTAAGTGGATTAATATGATTGAATAACTCTAAGGATAAAATTTTGGAATAAATATTTCTAATTTTGTGTTCTGAATCATCAAGTTATAATGTAATTATTATGTATCTAGTATCTTGGGGACTACTAAACCTTGATACTTGGAGTGTAATATCTTGTATTCTAATTGACATATAAAAAATAACCCACTATATCTCGAAAAATGGGGCTATAAAAATTTTAGTTGGTATCAGAGTAAAGTTTAGTAGAAACCTTAGGAACTAGATTTAGGAAAACATAGGTTGAAAACATAGATTTTACCACTAGAAAAATTATAGAAATTATTCTAGAATTATTTTGATAGTATACTATATAAGTAATGTTATAAGATAACTAATTAGTCAATAAAATTATTTTTAGATAATGTAACCTTTTAGGATAATCTAAAACCAAGATGAAAACCGTGAACAATGTGATAACTTTAAAAATAATTGGGATGATGGAGTTAATGTTTCTACTAAGAAAATTATAACTATTCTAGGAAAATTGACTCATGTTATAAAAAATAAACTTTCCCACATGGATTATCTAGTTTCCACTTCATAGGGATAAACCACATTAGATCATTTTATGAGGAAAAAACCTCCCCCACTTAGCGAAACCACCAATCCTATAAAGGAAATAACAATCTATTAAGTCTTTAGAGAAATACTTTTGGCATTAGGATGCTCTGAGATGAAAAAATTCATTATGTTTGTGTATCATCTAAGAGGTTATGTTGACCAATGGAGTTCCTTAATTCAAAATAATAAGGAAGCAGAAGATATTGAGAATATGGAATTGAATGCATTCAAGATATTTTTCTAGAAAAAAATTCCTTGAGAAAAACGTGTGGATATAAAAAAAAGATCCTTAAACCTAAGAAAAAAAAGAATATATGGTCGATGATCCTGAGGATAATTTTATAAGGTTACCAAGGTGCGTTTTGTATTATTTATTCAGCCTTGAAAGGAAGGTTGAACACTTATTTAATTGTTTAAATCATAGTCATCAAAGATATTTTTTATCTCAAAATTTATAAAAATATGAGGGAATAGTTACAAGTTCTATCAAGAATAAAAACGAGTTATCCAAATATTTTTCTTATAAAGGTAAACCTTATAATAAGAGGAAAGTTGATCACCATGAAAATAGAGATATTGTGAAGGAAAATAAATGGATATTAGAATTCCTTATATGTAATAAATATGGTAAAAACACCCTGACACCTATTTAAGGGGATTGGGTGTATGCATCAAATGCGAGGATAAAGTTCATCAGGCTTATGAGTGAAAAGTGAAGAGGGAAGAAACCAATTTAAAATATTTAAAATACAATGATATGGGGAATTAATCAAATAAATTCCCTAAGTTCTATGGAAATCTTCCATTTAAGAGGCCTATAGATCAGGTTTGCGCCTTTTCCATAACAATAGTTATTTTCAAATCTCTAAATGATGTGATAGGAGGTACTTTTATTGGACATTCAAAGTTAGATAATATATTGTTTGATTATATATCTACACATTCCTTTATATCCTGAATTTTTATAAACAATATTCAATAATCCCTACTATAATGAGGAATGAGTCATCAGTTTGAACACTAAGTGGTACATTGATTATAACAAAGGTAAACCGGGAAGTTTAAATTATGAAGCATGTGTGCGTTCTAGTTTCAAATATAATCTTCATACCTATGGTGGATTTTTATGTCATATCTAGGATGAATTGGATCTTTAGTTATAAATCAAGAATTTATTATAGGTAAAATGAAATTAGAATTGGAAATTAAATTAAAGAATTGCTTTTTTTTTCAAGGAGAGATTCTATAACTTGAATCTTGTCTTAAACCACACCCAATATCCAAACTCTATGAAATTATTGAGGAGGATATGGATGGAATTAAATCTATAGAGGTAAGGGTTTTCTAATAATAAAAGAGATACCAATTTTGTTAGAATATATTGATGTATTTTATGATGAATTATCTAGATTACCCTTGTATTGAGAAGTTTAATTCTTCAATGATATCATCCCTAATGTGAAACCAATATCTAAGACACTATATAGGATGGATATGGTGGAGTAAGTTGAGTTTAATAAGAAAATAAAATACATATGAAATAAAGGGTTCACTCATTTGAGCATTTCACCATGGGAATAACCTATATTGTTTATGATGAAGAAATATGGGGCAATGATAATATGCATTGATTATTGGGAATTCAAGATAATTTCTATAAAGAACAAGTATCCATTGTCTTATATTTATGAATAATTTTTTCAACTTCAAGGGGATAAGATATTTTTGAAGATTGATCTTCATTCTAGCTACCATCAGTTAAATATTAAAGAGTATATTGTTAAGATTGATTTTTATAAGGTATGACCATTATGAGTTTATAGTAATATTGTTTGGATTAAAAAGTTTTCCCTCTATGTTTATGGATTTTATGAATAGAGTATTCAAATACTACCTTGATAAGTTTTTTGGCAGCATTTATTAATTAAATTATTATATACTTTAAGACTTTTTAAGAGAATTATATTCATTTATTAATTGTTCTTGAAGTGTTGAGGAAAAAAGAGTTATGTGGGAAATTAAATAAATGCGAATTTTGGATTCAAAAAGTTACTTTCCTTGGTCATATTGTATCTAAGGTGGTATATTTGTTGACCCTTAAAAAAAGGCTACTAAGGAATGTCTTAGACCCCCCCCCCCCAATATAACAAAAATATGAAGTTTTCTTGGGTTATTGGGGTATTATTAGTGATTTGTTAAAAAAAATTCTCTATTGGGTAATTTTTTAACTAATCTAGCATGAAAGGGAGTAAAGTTCACATGGACAAAGGAATGTGAAGATAATTTCAAATAATTAAAGAGGATATTATTAAATGTGTATGTATTGAATCTTCCATATGGTAAAGTAAGCCTTCTTATTTACTGTTATGTGTTAAGTAAAGGCCTTGGATGTGTTCTAATGAAAAATAATATATTTTTGGCCTATGAATCAAGATAGTTGAATCCCCACGAGATTAATTATCCAAATCATTATTTATAATTGGCGGTGGAAATCCTTTCTCTGAAGATATGGAGAAATTACCTATATATAGAAGGATGTGATATATACAAAGACCATAGGAGTTTGAAATACATTTTTACTCAAAAATTTATTAATATAAGGCAAAAAATATGGTTATAACTACTCAAGGATTATGACTACATTATCCGTTATCATCTGGGGAAAGTGAACATGGTGGAATATGATTTGAGTAGAAAATACCATGGTATCTTATCCATGTTGAGGGTAAATAATGATTCAATTCTTGAAAACCTAGTAAGGATGGAATTAGGTATTATAATGGAAGGGAAAGCATCATCATTATTCCATGTAGTTAGCCAACCATCATTAAAAGAGAGGATTAAGAAATATCAATATAATGATAAATACCTATAAAAGTAAATTGAAGATGTGATGAATGGGAGATTACAAGTTCTAATCATTAGTGATGATTGAATTATATATTTTGGTAAGAGGTTATGTGTTCCATCTATACCGAAGTTTAAGAAGGATTTGTTGGATAAAGTTCATGGACCAAACTTCTCTATACATCCTAGAAGTACCAATATGTATAAGGATATCCAAGAGGACTTCTGGTGGAAAAATATACAGAGATAAATTGCATATTATACTAAAAGGTGCCTAGTATGGCAGTAGGTGAAGGTATAAAGACAACTTCCAAAATGAGTAATGAAACCTCTACCTATACCATAGTGGAAGTGGGATAATATTACTACAATCACTTGGACTCCTAATAAATCTAAGGGTAATAATGTTATATGGTTCATTTTTGATCATCTCAAAAATTTGACAAATTTCCTTGAAATTTGAGAATATTTTTCTCTAGTACGTCATGAAAATTTGTATATAAATGAGGTCATGATACTTCATGGAACACCCCTATCAATAGTCTTTGATTGTGACCCAAGATTCACATAAAATTTTTGAATGAATATCTATAAGTCTTTAAATATAAATCTTAATCTTAGCATGACCTACCACCATCAAATATATAGGAAGTATGAACAAACTATCTATAATTTTGAGGATATTGTAAGATCATTATCTCTGAACTTTTAAGAACATTGGGATAAATATTTTTATCTTGTAGATTTTTCCTACAGTAACATTTACCAATCAAATATTAATATGGAACTATATGAATCTTTGTATAGAAAAAGTTTTTGAACTCTAAAATTCTGGGATAAATTTTTAGAAAAAAAATATTTTGGGTCCATAACTTGTGGAAGAGACAACTAATAAGGTAATATCCATCCAAAATCATATCAAGAAAAATCAAAGTAGATTGAAAAATTATGAAAGTAATTGAATGAAGGATCTTGAATTCAAAGTATGAGACAATGCCTTCTTGAATATATCTCTATGGAAAGGGTTATGATATTTTTAAATAAAGTAAAGTTTTTTCCAAGATATATTGGGGTTTTTAAAATATGGGAGTGGATTGGAGTAGTGGAATATCATTTTTCTATACCACTAAACCTCCACCAATTTCATGATTTCTTCCATGTACCACTTAAAAGGAAATATCTATTATACCCTACCCATTTTCTAAATTTTATCATTTTCATTTAGATCCAAAATTATCATATGAAGAAGATTTAATTTAGATTATTGATACAAGGTAATGGGTGTTATGAAACAAAATGACTTGGCTTGTGAAGGATCTTTTGAAGAATCATATTTTGGAAGAGGTAACATGGGAGCTATAGGATGCTAGGAGAAATTATTATCCACATTTGTCGGTAAATTGAATTACAATTACAAGGATTTTTTATGGGGGGATGTAATATCTGAGATTCTATAATAGTTAATAAACATCTCATCACAAGATTTTTGCACAATACATGCTTTATTATTTTATCAAAATAGTCAACACATATTGATACAAAAAATTCACTAAGTAATTAATTTTATAAAAAAAACTAAAACTGGTACCATAAAACATGTAATAATGTGTATTAGGACCATAATATTATACTCTAATGGATTTTACTCAAAAAAATAAGAATATGATATACATTTATATTAAGAATAAAATAATAAACATTTGAATTGACATAGTGTAAGAACATAGAGAATGATATAAAGGGATTTAGATGTTTGTGAATATATAAGGATTAATATATCCATTGGAAATTATGGACCTTTGGTCAATATATCTATTGTTCCATTTGAACATGAATTAATATGAATGTTGGGAATTATGAATGTTCATGGTATAGCAATTAAGAACAGACCATTAGTATTAGCCTATATTAAGGATAATGATGAAATTTAAGTATTCTAGAAGGGAGGAAATTTGGATTCGACTAGTAGAAACATAAATTATGATTTTTATTCCTTATAGATAGGGAAGTATGTATAATTATTGGGGTTTTCACTTGACAAGACCAAACAGAACTCCAATAAGTGAAGTTGGAGAATAAACATCTGTAAGAGAAGTTCAAGTTAGTGGAGATCACCACCCAATAAATATTGGCCAAACCACCCCATGAAAGTACCACCATTTAGAACCTTACCCTTAATAAATATTTTGGTTTGATTATAGGTTATGTATATAGGGGTTGAGTTTCCTTATAATTAAAACTCTTTAAGAAATTAAATGGGTGTTTAATCTTATACTTTATTTTTTGATGAATGTATCAACATAACATAAATGGTATAATGTAGGTAATTAGATAATGACTTTTATAAAATAGATTTCATATTTGGAATTAATAAATCAAAATTAATCCTGGGGTGAAATTTGGTAATTTTTTATTAAAATGGTAAAATACTATAAAAATGGTGGAATACGATAAAATATAGTAAATATAGTATATATGACATCATATATGTGTAATCACGATTCAATTTGTCCAAGTAAGTGATATTTAGAAATTTTTAGCACTAAACACTTTATTGGGGCATTAAGGGTGGTAGTGGAGCACAATGTTCATAGAGGGGTGCAAAAGGAAAGTGGAATAATAAAATAATTAATAAATTGTTCCATGAAATGCCACTCACCAAACCTATAAATACCCAACCCCTCCACTCATTATTATACACAAAATTCTAATTTATCACTTTATTTCTCTCTCAAAGAGTCCCTCCCTTAGCCCTCTATTTATTCTTGAAGAGTTTGGTTAGATCTAAGGCTAGGTTCCAATCTAAGAAGCTCATGAGAGGTAAGGGTTTCTATTTCTCTCTCTTCATTTCCTACTTGAATTTTATTATTTTTTATCTCTTATAAATTTCATTTTATATTATTCCTTGATATTTATCCACATTATTATCTCCCCATTTAACTATTATTATGGATACATTTACCAAACCCCTTAATTTATACCCCTTTTGTATGTTGTTATTGTACCGAAGGGTTGATTCTCTCTCTCTTTATAATTCCTATTTATATTGATATTATCATATCCTTTTTAATAAATAATTTATTATCCCATTATTGTGTTTATTTCATTATATGTTCCATTCTTAATACATCTCACCCATGTGATCATTCCTTTCTCTCACATTATTCCCAATTCATAAGCCATTATTATGCCTAACCCTCCCCATAGCCATAGAAATCAAATACTTTGGTTAAATAAAAAGTGTGTGATTTTATAATAAAATAATTCCATTTATTGATGATATAATTATAGGTGGGTTTTTCATATATTAAGGTTAATAACCTTGAAAAGAGTTAGTCGGGTATATCCTGTTCATCATCCTATTGCTCGGTGAATGGTCCCTTACTATGCACCTGGTTTGACACTTTCGGGGGATATTATTTGGATAATTATCATATAAATTATAAAACAGATCCTAGAATTTATATAGTGTACTATAATTTAAGTTTTTCTTTGGTCTCTTTCCATTAGAAATACAATTTTCTAAACAAATTTAAAATCCTTAATCTTGATAAGTATTCGTTAGCTATAACTTCGTATGAATTACTTATTATGGGTGATTTTTTAAAAAACATTCAATCCATAATTATTACTTATATATGTTGATGAAATTAACTTATAAATTCTTATTAGTTAATTAACTAGTAAAATCAGTTAATAACTCATATAATCTATTGTTTCAGACAGAAAGATCATGTATGATAAGTTTCATTGTGAAAATGTTCCATGTATTTCTAAGTTATTAATACTTGAACATTATACCATGTAAAACCTATAAAAATTTGGTATGTTATAGAATGAATTGGAATTTTATATGATTGGTGGGGAGAGAAATTATAAATCCCCTCAGTGTACTGGTAGTGTTGTTAAAGCGAGTTCCCTAGATCCAACATGAATGTACTTTTCAATTACCATATCATGTATATAATGAGTTCTACATGATTTATTCTTAATAAAACAATGTTTAAATTTATATTTACACTATTTACAAGTTAATTTCCATATATTATTTTACATATTGATAGGTTATAACAATTCTCAACTTTAATGAGAACCTCAATATACTATGATAGTAATCTTAAACATACATATTATGGTCTAGATACATCATAATAACTAGACAAAAATTGTGAATGACTATTAAGTGTTGGGAGATCATAAGCATTGTCACTTATTCTCATGAATTTCTCACATGGTAATCTCAAGTGTAGGGGATTATGAATACTGTCCCGCCATTAGAAACACCACATATTTCAAGTGTCATTGGTTGTTCCTATCTATGAGAATTTGTATTGGTCTAGAGAATTGGGATCATTATTAATGTATAAAATTTGATCAAATACTTTGATTCAAGAATAAAACCATATAATTTATGTTGTGGTGAGGTATCTTTCATTGGGTTCTCTATTAGTGGTATGACATTGATTAAATGATCAAGATAGAATTTGTCGCTTCAGAAAGGAAATGATATCTCAGGCCTAGTTGATTAGAATGGTAGTACATTTTCTAAATCCATAATCATAGTATAAGAATGTAAGTCCATCCAATAAGGTCAATGAATAATAAAGTAATAAATTATTATGACACAAAGTGATTTTCCTTCCTTATGAGATATTATGAGACAAATATATTATAGTACATTGTGTGTGTTCATAGGAGGTTGTCATTTTTATTACTATAACTTATCTCCTTAGGGGAATTAATGGGTTATTATACTCTACTTTTGGTCTATGATTAGTACTCACTACTATCAAGATATTGACCTATAGGGTCACATTCAAATAATATTCATAAGTTTGGTCAATTCTATTGAATTATATTTTTAGGACATTGCGGTCCTCAAAGAGGGGGCTAGGTAAAGTTTGAATCTAAATGATCAAATGGGAATAAATAAATTCAATATTATTCATGTTTCAAATAATATCAATTTAATTTTTTTACTTTTCATATTCACAAGTTATTTAGTTAATATTAAGAAAAATATTTTTTGAATGGATATTAAATATTTTAATATTTGTGGTCCATTAAATATATATGTGGAAGAAATGAGTCAAGTTAATGACTCATATTTTATCACATAACATAGTTTATATGATACAATTAAGTGATAAAATATCTATAACATTTATGACATGTTAACTACATTATACATGAAAAATGTGCTTTAATTTAAAAGGTTTCATTCATAAAAGGAATAAAGTAAATTTTTTGTAAATGAAAACCCCCTATTTAAGGAAATTGAAGTCACTATTCCCACACACTATTGCTCCCATGAATTTTAGAGCACATATCTCCCCTACATCAAGATATAGAGAGAGAAATTATAGTTTAAGGCACCTGATCCAAGTTCTCCCACTTGGATCAAAGAATTAATGATCATGTGATTATATCAAAGTAAAAAATAACCTTTGAATCTATACACCATAAATCAAAGATCGAAGATCAAAAATAGATCAAGCTTATGGAATACATTAGGATGATCTAAAGGGACCTGACATCAGATCATCCAAGAAAAAATTTCTACTGATGAGTGAAACGTGATTCCAGTCAAAATTAGAAGCGGTATGATTTTGATTTAAAATATTACGATTAAATAAAAACATGTGGGATCCTAAAAAATAACTTAGATTTAAAAATACTGGTGATGACATGTGAGGGTGCCTCTGCTATGTTGTGATCTAGTGGACCCCAGTGGGTTCTTAGTGAATGACTAACCCTGAGAGGGTGTGCATGGATTGGGTAGAGATGGTTTCAAGTTTCACCTTTGAAACCACACCAGATGTGTAAAAGTATGGGGATATGAGTTTTAGTTATGGTTTTAGGTGCTCAGCCACACCCCATGGATTTTATTTATGCCTTCATTTATTTATTTTGGATGCAATTTTAGTGCCCAGACATACTTCCTAGGACCCAACCTATGAGCCTGATATGATGACTGTATGGTGGATGCCTAGAGGTATTTCTTGGGATCCATTCTTGGGCCTTATGTGGAATTTCTATAATATAGATTATATGAATTGATATTTTCATGGATCCCTGATGTGTATCATGGTATCCAGCTGTTGAACCATGTGAAGAATGTATGGGACTACAGGATTCCACATCGGGTCTGTATGGGTTGCCCTAGATGCCACAGGTCCTTGGGATGCTTTGCCTATCTTGGATCAATCCATTCAGGATTGGGGATTATGATCACTTTTATTTTATGAGATGATTTATTGATACCTAGGATTTGGTTGGTTGAGCCTAATGATATTGAGTGTTCTTATTGGGGATGCCCATGATTCCTGGGATCTGATCGATTGGCATGGTGATATAGAGGATGACCTTTGGGTCAGTGAATTCCTGGGAAGATTGAGAATTTTCTTTGGGCCATTTGTTATATTAGATTTTAGAGAGATTCCTAGGATTATTGGGATTTAGCTGTTGAGTTGTTCATGTAGATTTTTTGGCCTCTTGATCATGAGTATGAGGGATGTTTGGGTTACACCCCAAGATTAGGTATTTATATTGTTGGAATGATTTCATGATGTTCTTAGAGACACCCCAACACTGGATAAAGAAGTTATGGTTGATCGGGATCACATTCCTAAGGATATACAATAATATGATTTGTTATATGGGTTGGCATGGTCCATGTAACATGCTCAGAGGCATTCTGACATCAAGTAAAAGTAGTTATTATTGGATTATTTTATTTACTATTTAGTGGTTAATTTATTTTTATTGAGTATGTCACATGAACATATCATTGTGTATACCAGTTGGTATGGGACCAAATTGGTGGTTCCCTTCTAATTTTTGTACTCACGACATGTTAGGGACACCATTTCACATGGGTACCTGAGTATCTATTACATGGTAGTTGTGGGCATAGGTTTGGATTGAGGTCCGAGATAGCATAATTGAGCTGGAGTAGCTCAGATGAGGACTAAAAATTGGGATAAGTTATGGATTATAGAGGGATAAGATCCTCATGTATTTTATCATTTTATTTATCTTGTATGTAAGAACGTGAGAGTGGGTGGTTAGTTTTGGTATGTTTTTACACCATATTTCAGTATTTTATCTCCATATCTTGTTAATTTTTTACTATTTATTCATACTCTGATGTGATGGATGCATGTGATATTTGGTTATTTATTATTAAAATTATTTTTTACTCTCATACCGAGGTTAATGTCATACCCCAACCCTAGATAGTCTTTATTTTTATCCTTTTAATAGTCCTAGATATTTGGGTTGAGGTTCGGGTTTAATTCCCCATAGGAATTTTTGGAGTTTTAAAAGGTTCAGGAGGACTTTTTTAGTGTCACATGGTTTCCTCATGGTTAGTAGTAACCGTGAGGACACCGTATGGGTGGTTCTAGTTGGACAGAACCAACTATACAGTTTGTTCAAGGCCGTGCAGTAGGTTCCAATAAACTGTGCAGAAATCCTCCCTTAGGCAGAGAGGTCCGCACGGTTACCACACTATTTGGAAACCCATGCAGCCAAACCATGCGGACATTCCAGGTCATTAAAAATGTGTTTTACCTTTTCTCTCTGTCCTCCCTTTAACCCAAAATCAGGCCTCACCCTCTCCCTTCATTTTTAGTGCACCAAGGGGTCCCAATACCCCTTCTCCCTTGACTCTCCTCCATCCATGGTGCTCCATATTCAAATCCAAGGTACCTTTTTAGTGTTTTGTGGTGTTTTCTCCTCCTTTATCTCTGTCTCTCCTCTATTCCCAGGTTTTCTTTAGTTTTCCATCTCTTGGATGAACCCTAATGCTAGGGTTTGGGTGTTGGATAGTGTTTCTTGAATCCTAGGATTGGCGGTTTGTCCTTGGAGGCTTAAACTTCCATTTTCGAGGGTTTTATCTTTTTCACGATTGACTGTTAGGTGTTTCCATTCCCTTTAGTCCAATTTCAATCCATTTGATTCTTGGTATTTGTTAATTAATTCTAAAAACATGTTTCTTACCTTTATTATAATTATAGTTAATCCTTGGTGGTGTTTTCTTGTTAGTAGATTTGATTAAAAATAGGTTTTAAAATGTTATACTATTTATGCCTAAGTGTATACCTAGCCAATTTGGTTTGAATAAATGTATTTATCTTCAAATTGTGTTGTTGAATGTTTTGAGTGGTGTTTTCTTGTAGAAAAATTTTATGTAAGTTGTTTGTTTTGTATTGGTTGGATTTATGGAACTTGGAGTTTTAATGAAATGGTTTGATGTGTTAGTGGATGGTGTGTGTATGTGGTTACTTCAAAAATAGTTAGGAAATGACCTCTCATTATTCCATTATATGTGGTTATATCCATGATTTCATGGAGTGCACCCATGGAGAGGCCTTCAAATGATTAGAACATTTTGAGTGGTTCTTTTCTCGAACCTTTGTTTCCTAAAAACTATCTCCTCTTTCCATCTTTTTTTCAAATGGTTCCATGGTCTACAAAATGATCTAATGTGGTTTAGAAATTGTGTGGAAAGTTATGACTTGTTTGGTGTTTCATATAAGCCTATCGTTTATTGAAGTGGTTGAAGGCCTTTTTGGCACCTTTGAGTATATTGTGCATGGTTTCAACTTAGTTTTTTTGGTAAAGTGGATTTGTAATAAAGGCCCATTTAGTAAGCGTGATGTGTTTGGGTGTGTGTTTGAAACTTAAAGAATGTTTGTAAAAAGGCATAGTGAAAATGGGATTTCATATTGTTAGAAGTTTTTTTGAGGTGTCTCTTTATTTTTGGAAAACATATCCAAGATGGGTAGAACTAAATTCCCATTTGTAATTTTGAAATGGTTTTTGGAGAACCCCTCTTGGGCGGGATCCCTTGCCTAGTTACAGATATATGAGACAAGAGGGTCCTCAGTATAGGATCTCCCTTTTGTAATGAATGTTGATGCAAAGGGACTACCCTTGAAGTGGTTAGGGTGGTGCCAAATTTTGTGGGGTGCTTGGTTATATATATATGTGGCTTATTGTTATAATTTTATGACACACCTCCTTGTGAAACATACATGGGAACCTATCATAGAAATTATGTTTAATGAGAACATTTTCCACACTAGTTTAGGTTATTGTACAAGCTAGTGGCCCATAGAAGGTGGATAATCAAGTTTATTGCTATAGGATTGGGACCCTCAACCATGCTAGGTAGGGAAATGGTCAACAATTATGGTGTTATGACGTCATTGTGTAGGGAATGCCTTCAGGATGAGTCACATGTATAGTATGTTCTGGTTCTCCTTTTAGTTCCTAAGATTTCTTGTGTTTACCCATTACGAGCATTATTAGAGCTATTACCCTTGTTGTATGGAATCTTATTCTTTTTACCCGGTTTTGGTTTTCATTTGAAAAAAAACTATGAATGTGTGGTTAGTTTAAAAAGAATTTCCTAAGTATTTGTTTTGAAAGAGAAAGTGAAACACCCTTTTTTCCTTCTCATGACTTGTTTTAAATTATGAGGGAAATGGATTATGTTTTTTTATTTTAAAGTAAAAAATGCGTATGAAAATAATATTATTTTTATAATGTATTTCAAATAAGTATTAATGGAATTTTTTTTGGAAAGAAATGGCATGGATTCATTTATGGTTACCAACTAAGCTATTGGTTCACACCCTACCTATACCACTCGGTGTTAGTAGACCTGAGCTATTTTGCAGGTTCAGCTTTTGTTTTGGATCCTTAGTTAGTGATCGCTGTTAGAGAATGGATGGTCTTGTGGTTTGAGGTGACCAAGAGGTCACATAGAGATCGTGTGGTGGAGGTTCAGTTTGTTCCTTCAGTTTTAGTTTTGTAGTTTGGTTTCCAACTATTGAGTTTTATCTTATAACTGAATCTGTATATATTATTGTTTGAGATTTAGTTGTTGGATTCCTGCATTTTCAGTTTTTTTTGGTTTATTTTTCTAGTAATATATTTCCTTTTTGGGCTAAAATCATTCCCCTTACTTGTATGTTTTGATGCCCAACACTGGTTTCCATCTCGGGGGACCAGGAATGCCCCTCGGGACATTCTGCAGACCAGATCAGGTGATCGATTAAAGGTCGACCCAGGTTGGTTCATGAAAAAATGGTATCATAGGGGTTTATTGTTATCTTGAGTGTCTGGTATAAGGAGATTAGGACTGTCGAGACTCGGTAGGTAGGTGCGGGAATAGCTTCACAAAATCTTTCTCGCACTGATCCTCAAGTTTCTAGGGGTAGTTCGAGATTTGAGTCTTTTTTCTTGGGTTGTTTTAGTTTAAGGAATGACAATAGAGGTGAATCGAGTTATGTTTGGCCTCACATGGGGTGGTGAACCATGTGGAGTCCAAGTGGTCGGTTCAAGTTCCTCTTAGTGTTAGGCCTTACTTGGGGCATGACCCACCACCATGTCACCTACTTAGGTATAGGCACTAGTTACCCATTCCGATGGTTCATTGTGGGTTGTGTTTCATTCTAGTTTTTGTTTGGTGTCAGTGTGTATTTAAATTGAAAGTGGATTTTGAAAATGAAAGTTTTTTTGAATTGGAAAAAGGGTTTCTTTCAATTTTTTTGAAATTGGTGAAGTATGTTTTTAAATAGAAAGTTTTTCGATTTGTAAAATTTAGTATATGTTTGGATTTGATAAGGAAAAGTGATGTTTGAACCTTGGTACTCTTTATGGAGGGTCACATGTGTGTGGGTATGTATGGAGAATGCATGGGGGAACTTGTCAGTGGATGATGTAAGCTGGATTGGGTGAATGCACATGTGACATTTCATAAGATACCATGGGGTGAGTCTTTGAAATTTTAAGATTTTGGAAAGAGGGTTTTGATATTTTGAAAGTGGTTTGGAAATGTGGTGATTTCAAAAATTATATGAAATGGTATTTTTGAAAGGTTTTTTTTGGTTTCACTTGGATTTGTTTGGCTTCTGAGACAACTGTTTTGGGGATTGGGATGTTTCTCTTGATTGTGTTTTAGGATTTATGCCAGTTTTTGTTTGTGTTGATCATGTTATTTAGGATGCGCCACCCAGAAAGTGTCCCTAAGGTTACAAATGAGTTATTCCTAGTTTCCAATTCTTTTGAGTGTTGGCTATTTATCACGGTGATTGGGATCTTCTAGAGGTAGTTGTGTGTTTTGTGGAATTATAGTGTATCTTCAGGTAGTTGGGAACTCCCAATTTTGATAAGGTTTGTATTGTCTCGAGTTTGTTTTAGGGTCCATTTTGGGACCCATGTAGGTTATATGTCTCTCCATATTTGAAGTATGGGGTGTAATTGGTGGTGGTCAGCCTTCATGAGGATTCCCCATACGCCAAAGAGATTATTCCAGAGTAACCTATATGTATGAAGCTATCCTTATCGGTTTTGACATCTATCTCGTCATACCACCTCCTGATGTGCCATCGGTATAGCTGATTTGGGCATTCTGATCCATTATGTTGCTTCCCTCTAAAAACATACCACTGTATGGGTCTTTTGAATCATCAAGAGGAAGAATGAGTTGGGATTGGGGGATGAAAATGCTTGAATGTGAGGCAAAATATGCTTCATCCATCAGGCCCCCATCCAAAAGTCATGGGGTGAATCTCATGCGTAGTCAGGAGTTGCTGAGGGGTGCGTGGAACCTCACCTCGGGACATGTTTTTTGCTTTCATATGTAAATATCCAAAGTTTTATTGTTCTATTCTTGTCACCATGGTAATCTCATACTTATTGTGGAGGTGTGATGAGTTCATTCTACCGCAATACACATAGCCTCATCTGTTCCCATTGTGGCTTTTAAATAGTTCTTTTTTCCTTGGAGCGTATTGGGACCATGAATTAACAGACCTATTATGGTTTTGTATTCAATTTTAGTTGTGATCGTTAGGGAGATTTTTGGGTTTTCAGAGTTAATAGGTAGTGTTTCTGGGCCCTTCCTTAATCCGGGCACCTTCCTGTGATTTTTCCTCTAGTGTGTTTTGATTCATGTATAGGAATTATCTATTCTAGTGTCCCAGTATTTTATGTTTCCTGTAAGAGCTTAAATCCTGGTGGTGGATTTATTCCATGGGCATTAAGGAATTGGGTTGAGTTCAGGGTATAGAATCCATAGTTCCCCATTGCGGTAAGGGGTTGTTTTTATAGTATGGAAGAAGTTTATTTATTTTTGGGGTTCTGTATTTTCCAGGTCCTTTTGTAGTAAGCTCTCTGCTTAAGTCTCAAGGGAATTGATCAGTCCTTGTGGAGAAATTAAATGAGTTTGGTTTGGGAGTTCCCATGTAGCCCCCCCCTGGGGGTGGGTTGTTCAATTTTAAGGTTTCAGTGTCAGTGGAATTCTCATGGCAGAGAGAACCCCCCCAATGTTCACCCCTCAATCTCAGGATGTGGTTTTCCTTGAATTGATCGGGTGTGACATATGTTAGAAATGGTCACCCTGAGACTTTTGGTTTTCCTTGATTTTATCTGGACATGGACTTGAGTTGTGTTAATTGTTGGCTTGGTGACTTTATGGGGGAAGGAAGTGTTTGTGGTAGGAATAATTGTCACACCCCAACCTTAGATACTCCTTATTTTTATCTTTTTCTTAGTCATAGATCTTTGGGTTAAGGTTCAGGTTTGATTCTCGATTGAAATTTTTGGACTTTTAGAAGGTTTGTGAGGATTTTTTAGGTGTCACACGGTTGTCACACAGTTAATAATAACTATGTGGACACCATGCATATGGTGTTGGTTTTACAGAACCGACCACACAACTTGTGCATGACCGTGTGATAGGTTCTAAGAAACTGTGGAAATCCCCACTTAGGCAAATAGGTCTGCATGGTTACCATATGGTTTGGAAAACCGTGCGACCAAACCATGCAGATGTGCTAGGTCATTTAAAATGTGTTTTCCCCTTTTCTCTCTCTCCTCTCTTTAACCCAAAATCATGCCTCCCCCTCTCCCTTCATTTTTGTCACACCAAGGGGTCCCAAAACCCCTCCTTCCTTGTCTCTCCTCCCTCCATGGTGCTCCATCATCAAATCCAAGGTACCTTTTTAGGGTTTTTGGGTGTTTTCCCTCCTTTCTCTCTTTCTCTCCTCCATTCTTGGGTTTTATTTAGTTTTACATCTCTTGGATGAACCCTAATGCTAGGGTTTGGGTGTTGTCTTGTGTTTCTTGAAAACTAGGGTTGGTGATTTTCCCTTGGAGGCTTAATCTTCCATTTTCAAGGGTTTCATCACTTTTTCGCTTGACCGATTGGTGTTTCCATGCCCTTTATTCCAATTTCAATCCATTTAATTCTTGGGATTTATTAATTAATTCTTAAAACATGTTTTGAACCTTTATTATAATTATATATAATCCTTGGTGGTGTTTTATTGTTAGTAGATTTGATTAAAAATATCTTTTAAAATGCTTGTCTATTTATTCCTAAGTGTATACCTAGCGAATTTGGTTTGAATAGATGTCTTTATCTTTAAATGGTGTTGTTGGATATTTTGAGTGGTGTTTTATTGTAGAACTTTTTTATAGAAGTTGTTTGTTTTTTATTGGTTGGATTTATGGAACTTTGGGTTTTAATGAAATTTGTTGATGTGTTAGAGGATGGTGTGTGTGGTTTCTTCAAAAATAGTTATGAAATGACCTCTCATTATGCCATTATATGTGGGAAGATCCATGTTTGCATGGAGTGAACCCATATAGGGGCCTTCAAATGATGATGAAATTTGGAGTTGTTCTTTTATTAAACCTTTGTTTCTTAAAAACTATCTCCTCTTTCCCTATTTTTGTTAAATGGTTTTGTGGTCTACAAAATGATCTAAGGTGGTTTTGAAATTGTGTGGAAAGTTATGACTTTTTTGGTGTTTGATAAAATCCTACCATCTCTTGAAGTGGTTGAAGGCACATTTGTCACCTTTGAGTGTATTGTTCATGGTTTCAACTTAGTTTTTTGGTTAAGTATATTTGGAATAAAGGCCCATTTGACAAGCATGATGTGTTTGGGTGTGTGTTTGAAACTTAAATACCATTTGAAACAATGCATAGTGAAAATGGGATTTTATATTGTTGGAATTTGTTTTTGAGGCGTCTCTTTATTTTTGGTAAATGTACCTAGGATGGGTAGAACTAAAGGCCTGTTTGGAATTTTGAAATGTTTTTTTGGAAAACCCCTCTTGGGTGGGGTCCCTTTCCTAGTTGGAGATACATGAGACGAGATGGTCCTCAGTATAAAAACTCCCTTGTGTAATTAATGTTGATAGAAATGGACTAACCTTGAGGTGGTCAGGGTGGTTCTAGATTGTGTGGTGTGCTTGGTTATATATATATATATATATATCTGTGTGTGTGTGTGTGTGTGTGTGTCTTATTGTTTGAATTGTATGGCACACCCCCTTGTGAAACAGACATGGGAACCTAGCATAGAAAAGAGGTTTAATGACAATGATTGCTACACTAGTCTAGGTTATTATACTTTCTAGTGGATCATAGAAGGTGGATACTCAGGTTTATTGCTATGGTATTGGGGCCCTCAACCAAGTCAGGTAGAGAAATGGTCTGGCATTAGGGCGTTATGTTGTCATTGAGTAGGGAATTCTTTTAGGATGAGTCACATGTATAGTATATTCTAGTTCTCCTATAATTTCTTAGGATTTATCGTGTTTCCCCATTATGAGCATTATTAGATTCATTGCCCTCGTTGTGTGGAATCTTATTATTTGTACCTGGTTTTGGTTTTCAACTAAAAAAACTATGAATGTGTGGTTAGTTTAAAAATGATTTCCTAAGTAGTTTTTTTGAAAGAGAAAATGCAACACCCCTTTTTCCTTCTCATGCCTTTTTAAAATTATGAGGAAAATGGATTATGTTTGTTTTTTCAAGTGAAAAATCTGTATGAAAATCCTATTATTTTTATATTGTATTTCAAAATAGTATTAATGGAATGTTTTTGGGAAATGAATGGAATGAATTCATTAGTGGTTACCCATTGAGTTGTTAGCTCACACCCTACCTATACCACTCGGTGTTGGTAGACCCGAGCTGTTTTGTATGTTCATCTTTTTTTCAGGCTTCTTAATAGGTGCTAACTATTGGAGTATGGGTAGTCTTGTGGTTGGAGGTAACTAAGAGGTCACATAGAGATCATGTGGTTGCAGTTCAGTTTGTTCCTTCTGTTTTAGTTTTGTAGTTTGGTTTTCAGCTGCTGAGTTGTATCTTATAACTAAATCTGTTTATATTTTTGTTTGAGATACAATTTTTTTCTTCCTACATTTTCAATTTTTTTGGTTTATTTTTATGGTCCTGTATTTCCTTTTTTATCTGAAATCCTTCCCCTTTCTTGTATTTTTTGATTCCTAACACTGGTTTCCATCCCCGGGGGTCTGGGAACGCCCCTCAGGACATGCCGCAGACCAACTCGGGTGACCGGTTCAGGGTCGACCTGGGTTGGTTGGTGATAGGTAAGGTCTCCTCACTATACCATATTAGACCCCCATTGTTAGTTAGTAGCCTCTGGTGTAAGGGGAGGCACACCTGATGTATCATGGTGAACCGGTCCGGGGAACTGGTCAAGTGGCCTATGGATCAAGACGTTGCACTCACTCTTGAGAGTATAGAGGAAAAACAATAATCCCTACCCAGAACACATGAATTCTTATAGTGGAAGAGGATAATAACTTATAGAACCATAGGATAGGTCACATTCACCAATAAAGCATGGAAAATCTATATAAGCTAAAATCCCTAGTAGAGTTCCTGAATCTGAGGCATGGATGGGAAAGGATGTGTGATTCATGCATGTAAAGAAAAATGGTTCAAAACCCTTGTTGATAAAAAAATAAAAGGGCATCCAACCTTCTTGACCTAGTTCACATTTATGTGAGTGGTCCAATGCATCAACTAAGATAACATAGAGAAAGATATTTCATTTTATTTGTAGATGTTCACAGTAGAGTGGCTTGTATAATGTTCATGCAGAGAATGAGAGGGGTTATAGAGTGATTCAAAAGGTATCAAAAGAGTGTAGAGAATGATATTAGACACTCAATCAGAATACTAGAATCTAATAATGGAACTAATTTCACTTCCATTAAGGTGAACAAATACATTGAAAAGCATGGAATCAAACATAAAATGTCTTTAGTAAGGAATCCATGGTAGAATGATATCATTAAATAGTAAAATCATATGGTAAATAATATGGCCAAAACACTACTTATCAATAGAGGTTTCTCTCACCATTATTGAAAGGATGAAATATAAGTAGAAGTGTACACTCCAAATTGGGCATTACTAGGCCCAAGGAATACTACTATAGACGTACATTTTTTTAGCTTCATCCTTTATTGGTGCTAAAAAAAGTGTTGATAAATGGGGTGCTTTTATCCATGTTGGCTAAAAGCGCTGAAAAAGTCCCCCTTTACCAGTGCTAATAAAAGTGCAGATAAAAGCACCCACTTTATCAATGCTTTTCCTTAGTGCTGATAAACGATGTCTTTATCAAATATTTTTTTAACACTGATAAATGGGGATTTATCAGATCTTTTCTTAACACTGATAAGGGTACCCTTTATATATATATATATATATATTATGAAAAAACATATTTTAATATATAAATATATTTATATTGATATATATATATATATATATTATTTTCATAAATATTATTTATATAATACTAAATTTTTATTTTCAATTAACATATAATATATTTAGTGAAAAATGGTTTAAAATAATTAAAAATTAATAAAAATTAATAATGTACTAATTAGTATTGAGTAATATACATTTAATAAAAATTTAGGGATATAAAAATGTTAAAAATTATTTAATATATTAAGAGCCGTTGAAAACATGACTTGAACTTCAAACGACCATAACTTTTGATCCAGGTGTCTGTTTTGGCTCTATTACATATCAAATTGAAGTCTACAAAAATATCTACATCTTGTTCACCTAGGGTAATCTGGGTCACTAGTTTTTGAGGTAAAAAACCGTCTCAGAAGGCCTCTAAAACTGATTTTTTGGTTGGGATTACCTAATTTTTTAATATTTGATGGGATCCCAACTTCATTTGAGAGGATCTTCTTGTCTTTTTTTAGTGGAGACTAAATTTATTCCTTGGGGTTACACTCATATAGATATTATAATGTTGAAATTTTACCCTTATTAATATTGTATTGTTATTTATAATTAAATATATGCACATATATATATATATATATACATATTTGTATATATTTATATATGAATATTTAATTGTATAAATAAATATTTAAACATATTTAGATATAAAATATCTTTCTAAATATATAAACCATGTGAAAATTAATATTTATTATCCATTTTATTTAAACTAAAAATGTATGAATGTGTATATACCTAGAAAAATGTATATACGATGTTTATATATAAATATTTGTGTTGGTCAATATTAAAATATATATATATTTATATGTATATTCTAATATATGTAAATAAATATTAATATATAATATATGTAAATAAATTTAAATATATATATTTATATAAATAAACACATATGTAAAAATATATACACAAACACACACACACAAATTTACACACACAAACATATTTTATAAATGTATTTAAAAACAATCATATATATATATATAAGTAAATATATAATAAAATATAGAAGAAAATAACATGGAGTAGTGGTAAATCACAAACACACAAAGGTAGAGGTCACAAGTACAAATCCGGGCAGGCATACATAGGTGTGAGGGATGACAAGCGCTGATAAAGGCATGGGCGAGGGGTGGGGGTAGGGGATCACTAATAAAGGCATGGGAGAATAGTGGGGGGGCATTGATAAAGGGGGTTGGCGAGCGGTGGGGGTGGGGGAGTGTTGATAAAGGTGTCTCGGGAGTGCTAAACCTGAAAAAAAATTATTTATTTATTATTTATTTTTCCCACCATGCATGCATGTGTCATGCATATCACGCAAAAATATAGCATATATATGAGTTGGCTGAGATTTGAACCCCTTACCTCTTAGTTATTCTGTAAAGACTTTACCACTTCAGCTAGCGCTTCATGTGGTGAGTGAACATAATTTAACACACACACACACATACAAATAAATACATATAAATAAGAATACATAAATAATAATATTAAAGAATGATAATAATAATAATAAATAATAAAAAATAATAAATAAATACAAAAAAATAATTAATGATTAATGAATAATGATTACTAAAAAATTATTAATAGATAATAAATAATAAATAATTAATAATTTAATAATATGGTAATAATAAATTATAATAAGTAATAAGTAATAAGTAATAAAAAATAAAAAATAAAAAATAGTAAATAAATAAATAAACAAATTATAAATCAGTAATAAATAAATAATAATTAATAATTTATTAATGAATGTATAATAAATAATAAATAATACATTAATAATAAATTAATAAAAAACAATAAATTAAAATGACTAATAAATTAATATATAATAAAGAAGTAGTAAATAAATAAAAAATTAATATATAATAAATTTATAGTGAAAAAATAACAAATAATAAATAAATGAATGAATGAATATTAAATACTAAATAAAAAAAGAAATATAAAATAAAGAAATATTAAATTAATATTAAATAAATAATAAATAAAACATTAATAAAAAATTAAAAATTAATAATAAAATAATTATAAATAATAAATTAATAATAAATAATCAAATAGTAATTAAATAATAAATTAATAATAATAAATAAATCAAAATATAAAAAATAATAAATTAATAAGTAATAAATTAATAAAAAATAAAAAATTATTTTAAATAATAAATAAAAAGTATTAATAAAAAATAATAAGTAGTAAATAAACAAAAAATAGTAGTAAATAAATAATAAATAAATAATTAAAAAATAAATTAATAATAAATAAGTCATAAATAAATCATAAAATAATAATAATAATACTTAATAAATAATACGTTAATAATAAATTAATAATAAATAATAAATTAAATATTAAATAAATTAGTGGTAAGAATATAATAAATAGTAATAAATAAATAATAAATAAATAATAAATAAATAATACATAAATTATAAATAAATCATAAATAAATCATAAATAAATCATAAATAAATCATAAATAAATCATAAATAAATCATAAATAAATCATAAATAAATTGTAAATAAATCATAAATAAATAATAATTAAATCATTATTAATTAATAAATAAATAAATAATAAATTAGTAATAAATTATAATTAAATTAATAATAATTATATACAAAATATATAAATAATAATTAATAAATTAATAATAATTAAGAAATTAATAATAAATAAATAATTAATAATAAATTTTTAATAAATAATAATTAATTAATTAAAAATAAATAATAAATAATATGTAATAATATATATTAAATATTAAATAAATAAATAAAAATTTAATAAAAATTTAATTATAGATTGATATTAAATAATAATTATTAATTAATAATTATAATATAATGAAGTTATAGTTCTTTTCATAAGCTTCAATTTGACTGATTTTGAAGCTAAAATGAACACATGGATCAAAAGTTATGGTCAATTTATATTGAAGTTTGATTTTCAACTTATCCTAGAATTAATTTATGTTTCAAAAAATTATTAACTAATAATTATAAATAATTAATAATTAATGCATAATAATAATTTTAAATTTTAAATAATAAATGATAAATAATTATTAATTATAAATAATTATTAAATATTTAATAAATTTTCCTATTATTTTAGTGATAGTTTTTAAGAAACCACTAATAGTTCACGATGAATTTTAAAAGACACTGATAAAAATAAATTTTAAAAAAATATTACTTATCAATGTTTTTTTAAAATCTGCTGCTAAAAATAAATAAAAAATAAATTAAATAAAAAAAAAACACTTTTAAATGTGTTTTTTAATAACTATTGCTAAATTTGAATTTCCCGAAGAATTTAGCAGCAGTTTTGAGAACCGCCGCTAAAAAACCGCCTCTAAATCCAATTTTTCTTTTAGTGATATATTTATATATAAACATTAAAAAACATTGTACAGGTATTCATGCATTTTTAGTTTAAATAAAATGCATATATTTTCATATGGTTTATATATTTAAAAAGATGTTTTATATATAAATATGTTTAAATATTTATTTATACAATTAATTATTTATATATAAATATATAAAAATCTGTGTGTATATATATATATATATGCATATATTTAATTATAAATAACAATACAATATTAATAAGGGTAAAATTTTAACATCATAATATCTATATGAGTATAAATCCTAATAATAAATTCAGTCTCCACTGAAAAAATAAAAAAAATTCTCCTAAATGAAGTTAAAATCACATCAAATATTACAAAATTAGGGTATCCCAATGAAAGACTCAGTTTTTGAGGCATTCCAGACCTTTTTTGACCTCAATAAAATAGTGTCTCAAGTCCCCTTAGATCAAAATGGTGAAGATCTTTTTACAAGATTTAATTTGATATGTGGTAGAGCTCAAACAGACACCCAGATAAAAAATTATGACCATTTGAAATTCAAGTCATGTTTTTAACTTATCTTAATATATTAATTAATTTTTACATTTTTTCTATCATCAAATTATTATTAAATGAATATGATTCAATAATAATTAGAAAATTATTATATAATATTAATTTTTAATTATTTCTAAAACATTTTCACTAAATATATCATATACTGATTTTAAATACATATTTAGTATCACATAAATCATATTTATGCAAATATATCTTGTATATATCAATACAAATATATTTATATATTAAAATATTTTTTTAATAATATATATATATATTATGATAGACATATTTTATCAGTGCTAAAAAAAGTGTTGGTAAAGCCCTTGTTTATCAGTGCTAAAAAAGGGATGATAAAGGCATCATTTATTAGCGTCAAGAAAAAAACGTTGATAAATGGGGTATATTTATCAGTGTTTTTTCAACGCTGATAAAGGGGGTCTTTATCAATGCATTTCACTATTGCATATAAAAACAATCCCTTTATCAGTGTTTTTTAGCATAAAGATCCTGAGATATACAATGCTGACTATAATCAGCACTAAACAGAAAGCGTTGATAAAAGGAGAATAGTTATCAGTGCTAGGTAAAAGCGCTGATAAATGTTTTTATCAGCCCTAAAAAACCCTGATAAAAGTATACCCATTGTCAATGTTGATAAATTGTACCCTTTGTACTATTTATTTTTAATATTATTTCACATTTAATATATATATATTTTTTTGATATAATATTTTTGGAATTTATTCCTTTTTTAGATTTATATATATTTATTTTCTAAGTATTGTTGATAATATTTTTTTAATTTATATAATTAGTATTTATTCAATTTTATTTAATAAGGTGTAGTTTTTTTAATTTTTTTGAAATTTATATAATTAAGTTATTTAGATGCATTTTTTAATGTTTTCTTCATTTTTGTACATGTTTACAACTCATGTACTTAATATTATATGAATTCATTTTTAAAATACTTTTGTCTATTAAATTTTATTTATTCATTTTTAATATATTTTCTTTTATTTAATATTATTTATACATTTTTAATATTTATTAATTTATTATATTTATTAGAATTTAATCATTTTATAATATTTATTTATATACATATATATTTACTATGTAATATTTTCCACATGTTTATAATTATATGAATAAAAATTATTCATTTTTTATTTAGTTTTAACATTTAAAAAATATTTGAAATTTATATAATTATTTTTTAAAATGCATTTTTTAATAACTTTTTATTTTAAATAATTAATATTTTTGTAATTTATTTAATATTATTTATACATTTTTAATATTATATCATGTATTATTATTATTATTATTATTTTATATTTATTAATTTTTAATATATTTAGAATTTATTCAATTTATAAAAATTATACATATTTATTTACTAAGTTTTAATATTTTCAATATGTTTATAATTAGTATGATTAATATTTATTCAATTTTATTTATTAATTTTTAATATTTTTAATATGTTTGAAATTTATATAATTCATTCTTATAAATTCATTTTAATTTTAATACTTTTGTAGTTAATATAATTCATTTTTAATATTTTTTATTTATATAATTAATAATATTTATTTATTCATTTTTATTCATTTTTATGTGTCTATAATTCATGTAGTTAATGTCACGAATTCACTTTTTAAAATATTTTTTTAATTTATTCATTTTTAAAATTCTTTTAATTAGTACCATTTATCATTTTTAATATTTATTAATTTTTAATATTTTTGGATTTTTTTTCATTTTCTAATATTAATTTATACATAATTATTGACTAAGTTTTAATATTTTTAATATTTTTAATTTATATGATTAATGTTTATTAAATTATATTTATTAAGCTCTAATATTTTTAAAATGTTTAAAATTTATATAATTAATTTATTTAAATACATTTTCTCATATTTTCTTCATTTTTTACGTATTTACAACCAATGTAATTAATCTCATGAACTATACATAATTATTTTCTAAGTTTTAATACCCTTAGTATGTTTTTAATTTATTTGATTAATATTCATTCAATTTTATTTATTAAGTTGTAATATTTTTAAAATGTTTGAAATCTATATAATTAATTCATTTAAATGATTTTTTATTATTTTCTTTATTTTTTGTACGAATTTACAATTCATGTAACTAATCTTACAAATTCATTTTTAAATAGTTTTGTTATCTATTAAATTTTATTTATTTGTTTTTAATATTTTTCAGTTAATATTATTTATTCATTTTTAATATTTATTCATTTTTATATATTTTTGGAATTTAGTCATTTTATAATATTTATTTATTCATATTTGTTTACTGTGTTTTAATATTTTCAATATGTATTCATCTATATTTTTATATATATCCATCTTTATTTTTTTTAATAATTTATATAATTAATAAAACTTATCCATTTTTTAATAATTTTGAATTCTCTTCATTTTTCATTACTAAATTTCACTCATTTTTAATATTCATTCATTTAAGTATATATATTCATTAATAATGGTAATTATCTTTTAATTTTTTTATAATTTATTCATTTTTAATATATATTCGTTTAATATATTTTTGTTTTATTTTAAACAATTTTTATCAGTACTTTCAAAAAAGTACTGACAAAGATGAGTTTTCTTAGCGCTATAACATAAAAGTGATGATAAAACCTATCTTTATCAGTGTTAATATTCTAGAACTAATAAAGATAGGTCTTTATCAGCACCAAAAAAGCACAGATAAAATAGGTTTTATCAGCACTTGTTTTTTTAGTGATGATAAAACCCATCATTATCAGCATTTTTTTAAATCACTGATATTACCCTTCCCGATCTTATAAATTCAACCTTAACATAACCTACTTCTTTCATGCTGTTCAAGCTATCATGGAAGTCTACCTCTTTTATTGCTCCCTCTCGACCTTCTTGGACGAATCAACCCTCTCAAAACCTAAGGTATGTGATTATTTCTAATCCTATTTAGATGACATCACCCATTCTCCTTTATCAGTGTCTTTATCCTTATGATACCGTCCTTGATGCGCATCACCTCCCTTGCACATACTTTATATTTCACCACCATCATCCATTAATTCTTGTACTCCCGACAACATCCTCATCATGTGGGGCTATCACCTGGTTCGCCACCAAACTCACGCTTCTGTCGGTCTGCTTGATTCTTCTCATCCTCACTGTTTTCTTTTGATTTCAAATTCGGGTGACCGGTACTTGTGAATGGCTAAATGTTGCGTATGATTTCAATTTATCACTACTTTTTTGGATCTTTAATTTCTATTTAATCCTATGGGATATCTTTAAATTAATCATATTTGACATTTTGTCATGAACAAGTGTCGGTCACCCATACTTTCCCACTCCTTCCTCATCCTAGGGTAATTTTGGAGTGAGGGATTGGATCAAACATCAAATGCGATGGAGAAGAATCCAAGTTCTAGGTATTCCTTCAATGGATTAAAATCAAAACAATTTAACCCATTTTCTTCCATTAACATGTATAAGAACCACAATACTTCTAATATTTTTATTTTTATGAACATCTATAATAGGCGATTCACAACACAAACAACTAACGTAATGTTCAGTTAAAAATGAATTCTTGTAAGAATGATAAAAAAAGTGTGTTTATATAATAGAAACTTTCAGATCATTATTAAGTAGGTTAATTCACCTATTTTTTCATTCATAGTGCCCTAGTTATGTAAATTTTCACTCGTAGTAGCTGTTTCCCCTTGCAGACCCCATTGAGGATTCCTTCCATTTTCATTTAAACCTCGGTTCCAATTACCATGTTGGTCTTTCTTTTTAGTTTATTCTTGATCTTTTCCCCCACAATCATTCATCATGAACACCATTGGATTTCTTTAATTCATTAATATTTTAATCATTTTTTCTAGTTGACTTTATCAGTTCATCTAATTAAGACAGACCCATAGTTTTATTTAAACCCTGGTCTCAATTATAGGGACTCCTAGAACTCTCTTAAAATCTACACTTGTATTTCCTTTCACTCCTTAAATTGGAATCGTGACTATCATTCAAAACATCCATATCTGTTTTCATGTTTTTTATACATTTCTCTTAGTTTCCACTTTGTCATTTTGTCAAAGTTAATTCTCTTTGTTAGCTCTACTGTGGATGAGTTTTTTTTCATGTTATCCTGGGTATTTGGTCTTATACTCCAATCATTAGTTTGAGAAGAGGATTTTTACTAATCCCACTGGAACACTTCTTATACTTTTGTTTAATTTTATTGTTCTTTCCTACCCCAATAAGAATTTATATTTATATTCTTTGATGTTTTATCTCATCTATGTGAATTTTTTAAATTTTAGGTATTCATAAAACCCCAATTATATTGTTCTTAGGTTTTTCCAGTATCCTAAGACTTTGGTGCATTGGATTTTAAATTCAAGAGTTTCATCACATCTTTGGTTCTTAATACCATGTGACTGGGTTGTATCAGTGTTTTTATTATCTAAAAAAAGATTAACTTCATCTCCTAGTAATCCTATCACTGAAAAACTACCTATATCACCACGTACCAAGTAAAGAAATGAATAAACATCAACTCATCCCTCGTGTTTTACTCCCACCTCATAAATTTATAGAAACTATCCTTGGTCTATGTGTTTTTTAGTAGATGAAAATTTAATTATATCCTTTCTAACTTTATTGATATCACAAATTCCTTTCCTTCAATGATTTGCAACACTAAAAAACATTCTCAATACACATCATTTGGATAGTATTATCTTAGAAAAATGGCCACATGTTGCTTAAATGATTCTTTAATAATGAACTTTTATGGGTTCTATGCTTGTAATTTATGTGTATTTTTTTAAATATTAATATTAATAAATGAAATAGGATGGATGTGAATTTAAAAAGGATGGATATAATTATATGATAAAAGATTACAAGGATGGGGAGAAATAGTTCATCAAGTTTTCACAAGATCATGCATATGGACCTTCTCAAATCCTTTTTCCTTGTTTACATTGTTATTATTCAAGACTAATTAGTCCAAAGGAGTTTGAAGAACACTTTATCTATCATGGAATAGATCCAAGCTATAAATTTTAGATTAAACATATGTTAAAATTGAATGTAGCTAGTGAGTGAGATAACACTTTATTTTATGGATCTTCTGATATAATTACAAGTGAGAACTATGATGAAGATCATATTGAGGATATGATTATAGGTGTTAATGATAATAAAGATCAAATTAAGGAAATGAAAAATAAAAGTTTAAGATGAACTTTTTGATTGTCCAAAATTGTTTTAGAAGTTAAAGAGTTATACAAAGATACCATTGTCTGCTAGTTTTACTAAATATACAACATTTTCATCCATTATGAAGTTATATAATGTAAAATCTAGAAGTGGATGGATTGATACAAGATTTACTAAACTACTTACTCTCTTAAATTATATTCACCCAGATGATAACGATCTTCCATTTTGAACATATGATACTAAAAAAATGCTATGTTCAATGGGTATGAAATCTGAAAGAATACAACTCTATCTAAATGACTGTATACTATTTAAAAAGGACCAAAGATCACTTAAAAAATACCTAAAGTGTGGTGTGTCTGGATATAAGAAATATGATTCAGGTATTTAAAAAGTTTTATGGTACTTTCTAATCATTCGACTACTACAAAAAACGGCCTATATCAGTGCTTAAAACGGGATTTAACAGCACTAAAAAAGCATTGTAAAGCTCAGCGATAATATATGGGGTCCCTTTTATTAGTGCTCCTAAAAGTGCTGATAAAGTTCAAAAAAAATTTAAAAAAAATGAAAAAAATTAAATAATGTGTGGAGTGCTTTTATCATCGCTTGACACCCCCTTTATCAGTGCTAGGAGGTCTCCCGCACACTTCCCTTCCCGTGCATCATCATACACGTGCACCCCCTTATCTTCCACCCAAACTCGAACCCGCGACCTCCCCCCTTTCATGGCTGCACCTTTACCACTAAGCCATTTCATTTTGTTCTCTATTTAATGATATATCTATATATATGGTTATATTTATTCGTATATTGATATAGATTCATATTAATATAAATATATTTATTCATATATTAGTATATATATATTCATTCATATATTAATATATTTATATATATATTTTTAGTTATAATTTTTTATACGTATATTTATTTGTATATTAATATATACTAATAAGATTAGTTTTAAATAAATTTATGAAAAAATATGTTTTTATGTGTGTTTATAAATAAATAAATAAATAAATAAATACATATATATATACAAAACACAAAAACACACACACAGGCACATATATATTTATGAATAAATACATATATATGTGTATTTGAAAATCCATAGAATGTTAAAACGACCATAACTTATAAGATTAGTTTTAAATACATTTATGAAAAAATTTGTTTTTTATGTGTGTTTATAAGTAAATAAATAAATAAATAAATATATACATATATATAACAAACATACACACACACAGACACACACACACACAGACACATATATATTTACGAATAAATACATATATATTTGTATTTGAAAATCCATAGAATGTTAAAAAAACCATAACTTTTAATCTAGAAGCCTGTTTCAACTCCACAACTAGTCAGATCAAAGACAATGAAACAATATTCGATATGATATGTGGTACAGGCCAAACGAACATTCAGATCAGAAGTTATACTTGTTTGAATGTTAACAAATCGGGGTATCCCGACTAAAAACTCGGTTTTTAGGGCTTTTGGGCCTTTTTAGCCTCAAAAAAATGTAACAAAGTCTTTTCCATGGTCACTAGCGCGTAGAGCTTGTCGCATGATTCGATTTGATATACTGTAGAGCTAAAACGGACTCTCGGATCAAAAGTTATGGCCGTTTGAAGTTTGAGTTACATTTTCAACTTATTTTAGATCTTTTATTATATGTTTTGATTTTTTGTGTCTTCAAATTGTTATTAAATGATTTTTAATCAATAATAATTAGAAAATTATTAATTAATTATATTTTTTTAAATATTTTAAAGCCATTTTTACTAAATTTCTTATACATTAAATGTAATAGTCTATTTATACGTATATTTAAAAAATATAAATTATATTTATATCAATATAAATATACTTATATAACAATATATTATTTTTCATGAATTTTTTTTGAAACTTAAAATTTATCAGTGCTAGGGAAAAGTGCTGATAAATCCCCCCTTTATCAGTGCTACTAAAAGAAGCGCTGATAAAGGGACCCCCTTTAACAGCGCTAAAAAAAGCGCTGATAAAGGGGTGCCTTTATCAACGCTTTATTTAGCGCTGATAAAAGCGTAGAACTTACCTTTCCCATATTTGTAGTAGTGATTCACTAGTTTAGGTTCCTATATAGAAGTGAATAAACTATAAGGTAATTGACATGACATGAATATACAAGAAATAAAGATTATAAACTTCATCACCTGATAAACTCTCCTCAGTAGAAGAAAATTGATCATGAGTATCCTAAATTTAGAAACAAGCTTATAAAACTCCATCTTATGCTATCTATATATGGAGTGGATCATTTTGGTTTTTAAAGCATCAATCACAGTACATGGTTGGTTTTGTGGGTAAATTATAACTTTTAATTATGGTTATGCATGAAATGAAGATACATTATGTTATCTCTACTTATATTAGGAACAAAACAATCAAGTAATGATATTGATGTTTATTTCTCACCATTGATCAAATATTTATAATTATTATGAAATTTAGGTGTTATTTTGTATGATGATTACATAAATGAATATTTCAGGTTAAGATCCATATTGTACAAGATGATAAATAAATTTCCTATTTATGGAATTTTTTCAAGATATTGAATTAAAGTAACTCAAGGGTATCCCATTTGTGAAAAATTTACAAAATCAATTAGATTGATACATTCATTAATGATTATATTTCTAGGACATCACAAAGTTTTACCCCGACGAAATAAATACCGATCTTGGACAACATCATTCAATGAGAGTTTATAATACGGTATAGAACTGGATACACTAATAGGTAATCAACTGTTTGATAAATTAAAAGATATGGATACTGATTTTGTTAAACCTTCTTCAAAAAAACTTATGGAAACTGGTTGGAAAATGAAATCATTTTTTTAATTATGACACTAGGATTTTTTATATGTCTGGCATTTTTTGGTGTGATGCATGTGGGAAAAATTCATGTGATAATGTCATTGGCACATTACTAAATTAACATGAAAAAACAAAGGATGGAATTAATTCTAGTTTGGACATGATTTAAACTTGTATATGAGAGGATTTAGTGCTAATGATGGGTGAAATATGGAATTTTCTTCTTATAACTGCTCATAATCTTTCCAGGAAAAAGATATATCAGTTTTGAATCTTCCGGAATGATATAAATGTTCTAGAGGGGTATTCATAAAATATCAAGAATATCACATCAATGAATAATTTAAAGTGAAAGGGCCTGAAATCACATGACTTCCATGTTTTTATATAAGATCTAATGTATAAAACTTTACATTTCATTTTTCCTAATAATTACGATTATACATTAACCAAGCTCTGTTTTTTTTCAAATCTAGAGGCGGTAAAGTTATGGACCCATTGAAATTTCAAACTATAGAAAAGTAAATTTATATTATATTATGTGAATTATAGATGTTCTTACCACTATAATTATTTTATATGATAGTTCACTTAGTTAAGGAGATTTATCTATATTATCTTATACATTATAGATGGATGTACCAAATTAAATGTTATATGAATATTTTGAAAGTGTATTTCTAAAATTGAAGTTATATAGAAGTTTGTATTACATAGAAATATGTTATTGAGGAATCTATTGAATTATGTACCAACTACATATCTGATGTGGAAAGCATTGGTCTACCAAAATCTCGTCACACCTAAAGGCTTGTGACTGAAGGAATTTTGGGAATTTTTTTTTTGAAATTACTATTAAAGAGAGGGAGAAGGATCAAATTTATGTTTTTGTAAGTACCCAGCCTTAATCATTACATATTCTACTATTTTTTAACTATAATTCACTTTCTTAAAATTGCAAGGATTTTTTCAGTCTAGAGTTTTAGATAATTAAGATAAACTCTTAAAAAGTAAACTCATATATTACAATTGGACACTTATATTCAATATCTATTTTTTAAAAGAAATAAAATAAAACAAAATATAGTTTATTTTCATTATAAATCTTCACAATTTTCATATTTACCCCATCCTTATCCCTAATCATCTATAAACCCAATGAAAAACATTTAAAAAATGTGGTATTAGCACAAAAATATCAATAAGGGACATAAAAGGAAAGAAAACCATTAGTCCAGTGAAAAAAAAACAAAAATCCATAATATAATTACCTTTATCACATTATTCTTTGATATTATAGAATTAATCATTTATTTATGAAAAACATACACATTTTTATCTAAGAAAACTTTTAAAACCTATAGTAAACATAGATAAAACATGTTGGAAACTTGGGGCATCATTAGAGTAACTACCACAATGACTCATGGAAAACCTTCACGATTAACTTATGATCATAACATTAGATTAACCATCACATATACTCACTATTAAACATCATAATTAATCTTGGAATAACCATTTTAGAATATTATCATTATATCTTAGGAGAAACCTAATTGGTTAACTCTATCTCATAGATGGAATAACCATAGGGTCGACTTCTATCTTTGGAGTACCCAATGCATTGGAGGTTATAACATAACCACACGTCCTTGGTTTATCATAGAACCAAAAATAATTGGTTAATAATGTGACCACACATACTTAGTTTATAATAGAAGAACCCATCATTATAACAATTCCCAAGAACCATAACATAAATCATGAAAACTTGTATCATAAAACATTCTTAAGGAAAATAACATTTTCATTTTAAAATCACTTTTTTTAGAAAAATTATTCACCTTCAGAGGAAACTTTTTTCAGGAAAAATAACCATCTAAAAATTTAAATGAAGTTTAAAACAAAATATTTTTCATAATGGTGGTAAAATCTAATCAATTCTTAAATTTTGAAAAACATTCCTTTCATATTATTTTCGGAAAAGTTACAAAGTATCTCGTTTTGAAAAAGACAAAAATATTAATTTAATTTTTTTATAGAGTCAAAACATGGGTAAAAATGACTCTAAAAAATAATATAATAATAATAATAAAAATAAAAACTTTTTTAGAAAACAATCATATGTATATGGAAGAAAAATATATTTTTAATGAAAACTTTAAAAAGATAATTTTTAAAAGAAAGTCCCTTACCTTAAGTCCAAATCAACACGGGCATTATTTATCTTATTAATAATAAAAGTAGATTAATTATTTAATTTATTTATAACCTTTTTAAATTTTATTATTCCTTTTATATCACTTATTACCATTTTAATTACTTAGTCATTTAAATTCACATTGGGTGTTTTGATGATATTTCGTACTTCAATCCAAAATGACATTAATCGATTGAATATAGTCAAAGAGGTCATAATTATATCATATATTGAATAATATAGATGAAATAATAATTATTTTTATAAATAAATTATACTTTTAAATCCATATATTAAATATGGTTATGAAAAAAGAACTACGTTATAATCATGCAGACGGTAGACTATACGTATGCTTGAGTAATGTCTCCATTTTTCAACGATTGTTATGGAAAGAAGGTATTTATTATTTTATGTTTACAGAATGATAATAATATCATGTATATCATATTAATTATTTAAATATACTTATCTAAATCATCAATTTTATGTGGTGATGAAAAATGAATCACATAGCTTCGTAGAGGTGGTAGTCCACACATACGTAGGAACGACATTATCATTTTTTTGTGCATGGAAATGTAGGAATGTAAATGATATATTATCTTTTTAGAATGATAAATATTAAATTAATATAACATTTAAACATTAATTTCATCATTATAACTAGTATTGAGATATGTTTATGGAAAAATAATTACATTGGTTCACAAGACGGTAGTCCGCCGTACAAGCAAACAATGAACTCCTTTACCATTTGATGGAAGAGGAGATGGATGTGGGTAATTAAAAAAACATAATAACATATTATTAAATTAAGTATACTGGATTTATTATTTTATCAAGGTTGAATAATATTTTAATTAGGTGGAAGAAGAAACAAAACTAAAATGTGGAGTTGAAAACTATACCTCTTATTGGGAAAACCTCCTTTACCTAACACCTTAAGCCCTATAAGTTTAGTATTATGCCTAAATAGAGACCCATAGAATGTGGGGATAGATTCTATGAAGGTATTTGGATAATTATTTTTTGAAACAAATGATTTTTGAAATGTGATGAAATGATAATAATATGCGCCCTTTTATAAGAGAGGTGAGGGGAACTCTTTGCATTTATTAAAATATTAAATTAATATAAATTAACTTTCAATTCAAAATGGAACCAAACTTATTAATTTAAAATATAAGATTATTATGATTTTAAATCCTATTATAAAATAAAAATTATATATGTTTTGACTATATTTATACCCTTGTTTTTTGGTTTTAACCATTATTTAACCCCTTTAACTCTTACCACGATAACATGGATTTTTACACTTTTCGTGTTAATATATTTACTATAAAATGGAAAAAATATAATAAATTAAATATGGTTTATATTTTAAATCTTATAATAATTAATTGGATATATTTAATATTTTTAGGAATTTTATATCATTTAATAAAATATTATTTATTATAAAATATCAATAATGTCAATTTTAAGAATTATTCATTACTTTGACTTTAATAATATTAATATAAAACTTATAATTCAAACCAAATGTTTTATTATATCCCTAAAATGTTAAGGTAATTTAAAAATTATTTTATAATATTAATTATCTCAAATTATATTTATTTTAATAATTTTAATATCATTTATTTAATTTTTTCATTAATTAAATAATTATTGCATCAGCATTGTGAAATCATTTAAGTTAATTATTTATTTACGATAAATTAAAAATAAATTACTATGATGAATATAAATATATTATATTTGATAATCCTATTTATATCTAAACATATCATCTGTATAAAACTGTTGGACCCCTCCTATTTTAATCATGTTTTAATGATCACAAATCCTTAACATCCTGTAAATCTTGTTAATCCTATCTAATCTATCTCAACTCATGTTTGACTGTTGTAAACTATATTTTAATTTGTGTTATAATGGATTTAATTGATGAATGATTAAGTCTGATCTATTTTGTGAATATCACTTCTTAAGTATATATACAGATATTTGGCTAAGTCTGAGAAACCGTGAGTCTGCCACCGGTTCTGGTTTTCTGGTAATGTGACCAGACACCGTGAACCAGACACTGTGAAAAAGACACTATGAACCAGACACCATGACTAGACACCGTTACCCAGACACCGTGAACCAGACACCGTGAACCTGACATCATGACCAGACATCATGACCCAGACACTGTGAACCAGACACCGTGAACCAGACACCGTGACCAGACACTATAACCGATTTCAGATATGTTGAAGTCTATAACACCAGTTCCTTGCTAAGACACCATTCTAAGTTTGGAAAAAGATCAAACACCATGATCCTAACACCACATCTATTCTACCGATTCTTTATCTTGATACAACTATGCCATCATAATTGTCTCACAGCTCAAAGGCAAAGGAGACACTGTTTTATGGTGACAGAGTTTCTAGACAGACTGTGACACTGTTCTTTAATCTGTTTTATCGTTTTCAATTTAATTTCTAATGGTCATATTTGAGTCTTTTAAATGCACTGACATAATTAATATTTCTTTGTAAACATTTCACCTGACAGTACGAGGTATGAGGTGCAGAATACTTGCATCTTGTCGGCTCCAGAACATGCACTTCAAGAATAAAAAGAAAAGTGTGGCCCTAAAACAAAGTGTGGAAAAGAAGTAGAAGCACGGGCATTCTTGAAAAAATAACCAACACATTTAACAGGATACATCTGAATAACACACAAAGCATTCAAGAATCAAAAAGCTGGGATAGCATAGATCAGATTCAATAACATCTTCTCAATACAAGTTCCACTAAGAACACGAGCCAGATCTAACTAGAAACCAGGGCACCAGACCTGTGATACTCTGTTTTTTTTTCAAGAGGACTCAATTATTGCAATTGATTCATCCTAAAAATTCCATAGTTTTATATAATAACACTTAGAGCACTTCTAACCTTATCTCATCGTCTTTGCTCTGTTGTGTATTGTCTTTAGCTTTTGAGCAGTGTGTGTGTGTCTGTATTAAAACATACACTATCTCCTGTACTAAACTAAATGATACAAGATATACTTCCTCTCATATCTTTTTACACTTGTTTATTCCCATGAATAAGTGTGGAAGAGGTACCTGTGTGACCTGGTAGTTTATACCCATGAAAAACTGTGGAAGAGGTCATGTGACCTGGATAGTACTATGCACTATTGTTTACCCCAATCCAGGGTGTGGATCAAGTTTATTAATATAAATTTCTTGGTGGCATGTGATCACCAATTGGAGTGGATTAGGTCTCAGCTTCATACTAAACCACTTGTTTTATATCCGATGTGTTGTTTAATTTAGTTTTATCTATTTTACTGTATAATTCAAAAATCAGTAGATTCACTTTGATAGTTAATCTTGGATAGAAGTTATAATTATTTTGCCTTATTATAATTACTTTAAAAGTAATATCAGTAACTGATATTAATATTACTGAGAATTAATCAATCTTCTAAGAATTTATTTGAACATCCAAACAGTCACAATCATATTACTTTGATTAACTGGCCTGTATTTATTTTTATTGGGGAACCTTTTTAGAAAACTTTTAAAATAGTAATTTTTATAGACACTCAATTCACCCCCATCTTGAGTAATCTATTGTGACCAAAATTTGGTATCATATGGTTTTATTAAAATTCTGTTTTTGAATCTATTCAACTGGGATTTTAGTTTTACTTTAAAGATCTTTAAATTTTTATTAATTCTAAATTTCTAGATCTTCAAAAGTATTTATTTATTATAGATAATAGATTGGAAGGTGCTACAACAAACTTACCACCATTCTTTTATAGAACTAATTATTCCCAATGGAAGATTAAAATGAAAATGCATTTAGAAAGTATGGGTTTTGAAATTTGGTCTTCAATCATAGATGAGTATAAGATTCCTGATACTGATATAATCACTTGGGATAACCTAACCAAGACTGCCTATAATAAAAATTTCAAATCCATGAATGCTCTATATTTCTCTTTAAGAGATTTGGAATTTAACATAATTTCTGCATGTAAAACTTCCCATAAAATTTGGGATACTTTGTCTGTTTCACAAGAAGTAACTTCTAGTGTAAAAGAAATGAGACTTAATACTTATACTATTAAATATGATAACTTTAAAATGAAACCCGATGAGCCTATTTCTGACATGTATCTCAGGTTCAACGAAATTGTTAACATAATGATTTCTCTTGGAAGAGAAGTTACTGCCAAAGAACAAATCATGAAGATTCTCAAATGCCTACTTGATATATGGAGAGTAACCTATGTATCTATTATAGATTCATGTGAAATAATCATGTTACCTATAAAATAACTCATTGTAAAACTAATTATTTATGAAGAGGAGTTGAAAGTCAACAAGGAAGAGGAGGATGAACCCAAAAGGAAATCTGTTGTATTTAAGACCACCACCTCTAAACACAAAGAAAAAGTGAAATTGGAAGTCTCTGTAGAAAGTTCTAGCAGTGAAAAATCATCACCTGATAGTGATGAGAAGATGGATCAATTATCCAGAAGGTTTAAAAGATTTTACAAGAAGAAGAATTTTTTTAGAAAGCCTAACTTCAAAGGAAGATATTATCAAAAGGGAAGCTGGAATAAAGATTGGAAAAGAAGTGAAAAGTATGATGAGATAATATTCTATGAATGTCAGCAAAAGGGACATGTAAAGGATAAATATCCCAAGCTCAAGTACAGAAAGAAATATGAGGACAAAGATAGAAAGTACAAAAAGTCAATGAAAGAAACTTAAAGTACTTCTGAGGATAGTTTAATTGACTCAGAATCTTCACCTGATGAATAGGATAACAAAGCCAATATGTGTTTTATGACAAACACATCAGAGGTAACACTGGAATCTACTATACATAATTCCTATTATTATGGAGATGAAAGTTATTATTAAAATATGTATAAAGAAGAAATGTTTTAGTATTGCAATATGATTGAAGAGACATGTAATGAACTAAAAGATAAATACAAGTCTTTAAAGAAACAATATCCTCTTACCTCAACTATTAAATATGAACTTAGTGTAGAAAGGGAGAAAAATGTTCAATTACTCAAAGAAAACAATAAACTAAAGCTATCTAATGAGAAATTGAAAAAGGACCTTGAAAGGTTTAATAATGGTAAAGATACTTTGGTACAAATTCTAGGTAAACAAGATTACTCCTAAATATACTACTGGCATTGGCTATCAACCTGGTAAAATAAATTTTGGAAGAACCAATTTTATCTCTAAATCTAGGACATACAGATTTATTCCTAGTTCTTGAAAACATTCATCTAGTTCAAATTATGATACACTCTCAACCGTTTCAATCTTTTCTAGACCCAATAGAGGTTATTTTTCAAGCACTTTACATAATTATTATAGGAAACCTATGAGGCGGATGTGGGTTCCTAAAGCACTAGTCACTAATATTTCTAGACCCAAACAAATATGGGTACCAAAGTCTATTTTTATTTGACTATTTTATAGGGAAAATGCTTAAAGAGTTCCTATAAAAGATTATGGTACTTGGACAATGGTTGTTCAAAACACATTATAGGACACTATTCATGATTTAATAACTTAATAAAAATTGATGGTGGACATGTCACCTTTGGTGACAATGCCAAAGGAAAAATCATTGGCCTTATCCAAATTGATAACTCTAACTCAGTTTTAATTTCCAAAGTACTTTTTGTTGATGGATTGAAATATAATCTACTTAGTATTTCACAACTATGTGATGATGGATTTTATGTTAAATTTGAAAATGATGCTTGCAATGTTTTTAATTCTAAAAATGAATTAGTGTTTTATATATTAAGAAATGAAAATGTATACTCTGTTAACTTATAGTCCTTAGTTTCTCAAAATGATTCATGTTTAAGTGCATTTCACAAAGAGTCTTGGCTTTGGAATAGAAGACTAGGACACTATAACATTCACTCCTCTAGAAAGTTAACTAGAATAAGATAAGTCAAATACCTATCCAAACTTGAGTATCCAAATGATAAAGTGTATAATACTTATCAAAAGGTAAAGAAACACAAAATTTCCTTCAAACAAAAGAATGAAGTGTCAGCTTCTCAACCTCTCGAACTGGTTTACATGGATTTTCTTGAACTATCTAGAGTTTCTAGTTTAAATGGGAAGCACTATGTTTATGTTCTTATAGATGACTTTTCTAGATATACTTGGACTTTATTTTTGGATCACAAAAGTTAATCCTTCTCTCATTTAATCAAATATTATAAAACTATAGAAAATATTAGTGGAATTAGAATTAAATCCTTAAGAAGTGATCATTGTCATGAGTTTGAAAATTAAGAGTTTGAATCCTTTTAATCACAAAATGGTTATAGTCATAATTTCTATACCCCTAGAACACCTCAAGAAAATGGAGTTATAGAAATATGAAATAGGACCTTGAAATAAATTTATATAACCATTCTTAGTGAATATGACTTACCTATTTATATTTGGGCTGAAGCTATAAATACAACATGCTATATTATTAATATAGTGTTGATTAGACCTATTCTTAAAATAACTCCATATGAGTTATAGAACAATAGAAAACCCAAAGTAAGCTACTTAAAAATTTTTGGCTGCAAAGTCTATATCCTTAATACTAAGGAAAATATTGAAAAAAATTCATCCAAGAGTGATGAAGGAATATTTTTAGGATATTAAATATCTAGTAAAGCCTATAAAGTGCTAACAAAAGAACTAAATGTGTGGAAGAATCCGCCCATGTCAAGTTTCATGAGACAGATCCACATGAGGCCAAGACCACTCTAGAGAACCTGGAGTATGATGTGTCAAATATGGACATCAATGAAAAATATTCTAAGCATCCTATAAAGGAATCTGTGAAGACTTCCAGTTCTGGAAATTATTCAGATTCAAGTCATAATGAACCTAAACCTACTGATGAACTTGGAATCACTAGTCCTTTTTCTAGATCTGTTAGAACTCTTAAGAACTATCCTTTATATGCTGTTATAGGAGATTTATATAAAGGAACTCAAACTAGATCTTCTCTTAGAAATCAGGATGAACATCAAGTCTTCTTGTCATAACATGAACCTAAAAACATTAATGATGCTATCAATTATGAATTTTGGGTTATTTATATTCAAGAAGAACTTAATCAGTTTGAAAGGAACAAAGTTTAGAAACTTATTGACAAACCTAAAGACACATTTACCATGGGAATTAAGTGGGTGTTTAGAAATAAAGTAGATGAAGTAGGTAACATAGTTAGAAACAAGGATAGATTGGTTGCACAAGGCTATAGTCAAGAATAAGTAATTGACTATAAGGAAACCTTTGCACTAGTATATAGACTTGAAGCCATCAAAATCCTGCTTTCTTATGTTTTACATCTGAATTTAAAAATATATCAAATGAATGTTAAGAGTGCATTCCTAAATGGGTATATAGCCGAGGATGTCTTTGTTGAGAAACCCCCTGGTTTTACAAATCCTCATTTTCCTAATCATGTTTTTAAATTATCAAAAGCTTTATATAGTTTAAAAAAAGATCCAAGACCTTGGTATAAAAGATTAAGTACTTTTCTTATTTATAATGGTTTTACAAAAGGTATAGATGATCCTACCCTTTTTATAAAACGAATTTCCAATGATGTTTTAGTAGTTCAAATTTATGTTAATGATATTATCTTTGGATATTCAAAAAATTCTTTATGTATTGAATTTTCTAAAACTACACAAAAAAAATTTGAAATTAGTTTAATGGGTGAACTAAAATTCTTTCTTGGATTTCAAATCTTTCAAAATAATAATGGTATTATTTTAAATCAAAGAAAATATACTAGAGATCTTCTAATTTTTTTTCCTGGATAGCACTAAAAGTAGTGATACTCCAATGAGTACTACTTCTAAGTTGAATCTTGATGAAGATGAAAAATCTATTAATCAAACCACTTAAAGAGGGATTACTGGAAGATTGCTCTACTTAACTGCTAGATGGCCTAATATTATGTTTAGTGTATTTATGTGTTCTCATTTTCATGAAAACCCTAAGGAATATCATTTAAATGATGTTAAGAGAATTTTCAAATACCTCAATTATACACCCAATCTATGATTATTATATCCCAGAGGACAATCAATTGAGTTAGTTAGTTATTCTGATGCTGATTTTGGCAGTTTTAAGTTAGATAGAAAAAACACCTCTGAAACATGTCACTTTTTAGGCAAGTCACTAGTATCATGGGGTAGTAAGAAACAAAACTCTGTTTCATTATCCACTGCTGAAGTTGAATACATAGCTGTTGGTAGTTGTTGTGCACAGATTTTGTGGATGAAACACACATTACTAGATTATAGATATTAATTCAGGCATGTACCTATAAATTGTGACAATACAAGTTCTATTAACATCTCAAAAAATCATGTTTCACACTCCAGGACTAAATATATTGATATAAGACATCATTTTTTGAGATACCATTATCAAAAATGTGATATAACTATGGAATTCATTGGAACTGAATATTAGCTCGCTGATATATTCACCAAACCATTAAATTCTAAATGAATAGATTACATCATACATGAATTGGGAATGATAAATCTTAAGTAGTAAGTGTACTATTTCACAGCTTACTATTTCACAGTTTACAGTTTCACAATTCACTGTCTTAAGATTACTGTCTAATTATAACAGTTCTATAGTTTTACTATCTTAAAAGTTTATGTTTCATGTTTACGGTTTCACAGTTACTATCTGGAACATACTATTTCAAACAATAAGGTCACATTGTTTAGAAGTCACACAGTAAATATGCCACTGTGAAAACCTGTTACGGTCTCACCGTGAAAACATGTTTTGGTCTCACTATGAAAGTCTGTTCCGATCTCACCATAAAGAAACTTTTTCATTTTATCTATATATTATAACCCATATCACTATAATTGATTATTTTATTCTTTTACTTTACCATGCTTTTGATTTTGCGATGCTCGATATCCCTAAATGATAAAATCGAAAGAAGTTTCACTCATTTCTTCACCTAATCTCTCTTCTCTCAAACTGTAACCTCTCCTTTAACCTTTCTCACTCTCTCTCGAACCTTTGTTGAATGCCTAGAATGAAAATCCCGCCCTCATAAACACCTGAGAAGCACATATCAAATAATAATATAAAAATAGCACTGAAGATTGCTCCTGAAGGTCCTATGAATCCAAACCTTGTTGAAATAATAGTGGTACCCAAAATGTAAATCTTTCCTAAGTGGCTTCTATCAAGTAAGTCTTTAGTATTGAAAGTGTTGAAAGAGATGGGATGTATGGATTGGTTCACAATGGAGACTAGGCTGATATATCCAAATCTAGTTGCTCAGTTTTATCAGTTCATTCAATAATATTTTGATACACAAGATGATTTTGTTGTAAGAAGCTGGATAAATGTCCAAAGATGTACCTTTTTTTAAGGTTATGGGAATCTTTCCTAAGGATACCTCATGAGGGTATTTTTGAGGACTACCAGAGAGGTCCTCCTCCTCTGGTGTGATATATTTATTTTAGAAGAAGCCTTGGGAAGCTTGACTGGCAATAAAACTAAGAGAAGAGCTATTGCTTCTAAGCTAGATGGTGAAACTAGATTATTGTTTAAGTTTGTTCAGAATCTTATTAGTCCAAGAAAAGGAGATTTTGCTACACTCAAGTATCATGATGTATTTTTGATATATCTTATGAAGAATGGACACTAGATTAACCTATGTAAGTATGTTATACTTCATATGTTTGAGTTGATAAAGACAACCACAAAGCCAACCTGTTTGTTCTACTCAAGGTTAATATCTGCTATGCTTCATGATAAAGGGATGGTTAGACAAGATGAAGAAGTAATTAAGGACTATGAATTTTTTATCTCAAAAGTTATAGTCAAAAGAATAAAAATAATTTGGAATCCATGGAGAAAAGCATGGGTGGAAGATAATGACAGGGTTTATGAAAATTTCAATCTGGTTGAGCATTCTTCAAGACCTAAGAACATTTTTGATCCTAGTTTGAAGCCAGATAAAATTGCTGAATATCTTGTTGAGGAAGAAGAAGAACAAGTTTTTTCACCTACAGGGAAAACTGTCCTGGATGAGAAGACAATGGACCTGTTCTCCAAGACAAAACTAAGAAGTAAGTACCTGTTCCTGAAGAAATTGTTGATTTAGAAGGAGAAACTACTTCTAAAGAATATTCTATTGTTAGTGTAAGGGAAAAGGCTATTCTGTAATAGAATCTAAAAGAAGATTTTTCTCTTGATAAAGAAGCTTCTTTTGAGGAAAACTAAGAAGAAAACGTTATTCATGAGTTTATCACATTTAATGAAGAAAGAATGGAGCAAGACTTTTAGTTGGATAGAAAACAAATGGTTAAGGATATTGGGGATGAAAATATGGAAATATATCAAAGAACTGAATCCCTTAGTCCTGTGAGAGATGCACTTGTTGAGGTTGAGAAACACTCTAACATGGAAAGTGTTGAAGTGCCAAATCCAGTTGATCAAATCATTATAGATACATGGTATAAATTCCCTAGCTATTTTGATGTGAATGATTCCCAATAAGTCTCAATTAAAGGTATAGAACTTTTTACTATATTTCAATTGAAATCAGTCTCTGATCTTGTCTCTACAAAGAAACCTGAGCCTGTCTCATCTCTTGTTCCTAAACATTCACAAGAACCTTCTACCTTAGTGAGTAAGGATGGTTTGAAAGCCTTTAGAGCTAATTTATTGGTGGATTTGAAAATCTCATGAACACTCAAACTGATCCTATGACATACTTGAGTGAAAGAGACACTTCCCTTCTGTTAGAAAAGATCATATAGAAGATTCATCCAAAAATGCTTCATGAAATTCAAGAGGTCAGAGTTGAGAACAAAAAGTTAAGTGATGAAGTGAAGTCTCTCAGAGGTATGGTTGAAGATATGCAGAGAGTGTTGAAATCAAGACCAGATCCTGTTGCTTATCCTATTGAGGATGTTAGTGGTCATATTCCACAGGAATTTGTCTCTCTAATTCAACTTAATCTAACTTCCTTAGCTGACAAGGTGGATGAAAGAAACAAGCAAGTAGTCCAAGAAATGTGTGAGCTTGTTATTGGTCTTAAAAAGTTTTCTAATGAGTATAAGGGCTGTCTCCAGAAAGTTCTGAACCAACTAATGTCCCTTACTTTAGATGTTACAGCCTCTAGTGCCTCTGGACAGTCATCTCAACCCTCCTTTGACAGTGATCTGCTCAGAACGGTTGTTAAGGAATAACTTCAATCAGTTCTCAATGGATTTGACCAATAGTATCTATCTGTGGTTGTCAAGAATAGTGATAGAGTTCTTGATTTGGTAATAATTCCTTCCAAGATTGAAAATGATGCCCATGAAGAAATTACAAAGAAGGTGGATTTATACTTCAAAATGATTTTCTCTAAGAATGATATGACAAACCATTTCAAGTACCTTGTAGAGAATCTGAAAATCCACTCTGTCACTAAAGATTTCAAAACACAAGTTCAAAAGATGAAAGATTTTACTCCCTTGTTGGACAAGTTCATGGAGAAAAAAGATGAATTTGAGAAAGCAATGCAGTATGGTGGTGATATTACTGTTAACTTCATCAAGTTATTGAGGACTTATCTTCATGTGCAGAGCACTGCTATTGTGGCTCCTACAGCTGCACCCTTGTGACCTAGTTTGCCTACCTTCTCATCCACCACCCTTGCCTCTACCTCTATGTTTGTATCTCAGGCTCTGAGTCAGATCAAACCTGTTATCCTTTACCAACAATTGCCTTGGTCTTCCACTACACCTACCTTAGAACCTTCTGTTTTTGAAGGACTCCCTCTCCCTTCTCTATCAGTTGGTTCACTCCCTTATTCAACTTCTACCTATGCTCATGTGGATTCTCCTAATGCTACTGCCAAGGGAAAAGAGAAGACAACCAGTGCTGAAGAAAAGTGAACACTATCTTTTGATTGGGATATTTTTTTTATTTTTGTTACTTACTATTTGTAATGTCAAATATTTCTCCATTCAATGTATTGTGACCTTTTATTGTCTCTTATCTTATTTCCCTTTTTACTTCTTTTTGATAATCCCAAAAGGGGGAGAGACATGCACTCTACATGCACACAAAGGGAGAGACACATACATTAAGAACAGACATCTCACTCATATGATTTGTTATCATAAAAAAGGGGGAGATTGTTGGAACCCTACTGTTTTAATCAAGCTTTAATGATCACAAATCATGAACATCCTATAAATCTTATTAATCCTATATAATCTATCTCAACTCATGTTTTATTATTGTAAACTATATTTTAATTTGTGTTGTAATGGATTTTCTTGATGAATGATTATGTTTGATCCATTATGTGAATATCACTCCTTTAGTTTGTATACAGATATTTGGCTAAGTTTGAGAAATTGTGAGTCTGCCACAAGTTTTGGTTTTCTGAAAAAGTGACCAGACACCGTGACCAGACACTATGAACCTAACACTGTGAACCAGACACTGTGAACCAGACACCGTGACCAGAAACCGTGATCTATACACCGTGAACTAGACACTGTGAACTAGACATCGTGACCAGACACTGTGACCCAGACACCATGAACCATACACCATGAACTAGACATCGTGAACCATACACCGTGAACAAGACACCGTGACCAGACACCATAACTAGTTTTAGATCTGTTGAAGTCTGTGACACTGGTTCCTTGCTAGGACACCATTCGAAGTTTGGAAAAAGATCAGATGCCATGATCCTAAAACCACATTTTGCTACTAGTTCTTGATCTTAATAGAACTATGCCATCATAACTATCTCACCACTCAAAGGAAAATAATAAGACACCATTTCATGGTGACACTGTTTCCAGATAGAATGTGACACTTTTCTTTTGATCTGTTTTTTCATTTTAAATTTAATTTTTAACAGTCATATTTCTTTGTAGACATTTCACCTAACAGTATGAGGTACGAGGTGCATAATACATGCATCCTATTGGCTCTAGCACATGCACTTCAAGAAAAAAAAAGAAAAGAATGGCCCTAAAACAATGTTTGTAAAAGTATCAGAAACACGAGGATTATTGAAAAAAGAATAGAAACATGCAACAAGATACATCTGAAGAATACACAAAGCATTCATGAATCAAAAATTTGGGATACCATAGATCAGAGTCAATAACATCTTCGTAATACAGATTCCACAAAGAACACGATCCAGATCTAACTAGAAACCATAGCACCAGACTTGCGATACTCTGTTTTCACAAGAGAACTCAATTCTTGCATCTACTTCATCCTAGAAGTCTAGAGCAGCATAGAATAACACTCAGATCACTTTGAACATTATCTCATCATCTTTGCTCTATTGTGTATTGTCTTTATCTTTCGAGAAGTATGTGTGTGTGTCTGTATTAAAACACAAATTGTCTCTTGCACTAAAATGAAGGATACAAGATATCCTTCCTCTCATATCTTTTTATACTTTTTTATTCCCATGAATAAGTGTGGAAGAGGTCACTGTGTGACCTAGTATTTTATACCCATGAAAAACTCTGGAAGAGGTCGTGTGACCTGGACAGTCCTGTGCACTATTGTTTCCCCAATCCAGGGTGTGAATTAAGTTTATTAATCTAAACTGTTTTGTGGTAGGTGATCACCAAGTGGAGTGGATTAGGTCTCATCTTGAGACTGAACCACTTCTTTTATATCTGTTGTGTTGTTTAATTTAGTTTTCTCTGTTTTACTTTATAATTTAGAAATCACTAGATTCACTTTGATAGTTAATATTAGACAGAAGTTATAATTGTTTTTCCTTATTAGAATAGCTTCAAAAGTAAAATCAATAACTGATATTGAGACTACTGAGAATTAATCAATCTTCTGAGAAGTTATTTGAACAGTCAAACTTTCATAACCATATTAATTTGATTAACTGGGCTATATGTATTTTTATTAGGGAACCTTTTAGGAAAAATTTTCAAACAGAAATTTTTATAGATACTCAATTAACCCCCCCCTCTTGAGTACTCTACTCTGACCAACAAAAAACTTATTAAAAATATTACACTTATTAAAAATAAGAGTATGACATGTTTGAATTTTCTTTAAATTAAATGTTATAAAAGTCATAATATTATCCAAGTGGCCCCAAAAGGTTGTAAATTTTACCCTTGTATGATTATGGTCGACATATACTCATCCAATAATATTTAGGTAAGTGTTTGGGTCATTTAATAGTTCTTATCATTTTATTTTTAACCTAAATTGTTTGATTTACCCTTTACCATGGTAATAAAAATTACTACGGTTACTATTCATATTATCCAAAAATAAAATGTTACAATTTCCTAAATTTTAACCTAATGATTAAAAATATGTAATATTTTTTTAAAAAATAAAAAACATATAAATTTTATAATTTAATTTAAAATTAAACTGAAAAAACGCAACAAAAATAGTTTTTACAAAAAAATGTCCCTTTTAAATATAACATGTTTTTATACTAATTTCAAACATTAAATCCATTTAAATCACAATTATTGGATTATTTTAGATAAAATTGAACTAATGAAAATATAAAATGAATCAGAAACATAATTTGAACTTGTAAATATTTTAAAATAAAATATAATTTTCAATAACAATCAGTATTTTTCACTATTCCTTGAAAAATCAATATTTTTAGAAAATTATCAGAAAATCATTCTAATATAATTTTGATATGATGAATTAAAAAATTAAATTAATTTTGTAAAATAAATTTTATAAAATTTCTCAAAATTAATTATAATAATAACCCATAAAAATCAATATAAATTATTTTTGAAGAAAACATATTTTTTTAAAGAATAAAATGAATTTACTAAAAATTTAATAATTATTTAAAAAGAATTAATTTATATATTAGAAATGAGTAGAACCATTATATATTTCATAATTTATTTAAAACTATTTATTCACGCCAATTTAATGACTAGGTTATAATGGTCACATAATAATATTTCGTTATTCATTAAAGCTCAGTGTTATGTATCTTGTACGCTATCAAACACATGATTTATTTAAAAAAAACTCGGGATGTTACATTATCCCTCATTTTAATAAATTTTATCCTCACAATTTGAACTCATGCTCGATAATAAATTTTTTTCTTTTCAAAATATCTTTATTGAAATCCCACATCATAAAAATAATAATAAATCTTTCACTTAAAAAGAGAGAAAGTGGAAGTATGATGGTTATCTAGAGTAACAAATAATAGGTTTCCAAGTAAGAGAACATAATTTAGAAGTGAAAATATAGATATGGAAGAGAAAAATAACTCCAAATAACTAATGGAGAGTGATAAAAAACATAGTCATGGGAAAGTTAACCATCACAAAACCATAAATGTGTGATGGGTTAAAAATCCATTGACTTATTGGTAAGAAAATTAAACAAAAATATTTTTTATTTCAAGATAATTTTCCTAGATTTGAGTAATTTGATTTCCATATATACTAATAACATAGGTAAATACACTTACTTGAAAATTATAATATCATCATTTAATCAATTTCAACCACAAACTCATCTTTTGATCCAAATTATGAGTATGATTTTTTCATGACTAAAGCACTAGAATCAACTTCTAAAGAATCACATAATCTAAAAAGTAATAACTTTATATTCCTCACATCTTTAGGCATTAACCAAAACCAAAATTGTTAGGATAAGATAAGGTAATTCCCCAAAATGATTAAACCTTCATACTAAGAAAAACTTCTTTAATCTACAAAATTCAACAGTAATACCCAAAATTCAACATAGATCATTCAAAAAATAACTAAACTTAAAATTCCTAAAAAATATTCTAGACTAATATTGAAATACAAAAATTATAGGAATTTGATCAAATTGTATTTGAATATTAATTTAACATTTATCTCTAAATAACATCAATCTATGTTAATGTTTCATAACAAAATGTAATTAGCTATATCACATAATCTCCAATATGTGTTAACCATTTCCATAAATCACCTAAATTATCATTAATACACAATAAAATCATATATGCTTCCAAAACACAATTCAATATTTATTCCTCAAATAAAATCCTATAGTATTATATTTTACATAATTATATAGGGTTCTCAAAATAATGAAAGTATTTTCAAATAACATCAATCAATTAATCTACAAATAATTTTCCAATCCTACAGTTATCTATTCGATAAAACATATATTCCCAAAACAAAATCAACCTTTACCCATCAGATAGTTTAAATAAAGAAAAACAATTTCATACTAACCATGAAATCACATAGGTCAATGGTATACAATTCACCCTTAACTCCCTTTGGTTATAGGTCTAATCCCCACAACCTTGTTGGATGTGATAAGTTATTGCCTGACTAGTGGGTTATCCTTTTTATAAAACTATAATTATTATAACATTCCTAGAAATGTGAGAAACATCCAAAAAAATAAATGCCACAAAAAATACCATTAGTCACCTTAAAATTTCATAACTTAAAGCCTCAAATGGTGTTTTTAAGAAATTTATCTTATTATCAACCTTAAAATTATAAATCGATGGTGGTATCTACAATTCCTAAGAAAACCTCACAAGAAAACATGTTAATACCCAAAGTTGTCTAAACCCTCCTCAGATGCTAACTATAAGTAATTGAACTTAAGTATTACATATTCTATTTTTTGTACTATAATTCACTTTCTTAAAATTACATGTATCTTTTTAGTTTAGAGTTTTAGAGAATTAGGAAAAAATATTACAATGTAAAACCATATATTACAAGTGGAAACTTATAATAAATATCTATTTCCCATTATATAAAACTTTTTAAAATAAAACATGGTTTCTTTTCATGATAAATATTTAAAATTTTCATCTTGACCTCATCTTTATCCCTAATAATCCTTTAACCCTATTAAAAACATTTTAAAAAAGTAGAATGCTCACAAAAAGCTCAGTAAGGGACATAAAAGGAAAGAAAACCATTAGTCTAATGAAAAAATCCATAATATACTTACCTTTATCACATTATTATTTGATATTATGGAATAAATCATTTCTATATGAAAAAATACACATTTTTCTCAAATAAAACTTTTAAAACCCATATCAAACATTGATAAAACATGTTGGAAACTTGGTGAATCATTAGAGTAACCACCAAAACTACTCGTGGAAGACCTTCACAGTTAACTTCTAATCATAACCGTAGAGTAAAAATCATATCTACTCATGATTAACCATCACAGTTAATCTTATAATAACCATCATAGTATATTCCCATTATCTCTTAGGAGAAACCAAATTAGTTAACTCTGTCTCATATATGGAATAACCATCCAACGTTAATTTTTTTATTTTCCAAACACTTTTAAGGGAGAAGTGAGAACCCCCACATCTTATAAGTTTCAACACCAAATGACACAATATATTTGTTGAAAAATAGTTTGAGATGGTGGGAACTAATCTCCCTAAACAATATCCAGGGGATAGAATTTTCCTGGAACTCAGGGTTGTCCTTTAAGGTGCCTTCATATAGATGAACCACGTTGTCCCATCCTTGTATGTATTCATCATTATTGATCTTCTCCATATTGTGTCCTCTAAGAAAAATACAGACCTGCTTATCAATCCACTAACTTTTCTCTTTGGTAGTGGTCACCTGAAGTGTTCTCTTCTTCTTCGACGCCTTAATATCCAGATTATCCTCTACCGTTTCATCTGAATGCATTATAAGTTCCATGTGTTCTAGCACCGATGACACCTGTCGCTGAGGGTCTTGTTTGGATCGTGCATCATATTGCTGTCCAGGATCAAGCAACCCCTTATCACTTGTGAGAATGATAGGAGCTATAGCCTTGTCTCCTGCACCCACCAGGTTCTTGGAGATGTCGACCCCCTCGTGCTTGTTACAACCTTTTTGTTTGTTCAAGGGGGTGGAGTCAACAATTTTAGGAGCCTTCGGAGGCAACTTACCATTGTATGTGGATATCTTAACTAGAGGACTAGGTATATTAGAGTAATCCTTCCTTCGCCGCGCCCTCTGATTGTTCATAATAAAGCCATCTGAATCCATAATTTTGTTCTTTCCTTTATGCGAAGAGGATCTAATGTATTCCTCTTCTATGACCAGTTCCTTGGACTCAACAGAGTCTAATGCCTCATCCATTTCCTCTTGAGATGCTTACATAACCACCAAGGGGTCATCTATGTTATCCATCCCTCCTACTTCCTCATTAACATGGCAATCCTCTTCCCTAAGAACTGCAAATTGGTTTTGAGAATACAAAGTTGAATCCCCAGATTTAAGTTTCTCCGCATAGGAAATTATAGCCTTTGTGACCTGCTTTGGTTTTTCTAAAGCTTCTGTCTATTCTAATCCTTGACCCCTGAATTGGAATACTGCTAAGTTGTCCTCTAGAGCTAGATACTATAAATCCCCTCCCATTTCTTGATCTGCACAGATATAATCAACTGATGCATCTCAATTGGTTGTGGTTGAAGGGGCCATTTGCAATACCAGTGGAGCGGCCATATAGACTACCCTCTCATCCTGACCACCCCTTGCAGCAGAAAAGTCCAAAGTACATGAAAAACCTAGATCAAATCTCAACCGATGATATATGTTAGAGACACTTGGTTTAGACAAAGGAACCAAATACTTCTCCCCATAAATATGAGGGGTATTATGGACCTCCCTGAGAAGCTGGCCACTCGCATCATCCTAATGCAGCCCAGCCTCCATCTGAGGGAATTCAACACTGGATGTTTAAACTAGTGTACCTCTATGACCATTCTCAGTTAGGACAGAGGTGTAAGACATGCAACAGACTTTTTCCAGATGTCCAAAATGATGGTAGGGCGAACAATAGTCGAACCAATTTTCAAAAACCACGGATTGGAGATAACACAGTTCATTACTTACCTCAATCCAGACAACTTCAACAGGAGGCTTAGAGATTTCCACCTCCACACAAATTTGGGTAGCAATGGGATGGCATAAAAATATTTAATGTTCTTCTAAGGCTAGGCATCTTCCAATGAGGTTACCTAGCATCTAAAGAATTGTAGGGTTTTGGGATGGAAGTGGAAGACCCAGGAAGCTGACCCAAATTGCCGCAAGGCGAAGATCCCATCTCCAGTGAAACTCATAGCTCCATCTAAGTAGGAAGAAGAAAAAAAAATCATGAGATCTTCTACCTTTTGACCAATTTGTGGCAAGATCAACATCATAGGAGAACCACAAGAGAAAATGACCCGGATCCAACAAGCCGATAGTGATTCGTCCTTATAGGGGCCATATGGAGTTGACAAACCTATCGAACCTGTTGAGCGACGTCCTACACTAACCAAAGCGAGCCACTAGGGACATCCCATGAAGAGATGATTCCTCAGTGAACTCCTATAAGGATAGCGGAAGGGAGGGAGATCCACAGTGGAGATTGGGGACTTTCGGGCAAAGGCAGATTTGGGGAAAATCAGGGAGGGAGACAGGGTCCATGAAGAGAGATAAGAGAGGTTTCAAGGGGGGGTCGGGAGGATCATCCATCACCGCCACCCGAGGTAGACTCCATCGCGCCTAGGGTTCCATGGGAGGAGCTCGAGCGGGAGGTATCATGCTCAAAACCTTTTAATTACATGTATAGATAAATAGTATTATGGAATAACCATACAATCGACTTCTATCTCAAGAGTACCCAATGCATTAGAGGTTATAACATAACCACATGTCCTTATATTTTTCATAGAACTACCCTTAATTGGTTAATAATGCAACCACTCATCCTTGGTTTATAATGGAACCACTCATCATTATAATAATCCCCAATAATCGTAACATAAATCATGAAAACTTGCATCATAAAACATTCTTGATGAAAATAACCTTTTCAGTTTGAAATCACTAATTTTTAGAAAAATTGTGAATATAAACTTAGTTTAATTATTTAATTTCTTAAAAAAATTCAAGTTTATTATTAATTTTATATCACTTATTAATATGTTAATTACTTAATCGTTTAAATTCACATTGTGTGTTTTGATGATATTCGGTACTTAAGTCCAAAATAAATTTTCTCAGTTAACAATGGTAAAAGAGGTAAACATTCCATCACCACTAGAATAATATTTATAACATAGTTATCATTTTTATAAACAAATTATACTTTTAAATCCATCCATTAAATATGGTTATAAAAAATGAACTACGTTTCAATCATGGAGATGGTAGGCTGTATGTATGCATGAGTAACATTTCCGTTTTTTAATAATCATTACTGAAAGAAATTAAGTATTATTTTATATTTACATAATGATAATAATATCATATATTTCATATTATTTATTTAAATATACTTATATATATATATATATATATATCATATTTTAGATGTGGGGAAGAAAAATGAATCACACCACTTCGTGGAGATGATAGTCCACATGTACACACGAACAACATTATGATTTTTTTGGGCATGAAATGTAAGAATTTAAATAATATATTATATTTTAATAATGATAAATATATCATTAATATCATATATAAACATTAATTTCATCATTATAACATGTACTAATAGATGGTTATGGAAAACAAATTATATCAGTTCACAAGGCAGTAGACCTCCGTACACACATCGATGAATTCCTTTCCCATTTGATGAAAGAGGAGATGAATATGGGTAATGCCATAATCATAAAAAAATATAATTATATGTAGGATACCGGAGTTATTATTTTATCATGGTTTAATAATATTTTAAGGAGGTGTAATAAGAAACAAAAATAAAACATGTAGTTGAAAACTATACCTCAAATTTGGAAAACCTTATTTGGTTAACAGCTTAAGCCATATAAGTTTAGTATTCTGCCTAAACCAAGAACCATATAATGTGTTGAGGGATTATAGAAATTTATTTGTCCAGGTATTGGCTGAACCGAATTATTTTTTAATTGTGATGAAATGAGAAGAAGTGGTTCCCTTTTATAAGAGAGTGGAGGGGCACTCTTGGCATTTAATAAAATATTAAATTAATATAAATTAATTTTCAACCCCAAATGGCTCAAAAATTATTAATTCAGAATATAAAATGATTATGGGTATAAATATACTCATAAAATACAAAATTGATAAGTTTTTACTATATTTTTACCCACATCTTTAGGTTTTAACCCTTTTAACTCTTACTATGAAAACATGGATTTTTACACTTTGAGGGTTAATATAGTTACTATAAAATGAAAAAGATCCAATAAATGAACCATAGTTGATATTTTTAACCTTATACATATAAATTATATGGATTTAATATTTTTTGGGATTTTATATCATTTAATAAAATATTATTTATTATAAAATATCAATAATGCCAATTTTAAGAACTGTTTATTACTTTGACATTAATAATATCAAGATAACACTTATAATTATATAAAAATATTTTATTATATCCATAAAATTTTAAGTTCATTAATAAAATTATTTTATATCATTAATTATCTCAAATTATATTTATTTTATTATTTTTTATTTCATTTATTTGTATTTTTTATTAATTAAATAATTACCGCATCGATGTTGTGCAAGAATTTAAGGTAATTATTTGTTTACTATAAATTAAAAATAAATTACCATGATGAATATAAATATATCGTATTTAAAAATAATATTTAAAGTTGAACATATCATCTAGGTAACACCTTATTAAAAACATTACACTTATTAAAAACAAGAGTGTGATATGTTTTACTTTTCTTTAAATAAAATAATATAAAGATCATAATCTTATCTAAGTGGACCAGAAATGTTATAAATTCAAAACATTTATGATTATGATAAATATATAATAATACAATAATATTTAGGTATGTTTTTTGGTCATTTAATACTTCTCACCATTTTATTTTTAACCTAAATTACCTAAATTACCCTTTACCGTGGTTATTAAAATTACTAAGGTTACTATTCATATTGTCAAAAAATAAAAGGGTCATATTTAAAAAAAATTAACCACATGATTCCAAATATTGAATAAATTTTTCAAAATTAAAATCATAGAAGTTACATAATTGAATTTAAAATTAAACCAGAAAAAATGCAACAATTTTTTTTCCAGAAAAATGACTTTTTAAATATAAATTATTTTTATGATAAATTCTAGTATAAAATACATTTAAAAAACCATAATTGGATTATATTAAATAAAATTTAACTAATTAAAATTTAAATCTAGTATAAAACATAAATTTACCTTGTAAATACATTAAAATAAAATGTAGCTTTCAAGAAAAATCATTATTTTTCACTATTCCTTAAAAAATAAATATTTTTAGAAAATTATAAAAACTTCATAAAAAGATAATTTTAACATGATGAATTAAAAAATTATATTCAATTTTTGAAATATGTTTTATAAAATTATTAGAAATTAGTTATAATAATCACACATAAAAATCAATAAAAATCATTTTTGAAGAAAACATATTTTTTTGAAGAATAAAATAACTTTACTAAAAATTTAGTACTTATTTAAAAGGAATTAATTAATATATTATAAATGAGTAGGACTATAATATATTTCATAATGAATTTAATACTATTCATTCCCCCCAATTTAACTACTAGGTTATAATGGTCACATATTAATATTTCTTTGTTTGTTAAAACTCGGTGTTGTGTATCTTATATGATATCAAACATAGTCTTTTTTTTAATCAGGATGTTATGGTTTTTCATAATAGTTTATAGGTTTCACCATATGTTGAAACCACAAAGTAATTCTTAGGCATTTGAATCCATCAAGGGTTAAAAGATGAATATCAAATACATATAATCAATAATTTATTGGATGGTTTTGAGACCATATTTTTAATAAGTAAACTAAAAATATGGATTTAATTTTAGAACGATTTTGATAGCTATCTAGAGGAAAAATTGTGAATGTATTATCTTATAATGGTTATGTAATTAATGGTTATACATTCTATACAAATGAACATGATGAACATAGTACCATACAAAATAGTGGAGGTACACTTGTAGCTAAAGCAATGCATATATCTAGTAACAATGAAAAAAATCCAATTTATGTGAATATTTCATACTTTGGTATCATAAAAAAATATGGGAGTTGGATTATAAAATATTCTAAGTGATGATTTTTCAATTCAAGTGGGTTTATGATAGGGTTTCAGTTAAAATAAATTAATAGGGATTCACAAAAGTAGATTTCACTAAGGAAGGGTATAAAGATATACCATTTATAATGGAATACCAAGTAGTACATGTACTTTATGTTCTAGATATTTCAAATAGAAAGTGGTTAATTATTCTATTATCATCCAAAACTACCAAAGGGTCAGATGTCAGTTCAAATAAGTATGACACTTTAATTGGGATGCCACAATAATCTCATGATGATCCCAATGTAGATGGGGTCTTGTATGTCATATGAGACTACAATGAGGGGATTTGGATACTCGATAGAGGGGCTAAATCCATTCTACCTTTAAAAAAAGAGATTTTAATAATCAGGTTATATTTTTCTGTGATATAAATTGTGTTACCTCATATTATTATCAGTTTACTATTACATTTATTTAATTTAAATTAAATGTTCAATAACCTCTAAATATAATGAATCCTACACATGTCGATGCTCCCAATCCTATGGAATAATAGATTTATCAATATATTGATACTCCCAATACAGAGGACTAACAAGTTTCTCCACATGTCAATTCTACCAATCTAGAGGAACAACATATTGATGACGTTGAAGTCGAGGAAATGGTAGATGGAGAATAACCTATATCCTAGAAAAAAAGAGCATTGAAGCATGATAATGTTAAAAAATTTTATTATGGTGAGAAGTAGAGGCATCCAATTCGAAGTTGGATGGAATACATGTGGCCATCTTGTTAACCCTAATGAGGCCATTTTTAGTATTTACATTGGGCTCACCACTTGAATGCACATTAAAATTGATGTAGATACATGGAAAAATGTTTTTCTTTCACTTAAGTCACTAATTTGGGAATATATTAGGGTAACATTATGATATAATTTCTTTATTTTATTAAATAACAAGATAATGAAACATTGATTTACTCTATTATCTCTTATAGAGTGAATTTATAATAGATGAATGTGGAATGAAATTTTCATTATTTTTACTGGAAAGGATCATTGAGGATTTTGGATAATTATTATAAAGTATCATCTTAGTGATGATAAATGGAAAATAAACCCAAAACCACCATAGATTTATGTACACCTGATAAACCAAAAAATGAGGAATTCATTTATTAGACATCCTGTGAAGACAAATTTTTAGGTACCTTGTGATTGGTAATTTTTGTTGACAATATGCATATTAATCACTTTGATTAAGAATTTTTAATTTATGAAATAATAGTTAAGTGCTGAAAATAAGCATCATATAGAAAAATCAACGCACCCCTACCATAAATAAAGGATGGGGCATTCTTCACTTAAAAAGAAAATCGTATATATTTTAAATCTAAAGTAATACTTTTATGTGACATAAAACAAGAACATAATCATGTTCCTTTTTTATATGCAGATTGATAAATCAAAATCCAAAGCCACTTCCATCTCATGTCATGTTTTATGGAAGAATTCTCATGTAAATAAATATATAATACTAATAGATGAAAACACACAAATAGTATGGGAAACATGTGTAAGTATGACATAATAAAAATTCATCCTACTTTAAATTATTATTATATAATAAGGAATGATTATTTGACTATGTTTTTCTACATTTTATATTTATCTAATAAATGGGAATCATCATTAGCTGTACCCGATGAATGACTACTATCAGTGGTCTTAAAGTAGCTAGAAAAATATAGACACATCAGAGGTGCATGTTTTGGGGTGTCACCCCAAACCTATTTTGAGAAAATAAATGAATATGGGTATAAAGATAAGATAATGGATGATATAAAGGACTGAGTAGCTGATCTAGAATAAAAAATTAACTAGAAGTCTAAGTTAGAAAATGTAATGGGAATGAATCAAAGAGAATAAACAACATAATGAAAACCACTACATGAAGATCGCCCCCACTATATTTGAGGTGATCCATTCCCATTAAAGGGATGACTTACAATATGTAATAAATTTTTTTCATAAATATTTAGGAGAAATTTGAATAATACAAACATTTATACCTATATTGTAATGATATTCAATAGGGTGAAAATGATTGTGATTTATATCTATCAGCACCCACCTATTTCCTTGTTGCGAGGGGTATAATTTACAATATCCAAGGAGTTATTCTACAAAAAAAAAATTAAAAAAATTTCATGTGAGAGTGGGGATTCACATAGCTCCTGAGTCAAGCATTAATATATATGTTCCACTTGATGATTTTGAGGTCCATACGGTCGATCTTTATATTAGAAATTTTGTAGCATGGCCATTTTATTTTATAAAAATACATATGGATATGGAATTATTACTTTAAAATTTATTTTTTATAAAAAATATTAATAATTAATGAAAAAATTATTTTACTGATGAATGTTATTATAGAAGGAAGAATAGATGGGTTGAAATAAAGGATTAATAAAAATGATATAAAGGATTGGTCAATCAATTGAAAAGATATTCAGAAAGTACCATTACCCACTAGATCAACTTTCATATTTACTAACATTACAAGTTCATGTGGATAAAATATTAAAAAGTGCTTATATGACCATAATTTGTTTTGAAGATCAAATGTACGAAGATGAAATTACGTATTATCTTGTCCTTGAGAATTTATATGAAATACTCAAGCATGAATGGCTAGGAGTCTCAGTTATAAATGCATACATGATGTGTGTTTTCATAATTTGTGTGTCTGGTAGCTTATCTACTATGTTAATTACAATTAAGTATTATTCAAAGATTTTTAGGAATATATATCAATACTATTCATATGGAAAACCCTATGAACAAAAATTTGGACTCATTATTCCTCACAACACTTCTAAACAAAATTTCTCATTGGGAGCAAATGAATATTTAGTAATAGTGGAAAAACTGGCCATAATGTTTGAATTTTTTTTACAAATGATAGACTCTTCTTAATACCCATGATGTAGCGGTAAAAATCTATAATTTAGCTATATAAAATATATTTTCATTCCTTTAATTAATTATTGTTTTTTTCTTTTAGGAAACATTGGTTTATCAGTAAAATCAATTTGGATACTCCAAATATTTATTTTCTAGATTCAATGCATGGATACACAAAAAAATCAACCACATGTGATGAAAATTTTCAATTTTTAATACACTATATGCAACATTTAAAAACTAAACTTCAAGTTATAAATTTTATATTATGTTTTAATGAAAATTATGTGATGATAGGGTAATGTTTAAATATCATCAAAATCATAGCGTGAGGATAGTCCATGAGCATAAGTAGCCTATTAAATTCTAAAACTGTATAAGTATAAGGGTATATATAATAATATTTCACTATCAAATTATATATGGAAACAAATTACTTATTTTATCAATATTTCTGTAGTGCCTGAAACAAACTAATGAAAACCATTGTGGTCATAATATTTTCAAATTTATGAAAGATATCATATTCCATAACTAAGATAGTATCCCTAAAGAGGTAATTCTAATGATACTTACAATTTCATTTAAAATATTTATTAATCCTTTTTTATTTACATTTTTACAGCACTACCACAACTTTCAAAAGTACTCATACTGAAAATAGGAAATAATTTTTTTTTTGTAAATAAATGGGAAGAATACATGGTGTTAGAATTTATATAGACATCATGAATATGTGACTTAAAAATACTTATGTAGTAAATTTTACCATCATTTTATCTACTATTTTAAAGTTAATTTTCTTATCATTTTTATCTGATTCATATTTTAGTTAATTTCTTTCTCAAAACACTGATCACATGCTCAAAAATGAGAAAATTAATTCAGACTATTTTAATATGTTAGGAAAATATCCATAAGTCATTTGTGATGTATAAGAATAAACTATATGTCAAATTGATGTACAGTGTGACTAGTATGACTAAAATTATGTGTTTTTATTTAAAAGTGACATTTTAGGTCAAAACACATGTCACATAATCAAAACAAAGAAAAAACATTCATATTGATTTGATACTTTAGGAAAAAAATTCATAAGTCATTTATGACATGTAGGAATTAGCCGCACCTCAATCTGAGATAATGTGTGCCTGATATGACTCAAAGTGTGCGTTATCAGTTTAAAATTGATATTTTTGTTAAAAAAATGTGAAAATCACTATAAACTGAGAAAAAACACTCATATTGTTGTTATAATTTATTACAATGATTCATAAGTCATTTTTTATGTGAAGGATTCGATCTCATGTCAAACTAACACACAATGTGACTGGTATAACTCAAAGTGTTTGTTTTCAATTTAAATTGAAATTTTAGTAAAAAAGAAACATGACATGCTCAAAACTGATAAAACACATTCATATAATTATTTTTTACTTTATTAAAATGATCCTTAAATAATTTGTGACGTGTTGGAATCAACCACATGTTAATCCAATAAACGGTGTGACCAATATGACTTCAAGTGTTCGTTTTTATTTAAAATTAAAATTTTAGTTCAAAAAACACATCACATAATCAAAAATGAGAAAATTAATTCTGATTTTTTTATAGTTTAGAAAAAATATACATAAGTAATTTATGACATTTAAGAATTAACTGCACCTTAATCTGATACATGATGTGCCCCACTTGACTCAAAGTGGGTGTTATTAGTTTAAAATTGACATTTTAGTTCAAAATGTGTGTCACTCCTAAAAAACTAATCAAAGTACTTATATTTTCTTGATAATTTATAAATATGATTCATAAGTCATTTGTGACATGTATGAATTAGTCTCACAAAAAACCGACACACGATGTGACCATTATGACTCAAAGTACATGTTTTTAGTTTAAATTGAAATTTTAGTAAACAAATACACATGACATACTCAAAAGCAAGAATATGCATTTAGATTATTTTGATACTTTAAGAAAATAATAGTTAATTTATTTTGTATGTGTAATAAATAACCACATGTCAATCTGATGCACGGTGTGACCGATATGACTCTAAGTGTGTCTTTTTATTTAAAATTGATATTATATTTCAAAAAATATATCTTATACTCAAAAATGAGAAAACAGATTTGGATTAGTTTGATACATTAGTAAAATTAAACATAATACATTTTTATGTGTATGAATTATCCACACCTCAATTTGATACACGATGTTCCTCGTATGACTCAAATTGTATGTTATCTATTTAGAATTAACATTTTGGTTCAAAACTTGTGTCACTCACTTAAAACCAATAAAAAACACACTTACTGTATTTATAATTTATAAAAATTATTCATAATTCATTTTTGATGTGTATGGCTTAGTATCATGTCAAAATAACACACGATATGACCGATATGACTCAAAGTGTGTTTTTTCTGTTGAAATCGGAATTTTAGTAGAAAAGATGTGCAACATACTCAAAACCAAGAAAAAGAATTTATATTGATTTTATACCTCAGTAAAATAATCCTTGAGTCATATTTTATGTGTAATAATAAGCCACACATCAATCTAATTCATGGTGTGGCTGGTATGACTCTAAGTGTGTGTTCTTCTTTAAAATTGACATTTTTGTTCAAAACAAACATCACATACTCAAAAATAATAAAACACATTTATATTGTATTGATACTTTAAAAAAAATATCCATAAGTCATTTTTTACATATATGAATTATCTTCACCTTAATTCGATACATGATGTGCCTGATATAACTCAAAGTGTATGTTATCAGTTTAAAATTGACATTTTAGGTCAAAACATGTGTCACTCAGTGAAAATTAAGAAAACACACCCAGATTATCTTCATGCTTTAAAAAAATGATTCATAAGTAATTTATGATGTGTAGGAATTAGTCTGACATCAAACTAACACATGATATGATTGGTATGACTCAAAGTCCGTGTTTTCAATTTAAATTGAAATTTTAGTAAAAAAGACAAATGACATACTAAAAGATAATAAAACAAATTCATATTGTTCTGATACTTTAGTATAATGATCCTTAAATCATTTTTAACATGAAGGAATCAACCACACATCAATTTGACACATGGTGCGACCGTTAGGACTCCAAGTGTGTGTTTTTTATTTAAATTGACATTTTAGTTCAAAATGCACATCACATACTCAAGAATGAGAAAACACATTTTAATTGTTTTTATACTTTATAAAAATGATCTATAAGTCATTTTTTATATTTAATAATTAGATCCACCTCAATTTAATACACAATGTGCCAGGTATGAATCAAAGTGTATGTTATCAGTTTAGAATTGATATTTTAGTTAAAAACGTGTTTCAATCATTAGAAACCAAGACAACATGATTATATTGTCTTAATAATTTATTAAAATGATTCATAATTCAGTTTTGATGTGTATGAAGAAGTTTCAGGTCAAATTGACACACAATGTGACCAGTATGACTCAAAGTGTGTGTTTTCAGTTTAAATTTATAATTTAGTAAAAAATAAACATGACATACTCATAACTAAGAAAACATATTTATATTATTTTTATACTTTAGTAAAATTATCCTTAAGTCAATTTTTACATGTAGGAATCAACTGCATGTCAATCTAATGCACTATGTGATTGGTATGATTCCAAGTGCGTGTTTTTATTTAAAATTGACTTTTTAGTTCAAAACACATGCCACATACTCAAAAATGAGAAAACACATTTGTATTGTATTTATAATTTTAGAAAACAATTATTAATTCATTTATGATGTGTAGGAATCATCTTCACCTTAATACAATATACGATGTTCTTTGTATGACTCAAAGTGTATGTTTTCAGATTAAAATCAACATTTTATTTCAAAATGTGTGTCACTCATTAAAAACTGAGAAAATACACTCAAATTATCTTGATACTTTTGTATAATTATTTTAATGTCATTTTTGACATATAGAAATCATAATCATGTCAAAGTGACACATAATGTGACCAGTATGACTTAAAATACGTGTTTTTAGTATAAATTAACATTTTAGTAAAAAAGACATGTGCTATACTCAAAACCAAGAAAATAAATTTAGATTGTTTTTCTTCTTTTGGAAAATATTTCTTAAGTCAATTTTTATGTGTATGAATCAACCACATGTTAATCCAACACACAATGTGACCAGTATGACTCAAAGTGTGTGTTTTTATTTAAAATTGACATTTTAGTTCAAAAAAATGTTATATTCTAAAAAATGAGAAAACCCATTCATACTGTTTTTATAATTTATAAAAATGTTTCATATGTCATTTTTGATGTGTGGGAATTAGTTTCACCTAAATATAATATACGGTGTACCTGGTATGACTCAATGTGTATGTTATTAGTTTAAAATTGGTATTTTAGTTCAAAACATGTGTCGCTCACTAAAAATCAAGAAAACATACTCAGATTATCTTTATACTTCAGGAAAATATTTAATAGGTCATTTTTGATTAGTAGGAATCATTATCATGTTTAACCAACACACGATGTGATCGGTATGACTCAAATTGTATGTTTTTAGTTTAAATTGGCATTTTAGTAAAAAGACACATTACATAATAAAAACTGAGAAAACACATTCAGATTATTTTAATACTTTATGAAACTGATCCTTAATTCATTTTTAACATGTAGGAATGAACCATATATCAATCTAATTCATGATGTGACTGGTATGAATCCAAGTGTGTTTTTATTTAAAATTGTTATTTTAGTTCAAAACACATGCCACATACTCAAAAAATGAGAAAACACATTCATATTGTTTTAATACTAAAATTATCCATAATTCATTTGTGACCTTTAAGGATCATCCACACCTAAATATGATACACGGTGTGATCAATATGACTCAAATTGTTTGTTATCAATTTAAAATTTACATTTTAGTTCAAAACACATGTCATATACTCAGAAAAAAACACATATATATTGTTTTTATATTTTATGAAAACAATTCATAAGTCATTTTTGACATGTAGGAATCATCCACACTTCATTATAATAAATTATGTTCCTAGTATCACTCAATATATATATTTTTTTGTTTTAAATTGACACTTTAGTTCAAAACACACATCACATGATCAAAATTGAAAAAACACTTTCATATTGTTTGATACTTTAGGAAAATTATCCATAAGTCATTAGTGATTTGTAGGAACTAGCATCACCTCAATCCAATACACAGTGTGACTAGTGTGACTCAAAATGTGTGATTTTAGTTTAAAAATTACATTTTATTAATTTACTATTTTATATTTATGTTTAATTTATTTATTTATAGTGTTACTAACATAATAATTTTTTTCATATAGGTACACTCTTTTGATCGATCTAGAGTGGTTTGTTGGGAAATTGGTAGTTTGATTGAGCTCTTTTGAGAGGGGTTTGGGGACCAAAGATGATGAAATATTAATTTTTTTAATGTTTGTGATAAATCTTACTTACTAATGAAATTTTACAAACCAATATGTTTGAAATGTCTATAATATAGTGTTTTTTTCTTGTATTTGTGATTTAAATTAAAATTCAATAAAATTATCTATTTTCTGTTGGAGTGTTCTATAATATTAGCAGTACATAATAGCAGTGAGACTTTTATTAGTGCTAAACTAGTGCTGTTAAAGGGGTCGTTTTTCAGTACTATTTTTAACATTGATAAAATCCATAGGTATTTAAGGGAATTTACAATATCAATGCTTTTTTAGTGTTGAGAAAAGCATTTTTTTCACACTATTAAGGGGTGGATCTACAATAGTGAAAGGGTAACACTGAATAAGTGTGATTATGTAGTAGTAGAAGTAGATGTTATGTTTTGAATAAGTAGGGAAATCAAGGGAAGTATAAATATGTAGTAGATGAAATAGTATTTTTAGCCTACTCCACAAAGGTTAAATCTACAAATTCTTTAAAAAATGGATAAACAAGATTTTGGACAATAATGATGTTATGATTATCAAGGAAAGATAAGGGAAGAAATCTAGAGGTGTAAACCGGGATGAATTATATAAAGAATAAGAGGAAGTATTTACACATTCAAAATTTATACAATCTTCCCCAAATGATAAATACTTTGAATTTGAGTTAGAGGAAGAAAAACTACATCAACTCAAACATAAAGAATGAGGTTTTCAGAACATACTACTCTTATATCAACTATAGAGCCAACATTTTTTAAAGAATCTACAAAATATGAATCTTAGGTTAGAGAAATGAACAATAAGTTGGATCATATTGACAAGAACAAAAAATGAGATCTTTTAGAGAGATTAAAACATCAAAATGTGACTGGAACCAAGTGGGTCTTTAAGAATAAAGTTTATGGTCATAGTAGTTTGATTTGTAATAAAGAATAGTTGGCATGTAAAAGTTATGCACATACTGAAGGAATAGATGTCGAGGTGAATTTTTCACAAGTGGATCATCTTGAGTCAATCATAATATAGTTAGTAGTGATAATACAATGAGGATTTAGGATCTTTCAAATAGATATGAAAATAGATTTCATGAATGTTATACTCAAGGAGGAAATTTATATTGAACAACTAATGGGTTTTATAATTGAAAATGATACAACAAATTTGTGAAGATGGAAGAAGGATTTGTATGACCTAAAAAATGTGTTGTGCATAAGTATGCATGAATTGATTCATATTTCAAGAAGTTTAAATTTAAAACATGTGGTGTTTATTGCAACCTTTTATAAATATATCCAAGGAATAGTGGTTTATGATGCTTGTTTATGTGGATGATATAATATTCAGTAGAAGTATCTAGAAGTGAAAGAGTTTTCAAATCTCATGAGATCTGAATTTGAGATTTCCATGATATGTGAACTTACTTATTTTTAGAGGATATAAGTGATTTAGGTAAAAGGATACACTTTCATCTCACAATTAAAATATGAAAATGAGTCATTGAAAAAGTTTTACATGCATGATTCAAAACCCATGTAAACTTCAAAACTTGGGGAGAATGAGGGTGAGAGGTATATAGATCACATTTTATATGGAAAAATCATTGAGATTCTGTTGACCTGACCACAACTAGCCTATCGCTTATGAAACATTATTAAGGTTGAATATGTATTTCACAAACATTTTTATATTTTTTACCTAGTTTTAATTAATTAGATTAACCATTTTAGTTTTTAAGGTTATTTCCATTTTTGTTTTTCAAATTTTGAAATCCTATTATCCATATAGAAGATAGGTGTGAGATGATCTGCCTACAAAGTAAAAAACCCAAGCACCAGATCCTCCCATTCCATATCTACCTAAGGTTTCACTCATATTGGGAATCACCAGGCTAATGTCAGCTACCCCCAATGTCGTCCTCCACCTTGTAGAAACCCACTTGGACCTCTCTTGATGTAAAACCACATGACACCAGCTCATAGCTACTGGCTAGTAATCTCTTTAGCACTATATCATCCAAGCCACAATAGTGTGAGTCATACCCAACTATCCTAATGCCACTATATAACCCACAACCAATGTTGCATATAGCCCAACCACCACATTGTATGTTCACATCATATCCATCTTCTATGGTTCTTCATGTGTGATGAGGGTTGGCATCATTATTAGCATGAAATTTCTCATTCAAAGAGATGAGATTTTATATCCAAAATCAACAAAGTGATTTCAATTATTTATTTTTTATATCATAGTTATGTGATGGGTGTCTAATTTCATTTCATTGAAGTTGTGATGAACTTGATTATATGATTCATCTCTTGAGTCTTTCCAAATTTGAGATATATTTTATCCGATCACACAGATAATTTTTCATGTGTTTCTCAGGAAGAGATATATATTTTATATGTATTTACATCAGATAATTGTATGATTATTAACATAGATCATACATGGTGATTTAGAAATTTAAGATATAATATTTTATATCTTATATGTATTTGAAAAAAGAAAACTATGATGGATTTAAATGGGGAAGTATCTGGTGGTGAATTAAGGGAGAGATACTCAAGATATAGTCCATCGAGATCAAGGGGAATGGGGTTACCATGTTGTTGGTAACCCATGTAGCTCATCAAAAATAGTGAACAAGATATAAATGGTGGATCTTTGATGGTGAATGATGAGATCCTTGATCAGGGCCATGTATCAAGAGTCTTCTTGATTGCGGTGATCAAGCAGTGTGTCCCAATTGATGATCTATGGTACGTCATGATGGAGAGATCATGAGGGAGATAGAGAAATTATTCAGAAGTCACAAGACATTTTGAGGCTGATGCATGTTCGGATGAAGATCATCGAGGTAGTGGCGTTTTATCGACACAAAGGTTGATGTTTTGTCATTTAAGGTTCTTTAAAGCATGGAATTGTTGATATTATTTTTAGAGAGATGGTGGAGGCATATTGGAGTGTGGTTTTCATATTTTTTTTTCTATGATCTCATTTTTAATTCAAGTTCATGCATTACTTGGATTACTTTTTACTCTTTGATTCACAGTGGATATTTCAGTTTTCCCCATGGTTTTAAAATCCTCTACATCAGAGGGTTTTTCCATGTTAAAAATATAACATGATTATTTATTTATTATTTTTTATATCGCTTCTATATTTCATCAGGTTTCACACATATATTTTCACAATAAATTTTCATCCCAAGATCAGAATTCTCCCCCAACAAGTTGTATCAAATTTGATGGTTCAGGCTTGAAATTTTTAGTGATAATTTTGGTTGCTTTCAAGAGTATTGATGAAGTGTGAGGAAAAATAGGTTTTTTAAAACAAAGAAATTTGATATAGGTGTTTTAGGTATTACACATAATTCTTTTCTTCAGAATGTACGACTGGTGAAGAAATAATTAAAGTTAAAGATCAAGGTGGTGAGATAGTTGTTCAGGATTTTTAGGAGGGAGAATAGATTGTTTCCATGGGTGCTCCAGATTATGTGGTGATAAAAATTATGGGGGATAAAAATATTGCTGGTTTCGGTCTTATTTGATAGGATAGTGTAGATTCAGACATGATGAAGACTTCAACGTTTGGTTTTCTTTTATAGGGAGATCTCTCAGGTTTTTATTAGAGTTAAAATAGGGTGTCGTCATTTTTTCTATAGAGGATGATGGTTGGTTCAATGAAAATAAGTTTTTAGTACAAATGAGGTTATTGGATGGTATATCTATTGATGGGATGAAGGGGATATTGATAGGATTTAGTCCTTGGGTGTTTCCAAATTTGAGATAAGATAGTTTTTGAATTTCATATATTTTTTATCCGATCACACAGATAAGGCTGCATGTGTTACTCATTGGGAGATATATCTTTTACATCTATTCATATGATATAAGTGTTTGATTAATAACATGGAAGATACATGGTGCTGTGGAAATTTAAGATATAATATTTTATATCTTATATTTATTTGAAAAAAGGAAACTGTAAAGGCTTTAAAAGGGGAAGTATCTGGTGGCGAATTGAGAGAGATCTACTCAAGATATAGTCCACTAAGATCAATGGGAAAGGGTTTTTCATGTTTTTGGTAGTCCATGTGGCTCATTAATGATGGATAATAAGATATCAATGGTGGATCTATGATGGTGAGTGACAAGATCATTGATTGGGACCATGTATTGAGAGTCTTCTTGATTTTGGTGATCAAATGGTGTGTCCTAGTTAATAATGGTAGTACATCATGATGGAAAGATCATGAGATATATATATATATATATATATATATTATTTGGGTGTCATAATACGTTGTGAGGATGATGCTTTTTTAGATAAATATTATTAAGGTAGTGGCATTTTGTCGATATAAAGGAGGATGTTTTATCACAAATGGATCTTTTGAGCATAACGTTGGCTAGATGATTTTCAGAGAGATGGAGGAGCCATATTGGGGTTTGGTTTTTACACAGGTTTTTCTATGCTATAATTTTTAATTCAAGTTTAGAGATTACTTGGATTTATTTGTACTCTTTTATTCATAGTGAATATTTTGGAATTTTCTCATGGTTTTTTAATCCTCCACATGAGATGGTTTTTTCACATTAAAAATAATGCATATTGATTTGTTTATTCTAATTTATATTACTTACAGATTTCATCAGGTTTCACAAAAATTGTTTCACAAGAAATTTTCATCCCAAGATTAGGATTATCCCCCAACACGTGACAAAACTAATTGTATGAGTTTATTTAATTTTTTTATTTGATTATCACATAGTTTATTTTTAGTTATATATTCATTCATTGAATTATATATTTGTTTGATTTAATTAATTTGATATTTTCACACATGATTTGGTGTCAAAAGTGTGATACCAAATAATTAATCATAGTTGATAAAGCATTAAATAATTCAATTTTCAGAAATTTGATCGCGTGTATGGGAGAATCGTAAGTTACAGATGAGTGAATTTTAAACAAATCAATATATTATTTGAAAAATTAGTATTTTGTGTGATATTTATTAAAAATTGAATGAGTGATACCTAAAAAAGTAAACTTATTCATGGGAACATGACATAGATAATTATCTTGATTTCATGAGAAATAAGTTTTGATATTTAACCCACAACTAGACATTTTACTTCTAGAGATCTCCATTTGACAAATTTTGGCAGTAGTGGTTGGCCCATCGCTAGAGGTCATTAGTGACCACCAATGGTGGTCACTATAGGTAATCATTAGAAGATTTTAGTGGCGGTAACTGGGAAGAGAATTAGTTACTGCCAAAAATTGTCACAACATATAAATATATAGCAACCGCCAAAGGAAATCGGTAGAGCTCCTTGAGAATAAAAGCATTAGAGACTGCCTATGGTAGTAGATAACCTAGATAAGTTTTTTAAAAAAAAAAAATTTCTTATCCAATAAATAACTAGTAAAGAATAAGAACAAAAAATAAAAAATAGGCATCCAAACCAAACTAGTGATCCAAACAGCTATGAATCCTTACAATCTTTTGTCTCAATCAACCTACTAATAAGATGAAAAAACAATTAAACAAAGAAAATAAAAATTAATATATTTAACATTAATCAAATTTATTCAGTTGATATATATATATATAATAATCAAAATAATTTATATAGTGTTACATACAGAAAGAATCATAAATACAGAAATGATTCAAATCTAATCTAAAATGTATGTTTAAAATATTTATCAACTAAGAAATGACTTTTAAAAGTTTCAAAACATGTTTATCGTATACCAATAAATCCAAGCATCATATTGATCCATGATTTATTCTAGTAGATTGAATATGATTTTAGGAATGTTCCCATATATTTTTACATCAATCAGAAATTGTTTTCTCATTTTTTACCCCTCATATGAAATATGTCATTTTAAAAACACTAGACAATGTTACCCATCATTTTCCATCATATCGAGTGACATGATCATTCTATGGATGTGGCATTGATTCCCATAAATCAAAATGGCTTAATGATCGTTCTACCGTGATTTCATATCAATTCAAGTGTGTATTCTTTGTATTAGCCCCTTCTATGCGATTTGTCACTTAACTCCATATTTGAGGGACAAGTATCACTTTTGATCATATTGATAAATTAAAGTATATGATTCACACTCTGATGATTCCTATAGATTTTAAATAACTTAAAGTTAATTTTCCTAATATTTCATGTCAATTAAAGCTCGTTTGGTCAGTTTTGACCTCTACACACATGATTTTCTCATTATTACAAAAATGATAATAAATGTGAAAATGAACTTGTAATTTTATCGACCAATATGGAGATCATATTGAAACATGGTTGATTCTAATAGATCACTTATGATTTGAGAAATGTTATCATAACTTTTCAAATCAATTAAAAGTAGTTTTCTCATTTTTGACCCCCTAATGAGAGATAAGTCATTTTAATTACACTAGACAATGCTATCCATTGTTTCCCATCATACCAAGAGAAATAAGAATATGATAGATGTGGTATTGATTAATACAGATCAAAAATGGATCTATGATCATTAAACCATGATTTTATGTCAATATAAGTGAATTTTCTTGGTATTGACCCCTTTTACAAGATTTTTTACTTAACTCCAAATCGGAGGGACAAATGCAACTTCAATCATACCAAGAAATTCAGTTATCCAATACACATTCAGATGCTTCCTACAGATTTTGAGAGAATTAAAGATCATTTTCATAATATTTCATGTCAATCATATCTCTTTTGGCCAGTTTTGATCCATACACACATAATTTTCCCATTATTACAAAAAATATAATAAATGTGAAAATGAACTTTTAATTGTACTGAACAATCCAGGAATTAGATTGATGTGCGGTTGATTCCAATAGATAAAATATGATTTGAGTAATTTTCTCATATATTTTAACATCACTCACAAGTCAATTTATTATTGTTGACCCCATTATGGGAGATATGTCATTTTAATAATACTAGACAATATTATCCATAATTTTCCATCATATTAAGTGACACAATCATCCGATGGATGCGACATTGATTTCAATAGGCAAAAAACATCTTAATGATCTTTCTACCATGATTTAATTTCAATCCAAGTGTGTTTTCTTAGTATTGTCCCTTTTTATGTGATTTTTTACTTAACTCCAAATCCAAGGGGAAAACAACACTTTCGACCATACCGAGAAATTTAGGTAACTGATCCATGTATTTATGATTCCTAAATATTCTAAATGACTTAAATATCATTATACTAATATTTCATGTCAATTAGAGCTCATTTGGTTGGTTTTTACCCCTACACACGTGATTTTCTCATTATTACAAAAATGATAATAAATGTGAAAATAAACTTTTAATTGTATCAACCAATCCATGCATTGGATTGATGCAAATTTGATTCCAATATATCACATATGATTTAAGGAATGTTATCCTATATTTTCACATCAATCAGAATTATTTTTCTAATATTTGGCCCCCTGATGGGAGATATGTCATTTTAATAACGCTGGAGAATAACATCTATAGTTTTCTATCATACTGGGTGACACAAGCATCCAATCGATGTGGCGCTGATTCCTAAAAGTAAAAAACTGATCAGTTATTATTATCCCATGATTTAATGTCAATACAAGTGGGTTTTCTTGATATTAGACCCTGTTATATGATTTTTCACTTAACTCTAAATCCAAGGGATAAAGGCCACTTTTGATCATATCAAGAAATATAGATATATGATCCATGTGTCGATGATTTATATAGATTTTAAATGAATTAAAGGTAATTTTCCTAATATTTCATATCATTTGAATATAATTTGGTTGGTTTTGACCCTTACACACATGATTTTCCCATTATTACAAAAATGATAATAAATGTAAAAATGAAATTTTAAATTTACCAACCAATATAGATATTATATTAATGTGCAGTTGATTCGAATAGATTACATATGATTTAAAAAATGTTATCCAAGATTTTCACATCAATCAGAATTCATTTTCTTATTTTTTACCCCATAATGGGAGATATTTTATTTTAATAAAACTAGACAACATTTTCGATCATTTTCCATCATACCGGGCAACAAGAGCATCCAATGGACATGAAATTGATTCCTAAAAATAAAAATGGATCAGTGATCATTATCCTATTATTTTATGTTAATACAAGCATGTTTTATTAGTATTTTCCTCCTTTATATGCTTTTCACTTAACTTCAAATCTTAGGAACAAATTCTACTTTCGATCAAACCGAGATATTCAGATATTCAATAAATGTGGTAATGCTTCCTACATATTTTAAATTACATAAATATCATTATCCTATGGTTTAATTTAATTTGGAAATATAGAAGATGATAATGGAGAGTGTGGTGTATAGATGGGTTGTGTTATCCAAAGAAGAAGATGAGCATAAAGGAATCATATTTTGTAGTTGTGATCTCACAATATCAATTCAAGCTAGGTTTGTAAAAAAATTGTGAAATGATACTTGTTGAATAGTGCAGTGTGGTTGATGAATGCATGTGAATCGTGATTATTGTAAGATAAAGGTTAAAGGAATTGAATATAAAAATATCTCCTCTTGAGTATGTTGAACCTATAGAGTTTTATCAGAAGGAGGTTTACTTTCTACATTAACCCATCCCTCTTTATCCTACAATGAGAATTCTCTCTAGAAGACTTAATATCCTAACCATGATATATAAAATAATAACCCTCTATAAGAAAATTTGGTTAATTAATGATTTCAATGATGGAGAATTATTCTTTGAAGATATAACCAAACTAACATGAAGGCTTTCCCGAGTATATATCCTGCAATCAGAGATCATAAGGCCATGAATGTGACATATCAAAAAAAGGTAATAGATTTTAGGAAATCAAGTTTCTTCGAAAATGATATAGAATCCCTCTACCATGGAAATTCATGGTTAGGAAAATATAATAACCAGCCAATGTCAATGTAAATACCAGCCAAAATGGTGGATATCATAGAGTGTTAAGGAATCAATGTAAAGGAAATTCCCAATGGAGTCTACGATATCCTCTAAGATTTACATGTTTTGAAATGAGTGTTAAACCTAGAAGATTAAATCATGTAGAATAAATGTTGCGTCCTATTTATTTATATAGATCCATCAACCAATGGAATAATAAAATGATTTTATGATCATAAATTTTAGATACACTTCCTTATCTTTTCACAAAAGAAAGTTCTGCAAAGAAATGGATGAAGAAAGATCCCCTTTTATGGATAGATAAGGTTATTTGACCATGAATCATCCATGTGTCATTTTCATAATTCATAGAGATAGAAATTGAGGTTTGATACCTTCTAAATTTTTAATAAATGATCAAAGAGTTATTTGGGTTTCAAATTTAAACTTACTGATTATTTTCCTAAGTATGATCATCAGTATAAATGTATTTAGCTAGTTTTTAATCCCTACTTGGTCAAATTTAATTTTAATGAAAATTAAAATTAAAATGTAATTTGTAACTTCACTAAAAATACAAAAACAAAATGAGACATTCAATTTGAATGGAAAACCAAAAAGACAAAACAAAACACACCTCCTGAGTCTGATGCGTCGTGCAGAACCATGGATGCTACCAAAATCCGTTGTAGCAGGGAACTATAACAAAAAAAATTATGAATATAATAATAATTAATTTAATAAAAAAACAAATTCAGTATAAACATGAATCTTAGGGTCCCCTGCACCATCACCCCAGTGAATATACTCCCGCATTGCTCTGCCCCCAACTAACAGCTGTGTATTTACCTCCTCAGAAGCACACATTGATTCCTACAAATATGTCACCTATTATGTCATCCTAGCAACAACAAGATCCATATCCTTTGTGCATGATACCATAGAATGAGTAATCCTCATTCTATATGTCAAGTTATATCCATGTCTATCATAGCCAATAATGTGATGAAATATCTCATCCCTTCATATGGGAAGTTGTAATTGGTCCCATGGAAGTTGTGCTAACTCAACCTCAAATTGAGCCTATGTAATATATAAATATAAATATATATGTTTATAAAAATTTATTTAATTATTGATAATTAGTAAATGAACTTACATAAGAGCTACAACCTCCAATCATTCCAATCACATGTCATCATTAACACCGACATTTTATCAGTTTGTACACCTTTCTCCCATAGCTATATAGTAATAATATATAAATAGAGAACATAAAACCATATTAAATAATAATTTTAAAAAGTGAATAATAAATAAATAATGTCGAATCTGAGGCATGTGACGAGTCCCAAGGCTGTGAGGTGGTCTCTGGAATATACAATTCTCAAAATGATATGCTTCCACCACCTACATTCAAATAATTTAAATTTAAAACATGAAAAATGGTGCACATTCTTCAAGATATATAAACCAAAATAAATAGACTCGATGTTTTAGCCTTAATGGACCAATATGCAACTAACTCACACCAATGATATGGGTGAATGCCTCTTGGCCCTCTGTCAAGAATGTCTAGGGCACCCACATTTGGTACCCAATGCTTCCTATCGACTATACCTTTATAATATTTCCACATTTTACAAAATTTTCCATAAAAACTAGCCAAAAATAATTGGGTAACACTCTCAAATTATTCTATTTAAGAAAAAAAAGTATCAAAAATATAAGAATTTTTTAAACTTAGCTAGGAAACTAAAATGATCCTCCTACCTAAACTTACCTCCATATAAAGTCTAATGTATCCTATAGAAATAAATCCAGTCATGTGTAGTCAATGAAAATATATTTGGGTTGTGTATTATATGACCCAATTAGAAAATAACTGCAGGGGCACCCACTCCCATGGGATGGTATGTCTCGTCAAATGATACATCAAGGGTTGTGTCAGAATTCTATGATAAAATACCACAACCAAGGCCTCTCCTATTAGAGGAAGAAGCAGTCACATCTGATCCTGTTGAAAAAAATAGGACATAATTAGATAGATGTGCATATATTTGTTTAAATCTTAATTAAATAAACACATTTATAGTCATACATACCTCAACACATAGTCATAGATGACTCTGAAAAATGATGTGGATCTGGTGCATGTTCCCTTGAAATGTCTGCAGCCATAGAATTCATTAGTAAGGAAAGGATTCATTTCCTATTACAGTGCCATATAATGATAACTACAAATAAATTGTGTATGTTTTATTTATTTCACACATATTTCATAAAATATAAAGGACTGGCTAGATCGAAACACATGTCTAGGAAAAGCTATGATATTTCATTATTGTATAACCTTGAAATCCCATATAAAGGATAAAGATCCAATACCCATTCATTTTATTCATCAATAATGATAAATTCATAAAGGCTGAGTTTATGAATATAAGAAAACAAAATGTGTTGAATGTTTATTTCCACTACCAAAAATTAAATATCATCATTATCATATACTGGAAAAGTGGAATATACATGCATGAAAATAAAATACGATTTCATATATCATAAAGAGAGGAATAAAACTTATAAAGGTGGGAGATTATAGAAAAATATATAAAGTTCATTGATTTCATCTAAATTACATGTTAGTATCGTGATAATACAAATAATATTTATAGAAATATTTTCCCCTAATTTAGGTAAGGTTATTATAAGGGACACATATATATAAAAGTTGAAGATAGTGATAAATAAAAGGTGGAGGTTGACTCACACTCGTTCTCTCTAAATAATTTATACGTAAATAATCTAACAGAATAATGTATAATGTTACATGAATGCGATAAAGTGAAAGAATAAAATTATCATGGATCCATATTAGAAGTTTGAGAAATCTAAAAGAGATACTTTAGGTTTGAAGTCCATTGACCGAAGGGTGGTTTATTATATCCAACCCATTCTGATTCATTTCTCATTCATACCATTCATTTTTATTTACTATCCATTCATTCCACTTCATCCATCTATCCATTTTAAGGAGTATTTATAGTCTATATAATAAGATGGGGTTGAGCTGCATGAGTGAGAATAATTGTTTACTCTATTTTTATACATTTTTTAGTATTATGGATTAAAAACTCTTATGGGGGTAAATGGGATTTAATTAAAAGGTTGTTTCATGTTAATTGAAATATGTAAATATTTTATTCATGATATTTTTCTTAAAAATATAATTTATTGATTAATAATTAATAAATTTTAAGGTGATGGTGATAGAGATAAATATTAGAAGACTAAATATTGAAAAATAGTTATGATCAATGTATTTTTTTAATGGAATTTCAGAGACTGTAGTGTGAACATGATCATAAAAAATGAATGAACCAATTATATTAAAGAATATTCACAAATTATAGGGACTTGTGCCCTTATGAGTAAGTCCTTGGATATCCTAAGATATAAATTTAAGAAATTCATGATATTAATAAAAAATTATTATAAATTCATTTGATATGAATCTTTAGGTAAAATAGTACCATGATTACCCTACTTATCTATCATGAAATCAAAAATAAAATTTCCCCCTTTTTCTAACTCATTTTCAAAATCATACAAAACATTTACATTCTTATCATGATTCCCCAAAAAAACTATTTATTCTTAGATTTCATTATTTGTACATAAGTAAATCAATGATATAATCAATATCCCATCCTCTTGAAGATGGTCCTTTCCTTACCAGTTATTTTTTACTAATACCTTATATACTTATATGAGTTGTGTAGTTTACAATTACATAAATACATCAATAAAAAATTGGCTCTATGTATAGGGATGGTAGGGGTTAAAAGATAGTTTCAATGAAAGATTTTAATTAAAAAAGAGAATAAATATTGGTGTTTTTATTATGGGATCTTTGGTTATAGTTTAAATCATTACATAAACCTTGATATTCTAGAAGTACCTTTATATTATTAAGTAAAATAAAAGAAATACACAGGGGTTTATAAGAAACATCCTAAGAAAATTTTTCCATTCTTTAGTGTATATAATTTTGTTTAGATGGATAATCATGACTCATCTTAGAGGTAGAAAGGAAACCTTAAAGGATATATAATTTTAGGTTTCAAGGGAAATACCAATAATGATATCAAAGTGTATTATAAAATTAGATTCATGTGCAGAAAACATCCATTCACCCTATAGGAAAAAAAATACTATAATTATTTTGGATCATATTTCATAAAATTCTATCTAAATTATCATGGAATGAATAAATAATATAAGTCTGTATTCAAACAAATCAAACCCACATTTATTATATGCAAGGAAAACTTTCTTGAATAGATAAATGAATTAACCAATTTTCTCAAAATACTCATGCATGTATCCCGGACTTTAAAATCCGCGTAGAGAAGATGAATAGATAAAATATTGTGAGGAATAAAGGAAGAATGATAATTAGTGATAATTTTAATCTAATTTAGTGTGTTATAGAAATTAATATATTTAATAGTAGAGATACTGAGGAATAAGTTCCAAAAAGATTAAACAATGAGTTAATGAATGAGAAAGAAGATATAATTCAATTTAATAAATGACACAACCTTCTATGGGAAGAGAAGTTAAATAATATAACTAGTCATGAAGTAAATAAAATAATAATAATTAATTTAGAAACATTTATTGAAGACGGGATAGAAAAATATGGACATCAATTACTATTTAAAAAGGGAGAAATGAAAATAAACTTATGAGGGAACATCATTCTTATAAGAAAAGATCTATTTCATATAAGAAATTGGAAATTTAATTTTCTAATAGGAGAATATAGAAAGGATATATGTTTTTCTTCAAGAGTTCAAAAAGTAACGGAAAATAGAAGACTACCTCAAGGTTGAAATCATAAACCAGAAAAAAAATTTGTGTATAAGATACAAAATTACACAAGGATTTGTTATTAAAAGAAGACATTGATGTTTAAATCATACAAAATAAGTTAAAATATTACATACTTTATGATATATTATAATAAAAAAGCTAAAAAAAATATGTGATTGATTTTGGATAAAAAACTATTATAAGGAAAATGATTTGTTGAAGATATACTTGGGTTCCTACTAATTATGTTCAAAATACTCATGGAAGATGGATGAACATATAGACAAAAAATTCATGATGGAAAATTTAAAAAAATCACCCATGGATAAAAAACAATAATTTGACTTTTAGTTTATTATTTTAATTATTTTTCTCAATAAAATGATCATTCATCCCACAGAGTGTGTTACATTGTTTATAAATGAATCTCACTAAAAAATATAATAAAGAAACATGGAAGAAATACACTTATTACATGGAAATTCCAAAAATTAATTGGTGTATTCTTCCCAACCATTATATATCACCTTCCTAATATATTTATTCATTTTTAAATAATTAAATACACCAAACTTGTAGTGCTCACATAAACTAAAAATAGTGTCTCTCTTCACCATAGTTCCTTGAAGAAATAGTTTTTATCAAATATATATCATAGAGAAAAAATGGGATGCACCAACACAACTAAAAAAACTAAAAAAATTATACTTGAGAACAAAAAATGGTGGCTAAGACTTTGGTGTAGCCTCTCATGGTCATGCATGAAGGGAAGACCTTTCATCAAACACTATAAGAATATAATGGTGTATTTTTTATATGATTTTTCTTTGGATATGATTTCACTCAAAATAATGGAATTTAGAGAAACAATTAACTACCCAACATCATGAAAGGAAAGAATTGTTTTTTTAAATTATATTAATCCAAATTTTTTAGAAAGATGACATGAGTGACTGCTCAACAAGATAAAATCTAATATGGTGAAAAAAAAGAAATAGTACAATGAACAAGTAGCTTCAACCTCCTAACCATTAGGGGAATAAAAATTTAAGTTGATGTTTTCTATCAACTAAAAAATAAAAATTAATTAAAAAAATGATTTAGTTGGGATCTAATTCTTACTTTCCCTATTAGAAAATTATTCTTAGTTGGGTATCCTTGGAATTGACCTCATCATGGCTATCAATAGCCTGATCCAAGTCTATCATGTCATGCATATATTATAATTTATATTATGAGTTCCATGGTATCTCTAAGATTATTTATCCTATAATACAAAAAAATACTATAATTCATGACTTATTATTGATATAATAATTAATATAAGGAATACAAAGTAAATTCATGAGAAAAATATGTGAATGGAAACTTATGATAAATCATGATGAAAGTTTTTTGAGATATAAAAAATCTTTAGGATATGAAATTGAAGAAAGTGTAGCTAAAATAATGTATTATAAAGATAAAATATATGTTTTATTAAACTAAATAATCAAGATTCATTTACCATTTATTGGTGGAAGTGAAATTGAAAAAATTACTAAAGATCGAAAATGAGAATTATAATAAATTGATGATTTTACTTTATAAAAACCATGAGAAACTATAGGAATAATCATAATAAGAATTTGGGATGTTCATAGATATGAGTCACTTAGTCTTCTAGATTCCACTCTACGAGATAAAAATCACCATGAATAGGTTGAATCTTATTTAGAGTTTCAGGTATTCTTTGATATGATTTATGGTAAATAATATCAAAAATAGTTTTATGTTTATAAGGTAGGGTGTTAGTGAATGGGTGAATATGATAATTGAGGTTGATATTGAATATATAATAAAAAATAAGTGTGGAGAGAGTACATGTAGTGTGTTTTGTGTATAAAGAAATATTTTAGAGAACCTTGTCTATCAAACTCAAAGAGACAATATCACATGGAAATCATTGAGTCTCTTGTTCTTAGAACATAAGGGTAAAATATATTTGAATATAATTTAAGTGAATAAAAATTTAGTATGAATGAACTGGATTAAGAAACTTAACCTATATTTACTTGGGTGTTGTGCATGAGTATCACATAAAAAATTCATTCTAAATAACTGATTATATAAATTCATTTTAATTGGAGTAAAAATATCATTTTGGAACATAAAATTATGTTTATTCAGAAATCATGGCCCTATGTTTGTGTGTTTGTGAAAAAGTAAATCCATGAATAAGTGTTAATAAAAATATAAGAGCTGGTTATCATGTATAGATTTCATACCCTAGTTACCACAACTAACCTTGAGGGATGTTTTCTATTTGGAATGGTTTAATACTAGATTTTAATATACTCATTACATGAATAATTTTTATGCATAGTGAATGGATTAATAAAAATAAATGTGTTCATTATTATTAAAATACATGTTAAGGATGAAGAATACTGAACTCTGATATCTAATAAGAAAATGAATGTTTCTGATTAGTTGTGTGGTGATGAATCATTGATTAGGTTAAATTTGGTACTAGGGTGAGAATCTTTAATGAGAATAAATTGAAAATATATTATTATATTAACATTATGATTCATATAATTCTTTCTAATCAACATTTTATGACCCAATCCTTATACATTTTAAGAAATGGATGCTTAGTGAAACATCTTATTGCAATAAATTACTTTAAGTTAAGTAGTCTCTCAATTGTGGGGGGTACAATTAACATATTTTTGATATTATTATTTTTATCATATTTTAAATATATTTTTTGGTATTCTATGTTTTATTATATAGATATAATAGGAATTTTTGTTTTTATATATATTTTAAAAAAACCTTTAATTATTTTAACTCTAATTCATGTCATTTTTCATGAATGTATATATCAAAGATAGAGACAATAAATACAAAACATAATATTTAAACAATTCATAAAATGTTAAAAAAATGTTTTAAATCGAAGATCGTGGAAACAATCATACCTTTTGTTAAACAAGAAAATAGACAGTTTCTTTTTCAATGGTCTCTCTAACCCAATGAATATCTTTTTTATGTTGAACTACATTGTGTTGACCAAAGTATTTTGCAACAAAGGAAATAGTATTGGGTTCATCTCATTCAATTAAAAATACCCCCTCTCCATGACATTTTCATAGTAACTTTATAATTCACATTAGATGGCAAGGTAATGAAGAAAAATTATTTTTCTTATGATGCCAAAATGAATGGTTCATTAATAACCCGTTCATATCTATATAGCATACTTTTAAAGTTTCCCAACTTCTGATAATTATTGGATTTAATTCTATGGACTGGATCAACCCAATTACACTTTAATAATATGTATTTCAAACTATGTGTATATACAACTTCAATGATGTCTTTTAATTGACTATAGTAATAACCATAATTGACAGATGTGCAACCATTTCCACTATTTTGTGTTCTAATTAATTATCAATATCTTTTATGAGAAACCAAAATCCATTAGTATCTAAATCATTATAACGAAAAGCCATTATAGATGGACCCTTAACTAGTTGGTTAAATTCTTCAGTTAGTGTAGGGTCACCTAATACCCACAGGTTATGGACATATATATTTTACATAATTCAATTAAAATTTATGGAAAAATAAATTTCATTATAATGTAATCATAATAAAAACCCATTTATATGTACAAAATACTTGAACCAATCATGAAATGATGCATAATGGGACTTTTGAAATTGATAATCACTCACATGAGATATATCTTCTTTTAACTCATTAATATGTTTCCTGCAAATGATAATACCATGTTTAAATGATCAACTTATATATACAAACAAAACATGTAAAAGTCATACAATGAAAGTGTAAAGACACTTACTGAATCAATGGTGCAATTTGTGGAGTATTGATTAATTTATATCGATGAGAATGTAACCACTCGATTTTTTATATATCAAATATAGTTCCTTATCTAACTATACCATCATGAATTCAAGAGGGCTTGTCTAATTTTATTTCAACATCTTTAAGATATTCTATACAAAAAATAGTACACTCGTCCATCAAACAACTGTTGGTTATTGATTCCTCTGTATGGGATTTGTTACATACAAATAATTTCAATGTATTCATATACCTCTCAATAAGATACATCCATCTAAATTGAACTGGACCACCAACCATTATTTCATCGATTATGTGCACTATTAAGTGAACCATAACATCAAAAAATGAGGGTGGAAATAGTTTATCTACATGACAAAGAGTAAGTAAAATCATGTCCTGAAATATTTTTAAATCACCCATTAATTGATTTCTTAAAAAATATATCTAAAAAATTACTCATCTTAATAAATGTTTGACAACATTGGGTGATAAACAATCATAAAATGTGATTATAATCAACTGATGATGTAGTATGTGATTTTCATGACTTTTCAACCCTTTCAATTTTCTGATCTTTACATTCACATACTTGAAAATATTATAATAATAACCATAAGTAACCTTGAGCATCTTCAAAATGGAAATAAATGTCTCTTTATCTTTTTTACTCACTATATACTATGCAGCTAGCTTGTATACCTTATTTTCCTCACCAAACTGAAAATAAAATTGTTTCCTTAAAACCATTTATTCTAAGTCACATCGTGTATTGAAATGGTCAATTTATTTTTCAATGACACCTAAAATGGTCCATAATATACTATCACAATCATTTTTTTCAATGTTCATGACATCCAGATTATGCCTTAGAATGTTAGTGTTCAAGTATGAGAGATTAAAAAAATACGTTTCTTATTCTAATTATGACTGTGTTGTCTACCTGCACCATGAATATTGGGTAATGGATGATCCACCAAATCCTGAAATTTATATATCATGTGGATGTTTTCTTTCTTAATATGTGATAATATTTCTACTCCCATCATGATATTTAGTGTTTTTTTTGAATTATCTAGAACTATCAAATGCCACTCTATCCTTTCTGAACCTATAAAGAGGGGGAATAAAACATCTATGACCCACGTATGTCCATTTTTTATAATGTTTAAGCCACATATAATTTTTTACTTTTATTGCAGTTAGGGAAATAAAATCCCCCTTTCATACTCCAACCTGACAAATTTTCATAATTTGGGAAGTCATTTATTATCCAAAATAAAGCATCCTGTATTTTAAACATTTCATTCATTTCAAAGTCATAAGTCATCACACCAGCACCCCAAAATTCATTCAACTCATCAATCAATGGCTGAAGGAAAATATAAATCTTATCTTGTAGACTTCTAGATGAATCAATAAGAGTGAAAATTAATATAATTTTTTGTTTCATACAAAGCCACATATGAAGATTATATAGAACCAACACCACAAGACTTATTTTTTAAGTTGCACCAACCATAGACCTGAATGGATTGAAACCATCTACTACCAACCCTAATTGAACATTATGACTATCTTTAGTAAAGTTTGAGTGTCTCTGATCAAAATCCTTCCATGGAATAGAGTCTATTGGGTGGGTTAACATATCACTCTCCCTATTTCTTTACACATAATATCTCGTTAATTTAGAAACTTTAAATGGAATGAAAAATATTTTCAACCTCAGATTCAATGGAAAGTAATGAATTTTCTTTATAGGAATCAGTTTCTCCTATTTCATAGTATGAATTTGATGAGTCTGATTTCCCTCTTTATCTTTCCACCTAAAAGAGTCACATACCATACAATTATCCAAATGGATAATTTACTTTCTAAAAAACATATAATTTTTTGAACATGAATATATGGTCTCACATGTGAAACCTAAGTTCTATGTCAACTTAAAAGAATGGTGACATGAATCCTGAATCTTAGCATTAGAGGAAGTACTTTTTTTAATAATAATAATAACATGCATAATGATGTATCTAATCATTGATTTAATGTCTTTAAGTGAAAAAACTCCATCATAAATGAAAATTTATTGTAATTAGTACACCTATAATATAATTTAGTTTGTGCATCATCAAGTATTTCATAAAACCTAAATGAATCATTCTTTAAACCAGATCATAGATTTGTAATGGCCTAAACTTCTCTGGTCCATTCGTCTATAGAAATATGGTGTTGGTGGTGTTCTGGGAGGTCAAAATTACTTATTCCCAACACCTTTTCAAATTTTTAAAATAGTGGCATCAAAATGGTGGCACCGAAATGGTGGAACAGAAATGGTGGCACCGAAATGGTGGAACAGAAACAGTGGCACCAAAACGGTGGCATGGAAACAGTGGAATAGAAATGGTGGAACCAAAATAGTGAAAAGAAAACAGTGGCATGGAAATAGTGGCACTAAAATGGTGGCACTAAAATGGTGGCACCTAAATGGTGAGTCATAAATGGTGTCATGTACAGTGTTTTTAGAACTATATCATTTGCTTTTTCAAATTTCCATATTTTTTCAGATTTTCTATAGTTTTACCCATTTTACATTTCCATTGATGTAAAATGAATTCAAATCCTTGTTTTAATATATTTAATACCAATTCAAATCCCATAACTCCTATCTTAATTTTTCTAATGGTTGGGAAGACTTTACTCAGTCAAAATGTGAGATCTTTGACAGATCTAATCTTAATGAAAAATATAGCATATCTTAAACCATTTCTCCATTAAATATTCTAAAGGGTCGAGATATATTTATCCCTTGTTATTAATTCTTGTTCCCAGGTGTGATACGATCGAACCATTCCTTCGTTCCCATAAGAGTCTTGTGTAGTGTCGTATCCTTGGATCGTGTCTTCCCTAGAGTTCCTTCCTTTTCCATGCGCACCCATGTTTTGGTGAAATCAAAAATTGTGGATATGTATTTAATATAAGGTATGTTCTATCGCTATTCTTATGGGTTCCTAGATAAGTGTCTTCCCATTTATCCTTTTCCTTGTTATGGAATGTGTTCTCTATCTTCCTAATGGAGCTTCCTGGGTTGTTGGTTGTTGTGGTGGTGTCTCTACAGCCTCGGGTGGATGCAGTCTTCTAGAAGAGGTGATCGTGATCCACTATGTTAGGTTTTTCTTGTGAAAATAACATTGGAAACATTTTGAGGAAGGGGATTCTTGTATTACCTATTCTATTTTACATGCAGTAGTAGAGTTAGCATGTTTTAGCCCACTGGATCACAATGGAATTGACATAATAAATATATAAACCAGATTAAAATTATTGGTATCAATCGTATGTTGTTGCCTCTTTGTTTTCTAGATAGTGTGTAATCTATGCCTTTTTGTTTAGAATGTCCTTATTTATGGAAATTAGTAAAGAATGTAAACTGGGATTAATTATAAATTAATTGTCCAAATATAAAGAGGCTTGTAAATTAATCTGGTTGTTATTGTAATTTTATGATAATCAAATTGATGCAGTAATCATGTTTAATTGATTTTGGATAGCTATGGTAGCTTACTATTTAGGTTGCCCATAGTTGGAACCTATCAATAATGATCGATTAATTCAATATGGATGAAAGAACTAGTTGTCTGATAAAAGATAATTCCCGATTGGGTTCTCAGTTACCCTATTTATTATAAGGCCGAGTGCCTTGTACTTTGGAGCTATGAGAGGTCGTTGTGTGTGAAGGTATGATGCCTTACTTGGGACCAAGAGACCAGTTTCTATGATGTTTATTTTCTAATAATTTTGTTGTGATCCTGGATGGATGTTGTTATATGCGGGGTAGGGAGGCCCAATGGTTGGGGTAGTAGTTGACACCTAGAGTGGTGAGATGTATCAGTTTATGCATGTGGGCGTCGGGGAGGACACCATAGATGATCAAACGGGTTGGATGTGAAAGTTGGATGCTTGTTGAATCTTGATGTTTGTTTATCTTCTTTACCTTCCCCAATTATTGAGGTAGATAATCTTTCTTACCCTCCTTCCAAAAGATTAAAATATGCATGGGGTATTCCATATGATTTATGTGTTTGGATTCTCGAGGACATATGGGTCTATGATCCTGCTATAGGTGGTGAAGACTCAATGGGTAGTTCATCTACTCACTATGTTGATCCCCTCTTGTTTGGTAGCTTAGAATTTTTTCTTAGAATATCTATAATTATGGAAAATGGATAATGCTATTAAATACATTATTGAATAAATGATATTAACCCATGGGGTTGGAGCTTGGTGGAATGAAATGATGAGGTTACAATTTAAAGGAACTATGGATCTTGGTTGGAATGCTAATGAAATATAATGTGGAATGATAATGGTTAATTAATGGTTAAATAATTAATTAACATAGAGTGAAACTAATAAAAATGGATAAAGTAATATAATGTAGCTCTTTAAATGATTGTGTGCTTATAGGATACCTAGTCTTAGCAGTGACAAATGGGAGTCCGAGAGACGTTAGCTGTAGTTGTGTCTAAGACTATGTTTTTCCTATAGTGTGGTTGTGAGATATATTATACCATGTAATTTTTTGTGTTTCTATATGCTATTCCACCTTGTTGATTAGGGAAACTAACACCCTGGGATTCTAATCCCTGAGGGGGTTTTTTCCCCAACATTCCGGTCAGAGGATGGATGGATGACTACCCCCTTTGGCACCAATCTATTCTCTTGGTAGTTATTGTGATGGTAGGAACATCAGTTAGTTTTCCCCATATATGTGTGTAGAGGGATATAATGGATTGTGGTTATTCACACACATATATTCTAGATATAGTTTCCTATGTACTACTATATATATAACATGTATAGGCAGTGATGGTTTGAGGATCCTTACTCAGCGTATGGGATATGATGTCTTAAGGTATAATATATGATGTATGATACATGTTATGTGAGCTGTGGTGGCTCCCTGAAAACTACCTAGTTACTTTGGTAATGTGAGTGTAGTGGTTTTGTTGCATGTGGTGCATGTTGTGGTGCTACGCCACGATGTTTGCAGGAAATCCTTTTTGGAGAGAGATTCTTAGGACGTGTGACATTGGGGAAAAGTGGAAAACTAGTGGGAAAGTGGTAGTAGGGTACCATTGATATTCTTGTTATATTATATACTCTTATATGTGATACTTTTTGAGAGTATCCATGGTGAGGCTGGGTGCATAGTATACCTGTTTAGGTGACGAGTTAGTTTAACTTATTGTTCATTGTGCTTTAGCATGCTTTCCTTACTTTTGCACGAGTGGATCTGGGGAGGATCTAATAGAGTATACCATTATACTCACCCTACGTATATATAAACTATTTTTCAGGTCACTTGGAGCAAGTTGGAGATTAGGATGGTTACTAGTAGCTTGGGGTTGCAGGAGCTGTTTGGGCTTCGTGGTTTCTATTGTTTTACTTTCTTTTGGTACCTGTAGTTTTTCCTTTCAATTGTAGTAGTTCTTGCATGACATTACATTTGTGTGCTTGGGATTTATTATATATTTCTACCTGATTTGGAGTTGGTTGGTGTCTATCTTACCTCTCTCTTTCGCATGTGTTCTCTTATAGGGTAATGTATCCCATTTGTGTGTTTACTATACCCCCAGTGCTAGTCACCAACCCAGGGCCTACTTGGATGCGGTACTTGGGTATCAATATCTCCCTTCTCACATTGTTGGACCAGGAGGGGTACACTTTGTGGGGAGGGGGTCATGATAGAGTGGCATCCGAGGTCTGATTGAGGGATATGATGTAGTTTGGTGTTGGGAACAGGTGTGGATGCATGGGTTGGTAGGGAAATGGTGTTAGTCAAGTTTAGAAAGTGATGTAAAAACTAGAGACCGGCTGAGACATAGACATTTATGGGCCGCTATGATATGATTTGTGCATGTGTTTTAATGGGTATAACTTGTAAGAGGTTAGAGTATAATGAATAAAAGAAAACAACTAATTAATTAATGTTGAGTCTTCCATATTTTAGGTTTAGGAGCTCTAAATGTTTTTTATTTTGTAAGTATATCTCTAGGTCGAAGTCCTCATCAGGTTCTCACAGAAGATTTCAAGAAGGGTATGCTAGTAGATCTCCACAGGGTAGAGGTTAATGACTATGACACTTGGAGGAGGATACTCTGAGAGTTTCAGCACCAGAGTCTACAGAAGTATGAGGGCTCTATTTCAGATGCAATCACAGAAGACTAGATGGAGGAGGTTGATATATCCTTCAGTTCGATCTATGCCTTGAAGGAGAACTAGGTGTCGTTGATTGTGATGATGCTGTGTGGGGAACCGAGGCAGTGGTGGTAATTATTCCTCGAGGATCGCGAGGAGTCAGCGATCTTGTGGGAGGAGTTCCGAGACAAGTTCAGAGTCGGGTTTATTTCATCAACCCTGAAGGCGTGTAGTCTCCATGATATGCTTACCCTTTGATAGGGATGCTCCAGTGTGTGAGAGTTTGGAATCTGTTTTAGGAACCTTTTACGATATGATTCAGACTAGTTTCCTGATGATGAGGCCATGGAGAGGCATTTTGGGGAGGCTTTGAATCCATAGATCCAGTGCCAAGTCACCCCATTTATGTTGAAGACCCATCTTGAGGTGTTGGTGAAGGAAGAGGTCATCAAGAGGATGTTAGCTAGAAATAGATCATCATGATAGGGGAGTCATTAGGATTCCTCATGAAGTCAAGATGTGGTCTGGGGTTCTTGGTTTTCAGGGAATAAGGGTTTATATTTATCCAGGGGAGGTCCTAGACCTCAGCATCATGTTTCTATAGGGGCGGCAGATCTCATGTCTATTCTAAGGGATCAGGTGCTTGTTTTTCTTGTGGAGGCTAAGTTCATAAACAGTGAGAGTTCTTGGCCTTTTAGAGTGTTCAACGTGAACCAAGTGTTCCTCTCTAGGTTTCTCTATTGAGGCAGTTCCAGCTGAGGTAGCAACAGCAAGTTGCACTAGTTTTGGATCATCAGAGAGAAGATGAGGTAGGCAGAGGATAGCCTTGGGATTCTCCCCATCCTTAGAGAGTAGAGAGTGGTTGTGGTGGTGGTTGTCATTAATGCCAGTGAGGCCATGGAGCAGGTCATGTTCTTCTTCATGCTTTATTGTTGCCAGCACCAGGTGATCTAGACGTCATTCAAGGTACCATTTTATTGTTTTCTACTTGGGTGTATGACTTGTTTGATTTAGGAGTGAAAAGATCCTTCATATCAATGGCCCTTTTCCATGTTTTAGGACTTGAGGTAGAGAGGCTTCCAGTTCCCTTAGTGTTGACTATGCTAGTGGGCAGTCAAGATGGCTTGTTTGAAGTATGTAAAGACTATGAGCTAGTGTTGGGGAAGCACCGCCCTTGAAGATATTTCCTATGTTTATGAATAAAACTATATGATTTCATCCTCAACATGGATTGGTTTTATTTTATATAGGATATCATGGATTTATTCGAGAGGTAGGTGGTGTTCTTCAATGCTAATAGAGAGCCAGTGGTGTTTGTTGGTGAGTGAGACCGTTCATAGGCATGTTCCATACTTATCATCCTTGATGGATAAACTAATGATGAGTTTGTTGAAGGTTCATCCATTGGTGTTTCATAGGGTCATGAAAGAGTACCCTCACATCTTTCTAAAAGAGGTTGTAGCCTTACCCCCTCAATGAGAGATCGACTTCAGGATCGACCTACAGTCGAGCGTGTCTTCTATATCAATGTATCCATATAGGATGGCATCTTCTGAGTTGTGGGAACTATGTATATAGCTTGATGGTCTGTTGCAGTGTAGTTATATTAGGCCGAGTGTGTCACTATGGGGTGAACAAATTTTTTGTGTGAATAAGGGTGATGGAAATATGTGGTTGTTTGTGGATTATCATCGCTTGAACAAAGTTATAGCGAAGAAACACTATCCTCTTCCATGGATTGATGATTTATTCGATCAAATAAAGGGTGAAAGTTGGTTCTTGGAGATTTATTTGTGATTTGAGTATCATCAGATGCGAGTGAAGGAGGAGGATATTTCAAAGACCTATTTCCATTGTCATCATGGACATTAAAAATTATTGGTAATGTCATTTGGTGTGACAAATTCTCCAACTATATTCACGGGGTTGATGAATTTTGTGTTCCATGAGTTCCTGGATAAGTTCTTGGTGGTTTTTATCAACTAAATCCTTGTGTACTCTACATATAAGGAGGATCATACAGAGAATTTGCGTGCAGTTTTAGGTGTCCGTCGACAACGACTGTTTGGGAAGTTGTCGAAGTGTGAGTTTTGGGATCGAGAAGTCCATTTCTTGGGGAATGTTGTATCCCAGAATGGAGTATCTATAGATTCATCGATGATAGAATTAGTTGTGTCTTGGGAAGACCCTAAGATAGTATCAGAGGTGATAAGTTTCCTTGGTATCAAAGACTATTACAGAAGGTTCATAACTAATTTCTCTTGGGTTGCGATTCCTATGACAACATTGACCAAGAAGGACCAGGAATTTGTGTGGACTAATAAGTGTCAGGAAGATTTTGAGTATCTGAAGGACAAGTTATTCAGTGATTTGGTTCTTTGTATACTAGCAGAAGAAGTTCATTTTTATGTTTACTATGATTCTTTACATATGGGGTTAGGCTGTGTTCTAATGCAGCAGAGATTGGTCATTTCTTATGGGTCTCAGTAGTAGCATCCCCATGAACATAAATATACTACCCACAATATCGATTTGGTAGTGGTGGTGTTTGCTCTGAAGTTGTGGAGACATTACCTCATCGACAAGCACTTTTTAGTTTTCACCGATTAGAAGATCCTGAGGTATGTTTTCTCCCAGCATGCCTTGAAATTTTGATAGTGTTAGAGGATGGATTTATTATAGTATTACGACATTGAAATCTCATATATACCTAGTAAAGGGAATGTTGTTGATGATGTGTTGAGCAAGAAGACACATAGTGATGCCATGTGTGAATCTAGTGATTCCTAGAGGGTGATGGAAGAACTTTCATCATTACATTTGGATATGGGAGAAGTTTGGGGAAGAGGTTGTCTTTATCAAATGACGGTGCAATCATCTCTGGTGCAGTAGGTAGAAGAGTCCCAATTAGGGGATCTTAAGGTGGAGGTCTAGAGAGACCGTGTTTTTTATGGTGAGACCCTTGATGGTTGTATTGAGGATGGACAACACTGAGTGTTGTATCAGGGAAAGATTTTTGTTTCTTTGGAAATGTGGGAGATAGTTCTCCAAGAGTTCCATATTTTATCTTTAGCAGTATATCCTGGTGTGATGAAGATGTAATGAGCCTTGAGGAGTTAGTTTTGGGGGACTGGGTTGAAGTGTGCAGTTGCAGAGTTTGTGTCTCGATGTTTGGTCTTCCATAAGGTAAAGTCTAAGCACCATGTTCCTGGTGGTTTTCTCCAGCCATTATATGTTCCTTAGTGGATGTGTGAGGACATCTCGATGGAATAATTTATCAGTTTACCTCTATCTCAAGGAGGCTATGACTCTATATGGGTGATAGTTGATCGTGTGATGAAATCATCCCACTTCATAGAAATCAAGGATTCGAACTTAGTGGAGGTTTTGTTGAGGAAGTACCTAGAGGAGGTGGTGATACTCCATGGAGTCCCAATGATGATCATTTTTGATCAAGACCCCTATTTTACCTCCAAGGTGTGGAGACATCTCCAATATGCTTTTGGTTCTCAGTTATACCTTAACACTACTTTTCATCTGTAGACGGATGGTCAGACAGAGTAGACCATTTAGACTCTTGAAGACACGTTTCACTCACATGTTCTGGATTTTGGAGGTTTGTGGATGAGGCACTTACCCTTGGTATATTTCTCTTACAATAATAGTTTTCAATACCCCATCAATATGGAAAAATTTGAAGTCTTGTATGTTCGAACTTTCCATTCTCTATTGTGTTGGATTGGGGTCAGAGAGTCATCAATTCTCGGGCTAGAACTGGTATAGAATATGACAGATATGGCTATGATTATTTATGAGAGGATAAAGTTAGTTCAAGATCATCAAAATTATTATTTTGACCATAAGAGGAGACCTCTGGAGTTTTATGTCAGAGATCACATGTTTCTGAAGGTGACTCCCTATCATGGGAAACGAAGGTTTGGTTGTGGGATTAATCTTTCTCCCTGGGTTTTTGAGACTTTAGAGGTGTTGGATCGTGTTGGAGCTGTGTCATATCAGGTAGCACTTACCCTATAGATGAGCTAGATACATGATGTTTTTTTATGTGTCGTAGCTCCATAGTTATCTTCATGATGACTCTCACATCATCAATTGGGGAAAGATCGATGTTAATGATGATGCAACCTTCGAGGAGTGGACCATAGTGATCTAGGACCATAGGGAAAAGGTTTTTTGTGGGTGTGTTATCCCCTTGGTTCATGTCTTGTTGTGTCATTATGGCATGGAGGAGAATACTTGGTAACATGAGTAACAAATACATGCTCAGTACCCCAAGTTTTTTGATGTTTCGATCTTTTTTGTAATGATGTTTGTTCATGGTTATATACATTTCTTGGTTATGATATGGATTTGTCTTGTTGCTTATGTGGATTTCTCTCTTTTGAGAGGCATCTCCCCTATGAGAGTTTTTAGTAGCTGGTTATGGTTTTCGTGTGGTTTTTCTTTATTCCTTTGATGAAGTAGTTGATCTCCTTTAGTGGTGATATCCTTGAGAGGTATCTCAAAGAGTGGTTGATCAGACCCCTTTTTTGTTTCCTGACTGGGTAGGTTTTAGATTATCTAGGATGATAATGTTTTGAGAGGTATCTGAGGTAACGACCCAGACCTATATAGTCCATTCCTTTGTTGAAATCTGGTGTTGGAGGTGTTATGGGAGGTCAATATGACTTATTACTAACACTTTTCCAAATTTTTAAAATAGTGGCACCAAAACGGTGGAATGCAAACAGTGGCATTGAAATGGTGGCACTGAAATGGTGGCACCAAAAAGGTGGAACGAAAAAGGTGGCACTGAAAGAGTGGCACCGAAACAGTGGCAAGGAAATTGTGGCATGGAACCGATGGCACCAAAATAGTGTCACAAAAATGGTGAGTTAGAAATGGTGTCATGAACAATGTTTCTAGAATAGTGTTATTTCCTTTTTCAAATTTCTAGATTTTTCCAGATTTCCTATAGTTTCTCCTGTTTGACATAAAATGCATTCAAAGCCTTATTTTAAGGTATTTAAGGTTGATTCAAAGACCATAACTCCAATATTAATTTTCCTAATGGTCAGGAAGCCTTTACTTGGTCAAAATGCATTATCTTTGATAAATCTAATCTTAATGGAAAATCTAGTGTATCTTAAACCACTACTCCATTAAATCTTATAAAGGTTTGGGATATATTCCTCCCTTGTTCTTCCTTTTTGTTCCTTAGTGTGAGATGCTAGAACCATTACTTCCTTCCCATAGGAATCATGTTTGGTGATGTAGCCCTGGATCCTATCTTCCCTAGAGTTCCTTCCTGCTTCATGTGCACCCCAATTTCGGTGCAATCATGAATTGGCAATCCGTCTTTAATATAAGGTATGTTCTACTACTATTCTTCTAGGTTCCTAGATAGTTTTCTTCCCATTTCTTATTTTCCTTGTTATGAAATGTGTTCTCTATGTTCCTAATGGGTCTTCCTGGGTTGTTGGTTGTTGTGGTGGTTTCTCTCCTTCCTTATGTGGATGCAGTCTTCTAGGAGAGGTGATCATGATCCGCTGTGTTGACCTGTTCTCATGAAAAGAACATTGAAAACCTTTTGAGGTAGGGGTTTTATGGCTTCTCTATTCCATTTTATGTGCAGTAATAGGGTTATAATGTTTTAACCCATTAGATCACAATGTAATTGACACAATAAATATTTGAACCAGATTAAAATAAATGGTATTGATCATATATTATTTCCTCTTGTTTTTCAAGATAGTGTGTTATCTATTCCATGTTGTTTAGCATGTCTTTATTAATGGAAATTGGTAAAGAATGTAAACAGGTATTAAATGTAAATTAATTGGAAAAAGATAAAGAGGCATGTAAATGTATCTGGTTGTTGTTTTGATTTTATGATAATCAAATTGATACAATAAACACGTTTAATTAATTTTTTATAGCTATAGTAGCTTATTGTCTAGGTTTACCATAGTTATAACCTACAAATAATGAATCGATTAATTCAAGATGGATGAAAGAACTGGTTTTTTGATAAAATATAACACCTAATTAGGTTTTGAGTTACCCTATTTCTTTTATGTTGGAGTGCCTTGTACTTTGGAGCCATGAGAGCTCGTTGTGTTTGAATGAAGGATGCCTTGCTTGGGGCCAAGAGCCTAATTGCTATGATGTTTGTTTCATATTTCTTGTGTTGTGATCCTAGATGGATTTTGTGATATGTGTGGCAGGGAATCCCATTATTTGTGGTAGTAATTAATTCCTAGAGTGGCGATATTCATCGGTTTATGCATGTGGGTGTCTGGGAGGACACCAGAGATGATGAAACGGGTTGGATATGAATATTGTATACTTGTTGAATAATATTGTTTATTTATCTATTTTACCTTCTACACTAATTAAGGCATATGGTCTTACTTACCCTCCTTCCAAAAGAGTCTAAAATGCATGGGGTATTCCACATGCTTTCTGTGTTTAGATTCTCGAGGACACATGGGTCTACACTGATGCTATAGGTGGAGATGACTCGACTGGTAGTTCATCTACTCATCGTGTTAAGCCCCTCATGTTTGGTAACTTATAATGTTTTCATAGAATACATGGAATTATAGAAAATTTATTATTCTATTAATAAATTATTGAATAAATGATGTTAACCCATGTGGTTGGAGCTTGGTGGAATGAAATGATGAGGTTACGATTTAAAGGAATTATGGATCTTCGTTGGAATGCTAATGAAATGTTATGTGGAATTATAATGGTTAATTAATGGTTAAATAATTAATTAATTTAAAGTGAAAGTGATAAAAAGGGATAAAGTAATATAATTTAGATCTTCAAATGATTGTGTGCTTATAGGATACCTAGTCTTAGTAGTAATAGCCTGGAGTCTGAGAGATGTTAGCTGCAATTGTGTCTAAGAATAGGTTTTTCCCATAATGTGGCTGTGAGATATATTATACCATGTAATTTTTTTTTTGTTTTTATATGATACTTCACCCTATCGGTTAGGGAAACTAACACCTTCTAGATTTTGAGCCATGGGTGGTGTTTTTTCCAACATTCTGGTGGGTGGATGGATGACTGACTACCCCCTTTGGACATGCTCTCTTCTCTTGGTAGTTATTGTGATAATAGGCATGTCAGTTAGTTTTCCCCATATATGTGTTTAGAGGGTTGTAATGGATTGTGTTTATTCACACACATATATTATGGATATAGTTTTCTATGGACTACCATATGTGTAATGTGTATAGGTTTTAATGGCTTGAGGATCCTTACTTGGCGTATGGGTTATAATGGGTTATGGTATAATACTCAATATATGATACATGTTATATGAGCTCTGGTGGATCCCTAGAAACTACCTGGTTACTTTGGTTATGTTGGTGTAGTGGTTGTGTTGTATGAGGAACATGTTGTGGTGCTACATCCAGGTGTCTACAGGAAATCCTTTTTGGAGAGAGATTCTTAAGACATCTGACATTGGGGAAAAGCTAAAAACCATTGAGAAAGTGGTAGTGGGGTACCCTTGATATTATTATTATATTATATAATCTTGTATGAGATACATGGTGAGGGTATCCATGGTGAGGCTGGGAACATAGTACACCTATTTAGGTGATGAGTTAGTTTCACTTGTTGTTCACTGTTCTTTAGAAATATTTCCTTACTTTTTCATAAGAGGCTCTGAGGAGGATCCTACTGAGTATACTGTTATACTCACCCTACATATGTATAAACAATTTTCAAGTCACTTGGAGTAGGTTGGAGATCAGGCTGGTTACAACTAGCTTGGGGTTGTAGGAGTTTTTCGGGCTTCGTCGTTTCCATTGTTTTACTTTCTTTTGGTACTTGTAGTTTTCCCTTTCAGTTGTAGTAGTTCTTACATGAAATTACATATGTGTACTTGGGATTTATTATATATTGAAGCCTAAGTTGGAGTTGGTTGGTGTCTGTCTTACCTCTATCTTTCTCATGTGTTCTCTTAGAGGGTAATGCCTCCAATTTTTGGGTGTACTATACCCTCAGTTCTAATCACCAACCCGGGGCCTACTAGAGGTGGTACTTGGGTGTCATTATCTCCCTTCTCACATTGTCGCCCCAGGAAGGGTACACTTTGTAGGGAGGGGTCATGATAAGATTGGTATCAACAGTCTCAACATTCCAGATATTAATTCCTTTAGGAGCCAATCCACGTACCATGTTAGTAATCATTTCATGCATCAAATCATTTTTCCTTATATGAACACACATATTAACTATTTATATATGATGACAATGAATATATTCCTCCCTATGATGAATCCAAATCATATAATTTTTTAGAGAACCATTGAAGAGTAAGTTCTCCCTTATGGTATCTCATATGAATTGATATATGTTTGCACATTTTCTACATGGAAAAATAATATAGTCACTTTAAAATCTTCTAGTGAAATCAATAAACTATATAATTCCCTCAAAATATTCTCTAGAATTTCTATTTGTAAGATAAATCCAACTCTTATCCATATTCGCATCTGTATAAAAATTAGTAACATTTATGAAAGGCTTCATATTCCATGAATTTTTATAATTTCATATCAAAAAATATATTTAAAATAAATACTAACCAATTTCATGTGGACTTCAATTCAAACTCATCCAAAATAAGAAAACAATTCACAAATGACATGATCATTGCATTTTAAGTTATATTTAATTATTTATACCTTTTTTTTACAGTATTTTTGGTACATGACTAGATATTTTATAGAGATGGACTTATAAAGAAATAGATAATAGTAACATTTGAAAAGTTAAAAAATAAATTAGACATATATATTAATATATTACCAATGGTTATTTTATAAGTTTATTTATCAAAACACTAGACTATATAAAATTATTTTATTTGACTATTGTTGATATATTAGTTTAGCAATAAATAAAATTTATTATAATTAATTATATATTTTTTTATTTATAATAAATTATATTTTTTACTAAACATTTTATATTTTAAATTACCTTTATAGAGTTTTTTTGATTGAATTCCATTTTTTTGGTAAAAAAATAATAAAGTATATGATGGAAAATGTGGAAGGTTATATGTCATGAATAATGTAGAATAAAATTTGGGGGTTAGTTCATATGGAAAATTAATTAATTTAAATGTTTTAAATATTAAAAAAAGTACATGATTGGTAAAATTTTCAACATAACTATAGTTATAACATTAGAATATAATAAAAAACTAGTACTCCACCCATGTAGTTGCACGAGACCAAATAGTGAGTAAATCAATGAAAACATAGATTTAACTAACAAAACCTATAGAGAGATAAAATATAGGAATAAAAATAAATAGAAGAGTAAATAATATTTAATTTATATAGTGAAATATAATTAGATCTTTAAATAGTGATCCATTACATTTCAAGGATACATTTGAACATATCAATCGACATTAATTCAGTCTATTCAAGATAGCTAGTAAATCAATACAGTCAACTATTTTTTGATATTTTTAAATGTTGAAGTTCCATGATTGAAATAAATTATGACTAATTATATTTCAATAAAATATTTATTTATCAAAATCATGACATAAATCTCTCTACAAATAAAAAAATTACTAACCAAAATGTGAGAGATGATGAAAATAGACAAAAAATTTATTTTAACTAAAGTATACAGTTCATAATCATTAGAGTAAATTTCACTAAATTAGTTAATTAACTATTTATGTAAATGATATATATTATAAATAGTATAGAAAGAAACATTTCATAGAAATATTACATGTAATTTTAAAACAAAAAAGGTCAAAATTAATAAGTTAATTGGACATTGGAAAACCAAAATCCTAAATAGTAAACAAAGTGAAAGAGACAAACCTTAAGATGTTAACAACTAGAAATATATCAATATGGGAGAATTTTTTGGTGTATAATGTGCCTGATATACATATTCAAAAACTTATATGATTATAAAAATTATTGTGCAACCTTGTTAGTCATCTATAAAATCTCTCTTATATGGAAGTGGCTTGGAAATTGAAATCCAGGTGTGACATATTTTTAATGATTTGATAATAAGTACAACATAATTATGATATTAAATTTGAATATATAACCTATTATTAAATAAAAAAACATAAAAATATTTTTAATATGGATTGTGAATACTAAATTCAACATCCCATCTATTTAAATTGGTCTCACAAAACTGCCTGGTGTTCAAGAAAATCCAAATATGAGTATAATTTAATATAAAATATACAGTTTAGACATGAATAATGTAGAATAAAATTTTAGGGGTTACCTAAGATAGTGAAAAGAAACTAGTATGGTAGCGAGATCATTGACAATGGAAGAGAAGGTTCGGTGGTAGTGACCAGGATCAAAGGTAGTGGTGGTAGAAATTTTGGTAGGGCTTCATAAATTGTAAGGAGGGAGGGAGGGAGGATGGGTGGAAGAGATATCTCAATAGAAGGTGTTTCTAATGTTTAGGGAGTGGGGGAGGTGAGGATAGATGGGTGGTGGTGGCAGTGGCTTCGGGTTCACTGGTGGCAGCTTCTACAGGTGTGGCAGAGAGGGTTTGGAGGGCAGATGGGTGGTAGTGGCCACCACAACTCTTGTTTGAGAGGGGGAAGGGTGTGTGTGAGGGGGAGGGATGTGATCGAGTGGGTTGAGGGTGGATGGGAAGTGGATATGAGGGTAAGGGTTTCATGAGGCAGCTATGGTCACAATGGGGTGGGGTGTGCGTGAGGGGGGAGGGGTGTGATAGGTAGGCAAATTTTTTTTAGGGCTAGAGACCACCAATGGTGGTTGCCTATTTCAAAGGGTGAAGTTTCCCATATTTCTATTAGTGACCAAGTGACTTCACACTTAAATGATTCAAAAATTATTTATAACACCAGAGAACTGAACATTGAATAATTAGTGAGAAAAACTAGATTATTGTCTAACATCAAAGAATGAGAGATGATAATATTTTAATTAAATTTGGAATCAATGATAATTAAATGAATATAGATTTAGATGTGGGAATCAAATAATTAACTTTCCATGAACTTTAATTACAATCAAAACTTTGACACATTTATCCCCATTATCTTCCCCTGATTATATTAGTTCCATTTCAATTTAATAATTGTTTTTTTAGAATTTTTAGTTTTTAATAACATAAAAAAGTCATCAACCAGAACATTCATTAAAGAAGATTGTATCAGTGCCTACATGTAGTCTCCCTATGGGATCAAACCTAATATAACTGATACAGTTGTAACACCCTAATATTTTAGAATACATTTCTCTTTAAACAATTTTATTTCTTCAATAAATTACACTGCACTTAACATCGAGTTTAAAAAACTCGCGATATACTATTAAAATATTATTATTTAATATAACAATTATCTCCTTGCTTTTGGATTAATGGGTATTAATAAGACTAAGTAAATTATGAAAAATTTATGGTTACATGTGAATTCATTAGTTATAAATTAATTATAAATAAAAATAAAAAAACTTTTGAAAATAAATAAGTTGTTTTTTTGAAATTTTTTTATGTGCACAATATATTTTTAACACTATAAAAAATGATTTAAACCAATATAAATTTATTAACAGATAATATAACTATTGGTAAAAATGAGAAATTCCAATAGATATTGTGTTTTATTTGTATTAATTTTAAGTAACAACACTTATTTTTACCAACAAATATATTTTTTATATTGATTTTTCAATACCAACAAATCCTTTACCAATAATTAAATCTATTACTTTATCATACAATACCAACATTTATTTAACAACACATGAATCTGTTATTAATAATAAATATTACAAATAAATATTTTTTCACCAGTAGTAACTAAATTTTTGATACATTTAATCTAAATACATTTATTTTTTGGGATGAAATATGTTATTAGATTTGGATATTAATTAATAAAAATAAGTTAATATATAAATATGGAAAAAAATTAAAAAAAACTAAGATCCCTCCCCAAACCTCGCTTCCCCTATTCGCGTGTATTTTTCCCTATCTCCCCCACACTGATGATTTTTTATGGAACTCTGACACTAGATCCATCGCCATCGCCTACACTAAAATCCACACCCTCCTTGATTATTCATTGTCACATACACTCCTTGCCTTTAGACAATTGATTTCTTTTTTCCACTTTCAAATATAAAGCAGAGGTGTCAGGAGGCGCCTGGACATAAACCTATTTATTATCCAATCTTATGATGATTTATCCTCTTATCGGGTATGTTTTTCTTCTATTCATGTTTTATGAACTTGAAATGTTGAGTATATAGTGTTTGAATTGATTCATGGTTTGGGTTTCATACAAATCATAATTAAATGAGTTCACTTTCTTCTTTTCATTTTGTGATTTCATAATGATAAATCCATACTTCTCTAGATCATATCCCATTAGTTGAGTCAGGAATCCATACTTGTACAATTTGATTACCATTTAATAATCTAATTTATTAAAATGATGCAGAAATATATTAGTATAATGGATCACACAAGTAGGGAAATCATTGAATTCATCTCACACAATGATTTCTCTAATTTTTCATTAGGTTTTCCTGTAATCTTTGTTTTCTGTTGACACTCTATTTCATTTATACTAAATGGATATATAATTTTATATTTGGCCTATTTTCATGCTTTATTACACCATTTTTATTACTATTTTCATAACCACAATTTTGAGTGGGTAGTTTGATTAACATATAATTTTGTAAGAAATATGGTTATGTTTTATATTGTTTCATCTATAAAGAGTATTAATTTAATAATTTATGGAAATCTAAAGTTATCTCTTGGAAATAACCATTCAAAGTTATATTTTTCATTTCTTTTATTTCAATTGGAAAACAATTAAAACTATTATAACCATTTGATTTATTTTCATTTATAAATTGTAAATGATTATGTTCATGATATTAAAGGTCATTATTCTCATACTTGTTAATGTGTAGAGTGGTATGTTATTTTTTCCTCTTCATGGGTATTTCTTTATATTTATTTTCATATTATTGGTAATATAAATTAATAGAAAGAAAAATCATAGTATCTATAGTTGAAATTATATATATATTTTTCATAGATAAAATATATTATTAAATAGAAATTTAGTTTCATTATTTTAAAATTGTTTTCTGCAACACCTAAAATCTATAATAAGAAGTTTTAAATTACAAGTAATTTTTTCTATATTAAAGGAAAATTGTCACATGAAAATTCCTGAACAAAACCAATAAAGTGAAAAAAAACTTTTTTCAATAAGAAATCTAGAAACACATATCCAAAAAAATAACATTCAATTATTGGAAGTTTCATCCAAATGTAAAAAATAAATATATCAGTCATTCATGTTCCAATAGACCAAACCATCCCACATAGTAATCTATATACATGAATTCATGTACAACATTATAGAAAACTAACTAGCGACTAATCATTTGTTCTTTCTAGAACCTCCACCCATGACTGATTTAGTTTCCTCTCATATCTTATCATGAAAACATTTTCTTCAAAAATTATATTGAAATTCTCGGATACCATGATCATGATGATGAAAATCAATACCAATAATACCATTTTAGTTCTTCTAAACCATCAACTCTTCTAGTGCTGAAGAATTCATCTTGATAATAGTAATGATCCGGGGTATTAATTACAAAAAGAAATTCATTTAGGTTTTTTTCAACAGAAATGTGGTTCAAAAGTATCCCAACAGTATCATATTATGTTAAATCTAAAAAATTTACCTTTTAATAATTATTTTGAACCCTAGTTTGCATCAAATGATACAAGTAATGGTGAATGGATCACCTTTACAACTAATTTTTTCTATAAAAGTCATTGTTGGTTGAAATTTCCTCAATATACTCATACAAAATATAAATGGAGGTAATTCCTCAAGTGTATGAACATGAAGAAATTTTAATTTCATATTAAAGGAAACATTAAAAGTTAATATAACGTCTCTATGTACAACTTTATTTTCAAATTTTATGATATAGCCACACATTCTCCAATACTCATTGATAAGTTTTCTCATTATATTTCCCTTACAAGGTCCAAGAATTTTTTTATCACATGATCTTATTCTAAATGGTTTCAATGAAAATATATTCTTCAATAGAGATGATTAAAATCATTTGACCAATGTACCCAATTCAATTTAATTAGGTCTAATGCTTTTTTATTGCTATTGGCCTCTCCATATGCCTATTTTGACAATTTACATAGTGATACAACTGTTGTCTGTGACTCATGGAAATAAAACCACTTAGAAATTATTTAATTAATAAATCATTTTAAATATAAATTATTTCTCTTATTTCATGTGTACATGCATAAGGAATTAGTAATGAAATACATTCACCATTACAACTTGGACAATAATCATCCTCACCACCCTAGGACAAGGAGAATGTAAAATATGCATTTTTTAGATTGTATTTTGTGGAATGTTAATGAATTTAGGAAAGAACATAGATACAATATTCATATATTAATAAAAATTACTTTTTTAGATATTTTTATATGTCACTGATCTATTGAAATGACCCTTTTCATGGTTATTGCTAAGAAAAAACCAAACTATGTGAACTTAACAGTGTATTAGTCTTCACTTCCATCAACTTTGGATGCATCTTAGAATAACTAAAAGTCTTGATGATTTTTATTGTTTTAATGTGATGATCCATCTACTAAGAATAAAGTTTTACAATATATAAAAAATTAATATATCTTGAGTTATCCTGTATAGGTTGAATATAGGAATCTGGCTCTTCGAAACACAATATTTTGGAGATGGGATTGGAACCACACATCAACATAACATCTATCTTTCTAGTTTTATCTCTATTATATTCCTTTTGATAAGAAAGTTAATTTCATAGTTTCTGATAATTATTCTCCTCAACAAGTTTTGAGTTATATTTATAAAATTTGAAAAGGTCCTTTAAGAATATATTTGAAACAATATACTGAATGCCTAAGGTTCTCATTGCACTAAATAGTTTGTTAGATATTTAGTTAAGTTTCATTATCAATTAAAAGTAATTTTACCTGATTATATAATTTTATACTATATATATATCTATTTATTTAACTTTTATTCCCAAGAAAAAATATTGAACCTAAACTTATGAAACCATTAGTTATCTAATCAAAGAATATGATTTGATTCATATATCACAATTACTGGTTTTTAATTAGATGATGATATATTTATCAATTATAACTTATTATTTTTATTAGTTCAAGTGCATTGAAGTTTTTTTATTAATTTTATCAAAATAAACAATCTTCCAAAACTAACATTGACTTATTATTCACATGAAATTTTAATGAGAAATTTAAACAAAAACTAAAGGTGTTATTGTTGTCAATGGTTATGTAATATTTGTTTTATTTTTATATGATGCATTATTATTGATAAATATTCAGTGGTTTAAAATTTTAATTTATTTTATAGTCATATTATCTTTTCTTGTTCAAAAGCTTAGGGAGATTGAGTTTCTCAAAAATCATGGATGATTTAAACTTCAATAATGATATTTGGTCAAATTATTACATTCCCTATTATGTTTAAAGTATATATATCCACGAAAATAAAAGTAAAATTATTTCTACTCATGATAAAATTTGATTAAATTCAAATTTTACCAATAAAATGAGAGGATAAATTACCAGATGTAGAAAAAAATTGGTTTTATTAATCCTTTTTGCAGTGCTTGTGGTGATGATAATAATGACATGTGAATAATGATTAATTGTGTTTAACTTGCATATTCATATGTCTCTTATGGATGAGAAGAATAATTTTATTAATGATATTGACATGGACATGTAATATTCCATTTAATCTTTAATAAAGTGTATCATGAAGATCCATTAGTTGTACGTTTATCAGTAGATTGTCAGGGAATGTACGGAGTAGTCGAGGCCATCATGTTTAAGGTAACATATTGAATTTTAATTATTGTTTGAGTGATAATGCTAACACATTTATTCCCCTTATCTAATATTAATATTATTTATTTAATTTTGAATGTATAGTTGTATTTCAGTAGTTGGTGATGGACTATACATAGTAGTCGAGGTCTGTATTTTTAAGGTAATATATTGAGGCTTAATTGCTATTTGAGTGACCACACCAACCAATTTATTCCCATTATCTCATTCTCATACTATGGCTTGAAATGTGAATGTACACATTTATTTCAAATAAATAACCAAGTTGACTAAGTACCTATTTATATTACATAAAAAATGAGGTCTCATATATATATAATCTAGCCTTACACTTCATATTTTATTACAACCCTTTATAATTCACATTCCTAAGCCCCACTTGAATCCAATCATCCAATCATCCAAAACATACCCACCTATTAGCTTTGTAAGACCCTTGAAATAGATTACATCAATATTTCAATTATGTAGTGCCTAAACCCCTTAATCCAGCTCCCTACATTAGCATCACACTACTAGGGTTTCTTGTCCTCATAATCAAATCAGTCTCATTTTAGCATATAATAAATTATATCATAGTATGAAAGGTAGTCCAACATCCCATTTTAGTAAAATATAATAGGTAATGTACACTTCAATATTTCAAGTGGCATTAAAACATCTATATCCTATACTAAATTAGTCCAGTAATACCATCTTTGATGTCCCATTACACTAATCCTCTTTAGTGTCCAATCCATGGGATAGGTATTCTTATCAATCCCTCAATATAGAGATGTCCTTCAATACCTATCCAGATCCCAATTTCTTTGCAGTTTTATCTTCCTATAAATGTTTTATGTTCAATTTTTACTTACATAAAACTCCTTTATAAGTTCTATAATCACAAATATATTCACACATAAATATATGCACTCAAAAATTTGTAATTACAACGTTTGATAACATAAAAGGTGTTCACTTATGGAGGGATGATATTTGAACAAGTTTTGGATCCTATAAATATTGTTTAATAGAGGATGGAAAGGTATGAGTGTTTTATATTTTTTATGAAAATATAAAATGGTCAATTAAAAATTAGACATTAGAGAGAAATCAAATGTTATGGATTTTATAATACTCTAGTACATTGGGATATTTATTTCTTACAACTTTCACTCTTATATTATTGGATCCATTTTACACCCTAACCAATATAGTATTTTTTTTGTATATTTTTCAATTAGTTTTAGATATCTAAGCCTATTTTTTCTATATAAAAGGAAGAAGTACTGAGTCTAGTACATCTTCTTTCATGAAACTTTCACTCCCAAAATTTTTACTACTTTCTCCTTAACAACCATTTCATTTTTTATGTTTACTATATCTCTTAATGATAAAGGGAAAAAGGTGATCTTATTGGACTCTCTTATCAATGCGCAAATAAAATATTTATATTCATGGTATATGTTGTATTGTAAATTGATTATTCATTAGTAATATTTTTTTACATTTTCTATTTTATTATTGAGTTTCTATTTGTTTCTTGTGTTTTTTTATTAGAAGTTGTTGAAGTACTACTTTTATGTAGATTTTGAATATTCTTGATTACTGAAGCATCTTGGGTTGATTTTTGAAGACCAGGGATAGATGGTAGAGGACTATGAGATACAACTTGGGTAGTTATCCTTCGATCATAGTGGTGGATCATGATGTGCATGAGAATATACCAAAAACACCCCTATTTTCAGTCAAATTTGAACATAGTTTTATTATAGGGATCCTTTTTTCATGAAAATACTAACTACAATGGTGGTTTCATGTGATTACAGTTTGTGTTTTTAAATTTAGGGATTCTACTTTTTTATATTCATGAATCTTAAAAAACTATATATTTATTTTTTACCTAGAAATTAGAACATATTTCTTCAATTTATGTCACTTAGTTCTGATGAGTTTCTTTTAAGATAATTTTATAATAATAATTATAATTTTTTTTATATATTTTTAAATTAATTAATATAATGTAAATTTTTTCCAATTAATTTTGTAACACAAACATATAAAATTTCATTTAAAAATCAATTTTGACAAATTTAATTGTTGGTATTGGTTATAATAAGAGGTAAATTATTATTTTTAATAATATTATTAATGAAAATATAATATAGTTTTTTTATTAATAATACTAATAAAAGTATAATGTTGTTAATGTTATTATCAATAGAAAAATATATCATATGAATCTGTAACTAAACCTTTTTACCAACCAATATATTATTTATTGGTAATATTATAATTAAAAAAACACTTTTTTATTTACCACAATAAAATTTAGTGATATAATTTTTACCAACAATTTAGCCACAATACCATTTTTGTAATAAAAATGCTTTAGCAATAGAAAATACACATTTACCAACATATATACCCATATTGAAAAAAGATAATTATAGTGTATCTTAATAAACTAAATTAATTACTATTGGTGAATTATTTTAATGAATATTTTATATTATATATTCAATAAAATGTTTTAACATCCATTTAATATTTTCTAAGCATGGAAAAATAATAAACCAAGTTTTATGCTTAAAAATGTATTTTTTCTAAAAATAGTTTTCATCACATTTTTCACACTTATTTTTAAAATTAATTTCTACCACTTATATAAATTGAATCTTAAAAATGGATTCCATATTTGGAATTAGGATATTAAAATTTGGTAAATATGTCTCTTTTATTTTTGATCAATATGAATTGTAACCATGGTAAAATTTATCACCTCGGTAAAGGGTGAATGGAGTTAATCTAGGTTAAAACTAAGTGATGAGTCCATAATTTCTCTTCCTAATTATTATTTCATAAACTTAATTCAAACCTTATAACATTAGTATTTAAATTTATTTTTTTAATTGAAACTTTTCCATAAAAATGTCCTATATAATATTTAAAGCCATGAAAGTGGCCAAATGTCACTCTCTTTGTTTTAAATAACTCTTATATGTTTAAATAGGGAAAAAATAGTTATGAATGAATATTAATAGTAATTTTATGAATAATAAAATTATAATATTGATTTTAATTTATATATAATGTTTTTGGATTAAATAATTACCTTAAATTCTTATGTAACACAAATACAGTATTTATTCAATTAATAGAAAATTAAAATAAAGGATTTTAAAAATATTAAAAGTAATATAATTTGAGTAATTTGTAGTGTTAAATAAATTTTAAATATGAATATTTATTATTATTGTTTTAAAGTATTATATTTTAATTAAAACATTGCATTTATGTCTTTTAAGTCAAAATAAATTAATAGTTTCAAAATTGACATTAATGATATTTTATCAGAATCATATTTTATTAAATTATTTAAAAATTGTAAAAATATTTAAATAGTACAAGGTGGATAAGATATGGTTTAAAATTTTATAACTTATCCATTTATGAGACAATTTCCACCTTATATATAAAATTATAACCCTTTAAGAGTGAAAAAGACGTTAGCACAATTAATGTTAAAATAGGTTAACTAAGGGGTTAAACTAAAATATTGAATTTAAAACACCACTTAAACCAGTAAAAAATTTATTTATTAGTGATATTTAAACCCCATACTATAACATATTCATATATCTATAATTTTGGAGGTATTTGGGCTAGATAATGACTTTTTTATATTTTAATCTTTTAAGAAATACTAAGAGTGCCCCTCCCCTCAATTATAAAAGGTCATCTATCATTTATCTTCTTAACACAACTTTGAGCCATATAGATAAATATACTCTACCAAAATATCTTTTAAACTTATTTATACACATTATATAGGTTTTGGTATTCCCAAAATACCAACCCTAGGATCCTTAAGAGGAGATCTAAAGGAGTTATTTCAAGGAAGAGGTAAACTCCTTAACCTGATCACTTACTTGTTACTTATTATTTACCTCTTATAGTATTGTGGTATTTATAATAAAATAATATGTTAATTATACTAATTATACTAAAATTTTATCATGATTATGTATTCTTAATTATCCACCCTCTTTCCTATCAAATGGGAAGTGAAAGTATCACTCATGTGTATGTACGACTTACCATCTCCATGTTGCAATACAATTCATTTTCCACAACCATATTTCATGAATGGTTATTAATATGGTTTTAATGTTTATATATTATACATATGAAATAATTATACTACAATAATTATAATATCACATCTTCCTTCTTACCTTCTAATATTTTGGAAAACAATAATGTCGCTCGTGCATATGTGTAGACTACCGCCTCCATGAAGCGATGTGATTTATTTTTTATTTCCACTTTTCATGGATGGTAATAATGAAATATATAATTAATATATATGACTTATATTATATAATAATTATTATAGAAATTTTATTTATTATTTATTTTTATTTTGTTTTATTTTTTGAAAAGTGAAAACAACATTCAAACATACGTATGGTCTACTGTCCCCATGAACTGTGTAATACAATTTTCTATATCAATATTTTATAAATGATTATAAATATGTATATAATGGATATATTTGATATTATAATTATGTATATTGTTATTATATATATTTATAATATTATAAAAGAGGTTATAGTGACTTTGAATAAATTGGAACTCGAGGTAAGGGTTTATCATCTCAAATTATCTTTTTTTAAGACATATGTTTTATTATACACATATATTTGTTTATGGGGGTATAATAATTACCTTTGAAATTTTCTATCATGAATTTATTTATTTTTCATAATATTTAATGTTTCATTTGAAGTTATTCTTTCATGTGGCTTATGATTCAAAAGTTACCAAAGTGATAATGGTTTTATGTTACAATCTCATTTTTATCGGGATTATTTATGATTAAGTTTCCTATGATAAAATATTATAATATACCTCTAAATAATCTCATTTATTTTCCTCTACACTAGTTATTTCTTGAAATACATGTTTTCTAGTCATTTTCCTTGCCTTAAGTACTCAAGAGACCGAAAAAATGTTTTTAAGGAAAACCAACTTAATATATCTCTTTTGTCGAAAATACTTTTTCTTTCATATCTATGTTTTCTAAAAAAATTAAAGAAGGTTTTTACTATTATCCTATGATTTTTAAAGTCATTTTTACACATGAATTCCTTTTTATAAAATTATTTAAAAGGAATATTCTTTTTTTTAAAAATGAGTTACTTTTTTACTTTTTAAAAGAATGTGAAATAAATGTCTTATTTTAACTTATACGACACGAATATAAATTCATAACATCATGAAAACTAAATACTATAAAGATATTTTTATAATTTTCCAAGGATATTTTCAAAGAAAAGGGCTTTCAAAACATTTTTTCAATTTTCAGTTTTTGAAAAGTGAATTTCAAATTGGAAATGGTATTTTCCTCAAGAATTTTTTAATGACCTTATAATGGTATTTCTATTCATCCAAGACAAAAACCCTTAATTTCATTTTTTATTTACTGAGGATATGATCCAAGGATACCATCCTTATTCTTTTTATAGATGTTTTATTTTTATTATGATAAGAATTTTATGAAAATCATTCCTTTTCCACAGGTTATGATATGATGAAATGATGAAATGTATATGAAACTTGTTTCTTTACATATGTTATGCTATGATTAAATGTTTATGAAACCCATTTATTTTCATGAGTTATAATATGATTAAATGTTTTTTAATATTTTCACACACATTTTTATGATTTTCATTATTGATATGTGGGCCCATAATTATATATTCATCTAATGAATTGGGTAAATAATGATATCTCATGATATAAATAGGACTAGATTGGGGAGTGAACCCAATTCAGCAGGGGAAAGTTTCCACTAAGATAGTTTTGGGAGTGAACCTTGACTACTACGATTATTTGGGAAGTGAACCCAATCCACTATGATAGCCTTGGTAGTGAGACTTGGCTACCAAGGAAATGATTTTAAATATTTCTGTATATGACCCAAAATTATTTCTTATGCCAATATTATTCTCTTATGGATCATTTTCTTTGATTACTTTATGATTAATATCTTATAAAGTACCAAGATTTATTCCATGACTCATGATTATGATCAATGATATGCAGGGTATGGTTTTTCAAATGTTATGCTTATGTTCTCATACTTTTATGTTCATGTTATGTTAATATCTCCATTGTTTACCCTTACTAATTATATGAGCCCACCCTTTATTATATTTACTTTACCTAGGTTATGAATAAATTTATTAATTATGATATTTATAATAAGGTCTCTAGTTATGAAGAACTAAGTAAGAGATGATGTAGATCTCTTATGAAATATTTTTTGTATCCAAGTTTCCAAAGGAATTATACCTATTAAATTTTGGCATGGATCAATATGTTATGTAATGAATATTCATCTAAAAAGATGAAATATCTATGTATGAAAAGTATGGGTCACTATATTTGTTATTAGAGAAAGGTTTATTTTCCTTTGGAAACTAGGATAAGGAAACATAAGTGAGAACCCTGGGAATAATTATAAGTATAGGATAAAATCATAAAGTTTTGGTAATAATCATGAATGACTTAGGTTAAACCTAAGGTTTCATAGATTTAAAATAATTTTCTATGATTTATACATCCTATGAATGATGTTTCATGATCAATCACTCTAATTAATGAGATTTTATAGTCATGAAAACCATTTTTTATTTTAAGGGATTGAAGATATAATGTTGAAGTTGAGGCGATAATATGTAAGTTAAAATATTAAAGCACCCTATTTGAGATTAGTTATATAAATTTATGTATACTAGGAAAATTACCAAGGAATGATAATTCATATCCTCAATGATTATATGCTGAATTAGAAGTGAAAATCCTTAATGGTATGATGATCTCACCTCCGGTATATGATTCTTATTCAGATAAATTTTATAGGAATATGCTTCCTATAAACATTATTATTCACTCTCTAGTTTAATTTGATGTTATATTAGGCATATATGGGATTTTTTTAAATAAATATCACATCAATTTCTAATTAAGATAAGTCAAGTTTGGTATTCTGAACCAAACTATGATTTTCTATCATTGTGATGATAAATATGAACTTATAATGGAAATCACATCCATTATATGAGTCTTGATTCCTATTCAAAAGGGGTGTTTATTTTTGATGGTTTTGGGGAAAATCAACATCAAATATATTCCTATTTTATGAGAGTTTATTGATATCATTCTGTAATAATTGTCTAGTCTTCCACTAAATTTTAAAGTTGAGTTCCCAATATAATTAATACCTTGTACTACACCTATTTCAAATAATCCATATATAATGGCCTTGATTGAGTTGTAGGAATTTAAAAATAAAATCTATGATAATATTATCAAGGGATTCATTAGTCAAAGTTTCTCACCTTGGGTTGCACCTGTTCTTTTCGTTTATAAGAAAGATGGGCCAATGAGACTCTATATTGATTATTGGGAACTTAATAAGATCACATTCTAGAAAAAGTTTCATATACCTCATATTTATGACTTGTTTGATCAAATAAGTGGATATCAATACTTTTATAATATTCATCTTCATTCTGTATATCATCAATTGAGGTTCATGAAGGAGGATATACCCAAGACCTCATTCCATACAAGGTATGGACACTATGAATTTATATTTATTCCATTTGGTATGATTAATTCCCACACTATATTCATTGATTTAATGAATAGAGTATTTTTAGATTACCTTGATCAATTTTTTATGGTATTTATGGATTATATTCTTATATATTCAAAGAGCATGGAAGAGAATGAATATAATTTGAGAATTGGGATAAAGACCTTGAGGAATGAGAAGCTTTATGAAAAGTTTACCAAGTGTGAATTTTGGATTTATAAAGTTTCATTCTTGGGTCATATAATATCAAGTGAGGGTATATTAGTAGATCCTTAAAATATAGATGTTATTGTACATTGGTATAGAATAAAAATTATGACTAAGGTCCATAGTTTTATTGGTTTGTCTAGATATTATCGATGCTTTGTGGAGATTTTTTTACAACTATCTAATCCATTCACCAAGTTAACATATAAGGGAACTAAGTTCCTTTGGATAGATGAATGTGAAGAAAATTTTAAGTAACTAAAGAGAAGGTTAGTCATTTCACCTATGATTACTTTACCATGCAGTGAAGAAATTTGTGTAATCTATAGTGATTCATCAAATAAGGTACTAGTATGCATTATCATGTAGAATGATATGGTCATAACTTATGCCACATTCCAATTGAATATTAATGAGAAAAATTATCTATGTCATGATTTGGAGTTAGTTACAATAATTTTTTAATTAAAGATATGGAGGTATTATCTTAATGGAGAATGGTGTGATATATACACTTATAAAAAAAGTTTCAAGTATATATTCACCCTGAAATAGATAAATATGTGCCTTATAAGATGGTTGGATATGATTAAAGATTGTGACTACTCAATAAATTACCACTATGGGACAGGGAACAAGGTGTAAGATGCTATGAGTCAAAAGGTTCATGTTATCCTTCCTATGATGAGGATCATAAAAGATCTAATATTTCTAGATTTTCAAAGGATGTATCTTAAAATATTGAAGGAAGAGGATAAATATTATCTTTATCTAATGAGTTTTCAACCATCTATCCAAATTAAGATTAAAGATGCACATAAGGAAAATGTAAAGATGTAGAATAAGGTGAGAAATGTTCTTAAGTTTAACCTTGATTATGATGGAATTACAAATTTAAGGAACCATGTATGTGTTCTATCCATACCATATTTAAAAAAGGAGTTATTGGATAAGGCTTATAGTTCATCATTCTCTATTTATCCTAGAAGTATCAAGATGTATAGAGATCCAAAAGAGTATTTCTGGTGGAAAAATATGAATATGGATATTGTTGAATATTTATCTCATTGCTTAATATGTCATCAAGTTAAGGATTATAGATATAAGTCTAAGGGTATTTTACAGTCATTACCAATACAATAATGTAAATGGTAAAATGTCACCATGTAATTTATCATCTGACTCCCCAAAACATCTAAGGGCCACAATTCCATTTGGGTTTAGTCAATCACCTTACAAAGTTAGCATAATTAATTCTAATCATAGAATAATTATCTCTTGATAATATTTCCAAAATATTCATTAATTTAGTGGTAAGGTTTAATGGATTATCACATTATATTGTATCTAATCAGTATCTAAGGTTTACCTAAAAGTTCTAGAAAATTCTTCTGCAGGCCATGTGTAAAGAGTTGAGTTTTAGTACGGTGTATCATCCTCAAATAGATGGTTGTTCTGAGAGAACCATTAAAACCCTAGATTATATGTTTATATATTTTTATTATGTATTTAAAAGGTGATTGGGATAAACACCTTCCTCTGTTTGAGTTTTCTTACAACAATATATTTCACTCAAGCATTCAGATGGCTCCATATGAAGCCCTCTATGAAAATAAGTGTATAATTCCAACTAACATGGATGAAGTTGGAAAAATAAAGCTATTATGGCTTGAGATATCTGAGAAAATGACACATAAATTTAGATCTATTCAACATCACATCAAGGCTGCTCAGAGACATTAAAAAAATTATTCAAATAATTGTCAATGTGATCTTGAATTTGAAGTTGATGAGAAGGTATTTCTATGAATTTATCTATGAAAAAAGGTTATAATATTATAAAAAAGGAAAGTTAATCCAATGGTATATTATGTCTTTTGATATTCTTGATCGAGTAAGGATGGTATCTCACCACTTGGTGCTTCCATCGAACCCCTCTCAAGTTCATGGTGTGTTTCATGTATCTCTCATGAGGAAGTATATGCCAGGTCAATCACATTTACTGAACTCATAGTTCAAACCAGCAAAGAATGATCTTTCATATGAATAGATACTAGTATAAATCTTGGATCATAGAGAGAAAGTGTTAAGAAACAAGACTACTCACCCGGTGAAAGTTCTCTAGAGGAATCATAAATTAGAATAAGCTAATTGGGAACTCAAGGGTGAAATGAAATAGAGATATCCTCATTTTTGTGTATCATAGTGATGAATTTTGAGGGAAAAATCATTTTAATGGGGGTAGAATATAACACATTAATATTTTAGAATATATTTCTCTTTAAATAGTTTTATTTCTTCGATATCTTTCATTACACACAACACCGAGTTTAAATGAACCGTGATATACTATTAAAATATTATTATTAAATGTGAAAGTTATCACATAGACATTATATTTCAAGATATGAATAGGACCAAATAAATCATGAAAAAATTATGGTCATATATTAATTCATTGGTTATTAATTAATTATAAATAAAAATAAAAATCATTTGAAAATAAAAAAGGATGCTTTCTAAAGAAATTGTTTCTATGCGCCCATTATATTTTTATCTTAATAAATTAAGTTAATTACTATTAGTGAATGATTATAATTAAATTTATATATTATATATTCAATCATATTTTTTATAACTCATTTAATATTTTTCTAATAATGGGATAAGAATAATCCATGTTTTATGCTTAAAATGTATTTTCTTTAAAAAAATGGTTTTACCTCATTTTTCATGATTATTTTTAAAATTAATTTATACCAATCATATAATTCAAATCCTGAAAAATTTATTTCATATTTTGAATCAATAAATTCAAATTTGGTAAATATACCCCTTTTATTTTTTCTCAATATGAATAGTAATCATGGAAAAATTAATCACTTTGATAAAAGATAAATTGGGTTAATATATGTTAAGGCTACATGATAAGGGAATATTTTTCATCATAATTATTATTGGATGAAATTAATTTTACCCTTATTATAAAAATTTATTTGTTTAATGGACACTTTTTCATAAAAATTACCTATATAATATTTAAAGAAAATAAAGTTACAAAATGTCACTCTCTTAGTTTTAAATATCTATTATGTGTTCACATAGAAACAAAAACTAGTTGTGAATAATAAAATTATATTCATGATGTTAATTTGTTTCTAATTTTTTATTATTAAATAATTTCCTTAAATGCTTGCGCAACACTAATATATTATTTATTCAATTAATAAAAAATTAAAATAAATGACTTTAAAAATATTAAAAGTAATATAATTTTAGTGAGTTATAGTGTTACACAAATTTTAAAGATTAAAATGATTTTTTTTAAATGATAATATTCTAATTCCAAAATTGTATTTATGTCTTTTAAGTCAAATTAAATCAATAGTTTCAAAATGGACATTAATGATATTTTTTCAAAATAATATTTTATTAATTTATTTGGAATTCATAAAAATATTACAAGAGTACAATGTAAATAATATATGTTTTCTAATTTCATATCTTGGACAATTATGAGAATTTTTTATCTTATATGTAAAATTATAACCCTTTAAGATAGAAAAAGACGTTACCGCAATTAATATTAAAATAGGTTAACTAAGGGGTTAAACCAAACGATAAGGTTTAAAGAACCACATAAACATATAAAAATATTTTTTTTAATGATATTAAAACCCCATACTATATTATATTTTAATAACTATCCTTTTGGAGGAATTTTGGCTATATAATGACTTTATTATATTTTATTTTTTTAAGAAATCCAAAGAGTGCCCCTCCCCTCAATTATAAAAAGATGTCTCACTTTTCTCTTATTCAGACCACTTTGATCCATCTAGATTGATAATAACATTAAAAAAATACCTTCTAAACTTACTTATACATATTATATAGGTTTTTATCTTCCCAAAATACCAACCCTATGATCCTTAATAGAAGATCTAAAGGGGGTCTTTCAAAGAAGATGCAATCTATTAAACCCTATCACTTTCTATTTTACTTATTCTTTACCTAATCTATTTATATAGTATTTATCATAAAATATTGTATTAATTATCCAAAATATACTAAAATATTATTATTATGTAATATCCATTATCGACCCTCTTTCCTATCAAATGGGATGTTAAATTATCGCTCATGCATACGTACGACTTACAGTCTCCATATAGCGATACAAATCATTTTCCACAACCATGTTTCATTGATGGTTATTATGATGGGTTTAATGTTTATATATTATACTTATGAAATAATTATTCTTCTATAATTAAAATATCAAATATACCTTCTTACCTTCCAATCCATTGGAAAACAATAACGTCTCTTGTACGTACGTGTGGACTATCACCTCCACGAAGCGATGTGATTCATTTTTCATTTCCACTTTACATGGATGGTAATAGGGATAGATATAATTAATATATATGATTTATATGATATAATAATGATTATATAAAGTTTAATTATTATTAACCTTACTTTCATAACATCTTTTGAAAATTAAAATAACGTTCATTCGTACGTACATCCTACCGTATCCATGTACAATGTAATTAATTTTTCAATCTCTATCTAGTATGAATGATTCAAAATATGTATATAATGTATATATATGGTATTATAAGTATTTAAATTATTCATATATAGATTTATAATGTTATATAGGATGTTATAGTTCCATTGAAGTAATTGGAACTCAAGGAAAGGGTTTATCATCTCGAATTGTCCTATTTGAGACATATGTTATGTTATGCACATGTATTCTTATATGATGTGTAAGTACTTACCTTTGAAACTTTATATCATAAATCTATTTATTTTCATTATATTTATTTTTTCATTTTAAGTTATTCTTTCATGGGGATTATGATTTAAAATTTAACAAATTGGTGATGGTTTTATATTATAATCCCATTGTTTATCGAGATTATTTATGATTAAGTTTCTCATGATAAAATATTATGATCAATCACTCAAGAAACTCATGAATTTTATTATAATATGGTTTATTCTTGAAAATAAATGTTTTCTTTTTATTTTACTCACTTTAAGTACTGAGGAGACTGAAAGAATTTTTTTTAAATAAAATCGACTTCATTTCTCTTTTAGGTCAAAATCCTTTTTCTTCTAAATCCATTTTTTCTAAAAAAAACTAAGGAATATTTTCACTATTCTCGTATGATTTTTTAAATTAAATTTTACCCATATCTTAATTTTTTTAAAAATTTATTAAATTGAAACTTAGTGTGGTTTTATCAATGATGTATTTATTTAATTTTTACAAAAACGTGAAAGGAATGTTGTATTTTAACTTATATGGCATGAATGGAATTTTCTGACATCATGACTACTCAATACTATAAAGATTACATTATAAGTTTTAAGGGATATTTTCAATGAAAAGTATTTTCACAATAATTTAGTAACTTTTAGTTTTTGAAAAGTTATTTTCAAAGTGCAAAGGGTATTTTCATCAATAATTCTCCAATGATCTTATAATGACGTTTCTATTCACCAATGATAAGAACCCTTGATTTTACTTATGATTTACTGGGGATATTATCCAAGGATATCATACATATTATTTATATGGATTATTTATCTTTATAATGAAAAGATGATTATGAAACCAATTCCTTTTCTACAGGTTTTTCTATGATGAAATCATGAAATTTTTATGAAACTAATTTCATTAAATGAGTTATACTATGATGAAATGTTTATGAAACCTATTTATTTTCATGGGTAGTGATATGATGAATATTTTATGATATTTTCTCACACATATTTATGATTCCCATTATGTGATATGTGGGACTATAATTATATATTCCTCTAATTCATTAGGAAAATATTGATATTTAATGAGATAAACACGACTGGAATAGGGAGTGAACCCATTTTAGTGAGGGACTCTATCCATTATGATAGTATTGGGAGTGAACCTTGACTACTATGATGATTTTGGGATTGAACCCAATCCACTATGTTAATCTTGGGAGCAAACCTTGACTATTTTGAAGGTTTGGGGAGTGAACAGAATCCACTATTATAGCCTTGGTAGTGATCCTTGACTACTAAGAAAATGATTTTATATGATTTTTTATATGCTAAGAACTCATTTATTTTTCTAATTTTATTCTCTTATGGATCATGTTCTTTGATTAATTTATGATTTATGTATTATGAACCACAAAGACTTATATCATGACTTAAGATTATGATCTATGATATTCAGGGTATGGTTTTTCAAATGTTATGATCATGTTCACAAACCCTTATACTCATGTTATATTGATATCCCCCTTGTTTGGCCTTATTGATCAGTTTAGATCACCCTTTATTATGTTTCCTTTCCCCAGGTTGTGAAGAAATTTATTAAGTGTAATATGTCTAAAAAGGGTTATAGTTGTGAAGAACTAAGTGGGAGATGATGTAGATATCTTATGAAAAAGTTTTTTATGTATCCAAGTTTCCAAAGGAACTATACCTATTCAATTATAATGTGTATCATTATGTTATTTAATGAATATTCATCTAAAAAGATGAAGTATCTAAGTATGAAAATTATGGGTCACTATAAAATTTGTTCTAGATTGATAAATTTATAAATTTGGAAATTTGGGATAGCATGTTCCAAATTTATATCATTGTTGTTGGAGATAATGGTATCATTAGGAATTCTCTAAAATATAGTGATTTAGGTTAAAAAACCAAAAAAAAAACAAAAAAAAAACTAAGAATTTGGATTAATACTTTGATTATTTTTTTAATTGAATGAAATTTCCATACAACCAAGAGTTAAAAATGAAATTGTCATCATCATAAATTTATGATCAATTCCCAACCTACCCACCAATTCTATATGGTACAAGTTATAATATTACACCATACATGAGTTATCCAGGTAATTATTTTTATTATAATGATTTTTATTCAAGTCAATGTGATGATATATGTGAGAATCCTTCACGAAATTATTATATTAGTTCATATAAATATTTTTAAAATTATAAAAATCAAGGTATTATTGAAAATTATGAAACCAATAATTCATGTAGTTTAACACCCAGAGTTTTTAAAAAGGAAAACTATATTCGATAGTGTATGCAACACGTAACACTGAACCTGAACAAGCCATGATTATTTAACTATAACAATTACAATCAAGATATTAAATTATTATGAATTAATAGGATTAATGAATTTATGAAATAAATATAATTTTTCTACTGAATTTATAAATTCTTAGGAAATAAGTGCTTAATTTTTAAATAAATACATTTATTCTTCAAAAAAATAGGTTTTTTTCAAATTTTTTTTGCTTTTTATGAGAAAATATTATGATTGATTTTTGTAACTTTTAGAAATTTTATTTTATAAAATTAAAAAAATTAAATCAACATATTTATATTAACTTAGGGTTAAATTTTGGTATTATTTGAAAAATATATATTTTTTAGTGAATAGTGAAACATTCTGATTTTTTGGTAAAACTATCATTTATTTTTAATAAATTAAGCAATTTAAAGGTCCCATTAATATTTAAATATGATTGAAAATTAATATAATTATTATTTAGTTATATTTCATTCAATTAATTTCATTTAAATCATCTTTATTCTGGATCTTGATATAATTTTATTTTTAGGCATTAAACACATTTTTCTAAAAACTGTTTTAAAGTGAATAATGTTTCTCCATTTTAAATAATTAAAATAACCCCTAATTAGGAATTATTTACATTAAATTTATATTATATATATAAATATTAATTTAAATTAATTTAATTATTATTACTTGTCATGTAGTTATTATAAGATCATCTTATGATTGAAAAATGTATTTCTTGAAAAAAATTCTTTGTTCGGCATGTTTGAGGGTTTAATTTTTAACTAAATTCATCCAATTATATGAATGGAATTTGATAAAATTGATTAAATTTTTTCAATAATAATAATTTATATTATATAATAAGTTCAACTTAATTTTTGATCATAATAAATAGTAAATATAGTAAAAATATGTTACCATGATTAATGTTAAAACTGATTTACCTGGGGGTTAAAATAATGAGGTAAATAGAATAAAATGTTTAAAAATGTTTATTTTTAATGTTATTAGTGTGTATAGGAATTATCTCTCCTAAAATACTTTATTTTCAAAATTTTAAGGCACTTTTATTAAGAGTGATTTCTTATTATTGAATAGTTTAGGGTATTTACAAGAATGTCACTCCTCCTCCCTTATAAAAGGGAACCCCCTCTCAACTTTCTTACACACTTAAAAACCATTTGGTTCAGACAATACTTAACTAAATCCCTTCCTTAGTTACCTTAATACATCCTAAAGGTCTTTTTTATCATAAATACAATCTAGGGAGGCTTTAGGTATAATCCTAAAGACATGGTCCGAATAAGAGGTATCGTTGTTAACCGAGCATCTTTGTTTTATTTATTATTCCACCTCCTTAAAATATTTCTCAATCATGATCATTTAATAACATAAATATTTCCAATTTTCTAATGTGTTATTATTTTAATGGAATAACCTAAATATATCTCCACTTCAATCAAATGGGAAAAAAACCATCATTTGTGTGTATGGTGGACTACCGCCTCATGGACTAATGTAATTAATTTTTCATCATTACCTCAAATGTATTTTATTATGTTCATGAAATATTAAAAATTATATAAAATAAATATATTATATTCTTTATTAAATTACCATCCATTTAAAATGATAACATCGTTCGTGTGTACGACAGACTACCTCCTCACGAAGCGATGTGGATCATTTTTTATTAAAACATCACATTAATGACATATATAAGTGTATTTCAATAAATATTATTATATTTATTATATAATGATAATTCTATAAAGATAAAATAATAATTACCTTTTTTCCACCATGATCAATGAAAAATGGAAACATTACTCATATGTATGTACGACTTATCATCTCTATTATTATAAAGTGGTTTGTTTTTTCATAAAAATACTTCATGATTAGTTTTAAAAGTATAATTTATGTATAAAAATGATAATTATTTCATGATTATTATTTTGGAGATAATAGATTAATAATCTCTTTGACCTTATTCAACTTTCTAAATTGATTTTGTAAATATAAGTCGAACATCATCCAAATGTCCGACTTGAACCTAAATGAATAAGTAATTGAATATAACATGATAATAAATAAAATAAAAATAATAATAAACTTTAAAAAATCTTAATCAATTAAATAATTAACACGTGTTTATTATTTAGGAAGATAAATAAAACATGTGATGAATCAGGGTCGAGGTAAGGGATCTCTCTAAAGAACCCTTTCCTTTGGGTTGTGACTATTGTCTCTATAACACACTTTATATATATATTTAATGTTAAAGAACACTTCTAAATTCTGTATATATTTCTCACACACATATACCTATATTATTCTTCCATCCTTTTATGGGTTGATTCTTGCCTTATTCTCATTTCTAAAATTCCTTCATTATGAAATTTCCTTTGATTATGATATGAGGCAAGATTATGAAACCCATTTTATTTACATGGGTAATTTTTATATTATGCCTTATGATTTATTACCTTTATGTGTCACACATATATCATAAACATGTTATGATGGGTTCACCAATATAGTTATCTAATGCATTAGGTAAATATTTAGTCTCATAAGGCATCATGTATAGGATTGGGGAGTAAACCTAATACATTATGGTACTTTTTACACCATGTAATATTTCCTAGAGTTATCCTTGACTCGTGTTTATGTCATGTTTTGTGTTGCTGCCACATTTATTAAGTTAACATGATCTTATGATACCATGTAATTTATGTTACGATTCCATGTGATTACTTATGATCCTTCCATTTTATGATATAATGTTATACCTTTGTTTAAAATTTTATGTTTCTTTATCACATTTATTACCTTATTGGGATTTATAGCTTACCCTTTTCTTTATATATTTCTTAGGTTATCCCATGAAGTTTTAGGAACTCAAACGGATTAAGGAGATCATTATGGAAAATAAAATAAGGATTCTTTATTTTAATTTTCTTTTTATGTAATAAAAATCTAGTCCTCCAATGAAACTAGACCTCACAATCTTTTATGTTGTACTTGTTGGATATTTATACTTAAAAAATGTAATAATATGTGTAAAATTAAGGGTTTCTAAAGTTAGTATCATAGTAAATTTTTCATTAACCATTTTAATCTAAGATTAGAAAACTTTATTAATAACCCTAGGAATAAGTCTAAGGATAATTCCAAGTATAATAAAATATTATGGAATATTGGTGAAGGATAGAGCAAGTGGTTTCCAAGAAATTACATCCCTTTCTTGATACTACAAGTGGATGTGACTCTAGAACAGTTGTACCTAGGAGTTATAACTCCAAAAAGGGAACATTAAGATAGACTTAATCTTACATGGTACATGAAAACAATCCTAGTTTTACACTTGGTTTGACACTCTCGAGGGTTATGCTTTGGAAATTCACAAACTCTTTTCAAACCATTATGAAGGACATGAAAAAATTGTTTAGGTTAGAAAACCTAACAGGAAACATTACCCTGGATAATGTAGATTGAAACCTAGAGGCCCATAATTTAGAAAATAATTCTTATTTATAAGTTATTTATTATAATTTTATAAGTTCCCTTTTGTATGTTAATGTATTATAATATTGTTTTTATTCTTTTAGTTAATAGTAGGAAATTAGAGAAATTGCGCCAAAAAGAAACATGATAGGAAATTTGATGATTTCCCTAATGATATGTCTAACCTTATGGGAGTGGGAGCTGAGAAAATCATTGTATTATTGGATAAACTAACTCAAGTTGGGAATAATAACATGAATTATATGGACTTCACTCATCCTCTTGATAAGGATCAAGTTGAAATCTAGTATTTTATATGACAAAGGCCCCGTAAATTTAATTAATCATCTGATCCCCTTATCACTAATCAATGGATTAACTCCATTGAGAAGATATTCTCTTTTCTATAATTTACAGAGAAAGTAAAATCTGTGTTTACCATTTATCGCATTGAGAGATAAGCTTATCAGTGGTGGACACTAATCAAGAACACAAATTCTGAAGAGGATACTAATTACATGGAATGGTAAGACTTCAAGAAAATATTTTTCAATAAGTATTTTCCCGAAACTACCCATCTTAAAATGGAGATGGAGTTCCTCAGTTTGAATTAAAAGGAAGATGGGTCTATTCAGTGTGTATGATCCAAAATTAAAAAGGCTTGAATGGTACACCACCATATTCATCATCAACATCAAAAGTAAGGTGGATTTATTCTTTATTGTGTTAAAGTCTATGAAAATCATTATCCATTAAGGTAATTGACATCTATGAATAGATTTTTCATTGTTCCCTCAAAGTTGAGATAGATATCAGTGAATCCTAGTGTTCTCATGGGACTAGAGATAAAAAAACATAAAATATAGTTTTGTTTAAGAGAATCAATAGATAAATCCCATGGAGGAAAGAAAAAACAACATCACATTTTCCTAAGTTTGGGAAGAGGTATCCTGGAAACTATGTAATGGGAATTTGGATATAATAAAAATTTGGAAAATTAAGGCATCCAAATAATAAATGTTGAAGGGAAATGAATAATCCCACTAATTTGGAAGAATAAAATAAGGTTAAAATAAAAAATAAGCCTATGGTATAGTGTTTAAACTACAATAAATAAGGGAATTATGCAAGATAATTACCTGTGTCAATGGTTGTTAGATACAATCAATTACAACAACCTACAAGGCCTAGAGAGAAATTAAGAGAATATGTTATCACTACTACTGAGGAGGATCCCAAAAAAATGCGGTAATAGGTATTCTAGTTATTCATTGAATAATAGATATAATACTTATTGATTATGGATATATTAATTCTTTAATATCATGTAAGTTTGGTATAAATCTTAAAGAACCACCTCAAAACTTGGGGTTGAGCTATCTATGAGAACAAAAAACTAGGTGATGGTTGCATCCCAAGTATATAACTCCTCCCCAATCAATGTTTGTGGTCTAAATATTCCATAAAATCTCATATTACTTTTTTTAGTGTAGTTTGATGATATTTTGGGCATAGATTGGATATTTTTATATAAATCTAACATCAACTGTTGAGAGAGGTATGTCACAATACACCTCCCAAGTCACCTTGTGATTCTATACAAGTGTAAGGAGGAGGATGAATCCCCCATGAAATCTTTTTTTCAAGCATGATTATTATTGCCTTACAAGAAATCACATCTTTCCCAAATGATTGATACAAATGAGAGAATAATTCTTGAAGACATTCCCATTATAAGGTATTATACAAATGTATTCCCTGAAGAATTGTTTGGTCTTCCTCCTTACCAAGAGGTTGAGTCCACAACAAAAATTATACCTGTATCTCTACTCATATTTAAGAATCCTTACAATATGTCCATTGTTTAATTATAATAGATGAAGAATTATTTATAAGAGAATTTGGAAAAGGGTTTTATACACTCAAGTGCTTCACCATGGGGTGTGATGGTCCTCTTAATTAGGAAAAAGGATGGGTCAATGAACTACTATATTAATTATCTTTATGTCAAAAAAATCATGATAAAGAACAAGTACCCCTTTCCATGGATAGATGAATTGTTCGATCAACTACATCAAGATCAGTATTTCTATAAGGTGGATTGTTGATCAGGATGCCATCAATTAAGTTTTAATAAGGAAGATTCTCCCAAAACTACCTTTCAAACAAGGTATGGACACTATGAGTTCATAGTGATGAATTTGGGCTCACTAATTCTCTATAAATATTTATATACTTAATGAATAGAGTATTTATAGATTACCTCAAAAAATTAATGGTAGTCTTTATAAATGATATTGTGATTGACTCAAAAAGTAAGGAGGAGTGTGGGGAGCATTTTAATACTATGTTAAAGGCCTTGTAAAAGAAGAATCTATATGTAAAGTATAGTAAATGTGAGTTTTTCATAAAGTAAGTATCATTCCTAGGGAATATTATCACCAGCAAAGGAATATCTATTGAATATTCTAAGATAAATGTAATCAAGGACTATCCTAGACCATCATTTATAATGGAGATCTATAGTTTCCTTAGATTAGCCGAGTATTACAAATGATTTGTGAAAAAAAATTCACAATTGTCAGACCCACTAACCAAGATAACATGGAAGGGAGTAAAGTTTTTCTAAACCAACGAATGTGAAGATAGATTTAAGGAGTTAAAAAAGTGGATTATCGCTACACCAATCCTCAAACTTCCCTCAAGTGTGTACCTTTTTGGGGTTTACATCAATGAAGGTTTTGGGATGTGTACTAATGAAAAATGATAAAGTGATATCATATTCCTCAAGGAAGTTAAAATTTTATGAGATTATCCCACGCATGACCTGGAGTTGGATATAGTGATCCTTTAATTGAAGATCTAGAAACATTATCTCTATGGGGAGAAGTGTGAAATATATACGGATTAGAAGATCCAAAAATATATATTCACATAGAAGGAGATTAATATACTCTAGTGAGGATGGTTAGAGATGATTAAAGACTATAACTGTTCAATCAATTACAATCCTATGAAAGAAAACAAAGTGGTAGATTCTCTAAGTAGAAAGGATATAGTAATTTTATCGATGATAATAATTGAGAAGGATCCAATCTTCTTAGACTTGAAAAGGATGGATATGGGAATAGTAAAAGGATATTTATCCTACCTCTTCCAAATAAATACTTAAACATACATCCTTGAGAGGATAAAGTATTCCTAGAAAAATGATGAGGTTCTACAGAAAAGGTAGAAAATATTATGGAGTTCTAATTTACTGAGGATGGAGTTATAAGGCTTGTAACTTGAATATGTGTCCCATCAAAACTAGATCTGAAGAGTGATTTTTAGGATGATTTATATAGCACATCCTTCTATATTCATCTAAGAAGCACTAATATGAATATATATCTGAAGAAAAACTTATGATGGGTTAACATGAAGAGTGAAATTGTGGAATTTGTGTCTCAATTTTTGGTATTCCAAAAAGTCAAGGATTAATGATAGAATTGAAAGTGTATAATGAAACCATTTCCCATACTAGTATGGAAATGGGAAAACATAACCATGGATTTTATCATATGACTCCCAGGAGACTTAAAGGCAATAAATCCTTATGAGTAGTAGCCGATCGACTTACAAAGTCAGAATATTTCATTACTATTAAGGAATATTTCTCTCTGGACTAACTTGCTAATGTATACATAAGAGAAGTCATAATATTGCATAGAGTTCCACTCTCCATTATATATGATTAAGATCTGAGAACTACCTCAAGGTTATATAGAAGCCTTCAGTAATTGATGGATACATAACTCGATTTCTTTACTACTTATCACCCTCAGACATATGGTCAGTTTGAGAGAACCATCCAAACTCTAGAGGATATGATGATATATATTTTAATGTATTTATAAGGATATTGGGATAAAAAAATTCCCTTAGTAATTTTCTCATATAACTACAACATCTATTCTAGCATTTGAGTGACATCTTATGAGGATCTGTATGGGAAGTGGTTTCAAACTCATACATGCTAGGATCAAGCTGTAGAGTATAATATAATGGGACCTGACCTTGTCTAAGAGATTACAGAGAATGTTCAAACCACTCAACATCATATGAAATCTGCACAAAGTTGAAAGAAAATCTATGAACACAATGAGACCCAAAGTTTGAGGTTGAAGATAAGGTGGTACTTTGTATGACTCTATGGATTAAAGTCATGAGGTTTGGTAATAAGGGAAATCTCAGTCCAAGATATGTTGTACCCTTTTAGATCATTGATCACATTATTGTGGTGTCCTATCAACTAGAACTCCTACATAACTTATCTCAAGTATATGATGTGTTCCATATATCCCTCTTGTGAAAGTATTTACTAGACCCCTCACATGTAATAAATCTAGAGGCGGTACCATTGGATAAATACCTTTCATATGAGGATCATTTGGTGAAGATTTTAGATTGTATAGATAATGTTCTACAAAATAAGATAATTCATCTTGTCAAAGTGTTGTGACAATACTACAAGTTTGAGGAAGAAACATATGAACCAGAAGAGATGATAAAGTAGAAGTTCCCTCGACTATTTTCATCTTAGTATTTAATTTAAAATTTCAAGGGTAAAATTAATTAATAGGGGAATAATGTATCACCAAGATTTTTTAAAAGGGAAAACTATGTTTGATAGTGTATGTGACATGCAACACTGAACCCAAACAAACAATGATTATTTAAATATGAATATTACAACCTAAAACTTAAATTAGTGGGTATGAATAGGATTAAGTACTATATTAAATAGATATAAATTGTGTACTCAATTTAATTCTTAGTAAATAAGTGCCCATTTTTTAATAGACATTTATTCATCAAAAAAATAAATTTTCTTCAAAAATGATTTTTATTTCTTTTTGTGAGAAAAATATTATATTTAATTTTTATAACTTTTAGAAATGTTATTTTATAAAATAAACATAATTTTTTAAATTATCATATTTATATTAAATTAGGTTTAATTTTTTGGGATTTTTCATAAAACATTGATTTTTTAGTGAATATTGAAAATTTCTGATTTTTTTGTAAAATTATTAATTCTTTTTAATAACTTAGGTCATTTAAAAGTACCATTATTATTTTAATATGATTTAAAATTATAATAAGTATTATTTAATTATATTTCATCCAGTTAATTACTTCTAAATCGTATATATACTATTTTTTTATATAAGTTTATTTTTAGCTCTAAAACACATTTTTATGAAAAATATTTTAAAGTGCATAATGTTTATTCAGTTTAATTAATTAAAATAACCCAGAATGAGGATTTATTTTAATAAAATTTATATATTATGTATTTATAAATATTAATTTAAATTAAATTAATTGTTATTAATTATCATGTAGTTATTATAAGATCACCATATGCTTGAAAAATTAATTTCTTGAAAAATCAAGGTATTATTGAAAATTATGAAACCAATAATTCATGTAGTTTAACACCCAGAGTTTTTAAAAAGGAAAACTATATTCGATAGCGTATGCAACACGTAACACTGAACCTGAACGAGCCATGATTATTTAACTATAACCATTACAATCAAGATATTAAATTATTATGAATTAATAGGATTAATTAATTTATGAAATAAATATAATTTTTCTACTGAATTTATAAATTCTTAGGAAATAAGTGCTTAATTTTTAAATAAATACATTTATTCTTCAAAAAAATAGGTTTTTTTCAATTTGTTTTTTCTTTTTATGAGAAAATATTATGATTGATTTTTGTAACTTTTAGAAATTTTATTTTATAAAATTAAAAAAATTAAATCAACATATTTATATTAACTTAGGGTTAAATTTTGGTATTATTTGAAAAATATATATTTTTTAGTGAATAGTGAAACATTCTGATTTTTTGGTAAAACTATCATTTATTTTTAATAAATTAAGCAATTTAAAGGTCCCATTAATATTTAAATATGATTGAAAATTAATATAATTATTATTTAGTTATATTTCATTCAATTAATTTCATTTAAATCATCTTTATTCTGGATCTTGATATAATTTTATTTTTAGGCATTAAACACATTTTTCTAAAAACTTTTTTAAAGTGAATAATGTTTCTCCATTTTAAATAATTAAAATAACCCCTAATTAGGAATTATTTACATTAAATTTATATTATATATATAAATATTAATTTAAATTAATTTAACTATTATTACTTGTCGTGTAGTTATTATAAGATCATCTTATGATTGAAAAATGTATTTCTTGAAAAAATGCTTTGTTCGGCATGTTTGAGGGTTTAATTTTTAACTAAATTCATCCAATTATATGAATTTAATTTGATAAAATGGATTAAATTTTTTCAATAATAATAATTTATATTATATAATAAGTTCAACTTAATTTTTGATCGTAATAAATAGTAAATATAGTAAAAATATGTTACCATGATTAATGTTAAAACTGATTTACCTGGGGGTTAAAATAATGAGGTAAATAGAATAAAATGTTTAAAAATGTTTATTTTTAATGTTATTAGTGTGTATATGAATTATCTCTCCTAAAATACTTTATTTTCAAAATTTTAAGGCACTTTTATTAAGAGTGATTTCTTATTATTGAATAGTTTAGGGTATTTACAAGAATGTCACTCCTCCTCCCTTATAAAAGGGAACCCCCTCTCATCTTTCTTACAAACTTAAAACCCCTTTGGTTCAGACAATACTTAACTAAATCCCTTCCTTAATTACCTTAATACATCCTAAATGTCTTTTTATCATAAATACAATCTAGGGAAGCTTTAGGTATAATCCTAAAGACATGGTCCGAATAAGAGGTATCGTTGTTAACCGAGCATCTTTGTTTTATTTATTATTCCACCTCCTTAAAATATTTCTCAATCATGATCATTTAATAACATAAATATTTCCAATTTTCTAATGTGTTATTATTTTAATGGAATAACCTAAATATATCTCCACTTCAATCAAATGGGAAACAAAACCATCATTTGTGTGTATGGTGGACTACCGCCTCATGGACTAATGTAATTAATTTTTCATCATTACCTCAAATGTATTTTATTATGTTCATGAAATATTAAAAATTATATAAAATAAATATATTATATTCTTTATTAAATTACCATCCATTTAAAATGATAACATCGTTCGTGTGTACGACAGACTACCTCCTCACGAAGCGATGTGGATCATTTTTTATTAAAACATAACATTAATGACATATATAAGTGTATTTCAATAAATAATATTATATTTATTATATAATGATAATTCTATAAAGATAAAATAATAATTACCTTTTTTCCACCATGATCAATGAAAAATGGAAACATTACTCATATGTATGTACGACTTATCATCTCTATTATTATAAAGTAGTTTGTTTTTTCATAAAAATACTTCATGATTAGTTTTAAAAGTATAATTTATGTATAAAAATGATAATTATTTCATGATTATTATTTTGGATATAATAGATTAATAATCTCTTTGACCTTATTCAACTTTCTAAATTGATTTTGTAAATATAAGTCGAACATCATCCAAATGTCCGACTTGAACCTAAATGAATAAGTAATTGAATATAACATGATAATAAATAAAATAAAAGTAATAATAAACTTTAAAAAAATATTAATCAATTAAATAATTAACACGTGTTTATTATTTAGGAAGATAAATAAAACATGTGATGAATCAGGGTCTAGGTAAGGGATCTCTCTAAAGAACCCTTTCCTTTGGGTTGTGACTATTGTCTCTATAACACACTTTATATATATATTTAATGTTAAAGAACACTTCTAAATTCTGTATATATTTATCACACACATATACCTATATTATTCTTCCATCCTTTTATGGGTTGATTCTTGCCTTATTCTCATTTCTAAAATTCCTTCATTATGAAATTTCCTTTGATTATGATATGAGGCAAGATTATGAAACCCATTTTATTTACATGGGTAATTTTTATATTATGCATTATGATTTATTACCTTTATGTGTCACACATATATCATGAACATGTTATGATGGGTTCACCAATATAGTGATCTAATGCATTAGGTAAATATTTAGTCTCATAAGGCATCATGTATAGGATTGGGGAGTAAACCTAATACATTATGGTACTTTTTACACCATGTAATATTTCCTATAGTTATCCTTGACTCGTGTTTATTTCATGTTTTGTGTTGCTACCACATTTATTATGTTAACATGATCTTATGATACCATGTAATTTATGTTACGATTCCATGTGATTACTTATGATCCTTCTATTTTATGATATAATGTTATACCTTTGTTTAAAATTTTATGTTTCTTTATCACGTTTATTACCTTATTGGGATTTATAGCTTACCCTTTTCTTTATGTATTTCTTAGGTTATCCCATGAAGTTTTAGGAACTCAAACGGATTAAGGAGATCATTATGGAAAATAAAATAAGGATTCTTTATTTTAATTTTCTTTTTATGTAATAAAAATATAGTCCTCCAATGAAACTAGACCTCACAATCTTTTATGTTGTACTTGTTGGATATTTATACTTAAAAAATGTAATAATATGTGTAAAATTAAGGGTTTCTAAAGTTGGTATCATAGTAAATTTTTCATTAACCATTTTAATCTAGGATGAGAAAACTTTATTAATAACCCTAGGAATAAGTCTAAGGATAATTCCAAGTATAATAAAATATTATGGAATATTGGTGAAGGATAGAGCAAGTGGTTTCCAAGAAATTACATCCCTTTCTTGATACTACAAGTGGATGTGACTCTAGAATAGTTGTACCTAGGAGTTATAACTCCAAAAAGGGAACATTAAGCTAGACTTAATTTTACATGGTACATGAAAACAATCCTTGTTTTACACTTGGTTTGACACTCTCGAGGGTTATGCTCTGGAAATTCACAAACTCTTTTCAAACCATTATGAAGGACATGAAAAAATTGTTAGGTTAGAAAACCTAACAGGAAACATTACCCTGGATAATGTAGATTGAAACCTAGAGGCCCGTAATTTAGAAAATAATTCTTATTTATAAGTTATTTATTATAATTTTATAAGTTCCTTTTTGTATTTTAATGTATTATAATATTGTTTTTATTCTTTTAGTTAATAGTAGGAAATTAGAGAAATTGCGGCAAAAAGAAACATGATAGGAAATTTGATGATTTCCCTAATGATATGTCTAACCTTATGGGAGTGGGAGCTGGGAAAATCATTGTATTATTGGATAAACTAGCTCAAGTTGGGAATAATAACATGAATTATATGGACTTCACTCATCCTCTTGATAATGATCAAGTTGAAATCTAGTATTTTATATGACAAAGGCCCCATAAATTTAATTAATCATCTGATCCCCTTATCACTAATCAATGGATTAACTCCATTGAGAAGATATTCTCTTTTCTATAATTTACAGAGAAAGTAAAATCTGTGTTGACCATTTATCGCATTTAGAGATAAGCTTATCAGTGGTGGACACTAATCAAGAACACAAATTCTGAAGAGGATACTAATTACATGGAATGGTAAGACTTCAAGAAAATATTTTTCAATAAGTATTTTCCCGAAACTACCCATCTTAAAATGGAGAGGGAGTTCCTTAGTTTGAATTAAAAGGAAGATGGGTCTATTCAGTGTGTATGATCCAAAATTCAAAAGGCTTGAATGGTACACCACCATATTCATCATCAACATCAAAAGTAAGGTGGATTTATTCTTTATTGGGTTAAAGAAAAGTCTATGAAAATCATTATCCATTAAGGTAATTGACATCTATGAATAGATTTTTCATTGTTCCCTCAAAGTTGAGATAGATATCAGTGAATCCTAGTGTTCTCATGGGACTAGAGATAAAAAAACATAAAATATAGTTTTGTTTAAGAGAATCAATAGATAAATCCCATGGAGGAAAGAAAAAACAACATCACATTTTCCTAAGTTTGGGAAGAGGTATCCTGGAAACTATGTAATGGGAAATTGGATATAATAAAAATTTGGAAAATTAAGGCATCCAAATAATAAATGTAGAAGGGAAATGAAGAATCCCACTAATTTGGAAGAATAAAATAAGGTTAAAATAAAAAATAAGCCTATGGTATAGTGTTTAAACTACAATAAATAAGGTAATTATGCAATATAATTACCTGTGTCAATGGTTGTTAGATACAATCAATTACAACAACCTACAAGGCCTAGAGAGAAATTAAGAGAATATGTTATCACTACTACTGAGGAGGATCCCAAAAAAATGCGGTAATAGGTATTCTAGTTATTCATTGAATAATAGATATAATACTTATTGATTATGGATATATTAATTCTTTAATATCATGTAAGTTTGGTATAAATCTTAAAGAACCACCTCAAAACTTGGGGGTTGAGCTATCTATGAGAACAAAAAACTAGGTGATGGTTGCATCCCAAGTATATAACTCCTCCCCAATCAATGTTTGTGGTCTAAATATTCCATAAAATCTCATATTACTTTTTTTAGTTTAGTTTGATGATATTTTGGGCATAGATTGGATATTTTTATATAAATCTAACATCAACTGTTGAGAGAGGTATGTCACAATACACCTCCCAAGTCACCTTGTGATTCTATACAAGTGTAAGGAGGAGGATGAATCCCCCATGAAATCTTTTTTTCAAGCATGAATATTATTGCCTTACAAGAAATCACATCTTTCCCAAATGATTGATACAAATGAGAGAATAATTCTTGAAGACATTCCCATTGTAAGGTATTATACAAATTTATTCCCTGAAGAATTGTTTGGTCTTCCTCCTTACCAAGAGGTTGAGTCCACAACAAAAATTATACTTGTATCTCTACTCATATTTAAGAATCCTTACAATATGTCCATTGTTTAATTATAATAGATGAAGAATTATTTATAAGAGAATTTGGAAAAGGGTTTTATACACTCACGTGCTTCACCATGGGGTGTGATGGTCCTCTTAATTAGGAAAAAGGATGGGTCAATGAACTACTATATTAATTATCTTTATGTCAAAAAAATCATGATAAAGAACAAGTACCCCTTTCCATGGATAGATGAATTGTTCGATCAACTACATCAAGATCAGTATTTCTATAAGGTGGATTGTTGATCAGGATACCATCAATTAAGTTTTAATAAGGAAGATGCTCCCAAAACTACCTTTCAAACAAGGTATGGACACTATGAGTTCATAGTGATGAATTTTGGACTCACTAATTCTCTATAAATATTTATATACTTAATGAATAGAGTATTTATAGATTACCTCAAAAAATTAATGGTAGTCTTTATAAATGATATTATGATTGACTCAAAAAGTAAGGAGGAGTGTGAGGAGCATTTTAATACAATGTTAAAGGCCTTGTAAAAGAAGAATCTATATGTAAAGTATAGTAAATGTGAGTTTTTCATAAAGTAAGTATCATTCCTAGGGAATATTATCACCAGAAAAGGAATATCTATTGAATATTCTAAGATAAATGTAATCAAGGACTATCCTAGACCATCATTTATAATGGAGATCTATAGTTTCCTTAGATTATCCGAGTATTACAAATGATTTGTGAAAAAAAATTCACAATTGTCAGACCCACTAACCAAGATAACATGGAAGGGAGTAAAGTTTTTCTAAACCAACGAATGTGAAGATAGATTTAAGGAGTTAAAAAAGTGGATTATCGCTACACCAATCCTCAAACTTCCCTCAAGTGTGTACCTTTTTGGGGTTTACATCGATGAAGGTTTTGGGATGTGTACTAATGAAAAATGATAAAGTGATATCATATTCCTCAAGGAAGTTAAAATTTTATGAGATTATCCCACGCATGAGCTTGATTTGGATATAGTGATCATTTAATTGAAGATCTAGAAACATTATCTTTATGGGGAGAAGTGTGAAATATATACGGATTAGAAGATCCAAAAATATATATTCACATAGAAGGAGATTAATATACTCTAGTGAGTATGGTTAGAGATGACTAAAGACTATAACTGTTCAATCAATTACAATCCTATGAAAGCAAACAAAGTGGTAGATTCTCTAAGTAGAAAGGATATAGTAATTTTATCGATGATAATAATTGAGAAGGATCCAATCTTCTTAGACTTGAAAAGGATGGATATGGGAATAGTAAAAGGATATTTATCCTACCTCTTCCAAATAAATACTTAAACATACATCCTTGAGTGGATAAAGTATTCCTAGAAAAATGATGAGGTTCTACAGAAAAGGTAGAAAATATTATGGAGTTCTAATTTACTGAGGATGGAGTTATAAGGCTTGTAACTTGAATATGTGTCCCATCAAAACTAGATCTGAAGAGTGATTTTTAGGATGATTTATATAGCACATCCTTCTATATTCATCTAAGAAGCACTAATATGAATATATATCTGAAGAAAAACTTATGGTGGGTTAACATGAAGAGTGAAATTGTGGAATTTGTGTCTCAATTTTTGGTATTCCAAAAAGTCAAGGATTAATGATAGAAGTGTAAGTGTATAATGAAACCATTTCCCATACTAGTATGGAAATGGGAAAACATAACCATGGATTTTATCATATGACTCCCAGGAGACTTAAAGGCAATAAATCCTTATGAGTAGTAGCCGATCGACTTACAAAGTCAGAATATTTCATTACTATTAAGGAATATTTCTCTCTGGACTAACTTTCTAATGTATACATAAGAGAAGTCATAATATTGCATAGAGTTCCACTCTCCATTATATCTGATTAAGATCTGAGAACTACCTCAAGGATATATATAAGCCTTCAGTAATTGATGGATACATAACTCGATTTCTTTACTACTTATCACCCTCAGACATATGGTCAGTTTGAGAGAACCATCCAAACTCTAGAGGATATGATGATATATATTTTAATGTATTTATAAGGATATTGGGATAAAAAAATTCCCTTAGTAATTTTCTCATATAACTACAACATCTATTCTAGCATTTGAATGACATCTTATGAGGATCTGTATGGGAAGTGGTTTCAAACTCATACATGCTAGGATCAAGCTGTAGAGTATAATATAATGGGACCTGAGCTTGTCTAAGAGATTACAGAGAATGTTCAAACCACTCAACATCATATGAAATCTGCACAAAGTTGAAAGAAAATCTATGAACACAATGAGACCCAAAGTTTGAGGTTGAAGATAAGGTGGTACTTTGTATGACTCTATGGATGAAATTCATGAGGTTTGGTAATAAGGGAAATCTCAGTCCAAGATATGTTGTACCCTTTTAGATCATTGATCACATTAGTGTGGTGTCCTATCAACTAGAACTCCTACATAACTTATCTCAAGTATATGATGTGTTCCATATATCCCTCTTGTGAAAGTATTTACTAGACCCCTCACATGTAATAAATCTAGAGGCGGTACCATTGGAGAAATACCTTTCATATGAGGATCATTTGGTGAAGATTTTAGATTGTATAGATAATGTTCTACAAAATAAGATAATTCATCTTGTCAAAGTGTTGTGACAATACTACAAGTTTGAGGAAGAAACATATGAACCAGAAGAGATGATAAAGTAGAAGTTCCCTCGACTATTTTCATCTTAGTATTTAATTTAAAATTTCAAGGGTAAAATTACTTAAGAGGGGAATAATGTATCACCAAGATTTTTTAAAAGGGAAAACTATGTTTTATAGTGTATGTGACATGCAACACTGAACCCAAACAAACCATGATTATTTAAATATGAACATTACAACCTAAAACTTAAATTAGTGGGTATGAATAGGATTAAGTACTATATTAAATAGATATAAATTGTGTACTCAATTTAATTCTTAGTAAATAAGTGCCCATTTTTTATTAGACATTTATTCATCAAAAAAATAAATTTTCTTCAAAAATGATTTTTATTTCTTTTTGTGAGAAAAATATTATATTTAATTTTTATAACTTTTAGAAATGTTATTTTATAAAATAAACATAATTTTTTAAATTATCATATTTATATTAAATTAGGTTTAATTGTTTGGGATTTTTCATAAAACATTGATTTTTTAGTGAATATTGAAAATTTCTGATTTTTTTGTAAAATTATTAATTCTTTTTAATAACTTAGGTCATTTAAAAGTACCATTATTATTTTAATATGATTTAAAATTATAATAAGTATTATTTAATTATATTTCACCCAGTTAATTACTTCTAAATCGTATATATACTATTTTTTTATATAAGTTTATTTTTAGCTCTAAAACACATTTTTCTGAAAAATATTTTAAAGTGCATAATGTTTATTCAGTTTAATTAATTAAAATAACCCAGAATGAGGATTTATTTTAATAAAATTTATATATTATGTATTTATAAATATTAATTTAAATTAAATTAATTGTTATTAATTATCATGTAGTTATTATAAGATCACCATATGCTTGAAAAATTAATTTCTTAACCACCATTTCCTTTGGATTATGACCATTCTCTTTGTAAATCACTTTATATATATCTTTAATGTTATGGAATGATTATAATTTATGTATATATGTCTATCAAATGTATACATATATTATTCTACCTTCATTTTATGGGTTGATACATGTCGTATGCTCATTTCTCAAATGCATTCATTATGAAATTTCCTTTGATTATGATATGGGGAAAGATTATGCAACCCATTTTATTTCCATGGATAATTCTTATGTTATAACTTATGATTGATTTAATTTATGTGGAACACATAGATCATGAAAATTCTATGATGGGTGCACCCAGATAGCCCTCAAATTGATTGGGTACATATTTAGTCTCATGAGCCATCGTGTATGGAATTAAAGAGTAAACCTAATCTATTATGGGACTTTTTAAACCATGTGATATTGTCTAAGAAGTTATCCTTGACTTATTTTTATGTCATGTTTTGTGTTTCTTTCACATTTCATATGTTATCATGATCTTATGATACCATGTTATTTATGTTATGCTTACATGTGACTACTCATGATCCTTTTATTTTATGATATCATGTTATACCTTTTACTTATATGTTATGTTTCTTTATCATATTTATTCCCTTACTAGGATTTCTAGATTACCCTTTTCATTATATATTACCTAGGTTTTCCCATACATTTTTAGGAGGTTAAATATATTTTATGAGGTCATTATGGAGAATAAAATAATGATTCCATGTTTTAAGTTCCTTTGGATGTAATATGAACCTAGTATTCTAAAGACACAATGCCTCATGATATTTGGGGTTGTACTTTTTGGATATTTATGATTAATAATCACATAATAATATATTTAAATTTGAGGTTCACTATATTTAGTCTATCTAAGTTTCATGAAGTTTTAGAAAAATCTATAAAATATTAAAACTTTAGAGATCATGAACCACCTTACCCACTATAATAAGACATACCATTTGATTAATCATTATACGAAACAAAAATTTCAACATTAGAGAACACAATGCTTATGATTATCAATGAGGTAAATAAATTTTTTGAAAATAAATAATAATGTAATGAAAGTTTGGTTTCCACAATGAAAAATTTTTAATAACATAATGAAAATTTAGTTTACACAAGGAAAAAATATAAAATCAATTGATTCAACTTGTCAAATTATCCTTCTCATTTCCACTTGATGTTATAACTCAGAAAAATTACTGTGAAGAATGTGTGGTAGAGGTTCCATATGAACAACCTTCATTTCTTAATTCTAATAATGTGACTAATTTGATTGATCTATCCTCCTATCATTCCATTAATGAATCCTCTCAATCAAAATTTGATTCTTCCTTTCCAATCAGATATCAAGAATATGATATCTTAGTATTATACTCTATCAAATATAATGACCCATCAGATAATTTGATTACATGTCCTTATTATATGATTTCACTAACCTTCCACCCCAAAGTGATGATGAATGTATTTGATTCATATCAACTACCACCTTTTCTTTATATATTCCATAGGTTATCCCATACATTTTTAGGAGGTTAAATAGATTTTATGAAGCCATTATGGAGAATAAAATAAGGATTCCATGTTTTAAGTTTCTTTTGATTTAATATGAACCTAGAATTCTAAAGACACAATGCCTCATGATATTTGGGGTTGTACTTTTTGGATATTTATGATTAAAAATTACATAATAATATATTTAAATTGGAGGTTCACTATATGTAGTCTATCTAAGTTTCATGAAGTTTTAGAAAAATATATAAAATATTAAAACATTAGAGATCATGAACCAGCTTACCCACTATAATAAGACATACCATTTGATTAATCATTATACGAAACAAAAATTTGAACATTAGAGAACACAATGATTATGATTATCAATGAGGTAAATAAATATTTTGAAAATAAATAATAATGTAATGAAAGTTTGGTTTCCACAATGAAAAATTTTGAATAACATAATGAAAATTTAGTTTACACAAGGAAAAAATATAAAATCAATTGATTCAACTTGTCAAATTATCCTCCTCATTTCCACTTGATGTTAAAACTCAGAACAATTACGGTGAAGAATGTGTGGTAGAGGTTCCATATGAACAACCTTAATTTCTTAATTCTAATAATGTTACTACTTTGATTGATCTATCCTCCTATCATGCCATTAATGAATTCTCTCAATCAAAATTTGATTCTTCCTTTCCAATCAGATATCAAGAATATGATATCTTAGTATTATACTCTGTAAAATATAATGACCCATCAGATAATTTGATTACATGTACTTATTATATGATTTCACTAACCTTCCACCCCAAAGTGATGATGAATGTATTTGATTAATATCAACTACCACCTTTTATTTATATATTCCCTAGGTTATCCCATACATTTTTAGGAGGTTAAATAGATTTTATGAGGTCATTATGGAGAATAAAATAAGGATTCCATGTTTTAAGTTCCCTTGGATGTAATATGAACCTAGTATTATAAAGACACAATGCCTCATGATATTTGGGGTTATACTTTTTGGATATTTATGATTAAAAATCACATAATAATATATTTAAATTGGAGGTTCACTATATGTAGTCTATCTAAGTTTCATTAAGTTTTAGAAAAATCTATAAAATATTAAAACTTTAGAGATCATGAACCACCTTACCCACTATAATAAGACATACCATTTGATTAATAATTATACAAAACAAAAATTTCAACATTAGAGAACACAATGCTTATGATTATCAATGAGGTAAATAAATTTTTTGAAAATAAATAATAATGTAATAAAAGTTTGGTTTCCACAATGAAAAATTTCGAATAACATAAAGAAAATTTAGTTTACACAAGGAAAAAATATAAAATAAATTGATTCAACTTGTCAAATTATCCTCCTCATTTCCACTTGATGTTATAACTCAGAACAATTACTGTGAAGAATGTGTGGTAGAGTTTCCATATGAACAACCTTCATTTCTTAATTCTAATAATGTGACTACTTTGATTGATATATCCTCCTATCATGCCATTAATCAATCCTCTCAATCAAAATTTGATTCTCCCTTTCCAATCAGATATCAATAATATGATATCTTAGTATTATACTCTGTCAAATATAATGACCCATCAGATAATTTGATTACATGTTCTTATTTTATGATTTCACTAACCTTCCACCCCAAAGTGATGACGAATGTATTTGATTCATATCAACTACCACCTTTTCTTTATATATTCCCTAGGTTATCCCATACATTTTTAGGAGGTTAAATAGATTTTATGAGGTCATTATGGAGAATAAAATAAGGATTCCATGTTTTAAGTTCCTTTGGATGTAATATGAACCTAGTATTCTAAAGACACAATGCCTAATGATATTTGGGGTTGTATTTTTTGGATATTTATGATTAAAAATCACATAAAAATATATTTAAATTGGAGGTTCACTATATGTAGTCTATCTAAGTTTTGTGAAGTTTTAGAAAAATCTATAAAATATTAAAACTTTAGAGATCATGAACCACCTTACCCACTATAATAAGACATACCATTTGATTAATCATTATACGAAACAAAAATTTCAACATTAGAGAACACAATGATTATGATTATCAATGAGGTAAATAAATTTTTTGAAAATAAATAATAATGTAATGAAATTTTGGTTTCCACAATGAAATTTTTTGAATAACATAATGAAAATTTAGTTTACAAAAGGAAAAAATATAAAATCAATTGATTCAACTTGTCAAATTATGCTCCTCATTTCCACTTGATGTTATAACTCAGAACAATTACCGTGAAGTATGTGTGGTAGAGGTTCCATATGAACAACCTTGATTTCTTAATTCTAATAATGTGACTACTTTGATTGATCTATCCTCCTATCATGCCATTAATGAATCCTCTCAATAATAATTTGATTCTTCCTTTCCAATTAGATATCAAGAATATGATATCTTAGTATTATACTCTGACAAATATAATGACCCATCAGATAATTTGATTACATGTCTTTATTATATGATTTCACTTACTTTACACCCCAAAGTGATGATGAATGTATTTGATTCATATCAAATACCACCTTTTTATTGGATTTGGTGCCCTAGAACCAACTTTTTTAGTATTAGATTATATGTTTTAATTATTAATGAAGTTTTATTATCACATTATTATTATTCTTCAACATAAAATTTATATGTGATAATTTCCTAAGAATATATTTCACACTGAAATTTCATAGTAGTTTCCCACGATGATTGGAACCTAGATGTGCCATAACATTATTATTGAACATCATTTCATGTCTAGATTATATTATCTGGTAGGTCACAGAAAATATAGGATATCAGGGGTATGAGGGTCACAAGACATTGATATACCTTCTCATTGTGTTCGCCCTTGGTAATCTTCAATATATGAGGTTATGAGAATATGTGCATCATTAAGAAAACCACATTTTCATGTGTCATTGGACGTTCCTATTAGAAATTGTGGATATTGATACTTGTCCTTTAAGATTATATTTAATGAATATCATGGATCATGTACTTTGATGTATTTATGAAAACCATGATGAAATATTCTCACATAAAAGTAGGATATGTTGGGTGGGTGACAAGTGATATTGTATTAATAAATAATATGAGAAATGATTTATCCCTTTTGTATTTTTATGAAAGTTAATATCTCAGGCTCTTTGATAAGAATGGAACCTCATGAATAAATCCATGTCCATGGGGTTCAATGGTCATGTACATTTTTTAAAATTCAAATAAAGATGCATCAAGAGTATAGGTTGATGGCACTAGCATGCAACCTTCTTGATTTGAGATATTGTGAAAAAGGGATTATATTAAATGGTAAGCGTTTGTACGAGGTTTAATTTCATTGTGGAATTAATTTTTTCTCTATATATTCCTTGGAATATTGATAGACACTAACCCTAGACTTTAGGTTTTTATGACTAATTCCACTAAGAAAGAGGCCTAGAGGGTCACACACCAAGTGTATCCATGATCTAGGTAAAAATCTAGTATTAAATTTAACAAGTTATAATAAATAATATTTTTTCATGTTTGGTTGATCTCCATAATTTAATCATGAATTATTTGGAAGAATAAGTGATTTAAATAATAATAATAAATATTTGTTTTTGATGTTTAGTGAATATAATATTTATTATATTTATCATAAAATAATATAGTGGAGTTTATTTATTAAATATTTATTATTCGAGGATCAGTAAATGTCAACGAGGGAAAGAAGACAGATTTTAATGGTCTGATTAAAAATAAAATAAATGAAATTTATTTATATATTCTTAAACGTGTTACAAATGTCATGAGATTAATAAATTATTATTATTATTATTATTGAACATGGGATAAATTAAGAATTAAAAAGATTGAAAGTTTTTAGTGTGCATTTTTCTAATCCTAAACCTTCCATAGTAAATATCTAATTATATCACTTTCTAAAAACACAATTGGTTTACATAATGGATAGAGTGATATTATCTCAATACCTAGAGAGAGATCAAGATATATTTAGTGATCTCCTCATATCCTCTCTCAAACTAGTGGGATATCATCAAGAGTTATTCCTATCTTGAGAATAATTCTATTGTGATTAACCAAAAACAATGCAAGTGATTATGATCAGTCATTCTAGAACCCTGAATATTCTACAAATATGTTCAAATATTGTGTTATACGTGTGGATCACTATTAGAGGTATTCTGCACTTGGATCTTGTAGTGTAATTATGGTATGACAAGATCTTGTTAACTAGATCATCAAGGAAACCAAAATTATAGGTTGGGTTAACTCCATATCTTCTCATAAATTAACTATAAATTACATGTGAATATCCTCCTCTTATATTTATGGTGTTTTAATCTAGTCAAGTAATCTATTATTTTCATTAGACATGAAATTTTTATCATGTGAAGAAATGATTATATGTGATTTATGACTAAAGGATGAGTTGTTCATTCTATCAAAGGATGATTCCATTGCACCCAGAACCTACAAGTGGTATCAGAGAGGTCACATGTTTTATTTATAACTATTTATTATTCATTTATTAATTTCATGTGTTTGTGTTTTCACTTAATAAAATCAATTCATTATAATATACAACATATTCATATCTTCCCTTTCTTAATTCTCTATAACATAAACAATAATCAATTAATTATTAAAAATGAAGAAGCATTTGATTTACACCATATGGTGGTTCCAAAGGTTCTACCTGAATAAAATTGGAGTGCATGGCATGTACTTCCCATATACATAGCATGTATTATGTTTTCTCAAATGTATCTCTTTCTATCAGGTCAGATCCTACAAAATCATATCTAAGGATCCGAATAGATATGATCAGTGTGTATATCTGGATAGATTGACACATGAAATAAATAATTACATGTCATGTAACCATTATATTCAATGTTTAGTCCATGTTATCTCACGACGGAGTACATGGGGTATCACAAGTGTTCTGTGTATCTAATACATGACATGGTAACTGACAAGCCATGAAACTTTGAGGTTACACACCATATATTCCCAATACACACCTTATACCTCGAATTAATCAATGACAAGGAACATTCCCAATCCCAAGGAATGCTCTATAGACATAAGTGGAAGACAAGTTCATGTCGTGTTAAATACTACACATTGTGTAGTATTTTACTTGAATTATTCTAAAATTTTCATAGAAAGAAGAATTAAATATATAATTAAACATATTTATTCTGTGTTCTATGTGTCATTCATTCAAAAGTACACGCTATTCCATGGGATTAATAATTATATTTTAAATTAATTTCCATGTTAAAATTTTCGATTACAACACATTATTTCCTCCACATAAATTTGTTTATTACATTAATTTTAAATGAAATTTATTTTCTTTGAAACTATAGATGATGATTTGTTAAGGATGGTTGGATGGAATTAAGATAAATTGGATTATTTTGATTAATTAATGGAACATTATCTTAATTAAATAATAAATCAAAGTAATTGAATACTAGATTGAAAATGTATGTTCATTGATTTATGTGTGGACGATCATGATATTAGACCAGTATTTTGTATGTGATTGGTTTCTTTTAATTTATTTTGATCAAATTATTATTTATGGCCTTTATGTCATCCCTTCATCCTTATTATGTAAGGTCTTTCTTGAACATGGTTTATTTTATGTAAACCCCCTTTATCTAATCCATTTTATCCCCTCACCTACATGTGAGTAAAAGATTATGTAAGGATCTTGCTCTTAGGGGAGTGGAGGTGGTATAAGTTAAGGTTTTGAGGTGAAACCAATCAAAGAAATACATAGGATCAAAGGGGGAATGCTGCAATGTGAACCAAGATATGGTTAAGGGTTGTTTCCCCTAGGGATTATGATTAGTCTATCATCTTATAGATAAAACAATCATTAGATAATCTCATGATCATGCCACTTATGTTTTATTTCAGTCATTTTCATGGTTAAATATTTATATTTTTGGATATTGTGAGATCACATAATAAATGAATTTATAAATATTAAATATGGAATAAAATATAATTATATTATGAGAAAATGTTTTATCATACATGGTTAATCATTTAATTAAAATCTAATTAATATTAAAAATTCATTTAAATGGATAAAATGGGCTTTGTGCATAAGGATAGAAACCCAATAATTAAAATATTAAGTCGATATAGTCTTCCACTACTTAATTTAGAATTGACCTCATAGTTTATAGTACTTAACTAACCAAAGTTTGGCTGATTTCAATTATCATGAAACTTTTAACTTGAAGTTTTGGGTTGACTTAACTTGGTTTATATCAAGCGTTAACTTCCCAAGTAGGATTTAGTGTAACTAATAGGATAAGGTTGAGAAAATATTAAAATAGGATTTCAGTATTGGATATTCCACTCAACTAATCAATTAACTATGACTTAATGTTGTTGTAATGTTACACCTATCTAAAAACCCCATCAAATAACTTGTCAGACCCAAGTCTAGTTTATGAGAAGGATAATATGGATCCTTGGCCCTTGAATATCAAATGGAAAAGATATTCCTAAAATTATGGTGAGGGATATTAGGTGTTTAAAAATAGTGGTATATTAATAAGAATTTATTTAATTTTAAATTTATTAATTTATTTCTATAATAAAAATAAATTACTAATTATCTGATCTTAATTTGTTGAAATGGAAAATAAAATGACATTGAAAATATCATGGTGATGCATACTAGAGAAGGATAACCGTATCACCTTCATGAATTTCTAGGAATGGTATAGGAACTTGTGCATTATACTATGATATGAAAGGAAATTGTATGTGCTGGAAATCCTACTTCCCAAGTCACTTCCCAATGGGGCTAGTGAGGTTGAAGTGTCTCTCTATCTGAATCATGTGGATGATGTAATAGATTTCCAATATGTCATTTTATCCTCCATATAAAATGAACTTTTAAATCAATGCGAGGATATGGGTGTGTATATCATAGTTTCTCACCTTTAGGATCTCTATCAAGAGAAGGCGATATTAGAGAGACATGAGATCTCCAATGTACTGTTCATGTGTAGGCTTGGAGAGTTAGTGAAATCTGGGGCACATGTAGTCAAGATGGTTGGATATATTGAGAACTTGGACATATTGGGTTTTAAGATCCCCTTTGAGATATGAACATATGTAATTCTATCCTCACTACCAAAAAAATTATCTAGTTTTATTATGAATTATAATATGATCAATATAAATAAGACACTATTGAAACTTATTAATCTTATCAAACAAGTTAATAAAGACATGGGGAATGAAAAACCTACTACCCTTATAGTGAATGAGAAGAATAGGAACAAGGAAAATGGGTCGAAGACTCATTCCAAGTCTAAGTCTTCAGATCACCATCCATCCAAGAAGAAGAAGATTTAGAGGAAAGGAAAGGAATAGAATGAGGTATGCTTTGCATGTGGAAAGAAGGGCCACTAGAAGAGGAGTTACACCCATACAAATAAGAAAGGGGAGATTCGGGTGCATTAGTTATTGAGTGTAATCATCATATATATATAATTTGGTTATTAGATACAACATGTGGTGCTAATATTTGTATCCAAATATAGGAACTGTGTATATTTCAGAAGGTTGCAAGAGGTGTGGTGGATCTACGAACTGCCAATGGAGCAAGGATGGCTGCTATAGACATTGGAGACTATTATCTAACATTTCTAACAATTAATTTTATTTATAAAAAAAATTATTATGTTACTAGTGTTACCAAGAACATTATTTTCATTTATTTCATAGATATGGATGTATTTATTTTTATATTTGGAAATAAAGGTTTCTACTTTTATAAAGAAAACATATATTATGGTATGAAACAATTGAATAAAATTCTTTATGTATTCAATTAAAAAAACCAAATGTTGGCAATTGATAATGAAAATAATATGGGTGAATCATATGACACTTAGTTTTGGAATCACCATCTTGGTCACGTAAATGAGATGCATTTGAAAAAGATATATCAAGATGGTTATTTAGATTCTTTTAAATTTAATCCACCTAAAATATGGTATAATTGTTTAAAAGGAAAGATTACTAAATCATCATTTAGTGTTCAAGATGAAAGGACCACATATCTTCTATAATCAGTAAACACCAATGTGTGTGGACCTTTTCAAGTAGAATATTGAGGGGAATTCTTTTACTTTATTACTTTTACTGATGACTTGAGTATGTACGGTTATATCTACTGAATGAGGTAAAAGTGTGAATCCTTTGAGAAGTTTAAAGAGTTTAAGAATTATATTGAGAACCATCATGGTAAGAATATAAAGAATCTTAAATCAGATTGAGGTGGTGAATATATTAACCAATACTTTATCAAATTTCTATAGGAGTATGAGATTTTATCTCAACGAAATCCACCTTATTCACCACAGTGGAATGGTGTTAACTAAAGGATGAATCATACCTTGTAAGACATTGTAAGGTAGATGATGAGTCATTCAAGTCTTCCATTATCATTTTGGGGATATGCATAATAGACATAATAATTATTACTAAAACGAGTACCAACTAAAGTAGAAAATAGTATTTCCCTCAAGTTATGGATTAAAAAGAAACATGTTTTTTTACAAGTTCATGATTGGGGTTGCGAGGCATTTCTTAATTCTATCTCAAGAAAAAAAATATCACCCTAAGTCACAAAGTATATCTTTATAGGGTATCCTAAGGAAATGAGGGGTCTTATCTATACAACCCTTTAGATAAGAAGGTGACTATAACAAGATAGGTCATATTTATTGATAGGGATAACATCCTCAATGAGGATAGTAGGGTTAATATTGACGTCAATGAATTTGGTGATCACGATATACAAGAGTTGGTATAGGAACTGATTCCACAAGTCATATTTGAAGATGTTCCTAAAACACATGTACTACGTATGAGCACTAGATAGGTAAGAGAACCATAGAGATATGTTTTTCTAGTCACTAATGTTGGTGACTCGATATTAGTTAACAATAATGGTCGCCTCTCCTATAAAGAGGAAGTATAGAGATCGTAAGCTATAAGATGGAAAGAAGATATGAATTATGAGATTAATTCCATGTATCAAAACCATTTTTGGGTTTTTATTTCTTCTCAAGTTGATGTAAAACACATTGGGTGTAAATGGGTATTCAATAGAAAATTGGGGTAAAGTAAATACCTATAAAGTATGGATAGTGGTTAAAGGGTTTAAACAATGTTAGTTATAGACTAAAATGAAACCCTTTCTTTAGTTTCCATGTTTAAATACACCAAAATACTTCTTGCCATAATATCTTACCATGATTAAGATATTTTGGAAAATGAATGTCAAAACTTATTTTCTTAATGAGAACATTTAAGAGGATATGTATTTGAAACAACCAAAAGGGTTTGTAACTCTAGGAAATTCCAAAAAAGGTATGAAAGTTGTAGATATCTATTTAGGGATTAAGGCAATCATCCATCATGAAACATTCAATTTGATGAATCTATAAAGGAATTTAGTTTTTTGAGAATTAATGTGAGTCATGTGTTTACAATCGATTTAGTAATGGTATGATTGTTTTCATTGTAGTGTATGTTGATGACATATTACAAATTGGAAATAATATACCATCCTTATAAAATTTTAATGCATGGTTGATCAAGTGTTTCTTTATAAAGGGCATAGGTGAATTGAAATATATTATAGGGATTAAGATCATGTGTGATAGATCCATGAGGATTATTTGGCTAAGTCAAAGTACATATATTGATTAGATACTGAAGAGGTTTGTTATGTAAAAATATGATAGTGGATTGGTTCTAGTGTCATATGGTATGCATATTTCCAATAAAATGTGTCCTTAGACACAAGAGTAAATATAGAGAATGATTAATATCCCATATGCTTATACGATAAGAACTATCATGTATTCCTTGTTTTGTACAAGTATCAATGTTTCCTATTATTTAATCATGGTAGCTAGATATTGAGAATATCTAGGTGAACAACATTGGATTTTTATTAAGACTATACTTAAGTATCTAAGGAAAACTAAGGATATGTTGCTGGTGTATGAAGGAGATAAATAGATGGTCATAAGGGTTTATAGAGATTCTAATTTTTATATAGATCAGAATAATTCGATGTCATGGTCTAAATATATCTTTTGTCTCAATGGAGGATTTGTGAGCTGAAAGAGTTTAAAGAAACTATTTATTGTTGATTCTATAGCATAGACTAATTATATTGTGGATTCCGATGCATCCAAGGAAGTAATATAGATTCACAAATTTTTCCAATAGATTGATGTGGTACCTAGAAGTAAACATCATATCACATTTTACTATGATAACACTTTAATGATGGCTCTCTCCAAAGAGACAAGGTCACACCAAAGGACAAAGAACATACTTCAAAAGTTTCATGTGTTGAGGGATTTTTCTCAACAATGTGAATTTATGGTTAGCATAGTATCCATAGAAAAAAATGTGGTAGACCCCTTGGAAAATGATTTTATCTCATTATAGGCATGATTATCATGTAAGAGTTAGTTGACTGAATGTTTTTATTAGTTGGCTCTAGTGCAAGTGGGAGTTTGTTGGAGTTGGTGCCATAGAACTAACTTGTTTAGTATTTGATTATTATTTTTTAATTATTAATAATGTTTTTATCACATTATTATTATTTATATACATGATATTTATATGTGATAATGTCCTGAGAATATATTTTGTGTTGAAAGGTCATAGAATCTTTCCGCTATGATGAGAACCTAGAGGTTCCACGAAATTATTCTTTAACCTTATTCTATGGCTAGATGATATTATCTAGTGGGACACAAACAATACATTCTATCAGGGGTAGAAGGATCATAATACATTGATACACCTTCCCATGGTGTCCTACCTTGGTAAAATCCATGATATGAGGTTATAATAAAAGGATTGTCATTTGGAAATCCACATTTCCATGTTTCATTGGATGTCCCTATCAACAGATGTATGTATTGATTCTTAGAATCTCATATTATCATTAATGAATATCATGACTCACATAATTTTATGTATTTATGAAAACCATGATGACATATGATTACAGTGAAGTAGGATATGTTGGGTGCACTACTAGGGATATTTGATTAATAGATAATGTGAGAAAGGATTTATTCCTTTTGTCTTTTGAAAAAAGTTAACATCTAAGGTTCTTTGATGGGAATGTGAACTTCTAAATAAATCTATGGTAATGGTGTTCGATGGGATAGTTCATTGCTATAAATTTATAGAAAGAGACATCGATTATATAGGTTGATGTAACCGGCATGCAACCTTCTTGATTTGAGAAATTGTGATAAAAGTATTATATTACAAGTTAAACATTTATAGGAGGTTAGACACCATTGTGACATTAATTTTTTTTTTCTATGAATGTCTTATCATGTTTCTGGACAATAACCTTGTAATTTAGGTATTTATTCCTAATTTCACTAAGAAAGAGGTCTATAGGTTCACACACTAAGTGTATCCTCAATCATGGTTAAATTTTAGTATTGAGTTTAACAAGTTAGAATAAATAATATTTATTTGATTTTGGTTGATCATCATAATTTAATCCTAATTCATTCAAAATAATAATTGATTTAAATAATAATAATTTTTTTACAGGTTTAAAAAATATAATATTTGTTATATTTTTCATAGAATAATGCATAGACATTTAATTATTAAATAGACATTATTCAAGGATCAGTAAATGTCGATAAGGGAAAGAAGATTAGGTCTAATGGTCTGATTGGAAATAATAAAAATTAAATTTATTTATATATTCTTAAATGGGTTTCACATTTCAAGAGAATATTATTATTATTATTATTATTATTATTAGACATGGGGTCAATTAATCATTATAAATATGGAAACAATTTAGTGTGCAATTTCTAACCCTAAACCTTCCATAAAAAATATCTAATTATATCACTTTCCAAAAATAGAAATAGTCTGCAAAATAGATAGAGTGAGACTCGATCAATCCCTAGATAGAGATCAATACATCTATAGTTGTAACACCCAAGACTTTTATAAGAAATATTTTATTTTTATTTTATATAAATCATCAAAGGAATCTTTCACTACACACAACACTATCTTGGCTTGCTTTACATGCAATCGTGACCTTCCTTGATAGTTTGCATCGTACGCAATACCGAGTTTCACTAAACAACGATATGCTATTAAAATATTATTAAAACTAGTCGTTATGAATAGTAATAACCACTTTTTGAAATTTTTAAAAAAATTATTTTTCAAAATGGACTTCATTTTTGGATTTGGAATATCGAAATCATCCTAGGGTGAAATTTTGGTATTTTTCTGAAAACTTTCAATTTTTTATGAATAGTGAAAACACTAGGTTACTATTTAAAAACCGAATTTTTATTTAATTAATTATTTATTTTATTTAAATTTATCTTAGGTAAAAATTGATACATAACACCTATATAAGTTTAATGTAATTCATTTGAGTCATTTAATAATAATTTTAGATATATAAAAATTTTATTGAACTTTTCACCATCTTTTACCCACCTCCTAGGAGAATTTACAAATTTACATAAAACTTAATTTTACCACTTCTGTGAGTGGAATTTAAAAAATCAGAGAAACAAGGTTGATGTCAGTAAGTAAAATGTGGTTCAATGAGATGAAAATAATTTTTGGTGAATAGTAACTTTTTACTTTTATTGACCACGGTTAAAAGTAAATAGGGTAATTAAGGGTAAAAATGATATTATTATTACCCTAACACATGTACTAATTCTATTGGATAACTTTAATTCAACCAAAAACAACCTTATTAATAAAATATGACCATTTAGGCCTACTTGGATTAGATTAGGACATTTATTATTAATTTATTTAAAGAAGGGTTAAAATAGTTAAAATCAAAGTTTAATAAGTAAATAATTTTTAATATAGGGTTATATATAAGATAAATTAGACTAAAAATATTCATTAGAAAGATAAAACTATTTCCTACATAATGGTATTTTATTTGAAATTTTTAGACAATAAATAATTTAATTTATTTATGACACAATGATGATGCAGTAATTATCTTATTAATGAAATATTGACATAATTGATGTAAGAAATACCCAAATAAATGTAATTTGAGACTTATTATGAATTAAACTAATTTTATAGGTTAATATGAAATTTTGTTATTTATTTAATTAATTTTTTTTGAACTAATAATTTTTTTATAATTTTCACAAAAATCAATTACTAAATAGTGTCAAAATTGACATAAAATAGTTTTTAAAACAAATATTATATTATTAATTGTTATTTTATTCCTAAAAATCTAATGTTCGGCCAAATGACTTATATAATGTTATATATATTAATAATAAACAACTTGGGGTTCGTTTGTCTTGTTATATAAGTTTATTAACCTTATAGTGTAAGAACACAAAAAGACACGGTAAAAGTAAAATTATCTAACTTAAAGTTAAATATAAATGATAAGGTTAAAATAGTAAACTAAACTTGTCAAAATTCTATTGGATGAGAGTATTTTTACCCATCCCCACCTTAGCTTTGAAATAAATCAATTTGGAGCTATTTAAAACTGAATATGGCTTTATAATAAAATAATATTTTCAGTTTTTCCAAAGGTTCCCCTCTCCTCCCTTATAAAAGGGCACCTCCTCCCTCTCTTCCTCACACCACTTTGAGCCTTCAATCTCATAAAACCCCTGACAATTTCTCCTCTCCACTTCCCTAGAAACATCCTAGAGGTCCTGGTTTTCTTAAAAGACCAGTTTTAGTGCCCAAAAAGGAGGTCTCAAAGAAGCACTTCAAAGAAGAGGTAATGTCCGTTACCGATTCTTTCAACTTTATTTCTTCTTCCACTTCTTCTTCTTTAGTTGTTTCATTATTAATTAATAAAATTAGTATCACTCATATACTGATATGTTATTATAAGTATGAAACAACCCTATTTCATCATCTATCCATCCTATGGAAAATGAAATCACTGTGCGTGCGTACGTACAGAATACAGTCTCCATGCCGTGGTGTAATCTATTTTCCACCACCACCTTACTTGGATGGGTATAATGGTGTAAAGAATGAATATATATGATTATTGTAAAGTGATATTGATTCTGAAATAGTATACATACACTCCAATACAATTCCACGATCATGGGAATCATATCATCGCTCGTGCGTACGTACGGAATATCGTCTCCACGATGTGATGCAACTCGTTCTACATGATTTCCATTGAATAATGATTTCATAAATGAATTGAGGGAATAAATATGTTATATATTACACTAATACCATTCTGGAAATGAGGTATCTATAACCTAAAGAGAAGAATAATAATTTATTCCACAAAACACGCATAAGAACAAAAAGTAATAAACACCTGAATAACAAGTAGCAATGAAATATTACTAATAAGAAGATAAGAATATGACCATATATGATATCATAACAATTAGTTTGATTCTAGAATAATTCAATGACATTATTTAAATCATTATACAGGAGGTTCGGACACTTACGAAGCAAATCAGAGCTATGGTAAGAGAAAATCTTGCGATCTCAATTTTTATCCGAGATTGTTTATACTTCAGAATTTACTGGGGAATATTTATCATCCACATCCATGTTTCCTCAATATTTAATATTATTTAAATCCTCCTAAAATTTTTTAAATCCAATTTTACCCTTCGGTGAGTTTTTAGTAAAAGATATGAAAGGAATATTTTGTCGTTTTTCGTACGAGGTACTTTTTGACTTTTTCGGCCAAAGTACAAGAAGAATGTTTTTTTTAACTTATACGACATGAATGGATTTTTAGAACATTATTTCCATGAAGCATCCTTTACAATTTTTCAAGTTTATTTTTAATCAACTTCTTTTAGTTTAAAATTGTATGACATGTTAAGAAAGGAAAGATTTTTTTGAAGTAGAAAGGATATTTTCCTCAAGAATGGAGTTCAAGTGTTTTATCGAAATTATTTTCCATCTAAGATAATATAGGGTTCTGTTTCTATCCCTATTTTTTTACACTGATTTGATTATTTTATGATGGAATTATTTTATGATGTCCTTTTGTCTTATATGGATTATTTTATGATGGCATGATGATTAAGATTCCTATTTTTTTATTACATGGGTTATGCTATGATGTATGGTTTATGATTTTGTGGCACACATAAGAATGGTATCATTATGAGATGGGTGGGACCTATATCTCCCCCCAATGCATTGGGTAAATATTTATATCTCATGAGATAGACATGGCTGGAACGACAGGTTAAACCGGTTCAGTGAAACAGGACTGAAACAAGGAGTGAACTCAGTTCAGAAATGGACTTTGTCCGCTAAGATAGTCTTGGATATGAGTCTTGACTACTAAGAAATTATTCTCTATGATTATTTGTGTATGCCACAAAGTTTCATGTTTGAGGTTATGATTATTGGGATTATATTTCACTACTATGATTTATCCCATGTTATGAATTTATGATCTCTTTTGCAGGTTAAGATTTCCAAAATGTTATGTTCTTATGAATATGATGTGATTGATATTTCTTTTGTATACCCTTACTAAGAATTTGAGCTCACCCTTTTGTATGTTTTCTTTCCCCATGATAGGAAGAAGGTTATTTAGTATGATATGCCAAAAGGGACTCTAGATATGATGAAATAAATGGGAGACAATGTAAATTTTTTATGAACCAGTTGTTTATGTTTCCCAGTTTCTAAAGACACTATACCTATACGGTCCTTTCTTGGTTTTGTTATATGTTGAAATAAGTGTAATTCAATTTTGAAGTACTAAAAATTTATGTAAAGTATGGGTTGTTATAGTTGGTATCAGAGGAAAGGTATAGTCAACCTTCGGAAACTAGGATGTGAAAGCCTTAGTAATAATCCTAAGGATAAGTCTAAGCATAGAACACAATCTTAGTGTTTTAAAAATGGCCATTAATAACCTAGGATAAGACCTTAAGTGTGAAATTTTGTTCTTGATTATGTGGTTTTCCTATTATAATTAGTGTTGCTCACACTATTCTTCTTGGTTTTAATCAATGGCTAAAACCCGAAGGAACCGTGTTAATGCGGAATGCGATGCGAAATGCAATGATTGTCCCCTTGAGCAACCAAACTTTATGGGAGCTGGAATGAAAAATCTTGTAGCCATGCTCACACAACTTTCTCAAGCTATGAATCATGCATGACTTACAAACGAGCAAAGAAAAAAGCAACATTCTATTGAATCCTTCATGAGACAGCGTCCACCTTCATTCAGCGGGTCTACTGATCCATTAGTTGCTGAAAAATGGATCAGTACTACTGGAAAGATATATTCAGTTCTTTAATGTTTTGAACATGATAAAGTCATCTTAGCAGTGTATCGTTTGGAAGGTGATGATGATCAATGGTGGAATCTTATCAAGAATACGAGGCCAAGAGATGAAATTGAGTCCATGGAATGGGACGAGTTCAAGAACTTATTTTTCAATAAGTACTTCCCTCGTATTCTCCGAACAAAGATAGAGAAGGAGTTTCTGGAACTAAAGAAAAAGGATGATGAATCTGTTGGTACCTATGAAGCAAATTTTACAAGACTTGCAAGGTATGCTTCTGGTATTATTATCCAACCTGAGAGTAAGATTGATCGATTCTTTAGTGGCATAAAACCAAGTCTTCGAAGGGCGTTATCCATAAGGGACTTCAATAGCTACGAGGAAATCGTTCGATGTGCTCTCAAAGTTGAGATGGAGATTGGAGTAACCCATTAGTCATATGGGTTTGATAAGAAGAGGAAAATTGAATTCAAAGGAAAATCTAAAGAGCACACTGAAAAGAAGATGAGTTTTCTCTTATGCTCAAAGTGTATAAAGAAACATGGAGGGATTTGTCTTAAAGGGACAAGTAAATGTTTCAAATGTGGAAAGGAAGGTCATCGGGCATTTGAATGCCGCAATGATGGGAAGAATATGTCTAGTGATGCGAACAATGAAAAGGCTACACAAAGTGCACCTCCTACACTTCAATGTTACAAGTGCAAGGAAATGGGGCATTATGCCAATCAATGCCCTAATCCAAGGGTGGTTGATGATGATCGACGTCAACAAACTCTTAAGGCTAAAGACAAAGGAAAGTCACATGCAATTTCTATCAGTGATGTGGAGTATGATAACGAAGTGGTGAAAGGTACACTTACCATCCACTCTAAAGTAGCAAATGTTTTATTTGATTCTGGATCCACCCACTCCATTTTTTCTGAAGAATTTTCTAAGGGTATCACCGTATTACCTCAACAATTAGATGTTGAGTTAGTTGCGACAACCCCTAATGGGACAACAGTCGCATCAAAAGTTTATAATTCTTCTTCGATTGAAGTTTTTGGGAAAGTGCTTCCTGCAAATCTTTTTATCCTCCCTATAGTGGAATTTGATGTGATTCTTGGCATGGATTGGCTTTCTCTATATGGAGATCATATCAATTTCCAAATAAGGGAAGTCACATTTCATATTCCATATCAATCTTTGACCTTCTATCGATGCAAGGATGAACATAACCTTCCAGTGGAAATTTCTTCCATCTTATGGGCCTTGATTCCACTAAATGAAGGTTATTTATCTCAAATGGTTGGTGAGAAACTCATGATTAAGAATATTCCCATTGTACGGGAGTTTGATGATGTCTTTCCAGAGGAATTGGCGGGTCTTCCACCAAATCGTGAAGTTGAGTTTTCAATAGAACTTGTACCGGGTGCTTTACCTATTTCAAAGACACCTTATAGAATGGCCCCAATTGAGTTGCAGGAATTGAAGAAGCAACTCCAAGAGAATCTTGATAAGGGGTTCATACGCCCTAGTGCGTAACCTTGGGAAGCACCTATTCTATTTGTTAAGAAGAAAGATGGATCAATGAGACTCTGCATTGATTATCAAGAAGTTAACAAGATCACTATCAAGAACAAATATCCTCTCTCGCGCATTGATGACTTATTTTACCAACTACGCGGATCTCAATACTTTTCCAAGATTGATCTTTGTTCAGGGTATCATCAATTAAGGGTCAAAAGGGGGGATATACCAAACACGGATTTCCGTACAAGGTATGGACACTATGAATTTATAGTGATTCCATTTGGTCTTACTAATGCCCCTACTATCTTCATGGATCTGATGAATAGAGTCTTTAGAGACTATCTTGATCAGTTTTTGGTAGTCTTTATAGACGATATTCTTGTATATTCAAAGAGCAAGCAAGAACATGAAGATCATTTGAGAATTATATTGAAGACCCTGAGAAAGGAGAATCTTTATTCCAAATTTACCAAGTGTGAATTTTTGCTTCAAAAAGTTTCATTTTTGGGTCACATAATCTCAAAAGAGGGGATATCTGTGGATCCAGCAAAAACAGAGGTTATCGAAAGATGGTTGAGACCAACAACAGTAACTGTGATCCAAAGTTTTCTTGGTTTGGCTGGATATTATCGACGTTTTGTGAAAGATTTTTCACGATTATCTAATCCACTCACCAGGTTGACTCGGAAAGAAGTTAAGTTTGTTTGGACAGAGGAATGTGAAGAGAATTTCAAGGAGTTGAAAAGAAGGTTATCCAGTGCACCTGTGCTCACACTACCTTGTAGTGGAGAAAGGTTTGTGATCTACAATGATTCATCCAAGAAGGGATTGGGGTGTGTTCTTATGCAAAATGATATGGTGATAGCTTATGCCTCATGACAGTTGAAAATCCATGAGAAAAATTACCCAACTCATGATTTGGAGTTAACTGCGGTAATCTTTGCATTAAAGATTTGGAGGCATTTTCTTTATAGAGAAAGGTGTGACATTTATACTGATCATAAAAGTTTAAAGTATATTTTCACACAAAAGGAGCTGAATATGTGCTAAAGAAGATGGTTGGAGATGATTAAGGATTATGACTGCTCAATTCATTACCACCCTGGGAAAGCAAACAAGGTGGCAGATGCATTAAGTCGACAAGACCATGCCAGTTTATTCATGATGAGGATCACAAAAGATCCAATATTTATGGATTTACAAAGGATATATCTTGGAATTATAATGAAAGGGGAAAAATATTATCTTTATCAAATGAATGTTCAACCATCTATACATGTTAAGATTAAAGAGGCACAAAAAGAAGATGTAGTGTTACAAAAGAAGGTGAGAAATGTTCCTGAATTCAACCTTGATTGTGATGGGATAATAAAGTTCAAGAATAGGGTTGTGTTCCTCCCATCCCCGAATTAAAGAAGGACCTGCTGGATGAGGCTCATAGTTCTTCATTCTCTATTCATCCTGGAAGCACGAAGATGTATAGGGACCTGAAAGAGTACTTCTGGTGGGATGACATTAAAAGTGATGTTGATGAATATGTCTCTCGATGCTTGGTTTGTCATAAAGTTAAAGATGATAGATAGAAGTCTAAGGGGATGTTACAACCATTACCCATACCCGAATGGAAATGGGAAAACATAACTATGGACTTTGTCACAGGAATTCCTAAAACATCCAAAGGAAATAACACTATCTGGGTCATAGTTGATCGTCTTAAAAAGTCTGCACACTTCATTGCTATTAGAGAGGATTTCTCTCTGGATCAGCTTGCCAGGATATATGTAAAGGAAGTGGTAAGATTGCATGGAGTACCAATTTCTATTATATCTAATCAGGATCCGAGGTTTACCTCAAAGTTCTAGCAAAGTCTTCAGCATATTCTGTATACAGAGTTGAGTTTCAGCACTTCTTATCATCCTCATACAGACGGTCAGTCTGAGAGGACAATTCAAACTCTAGAAGAAATGTTGAGAGCTTTCTCTATGGATTTCAAAGGTGGTTGGGATCAACACCTACCTTTGGTGGAATTTTCTTATAATAATAGCTTTCACTTTAGTATTCAAATGGCTCCTTATGAAGCTCTCTATGGAAAAAAATGCAGGACTCCAACTTGCTAGGATGAAGTTGGGGAAAGAAAGCTATTAGGACCTGATCTTGTTGATGAGATGGCAGAAAAGGTCCGATCTATTCAACAACACATAAGAGCAGCTCAGAGTCGACAACAGAGTTATGCCAACAACCGAAGAAAAGACTTAGAGTTTGAAGTGGGTGATAAAGTGTTCTTACAAATATCTCCTTAGAAGAGAGTAATGAGATTTGGAAAGAAGGGAAAGCTGAGCCCTAGGTATATCGGTCCTTTCGAAATACTGGATTGTGTTGGGAAGGTAGCTTACTGATTGGAGCTTCCACCGAATCTCTCTCAAGTTCACGATGTGTTCCATGTATCTCTCCCAAGAAAGTATATACCTGATCCTTCACATGTACTCAGCTCAGAAGTTGTACCACTGGAACAAGATCTTTCTTATGAAGAACAGCCGATAGAGATTCTCGATCGTAGTGAAAAAGTCCTACGGAACAAGACCACTCGCTTGGTGAAAGTTTTATGGAGGAACCACCAATTAGAAGAATCTACATGGGAGCTTGAGGATATGATGAGGGAGAGGTATCCTCATCTATTTGTTACAAGTGACGAATTTCGAGGGTGAAATTCATTTTAAGGGGGGTAGAATGTAACACCCGAGACTTTTATAAGAAATATTTTGTTTTTATTTTATATAAATCATCAAAGGAATATTTCACTACACACAACACTATCTTGGCTTTCTTTACACGCAATCGTGACCTTTCTTGATAACTTGCATCGTATGCAATACCGAGTTTCACTAAACAACGATATGCTATTAAAATATTATTAAAACTAGCCGTTATGAATAGTAATAACCACTTTTTGAAATTTTGTAAATTTTATTTTTCAAAATGGACTTCATTTTTGGATTCGGAATATTGAAATTATCCTAGGGTGAAATTTTGGTATTTTTCTTAAAACTTTCAATTTTTGATGAATAGTGAAAACACTGGGTTACTATTTAAAAACTGAATGTTTATTTAATTAATTATTTATTTTATTTAAATTTATCTTAGGTCAAAATTGATACATAACACCTATATAAGTTCAATTTAATTCATTTGAGTCATTTTATAATAATTTTAGATATATAAAAATTTTATTGAACTTTTCACCGTCTTTTACCCACCTCCTAGGAGAATTTTCAAATTTACATAAAACTTAATTTTACCGCTTCTGTGAGTGGAATTTAAAAAATCTTAGAGACACGGTTGATGTCAGTAAGTAAAATGTGGTTCAATAATATGAAAATAATTTTTGGTGAATAATAACTTTTTACTTTTATTGACCATAGTTAAAAGTAAATAGGGTAATTAAGGGTAAAAATGATATTATTATTACCCTAAAACATGTCCTAATTCTATTTTATAAGTGTAATTCGACCAAAAACAACCTTAGGAATAAAATATGACCATTTAGGCCCACTTGGATTAGATTAGGACATTTATTATTAATTTATTTAAAGAAGGGTTAAAATAGTTAAAATCAAAGTTTAATAAGTAAATAATTTTTAATATAGGTTTATACATAAGATAAATTCTACTATAAATATTAATTAGAAAGATAAAAATATTTCCTACATAATGGTATTTTATTTGTAATTTTTGGACCATAAATAATTTAATTTATTTATGACACAATGATGATGCAGTAATTATCTTATTAATGAAATATTGACATAATTGATGTTAGAAATACCAAAATAAATGTAATTTGAGACTTTTTATAAATTCCAATAATTTTAGAGGTTAATATGACATGTTAGTATTGATTTAATTAACTTTTTTAGAATTAATCATTCTTTTATGATTTTCACAAAAATCAATTACTAAATAGTGTCAAAATTGACATAAAATAGTTTTTAAAACAAATATTATATTATTAATTGTTACTTTATTCCTAAAAATCTAAGGTTCGGCCAAATGACTTATATAAGGTCATATATATTAATAATAAACAACTTGTGGTTCTTTTGTCTTGTTATAGTATGTTTATTAACCTTATAGTGTAAGAACACAAAAAGACATGGTAAAAGTAAAATTATCTAACTTAAAGTTAAATCTAAATGATAAGGTTAAAATAGTAAACTAAACTTGGCCAAATTCTATTTTATGAGAGTATTTAGACCCATCCCAACCTTATCTTTGAAATAAATCAATTTGGAGCTATTTAAAACCGAATATGGCTTTATAATAAAATAATATTTTCAGTTTTTCCAAAGGTGCCCCTCTCCTCCCTTATAAAAGGGCACCTCCTCCCTCACTTCATCACACTACTTTGAGCCTTCCAACTCGGCCAAACCCTGCCAATTTCTCCTCTAAACTTCCCTAGAAACATCCTAGAGGTCCTGGTCTTCTTCAAAGACCAATTTTAGTGCCCAAAAAGGAGGTCTCAAAGAAGTGCTTCAAAGAAGAGGTAAAGTCCGTTACCGATTCTTTCAACTTTATTTCTTCTTCCACTTATTATTCTTTAGTTTTTTCATTATGAATTAATAACATCAGTATCACTAATATACTGATATGTTATTATAATTATGAAACAACCCTATTTCACCATCTATCCATTCTACGGAAAATGAAATCACCGCGCGTGCGTACGTATGGAATACCGTCTCCACGCCGTGGTGTAATCTATTTTCCACCACCACCTTACTTGGATGGGTATAATGGTGTAAAGAATGAATATATATGATTATTTTAAATTGATATTGATTCTTAAATAGTATACATACACTCCAATACAATTCCACGATCATGGGAATGATATCATCGCTCGTGCGTACGTACGGAATACCGTCTCCACGATGTGATGCGACTCGTTCTACATGATTTTCATTACATAATGATTTCATAAATGAATTGAGTGAATAAATATTATATATATTACACTAATACCATTCTGGAAATGGGGTATGTATAACCTAAAGATAAGAATAAGAATTTATTCGACAAAACACGCATAAGAACAAAAAGTAATAAACACCCGAATAACAAGTAGCAATGAAATATTACTAATAAGAAGCTAAGAATATGACCATATATGATATCATAACAATGAGTTTGATTCTGGAATAAGTCAATGACATTATTTAAATCATTATACAGGAGGTTCGGACACTTCTGAAGCAAATCAGACCTAAGGTAAGGGAAAATCTCGCAATCTCAATTTTTATCCGAGATTGTTTATACTTCAGAATTTAATGAGGAATATTTATCATCCAAATACATGTTTCCTCAATATTTAATATTATTTATATCCTCCTACAATTGTTTAAATCCAATTTTACCCTTCGGTGAGTTTTTAGTAAAAGATATGAAAGGAATATTTCGTTTTTTTTCGTACGAGGTACTTTTTGACTTTTTCGGCCAAAGTACGAGAAGAATGTATTTTTTAACTAATACGGCATGAATGGATTTTTAAAACATTATTTCCATGAAGCATCCTTTAAAAATTTTCAGGTTTATTTTTAATCAACTTCTTTTAGTTTAAAATTTTATCACATGTTAAGAAAGGAAAAATGTTTTTGAAGTAGAAAAAATATTTTCCTCAAGAATGGAGTTCAAGTGTTTTATCAAAATTATTTTCCATCTAAGATAATATAGGGTTCTGTTTCTATCCCTATTTTTTTACACTAATTTGATTATGTTATTGTGGAATTATTTTATGATGTCCTTTTATCTTATATGGATTATTTTATGATGGCATGATGATTAAGATTCCCATTTTTTTATTACATGGGTTATGCTATGATGTATGGTTTATGATTTTGTGGCACAGATAAGAATGGTATCATTATGAGATGGGTGTGACCTATATCTCCCTCCAATGCATTGGTTAAAGATTTATATCTCATGAGATAGACATGTATGGAATGGAAGTTTAAACCGGTTCAGTGAAACATGACTGAAACGAGGAGTGAACTCAGTTCAGAAATGGACTTTGTCCGCTAAGATAGTCTTGGGTATGAGTCTTGACTACTAAGAAATTATTCTATATGATTATGTGTGTATGCCACAAAGTTTCATGTTTTAAGTTATGATTATTGGGATTACATTTCACTACTATGATTTATCCCATGTTATGAAATTATGATCTATTTTGTAGGTTAAGATTTCCAAAATGTTATGTTCTTATTAATATGATGTGATTGATATTTATTTTGTATGCCCTTACTGAGCATTTGAGCTCACCCTTTTGTATTTTTTCTTTCCCTAGGACAGGAATAAGGTTATTAAGTAGTATATTCCAAAAGGGACTCTAGATATGATGAAATAAATGGGATACAGTGTAGATGATTTATGAACCAGTTGTTTATGTTTCCCAGTTTCTAAAGACACTATACCTATATGGTCCTTTCTTGGTTTTGTTATACGTTGAAATAAGTGTACTTCAATTTTGAAGTACTAAACATTTATGTAAAGTATGGGTCATTATAATAGTAATATCCTCCCCTCCTCTCTCAAGCCAATAAGGGATCATCAAGTGTTTTTTCCCTCTTGATAAAAATTCTATTATGATCAACCATGAACAATGAAAGTTATCAAGATTGGTCATGCTATTACTTAGTTTTTCTATGGTAATGTTCATAGATTGTGGTGTGTGGATAACCTCTAGAGGGATTGTGCACTTGGATCATGCAATAAAACAATGGTATGATATGATCTTGTTAACTAGATCATCAATGAAAGATAAATTGAAATATGAGGTAATTCTATATCTTCTCAAAAATTAATTATAAATAACATGTGAAGACCCTTATCTTATAATTTTGGTGTTTTAATTTTGTTAAGTAATCTACTTTTTTCATTGTACATGAGATTTTTATCATGTGAATCAACAATTACATTTGATTTATGACTAAAAGTCAAGTTGGTCATACCATCAAATAATGTTGTCACTCTGCCCAAAACCTACACTTTTGAGAGTGAAGAGAACATTGAACTAGGACCCTTATTTCCTATGATATAGTTAGAATTTACCAAATATACCATATATTTCCACAAATCAAAGGGAATCACTTCAATTAGCATTGATTCAATTATTCCTGAGAATCATTTTGAGATAGACACATTTTCTAAAAGGGAAATATCTAAAATAGTTCATGGGTTATAAAATTAGTTAGTGATGGTTTTGGATGACACTAAAAAATTTCTATAATCACTGGAAACATGGGATTATATGGAGGGTCCTGAGTTTTAGATTACATGTGTTCCAATGGTGAAACACATTGCGGGAAATTTAGAAGAATCTTTAACAGAAAATATCATTCTTGACAAAGTGAAGTCACTTACTCTACTTGGTCTTATACCACAAGCTTCATGCAGTGTGGTTAATTCCACTTAACAATAAATTACCATAAATACTTGAAATACTATTAACCTAGGTTGATTCAATGAAATTGGGGTGCATGAATTGTGTTGGAAACTAATTGATTTCCCTATGTTGGTAGTCATTGAGAAAAAAATAATAGGGATACATTATCAACCCATACATTACATTCAATGATTTTATGGATATAATATGGTCACTGAAAGAGTCTTGTAAGGTAACTTCTTCTATTTTTTACATTTAAGTAATAAATATTTCTAATTTTCATGTAGATACAGTTTACTTAAAATCCCATTATTCAATTATTTTTTATTCACATGAGGTTTACTCACCTCTTTTTAACCTAGTCTGTTCTTCATTCATTACACCCATACATTTTTATGTCTAGTTTTCATTGAGATATTTTTTAGACTATATTACAAGTATTTTCTCAATGGATACATGAAACAATCCTATTGATTAATAAGTAGATACTTTCTATACATTTACATTAAATCCTGGTGGAGTGATATCAATATTTGTCTTAAGATGAATTAAACTTAGTAGTCAGTGGGAGAAAACCTATGATTGGTTAGTTTTTATTTCATTAGATTTAGTTTTATTTAATTAAATTTTTAAATAATTAAATGGAACACGTTTACCTATAATTTTTTAGTCCAAACACATTAATTGAGTTGAATTCACCATGTAAACTTTTATCATTCATATATTAATTTAAATATGGTGTTATTTCTTTGATATGATGTAGTTATGTGTTGTCTATGTTTATATTTTATAAGTATATCATTTTTGGGCTTCATTAGATAAATTTAGACTCTCTACATAAATATACAATTATGTAGGGAAGCATTTAATTTCTATTATATTTTACTTACACTTCTAAAAACTTAATTTAAAATAACTAACTAAAATATGAATAAATAATATGAAAGAAAATGAAAAAAACTAACATCTTTTCCATTGTTGAATCTACATGAAAGATATTATATTTTTATAGTAACACACTCGAGAATATACCACATGTTTCTTTAGTTAGTCTGAGTACATGATTCATGGTTGAAATAATATGATTCTTGACACCATGATTTATATGATTGTTGATATCATTACATGTTTTATAAATGTTTTTTTAAATTATTTATTTTTGAGACACTGATTTATACTCATGATCATCTATGTTGTCTAAAATTATATTTTTATAATCTTTAGAACTCTGGACCCTATTTAAATCACTTCCTATTTCTTTTTTCTTAAGAGAATCCCATTTATTATATGTATTCTAAAACTTTTCATGTTTTTCAATCAAAGAAATATGAATTTTTAAAGTTACACTGAAATGACCGAGGATTTTATTTGATTTATTTATCCCCAGGAACCACTACGAAACCATTTCTTTTTCTCCATTTTTAGCTTTTATAATACATAAATAACCCTTTTAGGATGATCCCAGGTTAATACTGTTTCTTTCCCATATCTTGAATATTTTCATGATTATTTTCAATTTAAGTGTGAGTGATACATCTAAAGGATGTCATTAAATCCTCAGGTAAAACCAAATTAGAAATTTATAATGTCCCAAACCATGCTATCTACAAATTTATATCATAGAGGTAGTACATTGATGATCCCATAGAGATTAGGAAATGCAGTGATGTATCTTGACTAAATTTTGGGTCATCCCAATTTAATTAATTTACTAAACTAATGGTAGATTTAAAAAACATAAAAAAGTACAGGTAAATGGTAAAATATATTTGAACTAGTTTTTAGGGGTGATTTTTTGAAATAATTTAATTCCAAATCCCTTTAAAAATAATCATATTAAATAATTTCAAAATAATTCAATTTATTGATAAGATAAATAATTAATCCCTATCAATATACCCTAGCATCTTAATTCATAGTGGTCTAATGAATTAAAATATCTAAAGTTCATTAGGATCATATTTCCAAAAGAATAAGAAGAATTCAATTCAATTTTTATGAATTAATTATATCAATAATGTTGGTATTCATTCATAATTTAAAGAATATGGTCAATGAATCAATTATGAATAAAATAAACATGCATGAACAACACAATACTATTGAATAAAATCATCTCATGAGTGAAGTAAAATCATAGTTTGTTGGTATGAAACCTCTTTAACCGATTCTTCTCTCCCATACGGGGTTTATCCCATCATTTTCAGATGACATCTAGTGATAAAATAACAAAAAACCAAATCAGAGAGATTAGAAGAGAAATAAGGGAGAAACAAGAATTGAATTAAATTAAAAATCATCCAATGTTTCCTAAAAATAGAAAATAGGAAATAAAAACCTATCTATATCGAACGTTATTCAGGTCAGAACCCTATAGAAAGCCTCCATTGGTGGTTTAATGATATTTTATCTCATATCTCCTCCTTTGTGTATGACAGCGTGCCTTTAATTTATAAGGGTTTTCTTCAAAATTCCTCACATCGACACATTAAAATTTCCAGTTGATTGCAGTTTCATGTCAAAAATGGATTTTATGACATAAATAATGTGAGTGTCAACTTATAAAATCTTATTTACTCGACAATATTATTTCATGAATGTGGATTTTATGACATAAATTGGAACACCCTCACTTATCTTAAGACATAACCTAGATGTAACAACCCAAGATTCTCATACATAAATATTACATCTTAATAGGTGAATACTCTAAAAATTTCACAAATACATTCCCAAGTACCATAAGGTTTTAGTTTATTTAGAGATTAGGTACACAATCTTATTACTTAATGAAATATCTTCAGCATCCCATAAATATATTCCCCTTCTATACTCTTTATAAACATACCCTATTTAAGATTCAGACCAATCTGGAGATGCCTTGTGCTTGTTTTCATGTACTATTTTACCCTTTTTTGTTATAAATTGGTTGTGATTTTACTTGGGGATTTTTTTGGACTAATTTAGAGAAATTTGGAATCCTATGGGGTTTTTCATGGTTGGTTCGTAGTTAGGTAAAACTATTTAGTTTTCCCCAGGAAACTATGCACCCCTTTTTTGAGCCTAGGAGGTGGCACACGGTTTGGCCAAATTGTGCGGCCTCCATCCCCAAACTATGAACCCTCAAATAGAGGGTATTTTCATGGTTGTAAAATGGTATTTAAAACCATTCAATACTTAGGATAAACCATTCACCCCTTGAGTAGGGGTGCATGGTTAATGCACATGATTTAGCAAACCATGCACACGATATTTAAGCCCCCTAAATTTTTTATAAAAATTACCAAACCCCTTGGTTTTTATCCCCATTCACCCCCACTAGACCTAAAATGTATTCATTATTTTTAAGGGTTTTATATAGGATTAAAAGGCTCCTAAAACCTCTTTCCTGTTTAATAAAATATCCAATTTAAGGATCAACTCCTCTTTGGTAAGTGATCTCTTCCCCAATTGGTTTCTTCTATCTCTCATCTCTCTTTCATGATGGAGAGGGATGATTTTTAATCTATTAGTGATGGTTTAGATCTTGGTTTTGATTTTTGTGTTTCATTGTATTTTTGTCTTAGTTTTTTATCTTATATCACTTCCTTCATTGTGAAATTTATCGTTCAACATCAAATTGAGGGTTTCATCTTGGAAATCATTCATCAACGATCTTGAGATAAGTTATCTAATTTCCCATCCCCATAGTATTGATTATATTTTTGTGTATGTAATGGTGAAATTTTAATTCCAAAATTAGGAAATTGCATCCTATATTGAATTAATTAATTGATTTCCCATGTGATTATGAGACCCTACATGGATCTCATTGGAACTGTTGGATTTTTGAGACCATGCTTGATGGAAATCGATGGGGTGTTCCAATATAATTGAAATGATGATTTATGAATCATGAAATTTGAAAAAGGGGAATAATGGGTGTATGGAATTGGTTGAATAACATATTATGAAAATGATTTATAAATGGGTTATGAATGTAGAACCATGGTATGTGATCTTTTTTAATGATGTGAACAAAGAGTTTTGGGTCAGAGACTGATGATCCAAATAACCACAAGGTTACAAACTACTACTCTAGGCCCCCAAGTTATATATATTTATTTTTCTGTGATCATTGAGTTGTGGGACAAGGAATGTCACTCCAAATACCCATGGGGTGCTAAATTGTTGCTCTCATCCCCCAATGTATGAATGTAAAATTGGAAATTAAATGATTAATGGAATCCCATGATAGAATAAAATGTGATATCCCTTTGGTTATGGTTTGGACTCTGACATGATTCAAAGAAGATATGATTGGTTCAGGTTTCACCATGAACCTAGGGGCCTATGTGGTTAATTAAAGAATATAAATTTGTGGAAATTGTTTACTTTATCATTTGTACTTTATTCTTTATACATCTGCATACATTGTTATAGAATGGATATTGTTTTACATGTCTTGTGAGGTGGACTAATGAGTTGTACTCACACTCTGCTCGGGATACCTGATTAGTACCCGAATAGACTTCATGTTTATAGGATAGGATAAGGGAAAGAGCCCCATACCAGATGGTTGGGTTGGGACTCAGGATGAATCATGGATGAGGGAATCGTAAATGATGTCGGGACCCACATGGGATTTGTTAGTGTGACTTTATTTTGGGGTTTTCATTTGAAACTTAACAATAAGATGGCATCACATATTTATTTCTTTGGTTTAGGATATTGTTTTTCCCTATTTTGGATTCATCAAGTGATGTTGTATGACCATTGATTGTGGTATTATCATGTATATTGTTTATTATCATTTAGTTGTTGTTTATTGATTTATGATACTATGATACTTTGATAAAGAGGGTATATTCTCTCCATGTTACATAGTAGAACCTATTTACTAGTCATCAGCCTCTAGAATATGGGGAGTCATGCTTGAGGTCATGTGACGAACCCGATTGGGGCACCAACATGAGGCACCTGGGTCAGTACGTTACAAAGTGGTATCAAAGGATTTTTATTTTATTTTAGTCATCTTACTATTTACGAAAGGTAGAAATGAGACTAGGATGAGTGGGGCCTTGGTCATGAACTCATGCGTGGGAGTAGTTAACCCATGTGTGGGGGGAAACCCAAGTACCCAGGATGGAATTGATGTTCTTAATGTTTATTGTTATATTTGAAATTTATTTCACCTTGGGTGATGCACTTGTTCTTTGATGTTTTTATTTTTATGAGATTTATCCTTATGGCCTAATATTGAATGGGAGATGATTACACATGCATCATTCTAGGAACTTATAATTTTATGTGACATGTATCATTTTAGGCTTGAACGAAAAAGAAGGTTTTGGTGAGTTGTTAAACTGAAATGATTTTATTTTTTTAAGTAATTTAAAATAAAAAGGCTCCTAATAATGAATTTAAAATTGTAAATTATGCTAAATGAGGTAATTTTAAATGGATAAAATAGTGTATAATGAGAAACTTCGAGTTATGGAAGTTCTTACCCTATGTTATCCATTACCCAGGTGAGGGATGGTTGATGGTAGTGATAGTGCTTCGGTTTTAACCATGTAGAAGATTATGGGGATGAATTTTTATGGACTTATGTGAATACCTATTTTTAAAATATTATGATTATGTGTTATGTTTCCTAAGATGTGTTTTTGTAATTTTAGAGATATACCTCTACAATGATGTTTGTTGATAGGATGATGGGAGGACATGGCTGGAACCACCAGTAGTGGAACTAGAGGCTCCAATAGTTTCGAGTGAAGGATCTAGAGAGTAGTTATATGAGAAATTTTCTCACTTTATCTAGTTTATGGAAAGATACCTAGGGAAGGATATTAGAAATGTGTTTGAATTTACATGGGAGTTTCACTTGAAACACCCACCAACCTTCACTAGAGAGGGTGGACCTGAGGAATCCAAGTTCTGGAATGAGTCCATCCAGTTTATTATTGACCATTTAGAGACTCCTGAAAAGAATAGATTCAAATTAGATACTTATATGTTGTACGGATCAGTGAAGTCAAGAGGAGAAATAGGAGAACATGGCATGGAAATACTTTCAGGAGAAATTCCTAGAACACTTTTACCCAGAGATTCTCAAGGAGGAGAGGTTAGATAAGTTTATGTGGTTGTCCCATGGGAGTATGTCTATGATAGACTATTATGATCATTTCACCAATTTTTAGTTATTTGTTCTAGTGTTGGTAAGAGATAATCTAACCACAGTGAAAAAATTTCAGTATAGGTTTAAATGTGAGATTAAGTCCCAGGTTAACATATTTCGGCTAAAGAAATTTTTTGAAGTGGTAAATCAGGATATCATTTCTAATGGGAACCTAAAGGAGGATTATTGTGAAATATAGGTGGTTTCTACTGGGTTATCAGGAGGTATGTCTTCAGAGAGTATGAAGTATCATTATGAAAACATCAACAAGGGAAATGGAAAATAAAATGTCCAAGGAAAAAAGATTAGTTACTCAAAGAAGTAACTGAGTATACTGCCACCAGTGTAGTGGGTCGGGACACATTCATAACCATTGTCCCCGACCACCAGTGGAATATCGAGCCTGTGGAAGGATGGGTCAATTACATAGGTATTGTAGAAACCCTTGACAGTTAGGTAATAACGGAGGATCCAGGCAGAGTCAGAGTACTATAAGGGGGTCTTTCTCTCCATATTAGTCAAGTAGTTAGATTTATTTTGGTCGTGGCAGTCTAGGTGGTTGATGTGGTACTTTGGTGAAGAATCACATGTATCAACAGAGTGGTGTAGCTTAAGAGAATTATAATAAAGCATAGGGAAGAAGGGGAGGATAGTTTCATGTAGTTCAACCTACACTTTCAGATAGTAAGTATGGACCATCGATAGTCAGAGGTACTATTCTTGTAGTTTTTACACTTTCTAGTGCCTTATTTGATATGAGAGCCTCTCATTATTTTATATCTACTCACATTTTTAATAGTTTGAGTTTGATGGTGGAGTTTGTGAGTGGGGTTATGACAATCTACACACTATTGAGATTACGGTTGAGGGAAATCTATTTATGTAAATAGTGTTCTCTCAAGGTTGGGGAGTATCATTTTCTTTAGGATATTTACATAATTGACATGTCAGTTTTTGACTTTATTTTGGGTATGGAATGGTTGGTGTCATACCAATCCCACATATATTTTTACTAGAGGAGAGTAACCTTAAATCTCATGGATTAATAATTATGTTCATCATGGAGAGTGGTATATCCAGGAAGGCTATGTAGGGATAGTTCACCATCAACTGGGGGGGGGGTTATTGCCTAGGTTTCAAGTATTTTTCTAGATGATGAGGGTGTGAAGCATGATGTGATTCCACCCATATTAGACTAGTTTTAGGACGTGTTTACTAATTACTTCTCAAGGATTCCACCTGAGAGAGATATTAAGTTTACAATTTAGCTAATTCTATGAGCTGAATTGGTTTCTATTCTACCATACCGAATGGAACTAAAAGATATTAAAGAACTTAAAACTTAATTGAAATAATTTATGGATAAAGGATTTTTCTATATGAGTACATCACCTTGGGGTTCTCTAGTTTTGTTCTCTAATAAAGATGATGGTATTTTATGTTTATGTATAGATTACATGAATTTGAACCGGATGATAGTGAAGATCCTATATACTCTTTCACATATCTAAAATATCATTAAATAGTTGAGAGGATATTTTGTTTTCTCTAGGATCTACTTCAGATCAGGTTATGTTCAGTTGAGAGTTAGACCTTATGATATACCACAAATTGCTTTTAAAAGTAGGTATGGATTATATAGGTTCATCATGATTCTTCTCGGGAAGATGAATCCTCTGGTAATGTTTATTTACTTGATGAAATGAATATTTTACCCATACTTGGATTAGTTTTTGGTTGTTTCTTGGATGAAATCTTGGTGTACTCCAAGACTCATGACGATCATTCCAAACATCCTGACATCATCCTGAGTACCCTAAGTGAGCATCAGCTATATGCCAAGGTATATAAGTGTCAATTTTTGGATCGAAAAGGTACATTTGCTGGGTGAAATAATCTCTAAGTAAGGTGTGATAGTGGAACCCTAGAAGGTGAATAAAGTTGTTTCCTAAGAGAACCCTAAGAATATTTTTTATATCTAAATATTTTTGGGGTTTTTAGGTTATTATCATATTTTTATCCATGAATTTTCACATTTGGAAGCACCACTTTCAGGATTGACCAAGAAGGGGATAAAGTTTGAATAATCTGGATCATGTGAGGATTCTTTTGAGGAGTTAAAGATGAATTTGACTAATACACCAATTTTGATCCTACCATATCCATGTGAGGAGTATATTATGTTTTGTGATGTGTCTATGATTAGACTTGGGGTAGTGTTGATGTAGGGGGATCGAGTTGTGGTGTATGGTCCATGGTAGTTTTGGCCAAATGAATAAAATACTCTATTCATTATCTAAAGTTTTCTATAATGGTTTATTCCTTAAAATTTTGGTGTCATTACCTACTAGGTGGAATTTTTACTATGTATATCGATCAAAAGTTCTTAAAGAATATCTTTTCACATTGGGAACTGAATCTCAAGTAGTGGAGGTGGGTTGAGTATATATAGTCTTTTGAATTTGATCTAGAATGTCCTCCAAGGAAGGTAAACTGTGTTGCTAACTCTTTAAGAAGGAATAAATTGACTTAGGCTATTTAGGAGTCCAGTTCTGAGTGGAATATGATGACCTTGCCAACTAAGATGCATATTGAGGTTCAAGAGGGCTAGGAGAAGATGATTATTGTATCATTATCAGTTAAGTCCACACTTCTAATCCAGATCATAAAGAGGTAGTATGATGATCTAGAGTGTATGTCCTTGAGGGAAAGCCTTGAAGGTGGGGAGTCACCTTCATATTTAACTATAGATGAGGATGATGTCATTTAGGTATTGATTCACATTTTTGTGCCTACGAGTATGTGAGAGGAGTGGGTGCATGATTTTTATGCCATGAAGTGGGATGTGCATCATGGTTTAACTAAAATTTACCATGACTTACATAGGCAGTAATGGTGATCAAGTATGAAAAATGAGATTTTATTTTTCATGATATGATGTTACACCTATCAGTAGGTGAAGGTCGATCATCAATGACCTGGTGGTTTATTACAACCATTTCCCATTTTGGAATGGAATTGAGATGATTTTATCATGGAATTCATGGTGGGTATTTTGAGGATGCCTTAGAATAAGGATGTTATATGGGTGATTATGAACCAATTAAATAAATTATCACATTTCTTATATATCTAAGAGACTTTCACAATTGATCGGTTGGGGGACATATATGTTTGGGATATATTCCATTTTCATGGGGTACCATAGAGTATTGTTTCATAACTTGATTCATGGTTTACTTCACACTTCTGTAAAGGATTATAGAAGGTGTTAGGTACCCATGTATTTCTGACTATGGATTCCCACCTAAAGACATATGGGAATTCAGAACATACTATTCATGTTCTAGAGGACATGTTGTGAGAATTAATCCTAGACTTTGGTGGGTCTTGTAAAAAAACATAGTGCTCATTAATTTCACCTATATAAATAGTTATCAAGTGACTATTCAGATGACACCATATAAGAACCTTTATGGTAGGCTATGAACAACACCTCTATGTGGGATGGAGGTAGATGAGTTTGAGTTGTTGGGATTGAGTCTCATGTAGGAGACATCGGAGTAGGTCTAGTTGATTTGGAAAAGTATGGTTATGAATCAAAGTATAAAAAATTTGTATGTTTATTGATTTTGATAACCCCTTGAATTTATAGTGGGTGATTGTTTGTTCCTTAGGGTGTCACTGATATTGGGTCACCATAGAATTTAGAGGTAGGGAAAATTAGTACCCAGGTTCATTGGACATTTTGAGATCGTGGGGAGGATCAGACCTATGGCGTACTGATTAGATATTTTATAGAGGTATAGTGTTATGAATTATGTTTTTCATGTGATATGGCTTTGTAAGTATCACACTAACCCTTATGATGTGATTGATGTTGATTATGTTGAGCTTGAGTCTAATTCATCCTTTTAGGAGAATTTGATTCATGTTATGAATCACAGTGAGAAAGTATAGCGGGGGAAGACTATATCAATAGTCTGAGTGTTGTGGAAACATGGTCATGTTTAAGAGGAAATAAGAGAGTGGTAGGTAGATATTAAGTCTCAATGGCCCAACCTTTTTACCTTTAAATCTTAGATATGATTGGGAGTATAGCTCAAAGATGAGCTATTATAAGGTAGAGAGATTGTAAGATCCTAAACATTCTTGAGATGCTTCGTACTCATTTTCAGGTATGATTTTCCCCATTTTTTTTATACCTTGGTTGTTTTTTTTATTTGGAGTTATTTTGGGTGAAATTGGATAAATTTTGAATCCCATGGGGCTGTGCACGGTTGGAAAATGGTTAGGAAAAACTGTGTGGTTTTCCCCAGGAAACTGTGAGCCTCTTTTTGGATCTATGAGAAGGTACATGGTTTGGCCAAACCATGTGGCCTCCCTTCCCAAACTGTGCACCCTCAAACAAAGTTTATTTACATGGTGGTCACATGTTTTTTCAAACTATTCACCACTTAGGAGAAACCATGAACCCCATGAGTAGGGGCGCACATTTAATGCATGCAGTTTGGCAAACCATGTGCATGGGATTTAAACCCCCTAAATTTTTTTATAAAAAATCACTAACCCCATAGTTTTTTTCCCATTCACCCCTGATAAAACTAAAACATCTTCCTTTGGTTTTGGAGGTTCTATATAGGATTCTAAATATCCTTTATCCCCTTTCTTAGTGAATCAAATATCCAATTAAAGGATTGAATCCTCTTTGTTAAGAAATCTCTTCCCCATTTGGTTTCCTCTATCTCCTGTATCTCTTTCCCAATGAAGAGGGATGATTTTTTCTCTAATGTTGATGGTTTAGATCTATTTTTTGATGGTTTTGTTTTTTGGATCTTGATCCTAGTTTTTGGTCCAATATCTCTTTTGTCAATGTGAAATTGATCATTTGACATCAAATTGAGGGTTGTGGATTGGTGAGCATTCATCAATGATCTTGAGGTCGGTGGTCTAATTTCCAATTCCAATAGTCTTGATTATATTTTTGTGTTTTTAATTGTGAAATTTTAATTGGAACATTGAGAAATTTCATCTTAAATTGAATTAATTAATTAATTTCTAATATGGTTATGAGACCCTCCATGAATCCCATTGAAATCTTTGGAGTTTTGAGAGAAAACATGATGGAAACCCATGCGGTGTGCTAATATTGTTGAAATGATGATTTATGAATCATGAAATGTGAAAAATGGGAATAATGGTTGTATGGAATTAGTTGAATAATGGTTTATGATCATGGTTGACAAATGGGTTTTGAATTTGGAACCATGGTATGTGATATTTGTGAATGATATGAACAAAGAGTTATGGTTTAGGGATTGTTACTCCAATACCCATAGGTTTCTAGACTAATTATCTATACCCCCAAGTTATATATATTTAATTTCATGTGATCACTAAGTTTTGAGATAGGTATTATTGTTCCAAATACCCAAGGGGTTCCAGATTACTTATCTAGGCCCCCAATGTATGAATTTGAAATTGGAAATTAAATGATTAATATAATCCCATGATAGAATAAAATGTGATATCCCTTTGGTGGATGGTTCATATTTCAACATGATCCAAAGTAGTTATGATTGGTTTGGGTGTCACCATGAATCCAAGGGCCTATTTGGTTAATTAAATAATCTTAAATGTGGAAACTATTTGATTTATCATTTGTACTTTATTCTTTATATAACTATATATACTATTAAAGACTATATATTATTTTATACATAGTTGGTGGTGGCCTACTGAGTTGTACTCACACCCTAATCAGGCTACCTTATCGGTACCTGAATAGACTTTATGTTTATAGGACGGGATAATGGAAAGTGTCATATGTTATATTACTGATTTGGGACTTGAGATAGAGCATAGATGAGGGGACTGAACATGATGTTAGAACCTTTTTGGGAGTTGTTAATGTGTCTTTATTTTGGAGTTTGCCTTTAACACTTGGCATTTAGATAACATGACATATTTAATGCTTTGGTTTAGTATATTTTTTCCTATTTTTGATTAATCGTGTGATTTTGGATGATTATTGATTGTGGTATTATCCAGTTTATTTCCTATTATTATTTGGTTATTGTTTATTGATTTATTCTATTGTTCTACTTTGATAAATATGGTATAGTATCCTCAAATTATATATTAGACCCTCTCTGCTAGTCGGAACCCTTTGTTATACGGGGAGATACACCAGAGCTCATGTGATGAACTGGCTTGGTGTACTGACATGTGGCACATGGGCTGGGATGTTACACCCTACTTAAAACCTTTCTTCATAACTTAGGGAAAGGAAACATAATAAAGGATGATCCCAGATACTCGGTAAGGGTAAACATGATAGATATCATTCTATAATCATATAAAAGCATAAGATAATCATAAGGTTGTGAGATGATGAATATAACTTACAAATTTCATACCCAACCTATCATAGATCATAAACATGAGTCATGGAATAAAGCATGATCATTACAAAAGACATGATCAATAAGAGTGTGAAATCATCATAAATCATGAACTATAATCTCATGTCATGAAAGTGTGGCACCAACATAGGTATAGAAACCATTTAATTTTTCGAGTTTAATTACCAAGACTATTAAAACATAGTGGATTAGGTATTATCACTTTTTCCCATTGTGGATCAATCCCATCAGCCTATTTCCCATTGTAGATCAATCACATTAGCGAAATTTCCATTGTGGATAAATCCCTTTGAATTGTTTCCCATTTCTATCACATGAGATATAAAGATTTACCCAATTCATTAGAGAGAGATATTGGTCCCACCCATCCTTGGTTATAATGTGACAATCCTCTTTGGTTATAACATAACCACTATACTTGGTTATAATGTTACTATCATCCTAGGTTATAATTTAACTACCATCACATAATGAAAACCATACATAAGTGTGACACCAAATTATAAAACATTCATAATATCATGATCCATGAAAATAAAAGGGTCTCATAAACATTTCATCATAACATAACCCATAGAAAGGAAATGGGTCACATATTCATCTCACCAATTCATCATAGCATAACCCAGGGAAAAGGAACAAGTTTCATAAACATATCTTCATCATAATCATAAAACATCTAAAATAATAATAATAATGGTAAAATTGGTTCATATACCCATTAAATAATAAGAGACATTGAAGGGTTTCATCTTGTAAGGAAAATGATTTTAAAAGATCACTTGGAACATTTCTTGAGGAAAATAGTTTTCCCACATTAAAAATTAATTTTTAAAAATAAAATCTCACAAAACATTTTAAAAAAACTTTTATTTGAAAATAAAATTAAAAAATTATAAATTAATATTTAAATCATTGATCATACATGATAGTATAAAATTTTATTCATACCATACACATTAAAACAACGACTCCTTTTACATTTCGATAAAATCAAAAAGGGCCTTTCTTGGGAAAAAACATGAAGATTCATTTTAAACCATTTTTTAAAAAGTAAAACATGGGTAAAAATTTCTTTAAAAAATCATTGGATAATAGTAAAAAATTTATTTAAAACATTTTTAATAAAACAAGGATATGGAATGAAAAGGGTTTTCGAACGAAGAGAGAAATAGAGAAAATTTTTATTAAAAACATTTTTTTGGTATATTTAATCATTTAAGATAGGAAAATGAAATTAAAATGTGTATTTTCTATAAATAACCAAAGGATAAGAAAAATCATGAGTTTCCTGGGAGGTAGATCATAATATCTCGTCATTGGAAGCATATCATAAACAAACTTGTTAAATAATGAGATTGTAATATTAAACCTTTACCACTTTGGTATCTTTTGAATTGTAATCCTCATGAAAGAAATCACAATATATGGATATTTATATTCCATAATTATCATGATAATTATCATAAAATAAATTCATGGGAATTATATATACCACACAAAATAAAGAAGTGGTGTATAAGGTATGTATCCTATAGAAATAAAAGTGTGATGAAAATTCCTTACTTTAAGTCTAGACTTCCTTCTCACACGTTAAAATATCCTATATAATAAATATAATTTTATTATATATAAATATATATATATTACATAACTATAATCATATGTATCATTCAACGTATGATTTAATTATGACCTTTGATTACCTGTTTATTAACAATTCCACATTAAAATCATGTTTCGAGTAATAACTACTTTTTCTTTTCATGTATGTTTTGGTTTGATATGTTTTGTCCTTTTACTTAGATAATGGTTCAATTATATCTATAATGATAAAAATGTTATAAATATTATATATATTCATTATATATTTATTTATATTAATCTAATAAAGTTAGATATAGAAAATGAATTAGATTTTCCATGGAGACGGTAGGTCAAACGTACGCATGAATGTTGCTTCCATTTTCTCAATAGAAGAAATGAAAGAAATTTAAATAATATATTACCCTTACTGAATAATTTTTATGTAATATATATCACATATTTTCATTAAAACTATCTTTATTACCTTCCATGTAAATCATAAGTGAAGAATGAATCACATCGCTTCGTGAGGCGGTAATCTTCCACACACACAATAGACGTTATCGTATTCCTACGGAATGAAAAATAAGAAGATATATGTGACATTATAATTCTAAAAGTATAATTATGTCATAATTATAATATATATATATATCAAATCCATCATTATATCCATCTATGAGAGGTGGTGATGGAAAATGGATTACATCGGTTCACGAAGTAGTAGTTCACCATACACATAATCGAAAGCTTTGTTTCCCACTTGATAGAAGATAAGATAGATATAGTTCATTTAATTAACATAATAAAATCTCATTATATGGGATATTTTTGATTTGGTGGACTAAAAAAAACTTTTTTTTACTATATAAAAACATTTATTCATAGTTTTGAATATTAATAAACTCCTTATCACATCATGATTGTTCTTCTGTGTAACATAGTATATGATAATGTCTTAAGAATAGTTGTCACACTAAAAGGTCATAGTATTTCCTCACTATGATGAGAACCTAGAAGTGTCATGATAGTATTTTTAAATATATGTACTATATCCAAATGAAATCATTTGAGGGACACAAATGATTCAGACTATCAGGGGTGGAGACTTGTAGGACTTTGAGACATATTCTCATAGTGTAAACCCTTGGTAATATCCATTGTAGTATATTATGAGAATGATACCCATCATTAGAAAATCCACATTTATATGTTTCATTGGATGTTCCTATCTACGGACGTGTGTATTAATCTTTAAACTTTAATATTATTAATGAGTATTATAATTTGCATGCTTTGATGTATTGATGAAAATCATGATGACATATGTTCATGGAGAGGTAGGATATGTTGGGTGTATCACGAGTAATATTGCATTAATGAATAATTTGAGGATGTATTTTTACATTCTCTTATTTAATGTAATTTGACATCTTAGGCCCTTTGATGGAAATAATATAGCCTAAATAAAATCATGGTCATGGTGTTCTATAGGAAAGTTCAATTTCTAGAAATTCAAATAAAGATACACTGAGAACATAGGTTGATGGAACCAACATGAATCCTACTTGATTAGAGGTATCATGATAAAGGAATTATATTACATAGTGAGAATTTATATGAGGTATTATTTCATTGCAGCATTAAATTCTTTCTCTATGGGTGCCTTGGCATGATACTAGATTCCAAACTTGGACATTGGGATGCTTTTCCAAATGCCACTGAGAAAGAGGCCTAGAAGGTTACACACTAAGTTTGTCCAGAATCTCAGTTAAATAATATAATATTATTTATTATTTAAAAAGTTGAATAAATATTATTCATACATGTGGTTTAATAATTATTTATGTCTGATTGATCACATATATTCTGTCACCAGTTATTTAAGATAATATTATGTGAGTGGAATGTTTAATAATTATTTATTTTCTATTTAGTGAATATAATATTTATTAATTTTTTAGTAAATAATGTAGTGGTATTTATTTATTAAATAATTAATCATTATTCAAGGATCGATAAATATTTTGTAGGAATGTCATACCAAGTTTATATACCCAGTGAGAAATAAAATATATTGAATATTATTTGAATAAGTAATATTTAAGATTTTTAATTCATGAGTTTAGCTCATATTGAGAAATAATAATAATATTATTATTATTATTATAGATATAGGGTTTCGTAGTGATTAAATAAATAATAAAGGTAATTTTTGTAATTATTTATTTCTAACCCTAGCGGTATATAAAACCAATTATATTATTTTTCAAGAGAGTTAATTATTTTGTTTTTTTGTGCACAATGAATCTAGAGAGAATCCTCTAAAGACCTAGAGAGCTCCCTCTCCAAGAATACTCCCAAGAATGGAGAGTGATATTCTTCCACCATCCACTCTCAAGTCTAGAGAGATAAATAAGAATCCTTTTGAATCAATTATTGAGGCGATCAAAAGAGAACAATGCAAGGGTTAGGATATGTCATGCTAACACCCTGATATTCCTATGATGATGTTTGGAGATTTGTGGAACACATGTGGATCACTTCTAGAGGGAATATTTCATTTATTCCAACAACAAAATGATGGTACAACATAGATCTGTTGTCAGATCCATAAACTAATAAATAATTTCATGCAAGGTAATTATTTAATTTCTTAAATTAATTATAAATAATATGTGATGATCATGTTCTTGGTTCGTACATTTTATCGCTTGTCTATTTTATTTGATTCAATTCCTTTGATCACGGTGTTCATATTCGTGTAAATATTGGATTAACCATCAATCATGAAAAAAAATTTGGACATGAATCATCACACACTTCCATTATTCCCAAATCCTTAAAGTGTTATTACAGTGGTCACATAATTATTTATAATTATTTAAAGATCATTGATAGATTTACACATAAGTAATTGGTTTTCAATTTTAGTTTAATTATTATTTAATCTGAATTGTTAGATCTTCTTCTACCTATTAATTTCATATAAATATAATATAATCAATTAATTTTATAAACTAAATAAAATATAAGATCTCATCTAAAGGTGCTGAGGAATCTGGCCAGATAACAGAAGAGTACACACCATGTAACTCAGAGGTACACATCGTGTACTAGTGTTCAATGCACCAAGAATTAATTTGGAATTAATTCAAGGTGTGTGAATTTATTGCACATAGTGAATTTAATTATACACCACATATTTACTAGACTATCCTAGTGCACGGTCAGCCGAAGTACATGTCGTGTAGCTTCCATACACAGCATGTAGTCTTTTATTCACAGACGGGTTGTGTATCTTCTTACATTGCCTACCTGATTGGTGACCACATAACTCAGAGGCAACACACTATATTCTCCAATGTTATATGTGTCATGGTTTACATGCCAAGTCCCTAAACGTATGCCTTATATGAATAGTTAGAATAGTACATGTTGTGTAGCTGGATTGTATGCACCATGTACTTTTACCAAATTACGTATAATTAAAAATTAATTTATTATACTATGAAAACCTTATCAATATGTTCTTTTGTGTGGTCATTAAGTTGATAGGGAACACCATTTCATGGGTTTTAATATATATATATCTCTGTCTGTGTGTGTGTGTTTAATTAATTTATGAATAATATTTGAATCTACATATCATGTATGCATCATATTGTAGTTATTACTCTGTGTACATTGAATCATAACACATGATAGAGAAATCATGTAATTTTTGAAATCATTAAGTTGATAGTACACATAATGAAAGTACATGATAATTCATGTATGCCACATTTCATAATATTAAATAGTATATGAGTATAATACATGTTTGGTAGTTCAGATGGGTACTAACCATTTTGCCTCCAAGGTACATTTTTCTGTACACAATCAATTTTAAATAAATTCATTTAATTTTTTAAAAAATTATGATGTATGGTAATATCAATTAATTTTAAATGAGAATTAAGATAAAATAATTGATTAATTAAGGAAGATAATTAATTGATTCAAGCATGATTTATATTAAATAAGAATGATTAGAATTGAATGATAATTTTAATAAATGCATAATTTGATGCATGAATTTAGATGAACATGATCTTAGAAAAGACCTTTTCATGTGATTAGTTTTTTAATTTATTATTAAATTAAATTTTTGGCCTATGTTCCATCTCTTCTATTATTATGTGAAGGATTGTGTTCCCGTGGTTTCTTTGATGTAAACCCCTTCCCCTCACCTGTGTGTGAGTAAAAGAATATGTAATGGATGGAGATCCCAAGTTAGTGGAGGCGTTTCAATCTAGGAGTAAAGATGAAACCAATACAAGAGAGATACATAAGTTGAGAGGTGGAAAGCTGTAACATGAACCATAATTGGTTAAAGGTGTTTTTCCATAGGTAGATAGATAGTTTATCATCTTCTAGATAAAATAAACATTGGAAAATATCATGATTGTGACACTTTATTATTTTATTTCTTTCAAGTTTCATGGTTATTTCATTATGGATGTTTTTTTCATGATCATGTGAATTAATTAAATTAACAAACATGCAAGATAAAACTAAAATAAATTGTCTTATACATAAATATTATCTGAGACATAGTTAATCGCTTAAGTAAATCCACTTAATATTATTAATCATGTGATAAAGATAATAATTTGAGATTTATTCATAAAAGATAAAATCCTTCAATTATATATTAAGTTGGTATAGCCTTCCACTACTTCAGTTATAATGAAACCATAGTTCAAAGTGCTTGACAAGCCAAAGTTGAGGTTCTTTCAATTATCATGGAATTCTAACATGATGTTTTGGGTTGAAATAACTTATTTCACATCAAGGGTTGACTTAAAAAGTTGGAATTGGTGCAACTGAGAGTCAAGAGTTGAGGAAATCCAATTTAAGGATTTTAGGATTGGGGAGTTCACTCAATAGATCAAGGAACTATGAGTTAATGCACTTGGAATTTAGATGCCTACATTAAACCCTTCAAATTTCTTGAATAACCAAAATTTTAGTAATGAGAAGGGGACAATAGATCCTTTCCATTAGAATATCCAAGCAATGAGATATTCCTAAGAAAATGGTGAGGGTTATTAGGTTTTGATAAAATTGTGGGAGATTAATAAATATAATATTTATTTATTTTTCAAAAATTTATTAGATAAAGTACTAAATCTTTTCTCATATTAGTTATAGAAACAAAAATAAAAATGAATTTAAACATATCATTGTGATCCATACTTGAGAACGATATCCTTATCACTAGTACAAATTTATAAGAGTGGAAAAGGAACTTAAATGTTATCCTATGACATGAAAGGAAATTATATATGTTGGAAGAACCTATTACTGATGCACCTAATAATGAGGCTAGTGAGGAAGAGTTATATCTCTATGAGAAACATTAGAAAGATACTATAGATGTTCAATATTTCATGTTATTATCCTTGAATAATGATATTTTGAAGCAACATGAGGACATGGATATGTATAGAATGATGTCTAACTTTTAGGATCTCTATCAATATAAGTCAAGATAAGAGAGATATGACATCTAGAATTCTCTGTTTACAACTAATCTTTGAGAGTCAGCGCCAGCTAGGCCTCATGTATTCAAGATTATTGGCTACATTGAACACTTATACATCTTAGGGATTAAATTCCTATATTAGTTTCACACAGATATCATACTTTATTCACTACCCAAGACCTTCTCTAGTTTTATTATTAATTATAATACGATAAGTAATGAGAATATTCTTTAAAAACTTAACACTCTAATTCTTCAAGTGGATTAGGACATAGATCATGACAAACCCATGGTCCTTATGGTGAATAAAAAATGAATAAAAAGTTGAAGGGGATTAAGACTCATAATAATTCTAAATCTCCTGAGCATTGTCCTTCTAAGAAGAGGAATATCTAAAGGTAGGGAAATGTAAGGGAGGTAGTATATTTTTCATGTGTAAAGCAAGGCCACTGGAATAAGAACTATACCCATAAGCAGTGGGAAGATAAAGATGCATTCTCTATCGAGTGTAGTATTTCAATATCTACACATTGGGTATTAGATATATCTTTTTTTCTCACATATGTATCCAAATCTAGGAACCAAGTAGATTCAGAAATATTACTAGAGGAGAGGTGGATTTTTGAACTGCCAATGGTGTGAGGTTGGTTTATCTATCCATTAATAAAAAACACCTTTTACTTCCATTGGGAATTATATTAGTTTTAAAATATTGTTATTATGTATCAATGGTTACCAAGAACATAATTTTTATACCATGACTAGATACAAATGGTTTTATTTTCAAGTTTGGAAATAAAAGTTGTTCCTTTATAAATACAACATATGTTATGGTATGGTTCATTTAAATAACATAATTTATGTATTAAATTAAGAAAAATAAGTATTGTAAATACATGATAAATCATGTTCACATGACTAATATAACACTCAGCTATGGCATCACCATATTGGTCATGTAAATTAGAAGCACCAGAAGAAGATTAGTCAAGATTGTTATTTAGACTCTTCTAAGATAAAACCAATTGAAAATTACATGCTTGTTTATAAGGAAAAATGAATAAAATACCATTAGGTGGATAAGGTGAAAGGTCCACATAGATTCTAGTATTAGTACACACTAATGTGTGTGGACTATTTCTAACAGAATCTAGCGGTGGTTATTCTTACTTCATAACTTTTAATAATGACTTGAGTAGATATGGATATGTCTAATTGATGAGGTATAAGTATAAGTCCTTTTAGAAATTCAAGAATTAAGTAGAGAATAAATTGGAAAGAAGATAAATAACAATCGATCAGATCTAGGTGATGAATATCTTAACCAAGAGTTTATCAAATTTTTAAGGGAGTTTGGTATTCTATATCAACTCAATCCCCCTTACACACCATAGTGGAATGGTGTTAGTTAAAATAGGAACAAAAAATATTTATACATGTTAAGGTCTATGATGATTCATGCAGATATTCTATTATCCTTTTGGGGATATACATTACAAACTATGGCATATACATTAAATCAAGTACCAACTAAAGTGGAAAACATAATTCCCTTTGACTTGTGGAGTGTAAAGAAACCCATTTTTTACATACATGTGTATGGGGTTGTAAGGAATTTTTTAATTCCTTATCAAGTAACAAACTAGAAGCTCGGGGCACAAATCTTATCTTTATAAGGTATCCATAAGGAAAAAATAGATACTACCTATAAAACCTCTCATAAAAGAAAGTGATTACCACTAGACAATACATATTTATTGAGAGGGAGAACATCCTCAAAAAGGATAGTGTGAGAAAAATTGACTTTGATGAAGTTGGTGCTCAAGATAAAAAAGATTTGGTAAAGGAACTGATTCCATAGGTCTCCATGGAATAAATATTTCCTAAACCACAAATACTATATGGGAGCACTAGAGAGGTAAGAGAACCAGAGAGATGTAGTTTTTTGGTCACTGAAGATGGTGACTCATTATTAGTTGACAATGTTGAACCTATCTTCTACAAATAGGTAGTAGTGATCTTATAATATGAAAGATGGTAAGAATCCATGAATTTTTAAATGGATTCCATTTAATATAACCAAGTTTGGACTATGGTCAATGCACTAGTGGATTTAAATATTGTAGGGTGAAAATGGGCATTCAAGAGAAAACTATGCATGAAAGGTAAATTAAATACCTATAAAGAAAGGCTAGTGTATAATGGGTTTAAAGAGCATTAAGGAATTGAAAATGATGAATCCTTTTCACTAGTTTCCATGTTTAAATCCATCATAATTCTACTGTATATAGAATCTTTCCATGACTATGAAATTTGGTAGATGGATATAAAAACTAATTTCCTTAATGGAAACCTTTAAGAAGATCTCTATATGACATAATCCAAAGGGTTTGTAACTTCAGGTGATGCCAAAAATATTTTCAAGTTGTTGAGATCCATTTATGGATTGAAGAAATCATCTAGGTCATGGAACATTTGATTCTATAAATCTATAAAAGAATTTGGGTTCATTAATAATGAATCTGAGCTATGTGTTTATAAAAGGTTTAGTGGAAAGTAATTCATTATCCTAGTAGTATATGTTGATGATATATTATTTATTAGAAACAACATACTAGTCTTAGAGTCTGTTAAGGACTAGTTGAACAAGTGTTTATTCAAAAAGGAATTAGGTCAAGCAGCTAATATTCTAGAGATAAATATCATTTGTGATAGATCCAAGAGGATTCTTGGACTAATTCAAAGTATATACATAGACCAGATACTAAGGAGATTTAGTATGGAACAATCCAAGAGGGGATTGTTTCCATTGTCACATGGTATACATATTTCAAAGAAAATGTATCCTAAGACACAACAGGAGAAATAGAGAATGATTAATATCCCATATTATTCAATAATAGGATCAATAATGTATGCCATGCTATGTATTAGACTTGATGTTGACAATGCATTGAGCATGGTAGGAAGATATCAAGTAGATCCAGGAGAACAACATCGGCCTACTGTTAAGGCTATCCTCAAGTATCTGAGAAGAACTAAGGATATATTCCTGGTGTATAGATTAGATAAGAATACGGTCATCAGGGATTATACTAATGCTAGTTTTTAAACTGATCATAATGATCTAAAGTCAAATTCAGTATATGTTTTCTATCACAATGGAGGAGTTTTGAGCTAGAAGAGTTCAAAACAGATATTTGTCATTGATTCTATATTATATTTCAAGTATATAGTGGAATATAATGTATCCAAGGAAGCCGTTTGGGTACAAAACATTGTACATGATATTGATGTGGTACTTAGAAGTAAATTCCCAATCACATTTTATTGTGATAATACTGTAGTGGTGGCTAGGTCACACCAACAAATAAACCACATATTATGGAAGTACCACCTCTTGAGGGATTTTTATAAAATTGATGAAGTTACAGTAAGAAGAGTTACCACAAACTAAAACATGGTGGAGCCCTTGACTAAAGTCATATCTCAGAGAAATCATGGGTATCATGTGAGAGATAGCATACTAAAGGTTGTTAGCAGTTGGCTCTAGTGAAAGTGGGAGTCTGTTGGAGTTGGTTCCCTATAACCAAATTCTGTATACTATATGATAACATGTATTCATAGTTTTTAATATTAATAAAATTATTATCACATAATTATTGTCCTTTTGTGTAACACAGTTTGTGATAATGTCATAAGAATAGTTATCGCACTAAAAGGTCATAACAGTTCCCCACTATGATGAGAACCCAGAAGTTCCATGGTAGTATTCTTAAATATATGTTTTATAGATGAATGAAATAATTTGAGGGGCACACATTATTTAGGATATAAAGGGTGGAGACTCATAGGAATTTGATTCATCTTATCATGTTGTATGCCCTTGGTAATATCCAGTGTAGGATATTATGAGAACAAGACCCTCCAGTTGGAAATCCACATTTATATGTTTTATTGGATATTCCTATATGCAAATATTTGTATTGATATTTAGAATTTAGGATTATGGTTAATGATGATTATAAGTCATGTAATTTGATGCATTGATGAAAACCATGATGACATATGTTCATCGTGAGGTAGGATATGTTGGGTGCATCATGAGTAATATTGCATTAATGAATAATGTGAGAAAGGATTTTTTCCATTCTGTTATTTAATGGAAGTTTATATCTCAGAACCTTTTATGGAAATAATATATCCTAAATGAATGCATGACCATGGTGTTCTATAAGAAAGTTATATTTCCAAAAATTCAATGAAATATACATTGAGCACATAGATTTATGGCACCAACATGCAACATGCTTGATTAGAGATATCATGAAGGCATTATATTACATAGTGAGCATCTGTGTGAGGTATTATTTCATTGAAGCATAAATTCTTTCTCTATGGGTACCTTGGCATGTTGTTAGATTTTAACCTTGGAATTTAGGCTTCTTTGCCTAATGCCACTAAGAAATAGTCCTAGAGGGTCACACACTAAGTGTATCTAGAATATCAATTAAATAATATATTATTATTTATTATTTAAGAAGTTTCATAAATATTATCCCCACATGTGGTTTAATAATTATTCATGTTTGATTGATCTCATATATGCCATCACTAGTTATTCAAGAGAATAATACGTGAGGGGAATTTTTAATAAATATTTATTTACTATTTAGTTAATATAATATTTATTTATTTATTGTAAAATAATGTAGTGATATTTATTTATTAAATAAATTTCCATTTTCAAGGTTGGATAAATATTGTGGAAGAATAGAAAACCAAGTTTATAGGTCTGGTGATAAATAATATATATTGAATATTATTTGAATAAATAATATTTCTTTATTTTTTAATTCATGAGTTTAGCACCTGTCAAGAAATAATAATAATAATAATATTATTATTATTATTATTATTATTATTATTATTATTATAAACATGGTGTTCCACAGGAATTAAATAAATAATAAAGGGTGTTTGTGTAATTATTTATTTCTAACTGTAGTATTATATAAACACGATTATATTATTTTTCAAGGGAGGCAATTCATTTGTTTTTTTTTTGTATAATGAATCTGGAGAGAATCCTCTCAAGCCCTAGAGAGCTCCCTCTCCAAGAACGCTCTCAAGAATGGAGAGTGGTCTTCCTCCCCCATCCACTCTAAAGTCTAGAGAGATCAAGGAGAATCATTTAGAAGAGATTATTGAGGTGATTAAAAGTGAAAAATTCAAGCATTAAGATCTTCCATGATAGAACTTGAATATTCCTATGGAAAATTTCAACGATTTGTGAGACACTTGTGGATCACTGCAAGAGGGAATCTTCCCTTGATTTCTATAACGCAAAAATTTTATGACATAGATATGTTTTCAGATCCATAAATAAAGAAATAATTTCATAAAATTTAATTCTTTAATTGGTTAAATTAATTATAAATAATATGTGATGATCCTAAACTTGGTTCCCGTGTTTTATCCCTTATCTATTTTATTTTATTCAATTCCTTTGATCATGACATTCATCATCATGTAAATCTCAAATTAATCATTGATCATGACAAAAAGAAAAGTCGGGCACAACTCATCACATGCTTCCACTATATCCAGAACCTTTAGGATATACTTATGTTCTTATATCATCATGTTTGAAAAAAAATAAGGTGTTATATGAAGAAATAAAATGAAAATTCATAGTTAAGGACTATACCTCTTCTTTGGAGAAACCCTTTAGGTTTGCACCTAAATCTTTCTTAGGAGAGTTTAATAATAAAACCAAGTCATGAAAGATATAGGGAGTCAAGTAAGTAATAAATTTTATTACGTATTTTCTAAACTAAAAGGTTTTGTAAGTGTGAATAGGATAGGAGAGGGAGTGCTCTTTTATTAGTGGGGAAGAGAAAACACTTAGAATTTTTTAGAAGAAAAAAGTGTACCCACATTTTTTACATGCCATAAAGATAAAAAATGGGTAATTATGAAACCTTAGAAGTGATAAGGTCTAAGTATGTCCATAAAATAGGATTTTTACAAGTTTTAGGTCACTTCACCCCTTATCTTTTCATTTTAACAACCCGGTAAACACATTTTAACCTTAACCGTGGTATTTAATTTTTGCTATTTTTACTTTTCATTTTGAACAAAAAAAAAATTAAAATTATTATATAATATTAATTAAGTGAATTAAAAATATTTAATCTATTTTTCTAAATTAAATTCACATAAGTTACAAAATTTAATTTAAAATTAAACCCGTATACATGATGAAAACAAGGTTTTCTAAAGAGAAAATTTTCTAAGTATAGAAAGTTTTAATATCAAAATTCAATATGAAATTGATTTCAATGACATAAATTGGATTAATAAATATATAATTGAACCAATATTAATTTTAAAAACATATTTAAATAATATTTAACTTTTTATTCTTTAAATGAAAAGATACATTTTAATAAAAATCAGTATTTTTCATTATTCACAGAAAAATTAATCTTTTTAGAAAATTATAAAAAATTCACCACAAGATAATTTTGACATGTTGATTTAAAAAATTAATTTTATTTTTTAAAATAAATTTACTAAAATTTTTAAAAAATGAATTTTATTATTTTTTCATAAAAAGCAATAAAAATTATTTTTTGAAGTATTTTTAAAGAATATAAATGATTTACTAAAAATTAAGTGCTTTTTTATAAATATGTTTTATTTATAATAAAACCATTATACTTAATTTTAAAAATTTGATTATTCTTATTCATATCTCCAAGTTTAATGGCTATGTAATAATAGTCATGTTTAAATAATAATATAAATAGTATATTGATGTTTATTAAAACTCGATGTTGCATATAATGAAAGTTATGGAATAAATTGATTTTATTGGAGAAAAATTCATAAAATATCAGGGTGTTACATTATACCCCCCCCCCCAATTAATTTCACTCTTAATATTTTTTCAATTTGGTACAAACAAATGAGGATACTTATGCCTCATTTCATCATTAGGTTCCCATATAACTTCCTAAAGTTTGTGGTTTCGACACAAAAAATTGACAAGGTGAGTGGTCTTGTTTCATAGAAATTTCTCTATATGATTAAGAATCTACACCGATTGATCCTCATAATAAATAACATTCTTTGGTGGTATAACCTCTTAGCTTGGGTAATGTAATGGATTAGGTATGTACTTCCTTAAGAGATATACATGGAACACATCATGAATTTGAGAGAGGTTTGGTGGAAGAGTCAAATGATAAAAAACCATCCATATTAGTTCAAGAATATTGAAAGGGAAAATATAAATAGGGCTTATATTTCTTTTATTCTTGAATCTCATAACCTTATTAAATGGAAAAAATCATAGAAACACCTTGACACCAACTTTGAATTCTTGATCACACTGATGATTGTCAGCAGAACTTTTCTGTTGACTTTATGCTACCCTTATGTGTTGTTGAATGGATCTAACCATATATTAAATTTCTTTATCTATCTCAAGTACCAATATATTTATTTCTATAACTTCATTATTGAATATTGGATCTGTAAAATTCCTTCCATAGAGGGCTTCATAAGGATCCATATGAAAGCTCAAGTGAAATCTATTATTGTAAGAAAACTTAAATAGAGGAAGGTGTTGATCCCAACCACCTTTTAAATCCATAAAAAAATATTATCATATCCTTCAGGGTTTTAATTGTTCTCTCAGACTAAACATCTATCATAGGATGATATTTAGAGTTGAAACTCAACTCTACATCAAGATTCTACTGAAGACTTCACTATAACTTCAAGGTAAACATCGAATATTGATTAGATACAATTTAATGTGGTACTATAATCCATATTAAAACTTCATAAATGTATATTATGGTAAGATGGTCCAGTGATAAATATTATCTAATAGTGATGAATTTTTCTGAATTTTTAAGGTGATCGACTATGACCCATATATCATTACTCCCTTTAGATGTTTTTGGGAGTCCGATGACAAAATACATGGTGATGTTTTCTCATTTCCATTATGGTTTGGGTAATGGTTGTAACATCCCCTTCAAATTTTTTCTCTTAGACTTAACTTGCTGATATACCAAGCACTAAGACACAAACTCTATAATATCTCTCTCCATTCCATCCCACCATAAATACTCTTTTAGATCTCTATAAATCTTTGTACTTATAGGATAAATAGAGAATGAATATCTATGAGATTCCTATAGAATATCTTTATTAAAATATTATATGGATGGAACACATACATGGTTCTTAAACCTTATCATTTCATCATGATCAAGTTTAAACTTAGGAACATTTCTCACCTTCTTTTGTAGCTCCATATCATTCTTTTGTGTCTCTTTAATCTCTACTAATATATATGGTTGAACATTCATTTGAGAAATATAATATTTCTCTCCTTCCTTCAAGATTTTTAGATCCATCCTTTGAAAATCTAGAAATATTAGATTTTTTTTATCCTCATCATGGATAAGTTATCATAATCCTTTCAACTCAAAGCATCAACCACCTTATTCTCTTTCCTAGGGTGGTAATGTATTAAGCATTTATAATCTTTAATCAGATAGCCATCTTATATAGTGCATGTTCAACTCCTTCAGTGAGAATATATTCTTTAAACTTTTATAATCAGTATATATATCACATTTTTCTCTATAAAGATAATTCCTCTATATTTTTAATGAAAATTTTACCACATCTAACTCTAAATCATGATTTGGGTAATTTTTCACATTAAACTTCAAATTTTATGAGGCATAAGCTATCCCCGTATCATTTTTAAATCCCATGGTTATATCTATGATAAAATATATGATCCCAAAATAAAATTAATCATTATTTATCACATAATTTAAAAAAGAATACTAAACAATACATCATGTAGGCCAGTGTTAGGTGTTTTACTCTTATCATCCTTCAATTGTGGGTTCACGTCCCACAACCTTTTCAAATGTGATGCATTATCCATTCTACTAAAAATATATTAATATAATTCTTATAATATCCCTATAAATATGATTAACATCATTAATCATCAATGGTAATATAAACCCTAATGGTTATCAATACCTTTAAACTTATGAAAATATCATTCTTCCCCAAATAATACTTCATATTGTACCTAAGATTTAAACGTCTACCAAAATGAATTAATCACACTAAAATCCCATCACTTAAAACATAAAAATGGGTTTCTAAGACATTGAACTTATAATAAACCTTAAACTCATAAACCCATGATGGTATCCATAACTCTTATGTTAATCTTACATGAAGACATATATACTCCCAATAATAACAGAATTCTTAAATGTTTTATGATTATTATAACCAAAATACCATTGGTAAAACACTTCTACAACATAATTCCTGAATCCTAGTGCAGAAATACTTTAACCCTTTTATTTCAATGATTTGGTATAATATATGTACTTTCTTTCTCAAAGTTATAACTCCTAGTTTAGGGAATTGACTTAGATAACTTCCAAGTTCCTCACATATAAGACATCAAATTACTTGGAAATAAATTTCTCAATGACCTTCATTTCCACATTGAAAACATATTCTCCTCCATTTGATATATTTTTATAGGTTATTCATCCCACCTTATTAAATGTATGAAGTTGAATTTTCTTTTCTCTATGTTCATTACCACATGATATTTTATAAAAGTCCATGTTCTTATTATTTGACGTGTTAGGAATCTCACTAAAGTTAATGTTTTTAATCATATATCACGATAGATAATTAGGAATAATCACAATATATTTCCCTCCAGTCATTATCCAATTTGGTTACTCATAATCACTAAATTTTCCATCACATTTAGTGTTAACATGATTCCCCCTGGTTCTATCCATTGACTAAAACCACAAATCATAGTATGAGAAACAATAATCATAGTAGTAAATCACATAATAATCAAAAAAATAATTTGTAGGATTTCTAAATCATGACACATTCTTTCTAATCTATAACACCTTAGGATTAACCTAGGTCATTCATGATCATTATTCAAATCTTTATTGATGATTTGTAAAGATTTTATGAATTTCCAAATCATATCCCCCTGGGGTTTCAATCTAGATGTTCCGCAAGGCTCAATTTCATGCATTATGAAACTATTGAGTCCAGATCAATTCACCATTTTCTAAGTTATTACCCATAGTTACAACTATTATAGATCCACATCCACTTGTAGGGTCTATACAAGGATGTAATTTATTGAAACCCACTCACTCTATCCTTCACCAAAATTTTAGGAAATTTTTCTATAATTTGAATTATCCTTAGACTTATCCTTAGAGATATACTTAGGGATCTCACTAAATTTTTCCCATACTAGTTTACAAAGTTTAACTAAACCTTGCTCTGATACCAACTATAATGAACCATGCTTCTGATACATAAATATTACATCTTAGTAGGTGAATATTCAATACATTTTACAAATACACGCCTGAGGACCATAATGGTTTAGTGTATTTAGAGACTAGGTACACAATATTCTTATTTAATGAAATATATTAAATATATCCCATAAATATCTTCCCCTTGTGTACTCTTTATAAACATACCCTACTTAAAACCTTTCTTTATAACCTATAGAAAGGAAACATAAAAAAGGGTGAGATTGGATTCTTGGTAAGGGTAAACATGAGAGATATCATTCTATGATAATATGAAAGAATAATATAATCATAAAGGTATGATATAATGAACATAACTTACAAATTTTATACCTAACATATCACAGATCATAAACATGAGACATAGCATAAAGCATTATCATTCCAAAACACATGATTCATAAGAGTGTGAAATCATTATAATTCATGAACCATAAGCTCATGTCATAAAAGTGTGTCCCCAAAATAGGTATAGAAACCATTTCATTTTTCAATTTTAACTACCAAGATGATCAAACATAGTGGATCAACCTCATCACATGTTTCCCATTGTGGATGAAGCCCATTGGCTAATTTCCTATTGTGGATCAATCCCATCAACCTATTTTCCATTGTGGATCAAGCCAATCGGCCTATTTCACATTGTGAATAAATCCAATAAACTTGTTTCTCATTTTTAGTACATGATATTAAATCTTTATCTAATGTATTTGAGGTATATATAAGTCTCACCCATCCTTAGTTATAACCTGAACATCGTCCTTGGTTATAACATAACTGTCATCCTTCGTTATAACATAACCATTGTCCTTGGTTATAACGTAACCACCATCAAATAATGAAAACCACACATAAGTGTTCAATAAGAACATAAAACATTCATCGTATCATGACCAATTAAAAGAAAATGATCTCATAAAAATTACATCATATCATAACCCATATAAAGAAAATGGGTCTCATAATCATCTCAATAATTCATTATAGCATAACCCACGGAAAAGGAATGGGTTTCATAAACAACTATTCATCATAATAATAAACCATATAAAAATAATAATGATGATATAATTGGATCATATCGCCATTAAATCATAATTAACATCAAATTATGTCATATTATATGGAAAATGATTTTGAAAGATCACTTGGAACATTTCTTGAGGAAAATAGCCTTTCCAATTTGAAAATCACCTATTAAAACTAAAATTTCACAAAAAAAATTAAAAAAACTTTTGTTTGAAAATAACCATGGAAAATTATAAATTAATCTTTAAATCATTGATTTTTAATTATGGTGTAAAATTATATTCATGTCATACAATTTAAAACAAATATTCCTTTCACATTTTGGTAAAATCCAAAAGGGCCTTGTTTGGAAAATGACATGAAGATTCCTTTTAAAAAAAATTAAAAAAATTTAAAACATGGGTAAAAGAGTCTTTAAAAAATTATATAATAGTAAAAAAATTATTTAAAACATTTTTATAAAACATTTATATCAAATAAAAAGGGATTTTGACTGAAGAGATAAAAAAAGACAATTTTTCTTAAAAACATTTTTTTGGTATATTTAATCCTTTGAGAGAGGAAAATGGAAGAAAAACATGTATTTTACCAAAATAATAAAATTATAATAAAATAAACGAGTTTATTGAGAGGTATATCATAATATCTCATCATTGGAATCATATCATAAACAATCTCGTTAAACAATGAGATTATAACATTAAATCTTTACCACTTTGGAATCTTTTATATTGTAAGTATCATGAAAGAAATTATACTATATAGATATGGATATTCCATAATTATCATGATAATGGTCATAAAATACATTCATGGGAATTATATTCACCATAAAAAAATAAAAATTGGTGTATAGGTCATGTAACCCACGGAAATAAAAGTGAGACAAAAATCTCTTACCTTGAGTCTCAAATTCCTTTGTACACATTTGAATCTCATGTATGATAAATATAAGTTTATTATACATATATTAGAGAACAATAATCATATTTATAATTCCATATATAATTTAATTGTGAAATTTTATTAACCTTTTGTTAATAATTCCTTGTTAAAATCATGTTTCGAGTAATAAGTGCTTTGTTTTTTCAAGTATGTTTTGGTTTGGTATTTTTGGTCCATTTAATTTGACCAGGGTTAAATCATATCCAAAATTTTAAAAATGATATAAATATCATATATATTAATTATATATGTATTTATAGTAATCCAATAAAGTTATATATAGAAAATTAAATACACCATTCATGGAGATGATAGGCCATACGTATGCATGAACGATGTTTCAATTTTCTCGACGGAGGAAACAAAAGAAAGGTAAATAATATATTAATTTTGCAGAAGAATTTTTATGTCATATATATCAAATATTTTCATTAAAACTATCCTTTTTACCATCCATGTAAAGTGTAAGTGAAGAAAAAATCACATTGCTTCGCGAGGCGGTAGTCCACTGTACACACAAGGGATGTTATCATATTCCCGCGGAATGGAAAGTAAGAAGGTTTATGTGATATTATAATTCCAGAAGTATAATTATGTCATTAATATCATATATATATATATATATATATATATATATATATATATCTGTGTGTGTTTTTGTGTTTTTTTTTGTGTTTCTGTGTTAAATCCTTCATTATATTCATTCATGATAGGAGATGATGGAAAAATAATTACATTGGTTCATGATGTGGTAGTCCTCGGTACACATGATCAACAATTTCATTTCCTATTTGATAGAATATTAGTTATATTTTAGTAATTAAATTAACATAATAGCATCTCATTATATATTATATACTTATGTTATTATATCATCATGGTTGAATAAAATTTTAAGGAGTTAGAGGAAGAAATAAAATGATAACGTGTAGTTAAGGACTATACCTCTTCTTCGAAGAACCCCTTAAGGTTTACATATAAAGACTTATTAGGGGGGTTTAATAATAAAAATAGATCCTATATGATTTTTTTTATGGAATTAATTAATATATTTGGGTAGGCCTTGAATGAACCAAAGGGATTTCGAAGTGTGAAGAGAATATGAGAGGGGGTTCCCATTTATAGGTAGGAAGAAGACGTACTTGGAATCTTTGAAAAGAAAAAATAATACCAACATTTTTTAGATTCAACAAGGCTAAAAATAGGTCATTATATAACCTTATAGGTAATAAAGTCTAAATATTTCTATAAAATGGAATTTGGACAAGTTTTTAGGTTATTTTTCTCCTTATCTTTTATGTTTAACCTCCCTATAAACCCGCTTTAACCTTAACCTCGGTAATTAATTTTTACTATTTTTACTATTCATTTTGACCAATATTAAGATGAATTTATTATAAAATATTAATTTTTTTTATTCCAAATATGTAATATATTATTCTAAATTCAATTCATAAAAGTGGGAAATTTTAATTTAAAATTAAACTTGCAGATGTGGTGAAAAAGTGGTTTTCCAAAGAGAAAATTTCCATAAGTATATAAATTTTTAATATAAAAATTCAAAATGAAATTGATTATAATGAAATAAATTAGATAAATAAATATATAATTTTTTCAATTTTACTTTTAAAACCATATTTAAAAAATATATATCTTTTTAAATTCTTTAAACGAAAAGGCAGCTTTTAATAAAAATCGGTATTTTCACTATTTACTGAAAAAATAATCTTTTCAGAAAATTCTAAAAAATTCACCCTAATATAAGTTTTACATGTTGATTCCTAAAACAAAGTTAATTTTTTAAAATAAATTTTATAAAAGTTTTAAAAATTAGTTTTATTATTTTTTCACAAAAGCAATAAAAATTATTTATTGAGGAAAAAGTATATTCAAAGCATATAAGGGATTTACAAAAAATAGTACTTTCTTATCAATATGTTTTATTTATATTATAACCATTATATTTAATTCTCAAAATTTGTTTATTATTATTCATATATCCTAGTTTAACAGCTTGGTTATAAGGTTCATGTTTAAATAATAATATAAATATTATATTATGGTTCATTAAAACTTGATGTTGTGTGTAACACAAACTTTTGAAATAATTAAATTTATTTGAAAAAAATCATAAAATCTCAGGGTGTTACACTGAAAACACACTGTAAGATGTCTGTTCACTTCTCTTCTATCTTTTAAACATTTAAAACATAAATGTGGATTTCATTTCATAATTCATTCTTTTACAATATATTGGGATGACACTTTTCTCAACGTATATTTACCTCCTATAGATTTATGATGTAAATTATTTTCATGTTGTAAAAATGACTCTATATAGATTTTTTTTGCCTCTTCCAACATTTTTCCATCTTCTACACCTATTCCGACTTTTGGATTCAATTTTTTTGTGCCACGATGTGTCTCTTTGTGGCTCAGCATGAAGTGTGTCCATCTTCCTATATTACCATGTTTCCAACCAAATTATCACTAATTCTACAACAGTTCCAGTCCTGCCATAAAAATATAAAAACAATAAAATAGGATCCAAATTCATTTTAAATTAATTAAAACCCAATGTAAACACATCTAAAACCCCATAAAAATTAGTATAAAATTTAGATATATCAGTGAGGGAGAGATTTATTCATGGAGAGGGTTGTTTGATGGATAGTGAGTTATTTGATGTGCATGGATAGACATTATCTCATCATATTATATGTGTTTCATTTCATAGTAACTTAGTTTATTGCTTGTATTTTGATATGGGAATGTAAATTCTTTTTGGTTCCAATAATGAGTAAATTTTTTCTATTATACAGTAACCCTCACCTTTTAGGGATACCTAAAAAAGTGATAATCCATTACTCCAAGAGCTAGAGAGTTTTCATATAACCCACTTTCACTGAGATTCTATAGAGTATGATCTACTTGTGTAATTATTCTATGTTATATTTTCTTATATCTATTTCATGGGGTTTTGGAACTCATACTCACATGTTTATCTTCATGTTATATTTGAGTGAGTTTTGTATTCAAGTTCATCATTTTCATATTGATATCATTCAGTACTATAAATCATTCTTTTAAAATCACTATAAATTGGCTTTATCGGTACTAAAAAATGTTGTTAATATAATATTAATTAAAATTCAACCCTTATCAGCATTAAAAAATCACAGATAAAGTCCCCCTTTAACAGCACTAAAAAATGTTGATAAAGGTCACCTTTATTAGCACTAAAAAAATTGATACAGGGTAACTTTATCAATTATTTTTTTATCACCAATAAAATTTAGATTTTTTGAGTACCCCACCCCCACCCCCCCCCCCGCCTTTTCCAGTGCTCAGAATGCCCCCTTTTCAATGTTTTTCCACTACCCAATGTCATGTTCACCCGAGAAGATGCCTATATTTGGTCCTTAGACCTTCCATTTTCAATTTGAACACCTTTATCATTGCACCAAACTTGTTTTATTTTGTTTTTATGATATTATTTATTTATATATATATTTACATAAAACATTTTTATTCATAAATTTATATAATTAATTTTAAATACATTCAAAAAAATATATGTTTGTGTGTATGATATATATATATTTATTTATATTTATTTAAATATATTATATATTCATTTTCATTTTCATGTATTAGAATATAAATATATTTATTTATTTATTTATTTATTTATTTATTTATTAATACACACACATATGTATATATAAACATTATGTATACATTTGTATAAGTATATATATATTCATATATTTTTATAATGTAGAAAAATGGTTAGATATTTTTTAAATAAAATGGATAATAAGATGGGAAGTATGAACGGGTTGCAAGAGAAACTCTCACCATCTATTCATGGAGTAAAGAGGTGATTTGTGATGGATCTTGTGGGCTACTTTGATTTGAGGGAAGGTTTGTTTATAAATCAAGGAAAAAGGAAGAATACATTGCATTGAATAGGTATGGGATCCCTATTCTAAAAGATTCCCATTCAAAGGAAGATTCCCTAATCACCATATCTGAAAATTTTAGTGAAGGTCATTTCTTCTTCAATGTCAAGAGTTCCTCCAGAAAAATCACTAAAAACGGAACTCTTTTCATTATAGAGGTTGACCATACGATACTGCAAGACCATATTAGGGATTTCCAATATTTAATCATTTCTAGGGTTACTCCCTTCCTACCTGAAAGGCCTTGGATGAATGTGCACTTCCACGACTACCTTTCACAGATTCGGGGATTTTGTGATTGGAGCCTCACTATAATAGGTAAGGGTTCTTTCCATATTGTTTTCCCTTCATCTAGCTTGAAATCAAAATTATTTGGGTTTAGAATGGTGTCCCTTAGGCATGTATTCCTTAGAATCCAGGATTGGTACACCTTCTTTAACCCCTTAAAAATAAAGAACTCTATTACAAAGGTATGGTTCTGAATCAAGGGTCTAATTTAGTTTCTTTGGCACCCAAATATTCTTTGGGATATTTCCTCAATGGTGGGTATGAAAATAATGTTTGATAAAGTGATTGAGAAGGAAATATTTGGTCACTTTTCAACGATCTTGATTGAGGTTGATTTTCTTGCTCTCCTTAATGAACATGTTATCTTAGTTGCTGATGAGTATAGATTTGAGATTTTGATCTCTTTGGAGAAGTTTTCTTACATCTTATCTAGGTGTGAAAACACTAGGAACCTAGATAGTACTTGTCACATGAAGATAAAATTTTCTAATAGTTAGAAGATGGAGCATCTATAGGACTAGTGAAATTATAAACAACCACTCAAAACATTAGATATAAATTTGTAGGCTAGGAAAATCCATGGTGTCTTTGTTGGTGATGGGCAGGGAAAGGGAGCTCGGGTCAGCATTTAATCTTTTTCTAACATTGTATCTAGAGAAACAAACTATATGACTACTGAGAGAGAGAAATTATCTAATGTTAGTAAGTTCAGGCCTAATGTACAGGTGTTAAACCCTCCTCTTGAGGGCCAGGGTGCAGATTTTGAGGTTTCTCTATATAATTGTATTCCTACACTACAGGAAAAATGGCTTTTTGCGACGGGTTATTTGCGACGGGAATAAATCCCGTCGCAAATAGTCCCATTAGAAACTTATTTGCGACGGGGGCATTTTCCCGTCGCTAATAACTAGTTATTTGCGACGGTAAAATCTCACCCGTCGCAAAAGGCTTGGCGCGCATAGCACGCCAAACCGCGGGAAAGGTATTTGCGACGGGTGGTTACCACCCGTCGCAAATAGCCGGCGGCGGTAAAAACTATTTGCGACGGGAATATACCCCCCGTCGCAAATAGTGTGTCGGCAAGTTGTTATTTGCGACGGGACCCGTCGCAAATAACTATTTAACCGTTGACCGTGATAAATGCGGGTTAAAGTATTTGCGACGGGACCCGTCGCAAATAGTCCCGTCGCAAATAAGTTAACCTATAAATACCCCCATCCGTTTTTTTTTTTCATTCATTCTCAACTTCTCTCAAAATTGTTTACAGTTTATTAAGTTTAATTTTTTTTGCAGAGTTGATATTGAAGTCTTCAACAATTATCGGAGATCAACTTCAAATCCATTTTAAAGGTACTTATGTTATTTTTAATTTAATATTTATTTTAATTTTTTTATTAGTTTTAATTATTTTTAATTAGTTTTAATTAGTTTTAATTAGTTTTAATTAGTTTTAATTAGTTTTAATTTAATTATGTTTATATTGTTTTGTTATTTAATAAATTTAAGTTATTAGTATTCATAGTTAATGGTAATTAGGTGTAATTAATAATAATTAGAAATAATTAATAATGATTAGGAATAATTAATAATAATTAGTAATAATTAGGAATAATTATAGTTATATATATATATAGTTATATATATTTATAGTTATATTTATTCGTATATTAATATAGATTTATATTAATATAAATATATTTGGTTATATGAATAAATATATATATATATATATATATATATTTATTCATATATTAATATATATATTTATTCGTATATTAATATATATTTATTCTATTTATATATATATATATGTAGTTATAAGTTTTTATTCGTATATTTATTTGTATATTAATTAATATATATTTATAAGCTTAGTTTTAAATAAATTTATAAAATATGTGTTTTTATGTGTATTTATAAATAAATAAATAAATAAATACATATATACAATACAGACACACACACATACACATACACACACACACATATATATATATATATATGTATAGTTATGAATGAATACATAGAAATGAGGGGGTGAAAATCCTCTGAGAATGTTAAAACGACTATAACTTCTAATCCGTAAGTCCGTTTCAACTCCACAACCAGTCAAATCGAAGAACATGAAACGATCTTCGATATGATATGCAGTACAGTCCAAACGGACATCCGGATCGGAAGTTATAGTCGTTTGAATGTTAAAAGGACCATAACTTCTAATCCATGAGTCCGTTTCAGCTCCACAATCAGTCAAATTGAAGAAAATTAAAATATCTTCGACATGATATATGGTAGAGGTTTATCGGACATCGGGATCAGAAGTTATAGCTGTTTGAACGGTGAAAAACCGGGGTGCCCCGGCTAAAAACTCAGTTTTGGAGGCCTTCGGGGCCTTTTTGGGCCTCGAAAAAACCTTGGACGGGTTCTACCGGTCCATAGGGCTGTAGAGCTCTTCGCAAGCTTCGAATTGATATGCTGTAGAGCTCAAACGGAGTCCCGGATCAAAAGTTATGGCCATTTGAAGTTTGGGTTTCATTTTCTTCTTATTTTCCATCTTTCATTAATTTTTTTATTTTTTTTATATTCAAAGAGTTATTAAATGACTATTAATTGATAAAAATTAGGTAATTATTAATTAAAAATATTTTTTAATTTATTTTATAACCCTCTTTTACTAAACATCTTATAAATTAATGTTATATTTCCATAGATCCTTTCTAAAACGTATTTATAAAATAAATATTATATTTATATCAATATAAATACGTTTATTAATTTATATATTAATAAATATTTTTTTAATTTTTTTTAAATTTTTTTTATTTTTTTTATTATTATTTGCGACGGGGATATATTCCCGTCGCAAATAGTTGATTCGAGGCAACTATTTGCGACGGGAAAAGGCCCGTCGCAAAAACTTATTTGCGACGGGCCCGTCGCAAAAGTTTTTTTAAAAAAAACCACAAAACTATTTGCGACGGGCCCTTTTCCCGTCGCAAATAAGGGTTTTTGCGACGGGCCCGTCGCAAAAAAATTTTGTTGCGACGGCGTTTTCCGCAACGGGCGATTTGCGACGGAGCCCCGTCGCAAAAGGCTATTTGCGACGGGATCCCGTCGCAAATGACCCGTCGCAAATGCCTATATTTCCTGTAGTGCTACTTCTCTATAGTAGAATTTGGTTGGTTTATGGGATAATTATGCTTTATAGGTGAAAGAATGTAGGATGCATGATAGGGAGGATCTCTTGAATAAATGGAAGTTTCCTATTAAAGTTTACATCTTGTGTAGTGCTACTGTTGATGGTGAACCATTGGACCAGAATTCACAGGAGGATGCACAAGAGGACTTTTATGCAGTTCACTCACATAGTAGGAAGTTATCCTCTAAGAATGATGATATGGCTGATCTGATCGAGGATTCTTACACTAATATAAAACGCACCTTTAACAGCTCTAGAATAGGCCTTTATCAGTGATATAAAATCATTGACTACCTCATCACAGTTAAAAGACCAAGGCTTTTATCAGTGCTATAAAAACACTGATTAAAGGTAGCTTTATTAGTGTAAATAAAAGAACTGATAAAACATACTTTTATCAGTTCTTTTAAAAGCACTGATAAAAGAAACCATTTATTAGTGCTTTTATTTAGAGCTGATAAAGGGGAAAACTACAGTGCGATGCTATAGAACACTATAGAACTAGAAACTGGGAATGTAGTGTACTATAACAACACACTCTATCACCATAAAAAACAACATAAATTACCAAAATAAGATATAAACATTGAATTTAAATGAAATAAAGTTTCTAACAAAATACAAGAAAAAACACTATTATAGAGTATTTTAATTGTTTTTTACTAAAATTAATGTAAATTTTGAACAAAAAGGTGCACTTGGAATCATGACATTCACACCATGAGCTGAATTCAGGTGTAAATTATTCCTACGCATAAAAAATGACTTATGGATCGTTTTTCTAATGTAACAAAACAATTCAAATGCGTTTTATGAGTTTTGAGTATGTCAGTTGTTTTTTTATTGAAATTAATGACAGTTTTAAATAAAAATATGTACTTAGAGTCATACCGGTCACACAATGTGTCTGATTTAGTTGTGGATAATTCATACACATCAAGAATGACTTATGGATCATTTTCCTAAATTAACAAAACAATTATAATGCATTTGCTTGATTTTGAGTATGTCAGTTGTTTTTTCACTAAAATTAATGTAAATTTCAAATAAAAAGATACACTTTGAGTCATACTGGTCATACCATGCATCAAATTAAGGTGAGGTTTATTCCTACATGTCCCAAATGACTTATGGATTGTTTTCTTAAACTATCAAAATAATCAGAATGTGTTTCCTCAGTTTTTAGTACACCATTGTTATTTTTTACTAAAATGTAATTTTAAACTGGAAACACACACTTTGAACCATACATGAAGAATTGTGAGTGGTTTTGACATGAGACTAATTCATTCATGTCACAAATTAATTATGAATCATTGTCCCAAATTATCAAGACAATAAAAGTGTAACACCCTAAGATTTTATAAGATAGATTCTTTTAAATTTCTTTGATGTCTTGTGTTGTATGATACACCAAGATTATCTTGTGCTATATGCAACACCATATTATATTTTATTATACGCAACACCATACTTGGTTTTTGTTACATACAATTTCAATTTCTTTTGATAAAATTAATTTCATACAACACTGAGTGTAGATTTTGTTCAATGTATAAAAGAACTATGTTTAGATTATGTTATATGGAACACCAAAGGAATCTTGCACTAGAATCAACACTGACTTGGTTTGTGTTACATGCAAGAGTGACCTTCCTTGATAGCTTTCAATGTACGCAATACCAAGTTTCACTAAACAATGATATATTATTAAAATATTATTATTTAATTGGATATAAACTATCTATTATGAATAGTATTAACCAAATTTTTAATTTTATATAACATTAACATTTAAATTATGTATTTTCTAGAAGATGATATAAGAGTAAATTCAATTTTTTGGATAAAAGAAGTTTTTTTCAAAAAATACAGTTTTTCCACCTTTTGATGGTGCACCAATTTGAAATCTAGTTTTTAACACTTTTATATATTATATTTGACAAAATAAACATCTTAATTAGAAGAAGGACATCAAAATTTAATCTGGTTGAATTTTTTTTTTCTGATAAAATTAATATTTTAATGAATAGTGAAAAATACTGCATTTTTATTCAAAACTATCTTTTCATCTAATTTATTTATATTATTAGATTATATTTTTAATTGGTTTTAAAATTTAATTAGGTTAAATTTTTATAATTTAATCCAATTTTGGTCATTAGAAGTAATTTTACATTTAAATTTTACATAAACACATGCCAATCTTTTGATAGTTTTTACTTCTTAAAAACTCGCTTTCTGGTTTTGACAATGGAAATTAATTTTAAATTAATTACTGAAACTTTTATATTTTGAATTTAGAAAAATGGATTATATATTTGGAATTAGTGAGTCCAAATTATGTTAATAGGTTAGTTTTATTTTTTGTATATTATGAATAGTAACTACGTCAATTTTTATTTAGCACGGTTAAAGGTAAATCTGGTAAATTAGGGTAACAAACAATATGATAAAGATAATAAAATTACCCTAACACCTTCCAAAATATTATTTTATGAATTAAAGTCGACCAATGTCACCTAATGGTCATAATTGATTCATTTAATGGACTTTTTTCCATGAAAATGATGTAATTTTAATTAAAATAAAAGAAAGTGACAACATATCACTCTCTTATCTCTTATAAGTATAATAATTTTAATATAGTGATAAACTTGATAAAAATTAGAACATAAATAGTCTTCAGAAATATAATTAAATTATATACATCATGAAATTTTATTTATAATTTTTATATATTAAATAATTTCCATTAACGATGACACAATAGTGATTTAGAAAATATTTTATTGATAAAAATATCAAATAAATGGTTTTAAAATATTAAAATTAATATCATATGAACTAATTAATGGGATCCACAAATTTTATAGGTTACTATGAAATTTTAGGATTTTATTAAATATTTTATTTTGAATTTATATATTTTTTATTTAAATTCAAATAAATAAATAGTGTCAAAATTGACACTATTTATATTTTATAAAAATATCATATTATTAAATTATTTAAAAATCACAAAAATATTTAAAAATTACTAAGTGAAAATTAAAAGGCCTAAAATTTCATAAATTATCCAATTATGGACAATTTACATCACATAAGTAAATATGTATAACCATTTAATATTTAGAATATTATTACCACAAATAAAATTAAATAGATTAAATAAGGATAAATAAAAATGATAAGGTTTAAAATAAAATCAAAGCATGTATAAATTTTATTGGTTAAGAGAATTTATACCCATACTCATCTTATATTAGAGATAAATTAGTTTGGGACCATTATAAACTGAAAATCAATTTATAATAAATTAATATTTCAAGACTTACCTAAAGTGCCCATCCTCCTTCTTATAAAAGGCTACCACCTCTACCCACTTACTCACACCTTTCAAACCCTTTTGGCTCATCCAAACTCTGTTCAAATAAGCTTTAAACATCCCTCCCTTTCTCTTATAGCCCACACTTTTGGTATAAATCCATCTTAGGGAGACCTTTTGTGCAAATTAAAAGGAGATACTCAAAAAAGTTAATTGTTTTATCACCTCTTTCAAAATTCTTTTCTTCTTCTAATTCCTCGTATTATGTTGTTCTCATAATAAAGTAATAAATCCAGTATTTTATACATTCTTAGAGGTTATTATAATTATGTTATGACCTTATACCTTCCTTTATCCATCCTATGAATAACAATATCACCAAGTGTTCGTACGTACGACTTACCGTCTCCACGTCGTGGTATAATTTGTTATTCAAAAATAATTAATTTTTTTGGGTATAATTATGAGTATAATGGATTTAAATAATTAATATAACATGATAATTATTTTTAATAATTAATATATCATCCAATTCCATACCGTTTAACCATTAAGTGAATGATATCGTCGCTCGTGCGTACGTATGGCTTATTGTCTCCATGACACAATGAGATTCATTCTCCACGTTAATATTCAATAATGATTATAAAGTATATATAATAAATATTCATGGAATATATGAAATAATAATTCTAATTGATTTATATATATATATATATGTCATTTTCTTTCTTCCATTCAATTCAATAAGGAAACAGAAACAACATTCATGCGTATGTACGACATACCGTCTCTATGAACGGTGTATTCCATTTCATTTATCTATCTATTATATATATTTCTATACTGAATATTTATGATATATAAATAATTTTTTACATTCTATAATTAATTAAATAATGATATAGGTAATAAGATCAAGAATAACAAGTCAAAACATGTATGATAAATAAAACTATTATTACCCAAAACGTTGATTTAACATGGAATTGATAAATTAACAGGTAATATAAAGCCATAAGTGAATAATATATGATATCATAAATATTATTATGGTTCTATTAAAAGTTAATAATATGTTTAAACCCACTATATAGGAGTTTTGGACACTTATGGAATAAATCAAACCTAAGGTAAGGGATAATTTTACAATCTCATTATTATCTGAGAAAATTTATTAGTAAGTATTGATTGGGGTATATTTATCATTTACATCCATGTTTTATAAATATATAATATTGTTTCTATTCTTATACTATTTTTTAAATTTAATTTTACCCATTGAAAAAAATTTATTAAACGGTATGGAAAGAATTTTTCTTTCATTTTCCATAATGAGGTACTTTTTGACTTTTCTAACAATAGTACAAGAAGAATGTGTTTTTAACTTATACGGTATGAAAAGATTTTTACATCTTCATAACACCTTATTTCCATGAAAATTCCCCTGAAATATTTCAAGTTTATTTTCAACTAAATTTTTTTCTTTTAAAAGTGCACGCCATTTTGAGAAAAGAAAATGTTTTTGAAGCAGAAAGGATATTTTCCTCAAGAATTAAGTTCAAGTGTTTTATCAAAATTATTTTCTATCTAAGATAACATAGGGTTATGTTTCTATCCCTATTATTAATTTTATTTGTTTTTGTTTATGATGGAATTATTGTTATGAAATCATTTTATTTTATATGTATTATGTTATGATGGAATGATGTTTAAGAAACCCATTTTATTTCTTAGGTTATGCTATGATGAATGATTTTTATTTTTGTGGAACATGTAAGAATGATTTAATTATGAGATGTGTGGGAACTATATCTCCATAAAATTCATTAGGTCAAGATTTATATATCATGGGATAGACATGAATGGAATAGAAATTAAATCTAGTTCGTTAATATTATGCTAGAATGATAAGTAAATCTGGTTCAGTAATACATGGATAGAGTGACAAGTAAACTCAGTTCAGTAATGGGATTTTTCTACTATTATGGTCTTGGAAACAATTCCTTGGCTACTATGGAAATCATATTATGTTATTATTTATTTTCCACAATTCCATGTTTTATACCAATGCTATTTTCTCATGGTTCCTGAGTCCATTATGATTTATGACTTATAAACCACCAAGATTTATTTCATGACTCAAGATTTTGGTATATGTTAAATGTGGTATGTTTTTTCTCAAAAGTTATGTTCATGTTTTTTCATTCTTATGTTTAAGTTTTGTAATATATTTTTCATGCTTACCCTTACTAATCATTTTAGCTCACCCCTTTTTATCTTTTCTTTTCCCCCAGGATTTCAAGAAGGGTATTAAGTAAGATGTGTTAGAAGGGGGTTCTAGTTATGAAGGATAAATCATGAGATGAAGTAGATATTTTATAAACCAATTGTTTGTCTTTTCTAATTTCTAAAGCCACTAAACTAATATGGTCTTTAGGAATCTGTTTGTGTCATGTATTAATTATTCAAAAAAAGTAATGTAATTTCCATGTACGTCAAGCTTTGGGTCTTTATAGTTGGTATCAAAGTGAAGGTTTAGTTAACCTTTGAAACTAGGATACGAAAACTTTAGTGAGATCTCTAGAGATATTTCTAAGGTATGTCTAGGGATGTCCCTAAGGTTAATTCTAACAATAGGTTACAGTCCTAGCATTATGGTAATGATCATGAATAACCTAGGATTAAAGATGTTAGAGATTGAAAGTACTCCCCCTTGATTATGCTATTTTCTTAGAATGATTTTTGTCTCTCACACTATTATTTTTTGGTTTAGATAATGGTTAGAACCCAACAGAACCATGTTAATGATCAATTCACTAGGAAATACAATGATTTTCCTCCTGAACAACCAAATGTTATTGGAGATGGAATGAAAAATATTATTTCTATAATTACACAACCTATGAATTATTCTAGACTTCCAAATGAGCAGATAAGGGAACAACATTCTATTGAGTCCTTCATGAGGCAAAATCCACCTTCCTTCAGTGGGTCTTCTAATCCACTTGTTGTTGAACAATGGATCAGTACCATTGAAAATATATTTTTCATATTTCTCTTTTTAGAACATGAAAAATTCATTTTTGTTGTTTATCGTTTAAAAGGTGAAGCACACCAGGGGTGTACTCTAATAAATAATACAAGGTAGAAAGATAAAATTGAATCCATGGAATGTGATGAGTTCAAGAACTTATTTTTCAATTATTACTTCCCTCGTATTCTTCAAACAAAGATGAAAAAGGAGTTCCTTGAGCTTAAGCAAAAGGATGATGAATATGTTGGTACATAAGAGGAAAATTTTACAAGACTTTCAAGGTATGCTTCTGGTTTTATCATCCAACATGAAAGTAAAGTTGATCGATTCTTCAGTGGATTAAAACCAATTATTCGAAGGGAATTGGCTATAAGATACTTTAATAGCTATGAATATATTGTGTGTTGTGTTATCAAGGTAGAAATGGAAGTTGGTGTTATATATCAATCTCATGGTTTTGACAAGAAACGAAAGATGTAATTCAAGGGAAAATCTCAAAACAATGGGGAAAAGAAGATGAATGTTTCCTTATTCTCAAAGTGTGAAAAGAAGCATGGTGGAGATTGTCTTAAAGGGACTAGAAATTTTTTTTAAGTGTAGAAAATAAGGTCATCGAGCAGTTGAGTGCTAAAATAATGGGAAAAAGGTTTCTAATGATGTGAATATAGAAAAGACTATAGAGAACACACCACCAACACTTCAATGCTAAAAGGGAAAGGAAATGGGGAATTATGCTAACTAGTGCCCTAATCCAAGGGTTATGGATGATTATCGATGCCAAAAACCTCTTAAGGCCAAAGAAAAAGTCAAATCACATGTGATCACTATTGTTGATGTTGATTATGACAATGAAGTGGTGGAATAATTATGTTTTTATGTAATGGGATTCCAAAATAGTGTTGTAGAATATATTTTTTAATATTATGGAATACTATAATATCTATGTATTGGTCTATTGTGGTTTTCCATAAGTATATGGTACCTATACCCATAAAAAGTGATTGAAATGTTTTTAGAAATCACATGATATGTGCATAATGAAGGGATAAGGAGATAATGAGATATTTGATAGTATTAATAACCTCATGACTGATACAAGGAAAAAGTGATATCATGGTTTGAGTATATAGAATTTTTGGTATTTTTGGTGTGTGGAAAGAGGTAATTTTGACATAATGCATGTTTTCACTAATGTTCTATGGTAATTCATGTTATTATCATGTTTTAGGAGAATAAATAATTAAGGTATTCACATGTTTGGAATATGAAAACCAAGAACTACCTTATGAGATATGGGAGATAAATGTTAAGTCGATTTAGTTCACATATTTCTAAAGTTTTATATTTTTCATTTTTGGAAGGATTGTAATGTTATCCATTTATGGATAGTATAAGTTATATTTTGGTTTAAGTTTTTTAGATTAATGTATTATCTCACTATAGGTGGACTTATGAATATTTGATTACATGTGCTAACCTTTTCATTGAGACAGATGGAATGACATATCATTCTATCAGATGATCTTCTAACACTTCAATAATGATAAATTAAACTTCATTTCTTTAAATAAGAGATAGAGTGTAAATTTTTCAAGGCACAAACAACGATGAGATTGTACCAAAATCAAGTAAGTATTTATTCTCATGAAAAATTATTCAATTTTAGAGAAATGGTCATGAAAACCAAAAATCTTATCTTAGTACCTTTTATCTGATGAATCAAATGGTCCTGTAAATCATCACAGATTTATGGATTTCTAGTTGTTATATTTCTCCAAACATTTTACTCTATCATTATCCATCTGAACTTGATGGTTAGATTTTTCTTTCATATCCATGTTTTAACTTTCCACCTATGTTCTACTATGTAGAAACCCAATGATGAGTTACTTTAGGTAATCGTTATGTTTCTAAATTTCCTTTTTAAGATGAAGTTTTAGTATTCCTTTTTTTGATGTGGGTTTCTATGAAAGAAACTTTCAAGTAGTAAACCTTTTATAACCCCAATAAATTTCGAGGGAGAAATTCATTTTAAGGGGGGTATAACGTAACCCCCAAGATTTTATGATATAGATTATTTTTAATTTCTTTGATGCCTTGTGTTGTACGTTATACCAAGATTAGCTTGTGTTATACACAATACCGTATTAGCTTGTAGTATACACAACAACATATTTGGCTTGTGTTACAAATAATTTCAAGTTCTTTTGATAAAATTCATTTCATGCAACACTGAGTATAGATTTTGTTCAATGTATAAAAGAACTATGTTTGGATTATGTTAAATAGAACACCAAAGGAATATTTCACTAGAATCAACACTGACCTGGCTTGCGTTACATGCAAGAGCAACCTTCCTCGATAGCTTGTGTTGTAGGCAATACAGATTTTCACTAAACAATGATATATTATTAAAATATTGTTATTTAATGGGATATAAAATAGCTATTATGAATAGTATTAACCGCATTTTGAATTTTATATAACATTAACATTCAAATTATTTACTTTGGTTTATTTTTTTGGTATTTTTCTGATAAAATTCATATTTTAATTAATAGTGAAAAATACTACATTTTAATTTAAAACTTCCTTTTCATATAATTTATTTATATAGTTATATTATATTTTAAATTGATTTTAAGGTGTAATTAGGTTATGTTTTTATCATTTAATCCAATTATTTTGATTTTAAGTAATTTCACATTTAAATTGGATATAAACATATGTCAATCTTTTGATAGTTTTTACTTCTTAAAAACCCGCTTTCTGGTTTTGACAATGGGAATTAATTTTAAATTAATTACTGTAACTTTTGTGTTTTGAATTTTAAAAAATGAATTTCATATTTGGAATTAGTGGGTCCAAATTATGTTAATTGTTTAATTTTATTTTTTGAATATTATGAATAGTAATTACAGTAATTTTTATTTATCACGGTTAAAAGTAAATCAGGTAAATTAGGGTAACCAACAATATGATAAAGATAATAAAATTACCCTAAAACCTACCTAAATATTATTGGATGAATTAAATATGACCAATATAACCTAAGAGTCATAATTTATTCATTTAATGGACTTTTTCCATGAAAGTGATGTAATTATAATTAAAACAAAAGAAAGTGACAACATGTCACTCTCTTATCTCTTATAAGTACAATAATTTTAATATAGTGATAAACTTGATAAAACCTCAAACATAAATAGTATAAATAAATATAATGAAATTAAATAAATAATGATAATTTATTAATAATTTTTATAGATTAAATACTTACCATTAATGATGACACAATAGTGATGTAGAAATTATTTTATTGATAAAAATATCAAATAAATGGTTTTAAAATTTTAAAATAATTATCATATGTACTAATTAATGTGATCCATGAAGTTTATAGGTTACTATGACATGATAGAAGTGTATTAAATATTTTTTTTCGAATTTAGCTTCTGTTTGTTTTTATTTAAATTCAAATAAATGAATAGTGTTAAAATTGACACTATTGATATTTTATAAAAATAACATATTATTAAATTATTTAAAAATCACAAAAAAATTTAAAAATTAAAAAATTGAAATTTATATGGTCTAAAATGTAATAAATTATCCAATTATGGACAATTGACAACACATAAGTAAATATTTATAACAAGTTAATATTTAGAATATTATTACCACAAATAAAATTAAATAGATTAAATAAGGATAAATCAAAATGATAAGGTTTAAAAAAATCAAAACATGTATAAATTTTATTTGTTAAGATGAATTAGACCCATAATCATCTTATATTCTAAATAAATGAGTTTGGGACCATTATAACCTGAAAATAAATTTATAATAAATTAATATTTCAAGACTTTCCTAAAGTGCCCCTCCTCCTTCTTATAAAGGGACACCAACTCTACCCACTTACTCACACCTTTAAATCCCTTTGGATCATCCAAACTCTACTAAAGTAAGCTCCAAACATCCCTACCTTCCTCTTAGAAGCCAAACTTTTAGAATAAATCCATCCTAGGGAGACCTTTTGTGCAAATCCAAAGAAGATACTCGAAAAAGAGGTAATTGTTTTATCACCTCTTTCAAAATTCTTTTCTTATTATACTTCCTGTTCTTATTTTGTTCTCATAATAAAGTAATAAATATATTATATTATAAATTATTATATGTTATTATAATTATTTTACAACCTTATACCTTCTTTTATCCATCCTATTAATAACAATATCACTATGCGTGTGTGCGTACGGCTTACCGTCTCTACGTCATGGTATAATTTGTTATTCAACAATAATTAATTTGGATGGGTATAATTATGAGTATAATGGATGTAAATAATGAATATAACATTATAATTATTATTTATAATATATATACCATCCAATTTCATACCATTTAACCATTAAGTGAATGATATCGTCGCTCGTGTGTACGCACAGCTTACCGTCTCCACGACGTGATGAGATTCATTCTCCACATTAACCGTTCAAGAAGAATTATAAATTAAATATAATAAATAATCATGAAATATATGGAATAATAATGATAATGGATTTATTTATATATATATATGTCATTTTATTTCTTCCATTCAATTCAATAAGGAAACGGAAACAACGTTCATGCGTTACGTACGACCTATCGTCTCCATGAATGGTATATTTCATTTCATTTATCTATCTATTATATATATTTATATACTAAATATTTATGATATTTAAATCATTTTTTACATTCTGTAACTAATTAAATCATGATATATGTAATAATATCAATAATAACATGTCATAACACGTATGATAAATAAAACGATTATTACCCAAAATATTGCTTTAACATGGAATTGATAAATGAATGGGTAATATAAAATCATAAGTGAATCATATATGATGACATAAATATTATTAGTGTTATTTTACAAGTTAATAATATGTTTAAACACGCTATACAAGAGTTTTGGACACACAAGGAAGAAATCAGACCTAAGGTAAGGGGTAATTTTACAAACGCATTATTATCTGAGATTATTTATTCGTAAGTATTTAATGGGATATATTTATCATTTAAATTCATGTTTCTTATATATATAATATTTTTTATATTATCATACTATTTTTTAAAGTGAATTTTAACCATTGGTAAATTTTTATTAAATAGTATGGAAGGAATCTTTCTTTTGTTTTCCATACGAGATACTTTTTGAATTTTCTGACAAGAGTACGAGAATAATATTTTTGTAACTTATATGGTATGAATGTATTTTTACATATTAATAATGAATTATTTCCATGAATCTTCCCCTACACTATTTAAAGTTTATTTTAAACTAAATTATTTTATTTTAAAATTGCGTTCCATTTTGAGAAAATAAAACATTTTTGAAGAATAAATGATATTTTCCTTAAGAATTAAGTTCAAGTATTTTTTCAAAAATGTTTTCCATATAAGATGAGATAGGGTTATGTTTCTATACTTATTATTACTTTGATTTTATTGTGTTTATTATGGAATTATTTTTATGAAATCCTTTTATTTTATATGGATTATGTTATGATGGGATGATGTTTAAGAAACCCATTTTATTTATTAGGTTATTTTATGATGAATGATTTGTGTTTTTGTGGAACATGTAAGAATGATTTAATTATGAGATGGATGGGACATATATCTCCCTCCAATGCATTGGGTAAATATTTATATCTCATGAGATAGACATGACTGGAACAGAAATTAAATTTGGTTTAGTAATACAAGGCTGGAACGACAAGTAAATCCGGTTCAGTAATATATGGTTGGAATGGCAAGTAAACTCAGTTCAGTAATGGAATTTTTCCACTATGATGGTCTTGGAAAAAATTCCTTGGATACTATAGAAATCATATTATGTGCTTATTTGTTTTCCAAAATTCCATGTTTTTTACCAATATTATTTTCTCATGGTTCATGAGTCCATTATGATTTATGCATTATGAACTACCAATATTTATTTAATGACTCAAGATTTTGGTATATGTTAAATGTGGTATGTTTTTTCTCAAAATTTATGCTCATGTTTTTACATTATTATGTTTAAGTTTTATAATATATTTTCCATGCTTACCCTTACTGATCATTTGAGCTCACCCCTTTTTATGTTTTCTTTTCCCCCATGATTTGAAGAAGGGTATTAAGTAAGATGTGTTAAAAGGTGGATTTAGTTATGAAGGATAAAGAATGAGGGAAATTAGATGTTTTTTGAAACATTTTTTTATGTTTTCTAGTTTCTAATGGAACTAAACTAATAAGGTATTTTGGAATCTGTTTTTGTCATGTATTAAGTATTCCACAACAGTAATATAATTTCCATGTATATCAGGATTTGGGTCTTTATAACAATTGTGTTTGCTTAGTTTTCAGTGAGTGAAACTTTTTTGTATTAAAATGTCAATTTTAAACTGATAACGGGCACTTTGAGTCATACCGGTCACACCGTGCATTGAATTGAGGTGAGGTTGATTCATACAGGTTAAAAATGACTTATGGATCATTTTTATAAAGTATCAAAACAACCTGAATGAGTTTTCTTGGTTTTGAGTATGTTAGTTTTTTTCACTAAAATTAATGTCAATTTTGAATAAAAAGACACACTTGTAGTCATACTGGTCACACCATGCATCAGATTGAGGTGAGTATGATTCTTATGCATACCAAATGAATTATTTTTTATTTTACTAAAGTATCAAAACAATAATAACTCATTTCCAGAATTTTGAGTGTGTCACTTGTGTTTTTTACAAAAATGTCTTTTTAAACTGGAAACACGCACTTTGAGCTATATAGGTGGAATCATGTGTGGGTTTGACATGAGACTGGTTCATACACATAAAAAATTAATTATGAATCATTATCCCAAATTATCAAGATAGTATGAGCATGTTTTCTTGGTTTTTAGTGAGTGACACTTTTTTATTAAAATGTCAATTTTAAACTAATAATGGACACTTTGAGTCATATCGGTCACACTGTACATCGGGATTGAGGTGTGGATAATTCCTACACATAAAAAATGACTTACGGATAATTTTCTTAAATTAAAAAAATAAGACGAATGTGTTTTCTTAGTTTTGAGTATGTCAGTTTTTTGTTTTACTAAAATTAATGTCAGTTTTGAATAAAAAGATGCACTTGGAGTCATGTTGGTCACACCATGCATCATATTGAGGTTTGGATGATTCCAACATGTCCCAAATGACTTATAAATCATTTTCCTAAAGTATCAAAACAATAAAAATGTGTTTCCTTGATTTTGAGTATGCCACTTTTGTTTTTTACTAAAATTCCATTTTAAACTTGAAATAAGCACTTTGAGCTATACAGGTGGCATCGTGTGTTTGTTTGACATGATACCGATTCATACACATCACAAATGAATTATTAATCGTTTCCCAAATTATCAAGACAATCCAAGCATGTTTGATCAGTTTCCAATGACTGACACTTTTTGGTATTAAAATGTCAATTTTAAACTAATAACAGACACTTAGAGTTATACCGGTCACACAATGCATTGGATTGAGGTGAAGATGATTTGTACACATCATAAATGACTTATGTATTGTTTTACTAAATTAAAAAAAACAATATTAATTTGTTTTCTAAATTTTGAATATGTCATTTGTTTTTTTCATTAAAATTAATGTCAATTTTGAATAAAAAGCCACACATTGAGTCACACCAGTCACATTGTGTGTCAGATTGAGTACGTCGCTCATGTTTCCTTTATTTTGAGTATGTCACTTGTGTTTTTCACTAAAATGACATGTTAAACTAGAAACATGCACTTTGAGCCATATAGGTGGCTTCGTGTGTAGTTTTGACACAATAATGATTCATACATGTCATAAATAAAATATGAAGCATTTTCCCTAATTATAAAGATAATCCGAGAATGTTTACTATGTTTTCATTGAGTGATATTTTTTGTATTAAAATGACAGTTTTAAACTGGTAACAGATACTTTGAGTCGTACTAGTCACACTGTGCATCAGATTTAGGTGCGGTTGATTCCTATATGTCACAAACGACTTATGGATTGTTTTCCTAAAGTACCAAAACAACCTGAATGCGTTTACTCAGTTTTGAGTATGTTAGTTGTTTTTTCACTAAAATTAATGTCAATTTGGAATAAAAATATTCACTTAGAGTCATACTATTCAAACCATGCATCGAATTAAGGTTCTTCTGATTCCTAAACATCTCAAATGACTTGTGGATTATTTTTATAAAGTATCAAAACAATCATAATTTGTTTCATCAGTTTTGAGTATGCCACTTTTTTTTACTAAAATGTTATTTTAAACTAGAAACACACACTTTTACCCATAAAGGGGGAATTTTTGTGGGTTTGACATGAGACTGGTTCATACATATCACAAATGAATTATGAATCATTGTCCCAAATTATTAATACAATCTGATCATGTTTTCTTAGTTTTCAATGAGTGACACTTTATTGTATTAAAATTTCATTTTTAAACTGATAATGAACACTTTGACACCATCCCTCCTCGATGACCATGATATATCAATACTAGTTTTCCTCTAACAGTTCTTTCATATAGATACTAACTTTAGTGGTTGATTACACACATATTTATTCAAAAATTTAATTTGGATTATATACTTGTTTGATAATTGGGAGTTGTAAAAAAATTCTTAAATAAAAGTAGTGGAGAAATTGAAGCTTCCAACCTAGAATGATCTTACAGGTGGATTACTAACCTATATAAAATCACTTAAACAAGGGTGAAAAAATTATTTCAATAATTTTTCTGAAACACTTTCACAATGGCTCTTATCTTAAGTGAAAAGTTTTGTGTGAAATTTTAAAAAATTGTCCCCAAAAACAATCATGGTATAATCCTCATTCTACTTCACTTCCCAAAAAAATTATTGTTTACAAGACATCACTTCTCATCCTACTCTGCCTCGATCTCCACCTTGGTCTTCACCTCTGCCTCCTCCTCTACATTGGTCTCTAACTTTGACTCTGACTCTACATCTACCTATGCCTCTGCCTCATCCTCCACCTCTGCCTCCGTTATTTCCCAACAATTTTATTGTTTAGTACTTATAAAAAAATTTATTTACTCCATTATAATTCTCCTTGAGAAAAAGTATAAAAAATAATATATAATCATTCTAACACTAATGCTTCATGCCCCAAATATATTTCATAGGTTATAACTCATACTAGATCACAAATATAGTAGGTAATCACCTAAATTTGTTATCAGCATGCATTCTGAAAAAAATTAATCTGGCCACTCATCTATAAACAAATTGATTTAGTCTTTTGAGTAACTAGGTTTTCAGCAATCTTGATAGTACTAATAAAATATATACAAAAAATTTATTAGGTAATATATTTAATGAAATTTTAATTACTTCATAAATTACCTATTGGGGGATACTGGTCTTTTCATGATTTGTGATTTCTCTAATAAATTTGAAAAAATAATATCCACAATCAATGTAATTATCTTGTTTGAAACACTACAAAAACATTGACCAAAATAAATAAATTATTTTGAAATTTTTTGATAGTTAAATATTTCTATATATAACTTAATTTTTTCCATTTTTAGTAATCCACAATCTTTATCCCTTCAGACGCTGACTTCAGGCCATGATCTAGCCTATATTTAGTGACCATCCTATCATAACAAAATTCTTGTTAAAACATATACTGAACATATAATTTGAATATTATCTATAAATTTTTTATTTATGTGTATTACATATTCATAATACACATCATGTGTTGTCGTTTTGTTGCATATCCATGCATTCGATCCAAAAAATAAATATTTGGGGTGTTTATATTGACTTCTATCAGCATCCAGTGTATCCTAAAAAAACAAAAACAATTAAGTAATGAAAAAATTAGAAATATATTTTATGTGATTAGATTTTAGAGTTCTACCTTTGAATTGTAGGCATCAAAAAGTGTTTGTTGTTAGATTATTTTTTATTAAACACTTCAAGTAACTCATCTTTTTTCTTCTTAATTACTTTCTCATTCAAAGTAAGTTCTAGCATAGAAATGATACATGGATTAAGTAGTCCAAATTGTGCTTTGCACGATATTCCTTTTATATAATTGTGATAAAAATGTTTGTACAAAATATGAATGGTTATTAAATTTAATAAACATATTATCTCACTATTTGGACAGACATATTATGAAAATGTATCTTATGTATGTATTCACAACAGAAACTATTAGTTCTGGGCGCAGTGGAAGCATGGTTGGGTCGGCACCCAACTTTAAATTTTACCATGATCAATGATTATTCCGGGATCAATATGATGATGAACTCCAGTCTCCATAGAATAGAATCAAAGATTTAGATAAATAAAAAAGAGGCCTGAAACATTTAAAGAGGATCTTGCACATAATGTTTACAATTAATTTAATTAATTTCATAAAGAAAAGAATACCTGGATCTTCGGTATTTTCTTCATTGATGATGTTGATCATTCGGAATTACCCTTCTAGATTATCTCATTGTGCTTGCGAGGATCCAAACTAGAATACCTCTAGCGGTGATCCACATGTGCTCTGATGGCCTCTAATCGACACCACTCATTCTCCAGATTCTATCACGGTGAAGCGAGTGTCTTGTGTCGACCATTATTGATCACTTGTTCTTCATCCTTGAAGAATGTCTCTCATTCTTGAGAGGGGTTGGAAGAGGATTCTAGAGAGAAATTGTTTAACTCAACAATTCTCAATTCACCAGGCATGCAGTTTGGGTACATGGCATAATAGACGTATGTGTCTATTTATCAACATGGGGCTTCAGTTACAATATTTAATTATGTAACAGAAATTAAATACATTCATAACTTTAGATAAAACTCAAGATTTAAATAATAATACCATGTCATTATTTATGGTGTGCCAACTTGCACAAAACGAAATTATAAATAAAATTTTGTATCACAAAATAATAGCAGCATTATTATTATTATTTTAATTTGTGCCAACTAGTTAAATATTTTTTTACCATCTTGAAAATAATTATTTATCTACCAGACCAACCTTGGTCTGCTTGAAATCCACTTCCATTTATTGAACACCTAAATAAATAAATAAATAATTTATTATCTTAAATAAATATTTTATTTACAGACTAGTAAATAAATATTTATTAAATGTTAAATAAAATAAATAAATATATTTTACCCCCAATCCAGTGAATAAATATTTATTTAATTTATAAAATCAATTTAACTTGAATAAAATTTTTCCACGGTCTTGAGAATAATATTTATTTCATCAATTAAATTCAAATAGAATTTAACTGAGACCACAAAAACCACTTAGTGTGTGACTCTCTATGATTATCTCTCATTGGAATTAGGTGGTATTTCCTAAAGTCCATGAGTACTATCTAGAAATGGGTCAAGGCACCCAAGAGAAAGAACTTAAAGTCACAACAATGACATACACATACGAACACTAACTGTGTAATATAATCCTTTTGTCTCAATATCTCATCAACTAGGTTTCATGATAGTTTCATCAACCTTTGTGCATGATACATCATTCTTTGATTACCTAAAATAAACTTTTCGTTACACCATGGCCATGGAATTTTGCGTGATGATTCTATTTCAATCAAAGGGATGATATATCAACTTCCATAAATGGAAGGGAAAAATCCTTCCTCGACTTATCCATTAATAACATGTCACTCGTGATGCACCCAATGTACCCTACTTCCCACCAACTGTCTGTGTGATGGTTTTCATCAGTAAATCAAAGTGCACGAGTCATGGTATGTATTAATGATAATCATAAAGTCTAAGGATCTTACACATGCTCGTAGATAGGAATATATGATGACACCAAAACATGTATAATTCCTACTGGTGGGTTTGTTCTCATAATCTCTTGTCTTGGAGATTACCAAGTGCGAACTTCATGCGAGGAAGTCTCATATTCTTATAAGTACTCACACCTAACAGTATGTATGTTATGTGTCCCGTCATAGTATGTCATCCAACCATAGAACTCTATTTAAGAATATTGTTATATCATTTCATGGTTCTCATCATAGCGGGGAACTACCATGACCTTATCAATGCAAAAAATACTCTATGACATTATTACATCATAGTCTTGCAGAACAATGAAAAATATATAATAAGATATTTAATATTTAAATACATTAAATATCCATGTAATAAAAGTAAAAATATTTGGTTCTAGGACATCAAATCTATCAAAGACGCCTAACCATTCATGCTTGATAATCTCATTTAGAGTCTCGAGACCAATTCCTTCTATTAAGAAATCTCCATATATTTATTATTCATATTCAATGTAAGACATATTTTATCTTTAAATTTGGTATCCTCATGAAGTTGTAATAGTAATAAAATTTTCTCTGGAACTAGTAGGGAGAAGGTACTCTGAGAAGGTAGTTTTATTTTCTTGGTCGATTCACTATATTTTCTTGATTAAACCTTTTGTTTCTCTATCAATTTATCCCTATGTAATATCATACCTCAATTTAAACCATTTTTAATCAATTGTTTCATGTTTTTTAAATGGAAAAAAATTGTTAAAGATGTACCTCGTGTATTTTTATAATATTATATGATTATTTTGTAAAATATCCCATAGCATATTTGACTATTGTAATATCCAGACCATCAAGTGGAACAGGAAACTCAGCAATTGGATCATAAGCTACCTAAATCACCACTATAATGTTATATTTTGGGAGTTATTGATTGTGTATCTAGAATCCTAGGATATTATACACTCTACCCATCACAACATGGTGGTACATGGGTGTTGACAGATACAAATCACATACAATTGTACACTGAAAAATTTTAGTAATATAAAGTTATCGTAAGTTATTTGATTCACAATTAGGAGAAAGGGTAATGAAAAATTGATTACTCTAGATAAGGTATGTGGTTTGGGGGAATGACTAGCCTAAAAGCTAGTGGGATCATTTGGTTCATGTGTGTATCTTTTCCTTGCCACTAGTTCACTTAGATCCTTTCTTATACATTGGTATTCCAAAACATACCAAAAAATAATATCTTTCAGTGATTATATTTGTGTTTTCAGTCATCTCACCATATTATATGTATCTTTATATGGTTTTATCTTCTCAAAATATGTTTTAGGAGAGACTCCAAAACCTAATCCTCTAACATGACCATATTGTTACGACCACTATAAAGCTACTGAAATTAGCTTTTCTTCTGGTACGGTCATTGCCAAATCTTTTTTCTAAAACATATAAAAAATACTAATATAAATATATATTTTTATGTAATATTATTATAAATCATAATGAACTACAATTATTTCATACTTACACATTCTTCTCATACTATTTTTTTGTTTTCATCAATTAACTTACCCTCCTTATTTACATGAGTCTCCTTCAATAGCACATGACGTGGGATGGAAGTGGCTTGAGATTTTGATTCATAAATTTGTATATAAACAAAGGAACATATGTTGTTTCATATCAGATAATTAAACATTTATTGTTTATTTAAAATACATACCAATTTCTTCTCTAATGAAGTGTACCCCATCCTTACTTTGTGATAGGGGTACGTTGGTTTTGATGAACATTCTTTATTTTCATCACTCTTTATGTTTCATAAATTAACAATTTTGAATTAAGTTAGATAAAAAAATAATGTCAAATAATATATTATCGACTAAAATGCACCTAAAATGATTTCTCATTACGACGGTTGATAAAAGAAGCCCATGTTTTCTACTTTATATGTGTGCATAACTAAGTAGTGGGTGGGGATTTATTTTCCCCTCAGCATCCCTAAGATGTAACTTTGTAAAATGAGTTCAGTATCCTCTATGGGATTTTCCATTGGCCATTAAGACAAATTTCTTATAGAAATATTCTAAAATAAATGAATTCTGCAAGGAATAATGAAAATTAAATCAACATTTAATTATATAAATTTTCATTAAAATAGAGAAAGTATATTGTAACATTATCATTATATCTTTCTATAGGATTCCCTTTGTTAAAGGTTTGACATGGAACCATGAATCAATATCAATAGTCACATTCATCCTTGTTGTGAACCCAAGATAACTAATGAACTTTGACTTGTTGGGGTCAATAGGTTGGCCATGTTGATTCCAACCAACCTCAAATTTTATACCCTCACTTGTTTCATTCATAATTTTATTCTATATTATAATTCTACATCGTTGTTGTTGTTTTTCATCAACATGTTGTTGATCCACTAATAATTCTGCAGTTTCATCATCAACAGTCAATTCTTCCTTAGGATTGGTAACATCATCATGTGTAGAAGACATTTTTTGCATTTTTTTTTTTGAAAGGTGATTCCTTGGCCCAGAACGACTAAAGAACAAATATTATTAAAAGAAATTTTATAGGATTCAAAAATATGGGATCATATTAAAATCTTTTTTATGAAAGGAAATGAGATCATCGGGGAGGTCTGGAAACCAAGAAATGTCTTGATCTACTCTCATGTTGGCCAGGCCATCTGCAACCATGTTGGCTTCTTGATAAACATGTGTGATGATATAGTTAATATCTATACGTGAATGATTTTATTCTATCCATCGTTTAGTAATCGGCCATGAAATATGTGTAACGCCATTCCAAATCGCTTAAACAATGGTCGTTGAGTCACTTTCAATCCATAGGTAGTTCCAACCAAAGAGATTGGAAAAAGCAATGGCATGTATCAAACTCATCATCTCAGCTTCAAGGGCAATGGAAATGCCATAATTACCCATGAAACATCCAAGTATCTGACCGAGGTGATTCCTGAAGATAGCACCACACCCTGTAGGGCCCAGGTTTCCCTTAGAGGCACCATCAATGTTGATTTTGATCCATCCAGGGAGAGGGACTCTCTATAACACCTCTAGAGTGAGATTTGGTTGACAAAAATTGTCATTAATTCATAGACACTTCAGGATTCCAAAGTCGTGCATGGTGTTGTGGAAATGTCCCTTTTACAACAAAGTAGTGTCATGTATGGAAATAAGGATCCGCATTCGACCTTTATTTAGATTAAGTGAGTAATTGTTATGAATAATAGCATTCCGATCATACCAGATCACATGGTGGAGTTTAGAAACTGTAGCAAGGAAAAGGTTCCTGATTTTTTGAGAGCCTTCCATTTTTTCACATTTCTTTAGTTGAGTTTTGACAGAGTCAATAATCAACCATCTTCAATTCAAAATTTCAAGAATATAATTTCAAAGAGTTGAAGAAGTATCACAAGAAATGAAAAGTTTGTTATCATATTCTCTGTGTTGGTTATAGATTTTACACTTAGAGAAAAGATGGATTCCAAAGGATTGAAGGCAAATATCAGTGGAGACTCTGTTGTGAGCAAGACGACAGATGATAGTAAATCTCAAAGGTTTAATCCAAGGTTTGTTAAAATATTTTAGCCGGCTTTAATTGTTCTCAGGGTTACAAAAATAATGATTTTAGAAATTTTTTGAGTTAAGCATACCATTGTGAGCTAGTTACCAAATTAATAAATCATCAGTGTAAGTGAAAGAGTAGTTTTCAATGACATTTAGAATAGTATTATGGAGTTGGTCATATTGAGAGTTTAAAATATCTCTGATAGTGATTTTGATATTTTCAAAAGTTTGATCAGAATATATCATAGAAATTAAAGGTGTGCCAGTCCATTTATCCAACCATAATTTTATGGAGGAGTTTCTAGAGACCATCCATCTATAATTATTCATAATATTGATGAACGGTTGTTTGATGGCAGGACAAATGGAAGAGCTAATGTAGTTTGAATTTCCCATCTTAAGTTTGTCAAGGAATCTATTTTTGAGAAAGGTTATAGCATCTAAGGTATTATGATGAAGGTTCCAAGTGAGCTTAGCCAAAATGGATTCATTAAAGAATTTTAATTTTTTTAAACCAATACCACCATTCTCAATGGGATTGCAACAGGTTGACCAGAAAATAGTCACAAGTTTTCTTTCCAAAGTACTACCAGTCCAGATGAAATTATTAATAGTGATGTTTATATTTTTTATAAGACCAACATGCCATTTGTAGACCATCATGGAGTAAACCATCTTGGATACAATATTAGATTTAACAGGGCAAGTCATACCTGCCATGGAGAGAGATTTACCTTTCTAAGAAGAAAGTTGATTTAGAATTTGATCAAAAATAGTTAAAAAAATGACAGGACTTGGGATTTCCCCAAAAGATAGGAACACCAAGATAAGTGAAAGGGAGTGTACCTTCTTTCAGACCAAGGTCACTGATGATGTTATATTTTCTGTTGGGTGGAAAGTTCTTCCCAAATAAAATACAGGATTTGTTCCAACTAATGGTTTGGCCAGAAACCTCTTCATAGTGTGAGAGCAAAGTTTTGAGATTAAGAATGTTCCTTTTATCACCTAGAAGAAAAAGAATGATTTCATCAGCATAAAAAAGTTGAGTAGGATCATTAAAATTCCTAGAGACATGGATGGGTTTCAGCTTATTCTGGACCACCAGGCGGTTGATTAGACGACTAAGATAGTCCTCTACTATCAAGAAAATAATGGCAGAACGTTTATCACCTTATCTGAAACCTTTGGTGCATTTAAAGTATCCCTTGGGAGATCCATTGATCAAAATAGAGATAGACACCAATTTGCAAAGAGTTCTGATTATAGTGATGAAAGAGGCACTGAATCTAAAACCTTGCAGTACCTTGAAGACAAAACTCCAGTCCATAGTGTCAAAGGCATTTCTGATGTCAATTTTAACAGCTATGTTTCCTCCTCTGTTTCTTTTTTGTTCAAGTTATTGACACACTCATAGGAAAGATAGATACAGTCTTGAATGGAACTTCCCTTTATAAAACCAAATTGGTTCCAAGAAACAATTTTGTCTGTGATAGTTGAAAGTCTATAAGAAATTATTTTTGTGATGATTTTATAAAGAGTATTGATAAGATCAATATGTCTATACAGGTAGATATCAGAGGCATTATCCAATTTGGGGATTAAGGTGAGAAATTTTGCATTTAGATAATGAGGAAGAACCCCATTAGAAAAAAAGGATTTAACCAGTTTACAAACATCGATATGAATCACATCCCAATAATATTGAAGGAAATCATTATTAAATCCATCAAGACCTGGAGCACTATCAGCATTCATACTAAATATAGTGTTTTTGATTTCATGTTCCATCAGAGTGCTGATGAGGAAGGTGTTATCCTCATTAGTGATCACTGAAGTAATGAACTCAGGAAGGAGGTCATTGTTAATATCAGGACCATTGAAGATGGATTCATAGTAGGAGACAATATAATGAGTGATTTCCTCTTCATTGTCAAGAAGGTTTTCCTCATCCTTTAGAAAGGTTAACGGCCTACAGGTCATCCTGATTATTTGAATATAGTTATATAATTTGGTATTTATGTCACCATCATTTAACCATTTAACTTTAAACACTTGTTTTCTCATATTTTATTTAAATGTGAGAAAGGAGTTTAGTTTGATCGCAATTTTTAGAGCTTGATTAGGATTAGTATTAAGGTCAGAGGTGGTGTTATTATTTTGAATATCATTGAGTTATTTCTCAAGGATAATGATGTCATTGTTAACTTTTTTGGATATAGATACGCACTAATATTTTAGATTCTTTTTGAGATGTTTTAATTTGAGGTTACAGGTAAAGGCATAATTATAATGAGACATTGAGGACCAAAAGTTTTGGATGATATGGGTGCACTCATAATCAGAGAACCACACATTGTTAAATCTGAAATTCATCATGGGTTCATGCCTTTAGATGATATATTGACCAGGATGGGGTGATGATCAGAGTTAAGCTTGTGAAGAATGGTTTTTTAGATAGTGTCCCAGTTATCTAAAGCAGAGAAATTCTTGAAGGCTCTATCCAATTTAGAGGTAACCACATTATTATAATTTCTCCTATACCAAGTGCATTTTACACCAGTGAGGTTAATTTCAATGAAATTATTGTCTTCGATTGAGGATTTAAATTCTCTCATGGATATAGAATCATGAGATGGTCCAATTTTCTCGCTTGAGTTAAGAATGACATTAAAATCACCAATAAGAAACCAGGGGGCATTAATGTTATTGCCTATATATGAGAGATAATTCCAAAGAGTTCTTATTTCTTGATATCTATTTTTAGCATAAACAAAGGAGAATAAATAGTTTGTGCCTTCAATGTTAAAAGTGAAACTAAGAATTTGGTCAGAGATATTGAAAACCCTAATATTATGTAAAGAAGAGTGAGAAAAAACCATAATGAATCAACATTGAGAGAATTATTGATAGCACTAGTAAAAAAATAATTATGTAGACATAAATATAATTATTTGTATGAAAATTAATTTTAGGTTCAACAATAGAAAATAAAATAGGATGATGGGTATTAACCATTATTTTTTAAACAATGAATGTGTTAGAGTTGGAGATTCCCTTAAAATTCCAAAAGAGTATCTTCATTTAAACCTAAATTTGGAGTTAGAACTCCCCATTTTCTTTTTTCTGGAACCTTTGTTTCTAGTATACCTTCTAACCTCTTGAGTGTTAGCGTACTATTATTCTTCATTTCTAAATGTGATAGTATTCTTCATTGTAGGTTCCTTTATTGGATTATTCATGGTTGAGTCTATAGAAAACTTAGGACACAACAACAAAGTATTAATAATTTTTTTAGAAATCAAGTTTCCAGACTTCATAGAGTAGTCATTGCTAACTATAAGTGGAGAAATTGGAGTATCTAGAGCCTTTGAAGGAGTTGTGGCCTGTTGTTGGACAGTGTCCAGATCTGATGGTTGGTACTGCATCTGCACTAAGGTGTCATTTTTTTCCTGCATAATATTAGGGTCCATAACTAAGGGTGTAATACCATTATTAATAGATTTTGTTTGTGTCATGGTTTGTACAGCCTTAGGTTCAGAGTTGACAGAACTGCTAAGAGATTTGATGAGAGCAGTGTGAGAAAAAACTAGTTCATATATGTAGTTTTGATTTCATTATTCATTTCTAAATTAGAATAGTTATTAGCTATGGTATCAGTACTATTCATATCAAAAATAGATTTCATAGAAGGTTGAGTTAAAGAGACATTAATGGTTGGGTTGGGTTTCTCCACCCCAGAATCATCCATTGGTTAAAGCTGTTTAGTGGAGCCTTTGAGATCTTGTAATTTAGGATCTTGTACCAAGTGTGTACTTAATGGGTTGATGGTTTCCAATTCCTTGGTAATAGTTGGAGACACCTTAGTAATAATAGGTTGTGCGATGTCCTGCATAGTTTTTAGGTTAGATAGTGAAATCCCAGCTTTTATAGCATGGATAGTTGCATCCAATGTTTTAGAACCATTAATAGAAGTACTGTTAACATGGGGAAAGAAGTCTAAGTCATTTTATTTTCTATTGATTAAATTCTTAAATCCTAAAGTATCATTGTCAGTTAATAGGGAGGGGTCTTAGGACTGTCCAGTACCCCAAGTTGGAGTGTGTACATTTGCATCTTTAGCAGAATTGTCCCTACGGAAATCACAAAAGTGAGGGGATGCAGTGCATGCATTGCATGAAATGCACTATAAAATTTTATCCCTTCTACCCAGGGTGTGTTCAGTATTAAGTACGAGAATATAACTTGAGATCTTATCAGTCGGACATGTATTAGGTTCTTCCTTCAAAGATAACCTAATAGTGTCTAAGACCAAAATTTCAATTTCTTCTAAGAGGCCATGATCATTAATGGATTTTTCATCCTTTTCAACAATATTATCCCAGTTAGTACCTGAATTCTCCCCTATGTGTTCTTTCTTCACCCAAGTTTCATATTTCTTTTTGGGGGGTTCAGGTATATCCATCAAGGGGGATTTATCTTTCATATTTATCCTTATTTCCTTCTAATCATTTTCAGTTGGTTGAATTACTTGTTTTCTAATCACCCTACAGTTGTAGATTGTATGAACAATGATCTGGTAATGGTCACAAAATGGGTGTTTCCTCTCATATTCAATTATAATTTCGGGTTTGTAGTCATTAGCATTGAAATGAATAGTATTGGGCAGCTTTGATTCAAGGTTGATTTCCACCATTACTCTAAAAAAGAGTCCTAAGTCAGCATTTAAGGTTCGGTGATCAATTTTTAGAGGAGATACTATGCGGGAAACAATATCATTCAGAATTTTTGGGTTCCAAAAGAACAAATTAAGTCCATGCAATTTGATCCAGACTTGTGACACTGTTTTCCTATAAGTATGTGGATTGAAAGTAGAGTCCCAATTAGAAAGTCTAAGCAAAACTGGTTTTAGATTAAGGTTTCCTATCTTCCAAACCCTATCTAGATCCTCTTTTGTTTTCAACATAATTTGAAAATATCCTTTTCCTATTGGGATAAGTTTCAAGTTCTAATAATGCTAGTAGTTTTCAATACGGGTATGTAATTCAGATAAGGGCCAAGGGAGGTTACCATTGAGGTAGGAGATGCATCCCATGACAGAAAATTTTCACAATTTTATGCGTTTTTTAATATAATTTGGGTATGCTTCAACTAAGAACCCATCGTCATCAAGACTCTTTACAAGGGGATGCTTCGTCGCAATTTTTTTACTTAGCTCTAGACTCTTCAGAGAGTCCAGGAACGAGATCCCCTAGTATCTATCGAGGAAGGAATGAATGTGAGAGATACCTTCAGGAGCATCTTTGTTATGTTTTTCCATGATAGGATCACGAACATGGTGCACCTGCTTTGTTTGAGGAGTCACGAAGTGGTGGGAATGAAATCATCCATGCGTAAGGAAATCTGTTGTGCTCGTATAGAAAGCAGGCGAGGAAGCCCTAATCGCTCGAGGTTTTTAGAGAGAGATGGTCTCCCATCTTTCTATCTTAATCGATTCCACATTTTATGCATGAGTATTCAAACATTTAATTTTTCTTTAATAACAAAAATACATTACATTCCACACATAAAATTACACAATTTCATACATCTTGTATGAAAATTGTTATTGTCTTGAATAAAGATACAATACTTCAGTATTGTAGTACAACTAACCCTCAATGCCTTTATTTAATCTATCCTCATATATTGATTTCCTTCTATCTCTTGATGATGGATTGGACTCCATATTTCAAAAAAGCCTTCCTCCCATCATTGTGGTTCCAAATTTTCTTGATGCATACCTCTCGAATAGTTATTATTTCATTTTGTTGTTTGATATTTATAACCCATATTTTTTGGACATCCACCTATGTTTATTAAACTACTCTAACCAAAATCCATCCCATACTATTTATTTGTGATCATTTTGGATGACTTCTACTCAGATTCGTTAAATCAATATAGAATAGATGGGGGATGAGTCTCAAGAAACAAAATAAAATAATAACTGTTCAGGATATGAAAGTCGGGTTTCTACTGAGGTTCACTCATCATAGTAGTATTATCATCTAGGTATTCTTAACTACAGAGTTCTAATAGTATCCAATGTGACCTCAGTTAAAATAAAATTAATTTTTGATGAAGTTTTTTCAAAAGTAATTGAGTGAGTTATATAAGAAAATTCATATCAAGAAACCAAAAAAATAATTCATTATGTTTTGATTAAGTTATCAGTGTCATTTTTTATGTTCATATGAAGTAGTAAATGAGGAGGATGAAAGGCTGAAATATTTGAAAAATGAGTTGGGAGATATAGAATTCCAATCCATGGAAGTGGATTTGGTGGATATTAATGAATACAATCTGAGTGGGAGATATTTCATCAAGGAACTTTGGATCCACAATGATGGGAGGAAGGCTAGTTTGAAAGAGGGGTTTCAATACATCATCAAGAGATGAAAGGAAATCAAGCATCTCAGGATGGATTAAATAAAGGTAGTGAAGTTTAGTTGTACTTTAGTATTGAAGTATTATATATTTTTTCAATATAGTAAAAATTTTCATGCAAGATGCATGTAATTGTGGAAATTTATGCATAGAGTGTATTTTAATATATATCTATCTTACCAAAATGAATCCTTATTTACACAACCTTGTTTTTAAAACTCATGGTGCTTTTTTATGAAAATTTATTTATGTTGATTACAACTATTATGTGTTGTATACTTATTTCACAACAGCGGATGAAGATACAGTTAACAGTGGTCTTGTATGAAGCTGGAATGAGTTTATAGAGTAGGGGTGTCATTGTCTAGGTAAAGGTAAGAGAGAGATAGAGAGAGATTGTTGTTCCCATGATGTTTATATATTCTATTTCCCATGTTCATTCCCATAGGTAGTATTCAGTTGGATCTAGCATCATAAAAATAGTATGAAATATTTAATTCAACATCACAATGGACATTGTTGGATCATTTACAAAACCAAAAGACATGATTATGTAATAATATGAACATATCATCTTCAAAACATTCTCAGTTCTAACTTGAAGTTTGTTATTCACATATCATAATTTGATCTTTGAAAACCATTTTATGCCCTTCAACCGATCAAATAAATCATTGATTATAGGAAAATAAAAGTGTTCCAAAATAGTTACTTTATTCAAAATTTGATGCTCTATATACAAATGTAGATATTCATCACTATTCCTAGTAAAGAGGAATAGAGATCCCCAGGGTGAGATACTAGTTCCAATGAATCCATTATACTCAATATATTCTATCTATATTTTTATCTCTAAAATTTTAATTTGAGAAATTTGAGATGTTTGAATAGAAATTATATCTCTTTTAGCCTATAGATTGATAAGTATTTTCACCACTCTCTTAAGAGGTATCTTTAAAAAAATCAAGGAACACATCCAAAAAATGATCAACCACTAAAGGTAGAACATTTTTATTTTCATATTTAACCACTCCAAGCATCATACTAGTCATTTCTATGGTAATAAACCCAACCTTGTCCAAATTTGATCCCATAAAATCTAGATTTAATTCCCATTATCCAATAAATGTACATTGATCACCAGTTGGAGAAGATAATGGAACATGACTTTTTATGACAATCAACAAGAGCACAAAGTTGTACTAACCGGTCCATATGAAAAATAAAATAAAAATAACTTATAATAATGATATAAAAATATTTGAAATGACTATATATACCCATTATAATATCTCAATTTATAAATCTAAAACATTTTACATCCATCTTATCTAGGTGTATCAATACTCATCAACTTTGAGGAAACTTTCACTTTCAATTCAGGAAGATATACCCACTTATGTTTATCATTATTGTATAAAATTGATAATGATTACTCTTTTTCCATATGTTTACTTATAGATAATATTGATGTTAATAATATTATGAATAAATTATCATCCCAATCCTAGATGAAATATAATATACTCGTAAATAAATAATATGAAGCTTATGTGTCCTAAGACCATCAACAAGAGTATAATATACTTGGATGGTACTTATCAATATAGGAGAACACTATCTAGTATCATATATAGACTAATCAACCATAAATAATCTACTAGTTGTATCTAATGACCCTACCAAGAAGGAATATCTCAAAAGGACCATTAGAGGTTCCCTAACTAACCAAATCGATAGGAATGTTTCACATCAAAGAGGCAATAAGGATTAAAGTGTCCTAGAAACATACACTAATGGAATAACTCAAAAAGTCTCCTCAATTGAAGAGGATTTAAAATACTTCCATTCTAATGGTCTTGAAGAAATGAATCTCACCCCACCTACATTTGACATCACTTCTGTCAACTCAAGGATTCATCACCTTCCAATTTTGGGTATTTTATTAATCCACCATAAGATTCCTCCAATAACATACATCCCTTTAAAGGGTAAATTTTTCAACTTATGCTCAGTATTGATCTATAATTTTTTTACTTTTATAAATTAAATGAATCTATTCAATGAAATCCAAAGTTTATTATTATGATATATTACCATAAAATCTTAGAGGAACTATAGATACTATATTTTACCTTCATTTAAAATTATACCACATAGCTTGAAGTATATCTACAATTACCTCTAAGACATGAGGATCAATATAAGTTCTAGCATACAAAGGATGTTCATTGTCTCCTTCCTATGGAGATCTAAGGGTTAGAGTGGTGACATATTCTTTATTAATGTAGATATTTTCATAATTTTCCCCTTCTAAAAAACAATAATCTTTCAGAAATAGGCATAATATAATCTATATTAAATGTGAACCCCCTACCCATCTCTCCTATTCATTTTTTTTAATAATTATTTTCATACTTTAAATATAATTTAAAAGATGTTAGAAGAATTATTTTAAATATAAGTACGAAACAACTAATAGTATTGATAAAGGGGGTTACTAAATAAACTCAATAAATTGATAATTTATATAAACCTAATTATCACTAATAAGTAAATAGGAATACACTATTTATTTATTATTCGTGTTTCTATAAATATAAATTTATAATTTATTATAGAAAAAAAATTAAACAAATAAACATAAGAACATGGCATTTCTTATATTCTTATTGATTCCTACCAATCAAGTCCTAAATAAGAGGCATGAGACTTGAGAAGATAGGTCAAGGAAAAAATAAACAAAAAAAAACCTAGACTTCATATAGTAACTCAAGTATCCAACATAATTATGTTATCCATACATATTTATGGATTACTTATTATATATAAAAAGTGTTTTATTTTGGATATAATCAATACCAATATCCATAATTTAACTTTTATTACATTTTGCAACATTTTTTACCTAGTATACCAAAATAGTTCCCAATTCAGGTTAGTACATCACCTCAGACACACTTCCCGATCACTAAAGTCTTTTTTTAATGCTAAGGGATATAGATAACATGTTTAAGAATGGGTTAACCTCTTTAATGTTTAACTAAAATAAATTTGATCACTCTATAAACCAAACATTTCCTTTGAAGTAGCATGTGGTGCAAAATCTATTTTATTTATCCATACAGGCCCATACACATATTTTGATTGACCTTAACATATGAAAACATCCTTATCTTTCTTCAAAACCATTGTCTATGGAGAAAAAAGATGAAATAGAACCACTCATTTTATTTTAGTGCTGAGGATATGAGATGTAGGGTTCATCATAGTTAATAACAGTGTAAAAACACAAAATGTGGCAACCAAAAAATCAAACAATGATAGAGGGAAAGTATAAAATAACATACAATTAATTCTAGCCATGATTCGTCTGAGGGAATGTAGAGGAGTCGTGTAATGGCCAAGACCCTCAAGATCCATCCCTTTTCCAAAGTTCTGGACCCTAAGGGTGGTGTCTCAGGGATAGGGCGTCATTTCGGTGTGCGACCAACTGGTGGGACACAATCGGTGCATCATCGATCGGTGAGACCGATCAGTGTGTCACCCATTGGTGCAATCAATCGGTGTGTCACCGATCGGTGTGACCGATCGGAATGAATGAAAGGTGCAACTGATCAGTGTTCCACCAATTGGTGTGATTGATCGGCGTGACACGATCGGTGTGACGTGATTGACGTGAATGATCGGCGTGTCACCGATCGGTGCAACCGATCGGTGTGTCAGCGATCGGTGTGTCGCTGATCGGTGTGTCACTGATCGGTGTGACCGATCGGTTTGTCCCCAATCGGTGCGACCGATCGATGTCACACAGCCTTGTCGAGTTTTTCTTCAATAGTTTTTTCCATAACGCCACTTTTAAGCCTTTTTAACCTTTTGGAAGTGGTTCAAGTCCATTTTTAGCCCCATAATCAATGTTTAAATTCCTAAGAGTGGGGAGACCCTCAACGAACCTAGATGTGTGTTAGTGTAACGTTCCCCTCTATTTATATAAAATCCTTTAAATTAATAGTTTTTACCACCTTCTACCGATGAGAGTTATTAAATAACAATTAATTCAGTCTTGTGTAACCACTCAACAACATGGTGAAACCACGATCTGACTTTAAAGTTGTTCAAATTTCCATATCCCGTAACAATGGGATCTCATCCTTATATCGCATGGGAATTACTTCTTCCTCTTGGATGGTTTATTTTTTTCTCCTAGTGCATTTAGAGTCCCCTTCCAGAGGTTAGTGGTGCGCCTGTGCGGGAGCCATTCTACTCATCCTTGGAGTCCCAAATTCTCCTCCCCTACAAGTTTTTCATCCCCAGTTCTTGGCACGTGGAGAGAAACATCGATTTTGATCATCCAAGTAGGGTTTTTCCTTCGTCTCTCTTACTGTGTATCATGTGGGGTGGGTATGCTTTTGTTTCTGTGGGACAGATGAAACCAAAGATTAATGAAGATAACAAGTGGACTTTTAAAGAATGAAGGGGGGTGTGTTTGATGTTTCTGTTGTATTTTTCTTATTCTTTATTATGTTTTGTGAATTTTACGGGCTTATGCTCACTGAAAATCATGGTCGTTGGTGGTATTTCCTTACGCACTAATGAACCCTTGTCTTCTGTGATGATTGAATGACTATAACATGGAAATTTGTTAATCACGTAAACTTAATGGATTAAATGGATACTAGTGAACATCGATCCTTGTTTGGTCACCCCAGTTAACCAATAGAAAGAATAACCTAATGAATGATGTGCTTGAATATGGAATTTTCCCTACTCTGTTTGGTAGTGGGTGTGTTTTCCTGCTAGATGCTTATGAGGTGAAGTGGATGAGGTTGGGATCCTCCATTGTGGTACAATTGTTGGTAGTGAATCTGAAGTCATGTGGGGCTGTATCTCGAGGCTTGTTTTGGTTCTAGTACTTTGAGTTATCTCACTGATCCCTTTGTTGTTGTGACTTCACAAGAGAACCGGGTGTGAATTCTTAAATTATTGTTTGGTTGTTTCTATTCTCTGGCGTGTAGGTATGTCGTTTAGTTTCCTAGTAGTGCATATTTCACTTAAATTGGATCACTTTAACATGAAAACAAGAATGGGTTTAATGGGGAATTGTTTTGGGGAATGAGTTGTGACTTGGCCGTGAGTGTTGTGCCTTTATTTTATGAATGAATAGTAATGAGGGTGTTTGTGCTTAGGTTAGATTTGGAAACCCTAGGTTGGGATGAGTGCTTGTTACCTATATATATATATTTGTAGTTTTTATGTTTCTTATTCACGCCCCACCCAAGTTGAGCACTTAGTGCCGAACACCCCCATTTCATGGGGGAGGGTGTTTTTTCCAGCACTCCTATGAGTGGATGGTTATTAGCTCCTTTTTTTCTCTCTTTTCTGAATAGCCCAAGACTCTTCGGGTAGGTTGTGATGGCCTGAGGTCCATTATAGCCCAAGATTCTGTGGGCAGGGTAGTTATGGTGGTTGGCCCAGGTGTGTGCGGGCAGGTTGTTTCCCAAGAGTCTTCAGGATGAGACCCAGGTGTCTTTGGGTGTGGTAGTAGTTGTTCTGGCCCAGGTGTTTGCGATCATGGTTACGCATGGTGGTTGTGTACCAGGTGTTTGCGGGAGGGGTGGTGGTTGTGGCCTAGGTGTTTGCGGGCATGGTTACGCATGGTGGTTGTGGCCCAAGTGTTTGCGGGCAGGATGGTGGTTGTGGCCCAAGTGTTTGCAGGCGGGATGTGTGGTTATGGCCCCGGTGTGTGCGGATGGGGTGTGGAAGTGGGACTATGTTGATAATGGAGGGAGATGTTTGATGCCTAGTATGTCTTCAATAACCAGTGGGAAGGTGGCGCGGGGTACCCAAATATCGATGTTCTATTACTATACATTACTTGACTTGCGTTATTTGGGGAGTGTGCCTTGTTGAGGCTTGGGTGGATAGTTTTCCTTGCTAGGTTCTTGGTTATCTCTTTTCTCATAGGGCATTATAATGCATCCCCAATTGTGCATGAGGGTCTTTGGTTTTCCCTATTGAGTATACTTGTATACTCACCCTACATATATAAAACCATTTTCAGGTTTCCAGGAGGACTTCAGGGATTGTGCAGGGCTATACTAGCTCGAACGTTGGGATAGTTTCAGTTGTTGTTTTTCTTTTCTTTGGTAACTTACCTTTTTATTCTCCTTTTACTTTGTGTTATTTACTATTGTAACATGCATATGGGAATGGTTTTCTTTGTATTTACTTTTTCCCCCAGTTTTGGTGTTGTTGGGATTTACTATCTTATATCCTAATCCTAATAAAGAAAAAGGGTAATGCCTTCCATCTTGTGTGTGATTCTATACCCTTGGTGCTAGTCGCCACTCCAGGGCCTATTGAATTCGGGTCTCGGGGGTCATTATCTCTCCTTCAACTTGAAGAAGGAAGGGTCTGGCAATCTGTTGTCCCTTCCCTAATCTTGGTGAAGGTGGGTCTTGATAGAATGGTATCAGAGGAGGTTAAGAGATAGGATGGAGTCTAGGGTTAGTCATAGTAAGGATTTCATGGGATGGTAGGACAACAGTGTTGGGTAATCTTGGTGCGTGAAATAGGCTAGGGAAGACTGGCTAGGACATGAGATTTTAGGCCCCCTCGTGATCTGATGCAAGGACTTTGGGCCTACCGAACGACCAAGTAAGGCTGCACTGATTGCAGGGTAGAGACCCTAGGGAAGATACATGCATCATAATGACTTGTTTTCTTATGTTTAATGGGTATTTTTGGGGATTTAAAATGAATAAGAAGTCTAATAAAAATTAAGAACAATATTATAAAATACTCGGGCTTAGGCATTCCTTCTTTACCTTGCAGCTAAGGCACCTGGGAGATGAACACAAGTAGTGCGGGTGATCAAGGACTAGGAGGTTGACTTGGATGATCAACAGAGGGATGACCGAGAGGAGGAGGAGGATTAGTGGTACAAGACGCTTCGAGCCTTTTAGAGACAGACCCTCGGAAAGTATGAGGGAAACATCTCTGACGTGGAGACAGAGAGCTGGCTAGAGGAGCTGGGGATAGCTTTCAGCTTGATCCGGGATCCTATGGAGTATGGGTTCCTCTAGCTGTAACCCAGATGCGTGTAGAAGTGCGTCAGTGGTGGATGATTTATCTTGGGGAGAAGAGGGAGGCTGAGGTGACGTGGACTGATTTCGAGAAGGAGTTCTGGGCAGAATTCCTCTCTTCCATGATGAAGGCTGAGAAGAGGCAGGAACTACTCTCCCTCCAGCAGGGGAGTGTGTTAGTGAGAGAGTTGGGGATTAAGTTCAAGGATCTCCTTCGCTTTTCTCATGAACTCTTTCCAGATGAGGAGTCTCATGCGAGATGTTTGGAGGAGGCACTTTGACCTTCTCTCCAGTATGTTGTTACTCCCTTCACCCTACCAACGTACTTGGAGGTCCAGAAGAAGGCTGAAGTGGTGGAAAGGATGCACACGTTGGGAGGTGTATCGCGAGAGGGAATCCAGTTGGGCTTGTTGAAGGGGAAATACATCAGCAGTAGGCCTCCATCATCAGGGCCCTCTAGGTTTCGACCAGAAGGAAGCAGGCCTCAGCAGTTACAGTTCTGATCTCCCGGCCCTCGCCCTTTCCTTTCAATCCCAGGGCTTAGATGCTTCATCTATGGAATCCATGGGCACCTTCAGAATCAGTGCCTAGACAGAGTGCAGTACGGCGGTGGTGGGCAGGTTCAACGCCCACCTCAGCAGCAGCAGTTTCCATCTAGACCCTTTCAGTTGCAGAAGCAGGTGCAGCAAGCTCTCGATCCTCCAAGGGCAAGCGTTGCAGGAGGAGGTCGGCCATAGGGTTCTCCTCAAGGACCTCGACTAGGGTGTGGTTGGGGAGGTGGCCGACAACCGAGAGGTAGAGAAGCTGGGCTTGGGCAGTTGTACGCCGCAGAGGCAGCAGTTCCAGCAGGGCCAGAGGTCGTTCAAGGTACAATCAGCTTGTTTAGTACTCTTTCCTATGCCTTGTTCAATATAGGAGCTTTGCACTCTTTTGTTGCACCCAGTATGGCCTACGCTCTGGGTTTAGATGCTGAGAGACTTCCAGTGCCCCTAGTTCTGAGCACACCAGTCAGAGGTCAGACCAAATTTTTTTATGTTTGCTGAGGGTGTAGACTGATGATAGGGCCACATCAGTCTATCATGGATCTTCTATTGTTGCAGATACAACCTTACGATGTCATCCTAGGCATTGGATGGCTGTTCTTTGTATATTCCATCATTGACTGCTTCCGAGTAAGGGTCGTGTTTTCAGATTTGGTCGGCCGATGTGTAACTTTCATCAGCGAGAGGGGTTTCCAGAAAAGCAGTAGGTGCGAGGAGCCCCTCCTTTCCTTGTTAGCTGCACTATCAGTGGAGTCAGTGGATGCAGAAATGGTAGAAGTCCCAGGGATTGTCTGCGAGTTTATGGATGTCTTCCCTGAGGAGGTGGCGACTCTACCCCCTCGACGTAATGTTGAGTTTGGGATAGACTTGCAACCTGGTGCCCGTCCGATTTCGATGGCTCCCTACTGGATGGAACCTTCTGAGTTGTGGGAGTTGTGGATTCAGATTGACAATTTGATGAAGAAGGGTTTTGTTCGACCAAGTGTGTTACAATGGGGTGCTTCAGTCTTATTTTCAAAGAAGGCAGATAGTGGTCTCAGGCTATGCATAGACTACTGGAGACTGAATCAGGTAACGGTCAATAACCTTTACCCTCTCCCGAGGATAGAAGACCTTTTCGACTAGTTAAAAGGGGCAGGGTGGTTCTCCAAGATTGACTTGCGGTCAGGATATCACCAATTGAGGGTAAAGGAGGGTCACATCTCGAAGACTTCCTTCAGGTGCAGATATGGGCACTTTGAGTTTGTGTTCATGTCGTTCGGCGTCATGAACCCTCCAGATGTGTTCATGGGTCTCATGAACTCCATCCTATGGGAATATCTGGATCGGTTCATAGTTGTGTTTATTGACGACATCCTGATCTACTCAAGATCAGAGGAGGATCATGCTGAGCACCTGAGAACATTTTTAGAGGTCCTCCGACAGCACCAACTCTATGGGAAGTTGTCCAAGTGAATGTTCTGGACACGAGAAGTGAACTTCCTCGGGAAAGTGGTGTCTGAGCAAGGAATAGAAGTGGATCCATCTAAGGTTGAGGCAGTTGTTTCTGGGGCAGCACCTAAGAACGTGACATAGGTTTGTAGTTTCCTTGGATAGGCAGGCTACTATTGGAGGTTCGTGCCCAACTTCTCCCGAGTTGCAGCACCTTTGATATCCTTGACCAAGAAGGACCAGGATTTCGTGTGGAATGGGCAGTGTGAGGAAGCCTTCATCCATCTAAAATAGAAGTTGGTAAGGGCCCCAGTGTTGAGGTTTCCAGAAGAAGGGGCAGTGTATGAGGTGTTATGTGATGCCTCAGGACAAGGCCTTGGGCATGTGTTGATGCAATGGAAAGGGGTGATCTCTTATGGGTCTAGACAGTTACGTCCCCATGAGTGTAATTATGCCACCCATGATCTGGAGCTTTTGGCGGTCATGTTCGCACTAAAGTTGTGGTGGCATTACCTCATCGGGGAGCACTTCGTAGTCTTCACGGATCACAAAAGCTTGAATTATATCTTCTCGCAACGGGACTTGAACTTACGGTATTGAAGGTGGATGGAGTTCCTTCAGGACAACAATTTCAAGATTTTCTACACCTCGGGAAAAGGGAATTTGGTGGACGATACCTTGAGCAGGAAGTCGTAGAAGGATGCGGTTCGAGAGTCAGCAGATTCTTGGAAGGCGATGGAGGAGTTGGCTGGCCTGCACTTGGATGTGAGGATGGATGGTGGTAGAGGTTGCTTGTATCAGATGACAGTATAATATTCTCTATTATGGCAGGTAGAGGAGTCTCAATGGGGAGACTTAGAGAGTGAATTGATGTGTGATCGGGCTAACCAAGGCAATGCTCCGGAAGGATGGATGGAGGATGGTCAGAATCAGATGCTTTTTCGAGGGAATATGTTTGTCCCAGAGGCAATGCACGATAGGGTTCTTGGTGAGTTCCATAACTCACCCCTAGTGGTGCACTCGGAAGTTTCCAAGATGTGCCAGGGTCTGAGGAGTCAGTTTTGGTGGCCCAGGGTAAAGCGGGCGGTGGAAGAGTTCGTAGAAAAGTGCCTCGTGTGTCAGAAGGTGAAGGCTGAACACCGTGTTCCAGGTTTTGCAGCCTTTAGACATCCCCGAGTGGAAGTGGGATGACATATCGATGGATTTCTTCACAAGACTACCCAAAGTTCAAGTAGGTTGTGATGCTATCTGGGTATTGGTGGACCGGTTGACGAAATCGGCTCAATTTCTGGCGATCAAGGAGTCGGGTGCAGTGGATGCCTTACCACGGAGGTACGTGGATGATGTGGTGTGGTTGCATGGAGTTACGAGGTCCATAGTTTCAGATAGGGATACACAGTTTACCTCACGAGTCTGGAGAGGATTGCAGCATGATTTTGGAACCCATCTACGTCTTAGCATTGCTTTCCACCCCCAGACAGATGGATAGACTGATCGCACCATCCAGACAATAGAGGATATTCTATGGGAATGTATTCTGGACTTTGGGGGATCGTGGGTGCGGCACTTGACTCTGGTAGAGTTTTCCTACAATAATAGCTATCACTCTACCATTGGCATGGCTCCGTTCGAAGCCTTGTATGGAAGGCCATGTCGCTCACCCATGTGTTGGACTGAGGTTGGGGAAACAAGTGTTCTTGGCATGGAAGTGGTGCAAAGCATGACAGAGAAGGTTCAGCTTATACGGGAGAGGATGAAGGTGGCTCAGGACCGGCAGAATTCATACACCAATAATAGGAGGAGACCCTTGGAGTTTGGGGTCGGGGACCACGTATTCTTAAAGGTCTCCCCTCGGCGTGGACAACGAAGGTTCGACAGGGGGATTAAGCTTTCTCTAAGGTTCATCGGTCCATTCGAAGTGCTGTAGTGGGTCTGAGAAGTGGCTTATTAGCTAGAACTACCACCACCGCTACTAAGAATTCATGACATCTTCCATGTGTCACAACTTCGACAGTATCTACATGATGATTCACACATCTTCAACTGGGGAAAGCTGGACATCGAGGCCGACGTGAATTTTGTGGAAAGACCAGTGAGGATCGAGGTTCATGAGGAGAAGGTGCTCCATGGATGGACCAATCTTGTAGTTCGTGTGTTGTGAAGGAGTGGTGGTCTCTAAGAGAGTACCTATGAACGGGAGGCACAGGTGCGCGCCCAGTACCCAGAGCTGTTTTGAGTTTTTGTTCTGTTTTGTTTGTACTTGTTTGTGATGGAACACTTTACCTTATTAACTATGGAATGTATGGTTTTCCTTATTCTCTAGATGCTTGTGAAGACACCTGAATGTGGGGAGGGGAGGACCCAATCCCTAATCAAGACACATTAATGTGGATGCGATTAAACCTGTGCGGGTGAGTCAGTGTCACCCAAAGCAGATAGTATCTAGACATGGAGGAAGAAACTCCCTAACCCATATAACTGGATAGCTTGACCCTTGAATGTTGTGTGGTTTCTTAAGGGAGAGGTGTTCCTATATGTCGATGAGGTTAACTCCTGAGAGGTATCTTTTGAGGTGGTTGTTCGGGCCCCCCTCTTTTCTTCGGGTCTAGTTTTGATTCTCGAGGATGAGAATAGTTTGAGAGGTATATAATGTAATGACCAAGACCCTCATTATCCATCCATTTGCCAAATTTCAAGACCCTAAGGGTGGCGTCTCGGGGGTATGGCATCATTTCAGTGTGTGACCGACTGGTGGAACATGATTGGTGTGTCACCGATCGGGGAAACTGATCGGTGTGTCACCGATTAGTGCAGCCGATCGGTGTGACCAAACGGTGCGACAGATCGGTGTGCCACCCATCGGTGCAATCTATTGGTGTGACATGATTGGTGTATCACCGATCAGTGTCTCCCCGATCGATGTCTCCCCGATCGGTGTGATGCGATCGGTGCCGATCAGTGCGACTGATCGGTGTGTCGCCGATCGGTGTGACCGATCGGTGTGTCGCTGATCGGTGTGACCGATCGATGTGTCGCTGATCGGTGTGACCGATCGGTGTGTCCCCAATCGGTGCAAACGATCTGTGTCACAAAGCCTTGTTGAGTTTTTCTTCTACATTTTTTCCCATAATGCCACTTTTAAGCCTGTTTAACCTTTTGGAAGTTGTTCAAGGCCATTTTTATCCCCATAATCAATGTTTCAATTCCTAAGAGTGGTGCGACCCTCAACGGACCTAGCTGTGTATCCGTATAATGTTCCCATCTATTTATATAAAATCCTTTAAAGTCACTCTTGTTACCACCTTCCCTCGATGAGAGTTATTAAATAACAATTAATTTAGTCGTGTGTAACCACTCAACCGCGTGGTGAAACCACGATCCGACTTTAAAGTCATTCAAATTTCCATATCCCATAACAATGGGATCTCATCCTTATATCACATGGGAATTCCTTCTTCCTCTTGGCTAGTTTCTTTTTTTTCTCCTGGTTCGTTTGGAATCACCTTCTTGAGGTTAGTGGTGTGCCTGTGCATGAGCCTTTCTGCTCGTCCTTGGAGTCCCGAACGCTCCTCCCCTGCAAGTTTCGCATCCCCAGTTCTTGGCGTGTGGAGAGAATCATCGATCTTGATCATCCAAGTAGGTTTTTTCCTTCTTCTCTCTTACTGTGTATCATGTGGGGTGGGTATGCTTTTGTTTCTGCGGGACAGATGAAGCCAAACATTAATGAAGATAACAAGCAGACTTTTAAATAATGAAGGGGGGTGTTCGATGTTTCTGTTGTATTTTTCTTATTCTTGATTATGTTTTGTGAATTGTACGGGCTTATGCTCACTGAAAATCATGGTCGTTGGTGGTCTTTCCTTGTGCACTAATGAGCCCTTATCTTCTGTGAGGATTAAATGACTATAACATGGAAATTGGTTAATCACGTGAACTCGGTGGATTAAATGGATACCATTGAACATAAATCCTTGTGTGGTCACCCCAGTTAACCAACATAAAGAAGAACCTGATGAATTTTGTGCTTGAATCTGGAAGTTTCCCTACTCTGTTTGGTAGTGGGTGTGTTTTCCTACTAGATGCTTATGAGGTGAAGTGGATGAGGATGGGATCCTCCGTTGTGGTATGATTGTTGGTTGTGAATCTGAAGCCTTGTGGGGATGTATCACAAGGCTTGGTTTGGTTCCATTACTTTGAGGGATCTCACTGATCCCTTTGTTATTGTGACTTAACAAGAGAATCGGGTGTGAATGCTTAAATTGTTGTTTGGATATTTCTCTTCTCTGGCTTGTAGGTATGTCGGTTAGTTGCCCAGTAGTACAGATTTCACCTAAATGGGATCACTTGAACATGAAAACAAGAATGGGTTGAATGGGTAATTGTTTTTGGGAATGAGTTGTGACTTGGCTGTGAGTGATGTGCCTTTCTTTTATGAATGAATTGTAATGAGGGTGTTTGTTCTTAGGTTGGATTTAGAAACCCTAGGTTGGGATGAGTTCTTGTTACCTATATATATATATATATATTTTTAGTTTTTATGTTTCTTATTCGCGCCCCACCCAAGTTGATAACTTGGTGCCGAACACCACCATTTCATGGGAGAGGGTGTTTTTTCCAACACTCCTATGTGTGGATGGTTATTAACTCCTTTTCATCTCCCTTTCTCGAATAGCCCAAGAATCTTCGGGCAGGCTGTGATGGCCTGAGGTCCATTATAGCCCAAGATTCTTCAGGTAGGGTAGTTATGGTTGTTGGCCCAGGTGTGTGCGGGCAGGTTGTTTCCCAAGAGTCTTCAGGATGAGGCCAAGGTGTCTTCGGGTGTGGCAGTAGTTGTTCTGGCCCAGGTGTTTGTGGGCATGGTTATGCATGGTGGTTGTGGCCCAGGTGTTTGTAGGCGGTATGGTGGTTGTGTCCTAGGTGTTTGCGGGTGGGATGTGTGGTTGTGGCCCAGGTGTGTGCGGGCGGGGTGTGGCAGTGGGACTGCGGTGAGAATGGAGGGAGAGGTTAGATGCGTAGGATGTCTTCAATAACAAGTGGGAAGGTGGCGTGGGGTACCCAAATATCGATGTGATATTACTATACATTACTTGAATTGTGTTATTTGGGGAGTGTGCCTTGGTGAGGCTTGGGTGGATAGTTTTCCTTACTAGGTGCTTGGTTATCTCTTTTCTCACAGGGCATTAGAATGCCTCCCCACTTGTGCACGAGAGTCTTTGGTTTTCCCTACTGAGTATACTTGTATTCTCACCCTATGTATATAAAACTGTTTTCAGGTTTCCAGGAGGACTTCAGGGATCATGCAGGGTCATACTAGCTTGGACGTTGGGACAGTTGCAGTTGCTGTTTTTCTTTTCTTTGGTACCTTACCTTTATAGTCTCCTTGTACTTTGTGGTATTTACTGTTGTAACATGCATATTCGAATGGTTTTCTTCAGCTTTACTTTTGCCCCCTGTTTTGGTGTTGTTGGGATCTACTATATTATCTCCCGATCCTAATAAAGAAAAAGGGTAATGCCTTCCATTTTGGGTATGATTCTATACCCTTGGTGCTAGTCGCCACTCCGGGGCCTAGTGAAGGTGAATATAGGGGTCATTATCTCTCCTTCAACTTGAAAAAGGAAGGTTCTGACAATCTGTTGTCCCTTCCCTCATCTTAGTGAAGGCAGGTCGTGACAAGTCGCATCGGCAGAAGAGGAGTTCCGTGAGATCTTGAGAATCACGAGTGACTAAGACCTAGTTAGGGTTGTTTTAAATAGAATGGAGAAACTTTTAACAGTGCTTTTAGAAAAGCAAAAATAAATATCCCTTTTATTAGTTCTAAATTGATAAGTACTATTAAAAGGGATATTTATCAGTGCTTTTTTAGCACTGATAAAAGATTTATAATTATAATTATTTAATAAAATTTATTATAATTTTATAATTATTTAAATATATATAATAATTTATTTATAATTAGATAAATACTTATTTAAAAAATAATAATTATAAATATATAAATTTATAAATATAGTAAATATAAATTTATAAATATTTATTTACATATATAATTTTAACATTATTAGTGGATATATAATCTGAAATACATGAATTTTAAAAATAACTGAAATTGAATATTCCAAAATGAGTACACTTTAAAAATATTGAAAAAATTGATAAGTTTTATTAATTAAATATAAAATATTAAAAAAATATGGATATATATATATATTGAAATAAAGATGAATACATATTGAAAATACTAAAACATATTAAATAAATATATATAAATATATATATAAATAAATAATAGAAAATGATCAAATTCAAAAAATAAAATAAAAATAAAAAATATTAAAAAAGAATATCCTAACTATAATAGTGTTAAAAATAAATAAATAAATTTGTCTATTTAAAAGCATAATATATTAAATGTATCATGTTATAATAAAATTATAAAATATACTAAAATTTGAATAAATTATATAAATATTAGGTGTATGTGTTTCTATATATTTGTGTGTGTGTTTTTATATAAAAATGCATTATATATATATACATGAAATCAATGTAACATATGATGTTTGATATATGTTAAATTGAAAAATCAAACAACATTAAAAATGAATAAGACATCAATATGTTTTTAATTAAAATTTTATTTATTTTATATATATTTATATTTAATATATATTATTTATTACTATTTATAATTAATATATATATTATACTTATTCATTTTTATTAATAATTGTTTCATTAATAAATTTTTAAATAATTTTTGTAATTTATTCATTTTAAATTTTTTGTTTATTTATTACAACTTATTCATATTGTATATCTATATTTAATCTATATTATTTTTAATATTTATAATCTATATATATGTATATTAAATTTATTTATTTTTCTCAATAATTATGTAATTAATAAAATGTTTAATATTTTTCTTAATTTACTCATTTTAAATTCTTATTTGTTTAATTATTTTATTTTATTCATTTTACATATCTATATATTTCATATATATTAGTTATTAATTTTTAAAATTTATATATATGTATATTCATTTTATTCATTTTTCAAAAAATTATTTAATTAATGAAATTGTTAAAAAAAATATTTTTTTATATATTTCATTTTATTATAGACCTTTATCATTACTAAAAAAGCATTGATAAAGGGTGGCCTTTATCACCGTTAAAATAAAGCACTGATAAAGGTTTCCTTTTATCAACCCTAAAAAACAGTGCTGATAAATGGTTCCCTTTAACAATACTTTTTTTAGCACTGATAAAGGGATCCCTTTATCAGTGCTTATTTTAGTGCTGATAAATATAGACTTTATCGATATATTTTTCTAGCGTTGATAAATGACAGCACTGCTAAAGGCGTGTTTTGTAGTAGTGTTAATATAATCAAATTGAAAGGAAAGGGAAAATTTGTGTGGCTAGAGTGTCCCTCCAGATGAAGAATTCCAATAAGGGTGTTAAGGTGGGTGCACCTACTAATTGCAAGGATAAATTAGGAATTGAGTAATCTTCTACTATAGTTTCTGATGTGGTTTGTCTCATAGAAGGTTACCCTACGCGCAAACATCACCAATCTAATGAGGCACCGTGTATGCCACCCATACAACATGAACCTATGTCTAATGGTAAGAATACATTAATGGATGATGAGGTTGTCAAATTGGTCATCCCTCAAAAATCCAAAACAACTTTGACCGCTCCTGAGTTGTTACAGGCATCTCGTGTCCCCTTATAGGCTACACATCCTAGTAGTAATGTGGATGATCTCAACCACTCCAAATGGGATTATTCATCCAATTTTTCTTATCTTATGAAGAATTCTTATGGATACTTTGGCAAGGCCTCAGATGGGTATTGTATCATTTCATGAGATAAGAATATGAAATTCATTGTTCTAGAAGATTAGGAGGGTGAAAGGCCCATTGAAGGAACTAATAAGGAAGTGACAGACTGGTTCTTCTCATAGTTGGAGCTCATTTTTTACATGATGCAGTTGGATGTTTTTGGATTTGGTGATTAGTTAATAGTACAGAAGCTACTAGAAATTAATTTTGATGATGGATTTCATTTGAACCCAAAGATGAATTTATGAGACTTGTTTTGGAAATTCAAAATTTTATCTGTGTTAGAGGAATCCTCTGAGTCAGCATGTGATGAGGATTATAATCCCCCACAAACCAACATGGATGAGGGTTGACATCTAAAAGGAAGGGGTGGATTTCCTTAGAATATGGGGCCTAGGGGTATGAAAAGGAAGTGATATTTTGTTTCAATGTGGGTATTTTGTGTCATGTTTTCATCATTCTATCTGTTATACTTTTATCTTTTTTTAATAAATTTGAAGTCATGGGTTTGTCTTCTAAACCCATAATTAAGAATTTTGGGTATAAAATGGATGATAATTAATTCCATATGATTTATATAATTATTTTTAAATACATTTTTAAAATTTGTTTATATATTGTATATTTAGATATAAATTTTATACATTACATATATATTTATATGTCTATATATTTACATATATATATTTATACATATTCAGATATAATTGTATATATATATATATATATTTTATACTGTATTTATAAATATTTACTATAAATACATTTATATACTATATTTAATGATAATGATAATGATATATTTATAAAAATACATTTATATATGACATATTTAAAAAATGTTGACACACACACACACACACACACGTATTTACACACACAATGACACATTTATATTTCACACATAGACACACAAATAAATACATATATGTATTTATTTACATATATTATAATATACACATGAATATATATATTTTCATTGACACCCACAAATTTATTTATAAACATTAGTTATATATATATATATATTAATGCATTTTTTATAATGTAAATAAAATGGATAATTTTTTATTTTAAATAAAATTAATAATAAATATTTATTTCCATATGGTTTATATATTTAAAAATACATTTTTATATAATTATGTTTAAATATTTATTTGTAAAATTGATTTATTATATATAAATATAAGAAAACATGAAAATATTTAATTATAAATAAAACTAAAATATGAAAAATAGTAAAATTTCAAAACAATAAAATCTATATGAATGAAATCCATGAGAATAAATTCAGTCTCCACTGAAAATTTACAAGAAGACCTTAAACAAAGCTAAAATCTCATTAAATATTAATAAATTAGGGTATCACAACTAAAAACTCAGTTTTAGTGGCCTTTTGGGATTTTTTTTATTTTGAAAATTTAGTGATCGAGGTTCCCCTAATCTACAGGGTGTAGAACTCTTCATATTCTTCAATTTGATATATGGTAGAGCTCAAACAGACACCCAGATCAAAAGTTATGGTCGTTTGAAATTCAAGTCTTGTTTTCAACTTATCTCAAATCATTCATTAATTTATTGGATTTTATGTCATCCAATTGTTATTAAATGACTACTTCTCGATAATAATTAGCAAATTATTGATTAATATTATTTTTTAATTATTTTATAATCCATTTTTTACTAAATATCTATATTAAGTGAAAATGAATATTTAGTCTTTTACAAATCATATTTAATAAAATATATTATATTTATATCAATATAAATATATTTATATATTAATATATGATTTTTAATGACATATAATTTTTTATAAAATATACACTATCACATTTTGTGCTTTATCCAGCGTTGGATTTTATCAGTGCTAATAAATTAAACTTTTATCGGTGCTAAAAAAAGTGGTGATAAAAATGTACCCTTTATCAGTGTGTTTTTATCACTAATAAAGGTGAATATTTATCAGTGCTTTTCTTAGCACTGATAAAAACTTTTAATAAAAAATATTATTAATATATATAAAATATCATAATCATATTCAAAAAATAATGTTTATTTGTATACATTAATTATAAAATGCATGTATATAATTAATATAAATATGACATATTAATATACATTTTAATAATTTAAACAATATAAATATAAATGATGTATTTTTAATATGTGATATTTGAATTCATATACTTATATCAATGTCTATGTGCATATATGTGTATGCATTATGTTATGTGTGTGTGTTTTATGTCTGTGTATATATAAATGTTGAACATGTACATATGTATGTATGTGTACGTATATGTTCACATGTATGTGGGATGTACATATATGTGTATAGAACATGTGTACATGTGTATGTATGGCATGTACTTATTCCACATTTGAGGTACATTTTTTCATTTTTAAAATAATATTTTTGGAATTTATTCATTTTTTATACATATTTATATTTTAATAAGTATTATTTTTAATATGTTTTTAATCTATATGATTAGTATTTATTCAATTTTATTTATTAAGTGGTAATATTTTTAAAATATTTCAAATTTATATAAATAGGTTATTTAAATGTATTTTTTTGATATTTCCTTTATTTTTGTACGTGTTAACAATTCATATAGTTAATCTTATATGAATTTATTTTAAATAGTCTTGTCTATTAAATTATATTTATTCATTTTTTATATTTCTTTCATTTAATATTATTTATTCATTTTTAATATTTATGAAATTTTATATTTTTTGGAATTTAATCATTTTGTAATATTTATTCATACATATATTTATTTACTATACATGTAATATTTTCAATGTTTTAGTAATTTATATAAATAATATTTGTTTATTTTTGGTTTAATAAGTTTTAATATTAAAAATATGTTTGAAATTTATATAATTAATCTATTTAAATTATTTTTTTTAATAATTTTGTTATTTAAATAGGAAATATTTTGTGATTTATTTAATTTTATTTAATAATTTTTAATATTATTTCAGTTAATAATTTTTTCATTTTTGTTATTTATTATTTTTTGATATTTTTGGAATTTATTCATTTTTTAAAAATTTATACATATTTATTTAATAAGTTTTAAAATTTTCAAGGGGTTGGCAAAAAACCCTAACCCTGTGTAGTTGGGGTTGGCAGCGAGCATAAACATACTAAGAAGAGGAAGTTCACGTGTGGCGGTGAGGTCCAGTCCTGTGCATTAGGGGTAAATGAAGAGATTGAATCTTCTGAAGGGAGGTAGGCTATGTGGGGTGGTGAACCTTATCCCTATGAAGAAGGGGTTGGAGGTGAACATGAATCTACATAGAGGAGATCTCCTAAGAAGAGGAAGACCATGATTAGTGGCTTCAGAAGATCCTCAACTATGGGGTCTATTGATTTTGGTTTTTCATTCGGTGGAGGATATCTGCATACAAAAGTCAAGGGGGGTCAGCCAGGGTTTTCTCCCCATCAAGTGGAAAATCTCATATGTAACCCCCTATTCAACGGTGGTATCAAAACACGGATTGTGGAGTTTTCTCACTTGATGAGAAAGCTGACAGTTAGGTGCAACCAATGTATTTCTGCTTGGAATGGGGGTTGATGGTGATGAAGCTCAATAGTAAGGGTTTCTTATTTGATGCATAGAAATAACCTTGTTGTTTGTGGGGTCTGCTCAGGGCATATGATTCGGTCAAGATCTAATCAGATATGTGGTTACTAGATGCGGAGAAGGTGCACAACTAAAGATGGGGACTGGGCAACGCTCGTTTGTTGGGTTAACAGTGCAGGGGTGGAACCGTTGGTCGGTGAGGCTGTTATGCCTATCTAGCTCACCATCGTTCCATCCCCTTTCCTCGATTGTCTTTTTGCTAAGAGGATCAGGATTTTTGGGATGGAATTTTGGGATGACGGCAGCATTGACATGGTGTTGGCGGGTGAGGGCGTCAATATTCACGAAGGCGGTGTGGCATCGTTGAAAGGGGTGGCAATGGCAGCACCAGCAGGATGAAGGGTTTCCACATCACTAATCTTATACACAGATCGAATGGTAGCAGAGGATAAGGTTCGCATTATTTTGGATTCCTTGGGCCCTTAATGGGCCTCCAACTCATGTGTATTTCTGGGCCTTTGGTCATCTTGTTGGATTCTATTTTTTTTTTCCATATGGTCATTTCATTTGGGTCTCTTGACATGTAATGGGTCCCCAAACCAATCATTTAGGGTTTCATTTTTTCTTTTTAATAAATTCTTATGGCCCGAACTTGTATAAAAAAAATAAAACATGTCCATTTTTTTAATATTTTTGAAGTCACTTCATTTTTAATTATTCAATTTCACTCATTTTTAACATTCATGCATTTAATTTTGTGTATTCATTAACAATGTTAAAAATATATTTATAAAAATATATTTGTAAATAAATATTTATAATTAAATATATTTATATTTATATATAAATATATTTATAAATGTATATTTACTATATTTATAATTAAATATATTTATAAATATAAATAAATATATAATTTTTTTAAAATTATTTATATAATTATAAGTAAATAATTACATATTTAAATAATTATAAAATTATAATGAATATATTTAAATAATAAATATATTTATATATTTATATATTAATAAATATATATAATTATATAAATAAATATAATTTTTTAAAATATATATATATATATATTTATAAAATTATAATAAATATTTTTATTATATTTATAATTACATATATTTATATATTAATATATATATATAAGCCCGCAGGGCACAGGTGAGTTGGTTACTGGCGGTGGTGTCCTGACCCCGAGGTTCCGAGTTCGAGTCCTCCTAAGGAAACGTGCACTATATGCCATTATAACCTCTCATGGGCCCCTCTACCCCATTGGGAACTGGCCCAAGCCAAGGTTGGCCCCCTTGGGCCTCACTGGGGACATGTGGCGCGTAGGTGGTGAGGTCATACCTATACCTCATTACCTGAATACACGTTTCTATAGTTGGGGGGTTTGACTTAGTGGTAAGCACCCCATAATCTTACATGAAAAATGGGAGTTCAAAACCTATTGGGGCATAGGTACTATAGCAGTGGAGACACTATAGCGGTGACGACACTGTAACGGCGGCGGGCACTGTAGCAGTGGCGGGTAGTGTAGCAGGTGGGGTATTATAATAATACTATTCACAGAATGGTCATTGGACCAAAACTTTTGGGCCTACGGGCCATGTAATGGGCTACATGTCCATTGGGCCTTTGGGCCAAATATATATGATGTAATAAAGTGTGTGGTTGGGTGGGTTATCCCTTTGGGGGGGCTATGACCTGCCTTTCAGGCCTGTGTGTGTGTGGCGTGTGTGCATTTGATGTAATTTTACCTCCAAGCACCTAATATATATATATATATATATATAAATTTATAAATATATTTATAATTATATAAATATATTTATAATTATATATGAATATTTATAAATATATTTATTTATAATTATAATTATAATTATATATCTATAGTTATATTTATAGATACATATTTATAATTATTTCAATATATTTTTAATTATATAAATAATTTTGTGTTTACAATAATATATATTTATATTTATTTATAATTTTATTTAAAATACATATTTAAAATTCTTTAAAAAAATTATAATTATATAAATATTTATTTATAATTATATGCATTTATATTTATTTATAAGTATATACATTTAATTTTTTTAATTATATTAATTATATTATTAAAATTAATTACATAAGTCTTTATTAGAACTGATAAATAATTATCTTTATTAGCGCTGAATACAAAACGCTGATAAAACATATCTTTATTAGCACTAAAATTCCAACGTTGATAAACAGAGATTTTATCAGCGCTTATTATTTTAACACTGATAAAACCACTCTTTATCAGTTCTTTTTTAAAATCACTGATAAACTCTTCCTGATATTTTAAATATAACCCTAATAGAGTTCTCCATCCTCACATCATTCAATCTCTCACGAAACTAAAGCTTTGTCATTTCCCTTCATCGAACATCTCAGATGAATCGATGCTTTCAAAACTCAAGGTATGTGACTTTTTATCCATCGCTCCCCCTCAAACATATTTGTGTATTTTTAATTTTCCCAAAGTGTTTGAATGACACGTGCAATTGATCTTATTTTTCCTCAATCTACCTCATTGATTCTCCACCCAATCTCTCTCGCCTCGATCCATTTTTTCTTCACACTCTCTCCCGCCCTCACGTTCATTTCATTTATTCATCATAAATTCTCACTCTAATTGCATGGAGATCCTAGTTATACATCACAAAAACTATGCCTACTTATCATGTAAGGTGGTGATTGTAAATGGTAAGTAGGTAGAGTTTTTGTAGTGCACAGATGATAATTCACTTCAAGTTTCAATAATCCTTCCTCCTCTCATGGATTAAAATCAAATAATTCTTCCCATTTACTTCCATTACCAGGCATAAGAACCCCAATCATTTTAATATCTTCTCATTTTTTTATAAATTTTATAGGAATTATAAAATGATTTTAATTTAGTTTGTATTATTTATTCTATTTTTTATATTTATAGCACTTGATAAAAAATTATTTCACGATACTTTTGATACTTATAAATATATACATAGATTTAAATATAGATAAATTTCATATCTTCACACCATGATGTGTGAATATGTGAAACAGGATGAGTGGTATCTGTATTTATAAATTCATACATGTGTATGAACAAAGGGTGGTTCAGGAACTCAAATTCTATATCTTGAACTTGGTTTTTAAATATTATTCTTAAAAATGGGATTCTACGAATGGTATTTTTAAAAGTTGTTAGTCCTTTCAAATTAAAATTCCTCGATTGGATTTTTTTAATTTCATGTCGTGTTTTATAAAAGGTTATTGAATTGTTTAAATCCTATTTATGATGATATTGATGTTTTTTATGCCTATTCAGTTGTCTAAAATTTTTCACTTTGATTTAATAAATGTAATATTTTAAAGTGGCATGTGGTATTCATTGAATTGAATTGCTTGACATGGGTTGTTGAAAGGCCCCTTTGATAAATTGTAAATGGTTTGAAATGGGAATGGAACATGGGAACCCCTGCCTAATAATTCTTATTCATTTGATTAAAATTCAAGAGTTTCTTCAAACATTGGGTTTTCAAGACCATGTTATTGGTCCCTATCAACATTTTCATCATCCAATAAAAGATCAACTTCAACTCCTAAGTATCCTATCACTGAAACACCACCTGAACCACCATATACCAAGTGAAAAAATGAATAAACATCAATTTCTCCCTCTTGTTGATTTCAATTGCTCACTAATTTTTTGGATATTTTCTTCCTATTTAATCATATGAGATATCATCAAATTAATCAAATGTAAGATATTATTCTAAAAATTTCTCACTCTGATTGTGTGGAGCTTCTAACTAAACAAGGGTGGGGATGAAAGGACCATCTGTGTCTTGAAAAAACTCTTCTAACTTATCATGTAAATTGGTGATTTAAAATGATAAGTGGGTAGGGTTTTTGCAGTGAATAGATGGAAATATGTACCAAGTTCTATGTATTCTTCATGCTCCCATGAATTAAAATCAAATAATTATACTCATTCAATTCCAATACCATGTCGAAGAACCCCAATCCTTTTTATATTTTCATTTTCATAAACATCTATGATATGAATTTTATAACACAAACCGCTAACCTTATGTTCTGTTAAAAATTCTTTCTTCAAAGAATGATACAAAAAGTGAGCATACACAATAGAAAGTTTCATATCATTATTAGGTAGGTTAATTCACTTGATTTTTCATTTTTAGTTCCCTAGTTCAAGAAATTCTCACTCTTAATAGTTTTTCCCCCTATTTACTCTATTAAGTATTCCTTCCACTTTCATTTCAACCTTGGTTCCAATTAGCAAGTGGATCTTTATTTTCAGTGTGTTCTTTCTCTTTTCCCTAGTTTCCACTCTGGAATTTTTTCTGAGATGAGTATCTTTGTTGTTTACACTAAGGATGGGTTTTTTTCATGTTATCCTAGGTAGTTGTGATTATAATCTAATCATTAATGTGAGATGAGGCTTTCTACTGATCTCACTAGGATACTTCTTCAACTTTTGTTAAAGTTGACTATTCCTTCCAGCCCTAATAAGAATTTACATTTATGTTCCTTCCAAACATGTGGATTGTTTGAATTTTAAGAATTTATGAAACCCCAATTAGATTATTCATTAGTTTTTCTAATAGCTTTATAACCTTATCCTGATACTTCTATTTCATTGGATTTAAATTTAAGCATTTCTTTAAATGTTAGGTTCTCAAGACTATGTGATTAGGCCCTATCAACATTTTCATCACCTAAAAAAAGATAAACTTAGAATCCTAAGAATATTGTCTCTTAAACACCACCTAACTCACCACATACTTTATAAATAAATGAATAAACATCAACTCCTCTATCATGTTATAATCCCTCCTAAAAAATTTACAGAAACCATCCTTGATCTCTATGTTTTGTAATAGATGAAAATTTAATTAAATTATTTGTAACTTTATATATATCACACATTTATTTCATTTAATGATTTCCACAACTACAAAAAAATATCAATACACATCATTCATCTCTTATTATGTTATAACAATGGATTCATGTATCTTAAATGATTCTTTTAGAATGAAATTTTATAGGTTCTACGCTCATAATTTTTTTTTGTTAAATTTTAATATTACTGAATAAAATAGGATGTATATGAATAAAAAATGGATGGATTCCAATTGTATAACAATAGAATATGAGTATGGAGTGAAATATTTCATCAAGTTTGCAAAAGATAATGCATAAGACCCTTCTCAAATCCTTTGTATGTGTTTATGTTGTTTTTATTCAAGACTAATTATTCTAGAGGAGTTAGAGGAACACTTTATCTATCACGGAATAGATTGAAGTTATAAATGTTTGACTAAACATGGGAAAAATGTGAACGTATATAGTGACTAGAATAACACTATTTTTTATGGATTATCTAATATTATTACAAGTGTTAATAATGAATAATATTGTATCAAGGATATGATTACTGGTGTGAATGATGATAAAGATCATATTGAGAAAATGAAAATTAAAGTTGAAGATAAACTTTGTGATTGTCAAAAATTATTTGAGAAGTTAAAGAGTTATATAAGGACACCATTGTATGTAGGTTGTACTAAATATAAAACATTTTCATCCATACTGAAGTTATATAATATAAAATATGGAAACGAATAGAGTGACTCCAGATTAAATGAACTACTTGCTCTCTTGAATGATATCCTCCCAAAGGATAATGAGCTTCCTTAACAAACATATGATGATAAAAAATTATATGTCCAATGGGTATGATCTATGAAATATTACATTTCTTCCAAATGACTATATATTGTTTCATAGAGACCACGAATCACTTAAAAATTGACCAAAGTGATGTGTGTCTTGATACAAGAAAGATGAATCAAGTCTTATGAAAGTTTTATTGTACTTTCTAATCATTCCAATGTTTCAGTTCCTATATTGAAGTGAGGAGAATACAAGTAAATTAATGTGGCATATAGATATAAGAATTAAAGATAGGAAAATTCATCACCTGGAAGACTCTCCTCAGTGGAAGAAAATTGATCATGATTTCCTGAATTTGGAAATGAGCTAAGAAACCTTCATTTATGATATCTATAGATGGAGTGATTCCTTTTGGTTTTCAAAGCATCACTCGTAGTACATGAATGGTTATATTGGTAAATTATAACTTTCTACTTTGGATATGCATGAAATGAAAATACATTATGTTATCTTTTCTTATATTAAGACCAAAACAACCAAGTAATGGTATTGATGTTTATTTATCTCCATTGATAAAAAATTTGAAATTATTGTGGGATTTAGATGTTACATTGTATGATTATTGTAGAAATTAATATTTCACATTGAGATCCATGTTGTATGGGATGATAAATATCTTTCCTGCTTATAGAAATTTTTCAGGATATGGCATTAAAGAAACTCAAGGGTGTCCCATTTTTAAACAAGGTACAGAGTCAATTAGGTTGAAACATTCATCAAAGATTGTTTTTCTAATAAATTACATATTTCTACCCTGGTGAAATAAATACCAATCTTGGATAACACCATTTGATGTAGGTTCAGAATAAGGTACAACACTGTCTCCCCTAATAGGTGAACAACTATTTGAGAAAGTGAAATATATGGACACTTCTTTGGGTAAACCTTTTTTGAAAAACATTACAAATACTTTTTGGAAAAATAGATCATTTTTTTTGAATTAACATATTGGAATTGTTTGTATGTCAGACATTTTCTTGATGTTATTCATGTAGAAAAAAAATGTATGTGATAGTTTCATTGGAACATTACTAAATACTCATTAAAAAGTATGGAATTAATTATAGGTTATACATGATTGACATGGGGATACAGGAAGAGTTGGAACCAGTGAAGAGTGAAAAATGGAATTTTCTTCCTCCAACTGCGTACACTCTTTCCAGGAAAGAGAGATATCAGGTTTATAACTTCTTGAATAATGTAAAGGTTGAAAAGGGGAATTCATCAAATATCAATAATATCATGTTAATGACTTATTTAAATATAAAGGGTCTGAAATCACATGAATTTCATGTTTTTATGAAATATCTAATGCCTATAGCTTTAAATTTCATTTTTTTCAAGAATTTTTATCATACATTAACCAATCTCTATTTATTTTTCAATATTATATGTAACAAAGTTATAAACCTGGTGAAATATTTGACTATGGAAAAAGAAATTGTTGTCATATTATGTGAATTGTATATGTTCTTTATAGTTTCATTCTTTGATAAGATGATTCACTTAGTAAGAGAGATTAGACTATGTGTCCCTATACATTATAGATGGATGTACCCCATTGAATGATATATGAATATTTTGAAAGGGTATGTCAAAAATCAAAGTCGGTCAGATGGTTGTATTATGGAGTGATATTTTATTGAGGAATCAGTTGAATTATGTATTGAATACATGTCTAGTTTTTAAATCATTGGTCTATCAAAATATCATCATAGTAGGTGGATTGTGGGTGAAGGAATTTCCCAAATAGATGTTTTCACAATTACTATTATAGAGCAGGAGCAGGCTCAACTTTATGTTTTTCATAATAGTTTAGAGGTTGCACCATATGTTGAAACCCACAAAGTAATTCTTAGGTATTTGAATCTATCAAGAGTTGAAATATGGATATCAAATACACATAATCAATAGTTTATAGGATGGTTTTGTGACCATATTTTTAAGGACTCAATTGAAAATATAGACTAAATTTCAAAATGACTTTAATGGTTATCCAGAGGACCAAGTGTGCTTGTATTATCTTATAATTTTTTTGTAATTAATGGTTATACATTCTATAAAAATGAACATGATAAACATAGTATCATAAAAAATATTGGAGTTACACTTGTGGTTGAAGTGATGCATGTATCTGGTACCAGGTACATAAGTCCAATTTATGTAAATATTTCATACTTTGGTATCATCAAATAAATATGCGAGTTAGATTATACAACATTCCAAGTTCCTATTTTTTTAATGTAAGTGGTTTGATAACAAGAGTGCGGTTAAAATAGATGAATTGGGATTCATGAAAGTGGATTTCAGTAATAAAGGGTACAAAGATGAACTGTTTATAATGGAATCATAGGAGGTACAAGTATTTTATGTTCCAATTCCTACAAAATGAAAGTAGTCAATTATTCTATTATTGACCAAAACCACCAAAAGGTCATATGTAAATTCAACTAAGAATGACCCTTTCATTGGGATATAACAATCATTTCATAGTGTTAACAATGTATACGGAGTATTTTATGTCAAAGAAGATTATAATGAGGTGATTTAGATACTCAGTAGAGGGGTCAAATCCATTCAACCTTTAAAAAAGAGTTCAATAATCAGGTTATATTTTTTATAATATACATTATGTTACCATATATAATTATCTATTCATTGATGAATTTATGTAATCTAAATTAAATGTTCAACCACTTCTATAGATAATGAATTCTTCATATGTTGATACTCCAAATCCTGAGGAACAACAGTTTTCTCAACATGCTGATGCTCCCAGTGTAGAGGAATAATAATATTTTTCACATTTTGATGCTACCAATCCAGAGGAACAATATATTGATGATTTTAAAGATGATAAAATAGTAAAATTTGAACAACCTATGTCACAAAAAAAATAGGATCATCATAGAGTGATGGTGTTAGAAAAAAATATTAAGGTAATGAAAAAAGGCATCAAACTCAAGGTTGTATAAAATGCACATGGCCAACCTGTTAACCCCAAAATTCCAAGTTCAGTAGTTACATTGGGCTCACCCCTCGAATGCACATTATAGTTGATGTAGATTTGTGGTGAAATATTATTTCTAAACATAAGTCTCTAATTTAGTAATATATTAGGGTAACATTATGATATACTTTCTTTATTTTACCAAAAACAATAATGAAACATTTATTTACTATTCATTATCCCTTGTAGGGTGCATTTATAGTATATGACTCCCAAATGAAATTTTTATTAATGCTCACTCTAAATGCTCATAGAGGCTTTTGAAAAATTCTTATGAAGTATCATATCAAAGATACTGAATGGAAAATAAACTCACACCCACCATAGATTCACGCACACGTGATAAACCAAAAAATAGGGAATGTGTTTATTGGTCATTATGAGCAGACATATTTTTAGGTACATTGTAATTGGTAATACATTTCTTGAAAAAAAATGCATTAATCACTTTGATTAAGAATTGTTAATTTATGAAATAGAAACTGAGTGCTGAAAATAAGCATCATGCAGCAAAACCAATGTTCCCTACTGTAAAGAAAGGATGGAGTATGCTTTACTTTAAAAAAATGGTATGTATTTTAAATCTAAAATAGTACTTTTATGTGACATTAAACAACAACATAATTATGTCCCTTCATTTATATGTAGATTAATTAATCAAAATCCAAATCCACTTTTATCCCACATCATGTGCTATATAATGAGGCACGTGTAAATAAAGACAAGATACTAATAGATGAAAACATAGAAAAAGTATAGGAAGAATGTGTAAGTATGAAATAATAAAAATTTATTTTTCTTTAAATCAGTATTATATAAAAATGATTACTTATTTTCCTATATTTTTTATCTGACTTATACACAAGAATCTTAATCAACTGTACTCGATGAATAGATACTATCAGTGCCCTTAAATCATCCAAAATAGTATGCCTGTATCTGAGGTGCAAGTTTTGGGGTATCACCCCAAAAATATTATGATAAATAAATGAACAGGGGGATAAAGATAAGAAAATGAAAGAAATATAGGAATTATTAGCTACTCTAAAAGAAAAAATTAATTGGATATCTAAGTTTTAGAAAATTTTATGGGAAGGAATCAAAGATAAGAAACAATAAAACAAAAAACACTACATGAATATCCCACACCCCTATATCTTTGAGGTGATCCATTAACCTCAAAAGGATATCTTAAAAGTGGTAATCAATATTTTCATAATTGTTCATATGAAATTTGAATTGTTTATACACCAATACCTTTACAATACTGATATTCTAAAGGGTGAAAATGATTTTGATTTATATCAATAAACACCCACTCATCACCTTGTTGAAAGGAGTATCCTGTACAATATCCAAGGAGATATTATAAACAAAAAACAACTTATAATAGGTCATGTGAGAGTGGGGATTAACATAGTTCACGATCCAAGAACCGAGATGTTCCACTTGATGATGTAGATATTCATATACCCAGGCTTTCTATTGGAACATTCATAGAATGGGCATTTGATCCTGTAAAAATACATGTCAAAAAGGAGGTATTCCTTTACAAATTTTTTTATGAAAAAACTTTAACAATTAATTAAAAAAAGAATGAACCAATGAATGTTATTAAAAACAAAAAAAGGAAGTGGGTGAAACATAAGGTTAAATAAAAATAATCTAAAGGATCAACCAATCAATGGAAAATATATTTAGAAAGTACCTTTACACTACCCGTTCAACTTCTAAATTTACTAACATTAAATTTTCATGTAGATATAATGTTAAAAAATAGTGATATAACCATAATTAATTTTTTAAGAATAGTTTTATGGAGATTCCATTACAAACTATCTTGGTTTTGAGAATGTAAATGAAAACATAAATTATAAATGGTTAGGAGTCTCAGTTGTAAATGTATTCATAAGGTTTTTTTTCATGATTGGTTTGTCCAATAGATGATCTACTATGTTAAATATGACTAAATACTATTTAAAAAAATATGTAGGTGTATATATAAATATTTTTTTAAGGTAAAATCCTATGAAAAGAAATTTGGGCTCATTGGTCCTCATGTAACATCTTTCCCCTTCTCATTGGCTTGATAAGTAATGTGGGAGTTACTAGGCCTTGGGTGATATCCCCAAAACACTAAAGGATGGAAATAAAGGCCAAGGGAATCAAGAACAATTAGGGAATGATTTTCCCTTTGAAAGATAAAACATAAAAACTAATAAAAGTAAAACCAACCAAAACTTTATATGATGAATGTGTATAAAATACAACTCAAAACATAACCAAACAAATAACCCATATTATAGTACAATAAAAAAACAAAATACATACTTGAATAGAACCAAATTACCACAAAAAAAACTCCCAAGTGACATCAACCAAAAACACCCAACTCACTCCAAGGTCTAACTATACATTACATTCCCACAGTATTAAGAATTATCACTAAATAATTGAGATTCCTTTCCTTTACTTAGATGAAATCTGTAAACACACAATAGTTATCAAGAAGGGGGTGAGTTTAAAATTAGTAGGATTTCCCCAATGACTTCCCAACTCATGCCACTTGGAAAAAAACTTGTTTTCACAATTTATATAAAATAGTTTTAATCAATAGAAATAGTTTATATCTTATTTGTAAACAATTTTTCCATGGAAATAAATAAAACAATACTTTTAGGTCATTTCTATATTAATTTGGCATACCTATAACCATATATCCACACATAGACCATTTATGCTGAGGTGAAAGTTCCATACTCATGATAGGTCTCTTATTGATCCACTAATTTATCATAAGGTGACCAATACCAAGCACCCCAATGGTATACGCCTCTTCCATAGGGTCACATATAATGAAAATAAACTCATGCCAACCATGTATTCCAAATATGCATGAAAAACCCATTCAAAAAAACTTTTCATTATTTAAATAATTTTAAAAAACACTTTACATACATCAATACCAAACCATAATTTTAAAATCATAATTTTAAAATTATAAATGAAAGGGGTTCTCTCCAAATCCATCCATTTTTTTCAAATTCCAAATCTATACCCAAATCAGGTTTCCATAAATAATCACACAAGGATTTAAAAACCAATTAAAGTAAATCGTTTAATAAAAACCAATCCTTCAATTTTTTAAATCAAGTGGAGATAATAGAGAATCCACCTGCCTCATAATGGTTGGTGAAAATGAAAAATGACACTATAAAACTCTAGATCTAGGCTTAGATCTTATTCCCTTTAATAAAAAAATTATAATCCATCAAGATTACCATTATAAAAGGTGGATCTATCCACCACATATTGGATATATGATTCTGATAGAGAGAATAAGGATAGATCTAAGGATAAAATGTACTTACCAATGAATCCAGGACTCCAACACACTTTGATTTGCCTAAGAATCTCTTATGGGTCAAAGGGGATTGTCTCTCAAGCCTAGGGAGAAAAATGAATTCAGCTTATGGAGGGATTATGGGAAAAACAGGGGTCAAAGGGATTAATTAGGATTATATCCAAATTTTAAGGGGTTCCAACTATAAAATGTATGGTTAGGATATATGGTTTGGAAAACTATGTGCCAACCATGTGGTGTTACTATATTAAGATAACCCCTTGCATAGTTGTCTTACACAGTTATAAAAACAGTGTACCAACTATGGATTTCCCTGTGTTTTAAGAATAAAAGTTTCTACAAGGTGTTTAAATGGTTTTTCCAAACCATGTTCCAACCATGCGCCTACCCAGTAACTAATTTCTTACCTTTCATGGTTTCTTATAGATGGTTCATGGTTTCTATTAACCGTGCATAAACTGTGCACCTCTAAAAAAGCCTCCAAAACATGAAAAAACCCCTCAAAACCTCTTAAAACTAAAAAATAGCATTATAGACTCAAAAATAAATGAATAAAGGGTCATTTATCTAAAAGTTAGGGTGCTACATTCTCCCCACCATTAGCCTTTCTGTCCTCAGAAAGTAGAAAACACCTATTGTCCTAGAAGAGTTCAAGCTACTGTTCTAAAATTTCCTTTTCTTGCTCGCACATTTCTTCTTGAATATGAACATGTTTCCATAAAACCAACACTATTCCAATTATTTTCTCACACAAGATATTATCTTGCCTATCCAAAATCCATACTGACACATAAATCAACATAACATCTAGCTCTAGTATAATGTGATCCCATAGAATCACATGGTTAGTATTAGGTTGGTACTTCTTCAATAGAGATATATGAAACACATTGTACACTAAAATGAACCTTTGTGGAATATCCAAACAATATGAAAACTCACCAAAAAATTAAGTATCTCAAAAGGGATTATGTTCCAAGGTGAAAACTTTCCCTACTTTGTAGAATGATAATGCCCAAAACTTGGAGAGATTCTCAAAAACACATGATCGCTCACCTTAAATGACAAAAGTAATTGATGATGATCAACATATGATTTATGATGACTCTGATCTATCTTTATCCTCTTTATGATCAACTGAATCTTTTTTGTTGTCTCTTTTAGAAGGTTATTTCCAATTATTACAAACTCAATTGTTTCCACCAAACAAAGTGGATAATGATAATAATGACTATAAAATGACTCAAAATGAGTCACATGTATCGATACTTGATAAGTGTTATTGTATGATAACTACATTAAAGGTATATGGTCCTCCCAATAGCCACCAAAATCCATCAAAAAACCCTAATAATTTCCTCTAATTTTTTTGTTCGTACTTTCCATCCATTTGAGGATGATAAGTCTTACTCATAGTCAATTGTGTTCCAAGGGCTTGATGCAAGTATTTAAAAAAAAGACATAAACTTAAGGTCTCGATCTAATAAAATTGAGACTGGAACACCATGCATCTTTATAATATCCCTAATGAAGAGTTTGGAAAAGTCTTCCACCATATGAGTTTCATTAATAGGGATGAAGTGAGATGACTTTGTAAGATAATCCATTATTTCCCATATGGAATCATGTCTCCTAACCATCCTTAATATACCTGCCACAAAATCCACGGCTATATTCTCCCATTTCTATATAGGAATTGATCAATACTATAACTTACCCATTGGTCATTGATGTTTCTTCGTTGATGATAGGTGAGGCATCTTGAGACATACTCCACTAATGTTCTTTTCATTCCAATCCACAAAAACTATTCTTTTAGTACTTTATACATTTTCTAAATCCTAGGGTCAATAGATTATCTCAAATGGTGGTAGGCACTAAGAATTTGTTCCTGACAAGCCAAAGGTATGACTATCAAATCTCTAAACTGAAATACTAAACTCTCATCCAGCTTCCATCCCTTAATAGTCTCCCCACCATTGAGTTTTGACCTCGTAGAAACACAGTCAGGATTGGATGTCTGAGAAACTCTAACTTTATCAACTAAATTAGGAAAAAATGATACTAGAAAGAAAACTACAACATCAAACTGGTTTAAGAAATCTAGGTACATATCCATTATGACTAAAATTATTTTCCATTAGTCTAATGCCTCTTTTAACAACTAATAATATGATTCCTAATCAATGCCACCATCACAGAGTTCCCTTTACTTGATGTATACATCAAGTCAAATTCAAACATCTATAGATACTCTATCTATATGAATTCTCTTAGATTCAAATCTCTTTGTGGGAAAATATGTTTCAAACTCTTATGATCCGTAAACAACATGAATTTATCACCAAATAGGTAATGATGCCAAGTCTTTAAACCATGGACTATAATATCTGATTCTAAATCATGTGTTAGGTAGTTATTCTCATGAAACCATAACTATTGTGATCCATAAGTAACAACATGATCTCCTTGCATGAGAACACATCCCAACATAGATCTTGATGCATCAAAATAAACTATATATCCCTATCTAAACTCTATGAACATGAGGATACATGATAATGTAAGTCTAACCTTAAGTTTTGGAATGGATTTCAAGCATTCATCATTCTATTGAAATGGAATATCTTTCCTCATCAAAGCTTTCATTGATGATTCCAAACATGAAAAATCATATACAAAATGTATATGGTATCCTATTAATCCAAGGAAACTATATATCTCAATGAAATTAATAGGTTTTTTCCAAGATATAATAGCTTCTATCTTTTTAGGATCTACAAAAACAAATTTTTAGAAATTACAGGGAAAATGAAATGCACCTATTATATCTAGAAACCATACTTTGATAACTTGTAATACAAAAAATAATCCTGAAAGATACCCAACACTATAGATAGGTTTTGTTCATGATCCACTTTTATTCAATAATACACCAGTATATCATCAACAAAAACCAGTATAAATGAATCCATATTCCTCTGAAATATTTGGTTTATCAATTCCATAAATATAGTTGGTTCATTCATAAGATAAAAGGCATAACCACATACTCATAATGTACATATCTACTTTTATAATATATCTTTATAATATCCTCCTTCTAAAAATGTGGTTGGTGATATCTTGAATGTAAGTCAATTTTAGATAATTACTGGGATCCCATCGATTGATCAAAAAATTCATCAATTCTTGGAAAAGGATATAGATTCTTTATTGTAACTTGGTTAAGATTATGATAATCTAAACAAAGTTTAATAGTTCTATTCACCTTCTTCACAAAAAGAACTAGTTCTTCCCACAAATTCGTGCTTGGTCAAATAAACCTTTACTTTATAAAATTTTTACAACTAAATATTCAATTCCCTCAATTATATTGGTTCCATCCTATAAGAAATAATTGAGATAGGACTGGTCCTTAGTAAGAGATCAATCGTAAACTCCAACTATCTTTTCGGTTGAAACCCTGAGAATTTTTTAGGAAAAACATCAGGAAATTAGTCAAAAATAGTTAGAAAATATATATTTCCAATATAATTCATAGATTCCAAAGTTAGATATGATATCTAGTAATATATAGTTCTAACCACCAGTGAGAAAATTTCTTCTCTACTAGCCTCGACATCATAATCTCCTCTAAATAGATGCTTTACACCATCCAGAGATATGAAACTAACCTTTCAAACATAATAGTTGATGTGGGACTTGAGTGGTGTCAACCAATCCATACCCAGAATCACATTATAGACATAAATCTCAAGAACAAATAAATCATAAAGCAAATCATCCCCATCTATAGTTATAGGAAAATATTTACACACAAAGTCTCGGCATTCTCTTTTTCCAAGATGAGTCTGAAGTTTCAAAATAGAAGGCATCATCTCAGCATGAAAACTCATATGATCAATAAAATTTAAAGAAATAAATGAGTGGGATGTACCCATATTAAACAAATATTACATAAGGGTATAATTCAAAATAATCATACCTCTCACCATCAAAGGACCATATTGATCATCCATGATCACTTTCTAAACTCCATAAAATTGATTACTCACTAAATTTTTCTCTTTGTTATCATGTTGATATTACACTGGTTGAGGATTCATGTTGTTACTAGAATCACCTTGTCTCACTCTATTTTTATGAATAGAGTTATTTTACTACACTCATATAATCAAATCATAAGATGCTTGAGAAACATGAAATGTTTCTATAGCACCTGACCATGGTACATTATGATAATAGCACTGAAGATGTCCTATCTGTATGAAATTGTGCCAAGATCTAGTTGGTGTCATACAATCTCACTTCACATGGTCAAAAGAACCACATTGAAAACATCCCTTCTTACTTTTCTGTTGATAAGAAATGTTTACTGATCCCATGTTGTGATTCTAAGGTGTTCCGCCACTTTGTAAGTATGTGTCCCTCTTACACTTATTCCCAACATTAGAGTTCCTACCTATTCCCATAGTAATAAGCAAACTCCCCACAACCATATTTCCTGATATATCTCTTTCTTCTACCATCACTCTATTTACTATTTTTGTATAATCTATAATATAGAGAATGAAAATCTTTGAATGAATATACAGCCTCAACCCTAACTTAAAAATACATGTCTTCAAGGACACACTTGTGGAAAATTATAGGGATAAGAGAACTAAATTCATAAATTTAGTTTCATACTCTATCGCTGATAGATTCCATTGCTTAAAACTAAATAAGTCCATTGTTTTAAAAATATAAAAGGTATGAGGATAGAATTATTTATTAAACAGTTCCTCAAAATCCTCCCATGTAATTCCTTGGTCTAATTTATCCTGAACTATTAATTCCCACCATTTTCATCCTAAATACTCTAGAATATACATTTCCAACTTTAATTTCAACTTTTATGGTTTCCCAAGGAAATAAAAGACTTTATTCACTCTATTCAACCAGAATTCTACTTTTTCTAGCTCAAAATACCCATGAAATATGGGTGGATTATGCTTTTGAAACTAAACTGAATGGTCCACTTGCCGAGATTCATCATTCATATTACCCTTATCCACATCCTAAAAATCCTAGACAATACATTGAACCAACTTTTGGTTCACCTATGGCTCAAGTGTAACCACATTTTCAGCAGCCTCCTCTAGATGATTTTTATGACGCCTAGTTAGTTCCATTCACTATAACCAGAAAAAAACTCCATTTAGTCTCACTCATTAGAAACTAAAGGATTAGTGATTCCAATTTACTATATCAACACATATCACAATATATATTTTTACAATTCAACCATTGTAAATATCTTAACCATTTTTAAAAATACAATAAACATGCATTTCAAAATAAATCATTTTCACTATTTTAAAAAATCAACACTTTCTTAATTTAAAAAACAAATAAACTCTCAATGAATAATTCAAACCTATTGGTAAGTATTAATATCAATTTATTCCATGAAAAAATCATCGGCTAAACCCATGATTATGAGGTGACACTACCTAGAAGTGTCTTAAAATACTCATGTACCAAAACACCTCGGTAACTTGAACTTCAGCATAAAGAGGATATCTACACCTTTTTATGATCTAAATTTCAAATTCCAACAATACTATCTCCTTAATACCATCCCATGAGATAGAATGATATCATTTACAACTCAAGACACCAAACCAATACTAACACCATTTTTCCTAAGAATATGGATGGACCGACCAAGCCATGAACCAAAAAAGCTAACACCATTTGTCCCAAAATGAAAGACAGACCATCCAATAGTGATACCATTTATAAAATCTTTCCCATGTTCATTATCTTGAGTAGTTATGGGGGACCTAAAAGGCCTTAGGTTAAATCCCTAAAACACCAAAGTCTGGATATAATTTTCAAGGTAATCAAGAACATTTGGGGGACGATTTTTCCTTTAAAAGATAAAACATCCAAACTAAAAAAACAAAACCAACCAAATCTCTATACGGTGCATGAGTACAAAATACAACTCAAAACATAACCAAAATAATAAACCATATCAAATTATAAGTGGAAACCAAAATACATACTAAAAGAGAACCAAAATACCATAAAACACAAAACTCCCAAGTACAATCAACAAGAAACACCCAACTCATTCCAAGATCCAACTCTACATGCCATTCTCATGGTATTAAGAAGCATCACTAAATAACTGAGATACATTTCCTTTACCTATGTCTTGATAGATGACATTTTCAAATGTACAACAGTGACCAAGCAGAGGGTGAGTCTAAACTTAGTAGGATTTCCCCAATGACTTCCCAACTCACGCCACTAGGAAAAAACTTGTTAATGCAATTTATATAAAACAATTTTAAGAAGTAAAAACATTTTACATCAAATTCATAAATAATTTTTCCAAGGAAATTAATAAAACATGACTTTCATTCCATTTATCAATTCATTTGGTATACCCATAACCATGTCTCCATACACACACCATACATTCCTAGGTGATAGTTCCATACTCATTAGCGGTCTCTCATTGATCTAACAAGTCATAAAAAGGTGACCAATACCAGGTTCCCTAATGGAACACACCCCATCCATAGGGTCATGTCTAATGAAAATGAACTCACACCAACCATGTATTCTAAAATCCATGATAAAATATTCCACATAAAACCATTTAATTATTTAAATAATTAAAAAAAACACTTTACATGCATCAAAACCAAACCATAATTTTAAAATCAAAATTTTAAAGTTAACATTTTAAAATTATAAATGAAGGGGGTTTCCTGAAATCCATCCATTTTTCTAAATTCTAAATCAAAAATAAAATTGGGTTTCCATCAAGAATCAAACAAGGCTTTTACAACCAATTCAAGAAAATCATTTAATAAAAACAAATCCTTCAATTTCTAAGTCAATTGGAGATAATAGAGAAGACACATACCTCACAATAGTTGGAAATAATGAAGAATGACACTACAAAACTCTAGATTTGGTCTTAGATCTTCTTCCCTTTAATAAAACAATCGTAATCTATCAAGATTGCTATCACAGAATGTGGATCTATCCACCACGGATTATATCTATGATTCTAAGAGAGAGAGAGAGAGAGAAAGGGTAGATATAAGAATAACGATGAAGAATTCATAATTACCAATGAATCCAGGCCTCCAATACATTTTTATTCAATTAAAATTTGCTTTCGGGTTGAAGGGGGTTGTCTCTCAAGCATAGGGAGAAAAGGGAATTTGATTTATGAAGGGATTAGGGAGAAAAAGGGTCAAAGGAATTAAATTGTATTAGATCTACATTTTAAGGGGTGTAAAATATACACTACAAGGTTAGGCCTCATGGTAAGGCTACATGGTTTAGAAAACCAAGCACCAACTATATTGTGCTACTATCTTAAGCCAACCACTTACACGGTTGGCTCACATGGTTAGAAAGTTTTTATGCTAATTGTGTATTTACCTCTATTTCAAGAAATAAGATTTCCCCTAGGCACTCACATGGTTTAGATAAACTTGTTACAACTGGGTGCCTACCTAGTTCCCATTGTCTTACCTTGCACAATTTCCTAGAGATGATGCACAATTTCTACTAACCATGCACAAATCTTTCACCTCCAGAATAGCCTCCAAAACATGACAAAACTCTCGAAACCACTTATAACTATAAATACCCCAAACCTAGTATCCTAGAGTCAGTGGTTACTTTATTAAATTGTCATATTATATACATAATCACATCTTGAAGGACCGAATAGTTTAATAGTCTTGGTAAACTAGATACATACTTGAAATCCACATTACATTTTAAAATATAGAATAAAAAAAGAATTTCATTAAGTCTTCCATTATTCTCCATTTGTGTAACCCTACATATCAGTCATAATATACTTCTTTTAATCCTAGGGTAAAATGAAACATATGAAAGGGTTGGCTCAAATTCTCATTATGGGTAAGCATGCAGCGAAATCCTTGAGTAAATAAGGCATAAACAATATGGGAAGGTTTATAACTAAAACACATGCAATTTAATCAATAAATTTATAATAATATGACACAAATAAAAGATAATAAAATAATTCCATTTAAATAATCACATTAAAATTAAACTTAACCATTGATATTCTAACTAATTGAATAATCACATGGAATATCAATAAGTGAATTCATAATGATGGAATACATAATATCAAACATTGAAAACATACTATATAGGATTATTACCAAGAATATAATATTTCCAAGGCTTCTTTCCAAGAATATAACATTACCAAGGCTTCATACCAAGAATCTAATAAATGGGTAAGGCCTTGGCCAAAACCTAGTCTAGTTTATCTCATGAGACCTACCGATGCATCGAGGGGATATAGTGGGCATTTTCCATCACTTAATAAGTCCAATTAATTCATTAAATTAATGTATTTAAACATAAATAACATATACATATGAAATGTAAATAACTTTCCCCAATTATTAAACATAACCACAAACCATTCTGAGAAATATGGTGAATGGTATCAAAATAAAACATCCACAGTAAAACTGATCATAAACTTTTTAATAAAATATGGTATGTGATATCATAATATATCAATCATAATGAATCATAATATTCAATAAATGGTATTGACATAGATGAAAATACTATAATAAATCATTGAAAATTTGTGAGAAAATACCTTTTTTTACTTTGGAAACATTTATTTAAAAGGCCACACATTTATAAAATAAAATATTTTCTTTGAAAAGAACCTTTTAAACTTGTAAATGAATCTTAAAAACATTAATATATAATTATATAATTAAATTAAATTCATTATGTGTAATTTAAAAAAACATTACTTCTGTATTTTTTTCAAAAAAGTCATAAAGTACCTCATTTGGAAAATGACAAAAAGATTCATTTCAAACCATTTTATAAAAATTCAAACATGGGTAAAAATTATTTAAACATTCATAGGATAATAGTAAAAATATTCTTGAAAAAGTTTTTAGAAAACATGTACAAGGAATAAAGTATTCCCCAGTGGATACTTAAACATAAACAATCTCAAACAATAATGAGATTATGAAATAACCCCTTACCATGCACTTTTCTTCAGTTAAACATGCTTTAGACTAATTTATAATGGTTTAAATATTTTTTTTTATTTATACCATAACAATATACATATTTATGATATCATATATTATCCTTTTATATTGTCTTTTAATAATATTTTGTTTTTACCCATGTTTTTAGTGTTAACTGCTTCATTTTCCTATGCATGTTTTGTCATGTAAGTCTTATTTATTATGAATATAATATATATCTTTCATATACAGAATTATATTAAGTTAATAGATATTATATTTATTTATTATATATATTTTTATAATCATTCTTGAATTATTAACATGGAAAATGAATCACATTGTGTCGTGGAGAGGGTAGGTCATACGTACGCACGAGCGACAGTATCATTCCCTTAACGGTGAAAGAATAAGGAAGTGTGTGGTATATTAGTTTTTTAAAATAAATATCATGTCATATTTATTTTATATATATATTCATTATTTTCATAATTATACCTATACAAGTAAAGTGGTGATGAAAATAGATTACACCGCGACATGGAGAGGGTAAGTCATACATACGCATGTGCAGTGTTTTCATTTTTCATAGGATGGATAAACGTGGAATATGATTATCCCATAATCATAATAAAATATAATAATATATATTATACTATATTTATTACTTTATAATGGAAACAACACATTAATAGTAAGTATAAGAATATATGAACTTGGATGAGTTGGTAAAAATGATTACCTCTTCTTCGACGGACTTCCATTAGATCTATTCTTAAGGGATCTAGGGTTGGACTTTTTGGAAGAAAAGGATCTCCAAAACTTGTTTAAGGATATTGGGAGGATAAATGGTTAGGTTTTGGTTGATCTAGAAGGATAAATCTATTTTTAAGAAGTGTGGGAGGATGTTTCCTTTTATAATTGGGCTAAGGGTCACTTTCGGAAACTCAAAAAATATTAAATTAATTTTCAATTATAAATGGATCCAAAGTGATTTATTTAAAATATAATATGATTATGGGTATAAATATTCTAAATAAATAATTTTTAGACAATTTTAGTTTACATTATTACCCTTATCTTTTGGTTTTAACCCTTATTTAATCCTTTTAACTCTTACTATGACAACACGTATTTTTACTCCTTAAGGGTTAATATATTTATTATAAAATTCCAAAAGAACCATAAATGGATCATTGATTAAATTTTAAAACATATCCCAATAAATTTTATTAATTTTATATTTTTATGAATTTTATATCATTTAATAAAATATTATTTATTTTAAAATATCATTAATCTCAATTTTGAAATTATTCGTTACTTGACTTTTTACAAAAATAAATAAACAAGATATATTAGAAGCAACACTTTTAACATATCAATAACATGTAAAAGTTATATATAAAATTGTTTCATGACATTAATTATCTCAAATTATATTTATTTTAATATTTTTACAATCATTTATTTGATATTCACTTTAATTAAACAATTACTACATCATCATTGTGTAAGCCTTTAAGGTAATTATTTATTTATTAAAAATTAAATATAATTTACCATGATAAATATAAAAAATTTATATCTATAATTAATATTTATATTCAAATATATTCTTCGAATAACCATATATTAAAAATGTAATACTTATTAAAAACATGAGTATGACATATTTTATTTTTCTAAAAATAAAATACTATAAAATGATTAAAGTCATAAAATTGGCTCCAAGATTCCATAAAATCGTCCCAATGATTATTTTGGTCTAAAATAACTCATAAAATAAAATTAGGACAAGTTTTTTGTGATGACCCAGACCCCCCTTGGTCCCTTCCTTTGCCAAAATCCAGATCCTTAAGGAGTACGGATCGGTGAGGCCGATCGGTGCGACCGATCGGTGAGACCGATCAGTGTGACCGATCGGCGGAACCGGCCGACGTCACCCGGCCTTTCCAAGTTGTTCCAGTAACGCTCCTTTTTCGCAAATAGGGTTTCAAACCCTATTCTGCCTCGTTTAAAAAAATTTCTTAAAGACCCGAAACGCGCACAAAAGTTTTAATTAAATACTGAATCAACTCTTGAGTCGGTTTACACCACCCAGCACCTTTAATGATGAGTCAAGCCGCGTGGTCAACCCACGACTTCCACGTCTTACGCGGTTCAGCATTTTTATCTCAACCGTCCCCGGCTCTTATAAATTAAGGGTTAGGCCGTGGTTTCTCCCTTCCTCGATCGTGGCTCTTCTGGTGTATCGGGCACGCCGCGTCGTTATCCGTGAAGTTCTGCCTCCCCCCTGACCTAAGTGTTGGTCGTCTATCAGCAAGTAGGGAATTTCTCTCATCTCTCGCTTTTGTGTATCATGCGGGGTGGGGTTATTTTTGTTCCTATGGAATTGGTTGAACCGAACCTTAATGAAGATAATAAACGAAGTTCTAAAGAAAGAAGGGGAAGGGGTTGTGATCGTTGTTTATACTTTATCTTGTGATTATCCCTTTTAGTTGTGCTGGTTTATGTTTTTCTAAAAATTGAGGTCGTTGGTGGTCGTTGTATGTGCACTGATGAATCCCCTCATGATGTTTTTAATGGGTTGTTGAAATTGTGAACTCATTCTGTGAAAAGTAAATTGGTTAATCACGTATATCCGGATGAATAAATTGAAAGCACCAGGATCAACCCTTCTGTGATAAATCCCAGTAGAACACACGGAATTTGAAATCATGGAGTGTGTTAAGTCGTTTAAATCTGAAAATACCGGCATGGACCTGACTTGTGTTGGTGGTGGTAGTTGGTTGTTTTCCTTTCGGGCCGATTACTGGAGACGTGGGAGGGGATGTGATCCCCTGTCTTTATACCCTCGGTGTTTGTGTGAAATTGGGGATGGGATCCCCTGTTGGTATGGATTCGGTGGTTGTGAGTTTTAAGACCGGGTGGGTACTTGTTTATATCACAAATTGGGGTGGGATCCTCTGTTGTTGAGAACTGGGTGTGGGTGTTTTGGTTGATGTTTGACTGTTTACTTTCCTGGACTTATGCCTATGACTACTATTTTCCCAGTAGTGCTTAAACTTAAACATTATTACTGAACATGAAACAAGAATGGGACAAATGGGTTTTGTCGGCGAGAGTCGTGACTTGTGACTTGGATGTAGTGGTGTTGTGTGGTTAGAAAAACCTAGACTTTGGGTGAGTGCTTGTTACCTATATCTATACTTGTAGTTTTGTGTTTCTTATTCGCGCCCCACCCAAGTTGAGCACTTAAGTGCCGAACACCCCCATTTCATGGGGGATGGTGTTTTTCCCAACACTATTCTTGGTGGCTGGTTATTAGCTCCTTTTCTGCTCCCTTTCCCGGATAGCCCAAGTATCTTCGGGCAGGCTGTGATGGCCTGAAGTCCATTATTAGCCCAAGAACCTTCGGGCGGGGTAGTGTGGTGGTTGGCCAGGTGTGTGCTGCAGGTGGTTTCCCAAGTGTCTTCGGGATGAGGCCCAAGTGTCTTCGGGCGTGGCAGTGGATTTTCTCTAGCCCAGGTGTCTTCGGGCGTGGTGGTGGTTGTTCTGGCCTAGGTGTTTGCAGGCGTGGTTACATGTGACAGTTGTAGCCCAGGTGTGTGCAGGCGGGATTTCGGCAGTGGGGCTGCGTGTGGTTGTGGCCCAGGTGTGTGCGGGCGGGTGTGGCAGTGGGACTGCGGTGAGAATGGCGGGATTGGTCTGATGCATAGGATGTCTCAATAACCAGTGGGAAAGTGGCGCGGGGTACCCAAACATCGATGTTCTCTGATTATATATATTACTTGACTTGCGTTATTTGGGGAGCGTGCCTTGGTGAGGCCTGGGGTGGTTAGTCTACCTTGAATAGGCGTTTGGTTTGCTCCTTTCTCATGGGACTTTAGCACGTTTCCCCACTTGTGAACGAGAGTCTTGGTTTTCCCTACTGAGTGTACTTGTATGCTCACCCTACGTTTACTTTCAGGTTTCCAGGAGGACTACCAGGGCTGTGTGGGACCCTACTAGTCGGACAGTTGGAGTTGTTGCTGTTGTCGTACCTTTGTTTTCTTTTGGTATTGTACTTTGAGCTTTTTTTTTGTACTTTCACCTTGTTGTAAACTGTTTAAACATGCATGGGGGCTTTGTTTGGGTTTATTTATATACACTTGTTTCTTTTCCTTTTTGGTGGTTGACTTGTCCTATTTCCCGATCCTAAATAAAAAAAGGGTAATGCCTCCCATATTTTTGAAAACTCATACCCCTGGTGTTAATCGCCACCCCGGGGCCAACTGGAGGCGGGACTCGGGGGTCATTATCTCTCCTACAACTTAAAGAAGGAAGGGCCTGGAAATCTTCTGACCCTTCCCTCCTTTTGGTGAAGGCGGGTCGTGACAGAGTGGTATCAGAGCGAAGGTTTGAGAGGTAGGATGGAGTCTGGAGTTAGGCACAATGAGGATTGCATGGGATGGTAAGGCAACAGAGTTGGGTGACCTTGGTGCGTGAATTAGGCCAGGGAAGACCGGCTAGGACACTGGATTTTAGGGCCCCCCGTGATCCGATGAAAGGACTCTGGGCCTACCGAACGACCAAGTGAGACCACACTGATTGCAGGGTAGAGACCCTAGGAAAGGTACATGCATCATAAATGACTTGTGTTCTTATGTTTCTGGGATATTTTGGGAATTAAGAATAAATTTAAAATTTTAAGAAGTTTTTCCTTTTATTATGCACTACTTGGGCTTAGGCATTCCTTGTTTACCTTGTAGCTATGGCACCTGGGAGGCGACCGCGTGTGGTACAGGCGATCGAGGCCCCGGAGACTACTTTAGCCGATCGGCAGAGAGATGATCGAGAGGAAGAGGGCGACCAGTGGCAGAAGACTCTTCGGGCCTTCCAGCGACAGGCCCTCGAGAAGTATGAGGGCAGCACCTCCGATATGAAGACGGAAGGCTGGCTAGAGGATCTAGTTATAGCCTTCGGTCTGATTCGGGCCCCGACCGAGTACTGGGTTCCTCTGGCTGTTATCCAGATGCGAGGAGCGGCACGTCAGTGGTGGATGCTTCACCTGGGGAATAGGAAAGAGTCTGAGGTTGCTTGGGCAGATTTCGAGAAGGAGTTCCGGGCGGAATTCCTCTCCTCGACAATGAAGGTGGAGAAGAGGCAGGAGCTACTCTCCCTCCAGCAGGGGAGTATGTCCGTGAGGGAACTTGGAATCAAGTTCAAGGACCTCCTACGTTTTTCTCCGGACCTCTTTCCCGATGAGGAGTCTCGGGCAAGACGTTTGGAGGAGGCGCTCTGACCCTCCCTCCAGTATGTTGTTACCCCCTTTACCCTTCCGACATACTTAGAGGTCCATAAGAAGGCCGAAGTGGTGGAAAGGATGCATGCTCTGGGCGGAGTGTCACGAGAAGGGATCCAGCTGGGACCATCGAAGGGGAAGGCCGTCAGCACCAGGCCTCCAGCATCGGGACCCTCCAGGTTCCGACCCACAGGGAGAAAACCGCAGCAGTTTCAGTTTCGATCCCCTGGCCCACGTTCTTTTCCTTCAGGCTCGGGACCACGGTGCTTCATCTGCGGGAGCCCTGGACATCTCCGGATTCAGTGCCCCGATCGGGTGCAGTACAGCAGTGGCAATCATCCCCAGCATCAGCCGCAGCAGCAGTTTCTAGCCAGACCCTTCCAGCAGCAGCAGCAGGGACATCGAGCTCCCGCTCCTCCACAGGCAGACATAGGAGGAGGAGGCCGACCTCAGGGCGCTCCCCAGGGACCTCGACCAGGGTGTGGTCGGGGAGGTGGCCGACAGCCGAGGGGTAGGGGATCTGGGCGTGGACAGTTACACGCCACAGAGGCAACAGTTCCAGCAGGGCCAGAGGTTGTTCGAGGTACGATCAATGTGTTTAGCACTCTTGCTTATGCTTTGTTCGATACCGGAGCTTCGCACTCCTTTGTTGCACCCAGTCTAGCCCGTGCCTTGGGTCTAGATGCTGAGAGACTTCCAATGCCCCTAGTGTTGAGCACACCAGTTGGAGGTCAGACCGACTTGCTGTTCGTTTTTCGGGGATGTAGACTAATGTTAGGGCCACATCATTCGGTTAGGGATCTCCTTCTGCTACAGATTCAGCCGTACGATGTCATCCTAGGCATCGACTGGCTATTTTATGTGTGTGCCGTCATCGACTGTTTCCGAAGGAGGGTGGTGTTCTCAGGTTTGGACGGCCAGCGTGTTACCTTCACCGGCGAGCGGAGCAGTCCGAAGGGAAACAGGGGGGAGGAACCTCTCCTCTCCTTTTTGACCAAGCTGACAGTGGAATCAGTAGATACTGAGATGGTGGAAGTGCCAAAGATCATCCGCGAGTTTATGGACATCTTTCCTGAGGAGGTGACGACACTACCCCCTCGACGCGATATCGAGTTAGGGATAGACCTACAACCCGACGCTCGTCCGATCTCGATGGCTCCTTATCGGATGGCACCTTCGGAGCTACGAGAGTTGCAGATACAGATTGACGATCTGATGAAGAGGGGTTATGTCCGTCCGAGTGCGTCACCATGGGGCGCTCCAGTCTTGTTCGCAAGGAAGGCAGATGGTGGCCTCAGGTTGTGCATCGACTACAGGAGGCTGAATCAGGTAACGATCAAGAATCGCTACCCTCTTCCGAGGATAGATGATCTTTTTGACCAGCTGAAGGGGGAAGGATGGTTCTCGAAGATCGACCTGCGGTCCGGGTACCACCAGCTGAGGGTGAAGGATAGTGACGTCCCGAAGACGGCGTTCAGGTGCAGGTATGGGCACTTCGAGTTCATGGTCATGCCCTTTGGTGTTATGAGCGCCCCGGCCGTGTTCATGGGGCTTATGAACTCCATCTTCCGGGAGTACCTGGATCGGTTTGTGGTGGTATTCATCGACGATATCCTGATCTATTCAAGGTCAGAAGAGGACCATGTAGAGCACCTGAGGACAGTTTTGGAAGTCCTCCGACAGCACCAGCTCTATGGGAAGTTGTCAAAGTGTAAGTTCTGGACACGAGAAGTGCACTTCCTCGGGCACGTAGTGTCTGAGTAGGGGGTAGCAGTCGACCCATCAAAGGTTGAGGTAGTTGTTTCTTGGGCAACACCCAAGAATGTGGAGGAAGTCCGGAGTTTCCTCGGACTGGCAGGTTACTACCGGAGATTCGTACCCAACTTCTCCCGAGTAGCATCCCCGTTAACGGCTTTGACCAAGAAAGACCAGGTTTTCGTGTGGAGCGAGCAGTGCGAGTCATCCTTCAGCTACCTAAAATAAAAGCTGGTTAGTGCCCCAGTGTTGAGATTACCAGAAGAAGGGATGGCCTATGAGGTATTCTGTGATGCTTCAGGACAGGGCCTGGGATGCGTGTTGATGCAGCAACAAGGGGTGATCTCTTACGGGTCCAGGCAGCTACTCCCCCATGAGCATAACTACGCCACCCATGACCTGGAGCTTGCAGCGGTCGTTTTTGCGCTAAAGTTATGGCGGCACTACCTCATCGGGGAATGCTTTGTGGTCTTCACAGATCACAAAAGCTTAAAGTATATCTTCTCCCAGCGGGACTTGAACTTGCGACAGCGGAGATGGGTGGAGTTCCTCCAGGACTATGACTTTGAAATCTCTTATACTGAGGGCAAGGGCAATGTGGTGGCCGATGCCTTGAGCAGGAGGACGCAGAAGGATGTGGTCCGAGAGTCGGAGAGTTCCTGGAAGGCAATGGAGGAGTTGGCTGCCTTACACCTGGATGCGAAGATGGATAGTGGAAGAGGCTTCCTATATCAGATGATAGTGCAGTCATCTCTGTTTCGACAAGTGGAGGAGTCTTAGTAGGGAGACCCCGAGTGCGAAGTGATGCGTGATCGGGTTGACCAGGGCGATGCTCCAAGAGAATGGACAGAGGATGGTCAGCACCGGATGCTTTTCCAGAAAAGGTTGTTTGTTCCAAGAGTGATGCGTGGCAAGGTTCTCAGTGAGTTCCACAACTCACCCCTGGCGGTGCACCCAGGAGTTACCAAGATGTACCAGGGGCTGAAAAGGCAGTTCTGGTGGCCCGGAGTTAAGCGAGCGGTGGCAGAATTTGTGGCTAAATGCTTAGTATGTCAGCAAGTGAAGGCTGAACATCGGGTTCCAGGCGGCCTACTGCAGCCTTTAGCTGTTCCCGAGTGGAAGTGGGACGACATCTTGATGGATTTCGTCACGGGACTACCCAAGGTCCAAGGAGGGTGCGACGCCATCTGGGTGGTGGTGGACAGGTTGACGAAATCGGCTCACTTTCTGGCAATCAGGGAGTCAAGTACTGTGGATGCTTTGGCACGAAAGTACGTGAATGAGGTGGTGCGGTTGCATGGAGTTCCGAGGTCTATAGTCTCGGATAGGGATGCACGGTTTACCTTGCGAATCTGGAGAGGATTGCAGCATGCGTTTGGCACCCAGTTACGCCTTAGCACTGCTTTTCATCCCCAGACAGATGGAAAAACAGAGCGCACCATCCAGACCTTGGAGGATATGCTACGGGCATGTGTTCTGGACTCAGGAGAGTCATGGGTGCGATACTTGCCTCTAGTAGAGTTTTCCTACAATAATAGCTACCACTCTACCATCGGTATGGCCCCGTTTGAGGCTTTGTACGGGAGGCCATGCCGTTCACCTGTGTGTTGGACCGAAGTAGGAGAGGCAGGCATCCTTGGCCCGGAGGTGGTGAAGAACACGATAGAGAAGATTCAGCTCATACGGGAAAAAATGAAGGTGGCCTAGGACCGACAGAAGTCGTATGCTGATACCAGGAGAAGGCCCTTGGAGTTTGAGGTTGGGGACCACGTGTTCTTGAAGGTCTCCCCGCGGCGTGCGCAACGGAGGTTCGGCAAGGGGGGTAAGCTTTCCCCCAGATTCGTCGGACCCTTCGAAGTGTTGCGGTGGGTCGGCGAAGTGGCTTATCAGCTAGCGTTACCTCCGCCGCTGCTAAGGATACACGATGTCTTTCATGTATCCCAGCTCCGTCGTTATCTGCACGATGATTCACACGTCCTTGATTGGGGTGAACTGGACATCGAGGACGATGTAACCTTTGTGGAAAAACCAGTGATGATCGAGGATCGCAAGGAGAAGGTGCTTCGTGGGCGAGCCATTCCCTTGGTTCGTGTGTTGTGGAGACATGGCGGGCTCGAAGAGAGTACGTGGGAGAGGGAAGCACAGATGCGTGCCCAATACCCCGGGTTGTTTTGAGCTTTGTTCCTTTTGTACCTATTGTGGTAGAACGTTTGACTTTTGGCTATGAAATGTACTAGTTTTTTTTCCTCTGTTGTGTGTGAAAAGCCCCGGCTATAGGGAAGAGGGAACCCGACCCCTAATCAAGACGCATTAAGGTGGATGCGATTAAACCCGTGCGGGCGAGTCAGTGCCGCCCAAAGCGGATAATATCTTGACATGGGGGAGGGGAACTCCCCAAGCCCACATGACCGGGCAGTTTGGCGTGGTATGTTTCTTGGTTCTTGATAGGGGAGTGTTTTTAGTTAGCAAGGGTTCACTCCTAAGAGGTATCTTTCGAAGATGGTTGTTCGGACCCTCTCTTTCCTTTTGGTTTGTTGTGATTCTCGAGGACGAGGATCGTTTAAGAGGTATCTGATGTGATGACCCAAACCCCCCTTGGTCCCTTTTCCAAAATCTGGATCCTTAAAGAGTACGGATCGGTGAGGCCGATCGGTGCGACCGATCGGTGAGACCGATCGATGGGACCGATCGATGCGACCGATCGGCGGAACCGACCGACGTCACCCGGCCTTGCCAAGTTGTTCCAGTAACGCTCCTTTTTCGCAAATAGGGTTTCAAACCCTATTCTGCCTTGTTTAAAAAAATGTCTTAAAGACCCGAAACGCGCACAAAAGTTTTAATTAAATACTGAATCAACTATTGAGTCAGTTTAAACCACCCAGCACCTTTAATGATGAGTCAAGACGCGTGGTCGACCCATGACTTCCACGTCTTACGCGGTTCAGAGTTTTTATCTCAACCGTCCCCGGCTCTTATAAATTAAGGGTTAGGCCGTGGTTTCTCCCTTCCTCGATCGTGGCTCTTCTGGTGCATCGGGCACGCCGCGTCGTTATCCGTGAAGTTCCGCCTCCCCCCCTGACCTAAGCGTTGGTCGTCTATCAGCAAGTAGGGAATTTCTCTCGTCTCTCGCTTTTGTGTATCATGCGGGGTGGGCGTTATTTTTGTTCCTATGGAATTGGTTGAACTGAACCTTAATGAAGATAATAAAAGAAGTTCTAAAGAAAGAAGGGGAAGGGGTTGTGATCGTTGTTTATGCTTTATCTTGTGATTATCCCTTTTAGTTGTGCTGGTTTATGTTTTTCTAAAAATTGAGGTCGTTGGTGGTCGTTGTATGTGCACTGATGAATTCCCTTGTGATGTTTTTAATGGGTTGTTGAAATTGTGAACTCATTCTGTGAAAATTAAATTGGTTAATCACGTATATCCGGATGAATAAATTGAAAGCACCAGGATCAACCCTTCTGTGATAACTCCCGGTAGAACACACGGAATTTGAAATCATGGAGTGTGTTAAGTCGTTTAAATCTGAAAATACCGGCATGGACCTGACTTGTGTTGGTGGTGGTAGTTGGTTGTTTTCCTTTCGGGCCGATTACTAGAGACGTGGGAGGGGATGTGATCCCCTGTCTTTATACCCTCGGTGTTTGTGTGAAATTGGGGATGGGATCCCCTGTTGGTATGGATTCGGTGGTTGTGAGTTTTAAGACCAGGTGGGTACTTGTTTATATCACGAATTGGGGTGAGATCCTCTGTTGTTGAGAACTGGGTGTGGGTGTTTTGGTTGATGTTTGACTGTTTACTTTCCTGGAATTATGCCTATTCCTACTAGTTGCCCAGTAGTGCTTAAACTTAAACATTATTACTGAACATGAAACAAGAATGGGACAAATGGGTTTTCTCGGCGAGATTCGTGACTTGTGACTTGGATGTAGTGGTGTTGTGTGGTTAGAAAAACCTAGACTTTGGGTGAGTGCTTGTTACCTATATCTATACTTTTAGTTTTGTGTTTCTTATTCGCGCCCCACCCAAGTTGAGCACTTAAGTGCCGAACACCCCCATTTCATGGGGGAGGGTGTTTTTCCCAACACTATTCTTGGTGGCTGGTTATTAGCTCCTTTTCTGCTCCCTTTCCCAGATATCCCAAGTATCTTCGGGCAGGCTGTGATGGCCTGAGGTCCATTATTAGCCCAAGAACCTTCGGGCGGGGTAGTGTGGTGGTTGGCCAGGTGTGTGCGGCAGGTGGTTTCCCAAGTGTCTTCGGGATGAGGCCCAAGTGTCTTCGGGCGTCGCAGTGGATTTTCTCTAGCCCAGGTGTCTTCGGGCGTGGTGGTGGTTGTTCTGGCCTAGGTGTTTGCAGGCGTGGTTACATGTGACAGTTGTAGCCCAGGTGTGTGCGGGCAGGATTTCGGCAGTGGGACTGCGTGTGGTTGTGGCCTAGGTGTGTGCGGGCGGGTGTGGCAGTGGGAATGCGGTGAGAATGGCGGGATTGGTCCGATGCATAGGATGTCTCAATAACCAGTGGGAAAGTGGCGCGGGGTATCCAAACATCGATGATCTCTGATTATATATATTACTTGACTTGCGTTATTTGGGGAGCGTGCCTTGGTGAGGCCTGGGGTGGTTAGTCTACCTTGAATAGGCGTTTGGTTTGCTCCTTTCTCACGGGACTTTAGCACGTTCCCCCACTTGTGCACGAGAGTCTTGGTTTTCCCTACTGAGTGTACTTGTATGCTCACCCTACGTTTACTTTCAGGTTTCCAGGAGGACTACCAGGGTTGTGCAGGACCCTACTAGTCGGACAGTTGGAGTTGTTGCTGTTGTCGTACCTTTGTTTTCTTTTGGTATTGTACTTTGAGCTTTTTTTTGTACTTGCACCTTGTTGTAAACTGTTTAAACATGCATGGGGGCTTTGTTTGGGTTTATTTATATACACTTGTTTCTTTTCCTTTTTGGTGGTTGACCTGTCCTATTTCCCGATCCTAAATAACAAAAAGGGTAATGCCTCCCATATTTGTGAAAACTCATACCCTTGGTGCTAGTCGTCACCCCGGGGCCAACTGGAGGCGGGACTCGGGGGTCATTATCTCTCCTACAACTTAAAGAAGGAAGGGCCTGGCAATCTGCTAACCCTTCCCTCCTTTTGGTGAAGGCGGGTCGTGACATTTTTGGCTAATTTTTTAATATTTATAATATTATTTTTACTCTTAATTACCTGATTTACCTGTAACCATGTTAATTAAAATTACTAAGTTTACTATTCATATTGTCCAAAAACAAATGGTACCTATTTAATAAATTTAGGCCTTATAATTAAAAATATGAAATTAATTTTTAAAAATTCAAAACACAAAATTGAATAAAACTAATTTAAAATTAATCTCGTTGATGGGGTGAGAAAACAGGTTATTAAAGTGAAAACATTCAAAATATTGAAATACTTTTATATCAAAATTCAATGTTAAATTTATTCCAATGAACTAAATTGGATTAAATTATATAAAATTTATTTAATTATACTTTAAAACCAATAAATAATATAATTTAACACTATAAATTATTTAGACAAAAAAGTTTTCAATTAAAATCCTGTATTTTTTCACTATTCATCAAAACATGAACTTTATCAAAAAAATACAAAAAATTCAACAAAAGTAAATTTTTATCTTTATATTTCAAAAATAATGTTTATTTTTTAAAATATAATTTATTAAAGTGTTAAAATTTAGTTTTAAAACAAGTGCGCCATTAAAAGGCGGTAAAACTGCTTTAAGAAAAATATGGTCTTTTAATGCATAAAATTGGATTCATTCTTATATTATGCCTTTAAAATATATTTATTGAATGTAAAAAAATTGAATATATATAAATTCCATAATTTGGTTAATATTATTAATTCCCTCTAGTTTAATTTCTAGCTTATAATAACATTTCATTCTATGGTTAAACTGGGTGTTGCATGCAACATAAGCTCTGAGAGAGAATAAATTTAAAAAGAGACATACCATAAAGTCTTGGGGTGTTACATTATCCCTTTATTCAATAAATTTTTTTCTCACAATTTGAAGTTTCACTTTTAAAATAAAAGTTTGATACTTCAAAATTCCTTTATGGGAAACCCACATTGGAAATAGGGTTAATAAAACATCCTCTTAAGAAGAGGGAAAGGGAAATGTGAAGGACACCAAAAAAATAGGCTTCAAATAGGAAAACATTAGTGGAAAGTGAAAACCTGAACATGTAAGATAAATATAACTATCAAGTTTTTATGTAGAGTGATATATAACATTGTTATTAGAAAATTTACCATCACAAAACCATAAATTTTTTATCGGTTAAAAGACCATTGATTTCTTAGAAAGAAAAGTAAGTAGATATAATTTTTGTTCCAAAAATCCTTTTCCTATAGTTTAGGAATTATTTTATTATAAATATAATCACTTACTTGATTTATTTCCATTTCATAATCATAATATCATCATTTGGTTGTTCTTCGATCTATTTTCACTTCATCCCTTTCACCTAGAAATGAATGTTCAAAATGAATTTTTCACACCTAAAGCAATTTTATAAATCATAAGATCCACAACTAATTACTTCGGCTTTTAAATTTTTACTAAAACCAAAAAAATTAGCACAGGTTATCCAATATGATTAATCATACTTTAACCTCAAAAAATAATATCCAAAGCTCAACTTAATCCATTCCATAAGTAGTTTCCTTAAGACTCATTCAAAATATATCTTTCCAAATTCAAAGAACAAAAATTTATAAGGAGGGTCACTAAATTTCCAAAAATCAACTTAACATTAGATTCCTCAAACCATATAATATTGCTATTATTTTCACAACCACATATATTAATACCTTGATCACCTTAAAACCGTAATGAAAATGTGAATTCTTCTAAATCCTTGAAGAAAAAATACTTCAATTCAATACTTATATATCTTATGATTCTTATAACTAGAAAAAACAAATTCTTTAATTATTCCACTTCTTCTATAGTAATAACATAATCTTGACCTTGATCCTTTTTCTTCTTCTAAGTTATATTTCTTTTACACTTGGGGAATTCATTTGCATAGTTACCCATAACCTTACAGTGGAATAATTGTACATTGGAAAATTCTTTCTTTTCCTTTAAATCATGATCTTGGTGACCTTTTTTTACACACATGAAACAAGTATCACATTTTGGAAAATCCTTCTTTCCTTTATTCCCTTATCTGACTCTTGATCCATCATTCTATCCTTCTATTACTTTCCTTTGAATTTATAAAACTTTGATAATTCTTTCTCTGCCTTGATATCAAATGAGACTATATCCTCGTATGATGAGAAACTATGGGAGATCAGTTCCCTTCGAAGTAATGGATTTTACCCATAAAATAAATGATTAATATTACTCCATGGGTTATGTATGTAGTCTACATCATTCCTTGCTAACATTATAAAGTTGTATTAATACTTAGAAATATTCTCATCCTCCTTTTTCCTCAGACTCAGAAATTACCTCTCTATATCCACTTGTTGTTTGTAAGGAAAATATTTTTCTAATAAAAGTTCCATAAAAATTTTTCATTCCATGTTTTTTATTTCCTACTCCTTATCCTTATTTTGAATCAATGAACAACATTGATCTATATCTCTTAATAGATGATAAATTGTCATGACAACCTTATCCCTTTTATTACTTCCCAAAGTAAGAGATATCTTCTCTAAGTAACTTATCCATTACTCAGCTACAAATAGATTTATAGTCCCATTGAATGATGAAGTTTTTTGCCTCATGAAGTGGTCGAACATTTTTCCTTCACTTTTTGGATCAATATAATCAATATGGGTAAGGTTATTGCTCATAACTGAAGTTAGTTTTCCTAGTATAGTTATAAGTTTTTAATCTTCAGTTGCAGCTCCAGCTCCAACTCCAGCTTCACTATATTTCCTAAGATCACAATCCCTGCATGCATTGATACAGTTTCCACTCCTTCTGTAAGGTTCCATTTCTAAAAAAATGGTATACACTAGATTAGATCATAACATTATGAAACATAATGTATAATCTTATAACTAGTTAATCATATAACCTAAATTGAAAATTTAGGTACAACTAGTCTCTAAATCATAAGCTTAGTTTATTTGGATATATTTCCAAAAAAATCATAGGGTTTCATTCTCTAATGTTTTTTTCTTAAATATAATTCCCAAGTTTTCTACTAAACTTCCTTCAATAATAACTATATTGAACCTGACCCCGGTAGGCTAGATTCAGTGGTTAGTTTATTACATTGACATATTATACAAGGAATCGCATCTTGAAGGATCGAATATTTTAGTAGTATTGGTAAACTAGACACATAGTTGAAATCCAAATTACATTTTAAAACATAAAATAAAAAAATAATTTCAATGAGTCTACCATTATTCCCCCTTTATGTAACCCTATATATTAGTCATAATATACTTCTTGGAATCCTAGGAAAAAATGAAACATATGAAAGGGGTGAGCTCAAATTCTCAGTAAGGGTAATAATACAATGAAATCCATGAGTAAATAAGGCATAAATAATATGGAACAGTTTATAACTAAAAAAATTCCATTTAAGAAATAACTTGAGAATAATATGATCGTAATAAAATATGATCAAATAATTCTATATAAATAATCACATGAAAATGAAACTTAACCATATATATTCTAACTAATCGAATAATCACATGGAATATCAATAACTGAATTCATAATGATGGAATGAATAATTACAAACATCTGAAACATACTATCAAGGCTTCATACCATTAATCTAATATTATCAAGGATTTGTGCCAATAATCTAACATTATCAAGGCTTTATACCAAGAATCTAATAAATGGGTAAGGCCTTAGCCAAAACCCGGTCTAGTTTGTCTCATGAGACCTACTGATGCATCGAGGGGATATAGAAGGACCCTTATATCACTTAATAAGTCCAATGAATTACTCATATGAATGGGGTAAAACATAAACAACATATACATATTAAATGAAAATAACTCTCCCCAATCAGTGAACATAATCACATACCATTCTGAGTAATATGGTGAATGCTAGCAAAATAACACATCCATTTTCAAATTGATCATAAACCATTTAATAAAATATGTTTGATGATATCATAATATATCAATCTCAATGAATCATAATATTCAAAAAAGTTTTTTGACATATATGAAAATACTCTAATAAAATCATTGAAAATTATTGAGAGAAATACCCTTTTTATTTTGAAATTACTTATTTAAAAAGTCACACATTTTTTAAAGAAAACATTTTCTTTGAAAAAAACCTTGTATAATTGTAAAAAATTCTTCAAAATAATAAGGTATCATGATAGTAAGCAATTAATTTCATGAACTATAAGTTAAAAAAACATTCCTTACGTATTTTTTTCAAAAAATTCATAAAGTGCCTCATTTGGAAAAAGAAAAAAAGATTCATTTTAAACCATTTTATAAAAATTTGAACATGGGTAAAAATAATTTAAACATTTTTAGGATAATATTAAAAATATTTTTGAAAAATAAATTAGAAATCATGTACATGGAATAAAATATTCCCCAGTGGATACTTAAACATAAATAATCCCGAACAATAATGATATTATGAAATAACCCATTACCTTCCACTTTACTTTAGTTGAATATACTTTAACCTTCTATATAATGGTTTAAAGAATGTTATTAATTTATACCAGAACCATATACATATTTATGATATCATATATTATCCTCTTATATCATTTTTTCAATAATATTTTTTTATTACCCTTGTTTCGAGTGTTAACTGCTTCATTTTCTTATGCATGTTTTGTTATATAAGTCATGTTTCTTATGAATATGATATATTTATTTCATATCCACAATTATAATAAGTTAATATATATCATATTTATTCATTATATACATTTTTATAATCATTATTGAATGGCTAATATGGAAAATGAATCACATCGTGTCGTGGATATGGTAGGTCATACATACACACGAACGCCGGTATCATTCCCTTAGTGGTGAAAGAGTGAGGAAGTGTGTGTTATATTACTTTTTCTAGAATAAATATCATGTAATATTTATTATAAATATATATTATTTATATCATTATACCTATCCAAGTAAAGTGTTTATGAGAAACATATTACACCACGGTGTGGAGACGGTAAGTCGTATGTACACATGCACAATGTTTCTATTTTTTGTAGGATGGATAAAAGATAGAATATGGTTGTACCATAATCATAAAATATATCAGAATATATATGATACTGTATTTATTACTTTATCATGGAAACAATACATGAATAATAAGTATAAGAAGAAATGAAATTAGATGAGTTGTAAAAACGATTACCTCTTCTTCAGTGGACTTCCTTTAAATCTCTTTTTAAGGGATCTTGGGATGGTCTTTATAGAATATTGAGATCTAAATAACTTGTATAAGGATGTTTGGTGGAGAAATTGATAGTGTTTTGTCACGACCCATCCCCTGGGGCCCGCATCGTGACTACCCCAAGCTCGCCTTCCATAGGCCAGGGGTTGGCGACTAGCACCAAAAAGGAGTATCCCTATAACAGGAAGGCACTGCCTTTAAACCTGTATAAACACACAATCCAAGAACACAACAAAAAGCATTCATGAAGTAAACTACTATAGTAAAAAGTTTACTGAAAGTAAAGGGGGTCGAAATACAAGCTTAACTGAAAAGTAAAATTATAACTAAAAAGAGAAAACAGCTCACGGATCATCCACCAAGGATCCTACCTGAAGGGTAGGTACAGATCATCTCCACAACACTCCATATCATCCCGTCTCCTCCATGTACCGCCTGGTCCTGGCTCCCTCAAGTCTCAGCCTAGCTTCTCGTTGTCTGCACAATACACAACAAGGTGAGGGCAAATCCCGTGCAGGGGTGAGTATAACAATACTCAGTAGGGATCCCGAGACCCCTAAAGGTCTCCCAGAGCTCCACAAAGGAAAAACTACAAACCAAGACCTCAATCACAAAGCACGAAGCAGTCATCAACTCTACTTAGGTATATTCCCATACATATACCTAAGTTATAAAAAGATACTCATCTCATTCATGAGGGAAACTTAAGGTTCCAACTTTTAAGCCATTTTCACAACAGATCCATGAAGGAATAATACCACAAAGGTAACACCACGAAGGTAAAAGTAACACAAAGATAACACCATGAAGGTAACACTACGAAGGTAAAAGTTCCATAAAGGTAACACTATGAAGGTAATAGTACCAAAAAGGTAAAGACTCGGCTCACATGAGGTATATAAGTAAATCACAGAATTACAGATGATTAGTCGAGAAGTAGATCATCTTATTCTATCGAGAGGCACTGCTTCTAACTATACGGAGTCTGACCCACATAGAATCGATAGGTACTAAACCCAACTGACCCACACAGGATCACTGAGCACTGACCCACACAGGATCTGACCTACATAGGATCGGTATGCGCTGACCCACATAGGATCGCTGAGCGCTGACCCACACGGGATCTGACCCACATAGGATCAGTGTTGACCCACACAGGATCACTCGGTACTAACCTCCATATGATATGCCTCCAACCTCCGCCTCACTGTCAGCCACTAGATTCCTTCTCATAATATGCTTGATTCCTGGAGGATTCACTCCTCAAGCCATTGCTCGTACCTCAACTTCCACGAAGCTCCAATAAGAATTATCCCAAATGACCACCATGTCTTAAGGGTTCTAACACGACAGACAACACGTCTATCAGACGCCCGGTCTGTGAGATATGGGAACTTTTTTAAAAAAGGTCCTGGTTGGATTCAAGTCTGATCCAACCTGGGTCGCATGTCAAACTATGAAAAAACTCAATTAGAGTATCTCAAAAGGACCACCTTGTCACTAGGTCCTTATGCCACAGACGGCATGTCAATCGGACATCTAGTATGCCAGTTACATCCCTTTCCGTGAAACAGGGGGGGTGATCGCACCTCGATCCGACCTGGCTCAGTCGAGCCCGCTGGAATATGCTAAAGGGACCTCTTTTCAAAATGGGTCCCAATTCTATGGATAGCGTGACAACCGGACACCCGGTTCATTAGTTATGAACATTTCTTTATTCAGGTACCGGTTGGGTCTGGGCCCGATCCAACTCGGTCAGACCGGCCCGACACAACAGGTCCTGGGGTCTACCTGACCCCAATCGGGTCCATCCCACTAAGGGTCAGCCCGGTTCACTTGGTTTGGCCTGTCGGGGTCGGCCCGATTCGGTTCGAGGGCTCGGGCCACTATTGGCCTGGCACGTCGGGTGGGGCTCGGCCCACACGCGCTGGCCCGCTAGGCCGTGGGTCTGGCCTGCTTGTCCGGCCCGCACAGGCTCGGTCTGCTAGAAGGTAGACTACCTCCTTTATTGGCCCCACGGTTGCAGGGTCGTCTCGCCCAACTGGTGGGGCTCTACCCCACCACATTAATCGTTCGTCCGTTCAGTCGACCGGGTTCCGCCAACGCGGTGCGGCATGGCACGGGCTGCATCACAGCCGCTTCCACCAGCGGCGCCTATGGGCGCTACACTTGTCTCGTACGACTAGCTAGGCTCAGCCGTCATGGTGCGCCGTCAGGAGCTGACTTCCACTGCCCGTGGCTGGTTGCCGCAGGTCTCCTCCGGCCACCGCCAGCCGATGCCGACATGGAACGCTAGCGGTTTCTTCTGCGGATCACCGGATGTGCTCCGGTGTCTGTTCTTGGTGCCGTCTGTGCCTACGGCCCTTCTGCGCTGCCTCCGACATAGAGTGACCCGCTATTTCACATTGTCGTCGATTTGGAAATTGTTCCCCGAAGTTCACATCAAGAACGAAGCGACAGAGGGTCCAAGCCTTGTTCGTTTGGCCCGCTCCCTCTGCGTTAAGGTGATAGAAAGTGTGAGAGAATTTAATTCATCAAAGACAACTTCAAAAATAAACCCCCTACCTCAAGATTGTTGAAGAATGTCCGTGTTTGAGGAAGAGTTAGTGTTCGTAATTCGGTGGTGCTCGCCACCGCCCATGGGAACCTGTTCCATCCTCCTAGTGGTTGGCGTTGTGGTACTTTGTCAAAGATTCGTTGCTTGGTAAAGTTGTGCCAATACTCCTCCCCAAGCTCCACATAAATAGGAGAGAGGGAGGCTGAGTAACACACATGGAATTAATGGGGTTCAATTAATTAAGTAACCTTTCTAATCCCAATGGTGTTGTTATAGAGAATTGAGGAGTCAATCCATTTAATGGCTTGACACGTCATTGGTCCCACCACCACCACTTGTCCATTGGAGGAAAAGAAAGAAAGGAAATAAAATAACTTCGTTATTTTATTATTCTTTTAAATGTCTAAAATCTAATTTTTTTTCTCCCAACATTCTACGGTTGAAGTGAAACCTCCCTTAAGTGAATCTCGATGCTATGGATTCAATGGTGCACTCAGATTTTTAATCCGAGTACCGGTTCAAAAGTTAGAAAATACCGCTCGCGCGTTCACTGAACATACCTTAAAAAGGTTTGATAAATTATTAACATTCACTTTTGACCTGCACCGTTCGAGGTTAGGCTCTGCCTAGGGGAAACACATCCCAAAGAACTCAATGGTACTCTCAGATTTTCAATCCGAGTTACCATTTAGAAGTTATGGATTTTAACAATAAAATAATTGTTACTTAATTATTTTATTTACGCCCAAAAACTAACTTCTATAGCTATCTCGCACTTGCCAATATTAGTATCTTCCTAAAGAAATCATACCCTCATGAGATCATCAGTGGTATTGAATTTTTAATCCAACTCATCGTTCATGAGTTATAAGCATTTGAAAAATAAAATAACTTTATTTAATTATTTTATTAACGGTTATGTCATTTTTGGGTTTTCTCACTGGAGGCCTGCACCGACTAAAATCAAGTTTCACCTAGGGTAAAACCACTATCCTGAATGCAAAGTTTCCCTTAGATTTCTAATTCGGGCACCCTTTTAATAGTTATTCCACTTTTTTAGGAAAACTTCTCATGCGCGCTAATTAAAGCTTAACAAAATTTTGATAGATCATTCTGGGATCTTCGGGCCTCATAATTGCATGCCGTCAGATTTTGAAACCTCAAAATAATCCCAAATAATTTAAAAATATATATATGGAATTTTAGGGTCTTTACATTCTCCCCACCTTAGGGACTTTCATCCTCAAAATCCAAAACAAAGGAAAATCAAATAAATGAGGGTACTGAGCATGAATCTGAGCCTCCCGCTCTTATGTGCTCTTCTGGAGTTCCCTATACTACAAATAACTCGCACCATAAGAATCATCCATCCACAAAGGACTTGCTTCTATCAATCCTCTATCTCCATCGGAAACTCCGTAAAAGTCTCCCCATCATCGATGCCCAGCTCGCCCTAGTCGATAACGTGTGATGGATCATGCACGTACCTCCTCGGCTATGACTCATGGAAAAAATTATGCACCCGGTGCATCTGTGGGGGAATATCTAGATGGTACGCCACCTCACCTACTCTGATGAGGATCTGGAAAGTTCTGATGAACCTCATAGATAGCTTTCCACCCTGGCAGAATCTCCGCAATCCTCATCGGGGTGAGACCCGTAGGAAGACATGGCCTCCCTCCTCAAACTCCAAGGGTCTCTATATCTTGTTGGAATAAGACTTATGCCTACTCTGCACATTCTTCACTTACTAACATGTGAGGCATCATGATAAAAACTCTACCATAGCCTTCTTCATCCCTAGCCACCAGTACTGATGTCAGAGGTCCTGGTACATCTTCGCCACTCCAAGATGTACCTCTAAAGGGGGTGTATGGAACTCCCTAAACACCTCCTCCCATAGTATCACTGGTACCATGGTGCGTCCTCTGAAGAGAATGACGTGCTCCCCACCTTCATAAAATCCTTCAGGAGACCGTCTTGAGGATATCTGAGCACGTAGGGCCTCATAGTCAATGTCCCCAAGTTGTGCCTCCCAAACTCATTAAAGAATTGGGGGAGTTACAGTCATAGACTGGAGGTAAGATGCTCCATATTTATCCAAAAAGGATATCCACAGTGTGACTAGCTACTCTAACGCCTCACTCATTAGCTATAGACCAGACCTCCGGCTGAGTACATCTGTTACCACATTCTTCTTCCCAGGAGTATAGACTATCTCAAAGTCATAGTCTTGGAGGAACTTTATCCATCGTCATTGTCTCAGGTTCAGGTCCTTCTATGAGAAGATATACCTGAGACTCTTGTGATCTGAGTAAATAGTAAATCATTCACCCATCAAGTAGTGTCTCCACATCTTTAGCGCAAAGGCCACTGCTGCTAACTCCAGGTCATGGGTGGAATAGTTATGCTCATGTTTTCTTAACTGCCGTGAGCTGTAGGCGATCACTACCCACTCCTACATCAGAAAACAACTTAGTCTGGTCCATGATGCTTCGCAGTAGACTACATACCCAATGTCATCTTTTGGTAGCCTCAAGATTGGGCACTTTTCAGTCTCTGTCTTAGTTCCTGAAAGCTCTGATGACACTTCCCTATCCATAGGAAAGGCTCCCTCTTCTTCATCAAAGATGACAAGGGTGCTTCTACCATAGAGAAGTCAGGTAAAAATCCTCAGTAGTACTCATCCAAAGAAGAAGTCCCTCTCCCTTCGAAGAGGTTGTCCTAGAAACATCTTTTGTAAAGATGTCCCCACACTTTTCCACTACTGTTGGGAACTGAAAACTCAAAAACTCTTGTTTCCATGAGGGTAAGTCTTTCCGACTCAAAAGTGATCGGCTGCACCCTTCTATCCATGAGTTTATCTTGTGCTGCTTGGGTTTCCTTTTTTCACCGACCAAGGAAAACCCCATTCCAACACTGTACATATACTACATCCTTTTTTCCTAAAACAGTCAATCTAAGTATGAATTGTGGTTGTCCAGTCCATCCCCAAACTAACGTCGTAAGGACTCAATGTTTCCACCAATGGGTTCAAACCGAAACTCTCACCTCAATGGTCAGATCACACCATCGGCATAAGAGTGATTATTGAGTATCCTCCCAAATCTATCTCCAGACGTAAGGTTCAAGTTATCGGTTTAACTGGAAACTCTAGGTCTTGAACAAGATTCTTGCCAAGAAAGAATAATTGGTACCTATGTTTATTAATACGGAAGCAAGTATTAGACACAGACCATACCTCGAATCATTCCTAGAGCCCTTGGGTCACACTCCTTGACCACATGCAGCTACTACCTTCCCTTGTCCTTCAGTTCCCTAAGCCTATTGGGGACCACATTAGGGTGGTGGTTGTAACATGTTGAAATGTATACCACCTCATGCTGCTCTCCTAACTCCACTTCCATGTTTTCTACCCCACAAATTCATTTATCCCTCTCACTTCTTCTTCCCAAAACATTTTACATGCCCAAGTCTTTGAGATTGGTGTCAATTTCATGCTTTTCCACTGCTAACAATCACTAGTTGTATCTGTTCAGCCAAAGAAAATTCAACCACAACGTTCTCTCTATAACCCTAATATAAGTAGGAATGCATAGAGGAATAGTGTTGGCTCAGATGTCCCTAAACACACCTCGCTCAGAAGTTCGAGCCCTGAAGCACTAACTGTGTTGTATTTATCGAGTACCTGAGATGGTCAATACACCTCAATGAATACTCATCTACTAATATGTCATTCTGCCAAAGCTGTAGAAGCTCTTGGGAACACTCACCCCTTATCTTTTTATGGAAAGAGACCCCCTTCTCTGAGGATAGTTCTCAATCTTGTCCACTGAAAAGTCACCTATTCGCAAGATCAAGGTAATCTAAACTCTGTCATCATCCTATTGAGCCACATAGAAGGCTCTCTACTAGGACCTCCATCTGATCGAATAGTGCCCTGGATAGATGGAAACTCGGCCACCTCCCCAAGCCAGTCCTCAACTGCCTGTGAGTCAGGCTCTCCTCGGAACCTGAGGGGTATCTGATACTGAAATACATTTAAGGCACTAAGCATATATGTGTCCTCTACCAGTATCGTCAGTTGTAACTACTGACCAATGGGCAGTGATATAGCTAGAACACTACCTGAAGGTACCATCTTAGGAAACGTTCTATGTACTGAAGCCTCATCACTATTCGAAACATCCTCACGGTAACACACTGATAAATACTAGTAGCTAGGATCACTATTTGATCTTCTAGTGTCCCAATTAGGCAGAAAACTCTAGCCACAGCCTTCATCCAGTTCTCAGCCGCCTACGAATCCGTCTCACCACAGAACATCAGAGCTCTATAACACTGAAACTCATACAACGTGCTTAGTCAGTGTGCACCCTTTGCTGGTGGGGCTGGTGGCATCGGCTGCCCAATGGGTGGTGGTGCTACTGGTGTACCACCCGATGGTACTATCGTCGTAAGAGGGCCCTGCACTGAAGCCTCACCGCTCGGTGGGCCGTCATCATGTACTCTATCGAGAATCCCGGTTGGCTGTCTACGTGGAAACATCCTAAAGGAAAAACAGGTGATCCACAGTAAAAAAGTTATACCTGGTGAGTTGACTCAAGAAATCAAAAGAAAAACTTTTCAAAAACATAAGCAATCAATGTGTTCATGCACTGAGTCAGAAATCAGAATTTAGGGTCCTGGTGTATGAATACGTCAGCCGCCGCACCAACACTGGATTCCCCAAACTGAAAACTATAGTCATAACACTCAACACTATTACTAAATAGAAAAGATCATAGTCCTAGTTCTTTGGTAGAACTGACCCCTCGGATACCACTTTGTCACGATCCGCCAGGGTCCGTGCCGTGACTACCCCAAGCCTTCCTTCCATAGGCCAGGGGTTGGCGACTAACACCAAAAAGTAGTATCCCTATAATGGGAAGGAATTTCCTTTAAACTTGTACAAACACACAATATAAGAACACAACAAGAAGCATCCATGAAGTAAACTGCTATAGTAAAAAGTGTATTAAAAGTAAAGGGGGTTAGAATACAAGCCCAACTAAAAAGTACAAATACAACTTAAAAGAGAAAACAGCTCCTGGATCATCCACCGATGATCCTACCTAAAGGGCTGGTATAGATCGTCTCCACAGCACTCCAAGTCAGGTCATCTCCTCCATGTACCACCTGGTCCTGGCTCCCTTAAGTCTCAGCACTACTACTCATCATCTTTACAAGACACAACAAGGTGGGGGTGAAGCCCGTGAAAAGGTGAGTATAACAATACTCAGTAGGGAACTCAAGACCCCCGAAGGTCTCCCAGAGATCCAAAAAGGAAAAACCACAAAGAAAGACCTCAATCATAAAGCACGAAGCAATCATCAACTCTACTTAGGTATATGCTCATACATATACCTAAGTTATCAAAATATACTCGTCTAGTTCATGAGGGAAACTTAAGGCTCCAACTTTTAAGCCATTTGCACAATAGATCCACAAAGGAATAATATCACAAAGGTAACACCACGAAGGTAACACCACAAAGGTAAAAGTAACAAAAAGGTAACACTATGAAGGTAACAGTACCACAAAGGTAAAGACTCAGCTCACACCAGGTATATAAGTAAAGCACAGAAGTACAGATGATTATTCAAGAAGCTAGATTATCTTATTCTATCGAGAGGCACTACTGATAACTATATGGAGTTTGACCCACATAGGATCGATAGGTACTATCCTCGGCTAACCCACATAGGATTGGAATGCACTGACCCATATAGGATCGGTTTGCGCTGACCCACACAGGATCGCTGAGCGCTAACCACACAAGATCTGACCTACACAGGATCGGTATGCGCTGACCCATATAGAATCATTGAGCGTTGAACCACATGGGATCTGACCCACATAGTATTGGTACTGACCCACACAGGATCGCTTGGTACTAACCTCCATATGAACTGTCTCCAACCTCCCCCTCACTGCCAGCTACTGGATTCCCTCTTATAGTACGCTTGATTCCTGGAGGATCCGCTCCTCAAGCCATCAGTCATACATCAACCACAATGAATCTCCAGGAAGAAGTATCCCAAAGGACCGCCATGTTGTAAGGGTTCCAACGTGACAGACAACGCGTCGATCAAATGCCCGGTCTGTGAGATATGTGCACTTTTGTAAAAAAGGGCCCAGATGGATTCAAGTCTAATCCAACCCGGGTTTCATGTCAAACTCTAAAAAAACTCACTTATAGTATCTCAAAAGTACTGCCACGTCACTAGGTCCTTATTCCATAGACGGTGCGTCAATCAGACATTTGGTCTGTTAGTTATATCTCTTTCTGTGAAACGGGGGGGTGATCAAACCTCAGTCCAGCTCGACTCGGTCAGGCTCACCAGAATATGTCAAAGGGACCACTTCCCAAAAGGGGTCCCAACACCACTAACGGAGTGTCAACCAGACACTTAGTTCATCACTTACAGGCGTTTCTTTATTCGGGTACCGGTTGGGTCTAGGACCGGTCTGACTCAGTTAGACCGGCCCGACGTAATGGGACTCGAGGTCTACCTAATCCATCTTGGGTCCAGCCCACTAAGGGTTGACCCGGTTCACTACGTCCGGCCCATCGGGGTCGGCCCGGTTCGGTTCGTGGGCCCGGGTCGCGGTTGGCTCGGCCCACTGGGTGGGGCTTGGCCCACCTGCGCTGGCCCGCTGGGTCGTGGGTCCGGCTAGGCCCACTGGCGGGTCTGGTCTAGCCTGCTAGAAAGGTCTGACCTGTGCTGGCTCAGTCCGCTAGAAGGCGGATCACCTCCTTTACTGGCCCCGCGGTTGCGGGGCCGTTCCACCCAACTGGTGGGGCGCTGCCCCACCACATTAACCGGTCAGCTGTTCGGCCGACCAGGTTCCTCCAACACGGCGGGGTGTGGGCCGAGCTGCACCCTCCTACCACAGGTCTCCTCTGGACCACGCTGGCCCCCACCGACATGGCACACCATCGGTTTCTTCCGCGGGTCATCGGACGTGATTTGGTGTCCATTCTTGGTGTCGTCTACACCTACGTCCCTTCCGTGTTGTCGTCGACATAGCGTGACCTGCTATTTTGTGTTACCGTCAATTTGGAAATTATTCCCTAAAGTTCAGATCAAGAACAAAGTGGTGGAGAGTTTGGGCCTTGTTTGTTTGGCATGTGCCCTCCGCGTTAAGGTGATATAAATTAAGAGAGGATTTAATTCATCAAAGACAACTTCAAAAATAAACCCCCTACCTCAAGATTGTTGGAGAACATCCGTGTTTGAGGAAGATTCAGTGTTCATCATTCAGTGGAACTCATCAATGCCCACTGGAATCGATTCCATCCTCCACGTGGTTGGTGTCGTGGTACTTTTCCAGAGCTTCGTCGCTTGGTGAAGCCATGTCAATACTCCTTCCCAAGCTCCATATAAATAGGAGAGGGGGAGGGTGAGTAACGCGTTTGGAATTAATGGCGTTCAATTAATTAAGGAACCTTCCTAATTCTAATGGTTTTGTTATAAAGAATTGAGGAGTCAAGGCATTTAATGGCTTGACATGTCGTTGGTCCCACAACCACCGCTTGTCTATTGGAGGAAAAGAAAGAAAGGAAATAAAATAACTTTGTTATTTTATTATTCTTTTAAATGTCCAAAATCTAACTTTTTCTCTTAACCTTCTGCGGTCGAAGTGAAGCCTCCCTTAAGAAAATCCTGGTGTTGTGGATTCAATGGTGCCCTTAGATTTTTAATCTGAGCACGAGTTCAAAAGTTAGAAAAGACCGCTCATGTATTCACTGAACGTACCTTAAAAAAAGTTTGATAAATTATTAACATTCACCCTCAACCTGTGTTGGTCGAGGTTAGGCTCTTTCTAGGGGAAACGCATCCCAAATAACTCAAAGATACTCTTGGATTTTCAATCCGAGTTACCATTTAGATGTTATGAATTTTAACAATAAAATAATTGTTACTTAATTATTTTATATAGTCAAAAACTAACTTCCATAGTTGGAACACGCTGACCAATGTTAGTATATGCCTAAATAAAGCATACCCTCATGAGCTCAGTGGTGGTCTCAGATTTTTAATCTGAGTCACTGTTTGTGAGTTATAAGAATTTGAAAAATAAAATAACTTTATTTAATTATTTTATTTACGGTTATGTCATTTTCAGGTTTTCTCACCAGAGGCCTGTGCCGACTAAACATAAGTTGCGTCTAGGGTAAAATCGCTATCCTAAATGCAACGGTACCCTCATATTTCATATTTGGGGACCTGTTTAAGAGTTATTCAACTTTTTTAGCAAAACTTCTCACACGTGCTAATTAAAGCTTAACAAATTTTCGACGGATCATTCCAGACACTCCGGGCCTCAAAATCATGTGATGTCGGATTTTGCAACCTTGAAATAATTTCAAATAATTTCAAATATATATATATGGAATTTTTGGGTCTTTATATGTTTGGTCTATCTATAAGGCTCAAGGTTTTGTGAAGAAGTGAGTGAGAGGTACTCTTTTATAATTGAGGTGATGGACACTTTTAGAAACTCCAAAAATATTAAATTAATATAAATTAATTTTCAATTCCAAATGGATTCAATGTGAGTTATTTAGAATCTAAGATTAGTATAGATCAAAATATTATCAAAAAATAATTTTCAGACAAGTTTAGGTTACATTTTTACCCTTATCTTTTGGCTTTAACCCTTATTTAATCTCTTTAACTCTTATTGTAACAACATGTGTTTTACTTCTTAAGAATTAATATAGTTATTATAAAATTAAAAATGAAATATAAATGGATCATTGATGAAATTTTCAAAATTATCACAATTAGTTTCCTGAATTTTATATTTTAATGAATTTTATATCATTTAATAAAATATTATTTATTTCAAAATATCATTAATGTCAATTTAGATACTATTCATTACTTGACTTTTTACAAAAAACAATAAAACAGTATATCTTCAAACCAAAACTTTTATCATATCAATAAAATTTAAAAGTTATCTATAAAATTTGTGTATGACATTAATTATCTCAAATTATATTTATTTTAATATTTTTATAATCATTTATTTTATATTCTCATTAATTAAATAATTACTGCATCATCATTGTGTAAGCCTTTAAGGTAATTATTTATTCCTTAAAAAATAAAAATAAATAATCATGATAAAGATAAATATTTTAGATTTAAAATTACTATTTATAGTCAAAGATATGTTCTGAATAACCACGTATTAAAAATGTAATACTTATTAAAAACATGAGTATGAAATATTTGAATTTTCTTAAAATAAAATACTATAAAAGGTTTAAAGTCATCCAAGTGGATCCAAGATGAAATAAAATAGGCCCAAGGATGATTTTTTTCGACACTCACACATCCAACAAAATTAGGGAAAGTGTTAGGGTAATTTTATAATATTTATATTTTTTTTTACTCTTAATTACCTAATTTACCCTTAACTGTGGTAATTAAAATTACTAGGTTTACTATTCATATTTTCCAAAAATAAAATAGAATATTTATTGAATTTGGAACTTCTTATTTCAAATATTAAATCCATTTTTTAAAATTCAAAACACGGAATTGTTTAAAATTAATTTAAAATTAATCTCATTGATGTGGTGAGAAAACAGGTTATTAAATTGAAAATGTTCAAAAGATTGAAATGTTTTTATATCCAAATTCAATGTGAAATTTATTCTAATGAACTAAATTCAATTAATTGATATAAAATTTTTCTAATTATAATTTAGAACCAATAAAAAATTTAATTTATCACTATAAATTATTTAGATGAAAAAGTTGTTTTCAATTAAAATCCAGTATTTTTTACTATTCATCAAAAGATGAAACTTATCAAAAAATAAAAAAAAAATAACCCAGGTAAATTTTTATATTACTATTTAATAAAATAATTTTATCTTATCAAATAAAATTTATAAAAGTGTCAAAATTTAGTTTCAAAACAAGTGCAACATTAAAAGGCAGTAAAACTACCTTTAGAAAAATAGTCTTTTAATACATAAAATTAGATTCATTCTTATCTTATGCCTATAAAATATATTTTTTGAATGTGAAAACATTTAAATATATATAAGTTTAATAATTTGTTTAATATTATTCATTCTCACCAATTTAACAGCTAGGTTATAATAATATTTCATTGTATGGTTAAGCTAGGTGTTGCGTGCAATATAAGCTATCGAAGAGATTAAATTTAAAAAGATACATACCATAAAATATTGAGGTGTTAAAAAAACTAAACTTAAGAATTATATAGAATAAAAATACATGAATAAAGGTTCATGTACATGGGTGGTACACCTCAAATCACTTCTACACAACTATTCTCATTAGAACCAAAGCAATATAAAGTAATAGTGGAAAAATGAGACGCAATATTTGAAAGAAAACTCACAGATGATAGAAACTTCTTAATACCCATGATGAAGGGGTAAAACTCTATAATTTAATCATATCAAATATATTTTCATTCATTTTATTATTCCTTTTTTTAGGTGGTATTGGTTACTTATTCCAATCAATTTGGATAGTCTAAAGATTTATCTTTTGGATTCAATGTATGGATACCCAAAAAAACTAACCACACGTGATGAGGTTTATCAATTTGTAATGCAATACATTAAATATTTTAAAAATATTATTCAAGGTATAAATTTTATATTATATTTTAATGAAAATTCTATTATGATAGAATAATGTTTAAATATCATCAAAGTAATAGCATGAGGATAGCCCATGATCATAAAAATCCTATCAAATCCTATAAATGGATAAGTATTAGGGCATGTATAATAACATTCCATTATAAAAACATATATCAAAACAAATTACTTTTTTTTCTCAATTTTTATGTAGTTCTTGAAACAAACTAATGGAAAATATTGTGGTTATTATGTTTGAAAATTTATGAAATATGTCATATTCCATCAACAAATTAGCATCCCTAAAGAGGTATTTCTGATTATAATTACAATTTCATTTAAAATATTTATAAATACTTTGTTTATTTATATTTTTCTAGTTTTATGAAGACTTTAAGTAGTCTTAATATTCACAAGAGGAAATATATTTGTATATAAATGAATGGGAATAATATATAGTGTCATAATTTATAAATACATCATGAAGATGTGACTTACTACAACTTATTTAGTTAATTTTATCATCATTTTTACAAATTTTTTATTTAATTTCATTATAATTTTTATCTAATACTAACTTTGTTAATTTTCACATAGATCATGAAGAAATTAATTAATCTTCAAGGATGATTCACTCATAATGATGAACTTTTATTTTTATTCTACAATTCATTCAATATTCCAGGTTATCAAATAGTAATATCACTAGATAACCTAGAATGATGAATTCATTACAAGATAAAAAGACGTGGTATGATGTGTAGGAATCAACTGCACCTCATTCTGATGCACGGTATTCCCATTATGACTTGAAGTTTATATTTTTAGTTTAAAATTGACATTTTAGTTTAAAACACATGGTACATACTCAAAACGGAGAAAAAAATTGTGGTTATTATGTTTTCAAATTTATGAAATATATCGTTTTTCATCAATAAACTAGAATAATCAAATAGGTATTTCTGATGATAATTAAAATTTCATTTAAAATCCTTATCTATTATTTTCTTATTTATATTTTTCTAGTACTACTAGGACATTTGACTGTCCTCATATTCTAAAGAGTAAATAGATTTTTTTAGAAATGAATGGGAGAATACATGGTGTTATAATGTATACATACATCATGAAGAGGTGGATTCCTATTACTTATGTAGTTAATTTTATTATCATTTTTTCTACTATTTCTTAGTTAATTTTCTAATCATTTTTATTTGATACATATTTTTTTAATTTTCACAGAGACCATGAATAAGGATGATACACTCATGATGCACTCATGTACTATGATTATTCACTCAATAAGGATGAGTAACTCATGATGATGCACTTTTTTTATTCTATAATTCATTCAACAATTCGGGTTATCATATAGCAATATTTTTATATAACCTCGAATATTGAATGCATTGAATAATAAAAATACATAGTGTGATGTGTAGTAATCAATCGCAACTCAATATGGTACATGGTATTCCCAGTATGACTTGAATTTTATGTTTTTAGTTTAAAATTGACCTTTTAGTTCAAAAAAGATTTTACAAACTCAAAATAAAGAAAACACATTCAGATTATTTTGATACTTTAGGAAAGTGATTCATAAGTCATTTGTGATGTATAGAAATCAGCTGCATATCAATCCAATACACGATGTTCCTGGTATGGAAGAACTAGTAAAAAGTTAAAAGATACTCATGCTCATGAGATATTGGATTTCAAGGATGAAATTGATATAATGGTGATAGGGAAATGGGTTAAGAATGTATACAAGAATCCTGAAATGGTGAATTCTTACTACTTATTCAGTTATTTTTTAATCATTTTATCTACTATTTTTAAGTTAATATCCTTATCATTTTTATCTGATAATTATTTAGTTTTTTTTTCATAGATCTTTTAGGAAGTCATACTTTTCTTTAAATTTTATAAAACATTCCAGAAAAAGAGAACATGTTCCGTTTGGATGGAAGAGGAAACTGCATGTCACCTGAAACATAAAGTGAATCATAAGGATGCATCTACTAAGGGATTTTGCAATAGTTGAATAGAAAATTATGAATTCCCAAAATATATATCTTGAATGTTGACTTGAATGGTGTAGGAATTAGCAATACCACAATCATATACACCTCAATATGATACACATTGTTCTTGGTATGACTTGAAGTGTGTGTTTTTAGTTTATAATTAATATTTTAGTTCAACACACACATCACATACTCAAAATAGATAAAGCACATTTATATTATTTTTATACTTTAAGAAAATGATCCATAAGTCATTTTTGATGTGTATGAATCAATCGCTCATTAATCTGATGCATGGTGTAACCGGTATGACTCAAAGTGTGTTTTTATTTAAAATTTCCATTTTATTTCAAAACACACATCACATTCTCAAAAATAATAAAATTATTTCATATTATTTTTATAATTTTGTAAAATTATCCATAAATCATTTGTGATTTATAGGAATTATACTTTCCTCAATTTGATACACATTGTGTCTGGTAGACTCAAAGTGTATGTTATAAGTTTAAAATTGACATTTTAGTTCAAAACATGTGTCACGCATTGAAAACTTAGAAAACATTCTCAGGTTGTATTTATACTTTAGAAAAATGATTTTTAATTCATTTGTAACATTTAGGAATCATTCGAATATCAAACCAACACATAATGTGATTGGTATGACTCAAAGTGCATGTTTTCAGTTTAAATTGACATTTTAATAAAAAAGGCATGTACTCAAAACCAATAAAACACATTTGGATTGTTTTGATAGGTTAGGAAAATGATACATAGTCCATTTTTGACATTTTGGAATCAACCACACATTAATCCAATTCATGGTTTGATCTATATGACTCAAAGTGTGTTTTTGTTTAAAATTTACATTTTAGTTCAAAACACAAGTCACATACTCAAAACTATTAAAACACATTCATATTGTTTTAATACTTTAGTTCAATGATCTATACATAATTTTTGATGTGTAGTAATTAGACTCACCTTAATCTGGTATATAGTGTTCTTGGTATGACTCAAAGTATGTTATCAGTTTAAAATTGACATTTTAGTTCAAAACATGTATTACTCACTGAAAACTGAGAAAATACACTAGGATTGTCTTTATTCTTTAGTATAGTGACTCATAATTAATTTGTGACTTGCAAGAATCAGTTTCACATCAAACTGACACACGATGTGACAAGTATGACCCAAAGTGTGTGTTTTAAGTTCAAATTGGCATTTTAATAAAAAGGCACATGACATACTCAAAACTGAGAAAATGTATTCAGATTATTTATATTCTTTGGTAAAATGATCCATAATTCATTTGTGATATGTATGAGTTAACCACTCATAAATATGATGTACGCTGTGATGGGTATTACTCAATGTATGTTTTCATTTAAATTTGATATTTTATTTCAAAACACACATCACATACTCAAAACAAAGAAAACACATTCAAATTATTTTGATACTTTGGTAAAATGATCTATAAATCCTTTGTGGCATTTAAAAATCATCTAAACCTCAATCTGATACATGGTGTGCCTAGTATGACTCAAAGTGTATGTTATCAGTTTAAAATTGACATTTTAGTTCAAAACATGTATCACTCATTAAAAACTAAGAAAACGTGCTTGAATTGTCTTGATACTTTAGGAAAATGATTGATAAGTCATTTTTGACATGTAAGAATTAATATCTCATAAAATTGATATGTTATGTGACTGGTATGACTCAAAGTGTGTGGTTTCATTTTAAATTGACATTTCAGTAAAAATGACATGTGACATGATCAAAACTGGGAAAATGAATTTATATTGCTTTTATACTTCAGGTAAAAGATTCTTAAGTCATTTGTGATGTGTAGGAATCAACCACATGTCAATCTGATACACGGTGTGATCGGTAGGACTCTATGTGTGTATTTTTATTTAAAATGGACATTTTAGTTCAAAACACACATTACATACTCAAAAATGAGAAAACACTTTCAGATTGATTTGATACTTTGTAAAGGATTCATAAGTCATTTTTTACATATAGGAATCATTTTTACCTCAATATGATACACGGTCTGTCTAGTATTACTCAAAGTGTTTTCTATTAGTTTAAAATTGATATTTTAGTTCGAAACATTTTCCAATCACTAAAAACCAATCAAATGAAATAAGGTTATCTTAATACTTTAGGAAAATAGATCATAATTTATTTATGATGTGTTGGAATCGGACTCACATCAAACCAACACATGATGTGACCAATATGACTAAAAGTGAATGTCTTCAGTTTAAAATGACATTTTAGTAAAAATAGACATGTGACAAACTCAAAACTGAGAAAACACATTTGGATTATTTTAATACTTTAATAAAATAATCCTTAAGTCATTTGTGATGTGTAGGAATCAACTTCATGTCAATATGATTCTTTGTGTGACCAGTATGACTCTGAGTGTATCTTTTTATTTAAAATAGATATTTTAGTTCAAAACACATTTCACATACTCAAAAATAAGAAAATACATTCATATTTTTTGATACTTTAGGAAAATGATCCATAAGTCATTTGTGATGTGTATTTATCATCTACACCTCAATCTGATACATGTTGTGCCTGATATGACTCAAACTGTGTTTCTTGAGTTTAAAGTTGACATTTCCATTCAAAACACATGTGAAATACTAAAAAATGAGAAAACACATTTGTATTATTTTTATTCTTTAGTAAAATAATCCATAAGTCATTTTTGATTTATAAGAATCAGTCACACCTCAATCTGATACACAGTGTGACCGTTATGACTCAAATTGTGTGGTTTTGGTTTAAAAATGACATTTTATTAATCCATTTTTTCATATTTATGTTGAATTTATTTATTTATATTATTACTAGCATAATAATTGTTTTCTTATACAGGTGTATTCTTTTTCTCAAGTTGGGGGGTTTGTTCGGCAACTGATACCATGGTCAGGCTTTTTTGAGAGGGGATCGGGTGCCAAAGACAATGAAACCATTGATGTTTTTGAATGTTTGTGATAAATTGTAATTTATAATGTAATTTTATAAAAAAAATTGAAATTATATAATATAGTGATTTTTTATTGTATTTGTGATGTAATTTTTATTTCAATTAAATTATGAATTTTCCATATATCTGTATTTGTTATTGCAGTGTCCTATAATTTTAACAGCACACTATAGTAGTATGGCCTTTATCATCTCTATTTATAGCGCTGATAAAGGACCATTTATTAGCCAATAAAAACACATATTTTAATGATATTAAATGTTCGTTTTTGATATTATGGTTCTGAGTTAGTGGATTTTAATTTTGAACTTCCATTCTCATCATTTGTGCACTTATTGCCTAATGTACACCAATTTAGTCCCAATGATTCATCTGATTTTAAAGAATGTAATTATCCATGTTTGAATTTTATATTTTTTGAAATGTATCTAAACTACAATATGAACATTTTTCATTCAGGTATCAATGGAGGATTCATAAAGGATGATGGGGATATTTGGCGATGAAAAGAAACAATTCTGGAGAAGGAAGATTGGACACCAGCCCACTGATGAGAATGTGGGGACCACAATACAGGCCCAATGAAGCCCACATTTCGTGGTATGATAGAATACATGTAGATTAACAAATAATTATGCAGGGTCTAGTATTAATTTGGCCTCCATGGTGGTTATTAAGGTGGCCTAAATAGAATATCAAAATCTGGGCCAGAATCTATAGCCCAGAATGTCATCCCACTAAATCAGCCATAACTCTCGATCCACAACTCCAAATGGGCCAAAATTTTATAGGAGGTTAGGATAAATTAGGAGATATAGTTTCTTTTTATATGTCCTACTCTAATTATTTCATCTAAAAGTTCATTTTGACACGTCTAATCGGTGGATGCAAGCTGGATTCCACTTCGGGTCAAAGGAGGGAGTCAATTTTCATCCACTACTTTCCACCACCCTAAGTCCTAAATTAATTTAATAATTGGGAATACATTGATTGAGGCTCGGAATAAGTATTACCAATTTCCTATTTAACTTTTTGCTAGTGAGGGGGAAGGGAGCTCTTGTTTTTGGTATGTAATGTTATTATTCCAAAGTTCTGTTGTAATGTTTTCAATTGTCATGTAAGTTTCTTTTTGTATTTCTATGTTCTTAATCAAAATATTTCTATTTTATTCTTACAATTTCTTTCATTAAAACTATATAATCACAAGGAACGTTGATATATCTGTGTTGTGGTGAATTAGTTGACACATAGGTGTGAATTTTGTTCACACACACAGAGGAGTGCTTGTTATTTCTGTGGTTTTAATTTCTTTAATCCAATTCTTGTAAGACATCTTCCGCCCACCATTGAGAGTATACAATCAATGGAGGGATAACCCTTTAATGGTTTGATCATAGGATGATGAAAAGGCTGGATTGAATGTTATTTTATGAATGAATTGTTGTTAATTGGATAATTAATTTAAGACTTTCATTCTTCATTTATTTCCACTCTGCATCTTTACTGTGTTTGAGGAAGCTAAATCTAAGTACTAAAATGACCATATACCTTGGAGAGATCATGAATTTGGTTCTATAAGTGTGTAGGGGATTATTAATTGAGTTTATTTATCATCAAACTAGAAAATGATGAAGGTAGTGTTATTTTGAAGAATGGATTCATCAAAAATTAATAAAACCAAAATTGTCTAAAGAAGTAAAATTCATTCAATCCACCCCAAGCATAATACTAAGATCAAACCATTTTCATTAAATTGAATTCACTTAGGTTTCTTAGTTTTCTTTAAATCTATCTAAAATAAAAACCAAGTTGGCCACTTAATAACCAAAAATCCATCTCTTAGGTTGTGTATCTTAGGTATCTTCTTAGGTCTCAGTGGATTTGACAACCCAAGCTAGACTACAAGGACCATTCTACCTTCATCTCTTGGGTAAATTGGAGCGTGAATCAAATTTTGGCATCGTTGTCAAGGACCAAGTAAGTACCTTAGATCAAAACCTTATTTACTCACCCCCATTCTTCTATTCTCACCCAAGATCTCTTATCTTTTCTCTTTCTCACTTTTTTTCCCTTTTGGCGCATGTCCACCTACACCCACGATAATTCAAACAGACTAGTTTGGGTGGAAAGTGATAGGATAGAAGAGTCAAGTACACCAAGGGAACTCTTTAAATTAAATCCTAATCTTCCTAATACCCCAGAGTCAAAAATTGATCCCATTTCAATGGAAGGTCCTCAAGGAAACCAACTCGTAAACCCGGGTGGGAACCAAAATGGAAATCCAAATGAGGTAGCCCCAAAGTTGGGGAATGTATTCGATCAAACCATGAATGACTACCTCACGCCTTATTATACCAATTACCCCTCATGCATTAGACACAATTACCTAGGATATTCCAACTATATCTTTAAACCCCATGTCCTAAACCACCTTCTCACATTCCATGGAATGGAGTCTGAGATGCCCTACCTTCACGTTAAGGAGTTTAATAACATTGTAGAAACCATGCATCCCTCACATCAACTAGAATCAGCTAAGATGAGGCTATTTCCTTTTTATTTAAAGTATCGAGCTAAAAATTGGATAAAAATTTTGAGACCATCATCTATCAACTCTTGGGACCAATTACAAAGAGAAGTATACAAAAAATACTTTCCCCACCACAAAACAATTGCTCTTAAAAAGAGCATCCAAAACTTTTTTAAAAAAGAGGGAGAGTCATTCTATGAAACATGGGAGAGATTCAAAGACACCCTAAACATGGTTCCACATCATGGTTTTTCTATAAATGAACAAGTGAAATTTTTTTATGAAGGGTTGGGCCCAGGGAACAAACAATTCATTGACATGATGTGTAATGGAACCTTTAAAAACAAAGTCCCAAATGATGCTTATGAGTATCTAGAAATCCTTTCTGAATAAGACCAACCATGGGGAACATCACCTTTTTCTGAAAAACCACAAAGAACTACTATAATTCATACACTTAGAGAAGAGGAAATCATTAGGGCTAAACTCGCAGCACTCTCTAGGAAGGTTGAAGAGATAGACCTTAGGAAATTCCATGAAATCTAAACTGTAAACCCTATTTTCACAATTTGTGACAAACATGACCATAAGATAGACAACTTCCCAACCATTCCATCCATCAAGGATGTTATTTTAGGAGGACCCCCAGCAGAATTAAATGCCTTGAACTTTCAAAAAACTCAATACCAAAACACCTTCAACCCAAGGTATAATAACCACCTAGGCTTACGCTAGAAAGATAACCAACAACCTAGAAAACCACAGGGAAAAAATACTTACCCCAATTAGAACTATCAAACCCATAACCAGTTCCAAACCCAACCTATCCAATACTAGTAACCACTAGTCCATTTTCCCACCTCCAAAATATCCCCTTGGGATAAACCAATCTTCTCAAGCACTAATCCAAACTGTTGCACAAAACCTACTAGAATAATTGTGAAAAAAATGGAAAAGATGAACTCGGAAGTATCTTCCCTAAAACAAGAACTTCAAACCATCAAAACTAGAAAGGCACCCATGCCTACACAATCCATTCCACAACAAACAGTAAGGGAAGAGTCAAGTTTCACTCAAAAAACTCATGAATAACTAAAGGCTATGAATGTTTTATGAAGTGGGAAATCAATTGAGAAACTTGAACAACTAATTCAAAACCCATCTAAAGATTCAAAATTGGATGAAAATTCAAATAAACCAAATGATTAAATAGAAAAACACAATAACATTGTTAAAGAAACAACTCTTCAATAAACAACCCCACAACCTTTACCATTTCCTCAACACATGAGGGGGAAAACCAAGCCTAAATTGAATGAAACTTTGAGGGAAATCTTCTCTCAGGTTAATTTGAACCTTCCCTTTCTCAATGAAATCCAAACCATACCTGCCTAACAAAAGTACCTTAAGGACTTGTGCACTTTTAAAATAAAATTTTCACATAAAAACCAAGTCCTTTTGGCTGCTAATGTGAGTACCACCATTTAAGGGACTATTCCTCCTAAGTTGAAATACCTGGGTTTCCCTTACATCAATGTTGAACTAAGATAGAGAAAAGTTGTCAAGGCCTTGTGTGACCTAGGTGATAGTGTCAATATCATCCTTTATATTGTGTACTTCCAGTTAGGCATAGAAGAGCTCCAACCCACATCTGTCACTCTTCAACTTTCTAATCGTAGTGTTTGAATTCCTAAGGAGATTTTAAAGGATGTTCTGGTAAAGGTTGAAAACTTCATCTACCCTATTGACTTCATTGTCCTTGACAACCATCCAAACATAGGAAATAAGGAACAAACCCCAATAATCTTTGGTCGTCCTTTTCTTGCAACAATCAATTCTATTATCTGAGTTCGAAATGGGAAAATGACCATCACCTTTGGAAACATGAGTCTAAACTTGAACAGCTATAATGCAATCTCACAAATAGGGGATGACGAGGACATTCATGAAGTAAACATGATAGGAAGAATTTATAATGAATCCATAAAACATCAAGGAATATTTTATGGATGTTTAATTCAGGATGAGATTGATTTTCTTTGTTCACATGAAGGAATTTTATCTTCTAGGATTGAATCATTTTCAAATTTCTCTTATGATGATGTCTTAGGTACAACAATCAGTGAAACCTTTCAGGAAACCACTTTTAGAGACCAATCAAACTTCCATCCCTAAATCTAATCAATCCAATATTGTAGCTAAAACTTCTACACATGGGGATTCAATTCTATCTAAAACTCTAGGAAAAAAATGATCTTGATCCAATGTCCCAATCTTCTACTGAAATTCTGAACCAACTAGATCTTGAATTGATGGAACTTCCCATTACACTCAAGTATTCCTTCTTAGGGGACAATCAAACACATCATATTTTCATTTCTTCTTCTCTTGAAGCCAATCATGAGAGGATGATTCTAGATGTCCTTAGCAAATATAATAAATCCATTGGTTGGACCCTGTCTAATATTCCTGGGATTAGACCACTAATCGAGACTCATAGGATTATTCTAGAATCTAATTCAAAGCCATGTCGTTAACCTCAATGGAGACTCAATCCTAATCTCATGGAGTTAGTAAGGAAGGAACATCTAAAATTGTTAAAATCTGGTATCATTTATCCCATAGCTGAGAGTGAGTGGGTGAGCCCAATCAAAGTGGTTCCCAAGAAGGTAGGAATCACAGTGATAACCAATAAGGATGGATAGATTCTTCCAACTAGGGTGAGTAGTGGATGGAGGGTATGCATTGACTATAGGAAGCTAAACTCATTCACCAAGAAGGACCATTTCCCCTTACCATTCATTGAAAAAGTCCTTGAGAGAGTGGTAGGTCATGCCTTATATTATTTCTTAGATGGGTACTCGGGGTACAATAAGATTGATGTATCCCTAGAGGATCAAGGGAAGATTAAATTCACCTGTCCATTCGACACCTTTTCCTTCAAACGCATGCCCTTCGGGTTATGCAATGCCCTTGGAACCTTCCAGCGGTGCATGATGGGAATCTTCTCAGACATGGTAGGGTATTTTCTTGAGGTCTTCATGGATTAATTCTCTGTCTTTGGGGATAAATTTTATTGATGTCTTAGGAATGTGGAGAGAGTTTTGTCTCTATGTGAAGAAATGAATCTAGTCTTAAACTGGGAAAAATGCTATTTCATGGTTAAAGAGGGACTAGTTCTTGGAAATCTTGTCTCTGGTAGGAGAATTGAAGTTGATAAATCCAAGTTTGACATAATTCGTAACCTTCCATCACCCAAAACTGTCAAGGAAGTGAGGTCTTTATTAGGACATTATAGTTTCTATAGAAGGTTCATTAAGAATTTTAGTACAATCTCATGTTCCCTTTGTGCTCTCCTAGTAAAGGATGCTCCATTTTTTGTACATAAAGTTGTGAGGGTTCATTATCAACCCTCAAATACTCTCTCACCTCTCCTACCATTATGAAATCTCCAAATTGGAACCTTCCTTTTGAACATATGTGTGATGCAAGTGAATTTTATGTAGGAGCTGTGTTAGGACAACTTTGTGATAAAACTCCTTATGTCATTGCTTATGCAAGAAAATCCTTAAATGATGCCTAAATCAACTACACCACCACTGAGAAGGAGTTACTTGTTGTTGTGTTTTCCTTAGAAAATTTTAGGTCATACCTCTTAGGATCCCCCATCACTGTGTTCACTGACCATTCTGCACTAAAATACCTCTTCCAAAAACAAGATGCTAAGGCTAGACAGATTAGGTTGGTCCTTCTCTTACAAGAATTTGACCTCACAATCAAGGGAAAAAAGGGTGTTGAAAATGTTGTAGCTGATCATATCTCTAGGATATAATTTAATGACAAATTATCTCTCCTTTATGTTTCTGATTCATTCCTTGATGAACACCTATACTCTGTGAGTGACTGCCCTTAGTATGCTAATATACCCAACTTCTTAGTTACAAGAGTCGTTACAAAATTATTAGGGAGTCATGATAGAAGTAAATTTATTTCTGATGTTAGGCACTATGTATTTTATGATCCATACCTCTATAAGTTCTACCCTGACCAAGTCATTAAGAGGTGTGTCCCAGAATCTGAACAAGAGTCCATCCTTAAATCCTGTCATAGTGAGGCATGTGGTGTTCACTTTTCCTCTAAGAAAACTTATGCTAAGGTTCTTCAGTGTGGTCTCTACTGGACCACCCTATCAAGGGACTCCTACACATTTTGTTAAAGTTTTCCTAGGTGTCAACAAATAGGGTCCATCACAAAAAGGAATCAAATGCCACTCACTCCCATCTTAGTGATTGAAATATTTGTTTTCTGGGGAATATATTTCATGGGTCCCTTCCCAAACTATAGGAGATATATATACATCCCTTTATCTATTGATTATGTCTCCAAATGGGTTGAGGTCATTCCTAAAAAATCCAATGATCATCAAAATATGATTAGATTTCTCAAGGAAAACATCTTCTCTAGATTTGTAATTCCTAGGGCTATCATTAGTGATTGTGGAACTCATTTTTGCAATCATCCATTCTCATCACTCATGGAAAAGTTTTGAATTTCTCACAAAGTGTCCACTTCTTACCACCCACAGACCAATGGTCAAACTGAGTTAGCCAGTCAATAAATCAAACAAATTCTTGAGAAAATTGTTAATCCATTTAGGAAATATTGGTCGATAAAACACTTAGATGCTCTTTGGGACTATCAAACCGCATATAAAACCATTTTAGAAATGACCCCATATAGGTTGGTTTATGGTGAAGCATTCCATTTACCAGTGGAGATTGAATATAAGGCCTTTTGGGAAATTAAGAAAATGAATTATGAACTCTCATTGGCCAAAACCAAAAGGAAATTAGATCTCAATGAACTTGAGGAACTTATGATGGAGGCTTATGAAAATTCAAGGATCAATAAAGATAAAGTACAAGCCTACCAAACTAGAAATCTTAAAACCAAACACATTGTACCGGGTAAACCTATTCTTTTGTATAGTTATAAACTTTATTTACACCCGGTAAAATTGAGGTCTAGATGGTCAGGTCCATACATAGTGCATAAGGTGTACCCCAATGGGGCTGTAGAAATTCAATATCCTACCAATGGTCAAACATTTAAATTTAATGGTCATAGAGTCAAACCATTCATAGAACCATTCCAAAAACATTAAGTTGATGAAGAATTGTGTGAACCTACCTTAGATGATGAAAATAATTAATCAATTAGGGGTCCAAGTCGATCTAATGACGTTAAAAAAAGTGTTTCATGGGAGGCAACCCATGGTTTTCAAGTTTCCAATCATTTTGTTGTTTTAATTAACTTTATATTTCAAATAGGATTAGTGAGTCATTTTGATATAATTTTATTCTACCTTAGACTTTTGACATGTTCTTATCTTATGAGTATGGATGGGTATAAAAGGGGATCACCATATTTATCTATGTCACGCGGTGTGACCCTAAGTACTACATTACCCAAAACTTAGAAAGAAGACAATGTATCATCAGTTGTTTTAAAAAGAAAACAAAAAAAAAGAAAACAAAAAAAAATAAAACCATAAAAATGATGAGACTTGGTATTAAATAAATTGTTGTGTTGTTTGTTTTGTCTGGTTTGTTCTTGTTTGTATGGTTCAGGGGACTATTTTGGGTGATACATATTCAATCAAGGAGGTTCCTACATCTCCCATGAGAACAAAGAGTGATTTGGGAGCACCACAATCATCATTATGAAGCCACCATGTGAACTTGTTCCATGCCCTTTCCAAATCATTCCCCCTCCCCCACCCGCTTTCACCTCTCTTTTCTTTTTAAGAAACTAGGGACAGTTTCATTCTAAGTTAGGGGGTGTGGAAAAAAAATGTTTGTTAAAAAAATAATGAAAAAAAAGAAGTAAAATTCCTATTTCATTCATATAATAACATCTTTGCTCACATTAAAACTACATAGAAAATAATTTTTATTTCCTTGACTTTTAATTTAATTCATGACTAAGTTTACAAGAATTGATTTTGGAAGTTTGGTGGTCCAATGGGAATTTTCATCATTTTTATTTTCATCTATTAAATCAAAATGCCACAATGCACGTCCTCCAGATTGTGGGGTACTAATTTGAATTCTTGGGGTCCCATAATAAATAGCATAGGTAGGTTTGATTTTTATGAATAATATGAGTATTCAAAAAATAATAAAATAAAGTAAAATAAAAAATTATGTGTAGAGAAATGGATTAATAAAATGCGAGGCATTATGCACTTGGGAATCGTGACTCTAGAGTTGTCTAGTACTAATTTTTTCACTCTATCTCTATTTATGGTAATATGACTTTGTTTTTTATCAATTTAACTCGAGATGATGCCTGAGTATGTGGGATTCACTTGGTGCCCTAAGTCCTTTGAGTCTGGGAGTCATCGGCAAAGTCTTATTACATGGGTTAATTTGATTAACTGCAATCTCAATTACTATAAAAACATTGCAAAAAAATAAAAAAAAATCATCAAAAAAAATAAATACTCATATTAGGATTAAATTTGATTCCACCTATCACTTCCATGATTTTACCCTTGAATGAAAATGAACCCCCATATCTATTGTGATTCACAACACATCATTTCACCTAATTGAGTTGGATGAAGTATGATGATGGACTTGATCAAAGGAATGGGATTGGTATTGGGATCTTATTTTAAATTTATCTTTTTTTAAATTATTTTGATAGGTTATAAAGATATATTTGTGTGTATTTTACATTGTGATCATTGTTTGCTATAATGTGTATGGAAAAAATAATTCAAATATAATCATTGAATTATTTACTTAGGACTAGAAAATATCAAGTTGGGGGTGTGATTAGACAATAAAAACACATATTTTAATTACATTTTAATGATATTAAATTTTAATTTTTAATCTTATGGGACTGAGTTAGTGGATTTTAATTTTGAACATCTATTCTCATCGTTTGTGCACTTCTTGCCTAATATACACCAATTTAGTCTCAATGATTCATCTGATTTTAAGGAATGTAATTATCCATATTTTAATTTTATATTTTTTGAAATGTATCTACACTACAATATGAACATTTTTCATTTAGGGATCAATGGAGTATTCATAAAGGATGATGGTGATATTTGGTGATTAAAATAAAAAATTCTGGAGAAGGAAGATTGGACACCAGTCCACTGATGAGAATGTGGGGCCCACAATACAGGCCCAATGAAGCCCAAATTTCTTGGTATGATAGAATAAATGTATAGAAACAAATAATTTTTTAGGGTACAGTGCTAATTTGGCCTCCATGGTGGTTATTAAGGCGTCCCAAATAGAATATCAAAATCTGGTCCAGAATCTGCGGCCCAAAATGTTATCCCACTAAATCGGCCATAACTCTCGATAAACAACTCTAAATGGGCCAACTTTTACCTGAGGTTAGGAGACATCCGTATATACAGTTTCTTCTTCTATGTCCTACTCTAATTCGGCTATCTATAAGGTCATTTTGATGCATCTGTTCGGTGGATGCAAGCTAGCTTCCACTTCGGGTCAAAGGAGGGAATCAATTTTTATCAACTACTTTCCACCACCCTAAGGCATAAATTAATTTAATAATTGGGAATACATTGATTTAGGCTCGGCCTAAGGCTTCCCAATTGCCTATTTAAGGCATTGGTGATGAGGGGGAGGGGATCTCTTATTTTTTGGTATGTAATATTATTATGCAAAAGTTCCGTTGTAATGTTTTCAATTTCCATGTAAGTTTCTTTTTATATTTATATGTTCTTAATAAACATATTTCTCTTTTTTTATTCCCATTTATTTCATTAAAACTATATAATTAAAAGTCATGGTGATATATCTGTGTTGTGGTGAATTAGTTCACACATAGGTGTGAATTTCGTTCACACACATGGAGGAGTGCTCGTTATTTCCGCGGTTTTAATTTCTTCAATCCAATTCTTGTAAGCCATCTTATGCCCACTATTGAGAGTATACCATCAATGGGGGGCTAACCCTTTAATGGGTTGATCATAGGAAGATGAAAAGGCTAGATTGAATGTTATTTTATGAACTAATTGTTGTTAATTGGATAATTAATTTAAGACTTCCATTCTTCAGTTATTACCACTCTTCATCTTCACTGTGTTTGAGGAAGATAAATCCAAGTACTAAAATGACCATATACCTTGGAGAGATCATGAATTTTGTTTCATAAGTGTGTATGGGATTAGTAATTGATTTTAATTAGCATCAAACCAGAAAATGATGAAGGTAGTGTTATTTTGAAGAATGGATTCATCAAGAATTAATAAAACCAAAATTGTCTAAAGAAGTAAAATTCATTCATTCCACCCCAAGCATAATCCTAAGATCAACCCATTTTCATTAAATTTAATTCACTTAGGTTTCTTGGTATTATTTAAAACCATCTAAAATAAAAACCAATTTGTCCACTTCATATCCAAAAATCCATCTCTTAAGTTGTTTATCTTAGGTATCTTCTTAGGTCTCAGTGGATTCAACAACCCAAGCTAGACTACAAGGACTTTTCTACCTTCATATCTTGGGTAAATTTGAGCATGAATCAACCACCATTATCGGTGATTTTTGTAGTGCTAATAATGGTGCCCCCTTTATCAATGCTTTTATAGCAGTAACAAAAGTGTCCCCCTTTTAATGACACTTAGGAAAATACTGATTTTTTAGCACTGATAAAGGTATTTTCTAGCCCTAACTATATCCAGATCTATAGTAGTGATGCCATTTATTAGTGATAAAAAAATAACTAATAAAGGGAACCTTTTATCACAGATAAAGAAAAAGAGCTGATAAAATCTACCTTTATCAGTGTTAAAAAAAACAATGATAAATAGTACATTTATCAGTGCTAGAAAAAATCACTGATAAAGGGGGTTATTTGATCAGTAATTTTTTTTAGCACTGATAAATGGTACCTTTTATCAGTTTTTTTCTACAATTGATAAAATTTACCTTTTATCAATGCTTTTATAGAGAATTGGTAATGGTTAGAGCTAAATAAACCCACATTTTTAATAGTGATTATTTTACTAGGGATAAGAAACTTTTTAAGTGTGGGGGAGTGAGGATTTGAGGGATAAATTTGGATTAACATTTATCATTCATTTATCTCTAGATTCAAATCTCAATTTGATACAAAAATATCAATTTTTTTATAACCCATTATCCTGAAACCTCATAGAACATTTTAACCAAATGATAATCCCTCATGATCAGTGCATTCTTTTGATTTCTATTGGTGGAAATGTAAAATTTATAAAATTCATATGGTAAACATTCATGTGTATGATAATTGGACATATCTTTGATCATAAATTGTTTTGAGTGATAAGAGTGATGTTGAGATAGGTCATGTAATATATGAATATAGATATATTTTTAAAAAATAATGCACATAAAAGGGGAATTATTTTTGAAAATCAGATTCTAATCAAAGCGTGATATTTTTTGGGTAAAAATATTGAAAATTTTTAAACTTATAATTGTGATGTTTTGATCTATCTGATGCACTTGTATATTGTTTTATAATTTTTTTAGGATTTCAAAAGTAAAGGTGTAAGGGATTTGATGTTCATACACTATTAAAGATCCCCCTTTTATCAATGTTAGAAAAACCCTTTATCATTGCTAGAAAATAATTGATAATCTAAGTGTCATTCAAAGATGTGAAGGGTGAATCTTAAATTCGAGATGAGCCCATAAGGGGCGTAGAAAAATTAGGGTTTCCCCCATCGTCGCCTTTCCTTCCTCCATATCGGTTTGGGCCATGACTCTTCTCCCTGGTGTTTCCTCTCTCAGTGTGACTATGAGGTGTGTGGTCTCAACTGTCTAGCAGTGTGGCAAACGGTGGTGGTTGAGATCTAGTCTTCAGCAACTCCACAGTGGGATCCAGGTCTTCGGGGAAGGGGTCGACTTTCGTGGCAGTCGGGTTTCAGGTCTGCGGTGGGATACAGGTTTTCCGTGGCTCCGCGGAGGGATCTAGGTCTTCTGAGAAGGAGTTATCTTCCACAGCGGTAGGGTTTTAGGTTTGTGGTGGGATCCTCTGCGTCATTGGGGTCAAGATTCTGCCTTCTGTCGTGCTCTGGAAGGGTGTTCGGGTTCCAGGTCTTCTGTGGTTGGATCCTGGTCTTCCGTGGTTGGTCGTGATCCAGCCTTCTATGGTGATCTAGGTCTTCTGCATCATGCTCTGGTAGGGTGAGTGATTTGGGTGGATTATTGTGGTCCCTGCATGTGGTTTTGTTGGCAGCGATGGGATTTGAGGCACTTTGTGTCGTTGACATTGTCGGGGTGGCCTTGTTCCTAACCCTTGTGGGTTCCCCACTTGTTTCCCACGTGCTTTCTCATTTTGGCCTTTGGTGTGGGTTATTCCTCGGCTCATATTTGTTCGGATTCATGCCTAGAGTGGCACTTCTGGTCCAGATCGTTGTGGTCCACCTCTTCGGTGATGCTCCTTTGGTGTGGTTGTTGGGTCTTTCAGCCCTGGGAGGCGTTGTCTTGGCTTCTCTCATCTTGGAGCATCTAGTTTCTTAGGTTTCTCATCTACAGCTGCGGTTTCTGAGGGATACTTTTGGGTTCATTGTAGTGGGGTTGTCTTTCAGCATTGGTTCTGGTGACCGGGATGCAGACTATGTAGTTATTGATTTTCTGAATGCTGAATTTCTGGCTTTGTGAATGCTTTTTGTGGTGGTTCTTCTTGTCCTGTGGTCCGCGTTCAAGTCCTATGTAACCAGATCTTCTTCAAGGGCCTACTTCAGATGAGGTTCATAGAAGGAATTTTTCATCTTCCCATTGCTATCTGAATTTGGATGTTTGATAGGGTATGACTTTTTTCATCAATACCAGGCTCGTGCAGTAATGCACAAGATAGCTAGTCGAGCAACAATGAGAAACTGGAAACTGAACGTAATGTTTTTTATGATGGGGAGGAGATTTTCTTGGTTTTTTTATATGGTTGTTGATGAATTTTTGACTATTGGGGAACAGTTTATGTATTTAAGTCCTTGATTTCATGTTGGGTTCCCCTTACCCCTTAAAAGGGGGTTATGTTAATAAAAAATTAATTTTCAGTCAGTCTAAGTGTCATTCAAAGGGGTTCCGTTTTATCAACGCTCAAAAAAGCACTGATAAATCCCCCCTATCAGCACATGACCCCTCTTTTATTAGCACTCATATTGACCCCCCTTGACATTTATCATCACTATACCTCCCCATACACTTTATTAGTGAAAGAACAATCATCTATCCCACACCCATGTGCACCTCCACTTGGATTTGAATATGGGACCTCCACCCACATGCGCCTATGTCTTTACCAATGCTCTATATTTTTTGATTATTTATTTTATGATATATCTATTAATTTATATATATATATAGTTACATTTTTATCTATATCACTGCTACAAATAAGTCCTTTAATAGCACTAAAATAGGCCTTTTCAATGCAAAAAAAAAGCATTGACAATCAGAGCGCAATTAAAAGTCTTGGGATGTCATCAGTGCTAGAAAAGTGATGATAAATAGAAACTTTATCATCACATTTTATAGAACTAATAAGGGGGAATACTGATGCAGTGTGCTGTTAAAATTATATCACACTACAGCAAAAAAAATATAGGAGAAAAAACATGATAAAATATAGGAGAAATGCATAATTTATTTGAAATAAAATTTACAACACAAATACAATGAAAAAACACTATATTATAGACATTTCAAATATTGGTTTATACAATTACATGAGTAAGTAAAAATTATTACGTACATTCAAAAACATCAATGTTGCTTTATCTTTATCTCCCAACCCCCAGTCATGCTATTAATTGTCAAAAAAACACCCCAACTTGAGAAAAATAATGTACCTATATAAGAAAAAAAATCTTATGTTAGTAATACTATTAAAAAAATAAACTAAACTCAAAGTGTCAATTTTAAATTAAAAACATATAATTTTAATCATACTAGGCACACCGTGTATCAAATTGAGTTGTGGTTGATTCTTACACATCACACTATTTATTGTTATTCTCAAAAGTAGGTGCTCTTGAATTGGCTCTCATCTATGGTGATAAAAAACTCACTATGGATGGGATCCAATTCAAGAAGACTTTCTTTTTTAGAACAAGCCATCAAATATAACACTATTTCTTATTCGTCTTCAAGAATTATCTCTGTCAAAATTAATTAAATATATATAGATAAAAATGATAAGGAAATTAATTAAGTAATAGAAAATAAAATGATGGGAAAACAATTTGAACTTGTTTTCTTGGTTTTGGAAATGTGATTTATGTTTTAAACTAAAATGGTACTCATATATTGAAAACCCACACTTTGAGTCATACTGACCAAATTGTGGGTTAGATTGATGTGAATTCAATTTCTATATGCTATAAATGAATTATGGATCATTTTCCTAAATTTTGAAAAAAATCAAAGCTTGTTTGCTTAGATTTGCCTAGTGATGTGCATTTTAAACTAAAATGACACCTATATATTGAAAACACACACTTTGAGTCATATTAGTCCCATCATGTGATGAATTGATGTGTGTTATATTCTTACACATCACAAATGTATTATAGATCATTTCCCTAAATTTTGAAAACAATTTAAGTTTTTTCTTGGTTTTTTCTATTTGATGTGTGTCTTAAACTAAAATAGAACTTTTATATTGAAAACATGCACTTTGAGTCATATCAACCACATTTTGTGTCAAATTAATGCATGGTAAATTATAACATGTGAAAAATGAATTGTGGATCTTTTTACTGAAGTTTGAAAATAATCCAATCTCTTTTTCTTAGTTTTGGATATTTTTTGTGTGTTTTGAACTAAAATTACACTTTTATATTGAAAACACACACTTCAAGTCATATCAACCAAATCATGTGTCGAATTAATGTTTGGTAAATTTCTACATGTGAAAAATGAATTACGGATATTTTTCCTAAATTTTGAAAACAATTTGAGATTTTTTTCTCAGTTTTGGATATTTGATGTGTGCTTTGAACTAAAATGAAACTTTTATTTTAAAAACATGCACTTCGAGTCATATCGATCACATCGTGTGTCGAATTGATGTGAGTTTTATTCCTATATGTGAAAAAGGAATTGTGGATATTTTTTCTAAAGTTTGAAAATAATCTGATCTTATTTTCTTAGTTTTATCTATTTGATGTGTGTTTTAAACTAAAATGGAACTTTTGTATTGAAAACATGCACTTTGAGTCATATCAACCACATCATGTGTCATATTTATGTGTGGTCAATTAATACATATGAAAAATGAATTATGGATTATTTTTTTGAAGTTTGAAAGCAATCTGACCTCATTTTCTTGGTTTTGGCTATTTGATGTGTGTTTTAAAATAAAATGGCGCTTTTGTATTAAAAACCCCCACTTCAAGTCATATCAATCACATCATGTTTCAGATTGATGTGAAGTCAATTCATATACATGAAAAATTAATTAGGGATCATTTTAATAATGTTTGAAAATAATCCAAGCTCGTTTTCTTGGTTTTGGCTATTTGATATGTGTTTTAAACTAAAATAGTACTATTATATTAAAAACACACACTCTGGGTCATATCAACCACATCGTGTGTAATATTGATGTGAGGTTAATTACTACATGTGAAAAATGAATTATGGATTGTTTTTTAATGTTTGAAAACAATTTAGTCCTGTTTTCTCAATTTTGGTTATTTGATGTGTGTTTTAAACTAAAATGGTACTTTTGTATTGAAAACATGAAATTCGAGTTATATCAACCATGTCATGTGTTGGATTAATGTGAGGTCAATTTATAAACATGAAAAATTAATTATGGATCATTTTCATAAATTTTGAAAACTATACAAGATCATTTTCTTAGTTTTATCTATTTTATGCATGTTTTAAACTAAAACGAAACTTTTTTATTGAAAACATGAACTTTGAGACATACCAACTACATAAGGTGTTAGATTAACATGTGGTCAATTTATATAGGTCATAAATAAGTTATGGACCATTTTTATAAATTTTGAAAAAAAATACAAGATCGTTTTCTTGATTTTGGCTATGTGATGTGTTTTAAACTAAAATGATAGTTTTATATTAAAAACACAAACTTCAAGTTATATCGACCACATCGTGTGTTGAATTTGTGTGAGTTAAATTCCTAAACATGAAAAATAAATTATGGATAATTTTACTAAATTTTTAAAATAATATGAGCTCATTTTCTCAGTTTTGGCGATGTGATGTGCATTTTAAACAAAAATGGCACCTTTCTATTGAAAACATGTACTTTTAGTCATATTGAACAAATCACGTATCGTATTAATGCACATCCAATTAGTACACATCAAAAATGAATTATGGACCATTTTTATAAAGTTTTAAAATAATAAAAACTCATTTTTTTTCTTTTGGATATTTGATGCATGTTTTAAACTAAAATGACACTTTTGCATTGAAAACATGCACTTTGAGTCATACCGACCACATCGGGTGTCGGATTGATGTGTGGTCAATTACTACAGGTAAAAAATGAATTATGGAATATTTTACTAAATTTTAAAAACAATATAAGCTTTTTCATTTGTTTTGGATATGTGGTGTATTTTAAACTAAAATAACACTTTTATATTGAAAACACATACTTCGAGTCATATCAACCACATCGTGTGTTGGATTGACATTTGGTCAATTCCTGCATGTGAAAAATGAATTTTGGATTTTTTTTTTTGCAAATTTTTGAAATCAATATGATCTTTTTTCTTGGTTTTGGAAATGTGACATTCGATTTAAACTAAAATAACACATTTCTATTGAAAGAATGCACTTTGAGACATATCGATCACAATGTGTCTTAGATTTATGTGTAGTTGATTCATACATGTCAAAAATGAATTATGGACTATTTTATTAAAGTTTTAAAACAACATAATCTTGTTTTATTGGTTTTACCTATTTGATTTTTTTAACCTAAAATGATACTTTTGTATTAAAAACATTTAATTCAAGTCATACCGACCACATAGGGTGTTAGATTAATGCATGGTTAATTTCTACAGGTCACAAATGAATTATTGACCATTTTACTAAAGTTTGAAAATAATAAAATATTGTTTTTTCATATTTTTCTATGTGATCCACTTTAAACTAAAATGTCCTTTTTATGTTGAAAACACATATTTTGAGTCATATTAACCATATCATGTGTCTGATTGTCATGCAGTCAATTAATACATGTGAGAAATGAATTATGGATCATTTTTATAAAGTTTTAAAATAATCCAAGATCTTATGAATGGATTTGGGGATGTGACATGAGTTTTAAACTAAAATGACACCTTTATATTGGAAACACACACTTTGAATCATATCGGTCACATCATGTCTTGAATTGATTTGTGGTTGATTCATGCACATCACAAATTAATTATGGACTATTTTCATAAATTTTAAAAATGATACAATCTCATTTTCTTGGTTTTGGATATTTGATTCATGATTTAAACTAAAATGACACTTTTGTATTGAAAACATGTACTTCGATTCATACCGAACACATCGAGATTCAGATTGATGTGTAGTCAATTCCTACATGTGAAAATTGAATTATGGATTATTGTACTAAATTTTGAAAATAGTCAGAGATCATTTGATTAGTTTTAGATATGTGACACGTGTTTTAATCTAAAATAACACTTTTATATTGAAAACATGTATTTCATGTTAGATTGGCCACATCATGTGTCATATTGGCGTGCGGTTAGTTCCTATATATGAAAAATGAATTATGGATAATTTTCCTAAAGTTTGAAAATAATCTAAGATCATCTTATCGATTTTGGATATGTGAAACATGTTTAAACTAAAATGAAACTTTTGTATTCAAAACATGCACTTCGAGTCATACCAAACACATTGTGTGTTAGATTGATGTGTGGTCAATTACTACATGTCAAAAATGACTTATGGATCATTTTTCTAAAGTATCATAATAATATGAATTTTTTTTATTTTTGAGCATGTGACGTGTGTTTTGAAATAATGTGTAAATTTTAAAAAATATTAAATAAAAATGATAAGTAAATTAACTTAAAAGTAGATAAATGATGAGAAAATTAACTAAATAAGTAGTATAAATTCACCTCTTTATGATGTATGTATACATTATAACACCATGTATTCTGTCCATTTGTTTATAAACAAATTGATTTCCTCCATTATACTTCTCCTTAATAAATAGATCAAAAATAATATATAAGCATTGTGATACTAATTCTTTAGACCCCAAATATATTTATAAGTTCATAGCCTATACTATATCACAAAAATAGTAGGTAATCACCTAAATTTTATGTCTCAAAAAATTATGACACCATGTATGTTGCCCACTCATCTCTAAATAAATTTACTTCTTCTTTTGAGTATGTATATTGTTGTAAATCTTGGTAGTACTAAGAAAATATAGACAAACAAATGATTAAGAAATATTTTTAATGAAATTATAATTACCTTTAGAAATTACTTAATCAGGGATGCTATTATTTTGATAGTATATGATATCTTTAATAAATTTTCAAACATAATATCCATAATAATTGTTGTTATATTGCTTCATACAGTATAGAAACATTGACCAAAATAAGTAAATTGTTTTGAAATGTGTTTTAATAGTTAAATATCTCTATATATAACTTAATATATTTTCATTTGAAGTAATCCGTTGGCTACTTTTCTTTAGTCATTGACCTCATACCATGATTTAGCCTATATTTATAGATCACCCTATCATAAAAAAATTCTTTTTAGAGCACAAACTAAAACATATAATTCAAATTTTAACTATAAAATGTTGATTTTAGTACATTATAAATTCACAATACACATCATGTGTGGTCAGTTTGATGGAAATCCATGAATTGGATCCAAAAGTTAAATATTTGGGGTATCCAGATTAATTTTGATCAGCATCCAGTGCTTACTAAAAAAATAAAAAAAAATATTTTATATGATTAAATTTTAGGGTTTTACTCCTTCATTATAGGCATAAAAAAGTGTCTATCGTCTGTTATTTTCTTATCAAATTCCTCATTTAGCTTATCTTTTTCTTATCAATTTCTTTCAACTTTGATTAAATTTAGTCTGTAGAAATGATATAGGTATTAATGAATCCAAATCATGATTATCAAGGTTTTCCATTTATATTGTAGTAATATAAACTTCTTTATAAATTATGAATAGTTATTAACTTTAATGAACATATTAGATCATTTTTTGGATAGATGTATTATGAAAATGTACCTTATGTATGTATCCACAACTAAGACTCCCAACCATTAAAACTTTAGAATATCACTTATACTCTTGAGGCCAACCATTTATATAATGACAGTTCCAAATATTTATTCTTCATATGGAATGTAGGACACATCTCTATCTTTGAATGTGGTGTCTTCATGAAGTTGTAATGATAATATATGTTGTAGTGAAACTAGCGAAGAGAAGGTACTCTTGAAAGGTCTTTTTTTTTCTTAGTTGATTCTCTAGATTGACTTGATCCAACCTCTTATTTCCTTATCATTTTATCTGTATAAAATAACATACCTCACTTCACACCTTTTTTCATCAACCATTATAGGTTTTTAATTTGAAAAAAATTGTGAAGGGAATACATCATATCTTTATAAGATTACATGGTCATGCTACAAAAGTTCCAATAGCAACATTGACCATTATAGTATATGGATCATCCAGTAGAATAGGAAACTCAATGATAGGATCTTGGGATACTTCAATCCCCACGCTCATATAATCTTTTTGGAGCTTTTTGTTGTGTAGCATATCTCCTAGGATATTATACATTTTACCCCTCACAATAAGGTGGTGTGTGGGTGTTGATAGATAGAAGTCACATACAACTTTACCCTGCATAATTTTAGTAATATAAAGTTAGCAGATGTTTTTTTATTCACATTTAGGAGAAAGAGTAATGAAAAAATGGATTACCTCGGGTAAGGTATACAGTTGAGGGGAATGACTATCCTTAAATATAGTTGGGTCCTTTGGTTGTTCATGTGCTGATCTTTGTTTCAATTCTAGTTCACTTTGATCCTGTAGCTTATATTGGTCTATCAAACTAGACCAGACAATAATATCTTACAAAGCATCTATTTGTGTCTAAAATCATTTCATCATATGATATGTATCTTCTTTCAGTTTTATATTCTTGAAATATGTTCTAGGAGGCACTCCAAAACCTACATCTCTAACACAGCCATATTTTTACATCTGCTTCAAAGATATTAAAAGTTTTTTTTCTTTCGATATGTTCGATGTCGATTCTTATGTCTAAACCGTATAAAAACATATGAACACAAATAGATATTTTTATGTAATACTATTATAAATAATAATGAATTACTATTATATCATACTTGCACATGTTTCCAATATTACTTTTTGTGTTTTCATCAACTAGTTTACCTCATTTATTTATGCAGGCCTCCTTATATAGCACATGATATGGGATGGAAGTGGCTTCATATTTTGATTCATTAATATAAATATAAACAAAGGAACACATGTTATTTCATATCACATAACACTTTTATTATTGATTTAAAATACATACCATTTTCTTCTCTAGTGAATTTCACCCCATCCTTTCTTTACGATAGGAGTACATTGGTTTTGATGCACATTGTTTATTTTTAGCACTTATTTTTTGTTTCATAAATTAACAATTTTGAATCAAATTGGATAAAATAAATAGTTTCAAATAATATATTATCGACTATAATTCAAATGAAATTATTTCTTAACACGAAGACTGATAAAAGCATTCCATGTTTCTTGCATTATAATGTGTGCATAAGTAACTACAGGGTTGGGATTTAGTTTCTCCTCAACATCCCTAAGATGAAACTTGGTAATAAGTGTCTAGAAGCATCTATGGGATTTTTCATAAACTATTAAGATATATTTCTTATAGAAATAGTATAAAATAAACAAACTCTACAAGGGATAATGAAAATTAAATCAATGTTTCATTGTATAATTTTTAGGTAAAATAGAGAAATTATATAGTAATATTACCTTAATATCTTCCCAAATGGTTTCATTCATTATAGGTTGGACATGGAATCATGAATCTATGTCAATAGACACATTCATCCTCATTGTGATCTCAACATAACTAATGAACATTTAATTATTGGGGTCAATAGGTTGGTCATGTTGATTCTATCCAACCCCAAATTTTATACCCTTACTTTTTACCTTTATAATTTTAGTTAACACTGTGATGTTGTGTCATTCTTGTTTTTTTCATTGATATGGTGTTGATCCCCTAATAATTCTATAGTTTCACCATGAATTGCCTATTCTTTCCTGAGATTGGTAACATCATCATGTGTAGAAGTCTTTTTCTTCATGAGTAGTCAAACATTTAATTTAGATTATGTGAATACATTAGAGAACATATAATATTATGAGGAAAAGAAAATTATATTAAAAAAATAACCTACTCATTGAACTCTCTTTATTTTCTTTAAAGGTTGAAGGGATTTGGATCCTCTATTGAGAATCCAAATCCCCTATTTTTGGTCCCCTCTAACATACAAGACGTTTTCTACATTGGGAATGCCATAAAATGATTCTGATCTACCAATGAATGGGTCATCCTTGATTAAAATTTCATCTGAACTTACATTTGTTTTAGTTTCTAGAATGAAAATTGACCAATTATTATTTTATAGATCTAAGACATAAAATACCTACACTACTCGTGATTACATTATGAATGGATCATACTTTTCCCCTTACACACTAAAATTCACCGTCATGAAGCCCATTTCATTAACTTTCACTGCACTTATATTGTTAACTCATTTGAAATGAAAAAAAACCACTTGAAATGTTTTATAATCCAACTCATGTATCTATTTGATGATGTCAAAATGTGACATATTTTCATAAATTGTATTTATATCCTTGAAACTAGATATGTACATCATTTCTAAAATAACCATAACTCCATTGTTTTTCATTGTACTACAGTCATCATGTTATTTAGTATAGAATGTATAACCATTAATTACAAAACTAGTGTAAGGTATAACATTTAAATTTGGTCCTCTGAATATCCATTGAAGTCATTCAGCATTGAATTAAGAATTTCATATAAATTCTTATAAATACAATCTCGAAACCATCCTATAAACTATTGATTCTGTGTATTTTATATCTATACTTCAACCCTTGATGGATTCAAATGTCTAAGAATTTCTTTGTTAGATTAAATGTACAGATCAACATATTCACAATTATGTAAAATGTAAAGGTGAGATTTCTCCTACTCTATGATGGTAATTATAATAGCATATCTTCTAGAAATTCCTTCTCCCATAAGGCGTCCCCGATGATGAGACTTTGGGATACCGATGCTATCAACATCTGATAGGTAATCGGTACAAAATTCAACAACTTCTTCAACAATATATAATTCAACAATAAAACTTCTGGAAAACTTCAATTCATGATATACCATTTTAAAATATTAATTTACCATTCAATGGGGTTCATCCATATATAATGTATAGGACCATATATTTTAACCTCTCTAACCAAGTTAACATCAAGCGTAATATTATATCAAATAATGATGGAGGGAAGAACATATCTAATTCACATAATATGACTAAAACCTTCTTATTCATGATTATAAACTTCATTGCATCTATAAATTTATTGCATATGGATTTAAAAAAGAAATAGAGTTTTGTGAATGTATGTCATTCATTTTTAGGTAGAATATAACATAAAACGATAGGCATCAAATCTTATATCAAAACATGGAATTCATGTAATTAACATAAAATTAGTCATTGTCATGACATTCTTGATATTTGATGAATACCCCTCTAGAACTTTTATACCATTAAGTAAAATGGAATTTTTTATTTTTTTCTTGTTTGGATATAGTGTAGGATGATGGAGGAAGAAAAGTATGAATTTTACCCTTCACTAGTGCCAACTCTTCCCTTATCCCCATGTCAATCATGTCAAACCTAGACTTAATGTTATCTTTTATTTTTCCAGTAACATTTAGTAATGTTCCAATAACATTATCAAATACATTTTTTCTATATTAATGACATAAAGAAAATTTCTGATGTACAAACAATTCCAGTATAGTGATTCAAAGAAAATTGATCTTTTTTCTAACCTAATTTCATAAGTTTTTTTGATTTTTTTTATCAAAAATAGTGTCAATATATTTTAATTTATTGAATAGTTAATCACCCATTAGTGGAGATATTGTGAAACCTTGTTTGGTATTCCCAATGAATGTTGTTTTCTAGGATTGGTATTTATGTTGTCGAGATAAAACAAATTATGCCATAAAAACACATTCCTTGAGGAATGTTTCAACCAAACTAAGTGTGTGAATTCTTCACAAATGGGACACCCCAATATTCCTTTAATATTATAGCCTAGAAAATTTCTATAAGCAGTAAATTCATTTATCATCCCATACAATATGGTCCTCAATGTAAATTCTACACTTCTATAAGAATCATTCATTGTAACGCCTATATATCATATTAATTTCAGATCTTTGATCAATGAATCTAAATATAAATCAATATAATTACCAGGTTGTTTTGGCCTAGATATAAGCAAATACAACCTAATGTATTTTCACTTCATGCATAACCATGGTGAAAAATTATAATTTACCAATATAACTAAACATGTATTGTGAGTAATACTCTGTACACCAAAAGTATTTATTCCATTTGTAGATAAATCTAGATATATTTTTTTAGATCATTTCCAAATCTAGGATACTCATAATCAATTTTCTTCCACTAAGGAGAGTCTTTTAGATGATGTAGTTTCCCATATTTAATTATTTTATTTGTGTTCCATGTCAACTGTCTCGCAGTTTCTTGACATACATATAGTCTTCTAAACCATGGAATGATAGTAAAGTATCATATAGATTTATAAGGACTTGATTAATCTTTCTTGTATCAATTCACTCCACACTTCGAGCATTTTATGAGTGATCCATGGTCCTTGTGAAACAATATTCTATCATTTGTACAAGCATGTATTTTTTAGATACCATTCCCATTGAATGAATCATCCATTTAGAATCATATGTTTGAAAAGGAAGTTCATTTTATTCTAGTATCATATCATTTAAGAAACCAATTAGTTCTATAAAGCTGGTATTTCTCCATCCACTGCTAGCTTTCAAATTATATAACTTCAATAAAACTGACAATGTCGTGTATTTAGTACAACCGATATACAATGGTCTCTTAGCATATCTATTTATCTTCTTAAAAAAATTTGGAAAATCATAAAGGTCATATTAAATTTACATTATCATTTCTTTCATAATATCTCCATCATCATTTGCATTGGTATTCATATCAAATGATCCATATAACACAATATCATCCCAATCAGTGTTTAAGTTCAGTTTTCCATATGTTTAGTCAAACATTTATAGCTCTAATCTATTATGTGACAAATAAAATGTTATTCTAACACTTATAAACTAATTTTTCTTGAATAAAAACAATTTGAACATGAAAAAATGATTTTAGAAGGGTCATATACATGATCTATTGAAAACTTGTTGAACTATTTAACTCAATATCCATACTCTTTTGTCATATGATTAGAATGCATCCATTTTTATTAAAATTCATCCTATTAGGTTCATAAAATATTCATTTTGTATAAAAAATAATTAAATATTCATAAGATATTAATAATTAAAGGATAAAGTTATAGATAATTCTAATGAGGCGAACCCAACATTTGAATGTTATTGGTTATGATTATTTAAAAGTTATAATTTTACATAAGGGTGACATGAAAAGAAACAACTTGGGGTAAAAATGTATTTGTTGGTCCAGGTTCTTAATTTTATGTTTTTTGGTAAAAATGTGGTAATAAATATATTGGTAAACAAAATTTATTTATTATTGGATGAAATAATTCCCTTGGAAATTTTTGTTATTTATTTTCATTTAATCATGACCTAGCTTTCTAAATTTTTGTAAAAATATCTTTCCTGGAAATATACAAGGACATGTAATCAGTGGATTTTGAAACAAGTTCAAGGATCTTGGAATTTTATGAAACCAATGGATGAAATTGTTATTGAAGACAAAAGTGATGTTGAATTCCATGTTACTCTATCTTTCTTTAGATTATTCTAGACCATATATTATAGTAATACCAATAAATATATTTATACTATAACCCACTGATGAACCCCTATTTCAAAAATAGTAGATTTATCAATCTTAGGTATATTTCACATATCTTAAAAAATCCAAATCCTCTATTCAATTTCCTTAAAAACACCACAAATACTTTCCATTAATAAACTTTAAAAAAAATTCAGTTAGCGTGGATTTAACATCATTGAGATCCAAGACATTTTGATTCCACCTCTAACAATAACATGGATCACTATAAGTTATCTCCCACATCTAGTAGTCAAAACCTTCATAGGTATATCCAAAAGAGTATTCTCATTCTTAAAAAAATCCATACCACATGTATGGTTATGGTAGATTATAATAAACTTTATAAAATTAAAACATTATCTTCTAATCATGTATGTGTTCGAGATAAATGTGTTTAAAATTAGAAATATTTATGGGTGAAATTCAAAACATTCCTAATTATACACAATAAATAAAAATAATAATATTGTGTACATGGATTAATAAAAAATAATAATGTGAAATAACCATGATTTTTTTCCAACAGACCATGCATCTACGATAAATACCAAGTTGATGTCTATATTTCATAAGTCTAACTTTAAACATTTATAAGACACTTTACACACTAAAACCCGCCTATTAGAGGCATGATTTATCTTCTCAAAACATGTTTTAATGTGTTTTACTCATTCTATCATTTTTTTTATTTATAAAACTTCTTATATTTAATTGAAAATCAACAAATAAATATTCCATTTCATAATTCATAAGAAAAATCAATCAAACCCATACCCAATATGACCATTTAAGCATATTATACATGGTCCAAACATGAATTATTAGTTTTAAATCCTTATGACACTTGTACTAATCTATACCCCTCAAACATCATGTAACTAATTTAATATAATAAATTCCATACAAAATTCAATAACCCAAAAACATTCTAACTCAAAGCTTCATCACAATAGAAATCATTAACAAAACCAAACACTTTCATAATGAATTAAATCATAACCAAAACCATTTTCATATAACCAAACAAATCGCAACCCAATTATATTAACCCAAAATAAAATGGGTGTTCAGGACTTGTAGATAAAAGGGTAATTCTGGGGTAAGTGTTGGGTTTCTCAACTTCTATAGATTTCCATATAAATATCACATATCATATGGATTCTCTACTAAGGCCTTAATAGGACTTTTTCATTATATTTCCCTTATAAGTTGATACATTCATTTTTAATATTAATGAAACTTTTGTATGGTCCTTACATAAAAAGGATTAATTTCTATATTTCCACCATTTGAATATCCTATACTTTATTTCTCTCATTTAAGGTTCACTTAGATAACCACACCATTTTATTAGCCTGAAATACATTTTTTTATATTTGAAATTTCCCCTTTAAAAATAGTTGATGGGGAACCAATAAGTGACTCCATTAAATGAGGGGAGGAGGGAACTTGAGTACCCCATCCATTTTAATGGGATGGGGGAGAAACTAAAAAACTTGAGAAACTAGGCTGACAAAAACACTACCGGATCAAGTCCACTACCACAAGAACCTCCAACACCATCCCAAATCATCCTTGAAGATTACGAGCATGACTAAAATGGGGAATGTATGAAGGGGATAGGACAACATGGTAGAGGAGGTTCGAGAGAAACCAGAACAAAAAACTAAGGAAACATAAAAACCAAAACACAACTCTGTGAATTGGATGTCATCAGAGTAGGACCTATGTGAGTCATATTATGGTAAAATTAGGAATGTAGAGACCCACAAATAAGGAACCTTCAAGGGAGGATGAATGATGGGGGGACTTCATCAACAAAGCTCCAAAATGTGGACCCATGAGACCACCGAGCCAAGATAACACCACACCATCGCACACCACTGAACCCAAACAAGCAAGCAATGAGAGTGGAGGAGAAAAAAAAACATACCTTAGATTTGAGAGTTTATTTGTTTGAGAGAAGAATGATGGGGAGTGGCGACAGAGATGAAATTCCATGAGAGCTTAAACAGTGAAACAAAAATTAGTTTGATTAGGGTTATTTTTAAAAGATCAGGGAGGGTTTTATCACCGCTTCCAAACAAGCGTTGATAAAGAGTGGTTTTAACAGTGGTAAAATAATAAGCATTGATAAAGATGGATTTTATTGGCACTTCTTTAGCACTGATAAAGATAGATCCTTCTCAGTGATAAACAAGCGTAGATAACTATATAATTAATTTTAATAATATTATTAATATAATTAAAAAAAATTAAATGTATATAATTATAAATAAGTTTTAAAAAATATAAATGTACCAGAAAAGCTCAAGGCCAGGAAAAACTACCCAGTCCCTCAAATTTATTAAAGAAGAAAGAGTGAAAATTACAAAAGGTTAAGACAAGAAAGAAACATACCCAACAATAGAGGCAAATCAAAAAGGATCATAGTCTTTACCAGCACCACCATCTGAGAACTCATCCGGATCAGCTGACTCCCATTCAGATTACAGAGCATATTGATTGAGAATTTTGATGTATTGATCTCTTATATGTAGTTTCCCTGAGGTCAAAGGCTCGTGGGATGTCTGTTTGTTGACCTGTCCCCTTTTTTGGTTCATATCTTTCCATTTTGATTCCCTGATAGAGGACCTAGTCGATACAGTCTTCGGTAGGTTAGAGTAATCTTTCATTGGTTTCCTCTTTGGTGGAGCAGTGGATGCTCCCACACTTTCTTTTCCTTTCTTCCCCCACTCCTGATAATGTCACTATATTTGTAAATATGTATTTATAAATATAATTATAGATATATATTTATAATTATAATTATAAATAAATATATTTGTAAATATATTTATAAATATTTATATATAATTATAAATATATTTATATCATTATATATATTTATATATTTTTATATATATTTAATAAATATATATAGGGAAAAGGTCCAGACATAAGCCAAAGCTCCTGGCCATTTATTAAAGGTGAATGAAAAAGAAACAAGCAAGCAAGAAAATGGATGGGGTCATACAAAGAGACATGCCATCATCCAGAAAAGAAAACTATGGATCAAGAAAGTCAGAATAATTCCCATAATTATAATCATAGTTATCATCCACATCAACAGTTTCCCACTCTGATTGTGAATTTCTTTGATTGAGGATCACAAGAATCCTCTCCTTGGACCTTTTCTACTCAAGAGTGAGCTGGATCTTTGATGTCTTAGAAGATAACCTCGTAGACACGTTCCTAGGTAGACTAAAATAATCCTTACATGACCTTAATTTTTAAGGAGTTGGGACAACACCATCACTACTGACTATCTTTCACTTTCAATTTAAAATAGCATCCTTAAAAGAAACGGTATCACCACTGCCTGTAGATCAGAGATAAGAAGTATCCAGCAGAACCATCCGCTTATCCTTATCACTTCCATCATATACTTATATATAAATATAAATATATTAAATATATTCATTATTTAAATATATTTATTATAATTTTATAATTATTTAAATATATAATTATTTATTTATAATTATATAAATACTTTTAAAAATATATTTATTTATTTATTTATAATTATAAATATATAATTTTATAAATATAGTAAATATATATTTATAAATATATTTATAAATAAATATATATATAGATATATTTAAAATTATAAATCTATTTATATCATAATATATAATTATTTAATTATATATATTTAATAAATATATATAAATATAAATAATAATATAGTAAATATATTCATTATTTAAATATATTTATTATAATTTTATAATTATTTAAATATATAATTATTTATTTTTAATTATATAAATAATTTTTAAAAATATATTTATTTACTTATTTATAATTATAAATATATAATTTTATAAATATAATAAATATACATTTATAAATATATTTATTTAAAAATATTTATTTAAAAATATATTTTTAATATTATTAAAGAATATATAATCTTAAATGTATTAATGTTAAAAATGAGTGAAATTAAATAATTAAAAATGAGTAGACTCTAAAAATATTAAAAAATGGATAAGTTTTATTAATTATACAAATTATTAAAAAAATATGGATATATATTAAAATAAAGATGAATAAATATTGAAAATATTAAAACATAGTAAATAAGTATGTATAAATAAATATTATTAAATTATTAAATTCTAAAAAAATAAAAAATAAAAATACTAAAAATGAATAATTAATACTAACTGTAATTATATTATAAATAAATGAATACAATTTATCAATTAAAAAAATTATATATTAAATATATTATGTTACTAAATGAAATTCTAAAATAAATATTAAAATTTGAATAAATTACATGAATATTAGGAGTATGTGTTTCTGTGTAATATTTTATTAATTACATAAATATTTGTGTGTGTGAAATCAATGTATATATATAGAAGATTGATATATATTAAATTGAAAAATGAAATTATATAATATGTATCATATATTAATTAAATAAATAAAAAAATGAATAACTGTTATGAATTATATAGATATTTAAAAAATTAAAAATGAATATTTATATATGTTAAAATGGAAATGAATACATATTAATTATATAAATTACAACCATATTAAAAACATTAAATGTTAATGAATAAACATGTATAAATAAATTTTGAAAATGGGTAAAATTACAAACATATTGAACAATGAAAATTTGAGATTAAATAAATTACAAAAATATTTTAAAAAATAATTAATATTTTTAATGAATATATAATATTAAAAAAATTCAAAAAAAATATTAAAAAGTAATAAATAGTATATATTGAATAAAAATATAAAACATGATAAAATTTATCAATTAGAAACATGATATATATTAAATATATTATGTTAATAAATACAATTCTAAAATGAATATTAAAAATTGAATAAAATACATAAATATTATGTGTGTGTGTTGTATATAAAAATGAATTAATTACGTATATGTATGTGTGAAATCAATGTAACACACGTTTGATATATGTTAAATTGAAAAATTAAACGAAATTCAATTAAATATCTATTGGTCAATATTTTTAATTAATATTAATTATTAATTATAAACCATTTTCGCTAAATATATGACTTATTTAATATAGGCATAAATATTTTATATTATATAAATCAAATTTTAGGAAATATTATATATATTAATATATATATATATAGAAATATATATATGAATATATTTCTATATTAAAAATATTAAATATATTAATGAATAATTATGTATAAAAAACAAAAAAAATGAATAAGACATTAATATGTTTTTAATTATTACATTTTATTCATTTTCTATATTTATATTTAATATATATTATTTATTTATATTTATAAATAATATATATATAATTTATTCATTTTTATTAATAATTTTTCATTAATAATTTTTTTAATAATTTTTTAATTTTTTTTATTTTATTTTTTTGTTTAATTATTACATTTTATTTATTTTATAGATATCTATTTAATATATAATATTTATTAATATTTATAATTTATATATATGTATATTAAATTTATTCATTTTTATTAATAATTATTAATTAATAAATTTTTTAATTTTTTAAAAAAATTATTCATTTTCAATTTTTATTGGTTTAATTATTTTAATTATTTTAATATTTTTAATACTTCTTTTTTTATTGGTTTTTTTAATGGTATATATAAAAAAATTAGGGGTCATGACCCGCCTGAGAAGGTGGGTCGGGCCATGTATATGCCCGAATGGGGGAGTAAGTGGGTCGGGTCGTGTACGACCTGACCTGTGTGGCCCATGTGTATGCAAGTGGCCTAAAACCCATGGAAACCATAGAGTGGTTCAAGGCCCGTGCGAACCCATGTGTGTAGGCACATGCCCGTATAGGTGTGTAGAGCATGTATGCAGGAGCTCATCCCTGCAGCAAACTTTTGGAGTTTGGATGTGGTGGAATCATATATAAATAAGCGGTTGAACATCCGCAATTTCGATGTGGGACTCATGTGCACCATCACAACATTTTTCAATGCTATAAAATGAATTAATAAAGGTTACCCTTTATAAATGCTAAAAATAAAGGGTCGATAAAGGTGTCATTCATCAATGCTAATAAAAACACTGATAAAGTTAACCATTTATCAACACTAAAAAAAGCATTGATAAAGGGTGCCTTTTATCAATGTTTTTTTAGCACTGATAAATTGTACCCTTTATCAACACTTTTTTTAGTGCTAATAAAATCTAGTGCTAAATAAACTCAAAACTGTAGTAGTGTATATTTATTCACATATTCATTCATATAAATATATATATCTATATAATTTTTTTAAAAATACACTTATATATAAAATGTGTTTTTTGTGTGTGTTTATAAATACATATGTACGTACATAAGTATGTACCTACCTATGTATGTACATATATATATTTATACATATGTGTGTGTCTATAAATATAATTATACATATATATACACACACACACACATATAAACATTATATATATGAAGAAGGTCTAGCCAGAAGCAAAGCTCCTGACCTTTTATTGAATGAAAAAATAAAATGATAACAAGTGAAATGAATGGGGTCAAACAAAGGGACATGCCCACATTCAGAAATCCTGCTTAAGATTCATAAATAGAAATATCATTTTCATATCCATAGTCAGAATCATTAGCAGTTTCCTATTCCGACTATGAGTGAGCCGAATTGAGAATCATAAGCATCGTTGCCTTGGACCTTTCTTTCTCCCGGGGTGGATTTGACCTTTAAAGACTTGGAGGATGATCTGGTAGAGACATTCCTTGACATATTGGAATAATCCTTTTTTGTCCTTCTGGAAGAGAATTTTTTTGGGCGCCCTCAAATGATTAGTGTGATTTTGGGGTACTTAGGTGCAGTAGAGTGGCTGACCAAGGTCATCTCTCAAAGGAGGAAGTGAATTAAAACAGCTTTTTAGAGGTATTCTAAAAATAAAATAAAAGAGAATAAAAAAAATACTTGAAAGGATGGGGTTTGGTTATAGTTTATAAATCTAGAAGAAGTTTGTTGGAAGAAGATTGTATTTTTTTTGTTTTTTGTTTTAAAATGAATTTCGATTAAAATGACACAATAAGAAAATGTTTTCTTAGACAATATTTAAAAGACGTAATCAATCTAACTCTACCTCTTAAATCAATTTTTTTATCATTATCATTTAAATTAACATACACTTAATTATGATCCCTTAACTTGTTAACCCCTGAACCCTACGAGAATTAACCTTACCACAAAGATGAAGTGAATTAAACCCTTAGGTTATCTTCAGAACATGTAATCGCAGCACCCTGCTTTTATTGATGTTCTAAGGATAGCTTATGGTCAGTAGTAAATTAATGCACATATAAATTCTGGAAATGGGGACTAATTGAGTTTAGGAATTATGTTTGAACTCTACAAATTAATCCCATGTGGTTTTGAATTACCTGTTAAGGTTGCGCTCTCACAGTTCACACAATTCCCGACCTCGTGTGTTTTGTGTTAACTATTCAATTGCTTGATTAGTTTCATTTAAATTAAAATCTCAATTAATAGATCATAATATGTGAATTAAAGTAGCTCATTGATTCAAAATAAATGAATGAAGAGGGATAGAGGTCGATCAATTACTAAAAAAAACTACTCTTCCATGGGCGGTGTAGTCATTGTAGAAACGTTTTGCATGTGCAAAGGTTTAGAAAGATTAGAACCCAATCACATTTCTACTATTGATTCTAGCCCAATTAGTAAGATTAATATAATAATAAATTTAAACAAAATAGAAGAAAAGAGAATAAATAAAAGAAGAATAATGAAGTTTATTATGAAAACAAAAACATTACAACATGAGGAAAAAAGGATAGGGCTTCGACGAAGGGATACTTGATTCAAGAGATACCCTTATTTAATTTCTTCAATAATTAGAGTGTAAACTCTTCTCCTCTTCCCTAAACTTCCTAATGCACTTCCCAACCCCACCAAATGAGAAAAACACCAATTTATAGAGTGGTGGGGAGGCTAGGTTCAAAGTGGTTTCAAGTGTGAATGGGGAATCTCGACCAAATATTTTATACCAACTTGTACTAACCATTTTACCACCAAAACGCATGAATCGGCTATCCTTCCTGCAGGATTATTTGCACGAATATGATTCATGTAGCTGCTCTCAAAATTTGGGCCCGATCCAATCACGAATAAAGAAGTTATGTCCCAAATACAGAACCCATGTCCATTCTGCCGAGTCCATCCCACCATTGACTTAATGACCCATTTACTCCATACAAATGCACTCTTTAGCTCTAGTGTCCTGAATAAAAGTTGTAGAAAATTAAGTTATGAAGACTGTTAAAAAATATTATGCTCAAATAAGTCATATTAAAATATTTAAGTGTGAAATAGTACAGTGCATTTTAAAAGGGTAAAATTAGAATTTTAATCAAATTTTCAAATGAATGATATAATCTCAAATATTTCATAAGTGAACATATTTAGCACAATGTGAGGAAATTATGTCATTTATTATCAATAAAATATTCAACAAAATAGTGTTTTATCAACTCCCTCACACTTACCCTTTTGAACTCCTGGGAAAAACCTCATATCAAGTAAACATCAATATCAAATCAAAACCAATTTTAAAACACATATCCTTGAGATCAAACAATTACACACTAAGAAACAAAAGATATAATTCCTCATAAAAAACATTATTTCAAGTTCTTCATTTATATCATTCAATATATTTCCACTTAATTTATCCTCCCATGCACAAAACACTTAACTCACTTGAATTTTCTCTTATCACACAATTTTTTTCAATGTCTTTCTCATACAAACTCATACAAGGGTCCCCATAGGCTTGATAAATTCCTAAATTACTACCCTATGTGAGTCATGGACATATGTTTATCATGAGGACTTTTTAGGGTTGTTCTGTGGCTTTCGGTTGGTAGGATTTAGATGTGAAAAATTCTGAGGCTGAATGAGGAGGGCTTGACTATTTTTGAAGCAAAATTGCATTAATCTAATTTTCACTTAAATATGGTCTCATAATCAATCTACATAGCATTGATTCATGTTTATCATCATGAAAAATAAATTAATGTGCACACCATTCAACATTTCAGAAATAAAAATGTCAATCTTCTCGAACATGATTTTCTTAAAAGCTCCAGAAAGGCACAGCTTCTTTTATCATGAAATCTACATAAAGGAACAGCTTTCAATATAATGTTTTTCTTCAACAGCAAACACATCTCTTCAGAATTTAATTTTTCACCCAAATTATCACAAAATGTGGTAGCACAACACAAGACAGCTTCCCCCACACATAAGCTCAACTAGATTATGAAATTTCACTTCAAGAGTTGGTTGGATAGGGAAAATTAGATTATAATGTGGCTAAACTAACAGGATGTGCATGGATTCTAAGGGATAAAAGGATTAAATGTTCAAGTTAGGCCATTATAAAAAATGATTCTTTGAAATAGGGGCTTCAATACCAAACAAACACCTCAATAATTTAAACATAAGTACCTCAAACCCTCAAGTTTTGACAAGAAAAAATCAAATTTTGGTTAAATCAAGCATGGTCTAGTTCTCTCAAGAAGTTAGGTGAATGTAAAGAATATGAAAATAATGGTTAAGAAGCCTCACAGGAAAGTGATTTCAAATATAAAGACAGTGATATGTGGCATGGGATTCAAAATTCAGTGTACTTTTCATGAAATTACTAAATATTTGAACTTGAAACAAAGTCATTTCAGCATTCATTTAAGCTTAGTTTCAAGGGATAAATTGGTTCACTTATTGATATGGATTTCAAAATGATTGTTGAGAATAATTTCAGCTCAAAAGTTTCAAAAAAATACAGAAAATTGAAAAAAATAAACACACAAAATTTGAAAAACACACATTTTTTTTACAGGAAAACAATTGAAATTACTAAACTAAAAGGTTCCCTCCCCCACACTTAAAATATTGCATTGTCCTCAATGTGAACCCATGAGATGATATATGTACATGAAATGTATAATTTTAAATAGGACAAAGACTAAAAAAGTTAAAGGGTTAGAAACAACCTGATGTGCTCAAGTGATGATGGGGTCATGCAGTGTGATAAAATCCACTGCATCAGTAGGAAGTCCCTCAATGTATCTATTCAAACGTTTCCCATTGACTGTAAAGTTCCTTCATGTGTCCTCTTGTGTGATCTCCACTGCACCATAAGTAAAAAAATTAGTCACAATATAAGGACCTAACCATCTGGAATGCAACTTACCAGGCATCAGCTTCAGTCGTGAACTGTAGAGAAGGACTTTCTCTCCAACATGAAACTCCTTTTGTTGGATCATTCTATCATGAGCTTCTTTTGATTTTTCCTTATAGAGCCTTGAATTCTCATATGAAGACAATCGAATCTCCTCAAGATCTTTAATTTGTAGCTTCCTTTGGATTCCATCTTGGGCCAAATCAATGTTGCATTTCTTTATAGCCCAATAAGCCTGATGCTCAACTTCCATGGGGAGATGACATGCTTTCCCAAAAACAATCCAAAATGGGGACATACCAATGGGTGTCTTGTATTCTGTCCTATAATCCCACAATGCATCATCCAACCGCTTTCTCCAATCCTTCCTATTTGGCTGCATGGTTTTCTCTAAAATTTGTTTCAACTCACGATTTGAAACCTCAGCCTGGCCATTTGTTTGGAGGTGGTATTGTGTCAATGTTTTGTGTGTCACCCCATACTTCTGAAGGATGGAATCCAAATTCTGATTGCAGAAGTGTGTCCCTTGGTCACTGATGATGGACTTTGGTACTCCAAACCTGCAAAAAATTTGCGCTTTGACAAAGTCTATAACAACATGAGAATCATCAGTCCTGGTGGCCTTAGCCTCCACCCATTTACTCACATAATCAACAGCAACCAAAATTTACAAAAAACCAAAGGAACTAGGAAAAGGACCCATAAAATTGATGCCCCATACATCAAAAATCTCATAGAATTGTATGGGTTTTTGGGGAATCTCATGTCTCCTAGAAATGTTCCTAGTGTGTTGGCAATGAGAGAATGACTTAAAAAACACATGGGCATCATAGAATAATCTAGGACAATATAATCTAGAGTCCAAAACTTTCCTAGATATCCGTTGGGGTCCAAAGTGTCCACCACAAGCAAGTGTATGACAAAAATCTAAAACGGACTCTAAATCATAATTAGGAACACACCTACTAATAACTTGATCACTACACATGCACCAAAGGTATGGATCATCCCAAACATAATACCGAGACTCACTTTTTAATTTTTTTACTTGATGTTTCTTTAAATTTGCAGGGATTTCAGTGGAAATAAGTTAGTTAACTAAATATGCATACCAAGGATGTGTACCTAAGATGGAATAAAGATGCTCATCGGGGAAAGTGTCCCGAAGTGGTATTTGGTCCAAGGTGTCATCCTCTGGTGTGTGAGTAAGCCTACTCATGTGGTCTTCCACAAATTTTTCTGACCCCTTTTTTTCCTTTATCTCAATATCAAATTCTTGAAGAAGGAGCACCCATCGGATCATCTTGGGCTTTGCATCTGGCTTCTTCAAGAGGTACCTCAGAGCTGCATGGTCAGAAAAAAACAACTACTTTAAAGCCCAATAAACATGAACGGAATTTATATAAAGAAAATATGACAGCAATAAACTCCTTTTTCATGGTTTTGTAGTTTTATTGGGATGAATCTAGTGTCCTCGATGCATAGGAGATCACATGTGAACGTCCCTCCACCCTCTGAGATAAGACAGCTCCAACCGCGAAGTTGGAGGTGCCACACATAAACTCAAAAGGAATCTCCCATCGTGTAGGTTGTATGATAGGTGGAGTGGTCAGACACTTCTTTAGCTCATCAGAGGAATTCCTGCAAGAATCATCAAACACAAAATTAGAATCCTTTTGAAGTAATCGTGACATAGGAAGAGCAATCTTACTAAAATATTTGATGAAGCACCGATAAAATCCTGCATTCCCTAGGAAAGATCTAACATCACGAACACATGAAGCATAGGGTAAGGATGAAATAATGTCTATCTTAGATCTATCAACCTCTATTCCATGTTTTGACACTACATGCCCTAAGATAATGTCATGCTCTACCATGAAATGACACTTTTAAAAGTTCAGGACCAGATTCTTCTCAATACAATGATTCAACACCTTTTCCAAACTACTTAGACATTTATCAAATGAAGACCCATAAACTGTAAAATCATCCATCAATCCTTCATGCAGGTCTCAATAAAATAAGAAAAAATACTCACCATACATCTCTGGAAGGTACCTGGGGTGTTGCAAAGTCCAAATGGCATCCTTCGGTAGGAAAACATGCCAAAGGGACAAGTGAATGTAGTCTTCTCCTGATCCTCCAGAACTATAGGAACCTGAAAATATCTAGAAAATCCATCCAAGAAACAATAGTGTGTCTTCCCAGCTTGTCTCTCAAGCATCTGATCAATAAATGGGAGGGGGAAATGGTCTTTGCGAGTGGAATGATTTAGTTTCCTATGATCAATACACACACGCCAACTATTTTGTACCCTCATTAGAACTAACTTATCTTTCTCATTTTTAACAATAGTAACACCACTTTTATTAGGCACAACCTGAATAGGACTTACCCACTGAGAATCTGAAATGGGATAGATTATACCTACCTTGATCAATTTTTCAACCTCTTTTTTAACAACCCCCAGAAGGGTTGGATTGAGTCTCCTTTGTGGTTGCCTCACTGGTTTAGCCCCATCCTCCAAAAGAATCATATGCATGAAAATATAGGGGCTAATACCTGATATGTCAGCCAAGTTCCACCTGATTTCCCTGATGTTCTCCCTCAAAAGATTCAAACGTTTTTCTTCATGTTCAAAAGGGAGATTGTTAGCAATGATAACAGGTAATTTGTCACCACTTAACAAGTATGAGTATTTGAGATTTAGTGGCAATGGCTTGAGTTCCATTGTAGGGGGTGGTCTATGGATGGAGACATAGAAGTAACTGAAATATGTGCACAAAGATCATCAATATTAGAATAGAAATAATCACAATCAAAGAATAAAGCATCAAATCCATCAGCATACTCAACATCCATGTCATAATTAGAGTTCACATGATCAAAATCAGAATATGATTCCATTTCAAAATCAAATCTTAGAGAGTCTTGTTCCTTAGAAATAGGTGTGGAAGTTCTCTTAGACATTAAATCAGAACCAACACTCATAATCTCACTAAGAATAGGAAAATCAAATTCTGTGGGGTTTTTACATGGTGGTTCAAAATGGGAGATAACAAATGTAGAATGATCCTCTAAGGGGTACTTCATGGAATCCATAACATTAAATATCACAACTTCATCCCCAAATTCCATGGGAAATGTACCCTCATTGACATTTATGATAGTTTTTACAGTTTTGAGGAAGGTTCTACCTAAGAAAATGGGGGCATGAGAACTTACCTGATAATCCTCCATGTTAAGCACGTTGAAATCTGCTGTAAAGATCATGTCTCTTACCCGGAAAAGTACATCCTCAAGGACTCATGCTGGATATGTCGTAACTCTATTCTCCAACTACACTGCTACTCTCATCGGTTTTAGCTCACCAACCTGCAAAGAAGAGAATACAAAGTGAAGCATCACATTTATGGAATCTCCTAAATCACAAAGAGCATCAGAAAAGTGTAACTCCCCTATGGTTCACGGGATTGTGAATGTCTCGGGATCCTTGCACTTTGTCGGCATTGCTAGAGTTAGTGTAATGAGTGCTGACACATTCCTTCCAAGATTTATCCTTTCATTTCCCTTGAGCCCTCTTCGATTGATACAAAGTTATTTTAAGAATTTCACATACCTTGGAATTTTCTTAATGGCTTCAAGTAGAAGAATATTGATCTCCACACGCTTGAATGTGTCCAAAACCTCCTTTTTCATTGCTTCTTCAGCCATCTTCATGGTTTGAACAACCCAGTTTGGAAAAGGAAGGGGTTTAGGAGGAACATCATTAATATTTTTCTTACCTTTATCTTTCTCCTTGGGTTTCTCATCAGTTGATGTGGAATTGGGATTTTTTGGAGTTGAGGTGAATCCCGGTGGAATCGTAAGTGGAGAAGCATCAGTTGTTTGCTTCCCACTTCTCAATGTGATGGATCTCACATTCCCATTTGGATTTGGAGTGGGTTGGGAAGGTAGATTTCCAGAATTCTTACTTACAAGTTCATGGAGGGAGGTGTCAATTTGGCTCATTTGAGTCTTCAACTCCCTTAGCTCGAAACCTTGACTCTTCAGCTCATTCTGCTGATTAAGAACAATTTGATTCAAAAGGTCATCAGTGTTAAAATCTTCATTTGGTGGGGAATTCCCTTATTTCTGGCTTGTTAATGCTTGAGCTTCAAATCTTATTTGGGGTTATTGGAAACCCTACTAGTAAGGAGGAGGATGCTAGAAGTTTTGTTGAAAAGGTGGCCTTTGTTGTTGTTCAGAGCCATACCTCATGTCTGATTTATCCTTCCACACTTGGTTGTATGTTGGTGCAAAGGAATCAAGCTTCTTTTAGGGATATGGTTACTGCTGATGATAAGGTCGCTCAGGAAACACTGCTCCACAATCTTCTGTTTCTTGTAGTTGGGTGGCTTGTCTCAGTGCAAATGCCACAAGGACTTGAAAGAGGGGGTTGGGATATCTTTTGTGACAAATCAATCTACCTCACCATAGTTTTCAATTCTTCTAAATTTTTATCAATCAAATGACTCTCAAGAGAATAAGGACTTACCTGATGTACTCCCCTAACATGTGGTGTACCTCAATCACCAAATTGTTGGGAGTTTTGGGCCATTTTGTCAATCAACGCACGTGCAGCTATTAGTGTCTTTTCCACCAATGATCCTCTAGCCACAACATCCACCATTCTTCCCTCCATAGGTGTGAGTCCTTCATAGAAGTACTAGATGAGTAGTTTCTCATTGATTTGGTGATTTGGGAAGCTTGCACACAAGTTCTTGAATCGCTCCCAATACTCATACATTGACTCCCCTTGTTCTTTCTTGATCCCAGATATCTCTTTATGAATAGAAGTGGTCCTTGATGCTAGAAAAAATATCTGTAATAAAAGACGTTTCAAATTGTTCCAACAAGTTACATCTTCAGATTATAAATAATACATCCAGTCTTTCGCAGCTCCATCAAGTGAGAATGGGAATGCTCTTAGTTTGATTTGATCTTCAGAAACATTTATTGGTTTTAAGGTTGAGTAAACCACATTAAATTATTTAATGTGTTTATTGGGATCCTCACCAGAGAGGCAGTGAAATTTTGGAAGCAGGTGAATTAATCCAGATTTCAGTTCAAAGTCTGATTCGAGATTTGGATATGCAATGCAATTTGGTTGATAATTAATATCGGGTGCAGCCAATTCTCGATGGTTATATTAAGTTCATTTCCATTATTTTTAGCCATTGGTTCTTGTTTTATGGTTGAATTTGAATTTCTTCCAATTTCAATGTTCTGATATTGGATTAATTCAATAACTGGTTGAATGTTGAAACTTCTCGTAGACTAAGAATGTCTGATCCGTGCCCTAAGGCTACGTTCAATCTCAGGTTTAAGATATAAGAGATCTTCTGGATTAGTTTGTGTCAAAAATCAAGGAAATATGAAAAGTAAATATAGAAAAGTTGACCATAATAAAAATAAAATAAGTTTGAGTTGGTCTGATAAAAATAAAAGAAGAGAGTAAGAGAAAAAAACTTGAGAAAGGGGAAAGAAGAAAGAAAGAGGAGAAGAAAAGAATTAAATAAAAAATAAAATAAATACCTTTAATTGGTTGAATAAATTACTTACCTCCCTGGAAATGGCTCCAATTTGGAAGAGCGTTGTCATGGGTTCCCTTAAATGATTAGTGTGATTTTTGGGTACTTAGGTGCAGTAGAGTGGCTGACCAAGGTCGTCTCTCAAAGGAGGAAGTAATTTAAAACAAATTTTTAGAGGTATTCTAAAAATAAAATAAAAGAGAATAAAAACACTACTTGAAAGGATGGGGGTTGGTTATAGTTTATAAATCTAAAAGAAGTTTGCTTTAAGAAGATTTTATTTTTTTGTTTTTAGTTTTAAAATGAATTTCGATTAAAATGACACAATAAGAAAATATTTTTTTAGACAATATTTAAAAGACATAATCAATATAACTCTACCTATTAAATCAATTATTTATCATTATCATTTAAATTATCATCCACTTAATTATTATCCATTAACTTTTTAACCCCCTAACCCTACGAGAATTAACCTTACCACAAAGATGAAGTGAATGAAACCCTTAGGTTATCTTCAGAACATGTAATCGCAGCACCCTGCTTTGATTGATGTCTAAGGATAGCTTATGGTCAGTGGTAAATTAAGGAACATATCCATTCTAGAAATGAGGACTAATTGAGTTTAGGTATTATTTTTGAACTCTACAAATTAATCCCATGTGGTTTTGAATTACCGGTTAAGGTTGCGCTCTCACAGTTCACACAATTCCCAACCTCGCGTGTTTTGTGTTAACTATTAAATTGCTTTCTTAGTTTAATTTAAATTAAAAACTCAATTAATAGATCATAATATTTGAATTACAGTATCTCATTGATTCAAAATAAATGAATGAATAAGTATATAGGTCGATCTATTAATAAAAATAACTACTCTTCTATGGGCGGTGTAGTCATCGTAGAAACGTTTTTCATGTGCAAAGGTTTAGAAAGGGTAGAACCCAATCACGTTTCTACTCTTGATTCCAGCCCAATTAGGAAGATTAAGAGAAGAATAAATTTAAACAAAACATAATAAAATAGAATAAATAAAAGAAGAAAAAATAAGTTTATTATGAAAACACAAACATTACAACATGAGGAAGAAGAATAGGGCTTCAACGAAGGGATCCTTGCTTCAAGAGCTACCCTTATTTAATTGCATGGATAATTAGAGTAGAACCTCTTATACTATTCCCTAAACTTCCTAATGAACGTCCCAACCCCACCTAATGAGAAAAAAACCAATTTATAGAGTGATGGATAAGCTAGGTTCAAAGTGGTTTCAAGTGTAAATGGGGAATCTCGGCCAAATATTTTATGCCAACTTGAACCGCCCATTTGACCACCAAAACTCGTAAATAAGCTGTCCTTTCAGAAGGATGATTCTCTCTAATATGATTCATGTAACTCCTCTCAAAAATTGTGCCTGATCCAAGTACAGATGAAGAAGTTATGTTCCAAATACAGAACTCATGTCCATTCTGCCGAGTCCCGACCACAATTGACTTAATGGCCCATTTACTCTATCCAAATGCACTCTTTAGCTATAGTGTCATGAATAAAAGTTCTATAAAATTAAGTTATGAACACTATTACAAAATATTAAGTTCAAATAAGTCATATTAAAACATTTAAGTGCGAAATACTCCAGTGCATTTTAAAAGGGTAAAACTGGAATTTTAATGAAATTTTCAAATGAATGATCTAATCCCAAATATTTCATAAGTGAACATATTTAGCACAATGTGAGGAAATTATGTCATTTTTTATCAATAAAATATTCAACAAAATAGTTTTTTATCACCTTCTATTTGGAGGAATGAGAAAATTTTCCCCTTCATTGTCGCATGTCTTTCCCCTACCATTAATGGCAACATCCTTAAAGGAAATAGCTCCACCAATTCCAAAAGAACGAGTGACTGAAAATTAATTTTTTATGAGCATAAAACCCCTTTTAAGGTCATAGGGGGGACCTAGCATGACATCAAGGACTTAAAGACAAAAATTGTGCCCCATCGGTTTAAAATCCATCAACAACTAAGATCAAGACAACAAAGAAAAGCTCCTCCCTAGCATCAAAAACGTGAAGACCAACTTCCACCTTCTCATCGCTGCTCAGCTAGCTATCCTTTATGTAGATGCACGGGCCTGGTACTGATGAAAATTTTCATACCCTCTCAAATGTCCAAATCCGAATAGTAATGGTCTGGTGGAAACTCCCTACTCTGAACCTCATCTCGAGCAGCCCCTTGAAGAAGGTCTGGTTGGATATGACCTTGAAATGTGAACCACATATCACAGCAAAAAAATCACCACGAATTACATTCATAATGTCAAAAAATTCAGAAATCAAAAAACCATCACCAATATTTCCTACATCCAGAATTCTAGAATCGTCGCCAGAAGACAGCCCCACCTCAACGAACTCACTGGGCTCTCTCCGACACCGCAGCTGCAGATGAGCAACCCGAAGAAAATATAAACTCCAAGATATGAGGGGCCAAGCTACCGCCACCCAGGGCTGGATAACCCAACAATGACACCAAAGTAACATCACCAATGAGGAAAAATAAGATGATATGGACCAAAAGCGCCACTCTGGGCATGAATCCAAGCAGATCAAGAAGAGAAAGAACCTTCACTGGAGTCCAAAACGATCAACCTCACGGGAAGTGAAAATGAGGGAAACCCATGAGGACTAGGGGCAGAGACACACCAGTGAAATAGACACCCTGAAGCCATCATCATTCCTCCAACAAAAGGGGGAGAAATAGAGGGGAATGCACACTAATCCATATCCACAAAACTCATCACCTCCATCAAGACCGCACGCGAAGTCCACAATGATCCACCCAAAGCATGTTAAGCTGACATTTATCAATGAGGAAGAAACCCTACACATACCGCAACAAATATATATGAAGCTTAGATCTGGTTTTGTTGCTATTCTTCGGGGAATTCAATGTTGGATTTGGAAGTAGCAATGTTTATCCACATACATGATGACTTCATCTCCATGCCACTGCTGCTGAAAGAAGATGTTGATCCGAGACTGCCCAGCCGCCGCTGAGAGACATTGATGCCCAAAGACCTGACTGAGATGAGAACACATATCCTCTATGTGGAAAATAAATCCACCACTCTCCATTGTCTTTTTGAGAAGAAGCACTAAAGAGAGGAGCTTCAGCCAACCCTATGCTGAGACGGAGGAATAGGATGGTAGCGATGGGAGACACCCAACCACAAGTTGCACCCCTTATGAGCTCATCTGTGAATATCGCCAAATGGATGAGTTCTATCTAATAACATCATACTATTCCCCTTATCACTTTCATCATCTAAAACATTACCCCATTTAACAATTTCTAAGGAACTGGAATTTTTTCAGGAATCTTGGATATCTTTGTGAAAATCAACACCCTCAGACTCATGTTGTAAGATCTCACTCTACCTAGAATGCTAAGGATACAATGCATCACTAAAATCCACAGCAATAGGGTGAGAAATAGAAACAAGACCCTGCTCCTGACATATCTCATACCCCACCTATGCAGCCTCACCTAGGCTGACTAACAAATCAAAAGAAGCCTCGACCCTATCAGATGAAAGTTCATTTGGAGATCTAGTTTGACAAACCCCACCAGGAGAAGCATCCACATCGTGAGCAGTGATACCAAGATCCAAATTCATTCTATGTTCAACATTAAGAGTATCATGACCATAATTTTATGTTCTTTCCTCTATAAGATCCACCCAAGCACTTGAGGGTCCACTATCATCAACAGCCAGAGATAGCTCATTCAATAGCAACACCTTTCCCTTCAGATTAGGAACCTGAGCAATGCATTTCTCAGAGAATTTAACATCAACCCATTTGATGAGGTTCTTCCATGAACAAATGTATTTGACACCACTTTTTTATCCTACTATAGTGATAAGATGAATGGCCCTTCATCCCACACCTCTCACATGAGACCTTCTGCTGACATGACTCCAGCGAGTGACCAACATCCATACAAGTGTTATAAGGGGTGCTAACCCATGTACGTGGTAATGCAAACAGGTTCTTTGGGACATAAAATAAATGGGATTATGATCCATGTACTAAAGGTTTTCTGGACATGTAGATATGTATAAATAAAGGTCTTGATGAGTAAGTTACCCATTGGGAAATTATGACCTACCTTCTGGCATGTGTGTGTGGTGTGTGTGTGTTTATTTGTAATTGTACCTCTAAGTACCTAATATATATATATTTATTACTTATTATTACTATCGTTAAATTATTTTAACATTATTATATTATTAATAAAATTATTTATGTTAGTATAATTTTTTTAAATTATTTATTATAGTAGTATATGTGTATTAATTAAAATAATTTCTAATTCTTATTATTATCAGTATTTATTTTTTATTAATTTTTATTTAACATTTATTATTATTATTAATTTCATTGACTATTCATTAATTGATTTCTATTTTTGTTTTTAAAATTTTGAAATCTCATTCTTCATGCAGGAAATGGGTGTGGGGAGATCTTCATTCACCCCTCCTTCATAGCAGCAAACCCTGGCATCAGCTCCTCCCCATGCAACATCCTAGCAACATCAGTCAAAGTCGCATGTCGTTACATGACCCACAGTCAATTCTTCATGTATCCTAGCCTCTATTATGTGTGTTCATATCATTCCCATGTTCAGTTTTTTTTCATGTGTGTCGTGAGGGTTGGAATCATTATTATGTAACGGTTATGGGTGGTCTCATAATTGGTAGTGGTCCACATGATTTCTCACGTGTGGTGATTCTCATTGGTGGTGTAGTGATTTATTGCATGACATTTCTCAATTAGTTATCTTCATTGGTGGCCTTCAGTTATTGTTGCATCAATATAAACATGATGATTTTTATTCTTTATTTTTCATACTGTGTTTGCATGATTGGTTTCTAATTTCATTGTGTTAGAGTTGTGATGAACGTGATAGTAATTGCATATATTTATTTAATATCCATATTTTATTTCTATTTATTCCATGTTAATTATATTTTCATTCATTAATCTTTGGTAGACCACAGGTCAACTTTTTTTATGCTAATTATTTAAATGATGTGGTAGACCACAAGTCAATAAGTGGTGGAGCATTTTTCTTTTGAAGTAAATGTGTAAGTTAGTTGAGTAAGAAATAGGAAAGCACATCTCTCACCATGACATTGGTGGATTATATTTCAGCAACCAAATCATGAACCCATATTTTATGGATAAAACATCCATTGGAGTATATTGGTGAAAAATTAGAACAACCTATATATATTTTCTATGAAAAAGAGTGTTATTGAACATGATAAGAATCTTGTGTGGCACTCTCATACCAAACATGTTGAAATCAGATATCACTTTATCAAGGAAAAGTTAGATCAAGGAGTAATAAGGATGGTGTATATTGGGACTAATCAACAAGTGGAAGACATCATGACTAAGTTCTTGACTAATTTAATATTTTATACCAGTTAAACCTATGTGTTCATCCACCTCCTTTAATATAAGGAGGTTCAATAAGATCCCATATCCCTACTATATATAATTATTTATTTTTTATTTTTGTGTTTTATATTGAAAGAGTTATATTTCATTTGATTTGAATAGATAGGGAAAGACATGATCCATAGGGACTTAGTAGTAGTAAGAGGAGTTATTGAAATGACTAGAAAACATTGTAAGAATTAACTCATATCTCTTGTTTCTTACACCAAACATCGACTCACGTAGTCTTATAAACATGGTTGATGTATCTTTACTTGGTTTTATATACACTAATAATTTTTAAATTCATGGTGGTGAATAGTTTTGGACAAGGAAGACCACTTTTGAATTTTATTATCAAATAGGGAGAATGGAAATAGGGGGAGAGTATAAATATAGGGGATCATAGATGGTGATAGGGAATTGATAACAAAATCTAAAGGGGGAGAATTTTGGAACCAGAGTTTTTAGTATTTAATTTTTTGTCAATTAGAATCATTCTGAATTAGAATAATAAGTGGTGGAGAAGGGTTGAATTATCTGTATTCCTGGTTACTATGATTTTAGAGCAACCTTGGATGAGTTTTAAAATTAATCTAAAAAGGACTTATGTTGGGATTACTTCTATGAAAATGGATAAGCCTTAAATAGTAAGGGTAATCCATGGAGTTCATAAGAGTCGGATAGTTGGAGTTTACATAAATTTAAAAAAGGTTGAAAGTTTACCTATGAGCATAAAATCCATCTCACGACAAATGTATAAAATGTAGGGGCCATACTCGAAACATAAGTATCATCCCTGAAAACATAATAGCCATCAGCATATCACATAAGATTCCTTTCATAAATCATAAGGGTAATAAAGAGATTTCATAAGGGTATATTGAATTCATAAAGTTAACCAGCTTATTTTTTAAGGGTCATCATGAAAAAAATTTAAAGGTCGTCTAATTTCATAAGGGTAGCCAGCAGATTCCATAAGGGTCATTAAGAAGATCATAAGGGTAATCGAATTTTATAAGGGTAAGTTGTAAATTTCATAAGGGTTATTCCCTTTGTCATTTGGAGTTCTTAAGGGTCATTCAGCCCAGCATAAGGGTCATCAGTGCAACACATTCATTCATTTTTTATTTATGGTGTGCATAAAGTTCAAAGATAGAGAAGAACCCGACTAGTTACAGACCATGTTTTTAATAATCATGCTATTATGGAGGAGATCATGTCGAGATTAAAGGGGGTTCATGCTTTGATATTGTTGTCAATTTAAAATGAAAGACTTTTGTATATCTAGTTCTCAAAATAGGTCATGTTGTAGATCAGAATGTTGTGTTATGTGTTTACATGGATGGATGCATTATTAACCATAATATATTATTAATAATTTAGTTAGGAAAGAATGAAGAAACTTATTGATTTTCTAGAGGAGTGTAGACTGTGATATTTTAGGAAGATTGTGAGGATAATAAATAATTAAAGGGGAAACCATTGAATTGAATTTTAAGAGGTGAAAACTATGGATTTTTTGAAGTATTCAATGATATTAATATAAAAAATGGTTTCATGAAAATGTATAGTTGAAAAAAATAGAATAATAGGGGAGAATGTTGATGCAACCGGTGAAACAAGTGAGAGATAAAACAATTTCCCCATAATTACATTGAAGATCTGGAGTTATATATGTGACTGAAGGAAAACATATACACCCTCAATAGATTTAGTGTTCAGATTTTATTTTTAAATAAATATTTTAAGTGACCTCTGTTGTACTACTAATGTTATTACAACATATATCATATAATTTATGTTTTGATGATCTTAAAAACCCTTAATATGTTACTAATTATTTTTTAAGTGTGTTTATTAGGTTTTATCTTTATTCAAGTCATTCTACGGTTAGTCTTCAATTTTGTACATTCTTGTTGAAATTTTCCTAAGTATGTAAAATTGGATATGTGGATGTTTGGATTCATTGTGAAATTGACTATGTCAATCAGCTACATGAAGGAATCACCTATGTAAATCAGCCATGTCATGAATTCACGTATGTAGAAATTAGTTACATTGATGAATCACATGCATGAGAAAATAGGTACATCTATGAAACGACTATGTGAATCAGTTATGTGGAGTAATTAGATATACATATTAGGATGCATGGTAAATTTGGCTATGCGGTTCCAAATGGATATTTGATTCATTCAGCTACATCAAATTTTTCTATGTGAGCAAGAAGACTATATGAAGAATTCAGCTACGTAAGGAATGCCTACCAGTTTTGGCTATGTGAATAAATCAGATACATAAATAATGGCTATGTGGATCAATTCAACTATGTGAATTAAAATTAGTAGAATTCAGCTATGTGGTAATCCAGAATCAGGTATATGGTCCTACAACCTATATATTTATTACTATTGGAGTTATTTAAGTGAAATTTAATGTTTTCATGCATGCATTAAATATTTTATTACCTCTTTATGTTAAAAATGAATATAAAAAGTTTAAATTGTTGATAAGAAGAAATAATTACAAGAATAATTTAATTCTCAATCCTATTGTTGTGGTATTTCTGAAAAAAAGGACATCTAGAATTTAATTCAAATACCAGATTTTATAGATCTCATGCAATGCAATAGAAATATAATTTTTTAACATAGTATTAAATGAGAATAAAAAGTGAGGTAACATTACACAATAACATAATCACTTGCACTCTCATCTATATCTCATGAATAATTCATGCTACTACTATAAGTATATTATCAAGATCATAATTGTTGTGTTTTATAAGACTCTCCTTCAGACTTTTTTCATTCTTATCATCTATCCTAGGGATTTCTTCTCTTTTATCAGTTATATATTACAAATATGAGCTTCATCTATAATTTATCATATTCATTCCTTCTATTGAAAGTGTAAAAGTTCCTAATAAAAGAACCTTGAAGGTTGGTGTTTTTTAAATCCTTGTAGGAGACCAATAAAATCTCCTAAAATTGTCTCAAGTGTTGAATTATTACACTCACTCATGTAGTCCCTGAGAAAAGGACTAGAATTACTTGATAAAAGGACCGGTCTAGTGAAAATCACCAAACTCTAAGAGTTGATCATTGGTGGAGTGGAATATGGGATTTATGTTCACCAAACCACTATAAACTTATGTTATATATTGTCTTTCTGATTTTATTTTTTTTCTTGGTTATATTAATAAAAGATCAAAACTCATCATGCCTTTAAATAGGGAGGTTTTCAAAGTTAAGAAAATTTTAAGAACTCAATTCACCCCCCCCCCATTGAGACTTAGTGTTACTGGTCTCTGGCCAAAAATTAGTATCATCGAAATTTTCTTTTGAGTTCTTAGCTTTAAAAGGTTGAAGTTTTAAGATCATCTTAAAAAAAATTATTTATGACAATAGAGAATTTATTTCAATGGTAATATCTCTATACTTTAATGGAGAAAATTATGGCTTCTGGAAGGCACATATGATAATAAATTTGAAGAACCTTGGTCTAAATGTTTATTTAAATTTTGTGAAGCATTATACTATTCCTGAAGGAGATCCATAGAAGTGGGATGTTACTACTGAAAAATATTATGATCTGAACTCAAAAGGTATGAATGTTATAATATATGGACCAGGTTATAATGATTTCAATAGAGATTCACAATGTGAAATATATTATGAGATACATACTACTATATAAGTGGCATATGAAGGTACTGATAATGTAAGGTAGCTCAAATACAATATTTCCAAGATGAAATTTGATATTTTTAGGATAATTGATGGTGAAACCATAACTCAAATAAATAGATGATTGATAGAGATTGTGAATAATTTTTCTTCTCTTGGAGAACCAATTCCATAATATTATCAAGTATTGAAAATTCTTAGATTACTTCTATCTAAGTACAGTGGAATATTTTCTTCCATTAGGCAATAAACAATTATCAAAGATTTCAAAATAAAATATATTATTGGTATACTTATAATCCATGAGGTGGATATGGAAGATGAATTTAGAGAGCATTTATTGATTAAAATGGAAAATATTTCCTTGAAAGTATCTACATAAAAATATGATAATAAAAACAAATAAATACAAGTGGTTGAGTCATCAGATGAAAATACTTCAAATAGTTCCACTTTAGATAGTGAGCTTTCTAATTTTTCAAGGATGTTCAAAAAAATTTAAAAAGAGAATAGGATTCAATAAATCCTTCTACAAGTATAAGTAGCATGATGAAAATTGTAAAGAGTTTAGATGATATAAATGTAAGGAACTTGGGCACATCAAGCCAAAACATCATCAATTTCAATATAACAAGAATTATAAGAAAACAAGAAGGTTTGATATAAGAATAAATCCACATGGAGTGATTCAGAATATTCTAGTGATGTCGTGTCTTCATAAATAAAAACTAAAATTTTTTAATCAGATTTATAGCACACTCTAATGAGGTACACTCATATTATTCTTTTGGGCATGAATCTAAATCATAAAATAAAAACTAATCCTATGTAGAATTAAATGAATATTTTACCATACTAGAAAAAAATATTAATGATTTAAAAATAAAAATAAAACTCGAAAAAATTCTTATGATGATTTTGTAATTGAAAAGGAGGACTTGGATTAAAAAAATAGATCTTAAAGTCAAGATGGAAAATTCTACTACATCTTATATTGAACATGGTAACAAAATTAAAAAACTATAAAAAGAGTTTAAAGAACTTAAATATACTTAAAGTGTTTCCAAAAAAGGTGAAAATTACTTGAATCAATTTCTTGTCAACAAAAAATTTTAGAAAAACAAATTTGAAATAAGAAGAAAAGGTGAAAAAAAAAGTTTTATAAAAATTATTTTGTTCCTGATTCTAAGAATAAGAACCTCTCCAAAGTTATTTGTTTTCAATTTGGAGAATAAATTCACTATGATATTGATTTTAATTTAATAAACCCTCAATTTTGTAAAGTTAATCATGATTTCTTTAAAAAAAGTTTTTCAAAATTCAATGATGGAATTTTTAGACAGCACAAACAGATTTTGGTTCTCAAGTCTTTAATTTCTAAAGTTGCTGGACCCAAGAGAATATGGGAACCAAAACAATTTCTTATTTTATTTATATTTATAGTGAAAAAGAATAAGATATTCAATGAGGAATGGTATATGGATAGTGGATTCTAAGGGCATATTAATGGAGATTTCTATAATTTATATTCCTTATAAAAAAATGATGGAGGTCATGTCACTTTTGGTGACAATGACAAGAGAGAGATTATGGGATTTGGATCAGTTGGTAATATAAGATTATTCCTTATCAATAAAGTTATTTATATTAAAGGATTAAATCATAATCTGATAAGTATTTCTCAACTTTTTGATAAAGGTTATTTTGTTGATTTTTCAAATAATGCATGTTTTTTTTTCAAAGATAAAATCCTTAAACTTAAGGCACCAAGAATAGAAAATGTCTATAATTTAGTTTTTAATTCTTCATGTAGATAAAAAGGAAACTATTTAAATAATGAAACAATTGAATCTTGGATTTGGAATAGAAGAATAAGACATTGTGATGTTTATTCATTGAAAAAAAATTCTAAAATAAATTTAATTTTTGATTTACCTCTACTTAAATTTAACAAATGAAAAACTATGAGATGAATGAAAAATGGGAAAGTGATAAAAATATTTTTTTAAATCCATTAAATAGGTTTCTATATTTAGGCCTCTAGAAATTATCCAAATGGATTTTTTGGTCCATATAGAACTGAAATCCAAAGAGTAAAATCTTTTTCTATGTATTAGTTGATGATTTCTATAGATTTATTTAGGTTTTCTTTTTGAGTGTTAAAAGTGAAGTTGATTATATTTTTATAAATTTTTATAAATTGGTTCAAAAAGATAAAGATACCAAAATTATTTCTTTGAGAAGTGACCATGTGTGATAATTTGAAAACCATGAGTTCAATTCCTATTATTAAAAACATGGTATCAAACATACTTTTCCAGTCCCAAGGACACCTCAAAATAATGTTGTTGTTGAAAGTATGAATATGACCTTGCAAGAAATTTCTATAATTATGTTATGTGAGTATAAATGTTCCACTTATATTTGGACTAAAGCTATGAATAAAACATGTTATTTCATTAACAGAGTTTTAATTATTCATATCCTAAAGAAATCACCCTATGAACTATAGAAAAATATAAAGACAAAATTTGGATACTTTAAAGTATTTTGAATCAAATTTTATATTCTAAACACCAAGGATAATATTGGAAAATTTGATCCAAAGGATGATGTAGGAATATTCCTTGGATATTATACTACTTCCAAGGCATATAGAGTTTTCATCAAAAGGTCGAAGATTTTTTAGGAATAATATCATGTGAAATTTGATGAAAGTGATCCTTTTGATTATAAAATAACTCAAGTTGATGAGCTAAGTGATTCTTATGAAAACATGATACCTAAACCTATCTTTGATAATGAAAATTATGATGATTTGAACTTGATTTTGGTGAATAAAATCTTGAAAGGATGGATACTAGTGAACCAAAAAGTGTGCTTACTAAATAGCCTATAACCCTAAAGAATCACCCTATAGAGACAATTATAGGAAGCTTAGACGAAGGGATTATTACTAAAAGAATTTTAGGTAACCTTGTATAATTTTTTTCCTTTTTTGTATCAAATAGAACCTAAAACCATAAAAAATCCTTAACTAATGAGGGTTGGGTTTTAACTATGCAAGAAGAATTAAACTAATTCAAAGGGAATAAGGGTATGAGAATTAGTTAATAGACCCTTTGACTATCTTATTATTAGAACCAAATGGGTATTTAGAAATAAACATGTTGATCATGTTGTGATTACTAGGAATAAGACTGGATTTGTAGCTAAAGTGTTAGGCCCACTAGGCTAGATACCCTAAGAGGTGGGTGAATCAGGGTATGATAGATTAAAACAAATTCCCCTTTTGATCTTGTTTTATTATTATAAAAAACTCTCTTCTCTCTCATTCACATTGAAAAGTATGAACAAAACTTAAAACATGCACAGGACATGGTAATTTTACTTGGTTCACCCTCACTGGGCTATGTCCAAGGAGCATACACCGGTGATGTTCTGATGTACCAAATCCACTATAATCGCACTTTTGTTTACAAGTTTGAAGAGGAATCACTATCCCTTATGGTTTACAACCAATCACAATTTTAAAGCTCACTGCTCTCTTAGCTAAAGTGTACTCACTACTTCTTCAAAAGATCCACTCACAATTTAAATACTTTAAGGTCCTTTAATTTGCATGAATACTTGCATCCTTAACTATAGACATATTCTCTATTGAAGTTCCACTTTCATCTACAGATGAATACCACTTTTACACTAAACAATGGGAAATACCTTTTCAAAATATTTCAAAAATCGCACTGCCTTTATGAAGCTCCCACTTTTTCAAAGCTCAGATAAGCCTTTTAAATTCTATAACCCCTTCACGAAGCTCACAGGTTTGCAGAACTCACAGGTTCGCAGAGCCCACTAGATCATAGAGATCTCTAGACCGCAGAGCTCACTTTGGTCTTTGAGATTTTGAAAAGCTAAACAATCCTTTGCAAAGCACACGTCCTCCAAAAATCTGAATTGTCCTTCATGGTGTGCCTTCCTTTCACAGAGCTCAAATACCTCTACAAATTTCCTTTTCTTTTACGAAGCTCCATACTCTGCAAATCTCCTTCGCAATTCAAGATCTTAATGTTTTTAGTTTGATCTCATTACTTTTCTTAAAGGAGCTGAGGTCTATTTATAGGCGATTCCACCAACTCGAGAACCTTACATACAAAGTTAGCACCACATCAGCTCAAATCGCAAAGCTTCGAAATTTCCACCAAAATTATCTCTAAATCGCGAAGCACCATGGAAATTTTCAGATTGCAGATCTCATCATAATCATGAAGTGTCCCATCAATTCCTTTGTGTCTCTGCTACAATTCTCTCTTGCAATGCTCTTCACCTCTACTATTTTCGAAGCTTGTTGTAATCACATAGATCACCTTCAAAATTATTCATGTCTTTAAGAAATACAATTCATGAAGCCCATCTTCGTGAAACTCAGGACTTTTCCATATATTGATGAGATATTCAAGGAAATCCACTTTTCACGATGCTCACCAAATCCCAAATTTTGGACCCCAAAAATTTAGCAAACACTAGAAAATGGTGCGACCTTGTATTTGTTCTTTTGTACCACCTCTAGATCTCTCATTCCTTTTTCATGGTTCATTGTCAACATGTATTGTCAACAATATCTCTCGAACTTGACAATTCAACATGAAAACCTTCTTTGTCAATAAACACAACCAACCCAAAAATGTTGTAATGTTACCTAGAGAGATTTTTGCCCAACATAAAGGGTATAATAAAGAGGAAGGTATTGATTATGAAGGTAACCTTGAACCCATAGCTATATTATATCCATTAAGACTATATTATCCTATACATCACACATGAATTTAAAATTATATCGGATAGATGTGAAATATATATTTTTAAATGGTTTTCTTATGGAGTAATTTTATATTGAACTACCTCCTGGTTTTGAAAATATCCATCATCCAAATTCAGTTTTCAAACATACCAATGATTTTTATAGCCTCAAACAAGCACTTGGAGCTTGTTATGAGCATTTAAGTTCTTCTATTTTATCAAATGTTTTTTAGTAGGAGTGTCTAATTCCACTCTTTTCAATAAAACTTTATCTTCATATATTTTTATAGTTTAAATATATGTTTATGATGTGATTTTTGGTTTAACAAATAATAGGTTATGTAATGAATTTTTAAAACTCAAGAAAAAATAATTTTAAATGAGTATGATGAGTGAGTTAAGTTTCTTTTTAGGTTTTCAAATTTATAAAAGAGAATTTAGGAATGTGATAAATCAAATAAAATAAATATTTAACTTACTTAAAAGGTTTGGAATAAAAAATAGTAAAATACATAAAACTCCTATGAGTTCTAATGACAAAATTTATTTGGATGAAATTGGGAAACAAATTGACAAAAAGTTATACAGAGGAATAATTTGGAGTCTACTACATTTGACTATTAGTAGAACACAAATTATGTTTTCAATATTCTTATGTGCTAGGTTCTGATAAAATTCAAAAGAATATCATTTAAAATCTACCAAAATAATATTAAGATATTTAAAAGGAATAGTTTCTCTTTCTTAACTTTTTATAAAAAAATTATGATTTTAATTTGACTTCATATATTGATATCTAATTTGGTGGAAAATCCTTAATATCATGGTATAGTAAGAAACAACACTCAGTTTCATTATATACTACTGAAGTGGAATATATAGTTACTGGTAGTTTTTGGGAACAAGTGTTGTGGATAAAACACACCTTAATGGATTTTAGATTCAATTATAATCAAGTATCAATATAATTTGATAAATTTGGTACTATCAATATTTATAAGAATATGATAAATCATATGAGAACAAAGAATATAGATCTAAGACATCATTTCTTGAGATATCACACTCAAAAAGGATACATCTCTCTTGAATTTATCTCTACTAAGAATAAATTGGTGGATATTTTTACTAAGCTCCTTACATGTGAATGTTTTGATTTTATTAAAAGTTAATTGGGGTTATTTGAATTTAAATTATTTTAATTTATTTAATTACTTATTATTTTAATTGTGATTTAATTTCTATATTTATTTTTAATGTATTTAAATTTTAATTCATTATAGAGATTGAATTAATTTATTATTATTTTGTATTTATTTGTTCCTAATTTAATTTTTAGAAATAAAATTGAGTTTTTATTTATTTTCTTTTACATTATTTTATTTCTTTATTTTTATGTTATAATAGACCCTAAACCTAAATTGCTATGTATCCCTTTTTTAAAATACATACATGACCTAATCTTAAATTGTGTCTCTCCTCCCTTTCCTTTCACCTATGTCCCTTCTTCCTAAAGATGAACTGCCACATTCTTTATCTTTACCTTTTCTCAACCTCTAACCAATCCTTCTATGATGGGGAAGTCAAAGAATGTATATGTTAGTGGTTTTGGCTTTTCAAAGAAAGCTAAATATGGCAGTGCACCGCATCATGTTCTTATGGGAAAATCCATAGATATAGTAAAAATATGTCTTTGAATAAATTATTTCAGTTTAAAGGATGGTTTATCATGTTTGATGAGAAGAAATTAGGTTTTCTATTTTAAGAGGAAGTGAATGAGTTCATGTGAAATGTTGATTTCTGGTTTGGATAAATAGAGGATGTCATTTCATCAAATGTGAATAGAAAAGTCATTCTTATTTCTTCTGTAGAAATGGTTTAAGTATTTCACTTTCCTCATGAAGGTAAGTTCAATTTTATCTAGAATCTAGTTAAAATGAGTACAATGGTACCAAATTAATCCTTCAAGTTTCTCTTTGTAACCTCTACTTTCAAGAAGAAGGTTATAAAAGATCTGGAATTTTAGTGGAAAGTACTTTTTAAGATCATTCAGACTGGGATTTCCCAGAGATTTGGCGAGAAGGAAAAAGTATTGCTTCAATACATGTATCTATTATATATCTTGATCAATAACTTCAAGATGAATCTTCCTTGGTATATAATACAGTTTATTCATCACTACTATTAAGGGGAAGAAAATTTAAACTATTTCCCACATGGAAGGCTCATCTTCCCAGTGTTAAAGAAGAAATAAATGGATCCTAATGAGGGAGAGGTTGTGAAATGTCATAAGAGTAATACCATTTTTATAGTTCTATTGAAGACATTTGGTTATAATTGGGATGTATCCTCAGGGTATTTAAGACTTTTTTTGGGCTAGAAGTTGGAGCTCAATTGGTCATACCACCTCCAACATCAACTCAGGGGGAGCTATCCACTACCTCACCACCTAGGTAAGCAACACCTATTGAGGGGGTTCCTGCTAGGGAGGTGCAGAAGTCAGCTAATCAAAGTCTAGAGCCTCAAGTTCCATAAATAAGACCTATTGTGGAAGAGAAAGTTTATATATAGGAGGATAAAGTTTTTAGAGATTCAAAATCAGTTCATCATGTTGAGAAAATTGATGTAGCTCCTATGGAAAGTCCTGTTGAAACAGTACGAAGTATGTCAAGTGTTGAAGAAAGAGTAGAAGTTAAGTTTATAGAGGAACCTTAGGTTGAGCACACTGGGGTTGATCTAATCTATTTTGGATCTCATACTCATGATATAGATATAGTTAGATATGTGCTTATGGATTCTACTAATTATTTCCACACTCCAACACCCATTCCATCACCTCCTCATGTGCATGAGGATTCCCTATTTTAAGAAAAATTTCTATAAGATTATATGTTTAAAATAATATAAAAACATTTTCTTAAATTGTGATGTCATAATTTGATAACCACAAAGGATATTATGTTGAGTTAAATAATGATTCAATCTCTTCTAAGGAAGAGATCAAAAATCTCAAGAAGAATTAATTCATTTTCCAAATCTAGTTTTGCTGAGAAATTTGGCATGATAGAATCCTAAACTAACTTGATCAAAAACCTACACCTAGTACCTCTTATGATATTAGTTCCCTTTGTGGTAAGTGATAAGGAATTGAAAGAAGTGATACCTCAAGTGAGTGAGCTTAATAAAAAATTTTCTACTAGATCTGAGATCAATGAGCTTAGAGTACTAGTTTCATATCAATGGGATATGATTAAGAATCTTCCAATGGTAAAATCATATATGTATAAGGATTTATTTGATGATATTCAATCCTTTAGGAAATAAATAAAGGAGAGATCACAAACCATGTGAAGTGTAGTTTTAATCTAGTTTGAATTTATTAAGAGGTTTCAACCATATGCTAAACCTATTTTAGATTCTTCACTGGATTTTGATTTTAAGAATCATTTTGACCAACTATTTTCAGACTTGAATACAATTTATTCTCAGATTCAGTCTCTTTAGTGTGACATGTTCACCCCTATGCTCGTTAAATAATTCAAGAAGTATCTTTTGGCTAGGTTTTAGAAAACCAAAGAATCTATTAGAAGACTTAGTGTTGGGACTGATGTGTCTTTAAATGACATGGTTAGATATCTTGAAGAATCAATTGGTGGTAAGCTAAAATAAATATTTTAAGTATCTTAGAACATTCAAGGTATGATTCCCTATTCAATTGGTCTAGTGAAAAGAAATCATGAACACTTAATATGTTATTCAAGATATATGAGGAAGTTGAAGGATTATACACTGACTCTTCATAAGAGGATTTTGGTTCCTCAAATTATGAGGAAACTCTAGTTGTCATAGATACTTCTATAGAATGAGATATTATTGCATATAAACCTCTCAGGTCGGTAGTTCAAGTTCCAGCTATTGCAGACAATGTTAATGTGTTAGCTACTGCTCTTTCTCTAATGCCTTAACCTCAATCTAGTTCCTTGAATGAGGTTATCCAGATCCTGATAGAAAAATTAGCCAAACTGGACCACAAATTCCTTCTATTTAAAGACAGAATTATTAGTTCTCAGGTTTTGACTGACAATATTTATAATAAGTTGTTTTTAAATCCCCATTATACTCTATATATTTCTCATCCTACTAACTTGATCAGTTCTACTTAGAGTTTTTCTTCTAGGCAGATACAATCTTTTAATGTAATTATTAATAATGGTTTATCAACAATTTCCCAGATTTATAAACAAACATCTATTTCCATTCTTGATATATGAAAATCAAACATCATAAAAAGGATTTACATGTGTGTTGTGCCTTGTTTTATCTAAGTGGAAGGATAAATCTTGGCCTAACACCACCAAAAACCTATAGAGGTACCAGGTAGAGAGTGGATAATTTTTATAACCCATTCAGGATCTATCAGAAAGAGAATTATAAGGTTGTTGTTGTATTTTCTACTAAATTTCTTGAGAAAGGAGATGCCTCCTCAGATCCTATAAAGAAACTGTACTTTGTCCCTGATGGTTATTATGATTTTAACAGAAATTATGGGAATCTTGAAAATTTGTTGATCACACTTAGGGTGGTATCCACAAGTCAAATCAGGTTTTGGAACTGAATCTAGCTTAACTGTGGATCTTCAGAGATTAGTTCTACCTTCATTTATGGACCCTCCTTCTACCTCTTCAACCTCTCATACCTTCAATAAACCTCCACCCAAACCTCCTTCTGACTTTGATCCAATCCATAAGCCATGTTCAGCTGAGTAAGTCCTATATATATATTTTTTCATGTTTATTCATTGTATATGTGTTTCAATGTTGATAATTAATATAATTATTATTTATTCATTTCTTGTGTCTTTCTTATTGATTGTTTTCATTTAATTAATTTTATCTTGCTTTTGTTTTAAACTGATTTTTTTCACTTAATGTTTTCAATATTTGTGAATTTTTTTATATTACTAAATTTTCTAAAATTTAGTTTTTTTGCAATTATAATTCACATTTAGCACTATAATTAACTAGTTAATTAATCTAAGTGATAAATTAACGGTGTTTTTACTCTCCTAACACATCTTTTTTAATGAAACAAAAAGGGGGAGAAGTTTAATAAAAGGGGGAGAAGTCCTCTAAAGTGGGAGAAGTCTGATTAAGGGAGATAATAAAGGATAAATAAAACATTTTACAAATATATACGTGTGTGTGTGTGTATTACATATTTTTTCTACAAAACCCTTTAAATCCTTTAAAATTTCATGATTTAAGTTTAATGGGTTTTGTGATCATCAAAAAGGGGGAGATTGTTGGACTACTAATGTTGTTCCAACATATACCATGTACTTTATATTTGTATGATCTCATGAAATCTTCATATATTACTAATGATTTTGTTTTTAATTGTTTTTATTAGGTTTTATCTTTATTTTATCCACTTTACAGTTAGTCTACAATTCTGGGTGTTCTTGCTGAAATTTTACTAAGTATGAAAAATCGGCTATGTTGTGTTTGGATACATTGAGCAATTGGATATATCAATCAGTTATGTGAAGAAATTGCCTATATAAATCGACTATATCACAAAATCAGCTACATAAAAATTGATTATTCCAGTGAATTTCCTATGTGAGTGAATGGGTATGTTGATAAAATGGATACATGAATCAACTATGTGTAGTAATCAAATACATAGATTAGGATATGTGGTAAATTTGACTATGTGGTTCCAAATAGCTATGTGATTCATTCAGATACATTAAATTTGGCTTCATGAGAAATAAGGTTACGTAAATAATTAGACTACAAAATGAATTCCTATGTGTTTTGGCTATGTTAAGAAACTAGCTACATAAAGAATAGATACATTGACCAATTTAGCTACATGAATTGAAATCAATGAAATTTGGGTACATGGTGATCCATAATAGACTACATGATTCTACAACCTATATTTTTATTATCATTGGAGTTATTTAAGTCAAATTTTATGCTTTCTTGCATGAATTAAATATTGGATTACCACTTTGTGGTAAAAAAATACAAAAAGTTGCAAGTAATAAGAATAAGAAAGAAGTACAATAATAATTTTATTCTATATCCTATTGCAAAGGTATTTTTGAAGAAAGGTCATCTAGAATTTAATTCAAAGAAAATATTTTATAGATATCATGTAGTGAGATGGAAATATAAGTTTTTAATAGAGTATTTGAATGATAAGAAAATTTGAGAGAAAATTACACAAGAGTAGAAACACTTGCACTCTTGTCTATCTCTTGCGAAGCTTTCATGTTTCTACTCTATTCAGAGCTAAATAAGAAGAAGATTCAAGTTATCTATAGTCATGTTATCAAGATCATCATTTCAGTGTTTTAGAATAATATCCATTAGTTACTTTTCATTATTATCATATCTCCTGTAGATTTATTCTCTTCTGTCAGTTATATCTTACAACCATAATCTTCATCCATAATCTCTCATATTATTTCCTTCTATGGGAAGTGTAAAGGTTCTCGGTAAAAGAACCTTTAAGGTTGGTATTTTTTAAATCCTTTTGGGATCCCAGTAAAAGTTTTTGGTATCTTATCAAGTGTTTAATGTTTACACTCAATCATGAAGTCCTTAGAAATGGACCAGTAGTCCTTGGTAAAAGGAATGGTCTAGTGAAAATCATCAAGCTATAGTATTTGAGCTTTGGTAGAGTATACTAGGGTATTTCTATTCCCTGAACCACTATAAATATCATGTGTTCTATCTTTTCTTTATACTTTTATTTATATTGATTGGTTGTGTTGAGAAAAGATCAAAACTAATCATGCCTTTAAAAATGGGGACTTTATAAGTGAAGAAAATTTAAAGAACTCAATTCACCCCCCCCCCCCTAGAGTCTTAGTGAAGCTGGTCTCCAACCAATAACCAATATATCAAAAAAATTAATCCTTAACTCGAAGTAGTGGAAAAATATTCAAGAAGATGAATTCTTCCTTGGATTGTTAGTGTGCCTTTCCTAAATATTTTCAATAACTACAGTGAGTTGTATTACCTCCCGATACATTAGCACACCATCAATGCACCCTCCTTAGATTATCACTTATAAATGAACTGTGTAAAAACCCTATATATCTATATTTATTTTTCTATATTTTAATAATGTGTGTACGTGTAAAGATTAACATATATGTGATGCTCTTACTAACATGATGACAAGATTCTAAAAATTAAAAAAATAAATCCACACCCCAATTTACCCCCTAACCACCTCTTAGGGTGTGTTGGGTTGGGTTTATAACACCTATCAATACCAATTGACTTTGAATCACATCAAAGTCATTAACATGATCTGTGATTGACCATATTTTTGACATCTTCATGTGAAACAGTCAACACATTAGAAAAACTTTGTTTATAGTGGTTTACTTTTCATATATACCAACTAGATTTTTTATCTTCTCTTTAGTGACCTTCACCTCTTGAATGTTGAAGGAAACATTTCATGCCAACGTCATCCAAACAACTCTCAGAACCTTCAGTTAATCCTTTCCCATTTTTTTATCCATTGCTTTGATTTGACCCCCTTCAGTGAAAACTCAAGATATATTTAGAACATATTGACATTAATCTTTATCCTCCATAATATAAAATCAAATATTTTGAACTTTCCTAGATATTTCCTTCTTCCAACACCATTACTTCATAATAGAACTCCCACTAAATGAAATAGATTAAATGAAAGAGATATTACTATAAGAATTTTTTAACAAAACGAATTACACTAAATTTTATTGAACCAAAACCTCTGATACCATTTTTTGTTCCCAAACACCATGATATAGAAGTTACCTTTTATAACTTCAAACGTGGAATAAAGTTTGTAACTTATAAAAAATAATGATGATCAAAGTAGTGTATCTAGAATTGAAAAGACCAAACACCCCATCCACACATTGAATCATCACACTTGAAACAAATAGAAATTTACATAATGAAATAACCAAATGAAAAACACACTCTAAGGAATGAAATCACAAGAGTTAACATGATTTGAGAATTTCTTCATTCTATAAGAGAAACACCATATCTTTTATCAAAAATGAAAGGATAGAAATAGAAAGTGATTAGTATAATGAATCAACACTTTTCCAAGTGACCCCAATTAACCATTTATATTTGATTCGTATCGGTTTTCTATGTTCTTCCAATATCCAAAAAGTAAAATCCACCATACACATCATCGAAGGTTACCGCCAATAACATGTTGAGTGAACCAGACATTAGCATCTTCTAGTTAACAGTGATCCAGGTTCAGAAACTCATCCTTATAACCTTTATAACTCAATATTTTAGGAACCTTATTATGAATAATATCTTCAAAATAAATGAAATTTAATCCAAATAGTGAAAAAAATTCATTAAAAGGTCGGACATGGGTGATCTGGTTGAAAATTATTTTTTAACTATGCTAAATTAAAAAAATCCATCATTGATAACTATATGGAAACTTTGTATTATATATCATAAACATTCATGAATAAGTATTTTGAACTTAAAAATTAATTACCAACCATTAATAATATATTTAATTTTTGTTCTCATACTAATAGGGGTGTCCAAACCCATCCTGACCCGATCAACCAAACCCAATATATGGGTTAGGTTAATTTGGTTCAAATTGAGATTGGGTAGGGTCGGGTCATGGGTTGGAAAAATAATGACCTAGCATGACCCAAACAACCTAACCAATCCCTAATTTATTTCCTCTACCTTGTGTTTCCCATGTTATTATGTATTTATTGGTTTTTTAAGAGAAATATTTTACAATTTTTAATTAAAGTTAATGGGTATTTTTCATTTGTTTATTATCCTGGTGAGTGATAATGTAATCTCACAAATGATGGGAATATATAATGGATTTCATAACTAAAAAATCTCTATAAAGATTCACATTGTGTTACATATTGAAAATCATAAAACATTTTAATCTCATCAGCATGTTTTTTTTCAGAAAACTGTGTTTTTTCAAACTCATAAATAGATGTTATCATGTGATCATGGAATTTGTTAATATATTTAACCAATTACTTGATCAAACAAGACTGGTTGAAAATATCTATGTAAATATGAGCTTGATACTTCATTAACAATCATGAATTATAAGGTAAAACATACCAATTATCTATATGATCACCATTCTTTAGTATTAATTTTCTTGTATCACTTCTTATATAAAAAAATATCAAACTTCATTAAGGTTTTATTGATAAAACAAATTAGGTAAACCTGCTCAATATTTTACAAAGAAACATCATTCTCTTAATGTTTTCATTAGATGGTTGACTTTAACATTGAAGACTTTAGAAAGTAATTGAGGAAAACCATATGGATAAAGGTTTTGATTTTTAGAAAATCAAAATAATTTAGGACAAGTTGGGTTACATGTGAATGTTAGAAACAAATTTGGATATTTTTCCCAATTACATATTTTCATGACATCTTGATGATTTTGAATCATATATCCCGGGTGTGTTTCTTTGTTGGGTATAGTGATGAATACTTTGGTTTTCAACTCTTGGATAATGACCTATATAAGTTCATCATAAGTTATAATGTAATATTCAATGAGGGTATCCTTTGTAAGTATTGGAACTTGATGAAAATATTATAGAGAAAAAATAATTGATGTATGCTAATGTTTATTTGGATTAAATTTTTGAAAATATGGTTAGTTTAGGTAATATGATAGTTTTAGAGATACCATATTATTTTTAAGGTGAAGTTTTGGATGGAATTCAGGTTTTATTATTATCTTCATGGCTAGATGTACTAGAATTCTTGAGTATTGTGGAAGTTTAGGGAAAATATCTAGAAGATGAAGTTTCAAAAGGATTAGATCCATAGGTTTAGTTTTAGAGGTCTATTAAGGATATGTTCATAGTATAGAGGTTAAAAAGTCATAAGAAATTATTTATTTTTATTGAAAGTGGGGAAAATGAAATCCTAGTAGAGGCAAAAAGTATGAATGACTCAAGATGATGGGTGTTAGTAACAAAAGAAGAAACAGATTCTTTACATGTGTCTAGAACATGGGAGATAATATAACTTATTACTATGAAAAGTGAATTGTAGAACAATTGGTTCTACCAATTTAAAGAAGAATATTATAATAAATGGTACAATTCAATGATTTTTGTGAAATGATTTCAACAAATAGAAGGTGTGGCTTTCTTGGAAATATTTTTAATATTTGTAAAGAATCCAACAAATTAGATAGTTCTCAGAATGGTTTGTATGGAGGCTCTACATATTAATCAGTTATATTTGAATACCATATTCCTTTATGATGAATTAGAGGAGGAAATATTCATAGAGTAAATAAAATATTTCATGTAAAGAAAAATAAAAGGGTTTTTGTTTCAGATCAATCAGAGTTTTTATGGGATGAAATAGACACTCAAAAATTATAACTAGAAGTTTAATTCCTTTATGGATGAGAATGTGTTTTTTTAGATAAATGAAAATCATTATTGTTACTTAAAGGTGTTTGGTGATGGGAGATTCATTGTACTTTTTATCTTCATTGGTGATATGTGTCTTATAGAACCCAGGATAGATCATATTGAGAAGTTGAAACAAAATTTTCTAGAAAAATTGAGATGAAAGATCCTTATTTCATAAAACATATGTTGGGGATGAAAATTGGAATGGAATTAAAGTCTAGAATTTTGTTTCTATTTCAGTTTTAGTATATCCATTAAGTGGTGGAAATATTTGAAATGAGTGAATATAATCCTATAACCAATCCCCTAGATAGAAATTGCAAGTTATCAAAATAAAAGGCACTGAGAATGAAAGATGGGGATGAGTGCATGGAATGGGTTCTATATGCATTAGTGGTTGGAATATTGATCTATGTCATGAATTGTATGAGTTTTTGAATTGTATATGCAGTGTTAATCACTAGAAATTTCATGGATAATTTGAGAAAGGAGCATTGGGAGGTGGTGAAGTGGATACTTTGGTATCTCAAAGGTTCAACAGACCTATCACTATATTTTTGAACAGATGCTTTATTGTATGGATTTGTAGATCTAGACTCTGGAGGATATGTAGACACATGGAGAAGTATCACTAGTTATGTGTTCACTTTTGAAGGTAGATTATGTGGTGGATGTCTAGAATTTAACTAGTAGTTTCATTGTCTACAACGAAGGCAAAGTATGTAGTAATCATAAAAAATGGGAAAGATTTAACCTAGCTAAATGGTCATTGGATGATCTTGTAATAAGGAAAGAAAATAGAATGTTTCTCAGTGGCAGTCAATTCGTGATTCATCTTACGAAGTATCTGATGTTTCACTCTATGAAAAATCATATTCACCTAAAGTATCACTTCATTTTAAATTTTTTAGAGAATAGAGTTTTAGAGATACAAAAGTTTGATAGGAGTTAGAATGTGATGGAAATATCGATAAAGTTCTTAGTCCATGAAATTTTGGGGTGGTGTTGTGCCTCGATAGGGATTGGATAACCAAAATCATAGCAGAGAACCATGGGGACACCACAGAAGGGGATGAAATGATTCGAATGAATTAGTGAAGTTTGGAAAAGGGTATTTAAGTAGGATTTTTTTAGTTTTTTGGCTGTGAAGAACCTATTTTTTTACTATGTTTTGGAAACTTATGGAAGGTGTAATTTTCAGAAATTATGATGTTGATTATGGATGGAGGTAGGTGCAGTAGTATGATAACTAATGTCTGTTAAACACTTTATTTCATGATTTATTACATAAAGATACACATAATACAAACCCAAAATATCAAGAGGCCTAGTGTATTTAGGAAATTAGAATACATAACACAATAAATTAAACAAGGATACAACAATAATATTTAAATCTCCTAACATGCTCTTAAAATTCCATTGATCTTCTAAAAATGCATGGGATAACCAAGGGACATGCATAAAAAAGGGGTGAACTATAAAGCCTGATAAGGGAATAATCAAATCATAACATAAGGTAAAGTAGTAAATATGATTAAATAGGCATAACATGATTAAATAGAGAGATGAGAATCATAATCATGACCATTAAAGCATGGTATAATAGGATAATGTCAAGTTAACATGGTAATGTGGTAACAACATAAAACATGACATCATAAGAATAAGTGAAGGATTACCTCTAAGACATCATAACATAGTGTACTTAGGATAACCTCCCTTTCACCATACATGATATCTCATGAGATAAAAACATTACCCAATTCATTGAAGAGCTATTTAATTTTGGGCTCACCCGTCACATTCATTTCATGTACATACATTTGTGTGCCACATAAATCATACAACATAAGAATGTATTTCATCAATTTTAACCCCAAAATTAATTATTGTGGGTTAAATACATGTAATTACCCAATAAATAAATGATATTAACTTCTATTTTAATACCCATGATTGGAAATGGGTATGGGTATTCACTACACAAATGTTTATTGTGGAAAATATCAGGACAATTTCGGCAGCATAATGGGTGTACAAAAAGATTCATGGAAGGGTTTAATGAGAGTGAAATAGGTTATATCATCACTTTTATATCATAATTATAGTAATAGGTATGTTTAAAAGGATACTACAATATGAAAAATTTGAAATCAAAAGGCATAGTACAAATGAAGTGCTTGAATAAAGAGGAGGAGAGGATCTCTTGCCTTGAGAGAGTGCTTCTAAAATCTTGGGAGGAGCTTATTAAGAGATTGGAAACTCCTTGGGAGAGATTTATAGAGATAAATTCAGAGTAAATTAATGATAAAAAAATTAGTGAAGAGTAATGGGAGTTTGGATGGGTTTTTATAGCAAAATATATAAGAATTCTTTATTAATTTCTAAACTTAGATTTTGGAATCTATATGATAAAATAATCAAAAGAACAAACCTTATCATGGTTTTTGCCCGTGGTTTCTACCAAATAAAAGTGGTTTTAAATATTTTAAAAGTACAAGAACCTAACTACTTAAAATAATACCATTGGTGATGTGGAAGTGAGTCATGTTTATAAAGAATTGATTTTAAAACCTTAAAATATAATATAGGTTTTGAAGGATTCATCAAGGGTTTATAAAATTAATAAAATAACTTCAAAAACACATTATTTTAAATTTAAAGAATAATTTTGGTTGCCTGTACTCTTTATAGTATTTATTACACCACTTTTGTTCTTTTATGATGTCATAATACATACTATATATTTATACCATATTCAATTTTTACTCAAAATTTTGATTATCTCAGAAAATTATGAAAAATTAACCATTTGATAATTTTGAAATTATGATTTCAAAAATAATAAATATTTTATCAAAATAATTCTCTAAATATTAGAATTTATACTTTTAAATAAAAAATTCCTCATTCATTGAAAAATAATGGTTTTTAGAAGATAACAGTTTTCTGAACCTGATAAAGATTATATTAAACTTTATTAAATTATATTACCATTTATATTTAAATAAATATTATTTAATAAAAATATTTTATTAAATTGGAATTTATTTCAAAAGTTTTTTAATTTATCAAAAATATTTTTAATTAAATCCTTATATTTTTTAAAAATACAATTTTGGTTTCTTCGTATCAAAATATAATTTTCACAAACTCATATAAAATTATAATAATGAAAAGGGTTAAATATAATCATTATTTTATTAAAAATAAAATAAAAAAATTATACTATTGAGGTCTATATACATGACCCCTTATTATGCCAGTGTATGCCCTAAGGGTATGGTGTACGATGGTGACACTTTTTTGGGGTGGATTGACGAACATGGTTTAGGTTGTGACCTCGATATGCTTGAACTTATCCTATAAGAAGTTTCACAAGTGCTTTAGTTATTGAATCTTGGCTTGGTATTGGTCAAGAGAAAATCCCAGTGATGTCATATTTCTCAGAAGATTCAATAAATGGGCTTCATAGGGGATGGTCCTGCCGGTCAAGGTTGTCTCTTCTTTCGTCTACGTCAATTGGATTTATCATAACCCTTAATATATAATAATCATAATGGTCACTTTACAGTGGATATATTATCAATGATTATGATTATTAATAGTATTTTAAATTTGATGGGATATAACTTATAACAGTACAAAATAACTATTGTAATGCATGTTTTTTTATAAATTCATCACTTAATAAGAAATTTATTCATTTAAAATGGGAATTTCATTTATAAATGTTCGGTTCATTACAAGAAAAACCTAGAAGTTCGAAACCGAACATAGCGAGTAGTGAGTTCTTAAAGTGTAGAAGAAGCATAGGATCCGAAGCTTGCACCATTCCCAAGAAGTTTCAAGTTGAGTCAGTGAAAATTGTGGGTTGGTGGTGGTTTCCTTGATCGAGTGGTGGTTGTATTCAAAGAACATTTAGTGGTGGAACCAGCTAGACTCATATATAAATAGGTGGGTAGAATATTTTTAATGTATTTATATTTTTACTATAATGCTTGTTAAGTTTTTTTTGTTTAATTTTAATTCTGAATTTTCTTTGATTTATTAATTATTTTATGTGAGACATTAAATTAATAAAATGTTAAAAATATATTATTAAACATTTTTTAACTTCATAGAATGATTATTAAGTATATTGGTTCTATGAAACCTTGGTTGAGATCTTTACTTTAACTGCATTCATCCTATGAGAACTAGGTCATGTGATATATTATTAATTTTCATATTTATTATAATAATTAGGGATCATAATAGGTTGAATATTCATGAAATTAGATACACCCAACCCTAATATGTTTAATTTTTTAAAATCCAAACATGTTTATAATCTTTTTTTATTATTATACTTTCCTAACCCTACTCCGTTACATTTATAAATACCCATTTAACTACTACAATCCATTTAAATGAAAATTTATTATTTATTTATTTTTAAATTAATTTATAAATTTAAAATTGATAAATATTTATTAAATAAATATATTTTATAATTTTATAATCTTGTAAAGGATATTGGTAATAAAATAATAATAATTAATTTAACAGGGTTTTTGTTAAAAATTCATGTAGAAATATTAATGAGACCTCCATTTTAAAACCCAAATCAAACTGAATTATTTGACCAATCAAACTACCAAATAATGGGTTTCCCAGCACAATCATGGTTATTAGGTAATATTAAACATTGGGTTGATTTTAGTCGCTCAAAGCAAGCACAAAACTCATCAAAATGATCTAGAATAAGATGGACCGAATGTTTTTTGCTTTTTTTTACATTTTTTTTCTTTATTTTTAATATAAAATAATAATATGATGTTAAAAATGAAAAAAATAAAAAACTGGTTCAAGCATCCATTTTAACCGATCAGATTGGTATATCCTTGAACCGCTCCCTTGTCTGCTTTCATCAATGGTTTAATTCTAAAAACTTTGCAAGAGAAAAAATCAAAATGGATAAATATATTTTATTAAATTAATATTATTTAAAAATATATAATTAATAAATTATTAATAATTAATTTAATTTTTATTTGAATTTAATACCCCAACATTATAAAACACAAATTAATTTAACTTGATTGTCATAAACTAGTACTTTTCCCATGCGATTGCAAGGGTCTATACTTCTATATTTAATTTTCAAAAAAAATATGATTTTTGAGAGTTTATAATTCATATGCATATTGAAAAAATCTAAATCTGAAATAATTATTCCTTAATAATGGAATGCAAGTTCAAAAATCATTGGTACATCATAAATAAATATGCATGGAAATAATATGCAAAAGAAAAAACTTAGTCCATTTTCCATTATATAATTGAATAAGTTGGTCCATGTACTATATAATTGAATATAAATAATTTAAATGTTTATCTATTATATGATTCAATAGAAATAAATTTTCTTTCAGTGAGGTATGGTTGGTAAATATAATTGGTGTGTGATGAAATTATAGTAAATATACTCCTAAATAAAATATTATATAATTATTATTTCTCTTTTTTTCACTGGGAATAAAATGTACTCCTAAAATCATATATTAATGTTAATTAATTTGTAAAAAATGTATAAATTTTCATGACATTCATTAAAATTTTATTTAGTATGAAAAATAAAATTTTGTATAAATTAGTTTATATAAAAATTGAAGAAAAAAATTATATGTACATGTCTCTATAAAAATATATCTATGGATTTTTCTTTTATATAAGAATGTATCTAACAAAAATATATGCATGTATTTAGTGTTAATTATTTACCCAAAAGTTGTAAAGGAATTAGAAATGTGTGTGTGCGTGCATGAGCATGTGCAATTAATATATCTAAGAAACAAAAATCATGAATGTAACACCCCAAAATTTTATGATATGTCACTTTTTTAATTTATATTCTTCGATAGTTTACATTACACAGAACATCGAGCTTAAATAAATGATTAAATATTATTGTGATAGTTATCACCTAGCCATTGGAATGGTGGAAAAATGAAATAGATTATTTAAATTATGAAAATATAGTTTACCCATATTTATAAATTAATTATTTGGTTACTAATTAATTATAAATGAAAATAATAATCAATTGAACATAAGAGATGTGTTTTTATAAAAAACTATTTTTTATGACCACAATGGTATTTTATATTAATAAATTGAATTAATATTAATTATTGAAATATATTAATTAAACATATATATTACATATTCAATAAAAAAATTAGTTTGATAGGCTTAATATAATAATAAATCCAATTTTATGTATAAAAAACTATATTTCCTAAAGACAGTTTTACCGCCTTTTAATGGAACACTTGTTTTAAAAATAAATTTTGATATTTTTATAAATTATATTGAACAAAATAAAATTCATTTTTTAAATCATAATTTCAAAATTATATTTGGGTGAAATTTTGGTATTTTTCTGAAAATATTTATTTTCCAGTGAATAGTGAAAATATCAATTTTTATTAAACTGTCAATTTTTTTATATTAAAATTTTATTTATGATTTGAGTTAGACATCGCCTAAAAATTTATAAATAAAATATAGGTATTTGATAAATGAAAATATAATATATTTATATCATGGAATAAGTAAATAAATGTTTTAAAAATGATAAATTAAGGATTGGTATTTTTGTGAGACATAAATGTTTATTTATAATTTTATAATTAATTTATTGATTTAAAAGAAAAATTACTTTAAAAAATTAGATTTATAAATTAATATTTTGTTTTCTTATGATTATAATATAATTTTATGAGACCTTAATTATTTTTTTCAAAGTGTCGCAAAATCAATTATAACTTTAAAATCTGTATTTTTCGAATAAATAATGATTTTATTTAAAAATTAAATTTCTCATATTTAGAGAATTAGTTTCATAAAATTGAGTTAATTTTTTAATTATACATATCAAAATATGGTTAAGGTGAATTTTTAGTATTTTTCTAAAATAGTTGTTTTTTTATGAATAGTGAAATACGGTAATTTATCGTATTTAATAAATACATGAATTATTGAGTCATAGATGATATATGGATAATATAAGCCCATAATATCAAACCGTCCTTAATTATTTTAACATATTTAGTGATAATTATCAAACTATTCATAGTCTTGAAGTAAAATAATAAAATAATGAATAAAATAATGAGAAAACACTCATCTCCTCTATTATAAATAGCACCCCTCGCCAGCCCTTCTCCTCACACCTCTTAAGCCTTGAATATTGTCCAATTCCTACCCAATAATCTTCCCAAGTCTCTTACCCACATCCAGGTTCCTTTGGTCTCACCAAAAGACCAAACTCAATCCTCTTAATAAGGTTCTCAAGAGGAAGAATTCAAGAGGTAAAATCCTCTTTCACTTTCTTTATTTTCTTTTCACTTTATTTTCTTTTTGTATACTCTCATCACCTACTTTGTCAAAAAAATTCATGATAAATCCATTGTCTTATATATACTTTAATTTTATTATTTCAATGAAAAATTCATCATCAATTCTTTTCTCCTCTTCCTTTTATTATAAAGATGAAAACATCGTCTGTGAGGTGCCGATTTACTACCTTTATAGACGATGTGTTTTTATTTTTCAATTCCTCCTTAAAGACTATTCATAAAATAATATTTATGGTTAAACCATATTATAATATATGTATTAAAAATTATTTAATGTTCTAGAACTATTATATATACATAGTATTAATTAATAAAACAAAACAAGTGCGTGATGATCGAAAAAACGCCCAAATAATCCAAATGACTATCACTAACGTCTTATCTAATGATTTATACTAACCCCAAATAACCAAATGAATTATATAACCATTTAATATTATGTATTTTCATTAATAACATATAATTTCAATTCTGGAAAACTATTTCAATTTTACATGATCTTTTGTACATGTATACAAGTTAACCGGTCATGAAAAGTGAGAAAAAGAACACTCACAAATGATGGAATTAAATATTATAACTCATAAAAAATGTCATAAATGAAAATAATAAGTTTATAATAAATAAAATTAATGTTAAATAGGTTCTTAACTAATTTATTCCTGAATTTAATTTCATTATTCAGGACGTTTAGAACAAGTGTAGAGCGCTTTCCGACATAAGGTAAGGGTTTTCTCATCTCACTTTTATTGCTATGAGTTATTCACCACTATTTCTCATATGTGGTGTATGTATACTTCCATTTGGTGTATCATATCATGAATCTATTTATATTCATGGTATTAAATGTTTTATTTTATGATTATTAATTTTATGGGGCATACAATTCGATTGATTATAAAGTGGTAAGGGTTTCTCCCCGAACTTCCATTTTTCATTCAGGTTATGCTATCTCCTTGTTTACCCTAATGAAATTATTCATTATTTTTATATACTTACTAAAAATTCTTTGTATATGTTCCAAGATTATGTATCCATATTGTTTCATCTTTATTTGATGGGGAAGTACATGTTTTATAAGGATCCATTCTCAATTCCTCCTGAAAAGCAAGCCCGGTTAAAGGTAACTTCCCAATATCATACCCATTTTTAAGTATACTCCATAATATATTTTAAGCAACCATTATTTTTATAAAATCACTCATTTTATCATAAAAACTATCTTATTTAATTTCTGATTTTATAAAAAAAATTGTCTTCTCCTCGTTAAATTCTCTTTTATATTTTCCCTTAAACCACACAGAAGTGACTCATTTCTAAAGTTTCTTAAATGCTCTTTTTACATGTTTTCACTTTAGTTGGACATAATTTATGCCTAAAATATATTTTCATTTTCCTTAACATTTCTTTTTTGGGATATACATGTTTACAATCTAATTTTATGACAAATATGAAATGATTTTCCAAAAGAATTCATCTTTCCAAAGTAAAAGGGTATTTATCTCAAGAATTTATCAGTGATTTTATTAGATTATTTTTACATATGATTATGATTCAAATATTTAAAAGTGGTATGTGATAATTTTATTTAAATTTATATTTTTAAATCAATTATTATATATATGAGTAATGCATTGGACTTTGTAAGTGATGAGTGAGGCCCGCTATAGCCCATCGATGCATCAGTAGGTCTCATGAGATAAACTGGATCGAGTTTTGGCCGAGGCCTTACCCATTATGTCGAAATATTGGTCAAGGCCTTGATGGTGTGATTATGATGTAAAAAATTATGCATTCACTCATTATGATATTATTAATTGATAATCCATGTGATTATTAAACTAGTAGAATATCCATGGTTAAGTTTTATTCTTATATGATTATTTATATGGAATTATTCAATCAGTTTTTATTCCTAAAATTTTATGCTTAGGTTATTGATTAAATGGAATTTATTTCAATTAGTCACCTTTCCATAATCATTTATGCTTGTTTATGATAGATTTTTTGTATTACTTACCCTTACTGAGCATCTGAGCTCACCCCTTTCTTATGTTTTATTTGTCCCCAGGATGAGAAGATGTATATTATGATGACTTATAGGGATAATCTTGGAGTATAAGGATGTTTCCAATGGAGTTGATTTATTGTTTTTCCATTCAAGTTATAATGTAACAATTATTCTTGTATCTGGTTTTCTAAAGATACTAAACTATTCATTCCTTCATGATGTGACTTCCTTGTTTATTATACCAATGTAATAAAGTATGGCACTAGATCCAGAATACTGGGTTCAAAGTCTTTAAATTTGGTATTAGAGGAAGTTTAGTACCTTGGAAACTAGAAAACATATATTAGGGAACATAACCCTAAGATAAACTTTGAGGATAATCATAGAAGAACATTCTAGAATTTTGGTAAGTTATAGATTATGTGGTCCTTCCTAGCAATACATCCATGTCTGGATACTACAAGTGGATGTGGTTCAAGCACAGATATACCTAGGGGTAACAACTCTGACAAGGTGCATCGGGCCTGAGTCGGCGTAACCTAGTACATGATAATGGGCCTTACTACCCACCTGGTTTGACACTCCTCAGGGATATGCTTAGGATATTTCATGTTTTCATTACAAACCATTATTAAGGATTTAATAGTAAATATGTCCCCAAAGAAACCATGTTTATGATTATGATATTAGATACGCATAATTTTTTTTCAATTTATTTTAAGTATATCACTAGTTTTTGGATTATAAATTATATTTCATAATGTTATGATCTAATCTAGTGTATTCCATTATTTAAAATGGTTCCTAGTGGAAGAAATGGGAACCACATCAATGTACATAATCCAAAGATTAAGAATAGTTGTTTCTTCAATGGGTTTAAGCTTGTATTTTGAAGGTAAGTAGTCTCCCAAATATTCTCATCACATGGGGAAACAAAATCATGTTATAACAAGATAGATAAAGAATTATCCAAGTCTTATGGCTTAAAAAGGAAGTAATAGAAGAAGAGGAAAGCTGAGAAAAATATAGATAAAGGGAAGAAGGTAAAGAATTATTTTCCCACATGTGATAATTTTGAAAGGAAACACATTGGTATTTGATTAAGAGGAAAAGGAGTTTTCTTCAATTGTGAAGAAAAATTCCACCATGATCATTATTGTAAGGAAATTAAATAATTTTCCAATCTTCAGTGCTTTAACTATAAGGAGATGAGACACTATGAAAATCAATGTCTCAAGCATCAAAGGAATATACTCGAAAAGAAGATAATGGATCATGGTCAAGATTATTCTAATACCTCATATAAATAGGAATTATTAATATGCTTGTGTTTGGATTCAATAATTATGTTATTTGAGTATTTTATCAATAATTCTCTGGTTATAAGAAACATGAGATATATTAGAATTGTACTGCAGTACTTCTTTACAGATTTCAAAGCATGCATTTTTTAATTAAGGTTTTAAGGTGATCAAGGTATTTATATATTTGGTATGTGGGATTAAAATATGAATTATTTGGGGAATCTTATGTTACGTTGATTTTTTAAATTTAGTGTCATTTCTTCTAAATTTTTTTGGTCGTTGAATGTGGATAGACATGTTTTATATGAGTCTTAAGATTAACTACTTGTGGAATGGATCAAGTTAGACATTGAAAATTATTTTTTGATAATAACATGAGAAATACTTCTTGATTTTAGTAAATATTTAAAGGTATAAGTAATGAATTAAGAACCATATAATTCGTTAAAATTGTTTCAAGTGTAAAAAAATCATTTTGAACATTCATTTCTAGGTGTAAGGGATGAAGTGAAAATATATTGAAGTGAAACCAAATGATGAGATTATGATTATGACATAGAAATTAATCAAGTAAAATTATTTTATAAAGTTATTATCTGAATATTAAAAGAATCCCTCAAATTTAGGAAAAATGTTTTGGAACAAAAATTGCATCAGTTTACTTTTATTTCTAAAAAATCAATGGTCCTTTAACCAATCACAAATTTACAGTTTTGTGGTGGTATAATTTCTAATAAACATGTTCTCTATCACTCTTCATAATAACATGATAGTTATATTTCTATTTCATTTCCATGTTATCTCTTTACACTAATGATTTCCTACCTGAAATCCTAGTTTTGTGGTGACCTTCTCTTTTCCCTTCCCCTCTTATTAAGAGGATATTTTATTAACCATTTTTTTATGTGGTTTTCCCACAAAGGAATTTTGAAGTATCAACCTTTTATTTTATAAGTACAATTCTAAATTGAGAGGACACAATTTATTGAAGTATTGTATAATGTAACACCCCAATATTTTACGATATGTCACTTTTTAAATTTATGTTATTCAATAATGTATATTACAGAGAACATTGATCTTAAACAAATGATTAAATATTATTGTGATAGTTATCACCTACCCATTGGAATGTAAATAGTGAAATAGATTATTTAAATTATGAAAATATAGTTTACACATATTTATAAATGAATTATCTAGTTACAAATTAATTAAAAATGAAAATATAAATCAATTGAACATAAGAGATGTGCTTTTATAAAAAACGATTTTTTATGACCATAATGGAATTTTATATTAATAAATTAAATTAATCACAATTAGTGAAATATATTAATGAAAATTATATATTACATATTCAATCAAATGTTTTTAAATTCAACTAATAAGTTTGATAGGCTTAATATAAGAATAAATCCAATTTTACGTATAAAAAACTATATTTCCTAAAGACAGTTTTACTGCCTTTTAATGACACTTATTTTAAAACTAAATTTTGATGATTTTATAAATTCTATTAAAAAAAATAAAATTAATTTTTAAAATAGAAATTTGAAAATTATCTTAGGGTGAATTTTTTTTATTTTACAGAATATATTTATTTTCCAATGAATAGTGAAAAATATAATTTTTTTATTAAACTATCAATTTTGTTATATTAAAATTATATTTATGATTTGATTTAGATATTACCTAATAAATTATAAATAAAATATAGGTATATCATAAATGAAAATATAATATATTTATATAATTTAATAAGTAAATAAATATTTTAAAAATGATAAATTAAGTATTGGTATTTTTGTGAGACATAAATGTTTATTTACAATTTTATAATTAATTTATTAATTTAAAAGAAAATTTATTTTCTCAAAATGTATTTATAAATTAATATTTTTTTATCTTATTATTATAAAATAATTTTATGATACCTTTATTAATTTTTCAAAGTATCGTAAAATCAGTTATAATTTTAAAATCTGTAGTTCTCGAATAAATGATTATTTTATTTAAAAATTAAATTTCTCGTATTTAGAGAATTATTTTCATAAAATGGATTTCATTTTTTAATTCTAAACATTTAAAAATGCTTAGGATAAATTTTTTGGATTTTTCTAAAATAGTTGAATTTTTGTGAATAGTGAAGTACGATAATTTACCGCATTTAATAAATACATGTATTATTGAGTCATGGATAATTTATGGCAGATATAAAATCATAATATCAAACTATAATTCATTATTTTAATATATTTAGTGATAATTATCAATCTATTCATAGTCTTGAGGTAAAATAATAAACTAATGAATAAAATAATGAGAAAACAATCCTCTCCTCCACTCTTAATATCACCCTTCACCACCCCTTCTCCTCACACTTATTAAGCCTTGAAGATTATACAATTCATGACCAATTATATTCCCCACATCTTATAGCCTTTTTTCTCGCCAAAATACCAAGCCTAATCCCCTTAAAGAGGTTCTCAAGGAGAAGAATTCAAGAGGTAAAATCCTCTTTCGCTTTATTTATTTTCTTTTCACTTTCTTTTCTTTTATTATAATCTCCTCAAATAATCTATAAAATCATTCATGATATATCCAGTATCTTATATATATTTTAATTTTATTATTTAAATATAAAATCCACCATAAATTCTCTTCTCCTCTTCCTTTTATTATAAAGATGAAAACATCATCCGTGAGGTGCCGATTTACCACCTTCGTGGACGATGTGTTTTCATTTTTCAAATGCTCATAAAACCATTTTTATGGTTAAACCATATTATAATATATTTATTACATATTATTTAATGTTTTATAACCATTATATATATAATATTAATTAATAAAACAAAATTTGTGTGTGATGATAAAAAAACACCAAAATAATCCAAATGATTATTACTAATGTCTTATCTAATGATTCATCCTCATACCAAGTCACCAAATGAATTATATAACCATTTAATATTCTATATTTTCATTAATAAAATATAATTTCAATTTTTTGATAACTATTTAAATTTTAAATGATCTTTTGTACATGTATACAAGTGAATCAATCATGAAAACCAAGGAAAATAACACTCCTGAACGATAGAATTAAATCTTATAACTAAAGGACATAAATGAACATAATAAGTTTATAATAAATTAAATAAATTTTAAATTGGTTCTTAAATAATTTATTAATTAATATAATTTCATTATCCCTGATGTTTAGAACAAGTGCAGAACGCTTTCAGATATAAGGTAAGGGTTTTCTTATCTTACTTTTATTTCTATGAGATATGCCTTATTCACTGCTATTTATTGTGTGTGGTGTATGTATACTGAACTTTGGTGTATAATACCATGAATCCCTTTATCTTCATGGTATTCAATGTTTCATTTTATGATTATTAATTTTATGGGGAATACAATTTGATTGATTATAAAGTGGTAAGGGTTTTCCCCTGAACCTCCATTTTTCATTCAGGTTACGCTTTATCTCTCTTTACCCTAATGTAATTATTCATTATTTTTATATAATTCCTATACATTATGTTTATATGTATCAAACTCATGTATTCATATCAGTTCATCTTTCTTTGATGGGTAAGTACATGTTTTATAAGGATCCATTCTCAATTCCTCTCGAAAAGTAAGCTCAATTAAAGGGAACTTCCCAATTTCATGCCCATTTTTAGGTATACTCCATAATATGTTTTAAGAAACCATTATTTTTATAAAATCACTAATTTTATCATGAAAAACTATCTTATTTAATTTTTTATTTTATAAAAATGATTAGTACTTTTCCTCTTTAAAGTCTCTTATATTTTCCCTTAAACCGCACTAAAGTGGCTCATTTTTAAAGTTTCTTAAATACTCTTTTTACATGTTTTCACTTCATTTGGACATAATTTATGACTCAAATATATTTTCATTATCCTTACATTTTCTTTTCTGGTATATATATATGTTTATAATCTAATTTTATGAAAAAAAATAAATTATTTTACAAAATAACTCTTCTTTCCAAAGTAAAAGGGTATTTCTCTCAAGAATTTATCAATGATTTTATTAGAGTATTTTCATCTATGATTATGATTCAAATATTTCAAAGTTTTCTGGTACACTTTGATTTAAATATATCTCTTTAAATATATTATTCGGCATATGAGTCATGCATTAGACTTAGTAAGTGATGGGCAGGGCCTGCTATAGCCCCTCGATGCATCGGTAGGTCTCATAAGACAAACTAGACCAGGTTTTGCTAAGGCCTTACCCATTTATATAGACTTCTTTTCCAAGGCCTTTATGGTATGATTATTATGTACGATATTATGTATTCCCTCATTATGATGTTAGTAATTGATAATCCATGTGATTATTCGATCATTATAATATTCATGGTTAACTTTTATTCTCATATGATTATTTATATGGAATTATTCAATTAGTTTTTATTACTTCCATTTTATGCTTAGATTATTGATTTAATGGAATGTGTTTCAGTTGATCAAATTTCCATAATCATTTATTCTTATTTATGATATCTTCTGCTATATTACTTACCCTTACTGAATATATGAGCTCACCCCTTTCTTATGTTTTATTTTTCCCCAAGATGCGAAGATGTATATTATGAATGACATGCAGGGATAATCTAAGAGTATAAAGACATTTCCAATTGAGTTTTTTTGTTGTTTTTTCTTTCAATTTGTAATGTAAAAATTATAATTCTATCTATTTTTTCAAAGCTTCTAAACTATTTGGTCCTTTTAGGTGTGACTTTATTTTTTATTATACCAATATAATAAAGTAAGGTACTGACTCCTAGATATATATTGGGGTTGGGGTATTTATAATGAAACACAGTTAGAATTTAAAAAAATAAAATCATTATTTTTAAGTAAATTAAAATAGACCATGTGTTTTTAAAATGGTTGAAAGAATACATATCATGGTCTAAACAAAAACATGTGTTTTTAATAAAACTATATTAGTCTATGAAAAAATCAGTTACACTCTCATACCAATTGAATCCATATCCATGTCTCATTTCTACTTTATTATTCTTTCAAAGTATGAAAATCATGGTAAGCATTTATCTATAAAAATGATACCAAAAATGGGTAAACATCTTCCTACATTTCTAATTTTATATTTTAAACCAAGTATTAATTTACTTTGAATCAAAGTAAAACAAATAAAAACAAATACATTGTATAGAAATGTAATGTGATGCATTTTTTAATCATCATGGCTCAAAAAAATATTCAAAAACCTAAGAACATAATCTGTATAACAACTAGAAGTTCTTTAGTCTCACCTCTAAATCAAGGTGTGTTCAAAAATATGAAAATTACCCCATATGATAAACACATATCATTATATATAAAAAACTACCTAATCTATTTTCTTATCAGTGTAAGATCTTACCCTAGACACGGCTTTCCCAATCATGGTCATTAACATAATTTATAATATCACATTTAAACTCACTCTATTAACAACTTTATACACATTGCATCCCATAATGTGAGGGAGGTAGAGGCTCCTGAAAAATTGAGTTATAGACTTTTGGAGGAGGAATTAAGGGAATTAGTAATCCAAGGTAGGTGGGATATCATGAGAAAATAGTTTACAAAATTATCAAAAAAAATTGTGATATTGAAACAAAAGTGGCATATATATGACCCATTTCATTACAGACTTGTGAATTTCATAGGATGTTTGAATTTTATCCCCAGATCAGGGGTTGTTTAGTGAATTAGGATTTGGATCAGGAAATAGAGAATTGAAATATCTCAAAATGAGGTTTTTGGATGGGTAATGAGGCTTAAATGGGTGTTTGGGTGCTTGGGTGAGTGGCAGGAAAGGACTGAGGTAGTTCAACAGGTGGAATTTTAGCTACAGGTCGACACCATGACACAACATAAGGCACTGCAACATTGTGTCCCGTGGATGACGAGACCACGATGCAGTAATGAGGGTTGTTCCATGGTGGTGCTATAGGGGAGATCTCCACATCGTATCCCAGAGGCTACACCTTGGGAGGGGGCTCCAGGGTAGATGCCATACACCGTGGCCCAAAAGGTCTACACTGTAGAGGGTGAAGGCCCTCAGGGTTAGGCACCTTATTTCACCATAACCTAAGGAAAACATCATAGCATGTCCTTGGTCGAGGAAAAATTCAACATAAACCTGAGGGGATATGCCATGGAGGGGGTATCATGGGAATCCCACCAACCTCATGGAGTTTGGATACACCATAACCTTGGAGGCTATGTTGCAATGTAGTCTGGCTATAGGGAATTATGAAATAGCATGTGGAGGACTATTTCTCTATCTCCCTCCAGCCATCGTCACTTATTCAATCCCCCAAGGTGGAGTATGGTTTTTTTGGCGTATCTGTGGCAGATCCAAGGTATATTCTCCATTTATTTCTCTATTGTTACCTCTCATTATAGCCTTATGATTTCAATTCAATTTCTGTTAGGGTTTATTAACTATCTTCACCAGATCATAGTGAAAATCATCAGGAATAATGAGGATTTCATGTGCAGTGGTGAGAGGAGGTCCCAGGAAAATGATTGCATGCCGTCATATGAAATTTCATTGAAGGTACATTTCCTTAGGATTTTATTTAGGTTTTTTTCTCAAATTTGATATAATTGTAAATTTATTGGGTACCAAATCATAGGTATTTTTCTCTATATTATGTTAAGAATATTCTATGGACATTCCATGGGTGGTTGGTCAAGGTTTCGGTTCAATGATGATGTGCAGTGAGCTTTCCATTGATTATTCCTCCCTATAATTAATTAGTTAATTAATTATATTTTTTTATAATTAATTATTTATGTCATGTGATGTGAGATAGGTGTTTGGGAGTTGATTCGGGATTGGGTGAGGCACGGATGAGCTTGGCTAAGGGTGAGCGGAGCTTAGCTTGGATGGTAACTTTGTTTTGGAGGTAGGTGGTCCCTTTAATAAAAATCTTTATGTGTGTTTATGCATTATTTTCTATTTCATGTATGTTTCATGGGATCGGGTAAATCGGATAGGGATTGAGAGTGCCTTGGGTAGAATATAGAGGATGGATTTCGGTCTCTAAGGGTAAAATAAGTGCTCTTTAGAACTTGGGTGGTTTGGGATCACCCTAGGACTCACGAAAAAAATGTTCTGATTAGAAGGGGTTGTTTTTTAGTTTAGAGGAGGTTATAACCCCCTCTAAATACTTTAGAAGCGGTTACCCATAACCGCTGCTAATGTGTCCGCCTACTTCTATTAGGGGCGGTTTTTGTGAACCGCTGGTAAGGTACAACTCAATTAAAGGCGGTTAAATTATAGGGGGTTAAAACCCCCTCTAATTTATTTTCTAATTTATTTTCTAGTTTATAGGTGGTTGAAAATTTCCTCTAATTGAGGTGTAAGTGGTATAATATGGGCGGTTTTGTGAAACCTCCCCTATTTGACATCGAATTGGAGGGGTTTTAACCCTCTATAATTGAGTCACACATTAGAGGCAATTTTAAAACAGTCACTAATAGTTATTAATATTTTTATTATAAACTCATTTCCCACACAATCTTAGCTTTCCCCCACCAATTCCTCTCCCCTACCCCTCCCATTCTCCAAATGTTGGCTCGGGCCCCTCTCGTTGTCCAACTTAATTGGTCATGGCCCTGGCCCTTGCGATTCCCAAGCACGTGTGGCCCTGGTCCCTCCGATAACCAAGTACACCTCCCATTCTCCCCTCATCACTAGCCCCATTTGAGAAATGTCAACGTGATCCCCCTCATTCGCCTAGTCGTCTACATGTGTTCCAAATCACAGGACTTGTAAAATACTGAAGGCAGCGGGTTTCAAACCCCCCTGTTCTGAACACACGCCTGGTGCATTAATGACAACAACAAGTCAATTATATAGTAATAAATACAAATCATTTTATTTATATACATTTCTTAGGTTATTAAAATAAATATTATTTAAATAAATATTTAAATACATGTAAATAAATAACCTATACATATTCATATAAATTAATATATACATGTTTATATTATCTATTTATGTATTTATATTATAATACATTTATATTGTATTCAGTTTATACATTTATATAAACTATATATTTTATATGTGTATTTACATACATTTGAGTAAATATTTTTTTTAGATATATTTATAATTCTATTTATGTTATGTATATACAAATATATTTATATATTTATGCCACTTCGGTGGTGGCATAGTGGTGGGTGGTCGAGGGCCATACAACAGGCATTCGGTGAGGTCTGGGGTTCGATTCTTGGGAGCCCGCTCTTGGGGGAATTTCCACCTCCCATGTACCACTCGTCTTGTTGGGTCACCTGGTGTCTCATCAGGTGGGTATAAATGGGTGCACTTCACCTAGCTGACGGGTTGTTGTGTCGAACCATCATTGATCGAGGTGTAACCCCATGGGGACACTTTGTTATCTCTGCTAACAACAGCTCCTCCTCGACTGTGGCTTCTCCGGATGACCTCTTCGTGGGGAGGGGGGTTCCTGGGTGTGGAGGGTTCGAAAAGGCCACTCCTGGGAATTCCATTTTTTTTAAAAAAACATATATTTATATATTTATATATTTATAAATATATTTATGTAAATTATTTATATACTTAAATACATATTTATATATTATATACAAGTTTGTTTATTTAATATATTTATATAATGTCTTTCAATACATATGTTTATTATTATGTACATTAATATATATTTATTTGTATAAATTGTATAATATTATATATAATTAAGATTATATAAAATACATATATATGAAATACAATTTATAAAAATATTTTATATGAAATGAAATCTATACAAATAATTATATAATGTTATATGAAATAAAATTTTATATTATATATAATTAATATATATATATTATATCATTAATATTATATGAAATAAAATTTATAAAAATATATATTTAATATTATCTAAAATAAAATTTTATATTATATATGATTAATATTATATGAAATAAAATTTATGCAAATATTTATATAATGTATTTTAATATTTATTATCATATAGATTAATATATATGTATTTCAATAAATATAATTGTATAATATTTCATTGATATATATTTATTTGTATAAATTGTATTCCATATAATATAAATTATATATAATATAAAAGCATAAACATATTATTTAAAAATATAATAATAATAATAATATAATTTATAAAAACTATAAGCTTGGATTTTTATATCATATATTTTTAAATAAATTATATTTATATATATATTTATATAATATATTTATGCTTTTATATTATATATAATTAATATTATATGAAATACCAATTATATAAATAAATATATATTAATATACATAATATTATACAATTATATTTATGTATACATATAAATACAATTAAATACAATTATATAAATATTTTATATAACATGTTTATATAATGTATTTAAATACATTTATATTGTAAGGGCCGGGATCCGCATGGATCGACCCTTTACGTGTTCTCGAGGCTTGTGGAACTTGGAGGAGGCACGGAGGAAGTCTGGAGGGACTCGGGTGTTGAGAACTGAGAGTAGGGAACTTTCACGGCGTGAAAGTGGGTTTCACATCGTGTAAAATAATTTCATGACATTAAAGTGGGATTCACATCGTATAATATTTCAGGGTTTGAAAAATAAAATAAAATCGAAAGGTGGTGGTTTTTTTGGTGAAAACCGACCTTTAGAAATTACATGACGTGAAAGTGGATGATACGTCATGCAATCCCCTGATGCTGTAATGTTTTAAAACATTCCAGCCACTCAGGTTGTCAAACCCTATGGTTGTTGCTTCCCTCCCTCTCATCCTAGGTGAACCTATAGTCCCCCCTTCAGTTTTTTGGAGATCCCTTTGATGAGAACCAATCTCGAGCTTCCAACTTCGATCTGTGGTGACCTGGCTTGATCCAAGGTGTGTTTTTCCTCCATTTTCTAGTGGTTTCTACCAGTTTTGATCTCGTTTCCTCTCATATCTTCTCATTGTGGTATGGTGGTTTCTTAACCATGGTTATAATGGGGTTTATCTCAGTTTTTTGTTGGTGCAGTGGTGTTTCGGCATCCTTGGTTGGATGTAGTTCTTATAGAAGAGGTGATCAGAGATCTGTTGCATGGTCTGTTCTCATGTGAAAAACATCGACGACCTTTTGAGTTAGGGGATTCATTGATTCTCTATATAATTATGTGCAACCGTAGGGTTATCATGGTTTAACTACTTGGATCTCAATTAAATTGACCTAATTAAATACTTTAACTGGATTAAAAAATTGGTATTGATCACATAGCGATGTTGTTGTTTGTACTGTGATAGCAGTTTGCCTCTTGATTTTATAGATTGTGTGATATTTATGCCTGGATTGGTTTAGCATGTTTTTCTTGATGGAAATTGGTAAAGAACATAAAGCTAAAATTAATTGATAATTAATTGGCTAAAGTAATTCAAGAGGCATGTTTAATGAACTTGGTATTTTTTGTTGTAATTTGATGTTAATCAAATTGATGCAAGTATGCATGTTTAATTGAATTGGTTGATGAACCTAAATAATGATGATTCTTGTTGATAAAATAATTAAAGGAATGTTAAATTAATTGTTTAATTAATTTTTGATAGTTGTGATAGATTGTTGCTTAGTTTTCCCGTAGTTGGAATGTATGAATAATGAATCAGTTAATTCCAGATGGAATAAAGAACCAGTTGTATGATAAAAGATAATGCCTTTTTAGGGACCGAGTTTCCAGTTTGTTTGTAAAGGTCTAGTGCCTTATGTTTTTTAGTTGTGAGAGATTGTTGTGTGTAAAGGTTGAATGCCTTAATTAGGGTATTCCACATGCTTTCCGTGTTTATCTTCTCGTGGTTGGATGAGTCTATGCTCCTACTATAGGTGGCGAAGACTCAATGGGTAGTTCATCTACTCACCGTGTTGAGCCCCTTGTGTTTGGTAGCTTAGAATGTTTTTCTATAATACCTAGAAATATGGAAAGTTTTAATGATTGTTAAATAAGTGAATAAATGTTTAACCCATGGGGTTGGAGCTTGCTGGGATGTAATGCTAAGGTTGAAATTATGAGAAGTCGTGGACTCAGTTTCTTATGCCTAGAGGGCATGGATCTTTGTTAAAATGGTAATGTGATGTAATGTGGAAATTATAATGGTTAATAATTAATTAACGTAAATTATAACTGATGAAAATGAATAACATAATTTAATGTATCTATTTAAATGGTTGTGTGCTTATAGGATATCTAGTCTTAATAGTGGCAGTCGGGAGTCCAAGAGATGTCATCTATAGTTGTGTCTGAGACTAGGATATTCTCATAGTGTGGTTATGATCTATATTGTATCATGTACTTTTTGTTTCTATATATTCTACTCCACCCTATCGGTTAGGGAAACTAAGACCCCATGGATTATGATCCCTGGGGGCGCGTTTTCCCCAACATCCTTGTGGGAGGATGGATGGCTGACTACCCCCTTTTTTCCCACTCTCTTCTCTTGGTAGTTACTTCTATTGGTATCCACAATGGTTAGTTTTCCCAATATATGTGTGTAAAGGGATATAATGGATTATTTTTATTTCAAAGACATTTATTTTGGATATAGTTCCTAAGTAATACTATAGGTATAACATGTATAGGTTGTGATGTCTTGATAATCCCTACTCGGTGTATGGGATGTGATGGTTTGAGGTATAATACCTGACATATGATACACCTTATGTGAGATGTGGTGGCTTTTGAAAACTACCTGGTTACTTTTGGTTATGTGGATATGGTGGTGTGTTGTATGAGGTGCATGTTGTGGTGCTTTTCCCAGGTGTCTATGGGCTATATTTTTTGGAGAGAGATGCCCAGGACGTGCGACATTGGGGAAAAGAGAAAAACCAATGGGGAAGTAGTATTGGGGTACCCTTGATATTCTTTATTATATTATATGATCTTTTATGTGATACTTGGTAAGAGTAGCCATGGTGAGGATGGGAACTTAGTATACTTGTTTAGGTAATGAGTTAGTTTCACTTGTTGTTCACTGTGCTTTAACGTGCTTTCTTTACTTTTGCATGAGAGTATCCGGGGAGGATCTTACTGAGTATACTATTATACTCACCCTATGTATATATAAACTTTTTTTAGGTCAGTTGAAGTAGATTGGAGATCAGGCTGGTTACTACTAGATTTTGGGTTGTAGGAGCTGTTTGGGATTCGTGGTCACTGTCGTCATTGCTTTCTTTTGGTACTTGTAGTTTTCCTTTTTAGTTGTAGTATTTCTTGCATGAAATTACATTTGTGTACTTGGTTTTTCTTCTATATTATATTCTGGGTAGGAGTTGGTTGATGTCTATCTTATCTCTCTCTTTTTCATGTGTTTCTTTTATAGGGTAATGTCTCCCATCTTTATGTTTATTATACCCTCGGTGCTAGTTTCCAACTCGAGGCCTACTGGAGGTGGGACTCAGGGTCACTATCTCTCTTCTCCCATTTTCAGCCTAGGAGGGGTACACTTTTTGGGGGGCCATGATAGAGTGATATAAGAGTTCAGGTTAAGGGATAAGATGGAGTTTGGAGTTAGTAACAGGAGAGGTTACATGGGTTTGTAGGGAAACAGTGTCAACTAAGTTTATAAAGCACTGTAAACATGGGAGACCGGCTGAGACATGGGTATTTAGGGCCCCCTATGATCTTATGCATGAAAATTTAATCTTATAGTGGCTACTAAATGAAGTGATTCTGGTTATAGGGTAAAGACCTATGAGAGGATCATGCATCATTCTTCTTTATGCTTGTGTTTGAATAGGTAGACCTTGGGATAGGTTAACCTAAAATGAATAAAATAAAAAAAATAATTAATGTTAAAGTATTTCATATTACAGTTTTAAGAGATTTAACTATTTATTATTTTGTAGGTATGGCTCCAGATCAATGTCCTCATCAGGTTCACTTAGAAGATTTTCAGCAGGTTGCACCAATAGATTTCCGCAGAGTAGAGGTCAATAATGACGACACTTGGAGGAGGAAACTACAAGAGTTTCATCACTAGAGTCTATTGAGGTATGAGGGATCTATTTCAGATATAGTCATAGAAGACTGATTGGAGAAGGTTGAGATAGATTTCAATTTGATTCATGCTCAAAAGGAGCACTGGGTGTCGTTGGCTTTGACAATGCTGTGTGGGGAAGCGAGGTAGTGGTGGTTCTTATTCCTTGGGGATTACGAGGAGTCTGCAGTCTCATGGGAGGAGTTCTGAGACCAGTTCAACATCGATTTTCTTCCTTCAAATATGAAGGTGTCTAGTCACTAGGAGATTCTTACCCTTTGGCAGGGGAGATCTAGTGTTTGAGATTTTGGAATCCATTTCAGGAACCTTCTACGATATGCTTCAGACCTATTTCCAGATGAGGAGGCCAGGGAGAGGCATTTCGAGGAGGATTTTTATCAAAATATCCAACACCAGGTCACCCTATTTATGTTGAAGACATCTCTTGAGGTGATGGAAAAAAGCATAGGTAATTGAGAGGATATTATCCAAAACCAGATCCTCACGAGAGGGGAGTCGTCACGATTCCTCACGAATTAGAGTCGCAGTCCGGGGTTCCCAGCTATCAATACATAAGAACTTCCAATCAGCTAGGGGTAGTTCCTAGCCCTCAATGTATCATTTCTATGGGGGTGGTGGATCTCATACATATGCTAAGGTATCATATTCATGTTTTTCTTGTGAATTCCAAGGTTATTAGTAGCGAGAGTTCCCGAACTTTCTGAGTAGTCAGTGTGCACCGATTATTTTTCTTTAGGTTCCTCTGTTGAGGTAGTTCCAACTGAGGCAATAGAATCAGGTTTCTCCAGTTTGGGATCATCATAGAGAAGATGGGGTAGGTAGAGGACAACCATAGGATGATTTTTGTCCTCATAGAGTATAGCACATCCATAGAGGTGGTCTTCAACATGGTCAGAGAGGCTGTGGAGTAGGTTGTGGTCAACTTCATGCTTTAGCATTTCCAGTGATAGGCGAGTCAAATTTAATTTGAGGTACACTTTGATTTTTTTAAACTTAGGTGCATGATTTGTTTTATATAGGAGTGACACGCTCCTTCATATCACCTTCCCTTTTCTATTCTTTGGGAATTGAGGTAGAAAGGCTTCTAGTGCCCTTGCCGTTGACTACTATGGTTGGAGGTCAAGATGACTTGTTTGAATTATATAGAAACTATGATCTAGTGTTGGGGTAACACCGCTCTTGGGGAGATTTCCTATGTTTATGGATACAACCATGTGAAATCATCCTCATCATGGATTGGTTGTATTTAGTGTAGGCTATTATGGATTTATTCAAGAGGAAGGTGGTGTTCTTATATGTTGATGGAAATCCAATAGTGTTTGTTAGTGAGAGAGACCCTCATATGGTTTATAGGCATGTTTTTTCCTTATCATCATTAATGAATGAGAATATGTTGAGTTCATCGGAGGTTCAGTAGTTAGCATTTCATAGGTTCGTAGAAGATTACCTTGATGTCTTTCCAGAGGCGGTTTTAGTGTTACCTAATTGATGAGAGATCGAGTTCGAGATTGAACTACAGTAAGGCATGTCTCCTATCTCAATGTCTCTGTATAGGATGGCGTCTTCTAAGTTGAGAGATTTGTGTATATAGCTCTAAGTTTTATTATAGTGTGGTTTTATTTGTCTGAGTATGTCACCATGGGGTGCACCAGTTTTTTATAAAGAAGGATGACGACAGTTTGTGGTTGTGTATCAATTATCATCACTTGAACCGAGTGACAGTGAAAAAACATTATCCTCTTCCATGGATTGATGATTTATTTGATCAATTTAAGGGTGCAAGTTGGTTCTCAAAGATCAATTTTCGGTCAGGGTATCATCAGGTGCGAGTAAAGGATGAGGATATTTTGAAGACCGATTTCCATTGTCATCATGGGAATTACGAGTTCATTGTGATGTAATTCGGTGTAATGAATACTCTAGATATGTTCATGGGGTTAATGAATGTTTTGTTTCGTGAGTTCTTATATAATTTCTTCATGGTTTTTATTGACAACATCCTTGTGTACTCTGCATCTGAGGGGGAGCATACTGAGCATCTATGTGTCGTTTTGGGAGTTCTTCATCATTAGAAGTTGTTTGGAAAGTTATCAAAGTGTGAGTTTTGGCCTTGAGAAGTATGTTTATTGGGGCATGTTGTATCCCAGTAGGGATTAGTTGTAGATCTGTCAAAGATAGAAGTAGTTTTTTCTTGGGAATACCCCAAGACAGTAGTAGAGGTATGAAGTTTCCTTGGTCTTGTAGGCTATTACAGGTGGTTTATAGAAATTTATTTCATGTTGCAACTCCTATGACAGTGTTAACCAAAATGGATCAAGAATTATTATGTACTGATCATTTTCAAACAAATTTTGAGTATATGAAGGATAAGTTGGTCAGTACTCCAGTTCTTTATCTTCCAGCAGAAGGAGTTTAGTTTGAATTTTTCTGTGACACTTTGTATCTTTGGTTAAGATGTGTTATAATTCAGTAGAGATTAGTAATTTATTATGGGTCTTGGAAGTTACATCCCCATGAGTGTAACTATGCCACCCACAATCTGGAGTTGTTGTTGGTGGTGTTTTCCCTGAATTTGTAGATACATTACCTCATCAGCGAGCACTTTTTGGTATTTACCGATCATAAAATCCTGAGGTATGTTTTCTCCTAACATGACTTGAACTTGCGTTAATGTTAGTGGATGAAGTTCTTATAGGATTACAAATTCGAGATTTCATATACACCTGGAAAGTGGAATGTCGTGGCCGATGCATTGAGCAGGAATTCATATAGTGATGTAGTGCATGAATCTGGTGATTCTTAGAGAGTAATAGAAGAACATTTGGCATTTCACCTAGATATGGGAGAATTTAGGGAAAAGGTTGTCTTTTTCAGATGGTGGTGCAGTCATCTTTGGTGTAGCTGGTGGAGGAATCCTAGTTGGGGGATCTTGAAGTAGATTTCTAGAGTGACTGAGTTGTTTTTGGTGAGTCCCCTGAAGGTTTGGTCATGGGAGTATGTTTTATTTCTGGTTTGTAAGGCCTTTCAAGGTGTTGGATCATGTTGGAGCTATGGAATATTGGATAGCACTTCCCCTAAAGATGATCCAGATACATAATGTTTTTCACATGTCACAAATCTGTCATTATCTTCTTGGGACTCTCACGTCATCAGTTAGGGTGAGATCAATGTTGATGATGATGTGACCTTCGAGGAGCAACCTGTAGAGATCCAGGACCACCAGGATAAGGTGTTTCATGGTCATGTTATCCCCTTGGTTCATGTATTTTGGAAGAATAGTGGTGTAGATAAGAGTACCTAGGAAAATGAGTTGTAGATACATGATCAGTACCCTAAACTATTTAATGTTTAGCTCTTCTCTTGTAATGTTGTTCATTTTATAGTTATAGACCTTTCTATTTATGATATGGATTTCCCTTTTTTCTTGTTGTGTATTGATCTATTTTGATAGGCATCTCCCCTAGGATGGTTTTTTGTAGATGTTTGTGGTTATTTCATGGTTTTGCGCTTGTTCCTCTAGTGAGGTGGTGAGCTCCTATAGTGACGAGATACTTGAGAGGTATCTCACGGGGTGGTTGTTTTGATAACCCCTTTCTATTTCCTCTCTAAATTGGTTTTGAATTATTGAGGATGATAATTTTTTGATAGTTATCTGGTGTAAGGGCTTGGATCCATGTGGATCGACCCTTTTGTGTTCTTGAGGCTTGTGAAGCTCATAGGAGGCTCGGAGGAAGTCTGGAGGGACTCGGGTGTTGAGAACTAAGAAAAGGGAACTTTCATGGCATGAAAGTTAGTTTCATACCGTGTAGAAGAATCTTATAATGTTAAAATGGGATTCACATCGTGTAATATTTTAGGGTTTTAAAAATAAAATAAAATCGAAAGGCGACAGTTATTTTCGATAGAAACTGACCTCAAAGAATTACACAACATGAAAGGGGATTACACATCATGTAATCCCCCAATGATATAATGTTTTAAAACGTTCCATCCACTTAGGTTGTCAAACTCTATAGCTATTTCTTCCCTCCCACTCATCCCAGGTGACCTGATAGTCCCATCTTCAGTGTTTTAGAGGTCCCTTCGATGGGAATCGATCTCAGGCTTCCATCTTCGATCTATGGTGACCCAGCTTGATCCAAGGTGTGTTTTTACTCCATTTTCTAGTGGTTTCCCCCATTTTTGATCTCTTTTCATCTCATATATTCTATTTATGCTATGTTTATTGCTTAATCATGGTTCTAATGAGGTTTACCTTGGTTTTATTTGGTGTGGTGTTGTCGCGGCGTCCTCGGTTGGATGTAGTTCTTATGGGAGAGGTGATCAGTGATCCGTTATGTGGTCTATTCTCATTTGAAGAATGTCAAAGAACTTTTGAGGTAGGGGATTCATTGGTTCTATATATAATTATGTGAAATTTTAGAGTTAGCATGGTTTATCCCCTTATATCATTATGAAATTGACCTAATTAAATACTTGAACTGGATTAAAGAATTGGTATAGATCGCATAACGATGTTGTTGTTTGAACCGTGATAACAGTTTGGATCTTGATTTTCTAGATAGTGTGATATCTATTCCTTCCTTGGTTTAACATTTTTTTTTTATTGATGGAAATTGGTAAAGAACATAAATATGGAATTAATTGATAATTAATTGGCTAAAGTAATTCAAGAGGCATGTTTAATGAATCTGGTTGTTGTTGTTGAAATTTGATGTTAATCAAATTAATACAAGTATGTATATTTAATTGAATTGGTTAATGAACATGTAGAATGATAATTATTATTGATAAAAGAATTAAAGGCATGTAAAATTAATTGTTTAATTAATTTTTGATATTTTTGATAGCTTGTTGTTTAGGTTTCCCGTAGTTGGAACCTATGAATAATGAATCGGTTAATTCAAGATGGAATAAAGAACCAATTGTGTGATAAAAGATAATGCCTTTAAAGGGACCGAGTTTCCCATTTTCTTGTAAAATCCGAGTGCCTTGTGTTTTGGAGTCATGGGAGCTCGTTGTGTGTAAAGGATGAATTTCTTGCTTTGGGTCCAAGATCCTATTTCTATGTTTGTTACCTACTGCTTATAATGTGACATGATCCTGGGATGGCTGAGCCTAGAGGGATGTTGTGTATGATAGGTGGGAAGGCCCATTTTTTTAGGTATTAGTTGACACCTAAAGTGGAAAGATGCATCAATATATGCATGTGGGTATCGGGGAGGACACCATAGGTGATGAAACGGGTTAAATCTAGGCTTAACCATTGTTATGAAAGCTGGATGCTTGTTGAATCTATTGTTTGGCTGGTGGCCAGGTTTTTTTTTATCTTCTTTTCTTTCCCCACTGCTTGATGTAGATGGATGTGTGTGGTTACTCTCTTTATAAGAGAGGCAAATATGCATGGGGTATTTCATGTGCTTTTTGTGTTTAGCATCTCACGGTTGGATGAGTCTATGCTCCTGTTATAGGTGGTGAAGACTCAACGAGTAGTTCATCTACTCACCATGTTGACCCCCTTGTGTTTGGTATCTTAGAATGTTTTTCTAGAATATCTGGAAATATAGAAAGTGGTAAAGATTGTTAAATAAGTGAATAAATGTTTAACCCATGGGGTTGGAGCTTGTTGGGATACAATGCTCTGGTTGAAATTCTAAGAATCCATTGACTCTGTTGCTTATGCCTAGAGGGCATAGATCTTTGTTGAAGTGGCAATGTGATGTAATTTGGAAATGATCATGGTTAATTAATGGTTAAGAATTAATTAACGTAAAGTGTAACTAATGAAAAGGAATAAGATAATTTAATGTATCTCTTTAAAATTTTGTGTGCTTATAGGATATCTGGTCTTAGCAATGGTAGTTGGGAGTTAGAGAGACATTAGTTGCAGTTGTGTTTGAGACTAGGATATGACCATAGTGTGGTTGTGAGCTATATTATATCCTATACTTTTTGTGTTTCTATATGCTACTCCACCCTATCGGTTAGTGAACTGAAACACTGTGAATTCTGAGCCCTGGGGGTATTTTCCCCAACATCTCAGTGGGAGGATGGATGGTTGACTACCCCCTTTGGCCTCACTCTCTTCTCTTGGTAGTTACTTGTGATGGTATGCACGGTGGTTAATTTTCCCAATATATTTGTGTAGAGGGACGTAATGTCTTATAGTTATTTCACACACATGTATTCGGGATATAGTTCCTAAGTAATGCTATAGGTATAACGTGTATAGAATGTGATGACTTGAGGATCCTTACTCGGTGTATGGGTGGTGATGGCTTGAGGTATAATACCTGATGTATGATACACGTTATGCGAGCTGTGGTGTCTCCCAAAAACTACCTGGTTACTTTTGGTTCTTTGGATGTGGTGGTGTGTTGCACAAGTTTCATGTTGTGTTGCTTCTCCTAAGTGTCTTCGGGCTAGCCTTTTTATAGAGAGATGCTCAGGACATGTGATGTTGGGGAAGAGCGAAAAACCAATGGGGAAGTAGTTTTGGGGTACCCTTGATATTTTTTATTATATTATATGATATTGTATATGATACTTGGTGAGAGTATCCATGGTGAGACTGGAAGCTTAGTATACCTATTTAGGTGACGAGTTAGTTTTACTTGTTGTTCACTATGTTTTAGCATTCTTTATTTAATTTTGAATGTGTGGAATCAGGGAGGATCATACTAAGTATACTATTATACTCACCCTATGTATATATAAACTATTGTTTTAGGTCAGTTGGAGAAAGTTGGAGATTAGACTGGTTACTACTAGCTTGTGGATTGTATGAGATATTTGGGATTTGTGGTCGTTGTCTTTGCTTTATTTTGGTACTTGCAGTTTTCCTTTTCAATTGTAGTAGTTCTTGCATGACATTACATTTGTGTACTTGGGTTTTATTCAATATTGTTGTCTGAGTAAAAGTTGGTTGGTATCTGTTTTATCTCTCTCTTCTGCATGTGTTTCTTTTAGAGGGTAATGTCTCCCATCTACATGTTTATTATACCCTTGGTGCTATTCTCCAACCCAGGTCCTACTGGAGGCGGGACTTGGGGGTCATTATCTCTCTTCTCCCATTTCCAACCCAGGAGGGGTACACTTTGTGGGGGGGTCATGACATATATATTGTGTTTTAATTTTATATATATATATATATATATATATATATATATATATATTATTGAAGTTGTTTTTTTAACATTCGGGGTTCATAACCCCCACTAATTTAAGATATTATAGGGGGTTGTGAACCATCGCTAATCTCATTGATTAGCAGCAGTTATCAGTCCCCTCTAATTTCTTAAATTAGTACAGATTCAAAACCTCCTCTAAAATCTAACCAGATATTAAAAAAATAACGTTAAATAATTTATAGGAGGTTCAAAACCACCTCTAATTTAAAAAATTAGAGGGGCTTCATAAACCCCTATAAATTTAATGATTAGTGAGGGTTGTACATGAACCTATCTAATTTATATAGAGAATTAATTTAGTGTGGGTTTATAACCCCCTTTAAATTTTATTATTAGAGGGAGTTGTTCACAACCCCCTATAATTATACAAAAAAATGAATTTAGAGGTGTTTGTGCATAACCCCCTCTAAATAATAACCTCTAATATACTATTTTTTTTAAAGTGATCATGTTTCCAAGGGGAGAGGATGTAAAATATATTAACAAGAGACCTCAGGTGGATCTCAAAGTGTGATATGAAATACAGTTAGTCTAGGTTGGTTTCCCTAGGGCTAGTTGGAAGGAAAAGAGAGGCTTCATCCTAGTGGGACAAGAGAGATGGTAATATATCTCATGTCGGGTGAGAAACACCATCATAAGGGTTGGTTGAGGTGTAGAAATAATTGTGAGTGAGATGGGTCCTTAAGGAGATATAGAGTGTGTCGAAGAGGGTTTTCCTCCATTTTATGGGTTGAGGGATCTCCCTTAGGATATGTGAGACAATACCCAAGTTTTGGTCATTGAAATTGATTGATACTTGACATCAGGTTTCCATGGTCCTATAAGTGGTATGGATTGGGATGGTCCCTGATAGTGGGACTATTAATGTTCAAGGATCATTATGAGGTTTTACTTGGACATGATTTTTGGGATAGAGGATCCTTTGGGCAGTGGTGTCACCAATGGGTGTTAGACATGAGAGGGTATTGATAAGAAGAGATTATAGCAGGTCTAGAGTACCCAAATGGATTTCCTGATGGATGAGATAAGATGTGATTTGAGGTGTATTCAGGATGAGGGGATAACTAGAACCTTGTGATGAGATAGAGGGCTATATAATTGGTTATGTTCCATGTTTACTATTGCATGCATGTGCTTGATTTATATGCTAGTGATAGGAGACGGAACTGGTGGGGAAGGGGGGTCTTAAGTCCTAGTCTTCCCATGAGTGAGATGGTGCTAACTGGACTTCATTGGGTAAGATAAAGTCCTTATGTGCATGATGTAGGACCTTTCCTTAGGTCATCTTGGGTTATGGTAGTGGACCTTTCCTTGAGTAGGCTTGGTTCATGATAGTAGACCACCTTGAGTGTGTAATGCCCCAACCACAGTTACCCAGAGTCGGTGCATTATTTTAATACATTGGCATGATTACAAGGAATCAAGTCCCGAAGGACCAGTCAGTTTAGCAATCTTGGAAAATAGATTACATACATTAACATTACATTACAATTTCAAACATAAAACACAGCATAAATAGTTCGTTGAGAATGACATTATTCCCTTTAGCTTAACCCTGCATATCAATCATAATACACTTCTTGGAATCCTGGGAAAAATAAAACATAGAAAGGGGTGAGCTCAAACGCTTAGTAAGGGTAAGAAATACAGCGAAAAATGACATAAATATTAAGCATGGTGAATAATTAAAACCACATGCCTTTACCAATAATAATCATGAATACTTTTATGGAAAGAATATGAGCTGAATAAATATTGTCATAATAAAACATAATCATGGGTATTCTACTAGTCAAATGACCACATGAACCATCAATATTATTTCCATAATAAGGGAATCTATAATGCCAGACATTCTAAAACATTTTGTCAAGGCCTCGGCCAGGACGTCTAAAAATGATTAAGGCCTTGGCCAAAACCATAAATAAAATTGGGAAAAGGCCTTAGCCAATTCCACATCTAGTTGTCTCATGAGACCTACCGATGCATCGAGGAGCTATAGCAGGCTCCACCCGTCACTTACTATGTTCAATAAATTCCTCATATGAAAAGGTTGAAACATAACACAAACATTTGTATAAGAACTAGGATACGAAATGTCAATATTTTAACCATAAACCATGAATGGTATAAAAATAACACATCCATAGTCAAACATATCACAAAACCTTCAATATAATATGTAAGTTTTTTATCATAATAAATAAACTTCAAAACAAGTTTAAAATCCATTAAAGGATTTGACATAGATGGAAATGATTTGTAAAACTCTTTGATTGAAATATCCCTTTTCATGGAAACATTTAAAAGTCACACAATTTAGAAAGGAAGACATTTAAAGACATTTTTGAATCAAAGTGTCTCATACCACTTTGAAACTTTTTAAAGTAATTAACATTTTAAAACATTCATGGCCCTTTAAATAAATCCTTAAAACCATTTTGAAAACATGGACATTAATGAGAATGGTTTAGAAGAATAAATCTTTAAAACATTTAAAATGATGTTGACATAGATGAAATCAAAACTATTTGAGAGAAATATCTCTTTTTTTGAAATAATTTAAGAGTCACATAATTATAAAAGAAAAAAATTACTTTTAAAATATTTTTATAAGCTTTTAAGGGAAGCTTCAACGATTTTATAATGGCTGAAAATAGCCTCACCCACCGTATAAGTTAAAAAAATACATTCTTACCTTAATTTTGTTGAAAAGGTTAAAAGGGACCTTGTTTGGAAAACGACGGAAAGATTCCTTTATAAACATCTTATAAAAGGTCAAAAAGGGTATAAATTACTTTAAACCATAGTCTATAAAATAGTAAGAATGGTTTAAAATACATTTTTAAGAAACATGGATGTGGATGATAAAGAGGTCCCAATAGATAATTACGTATAAACAACCTCGGATAATGAAGAGATTGTGAAATAAACTCTTACCTTGTACTTTTCCTTTTTTGAGGGTGGGTTAAACTCCTGTATAATGGTGAAATGATTGTTATTAAATTATAAAAGAATCATATACATTAATATGATATCATATATGATCTTTTAACATTTCTTTGTTAATAATATCTTAGTATTATCGTCGTTTTGGGTGTTAACTTACTCATTTTCTTTTATATGTTTTGTTACATAAGTCATGTTTGTTATGGATAGGTTGTACCTTATTCATATACAGAATTATATTAAGTCCTTAAACATTATTTTTAATCATCAAATGAGAATTAGACTTGAATGGATATGATGGGGAATGAATCTCATCGCGTTCCTGGAGACGGTAGTCCGTACGTACGCACGAGCGACAATATCATTCTTTTGATATTAAAATCATATATAATTGGATTTTATATCATATATACAGAATCATTATAATGTTATATTTATTATTTACATCAATTACACATCATTACCATACCCATCCACATAATAATGTTTTGAATAATAATTACACCACGACGTGGAGACGGTAAGCCATACGTACGCACGTATGGTGACATGTCATTCAAAGGAAGGATATAATATGGAATATGGTTGTACCATATTTATAATAAAATCATAGTATATAGAATATAATGGATTTATTATTTTATAATTGAAATAACAATGAAAGAATAAGTGGAAGAAGAAAGGAACTTGAAAGAGGGTGGTGAAATCATTACCTCTTCTTCAGGTTCTTCCTTTTGATTTGATCAAAAGGGCTCCTTAGGTTGGATTTCTGATCAAACCAAGGCCTCTAGGTTGAATTGAGGGAAGTTGGGAGGATATTTGGGCAGATTTTGGCCAAGACAAATGGCTTTTGAGGTGTGATTTTGAGAGAAGGATAAGTACCCTTTTATAAGAGGGGTGAGGGTCACTTTAGGAAAAGATTAAAGTATTAATTTATTATACAATCATATTCGGTTTATAATGCTTTAAAATTAATTTATTTCAAGAATTAGGTGGTTATGGGTCGAAATTATCTCAACCAATAGGTTTTAGACAAGTTTAGGTTACCATTTTAACCTTATCTTTTAGATTTAACTCTTAGTTAAATAGTTTAACGTTTACCATGTCTTCTTGTATTCTTACTCTATATGGTTAAGAAACTTACTCTAAACTTCCAAGAGAACCTCAAGTGTCTCATTAATGAAATATATAATATTATTTAAGACCTTTGGCCAAAACTTACATTTTTAGGAATATTATATCAACCAATAATATCGTATTTGTTTTAAATATTAATTTATGTCAATTTTGACACTATTTGGTATTTTGTTTATGTGAAAGTCATAACAACTTGATTACTTCAAAAAAGATACATTGAATAATCCCTAAAATGTCATTTTCACCTATAAAATTCTTGGATTTCATAAAAATATTAAAATTATATTTATTTTAACATTTATAATACCATTTATTTGATTCTTTCATTAATAAGAAAAACATTGCATCATCATTATGTCATAAATAAATTTAATTATTCAATGTCTAAAAATTATAAATAAAATACAATTATGTAGTAAATATTTTTAAATTTCTAATTAATATTTATAGTCTAAAATATAACATATATAACCCTATGTAAAAAAAAATTTGCTAAAAGATATATGCTTATGTCATTTTTGTATTTACTTTAACTTAATTAATATAAAGTGTCATTATCACTTACAAGTGGCTCTATGGGGTCCCAAAATCGACTCAAAGATGCCCATGGTCGGACATGTATCAACAAATAAGGTTAGGACACGTTTTAGGGTAATTTAATATTATTATAATATTATTTTTTTACCCTTATTTACTGGATTTACCCTTTAACCATAGTAAATAAAATATTTACCGAAGTAATTATTCAAAATGCCTAAAAATAATAGTTACCTATTTACACAATTTGGGTATCCTGATTCAAAATATGGAATCTATTTTTCCAAATTCAAAACACAGAAGTGGCATAAATTAATTTAAATTTAATTCCCGCTATCAAAACAAAAAGAGTGTTTTTAAGAAACAATAACTATCGAAAGATTGACACTTGTTTATGTCCGGTTTAAATGTGAAATTATGTCCAATGACCAACATTGGATTAAATGGTAAAAATATATTCTAAATATACTTTAAAACTAGTCAAATTCATAATTTATCACTATTAACTATTTCGATTAAAAAAGTTGTTTTTAATGAAAATTTAGTAATTTTCACTATTCATCAAAATATGAATGTTATTAGAAAAGTACCAAAAATTCACCCTAAGCTAATTTTGATATTCTAAATCCAAAAATGAAGTTCATTTTGAAAGATAAAATGTATAAATTTTCAAAAATTGGGTATTACTATTCATAACGGCTAGTTTGATTGGTTGTGGTGTGTGATAAAACTCGAAATTGCATACAACACACACTACTGTATTATTCAAACAGAAGCGTATCGTGGAAGCTTGGGGTGTTACAGAGTAAGAGGTATGGTGTGAGGCATGGGTGATGGACCCTAACTTTAGTGATAAGGTATCAAGACATTGCCAAAAATCCAAGCAAGGTTTGCGCAGGCTTTTATTAGTGCTAAGTAGAAATCACTAATAAATGGGTGGCTTTTATCAGTGCTAGCAAAAAGCACTGATAAATCTACCCTTTATCAGTGCTAAAAAAAGTGCTAATAAAGGGTAGATTTATCAGTGCTATTTTTAGCACTCATAAAAGTTTTTAATAAAAAATATTATTAATTTATATAAAATTATTATATTTATATTCAAAAATAATGTTTATTTGTATACATTAAATAAAAAATGCATGTTTATAATTAATATTTTTTTAATAATTCAAATATATATATATAATAAATTTCATTAAATAATAAATATATTTATATATTTATATATTTATATATTTATATATTTATAATTATAATTATAAATATACATATGTTTCTAATGAATTTGGTCAATTGATGCGTGAATATAATTGATGTTCATATATTATGTATTTATCATGAATGTTCATTTATACATTACACCCTCATTACGTTTCATGTTGTCCATATATATGATGACTCATTTATGATCTATTCTTTACTCGGTGTATATGATTCATTCATGCTCCCATGAAGCTATTATGTTCTCATAAATACTTAAAATCATGATAAATATATTTAAATAATAAGTATATTTATTATATTTATAATTATAAATATTTAGTTATATATAAATACTTTTTAAAATATATTTATATAATTATAATTATATGCAACTAAATATATATATTTAAATAATTATAAAATTACAATAATTTTTTAAACTGATAAATATATTTATTGTATTTATAATTATATATAAACACATTTTATAAAATTATTATAAATATATATTTTTTAAAGGTTGGGTTCGAAGCCTCATTTGATTATTTAAAGCAACGACCTATTTAGACTTGGTAGAGGAAGACCCATTACATAGCCTGAAGGCCTAAGGCCAAGTGGCCTGAAACAAGGCTTGAAAGCCCATTTTTTGGCCCAAAGGGCCCCTCGGTGAATAGTACTGTTACAGTACCCAGTCTGCTATAGTACCGCCATCGCTACAGTTCCTGCTACAGTGCCTCCGCCGCTACAGTGTCACTGCTACTACAGTACTGCTATAGTGCCCTGCTACAGTACTACTACAGTACCTGGAAATAAGTCCATACCCAGATTTGATCCTGGGTCTTTTGGATGTCAAGTAGGAGCTTGTACCACTGGGGTACAGTCTTGTTGGCTTAAATATATTTATTATAATTTTCTAATTATTTAAATATATTTATTATAATTTTCTAGTTATTTAATTATATATAAACACTTTTTATCATCTTGCATACCGTTATCCCTCGAAAAGGTGGGAGGATGTTGAAGCTGAAATTCATGAGTCATATCATCCATCATAGGTGCAGCCCATGGAGTACCATTCATGGACTACATTAGATGTAGAAAACTATCACAAACTTGAGCATTAGTTCTTGGATCAGGTACAATAGGAGGTTCCTCTAGTGTCACTATTGATGGTAAGACAAATAGCTCAGGGCCCCCCACATTAGGAGCATGGTCGTCGCCACCCTCCTGGATCATGACACAAGGACATCATGGTGACATTAGTCTACAATTACCAAGAACACACCTCAAAACAATCTTAGGAGCATAAATATGGCATCACTAGCGAAAGTTGAATGTAAGAAAAGTCACTACCCAAGGAATACTACTCCAACTACCCGCTTAGATGGCCAGGTGTCAATAAGTGCTTAGATATTAGTTTCAGGGGTTCTAGTAGATGAATGGTCAATGTTACCTTCCCACATCATTTACTAGAAACCATTTTGTTTCATTTTATATTTAAATACTAGGTTTACTCATTTACCTTTCATAAGTATGACAAGGCAGGATAAAAATGTGAAACCATTTCACTTTTATGTTTTCATTTGCTTAAAACTTGTATCAAAGTTCTTTTAAAATGAGTTTTCCATATCAGTGAATCAAGGCCTATAATCCTTATCAATGAGATTAACACCCACTTGAATTTATAATAAAAGGCTTGATTTAGTAAATTATTCATTACATCCCATGAGGGCCCATAACACCTCATGAATTGAAATAATAAATCTCTCAATCACATCCCAAAAGAAGCATAAGAATATATACAATCAAGGTTCACTCAACAATTCATAGGTATATCAAGTAATGAAAATAGTGAGATTCACCTATATAGAATGGCAGTATACATGACATGTAAATTATGGGTGCCTATAATGATGCTTGTAACAAAGATCCTTTCCCCCATATAATAGGGCCAAGAATTAAATGAAATTATCAATCAGAATAACAATCAACAACTCCACACATCATGTGTGTCACCCAACGGTGAAAGTATATCAACTGTAATAGGAAAAAGCATAATAATAATCATAATTCAGGAAACTCAGCTTTTACCCCGAACATGGGTTCACAATTCCCAAGCACATATTATGACCAAGTCCCAAGAATTCCTAATCTCTAATATATTGTCTCCAAATAGTAAAGAAATAAATTAACCACCTCTGAAACCACTTTTTGATGTCCTAGACCCGGATGCCACTTAATAGGTTACCAGATCCTGGTTATCCACATGGCATCAAGTGCATATCCCCAAATGCTAGAGGGTACCGACTTGTAGCGAGGGATTAGGGTGTGTCTGTGGGGATACTATTCCCTCACCACCAAAGTGTAGCACAATGAATAATTATAAACAAAGGTAAATAATGAAAGTAACATAAATAAATAGAATGCACAACGGAAAGAGAAAATCAATAATAACTAAAATAACTGGAATAACATACAATAGTTGATGATGATATATTTCATGTCATTAAAAATATGGGAAACATGGATACAAAATATCAATCATACTTGAAAAATAAAATGTAGAAAAATTAAATACATAAATTATCCCAATCATCCCAAGTTATTGCTCGTTCATCTACTACCAGCTCCATCCTAGCACAGCAAGCAATAAAGTGTCTAAAGTATTATGCTTCCCTTTATCAACACCTGTATACATGTAATCTACCCCAGGTACCAATGGAACTTAGAGAGGGTGTGATATAAATCTCAGTGATCCACAACCAATGGTGTCTATAACATTTGGCCCGTGTAATGGAAATGTAACAGTGTGTAGTCATTTATATATAAATAAAGTAGTATAATGTAACTAAACACCCAAGTACCTTATTCATCCCTCGACTGGTGTCTAAATGTGTAACCATTTCATCAATTAATTAAGTTCTAGTTTATATAAACAATCCACGTGAGACATATCCATCACTTACATCAACTCATGATAGTATAAATAGTGAAGGTTCCAATATGTAACAAGGCAACCATAATTGATAATTAATATGAAGTGGTTCTATGGTATTCACCAAGTCAACCTAGACCTCAGGGACTAATAACTCAGTAGTGACTAAGTCTATATAAGGGGGTAAGAGTGAAATCCAAGGAGCATCATCCAAGGAATTCCCACAATAATTTTTCTGACCGAGTCCATGGAATATATCCAAGGTAAAATGGGAGATAAGTAGTGGTCTGGCCCAAGGATGTATCCAAGGAACTTCAAGTCATGCTAGATCCAAGGAGTGTATCTGAGGCATCCTATAATAATAATGAAGGGATACTATGGTGTCATACTGGTCATCCAGAGGTACACAATGATCGGGTTCCCCGGTAGGTCTCACCCAAGGCAACCAGCATCCTTGAATCGGAATGACGTCTTCGAGTACCCAAGGCATTCCCTCAGGAATCCAAGAGATAACCCGAGTCAAGACTTCCTATAAATATGTCAAGGTCCATGTTCATAATGAGTCACCTTATATTTAATTCATTATAATTAATTTGGTCATGTGATAACTATTCCATTAACAAATTCACTTGGTTCAAGCCTTTCCTTCCATTAGTTTGACAAGGAAAAGTAGTGTGCAACCTTTTAATTAAAACCATGTAAGTCAAGTTCAATTAATAAGGTTAACTCTGATGCCTTCCATGAATATGGAAATTTTTGCTATGTATGTGAAACAAAACATTAATTTACATTTAACAAGGCCAAGCCATATACTTAAGTATGCTTTCCATGATATCATTTAAATCAATCACTTACATTTAATCGCTTACCTTAGGAGGGTGAAGTGGAAGTTATAACACCCCAAGGATTTAAAAATAAATTTAATATAGAATGCATGAAACATTGAGTCTCCATGAAACAAACATTTTTATAGGAGATAGTTATAACCTAGCTGTTAAACTTAATTTTTCCACTTCTATGTTTTGAATTTCGAAAAACAGACTTACACAGTTGCGATCAATAAGATATTTAGAGTTTGATAAGATCAACTTGATTTTTTTGTGAATAGTAACTTGATCCTTATGAATATTAATTTACCCTTATTAATAGTAATATGAACCTTAACCTCACCCATGTAAGTATAAATAAAATTTAGGCACCTTATAAATGAGAGTGAATATTTTAAAAATTAATAATTATGTGTTGGTATTTTTATGAGTATTGAATATTTAATTAAAATTTTAAATTAATAAATTGAATTAAAATAAAATTAATTTTCATAAAATGTATTCCTAAATAAATATATTGTTGTATTATCATTTTAGGATAATTTAATAATATCTTAGTTAATTTATCAGAGTGTTATAAAATCAATTTTAGTTTTAAAAACTGTATTTTTCAAGTAAATGATAATTTTATTTAAAAATTATATTTAACATATTTAGAAAATTATTTTGATAAAATGGATTTAATTTTTGAATTATAAACATTTAAAAATGTTTGGGTTTAATTTCTAGGATTTTTTTTAAATACTTTAATTTTTGGTGAATATTGAAATACAGTAATTTATGGTATAAATATGTTATAAGATAAATACACTATTACTTGCATCATGGATAAAGTAACCAAGCATTAGTTTGAACTCATATGAACTTATTACTATTTTTTTGTCACAAGAAGCAACATTATTGCTTGTCTTGAGAAAAATAATAAAATAATTGATAAGATATTCAAAAATCACCCCTCTCCTCAACTATAAAAACCACCCCTCACTCCCTCTTCTCCTAACTTCTCTAAGCATTTAATATTTTAAAAAAAATTCCCAAATACTCTTCTCTATCCTATACCCACATCCAGGAGCTCTTTGTATTTACAAAAGACCAAAATCAATCCCCTTAAGAAGATTCTCAAGGAGGAGTATCCAAGAGGTAAAATCCTCTTCCATTTCCTTTTATTTTCTTTTCAAGTTCCATCTTTATTTATTATTATATCCTAACCCCCTATGTATAAATGATCATAATAACTATAGTATCATCTATATACTAAAATTATATCAGGTTAATGGAATATAAAACATCAATCTTCTCACTCTCCCTTTTATTTTAAAAACAAAATCATCGTCTGAGAGGTGACAATTTACAACCTCCGTGGATGACGAACCTTTGTTCTTCAATTTATCCTTCAATTATGGTCATGAAACCATTTTTATGGTTGAAAAATATTTTAAAATATGTATTATATCTTATTTAATGATTCTAAAAGCATCATTTTTACATGATACTAAATAAAAGAACAAAACTAGTTCGTTGTGATCGAAAAACCGTCGTAAAAATCTAAATGATTATCATTAAATGACTTATATAATGATTCATACTCATACTATGTAACCAAATGATATATATAAACATTTATATTTATTGATTTTAATTAATAATATATAAATTCAATCCTGGAAAATTATATCCATTCCACATGATCTTCCATACTTATAATCAAGCGAACCGATCATGAATATCAAGAAACGAGCACTCCAGAACGATGGAATTCAATATTATAAATTATCAAAAGGCCATAAATGTACTTAATAAAATTATAATAAATTATATAAATTTATAATAGGTTATAAATTAATTTATTAATGGTTATAATTTCATATTCCAAGACCTTAAGGTCAAGTGCAGAACATATTCAGACATTAGGTAGGGGTTTTCTACCCGAACCTCTATTTTCTTTCAGGTTACTATTTTTCACTCTTTACACCAATGAAATTATTAATTATTCTTATTTACTTATCATAAATTATGTTTTAATGTTATATATATGTGTATAAATCATAATACCTCTTTATTTTATGGGAAGTTACATGTTTTAAAATAACCTTTCAAAAACTCTTCCCGATAAACAAGCCAGTTTTAAAGGAACTTCTCAAATTATTACCTATTTTCAAATACACTCTATAATATGTTTTAAGACACCATTATTTTTATAAAATCACTAATTTTATTATGAAAAACTAACTTAATTAACTTCTGGTTTTATAAAAATATTTTTCCAAAAGAACTATTCTTTTCAAAGTAAAAGAGTATTTCTATCAAGAATTAAATGATGATTTTATAAGAGTATTTTCATCTATTTCAACACTATTTTTTATTATTATGTTTAATTGGGATAAATATTTTATTATATAATCTACCATATTTTATTTAATGGTTTATGATTAGTTTTACTATGGATGTTATATCTTTAAATCATTCACCATATTACTCTGAATAGTTAATGTTATGTTTAATGATTGGGGAAAGTGATTTATATTTCATATGTTAGTTTCAATATGAATGTATATGTTGTTTATGTTTCAAACCTTTCATATGAGGAATGAATTTGAATTAGTAAGTGTCTAGTGGGGCCTTATATAGCCCATCGGTTCATCAGTAGGTCTCATGAGACAAACTAGTTTGGGTTTTTACCCGTTTATGTACGGTCTTGGCATGAGGCCTTGAAAGAATGGTTATGATGTCCCGCATTATTCATTCCCTCATTATAAAACAATTGATATTCCATGTGATTATTCAACTAGTATAATATCCATTATTATTTTTTATTATGACATTATTCATTCATCTTTTATTCCTGTCATATTATGCTCAAGTGTATGTTTAAAGGCATGTGTTTTTAGTTTCTCACCATGACTAGTGTTTATGTTTATAATTACTTTTGTTGTATTACTTACCCTTACTGAGCATCTGAGATTTCCCCTTTCTTATGTTTTATTTTTCCCCAGGACATGAATTATTATTTTATGAATGACTTGTAGGAGTAATCTAGGAGTTGTGGATGTTTCCAATGGAATTTATATGTTGTATTTCATTTCAAGTTGTAATGTTGAACTTATGTATGTATCTTGTTTTAAAAAACTAATAAAATATTATTTCCTTCGGTATGTGTCTTCATTTTTAATATGTTAATGTAATAAAATAAGGCACCGAATTTAGGTAATTAGGTTCGATTCTTTACATTTGGTATCAAAGGAATTTTAGTAAAAAAATTGGAAACTAGATATAAAAAACATATATTAGGAAAAAAAAACCCTAAGGTAGAATTTGAGGATAAGAATACAAGAACATCCTAGAATTTTGGTAAGGAATATATTATGTGGATATTCTTAGAAATACATACCTTTCTGGATGCTACAAGTGGACATGGATCTGGCACAGATGTAACTAGGAGTAACAACTCTGACAAGGTGTTCCGAGATTGACTTGGGGTAACCTCGTACATGACAATGGGTCTTACTGCACACCTGGTTTGACACTCCTAATGTATATACTTAGGATAATTCAAATTTTCTTTAGAAGTAATTATAAAGGATTTAAAAGTAAATTTTTCCTCAAAGAAACAATGTTTATGATTATTAGATTAGTTATGCATAGGATTTCAATTTATGTTAAGTATTATCCTATTTGATATTATACATTATGATTCAAAACCTAATCTATTGTATGTAATTATTTAGAAATAGATCCTAGTTGAAGGAATGGAAACCGCATGAACACGTGTATCCCATGTAGGGATTTTCCTCCTATGCATGATAATGATGTTGGTTCTAGAGTTGCGACTAGTGTTGAACAGCTTATAAATACACTGGGACAGGTGACTCGGATTATGAACAATAACCTTACCCATATGGAGAATCATGAACCACAATGTGGAGGAGAAATGTTAGACCACTTTATGCGACAACAACCTTTATCGTTTAATGGGACTACAAACCCACTTGTAGCAGATTTGTGGATAAGTTCCTTAGATAAGATATTTCTTTCTTTGGGAAGTAACAAAATAGAGAAGGTTGTCATGGAAGTGTATCGTCTATCGGGAGATGCTGATCAATATTGGTCATTGATTCAAAACACAAAGAAGGAGGAAGAGATTGAAAATATGGAATAGGGGTATTTTAAGGAAATTTTCTCAGAAAAATATTTTCCCCATGAACAATGAGAGAATATGGAAAGGCAATTCTTGAATCTGAGGAAGAATGAGGATAATAATGTTTCCAAGTATAAAGATAACTTTACAAGGTTTTCAAGGAATTTCATGGACTACATACATAATCCAAGGAGAAAGATTTATCGATTCTTTGATGGTTTAAAACAATTCCTCTGAAGGGCATGGGTCTCTCAAAAAAATTCATCATATGAAGATATAGTCTCATGTATTATCAAGAAAGAAAAGGAATTCTCTAATTCATATGACTTCAAAGTAAAGAAAGAGAAGAATAGGGCTGATTAATACTCTGGAAAAGGAAATAATGAAATGGGGAAGAATGGAAGAGTTGACTTTCCAACCTGTAGTAATTTTGGGAAGAAACACCTTGGTACTTGCCTGAAGGGAATGGGTGTTTATTACAAGTGTGGAGAAAAAGTCCACCATTGTCATGATTATAAGGGAAAGAAATAAGATTTCAATGTTCAATGTTATAATTGTAAAGAAATGGGACATTATTCATATGAATTTCCTAAGCGTTAAGTAAAATTCTCCCAAAAAAGGTCAAGGGAGAAAGGCCAAGCTTATACAGTCACAATTGCTGAGGTTGAAGTTCCTAACGATGTGGTGGAAGGTACTTTAATCATTTCCTCAAACTTAGAAAATGCTTTATTTGATTCTGGATCATCTCATTCTTTCATATTTTCCTAGTTTTCCATGAAAATTAGACATTTACAATTTGATTTAATAAAGAAGTTGTCAGTCAAAAATTCTAAAGGAGGTATAATTACAATAAATATGTGTTGGTCAGTCCCCCTTATGACATATAAATGTGCTTTAGTTAATGACCTTATCATCATACCCATGATTGAATTTAATATAATTCTTGGTATGAATTGGATTTCAAATTATGATGTGAAGATATGTTGTAATAAGAGGGAAGTTATGATTTTTGAGAATGATGTAGAGTCCCTTATATTTAGAGAAGAAACTTCACCATCTGATTCTTATCTATATCCACACCCGGTAGCTCTCCAGAATTCAATTCTTAGGGAAGAATATAACGCAATATCTATAGATAAGGAAAGAAATGTTCAAATCAAGGATGTACCTATTGTGCAAGAATACATTGATGTATTTCTAGAGGATTTACCTAGACACCCTCTGGAGTGGGAAATTGAGTTCTCTATTGATTTAATTCCTGGTTCAAGACCTATATCAAATACTCCTTATAGGATGTCCATGGTGGAATTAGTAGATCTAAAGAAACAACTAGAGAAATTGAGTGATAAAGTATTTTTCCTCCCTAGTGTTTCTCTATGGGGAGCCTATGTTCTCTTTGTTAAGAATAAATATTGATCTATGAGGTCATGCATTGACTACAGGGTGATCAATGCTATTACGGTAAAGAACAAGTATCCTCTTCCTCACATTGATGATTTATTTGATCAACTTCACAAAGCCCAATATTTTTTAAAGATTGACCTTCAATTTGGATATCACCCATTGCATGTGAGGAAAGAAGATATTCCAAAAACATCATTTCGAACCAGGTATGGGCATTATGAGTTTTTAATAATGCCTTTTGGACTGACTAATGCACCCTCATTTTTCATGGATCTAATGAATAGAGTTTTCAAGGAATATCTTGATGAATTTGTTGTGGTATTTATTGATGATATATTGGTATACTTAAAAAGCTACTAAGACCATGAAAATCACTTGTGGATTATTCTAAAGACTCCTAGAAGAAATGAATTATATGGGAAGTTTAGTAAGTGTGAATTTTGGATTCAATAAGTTTATTTTCTTGGCCATATTCTCTCTAAGGATAGAATCTCAGTTGATCTTATGAAGACAAAGGTGGTTTAGGAATGTCCTACACCAATGAACATAACCAAGGTACATGGTTTTATTGGTTTAGCAAGTTATTATCAGTGTTTCGTTCAAAACTTCACCCGATTAACTAACCCATTAATCAAGATTACACATAAAGGGGTTAGGTTTGTATGGACAAAAAAATGCAAAGAATGTTTCAAATAATTGAATAAAATGTTAGTGAATGCTCCAATATTGACTCTACCATCAAGAAATAGTGGATTTGTGATCTATAGTGATGTATCAAAGAAAGGACTTGGTTGTGTCCTTATGCAGAATGATAGAGTTATTACTTATGCATCAAGGAAGTTAAAAACTCATGAATAGGACTATCTAATTCATGATCTTGATTTAGCATCTGTAATCTTTTCCCCAAATATATGTAGAAACTATTTATATGGTGAAATATGTGAGATATATACAGATCACAAGAGTTTGAAATATATCTTCTCATAGAAATAACTCAACATGAGGAAAAGGTGATGGCTCGAGTTGCTTAAAGATTATGATTATTCCATACACTACCACCTAGGGAAGGAAAATAAGGTGGCAAATGGATTGAGAAGGAAGGATCATGGAGTTCTAAACAAAATGAGGGTTGAAAGGGATCTTGTGTTCGTGGATCTAGTAAAGATGGATATGGAAATTATAAAAGAAGGTGAATCATCATTACTTTTTCAATTGGTTGTCCAAAGATATTTATTATAAAGGATTAAAAGTTCATAGCCTGATGATGAGAATCTTCAAAAGAAAATTAATGTTGTGAAATATGGGAAGTTGGAAGACTTTGTGTATAAGGATGGAATTATGAAATTTGGGAAGAGGCATTGTGTTCCCAATATACCCGAGCTGAAAAAGGATTTATTGGATAATGCCCATAGTTTGAATTTATATATACATCCTAGTAGAACTAAGATGTATAGAGATTTCAAAGAACATTTGTGGTGAGATAACATGAAGAGGGAAATTGCTAATTATGTAGCAAGATGTTTAGTTTGTCAACAGGTGAAGGCTGAAAGACAACATCCTAGGGGAGTCATGAAACCTCTTCCTATTCCTATATGGAAATGATATGACATCACCATGTATTTTTTTCACTGGATTACCCAAAACTCCAAGAAAGAATGATGCAATATGGGTGATTGTTGATCGAATTACCAAATCTACACATTTCCTCACTATAAGGGAGGATTTTCCACTTGAGCATCTTGCACGAATCTATATTAATGAAGTTGTAAGACTTCATGGAGCACATCTCTCAATATTATTTGATCATGATCCATGATTTAAATCAAAATTCTAGAAAATTCTTCAGAAAGCTTTGGATACTGAGCTTCGATTGAGTACTGCTTATCATCCTCAAACTGAGGGGCAGTCAGAAAGAATGATCCAAACTTTAGAAGACATGTTGAGGTCATGCTCACTTGATTGTCAAGGTATATGGAATCATTATTTACCTTTGGTGAAGTTTTTATACAATAATATTTTTCATTTTAGTATTCAAATGGCACCATATGAAGCATTGTACGGAAAGAGATTCTGTACACGAACATATTGGGATGAAATTGGTGAAAGGAAGCTTGTGGACCCAAAGCTTGTGGAGGAAACAACAACGAAGGTAAAAAATATTCAAACCAATGTCAAAGTAGATCAAATTAGGAAAAAGATCTATGCTGGTAATCGAATGAAGGATTTGTAATTTGAAGTGGGAGATCATGTTTTCTTAAAAGTATCTCCATGGAATGGTGTTATAAGATTTGGGAAGAAAGGGAAACTGAACCCCAGGTACATTGGTCCTTTTGAAATTTTTTAGAGAGTTAGAGATGTGGCTTATCATTTGGAAATTCCACCTATCCTTTCTAAGGTACACAATGTGTTCCATGTCTCATTATTGAGAAAGTACATGCTAGACCCAATGCAGGTCCTCACTTATGAAGGTATAGAATTAGAACCAGACTTATCTTACTATGAAGAGCTTATCCAGATTCTAGAAACTAAAGAATAGGTGTTGAGGAATCAGATGACTTGTCTAGTAAAGGTACTTTGAAAAAATCATAAAATTAAAGAGGTGGTGTGGGAGCCTGAGGAGCTTATGATGAAGAACTACCCAAATCTTTTTATGAGGTAATATTCTGGTAATTTTGAGGAAGAAATTTTTGTAAGGGGAGAAGAATGTAACACCCCAAGGATTTACAAATAAATTTAATATAGAATGCATGAAACACTTAGTCTCTGTGAAAGAAACACTTTGTTATAGGGGATAGTTATAACTTAGCTGTTAAACATAATTTTGTCGCTTCTATGTTTTGAATTTCAAAAAACGGACATACATGGTTGCAATCAAGAAGATATTTAGAATCTAATATGATCAACTTAAATTTTTGGTGAATAGTAACTTGACCCTTATGAATAGTAATATAAACCTTATGAATAGTAATATGACCCTTAACCTCACCCATGTAAGTATAAATAAAATTTATGCACCTTATAAATGAGAGTGAATATTTTAAAAATTAATAATTAAGTGTTGGTATTTTTGTGAGTAATGAATATTTAATTACAATTTTAAATTTATAAATTGATTTAAAATAAAATTAATTTTCATAAAATGTATTCCTAAATAAATATTTTTTTCCCTATGATTTTAGGATGATTTAATAAGATCTTAATTAATTTTCCAGGGTGGTATAAAATCAGTTTTAGTTTTAAAAACTGTATTTTTTGAGTAAATGGTGATTTTATTTAAAAATTATATTTCACATATTTAGAAAATTATTTTAATAAAATGGAGTCCATTTTTGAATTTTACACATTTAAAAATGGTTGGGGTGAATTTTTAGTATTTTTCTGAAATACTTAAATTTTTGGTGAATAGTAAAATACAGTAATTTGCAGTATAAATACATTATAAGATAAATACAATATTCCTTGCATCATGGCTAATGTAAGAAACCATTAGTTAGAAATCACATGCACTTATTACTATTTTTGGTCACAAGAAGAAACACTATTGCTTTTCTTGATAAATATAATAAAATAATGAATAAGATATTCAAAAATCACCCCTCTCCTCCACTATAAAAACCACATTTCACTCCCTCTTCTCCTCACTTCTCTAAGCCTTGAAGCTTGTCAAAGTTCTTTCCAAATACTCTTCTCTAGCCTCTCCCCACATCCAGGAGCTCTTGGTCTTGCCAAAAGACCAAAATCAATCCCCTTAAGAAGATTTTCTTGGAGAAGTATCCAAGAGGTAAAATCCTCTTCTATTTCCTTTTATTTTCTTTTCAAGTTCCTTCTTTATTTATTATTATCTCCTCACCCCCTTTGTCCAAATGATCATGATAACTCCATTATCATATATATACTTGAATTATATCATGTTAATGAAAGATACATCATCAATATCCTTACCCTCTCTCTTTTATTTTAAAAACAAAATCATCATTCGTAAGGTGCCAATTTACAACCTTTGTGGACGACGAACCTTCCGCTACGGGAAAAATGGATATTTGCAACGGGTTATTTGCGACGGGTTGATTACCCTGTCACGAATAACTATTATTTACGACGGGCGGTAAGGACTTGTCGCAAAAGGTTTGGCGCGAAATACGCGTTAAAACGCAGGCAAGGGTATTTGCAACGGGTTCATATTCCCGTCGCAAATACCCGACGACGGTTTTTAGTATTTGCGACGGGTTACTTGTCATGTCACAAATACTTTGTCGGCATGTACCATTTGCGACGGGGCCCGTCACAAATGACTTTTTAACGGCTCACTGTAATTAATGCGGGCAGAGTCATTTGTGACGGGGCCCATCACAAATACCCTCGTCGCAAATAATCTAACTTATATATACACTCATCTATTTTCCCTCTCATTTCACTCTTTACTCAACTTCTCTCTCTATCACTTCTGAAAAATTTACTTCTAAAATTTTTTGTAGTTTAAACTTTTAAATCAGAGCATTATCTGCGACCTTGATACTCCAAAAACTTCAGTTTTCAAGGTATTTATACAAAAAGCTTAAGTTTTCAAGGTATTTATCTATTTTTTTAAAGGTTAGTTAATTTATTTTATTTTAAATTATTTATAATTTTTGTCAATTAGATGTAAATTAATTAAATTAGAATTAAATACTGGTTTTTTCAGTATTTATTTTTTATGAATAGTTATATCTAAGTGTTAATTAGTAATAAATTGTAATAATTAGAAATAATTTGTAATAATTCTAAATAATTTGTAATAATTTGTAATAATTTTAAATAATTTTAAATAATTTGTGATAAACTCTAATAAATTGTAATAACTAGTATTAACTAGTACTAATTAGTAATAACTAGTATTAATTTGTAATAACTAATAATAAATTGTATTAATTAGTAATAAATTGTATTAATTAGTAATAAATTGTATTAATTAGTAATAATTAAAAATAATTAGTAATAATTAGAAATAGTTAGAACTAATTAGAAATAATTAGTAAAAATTAGAAATAATTAGTAATAGTTAGAAATAATTTGTAATAATTAGAAATAATTAGAAATAAATCGTAATAATTAGAAATAATTCGGTATAATTATCAATAATTATGAATAATTATTAATAAATAGAAATAATTATTAATAATTAGTAAAAAAACGGTAATAATTAAGATTAATTAGTAATAATTAGGATTAATTAGTAATAATTAGTAATAATTAGGATTAATTAGTATTAATTAGGATTAATTAGTAATAATTAGGATTAATTAGTAATAATTCGTAATAATTAGGATTAATTGCTAATAATTAGTAATATTTAGTAATAATTAGCATTAATTATTCATAATTAGTAATAATTAATAATAATTAGTAATAATTATCAATAATTATTAATAATTATCAATAATTAGGAATAATTATCAATAATTAGTAATAATTATGAATAATTAATAATAATTATCAATAATTAGAAATATTTAGGATTAATTAGTAACAATTAGGATTAATTAGTAACAATTAGGATTAATTAACAATAATTAGGATTAATTAGCAATAATTAGGATTAATTAGTAATAATTAGGATTAATTAGTAATAATTAGGATTAATTAGTAATAATTAGGATTAATTAGTAATAATTAGTAATAATTTGGAATAATTTGGAATAATTAGGAATAATTAGGAATAATTAGTAATAATTACTAATAATTAGTAATAATTACTAATAATTACTAATAATTACTAATAATTACTAATAATTACTAATAATTAGTAATAATTAGTAATAATTAGTAATAAATAATAATAATTAGTAATAATTACCAATAATTAGAAATAAATTGTAATAATTAGAAATAAATGGTAATAATTAGTAATAATTAGTAATAAATTGTAATAAATAGTGATAATTAGTGATAATTAGTAATAATTATATTTAATTAATAATAATTAGTAATGATTATCAATAATTAGTAAAAATTATCAATAATTAGAATTAATTAGAAATATTTAGTAATAATTAGGATTAATTGTCAATAATTAGTAATAATTAGTAATAATTAGATTTAATTAGTAATAATTAGTAATAATTATCAATAATTAGTAATAATTATCAATAATTGTAATAATTAGTAATAATTATCAATAATTAGTAATAATTATCAATAATTAGTAATAATTAGTATTAATTAGTAATAATTAGTAATAATTGATAATAATTAGTAATAATTAATAATAATTATTAATAATTATCTATAATTATCAACAATTAGAAATAAATTGTAATAATTGAGATTAATTAGCAATAATTAAGACTAATTAGTAATAATTAGGATTAATTAGTAATAATTAGGATTAATTGGTAATAATTAGGATTAATTGGTAATAATTAGGATTAATTAGTAATCATTAGGATTAATTAGAAATAATAAGGATTAATTATAAATAATTAGTATTAATTTGTAATAATTATTAATAATTAATAATAATTAGGAATAATTAGTAATAATTAGGAATAATTAATAATAATTAGTGATAATTAGGATTAATTGTCAATAATTAGTAATAATTAGGATTAATTAGTAATAATTAAGATTAATTAGTAATAATTAAGATTAATTAGTAATAATTAGGATTAATTGGTAATAACTAAGATTAATTAGAAATAATTAGGACTAATTAGAAATAATTAGGATTAATTAGTAATAATTAGTAATAAATAATAATAATTAGAAATAATTAGTAATAATTAATAATAATTAGGAATAATTAATAATAATCAGTAATATTTAGTAATAATTAGTAAAAATTAGTAAAAATTAGGATTAATTAGTAATAATTTGTAATAATTAGTAATAAATCATAATAAATTTGAGTGCATTGATAAACTGGTATAATTTCTAGCAGATTGGCGGCATTTCTTTTGATCGACACCTCAACTCCTTGCAACTTTCTCCCACTAAAATCAATATGAAAAATCTGCTCAGACATACATCAAAGTAGGCTTTTCATAGTGATTTTAGTCAGATAAAGTTTCAAGGTGGTGAGTCATTGGACAAAAGAGGATCTTTTGCTCGATGACTCATCCCCTTGCAACTTTCTGCGACTGAAATCACTATGAATAGTCTTCTTTTTCATATAAATATTCATTTTCATATGCACGAGAGCATGGAGAGCAGCGTGATGAGGCCTCCCTTCTCTCTATCCTTGTGCATACAAGAATGGATATTCGTACGTCGGAGCAGATTTTTCATAGTTCTTTTAGTCGTAGAAATTTGCAAGGGGATGAGTCGTTGGGGAAAAGAGTTTCCCCCAATCTGTTGGAAATTATATCGATGATAATTAACAATAATTAGTACAAAATACCTTAAATTAATAATAATTAGTGGTAATTAGTATAATTTTTATAAACGAGTTTAGATTAGTATAAAAGTTTAAAAATATTATAAATAACTATAAAATAATAGAAATTATTATAAATTGCTAGAAAAGAGAATTTAGTTGTCTTTTGTTTTTTGGATAGTGTTTATCTTATATCTAATTATACAAAATAACTAATTATTTCATATTTTTTAGAAAAATATGGAATGAAAAAGTCAACAAAAATCATTATTAGATGATCGTACTTGGATAACTCAGCACTAGAATCTAAACGGTTCTGTTTTAAATCTTGTATATATTGAGGGTGTTTAAGATTTCTTATCATTTGTATCATCGAAATCAAAATTTGTTTCAGAACGGATAATTAATTTTCCTTGTAAAAAATGTGCTTTGAGGACATTTGACACATTTGAAGATGTTGGAGGTCATTTATTGCATTTTGGTTTTCAACCAGATTATGTTTTTTGGTATCAACATGGAGAACATAGTTCCATAGAAGATATTAATAATTTGGTTCTAGATTCAGCATGGTTTCAAAATTTAGTACATGATGTGGTAGGTCCGTCTGTTCAACAAACTAAAACTCATAATGATATTGATTTGACTCCTGAGTTGGAACCATGATTGTATTGTATGAGAGGCAGCAAAGCATTTATGCATGTTATTGGAAAAAAACCTTTTTTTTTACTATTATCACAGATTTCTTCCAACCGATCATCCTTTTCAATGAAATAAATATCATTTCAGAAAAGAAATAGTTGAAAAAGATGGGCCTCTAAAAATGATCTCAGGTAAAAAGTTATAATAAATTGTCTCTTCATTACCTTCCATCACATTTGGACCAACAATAAACCAATAGAAAATTTATGGGATTGGAAAGGATCGCAATTGGATAAAACAGAGCATTTTTTGGGATTTGTCATATTGGTATGATTTGTTGGTCTGTCACATGTTGGATGTGATGCATATTGAGAAGAACTATTTTGATAATTTATTTCATACAGTTTTGGATACACCATTTAAGACCAAAGATAATGTAAGGGCATGATTAGATCTTGCCCAAATTTTCAAGCGACTGAAACTTGAACTGTTTGAAAATGTTAGATCACAGGAGTTAATGAAGCCAAAAGCAGCTTATACACTATCTAAAGAGAGTCACCTATTATTTTTTTAGTGGATTTCATATTTGAGACTTCCATATGGTTATTCTTCCAATTTGGGCAGATGTGTTAGAAATGGTCATATTATCAGATTGAAAAGTCATGACTGTCATGTTTTAATGAAAAGATTTCTGCTAATTAGATTAAGAGGTTTGTTAAATTCTATGATTTGGGATGCGCTTACAGACATATCATATTTTTTTCGGGACATTTTTCTATCAACAACAGACTACGATGTCATAAGAAAACTATAAGAAAATGTCATTTTAATTTTATATAAACTGGAAAAAAATATTCCCGCCAGGTTTGTTTGATTCAATAGAACATTTGATATTTCATTTTCCTCATGAAACAAAATATGGAGGTCTGGTATAGTTTTGATAGATATACCCATTTGAGAGATGCATAAAGAAATTGAAAAAAAAGTACATAACAAAGCATTAGTTGAAGGCTCAATTGCATAAACTTATTTGCAAGAAGAAATTTCTTTTTTTTCTCTCATTACTTTCAATCTGAATATCCTTAAAAATACAATCGCATGAGATATAATGAGGTAAATGTTGATGATTACATGAGAAATCAATTATCAGTTTTCAATCAGCCCGAATTTGGTTTTGGTGGAGTTCATGAATGATGAATTTTAGATGATGAACATCATAGATCTCATACATATATTCTACTCAATTGTGAAGAAATTACATCATTTGTACTATGAGTACTCATATCACTTATTCTATAATTTTTATAATAATACATTAATCTTATTTTATTTATAGGTTATATGATATAATATCAAGAAACAGTTTCCACAAATTACAAAAACTGCTCTTGAAGAACGACATCAAAAAAAATTCTTACTGATTTCAAAAACTGGTAACATAAATTATTTTTCATTTCACATAAAAAATAAATTTAATACTTGTTATAGTGATAATTGTTTTACAACTTTTCAGGTATCTCAACATGCTGATAAAATTGATAATCAATTTTCTGTATTGAGTAACCCATCATAGAAAATGGTTAAATCTTATAATGCATATGTGGTGAATGGTGTCATATTTCATACACGTGCATATGGGGAATCAAAAAAAACAATGAATAGCGGGGTTTTCTTGAGATGATCTCATCATAGAGAAACTGGAGTTTAATTTTATGACTTGTTGGAAGAAATCATTGAACTGTGTTATCTAGGACAATATTACATAATGATGTTTAAATGTCAGTGGTGGGATACTGAGAGAGGCTTATATGTTCATCTGATCCATGGAATCATTGATATTAAATATAAGTCTTCTTGTGGTAAATGAACCATTTTTATTGGATCATCAGACACATCAAATTTATTATGCAAATTACTGTGCTAATTCAAAGGAGTTGGGTGATTGGTGGAGCATAATAAAAATTAAATCTCAAGAGAATTAGTTTATTAAAAGTGAATGTGGTTCCGCTGAAGTGAAAGAAATTGAAATTTTTCAAGTGAATGCTCTAAATCCATCTTTTTTAAGAAGAGACATGAATATCATTGATGAAACCCCACAGTTAAGGGTAGATAGTGATGATGATATTAATGATGTTACAACTGAATTTGAAATGACAAGAGATGATGAAACTGAAACTAATATGGAAATAAATGATGCCGAGGAAGAAGATGAAGACATTGACATCGACGGTTATGAAGATGACGATGAAGATGTACATTGACATAGTTAAATGTTTCTTATAATCATATAATATATATATATATATCTATATAATAGTTGTTTTCAACTATTTTCTAACAATAATCATTTCATGTTTTAGATGGATGAGGATCTGTATCGTTACAGGAGGCCGGTCTACCTTTAGATGACCATGAGGTCAAATCAGCCAACCCTCAGACTATTGGCGGTTTAGGGGGCACTCAGAGGGGTCGTGGTCTTTCCCGACTGATGATTATAGACCTTATCCTCGAGTAACTTCCACATCTTAGGTTCGATCCATGCATGTAGATGTATGTTTACCTGTGTATTTTATTTAGTTTTTATAAATTTATTTATATTCTAATTGTTTGATTAATTTTTCTTTTTTTCACAGCTTTACGCATATATTTGTTGGATAGAAGGCGCTATATTGTGCAACTATTTTTCTGATGCATGGGTGTTATGGGATCATATTTTCATTGATGTTCATTAGTGGATGTTCGAGCATTGGATGGTACGCAAATAAATAATATTTATTTTGAAATTAATTTAATTAATAACTTGATATAATAAATTATTTGTAGGGTTTATGGTATCTCATTGAGGAGAGAATGTGTGAGGATATTTAGAAGGCATGGCAGGGAGCTATGCGTCCGCATTGTACTCAGTTTTTTCATAATTTGAAAAGGAAATCAATGGAGAAAATAGGAGTGAAGGAGTTTGATGAGACATGTCGCGTCCACCGACCTGATTATATTTCATATCAGGTTTGGGATGGATTATGTACACACTGGTTGAGTAGGAGGTTTCAAAGTAGATTATCAGTAGGTTGGAAAAAATGGGGGAGATAGGAGGTGACACATTGAGCTGGTAGTCATATATTCAGTATGCATAGGGACCATATAGTAAGTATGTTTTTTTAAATATTGTATATAACTTTAAATGTAAATGGTTTATTTTATATTCATATAGGCAGTCACACAGCCTGATATTATGGAGTATGATATTTATAGGAGGATGTATAGTGATCTAGCCACTAGGAATATTAGAGGTGCTCGCCAGTGTCATATTATGGTCAGTACAAGTTTTTTTGAGTTTTAAATTTTACTACAAATAATATTTTAACTATTTTAATTTTAAATTGAAATCGAAGGAGTCATATGAGGTTGTGACGTCTCAAACAGATGTTGAGAGTCAGGGTGAGACCGATGGTCAGACCAATGCCCCCTGATTTTATGAGGCAATATGGATGCAGGCGACTCAGTATGGCTTTGAGAAAGGCTGAGTTGTTGGTATCGGATCTCGAGTGACCCTTGGGGGTTTTTATGGCACCTTTGTGATGTCAGCGTCTAGCTCGAGAGGAGCTCGGAGAGAGTCATCATCATCTCATGCATAATATCAGGAGCAGGTACGAGCTCAGAGTGATCTTATAGAGACTATGCATAGAGAGCAGGAGGAGATGTGTTAGTGGCAGCAGCAGCGGTAGAAAGAGTTTCTATGACAGCAGCAGCAACAGTAGATGCAGGATGAGATGCATCGATAGCGGCAGGAGCAGGAGCAGGAGCAGGAGCATATAGAGTACATGTGATGTCTGACTCGTAGTTTAGGGATGGAGTTCCCTCCACCATCTCCTAAAGCTCCTCCAGACGACCCTCCTATTCAGTGATGTATTTTTATTTTACGATGAAACTTTTAAATGTATTTTTTCTGTAATATTAACTATTTAAAATTTAAAATAGTGTTTGTTTTATATTGTATCGGATATTACAATTTTTTATTATTTATTTAATTTTTTATTATATTTATTATTTTATTAATTAATATATTTTTATATTTTTGTGATTACTCAGGTTTTTATTATATTACTAATATTAATATTATTATTTCATTAATATTAATAATAATAATATTATATTAATTAATTGTTTTATAATTAATTTTATTTTATGAATATTAATATTATTATTTTATTTATATTAATATTATATTATATTTATTATTTTATAAATAATTTTATTCTATTAATATTAATATTATGATTTTATTTATATTAATATTATGATTTTATTTATATTAATATTATATTATTATTAATATTATTTTATTTAATTCATTTAATTTATTTTTTTTATGTTTTTTAACTATTTGTGACGGGCCCATCGCAAAAGGATTTATTTTTTTATATTTCCAGAAGTAATTGTGACGGTCTGTTACAAAATTAAAAAATGAGAAAATATTTGTGACGGGCCGTTGGACCGTCGCAAATAGTTTCTTTAAAAATTCGCCGAATGTTTTTTGTGACAGTGTCACTTCCCATCACAACTAATAAGTTTTTGTGACGGTCCATCACAAAAAGTAATATTTATGACGTCGTTTTTTGCAACGGGTCATTTGCGACGGGGTCCCATCGCAAATAACCTATCGTAATAATCCAGTTTTTCAGTAGTGTATGTTCTTCAATTTATCCTTCTATGATGATCATGAGACTATTTTTATAGTTGAATCAGATTCTAAAATATGTATTATATCTTATGTAATGATTATGGAACCATAATTTGTACATGATACTAAATAATAGAACAAAACCAATTCACTGTGATCGAAAAACCGCCGTAAAAATCTAAACGATTATCACTAAATGACTTATCTAATGATTCATCCTCATACCATGTAACCAAATGATATATATAACCATTTAAACTTTTGGATGTTGATTCTCGCTCAAATTTACCCAAGAGATGAAGGTAGAACGGTCCTTGTAGTCTAGCTTGGGTTGTCGAATCCACAGAGACCTAAGAAGTAACCTATAGACACGCACATTCTAAGGACTGTTTTTAGCTATGAAGTGGACAACTTGGGTTGATTTTAGATGGGTTTAAAGGAACTCTAAGAGACTTAAGTTAATTCAATTTAAAATAATGATTTGATCCTAGGTTTTCACTTGGGGTGGATTGGATGTATTTCCTTTTCAAAGATTTCAATTTCTTATATTTGAGATGGGTTCATTTAAGAAGATAAAACAACATCATCACTTACTGGTTTAATACCTACACCCTTTAATACTAATCACCTATAAACTTGAAGGATCAAAGTTTTGAGCACTTCAAGGTAAAGGTTCGTATTAGCACATGAAGTGTGTGGCTTTAAATTCAACAAGGACGATGGAGTTTAAAAATCATCAAATAAAAATATCAATTAAAGAAGTGATTATACATTAATGGGGTGATAAATAACATCCAATCCAGCCCCTTTCTACTCCCTTGGATCAACCCATAAGTGAGTTATCCCTCCATTGATCCCATGGTTTCAATGGAAGTGGAAATTAGACTCATGAGGGAGGAAATGGAGAAGTAAAGAAAACAATAAAAATAAAATGATCACTTCACCGTTGTGTGAAATATTTCACAAGGTTTAGTGTGAATAAATTCATACCTTGAACCAATGGTATCAAAGTGATATTAATAATAACAAAATAAGAGGAAAATAAGAGATTTTATTAAGAAACTAAAGTGAATTGAACAACTTACATGTGAAAGAAAAACTTGAGACAACAAAATTGCAGCATAACATTACAATTGAACAAAGCATCAAAGATTCCCACAATCCTCCAACACCACTGCCTTAAATAGGAATTTTTGAGCCCTTGGGTCGATCCTCCAATAGTCCAAGTCTTCTCAATTAATTGTGGTAGGCCATAGGTGTGTGGAAAGTAAGGGAGAGTTGATTTTTCCACCCTTGACCCGAGGTGGCATCCAGCTTTCCTTCACCGAACAGAAGCGCTTGTAAGACCTTCTAGATGGCCGAATCAGAGTGGGCCATAGAAGAATAAAATGGATCCCCGGATGTCTTGTAACCTCCTGTAAAACTTGGGCTCATTTGGAGTTGTTTATTCAGATATATGATCAAATTAGTGGGCTCTTTTTATGGGCCACAGAATCTGGACCAGAATTTTATCTCTAACTTGAGCCACCTTAATGACCACCATGGAGGCAGAATTAGCATTATCTCCTAAATAGTGATTTTTTCCTAAACATTTCTTATATCATACCACAAAATTTGGGATTCATTGGGCCTGTATGTTGGTCCCCACAGTCTCATAAGTGGGATGGTGTCCAATCTGCCTTCTCTAGAATTGCTTCCATTCATCTCCAAATATCTCCATCATCGTTTATGAATCATCTATTAATCCCTAGATGAAAAATGTTCAAATTTAAGTTTAGATATAGTTCCCAAAATATCAAATTAAAATATTTATAATTACATTCTTTAGAATCAGATGACTCATTGGCCCTAAATTGATGTACATTAGGCATGAAGTGCACAAATGATGAGAATGGATGTTCATAATGAAAATTCACTAACTCAGGCCCATAAGATCAAAAATGAAAATTTAATACCATTAAAATTTAATTAAAATATATGTTTTTATTAGATAATCACACCCACCAACTTGAGATTTTCTAGTCCCGAGCAAATAATTCAATGATTTTATTTGAATTCCTTTCTTCAAACACATTATAACAAACAGTGCTCATAATGTAAACTGCACACAAATATATTTTTATAACCTATCAAGATAATTTAAAACAAGATGAATTTAAAATCAGATCCCAATCCCAAGCCCATTCCTTTGATCAAATCCATCATCATACTTCATCCAACTCAATTATGTGTAATGGTGTGTTGTGAATCACAATAGATATGGGGGTTCATTTTCATTCAAGGGGGAAATCATGGAAGCGCTAGGTGGAATCGCATTTAATCCTAATATGAGTATTCTTCATTCCTTTTTTTTGGATTTTTTTTTCAATATTGCTATAGTAATTGAGATTGCAGTTAATCAAATTAACCCATGTAGCAAGACTTTGCCGATGACTCCCAGACTCAAAGGCCTTAGGGCACCAAGTAAATCCCACATACTCGGGCATCGTCTCAAGTTAACTTAATCAAAAACAAAGTCATATTACCATAAATAGAGATATATTTAAAAACTCAGGGCTAGACAACTCTAGAGTCACGATCCCCAAGTGCCGAAAGCCTCGCATTTTATCAATCCATTGCTCTACACACAAAAAAAAATTTGAATACTCATATTATTCATAAAAATCAGACCAGCCTATGCTATTTATTATGGGACCCCAAAAATTCAAATTGGTACCCCACAATCTAGAGGACGTGCATTGTGGCATTTTGATTTAATGGATGAAAATAAAAATGATGAAAATTTCATTGGACAACCAAACTTCCAAAATCAATGATTTTAAACTTAATCATGAATTAAATTAAGAGTCAAGGAAATAAAATTTATTTGCTATGTAGTTTTAATGTGAGAAAAGATGTTATTATATGAATGATAAAGGAATTTTACTTCTTTTTTTATCATTTTTTTTAAACAAACATTTTGTTTCCACACCCCCCAACTTAGAATGAAACTTTCCCTAGTTTCGTAAAAATAAAATTTAGAATGGGGTAGAGGAATAAAAGGGGAGTTCAATAAGGAAATTGAAATATGAGGATCATGGAATGAAGTCACCTGGTGGTTGAAGTTTGAAGTTCTTGTCGCTCGAATTAAGCTCTTTGATATCCATGTCGCTTGCAAAGTTCCCTAGTGGAAAAAGGAAAACAAACAAACAAAACAAATATATATATATATAAGTAAAATATATATATATATATAAAAATTATAGAATAAGTAATCACATTAAGCCTTAGGTCAGTGGTAAGCGCGCGCCCCTGTCTCCCTTCGGTCCTGGGTTCGAGTCCCCGCGGCTTCGCCGGTTGTGACAGGGTTTTCCCCACGGCCTATGGCGTGTCCCCTTTTTAATTATTATATTATTATTTTTATTTTTATTATTTTTATCTTAAACTATAAAATAATAAAAATAAAACAAAATAAACTGATGATAAATTGTCTTATTTTTAAATTTCTGGGTAAGGTATTACTCAAGGATCACACCACGTGACACGGATGAATATAATGCTCCCCTTTCGTACCCATCCATACTCATAATAGAAGAACAGGTCAAAAGTCTATTTTTTTATTTTTAAATATAAAAATGATTAATTAATCTTATTTGAAAAATAAAGATGATTCAGAAAGATTAGAAACATAAAAACCACGGGTTGCCTCCCATACAGTGATTTGTTTAACGTCGTTAGCTCGACTTGAACCCCCCAACTTATCCAATACCAACTTTCAACATTTTAAGGACCACATGTTTCACCAATTATACTAGGTTGATATTGATTCTATGTTTATAATTTTTTTCATGCAAAAAACTATGTTCTAAAATGAATGGTAAAATCAAAGGAATATCAGAAATGGTTGATCCAGTTTCCTTTGTAGTCTTTACTAAGACATCAATGACCATTCCAACTTTTTTAGTTTCAAGAGAAGAATGAATTCCAATTTAAAGGTCATGATTATAACTTATTAAGGTATTCTTTAGAGGGGAGGGAAGGACAATAATTTTGAGCTCAGGTTGGATAAGACATTTAGACACAAGTTGATATTTTGAATCCAACACAGTTTCATTTTCCAAATTTCTCAACAAAATTGGTTTCTTTTGAATAGAAGATTCAACCACCAAATTAGAAAGATCAGTTTCGGGAATGGGTATGGACTCAAAGTTTGTGATTTCTCTTAATGGTTCAGTGATTTGTATTTTTGAAAAATCATCAATGGAGTTATATTCATGAGACTTAATCCATGATGTCAAATTTCCCTCTTGTGAATACAAAAAATCAGTTTCCTCTTGATTTAAAAACCCATAAACAATTCCTTTATCCTCTTCATCTTCCCCAAATCCAAAGGGTTTCTCTTCAGTAAATTCATGAGAGGTTTTTGGGAAACTAGACACTTCACATAAGGTTATGGAAGGAACAGTTTGTGTAGGGATGGGTTCCTCACAGTTTTTAATGCTTTCTAGTTCTAACCTCAATGATGAAACCTCAAAATTCATTATCTCCATTTGTTGAAAAAAAAATTCAAGTAATGGATGTGGATTAGGATAGATAAGGGGTTGATACAGATGGTCTATTCTAGGAGTATAACTATGTTGTTGGAATTCCATAAGAAGATGTTAAAATTGGCTTTGTGGGGATTGAAACTCATTATATTTTGGAATGTTTTGTAGATTATAGGAGTAAAAACATTGTGGTTCATGAGGTTGTTGATGATTCTACATGTATAAATTAGGATGGTCATTGTACATCACACATGGGGTGGAGTGATCAAAGTATGCAGAGGTTCCCCATGTTTGGATTTGTTCAAAAGGGTTTTCCATAGGAATGAAATTGGGGATGATATAAGAGAAGTGGGATGAAATAAAAGGATGATAGTGTCTAAGATAACTTACTTAGGTCCCTGGAAATGGTGCCAAAATTTGATTCTCGCTCAAATTTACCCAATAGATGAAGGTAGAACGGTCCTTGTAGTCTAACTTGGGTTGTCGAATCCACCGAGACCTAAGAAGTAACCTATAGACACGCACATTCTAAGGACTATTTTTTGCTATGAAGTATCCAACTTGGGTTGATTTTAGATGGGTTTAAAGGAACTCTAAGAGACTTAAGTGAATTCAATTTAAAAGAATGAGTTGATCCTAGGTTATCACTTGGGGTGGATTGGATGTATTTTCGTTTCAAAGATTCCAATTTCTTATATTTGAGATGGGTTCATTTAAGAAGATAAAACAACATCATCACTTACTGGTTTAATACCTACACCCTTTAATACTAATCACCTATACACTTTAAGGATCAAAGTTTTGATCACTTCAAGGTAAAGGTTCGTATTAGCACATGAAGTGTGTGGCTTTAAATTCAACAAGGACGATGGAGTTTAAAAATCATCAAATAAAAATCTCAATTAAAGAAGTGATTATACATTAATGGGGTGATAAATAACATCCAATACAGCCCCTTGATACTCCCTTGTATCAACCCATAAGTGGGTTATCCCTCCATTGATCTCATGGTTTCAATGGAAGCGGAAAGTAGACTCATGAGGGAGGAAATGGAGAAGTAAAGAAAACAATAAAAATAAAATGATCACTCCACCGTTGTGTGAAATATTTCACAAGGTTTTGTGTGAATAAATTCACACCTTGAACCAACGGTATCAAATTGATATTAAGAACAATATAATAAGAGGAAAAGAAGATATTTTATTAAGAAACTAAAGTGAATTGAACAACTTACATGTGAAAGAAAAACTTGAGACAACAAAATTGCAGCATAACATTACAATTGAACAAAGCATAAAAGATTCTCACAATCCTCCAACAAAACTTCCTTAAATAGGAATTTTTGAGCCCTTGGGTCGAGCCTCCAATATTCCAAGTCTTATCAATTAATTTTGGTAGGCCATAGGTGGGTGGAAAGTAAGGTAGAGTTGTTTTTTCCACCCTTGACCCGAGGTGGCAGCCATTTTTCCTTCACCGAACAGAAGCGCTTGTAAGACATTCTAGATGGCCGAATCAGAGTGGTCCATAGAAGAAAAAAATATATAATAGGATGTCTTCTAACCGGCTGTAAATTTTGGGCCCATTTGGAGTTTTGGATTCCGAGATATGATCAAATTAGTGGGCTGTTTTTATGGGCCGCAGAATCTGGCCCGGAATTTTATCTCTAACTTGGGCCGCATTAATGACCACCATGGAGGACGAATTAGAATTATCTCATGAAGATTTATTTGTTCTTAAACATTTCTTATATCATCCCACAAAATTTTTGATTCATTGGGTCTATATGTTGGGCCCCACAGTCTTATAAGTGGGCTGGTGTCCAATCTGCCTTCTCTAGAATTGCTTCCATTCATCTCCAAATATCTCCATCATCGTTTATGAATCATCCATTGATCCCTGAATGAAAAATGTTCACATTTAAGTCTAGATATAGTTCCCAAAATATCAAATTAAAATATTGATAATTACATTCCTTAGAATTAGATGACTCATTGGGCCTAAATTGATGTACATTAGGCATGAAGTGCACAAATGATGAGAATGGATGTTCATAATGAAAATGCACTAACTCAGGCCCATAAGATCAAAAATGAACATTTAATACCATTAAAATGTAATTAAAATATATGTTTTTATTGGATAATTATATTTTCATTAATAATATATAAATTTAATCCTAGAAAATTATATTCATTCCACATGATCTTCTATACTTATAATCAAGTAAACCGATCATGAATATCAAGAAACGAACACTCTAGAACGATGGAATTCAATATTATAACTTATAAAAAGTACATAAATTAACTTAATAAAATTATAATAAATTATATAAATGTATAATAAGTTATTAATTAAATTATTAATGGTTCTAATTTCATATTCCGGGACCTTAAGGTCTAGTGCAGAACACATTCGGACATAATGTAAGGATTTTCTACCTGAACCTCCATTTTCTTTCGGGTTACTCTATTTCTTTATTTAAACCAATTAAATTCTTAATTATTCTTATTTACTCTTCATAAATTATTTTTTAATGTTCTATATATGTATTCCAATCAGAATACCTCCTTATTTTATGTGGAGTTACATGTTTTAAAAGGACCTTTGAAAAAGTCTTCCTAATAAACAAGCTAGTTTCAAAGGAACTTTTCAAATTCTTACCTATTTTAAAATGCACTCTATAATCTATTTTAAGACACCATTATTTTTCTAAAATCACTAATTTTATTATGAAAAAACTACCTTGATTCACTTATGGTTTTATGCAAATATTTTTCCAAAAGAACTCTTTTTTTCAAAGTAAAAGAATATTTCTATCAAGAATTACACGATGATTTTATAAGAGTATTTTCATATATTTCAACACTCTTGTTGATTATTATGTTTAATTGGGATAAATATTTTATGATATCATCTACCATATTTTATTTAATGGTTTATGATTAGTTTGACTATGGATGTGCTATCTTGAAACCATTCAGCATATTACTCCGAATGGTTAGTGTTATTTTTAATGATTGGTGAAAGTGATTTACATTTCATATGTTAGTTTTAATATGAATGTATATATTGTTTATGTTTCACCCCTTTCATATGAGGAATTAATTAGACATAGTAAATGTCAGGTGGGGCCTTCTATATCCCCTCAGTGCATCGGTAGGTCTCATGTGACAAACTAATTTGAGTTTTTACCTGTTTATGTATAGTCTTAGCATGAGGCCTTGATAGAATGGTTATGATGTCCCAAATTATGCATTACCTCATTATAAAACAAGTAATTGATAGTCCATGTGATTATTCGACTAGTAGAATATCCATGGTTATGGTTTATTATGGAATTATTCATTCAGCTTTTATTCCTGATATATTATAATCAATTATATGTTTAAAGGCATGTGTTTTTAGTTTCTCAACATGATTAGTGTTTATTTTTATGATTACTTCCACTATATTACTTACTCTTACTAAGTATTTGATCTCACCCCTTTCATAAGTTTTATTTTTTCCCAAGATGCGAAGAAGTATATTATGAATGAATTGCAAGGATAATCTAGAATTTGTGGATGTTTCCAATGGAGTTTATATGATGTATTTCATTTAAAGTTTTAATGTTTAACTTATGTATGTATCTTGTTTTCCAAAACTACTAAACTTTTCAGTCCTTAGAGATGTGTCTTCCTTTTTAATATGCCAATGTAATAAAATAAGGCACCGACTCTGGGAAACTGGGGTTGGGTCTTTACATAAGTGTCAAGGCACAAGATATTCACAATTTCGTGATTCAATAGGAAATTAATATAAGGAGGCTTACCATTAGTGTGGTCAAGCTCGAAAACACCCGAGTGGTGGCTCAAAAGTGTCAAAACACCAAAAACCCAATTATGGAATATCACCCTACATGGGGTGTTGGGAGTTGTGGATGAAAACACCAATAACCAATCACATTTATGGAAAGAGAATAACCATATAGTTCTAATGACTATAATAAAGGCATATAAATTCAATAAACAGCACTCGATGAAATCGGTGATCCCCACACGACAATTCCAAAATCAACGAACTTGAGGGATAAGTTATAGACCACTCACCTTGTACTCATACAACTCTCCTTGTCAAGTATCAGCCTCTAATTCATCCTAGATTAGATTAGATCTAAAAAATGGGCATAAAATACTAAACCTTGATAACTAGGTTGAGAGAAAGAGGAAATAAGAATGGCTAAGGACTCAAGTACTTACTGTTGTGCATCCAACGTGAAAAACGAAATCTCAATCAGACCCCAGATGAAGGATATTTCTCAATCCCTAGATTTGGCCTTAAAAAGCTATAAAATTGGAGAAATTATGGTTCATCCTGCTGTAAATATGAATAATGAAGAAGGAGGAGGCAAAATTAGATCATTAAGGGAAAATTGGTCATTTATCCCAGAAAATTAGCCTGTGAATGGTTTATCCACACGGTTTTCTAAATCGTGCATCAACAATGCATGGGTACCTAGAGAAGAGGGGAACTCACATGGTTAGTTTTCAAAATTAGGGAAACTATTTTCCAACCATGCAGAATGGCTCTGCACAAAAATGCATACCATCCGCATAGTTAGATCTAATTTTGCGCCCTACCCGCATGATTTACTCTAACTATGAAATATGGCCATTTTTTCCAAAAATCTGGGCTCTAGGTTCTGAACGAGCCTCGAACACCCTTGAGACCTTCGTGAACTCATTAGGCATCCACATTAGGTTCATAATAAGGAGGTATACTAAAATTTAAAGGATCTGTACCTGAGTCATAAACTGGATTCTTACATGATAACTAGAGGAGGAGGTTGGTTATACAAACATGTAATTACACTAAGAATTGGGTTTAGATTTTAGTGTGGGTGTTGGATGATCTTGTGATTCCTTCAGAAGATTATTCATCGTGATCAGTTGAGGTGGCATGATGATGTGTCGATGGGTACAACCAAGAGTTCCTGGAAGAATTCAATTAGAAGAGATCTAATCGATGTTTTTTGTGGGTTTTTTATGATCATCTAATGAACATTTATAGTGTAATACAACCCAAAAACATAGAAGATATGTCTTCAAGAAAAAAATGTGTAAATAGTATGAAAAACAGAGTACCAAGAAAATGTGAGTTGCGGAAGCTTCCATATTCATCCTCTGATGGAGTGTGCTTGAGGTAGATCACAAGGATTAATGAACGAATGTAGGTTACATACAAAGGTAATACACCGGACAACTGATCCATGATCATATCATGAGGATAACTAAAACCCAAATATGTTCTATCACCTTCTCAAATGAGATAAATAGAGTTTTGAGAGGAAGAGAGTGTAGTAGAGGCTCATACATATTGCACTAAACACTCCCAATATGAGAGGATCTAATCCTATTATATAGTTGAGGCTTGAGGCTCCTCCAAGTCATAACATATCGCATGTATCTCTGATTGTTGGGGTATAATTCATTAAATGTTTTCAATGAATTTAATGCAAATCCTTTGATCCATTCATAATGGATTATAACTAATGAATAACCCATTCATGAGAAATAAGTAAAATATATATCATATATATATATATATATATATTATATTCATTCATCTCATTCATGTATTAAATTTTCACTACATATAATATCATATTATATATATATATATATATCATAAATCATATGCATGTTTATAAACATATCATGCATGTACATTTTATTGCACATCCAATAATCTCCCACTTGCACTAAAATCTCATAAGGACTTTATGAAGAACTTCACAACTCTTTTTGAATCTATCCAAACTCTTTTGGATATGTGTTTTCATCAAAATATCTTTATTTTTAACAAACACTTTTTCCAAAACGTTGTCCTTGTCCAAGGGCCTAACTATGTGACCCTATGGGCCTTAACAACATTGATAACAACTATAAAATCCCAATTTTATAGATGTTAGCAATGAGAAGACATTATAAAAGCACTAGAGATACTTAAACTACTAAGGGTTACGGTAGACATATCTCTATATAAACATGTTAACCACAAGATGTATCATATACATTGTATGTATACTAATATAATCCTTTTTTCCATGATATCAAGTGACCACTAGACATGGAACATATCAATCTAGTATTGGACCCTCGTCATTTCTTAATTCTTTAAAAAGACTGACCAAGTCTATGAATACATCACATGTCATTCATCTATTCAATAAGTAAATCACAAGTCACTTATCCAAGTAATTGAACACATTATATGTGAAAAAACTAAGCATGACCATAAATTTCATCAGTCTAATTCAATCAAGGGCCAGATATCTTTTCTTGTCATACAAGTGGACAAATCTCCTCTTGGTTTCACTCCAACTAACGATGTGATCAATAATATACCCAAACACCCCCGTATTAGCTAAGTTCATATGATGACTTGTGTAAGTAGGGTATAAAGTATGAAGGCTCTCATGTTAGGTATCTCTATAACCCCTGGTAAGAAGGATTTATAATAATCATACACCTCTAAGTATATCTATGACTGTATGGAATTCCATGAGATATACTTTCATGGATCAGTCCAAGTAATAAGCCTCTTCTTATTACTGAAAGAATCAATTCAATCTAACATTTACATATCATCACAACCCATTATACTCCATGATGATCATCAGTTATAGAAAAATAAAATGTTATACTTTGAGGATATATTTATCATTTAACCATTAATGTAAAGTAAAGTTACATCACACTAAAATGAACGATAAATGAAGATTGTCTTTATTATAATTACATGATATGTTTATAACCATTATAACCCATCTATTAATATTTATATATTCTACATGACCCTCATGTTTTTTCTGTAATAATAGTTTTTTTAACATTAAATCCATATGTAATTTCTGTGACATCCCTATGTGAGCATCTGATAAAATACTCTCACTAACATCTTAGTGAGTAACATTTATGAATCAAGCTAGTTTGAATAATTGTGAGAATTAGGAATCATATTACTTAAGTTCAACTATTTGAACTTATATTCAAACTCCTTAACTTCATAACATCAAATTTTATAATGTCATTTTATATTTCCTACTTAGAAATATTTCTAAGTATATAATCATCATCCTTAAATCCCTTTCCATCAAAATTTTCCTTGAAATATTTTGTAAATAATGTAACTATTTACATTATCACTTTATCAGTGCATCCCAAAATATTTTAGGAAAAAGTGATATCTACTCTATTATGGTAGTTAATTAAACTCGTTACATTTCTTTTTACCACCATCCCTAAACTCTTTTAAGATACAAAGTGATACACGTTTTGTATTATTTGGTATAAAACTTTATGGAATAGTGATGTTCACTTGTTGTGGAAACTAAATGAAACTCTTTACATTTGTATTTACCATAACATATCATAAACTTCTTTAGTATATTTAGTAAATAATCACTATAATATTATATTGGTACAATCCTTTAGTTAACTATGATATTAACTTTCTCACAATAACTAAATGTAACTATTTACATTTTTATTTACTATCGCATATCCTGAATCTGTAGGATAATAATTAAATTATCACTTAAACTAAATTTGGTAAAATATTTTATTTGTTAACTTTGAACTTATATAATTTAATTAATACTCTCATGATCCTCTTAGACATTATATTATTTTCATAATATATTTCTAAGAGACAACACAAACTTCTTTGTATTAGGAAATAACACTTATTTCCTATTAGTGGGACTATTTAACAAAAAATATATTGTTTCCATGTCTTATATGATATTCTATGTGCTTGGATCATTTTTCCTTTGAAAATAATAGTTCATTAAAATATTACATTAATGGGTGGTAGGAACATCTTCCTCATATTTTAATAAATTGAATAAAAATTTTATCTTGTATAAAACACTTTTATCCATATCTTATTCTCAAAACATGTTAGAGAATCCAATGAATCATAAACCCTGTGTATAAAACTAATCATCTCATGTTGTTCATAACAAATCTTTGTTAACACCTCTTATATTATAAGAGAAATGAGATGAATATACACTTAGATTCATCCAAGCCTGAGAAATATCTTTATAATTAAATTTCTAATGTAGTAATTGATTACTCCATAACTGAAATGTAAACAACAAGTTATTTTCATTTTGTTCTTTGATTTTGAACTCATATATATTTACAACACTTGTAACGTATACATTCAATATCATATACTCTTCAAAATTGAAGAATCAATTCCTATAACAATAATACCTGACATGGACATTCCATGAAGTTCCCAAAACCCCTTCAAGTATTCTAGATAATCCCATCATATGGATTCATTACTCATTCCTAATAATACCCTCAGGTTTCAGATAACCTTAACCGAATTCTTAAATAAATATTGTTGGTCTTTACAAATTTATCTCTTTTAGTTTTGAACTTTTACCTCCTTGTACTATTTGTATAGTACCATAACTTAGAAATCATATGCCTAGTTTATCTATTCTCAACACTCTAAGGATATCGGGTAAAATTTTCTTGAATTCATCCATCTTTACAAAACATTTCCATAGATGAAAATAGAATGAATTAATTAAGAATAACAATCCTTATAAGAATTCTTCAGTCTCTCCAAACATATTTAATCATATTGGATGTCATTAACATACCTAATAATATTGAGTACATTAAACTATAAATCCTCAATTTAATTAGCATCTATTATATTTGAAAACATAAATAAATCATTCAATGCTTTCATAAGAATATAGATTCAATTGGTGAACAATTTTAACACTTGGTTACTCGGGAGGTAAATGTTCTAACATATAGAATATTTATCTTTCTTAATAACTTTTCTTAAGATACCAGTATTATGAGTTACTTAATTTAATATTCTCATTTAAAGGATTAATAGAAAGTTTAGTTTGATGATGATGATGATTCATTTATCTATAAATAAAATTTTCATTAGATAAATATCATGTATTATATCTTTTTATAAAGGATTTTTAATGAAATTACTCCCACTATAATTGATGAACTTGTACATCATATCTATTTAGTGGTCCAAGATTCATATCTCACTAAACAATAAGTCGTTTATGGTCTTTCTCTCAAAAATTGGTTATTTAGGTAGGGAATAATCATAATCATAATAGTTGTGACTATTGGATAGTTGAGTGGATAACCCTTTATCCAAACCCATCACATGTATTCACTCAACTCTATTCCTTCGATAACCTAATCCTATTAGGGTCTCTTAGCTATTGTAACCTAAAAAAAGCCAAAAATAAGATATAAAAGGTCAATCTAAGGGCACCCAGCTATGGAATGAGCTACCCAAGGATTTCTAGTTCCACCCATTACTTGCTTGTATATGAGATAATCCATGGGAACCTAGGAATGGTATGACCTACCTGGTTGGATGATCGAGGTTTTGAAAATCCTTTGAATGGAATATCACACTTAGTATTTTTGGGGTTTTCATTTAAGGTCTCACCCACTTAATATAAATAATATTCATATTGAATTCATAACTATTACGTCCTATGTAATAATTATCTTCATGTGTTTTATTCCCTTTTTGTGTATCCATGCTTCTAATTATTTAGTTTTGGAATCTATATTCCAACCACAAAATTAATGTGTGCATACCATATTAATGTGTAATTATTTACACAACACGTAATTCTATGTTAATCATCAAAAAATAGAAGTCAAGTATATTTATACATATCCAAATGCATCATATGCATAAGGTACATGAATGCTTCATGTAAAGGCATAGAATTATATGAAATTGAAAAACTCTACATGAGTATTCTTAATGTGACAAATAGCCAACCACATTCACATACTTAACTAAGGCAAGACTATAGAAAAGTGGGTGATCCAACCCCAAGTCCATATACCTAGGGAGACTTTACTCAAGAGAGAATTCAATTCATGACAAATCTAACACCTAATATGCATAAACTATTCCCAATAACTATTCTCAAAACTCATAACTAAAAATACAAATTGAGTTCAAGTTAGATGAAAACTAAATTTCATGATATCAAACCTAACATGATATAAAAGGATATACCCTAGAATCAATTTATCATATAAATGGGCATACACAATATTCATATTTCATAAACAATTTAATAAACATGAATGTCAAGGAAATTTAACAAATAAATAAACAAATTATTTATTTTCCAAAACAAGGTACATTTATAAACTATTCATAAATAAACTATAATTATAAACATTTTATAATTTATAAAGAATATAAACATTTTATATTCATTTCAATGAAAACCCCTTCATATTTTATATTAAATGGAATTTATATGATATTTCATGAATTATAAAAATTTTATAACTCAATATCTATTATATAAACATTTTATACAATCAAAATATCATATATTTTTTAATTTATATACACTTTAAAAATAAACTCTTATGATTTATAAATAAACAATTTATTTCTAGATCATAAGGCATCCCATTTGATTTTTCAAAAGGTATTTTAAAATATTAACCTTTAATATTTGGGGAAACACTACTGGAAAACTAACATATACTAACAATTTGGAACTGTTGGTATAGGCCTCCAAACCATTGGTATAGCCTATACCAACGGTTTGGAGAACCGTAGCCAAGTAAGCCATTGGGATAGATCTATACCAACGGTTTTGCGAAAACCTTTGGTATAGACCTATACCAACGGTTTTGCGAAAACCGTTGGTATAGACCTATACCAACGGTTTTGGAAACCGTTGGTATAAGTAATATGAAAATATATACCAATGGTTATGGAACCATTGGTATATGTATTTCAAAAAAAACATTCGCTGGGATTTGATCCCAGGACCCCTAATTTATCATTGAACGACTTAACCACTAACCTAACATGACTTTTTTGAACATAATTACATAAATATATATATGTATTGTCATAATTATTTTAAATTTTGATTTATATAATGTTCTCGGTAAGAAGATATGATAAAAATTCTCAGGACCTATACCAACAGTTGTCAAAACCGTTGGTATAGACCTATACTAATGGTTTTGACAACCGTTGGTATAGTTCTTGATTCTGGAATTTATTTTGGGCTGAATGTTGATTTCCAGGGGACCTTTCCCAATGGTTTTGGAAAACTGTTGGGATAGGTATACCCTTTCCCAAAAGTTTTCCAAAACTGTTGGGAAAGGGTAAAGGTGGCCACAAAGTGGACTTTTCCCAATGGTTTGGCCAAACCGTTGGGATAGGTATACTCTTTCCCAACGGTTTTGGAAAACCATTGGGAAAAGTGGCCACAAAGTGGGATTTCCCAACGGTTTGGCCAAATCGTTGGGAAAAAGGACCTATACCAACGGTTTTTACAAACCGTTGGTATAGAAGCGTTGGGAAAAGTCAGGTTTCCAGTATTGAAAATGTTTCATAAACATTTATTTAATTAATTATAAATAATTTATAATTAATTTATTTACTAATAAAATCCTTATAAATTGAAATATCCAAAAATACATTTTATTATTATTTATAAACATTTTCTAAACCATAAAACCATTTAATATGCTAAAAACGTTTTTTAACAATATTATGCTTACCCTTACACAAAATCACTATTATGTGCAATGGTATCCCCTTATAACCCTTAGGTAGATGCTTTGTGTAAAGGTAACTGATATTTTTAAAAGACTGTATAAAGGTAATTTAAAGATTACCTTTATGCAGCCCAATTGAAAAACGGTTGCATAAAGGTAATATGCATATTACCTTTATGAAACTTCCTAATGTAAAGGTATTACCTTTATGTAACTCCTTTACATAAGGGTTCTATGAATATTACACACACTATGTAAAGGTAAATATTGAGTACCTTTACGTAGCGGCTCTAATACCTTTACATGTAAGGTTAAAGTGTCAATTACCATTAGGTAAACTCCTTGCATAAGGGTTCTACCTTTACTCAACTCATTTGCATAAAGCTAACAAAAAGGTTACCCTTACATAGACCTTCTGTGTAAGGGTATCAAATAAGGGTATAGTGTAAGGTTAAATCATATTTACCTTTACATGACACTGTTTCACCAAGGTACAACATTTATGTAACCCATTTGTGTAAAGGAAATAAAAAGTTTACCCTTACATAGACCTTCTATATAAGGCCCCAGCCTTAAACCTTACTTAATCTTGAGTTATTACAAGATTACACATTGAGGATCTTTTCAGGTTTAGAGTTTTAGAGAATTAGATCATGAAACTTGCATTACATTCCATATTTAGACAAAGTGGTTACATAAAAGACAGTATTCATTCTTCCCATCAACGGAAACATATTGAAAATAAAACATGGATTCTTTCTTGACACATCCTTGACACTATCATCACATCATGTACCTTTCCCTTGACCTGTGAAAAACATTTCAAAAACTTGGGATGAGCATAAAAAGCTCAGTAAGGGATATAAAAAATATGGAAAGGAAACATGAGTTCATATATACATAATAATGAAATCATACTTTACCCATAAAACAAAGGAACTTTAACATACCCCTTCAAACCATGAATAAATCATAGAAATCATAAGACATAAAGGTAACTTGAGGCATTCATAACATTCTTACGTAGGGAGTAACCCTCTTGGTTACGTTTGGAATACCCATCACAGTATATTCCCTAAATCTCTTCGGAGAAACCTTAACGTTTCACTCCTTCGCGTTACCCAATGCATTGGAGAGCTATATCGGGCTCACCCGCCCTTAGTTTATCACGGAACCACCCGTTCTTCATAACAATGCCCAAGAACCATAACGCATCACATAAAACATGCATAAAGGAAATATAACATTTCTACATCACAATATAACATTTTAGTATATTGAAATAATGAATCCATTCAAAAAGAAACTATTTCCAAAACCATTTAAAACATTTAATAAAGAGATTTTTGAATCAAAGTGTCCCATACCACCTTGAAGCTCTTAAAATTTTAAACCATTAATATCCATATAAATAAATCCTTAAAACCATTTTGAAAACATGGATATTAATAAGAAAAAATAATTAAAACATTTAAAGCGATATTTTGGTTAAAGGGGTTTTACCAAAATTAGAGACACTTGAATACAATAATTGAGGAATAACATTTAGTCAGAACTTTATAATATCATGAGAATAAATGGATTCATGATATAATACTCCAAAGGACAGTATATACACCATATAAGAGTGAATTGGTGCATAACAACAATGAACCCTCAATAGAAATGTCAAATGTGATGAAATCCCTTATAAAGAAGGTATCCTTAAATTAAGGACAAATCAATCTCAAAAATATGTGTGAGAAATATAAATACACCCAATATAATTGGATATTAAGTGTAAAACAATAAAAGTTCATTCACACATATTCAATGGATGACATATTCAATGACTACATGTTGAACCCAAAGAAATCGAAATTGGGTTAAAAAGTTCCCTTGACAGCCTAACGGCATCACATCAAAATGAGTTGATGAGAGATAAAAAGTGTATCTCATCACTTGGACATAAAATTTACATCAATAAGGATATATGATAACATATCCCAACATAACAATATGTAAATTAAAATACCCAACAAAAGAAGTCTTTTAAAAAAAGAGGAGGGTGAAAGGTTCCCTTACCGACTTGGGTATCTTTCAAAACATACACCCCATGAAAGAAGGACAATAGATCATTGATGTAAATACTCATAAATGAAAGTATATTACACAAAGAGTAGAATAATGGACAGTACATACACCACTCAATGGAATTTGTGGCAAATGTAGCATAAATCTCACGGGAATAAAAGTGAGATGAAAAATCCCTTACGAAAACTCGGCAGCCTAACGGCGCCACATAAAACTTCTGAATATGGATTGATGAGATCAAATAGGGTATCTCATCACATTACAATAAAATTTAAAGCAAGAGGAATATAAAATAACATCCCCCAACATTAAAAAGAGGAGCTTCAAAGAAGTGACATAAAGGAGAGTACTTAAAAAGAAAGAGAGAGGTTAGATCTCTTACGAAACTTCGGCAGCCTAACGGCGCCACTCAAAACTTCCAAAATGGATTGATGAGATAGAATAGGGTCTCTCATCACATGAACATAAAAATTACAGTAAGTTTAATATAAAATATCATCCCAATAACAAGAAATATGAGCTTTAAAAGGAATGACATAAAAGTGTGTACTTAAAAAGAAAGAGAGGAGTAGGATCTCTTACCTCGGGTCTGACTTGACTCGATCGTTCTTTAACGTCCTGAATAATAAACTTCAGTTAATCTCTACTTGCTTAAGAACCTTTTTCAAGTTAATTATTCCTTTTACACCCTGTTATAAACATCATGTAATCATTTAAGTTAATAATATTTGTTTTGCCGATATTTGGTTCTTAAGTCGAAAGTGGACTTCTTACAATTACATGTTGTTCGTGTGGTCAAAGGTTCTTTATATCCAAAATTAAATTCCTGATTTGGATATCATATATATCATATATATCCAGAATATACATGTATTTATAAAATCACATAATCATTTAGAGGAAAGAAATGAAATACACCGTTCATGGAGACGGTAAGCCGTACGTACGCATGAACGCTACTTTAATTTCTATGTCATATTAATGGAATTAAAACTATATGAGAGGTATGTATATTTTAATTCCAGAATTATATTAATCATTTAGATGTATCATACATAATATATATCCATTATATATATGTACTTATAATAGTACATTACATTTGGGGATAAGAAATGAAATGCACCGTTCATGGAGACGGTAAGCCGTACGTACGCATGAACGCTACTTTCATTTCTATCTCATACTTTAATGGAAAGAAATAATAATTATATAGAGTTAAATAATAATTCCAGTATAACAACATATATAATAACATTAAATCCATCCTTTATACGTCCCACGTATGGCATTAACGAATCACATCACTTTGAGGGGGCGGTAGTCCGCACTTCCTAAAATGAAGATATCGCGTATACCCATAATGGAAGCCATAAAGGTAAGACACAAATGAAAAATACAGAAGAATAAGTAAAACATAAACATATTATATATCATATATAAAAATAGTGACATCATAATGGCCACCTTTGAAGGTGTTAAATGAGTATTGAACAATCATCGTTTCGGGAGGCAGAATTTTTCCATCCACGGAAACTGTATGTTCTTTAACCATTTGATGTAGTTGTGTGAGAGTGTAGCTCGAATAAATCTTATAAAAATATCCTAGTATATTGAAGATACCGGGGTTGTTACAAAATAAGTAAATAAAAAGAGTTTAGGGGGTTGGAGAAGCAAAATAAAACAAATGAACATGAGAGAATGAATTACCTTTAAAAGTGTAACTCCTTTTGATTTGAGCCTAAAGGCTTCCTTTGAAAGGATTATGCCCAAAAGTAATCCTCTAGGATGAGGAGATGGATGTGGAGAGAGTAAATGGGTAGGGGTTGGACGAGGCAAAGGCTTGAGGAGTGTGTGAAATGAGGTAGAGGTGAGGGCCTTTTATAAGAGGAGAGGAGGGGCACTTTTGGAAAGTAAGAAATATTACTTTATTTGAAAATGTGTTTCGGTTTTAAAAGGTCCCACATTGATATAATTCGTGGATAAGGTGATAAGGGTTCTAAATTCACCCATACAATAAGTTTTGGACATGTGTAGTTCATAGATTTTACATTATCTTTCCATTTTATTTAAATCGTCAGATAATGATGTCATCGCTGCATCATTATGATGTCATAAATAATTTAATTTATTTAATGTCTAAAAATTATAAAAAAAAACTATGATGTAGGAAATCTTTTTATCTTTATAATGACTATTTATAATCAAAAATATGACTTGTATAACCCCACCTAAAAATTGTTTTAGTAAAACATATCATGTTTGTGTCATTTTTACTTTTACATTAAATAAAAAGTTATTTATGTCATTTCCCAACCAAAGTGGCTCCATGGGGTCCCAAAGTTGACCCATGGCTTGTCTTGGTCAGACATTACACATCCAATGAGGGTAGGACATGTGTCAAGCTCATCTCATTTTATTAAAGTATTATTTTTACCTTAAACTACACTAATTACCACTAATCGCGATTAAAACTTAATAAGTTACTATTCACCAAAAAATTATTTTTATCCCATTGAACCACATTTTACTTCTTAATGACAACCATGTATGTCGGATTTTTGAAAATTAAAACACAATGGTGGCAAAATTTCATTTAAACGGAAAAATCAGTTTTTATAAGTACCACTTAGTGGTTTCACTATTCATCAAAAATTGAAGTTTTTCAGAAAAATCCCAAAAATTCACCCTAAGCTATATTTGATATTCTGAATTCAAAAATGAATTCCATTTTACAAAATTCACAACATATAAGTTGCATTAATTAAATTAATAATTAATTCCCGCTGTCAGAGCAAATAGCGTGTTTTTATGAAACAATAAGTATCAAAAGATTGACACTAGTTTAAGTCTGATTTCAAAGTGAAATTAATTCCAACAACCACTATTGGATTTAATGGTAAAAATATTTTCTAATTTCACTTTAAAACCAATTCAAAATATTATCTAATCATATAAATAAATTATATTAAAAAGAGGTTTTGAATTAAAACACAACATTTTACACTATTCATTAAAAAATGAACTTTATCGGAAAAATACCAAAAAATTACACAAAGTAAAATTTGATGTCCCGATTATTAATAAGAGTTTTATTTGGTCCAAAATAATGTATAAGAGTGATCAAAACTATATTTAATGATAGTTATCCATTAAAAGGCGATAAGTGAACCTTTAGTGAAAACTAGGGCATATACGCCTAAAATTGAATTCTTTCCGTATTTTAAGCCTTTAGCTTTTATTGGATAAATGTAAAAACATTTAAAAACATATATAATCATATTTTAGTTATTTCTATCCATTCCCGTCAATAAAATGGCTACATGTTAACTACCATTTAAAATAATATTATTTTATTATTAGAGTGCAACGTAAGATTCCCAAGAAACTCGTTGTTGCGTGTTGGGTACGCCATCGAGCATAGCGTCCCCTTTAAAGTCATTTCAATATTTTATTCAAAAATATGGATAAATATAAAATTTCATATTCTTTATTTACCTGGGGTGTTACATCCTTCCCCCCTTTTGGGAATTGCGTCCTCGTAATTTTAAAATTGCGCTTGGAAACATCCTTGAAAGTCCCACATCGGAACAAGAGTCGGTAAAACAATCACTTTAAAATAAAGAAAGATAATTATAGAGGTCACCCGAGTTAACCCATACTAGGATTCCATGTATAAAAACATGGACATGGAGGAGAAAACATAGGGTCATGTTCTGATGGAGAGTGATAGAAAACATGTTTAGGAGAAAGTTAACAATGAGAAAATCACAAACTTGTGATGGGTTAAACGGTATTCGATTCCCCAGTAGGAAAAGTTAATAGACAACATTTTTTATTTAAGTTAAATTTTATTGAGGAATTTATTTATAAGGAAACATAATCACTTATCATGTTGACTTTCAACTTTTACTAGATTTCTTAATCAAACTCATATTTTTTCGAAAAGACGAGTATTTAGGGAGACTTGTTCGCATTAAGAGTACTATAATCAGCTTCTATAGAATCACCTAATCCACAAAAGAGAACTATATACATCCCATGTCTTTAGGATTTATCCAAAACCAAAACCAAAAAGGTTTGTACAAGGTCAGATAATCTAGAAAAGGATAACCCATTAAAAAGAAAATCTATTTTTAATCTCCAAAATTTGTCCAACAAAACCCAAAGTTCAACGAGGACCATTATATAATCAATTTGTCCATAAAATTCTTCAAAGTAAACCAAACTAAGATTGAAACCCAAATATTTGAAGGATTTAGTCACATAGTCTTCCAAGTTAAATCGTAACATTTATCTCCAAACCACATTAGTTGCTCCTAAAGTCTCGTATTAAAAAGTAATTAACCTAATCACATATCCTCCATGATAAGTTAATCATTTTCATAAATAACCCAAAATCAACTTACTCTTAATTGATAAAATCATATAACTAGAAAGAATCAGTCAAACTAACCAGGGACTTCACGTAGTCCAGTGGTAGATGATAAATACCAGTTGCACTTTGGTTGTGGGTTCGATTCTCGCAGCTTTGTCCGACGCGACGGGTTGTCACACGGTCTGTGTGTTGTCCTTTTTCCAAAACTATATAATTCTTAAATCATTCCCCAAAAAGAGATAAAATCATCAAAATGATTATAACATATTTTAACCTCAAGTTTATCTCATTCCTTTCATTTTCCAGCATATCATATAATAACCCATAATTACCTCAAAAGTAAGGATCATATAAACTCTAATTGTTACCTTTATAATTATTACATGAACTTCCACATTGATTGGTCATCTCTTATGTGATGCATTATAGAACATACCAAGGTTCAAGTGGTTGATCATGACTCCTTGATAGTTGGTTTAGAACAACCATGAGTTTCCTCATTGAATACCCCATTTCATCCAGTCTCTTAATCAAAGAACCACCACAGTTTCCTTCAAACCAATTGTCACTTTGGTGCCTGCTAGATCCATCCATTTACTAAAAACAGAAATGTCAGTGTGAGTATATCAACCAAACCATCATGTACTAACGAGGAAGGTAAACGCTAAGATATACTTACTCATTCACTTTATCTAAAACTAGGACTCTTTCTGAAATCCTAACCATTATGGTAATGTCACTTATGCTTAAAGAATACCCTAACCTCTAAAGTTATCTAAACCGACCTCTGATACCAACTATAAGGCCCCAGCCTTAAACCTTACTTAATCTTGAGTTATTACAAGATTACACATTGAGGATCTTTTCAGGTTTAGATTTTTAGAGAATTAGATCATGAAACTTGCATTACATTCCATATTTAGACAAAGTGGTTACATAAAAGACAGTATTCATTCTTCCCATCAACGGAAACATATTGAAAATAAAACATGGATTCTTTCTTGACACATCCTTGACACTATAATCACATCATGTACCTTTCCCTTGACCTGTGAAAAACATTTCAAAAACTTGGGAAGAGCATAAAAAGCTCAGTAAGGGATATAAAAAATATGGAAAGGAAACATGAGTTCATATATACATAAGAATGAAATCATACTTTACCCATAAAACAAAGGAACTTTAACATACCCCTTCAAACCATGAATAAATCATAGAAATCATAAGACATAAAGGTAACTTGATTCATTCATAACATTCTTACGTAGGGAGTAACCCTCTTGGTTACGTTTGGAATACCCATCACAGTATATTCCATAAATCTCTTCGGAGAAACCTTAACGTTTCACTCCTTCGCGTTACCCAATGCATTGGAGAGCTATATCGGGCTCACCCGCCCTTAGTTTATCACGGAACCACCCGTTCTTCATAACAATGCCCAAGAACCATAACGTATCACATAAAACATGCATAAAGGAAATATAACATTTCCACATCACAATATAACATTTTAGTATATTGAAATAATGAATCCATTCAAAAAGAAACCATTTCCAAAACCATTTAAAACATTTAATAAAGAGATTTTTGAATCAAAGTGTCCCATACCACCTTGAAGCATTTAAAATTTTAAACCATTAATATCCATATAAATAAATCCTTAAAACCATTTTGAAAACATGGATATTAATAAGAACAAATAATTAAAACATTTAAAGCGATATTTTGGTTAAAGGGGTTTTACCAAAATTAGAGACACTTGAATACAATAATTGAGGAATAACATTTAGTCAAAACTTTATAATATCATGAGAATAAATGGATTCATGATATAATACTCCAAAGGACAGTATATACACCATATAAAAGTGAATTGGTGCATAACAACAATGAACCCTCAATAGAAATGTCAAATGTGATGAAATCCCTTATAAAGAAGGTATCCTTAAATTAAGGACAAATCAATCTCAAAAATATGTGTGACAAATATAAATACACCCAATATAAGTGGATATTAAGTGTAAAACAATAAAAGGTCATTCACACATATTCAATGGATGACATATTCAATGACTACATGTTGAACCCAAAGAAATCGAAATTGGGTTAAAAAGTTCCCTTGACAGCCTAACGGCATCACATCAAAATGAGTTGATGAGAGATAAAAAGTGTATCTCATCACTTGGACATAAAATTTACATCAATAAGGATATATGAGAACATATCCCAACATAACAATATGTAAATTAAAAGACCCAACAAAATAAGTCTTTTAAAAAAAGAGGAGGGTGAAAGGTTCCCTTACCGACTTGGGTATCTTTCAAAACATACACCCCATGAAAGAAGGACAATAGATCATTTATGTAAATACTCATAAAAGAAATTATATTACACAAAGATTAGAATAATGGACAGTACATACACCACTCAATGGAATTTGTGGCAAATGTAGCATAAATCTCACGGGAATAAAAGTGAGATGAAAAATCCCTTACGAAAACTCGGCAGCCTAACGGCACCACATAAAACTTCCGAATATGGATTGATGAGATCAAATAGGGTATCTCATCACATTAAAATAAAATGTACAGCAAGATTAATATAAAATAACATCCCCCAACATTACAAAGAGGATCTTAAAAGAAGTGACATAAAGGAGAGTACTTAAAAAGAAAGAGAGAGGTTAGATCTCTTACGAAAGTTCGGCAGCCTAATGGCACCACTCAAAACTTCAAAAATGGATTGATGAGAGAGAATAGGGTCTCTCATCACATGAACATAAAAATTACAGTAGGTGTAATATAAAATATCATCCCAATAACAAGAAAGATGAGCTTTAAAAGGAATGACATAAAAGTGTGTACTTAAAAAGAAAGAGAGGAGTAGGATCCCTTACCTGGGGTCCGACTTGACTCGATCGTTCTTTAACGTCCTGAATAATAAACTTGAGTTAATATCTACTTGCTTAAGAACCTTTTTCAATTTCATTATTCCTTTTACACCATGTTATAAACATCATGTAATCATTTAAGTTAATAATATTTGTTTTGCCGATATTTGGTTCTTAAGTCGAAAGTGGACTTCTTATAATTACATGTTGTTCGTGTGGTCAAAGGTTCTTTATATCCAAAATTACATTCCTGATTTGTATATCATATATATCATATATATCCAGCATATACATGTATTTATAAAATCACATAATCATTTAGAGGAAAGAAATGAAATGCACCGTTCATGGAGACGGTAAGCCGTACGTACGCATGAACGCTACTTTCATTTCTATGTCGTATTAATGGAATTAAAACTATATGAGAGGTATGTATATTTTAATTCCAGAATTATATTAATCATTTAGATGTATCATACATCATATATATCCATTATATATATGTACTTATAATAGTACATTACATTTTGGGATAAGAAATGAAATGCACCGTTCATGGAGATGGTAAGCCGTACGTACGCATGAACGCTACTTTCATTTCTATCTCATACTTTAATGGAAAGAAATAATAATGATATAGAGGTACATAATAATTCCAGTATAACAACATATATAATAATATTAAATCCATCCTTTATACGTCCCACATATGGCATTAATGAATCACATCACTTTGAGGGGGCGGTAGTCCGCACTACCTAAAATGAAGATATCGCGTATACCCATAATGGAAGCCATAAAGGTAAGACACAAATGAAAAATATAGAAGCATAAGTAAAACATAAACATATTATATATCATATATAAAAATAGTTACATCATAATGGCCACCTTTGAAGGTGTTAAATGAGTATTGAACAATCATCATTTCGGGAGGCAGAATTTTTCCATCCACGGAAACCGTATGTTCTTTAACAATTTGATGTAGTTGTGTGAGAGTGTAGCTATAATAAATCTTATAACAACATCCTAGTATATTTAAGATACTGGTTTTGTTACAAAAGAAGTAAAAAAAAGATTTTAGGGGGTTGGAGAAGCAAAATAAAACAAATGAACATGAGAGAATGAATTACCTTTAAAAGTGTAACTCCTTTTGATTTGAGCCTAAAGGCTTCCTTTGAAGGGATTATTCCCAAAGGGAATCCTCTAGGATGAGGATAGGGATGTGGAGAGAGTAAATGGGCAGGGGTTGGCCGAGCCAAAGGCTTGAGGAGTGTGTGAAATGAGGTAGAGGTGGGGGCCTTTTATAAGAGGAGAGGAGGGGCACTTTTGGAAAGTAAGAAATATTACTTTATTTGAAAATGTTTTTCGGTTTTAAAAGTTCCCACATTGATATAATTAGTGGATAAGGTGATAAGGGTTCGAAATACACTCATCCAATAAGTTTTGGACATGTGTAGTTCATAGATTTTACATTATATTTCCATTTTATTTAAATCGTCAGATAATGATGTCATCGCTGCATCATTATGATGTCATAAATAATTTAATTTATTTAATGTATAAAAATTATAAAAAAAACTATGATGTAGGAAATATTTTTAGATTTCTAATGACTATTTATAATCAAAAATATGACTTGTATAACCCCACTTAAAAATTGTTTTAGTAAAACATATCATGTTTGTGTCATTTTTACTTTTACATTAAATAAAAAGTTATTTATGTCATTTCCCAACCAAAGTGGCTCCATGGGGTCCCCAAGTTGACCCATGGCTTGTCTTGGTCGGCCATTACACATCCAATGAGGGTAGGACATGTTTCAAGCTCATCTCATTTTATTAAAGCATTATTTTTACCTTAAACTACACTAATTACCACTAATCGCGATTAAAACTTAATAAGTTACTATTCACCAAAAAATTATTTTTATCCCATTAAACCACATTTTACTTCTTAATGACAAACATGTATGTCGGATTTTTGAAAATCAAAACACAATGGTGGAAAAATTTCATTTAAACGGAAAAATCAGTTTTTATAAGTACCACTTAGTGGTTTCACTATTCATCAAAAATTGAAGTTTTTCAGAAAAATCCCAAAAATTCACCCTAAGCTATATTTGATATTCCGAATTCAAAAATGAAGTCCATTTTAAAAAATTCACAACATATAAGTTGCATTAATTAAATTAATAATTAATTCCCGCTGTCAGAGCAAATAGCGTGTTTTTATGAAACAATAAGTATCAAAAGATTGACACTAGTTTAAGTCTGATTTCAAAGTGAAATTAATTCCAACGACCACTATTGGATTTAATGGTAAAAATATTTTCTAATTTCACTTTAAAAACAATTCAAAATATTATCTAATCATATAAATAAATTATATTAAAAAGAGGTTTTGAATTAAAACACAACATTTTACACTATTCATTAAAAAATGAACTTTATCGGAAAAATACCAAAAAATTACACAAAGTAAAATTTGATGTCCCGATTATTAATAAGAGTTTTATTTGGTCCAAAAGAATGTATAAGAGTGATCAAAACTATATTTAATTACAGTTCTCCATTAAAAGGCGATAAGTGAACCTTTAGTGAAAACTAGGGCATATACGCCTAAAATTGAATTCTTTCCGTATTTTAAGCCTTTAGCTTTTATTGGATAAATGTAAAAACATTTAAAAACATATATAATCATATTTTAGTTATTTCTATCCATTCCCGCCAATACAACGGCTACATGTTAACTACCATTTAAAATAATATTATTTTATTATTAGAGTGCAACGTAAGATTCCCAAGAAACTCGTTGTTGCGTGTTGGGTACGCCATCGAGCATAGCATCCCTTTTAAAGTAATTTCAATATTTTATTCACAAATATGGATAAATATGAAATGTCATATTCTTTATTTACCTGGGGTGTTACATCCTTCCCCCCTTTTGGGAATTGCGTCCTCGCAATTTTAAAATTGCGCTTGGAAACATCCTTGAAAGTCCCACATCGGAACAAGAGTCGGTAAAACAATCACTTTAAAATAAAGAAAGATAAGTACAAAGGTCACCCGAGTTAACCCATACTAGGATTCCATGTAGAAAAACATGGACATGGAGGAGAAAACATAGGGTCATGTTCTGATGGAGAGTGATAGAAAACATGTTTAGGAGAAAGTTAACAATGAGAAAATCACAAACTTGTGATGGGTTAAACGGTATTTGATTCCCCAGTAGGAAAAGTTAATAGACAACATTTTTTATTTAAGTTACTTTTTATTGAGGAATTTATTCATAAGAAAACATAATCACTTATCATGTTGACTTTCAACTTTTACTAGATTCCTTAATCAAACTCATATTTTTTCGAAAAGACGAGTATTTAGGGAGACTTGTTCGCATTAAGAGTACTATAATCAACTTCTAGAGAATCACCTAATCCACAAAACAGAACTATATACATCCCATGTCTTTAGGCTTTATCCAAAACCAAAACCAAAAAGGTTAGTACAAGGTCAGATAATCCAGAAAAGGATAACCCATTAAAAAGAAAATCTATTTTTAATCTCCAAAATTTGTCCAAAAAAACCCAAAGTTCAACGAGGACCATTCTATAATCAATTTTTCCATAAAATTCTTCAAAGTAAACCAAAATAAGATTGAAACCCAAATATTTGAAGGATTTAGTCACATAGTCTTCCAAGTTAAATCGTAACATTTATCTCCAAACAACATCAGTTGCTCCTAAAGTCTCGTATTGAAAAGTAATTAACCTAATCACATATCCTCCATGATAAGTTAATCATTTTCATAAATAACCCAAAATCAACTTACTCTTAATTGACAAAATCATATAACTAGAAAGAATCAGTCAAACTAACCAGGGACTTCACGTAGTCCAGTGGTAGATGATAAATACCAGTTGCACTTTGGTTGTGGGTCCGATTCTCGCAGCTTTGTCTGACGCGACCGGTTGTCACACGGTCTGTGTGTTGTCCTTTTTCCAAAACTATATAATTCTTAAATCATTCCCCAAAAAGAGATAAAATCATCAAAAATGATCATAACATATTTTAACCTCAAGTTTATCTCATGCCTTTCATTTTCCAGCATATCATATAATAACCCATAATTACCTCAAAAGTAAGGATCATATAAACTCTAATTGTTACCTTTATAATTATTACCTGAACTTCCACATTGATTGGTCATCTCGTACATGATGCATTATAGAACATACCAAGGTTCAAGTGGTTGATCATGACTCCTTGATAGTTGGTTTAGAACAACCACGAGTTTCCTCATTGAATACCCCATTTCATCCAGCCTCTTAATCAAAGAACCACCACAGTTTCCTTCAAACCAATTGTCACTTTGGTGCCTGCTAGATCCATCCATTTACTAAAAATAGAAATGTCAGTGTGAGTATATCAACCAAACCATCATGTACTAATGAGGAAGGTAAACGCTAAGATATACTTACTCATTCACTTGATCTAAAACTAAGACTCTTTCTGAAATCCTAACCATTATGGTAATGTCACTTATGCTTAAAGAATACCCTAACCTCTAAAGTTATCTAAACCGACCTCTAATACCAACTATAAGTCCCCAGCCTTAAACCTTACTTAATCTTGAGTTATTACAAGATTACACATTGAGAATCTTTTCAGGTTTAGAGTTTTAGATAATTAGATCATGAAACTTGCATTACATTCCATATTTAGACAAAGTGGTTACATAAAAGACAGTATTCATTCTTCCCATCAACGGAAACATATTGAATATAAAACATGGATTCTTTCTTGACACATTCTTGACACTATCATCACATCATGTACCTTTCCCTTGACCTATGAAAAACATTTCAAAAACTTGGGATGAGCCTAAAAAGCTCAGTAAGGGATATAAAAAATATGGAAAGGAAACATGAGTTCATATATACATAAGAATGAAATCATACATTACCCATAAAACAAAGGAACTTTAACATACCCCTTCAAACCATGAATAAATCATAGAAATCATAATACATAAAGGTAACTTGAGGCATTCATAACATTCTTACGTAGGGAGTAACCCTCTTGGTTACGTTTGGAATACCCATCACAGTATATTCCCTAAATCTCTTCGGAGAAACCTTAACGTTTCACTCCTTCGCGTTACCCAATGCATTGGAGAGCTATATCGGGCTCACCCGCCCTTAGTTTATCACAGAACCACCCGTTCTTCATAACAATGCCCAAGAACCATAACGTATCACATAAAACATGCATAAAGGAAATATAACATTTCCACATCACAATATAACATTTTAGTATATTGAAATAATGAATCCATTCAAAAAGAAACCATTTCCAAAACCATTTAAAACATTTAATAAAGAGATTTTTGAATCAAAGTGTCCCATACCACCTTGAAGCTTTTAAAATTTTAAACCATTAATATCCATATAAATAAATCCTTAAACCCATTTTGAAAACATGGATATTAATAAGAACAAATAATTAAAACATTTAAAGCGATATTTTGGTTAAAGGGGTTTTACCAAAATTAGAGACACTTGAATACAATAATTGAGGAATAAAATTTAGTCAGAACTTTATAATATCATGAGAATAAATGGATTCATGATATAATACTCCAAAGGACAGTATATACACCATATAATAGTGAATTGGTGCATAACAACAATGAACCCTCAATAGAAATGTCAAATGTGATGAAATCCCTTATAAAGAAGGTATCCTTAAATTAAGGACAAATCAATCTCAAAAATATGTGTGAAAAATATAAATACACCCAATATAAGTGGATATTAAGTGTAAAACAATAAAAGGTCATTCACACATATTCAATGGATGACATATTCAATGACTACATGTTGAACCCAAAGAAATCGAAATTGGGTTAAAAAGTTCCCTTGAAAGCCTAACGGCATCACATCAAAATGAGTTGATGAGAGATAAAAAGTGTATCTCATCACTTGGACATAAAATTTACATCAATAAGGATATATGAGAACATATCCCAACATAAAAATATGTAAATTAAAAGACCCAACAAAATAAGTCTTTTAAAAAAAGAGGAGGGTGAAAGGTTCCCTTACCGACTTGGGTATCTTTCAAAACATACACCCCATGAAAGAAGGACAATAGATCATTGATGTAAATACTCATAAACGAAAGTATATTACACAAAGAGTAGAATAATGGACAGTACATACACCACTCAATGGAATTTGTGGCAAATGTAGCATAAATCTCACGGGAATAAAAGTGAGATGAAAAATCCCTTACGAAAACTCGGCAGCCTAACGGCGCCACATAAAACTTCCGAATATGGATTGATGAGATCAAATAGGGTATCTCATCACATTAAAATAAAATGTACAGAAATAGGAATATAAAATAACATCCCCCAACATTACAAAGATGATCTTAAAAGAAGTGACATAAAGGAGAGTACTTAAAAAGAAAGAGAGAGGTTAGATCTCTTACGAAAGTTCGGCAGCCTAACGGCGCCACTCAAAACTTCCAAGGATTGATGAGAGAGAATAGGGTCTCTCATCACATGAACATAAAAATTACAGTAAGTGTAATATAAAATATCATCCTAATAACAAGAAATATGAGCTTTAAAAGGAATGACATAAAAGTGTGTACTTAAAAAGAAAGAGAGGAGTAGGATCCCTTACCTCGGGTCCGACTTGACTCGATCGTTCTTTAACGTCCTGAATAATAAACTTGAGTTAATATCTACTTGCTTAAGAACCTTTTTCAAGTTCATTATTCCTTTTACACCATATTATAAACATCATGTAATCATTTAAGTTAATAATATTTGTTTTGCCGATATTTGGTTCTTAAGTCGAAAGTGGACTTCTTACAATTACATGTTGTTCGTGTGGTCAAAGGTTCTTTATATCCAAAATGACATTCCTGATTTGGATATCATATATATCATATATATCCAGCATATACATGTATTTATAAAATCACATAATCATTTAGAGGAAAGAAATGAAATGCACCGTTCATGGAGACGGTAAGCCGTACGTACGCATGAACGCTACTTTCATTTCTATGTCGTATTAATGGAATTAAAACTATATGAGAGGTATGTATATTTTAATTCCAGAATTATATTAATCATTTAGATGTATCATACATAATATATATCCATTATATATATGTACTTATAATAGTACATTACATTTGGGGATAAGAAATGAAATGCACCGTTCATGGAGACGGTAAGCCGTACGTACGCATGAACGCTACTTTCATTTCTATCTCATACTTTAATGGAAAGAAATAATAATTATATAGAGGTAAATAATAATTCCAGTATAACAACATATATAATAACATTAAATCCATCCTTTATACGTCCCACGTATGGCATTAACGAATCACATCACTTTGAGGGGGCGGTAGTCCGCACTTCCTAAAATGAAGATATCGCGTATACCCATAATGGAAGCCATAAAGGTAAGACACAAATGAAAAATACAGAAGCATAAGTAAAACATAAACATATTATATATCATATATAAAAATAGTGACATCATAATGGCCACCTTTGAAGGTGTTAAATGAGTATTGAACAATCATCGTTTCGGGAGGCAGAATTTTTCCATCCACGGAAACCGTATGTTCTTTAACCATTTGATGTAGTTGTGTGAGGGTGTATCTAGAATAAATCTTATAAAAACATCCTAGTATATTGAAGATACCGGTTTTGTTACAAAATAAGTAAATAAAAATAGTTTAGGGGGTTGGAGAAGCAAAATAAAACAAATGAACATGAGAGAATGAATTACCTTTAAAAGTGTAACTCCTTTTGATTTGAGCCTAAAGGCTTCCTTTGAAAGGATTTTTCCCAAAGGGAATCCTCTAGGATTAGGAGAGGGATGTGGAGAGATTAAATGGGCAGGGGTTGGCCGAGCCAAAGGCTTGAGGAGTGTGTGAAATGAGGTAGATGTGGGGGCCTTTTATAAGAGGAGAGGAGGGGCACTTTTGGAAAGTAAGAAATATTACTTTATTTGAAAATGTGTTTCGATTTTAAAAGGTCCCACATTGATATAATTCGTGGATAAGGTGATAAGGGTTCGAAATCCACCCATCCAATAAGTTTTGGACATGTTTAGTTTATATATTATACATTATCTTTCCATTTTATTTAAATCGTCAGATAATGATGTCATCGCTGCATCATTATGTTTTCATAAATAATTTAATTTATTTAATGTCTAAAATTTATAAAAAAAACTATGATGTAGAAAATCTTTTTAGATTTCTAATGAATATTTATAATCAAAAATATGACTTGTATAACCCCACTTAAAAATTGTTTTAGTAAAACATATCATGTTTGTGTTATTTTTACTTTTACATTAAATAAAAAGTTATTTATGTCATTTCCCAACCAAAGTGGCTCCATGGGGTCCCCAAGTTGACCCATGGCTTGTCTTGGTCGGCCATTACACATCCAATTAGGGTAGGACATGTGTCAAGCTCATATCATTTTATTAAAGCATTATTTTTACCTTAAACTACACTAATTACCACTAATCGCGATTAAAACTTAATAAGTTACTATTCACCAAAAAATTATTTTTATCCCATTGAACCACATTTTACTTCTTAATGACAACCATGTATGTTGGATTTTTGAAAATCAAAACACAATGGTGGCAAAATTTCATTTAAACGGAAAAATCAGTTTTTATAAGTACCACTTAGTGGTTTCACTATTCATCAAAAATTGAAGTTTTTCAGAAAAATCCCAAAAATTCACCCTAAGCTATATTTGATATTCCAAATTCAAAAATGAAGTCCATTTTACAAAATTCACAACATATAAGTTGCATTAATTAAATTAATAATTAATTTCCGCTGTCAGAGAAAATAGCGTGTTTTTATGAAACAATAAGTATCAAAAGATTGACACTAGTTTAAGTCTGATTTCAAAGTGAAATTAATTCCAACGACCACTATTGGATTTAATGGTAAAAATATTTTCTAATTTCACTTTAAAACCAATTAAAAATATTATCTAATCATATAAATAAATTATATTAAAAATAGGTTTTGAATTAAAACACAACATTTTACACTATTCATTAAAAAATGAACTTTATCGGAAAAATACCAAAAAATTACACAAAGTAAAATTTGATGTCCCGATTCTTAATAAGAGTTTTATTTGGTCCAAAATAATGTATAAGAGTGATCAAAACTATATTTAATGACAGTTCTCCATTAAAAGGCGATAAGTGAACCTTTAGTGAAAACTAGGGCATATACACCTAAAATTGAATTCTTTCCGTATTTTAAGCTTTTAGCTTTTATTGGATAAATGTAAAAACAGTTAAAAACATATATAATCATATTTTAGTTATTTATATCCATTCCCGCCAATACAGAGGCTACATGTTAACTACCATTTAAAATAATATTATTTTATTATTAGAGTGCAACGTAAGATTCCCAAGAAACTCGTTGTTGCGTGTTGGGTACGCCATCGAGCATAGTGTCCCCTTTAAAGTCATTTCAATATTTTATTCACAAATATGGATAAATATGAAATGTCATATTCTTTATTTACCTGGGGTGTTACATTCTATGTAATGGTATGACCTTTATGCAGTTAACCTATATAAGGGTAAATCAAATTTACCTTTTTACAGCTTATGTAAGTATCTATAATCCTCCTCCATTTTTAAAAATATGTTATTTTCCATTTTTTATTTGAAAAATATTGATTCAAATGCGTCTAAATCTTGAAGAACCACCCTCTGATGCCACCAATGGGTTTTTTATGATCATTTAACAGCCATTTGTAGTGGAACACAACCCAAAAAAATATAGGTGTTCTAACTTCAATGAATAAATGTGAAAATAATAAGAAAAATAGGGTACTTTGAAAATGTGAGTTGCAATAGCTTCCACATTCATCCTTTGATGGAGTGTACTTAATGAAGATCACAAGAAGCAATGAAAAAATGTGACCTGCCTATGAGTTGATACACTAGCCAATGGATCCATGATCATACTGTGAGGATACCCAAAATGAGAACAGGTTTTATCACCTTCTCAAATGAGATAAATAGAGTTTTCGGAGGAATAGAGTTTAGTAGAGGATCATACACATCACACCACACACTCCCAACATGAGAGGATCTCATCCTCTTATATAGACTAAGATTTAGCCTCCTACAATTCATAACACATCATATAAATTTATTATTGTTGGGGTATAATTAATTAAATTTTTTCAATGAATTTAATGAAAAGCCTTTAATCCATTCATAATGGATTATAACTGATGAATTTAAGTTCCAAGGATCGAATAACAACTTAGAAGGGGGCTTGAATCGGTTGTTTAACTTTTTATAAGTTTCAAAACTTTAAGAAACTTAACCCTTTCAACCTGTTAAGATTTATTTCCTTATCAACCTTTAGTAAGAAACTCAAGCATGCAAGAAAGGTAAATCAAGAAAGGCACACAAGATTTACAAGTTTCGACCTCAATAAGAGAACCTACATCCTTGACATAGCCACTCCCATGGGTCTATGGAAATTCACTATAATGAAGAAGTGAATACAACTTGTGTCAACTCCCGTTGGACACCTTCTATCTCCTGATAGGAAATATTATAATGACTCATGTCAGTTTACAATGTTTCCTTAAAGAAAAAATGATCCAAACACATGAATAAGAACTTTGTTAGGCTTCTCTATAAATGCTCACTCTGAATCTTCAATCCGATTTCTTGAATTTGATTTTCTGAAACTGGTTTTCTTAGCAAGATAAGATGATTCTGATTCTCTTCTTCTCAAACACTCAAGGAAACTTCTTTAAGATGGTAGGAACTTTTCACTAAGAATTCTCCAGCGCTCCTTCTTTTCTGCATGTGTAAAAGTTGAAAATAAGAGAATGATCTGAGCACATATTTATAGGCAACTCAGAAAACAAAGGCGGGAATCTTGAAAATCTTTCCAGCTTCCTCAAATATTAAAAACTCCGCAAATCTCTCGCATTTAATCTTCAATATTTTACTTCTTCAAATCTCCTTAAATTTCTTCGAGATTTATGAAAAGTTGAAATTCGTGTTTTCTTGAACACTTCATATCTTCCTCAAAATGATAAGGCTTGATCTTGGATTCCGAATTTCTGGCTCAAAAGGTAGACTCTGAATTTCTGGTTCAGGAGGTAGACTCCAAATTTCTGATTCATGAAGTAGACTCCAAATTTCTTGTTTAGAAGGTAGACTCCGAATTTCTGATTCATGAAGTAGACTCCGAATTTTTGGCTCAGGAAGTAGACTCTGAATTTTTGGATCAGGAAGTAAACTCTGAATTTCTGATTCATGAAGTAGACTCTGAATTTCTAGCTCAGGAAGTAGACTCTGAATTTTTGGTTCAGGAAGTAGACTCTGAATTTCTAGCTCAGGAAGTGGACTCTGAATTTCTGGTTCATGAAGTAGACTCTAAATTTCTGGTTCATGAAGTATACTCTATCTGGTTCATGAAGTATACTCCAAATTTCTAGTTCAGGGAGTAGACTCCGAATTTCTGGCCCAGGAAGTAGACTCCAAATTTCTGGCTCAGGAAGTAGACTCCAAAATTCTGGTTCATGAAGTAGACTCCGAATTTTTGGTTCAGGAGGTAGACTCCAAATTTATGGCTCAGGAAGTAGACTCCGAATTTCTGGCTCAGTAAGTAGACTCTGAATTTCTGGCTCAGGAAGTAGACTCTGAATTTCTGGTTCATGAAGTAGACTCTGAATTTCTGGTTCAGGAAGTAGACTCCAAATTTCTTGTTCATGAAGTAGACTCCGAATTTCTGGTTCAGGAGGTAGAATCTGAATTTCTGGCTCAGGAAGTAGACTTAGAATTTCTGGATCAGGAAGTAGACTCCGAATTTCTGATTCATGAAGTAGACTCTGAATTTCTAGCTCAGAAAGTAGACTCTGAATTTCTGGTTCATGAAGTAGACTCTGAATTTCTGATTCATGAATTAGACTCCGAATTTCTAGTTCAGGAAGTAGACTCCGAATTTCTGGTTCATGAAGTAGACTCCAAATTTCTGGTTTAGGAGGTAGACTCTGAATTTCTGGTTCATGAAGTAGACTCCGAATTTTGGTTCAGGAAACAGGTTTAGGAAATAAGTTCAGGAAAACTGGTTTAGGAAAAACTGGTTCAGGAAAACTGGTTCAGGAAAACTGGTTCAGGAAAACTGGTTCAGGAAAACTGGTTCAGGAAAACTGGTTCTGAATTTTCTCAGAATTTTTCTTAGAGAAAAACATCAATCCTCTTCACCATTTCTTTAACATCTTTTATCATGATACTTTTCATGATTTGTGAGAAATTTAATATTAGAAAATCATTGTCTGATTATGTTTAGAAAGTTTGAGACACTTTCTTAACTTCTAACTTCTTATTCTTCAACATAATCTTCTTTAAGAAAATATTCAACAACCAGCAACTTCGACTTTCTGTAACTCAAAAACATTTTTCAACAAAAATATTAGTTGTCAACAAAAAAAAACTTTTTTAAACAAAACACCACAAAGGTTATTCAATATCCCCCTTTGGATTTGTTTGCAACCCTTGTTAATAAGTTTTCACCTCTCAAAAAAAAATTACATCTCAAGTTCTTAAATTTTTTCAAAACATAACCTTTCTCAAAAAGAGTGTCTTGACACCAAACTACCGGATAAAGTAATTTTTTTGAAGGATTTACATCCCTCGGTGACAAGAAAATTTTGCGGCCATGTAAAGATAAACTTCACCTTACTCAAACTCCCCCTCAATTTTTATCTTTCTCTTTCTCACTTTTCTTTTCCTCTCTCATTTTTCTTTATTTATCTCCCCCATTATATGATAACCACAGCTTTAGATTCATAAAAGAAAACTTACTCTCCCCATTTGTCAACATAATCTAAAGCAAAGTGGGGGAACTTCCTTATGAGATTTAGGAAGTCTTGGGAGGAGGCTGAACATGGAGTTGCAGCCTCAATTCAACAAACCTTTCCTTTGACATTGCTTTTTGTGAAAATATCAGCAATCTGATACTTTGTTGAAATATATTCCATCAAGACTTCTCCAACAACAACTTTCTCTTTTAAAAAGTGATAATTTATATCAATATTCTTTGATCTTGAATGTTGAACAGGATTCTTGGAAAGATCAATGGCACTTTGATTATCACAAATTATTTTCAAAGGTTTAGAAACTTTCACTTTCAAATATTCCAGCTGAACTTTCATACACATCATTTGAGTACAAGCCTGAGTAGCTGCAAAATATTTAGATTCAGCTATACTTAAAGTTACTGAACTGTGTCTCTTGTTGTACCAACTCACACAACGTTCCCCTAAGAAAAAAGTTCCTCCTGATGTTGATTTTCTATCATTACAATCACCAGCCCAATCAGCATCAGTATAACCATGAAACTTCATCTCATTGTTTCTCTTGAATAACAACCCATGTGAATTTATTCCTTTAACATATCTTAGAATCCTCTTAACTGCATAAGTAATATCAGGCCTTGAGGCTGTAAGATAAAGAATACTTTCTATTAACTTTCGAAAGTCATTCTGATTCACACTGTTCCCTGACTCATCTTTGCTCAACTTTGTGCTCACTGAGATAGGGGTTGAAACTTCTTTTGATTCTTCCATCCCAAACTTATTTAACAATTCTTTGGCATACTTTTCTTAGGATAAGAAAATTTAGTTTTCTTGTTGTTTAAATTGTAATCCAAGGAAGAAAGTTAATTCTCCCAACATAGACATTTCAAAAAAAATCTTCATATCTTTAGCAAACTTTTCACAGACCTTTTCTTCACATCCAACAAAAATTATATCATCCACATAAACGATTACAATTAAAGTTCCAGAAACAACATCTTTAACATACAAGTTGCTATCAACCTTTCCTTTAGAAAATTTCATCTTTCTCAAAGAATTTTCAAGCTTCGAATACCATGCTCGTGGATCTTGTTTCAGCCCATACAAGGCTTTCTTTAATTTGAAAACCTTTTTTTCATCCTCATCAAGTAAAAACCCAAAAATTTGTTCAATGTAAACTTCTTCCTCAATCTCACCATTTAAGAAAGATAACTTTACATCCATCTGATAAACCTTGTAATTCCGATGAGCATCCACTGCAAGAAACGTTAGAATAGTTTCCAACCTTGCAACAGGGGAAAAAGTTTCATCAAAATCCACACCTTCCACTTGTGCATATCCTTTACACAGAATACTTGCTTTGTTTCTTGTAACTTCTCCATGCTCATTCAATTTATTTCTATAAACCCACTTGGTTTCGATAACATTCTTATTTAATGGCCTTGGAACATGTTCCCATGTTTCATTCTTCTCAATCTGATCCAATTATTCATTCATAACATCCGCCCATTCTTTATGTTGAATAGCTTCTGAAACTGATTCTGGTTCAACTTTTGAGATAAGGGAAGTATGATTTTCTAATATTAACTTCCTTCTTGTCTAAACTGGAGCCTTCTAATCCCCAATAATATTTTCAAATTCAACATGTTTTTGTAGGGTAGGAAAACTCACATTTCTTTTCCCAGTATCACTTTCTTCCCCATGTGACTCATCTGAGTCACTTTCACTATTGTAGGAATTCTATGATATATCTTCCTCAGTATTCTTAACAGATGTTGTGAAGGAACTTGTATTTTCAATTACCTTTACATTATATGAGTCCACCAACTTTTGTAACCGTTTGTTCTAGCATTCGTAACTTCTTCCATTTGGTGAATAACCCATAAATATTCCTTCTTCAGCTTTCTATTCAAACTTTCCTAAGTCCAGATTTTTGATTTTGAGCAAGCATGGACTTCCAAAAACTTTTAAGTAATTAAAAGAAGTTTTTTTGCTATACCATATCTCATAAGGAGTCATGTTGGTTTCCGGTCTTAACAAGCATCTATTTCGAACATGCACAGCAGTGCTAACAGCTTCTCTCCAAAAAAAATTTGAAAGTTTGTATTCTGATAACATACTTATTCCCATTTCCACCAAGCTTCTATTTTTCCTTTCTGCTACTCCATTTTGTTGTGGATTATAGGGAGTACTATACTGATGTTTGATACCATGCTTCCTTAGATGTGTTTCAAAAGCATTGCTTGTGAATTTGGTACCATTGTCTATTCTCAACTTCTTTATGGAAGTTCCCAATTCTTTCTCAATATCTCTTCTGAAGAATTTAAACATTTCAATAGCCTCTGACTTATGCTTCATGAACATGATATTTGTCATCCTAGTGAAATCATCAATAAAAGTGATAAAGTATAAATCTCATTTTATTGATTGATGTCTCATTGGCCCACACAGATCGGAATGAATAAGCTCAAGTGGTTTGTTAGATTGAATCTCAACTCTTTTATGACTTTTGTTAGTCATCTTTCCTTTATGGAAAGTAATACAAACATCTCGATCTCTTCTTTTCAGTTCTGGAAAATTCCAAACAGTATCAACTTTAGAAAGCTTACTCATGTTCTTCTTCCCAAGGTGGCCAAGTCTTCGGTGACACAACTTGTTTTCATCTTAAGCACTCAAATAGCAAGAGTTATTGGATTCTCCAATTTGAAAGACATTCCCACTGGTTCTTTCTCCTTTTGTAATTACTTTTCCATTTTTCACACTTTTGATGATACAAGAATTATTTCTGAAGATAACTTATTTTCCATCATCACAAAGTTGACTTACACTAAGTAAGTTATGTTTTAGTCCATCAATAAGAAAAACTTCCTTAGACTTCAGTTTCTCTGCTTCAATCTCTACTGTTCTGATTCCCTTAATTTTTAAGGAATTATCATTGCCAAAAGTAACCACTCCTCCATCATGACTTTCAAAATGTTCTAATATTTTTATATCACCCGTCATGTGTGAAGAACAACCACTATCAAGTATCCATGGTTTGTTCCTATTACTTGCTTTCAAAGCTATCTCAACAATAAAAGCTCTTTCATCAACCTCCTTATTTTCAGCTTTCTTTTCTTTCTTATCATAAGAAACTTTTTCTGGAAGAAGTGTCATACATCGTTCGTCATGATGACCAGACTGATCAAATCTTCTACAAACTTCTTCCAAACATTCAAATTTATTCTTTTTTGGAATGTTTCTAACATCTTGAGAATTCACCTTTTCAACTTTCTGTGAATACGGAAAGTTACTCATTCTTCCACTTTGCTCAAACCTTCTTCCAGGTAGAGATAAATTGTGCCAAAAATTATAAGCTCTATGCCCATATATTCCGTAGCACCAGCAATAGCCCTCAAATCTTGGTTTTCTATTCAATAATGATCTTTATCTATAAAAACTTTGTTGAGGTTGATAACTTCTTTCAGCTCTAGAAAACTCAGGATGTAGGTCATCTCTTCTTTTGAGTGAGTTTTCTACTTTTGTAGGATTGATAGGTTTATCCCATCCTTTCTCCACCCAAGCTTTACTAATACTTTTTCCATAACCTGAAATGTTAGAAGAATCAGATACAACATTATTTTTGGTAAGAGAATATTTCACCCGATTCTCGTAATGAGCCTTCACAGCATTTTTAGAGGTCTCGTCTTTTAATTATGTAGCTTTGTTGAAGTTTTCATTCATCTTCCTTAGGGTATTTTCAGACCCAAGGAGTTTTGATTGCACCTTGTTTACTTCTTCTTCCTTAGCTTCCAACTTCTTACTAAGATCTTCAATCATCTTTCCCTGTTCATCAATTCTAAGTTTGTAACTTAAAATTTCTTGAATGTATTCATCTTCCTTATTTGTGACATATTTACTTCCATCCTGAACTTCTTCATGATTCTTCTTCATCACACGAATTTCTTTCTTGAGATATTTCTCAAGACATTCAAGAAGTTCGGATTTTAGCAGATATTCTCTGTAAGGTTCTTCACCACCTTCTTCACTCTCTGAGGAAAAATTTGTTTTCTTAACTTTTTCAATGAAGGTTCTGAATCTTTCTTTACTTTCATCTTATGAGGAATAATTATCAGATGATTCAGATTCAACCTTCTTTCTCAACATACTTATTTTCTTTCTGTAAAACTTCTTCTTGAATTTTTTAGAAGTCTTCTCTTTTTTTTCATTCTTGTTATACTTCTTCCATCGAGGATTCTCAACAGAAACATCTCGATATTCTCCAAATTTCTTCTTAGGGCAATTCATAGAAAAGTGACTGATTCTGCCACACTCAAAACATTTGAGAGGAAGTTTCCCTCCATACTTTCCTCTTCCTCTTCGATAGTTCTTGGATATGAGAGACATGATTTTTTCATTCAACTCTTCATCTTCCTTATCATCAGACTCACAAGGATCAGCTATATCATCATCTTGGATTTTCATCTTTCTCATAGCTTCAAAATCCATTTCATATTTTATCTTCTTCTTAAATATTGGAGCTTTCCTCATTTCATAAGCAACAATAAAGTTATGCAGTTCATCAAGAGATAAATCATACTTATCTTATAAAGCTAAAATTTTAGAATCAAACCTGTCTGGAAAGTTTCTCATAAGTTTCTTAATAATTGTAGAATCTTCCAAGTCTTCTCTGAATCCTCTGATGTTGAACACAATTTCATTAACTTTGGTTAAGTATTCATCAATTGTTTCATCATCTCTCATCTTGATGTCTTCAAACTTACTATGCCAGATTTGTAGCTTGACCTCCTTGACTTTTGTATTTCCTTCGAATACACTTTCCAACTTATCCCACATGCCTTTTGATATAGTGATACCCATCACCTTATGATAAACATTTTCTGATAAGGACATAAGAATAACATTTCTATCCTTTCCATCAACTTATATGTTTATATTATCAGCAAACGTCATAGGAGCATTTTTCTCAATAGGTGGAAAGCCAATAGTAGCAGCATCAATAACTTCAAGGCCAAGAGATAAGAGATAAGGAATCATCCTATTTTTCCATCCATAATAATTCTTGCCATCAAACGTAGGAATTCCTCTACTATTGAAAGAATTGATATTCTCCATGATAAGTATTAAACAAGGAAACCTCCCTCTGATACCACTTGAAGTTCCAAGGATCAAATAACAACTGAGAAGGGGGGTTGAATCAGTTGTTTAACTTTTTATAAGTTTCAAAACTTTAAGAAACTTAACCCTTGTAACCTGTTAAGATTTATTTCCTTATCAACCTTTAGCAAGAAACTCAATCATGAAAGAAAGGTAAATCAATAAAGGCACACAATATTTACAAGGTTCGGCCTCAATAAGAGAACATACGTCCTTGCCATAGCCACTCCCGTGGGTCTATAGAAATCCATTATAATGAAGAAGTGAATAAAACTTGTGTCAGCTCCCATTAGATACCTTCTATCTCCCGATAGGAAAGATTATACTGAATCTCATCAGTTTATAATTTTTCCTTAAAGAACAAATGATCCAAACATAGGAATAAGAACTTTGTTAAGGTTCTCCACAAATTCTCACTCTGAATCTTCAATCCGATTTCTTGAATTTGATTTTCTAAAACCGGTCTTCTCAGCAAGATAAGATGATTCTAATTCTCTTCTTCTAAAACACTCAAGGAAACTTCTTCAAGATAGTAGGAACTTTTCACTAAGAATTCTCCAGCACTCCACCTTTTCTGCATGTGTAAAAGTTGCAAATGAGCGAATTATCTGAGCACATATTTATTGGAAACTCAGAAAACAAAGGCGGGAATCTTGAAAATATTTCTCACTTCCTCAAATCTCAAAAACTCCGCAAATCTCTTGCATTTAATCTTCAATCTTTGACTTCTTCAAATCTACTTAAATTTCTCTGAGATTTATGCAAATTTGAAATTCGGGTTTTCTTGAACACTTCATATCGTCCTCAGAATGATAAGGCTTGATCTTGGATTCCGAATTTCTGGCTCAGAAGGTAGACTCTGAATTTTTGGTTCAGGAGGTAGACTCCAAATTTCTGATTCATGAAGTAGACTCTGAATTTCTGGTTCAGGAGGTAGACTCCGAATTTCTAATTCATAAAGTAGACTCCAAATTTCTATCTTAGAAAGTAGACTCTGAATTTCTATTTCAGGAAGTAAACTTTGAATTTCTGGCTCAGGAAGTAGACTCTGAATTTATGGCTCAGGAAGTAGACTCTGAATTTCTGATTCATGAAGTAAACTTTGAATTTCTGGCTCAGGAAGTAGACTCCAAATTTCTGGTTCAGGAAGTAGACTCTAAATTTCTGGCTCAGGAAGTAGACTCCAAATTTCTGATTCATGAAGGAGACTCTGAATTTCTAGTTCATGAAGTAGACTCCGAATTTCTGGTTCAGGAAGTAGACTCCAAATTTCTGTCTCAGGAAGTAGACTCTGAATTTCTGGTTCATAAAGTAGACTCTGAATTTCTGGCTCAGGAGGTAGACTCCGAATTTTTGGCTCAGGAAGTAGACTCTGAATTTCTGGCTTAGGAAGTAGACTCTGAATTTCTGGCTCAGGAAGTAGACTCTGAATTTATGGTTCATGAAGTAGACTCTGAATTTTTGGTTCAGGAGGTAGACTCCAAATTTATGGCTTAGGAAGTAGACTCTGAATTTCTGGCTCAGGAAGTAGACTCTGAATTTCTGATTCATGAAGTAGACTCTGAATTTCTGGCTCAGGAAGTAGACTCAGAATTTCTGGTTCATGAAGTAGACTATGAATTTATGATTCATGAAGTAGACTCTGAATTTCTAGCTCAGGAAGTAGACTCTGAATTTCTGGTTCATGAAGTAGACTCCAAATTTCTGGTTCAGGAGGTATACTCTGAATTTCTGGTTCATGAAGTAGACTCCAAATTTTGGTTCAGGAAACAGGTTCAGGAAATAGGTTTAGGAAAACTGGTTCAGGAAAAACTGGTTCAGGAAAACTGGTTCAGGAAAACTGGTTTAGGAAAACTGGTTCTGAATTTTCTCATAATTTTTCTTAGTGAAAAACATCAATCCGCTTCACCATTTCTTCAACATCTTTTATCATGAAACTTTTCATGATTTGTGAGAACTTTAAGATCAACAAATCATCTTCTGATTATGTTTAGAAAGTTTGAGACACTTTCTTAACTTCTAACTTCTTATTCTTCAACATAATCTTCTTTAAGAAAATCTTCAGTAACCAGCAACTTCGACTTTCTGTAACTCAAAAACATTCTTCAACAAAAAGATTAGTTGTTAACAAAAACAAAACTTTGTTAAAAAAAACACCACAAAGGTTATTCATGAATAAACCATTCAGTAAAAATAATTAATATACATATATATATATATTATACATATATATATTATATTCATTCACTTTATGCATGAAAAATACATACATCAAATGCATATATTAAATATTCACTATATATAACAACATATATTATATATGTGTGTGTGTGTCATGCATCATATGTATGTGTACATGCATCTCATTCATGTAAATTTTAGTGCACATATAGTAGTTTTTTTATATAATTTTATGTGGTGAGGTGAAAACCATGTCAAGAGTGTCTTTGGACTACTGAAAGAGTGTTATTTGGGTGATTCCTATGGTGGGGAGCACCATGGCTCAGAATCGACTGTTTTGAGTAGAGACTTATAGTGAGGATCACCATAAGGTTTGAGGTGAACCGATTGAAGACATTGTGGTGTCTCGAGGGTAGAAAAGTGTGGTTGAGTACCATCTCAGTATTGGTGTTGGTGTAAATTGGGTGGCTCAACTATTGATGAATTATGCACCTTGGTGTTGGAGTTGCACTACAAAGGCACATTTATCCTTCAGATATAGAGCACGGTGAGTCCTTGGTGAATTACAGATCATGGTAGGTCAGGAATGGTGGTTCAAGGACTACTATAGATTCTCGGGTATGAAAAGGCATTATGGTGGGGATTTTGTAATGACCCGTGTCATTACGGGTTGGTGATATAGTGCCTCAACTCGAGAGTCACTTAAAACCCATACTCCTGGTTAGAGAACCACTAGGCTTTAGGAACACCTCATCATACCCCAAAGGCTTTCAATTAGCAGCAAGAGTCTGATTAGGTGATAGTGGGGAGAATATACCCTCTTGTGATGATACTAATAATGGTCATATAATACTAAAACACTGCGGAAGAAAAAATACCAAATTCAACAGAAGAAATAATAAATAGAAATAGTAAAAACAAGTCTAATGCATTATGCCATTTATAAATAAGAACACATTTCATGACAATCATACAAAAATAGACATGAAATGTCATCCATGTACAATCATATAAGAATGTACTCAAATACCTAAAAATAAATCCATCTCAAAGCGAAGAACCCCCATGGTCCCTCTACCGTCCATCCCAAGTAACTACATCCCTAATCACTATGGTCCAGAGCATGAACCTGGTTCTTGACTTGATCTTAAAACCATAAAGTCTACACGCATCCTAAGGGGGTCGTATAGGATGTGAATGTGAACTCAGTAGGCCACCACCAACATGCATCTGTCTTACATCCATAATTATACATTTTATGCATACATAAATAAATAGTAATTACACTCATGTGTAAAATATGTAACCTAATTTACTCATACTCAACAACCATGAGGAAGTGTTTACCTACTTCTTCCAACATTGTAAAAGGGAATGATGTATCCCTAGTCATTCATATCGGAAGGACGTTAGTATCTCATCCATAACCATGTCACCTAACACCTCATGCCATCTAGTACCTCATATGCCACCAACAAAGTAACCAACATCTCATCAACATGACCAACAATATATCCTAGGTCCCTCAGACCTCCATTATAAAACTTACCATTAGCTTAACAACCCAACATCACAAGGTATGATTATATTCGTCCTCCCGTATATAATAAAATACCATCGGCTCAACAGCCCGACATCCTGAGGCACGACGATATCCTCCCTCCCTTAATCCTAGACCATTGAGCTCAAATATAATGGAAAACTTCATCCCCCAACTGATGGCCTCAAATAAAATCTCATGTGGATTTCTATGGCGATCAACTCCTCTATAATTTATGGTCAACACCATCCCATAAACCACTAAAAATACAGAGTCCTCCACCAAAAATGAGTGGTCAACACCACCTTAACTAAGTCCTATATGTGTGTATATGACTCCAATAGTAACATCATCCAACAACGAGCCACACCATCTGAAAACCTTGTTACCACATGCGAACCTCGTCACCCATCCGCAGCATGGTGAACACTGATGCCTCATCCTTATGATCACATCGCCTAAATTTTGATGGTTAACACCATCCCATATATCTCAGGTCATGCCCTCAGCCTAAAGAACCTCGTCATCTCAATCCCAATGATCAACATCAACCCAATACCTTGGGTCATGCCCATCATGTTCCCATGGAACTCATGTAGTAATATCACAATTAAATTAATTTAAACAATTCAAACAATTTACATAACCTTCTTAACCAACCAGAAGCCCCATACCCATCTTATTATATTTAAATAGGCTAGATAATTCCCATCAGCATCTCATAACATCAATTAAATGGTTTAAAGACAAGCATTAGTTTATTAAGGGTATCACTAGGATAACCCACATGTGTGTATTTAATAATGCACTCCATAACACTCATATATTTAAGGATAAATCTATGAACCACCTACCTAATACTTTTAGGAACTCACTTGTTAAATATTGGCCTCTAGTTTGATCTGTATTGAGAGAAATCAGGATTTTAGACAAATACCATGAAAATAGGGGAAAATAACTTTCACATATTTAGCATTTCATATGGAAATATAAATGAATAATAGAAGAAAAAAGATTCAAGGGCTTATTTCTACGCTTCCAACGCACCTGAAAACATTCAAATCGGGGATCGAACGAAGAAGTTAGTCCAAAGCCTAGAGGAGGAGAAATGGGAGATCCATGATAGAAGGGAGGCACATGAATGGGAGAATAATAAAGGAGAATGAAGGAAATTTAAGGTAGGGGTAGAACTATAATTTCACACCCTTTAATGAACTGCACAGTTTGGCCACATAGTTTTTCCAGCCTATGTGCCAACCATGTTCACTCACTGCCTAAGTGACACTAAGCATGCGGGCTAGGCCACATAGTTTTTAAAATTGTGTGCATCCCATGTGAACCCTCTATTAAAAACCATAGATATTTCACATGGTCTTGTGCCCCACCTTTCACTATTTTCCTAAACATTCTCTAGTACAAAAATGGGTCGCATAGTTTCACCTTAAAGGCTACATGGTTTAAAAAAACTGAGTGCCTATGCCTAAACCTTTTTAAAATGAGTTTATGGGGCCCAACACTCTCGAAAATCATCAAACCCTAGAGGAACTCACCAGACCTTAAAACCTATCTAAAAACAACACCTTGGAGTGTTTAAAATATCATATTAAAGTTCCTAAACTCAAAACAAAATTTGGTCCATCCACTAAACTTAAAATTCAAATTTACCTTAAAAATAACCCATTCCAAAAACCCGGGATGTTATAGGTGAATTTTAGAAGATGTTTGAATTTTAGTTTATAAGTAAGGGTTGTTTCATGAATTGGGATTTGGATCGGGAATATGAGTATTGGAATATCTTAGGGAGATTTTTTTGGATAGGGAATAAGGCTCGGATGGATGTTTGGGTGATCAAGTGAGTGTCATAGAAGGACCAGGGTGTCCCAACAACTGAAATTTTAATTATAGGTAAGCACCATGATCTTGTGGGATGGTATACCATGGATTAAGAGGCCATGAAACATTAGTGAGGGTTACATTTTTTGTGGCGGTACTATGGGGGAGTTCACCATGCCATGAACCATAGGCCACTTCGTGGGAGAGGGCTCCAAGGTGGATGCCTTATGATGGATCCCTTAAGGGACACATTGTAGAGGGGGAGGACCTTGGGATTTTACACCCTACCCCCTGGGTATGGGTTGCGTTTTAACCCAGTGGACATACTGTAGTGTAGATATTGTAACCCTATGATTTGGTGTTGGATTTGTTGAAAATATAAGTGGAATATGGTCCAAGGCGTTTGTTGACTATATGTGCTTAGAATTATTGGAAATATAACTAGAATATGGCCCAAGATGATTTGTTGGCTATAATTTTTTGAGATGGTTGAAAGGGTATTTAAAGGTATCTACATAATGAAGTGAGTTGCATAAACTTAAGGAGTAGATATTTGTATTGCATAAAAGTCTTCAAGGAACTATATGAGTTTCATAAGGGTAATTCAAATTTTTCAGCCTCTATGTAAAGGTAATAATGAAGATCAAGTGTTGTGTAAGGTTAGATCCCAGAATTCCTTGAGTAAGGGTGGGTCCCATAGCGCCATGATTGAGGGAAGAGCCTAGAGTGCCTAAAGGTAATACTGGAGTTTGGATGAGGTCATATTTAACCTCACGCCACATCTATACACACCATGACATATGATATGTTGTGGTGATTGATAAATTGTCTAAAAATTTATTACCACACCTTAAGAGGATACCATGTTTGTGCTAGTTGTTCGAAAGAAATCTCTGAGTCAAAATGAGGAGCACCATGCCATTTCACTCGGTGTGGTGGTCTGATAAAATTCCTATATGAAATGGGGAATCCCACTATGGGAATGGATATAATTATAGTGGACTCATGAATGGAATTTCCTGAAACACCATAGTGCTCACACCAAAGGTGTTTTGTTGGGTGTGTCAGGTGTTGGGATTTTTTTTGCGAAAGGAAAAACCTCACTACACTGTGGTGTTTGAAAGTAAATAGTTTCAAAGGGAGTTTTATGAAAAGAATAATTGAATGCTCCATAGAAATTATAGTTATACCATGGTAGTAGTGACTCATAAAATGAAGTATTCTCGAATAGATCAGATGATGCATACACCGATTGTAAATTCCATAAATATCATGGTTAGATTTAAGGCCTTGATTCTAGTGGTTTTAAAGGGAGATGTAGTATTTTATCATTGATTTAAGTGAGAATAAATACCACACTAAAAAAAGAGATAGAAATTAACCATGAATAAATTATATGAATGGATATTTGAAAGAATTGTAGAGATCATTTTTTATGGGAATTTCAATATGGAGAGGTTTCTCGGTGGTTTCCATGTTTTCAAAATATGGAAAACATGTCATGTGAAATTAATTTATAGGTGGATTGAGAAAGATGGAAGAATAATGGAGTGAGAATTGTGAGTATTCCATATTCAAAATATAGAAAGAGAAATCTTAGATGAGATATTTTGTCTTCTATAAAATTAAAATAGGAGGAAAAGAATAATAGAGAGACTCTACAGAAAATATCATGAAATCCGTCTGTAGAAGGAAATCAAGAGAAGTCAACTCCATTATTCTTCGAATATTATTTTTGTCGAAGACACTATAAAAAATGGTTAGTAATAGTAGTTCTAATAACCACTGAGAATTAAATATGGTTAAAAAATATATAATATATCAGCGGTTTGATCAAACCACCACTATATTTTTATTATTTTAACAATTAGTGGAAGTTTTAATTAAACCTCTGCTAAGCATTTAAAAAAACCAATTCTTCCCCCTACCCTACTCTCTCTACCTGACCTCGACACCTTTCCATCCTCAACCTCCTCTTCTCCCTTCCCCAGTGGTGACTCCAACCCCATGACCCTTGTTCCCCATGACCTTGCGACCTCCCCCTCTCCCTCTAGAGACCCCGACCCCCGTGACACCCCCCTATGACCTTGACCCCTGTGACCCCCCCTTGCGACCTCCCTCTCCCAGCTTGCGGTTCCCCTCCTCACTGGTGACGCGGACCCCCCCCCCAACCTCCCTCTCCCTGGATCAATTACCCTCCTCAATAGTAATGCGGACCCCCCCCCCCCCCCTTGACTTCCCTCTCCTTAGCTTAGATCCCCTTCTCAACAGCAATGCAGACCCCCCTTAAAGGTTACATCATCCTCACCCTAAATCTATTATTGAGTAGCATTAAATGGAAAATCATGGGTGATAAAAAGAGTATATAATTTTTTTCATTCATTTAATAGTAATGTATATATTTAATTTTGGTTTATAATGTGTTATTTGGATTTTTCGGTTATTTGTTTGGAGTTATAATAATCATTAGTTTTTGTTATGTTGAATTAAATTAAAAAAACTGTTTATGATACAAGTCTGTTAAGGAATCTAGATCGTTTATAATTTCATGGTTTGTATTTGATATTAATGAATTAAAATTTGTTCTATATATGTCAATGCCTCCAATTTTTGACATATACATAATTGAGACTATTTTCTAACTCATGACCAATTAGTGGTAGGGTTTGGGGTCACACATGGTTTCATCACCAACCCTGGAAAGGTCTCTAAGGATAAAGTCCTTGAAGATGAGATATTAGAACCTTTTTAAATTTATCAAAATGCTTCATGTTTTATGCATATGTGAGGAATCATTTAGTTTAATAAAATCTATTGAATAATGATAAATTATTTAGGGTTAAGTTTTACATGCATGATAATCAATTATTGGTTATGGTAACTGGAACAACCAACATAGTTTCATTGATTTTATTTTAACAAATATGATTTTTAAGAGAACTAATTATAATGTGTAGTTTTTTTACTCAAATGACTATTTTTTATCATTTTATTTGAAAATCACAATACACATTATTCAAATTTATGTTGACATCATGTTTTTTATGTTTATCTCAAATTAAAGGACCATCTGATTCAATGTTATGTGAACAGAGTTGATTTATATAATTCATGGAACAACATGAAGTTACACTAAACCAGTTCAATAGAATATAAAAATATATATTTGAATATTTTGGGTATGCATGACATGTCATGATATCTAAATAAATTATACTTTGCATTCATATTTTTACAGGAGTGTATTTGGTCTTAGTTAGATCATGGGAAATGGTTCATACATTGCTCAATGTACCTAATTTTCCAATGTAATGAACTCTCCTTAGTTAGAACACTAAATTAGAATACACCATTATCTTTTTCTCCCATAAAAATAATATTATCTATATATAAAATATCAAAAATTGATACATCTTTATCATCTTTAATGTAGAGGTTGTTTTCCAAACTTCCATTATTAAATATTAATTATTTCAAGCATGTATCTAACTTCAAATACCATGATATTGAGTCTTATGCTAACCTATATAGATCCTTATTTAACCTAAAAATTTTAATTTTAGCTTTACTAAGAAAGACACTTCATCTTCCAACTCTCAATTTAGGAAGACATATTTAATATCTTTTAGAACATTCATGGGTTTAATTTATGCTAAAATGTGATGGTCATCTAATTTATTTCATTATTCATCTATGTTTGTGAGAAATAATAATTTATTTGATTCATTTTTTTATATTATAAGTTTAACAAGAAAAAGTTCATTATTTGATTCATCTAATTTTCCTTTATAGTTGTTATGAAAGAGTCAATGACGAAGTTGAGTGATATTTAATTTTGATTGTACTTTTTTTATTAAACATTTATATCTTTATATATGAATGTACAGGGAGAATACAATCCAATACCTATGGATAAAAGTTAGATTAATTTACCTCAAAAAATACCTTGATATGCCAAGGGTTTGGAATAATTTTTAGATTATGCAATCGTAAACTGATCAGTGGATGGTAGAATAAAATGTTCATGTCCTAATTATAAATTCAATCAATGGTTGAATAGAAATGAAGCATATAATAATTTGATATTGATATAGTTTCATACTCGATATGTATGTTGGATTTATCATGGTGAATCAAATCTTATGGAAATTCAAAATAATAAAAATATTGTCAATGAAATACAAATTGACCTGGTAGAGGATAATTCAGTTCGAAATTTATTAAATGAAACATTTGGTTTTTAATAATAAAATGTCAAAGATTTTAATAGATCAACAGAACCTTTAGTTGATCCTGAGTAGGTTCATCTTGCTTATAATTTCAATGACCAAAAAAAATATTTTTATGAATTAGTTGAAGATGGACAACAAGGACTATATGAAGGGTGTGCCAAGAATTCAAAGTTGTCTTTTCTACATAAGTTGTGTCATATAAAATTTTCTCTATGTAATTAATAACAAATAAATGTCCATGATTTTAGATTTTCTTCATGATTAATGAATTTATTTAAGTTAAGATCCCTACATCATTCTATGAGATGAACAAAGTCATCAACAAACTAGTACTTGATTATACAAAGATACATGCATGCCCTAATGATTGCATGTTTTACTGGAGAGAAGAGGATGATAAAGAAGAATTCAAAAGATGTCATACAAGCATATAAAAGTTAATGAATAACAATTATAATATAAATCAATGAAAACCTAGGAAGAAACAGAAGAAGAAAACTCCTGCAAAGGTATTGCGTTACTTTTCTCTGAAACCATGCTTACAAAGATTATTCATGTCATATAAGACTACATACAACATGAAGTGACATGCTCAGGATAGTAATAATGGCTTGATGAGACATCCATAAGATTAAACATCATGAAATATGTTTTATTCACTATATCCATTTTTTTATATCCTAGGAATGTATGTTTGGGATTTGCTTCTAATGGTTTTAACCCTTTTGATACTTTAAGTACTAATTATAGAATTTGGCCAGTTGTTTTGATGCCATATAATCTACCTCCATGGTTGTGTATGAAGAATAATTATTTCATTATTTTGATTATTATTCCTATAAAGTAAATGTCTATAAATAACATTGATGTATGCCTTCTACCTCTAATCAAAGAATTGTGAGAATTATGGGATGATGGCATGGAAAAATATGATTCTTCAATGAGACAACTATTCAAAATGTATGTTGTTTTAATGTGAAAAATTAGTGACTTTATTGAACTAGGAAATTTATCTGGTTGGAACACTCATACTGGTTTAGCTTGTCTAGTTTGTAATTTTGATTTTGATCTTCAATGATTACCTCATAGCAAAAAATGGTGTTTTATGTGTCATAATTAATTTCTTGATGCTTCTCATAAATTTATTTTTAACAAGACACAGTTCAATGGAGATATTAAAATGAGAAGTCGCCAAAAGTGCTATCTAGTTCAAAAATATTAGGACATTTAATGAATGTCACTAAGGAATTTTGAAAATGTCATAATTTTAGAGAAGGGGAAAAGGGTATAAGGTATAGTATATGAAGAAGCTGGAACACAATAATGGAATGAAAGGAGTATATTTTTCAAACTTCCTTATTGGGAGTTTAAACTGATACGTCATAATCTTGACGTAATGCATATTGAGAATAATGTTTGTGATAATGTAGTTTTTACAATGCTTAATGAGCAGGGTAAATCAAAGGACCACCTAAATACTCATAAGTATTTGGAGTCAATGAATATAAAGAATGGTTTGTGGAAAAATGAGAATTAAAAGCATCCTTAATCTATTTTTACAATGAAAAATAATGATAAATACATATTCCTTTGAATTTTAAAGAATATAAAAGTGACAGTTAGATATTTAAGTAACATATTAAGGTGTGTTGACTTAAAACATCAAAAGTTACATGGATTGAAAATTCATGACTCACAAATTTTTATGGAGATGTTGTTGCTGTTGGATTTTCATAATTCTTTATCTAAAAAATTAACTACGGTTATAGTTGATTTTTGTACCTTTTTTAGAGAGATTTGTGGAAAAACATTAAATCCAATCGAGCTTGATAAACTTCAAGAAAGAATTGTTTTGACACTATGTAATTTGAAGATTTTATTTCCCCCTTCATTCTTTATAGTCATGATTCATTTGTCTATTCATTTTTTTGAAGAAGCTAAACTTGGTGGACTGGTACACTATCGATGGATGAATCAAATTGAGAGGTATGTTGATATTTTTTTTCATTGGTGAATTCTATTTTATCAAATCATTGTGTAAATTTTTTAATATGTTTCTTATTTTTTCTATCAGGTACTTGAGTCATTTAAAATCATATGTGAGGAATAAATCTCAACCAGAAGGCTCTATTGCTGGAGAATACATTGTTGAAGAGTGCTTGACCTTCTTTTCTAGTAATTTGGATGGGATTAAGACTGGATTCAATCATTTTGGATGTGCCGATGACATTTCCACTAATTCGCGTTTTGAAAATCAGTCATCGGTATTTCCAACTATCAGATGATCAATTGGAATGGGGTAAAATTTTACACTGACTGAATTGGAGTTGCTATGTGATACTCAATAGTGTTATTATAGATTCATTTTTTGAATAATTGAAACTAGAAACAAAGAGGTGACTAAGGATTTGAGCTCAAAATGAGTTGGAATTGAAAAGATTTGTTAATAAGGAGATTGTTGAATGGTTCTCCCATCATGTAAGTATATACTCATATTCATATTATTGACTTGTAATTATTTTTTCTATGTTAAAAGTAATGAATTATATCTTTTTATCAAGATAATGAATGTTGAAAATTGATCTAAAATATCAAATGATTTGAAGTTTTTTGATTGAGGTTCTCTTAGGCGGGATAAGAGATTTGATGCTTATAATATCCATGGCTTCAGGTTTTGTACAATTTATCATGAAGAAGACTTGAAAAATCAGAATAGTGGTGTATTTACATTTGTAGAGGCGGGATACTATGGGAAGCCGAATGATATAATTTAATTAAAATATCATGGTCAGTTTTTAGTTGTCTTATTCAAATGCAAGTGGTTTAACATTGATAGGGGTATAATGAAAGATTCGTTACATTTTACTTCTGTCTACTTCTCTCTCTTGAAGGATAATAGTGATCATGTAGAACATAATCCATTTATCTTGCATTCACAAGATAAGATGGTTCATTATATGGATGATGAAATAAATTAAAATTAGAGTTTTTTATACATTTAAAGTAGAGAGACTTATAAGATATGGGTGAGGAAGATCAATTGGTGTTTTGTGATAATGAACTTTATTAACCAAAAAACATTGAACATTTTTTCTTGATAATATCAAAATAGTAGAACTTATAAGAGAGGGTGAAAATGAAGGACTCATCATAATGGAGGTTGATAACAATGAAGATAATGAATATGAATATAATTGAATGTATAAATTAGTAATGAAAATATATTACAATTTCTCATTGATAAGTGTTTCCTACATATATACACTTTTCTAGTATTTCTTTTTCTTTTTTGTAAAAAGAATTTAGTTTTTCATTTTTTATACATTTAATATACCTTAACCATTTGAAATGTAGGAATGTTGAGAACAAAAAAAAATTCAGGATCCTAGCTGATCAGCATCTCAAAGCACATCGCCACTACCATCATCTTCTGTGGATCCTAGTGATTTCATTGTACCCGATACTAATAGTAAGTCTATTGTTTCCCTAGATGTCATTAGTGGCCCGCTGCCTGATTCACCTCTAGCGATGGATTAGTTCATCACCCCTCCATCTAGGGGATATTTGCGAGTTACCGTTATTGGTATGTATGTCATTTTTCAAATTAGCTTTATATTTTATTAATTGTTTAATTCATTTTTCAAACAAATAAAGACAACCATATAAGGAATAAAAATATTAACATGGTAGATGTATGGGTCTTAAAGGATTTCATGATTATTATTCCATTTGATGATTTCAAGGTGCCTATCGGTGATGTTGTCAGATTCTATGGGAAGATTCTTGGGCATCGTTCTTGCGAGATGGTGAGCTTTCCCATTAATTATAAATATTGGATTAATATTCCTATATCTTAGAAAAATGAGGTCTTTGATACTCAAGTAAAGGTAATATTAATTTAATATTCCTTGGAAACTAATTTTAAAAACACGAGTAATTTTTTTTAATATACTAATAAAGTGTTATGTTTTTTATTTCTAGATGTTTTTTCATTTTGATGTCCTTGACTTCATTTCATGACCATGGACTTTGAAAAACTTGGGCAAGAAATGGAGATATTTTAAATGGTGATTATGGAATGAGTTTAATGACACTTCTCTGAGATTGCAAAAAATGTATGAGAAAGTGTCTGAATGAATTTCTCGTGAGCAATGGAAGAACTTTGTCGATATCAACAGAGATGAATCTCGTGAGGTAATTGCATATTTTATAGTATATTAATAACATAAACATAATAAAATTATAATTTTTATTAATGTTGCTATTTTTTGTAGGAATTATCTAAAAAAATTATGTGAATCATTAGAAGCAAGTCATTCCTCACATTGTAGGGTCTTAGAGTTTTTCAAGAAAAAGAATAATTTTGGTTTGTATTTTATTCATTAATATTTATATAATTTTATTATAACTTAAGGTTTTTTATAACTTGTTTACATTTTTTTATAAAGGATAATGAATTAGGTCACTCTGTTGAATGAACAGAGATGTGGTTTAAAGTGCATAGAAAACCTGATGGCAGTTTTGTAAATGACCCTACCAAATACATTGGAGTAAGTACTTTTCATTACCATTTCATATTATTTAATTACCATTAAAACATAATAATGAAAATATATTATAAAAATGAACAAGACTTAAACCCAATTAAATGGGGTCAACTACATGGATCAAATGATGACAATTTACCATCGTTTGATACATCTAGTTGACCCCAATTAATTGGGTTTAAGTCTTGTTTGTTGTTATAATATAATTTTCATAATATTTTTTTTATTTTTTTGAAATAATAATAAATACTAATGAAAAATTTATCAATTAGATAATATTATGAAGTTCAGATATTTTAAAAAATCAGTGTTAATATTTTTATATTAACAGGACAAAATTCAAGAAGTCTAGGATGTGAACCCTTCACAATCATCATCAGTTTCCCAGAACAGTACAGTTGGAATAGTTTTAGGGAAGGAGAATACCAGACGTGTACAGGGGATGGGTTATAGTCCTACTCTATCAGTTGTCTTTGGTAGGGTGGCATCATCTGTTACTGCTACACCCAGTGGGGGTTCGAGTAGTGTCGTTGATCAAGAATCATAAAGAGAAATTGAATGATTTAAAGAAAATGTGTAAGAATAAGACTGTTATAGGAAAACACAGGATCAATGGTGGTCATAAATGAAAAATGCTTTAGTTTTTGTATTTCATCGGATGACTAGCACGATCCCTGAGGAAATTTCTAGCCTTATAACTCATCCCACTGAGGTAAATTCTAAATTCCATAGATCATTCACACATTTTCAAATAACACATACAACATCCATAAATAAAACTAAAATGAAACTTTTATATAAAAAACATGCATTTAGAGTCATACCGACCACATCTTATGCCTTATTGGCATGTGGTTTATTCCTAGACATAAAAATGAATTATAGATCATTATCTATAAGTTTGAAAACAATCTGAGATTATTTTCTTGATTTTGACTCAGTAAACACTTCTAAAAGATATAAAATCCTTTAAAAACAAGTTTTTTTTTGGGGGGGGGGGTCAAAACTAGGTAAAATATATCAGATTGCCCTAAAATCATGGGGTAATGACCATATATTTAATTGTGAAATATAGGAACTGATGACACATCATTTTGAATTACAATTTTCCTGTTATGGTTGTAAACATATTTTTAGTGTTTTAAAACACTAAAACGTGCATGGAATGGTCAAAACCATAGAAAACAACCTCATATTAATATGAAATCATGGTACAACCATTTTTTAGTTGTTTTTTATGTGCACATGCAAACAACACATCAATCTGATGTGTGGTGTGGTCGGGATTACTCGGTATACACTTCTGAAAGGTATAAAAGCCTTTAAAAACAAGTGTCATGGGGTCAAAACCAAGAAAACGATGTTTTATTACCCTAAAATCACAAGACAACAACCGTACATTTAATTTTGAAATGTAGGAACTGACAGAACTTCATTCCGAATTATGGTTTTCCCGTTATGGCCATAAATGCATTTTTAGTATTTTAAAACACTAAAACATCATAGAATGATCAAAACCATATAAAATGACCACATATTGATGTGAAAACATGGTAAAACCTAGGGGTGTCCAAACATGACCCAACCCGATCGACTCGACCTGACCCGATCGGGTTGGGTCGGGTTGGGTCAGGTGACACAGGTATATAGATAGGCTGGGTCTGTTTGGGTCGGGTTGAGATCGGGTTGGGTCGGTTCACGGGTTGGAAGTATAATGACCCAACCTGACCCATCGACCCAACCTTAATTTTTTTTTGGTTGTCGTGATTTGGTTTGGGACTTCGATCAACCCACTTCCTCTTCCCCTCCCTCGCACCGGTGTGCACTGCCTCAGCCCATCCATCTACACCATTCGACCATGGTACCTCCTGGTCTGCCCACTACTGTTAGATTCGGTCTGCAGCGTTGTCTTCCCCTCCACGCACCGCATAGCCACCACCTCCATCATCATGGTAGGATATTGTTGGATCCTCACCGCCACCTCCATGCGTCACCGGACCTCCCTGTTGTTTTCCTCCGTCGCCGCCGCGATGCGGATCATTGCCTCAGAAGTCGGCTGACGACCCACACGCACCACTATCTGGTTAGGCAGATTTGGCCCTTCAGCATGGCACCTCCATACCCATAGCTGCACACCCACCATGGATTTGGTGACTTACACTATTCCACCCTCGGCTACCACCTTCAAACTAGAAGCAGCGTAGCAAACAAAAATCACCAGTGAATGAAAAACCAGAATCGATGCAAGAATGAGTCACAGGCAGAACAACAAATCCAACTAAAAACCTATTAACTGTTTCACAAAACAGATCTGAAGTACTCAAAATACCCAAATTAAAAAATTAGCAACCTCACCATGACCGAATCAGACCTCATGTCAGTGACCACCATCTGAAGTCGAGCACCACCGAACACCTTGGGTGAAGTCGGCTCATACCTTGTTCCCTTCGCCACTCGAGAACCCAAGCTGCCCGAAGTAGAGTCACTATCTTCACCTGCCATTGAAGCACCGTTGCAGGTCATCCCTCACCTCTGCACACCATCCGAACACCACCCTTATTCATTTGAATCAGCTTCCTTCATTGATAAAGGTCGGACCATCGTGCAAGCTTCACCCCTCCTTTATATCGAGCGCTCGAACCCCCCTTCTCCCACCCCCAAAATCCCCCCCCCCACCCCCCTCTGTCTCTGCATGAACCCATTGTTTAGGTGCCCAGACCTGTAAGCATGGAGATGGTTCTGTTTGTTTAGTGAATTTTTTTCCCCGGTGACCCAATGGACCCGACCTGACCCGATCCAATCTAAGACGGGTTGGGTCAGGTCTGAACGAGAAATCAGCTCAGACCCAACCCGACCCGAAATTTTTTGATCAGGTTGAGTCCAAAAAATCCTTCAACTTGACCCAACCTGACCCATGGAAACCCCTATTAAAACCAAAAATTAGTTGTTTTTGATGTGCACGCAAAGACAGCACATCAATCTGACGTGCAGTGTGGTCAGAATTACTCGGTATACACTTTTGAAAGGTACAAAATCCATTAGAAATAAGTATTGGGGGGTAAAAAGTAGGAAAAAAAATTTATATTACTCTAAAATTATGGTAAATGACCATACATTTAATTATGAAATGTAGAAACTGATGACACGTCATTTTGAATTACAGTTTTCCTGTTATGACCGTAAATGCATTTTTAGTGTTTTAAAATGCTAAAATGTGTGTGGAATGGCCAAAACCATAAATAACAACCTCATATTGATGTGAAAACATGTTTCAATAACCGATGAGTTTTTTTGACATGTACACATAGAAAAAACATTAATTCGACATGCGGTGTGGTTAGAATTACTCGGTATACACTTCTTAAAAGTATAAAAGCTGTTAGAAACAAGTGTCGGGGGTCAAAACCAGAAAAATGATGTTGGATTACCCTGAAATCACAAGAAAAGAAACCATGCATTTAATTGTTAAATTTAAGAACCAATGACATGTTATTCTGAATTACAATTTTTTTGTTCTAATCATAAACGCATTTTTAATGTTTTAACACACTAAAACTTGCATAGAACGGTCAAAAACATAAAAATGACCTCATATTGATGTGAAAACATGTGAAAACCACATTTGAGTTTTTTTTACATGTACGTGTAGAAAAAACGTCAATCTAACATGCGTTGTGGTCGGAATTACTCAATATACACTTCTGAAAGGTACAAAAGCCTTTAGAAATAAGTGCCAGGGGGTCAAAACTAGGAAAAAGATGTCATATTTCCATGAAATCATGGGAAAATTATCATACATTTAATTTTGAAATTTAAGAACCGATGTCACATCATTCTGAATTACGGTTTTCCCATTATGGTTGTAAATGCATTTTTAGTTTTTTAAAACACTAAAACATATGTAGAATAGTTAAAACCATAGAAAAAGACATTATATTGATGTTAAAATATGGGAAAACCATCACTGAGTTGTTTTTAATGTGTACGTACATAAAATATGTCAATCTAATGTGTGGTGTGGTCAAAATTACTTGGTATACACTTTTGAAAGGTACAAAAGTCTTTAGAAACAAGTGTTGGGGGTAAAAACTAGGAAAATGATATCATATTGTCCTAAAATAATAGGAAAACAACCATACATTTAATTATGAAATGTAGGAACTGACAGAATGTCATTCTGAATTACGGTTTTCTTGTTATGGATGTAAACATGTTTTTAGTGTTTTAAAACACTAAAATGGTCGTGGAACAGTAAAAACCATATAGAACAACCTCATATTTATGTGAAAACATGAGAAAACTACCGTTGAGCTGTTTTTTATGTGTACATGTAGACAAAACATCAATCTGACATGTAGTGTGGTTGGAATTACTCAATATACACTTTTGAAAGGTACAAAAGCCTATAGAAACAAGTGTCAGGGGGTCAAAATGAGGAAAACTATGTCAGATTGCCCTGAAATCATGGTACGACAATTGTACATTTAATTGTTAAATGTAGGAACTGACGACACTCCATTCTGAATTATGGTTTTCCCGTTATGGTTGTAAACACATTTTTAGTGTTTTAAACCACTAAAACACATATGGAATGGTCAAACCATATAAAAATAACTCATACTAATGTTAAAATAAGGTAAAACCATTGTTGAGTTTTTTTTGATGTGTACTCATAGACAAAACATCAATCTCACGTGTGGTGTGGTCAGAATTACTGGGTATACACTTCTGAAAGATACAAAAGCCTTTAAAAACAAGTGTCGGGGGGTCAAAACTAGGAAAACAATGTTGAATTACCCTAAAATCATGGAACAACAACCATATATTTAATTATTAAATGTAGTAACTGATGGAACATCATTATGAATTACGGTTTGTCTATTATGGTCATAAACGCGTTTTTAGTGTTTTAAAACACTAAAACGTGCATGGAACGGTCAAAACCTTAGATTTATGTGCAATAATGGGACAACCATCACTGAGTTGTTTTTGAAATATAGTACATGCTATGATATCAAAATCTTTAAAATTTGTTTATTAAGTGAATTTCAAGCACACCACACGTTGCTTTAAAAGTAAATTAGAATATTTACTCATCCCTTTTCAGTTTCAACAGTTGAATCTTATCTTAAATATGCATGTTTATGTTTTAAAAGTGTTTTGTATTATATATTATTTGTTTTATATTAAAATCTCTTATTTTTTATTAAAAAAATAACAAATTTTATGTGCAACATTCTGAATATATCATGCATCTTTTCTCTTTCGAATTTCTTTTCTTAAATATCCTAGTTTTCATTATCAGTGGCATATTCCAGTAGTAGGAAGAAGGTTGGCCATTCAAATCCATGACACTCTTCATAAGGTAGTTGTGATGGTTCATAGTTTTCATGGTATATTAAAAAAATCAATTATTCTACTGTAATTCTGATTTATTATGTGTAGTTTTAATTTTTGTTTTCTTTTTTGTTACAGTTGGTGATATGAAATGGTTAGGTTTAGTTGATGACATGATGTGGAGGAAGACAGATGTAGTGGAGGTCATGATATGGATGTATATTTGGCATGGTTTTTTGTTGGACATATTGTATATATATATTAACAGATGTATGGGTTGACTTAGATTGAGGTTATGATGACTGGATGTTTGTATATGACTGTGGATGTATGATATATGTATGATGGGTTTATAATATATTTATATTTTATTTTATTTTATGTTATTTTTTTATATTTATAAATTTTTATTGATATTTTAAAAAAAACTGATTTAGTGGCGTTTTTAAGTAATCATCGCCAAATACATTTTATATAATATGTTTAGTAGTGGTTACTCTTAACTACCGCTAAAAGAAACCACCACTAATATATTCTGTGAGGGTTTCTTTTATTTTATTTATATTTCCCCTATATATTTTTTTTATAAAAAAACTGCCACTAAATAAACAATTAACCGCTACTAAATGCTCCAAAAATGACACTTAACAAAACTATCATTAAATTAAAAAAAACCCTGCTAAATGACTAGTGATCATGCAATACCTGGAAATTTTAATTACCATTGCTACACTATTAGACAGTGGTTTAAACTGTTACTAGTTCACACAAAAAACTGCTTCTACTGACCCTTTTTTGTAGTGAGAAGAATGAATCGAGTAGTATCTTGAAGATCTGATTTCCATGAATCAAGATAAGTTGAGATGAGAAGAATATTTGAAAGGAGTTTTGTTCATTACCACATCTAGTAGTTTAAATAAGGAGTTGTATAATATCAAGGCAAAGGTATCACATACTTTCACTGGAAGGAAAGAGTTCCAATTTTATTCTGGAAAGGAGTTGTTGATGTTCAAGGATACATTCACAAATTACTTATGAATGAAAAGAAGAGGATATCAATAATGAATCTACACAAAATAGAGGATGTATGTGTTTATGATCATGATAGACCAACATTTCCTTAAACTGTAGTGGCCCTATAATTTGATAAAATGTGGGTGATCCTACCCTAGAGTAGTGCATGGATAAGGAAGGGTGGTGCTCCTTGGGAGAGGAGTGACCCTAAGCCAAAGCTATCTTATGAGGTAGTGATCCTAGGCATGGAATGACCACATCCTTTTTATTTCCACTGAATAATAGTGAGCCTAGTAGATTCTAGTGCATCAGTGCATCGCAAATAGCATTCTCCTTGGATTAACCTAGTGTATCCCTGAATGCATTACATTCTTGTATATTTTCATATAGTTTATCAAGGTAGGGTGCAAGTGAAGGCTAGAGATCAGTTGAACACAGCTCCTACCAACATGGGAACAAGGTCCAAATAAAGATAAATTAATAAAAAAAGTTTAAATTCTCCACACCTTGATTCACACCCCCCAGGGGTTCCTTGAGGTCTTATTAGTGGTCTTGGTCAAGGGAAACCACAACACAACCCTAAGGGTCTACGTCATGGAAGAAGTTGTTGGGGTAAGCCCCCTACCATATAGAGGCCGACTATTCCACAACCATAGAGTCCATGATGTAACATTACCTATCTATAGGTTATTTCACCATAGTTCCAGGGGGGGCACACCACAATGGCCCCCCTAGGAAATTTTTTTAACGGGGGAGACTGATAATTTTATGGTCTTCCTCCTTCAATTTTTAGAAGGGAAAGGAATTATGAGAAGGGTATTTTGGATGGTTACCTCCCCCTCTCATCCCTTGTTTTATCCCCCATGGTGGGAGATGGGTTTTATGTCATTTCTGTGATGGATCCAAGTTATGTTATCCATTTATTCCTTTTTTTCTTACCTCTCATTATGGCCCTCTAATTTCATTGTAATTTTAATCAGGGTTTATTGATGATTTTCACTAGACTATGGTGAAAATCATCCTGAACAATGGGTCTTTCATGAGTAGTGGCATGATGAGGTCTTGTGGTGATGATCACATGCCTTTGTGTATTGTTTCATTTAATATACATTGTATGATGATTTTATTTAGGGGTTTTTTATCAAATTGGATAGAATTGGTGATTGACCAAGTGCCATATGATAGGTCTTTTTCTTAGGATGGTATCATAAATACACCATGGACCTTCCACAAGTAGTTGGTCGAGGTTTCAGTGCAATGGCAGTGCACAATGAGTTTTCCATAAATTATGCCTCTTTGGATTTAATTAGATAATTGATAATAATTGTGTATAATTAATTATTTATTTCACGTGGAATAATATGGGTGATTTAGATTTGATGCATTCTTGGGTGAGGCACAAACAGACTTGGATAATGGTGAGTGAAGTTTGGATTTGATAGTAACTTTGTTTCAGAGGTAGGTGCCCCCTTTGATAAAAATTAATATGCTTGTTTATTTATGTTTGTTTATTTCATACATGTTTCATGGGTTTGAGTGGAGTGGATAGGGACTGATATTGCCTTGTGTATAAATGATAGGATTTTATTTGGACTCCTAGGATTTGAATAAGTTTTCCTTGGCACTTGGGTGGTTTGGGATCACCCAATGACCATGTTTCCAAGGGGCGAGGATGTCAAATGTGTTAGAAAGAGATATCAAGTGGATCTCAGAGTGAGAGGTGATATGTGAGTATCCTATGTCACTTTCCCTAGGTCTAGTTGGTTAGGTGAGAGAGGCTTAAACCTAGTGGGATTGGTAAGACAACCATACATCTCACGTTGGGTGAGGAACAGCCTCCTGGGGATGGGTTGAGGCATGACAGACATTGTGAGTGGGATGAGTCCTTCGAGATGAGACAAGGTGTTCTAAATAAGGGTTTCCTCTAGGTGAAAGGTTGAGGGGTCTCCCTTAGGATATATGAGGGGGGACCCAGTGCGGGTCATGGTAATTGATCAAGACTTGGCATCAGGTTTCCAAGGGAATTTAAGCAGGATGACTTGGGATAGTCCCTGGTAGTGGGACCAGGAATATCAAGGGATCTTGATGAGGTTAGACTGGGCCATGAGTTCTGGTTCAGATGAGCCTTTGGGCAGTGTTGTCACCAATGGGTGACAAGTATAATGTATTATTAACGAGCAGAAATCATGATGGGTCTGGATGGCCCCAAAGGACGCCCTATTGGGTGAGAAGAGATGTTCTTCAAGGTGTGTTCAACACAAGGGGCTATGTCCGATTGACTATAATATTATGACGAGATGGTGAGATATGTAACAAGATGCAGGCCCTATTTTTTGTTGCATGTGTGTGTTTGATTATGTGCTTGTGATAGGAAATGAACCCAGTGGGGGGGATGATCCTAATACATAGCCCTGTCATGAGTGAGATGGCATTGGCTGGACTATCGTGGGTGAGATGGAGTCCTCTTGTGAATGAAGAAGAACCCTTGCCTTGAGTAGGCTTGGGTCGTGCCAGTAGACTGCCCCAAGTGAGAGGGTTGGGTTGTGGTATAATTTGAGGCATGGGTGATGGACCCTATATTGAGTGATGAGGTAGTAGGTTAGGATTTGGATGTAATATTGTACCTTGTTCCTTCAGGTAGCATGTTGAGGAATTGGACGACGCCCTACCCTGAGTCTTTGGTTGTGGGATGGCTTATAGGTTTGGTGGCATAGGGAAAGGCATTTATGGGATTCCGATATGGTTCCAAAGAAGGTATGATCGAGAACCATGGTGTATTGGTTAACACATAATGACTCAATGTATAGGGAGTTGTGGCGGCTTGGTGAACACATGACGTCCACAAGCTTGTGTAACATGTTTATTTCCCTCATGAATACACGTATATAGAGGAATATATTTGGTAGACTTGGTGAGACCCTAATAAGATGTATTTATTACACCCTATATGGGAATCATGGTGTGTGTGTGTAAACCTTATGTCTGCTTTTAGGTTGAGCGTGAGAGGTGTAGTGGATTGAGCTGGAGTTACTCAAGGGTATCATGAGATTGGGAGTGTATTGTGGCTTGGGGATGACATTAGGGATGTCATTTGTGTTTTTGGTCTTTTGGTTATTTTTTATATGATATCAGACCAATGAGCGATCAATTGTATGTTTTTTATGAGAACATCATTTTGATATAACATTATGTTTGTTTATTTATGCATACTCTAATAATATGTTGCAAATGTTTTGGTTATTTTCATTTTTATATTACTTTGATTTGAGGGCATAGTCTCCCTATTGCATGGATTAGGTCCTCACTAATAGTAGGAAATATCTGGCATATACGGAGACACGCTTGAGGTCATACAGTGCACCGTGACAGGGCACTACCGAGTTGCATCCAAATTGGGGCATTGCACAGAAAATCCTGATAAACATACCATTCACTTGAGAAATTATATATATATATAAATGGTTAGATGTGTTAATGTTATGTAAAATAAAGTAGAAAATAGGTAAGATTTAATTAAAATTATGAAATTAAAATGTGAAGATAGTGAATGCACGAAGAAACCAAACATACAGTGGTAAAAAACCAAAAATAATAAACAACTAGATGAATATATAGTTTAAAATATGCAATTTAATATAAAAAAATCTAAAAATAGAATTTCTAAAAATAAATATATAGTTCATTCCATGAATTGAATAATTTCACCCATTAAATAGATAGTTCAAGATGATAACTTTGGTAAAAACTTTTAAAATGAATATATAGTTTAAAATATACAATTTAAAATGTAAATTTTCAACACAATTAATGATACCCAATTGAATCAGGCTTGCAAGGAGCAATATTATAAGAGTTTTTCCTATATGAAAGATAAATATATAGACATGGAATTTTCATCCACTATGAATCATTGATGGAAATAAATGTAATCATCGCATACCAAGATCACTCAAACTACCTTGTTTGAGTGGAATCTTTGTCATGTAAATCGTGCAATAAATTTACTTATATTAATGGATTTATTATTATATGAAATAAGAATTTATAATATAATGTGATTCAAGGAAAAAAATGAGACAACACTTTCAATATATAGATTTTGCACAGTAACAATATGAATACAGTGTCCAAAAATTGTTAATACAAACCATATATCACTGGCCAGAAGTGAGAAAAATGGTTACAAAATATATTAAAATAAAAAATTGTTAAAAAAATTTGAAATGATAATATTAGTTTTGACATAATACATGTGTATGCATTTTCTTTTGCTGGACACATTTCGCACTCTAACATATGTTAAATCATAACATTAGTTTTAAACTAATATATATGTTGATCAAAATACATAATTGAACTTTATTATGATATGTATTGATCAAAATAGAGATATGTTCTGAATTAACATTAGTCCTAAACTAATATTGTGGTCAATATTTATAGTTAACATCAATACATATCAGTTATGCATAATAAATATCATTTCTAAACTAAAACACATACATGCAATAGGTAATATTAATTTAGAAGTAATATGAAATTGTATTTGTTATGCAGAAAATGAAATATTAATTCTGATATGTATATTGATTACAATATATATTTTTTACTGTACAAACATTACCAATCATATATGTTGGATCATAATAGTAGTTCAAAATTAAAAGTATTCATCAAAATATATAAATGACATATTTTCTAAAATGTATTGATCAGAATAAATATATGTTATGAACCAATATTAGTTTTGAAGCTAGTATTATGATCAATACATCTTAGTTCTGATAAACACATATTAATTTTATCATATATGATTATTTATTTAAGCTCCATGAGTTGAAATAATGGATTAAAAGAATCATACAAGGGCATGTTTTTGTCATTGCAGAGACTTGACTTCAAAGTATATCAATAGATCTTTACCGAAAAATTTGTACTACATATAATAAAAATTAAAGAATCGGTTCATTTTTAAATAAGAGGTGGATGCACAAAAAATAAAATTTTGTTACATTTGAAACATATAATAAATGAATTAATACATTTGCATCATGTAGATGCTATTAAATATTCAGTATTTGAGTTGTTGGATGTATCTGAAAAATAAGAATTGTATGTTTGTTTTTCCATTTGATTGAACTGAGGCAATAGATATAACAAAAACAACAATGTTATGTGATAAATATGGATATTATGGTATTGTAATGAAAATAATGAGAGTGTGTACCTTCACAACTCGACAATTCATTAATGTGACCATTTAATATGATATGTTTACTTGATTTTATATGTTTGGTAGAAGGATGAATACTATATAATGATCTATAAAAACTAGAAGCATTTATGGTTGATCCTAATGAGACATTATATTATTAGTTATGATTATAACTGTAAATTATCAAATAATATGTAGTGTAGTTTTTTTTGAAACAAACATCATGAGCATAATAGTAAAACAATAAAGGTAAGAATATTCACATAAATGTTTATTAGTGGGTATATAATGGAAAGGGAATCATCAAATTTTCAATGAAGAAAGTTTGGTTAATATAATTACTGTTTTATGGCATTATTTCTTTTACACATATGCTAAAAATAGAAAAATTTATTCAAATACTTTAACGTGGATTATGATTACATGTATATATGTTAATGAAAAAATGAAATGAAGGTGCACATGTTGAACTAACCGAATTGAATTTCCAGATATGATTCATAAATAATTAGATCCCATTTATTTAAATATGGGTCAATGATGGGTAATAATTGTGATAGATATAATTATATGCATGCAATATACTTAACTGAATTTAAAAAACATGGATGACATCTTAATAATAAATTTTTCCAATGAGTATCAAGAGTTGTAGGTGTTCTTAAAATGATGGAAGAATTGTTATTGACAACACTTCGAACCTAAACATATATACAAAGAATATATGTAAATAATTAAAATGTAAATTGAGTAGAAATAGAAAAGTAAAGTTAATTAATATATACAATTGGGTGGGACATTCACTGACAACCCCGTATTGAATGTGTTCATTAAAATACATAGATTAAGAGCATATCTTATAGTGTACTAAATTTGAGATTGTTGAATATCTACAAACACAGTTAAGTGGTTAAATGTTGGGCAACATAACTAATGTAATAGATAAATTTATTTGAAAAGGAAAGAGTAAACAAACAATGTAATGGTGTAGTTGATAATAAAAAACGTTTTGAATTTTATAATTCACTATCAGCAGAGGATATTGTATTCAGTTTAACAATGTGTAGTTCGATAATTGATGTTGTGGGTGAGTGCCCCATACCCAACTCTTGTATGTACTTTTATTAGAATAACATGTATACAGTTTGATATATACATGTTTTTTCTCTTACCATGATAGAAATATTACTTTTACGTGTACTATTTCATTTTTAATGTCCTTATATTACATGTCGTATCAAAAGTTTATAGTGGTTTCCAACTATAATGAAAATCTCAAGATACCATGACAGTAATCTTAAACATATGTCTCATGGTCTAGATACTTTGTGTTGATAGGACACAAATGATGTATGAATATCAGGTATTGGGGGCTCATAATCACTGTGACTTCATCTCATAAAGTCTTCAATTAGTGATCTCAAGTATATAAGATCATGAAGGATGACCATCCGATAAAAACACCACATGTTTCAGGTGTCATTGGTTGTTTTTATCTCTAAGCATATGTATTTGTCTCTTAACTTGAGATTGTTATCAATGTATTCCATTTGATAACATACTTTGATGTAAGATGAAAACCATGACATTGATGTTTTGGTGTTGTATCTTGTTTTGGGTGTGTTATTGGTGGTATGACATTGGTTGAATGATCAAGATAGGATTTGTCGCTTCGAAGTAGAAGAAGAGACGTCTCGGACCCAATTGATCGTGATAGTGGTGATTTCATTAAATCTATGACCATGGTATAAGAGGGAAGGTATATCCAGTAAGGTCATATAAAGAATAAATAAAGTGGATAAGGATGATGACATAAGTTATGCATCTCGTTTTATGAGATACGGCATGACAAAGATATTATATTACACATGAGTTCATAGGATAGGTTGTCGTTGTTGTAACTAAACCTTATCTCCTTAAGGGATTTGATGGGTTGTTAGACTCCGCTCTTAGTTTGTAACACTCATTACTATTGAGATAAGGTCTTAGAGGATCACACATAAAAGCTTATTCAATTGCTTGGCCAATTCTAGTGAATTGGAATTTAGGGTATAATGGGCCCCACACTAGGGGTTGGGATATGTTCGAGCGCAAATGATCACAAAAAATAAATAAATTCATTATTTTTCAAGTTCAAAATAATCCATGATGAATTTATTTGCTTAAGGTATTCACGAGTTTCAAGTGAATACAAACAATAATATTTTTTAGATGAATATTTATTCATTCAAGGTTTGTTAAATATTTTCAAAGATGAGTCAGGTTAATGACTTATATTTTACCATGTAACACAGTTTATATGTTTCAAGTCAATGATAAAATATTTATGACGTTTGACACATGTTTATTAGGCCATACACAGAGAATATGGTTCAATTTAAAGGGTTTTATTTATAGAAGGGACAAAGAGAAATTTCTATAAATAAAACCCTCCAATATAAAGAATGTAACGCCCCGACCCCAGTTACCCAGAGTCAGTGCATTATTTTAATACATTGGCATGATTACAAAAAATCAAATCTAGAAGTACCGATCAGTTTAGTAGTCTTGGAAAATAGATTACATACATGAATGTTACATTACACTTTATAATATACAAAACAACATAAATAATCCTTTATGAACTCCATTATTCCCTTGGCTTAACCCTGCATATCAATCACAATACACTTCTTGGAATCCTGGGAAAAATAAAACATAGAAAGAGGTGAGCTCAGATTCTCAGTAAGGATAACAATATAGCAAAAACTTTCATAAATAAGCATAAACATTTAAGGCAATGTATAACTAAAACAAAAGCCTTTTAAACTTGAACTTCAGCATAATATGGAAAAAATAAAATGAAATAATGCCATTTAATTATTCACATGGATATTCTAATAGTCAAATAATCACATGTAATATCAATAACCACTTTCATAATGATGGAATGCATAATTCCATACTATCATAACCACATAGCCAAGGCCTCGTGCCAAGACTACAAATAAGATTTTGTCAAGGTCTCATGACAAGACACTAGTTTGTCTAATGAGACCTACTGATGCATCAAGGAGCTATAGCGGGCTCCACCCATCACTTACTAAGTCCAATGCATTCCTCATATGAACAGGTTTAAACATAACATAAACATTCATATTAAAACTAGCATATGAAATGTAAATACTTTCTCCATAAACCATTAATGGTATAAAAATGACACATCCACAGTCAAACATATCACAAAACCTTCAATACAATATGGAAGTTTTGTATCATAATAAATCAAATTCAAATAAGCTTAAAATCCATTAAAATATGTTGACACATATGAAATCAAAACTATTTGAGAGAAATATCTCTTTTTTGAAATCATTTAAAAGTCACACATTTATTAAGGAAATAATTTAAAACAGATTTTTTATTCAAAGTGTCCCATACCACTTTGAAACTTTTGAAAAGAAATATCATTTCAAAACATTCATGTCCATATAAATAAATCCTTAAAATCATTTTGAAAACATGGACATTAATTAAAAAGATTTAGAAAGATAAATCATTAAAACATTTAAAATTCTGATCTTGATAAAGAGTACCTTTCACAAATTATTAAAATATTCATTTTTAAATCATTTAAAAGTCACATAATTATAAAATAAAACATTTAAATTCAAAATATTCTTATAATATTGTAAGGGAAGCTTCGGCGAATTTATAACGCCAGAAAATAGCCGCACCCTCCGTATAAGTTAAAAAGACATTCTTACCTTAATTTTGTCAAAAAGGTTAAAAAGGACCTTGTTTGGAAAATGAAGGAAAGATTCCTTTCAAAACATTTTATAAAAAGTATAACAAGGGTATAAATTAATTTAACCAATATTCTGGTAAATGGTAAAAATGTTTTGAAATACATTTTTAAGAAACATGGATGTGGATGATAAAGAAGTCCCAGTAGATAATTACGTATAAACAACCTCGGATAATGAAGAGATTGTGAAATAAACCCTTATCAATTTGACAACTTACGAAACATACACCCCATGAAAGAAGTATCATACAATGAATATGTAAATACACACAAATTAAAGTGTATTACATGAAGAATACAATTATGGGCAGTACATACACCACACAAAAAGTAATAGTGGCAATATGGCATGAATCTCACGGGAATAAGGAGTGAGATGAAAAACCCCTTACCTTGTACTTTTCCTTGGTTGAGGGTAGTTTAACCTCCTTTATAATGGTGAAATAATTGTTATTAAATTATACAAGAATCATATACGTTAATATTATATCCTATATGATCTTTTAACATTTCTTGTTAATAATATCTTAGTATTATCGTCGTTTCGGGTGTTAACTTATCGTTTTATTTTATATATTTTGTTACATAAGCCATGTTTGTTATGGATAGGTTGTATATTATTTATATCCAGAATTATATCAAGTCCTTAAACATTATTTTTAATAATAAAATAATAATTATACTTTAATGGATACGATGGGGAATGAATCTCATCGCGTTCGTGGAGACGGTAGTCTGTACGTACGCACGAACGCTACTTCCATTTTATTTTTCATTTTAAAAAGAATCAAAACCAAATGATACATAGGTATATTATTATTCCAGTATAATATAATATCTTATATGTGTTACTTAAGTTCATTAACACCATCCTTTATACATTCCATGTATGGTATGAACGAGTCATATCACTTTGAGGGGGCGGTAGTCCGCACTTCCTCAAATGAAATTATCGTATATATATACAACATGAAACGAATAATGGTATACTGTAAAATGGAATTAAATAAGCTTATATATAAAATAAATATCATTAATATCATATTTAATTATATTTCCATCATAATGGCCACTATGAGAGGCGGTAGGAGATAATTGAACAATCATCGTTTCGTGAGGCGTTTGGTTGTCATCCACATAAACATTATGTTCTTCACCCATTAGATGGGGGTGTGTGTAAGTGTAGTTCGAATAATTATCATAAAAATATACTAGTATATTTATGATACTGGTTTTGTTACAATAGAAAATAATAATAAGAGTTTAGGGTTTGTAGAAGTAAAATAAAATAAAAGAAGCTAAGAGAAATCGTTACCTTTAATTTGGGTAACTTCCTTTGGTTTAAACCAAAAAGGACTCTTGAAGTGATTTATGCCTAAGTTAAGGCTTCTAGGAGGATTATAAGGATTTATGGGGCTTAATTGGGTATATTTTGGATGATCCAAAAGGCTTGAGAGGTGTGAGTAATTGGTTAGAAGTGGTGTCCTTTTATAAGGGGGATGAGGGGCTCTTTAGGAAAAACTTAAAGTATTAATTTATAATAAATTAATATTAGGTTTATAATGGCTCCAAAGTAAATTAATCAAAGTATAAGGTGGGTATGGGTCTAAAAACACTCAAAAAATAGATTTTAGACAGGTTTGGGTCACTATAGTAACCTTATCTTTTATATTTAACTCTTAGTTAAATAGTTTGACATTTACCATGTCTCTTTGTATTTTTATATTACATAGTTAATAAACTTACTATATACTTCCAAAAAACTCCCAAGTGGTCCATTAATGATACACCTATCATTATATAAGTTATTTTACTGAACCTTAGATTTTTAAGAATATAATATCAATTAATAATATAATATTTGTTTTAAAAACTCTTTTATGTTAATTTTGACACTATTGGGTATTTTGTTTTTGATAAATTCATAACAGCATTATTACTTAGAATAAAATTCATATAACCAATAATAATATGTCATATTAACCTATAAAATTATTTTAATTCATAAAAATCTCAAATTACATTTATTTGGATATTTATAATATCAATTATTTTAATATTTCATTAATTAGGTAATTACTGTATCACCATTGTGTCATAAATAAATTAAATTATTTAATGTATAAAAATTATAAATAAAATACCATTATGTAGTAAATCTTTTTATATTTCTAATTAATATTTATAATAGAATTTATCTTATGTATAACCCTATATTAAAAATGTTTTAGTTATTAAACTTTGATTTTAACTCTTTTAACTCTTCTTTGAATTAAATAATAATAAATGTACTAATCTAATCCAAGTAGACCAAAGAGGTTCATATTTTATTCCTAAGGTTTTTTTGGTCGAATTATACTTATCAAATAGAATTAGGACATGTGTTAGGGTAATAATAATTTCATTTTTACCCTTAATTACCCTATTTACTTTTTACCGTGGTAAATAAAAGTAAAAAGTTATTATTCACCAAAAATTATTTTTATCTTATTGAACCACATTTTACTCCTTGATATTAACCTTTTCTCTCATATTTTTGAAATTCCACTCACAGAATCAGTAAAATTAAGTTTTATGTAAATTTGCAAATTCTCCTAGGAGGTGGGTAAAAGACGGTGAAAAGTTCAATAAAATTTTTATATATCTAAAATTATTATAAAATGACTCCAATTAATTACATTGAACTTATATAGGTATTATGTATCTATTTTTACATAAAATAAATTTAAATAAAATAAATAATTATTTAAATAAAAATTTGATTTTAAACTATATTCAGTGTTTTTCACTATTCCTCAAAAATTAAAAGTTTTCAAAAAAATACCAAAAATTTACCCTAAGCTAATTTTGATATTAAGAATTCAATAATGAAGTCTATTTTACCAAATCCAAAACATATAAGTTTCATTTATTAATTTAAAATTAATTATGGTTGTTAAAACCAAAAGGCGTATTTTTAAGAAATAATAACAACCAAAAGTTTGACACTTGTTTATATCCAATTTCAAAGTGAAATTACTTACAATGACCATAATTAGATTAAATGGTAAAAATATAATCTATTTATAATTCTAAAATATTAAAATGTATAATTTAATAATATAAATTATTTTGATTTAAAAAGTTGTTTTCAGTTAAAATATAGTATTTTTCACTATTCACCCAAATATGAAAGTTATCATAAAAACACCAAAACTTTATTGAAACTAAATTCTTATGTCTCTATTCTAAAGAAGAAGTTTATTTTGTCAAATTGAATATATAAAAGTTTCAAATATTGGATTTAAAAAGGATTCGCCATTAAATGGTGGTAAAATTGCATTTTTTGAAAAATACTTCTTTTATCTAAAAAAAATGTATTTGTTCTTAAATTATGTCTAAGAAACTCATAATATGGATTCTAAAATTATAAGGGTTATATAAAGTTCAAAATTCAGTTAATATTATTCATAACCACTTTTGAACGACTTGTTTTGTAAGTCATGGTGTGCTAGAACTCGATGTTGTGTGTAGTGCAAGTTATTGAATTACTTTGAAGAAATAATGTACTATGAAATCTTTGGGTGTTACATTCTTCCCTCCTTTAATAAATTGTGTTCTTGCAATTTGAAATTATTTTTTGAAAATAAATGGTTGAAAATAGAATATACCTTTGGAAAAACCCACATCGAAAATTAGGTTAATAAAATTTAGTCTTAATAAGAGGAAAATGGAAATGAAAGGGTCACCACCAAATTATGATCTCAATTAGGAGAACATTGGTAGAAATTAGAAACATATAATTGGAGTAAAAACATAAATATTTATAGGTAGTTATTGATGTCATTAATCACAAACAAGTGTAAAATTGAGGGCCTTAAATTCATCAATCTATGATGATTTAAAATACCATCGGTTCAACAAAACATATGGTATTAGGATAACAAATTTTTTTATTTTAAGATCCCTTCACTAAAGTATAAGAATTAATTTCTTCATAGATTAAGAGAATAATAAAAATATATACTTGATAAGTAGAGTCCCATCCTTTAACTAATTTCTACCACAAACTCATCTTTCACTCTAAAAGATAATAGAACTTAAAAATAATATTCTATTTATCCTATTCGTATGGGGTTCAAAAAAAATGAATTTATAATTCATCTACCAGATTTTTTTTTTAAAATGATACATTATTCAATCCAGGACATTATGTGGCCCAGTGGTAGGTGATACACCCTTGTCGCCCTTCGGTTGCAGGTTCAAGTCTCGCGGCCTTGCCGGACGCGACGGGTTGCCTCCCGACCTCTGGGTTGTCCTTTTATAGCAATCCAAAAATAATCTCAAAATAGAATTATCCTAAATACTTCTATCCAAACTCACAGTCCAAAATTTACAAGGAAGGTAAACACAATGAAGATCTTTTTGCCGCGTAATAACATGTGAACACCTTCATCATGTATTCTCTTAAAACACTGAAACATCCTGAATTACCATAAAACCTTATTGATTACATTCATGATCCCTTATTACTTATAGAATACTGGATATACTGCTTCTATCCAAAAATGTTGTAAACTCCAATATTGATGGAATATACAATTCATTAATCAGTTTCAAGGTAATCAAGAATATCCAATATAATTTATCCAAATCAATTCTGTATTATTCCAAAATCACTACCTCGGTATCAGAACCATATTATGGTTTATCTTTCTCTCAACCATATATTTTCCAAAAATTTAACCTGCTATTGAGTCACTTTTCTTGGTTCCACACAATCTCAAGTCCTTAATGAAATAATACTACAGTACAATCCTTATATACTTCATAATTATTATAACCAGTACATTGTTGATACAATACTCAAATGACATAATTATCTAATAACAATATAAGAACTCTAATCATTCCTCCTCATCTGTGGTAGTATCATAACTTGATTATTATCCAATACCATCATTTGGGGAATACTATGATGATTTGGACATCGGTTCGCGTAGTGTCCCAACTCCTTGCAGATGAAGTATTGTTCATTTGAAACATTATTATTACCATTGCAGTCACGTACTTAGTGTCCTTTTTCTCTACACTTATAACAAACTCTCATTCCCTTCAAGCAAGTTCCAGGGTGTTTCTTCCCACAATTATCACATATGGAAAAATTCTTTTTTTCCCTCTTCCCTTTATCCATCTTTTTTATTCCATCCTTTTCTTCTCTTGCTTCCCTTCAAAGCCATATGACTTGGAGAATTCTTTACTTATCTTATTAACACATGATACTATTTCTTCATATGTTGAGAATACATGGGAGACCATTTCCCTTCTAAATGTTGGCTTAATACTGTGAAAGTTATGATCCTTCTTACTCTTTGGATCATACATATTGTTGGAGTTCACATTTCTTCTATTGGGTGCCATTTCTATACAATAGCATAAACTAGGTCAGTTTATGAATTGCAATAATTCCAAACTTGTAAAATACCTAACGTAAATTGAACGGTTTATAGATATAATCCATAATCATAAATATGTTTTCATTAAGTAAGTGTATACTCATAAACCCTTCATAATGATTTGTAAAGAAAATGAGAATTATCCTAAGCATATCCCATAGGAGTGTCGTAACCAAGAGTGCAGCAAGGCTCGTTGTCGTGCACCAGTTCTCGTTTGAGTCTAGATCAAAGCGGTGTTTTCGGGTTTTACCCCTAGGTACATCTGTGCCAGAGCTGCCTCTACCTGCTCATATCCAGACAGGGATGTATTGCTTAAAAAACTCACAAAATCTCTATAATACCAAAATTCTAGGAAGTTCTTCTATACTAATCCTCAAAGTCTATCTTAGGGTTATGTGCTCTAATCATAGTTTATCTAAATCTAGTTTCCAAGGTTATTGTTAAACTTCCTCTGATACCAACTATAACGCCCTGACCCCAGTTACCCAGAGTTGATGCATTATTTTAATACATTGGCATGATTACAAAGAATCAAGTCCCGAAGGACCAATCGGTTTAGCAGTCTTGGAAAATAGATTGCATACATGAATGTTACATTACACTTTATAACATACAAAACAACATAAATAATCCTTTATGAATGCCATTATTCTCTTGGATTAACCCTGTATATCAATCACAATACACTTCTTGGAATCCTGGGAAAAATAAAACATAGAAATGGGTGAGATCAAATGCTCAGTAAAGATAAAAATATAGCGGAAACTTTCATAAATAAGCATAAACATTTAAGACAATGTATAACTAAAACAAAAGCCTTTTAAACTTGAACTTCAGCATAATATGGAAAAAATAAAATGAAATAATGTCATTTACTTATTCACATGGATATTCTACTAGTCGAATAATCACATGTAATATCAATAACCACTTTCATAATGATGGAATGCATAATGCCAAACTATCATAACCACGTAGCCAAGGCCTCATGCCAAGACTACAAATAAGATTTTGTCAAGGCCTCGTGCTAAGACACTAGTTTGTCTCATGAGACCTACCGATGCATCGAGGAGCTATAGCGGGCTCCACCCATCACTTACTAAGTCCAATGTATTTCTTATATGAACAGATTTAAACATAACATAAACATTCGTATTAAAACTAGTATACGAAATATAAATACTTTCTCCATAAACCATGAATGGTATAAAAATAACACATCCACAGTCAAACATATCACAAAACCTTCAATACAATATGGAAGTTTTGTATCATAATAAATCAACTTCAAATAAGCTTAAAATTCATCAAAGGATATTGAAAAAGATGAAATCAAAACTATTTGAGAGAAATATCTCTTTTTTGAAATCATTTAAAAGTCACACATTTATTAAGGAAGTAATTTAAAAGAGATTTTTTATTTAAAGTGTCCCATAGCACTTTGAAACTTTTGAAAAGAAATATCATTTCAAATCATTCATGTCCATATAAATAAATCCTTAAAATCATTTTGAAAACATGGACATTAATTAAAAATATTTAGAAAGATAAATCATTAAAACATTTAAAATTCTGATCTTAATAAAGAGTACCTTTCACAAATTCTTAAAATATTCATTTTGAAATCATTTAAAAGTCACATAATTATAAAATAAAACATTTACATTAAAAATATTCTTATAATATTGTAAGGGAAGCTTCGGTGATTTTATAACGGCAGAAAATAGTCGCACCCTCCGTATAAGTTAAAAAGACATTCTTACCTTAATTTTGTCAAAAAGGTTAAAAAGGACCTTGTTTGGAAAACAACAGAAAGATTCCTTTCAAACCATTTTATAAAAAGTATAACAAGGGTATAAATGACTTTACCCAATAGTCTAGTAAATAGTAAAAATATTTTGAAATACATTTTTAAGAAACATGGATGTGAATGATATAGAAGTCCCAGTAGATAATTACGTATAAACAACCTCGGATAATGAAGAGATTGTGAAATAAACTTTTACCAATTTGGTAACTTACAAAACATACACCCCATGAAAGAGGTATCATACAATGAATATGTAAATACACATAAATTAAAGTGTATTACAAGAAGAATACAATTATGTGCAGTACATACACCACACAAAAAGTAATAATGGCAATATGGCATGAATCTCACGAGAATAAGGAGTGAGATGAAAAACCCCTTACCATGTACTTTTCTTTGGTTGAGGGTAGTTTAACCTCCTGCATAATGGTGAAATAATTGTTATTAAATTATACAAGAATCATATATGTTAATATGATATCATATATGATCTTTTAACATTGCTTGTTAATAATATCTTAGTATTATCGTCGTTTCGGGTGTTAACTTGTCGTTTTTTTATATGTTTTGTTACATAAGCCATGTTTATTATGGATAGGTTATATCTTATTCATATCCAGAACAATATCAAGTCCTTAAACATTATTTTTAATCATAAAATGAGAATTATACTTGAATGGATACGATGGGGAATGAATCTCATCGCGTTCGTGGAGACGGTAGTCCGTACGTACGCACGAATGCTACTTCCATTTCATTTTTCATTTTAAAAAGAATCAAAACCAAATAATAAATAAGTATATTATTATTCTAGTATAATATAATATCTTATGTGTGTTACTTAAGTTCATTAACATCGTCCTTTATACGTTCCATGTATGGTATGAATGAGTCATATCACTTTGAGGGGGTGACAGTCCGCACTTCCTCAAATGAAATTATCGTATATATATACAACATGGAACAAATAATGGTGTACTATAAAATGGAATTACAGAAGCTTATATATAAAATAAATATAATTAATATCATATTTAATTATAGTGTCATCATAATGGCCACCATGAGAGGCGGTGGAAGATAATTGAACAATCATCGTTTCGTGAGGCGTTTGGTTGCCATCCATATAAACATTATGTTCTCTACCCATTAGATGTAGGTGTGTGTAAGTGTAGTTCTAATACTTCTCATAAAAATATCCTAGTATATTTATGATACTGGTTTTTTTACAATAGAAAATAATAAGAAGATTTTATGGGTCGGAGAAGTAAAATAAAAGAAAAGAAGCTAATAGAAATCGTTACCTTTAATTTGGGTAACTCCCTTTGGTTTGAACCAAAAAAGACTCTTGAAGTGATTTCTGCCTAAGGTAATGCTTCTAGGAGGAGGAGAGGGATGTATGTAGCTTAATTGGGCAGAGTTTGTACAATCCAAAAGGCTTGAGAGGTGTGAGGAATTGGTTAGAAGTGGTGTCCTTTTATAAGGGGGAGGAGGGGCTCTTTAAGAAAAACTTAAAGTATTAATTTATAATAAATTTATATTTAGTTTCTAATGGCTCCAAAGTGAATTATTAAAATTCTAAGGTGGGTATGGGTCGAAAACCACTCAACCAATATATTTTAGATAGGTTTGGGTCACTATAGTAACCTTATCTTTTAGATTTAACTCTTAGTTAAATAGTTTGATATTTACCATGTCTCTTTGTATTTTTATATTATATAGTTAATAAACTTACTATATACTTCCAAGCGACCCCCAAGTGGTCCATTAATTATACACCTATCATTATATAAGTCCTTTGGATGAACCTTAGATTTTTATAAATATAATATCAATTAATAATATAATATTTGTTTTAAAAACTCTTTTATGTCAATTTTGACACTATTGGGTATTTTGTTTTTGATAAATTCATAACAGCATTATTACTTTGAATAAAATTCATATAACCAATAATAATATATCATATTAACCTATAAAATTATTAGAATTCATAAAAAAATCTTAAATTACATTTATTTGGATATTTATAATATCAATTATTTTAATATTTCATTAATTAGGTAATTACTGCATCACCATTGTGTCATAAATAAATTAAATTATTTAATGTCTAAAAATTATAAATAAAATACCATTATGTATGAAATCTTTTTAGCTTTATAATTAATATTTATAATCTAATTTATTTTATGTATAACCCTATATTAAAAATGTTTTAGTTATTAAACTTTGATTTTAACTCTTTTAACTATTTTTTGAATTAAATAATAATAAATGTCCTAATCTAATCCAAGTGGACCAAAGAGGTTTATATTTTATTCCTAAGGTTGTTTTTGGTCGAATTATACTTAGCCAATAGAATTAGGACATGTGTTAGGGTAATAATAATTTCATTTTTATCCTTAATTACCCTATTTACTTTTTATCGTGGTAAATAAAAGTAAAAAGTTATTATTCACCAAAAATTATTTTTATCTTATTGAACCACATTTTACTCCTTGATATTAACCGTGTCTCTCGGATTTTCGAAATTCCACTCACAGAAGTGGTAAAATTAAGTTTTATGTAAATTTTCAAATTCTCCTAGGAGGTGGGTAAAAGACGGTGAAAAGTTTAATAAAATTTTTATATATCTAAAATTATTATAAACTGCCTCCAATGAATTACATTGAACTTATATAGGTATTATGTATCTATTTTGACATAAAATAAATTTAAATAAAATAAATAATTATTTAAATAAAAATTCGGTTTTAAACTATAACTTAGTGTTTTTCACTATTCATCAAAAATTAAAAGTTTTCAGAAAAATACCAAAAATTTACCCTGAGCTAATTTTGATATTCAAAATTCAATAATGAAGTCTATTTTACCAAATTCAAAACATATAAGTTGCATTTATTAATTTAAAATTAATTTCCGTTGTCAAAACCAAAAGGCGTGTTTTTAAGAAATAATAACAACCAAAAGTTTGACACTTGTTTATCTCCAATTTCAAAGTGAAATTACTTACAATGACCATTATTGGATTAAATGGTAAAAATATAATCTATTTATACTTCCAAACCATTAAAATGTATAATTTAACAATATAAATTATTTTGATTTAAAAAGTTGTTTTTAGTTAAAATATAGTATTTTTCACTATTCACCCAAATATGAAAGTTATCAGAAAAACACCAAAACTTTATTGAAACTAAATTCTTATGTCTCGATTCTAAAGAAGAAGTTTATTTTGTCAAATTGATTATATAAAAGTTTCAAATATTGGATTTAAAAAGGTTTCGCCATTAAATGGCGATAAAATTGCATTTTTTGAAAAATACTTCTTTTATCTGAAAAAAATGTATTTGTTCTTACATTATGCCTAAGAAACTCATAACATGGATTCTAAAATTATAAGGATTATATAAAGTTCAAAATTCAGTTAATACTATTCATAACCGCTTTTGAACGGCTTGTTTGGTAAGTCATGGTGCGCTAGAACTCGGTGTTGCGTGTAGTGCAAGTTATTGAATTACTTTGAAAAAATAACGTTCTATGAAATCTTGGGGTGTTACAAAGAAACTGAAGCCACTATTCACCTAAGTTGTTCCTCCCATGAATTGCAGCGTCTCCAACATCTCTCCCGGTTCTTAACGATAGAGAGAGATGTCTGGAGCACCCTAATCGAGTTCTTCTTCCCATCTCAAAGTGATAGTACTCTTGTGATCCATTGGATTGTCATAGAGCTCATTGATTATCCATGCTAACACCCGGATAACGACAATCAACACATGTTCAAGCATCTGGAGTGTGTGTGGATGATCTAAATGGATCTGAGGCCGGTTCCTTCAAGTAGTGATGAGCGGAACACGCCTACAACTCCAAATTGAATGAGGTAACAGTTCAATTTAAATTTCATGCTTAATTCACTCCACATGAGATCCTTGGGTTGTAACTAGGCACCGTGTATCGCCGGTGACAACGAAACGACGATGAACTGATGAGAAGATTTTTAAAAACTCACCGTTGTTTGCTTTCGTTGCACATTCGGTACCAACAGTTAAATGTGAAGGACTTGGTATGGTACATGTATTTGTCAATTGGCAATGAGAGTAATTTAACATGGAACGAAGCATGCTTTTTTTACAGTATAACAATAAAAGTTTTTGACAAATCTGGTTCACATCATGTTTCTTTTGCATCCCTGGCTTCCTTAGATGTTTGTTGGTAATTGAAATTCAAGTGCATATCTAGGATTGTGGTATGATAAACGACACAACACAAACATGACATTGAAAATTATATATGCAAAGTGGTGATACAGTTCGCAATAATATGTATTCAATGGATCCTGAAATTGTAATATTATTTAATGGTACAAAGGAAGAGGAAAAATGAACACACCTAGTGACAACAAATCATCACTATGTTACAAAAATTCATGGCGAAAATATGGAATATGGTTGACAAGTTCACAACAGGAAAATCTCATTAAAGGAGGACAAGAAATGCATGAAATGGTTAAAAGGAAATTGTTTTTTGTAAGTTAGGGCCACAATGCAACCATGGTATTCGAAAATGATAACTATAAACTAGTGGAAGGTTATTTCATTTGAAATTTTATAATCTTTTTGCCAAATTTCTCATTTTTTTTTTATCTCAAACTCGATGTTCATTTTCCTAATAAAGAATTCGAGGCAACCCGTGCTCCATGTGGCGTAGTTCAGTGGTTACTTCCCTGGTGTACTGGCGGCTGGCCGGGTTCAATGCCCTAGTCGTTGCTTCCACACGCCTCTCACCACCCCGACTTCCTCCTCTGGTGCTTATCCCCTCTTATTCTCCGCTGTCGTCGATCGCATCTCCAACCACGAGCACCCAGCCGTTCTCAACGTCCTCCTGTCATCCTCACCCCGTATGCCGGCGCCGGTTTCTTCTCACACCGCCAGCGCCGCCGTTTATGTGCCTCTGCGAACATATCTTGTTGCCCAATAATCGGCGACTTTATATCCTACGTTTTCTTTGTAAGAACGATTTGCTTTGGTCCTGCAATTTTACCTTTTCGGTGAAATGCATGGTAGCTCGTCCATTTTTCAGGTGTCGTAGTTGCAGATATGTTTCTCGTGTTATATTACAACTATTAAACGAAACATTTCCTTCCCATCAGGTTTTAGTCCGCGTAATCATCTGCACACACTGGAAGAGCCAGGGAGGATCTTTAAAGAATCCATTGTAAAATGGTACATTTTTCCAATCCCCTGTTCTTCATTTCTACTTCACTTGTGAATGATCGCAGCTATTATACTTTGGCGGCCTACCGATGTCTTCTTTATTCATTTTCCTGGATTTGAAAGAGAGAATGTGTGGGCGAGGCCTAGGTATCACCAAGGATACGTAGTGGATTTTGAAAAAAAAGTTTAACACAAACTGGTACAACAATTATTTCCCATGCCAATTATATGCATCAGCCAAAACGACACAAAATATAAGGTTCCATTACAATTTGGAAACAAGATTTCCATTTTACACGGAGTTCCTTTTGATTGCATTATTTATGATACAATTTCTGGGGTAAAAAATCAAAGTTGGGGTATCTTCATTTTCATTAAAAGAAACTTTAAATATGTTCCTTAAATTTAAAAAACCTTCTTTTTAAGAAAACAAAGGCTACAGAGGACACCATCCTTAGGAATTGCTGACACAGTAAGTGTCCTAAATGAAAAAATGATATTGACTCCTTGAAGGAAAACAAGGAAAAGAAGAATTAAAGTCTATTTACAGTGTTCTGAGCTAATCTTTGTGCCCTTTACCCAATATGTGCTTCCTTGTTTGTCAATGTCAGTCAGGCCGGAAGGAAACAGTTTTGGACCTGGCCAAGTTTGTTGATAAGGGTGTGCAGGTCAAGCTTACTGGTGGAAGACAAGGTAGCACTTGTTGGCTTCCTTTTTGGTTTGACAATTCAGCTGTTTCAAAATTTATTATTGTTATTATTTTACTGTATGTGTTAATCTGTGGAGCATTCTATTGATTAAAAGAAATGAAGGAGAACATGAAAGCTAACATTTAAGTTAATTTGAAAGGGGAGTGTGGGAGTGATGTTTTTTGTGGCAATTATTTTGCATACAAAAATTCATCAGACTAATGCTCAATCTCACAATTTAACTCACTTTTTTTTCACTGTGTTTTATTCTCGCTTGCTTTTTGAGAAATTTTCATGGAGGTCATTTATCTTAAGATTGTTATGAGTGAAGCTTAATCATGATATTCTAATAGGATTGATGAGTAAGGAACACTTTTATTAATATGAAATCATTTATAAGTCCCCCCCTGAATATGATATAGTCGGTTCTCATAGCTAGGGGGAGTTGCCTTGGTCTAAATGATGTCTTATTCGGGGCGCTACTCTTTGTTATTTAAAGGAATAACAATGAGAGTTTTGAAACATGGGTATAAGGGTATTCAAAGTTTTTACTAATACAACTGTGGGCTTCAGAAGTTAGTACCAGAATACCCACGACTATTTAATTGAGTCCTTGTAGTGTGCAATTGTGCCTTAGCAGTATTGGTTTCCAAGGAGTTAAAATTTCAAAATTTTAACACGACACTTGGTGTCTCGTATTTGTATTAATTTGAACGTGATCCTTTTATTATTATAATTTATTTCTCCAGTCCAAGCCATCGCAAGAGCAGTGAAGCTAACCACCTTGATTAATTTGATTACCCATAGGTTGTTCTCCTAGGTAGACTAACATGATCGGTCTCCACTGAGACCTCTCCCTGGATTGGTGATGAGAATGAGAGTGCCACCCCAAGCCCGGCTTCAATAGACCAAAGATTTATGACCAGCGTCGAGAGTTTTCAACACTCAAAATGGAAGACATTACTCTTTAGAGATGATAAAGATTCAGAGAGGAGAGGAAATTCTATTCAAGAAACTGCATAATTACTGAAAGAGGAAAAGAAGAGAATGGAGAAGAAGTAGAAGAATTTCCCCGAGACTCGCTCCCTAGGGCCGAGGCCTAACCCTTCCGCTCAATTTTAGTTGATAGCCAACCAAAATCGATTCGTGTCCCCACCCCACTGCTCTATTTACCCCATCAACTCCACCAACTCCAACCACTTCTTCCAGCCAACAAACTAATATACAGAATGGACAATACAACCCCTGATAGTTAATAAACACTCACCTTCCCTACCCAAACGTTCCATCCAATAGCTACCCCCACGTGCACCAATAGCATTAACAACCTAGCCCCAGGTGACCTTCACAGCTCTTTCACTGGCCTGCGCCACAACAACCAACGCCCCGCCAGCCTCACTTCCAACCTTCCCATCATCCCCCCTCCTTAACATGTTAGGTGCGTCACTTCCACAATCATGGTACCAAATCAAAACCTCACATGTTCCTGTCTTTAAACTACAACATAGATATCAACCAAATGGCTCCGGTACAATTTTGCTAGCTTCGAGTGTTTTCAACACTCAAATGGAATACATTACCCTTTAGAGGACACAACAAAATACCGTAGAAGAAAATGTGAATTCTAAATGGCTCCGGTACATGTTAGCTGCGTCACTTCCATAGTAATGGTACCAAATCAAAACCTCACATGTTTCTGTCTTCAAACTAAAACATAGATATCAACCAAATGGATTCGGTACAACTTTGAGAGTGGTATCGTCGAGTGTTTTCAACACTCAAATGGAATACATTACCCTTTAGAGAACACAACAAAAGAGTGGAGAAGAAAATGTGAATTCTAAACCATGAACAATGAGACAACCTCAATTCACAAGTGATCACATATTACCCTCTAGAGAACACAACATAAGACTGTATAAGAAAATGTGAATTCTAAACCACGAACAATGTGACAACCTCAATCCACAAGTGATCAACTGATAAATGAATGAATGCCATACAACATCACAAAATGCAAGATGGCTAATACTGTGACAAAACAACGACAACCCCCAAAATAAACATCCTCAATGGAAACTCTATCATACCTCAACGATTTGAGGAAAACTGCAACTCTGAAGCTTCTCATATCAAGCTTGATTGTTGAGCTAACGCAACTTGACACCTCTACTAGCACAAGCTTGTAATCCTGTAAGAAGTACGACGTATGCATAACCATAAGTAAGTCATCGTATAAGTGACTGTGCAGGGGTGAGTATAATACAACCCAATATGACATCGTAAGTGCTGAACAACAAAACCAATATTCTGTATACATAATAATTAAAATCGTAAAATCATAACACATAGTTGTGACCTCACTACCCAGTATGACACATTGGTAAACTAGGTCAAACCCCCACCCAAGACAACACCTTAGCCTATTAATATGTAAGTTACCGCTTAGTGTTTAGCTCATTTGAATATTCAACCAAACTCACCATCAATCATGCTCCTCCAACACACAAAAGCTTGTGTAATATAGTACATGCCATAATATATCAAAAGGGTTCCTGCAAATCAGCTCTCACTAGCTAGTACCCACATCCTCGACGTCTAATGTTTTTCCATTAATCCACTATCATAACCACATCACATCCATATCCAGAATTAATAAGTATTCAATCCATACCAACTAGCATGGTGAGAGGGGGCATACTAAGCTGGTCGTCTAGTCTCCCCTCTCACTTACTGGATGTTGCGTCGCACTTAATATATAGCGATCCAAGCCTTTTACACATATCATTTCATGATTTTTAACATAAATATCCATTAATACAAAACAAGGATTGAAAGGTCTAGTGTCTTTGAAAGACTACGTTCATAATACATCAAAAGGAAACATGACATCCTTATTTTATTTTTCATAATAAGCTCCTAAATCCATTTGAGATCCCTAAACTGTATATGATAACCTGGTGAATACATAAAAGAAATGAGTGAGCTAAAAAGCCCAATAAGGGAATAAGCATGACAAGGAAACATAATATGCGAGTCAAAGGTATAACATGATATCATAAAAGAGAAGACTCACGAGTAATCACATGAGAGCATAAAGTAAGGAACATGGTATCATAAGATCTTAGCATCATAGGAAAAGTGACAACATAAAACATGACATAAATAAGTCAAGGCTAACCGCTGAGATAACATAACATTGTGGACAAAGTTCCATTATGGATTAGGTTCACTCCCTAATCCCATACATACGTCTCATGAGATTAAAACATTACCCAATGCATTAAAACGTTGTCTGGACGCATCCATCATAACATGTTCATGATTTATGTGTGCCACAAAGAGGAAAACAATCATAAGACATAAACATAAGAATTACCTATGAAAAGAAAACGAGTTGCATAATCTTGCCTCATATCACAATTAAAGAAAATTTCAAAATGGAGACATTTGTGAAATGAACATAAGACATGTATTATCCCGTCAAAGGAAGGGAGAATAAATTACGTATATATGTGAGACATAGATACGTAATTTAGAAGCATTTCATAACTTTAAAGACAGTGAGTTAGAGAGAGTGGTCATAACCCAAAAAAATGGTGGTTTAAAAAGATCTCTTAAAATCTAAATTCTCAAATATTAAAGAAAACATTTTCATTGGAAAGGACCTTGAAAACTTGTAAAGGAAGTTTCAAAGCATTGAGTGGTCATGACGGTGGGAAATTCTCTTCATGCAAGTTAAAAAAACATTCATTTCACACCTTTGGTAAAAAGTAAAAAAACCCTTTGTTCGGAAAACGATAATAAGATTCCTTTTAAAACATCTTGTAAAAAGTTAAACATGGGTAAAAATGTCTTTAATAACTCATTGGAGAATATTAAAAATATTCTTTAAAAACATTTCAAGGAAAATATGGATATGGAAGAAAAATCATTTTCGACCGAAAAGAGAAATAAAGTTGGTTTTTCTTAAAAACACGTTCTCAATCATTTTAAGTACCAAAGAGAGGAAAATAGTATTATTATTTGAAATTTTTCTGAACTAGAGAAGAAAATGAAGTATAAACCCTTATCGCTTTGATAACTTTTGAATTATAACCCCCATGAATGAAGTAAATGAATTGTAACTTAATATACCATGAGGTATGGGGGATTCATGATATAATATGTAAAAGGGCAGTATATACACTATATAAAAGAAATTAGGTGCATAACATTAAAATATGCCTCAATGAAGGGAAATTGAGACGAAATCCCTTGCTCCGAGTTCAAACTTGTCCTTTATGTCCTTTATCTCCTGTATCATAAACTTATATCAATTATTTTTTTTAAGAACCTTTTACCGGTTTAATCTTTTACACTTAAATCATTTACTTCATTTATTTTAATGACATATTTAATTACTTAATCAGTTATGTCCACGTCGTGTGTTTCGAGGACGTTCAGTTCATAAATTCGAAATGACACTGGTGTATTGATCGTGGTTAAAGAGGTCATTGTTCCATCATCTTTAGAATAATAATCATGACATAATTATCATTTTTATATATAAATTATACTTTTAAAACCAATCATGAAAGATGGTTATGAAAAATGAACTACGTTACAATCATGGTGACAGTAGACCGTACGTATGCATGACTAACGTTTTCATTTTTCAATGATCACGATGAAAAGAAGGTAAGTGTTATTTTATCTTTCTAGAATGATCATTATATAATAAATATCATATATATTTTTTTAAATACGTTTACATACACCATCCATGTGATGTTGTAATAAAAAACGAATCACATCGCTTCGCGAGACAGTAGTCTGCCGTACACACCAACGACGTTATCATTTTTCAATGGATGGTAAGGTAAAAAGTATATGATATATTACTTTTCCGGAATGATTAATATGTCATGAATATCATATATACACATTAAATCCATCATCATGAATCGTGAGAGACGATGATGAAAAACAAATTGCATCGGTTCACGAGACGGTAGTCCGTCGTACACACGAATGATGGTTTCGTTTTCCATTTGATGGAAGATGAGATAAATGTAGGTTATGCCATTAACATCACAACATCTCAGTATATGAGAGATATTGATATAATATCAGCATGATTGAGTAAGATTTGAAAGTGGTGGAAGAAAAAATAAAACAAAGATACTCGGTTAAGATCAAACCTTCTTCGGACCACATCTTTAGGATTATTCCTAAAGCCTCTCTAGATTGACTTTATGATCAAACGAAGGCCTCTAGGACGCGAGGAGGGAAGGAAGGAATTCGGGTAGGGCTTGACCGAACCAAAAAGGCGTTGGAAGTGTGAAGAGAAAAGGGGGTGCCTTTTTATAATTGAGGAATGTCATTTTTGTAAATATCCATAACTATTCAATAATGAGAAGTCACTCTCAAGCGAAGTGCCTTCAAAATTGATAAATAATGGAGTGGAGAAGTGATATGGTCGAGCCACACCTCCATCATTAAAAAACAGACATGTTTTAAGCATGTTATTCCATTTACCTCTAAGGTTACTCATTTTTTACCATTTTAATTTTTCACCACGATAACTAGTTTTTTATTGTTTTTTACTATTCATTATGACCACAAATTAATTTCACCTTATTACATAATATTAATTATGATGATTCCAAATATTAAATCCATATTATCAAATTCAATTCACAGAAGCGACGAAACTTAATTTAAAATTAAACCATCAAAACATGTTGAAAAATGATTTTTCAAGAAATGTATTTTTCAAGCAATAGATGATCTTATATCAACTCTATGACTAACAATCATAATTATATGAATTTCAATTAATATTTACAGATATATAATCTATACATTTCATTTAAATCATTCCTCATTAGGGGTTATTTTAATTAATTAAAATGGAGAAATATTATGCACTTTAAAACAGTTTTAAGACAAATGCGTTTTTAAGTTTAAATATAAGCTTATATTAAAATCCAGTATAAAGATGATTTAAATGTAATTAATTGGATTGAATCTAACTAAAAAATACTTATGTTACTTTGAAATCAAATTAAAAGAATAATGCAATTTTTAAATTATTTGATTTATTAAAAGAAATGACATTTTTACAAAAAATTGGTATTTTCAATTATTCATGGAAAAATCAATATTTTCTGAAAAATCCAAAAAATTCAATCTAAAATAATTTTGATATGCTGATTTCAAAATTATTTTCATTTTATAAAATAACATTTTTAAAAGTTCAAGAAATCAATTGTAATATTTCCTCTCAAAAAGAAATAAAAATCATTTTTGAAGAAAACATATTTTTGAAGCATAAAATGAATTTACTGAAATTTGAGTACTTATTTATTATGAATTAATCAATACATTTAGATTCTATAAACTTTTAAAGATATTTTTCATAATATGGTTATTCCTATCCATACCGTCAATTTTAACGACTGTTATAAAGTCATGTTTAAATAATAATATTTTAATAATATATCACGGTTTGTTTAATCTCAGCGTTGCGTGCTGTATACGTTATCGAACATAGTGTTTTAAAATTTTGAGATGTTACATTATGCCCTCAAATAAATTGCGTCCTCGGAATTTGAACTTGTGGTCAGTTTGATATTTGAAAATTTCTTTTTGGAATAACATATAACCAGGTTTCCAAGTGGAGAGCATTGATGGGAAGTGAAAATATGAACGTGGAAGAAAAACGTAAATAATTATGGAGAGTGATAGAGATTATTGATCACAAACCACAAAACCATAAATACATGATGAGTTAAAAGACCATTAATTCATCGAATATGAAGGTAATGTGATAACATTTTTGTTTCAAGATCCTTTTCTTAGAATTCAAGGATTCTTTTAGTATTAAGACAGAGAACATCAGAAAATATACTTGATGTCTTTTTATTTCATAAACACAATTTCATCCTTTGACTGTGCTTTGATTAATTTCCTCTTCACCTCTTATTCTAAGAAATGAATATTAAATATAATTTTTTTTACGCCTGAAACACTAAAATTAACTTTTAACTGATCATAAAATCCATAAAAGAGTAACAAGCTATTTCTATTATCTTTATTAAAACCAAAATGGTTAGTACAATGTAAGATAATACCCAAAATGAATATGAATATATTAATCTCCAAAATTCAACAATAAAGCCAAAGGCTTAACATATATCATTCCTTCAATAAATAACCCCATATCCCAAATAATCTTAATAACCTTAACATGAAGAAGGTTTTAACTTCAAAAATTATCTCACACCCTTCAACTTACATCTCCAAAAAAGCATAACCCAAATAATCCTTTACGTTAAACCTAAAGGTTATATATATCTCAACCCAATAAAACGTTTTCCAAAATACCATCAATCAACTCAAAATCGTAAAAATTCAAAAAGATTTGATCCTCTAATATGTTTTTCAAAATCAACATAATATTTATCCACCAAATCGTTTATGTAAAAGCAATATGATACTAATTAGTGCATCGTAGGCCAGTGGTAGACATTGCACCTTGTCGCCCTTCAATTGTGGGTTCAAGCCCCGCGACTTTGCTGAATGCGATGGGTTGTCGCTCGACTTTCGGGTTGTAATTTTTCTAAAATTATGAAAAACAAAAATGATAATCATATTCATAATTAACCTTGATCTTATAACGCTCTCAAAAATATGATGAACATCTTCAAAAATACCATTACCTTTTTTTAACCTCTAAGGTTTTCTATCCAGCTCATTCTTTTCCACAAAATCAAATAATTTTAATTGATTATAATTATCCCAACATCAAGTATATATCAAAGATTACCATTTTCTCAATCATGTGTTTTTCCATAAAATATCACCTTACCATTAAATCACCTTTCTATGTCATTAGTACCATTCAACATATTTTTTCAAATCCTTAAGAAAAACTATTGCAAAACGATCCTTCGAAGTTTCACGATTCTTATAACTGAAATACCATTAATAAAAATACTTCACTGACATGATTCTTGAATTTCAACACATAAACACTTCAATCATTCCGCTTCAATGATTGTCAATTAATCCTTGGATTAGGGCATTGTCTTGGGTAATGACCAAGTTCCCCACATCTACGACATTGAACTGTTAATGTTGCCTTATGTTGAACTTTATTTCCTTGCTTCTTGTTAATCGAGCTCTTCATTTTTCTTCGGCAATGAGCTGCTTTGTGGCCTTTTTTCTTTCAAGGCATTTTTCATGGTGCCTTTTCCCATATTTTTTACATGTAGGAAATTGAATCTTTTCTTTATCATCTTTAACACTTTCATGAAACGTGATCCTTTTTCTTCTTTGATGTGTTTGGAAATTCAACTATATTCCAGTTGTTAATCGTAATTCGTGATAGCTAATTTGGCATGATCACAAGATGTCTAATTGCTATTCCCATCATGTCAGACATCTCGCTAGGGAAATCATTACATTGTCCATCATTTGTTGTTGGCATGCTTTCTCTTATTTCCCTCCATAAACTAAAAAGAATAAAAGAAACAATGCAAAATAGAAACTTATAAATCTAGAAGCAATAACTTATAAATGATAAGTATATCCCGATTTATGAGTCTAGGTTTCAATATAGATTATCCATGGTAACTTTTCCTATTAGGTTTTCTAACCTAACGATTTGTTCAAGTCCTTCATAATGACCCGTAAAGAGTTTTTGAATTCCCAAAACATATCCCCCGAGTGTCAAACTAGGTGGGCACTAAGGCCCGTTGTCGTGCACTGGTGACGATTGAGTCGAATCCAATGAGCCCTTTTCAGAGTTATTACCCCTAGACACAACTGTGTTAGAGCCACATCCACTTGTAGTATCCTCTAATACCAACTATAGCAATCCAAACCTTTTACACATATTATTTCATGATTTTTAACATCAATATCTATTAATATAAAACAAGGATCGAAAAGACTTAGTGTCTTTGGAAGATTAGGTTCATAATACATCAAAAAGAAACATGACATCTTTATTTTATTTTCCATAATGAGCTCCTAAATCCATTTGAACTCCCTAAACTGCATAAGATAACCTGGAGAAGACATAAAAGAAAGGGGTGAGCTAAAAAGCCCAATAAAGAAATAAACATGATAAGAAAATATAACATGTGAGTCAAATTTGTAACATGATATCATAAAAGAGAGGGCTCATTAGTAATCACATGAGAGCATAACACGAGGAACATGGTATCATAAAATCATAGCATCATAAGAAAAGTGACATCAACATAAAACATGACATAAACATAAGTCAAGGCTAACTGCCAAGACAACATCATATGGTGGACAAAGTTCCATTATGGATTAGGTTCACTCCTTAATCCAATACACGACATCACATGAGACCAAAACATTACTCAATGCATTGGAGCGCTGTCTGAGCGCACTCATTATAACATGTTCATGATTTATGTGTGCCGCAAAGAGTAAAACAATCATAAGGCATAAACATAAGAATTACTCATGAAAAGAAAATGAGTTGCATAATCTTGTCTCATATCATAATCAAAGAAAATTTTAAAATGAAGGCATTTGAGAAATGAACATAAGACATGTATTGCTCCGCTAAGGGTAGAGTGAATAAACTAGGTATATATGTGAGACATATATACCGAATTTAGAAGCATTCCATAACTCTAAAGAGAGAGCAAGTGAGTTAGAGAGAGAATGATCACAACCCAAAGAAAAGGGTGGTTTTGAGAGATCCCTTACTAAGTCTTTCTCAAATATTAAATAAAACATTTTCTTTGAAAAAGACCTTTAAAACTTGTAAAGGAAGTTTCAAAGCATTGAGTGGTCACGACGGTGAGAAATTTCGTTCATGCCTTAAAGTTAAAAAAACATTCCTTTGACACCTTTGGTAAAAAGTCAAAAAACTTACCGTTCGGAAATCGATTTGAAGATTCCTTTTCAAACATCTTGTAAAAAGTCAAACATGGCTAAAAATGTTTTTAATAAATCATTGGATAATATTAAAAATATCCTTTAAAAACATTCTAAGGAAAATATGAATATGGAAGAAAGAATATCGCCGAAACATCACGTATTCTAAATCATCAAGCTCAAAGGTTAATCATAGGCTTACTCATGGTCTTGTGCCCCACCAGGAGATCATCCCGCCTTGCCACCGCCATAGTTGTTGACATATATTGCTGGTACACATCATCGTGTTCTATTTGAAAATGTTAGAAATCTTCTTTAAAGGATCTCCATTGGTCTCGAAAATGTCACCATTGTGATCTACGTGGGAAAACGAGTAAAAATGACTATTTATTTGTTGAAAACAGTTACCAGTTTGAAAAAAGGTATTGCCAAGAGGGCGTGCAACGTTTGGGGCTTCATCTGGGCCGGGCCGCCCCACCCAACCGTTCGTTAGGACACCCTATCGAAGGTTTGGTCCCTTTCCAAACCAGCCAGCCTTGAGTTGGGCCGGTCTGCTACTAGTGCAGCCCATGTGGCTGCCCTTCCCTATGAATGACTGAGATCTTTCCCAGCCAAGCCGATTGAATGATCCAACCTTTTCTAACCGAGCCACCTACCCCCTCTCCTTTACCTAACTGAGCCACAACCCACCGCCCCCACTGCACCCCCTCTATCTCGGCCTTCCACCACCTCAACCTGGGAAAAAATGAGTCATCTCCTCACAGTGGTAGCGGATCTACACTCCTCGCCGCAAATCACGTCGGAAGAATAGACTGGAACCCATGTGGGGTCTCGACCTCTGGCGGCTTCTTCGATATGTTGATCTTTGACCGCTGCCAGGATGGTGGCAACATCTCGATGCATAGTCGGCATGACATTGCAATTCCTTGAACTGAAGGCAGCCTCGACGAAGGCCGTGAACAAAATTTTCAAATAATAGTATAAATAAACTTATTATTAATAATAATTAAATCATGTAATATAATTTTAATGCATCATTTAAAATGCATTAATGAAATCGGTGAGAAGTTCAACAAATCCCACCCTAGAGGGACCACTGGCTCCTCAGAGTCCTTTGAATCCGTCACCTCGATTTGTGTACAAAATGAGGATTAAAGAGAGACGCTATATTTATAGAAAAATGGATTTGGGAAAGGTCATGAGCCTGCTATCCAATCATGTCATCACTAAATGAAACACCATGCCCTGAGCTATACTATGAAGACAAAATTTCAATCCGAGCTCGGGTTTAGGGATTTTTTTCATTTTTCACCGAAAATAAAGAATACATATTGTTTTCAATAAATGAATAAATAATTTAAATAGAATCCCTGAAAACCAAACTGCTCAGTTGGCCGTAAACTTTCACTAAAGGATAAGCACTGCATCCTGAATTCAACAGAACCTTCAAATTTTTTGTTTGGGATTGTTTACTAGGTTAAAATGACCATTCTGCCCCTTGGGGGTGAAATGATCAAAATTCCCTTTTAAACTTCACGAACACCCAGGCTAGAAATTTTTGGATCTCTACATCGACCATCACACAGGATGCACATGATCTAAAGACGTGGAATAAGTTTAGCATGAAATGGTGAAGTTATCAAAATATGAGGCTTTATGTGGTTGAATGGAGCTTTGAAAGTTGAGGGAATTCTGTTGATTTTGCTCACTGTTCTTACGATGGCTGTAATAGCGGCATTTTATGGTTGTGATTGGTTTTTTATTTACATATATTAATGGCTGCCCGGAAAAACTATGTTTTCACCTTTTATTCTGAAATAGGTTAAGACATTCAAACTTCCATTCTAGTACTGACTGGTTTTATCTGTTGTTTCAGTTACAGGCACTCTTAAAGGATACGATCAATTACTGAACATTGTCCTTGATGAAGCAGTGGAGTTTCTACGAGGTATCTACATATATTTAAAGCTAAGGTGAAAGACATGTAGAAAACGCTTCCTGTCTAAAGTAACTATAATTCATTTTTGTGGTGTGCAGATGCTGATGACCCATTGAAAACGACTGATCAGACCAGGCGTCTTGGGCTAATAGTAAGTTGTCTTTTGCATTTAAATTCTTCTTCTTCTTCTTGGGCTTAGGATTCTTGTGGATAAGTGTTTGATTATGTTGCAGGTGTGTAGGGGAACTGCGGTGATGTTGGTTTCACCGACTGATGGCACGGATGAGATTGCCAACCCATTTCTCCAGCCGGATGGGGCTTGACCATATCAGCAGCAACTTTGGCATGGTAAGGTAGATCTTTTGTGTGAAATCTCTACCCTCGATTGCTATTCATGTTTAAATGTTTTATAATGTATCTAATGTTTGTTTGATGACTTGGAGAAGGATTGTGTAAGTTTAAAAAAGTTGCAAGAGATTGTCTTCATGATCAATCATTCAAGTGATGCGACTAATCACACAGGTGATACGATGTGTTTCTTATGAAAGCTGGGATTCTTTTATTTGATTATCATGTATTTTAAATTGTTCTTGATGATATGTTTTTGGTCATGTTTTGTGAACATGCGTAATGGGTCATCGACGTAATGGGTCATCAACTTTGGAATTCATTGACAATAAATCATGATTGTTATATTGTGACCATTAGATGATATCTTGAGTATGTGATAATGGCAAGGTGTGCAACTCATCGAGTGGTAGTGATTTTCATATGAGCTTAATGTAGTATGAAATGCACCTACCGTGATAGATGTATAAATGAATTGTTACCTTGAATTTGTGTTTATGGAACGAACTATTTTACTTTGATTTTCCATATTTGATTGTAGTGTCACATGAGAGCCTTTTTTTTGTTGATTTTTTTTTTTTTGGCTTGAAGGCCTTAGTTCGAGAGCCTTATATTTGAGGGGTGGCTCGAAGCCCTTGCATCAAAGGGGTTGGCCCAAAAGCTTATATATTGAGGGGTGGTTCAAAGGCCCCAAGGATGCCAATATTTCCTATCCTAACCAACTTAGCTAGGGGGAATTGGTGTTACATGAGTCACATAGATAGCCTGTTATTGATAATATCGATCATGATATGTCTTACCAAGTATGTTCTATTGGGGTTGTCAAATCCAGCAGGGGTGGTTGTTAATAACCCTGAGTTTAGGCTGTCACATTTCCTACACTTCTCTTCCTTGTATTCATCCACCCACTAGTGGTGTGATAGAAGCATCAAGCATAATGGCAAGAATCAAAGACAGAAGCATTTGACAGTAAACATAGAAAGAGTGAATCAACTAAAAACAACTTACTTCATTGGTATAAATAAATGCACAAACCAAAGTTGCACAACAATCAAATTTAAGAAATACAAAACAGGGAAGTGAATGACTCAGTACAAATTCTCAGGAATTTCACTCTTGTCTTGTGCCAATTTCACTCTTGTCTTGTGCCAATTTCTTTGGCCTTGACATGTGGCAATAGAAGCATAGATCACTTCCACGCGGGAAACTTGATTCCTTTGCTAAACCTGGATTTCAACGCTCGATCCCACTATCTCAATATTTCCCCTCCTGAATCTGTCACACGTGGCTTGATCATTCAGGGTGGTTAGGCAGTTGAGGATGGTGGGATATTTGTGACCCCCTAGTCTTGCATGTTGGCCATGTGGAATGGAGATGATCTCCATGGTCATCAAATGATCTTCTTGACCCTTTCTTCAATTTCTTTTCATATGATGCTGAAAGTGATGTCCGGATGATGCTCATGGATGCCTGAAGTGGTGAATTACGTAGGATACGTTGATGGGAGAACGCATTATTAGTGCCAGGCGTGAGGTATGTTGGGGCGCTGATGACTTGTGGGGTTCCGTTGTGAGACAACGTTGTCGTGAGAACAGACACTATGTTGAGGCTTGAGGCTTCGTTGGCTACTGGCATAATGTTGGGAGTGGACACGGGGTTACATTGGGTCTCCCTCGGACTACGTTGCTGTTAGTGTTCTAAATTCCCAAAATACAGAGTCACAATGCTCCTTATATTACCTCAAGAACGTATTGTGCGTTGGCTCCCGGGGCTACATTGGCAAGCAGACGATTACTGTGTTGGCATGAACATAGTGCTGAGCCCGTCCGTGAGGTTACGTTGGTGCATAGATGCCTTCCCATGCTTCTCTGCCACACTCAATTGGCTCCTGGATGTATTCTCAGGGTCTTCCTCCAGGTTATGTTGAGGTGCTGACGACATCTTGGGGGCCGACACGACTGTACGATTTTTAATGGAATTCATCATTTTAGGCAGAATTCAACAGTTTAGCTCAGAATTCCCTGAAAATTGGCAAACTATATACAAAACTATTGAAATAACCACAAAATAAAACAAGATACTGCATAAAAACAATTGAAAAACAATGAAAAATCTATACTAGTTACATTCCTCCACACTACAATTACCTGTCAAGTAATTACTCAATAAAAATACTCACCCCCTTTTCAGTTTACCTCAAGTTAAGTCCCAGGTCAATGAAGGTCAAATGGCAAGAGATTAGTTGAATAATGATCTTAACAGTAGACTCCTTAAATCCTTCTCCTTCAGGGTTTTCATTCACTGCTCCATTTCACACTTGAATCAATTTAAACAACAATCTTATACTTCATGTGACCCTTGTTCGAATGAGTTTAATATTCCCCTTACTTTCCATCTCCCTTAATAACAAGGCACACTGTTTTTGTTATTTTAAGCCAAAAAATGTGCAGTTGCACCTATTCCTTGAGTATGGCCCACCTGGAACCAAACCATTTCTTACAACAGGAATCCCCCAGGGCTAATTGTAATAGTCAGAGCATGAAAGCAGAGTAAGGGCATCCCCCAGGGCTCTCAAATAATCACATGTTGGTTGCTCTTCTGCTCCTCCAAATGATAACTTCAACAATGTGTACAAGAGGCTCTATGACAATGACCTCCTCAAATACCGAAACAGACCCCTTGAGTTCCCCTTTTCCAGGAAAGTAGAGCAATTTGACCATCTCTTTCCTTGAGCAGATGATGCTGATTAAGTCCTTGGAGGGTGTTACAATATTGGGGATGCTCTCCTTAGGCCCCTCTTGTTCTCCACAACAGCTTCCCACATCCTCTGTGTCCCTGTCTTTCTCTTCTTCACGATCATTCTCCATCAATTTCCTTGGATTTGATCCATCACATTCCCAAAATGGATGTCCAAAGTTGTAACAGATGCGACAAATGTTCTCTTATCCTTTCATCCTAAAATGCCAATTCCTACACAATCTGGTACAACAGTGAAAGTAGGTGAAATCAAATGAAAGAATATAAACAAGTAATGATTTCCATGAGGCTATGAAAGAATTCAACTAAAAGAATGGAACAACAATGCTCTTATAATATTTTTATAAATTTCCATTTTCTAAATTTTTAGTGTCTTCCCCCACCAAACACAAGCAATTCACATTTGCCAATTAGTTTGGAGTGCAACTAGACTTATGATTTCGTAATTTTAGAATCCTCTAGCTCAAAAAAAGAAAAAAGAAAAAAAATGAGTATCACCATGATTAATGGATCTTGAAAAAGTAATTGGGAATCCTTCATGTATCGGACTAAGTCTCAATGTAAGAAACCATGAGCTGAAATACCACCATCTTTAATATAATCAACATTTAATGGGATGACTTTAGATGGCATATACACTTGTCAAAAAATTCTCAATGATTGTTCAATATGTTCCATTTTAAGGAATAACTAAAGACGAGTTGAGACTTAGGTGTTTTCCCCATTATGTGAAAGGATAAGCTCAGAATTGGTTGTTATTGTTGTGGCAATGGGTTCCCTAGATCCAACTCAATCTTGTACTTTTCTATTACTAGATCATGTAAATAGTTTGATAATATTATTACTTTTGCATATACTATGGATGATAAAATTTTTAAGTTATTTTGCATTTCAAAAAGTATAATAGTTCCCATTTATAATGAGAGCCTAATGATGCTATGACAATAATCTCAAAGTGACCCCTACAGTCTAAATACATCAATCTGTCGGGACACACATGATGTTTGAAAATAAAGTACTGCAAGCTCATAAACATTAAGACTTTCTTTCATTAAGTTCACACTTTCTAATCTCTAAATATAGAAGATTATGCGCGTTCATCTGTCAATAAAAATAGCTTATGTTTTAGGTTATATTGATTTTTTATATCTACGAGAACATGTATCGGTCTCTTGACTCAAGTTCATTATTAATATACACCATTAATTATGTACTTTGATGCATGATGAAAACCATGACATTTTATGTCTGTGACGAGGTAGATTGTGTCAGGTGCATCATTAATGATATGACATTGATTGAATGATCATGATAGGATTTGTCACTTATGAGTGTTGGAATATAATATCTACGACCTTTTGATTTGGATGGTAGTGCATGTTGGAAATGTGCAATGACACCACCATGATGTGGAGGTTTAGTCCACATTGTGGCCGTGCTGGTGTGGAGCATGACATGGTGAGGTTCATTATGTCATGGTGATGTGCATGGCGTTTTACGTATTGTACAATAATTTGTGGTTCAACCATATTCTCCTACACCAAGCTATAATGATTGGTTTGATCATCATGTGATGATAATTTGAGGAGTTTGAATGTTCAAATAAACTGTTTAAATGTTAAAAAATTTATCATAAAGGAAATCCAAGAGTTACAAATGATGTAACCCATGAAATGCTTATGAAGCGTTTCATTCAATATAACTAAATGTTTGGAATCCAAAGGGTCTCCTTGGATGACTATATAAATTGGCTCTTAGTTTGTGTTGTGTGTGCATCAAGATGTCGTGAAACTCTTTAGGATGAATCTCTCTTACTCTCTCTCTCTGTCTCTCTCCGACCCAAGGTTCTAGAAAACCATGAGGAAGAGAGGGTCTTTCCCAAGCATTGAAAGATTCATCTAGCCAAAGGATACTCCAGGAGGAAGGAGCCCATTGATTTCTTCTCAATTATCATTATCAAGCTTGTGTCAAAGAGCTTGGATAGATTCAAATTGATAGAGAAATAATGCATAATGTTCTTCATTTATTTATTTTATTCCAAAATGAATGGAAAGATCCTATGGTTTATAGATTTTGATTAATGTTTTTTGATGTTTGTGTATCGCCTCCAAAACCCTTTAGTGGTATCAAAGCCACTTCTATCTTGTTTGGATTGATTATTTGGATGAATGAAGAAATTGAAAAAATAATAATTTTAGAAACTACGGTGTGTTCAGTTCAAAACGAGCGCGATTGTTCTATATTTCCAGGCCCCAATGAGTTTGGAAGTGAAAACAACCATGGTCTTATAAAAGTTATAAGACCACGATGTGGTTTATGTGAAATGGTTGTAATTTTTTAGGAAAACAAAGTGTCGTAAGATGATGAATTTATTCCGTGATGTATTTTCAAAACGACTATAGTTTTTAAAAGTATGAATTCTAAACCAAAATTTCTTGGCTCTAGTGGAAACATCCATTGTTTGTATGGAATAAGATTCCATATGACCACCACGACATAACCGAGGTCATCATGCCATAGTTTGCCCAAAACGCCTTCTTCCTTAAAACGAATTCCCCCAAAAGGCTTGATTCTAACCAAAATGGCCACGGTCTTACCCTTGGTAAGAGATTTCACTTAGGGGTAGACTATGTTGTGGTCTATAACCAAAACGAGCATGGTGCGTAGAATTTTAAAGAAGATTATTTTTTATTAAAATTATCAATTCGGCCCTACATCGAATCTAAAGGTGGCCTTAAATCCTACCAAAAACGTTTTGGAAGATATTATCTAGGTTTAAAATCACTTAACATGGTGAATAACTTATAAAGTGTTTATAAATTAAGGTGAAATATAAGTGTGTATATTGATTTATGAATTATTCATAAATTAGAATATGAAATTCTTAATTAAGAGCCTTATTTGAAATATTATATAAACCTTTCCAAAAGAAGTTTTAGATGATTTTATTAATGGTTTAAATAATATAAAATGTGTGATATTTAGTTTATGTAAAGTGTTTACATAAAATATGAAATGTTTATATGATTATAATTTTTTTTCATAAATATCACAAATTTTCAATATGAAGGAGTTCGTATTAAATTCCAAATAAATAGATAATATGAAAGAATTCATATTAGAATAAATATGAATTGTTTATATTTATTTATATTATGGAATTTCCACAAGAGAATGCCTAAATCATAAAGAGTTTATAATTGTTTTATGTTGCAGAAATGTTGGGAGAAACAATTGAAAAATGATTCACAGAAGAGAAAAAGGAAAAAACAAAAGAACAAGAAGAAAATCATAGGACACAGTGATTTACGTGGATTGGGAAATGATCTCTATGTTCATGAAGAGGCAGAACAATTCACTATAATCAGGAGTAAAATTAAAGGGTACAATCAGAGTTTTAAGCACACAGAAACCTTAGCTCGAATGAACTCATAAATGAAGATGATGCCACTGTGCCACCAAACGTATAATAAGTCCATTGTGCAACAGTGTCACAACCACCCAAGTCCAAGCTGTTATAGTGATCGATGGCTGGAAGTTCGCGGAGCTATAGTACCACTATCTCTAAAGTCCACACTGCTATAGTGTCCTGTCACATACTCCTACAGTAAATCCACACTGCTATAGTGCCCTGTCGGTGTTGTCAGCTAGCTCTGCTATAGTTAGTTAGCATCGCTACAGTCCCCAAAATTTGGGTTAGGGGTCTTCGGCCCTTGGACCCTCAGAGCAGGGGAGCACTACCCCCTGCAACCCACAACGACCTCACCACGGAGGTCAAACCATGAGATTTGCGGTTTAGTGTACAGTCTGGACCACCAACATTTATCCCAACTTCTTCCAAATGGATCGGACTACACCATTCCAACATTTTATTTATAAAATATTCATAAATGTTTATCTCATGTCTGAATTTATGAATTGTTCATTTGTTTAGTTTTATTCCCTACTTTATACATAGATATAAATTATTTATATTATGAAATGATGTATTCTTTAGTTTAAAAGTGTTTAAACTGCTTCTTCAAATTATCATACACACATTTTAGGAGTTTACATGCCAGGTATGATAATCGATTCAATTTTATTCTACCTTGACTTTAACTTGTATTGAGTTATGAGCTTGAATTTAATGGTTGATTATAGCTTATATATATATATATATATATATTAGGTGTCAAATTTTGATAAAATTGAGGTCTCTCTTGAGTCAAGAACAATGAGTAGAGAGACTTTGGGTCGGACACCTCGTTGGACCGTAAGCTAAGGCTATGTCTAATAAAGTGGGGGCTGACTACTTGTCGCTCCATGCTTATTCCTATAGAGATTATTGATTTTGTATGATTCACCTTATGCATAAGATGTATTTTGATATATGAAAATATGGCCGACTTTTTTTATTTGGGTTAATAACACAAGCTATGAATAGTATAAAGAGTTCATCAATATGATTTGAACCTATTGATTTGGTGGAAGGAACAAGGATTCAAAACTAAATCATTAGAAGCATGCATACATGGATGAAGAATACATGAGATAAATATGGTGAGATTTTTAAATCTCCTAAAAAATATTAAGCGTTAGATTTCTTCCAATTTGAATACCTGTCAAGACCCTGATCATCCAAACAAGCAGGTTATGCCAAAGCTGGGCACCCATGGATTATCTTGTGGAAAGAAAGAAAGATACATGTGACCCTAATAGTTATGTGTCTATTCCTAGCATGACCTTAGGTTACATTTAACTGGGAAACCCTGACAATTAGGATACTAGAGGAATAAAGTTAAGATACTCCATATGATGGATTATGAAAGGAGTCGTTCAATCAATTATCCAAGAGTCATGTGTGGTATGATTGACATGATTGTTTACCAGATATAACCGTGGTTGATATTACAAGTTTAGCTGGGATAAATCATGGGGGAATATGGATCTTGTTCTATTGATGGATATGCTGGATTTGAAACGGGGTTATCATTTTCATGGGAGCATATTTAATAAAATCTCTTATTAAATGAATGTAAAACATGATACTCATATGATAAAAACTTTGTAGTTGATAAAATGACATCATCATCATCAAACATGACTTTGAGATCAATATTAGAAATGGAGAAGCTTAACGAAAAAACTTCTTAGATTGGTATAGAAAATTAAGAACTGTACTTAAGAAAGAGGAAAAAATCTTTATATTAGAGAAAATCCTTTCCAGGAAACCTAATGTTGAAGTTATTCAACAATAAAATCTATATGCTTATGAGAAACACAAAAGGATTCACTTAAGGTTTCAAAGGAATTAGATGCAAAATGACCCAAGGAATGTCTATACTCATGTACTCAATATAATTGAGCATGTCAATGACTTGGAGAGACTATAGGATTCCTTTAATGCTTAATATGCCTATAAACTTTATTCTATAATTATTTCTAGAAATTCTATGAAAATATGAGTGAGTTCAACAAATGATTACCCTATCTCCTCAAAGTGTTGAGGATAGATGAGCATGGCATGTGATATTGAGGCTCTAGTGTTGTGTTGATATCTTGGAAGGGTAAAATTTTAAGTTAAAAAATGAAGATTTTATGGTCCAATGGTTAGACTTGGTCATTAAAACCTAAAGGAGGTATCATGGAGGAAGAAAAATGTTTCTATATGAGATGGAATTGTCTAAAAAAATTGAAGGGGTTTGTGAAACTCTATTGAGATTCCACGTCAGGTATTAATGTTATAAAAAATGATTCTTTAATTTTGAAGTGTATATGAAATCAAATGTATATTTTACAATCGTTGTAAATATAAAAGAGTTTAAAATTAAGGAAAGGATTGATGAAGCTTATAGTTTGCAATCAAGTGATGAAATAAAGGGTTACTAAATCATGGAGTTGAATGAAAAGGAATAATTCACGTTTTGATGAATCTAAATAAATGATGTGCATTTTCATCTTATTTATTTTATGTGATAAGATAAGTTGTTTATTAACAAAGAGTTATGAATAATTTGAGATGATGATTTTAATCGACATTGTTTATGATTTGATATAATTCTATAACATGCTTGAAAAGAAGATAAGGATAAAAATATTTTATCCTAGATAAAATATTTTATCCTAAATATTTGTTAAAATGCGAGGGAAAGAGTTCCCACCACCCAATAGTGACATATTTTAAAGAATAAAATATTCTTTAGAATATTTATGTAATGTACCCATGTTACCATAGTCTATTATTTTATATTAATTTATGTTGCCTTGATTTGTTATGAGTTTCTAGGAGTTTTAGGCTGAAAATTTCTAGTTTTGAAGGTTCTCTAGGTGGCACACAATTTTGGTACATGATTAGGAGTAACTATGTGAAAATCATTCATAAGGGGTTTTCAATTTGATAGTGTGGGTTTTCATAGTTTATTAAACCATGCGGGGCTTCCAGGAGTAACCATACAACCCTTTTTTCCTTAGGTGTGACTTTCATGGTTGGTGCATGGTTAATGAAACCGTGCATCCAAACCACATGAACATATCTTGTTCCTTCAGTGTGTTCCACTCAGTTGGTGCACGATTTGGAAAACTGTGCGACCAAACCATGCGATTTTCCCAAGTTTTTTTTTGAAACCACCCTCCCACCACTCTTGAATTTTAACTCTTACATGCCTCTTATCCCTCCCACTCGTGTGACTGGAGCCTGGGGGCTTAAAGGCAATCTCAAACCTCCTCCTCCCTTTGATTTTGGTTTATCCACTTTGGATTCTTGGAGCATTTTCAAGGTATTTCACCTTCTTTTCTCTTCTTTTCCCCCTCTTATCTCTTTCCTTTCCTTTCCTCTTCAATTTATCCCTTTCCTAAGAACCCTAATCTTAGTTGAAAAGTGATTTAGAGTTTTGGGTTGGATAATCTTTTAGATTTGGTCTATTAAGGCTTGGAGAGGATGGATTCTAGATTGGCTTAGCCTTTATCATTGAAGGCGATTGGTTTTCACATCATTTGAGGTAGGTTTTTCTATGTTCATGCTTTATTATGCAATTCATGTTATGCCTATGTTTTGTAAATCCATTTTAAATTAAATTATGGCTATGCATATTTTTAATGATTTATAATTTGTCCATGGGTGTTGAGCTTGAAAAAAAGAGTATCTTTTTTATTTCCATGATTTTTTTACTTTGAAATCAAATGGTTTTTCATGCTAAGTATTTGTGAAAATTCTTAGGAGGCACTTTTAATGGGTTTGATGGAAAACATGGGGCCTTGACCTTGATTTGTTTTTTAAAGAAGAAAAGAGCCTATTTAAGGGTATTATTTTTGGGAAATGGGTTTTCCAAATTTTAAAATGATTTCTAGATAATGTTTTGAGAGAGAAATAGCATGGTTTCCTTAAATGGTTTTCCAAGTGACGTTTCCAATGGATTGTTTTGGAAATTGCTTGGAATGGAATTTTAAAAGGTGTAAAAGGACTTGGCATCCCGATTCATTTTTTTTATTAAATACCCATTTAGAACTTTTAAATGGATGGTGGACCTCTTGATTTCCTCTTGTGTATGTTTCCATTTAATGGGTGGTGTATGATGTATATGGAATCTAGATGTTGAATGAAGGGGATGTTCTATTCAAGTGTGTTGTTGGTTTTTGAGATTTATTTTTTATGCTGTGATGCCTTTGGATGGAATTATTTTCTCACATCCACTTTGTTTGGTCATGGGAACTCGGGTAACATAGTGGGATACCTTGATCTATGCCACACCTGTTAGTTCACACCCTAGCTAGTAAATCCTAGTTGTTTAGTTTACTCAGGCTAGGGGAGTGCCCCAGTGAGGGTTGTGTGGGAAAGATGGGGTATCTACTATATGTGTTTATGACATAACATGTGTCAACAATTGGTCTAGTGATTTTGGTAAGGTCCAGGATCATTTCATGGTAAGACCTAGGGCATGACCCATGACACTCTTTCCTTCATTAGTGGTTTGATATAGTGGAATCCTGTATGGTTTCTTGTATCCCTTATGGTTGGGCACATTCCCAAAATGGTTTTCATAGCGGTTTTTGAATTTTTTTACCAAAATAAGTGAAGGACATTTGGCTTAAGGTTGAGTTATTATTTAAGGCTTTGAAATGGTTTTCTAAAGAGATATTTACAAATTATTATTCAAATGAAAAGGGAATTGGTTGTTTCACTTGCGAATTTTGAAAAAGTAGTTGGAAATGTTTTTAAAATGATTTTTTTTCATTTAAGGAAATGGGAAAATGAGTTTTTTTATTCTCTATGAGATCTAAGTTTCATGTTTCAAGTTTTAAAGTGTTTTAAAACCAAGTAGAGGCTTACTTTACTCAATAAGGAATAAGTGGGTTTCTTTAGAAAGGGCTGATGTTTTCTTTATTACATGCCATAAATGAAACCTTTACTTTTGTTTTTGGAGCAAGTAAAGTTTTATTCCTTGATAAAGACATGTGATTTTCTTTTGTTATGGATGCATATCAGTAAAACTATGTTTTTCTATTGCATTTTAAACTTGCATTCACGACTTGCTTATATAAATGAATTTCATAGTTTTGGTGGGTGGTGACCTACTGGGCTGTATAGTTCATGATTATTCATTTCACTAATATAAAAATATCCTATACCAATGGTTTGGAGGACCGTTGGCTGGTTTGGTGCTGGGATAGGTCTATACCAACGGTTCTTGGAAAACTGTTGGTATATACCTATACTAATGGTTTTATAAAAGCGTTGGTATAGGTAATTCAAAAAAAACCCCAGCTTGATTTTGATCCCAGCACCTCCCATTTATAATCCAAAGACCTAACCACTAACCTAATATGACTTTTGTGAACATAATTTCACACACATATATATGTTTATATTCATAAGTATTTTAACTTTTTTATTTATTTAATGTTATTTTACAAAATATTCCATAAAAAATATGTGTACCTATACTAACAGTTTTGAGAACCGTTGGTATAGGTTCTTTGATTTTTTGAGCTATACCAATGATTTTGGTGAAACTGTTGGCATAGGGTGGACCTATACCAACAGTTTGGCCAAAACCGTTGGTATATGGTCACTATAATGGGACCTATACCAACGGTTTTTTCTAAACTGTTGGTATAGGTCCAAATTAGTGACCTATACCAATAGTTTTGGACAAACTGTTGGTATAGGTCCATATAAGTGACCTATACCAATAGTTTTGGCCAAACCGTTGGTATATGTCCAAATTAGTGACCTATACCAACATCTTTGGCTAAACCATTAGTATAGGTCCTATTTTTAGTAGTGTTTCAAGTTACAAGTTCAGTTTTGGTTTGATTATCTATTTTTGGGCTGACGATGGTGATTGGGATGGGATTAGAAACTGTGGGTTTCTTAGAGGTGGCTTTAGACTCGGTTCAGTTCGGGCCTTGTTTTATTTTGGGTATGTTGATGTATTGGCCAAGATGACCTTTCTTCTCTCTACATTCAATTTCTTTTGTTGTGACTTGTTATGTATTTTTTATGGATTATTTTTTTTCATTATATAAATGGATTGAATTAGTTTCATTGATTATGAATTGTTTGTCTTGTTAATTTATTTTAGTTCCGTTTATTTGGTATTGGATGGGCATCCAAAGTATGGACAATACATGTTAGGTTGTTGGTAATGGTCCACTATCTTTTAAATATAATTTAGGGTGAAATCATTCTCAAGGTATTTCCTTTCATGCTCAGACACTAGTTGTCAGCTCGTGGGGATCAGGAACGCCCTTTGGGCTAGCTACGGGCTAGGTCGAGTACCAATTCAGGTGTCACCCCAAGTAGGTTCTATAAAAAAGGTATCATAGCCCATTCTCTCAATGGGTAATAAGTTCTAGAAGGCCCCTCTTGATATTTATGTAGTTGTTAGTTTGGAGATAAGGGCATCAAGACTTGAGAGGTAGGTGTGGGGAGAGTGTCATGAGCTCTTTTCCATTCAGAACCTCAAGTTTCCATGGGTAGTTAGGATTTTCCCATTTTATTTTTATTGTTCTCATTGGGTTGAGATTTTTTATGGTGATTTGATTCTCCATGTCATGGTGAGAGTTTTCTTGAGGGTCCACCTTTGGAATTGGGTTGGAAAATGGAAGTAGGACTGGGGACGTGAGGTTCACTTGCATGACCTAAAAAACCATACAATGAGTAAACATTCGGTTCCTGAAACACTTTAGGAACCAATGAATGTTTTGCACATGGAAATTAACCATGTGTCCAAGATGATCAATATTCCACATCTCATATTATTATTTTTTATTTATACATCATGGTTCTTGGATTTCCTTGTGTTGGTAATGTGAAAAAACACCATGATTGATATTGTGATATGTTTATATGGTTGGATTGGTGTTATGCCTGGTTTGTTGTGCTAATGGTTGTGGATTTTAGATTGCATGATGTGTTTTGGTCAAGTGATGTGGTGAGATTTGGTTTTGTTTGAGAATTTTTTTTAGTTTAAAGGGAAGCCTAAGGGCTTATTGTGAAATGATTTTAGTTTTATATAATGCTTTTAGAGATGGTTGATTTCATTTTGAGATTTGGAAGTATTTTGGTTTTGAAATGAAATTGAGAAATGTTTCTAAGGGTAAAAGTGAAGTTTATAAAAGTTTTTTGGTTTTCAAATGAGTTGTATGATTCACTTTGAGAATAAAAAGGGATATTTTATGAAAAAAAGTTTTTGGTTTAGGGTCAATCCTTAAGGGATTTCTTATAAAAAGGGAAACAAGTTTTATAAAATGATTTAAAAAAGTGGTTTGATTCATTTGAAAATTTTGGAAATATTTGAAAGTGAAGGAGGATTTCATGGAGTAGTTTGGTTTTTATAAATGTTTTTTTTGGGTAGTGTGTTTTTCAAGGTTGATCCTTTATAGCTATTTTAAATAAATTGTGAAAAGGGGGTTCCATGTGGTTTCAAAATGAAATGGAATGTTTTAAAATTGTTGGTCTATTTTGAAAAAATGTGTTTTGATTGGACTATTTTTGAGAAGTTTTTTTTGGTGACTGTGTTTTTAGTTCGATCCTTTGCATGAGTGATGTGACCATTTGATATGATTTTTGAAACATGATTGGCCAAGGTTTATGTTTCATGGATTTTGGGTATGCCACTCAGAAATATTTTGGTTAGGAGTAACATGTGGTTCTTTAGGGGTGGTTCCTCTAGTCTTTGACCCCTTCTAGTTTTAATTTTTCCCATGCTTCATATAGAGTGGTAGATTACATTATTACTTAATTGTGGTGTAATGATAAGTCTTGTCTTGTTTTATGACCATGTGGATATAGTTAAGTGGTTAGGGGTGATGGATTTTGGATAGAGTGTTCAGATTTATGTGGGTAGGTTTACTTGGGAATTAGGAGCTACTTGTGAGGGGGAGTTTCATGATTCTTCCTTTGGGTTACTCCTCATGAGTGGTGATTGTATCAAGATGATTATGCATTGATGTTTTCTTGTGTTATGATTGTGCTTGTGTTGGGTTGGAAGAATTTTGTTTCTCGAGCCTTTCTTTTGAGATGAATTGATGGAGAGGTTTGTTTGATGGATGGTTATGGGAAGAAACTTGGCTGTGTGCTAGTGTGACTAGGATCAATGCTACACCGATTTAGATTACACACTAGCTGGTATTTTGAGATTGGTTTGGCTGGGTTCACCATGGGATAATGTTTTGTGTGAAGGTCCTAGGTTACCCTCTCGAGTAGTGACCTGAGGTTAGAGCCCATGGAATTCCTTTGAGTGGTGTGGTTGCCTCATTTTCCTATTTGGTTGAAAGTGACCTTGTGGAATTTGGATGGTTTTAATCAATTTTGTTAGCGGAATATGGTTTCTCGGTGAGCTGTGTTTCCTTTTAGGGGATTCATGGATCAATTTTGGGAATGATTATGGTTGTTGTTGCAGATGCCTCTCATTGGGTGTGGTTTGAATGTTTGTTGTTTTTATTTCCCTGTTTCACCATTTAGAAGGTTTCTAAATAGTGGAGAGACCTGAGAGTAGATATTTTCTTATCTTATAACCCTGGGGTAGTACACTCTCTATTTTAGTACCTTTTACCATGATCAATGACTTTTTGGGGGAAAAAGTAGCATGGTGGGGAGAATTGTAAAACCCTCATGTTATTGTAGTATATTATTTTATATCAATTTATGTTTCCTTGAGACTTTATAAGTTTCCAAGAGTTTTGGTTTTGAAATTTCTATTTTTTGAGGGTCTCTGGGTGGCACACTGATTTGGTATATAATTAGGAGTAACCGTGTGATAACCATGCATGAGGGGTCAACAATCTGACAGTGAAGTTTTTCATGGATTGAGCATGGTTTTTTTAAACTGTGTGAGGATTCTAGGAGTAATTGTGTGACCCTTTTTCCCCTTGGGGGTGGCCTTCAAAGTAGGTTCATGATTAAGGAAACCATTCTAAAAAACCATGTAGGCAAACCATGCGGGTGTCTCTTATTCCTCTAGTTTATTTCATAGGGTTGACGCATGGTTTGGAAAACTGTACAGCCAAAACCATGCGGTCTGCCCAGGTTTTAAAATTTAGTGAAATTACCCTCTCACCCCTCTTGATTTTAAATCCTCACTCACCTCTCCTCCCTCCCACTCATGAAGCCAAAGTTTAGGGGCATAAGGGAGACCCCCAACCTCCTCTGCCCTTTGATTTTGGTTCTTTCACATTGGATTCTTAGATATTTTCAATGTATTTCACCTTATTTTATTTTATTTTTCCCCTATCCTTTATTTACTTTTACCTTCTATTTATCCCTTTACCAATAACCCCAATCACCATTGAAGGTCGATTTAGAGTTTTGAGTTGGTGAATTATAGGGATCTAGTTTATTAGGGTTCGGAGAGGATGAGTTCTAACTTGGCTTGGCCTTCACCATTGAAGGCAATTGATTTTCACATCATTTGAGGAGGTGGTTATTTGTTCATCATTTATTATACAATTCATGGTATGATTGTGTTTTTTAAATCAATTTTAAATTAAATTATGGATATGTATGATATTTTGAAGGATTTATAATAGGATTCCATGGGTGTTGATCTTAGAATAAAGAGTTTATCTTTAAATTTCCATGTTTTTACATTGAAATAAAATGGTTTTTCATGACAAGCATTTTTGAAAATGACTTGGAGGCACTTTTAATGGGTTTGATGGAAAACATGGGGCCTCAACCTTGGTTTGGTTTTTAAAGAAGAAATTAGACTATTTAAGGTTATTGTTTTTGGGAAATGGATGTGTCGAATATCAAAATGAGAATCTATAGAATGTTTTGAGAGCATAAGAACATAGTTTCCTCAAATAGTATTCCAAGTGATGTTTTAAATGGATTTTTTCAAGACCCGTGAAGATTTACAGTGCTTGTGGCCATCAATTCCATTTACATAGGTTCTTTTAGGATTTAGACATGCCCTATTATATTTAGGGATCTTTAACTCCAAAGTCCACTGTGACATAGTTAAATTCTTCAAATTCCATATGGATCTAGACATAGGCCTTAGGAGTGAAATACCTTCACATAGTGGATGATTTTCTGATGGAGGTTTACACGAGACCAAATACAGTGATAAGTACCATATTTATTGAATATTTTATTGAAACTATTATATTTGATATAGATATATCACACTCGTTTATATCTTACCATTTTTTTGATGTGCTAAAACTTTCAACGGAGCTCATGTCCATTGTCATGGAGATGGCAATGCCTCTTGGAAAGAGGATGGAGTAGTGGTTTCATTTTCATGTGTGTTATCTATCGATAGTTGATGCATAGTTAGTATGACATTTCTCTCTTCTCAATCTGGATCTATTCAATTTTATCATTAGGATGGATTGGATAGTTGTTCATTGTGCTGATATTGATTGTTATCATTGGCATGTTTTGTTCTCTACTGCCGATGAGAGGTCCTAGGTGTTCTGAGGAGAGTGGGACCTGGGGTCTTCTATTTTAGTTTATCTTGATGATATTTTCCCTCTTGAAGATCTTCCCTTGGTTGTTCAGGACTTCCTCGATGTTTCCTAGATTAATTTTTTGGTCTTCCTCTAAAAAGGGAGGTAAAGTTCTCGATGGACTTGGTGCCGACACGCAACTGATCTCAATACCCTCTTATCACATGGAACCTACTGAGCTAAAAGATCTTAAGATATATTTAGATGATCTACTTGAGAAGGGATTTATTCATCCTAGTGTTTCACTATGGGTGGCTCTTGTGCTCTTTTCCAAGAAGGTTGATGGTTCTTTTCATCTTTGTGTAGACCTTGTTTTATCTGATGTAAGAAAGGTCAAGGCACTATAGTGAGGTTGAGAGGTTTCTGTATTCTGGGTATGGGTAGCTGGTGTTGAGATGGTGGGACATGGTCTATATATCACATGTAATAGCTATTGACAATTTTGGGTTTTCCTTTTGGTTATTTTGTGGAGATTTACTTGGTTTTTTGTCTGGATACTTTTGGGTTTTATCACTTGCATTGTCATTCTTGGATTATGACATATTTCTTTTATGGTTTTATCTATATATATTCCATGTATCTTGTTTCAGGTTGGGAGGAATCACTCCCATTGGTTGTTGTTCAATGCTCGGGTGCTAGTCGCCAGCCCGTGGGGATCAAGAACGCCCTTCAGGTATTATCGTGATCTGGTTCAGAGCCTAGTTGGATGAGTTTTTTGGGCCGGGTCATAATAATATGGTATCAGAGTGAGGTTGTGCTTAGTCCTGGGTTATTGGTAGATATGAGATAGGATTTTTGGTACTTGAGTGATAGTTTTTGGTGAGTTCTTGGACAAATCTTTCTGCGATGAGCCTTAAGTCACCTTGGGATGTTGGGACATGTGTCTCTTGTGTTGTGGTTTGACCTTGATCTTAGTTTCTGCCTGTATTCTTATGGTTTAAACTGAGATTATCCTGTTTTCTGATCATTTTATTTCTTTTATAGTGTATAATAATATTCCTTCAAGACATATTTCATAGGTTCTATAGGAGTGTGAAATGAGAGACACTCATCAGAGGAATCCTCCTTTGGACCATGATCTTTTAGAGGCTATAATATGGGTAGTTCATTCCATGGGCCATAATGTGCTTCAGGTTCAGAACCAAGCTATTGAGGTGTAACCGGGATCCGGGGGAGACATGGATCAAGCTTGAGAGTTCCTACATGATAAATTCCTAGACTATAAGGGTGAAAATGAAGCCTAAGGGCATAAGACTAGCTGGATAAGATTGTCCAGGTCTTCAACTTCCTGGATACACCTGAGGCTATCAAGGTGAAGTGAAAAATGTTCAAACTCGAGGGTCCCAACAATTAGTGGTGGGAATCCATGGTAAAAGAAAATAGACATGTGGGATTGGATCATAAGGATTTTAAGACCCTATTATTTTAGTAGTTTTATCTAGAGTCTCTAATGATAGCGAATTCTTTGGAGTTCCTCTCTTTTCACTAGGGAGAGAACTCAGTTTTGAAGTACACTAACCATTTTGTAGAGCTATTTCATTTTTCTCTAGAGGCGGTGATGAACGATCAACTAAAAGCATAAAAATACCTATAGGTCTTGTGACCAGACATTCAATCATAGGTATACATGCTGAAGCTTTCCAACTACACCAATATAGTTGATAAGGCTATGATGGTATAAATGGATATGGTAGGAAATATTGACTATCTACCACTTCCCTTTCATCCACTAGAAATTTTAGTGGCGTGCAGGGAAAGAATAAAAAGTTACATGATTATTGAAAGGGTTGTAGAGGTGGTTCTCAGTAGTGGGATCCCTCTACACCATCAATATAAACCAATCATGTGCTCTTGACTTGATTTTAGTGTAGAAAGGTAGGGAACACCCAATGTTATTATTCTACACCTGTGAATATTTTCAGTGCTTGTGGTCGTTGAGGACATATGTAGAGGTTCTTCTAGGAGTTATCTATGCATCACTATGGTTAGGGATATTCAGCTCCAAAGGCCACTACGATGTAGTCAGATGCATCAAAGTCTATAGGACTCCAGCCACAGTCCTCAAGAGTTAATCACCTCCACTTAATGGATGAGTTTCTGAAAAAGGTTGACATGGTCCTGACTACAGTGAGGGGTATCGTCTTTGTTGAATATTATATACAATTTATATATTTGATATAAACATCTCACACTCATTTATATCTAACCATTTTATTGATATACTAAAACTTAAGACAAAGATCATTTTCTTTGTCTTGGATCTGGCGACGCCTCTTGGAAAGAGGATGGAGCAGGGGTTTTGTTGTCATGTGTGTTTTCTATCGATAGGTGATAAAGTTAGTATCGAATTTCTTAGTTCTCGATCTAGATATGTTGATGATATCATCATGGTGAATTTTCTAGTTTCTCATCATGCTAAGATTGATTATCATCATCATCGTATTTTGTTCTCTATTACCAATGGGAGGCCTTGGGTGTTCCGGGGAGAGTGGGACCCGAGGTCTAGTCACACATGACCTTTTTACCCAGAGCTCAGGATTCTGTTGTCTACCATTTTAGTTGATCCCAATGATGTTTCCCCTCTTTCTGATATTCCCTTGGTTATTCTGGACTTCCATAATGTTTTCTTAGATGAATTTTCTAGTCTTTATCTAGAAAGGGAGGTAGGATTCTTGATCAAACTAGTGTCAGGTATGCAGCTGATCTTGATACCCTCTTATAACATGACACCTGCTAAGATGAAAGAGATTAAGATACATTTAGATGATCTGATTGAGAAGGGATTTATTCATCCCAGTGTTTTTCCTTGGATGACCCCTATTCTATTTAATAAGAAGGTCAATTGTTCTTTTCATCTCTGTGTAGACCTTGTTTTATCTGATGTAAGAAAGGGAAAGGCACCGCAGTGAGGTGGCAGGGATTCTATCAGCTGGGTATGGGAAGCTAGTGGTGATATGGGGGTACATGGTCTACATATCACATGGAGTAACTATTTATAGTTTTGGGTTATCCTTTCGGTTATTTTATAGATATATACTTGGGTTTTTTATTTGGATACTTTTGGGTTATATCACTTCCATTTTCATTATTTGATTATAGCATATTTATTTTATGTATTTCTCTATATATATGTCACATATATTGTTTTAGGTTGGGTGAAATTATTCCCATTGGGTTTTTTTCAATGCCCGATTTCTAGTCGCCAACCAGTGGGGATATGGAACGCCCTTTAGGTCATATCACGGTTCGATTCAGAGCCTAGTTAGATGGGTTTTCCGGGCAGGGTCATGATAGGTTTTTTTAGTAATTTCTTGGAATGGAATTTTAAAATGTTTAAAAGGAATTATGATGAAAATTATTTGATTCATGAAAAATTTAATTATTTTTAATCATATTAAAACTAGTATAGTTTACAAGTAGAGTATCACATCCATAGGGAAGGATAAAATTAAGGTGTGCAACCAAACAAGTAAAAAAAACAAAATAAAACTGAAAATAGTGGGATGATGAGAAAGTGTTTGTGGAATTGTGAAAAATAAAAGGACATGAAGTGATAGATGTGAAAATATATTGAAGGAAAGAGAATAACAGTAGATGTTAAGAAAACTAAACAAGTGTTTGAGTTTGGGAACCAAATTGTACTAAATTGGTTTAAAGATATTATCTCTTCATGCTCATCAATCACAAATATATCAGTGTTTAGAATAAGTGCTTCTGATTCAACAAGATATCTCTTAATGCTCAACATAGGTAAGTGAACTTTCATTAGTAATGATCTGTTAATCGATACTTGGGAATTAAATTTATTCAATAATGGAGAAGAGAGATATTATCCTTTTCCAATTTTTGGTACTTTGATTGATGCTCAAGAGTGAAGTGTCCACCACCATCACTTGTCGATTTGTAGAGTGGTGTAGAATTGATGCTCATTAAGAACAAAAATGAGAACACTAAGCTTAAAATCACACTAACATAATTTCTGAATCAAGAGCAGAACATAAAAAATATTTTAGTCTATTCCAATCTGATTACCCTATAGACAATTAAGTACACATGTTCAAAATGATGGAAACAAAATCATTCAGAATATAAATCTCAATACTAGAATACAAAAAGATAATAAAGATAAAGGAATATTCTCCATCAAAGTCAGATTCTTCCCCTAGCTCTATATTATTCGACTCTTGATTCGATAGTTCTCTCACTCCTAAAATATGCTCTGGTTCATGCTCTAGAAGAACAAATGGAATCTCAAAATGGATCTCTCCAATTCCAAAATACCTATATAAGAAAACAATTATTATGTTAGTAATAATATAAAGAAATAAATTTAACAGAAAATGTTATTTTTAAACTAAACTTTGATTCATACCAGGAACACTGTGTATCAGATTGAGTTGTGGTTGATTCTTACATGTCAGGTCATTTATTTTTCATCTTCAAGTATTATCTCTATGAAAATTAAATAAATAAGTATAATATAAAAATTATAAGGAAATTAATTAAGTATTATCAAATAGAATGATGAGAAAACAATCTAGGCTCGTTTTCTCGGTTTTGGTGATGCAATGCATGTTTAAAACTAAAATGACACTTATATATTGAAAAGATGCACTTGGAGTCATACTGATAATAATGTCCATTAAATTGAGGCATAGATGATTCATACACATCCCAATTGACTTATGGACTATTTTACTAAAGTATAAAAACAATCCAAATACATTTGCTCGATTTTGAGTACACCACTTGTGTTTTTTACTAAAATGAAATTTTAAACCGGAAACACACACTTTGAGTTATACCGATCACATAATGTGTCGGTTTAATGTGATACTAATTCCTATACATCAAAAGTTAATTATAAATCATTTTTCTAAATTATCATGACAATTTTAGTGCGTTTTCTCCATTTTTAGTGAGTGACACTTTTTGTACTAAAATGTCAATTCTAAATTGATAACAAACACTTCGAGTCATACCAAGAACATAGTGTATCATATTTTGGTGTTACTAACTCTTACATTTCAAAAATAACTTTTTTATCATTTTTATAAAGTATCAAAGAAATTTTAATTCATTTTCTTAGTTTTGAGTATGCCAATTGTATTTTTTACTAAAATTAATGTCAATTTTAAATAAAAAGATGCACTTGGAGTAATACCGGTCACACCGTACATCGGATTGATGTGTATCTGATTAATACACATCCCAAATGAATTATGGATTATTTTCCTAAAGTTTCAAAACAATCTGAATGTGTTTTCTCAGTTTTGAGTACGCCACTTGTGTTTTTTACTAAAATGTCATTTTAAACTAGAAACATGCACTTTGAGTCATATCAATCACATCATGTGTGGGTTTGAAATAAGACCAATTCTTACATGTCAAAAATGAAATATGAATCGTTGTAAAAAATTATAAATACAATCTGAGTGCATTTTCTCAGTTTTTAGTGAGTTACACTTTTTGTACTAAAATGTCAATTTTAAATTGATAATGGACACTTTGAGTTATACCAGGTGCATAATGCATTATATTGAGTTACATATGATTTATAAACATCAAAAATGACTTATGGATCATTTTAATAAAGTATCAAAACTATATGAATGCATTTTCCTGGTTTTGAGTATGTCAGTTGCCCTTTTTATTAAAATTAATGTCAATTTTAAATAAAAGGACGTACTTGGAGTCATACTGGTCACACTATGTGTTATATTAAGGTAAAACCGATTCCTACACATCCCAAATGAATTATGGATAATTTTACTAAAATGTAAAAATAATCTGAATGTGTTTTCTTAGTTTTGAGTATGCCACTTGTGTTTTTTACTAAAATGTCATTTTAAATTGGAAACAAACACTTTGAGTCATACCAGTCACATCATATATGGGTTTGATGTGAGATTGATTCCTACACATCACAAATGAATTATGAATCATTTTTCTAAATCATCAAGACAATCTGATATCATTTTCTCATTTTTTAGTGAGTGACACTTTTTGAACTAAAATGTCAATTTTAAATTGATAACATACACTTTGAGTCATACCCAACACATCATGTATCAGATTGTGGTGTGGATGATTCCTACTCATAAAAAATAAATTATGGATCATTTTTCTAAAGTATCAAAATGATATGAATGAGTTTTATCAATTTTGAGTATGTCACTTGTCTTTTTTTATTAAAATTAATGTCAATTTTAAATAAAAAGAGGCAGTTGGAGTCATACCAGTCACAATATTTTTCAAATTGAGGTGAGGCTGATTCCCACATGTCCAAAATTACTTATGGTTTTTTTGATAAAGTATCAAAACAATATGAATGTGTTTCCTTGGTTTTGAGTATTCCACTTGTGTTTTTAACTAAAAGGTCATTTTAAACTGGAAACATGCACTTTGAGTCATAATGATCACATCATATGTGTGTTTGATGTGAGAATGATTCCTACACATCAAAACTGAATTATGAATAATTTTCATAAATTATCAAGACAACATGATCACATTTTCTCAGTTTTCAGTGAGTGAAAATTTTTGTACTAAAATGTCAATTTTAAACTAATAATGAGAACTCTGAGTCATACCGGGAACATTATGTAATAGATTGAGGTGTAGATAATTCCTACACATCACAAATGACTTATGGATAGTTTTTTAAAGCATAAAAATAATATGAATGTGTTTTATCAGTTCTGAGTATGTGATGTGTGTTTTGAACAAAAATGTAAATCGTAAACTAAAAACATACCATTTGAGTCACACCAGTCGCATCGTGCATTAGATTGAGATGAAAATGTTTGAGTATATGATGCGTGTTTTTCTTTAAACCATCTGCACCAATCTAGAAAATAATGAAATGTTCCTTTTAAATGAAATAAGAAACCCCGTGCTGCCTGAAATGCCTCATCCAAAAGTACCATGTTCTCTATTTTCTGGATTGTTGTAGATGACTGAAGTAAAAATATAATTTCCCAAAAGATATGTAAAAAAAATATAAAAATGGTAAGGAAATTAACTTAAAAATAGTAGATAAAATCGTGACAAAAATTAACTAAATAAGTAGTAGGAATTCACCTTTTCATGATGTCTGTATACATTGTTGACCCATTTCCTTATTGTTATCTTAGTTGTAGCCTCAAAGTCCAATCTCTCATGATCACAAGTATTTTTGAACAAACCACCCAACTCGAGCAAAATAATTCACCTATATAATAAAATGATTCCTATATTAGTGATACTACAAATAAATAAATTAAACATAAATATGAAACAATATATTAATAAAATGACAATTTTAAACTGAAACCACACAATTTGAGTTATACCAGGCACATCGTGTATTGATTTGAGGTATAATTGATTTCACCATGTCTTTTTATCCTACAGTTCATTCAACACTCTAGGTCATCTAACAATATTGCAGTTTGATAACCTAGAATGTTGAATTCATTGAAGAATAAAAAGAAAATTGCATCATCATGAGTGAATCATCCTTGTTGAGTGAATGATCATTGTACATGAGTGAATAATCCTTGTTGAATAAGTAATTTAGTCATAGAAAACATTAACCATTAGTGTAAAACTATCAACATTTATTGATTTAATTAAAATAAATACTTAGATATGAGTTTTTATGGTACATAATAAAATATATCTTACCCTTTCACCATCAAAGAGAGTAAAAACTCCATGATAAACCATTTACCTTCTTTGATGGAAAAAGCATAAGTGTAACCCATTATAAATTTTTTACCCTTTTTGATAGTATTAAACATCATTATAGCCCTTTATAGCATCCAAATGACACTGAAATCTAGTGAATCCATTAAGTCTTCTTGGATTGTGTTATAGATTCAAATATCCTTTTCAATATTCTGGGTGATGATAAACTCTAACATAAAATCATAATTATTTTTTCATCAAAATGGGAATATCCCTATTCTTCTATATTTTTTATTGATAATGATGATGAGTTTTTTATTAATGAGATTATAAACATGGATCATTTTACATAATGAATGTGCACATGCATAATGAATGTTACTTGTATGGATTTTACAAGAATTTGTGATATTATATCATGCATATAATTGACGATTGAATAGACCAAATAATTCCACCACCCAACAAAGTGAAACCACTATATTGTTTTTTTATTCTGAAAATTCATGATTCAATCGATGAAATTTTTTATTTCTTTTATTTTTTAGAGGTTATGGATCAAATTACTGGCATATTTTTTAAAGGGGTATTTTTTTGGATTTTCAGTGCTTTATGATTTCATTTAAAGTGGGTTTTTTATTTTTAGGTATTTATTTATGAGGTGATTTCTTTTCATTTTATGTCATGTTTCCTTTGACACCATCCCTCCTCGATGACCACGATCTCTCAATGATGGTTGTACTACAATAGTTATCTCATACACTTTCTGTCTTTAGTGGTTGATTACACACATATTTATTCAAATATTTGAGTTGGATTATATACCTATTTGATGGCTATATTTGTGTTGTATGACTCTAAAAGTGGTGAAAAATATTTTTTCAATAAGCCACATGAAACCCTTGAATAATGGATTTTATATTAAGTGACAAGTGTTGTGCGCACTTTTCAACAATTGTTCTCAAACACAACCTTCGTATGATTCCCATTATACTCTATTTCCCAACAATTTTACTGTTTGCAATCCATCACTTCATCTACTCCTCTACCTCAGTGTCCACCTCAATCTCCACCTCCACCTCCTCCTCTACTGTAGTCTCCGAGTTCAACTTTTCCTCTGCCTCCACCTTTTACTTTTCCTCTACCTTTTCCTCTACCTTTGCCTCCGCTATTACCCAAAAATTTTATTGTTTGTAGGTTAGTGCTTCTAAACAAATTGATTTCTTCCATTATAATTCTCCTTGAGAAATAGATAAAAAATAATATATAAGCATTATAACACTAATTATTCACACCCAAATATATTTATATGGTCATAGATCATACTAAATCACAAACATAGTAGGCAATCACCTAAATTTGTTTCCAGAAAACATTATTAAAACATATACGCTACCCACTCATCTCTAAACAAATTTTCTTCTTCTTTTGAGTATAAAGGTTGTCAAAAATCTTGACAGTAATGAGAAAATATAGACAAATAAATGATTAAGAAATATGTTTAATAAAATTGTAATTACCTTTATATTTTACCTATTTTGGGATGCTGGTCTTTTCATGCTTTATGATATATCTCATAAATTTGCAAACATAATATCCACAATCACTGCCATTATATTGCTTCAAACACTACATAAACATTGAAAAAAATAAACAAATTATTTTGAAAAAATATTTTTATAGTTAAATATTTCTATATATACCTTAATATATTTTCATTTTTAGAAATCCACAAGCTTTATCTGTTCAGACACCGAATTCATGCCATGATTTAGCCTATATCTAGAGACCACCCTATCATAAAAAAATTCTTATTAGACACAGACTGAAACATATAATTTGAAGTTTATCTATAAATTTTTTATTGCAGTGTATTAAAAATTCACAATACACATCATGTGTGCTTGGTTTGTTGGATATCCATGCATTAGATCCAAAAAATAAATATTTGGGGTATCTAGATTGACCGCGATCAGCATCTAGTGCCGCCAAAAAAAAATTAATGAAAAAATTAAAAATATATTTAATGTAATTATATTATAGAGCTTTACCTCTGCATTTTTGGCATAAAAAAGAGTATGTCATATGATATTTTTTACTCAAATTATTCAAGTAGCTCATCTATTTTCTTCTAAATTTCTTCCTTATTAAAATTAAGTTTTTCTATATAAATGATATAGGGATTAATGAATCCAAATTGTGATTCACACAGTTTTCCCTTCATATAATAGTAATATAAATGCCTTTAGAAAATATTAATAGTTATTAAATTTAATAAACATATTAGCTCACTATTTGGATAGACGTATTATGAAAATTTACCTTATGTATGTATTCACAATCGATACACTCAGCCATTCATGCTTGAGAATCTCATTTATAGTCTCAAGACCAATTATGTATGTCATGAAAGTTCCATAAATTTCTTTTTCATATGGAATATAATACATATTTTCATTTTAAATGTGGAATCTCCATGAATTTTTAATGATAATAAATGTTTCTCTAGAACTAGTAGGGAAAAGGTACTCTCATAAGGTTATTTTGATTTCTTGGATGATTCACTAGATTTTCTTGATCTGACCTTCTATTTATCCATTTCTTTATCCATCTGTACTATCATACCTCACTTAAGACCTTTTTTCATCAATTGATATAGGTTTTTCATATGAAAAAATTTGTTAAATACATACCTATTGTATCTTTATAAGATTAGATGACCATGATATGAAATTTCTAATAGCATCATTGACCGTTGTAATATCTAAATCATCAAGTGGAACAGGAAACTCAGTAGTTGGATCATGAGATACCTCAATCCCCACTCTCATGTGATATTTTTGTAGGTATTTATGGTGTATCTTATCTCCTAGGATATCATACACCACACCCCTCACAACATGGAAGTGCGTGGGTATTGAAAGATACAAATCACATACAACTGTACCCTACAAAATTTTAGTAATATAAAATTATCAAAAGTTGTTTTATTCATATTTAGGAGAAAGAGTAATGAAAAATTTTATTACCTTTTTCAAGGTATGTGGTTGATGGGAATGACTAGACTCAATGCTAATAGGGTCATTTGGTTCATGTTTGGATCTTTGTTCCAACACTGGTTCACTTTGATCCTTTCTCATACATTGGTCTACCAAACCAGACCGAACAATAATATCTTTCAAACCATCTATTTGTGTTTAAAATCCTTTAAAAATATTATATATATCTTCACATGGTTTTATATTCTCAAAATATGTTTGAGGAGACACTCCAAAACCTAATCATTTAATGTGACCATATTGTTCCGGCCGCTTCAAAGCTACTGAAAGTAGTTTTTCTTCCGGTATGGTCACTGCTGATTATCATGTCTAAACTATATTAAAAAAATATGAACATAAATAGATATTTTTATGTAATACTATTATAAATTATAACAAATTACTATTATTTCATACTTACCCATGTTTTCCATACTGCTTTTTTGTTTTCATCAACTAGTTTACCCTCCTTATTTATGTGAGCCTCCTTCTATAACACATGACATGGGATGAAAGTGACTTCAAATTTTGTTTCGTAAATATTCATATAAAAAAAGAAACATATGTTATTTCATATCACATAAAAAACTTATCATTTATTTAAAATACATACCAATTTCTTCTCTAGTGAAGCGTACCCCATCCTTGCTTTCCGATAGAGGTATATTAGTTTCAATGCACATTCTTTATTTTCAATACTCTTTTTCTATTTCATAAATTAACAATTTTGAATAAAATTGGATAAATAAATAATGTAAAATAATATATTATCGACTAAAATGCACCTAAAATGATTTCTCATTAAAAATACTGATGAAATCAATCCATATTTTCTACTTTATAATGTGTGCATAACTAACAGGTGGGTGAGGCTTTACTTTTCCCTTAGCATCCCTATGATGTAACTTCGTAAGAAAAGTCAAAAAGCCACTATGGGATCTTATAGAATCCATTAAGACAAATTTATTATGGAAATATTCTATAATAAAAAAACTCTTCAAGGAATAATGATAATTAAATCAATATTTCATTATATAATTTTTTGATAAAATAGAGAAAGTATATCATAACATTACCATTGTATCTTTCCAAATGGTTTTCTTCATTATAGACTGGATGTGTCACCACAAATCAATATTAATCCAAACATTCATCCTCATTATGACCCCAACATAACTAATGAACATTGACATGTTGGGGTCAATAGGTTGGCCTTGTTGATTCCAACCAACCTCAAATTTTATACCCTGACTTTTTGCCTTGATAATTTTATTCAACACTATGATGATGTATTTTTGTTGTTTTTTTCAACAACATGATGTTAATCCCCTAATAATTCTACAGTTTCCTCATCAATAGTATATTCTTCCTCGGGATTGGTAGCATCATCATGTGAAAAAGATATTGTATGCATGAGTAGTCAAACATTTAATTTGTCTTGAATAACAACAATGTAAACATGGAAAAAGGATTTGAGAAGGTTCGTATGTATGCTCTATTGAAAACTTGATGAAATATTTAACTACATCTTCATAATATTTTTTCAAATTATTAGAATGCATCCATTTTGAAGGAAATGAGTAATTTAATTTAAGAAAATAAATACTCCACTATTGTAGGTGTTATCCTCTGAATTCATCTCAAAATACTAAAAGGTCCTTGACACTACCATGGGAACATCAACTCATCCCCATTGAGCTGCACCGACTCTAATCTATGTTACCAATCCTTTTAACTCACCTGTATCTCAAATATAAGAGTTCCATATCCACTTAGGTTCATGTGTAGGGTGTGAGTATAAAAATAATCAAGTAAATACTAACAAGACCCTTAAAATATACAACAATTCATATATTTTATTATATGTTCAAAGTAGTAACACTAAAAATACATATGGAAGTCAATTAATTGTGTACCAAATAGGGCACCATGATAATCAAATATACCTACTTTATTTCATACTAGTGAATTATACTAATCATACCATAAGTTTATACCATGGTTTTACCCTGACATTCAAATCATTTCACTAATAAGAGGTTAACATTTGAATCATATGAGTAACAAAAATTATTTATCTCTCTCTAGAAATAACCACATCATAGGTACCATGAGATTCGGCCATAGACCCCTAACATCTAAGACTATCCCTCAGAGATAACCATCAAATGTACTAATTACATATAAATCATAAAATGGGTATAACATAGTCATTTTTTAGGAAGTGCATTTGAAATATGGGCAAGTCTTAACATAATTGGTTCCCTTAGTAAAGAACCACACAATGGTTTCCACAATACATTAGTTAAACATAACATCTAAAAAACCATAAAGAAGAAAACACAAAAACACAAATGTCACATCACCCTCACCCTAACCCTCAATGAAGCACTAACATGTCTATATTAATATTCTAACATACCATACCTAGCCCTCACATAATACCCATCATATTCTAATATACAGTAAAAATTATTTTTATCACATCCACACATGTATTTCTCATAGAAAAATATTATAGTCATACACTGAGAGGTATATTAAAAATAATTTCAAATAATATCAAGTGATTATTCAAAGAAAATATTATAATGCAAGATTTATAATTTTTTTAAAATTAGTTACATATTACATTTAATACAATAATTTTAAAAAAAGTTGCTCTAGAAAAAAAATTATTAGACAAGTAGACACAAAAAATAGTTAAAAAATAAATAAAAATGTATACATAGATAAAAATAAAGACTTACTAAATAAGAGTCACATAATTTTTCCATTTCTTAAAATTATAATGTCTAGAAAAAAAATAATTTTACATTTTATAATAATTCATATAGTTCCCTCAGTAAAAAAATTATTTATAAATGTGTATTGGTTCATTTTACAGTATAAATATGATTAAAACCATATTTGATTATGATTATAGTAAAATAATTTGAAGAATATATTTATCCTATCAACACATATATATATTATGAACTATTTCATCTGAAAAATAAAATATTAAATACATATATAAAAACTATAACTAATATGTAATTTTAAACATCAAATTACTTAATTGAATAATAAAACATGATAATCACTTAAATATTTATATTATAGCATGTGTAATACAAAATAATTGATCAAGATTCTATATAACCCATGTTTTCTCAATTATGACATAATTAAAACCATTAAATATCATTTATTATGTTCAAAAACAATCTAAAACCCTTATCAATGGAGTAATTTAATTAATATTGAATTATATAAATCATGAATAAGATATTTCAATGGTTAATAAACAATAAATTCTCTATTTTCAAAAAATAATCTAAAATACATACATTATAAACTCTTACATATCCTACATGATCTAAATATTGTGAAATTAATATAAAATTATACTTAAAGGAAACCATGAAGTAATTTATATATTTAATGAGAAACTATTTGTTAAATATATTTAGAACAAAAAACTGAAGACAAATTTGTTCAAAAAAAACCTAACACTTACTATTTTAAAAAAATATGTTTATCCCATGTATACTTTAAACCCATTCATATTAAAAAATAACCTAAATGCAATTTTAATTATGTCTTCTAACATATTACATTTCAAAAATATAATTCTCTAAACACAAGTGTTCATTTTTATCACTTTAATAAAAAAAATAAATATTTTAGACAAAACTATAAAATAAAATAATAGAAGGTGATGATCAATATTATTTGAACCAAATTTTCATTAAAAACATTACATTAAATTTAAATTCATATAATATTAAAATATGTATATAAATAAATATACTTATCAATGTAGCATTATTTTGAAAAAAGGAAGGAACACGTGAAATACAAAACATGGTGGCCTATAATAATGTATTTTGAGGGAATCATGACTCTCATATAATTAATAGGCATCACAGAGAGACCTAAAGCCATAGAAAATACACATGGAGACATTGTTTCTTTCAACTAAAGATAGCATGTTCGAATCCATATTTTGTTCTATAATATTTTTGGGGAAACTCAAATGATTATAATAAATACCATTGAACTACATATTAAGTAGGTAATTGGCCAATTGGTTGTAGTTTACAATAGGAACATGTTTGAAAAAAAATGAAGAGTCAATTACAACAATTGATGGGATGACATTGTTATCTATGCACAACAATAATTTGAACCAAACATCCTTTACTTACTCTATAATAGAAGACCTTGCTCCATGGGAATCTGAAAAGACTGTAATGATGGAAAGAATGAGTGCCCAAAACTATATGTGAAGCACACAAACCATTTCCATTTTCCAATAATAAAAGATCCATTATTGTCCAATATGATATATATGATATGTATACCATGTAACAAAAGGGGAATGATCATAGGTAATGTTCGGTGGAGCAACATGGATAATGGTGATGGTGGCAATGATAGCGCTAATAATGGAAAAAGCCATGAGTGAAGGTGGTGATAAGAATGGCAATAAAGAGGAAGAATGAGAGAGACCATTCATGACTAGAGTTACGGGGGAAGAGAAGTAGGGTTCATCATGGTTGAGAATACTGCAAAAACGTAAACCGCAGAACCCAAACAAGCAATCAATGAGAGAGGAAAATGAGAAAATAACATACCTTGGATTCTAGCCTTGATTCATCGGAGAGAACGTAGAGGAGGAGCACCGATAGTAGGGGAGTTCCACGAGAGCTTGAGAATCACCATTAAATTAGTTGTAGTTAGGGTCCTTTTAAATAGACCAGGGACACTTTTATCAGCACTTGTAAAAAAGCACTGATAAAGATCCCTTTTATCAATGCTAAATTGATAAGCACTGATAAATGATTGATAATTATAATTATAAATAAAAAATTTGTAAATATATTTATATAACTATAGATTTATTTATTATAATTTTATAATTATTTAAATATATAATTATTTTATTTATAATTACATAAATACTTTAATTTATTTATTTACAATTATAAATATTTAATTTTATAAATATAGTAAATATATATTTATAAATATATTTATAATTATTTATCTATAATTATAAATATATTTATATCATTATATATATTTATATAATTAAATATATAATAAATATATATAAATATAAATATAGTAAATATATTCATTATTTAAATATATTGATTATAATTTTATAATTATTTAGATATATAATTATTTATTTATAAATATACAAATACTTAAAAAAATAATATTTATATATTTATATCATTATATATATTTATAAAATTATATATATATAATAAATATAAATATAAATATAAATATAAATATAAATATAAATATAAATATAAATATAAATATAAATATAAATATAAATATAAATATAAATATAAATATAAATATAAATATAAATATAAATATAAATATAAATATAAATATAAATATAAATATAAATATAAATATAAATATAAATATAAATATAAATATAAATATAAATATAAATATAAATATAAATATAAATATAAATATAAATATAAATATAAATATAAATATAAATATAAATATAAATATAAATATAAATATAAATATAAATATAAATATAAATATAAATATAAATATAAATATAAATATAAATATAAATATAAATATAAATATAAATATAAATATAAATATAAATATAAATATAAATATATTATATTCATTATTTAATAAATTTATTATAATTTTAAAATTATTTAAATATATATAATTAACTATATATAATTATATAAATACTTTTTTAAAAAATAATGTTTATTTATTTATAATAATTATAGATATATAAATTTATAAATATAGTAAATGTACATTTATAAATATATTTATTTATAAATATTTATTTACAAATATATTTTTAACATTATTAATGAATATATAATCTTAAATACATGCATTTTAAAAATGAGTTAAATTGAATAATTAAAAATGAGTACACTTTAAAAATATTAAAAAAATAGATAAGTTTTATTAATTAAATATAAATTATTAAAAAAACATGGATATATGTTGAAGTAAAGATGAATACATATTAAAAACACTAAAACATAGTAAATAAATATATATAAATAAATAATAGAAAATGATTAAATTCAAAAATAAAAATAAAAAAATAAATAAAAAAAATTTAAAATAAATAAATAATACATAACTGTAATAATATTAAAAATAAATAAATAAAATTGACCGATTCAAAACATAATATATTAAATATATCATGTTATAATGAAATTCTAAAATATACTAAAATTTGAATAAATTACATAAATATTAGGTGTATGCATTTCTTTATAAGATTTAATTAATTTTGTAAATATCTGTGTGTATGTGTTTGTAAAAGTATATTAATTACATATATGTACGTGAAATCAATGTAACACACGTTTGATATATGTTAAATTGGAAAACCAAATAATATTAAAAATGAATAAGACATTAATATGTTTTTAATTATCACATTTTATTCATTTTTATATATTTATATTTATTATATATTATTTATTACTATTTATAATTAATATATATATATATATGTTAAACTTATTAATTTTTATTAATAATTGTTGAATTATTTATTTATTTAATAATTTTGTAATTTATTCATTTTGATTTTTTGGTTAATTATTACAATTTGTTCATTTTTAATTTTTTTGTTTAATTATTACAATTTATTCATTTTATATATCTATATTTAATATTTACTATTTATTAATATTTATAATCTATATATATGTATATTAAATTTATTCATTTTTATCAATAATTATTTAATTAATAAAATGTTTAATATTTTTATTAATTTACTCATTTTTAATTTTATTTGTTTAATTATTTAATTTTATTTTTTTACGTGTCTATATATTTAATATATACCATTTATTAATATTTAAAATTTATATATATGTATATTCAATTTATTCATTTTTATTAATAATTATTTAATTAATAAAGTTGCTAATATATATATTTAAAATTTTTATTTGTTTAATTATTTCATTTTATTCTTGACCTTTATTAGCACTAAATATAAAGCACTGATAAAGGACACCCTTTATCAACGCTAAAAATAAAGCGCTGATAAAGGGTATTGTTTATCATCACTACATAAAAGTACTGATAAAGGTTATCCTTTATCAGCATTAAAAAAAATACTAATAAAGGGTAGCTTTTATCAGTAACTTTTTTAGCACTGATAAAAGGTACCCTTTATCAAAGCTTTTTAACACTAATAATGGTCACCTTTATCAACACTTTTTTCTAGTGCTAATAATGGTTAGCTCTGTTAAAGGTCTATTTTGTAGTAGTGCCATATTGAGATTGACCGTCCGTCGTCTACAAATAAATCTTGGTTGGTATTGGGGGTCAACCTCAGTCTTTCATCAATGTTCAAGCTTCTTGAATGTTTTGGTTTGCAGTCAAGCTCTTCCTCCTCAAATGAGTTTGGGTTTCTTCATTTTCTCTTACATCAACCCTACCCTTCTAATTTCCCCTATGTGGGAATTTGGGTGAGAATTTAACTACGTTCTCTTTTTCATAGTGGAGGACCCAACTTAAATTTTTTTCTTACGATGATATTTCCATATGAAACTATGTTGACATTCCCATACATGGGCTAATCCCATACGTTGCTTTCTGTTGGAAAAATTGTTATCCAAACCACAATTTTTATACACATGGAAAATAACCTACATAGAATTTAGTTATGTGAACCTAATTCTATTCCAAATTCTCTTATGGATCCATTTGGATACATTGATTTTGCACTTGAAATTGAATTAAGCATCCATTTGGTTACACGAGGAACCTAAAATTTTCAATTACGTGGATTCCACTGCAAGCTAAATTAAAATTATAAATTGAATAAAATGAGATGAAATGATTTCCAAATTTAAATAAAGTTCCATAAAAAGAAATTCCAAAATTTTTAAAATTCAATAAAAATAATTAAAAAATTGTTTCTATGAAAACATATTTAAAATTTAATTTACGGAGCTTTAGAAACATAAAATCCAACATCCAAAACACCTAAAAATCAATTCAAAAATTACTTACAATTGAAATCACCATAAACATCAAAAATTTAGTTCTAAAAAATAGATGAAGTTTAAAACCAAGAACACACCATTATTTAAGCATACAAAATCATCATTTGTATGAAAATATTTAATGAATTTCATTTTCATTAACAAATCAAACAATATTTAATATTTATTTTTATAATCACATTTTATCCATATAAATCTAATTAAATAATCAAAATAGACGTGGAAACATGCAATAAAATAGAGACACAAAAAATTCCCCCACACTTAAGATATTTCTTTTCCTCAATCAATCAATTCAATATATTCAATAGAAGAAGATAAGTCTCAATAATGAAAACTAAAATTCCACAAGTAATTTATTTTCATATGTATTTTCCCCCATGGATTCTCTCAAGTAGAAAAAATGATTTTTACCCTAAAATGAAATGGTTTTAATGAAACTTTGGTTTATTACTTTACAAAAATGACTTAATCTAATTTTTTTGACTATAATTAAACACACTTCAATTGGAATCCAACTAAAAGTCCAAACTTCTCTTAACCTATAAGATAATAGACTCTCAAAATTTAAAAAAAATAAATAGATGCAACAAAAAGGATGGTAAGAACAATAATTTAAAATAATTAATAAATAACCCACCAATAAATCAAAGAATAAAGAATGAATAATGAAAAGTTCAACCTGGATTAGGATTTTCATTTCATAGTCCATTTGGATGCATATATTATGAGTTTGACTCGAATAAAAAAATTCAAATTCAATGATAATTGTATATGATTGTACTAATTTTTTTTGAGAGAAATATGTTTAAATATAGAAATTAAATGGTGTACCCAATTAAATCCATGGAGTAATATAAATTAACCTCATCAAAGTAAAAAAATAGACTTCATTCTATAAAAAATTCTATCAACCACTAAAAGTTCTAAATTAAATCTTGAAAAATTTAAGGGGTATTTTGATGTGTACAAAATTTAAGTACATTTCTGTGTATCGAAATGCATCTCCCCCCACACTTAAAACTTAACATTATCCATAATGTTTAATTTTAAGGTATAATAAAAAATTTAAATAATTTGGATTAATAAAATTTTCAAATTTAGTAGTTTCTAAAATGTCTTGAAGTAACAATTAAACTCAAAGAATCATGATTCCAAAATTTAAAGCGAATTTTACAATAAAAATTTAGTATGTACATGCTTCTAATTTGCCGAATATAATAATTTCAATTTACCTTAGGTAAAAAACATTTACAATAGTGAATAAAGCAATAATAATCACCAAAAAATTCAAACACTCTTAAAAAAAAGTAAGGATGCTAAGAAATTTTTCTCATTTATTTAAAACTAATTTCCGAAGTCCTAGATTTCAACAAGTATGACACCCATCAGTTAAAAAAAATATATTTACTCAAATTCATCTAAAAAAAACTATTCACCCTACTTAATTTCAAGCATTGATAGAATTAAAAAAAAACTTAAACTTAATATCAACTACTAGAGGATAATGAAACAATAAAAAAATCCTTGAAATAAATAAAATAAAAATAGGAATTAAATAGATTAATTCCTTGATAGTTGGATATTTGAGTCCTCGATGCAAAATTGAAAAGTAACTCTCCTTTAAGACATGTTTGGATCCACTTGAACTCTCCTTTGAGGTACCTACAAGGGTAAAAAAATTCATCATTATAAAGAAAAATTGTTAATTAAAAATATTAGACCAAGTAATAGAAAAGGATTTTCATTGAAGATCAAGATTAAGAATACAACTTGGGAAATATTAAGGAGCCGCATAAAACTAGGGAAGGGTAAAGGAAATTTATTTAAACAGAACAAAACATAATTTTTTAAATACTATGGGTTTCCTACCATGAAGCACTAATTTTTTAGTTTTTAGTTGGACTCTCTCCCTAAAATGGCTAACCATGATCATTTGGAGGAAATGTTTCATTGATGAATACAACTTCATTATTCCTTGACCAGACTTTATTATTTTCTTTAAACTCCTTAAGAACACCAAATTCAAGAAAATACTTTATAAAATCAATTAAAATAAAAGAACTAATGTTGCTATCCACCACTATTCCTATGATCATATTTTCAAAAGGAGGATAAAATATTGAAGACAACAATCAAGGAAATACTCCAAGATGACCAACAATGTGATCAAGGTTTTTACCCATAGCCATGGATTAAAAATACTCAAAATAAAGTGAAAAAACCACTACAACATTCCCACAACCACTATGAATTATTTTCAAAATAACTTTTGAAAATGACATCTTAGAAGGCTCTCACCTAAAGGTTTCATTTTTTTAATTGAAAATGTATTTTCCAGAGTCATAAATCAACTCAAAAGAAGTGAATTTATAAAAAATAGATGGGAAATCCTATAAAAACCCCCTATCCCCAAACTGTACCCCTCCTGGGTTGGCAATGAGGGAAGGGTGATGGTGAATTCCCGAGTACTGCCTCCATTAGTCCTTGGGTAGCACTGAGGGTATAATAAACATGCATTGGGATGTATTAGCCCTTAAGAGAAACATGAAAAAGAGAGAGATAAGATAGATGCACTAAACAACACCTTATTATACATACATACATACATATATATAAATAAATCCCAAGTGTAATCATGCAATTACATACAATACTATATAAACTTAAAAGAAACTAAAAGTACCAAAAAGTTAAAGATGACAGTGACCTAGAAGCCCAAACAGCTCCTACAAAACCATGAGATAGTAATATCTATCCCAATCACTAAATTTATCCAATTTACCTGAAAAATAGTTTATATATACATGGGGTGAAATTAATATTGTACTCACTAGAATCCTCCCTAGATTATCTCGTGCAAAATATAAAGAAACTATGCTAAAGCACAATGAACAACACTGAAACTAACTCTCCACCTAATCAGGCATACAAAGTTCCCAGCCTCATCATGGCTAACTCTCACCAAGTATCTCATACAAGTGAGAATATAATATAATAATGAAACATCAAGGGTACCCCACTCCCACTTCCCCAATGGTTTGGTGCTCTGCCTTAACATTGCACGTCCCGATTCATCTCTCTCCAAAATAGGGCAACCCAAAGACACCTGGGAAAGAAATCACAACATGCACCTCATGAATCAAATCATCACACAATCATACATTAAATATTACACCTCAACCCATTACAAACCATACACTGAGTAAGGAACCACAAGCCATTACAGCCTATACACGTCATACCCTTAATAATCATTTGGATACTATATTCGGTAATAAATGTGTGTGAAATAACCATAATCCATCACAACCCTCCACACACATATATGGAGAACTAACCACCGTGTATATTAGTACTTGTAACTACCAAGATAAGAGAGTGGGGCCATAGGGGGTAGTCAGCCATCCATCCTTCCATCAGGATGTTGGGGAAAACACCCTCATAGAGTCCATTGGGTGTTAGTAACCCTAACCGACATGGGTGGGGTAGCATATAAAACCACAAAATATACATTATATAATATATCTCACAAACACACTATGGGAATAACCTAGTCTTAGGTTCAACTGCATCCATCTTCACTCAGACACCCAAATGACACTACTAGGGACTAGATATCCTATAAGCACACAAGCATTTAGAGAGCTACATTAATTACTTCTTTAATTTTTATCATTTTCATTTTTTTAATTAATTTATTATCCATTATTTAAAAATTAATATTATTTCAAGATACATTAAATTAATCATCTGAATAAAGTCCATGCCCTCTAGGAATAATCCAAACCGAGTCTATGGTTTATAAATATTATTAACTTTTCAGAATTTTCATTCCATCAATATCAACCCTGTGAGTTAAGAATTATTTATTCATTATTAGAATCATTCCATATCTAGGTACTCTAGGAAAACCATCCTAAGCTGCCACCAAGAGGAAAAATGAAACCAAACACATTTAACCACCTCAAGCAGTGGGGAAAGGAATGAAAATAAAACAAGTAAGCCGACCATCATCCATTAAATAGATTCATAAGTGATCATCCTAGCTCTCAACATCACATCAATGAGTAAACCCAGATTTAACCCATTCCATCATCTCTTTTTCCATCCCCGAAACCCACATGAATATCTTGATGCATCTTACTATCATAAGAATCAACTACTGCTACATCATCGGGACCTCCCCGCCCATATCACATCAGCCATCCCAGGCTCATTCATCCCAAGATCATATCACATTCGAGACTCCCCACCCCATATCACATTGCAAGGTCAATATCACATTCAAATCACATCATAAAATCAGTAAGAAACAAACAATCATAGACAATAGGGAAATCTAGTCCCTAAAAACAAGGAATCTAGCCTTAACACATAAACGATCTATGATGAACCCAAAATCAAGGTGCTCAACCTTCTCAAGAAGATAGGAAACTCAGGCCCTAGCTATTATCTTTATCACAAAACCGGTTTTTATTTCATTATGAATTAACCAATCCATTATTTATAGGTTCCAATTACAGGAAACCTAAGGTATCAATATATAATAAGATATCAAATTAAAAACATTCTCTTATAATTAAAACCAGTTTCATCAAATTTTGATAAGTACTATCTTCATTCAATATTAATTTTATTTTTTATCATCAACAAGCATTATAATGATTCACATTTGTTATCAATTCCATTAAAACATGGAATATCACATTTAATTAAACATGCACATTACATCAATTTTATTATCATCAAATTACATCAACCATTGGATTAAAAACATGCCACTTATTTAATTTATAAAGCTAATTAATTATCAATTAATTATAGATTTATTTTATTTATAAAATTAATTAAGATACTCCATGCATAATAACATTATAACAAATCATAACATAGATATCACACTATCTTACAAATCTAAAGGAAACCTGCTATCATAGTATAAAGTGCATAAACATGCGATTGCTATAGAATTAATTAATCTAGTTAAAATAATTATTAAGTTAATTTAATTTCCATACAAAGGTACAAATAATGATTAATTTATGATATAACATGAATAAAATAGATAATCCATGAATCCCCCACCTCAAATGCATCAACGTTCTTCGCATGAGAATAGACCAATGTTATGGATCTCTAATCACATCTCCCATGAGGAAATTAAGAACTCCCAAAGATTTTATGCCACAAACCCAATAAAAAAAATAAAACCTAATTAGAATAGCATAGATCAAGAACCATAGCATGGAGAGAAGAAATAGGAGGAAACAAGACTGATCTAGGAGAACTTGCTAGAGATGAAGGAATAACACACCTTGAATCACCATGGATCAAAGATGAAAGGATGGGAATAAATCCATGATAAAGGAATCCCAAAACAATAAAGGTAGGGATACTAGATTTTTTGGGATTAGGAGGGATCTCTAATGGACGTAGGGTTTGAGGAAAAACCAAGCACCAGAACCTTTTATAAATAAACTGTATAGGGAATTTACACGATGTGTAAAGAGATTTTGTGAACCTTTTAACCCTATATAAATAGATTTTTTGAAGCTCCTAGTGAACCATCCTTAACAATCCATGAACTGCACATACATAACATGAAAACCCATTTCACATCATGTATTCTCCTAGATTTCATATTTTTAGCATCCAACACCTCTAGACTCGCTCCAAGCCCCCTCTGATATCAACAATCCTAGAAAACACACAAAGGGTTGGACTACATGGATCCTAGAACTTACATTAGATAAATATAAAACAATTTTCATCCTTAAGAATATATAACTAAAACCAGAGAGAAAATTAAAAGGGGTCATTCAAACAACCACCCTGCGAGATACCTCTCAAGGATCTCGCCATCACAAGAGATTAACCACCTCATTAGAGTAAGAAGTGTAAAACCACACAATAAAAATAAACATATCCTAAACACTCTCTCGTGGGAGATACTTCTCAAATGAGAGTCAATCTATAACAAGTAATAAGAGAAACCATCTCATAAACTAGAGATGCCAACATCCACAAGAGAAAAATGTTACATGAGGAGATAAAAACATCATAAATCTTGGATTACTAAGTGTGAATCTGCTTATATTCCTAGGTAATCTCCTCTATTCCACTGTTCCACCACAAGACATGAACCAAGGGAATAACACGCCTGCGTAAAACCTTCTCCTGGTGGTTCTGGATCTCCAAAGGCCGCTCCTAGAAGGTCACATCATCATCAATATCTATCTTTCCCCAATAAATGACATGGTAGTCATCATGGAGATAATAATGGAGCTATGAAACATGAAAAAGAACATGTATCTTGATCACCTATGGGGGAAGTGTTGTCAGATATTCCATGACCCTAACATGAGACAACACCTCAGAATTCCCAAAAAATCAGGGATAAAGCTTACTACCATGACCAAACCTCTACTTCCCATAATGAGGAGTCACCTTCAAGAACATATAATATCCAAAATCGAACTACATAGGTCTCCTCCTATGACCGACATAGTATTTTTGATGATCCTACACTACTTTCATCCTCTCAAGAATTAACTGTACCATCTCTTTCATATTATCTACCAATTCAGGCTCGATAATCACCGCCTATCTGACTACAGTCCATAACAACAAATAATGGAAAGGTCAACCATACAAAGATTCAAATGGTTCCATACCAATAGTGGAGTGGAAACTATTATTGTAATAAAAATAAACCAAGGGAAGGTGCCTCATCCATGAACCCCTAAAATATAGGACATAAGAGAACAACATGTCTTTAAGAGTTTGGTTGGTATGCTCTGTTTGACCATCCATCTATGGATGAAAAGTAGGGATAAGGCATAACTAAGAACCAAAATCATACTGAAAACCTATCCACACCCTAGAGGTAAAATGAGTATCCCAATTAGAGATGATCATCCTCAGGACTATATGCAGTCATACCACCACCTCCATATACTTCCTCAAAAAAAAACCTCCACTGAGCTTGACTCCCTAATTGGTATAAAGTGGGATGATTTAATCAAATGATACACTATCACCCATATAGAATCATAGACCCCCTGAAGTTAATGTAAAATGGTAATGAATTCCATCAAGATGTCCTCCCACTTCTATTGGGGAACATCTAATGGTTGAAGAAAACCACTGAGAACATGATGCTCAACTTTCACCCTATGGCAGACCAAACATCAAGAAACAAACTCCACAACTACATGATTCAAACCAAGATACCAAAACCAAACCCTCAAAGACTGGTACATCTTCATAATGCTAGGATGCACTGCCAAAGGTGAACTATGGAACTCATGGAGAACCATCTCATGCATCACTAAAGGAATGAAAATCTTTCCCTGGAACAAAACTCGGTGTTGTCCATAATTAGACCAACCATTAGTGGAATTTACAAAAAAAATCAGTCTCTCCAAAACCCCACCTCAGAATCCCCTATCTAGGACTCCTCCACCTGCTACACCAAAGGAGACTGCACTGTCATATGGAAAGGACAAACTTTGAATCTAACCTATCCCATATCTAGATGAATCACTAATAGTTCTTCCACCACTCTCCAAGAATCTTTAGATTCGTGCATGGAATCACTACATGACTTCCTGCTTAGCACATTATCCAAAAAATTTCCCTTTCCATATGTATAAAAAATCTTAAAGTCACAATCCTATAAGAATTTCATCCATCGACACTGATAAAAATTTAGGACATGCTGGGATAATATATACCTCATGATATTATGATCAATAAATACCCCAAAATGTTCACTGATGAGGTAATGTCACCACAAACTCAAAATAAAACACAACTATCACCAACTCAAGATCAAAAGTGACATAGTTATGCTCACAGAGACATAACTACCGAGACCCATAAGAAACAACCTATCTATTATTAATCTAAAACAATATGTGAAGCATCACAAAAAACCTCAAACTGAACTCCTTCTACTAGAAAACAAAGGATTGGAGTGCTGAAAAACTTCTTCATTAGGTAATAAAACGCTTCCCCACACGGGTCATTCCAAAAGAATGTCTGATACTTTTTGGTAAAAGCTATTATATGAGTCACAACCTGAGATAAATTATCTACGAACCTTCTATAACAGCTTGAAAGGCCAAGAAAATTCCAAACCTCTACCAATGTCTTGGTGGATTCCTAAGATACAACCGCCTCTATCTTTGAAGGATCCACAACTACTCCCTGTTGGGACACAACATGACCTAAGAAAAAAACTTCATGATCCCAAAACTCACACTTTGAAATTTTTTGAACAAATTCTCACAACAAATAACTCCCAAAATGGCACATAGATGCTCTGCATGCTTCTCCTCAGATGTAGAGTATACAAGGATGTCATTGATGAAAACCAACATGAACTTATATGAAAAATCTATAAACACTACATTCATCAACCCCATGAAAATAGATAGAGAATTCATTACACTAAACTACATCATAATGAACTCATAATTCCCATGACGACAACAATTAGTCTTCTGAATATCCTCACCCTTCACCCACATCTGATGATATCCTGACCAAAAATCAATTTTCAAGAACCAAATTTCCTCATTCATATAATCAAATAAATCACCAATCCATGGAAAATTATAATGGTTCTTCACTTTCACTTGGTTAAAGTAATGATAATCATTAAAAATATATAAACTATCACCATCCTTCTTTACAAAAAAATGATGCACACCAAGGTGACACACTCGGCCAAAAAACCCTCACTGAAACAGATCATTGATCTGTAATTGTAGTTCTCAAAACTTAGAAGGTTCCATATTATACAGAGACAAGAATAAAGGAGACACACCTGGCTGTATCTTGATTCTAAACTTGATCTTCTGTCGAGGGGGTAACACAACAACCTCCTCTAAAAAGACATCAGGGTACTCTTTCATAACCCTGGGAAACACTAACCACTGAACATGATATGAGCTCAAAATAAACTCATACATCAAATAAGTCATGGAAAGAACACTCCTCTGACCAATCCGTGGGTCTCACTTGCCAACAAACAATGCTGGATCTCCATCAACATCGTAAAACACAACCTACATCCTGAAGCAATCCACGATATCCTACACTGAATAAAACCAGTCCATTATGGGGATGATGTCATATGGCTATATCCATAAACATATGAAATCTCCCCAAGAGTGGTTCTTCCACAACACTAGATTATAGTCTTTACATACTTCATACAAGTTAGCTCAACCTCCAACTAGTGTATCCAATTCCAAGGGAACTCGAAGCCTCTCTACCTCAAGTCCCAAATCATGGAAAAGGGTACACGATATAAATGAGTACGTCACTACTAAATAAAAAAAAACATACACCTATGTAGAAAACAAGAAAAGGGTACCTCAAACAACATCTGACTCACCTAGCATTGAAAAAACTAAAGAATGAATCTGATGATGAACTAATCTAAAAACTCTCTAACCCTGATGAAACCCACCTCCATGGTTTTGATATAATATTTGAGGATGAGGATCATCTTAGGGATATATTCTTCCTATCCCATACCATCTCTTCTGATACAGTACTAGAACACCCAGTTTCTATTTCCTTAGCTAAAACTAGCATAATAGAGTAACTTGAAGCATAACACTTAGTGCACGTTGTCTGATCAGAAAGGTTTGTAACTCTCACCATTGATGACCTTGGCCCCCATAAGAAAAAAATGCATCTAATCCATTGTCATAGGTTTGAGACCCTCCTCCCATGGAGAAATGAGATGATGGGGGATGATACCTACCCCCATATAATTGAAAAGTATTTTTTCTTGAAAATTGGGAACCCCTAGACCACATATCTTCTTCATGAGGAATCCTGATGTCTCTTCTCATGTGAAGATCCAGTTCTAGCCAATGACCTATCATTAACCTTTGCTCTCTCTAGTACCTTAAGACACATCCTTAGTATAAACAAGGTGACCTGGAACAAGATAACTGAATGAAAAACCTCCCCAAAATGATTCTCCCTGGCCACCTCATATGGAAATAGGTTTTAAGGATATCATAGAATGGTCCTAAAATAGATCCCAAACTCTTACCCACTAGAATTCCCCTAACGAAGGTTAAGTATCTCCTAGCGATTGCCCATTTTCATGTTTGAAGAAATAAAATTTTCTTGGAACTAGTATCAAAACATATACCATGATACTTTAAGCTCCTTGAGATCCCTAAGGAACAAGAAAAACCACTTCATCACTGCTCCATGCACCATCATCACATCCAACAAAACCTAGTGCTCCTTCTAAGAATAGATCAAACTGAAATTTATCCAATCTTATCCAACCAGTCTTCTATGAATGAATTTGAAATGGATACATCATAATTATATAGACTCCAGATATGAAATTCTTGAAGTTTTCTCCTCTACGTGTCATCATCATTGACCTCCCCTCTGTGGAGATCTGCTGGAACATCTTGTTAAACATCTATAGTGTGAACCTGACTAGGGTGTCAAACTGGAACCATGCATGAAAAAAGAACAAACTTCTAGAGATATTAAACATAGAATATGGAATATTTAACATTAATTAATCAATTATTTTATTATATTTTTTAAGGTTTTAACCTATCACAAGGTGTACCCATTTCAAACACAGACACAAAGAAGAATGATGCAATATCCTTTCCTAGGTATCTACCCAAAAACTAGTATCACTTCATTTAGAAGGCTCAATAAACTTAAAGGTTTGTGAATCAGATCATAGGGGTACCTAAATACCTGTGTCTTAGCTAGTATCCTATATTTATATCACTTATTAAACTTAGATGACATCATTTCCCTACCAATCCATGCAACCTCACATATGACTAACTTCAAACTCTATCCTATCCCTCAACCTAAACCCCTGATACCACTATGTCATGACCCCTCCCCCCAAAGTGTAACCCTCTTGATATGATAATGAGGTAAGGGAGATAGTGACTTCCCAAGTCCTTCCTCTAGTAGGACCTGGGTTGGTGGCCATCATTGAGGGTATAATAAACATGAAAATGGGAGGCATTACCCCCTATGAAAATTATGTGGAAGATAGAGATAAGATTGATACACCAAACATAAGCTGATTAGACACACACACACACACACACTCAAATACACACATATAAATCCCAAGTACAAACATGCAATTAAATATAGTAATATAACAACTAAAATGAAACTAAAAGGAAACTAAAAGTACAAAAAAAGGTAAAGATGGTAGTGACCACGAAGCCCAAACAGATCCTGAAAAACCATGAGCAAGTAATATCCACCCCGATCTCCAACTTGATCAGGTTGAACTAAAAAGAATTCATATATATGTGGGGTGATAACAAGAGTATAATAAGTAGGATCCTCCCTAGAGTATATCTTTCAAAAGATAAAGAAATCATACTAAATCATAGTGAACAATAGTGAAACAAACTGGTCACCTAAATAGGTATACTAAGTTCCCATCTTAACCATGGGTAACTCTCAGAAAATATCTCATATATGAGAGCATATAAAATAATAATTAAATATCAAGGTTACCCCACTCCCACTTCCCCAATGGTTTTCTACTCTACCCCAACATTGCACATCTTGTTCCATTTCTCTCTAAAATAGGCCATCCTGAAGACACCTGGGAAAGTCATCACAACATGAACCTTATGCATCAAATCATACCAAATCACATCACCATATATAGTAACCAAGTAGTTTTTGGGATCCAACTTATCCTATATAAAATTTATAATACATAGAGTATTATACCTCAAGCCATTACAACCCATACACCGAGTAAGGAACCACAAGCCATTATAGTCTATACACGTCAATAATAACACTTTGGATACTATATCCAATAATACATGTGTGTGAAATAACCACAATACATTAGATCAATCTACACACATATATGTGGAAACTAATCACCATGCATACCAACATAATTAATTACCAAGAGAAGAGAGCAGGGATAGAGGGGGTAGTCAGCTATCCATCCTCCCACCGAGATGTTGGGGAAAGCACCCTCCCAGAGTCCATCGGGTTTCAGTTTCCCTAACCAACATGGGTGGGGTAGTGTATGAAATCACATAATATACATGATATAATATATCTCAAAAACACACTATTAGAATAATCTATTCCTTGGATCAATTGCATATATCATTGCTCAGACACCTGACTACCACTGCTAGGGACTAGATATCCTACAAGCACACAAGTATTTATAAGTGCTATATTAATTACTTTTTACTTTTTTGTCATTTTACTTTAGTTAATTAATTAATTATCCATTATTTTACCATTAACATTATTTAAAGATATATTACATTAATAATTAGAGTAAATTCCATGACCTCCAGGAATAAATCAAACTGGGTATGTAGTTTATCAAGATTATTAACTTTTCAGCACTTGAATTCCATCAATACCAACCCCATGGGTTAAGAATTATTTATTTATTATTAGCATCATTCCATATCCGGGTACTCTTGTAAAATCATCATAAGATACCACCAAGAGGAAACATGCAACCAAATACATCCAACTACCTCAAGCAGTGGGGAATGGAATGCAGATAAAATAAGTAACACACCATCATCTATTCAAAAAATTTATAAGAGAGAATACAAACTCTTAGAATAACATCAAAGATAAAACCTATATTCAACCCATTACATCATCTCCAGTTCCATCCTAACACCCACATGCATATCCCAATGCATCTCACCATCATAGGCGTCAACTGCTTCCACATCATCTGGGCCTCCCCACCCACATCACACCAACCATCCTAGAATCATCCATCCCAAGATCATATCACATATGGGCCTCCCCACCCCATATAAAATTTTAAAGTGAAGATCACATTTGGATAACATCATAAAATCGGTAGTAAACAAACAACCATAGCCAACGGGACAATCTAGGCCCTAAAAACAAGGCATCCATCCTTGTGCTTTGCCTTATCAAGCAGACAAGCAACTCAATCCCTAGCAATTATCTTTATCACACAAATGGTTTTTATTACATATTGAATTAATCGATTAATTATTCATAGGTTCCAACTAAGGGAAACATAAGTCATCAAGCTATAACAAGCTATCAAAGTCAAACCATGCTCTTAGCATTAAAACCAGTTTCATCAAACTGAGAGAAGGACAATTATCATTTAACATGCCTTTTATTTATTATCATCAACAAGCATTATCATGCTTCACATTCATTATCAATCCCATTAACACATGGAAGATCATATTCAATTAAACATGCGCATTGGATCAATTTGATTATCATCAAATTACATCAACCATCAGATTACAAACATGGATATTATTTAATTTATTAATTCAATTAATTATAAATTAATTATGGATTTACATTCTTTATCAAATTCAAAATGATACTCTATACATAGAAATATGAAAACAAATCATATAATAGATATCACACTATCTAGAAAATCAAGAGGCAACCCACAATCATGGTATAAAACACATCAACATGTGATCACTATCCAATTCATTAATCATATACGAAATAATTATTAGGTTAATTAAATTTTACATCTAATGTCTTCAAGAATGGTCAATTTACAATTGCACATAAATAAAATAGAGAATCCACAAATCCCCTACCTCAAAGGCATCAATGTTCTTTGTATGAGAATAGTCCAACATTATAGATCTATGATCACCTCTCCTGTGAGAAAATTGTGATCTACCAAAGGTGTCATGCTATAAAAATACAAAAAAAAAAACAAATAAAACCACATTAGAATAGCATAAATCCAGCTCCATAGCATGAAGATAAAAAATAGGAGGAAATGAGTCCGATCAGGTATAACCCACTAGAAATGATGGAAGAATCCACCTTCAATCACCACTGATCAAAGAGGGAAGGCCACAAACCAATCCATGATGAAGGAATCCAAAAATGATGAAGGGAGGAATACTGGATGGTCTGGATTTGGTGGGAGCACCTGAAATTGGGAGGGAGTTACACTGGTTGTAGGGTTTATGGAAAACCCGAGCACTGCAACCTTTTATAAACACGCCACACAGGGCATTTGCATGACATGTAACTATTTACACATCATGTAAATGTCGGGTTTCAGATCTCACTAAAAAAAATCTCCTTGAACCTTTTAACTTTGAATAAATACACATGATGAAGCTCCCAATGAACCATCCTTAACAAGCCTTGAACCACACATACACAATGTGAAAACCCATTACACATCTTGTATTCTACCAGCTTTCAGATTTTTAGTAGTCAACACCTCCATACTCACTCCAAGCATCCTACGAGTTCCAAAATCCTCAGAAACATGAAAAGGGTTGGACTGCATAGATCCAATCCCTAACATTAGATACCTCTCAAAAAATTATCATCCTCAAGAATATAAAACTAAACCTAGAGAGAAAACGAAAAGAGGTCATCCAAACAACCACCCCATGAGATACCTCTCAATGATCTCACCATCATAGGAGCTAAACCACCTCATCACAAGAACCATTAAAAAACCACACAACAATAAAAACCAGCTCCTAAACACTCTCCCAGGTAAGATACTTCTCAAATGAGAGTCAAGCCATAACACACAACAAGAGAAACTATCTCATAAACCATAATGGACAACATCCATAAGAGAACAACATTATATAAGGAGAACTAAACATCAAATAGATTGGGATAATAAGTGCACATCTACGACTCATGTTCCCATGTACTCTTCTTTATGCCAAAATTCCACCACAAGACACAAACCAAGATAATGGCACGCCCGCACAATACTTTCTCCTGGCAGTTCTAGAACTCCATAGGCTGCTCCTCAAAGGTCATATCCCCCTCAACATCAATATCACCCAAATCGATGACATTGGAGTCATCATGAAGATGAAAATAGAGCTACAACATGTAAAAAACATCATGTTTCTAAATCATCTATGGGGGAAGTTCTATCAGATATGCCACAAATCCAATATGAGCCAACACCTTAAATGGTCCAACAAACTGGGGAGAAAGATTTATCCCATGAACAAACCTTCCATGACCATGACGAGGATTCAACTTTAAGAACATAAAATATCTAATGAAAAATTACACATGTATCCTCCTACGATCGACATAGGATTTTTGACGATCCTGTACTACCTTCATCCTCTCATGAATTACCTATATCATCTCTTTTATATTTTGTACTAGTTATGGCCTAAGAATCATTGCCTATCCGACCCTAGTCTAGCACAACATAGAATGGAAAGGTCAGATATAAAAAACTTCAAATAATTCCTTACTAATGGTGGAGTGGAAACTATTATTATAAGAAAACTCAACCAAGGGCAGGTGCATCATTTACAAACCTCCAAAATCCAAGACACAGGAGCACAACACATGTTTAAGAGTTTTGATGGCCCGCTCTATCTGGCCGTCCCTCTCCAGATGAAAAGTAGTGATAAGGCATAATTGAGAACCAAAAGCATGATAAAGACCTCTCCACACCCTGGAGGTAAAAAGAGAATCCTGATCAGAGATGATCATCCTCAGGACTCCGTGGAGTTACACAACCTTGTCTAGATACTATCTTGAAAAAAACTCCACTGATCTTGACTCTTTGATCGCTATAAAGTGGCATGTTTTCATCAAAAAATCCACCATCACCCATATAGAATCATATAATCCCTAATCTTGAGGTAAAATGATAACAAAGTCCATCGAGATTTCCTCCCACTTCCACTGGGGAACATCTAACAGCTGGAGAAAACCACCAGGAACACAATTTTCAACCTTCACCTTCTAGAAGATCAAACATCAAGAAACAAACTATACAACTGCATGATTCAACCCAAGAAACCAAAAATGACTTCTCAAATCTTGGTACATCTTTATAATTATGGGATGCACTACTAAATATGAACTATAGAACTCATAAATAACCATCTCATGCATCACCGAAGGAATGAAAACCATTCCATGGAACAACACCTGGTGTTATACACCATTAGACCAACCATTAGGGGAATCACAAAAAACAACATGGACTATCGAGACCTCCACATTAGAATACCCTATATAGGACTCCTCAACCTGCTACACCAACGAAGACTGCACTATCATCTAGAAAAGACAACATATTCCTCCAACCTCTCCCATATCTAGATGTATATTTGAGAGTTCTTCCATCACTCTCTAGGAATCTCTAGACCCACACATGGCATCACTATGTGACTTCTCGCTTAGCGCATCAACCACAACATTTCCCTTTCCCAATGTATATGAAATCTCAAAGTTGTAATATTTCTAGAATTCCATCCTCCAACATTGATTCAAATTCAAGTCACAGTGGGTGAATACATACCTCAAGCTCTTATGATCAGTAAAAATCTCAAAATGATCTTCGATGAGGAAATGTCACCACTACTTCAAATAAAACACAAGTTCCACCAACTCAAGATCACAGGAGGCATAGTTTCACTCACGAGGACATAAATAAGGAGACCCATAAGAAAAAATTAATTTCTACTGCATTAGAACATATCCTAAACCAAGACGCAAAGCATTATAGAAAACCTCAAACTGAACTCCTTCTATTGAAAAACAAATGACTAGAGCACTGACCAACTTATCCTTCAAGTACTCAAAAGATTCATGAAATTGGTCAGTCCACAAGAATTACTGATCCTTTCTAGTCAAAGCTATAAGAGGAGTCACAACCCAAGATAAATTAGTTATGAACCTCCTGTAATAGTCTACAAGACCAAGAGAACTCCACACCTCTACAATTATCTTGGGGGATTCCTAAGACACAATTGCCTCTATCTTCAAAGGATCTATAACTAATCCCTGCTGGGACACAACATGACCTAAGAAATGAACTTCATGGGTTCAAACTCACACTTCAACAACTTCCCGAACAACTGATCATGATGAAGAACTCCCAAAATGGAATGAAAATACTCTATATACTCCTACTTAGATACAGAGTACACAAGGACTTCATCGATGAAAAACACTATAAACTTATCCAAGAACTCTCTGAACACTGTGTTCATCAACCCCATGAATATAGCTAGAGAATTCATCACATAGAACGACATCACAATGTACTAATAATTCCCATGAAAAAAATGGAAAGTATTCTTCTAAATATCCTCATCCTTCATCTTCATATGATGATATCCTGACTACAAATCTATTTTTGATAAC